>CM051032.1:69696819-72441503 GCA_027627225.1 Congeria kusceri | reverse complement strand
TATAAATTCACTTAAACGTATTTTGATGGAATTTTATAGTTATTAATAATGTCTACATTCATAATATATTTTGAAAACCTTTAAATGTATACATAAAAACATGCGGTCCAATGTAAACTGGCGGCAGTACGTTATATCCGTGTGTATATAATTATTTATACATTTCTAAACTGTACTGAAAACGGATAATGGATATTATTGGCAATATCCACGTTGCTTTAATCACATTTATTAGGATAATAATTACACGTAAAAACGAAACCATTAATATACAAATCATTCAAGTGTTTAATGATAAAAGATAGTAAAAAGGTCGAACAATCTTATGTATTTTTCTTTACAACAATCCGACATTTCATAATCATATATTGTCTGTTTTCAGATGCAAAGTGAATGTTTGATACATACTTTTTGATACATATCAAACAGTTATATATGTTTATAATATTATGCAGTTATTGTTGTTTGTCTGTGCCCTATACGAGTGATTTAATGACTTGATTTACTGTAAAAATAAAATGTGTTATTTAAGGGTATATATTTGTCAGTCACTCACATGTGCTACTAATATGATTATATGACAAAATCCACCTAATTTCATTAAATTCCCCAGTGTATGATGTAGCCAATATTTGTTGCATTCTCTTAATAAATACACAACATCTTCTTCTGAGCTTTCAGCATGATCGATGCAGGTGTAGTTGCTTTTTGGTGTGTTCGTCAATCTCAGGCGGACTTGAATGCGCTGTATGTGATTCTGTAATGGAGTGTGCAAACACGTTTAATATAAACGATTCAGTCAATTCTCCCAATTCAGTGGCATACATTTCCTTGGGTACATTCATAAGTAATTAGTATGTGGATATCTATAAAGTACACATTTTGCAAACTGATAAATCGTTTCTTTGTGCGACATACTATATATTTGACAAAAATAAACAATACAATAAATAATTTACTAAATTACACAGTTTGAATTTTTGAAAGAAAGACCTCTGGTCATAGTCATCAAACTATTCAAAAGTGTGCCATACTATTTTAACTCAGCTGTTTACCAAAATAGTCTGATATGCGTAATGGCAATAAAAACGGTGTTGTTTGGAACAAGAAGCTACCTTTAGGCCTCAAAAGTCCTATGAATTAATAATTACTCCCTTATGATGCATACATATTACTTTTCTGGACAAAATATTGAAAATTACTCAATTCCCTGCTGTTTACCACGGAATTTATCCCTCGATTCGATTTTCTTGTCAAGGTAAATTTTATACGAGACGCTTTGTTTGGACAATATGGGAAGCGATGTGTTAAGAAAACCGTGGAGTTGTTTTGCGCTGTATCAGTAAATCAAAAGAAACACGACATCTAAGAAATATGCAAATCTCTACTTTTACATCCAAGATGGCAGCTTGTTTACAAATCGGATGGTAAACAGCTTTGTAATGTTCGTTGCAATCTCCATTTATCGCAGTTATTTAATACCCGAGGTTCAACTATTCATATCATTGTAATAGTTGTTCACTACACAAACAAGCTCATGAGGAATATGCCTCGAAGAAGGAAGAAAATACTCCTTAATATGTATATTATGGGTAATAATTTATTTTAATCGGATGATGTTATTTTATAGAAAACGAATTTCATACAGTGACAGCTACTCTTCTATAGTGTTAATTAATTATGCGGCATTTAAGAAATAATTGTCATTTTATCGTTGTATATCGGCCAATAAACAATGAATTAGAGTTCTGATGAGTAGAAATTAAATCACGAAGGCGTTAGCCACGCTTCAGAACGACAAAAAGTTGTTAATATGCCGATAAACAAAGATAATGCGAAAATTATTTCGATTCTAACATGATTTGTGCAACTGTAATGAGAACGACATTTTACGAGTCTTCGCTCCTAATTGGGACTACTTTTGCGTTGTTTATTGGGTAGTCTAACAAACATAATGTTGCTATTTGTCTTTAAAAAATAGCGAGTAAATGTAAACACTTTAAATTAAGTTATCTTTCTGATTTTTAAGCAGTTTAATAATAGAACATGCATTTTAAACACCGAAAGCTCTGCCACTGGGCTGATTATTTTGATGACAAAAGGTTTTAATTATGTCGTTCAACAATGCCTTCAAACACGAGAAAAACTGCGATATGTTAAATAAATACAAATAAACACACGTTGTCATCTAAAATCATTAAGCAGACAAGTTGTTACAATCTTGTGAAAGTTGGCAACATTTTATGTTAAAGGAAAATACATTATGTGAGTCTTTGCAGTCGTTGATTGTGGTCGCTAGACAGGTTGTTTACACCAGCCACGGAATGCTTCGTACCCAACTCAGATCGTACCCGATATTATTGTTGTATTAAGCGAGTCTCGTTCAATTTATATCGCGTGATAATATTGTATAATATTTATGTATGCATCTTTTGCATTTAAATAGTTATTTATCAGTTTACTGTTATGTAATGAGGTTTATTAAGGTTCTTAGTAACGATTTTTGCGCATATCTTCTATTTCAGTTCAATTTCACATGGTCATATATTTTCATAAATGTAGCTATGAGCGCATTTTCGTTGCAGAAAATACCTATTAACGTTTGAATTGAATTGCAATACTTAATCAAACGACATAAGTTTCATTGTGGAACAAACATGCGCTTCACAAACATCAAGTATGTTGTCAATTTCAAGAAAAAAGGGCCCATACAACGGGCATTTAAACTGACTTTTAAACGGATTTTCTGAAGAAAAATTGCAGTTGTCGGAAGGAAAGAAGTTGCTTGTTTAGAAAAGAACACACACATAATTTTTTTATTTCATTCATTTTCAACATTGGTGTGCCATATTCGGCGGTTTGTGAAACTAGGTCTTTCGCTGATTTCCGGTCAGTAGTTGCTGAGACATAGCACGGACTAAAAATGTGAAGGAAGGATGTTTGAAGTAAAGCAAAAATACGTTTTGTTAATGTGTTATTTTCATTATTGTTTGTGTGGGATCAATAATAAAATTATTATTAATATCAATTATAGTAATATGTGTAATACATTATTATTATGAGTATTATTATTATTAGTAGTAGTAGTTGTAGTGGTAGTAGTAGTAGCAGTAGTAGTACTAGTAGTAGTAGTAGTAGTAGAAATTTTTGTAGTAGAAGTAGTAGTAGCAGTAGTAGTCCTTACTTATTGTATCATGTTAAGTATAATTTATTTATCAATGTTACTTTATATATTTTAATTGCAATAATACTTATTTCTTAATTAAAAAACAATATAACAGAAACAATAATTATTGAAAAGTCAACAACAAGAAAGAAACAAAAGCATAAACAAATTGATTATCGGTGTATCAATACAAGTAACCTAAAACACGCTCGACAAGCAAGAATTATTATGTATCGATATCAGGTATTTTCCTCACCATGCCGATACCTGTTGGTAGAATACATACATGTTCTTTAAGAGTGAACAAAAACAATAAGAAAGATGAATAAGCAAACATTTCTATGCCAATACCGCAGATCTTCCCCAGCATACAGATACCGGCTAGCTGAATAATATAATCATACGCCACCACTGTTACTTGTAATCGTAACTTGCATAATTTTCATACACATGATTTTATAACGTCACACAACGACTATAATCAATGTACATAGAAAGTGCAATAATGTTATAGATCCTGATTTCCTAATTATCGACTTATTTTTTAAGGTAAATATGAATTTATGAATGCTGGTTTCAAGGTATATATGATAATATTATCACGCCTCTATAACTGCACACAGGTCTCTAAATAGTTTGCCAACTCCGTTGGCGACCATGAAGCAAAGGATGCCCAGTGTAAGGACTCTGCAATTTCGTAATACCGACAGTAAATTCGTCTGTGTAAATTTCTATGACTTAATCATCGCTGCTCATTCTTCAACATAAGTCCTTAATAAGCTGTGTCCTCAACATTATACCCAAGATAAGACGAAACGATATCTATTTATATTCATTCACTTCCACATTATTTAGACTCAATCAAAAATCTTTTTTTTCAAATTGTTTCCAAATTTGCATTTTGACTGTTCTAAGCCAAATATTTATCAAACTGAACTGCTAAGAACATAAACAGGCAAACATCTTTCTTATTTTATTTGCTAATAAATAAATTCTTGAGCAGTAAGTATATCGCGATCTTTACGAAACCAAAAATAGAATCTAACAGATACGTATCTCGTCAATATAACGGGATTTTTCCAAAAGGATTTCTACATCATAACTGTTTTATTGTTTCGCGGATAGCTTAGGTTGTTGTTTCGGTATGCAGGTGTACTGGCAAGTGTGTCAAATGTGATACAGCTCTCTTCGTGTAAAAGTTGACATGTTTCTTGCATCCAAAAAGCCATATGTGTAGCCACGAAAATAATAGAAATAGAATCACTGGGGTTCTTTCAACGGATGTTTCACGTTTCTGTCCCCAAAATTCTAGTTAAAACATTGTTTATCCAAACCCGAATCTCTGTGTAATTCGGAGAGTCCATAATTGGTACAAGAAAACCAACGTCTGCACTGTCGCTGATCCTAAGACTGAATGACATGCGCCGCCTAAACAGTAAACACATCTCACGCTACAAGATTACCAACTATCGGAGCTGTCCAAACAAGGAAAATATTTGTTTATTCATTACATTCAAACAACGAACGTTTATTATACAAAACCAAACATTTGAAAATGTTATTGTTTTTAGAATCGGAATTGAATAGATTGAACCCAAATAACGGCTCATCCCATCTTAGAAAATGTAAAAACATTGCACGATAAAGTATTGGTGTTCCTACATAGTTTATATTAGTTTTCAAATCTTCATTTGTATTCTAACAAAATATGATTGTTGTACGATGCATATACAAACCCACCCTGCACTCTCCAAATAAATAATTTTACTACTACCGATACCAACACAGGTATCAAAATCATGTCTGTGTAACTTTCTGTGGATTCTTGGGTTTGTGGATTGATGTGGCCAGTGAAAACAATATAGTAGGTTGACTTTAAAATGGTTTAAAACATTAAATATGGTTTATGTTATTCGCTATTTCCCATTTCTAAATGCATTCAAATTGAGGAGTTGACAATGCTAACGTTCTCGTCTCGCTCTCGCTGTGTGATGTTATAAAATCTACTGCAGCCTCCCAGCCGTCCTTTATAACAGTCACAAAGCGATAAAAACGGCACCTCAGTTTACGAAGTAACAAAAAAGGCAATATTCAATAATATACTGTGTGTCAAAAGTCCGTCCTGTCACATCTGGATGAACTTTTACCAGTTTTAACAAAATTTTCAACTCGTATCTAGACTCGGCAAACGTACCAGAGACATTTCAAGCTTACGTTTAAGACCTCTCTTGACAAAGTTAGCCTGATTCAAAACACTCTTTCAATCTTTCAGACCTGTGTCTAATCTCCCATTTTTTCTCAAAGGTTTTGGAGAAGGTAGTCGACACACTTGTTTAACAAAAGTGATCTGTACCAAACTGTGCATCGACGATGAGCTTCCTAGTCAATTGCTAATTAATGCAATGTAAAATTAGTGGATTTTCCAACGTCATAACTGATGGCAGTAATACAGATTTGTTTATAAATGTATGTTATAAACTTGTCTACATATATGTATGTATATTATACAGTTATTTAAATCTGTGATGGAAATATTATTTCAGAAGTACTGTCAACCTGTCCGAAATGAGTAACCCAAATAATTCCGACGTTTATGCTGATTTGATTCCTTCGCAATTTTCTGTTGGTGACGTCGTGCAGATCTGCAATGACAAGACGACCCAGGCCCTGCATTGTATCGTTGGTCCATGGACTGAACAACTTAAGTCAGTGAGTACAAATCTGTTATGAAGTATATGTATGATCCCAAATTGGTGATAATGTGAAACACATACACACATAAATACATACTGGTGCATGTACACATTCTGCTGCATGAATGTGCAAGTAATAATTTACAAGACAAACTGATTTGCACTATATTCCTACTGCGGGGCGTCTTTTAAGAATTATTATAAACAGTTTCACACGGAAAAACTAAGGTCGCTCGAACAGCGATAGCGTTGTTTCTGCATATAGATAACCATCGTGTGTGTAAAAAGCATGCATCTCATGTCCAATACCTAATGAATTTGCAATGTATGTTCCGGAAATGTTTATCGCAATCGAATACGTCCGGTTCCGGTAATTTATGCAGATATTCCATGTCTGAGTAACAATAATTAACAATAAGCGCACTTGCTAACGGAACAACACATTTTTGCATTCGGTGTACCTCGCGCATTGTTTGAGCCCACAGAAACTAAACTGGAAACTAAATTATTAGCAAAGACTCAACTTTCCTACGCGCCTAAAACGTTCAAAATAATAATATGTGTCAAGTGTTTACTGTCTATTCACAATTGCACTATAAATGGAACTCAAATCCCACGTCGCAACCGTTTCAGATAAATTTAATGACAATGTGTTTGTTGCAATTTAGAAACACGGTCTTATTTATTGTCTGCTTGAATACTTGACGTTTAAGAACACGTACTATTTAAACGACATTGTTCCTATAGAAGTAAAAATCCCATAAAGACTTATATCAAAAGCATGTCTTGACATAAAACATAAAGAGGAAATAACATACTCGTGCATGCCAAAAACTATTAAAGCGACTTGGATGTTATGCAACTATTCGCCTTAAAGACGATTTCGGAAGATGTTTTTTCTGCGCATACCTACGCGCATCAGTGGAGGTGATTTAAATCTTCAAACATAAGTAGCGTTTTGACAGATAATATCTAATAAATGATGTGCAAAATGTTATTATCTACTTGTTTTACTTAAAGAATCAAATATGTTCATGGTAATAATACTAGAGTGTATTGTGGCTCGATGTTGTGCGAAGTTTGATAAAACACTGAAAGTAGATTTTGACAAACCCAGCATGTATACTCAATTTGCATAGCATTGCACTTGCTAGCTTATAAGATTGAAGTATTTTTTAGGCTGCAATAAATAGTATGAACACAGTAATTATCAACTGATGTTACTAAAAGAATAATATATAATATATGCATTTATTTTTATTATTGTATGTTATAATTTCACCGTTTCACAGAAAAATATCCAATACGCACAAGAAAACTATCTTTTTATCTCGAAAATAAGTACGGTGACCCCATGTTTTCTTTTTTCCAGTGTATTTAGCATATACTTATACGTAAATATTTAAAATATAGGATTTTTTTCCAGAACAGATATTTTGCTATAGTCCAAAATGTGCTTTAAAAATAAAAAAGCATGTATTCCGCAAAACATTAAATAATTAAGCAATGTTGGCATATTGCATATTAATTTTTCACCATATAACGTATTGTTTCCTTGCAATAAGCCGTTTAAAATAAACAAAAATGCATCCATTTTCGACCAATTAATGAAAAATACTACTTTGTTGCTGAAATAAAAATAACTCAATATTTTCTAAAACTACTATTACAGATATGTCATTTATATGCATTTTCCACAAAATCTAATTCGGCGACCCCCATTGTGTATGGTTTCAATTTATTAAGCATTGAAAGCAGTGCAAAATATGTGAAAATGAAATTTTTCATGGAAAAAAAAAGAGTAGAAATCGTCTTTTAATGATATGCGACGCAACTGAATTATTCTAAGCAATGCTTTCATATTAATCAGAATCTCATTTTATGTTGCAAATAAATGCAACATAAGCAGTATGAATTCAATAAGGTAATTAGGCTCACGAAGGTTACGCTTGCCGATATTCGATTAGTATTCGGATATCGGATACGGATATCCAAATACCGATTTAGGAAATGAATCCAATCCCTAAATATCAGCACGTTTAAAGTCAAACCATTCAAAACATTATATTTGCTGCAGTAAAAAATAACCTTTACAAATATAATTTGATATTTTTGGTTTTACCGAAATTAGGCAGTGCTTAAAATCATATAAGATTTATAAAGATACTGTCTATATATGCTTTTACTTTGGATTATTCTGTTAATTCAATGGACCATAATTATCAACTACTAAGTTTAACGGCCATAATTTATTCTCAGTATCTTCATTATGTCAAAGTGGGTCCGGATTACATCAGTTTTAAGTATGCTGTATTTGTAGCATTTGTAAAATTTCGAAGAAAAACACTGGCTATTAGATATATGTACGCATTTGATTTCGGACTGACCAGCAGGCGAGGTGGCGGTGTCAATGTTTGATTTCCCTTCTTTACCTGGATAAAGAATGAGCTTTTGTAATGAAACTTCATACATTGCAGCCTAGTAGCGAGACCTCGCAAATGGAATGCATATAAAGAGGTCAAGGGTAAGGTCAACATTATAAAAGATGGTTAAAAACTGTTTTCGCTCAGTAACTAAAGCACAAATTAAGATATTGTCACGAAACGTCATGTATAGATCAATACCTCATTCAACTGAGTTGGTGGAGTCAAGATTAAAGTCACCTTTACTAAAAAATATATAACTGGTTTCCGCTCAATATCTCAAAAACGTATTGAACTTTTTGTCAACACTTCATGAATATAAATCTCTTGTCAAGACCTCTTTTGTATAGACCTCGCTTTGAAGATTACAAATAGTGTGGGTATGGGTTAAGTCCAGGCCTGTGTTACTAAATGATAAATACGCTGAGTCGTCTTCAAAAGGTTTCCTTTTCATATCAAATCATTTTGGCGTCACAGCATACTATTTTATCGTCGCTCTCGTGTACTACATACGTTGCATCATGTGCTTTAAAGGTTGTTTATTATACAAATGAATTATATGTATGAGTTAGATACTTACATCTTGTTTTAATTAACGTCTATAGAAAACGGGGAAACACTAAAGTGTGTGTGTATTTTTTGCATTTATAATCATGAATAATCATTCTTATAAATATAGTAAGACATATAAAAACTAGTTGAAGTATTCATATAGGCACATAATCAAAACAAAAATTGTCTGAGCATTCCTATTGAAACTTGTAATTCGGTATATGTACAATTGTATTATATATATTATTGGCTTATAGTGGTTTAATGTTTTCGTACATACTGGTAAAGTCATTGCATGTTATCATTTATAGAGAATCGCCATGTTTATCCGTTTTACGAAAAGTTTCGCAAATTTAACAAACACATTCAGGGAACTAAAAGAAAATACGACATCTTATGACAAATTGTGACAAAGTTGAAATACTTAATGCACAACTGTGTGAGAAATTTAGGACATAAAAATGTACATCAAGAATTTGAATCTGTGTTAGAAGATTCTGAAATGTTTGACAATTAAAAAACGGCTTTTGAAGAATTTCGAAGAGTTTCAAATGAGACTGTCACAGTAGCTGGCCGCTGGTGACAATATGCTTCATGAAAATTAATGAGCCGAACCAGTGCAATAGTGGTATGACTATAACAATTAAGAAATGCAACGGCAAAGCGCTAATTTGCAGAACATAACCTTAGAAAGCTACGAGTGAAACAGACTGGAGCATGAATAGCGGGAGCTTGAACACAAAAGACAACTGCTTGACCACAAGGGCGAGATACAGGATCCGCGGATAGAGGTGTCTTTATGGAATGAAAAAGCAGAGGAAAATAGGACTTCGACACGTGATTGGGATATGACGTCACGAAACATCAAACCGCGGACACTAAGCGTGTTACAACTAATATGTATAGGCATTTATGGTTAGACAGAAAATTATACATTTTATGGAAACAATTTTGATTTATTTTTTCCCAGACTAGCATTAACTTTACAAGAATCGAGAAATATAAACATTTAGCAGAAAGGCAACTGATGAATGTAAGTTCATCAAGAATTTTCAGACAAAATTTAGTCTAAAAGGTGTGATTATAAACTTTCAAGCCAGGAGTATTTTGCAAAGATTGCAAGATCATACTTGGATATTTTGATTTATGGTCCACAAATTAAGGCCTCCGATATAAAGGTCTTTCACAGCTTGTCTTAGATATGAAAAGGTGTGAAATAGCACTATCTTAGTTAGGGTTTATAATTCAGACAATTTGAGAAGCATTTTCGGGTGTTTGCCGATCCATTTAAGAAACAAAAATGGGTAGATGTTGTATTTTGGAATCGAAGGCCCACTTTTACCACTCACACTGACAACACAAAAGAAACAAATACGAACGTAAATGTGTATGTTGTTCTACCATCGTGTAAGGTTTTTCAATCCATGAGTTTAGCAAATGTGACAAAGCTAGTTCTTGATTTCAAACTCTGTTTTAATTGTTAAATCGGCAACCATTTATCGAATGTATGTAGAAAATTGAAAGTATGCTATGTACCCGACTGTTATCAAAACACCATTAATTGTTACGTAGTTGGGTTATGTCCGAGCTCGATCACACAGTTACGCAATCAGTAAATTGTTCTTGTACATGAGACTCATTTGTAAAGATATACTTATAGATCATATATGTGACTGTAATGGAATTCAATAGTAACTCTTACAATACATACGCGTTGCTTGACAACGTAGCGGACTAGACTTTGTGTGATTAACGACGGACGCTGAACGTTCCCGGAAAACCTGTGACTTTTCATGTACATGTATATACCATACATTCGACCGGAATACTGTCACTAGACAGGAAGTTGATCTGCATGTAAGTATTGTAATTGTCAAGTGTAGGAGGTTTTAGATGCAATACCGGTAATGGAACGCGCCACATCTGTTGCTTGTCTTGATCCAAGTGACTCACTTCATTTCCGAATAAACGAGCTCTCGTGGAATGTGAAAGAAGACACGATAAGATTTGGAAAATAAAAACTGGTTAATCAACCATTTACGACACGTGACATTGTATCGATTGTGAGTTCGATCTTCAACACGCTTGGTTTAGTTTCACAAGTGAAATTACATGCACAGAAATTGTTCAGCGTCTCCATAGAAAGAAATAAGGCTCATTGGAAAAAATGCCACAACATTATTGGGATGACTGGAAAAGGTCGATTTTAAGTTTCTAGTTCTAATCCTGCTGATCTGGCTTCAATAGGTGTACACCCATGCAATTGCAGAGAATTTAGATGTGGCTGAGTGGCTAAGATTTCCTTTTTCAGAGACCAGTCGCTTGGAAAGTCAGTCCATGTGAACCAGATGTAGCAGATATATGGTGTGATGACCTTAACTTCACCATAATCTGAATTTGAAGATGTGATTGCTAGTTATTCTGCATGGACAAAATTACAGCGAGCTTTCGCGTGCTTGAGTTTCAGGATCTAATGCACATGTCGTTACCTTGTGCACGATGTGCACCTGAATACAAGACCACTTACTACGCCAGAAAAATATCGGCAGCAACAACGGTCATTTTAAAGAGTGTACAGGGTGCACAATGTGCGAGTGTTTTCAGCGCGTCGAGGGCAAACAAACAAGTGAATAAGGACTGTGTTCTGTTGTTTTTTAATCCTATATTAATCAACGGTCTATTGACAACGCTGATAATTTGGCATTACCATCTAATTACCGTTGTTTTACTTGCAGACGATAGCACAGTCCATGACTTAGTCAAGAGATGGCGCCAATTTTGCAAGAACATACCACAACTAAAAACTATAGCTTCCTTTGTAGGGGAGGATTATTTCGGTCCGTAGTTAGTCAACTCAGGACGCTCCCGTGTAAAGAGCGTTGCCTCTTCAAGTGTGCATAGCCTGACCACTGATTCATTCATCGAAGCGTTTCAACGTTATACCTGTCGACGGGAAACACTAGCAGTTGTTTTTCAGCGACAAAGGAACGATCTTTGTAGCGCTTACCGAGAAATGCAAACATAATTCATGAACTTGATTTCATCAAACTAAGATATTCCTTGCACCTTCGTGGTGTCAATGTAACTTCAGTTTCCCCATATGCAAGTAACAGAGACGGCGTTTGGGAGAGTTTGATTATGTCTTCTTATAGACAATTTCTCTTAGACAAACAATTTATT
Source organism: Congeria kusceri (assembly GCA_027627225.1). Lineage (NCBI taxonomy): Eukaryota > Metazoa > Mollusca > Bivalvia > Myida > Dreissenidae > Congeria > Congeria kusceri. Next base: position 72,429,489 of record CM051032.1, on the reverse strand, counting down.
ACGTTTAAACGTCCAAAATATCGCTGAAGCAAAAACAATCATGATGGACCGATTGTGCAAGAGAGCAACGTAAGTGGCGACAATTAAAATAACATAGTTACGTTTTTGGCGAAGATGGGTTTTTGAACTTACCAACGTTGCAAATACGTCACACATGGCAAAGGACGCACACTGACTAACGTAGCGGTGACTTAGTGCTAGTAGCTCAAGACAACATGCCTAGAGGTCAGTGGCCTCCAGGCAGTGTTGCCATTGTGATCAGTGATCGGAATGAGCTATGTAGTAATGCAATACAATGTCAATTAAGCCCATTACCAAATTGTGTTTACTTGAAAATTAAACGTAAATGGACACATTAATACATAGGTATCAGAGAACAATCCGTATACATCTTTATATGCGGTCTAAATTTTGGATGAATACTTTGTACATGTGCGATGTTAATTACAGGTCACATATCTAACACATGTTTAATTGTTAAATTTGTCGTTTAGGTTTCATCTGTACCACTTATGTATGAGTATAACTGTTAGGGTCACCCATGTTCATGTCTTTATGTGCACAATAATGGCTGTCATGTATGTTTTACAATCGAGATTATTATTTAATATTGTTTCAGTATTTCATGATTTGTTCTTCTTAGTTATTTGTATCATTATAATAATTTTAGAAAGACATGTAAAGATAACTGGTTAAAGTATTAAATAAGCACAAAACTATATATATTGTTAAAATTGTATGTGATGTGTAGAAACGTACTTGTAATATAATTGTTTTATGCTGTCTTACATATTTGTAAAGTTATATTTTTTATCGACTGAGAATCACCATGTTTATCAGCGTTACGTGAAGTGAAGCCAGGTTAAGGCTTAGTTTCTGCATGGCATTGAATATAAACTGACCTCATTCCTACCGTGTTTCGGCAGGTTCCACTTAAAACTTAATTAAGAGAAACTGTTTGCGCTCAAAAACCCAAGAACAAAATGAAAGGTCAAGATAGCAGGTGCTAAAATAGAAAAATAACGGTTTCTGTTCAATAAATTGAGAACGAAACTGAGCTATTAAAATGAATCATCAAAATCGATTCCTTATATCGGGACCTTGTATGGGTTCGCAAATGTGGTGATGAGGTAAACTTTAATATCACACGGTTACCGCAAAAAAATAACCCCATAACGAGTTCAGATATTTGAAATAATTTCAAATATCACAAGTACCTTATATCGGGACTTCGCTTGAGATTGTATCGCATATGGGGTGGGTGGGTCACTGCCAATGCCACTGTTAAAAACCATAGTAGAACGGTTCCGCTCCATTACTCAAGAACTAATTAGATAGTTTAATTAAAATGAACCTCGCTTGGAATTGTTTATGCGGCTGGTGGTGTCAGAGTCTCCATTACTCAAAACATATAAAAACATTGCTCAGTAGCTCGATAGCGGATTGTAATGTCAGCGTAAGGTTATATATTCCTCGACATAGCTTTGTGACATTTATTTTGCATCCAGAAGTACTCACATCATAGTACTAAGCATTACCTTAGCAAATAGTCGGCTTTCGATGAATTTCTACGTGACTTTTTACTGCATTGTAATTGTATCTAGTCGGCTAGGGTGGCACAAGTATGTTAAATTATAATAAGCTATGTAATGCGAGCTTTGAAATTGTTATATGGCGAAACAAATGTAGGTAACTAGCATCATATAGCGCTAGTCACAGAGCGTCGTCGTGGATCTCAGGAAGAAGCCATAATACGTGGTGTAGATTATTAAATGGGTTTATATGTTAAATATTTATAATTCATATAATTGAAATTGTAGTTTGATATTAAACTAAAACCATAATTACTCTATGTACCTATGAAAACAGAAAATAGTTTATTCTACAAAACATAAATAAATCAATAAATTTAATTTAATTTTGGTGTCCATGTGCCGTAGACGACTGCGTTGTTAAATGACGCTGTTGAATTAGTTCATTAAGGCTACGGCAAGAGTACGTCAAAATCAGGCTCGGCTATGCCACAAACAATGTGGTTGCGTTCACACTACTCAATATACATTTTAACACCAAGTGAGAGAAACTCGATTAATCGGTTCTGTTGTTTACATACTCAAAGTGCCGACATGGACATGCAAATGTTTTGCTCAAGGTAGTCTTCTCTAGTGTTGCTTACTTCTATCATAGACATTTATTTAACTGACGATTAGTATTACTAATCCCAATACTATTGTGAAATAAGCAGCCATAAGTTAATATGTTATCAATGAGATAATAAAGTAAAAACTAAACAGAAAACACATATGACGTTGTTAAAGTCGCAGTAATTTGGGCTATTTGTATTTGTCTGCATGCGAAAACATGTGTAAAAAATTGCGCCGTATCATGTTGATAGAGATTCTGTTAACAACTGTATAAACAATTTTACCAAAGAGATCCGCGATGTTGCTGATCCTCTTTTTTGTACGATAAAGACAGTTCATTATAGTGTATATAATTGTAAAAGTGTTCCCAAAAAATCTGAATGGTTCGACGCAGAATGCTTTGAAGCTAAACAAACATATATCACAGCTTTAAATAGATATAATTTTAATAAAAGTGATATTAATAGAAAAGATATGATTGAATGTAAGGGGCGTTATAAAAAATTAGTGAAACGAAAAAAGCGGAAATGTGATGTTAATAAGATGAAAAACATTGAAAGCTTACGACATTCCAAACCTAAAGATTTTTGGAAACATTTTAGAAAGAAAAATAATAATTGTAATAATAATATAAGCAACGAAGACTTTTTTGAATATTTTTCAAATTTAAGCCAAAACTTTCCAAATGTTTTTAATGAAGACGCAGAACATTTCTGTAGCAATACTAATAATACCAATACTAATAATACTAATAATAAGGCAAATGATACTACTACTACTAATAATAATAATAATAATAATAATAACAATGACGATGATTGTATTTTTGATGAATTGGATGTACCAGTTACAATCCGAGAAGTAGAATCCGTTATACATAACCTGAAAAGGAATAAATCATTTGCAGCGGATCAACTCTTAAATGAATACTTTATTGAATCATGTGATATTTTAGCTTCGCATTTAGTCGATATTTTTAACGGTATCCTTAATTCGGGCATTTATCCAGACTCATGGATGAATGGACTTATTGTACCTATTTTTAAGACAAATGACCCCATGGATGTTAACAATTACAGAGGCATTACCTTGAATAGTTGCTTTTCCAAAATATTCACTGGTATCATTAATAAACGTGTATCAAAATGGGCTGCAGATAATAATATAGTAAGTGATGCACAATTTGGTTTTAAAAAAGGGAGTTCCACAGTAGATGCTATATTCGTGTTAAATGCAATAATTAGTAAAATATTAAATGAAAATGTGAGACTAGCATGTGCGTTCATTGATTTTAAAAAGGCATTCGATAGTATATATAGGAATGGTTTATGGTATAAATTATTTAAACTTGGAATGAGAGGTAAAACATTACGGGTAATACGGGATATGTACTCGAAAGTGCGCGCATGCATAACAGGATATAAATCGTATTCAGAATTCTTTGAATGCTCTATAGGTTTAAAACAAGGTGAAGTAATGTCCCCAATATTGTTTTCTCTTTTTTTAGTCCTCAGTATAGTGACATTCGGAAGACATATTTAAGTAAATATTACTATACTAAACCTAGTGTGGTCAAATTTATTAGCCTATTTAAATCAAAAAATTATAAAACAGTATTGAATTTGTGTAAATATACATACCATGCTTTTAACAGACGAAAAGGTATGATTAATACTGTACAATAGTTGCAATAATTTGTGTTCTCTACAGTTGCATATATTAGTGTACATATTGTACATACATTGATTAAGCTGTCTCCTATTTTTGTCTTGTGTTTCCGTATGAAATCTACAAGTCCCTCCTCTGGGCAAGTACTTTATTAAAACACACTTGTCGTAACTTTCTCTGGATTTTGTTTTTTTGCTATGCGAACTAGAAATAATAAATGTTATTTGTTTTATATACCTATTAGTATTATAAACTGTGTATATATGTACAAATGTTATAAGGTGTCATCTGACTATTATTATTATTCATTGGATCATGTTACGAAAAACATGTATATGTTTAAGTAACGAAATAAATATGTTGAATCTTGAATCAAAGTTATATATGTGTATTATGTAGGCATTATGTATGTGTATTATGTAGGCGTTATATCAACAATCGCAATACGTTTATACTATGTTTACTTGTTTATGAGATTTTCAATAATTAATATAGCTTTATATAATGATGCCCATTAAATTGATATTACAAGTACATACATTTAATGCATTTATAAATTTGTTAAAAGTGTAGATTAACATGGTTTAACTATAGCTGAGCTGTTTTTATTTGACAGAATTGTTCAAAATAAGTATGCAGCGTTTTAACATATATGGTTATTTGTTTTAAAGAACATGTATGCAATGAAATATTTAGGGATAATAAAGTACTAGTTCAACGCACTTTAAACGAACATAATTAGGGTGTGTCCTTTCTATCCAAATACAATTATTTATTTACGAAATTCATCGAATAACATAGTTCTTTTTATAGTTACATAAACACTTACCTTGCTTAAACATGGTGTGATCGATATAAAAATAATAATGTATATATGTTTAGTCTATATATATGAACAAATGTGAGTGTGTATATGATTATTAAATAAAAACATTATTTAGATATATTTAGAAACAAATGTGGTAAATTTATATATTACACATATATACACAATAGTCACACATGGACATTTAGCTAAATACACTAGTTATAAAAGTAAATATAATCAAACGCTATGAAAGAGCAGGTAACGAAATAAGTTTTTTAAAGGTGTACCGCTTATAAAGCTTTAGTAGTTCTAGTTCTTCTGTATCGTGCTGTTGTTTTGCAGTCACTCGGTAAAGTTGGTACAGTTGTGCATGTGGACGATAATGAGAACCTATTTATCCGAGTGTGCGGCCGATCAGTACAGTTGAAGCCAAAAGATGTTACGTCAGTGCCTACAGGTTAGAACACACATATTAAGCCTATATCAAATAGGTTCCCATAGACAAATAATTAGATCAGGTAAAGGTTATTTTGTTATAAGGTATTAGAGGAGCCTTATATTTTGAAAATAGTTATGTCATATTCTTGAAACTCAAATCAAGTAAATTGTACTCAAGTAAATAGAAAAATCGTAACAAACAAACCATGTCTGAATAATGTAGTATAATAAAGCTTTTATAATTACATTTACAAAAAAAATCCAACGTTGTGTCAAAATGCTTTATTTGCGCCTGAATTAATGATATATGTTAGCTCGTTGATATTTAAACCCGCATGCACAAGGCGTACTGTGTTCACCACCAGATATAGCGAACTCATAGTTGGAAAATGTCTGTGAAGACGGTTCTTCATTATCTTATATTTTGCTATTTCAAAAATGGATACTCCTATTTTCTACGCATCTATACTTCTTGCCGTGTGGCTACGACTTTTGATTTCCTGGTCTACAAGCCAAAATTGTGACAGTGTGACCGAGGCTTAGAGACGCAACCCGTGTGAAGCACAATGTTCGTCATATACCGTATGTTCGTTATCTTTCGTTTTATGTACGTCATGTTTAGGCGGTGTTATTTACTTTGTGCTGGACTGCATATTATATTTGTATTATGTTCTGCTTTGTTCAAATGCGTTTGATTCACATTGATAAACATAGTTCAGATATCATGGTTTAATTGCACACTCGTAAGATACAAATAATATAAAGACAACATTGTCAGCAACAAATATGTACATATTAACATGCATCTTGGCATTCTCAGCAGGCACATGTGAAATTGCCATCAAGCATACTAAAAGTGTCACCAACCACGACGTCTGCACAATTATGCACAATGGCCATATCAACAAGCATGTTGAAACATCGATGAGGCATGATGTTATTTTTACTTATATACCCCTTGATCCATTTCTTGGAATACTGCAGTATTCAGTGTTTTATGTTTTCTATTTTGAGTAGCATTGACATGTTCTTAGACCTCTGGTGAAAAGAAAGGTTGTGCATAAACTTCATATTGCCATTTATATCTATGCAAAGTTTCATGAAAATGTAGATAGTACTTTTCGAGTTATTGCAGTACTAATTGTTATTCTATTTTTATTTAGATTACCTGACCTTTTACCTCTGGTAAATATTAAAAAATGGGGCATAATCCTGTAATAACCCTTAATCTATATCACGTTTCACTATCATGAATCAACATTAAAAAACCTGCACCACAAGAATGAGGTCCGATAACATATTTGATAAGCAATCATCCACAGTACAGTGGCTGATTAATTACTTTGCAGCGTTTCGGTCATGTAAGAACTGCACACAGTCATCCCTTAAACTAATGCGAAAATGGGAGTTAAATCCAATAGCATATATGACATATGCACACAATAAATGACTACTAAAAAGGGATAAATAAACTAGTTGTGTACAAAGTTGGCGTTTTCTTACATGTTCAAATTGAATGCACAAAATATATGATGCTATGCTCATGCATTTTCGTAGACATTTTTTTAAAACCTCCTATTTATATTAAATTATAAGTATCTCGAGGAACCACATTACTTAGCAGAAATGCTCATGAAATTTACAAAACACACCATTATAATCTCCAGGTAAAGGTGACGGGATAAAACTGTCTCTATAACCGTAAAATGCCTTTTGTACTAAAAACTATCGGTCACAGTTACACTCTTCGCCACCCACCTCGACTCGTCGCACACTGTCACAAACTATGTGACTACTTTCAGAAGATCATTCAATGTCAACGATTTCTGTTTGGTGTGTATAAATGCTTGAAAACTTGAGAAATAAATACCATAACTTAAACAATTTATACAACTCTTGGTAAAGAGTGGTAAAGCGTGAACACATACATACTGGCATCTGAGTGAATCTTGAAGAAAGTTGTGATCCTTATCGTCCGGGAAGCGCTACGACACTTTTAATCATTCAAAAAATGTGTGGCTTATCGTAGCCGTCACGATTTTTCCAAAACGTAGGTTAATTCTAGTGCCATCGTATCTCAATCTGGATTATTCTTAAGGTCATCGTCGAGGCATCCGTGGCTTTTCCGGTTTAATCGTAATTACTCGTGACTAATTAAATGGTATGTATACGACAAGGCTGTACTCTGTACGGTACGTTTTGCTACGTATATGTTACGGATATCTACGCTTGCCCTACGGTTCATTTACGATTCCAGTAGGATATTTAGCGGTTGCTATCATGACTATTCACGAACATACACGATGGACCACGACAACGCGATGATTTGGTCGCGTCTGACACGATGGACCACGACAACGCGATGATTTGGTCGCGTTGTCTGTACGGTTTATCGATATGTTACTACGCACGAACTGAGTTCCTACATAGGTAAGCTTACACATTTAGGTTTAAATTTACAGGGACATTACACTTTATAATTCACAATAAAATTGCGAAATAAATGCATTGTTGACATGTTGGTTGGTGCCTACTTACATCTCGCGCGGTGGTTAAAAAGATGGTGGTTGTGTATTGCGTTCTGAGTGTTACCGAACATTTTGTTAACATATCGATACGATTGGTGGTAATTTTCACCAAGCACGTTAAAATTTATTAGAAATAGTGTATGATATGTAATTCTAAACCGGGGATAACAAACACGTCAACAAAAATGTTGGATCAGTCACCAAGCATGTTGCTACAACCAGCAGGCATGATGTAATTTTTATTTAAGTACCCATCCATAGAAATACATAAACTTTTATCATTAAACGTTATGTACAGATAAAGGGCGATATAAAGGTAATGCACACTCTTTAATAAGTCCCTTACCGGTGTTTCATCGTAGGGCACAGTTGGTTTACATTCCATCCGTTCGTCTGTCCGTCCGTCCGTTCGTCCGCAAAAAACTGGATATTGCGCTTAATAACAGTACTTAAGCTGCTTTCATGAAACTTAGTGCACATATAAACGGAATTGTGAGAATTGTGCATGACTTTTCAAGTTGTCACCAGATGTCATTTATACACACCTTTTAAGCTTCATATTCTCAAATCTGCAAGGGATGCTCTTGGTTGCTGTCGGTAATCATTTATCAGAAAGTGATTGTGTATGGATATATTATTACACAATGATTTATCAATGAATTTAATGTTACGATTAGCACTTAGTAACACCAGGGACAATGGGTGTGTCCGTTATCATTTATCAGAAAGTGACTGTGTATGGATTTATTATTACACAATGATTTATCAATGAATTTAATGTTACGATTAGCACTTAGTAACACCAGGGACACGGTCATAATATACACAATTTCAACATTTGTATTTCTACTATTGGTTGCTAATTTAGGTGAAATACCTTCTTTAAAACATAAAATGTTATAGAAATAGTACGCATGTTTTAAAATGAAGTACAGTAATAATTCGAAGAAAAAAGGACGATTGCATCAAAAAACGGCCAAATCACAGACACAAATGGAGTTTTAGGAGCATTTGAGACATTGTTGATACCATTACTTGTGTGCATATAATATTAAATGCTTATTTTTATTACCAAATATATCAGCATTGGTGAAAACAAAAAATATTTAAACAAAAGCATAAAATCGTTTAGCAATGACTTCACAACTATATGGATTTTTTGGAAAATTGCCAATCTATATAAGGGTTAAGGTTATATATCGCATTGCTTAGAGGGTGATATCAACCCGAAAATTGTTAGATGAGCGTCTTCCATCATGATTTATTTCACCGTACCGTTTGTTTCTCATCGAGATTAATTACGTATTTATTAGTAAACGAACAAAGATCACGTCGCATTGTTCCCCTGACACGTTGGATAGTCGATGATATCAGTCAAGTATTGTATCCTATCATCTAGCCTAAATTGACGAAATCTAAACACAAATCTAAACTTTACTTTATTTCAGCACTGTTTGGAAAAACAAAGACATAGCTTTTTTATATTAAACTGACGTCATTTTAGGCGCTTCGTCTTTTTAGTAGGTTTCGTTTCGTTAATTTTGAAAACAAATACATAATAGGCTTATCTGAAAACTTAATTTATAGCGCATACTTATTTTGCTTACTTTCCTACTGGCGCATGGCGATGTCTATTTCAGAATTCAACATTCTTATGGCAACGCGAATTCTATTTTTAGTGGGCTGATATGAAACAATATAGGTCTACTGCAGAATGGACGAAATACACAGAGCGGTCATGTAATGTATAATGATACCACATCTAAGGATGACAAATGAGATCTGATTTTCACCTTTTAGGATTATGTAGGTGTGACAATGACCCCGTCGGAAAAAAGCTTTCAAGCATTCATGGGCCATCCTAATTTGATAAACACTTTGACTAACTTCCATCTATTTATACGCATTAATTGATTCCAACAAATGTTATCTTGTAGATGTGTAAATTCAAGTGTTATTACTTTTGATAGTTTTAAAAATCACTCATTAGTTATACTATTTTATCTATACTCGAATTTGTCTTGTGTTGTAAACTTGTGTGTTTTAAACTGAATCTGTCTGTCTTCTGCCTGCCTGCTTGCCTACCCACCTACCTATATATCAACCAATCAATCAATCAATCACCTGCATGCCTGCCTGCCTGCCTGCCTGCCTGACTACCTACCTACCTACCTACCTACCTACGTACACCTATCTATCTATCTATCTATCTATCTATCTATATATATATCTATCTATCTATCTATCTATCTATCTATCTATCTATCTATCTATCTATCTATCTATCTATCTATCTATCTATCTATCTATCTATCTATCTATCTATCTATCATAAATCTTAGGACAATTAATGGATTATCAGATATATTTCAGATCACTTAATTGGCTTGTTGAAGAAGCATTTTGAGACTGACAAGCCAGGAGATGAGAAAGACGAGCTTGTACAAGCCGTGAAGGAAGGCAATGGCGAGAAAGTGTATGCAATAATAAAGAAGGCTTTCGGCGAGTGCATGGTAAAAATTACCTTCAAAATATTGTTCTATTCAAAATTGTAAATTCCAGCCAAAAATCAATTATTTGTTTGCACGAAAAATAAAAAGTTTTCCTTTCAGTCAAGTTAAATTATAATAGTTGGTAAATACTCTCGGTCATACTGAAATACGTTCTAATTACTGACAAAAGTCTAAACCCATTACATTTTGCAAAATAATATACGGGCAACCTACACGCTTATAAATGATAGAATTGTGCAAGTTTTTAACTACTGATGAAATATAAAGTTGCTCACACAGTTCGTTTTTATTACATGCATTGATATCGCTCATTATTTTAATATCATTTTACAGTTTACGTGCATGTAATGGAGAAATGAGCGTCGTTCAGTTATGCAAATAGTACTATTCAGGATGCATTATAGAAATCATTTGTATCAGCAATGACATGAAAAGACAATTTATGCATGATAATACATGGAAACTATAATAATAATCAATATTTAATAGCTTTTGACTTTCATATTCAACGAGACTGGCGGTTTTACTGCATTTTAACTTCATAACTGTGCATCGAAATTGATGTTTGTAAAATATGAAATGAATAAATAATCTCCATAAGCTATACCTCATTCACAATTGAATACATATTTTCCTTACATGCAAAGTTCATAAAGTGTCAATATTAAAAAAGTAATCGAGAAATGTCTTATACTGGTAATTTATGTAATTTATCATTGTGTGTTTTTGTTGTATGGTGTTTACCACGCACAACTAAGTTTGGTACAGCTACATGTAAATGGTCATGAAAACTATTCTTTAATTTTTTGTAGTGTGTATACAGTGTATTTGCAATGTGTTAATTAAGCTCATTTGATGATGGGAGATTATTTTAAAATTGCAGTTGCCATCGTGACATGTATGTATTAAAATATGTTGTAAATGTTATTGATATTTAATTCTAATTACTCGTATAAGAAAATGTAATTAATAATTGTAAAGCAGTTTTCCATATACTTCTTTTTTGGTATCAGGAATTGCGACAAGGAATATTCATCGTTGACTTCTTCGGTCGCTTTTGTGTCTTAGATGCCAGTGGCAATAGGTACCTACCTTGATTTGCTGGTTTCTATGTTGTAATCAATCAAACTCGTCACATTACTATTATGTGCTGTTGAAAAAAAATGGCTGCAATATTTATTATCGTTTTCAAGTGTTTGCATTTGAACATTCAAATAAATCGAGTGAATACAGTTTGCCTTTTGTTCTACATTTTGATAAAACTATTTATGTAATATTGAACTAAATACTATTATCGTATTACTGTGTTACCACTCACAGACGCTGCCTTATGCATCATATTGAAACAATAATAACTATGTAATCTTTAAGTTCAGTAGTAAATTAGGATTCTTAAGTCAATAAGCCGTATTTTAAATGATCTCGAACGTAAATTAATATGTGGCTTGTCACCATAGAGTATTTTACATTTCGAGGGACTCACTATTTAAGGTCCACTATTGACCTAGCTGATATGATGAAATACAGTATACTCAGTCCGTTCTCTGCTGGTGACCATGTGCATATCTGCAGTGACCTGGATATCGTCAAGGTAGCCATGCGAAAGTGCAAACAGGCATGGACCGACCCTATGGAGCGGGTGAGTTGTGAACTGTTATCAACTGATATAACCATATTAATCATACCGAACTTTTAATACAAACCCACGGTCGCTATCAATCAAAATCGATGGTAAGATTTAACATTGAATTGAACTGGAAAATTAACCCATTAATGCCAAAATATGTATTTATTCAATAAAAGTAAAATAGTTATCACTGTTAGCATTGAACAAAGGAATTTATATATCTTTTTATGAAACAAAAAACAATAAGTGAATTATTATTATTTATGTTCCATCCCGAAAATGAGTTTGTTTGTCTGGATTTGTCGCCGTTTATAACAGTATTTCAGTCATGTCACGGCGGTCAGTTAACCTACTCTAACTTGTCCTGGGCAAGGCTTAACCGATATAAGCTGGTTTACCCAGTACTAAGTGCAAAAACCTATGTCAGTCACTGACAGCTGCCCTACTTAAATCAGATGAAAGGGGGAGAATGGCCGTATAAACAATGACATGACTGGGGTTCGAACTCACGATCGCCGGATTGACAGTCTAGCGCTCTACCAACTGAGCTAACCGGGCCCGGCTATATGCTAGGCATAAGCGGGTGGTGTTATACTAAACATAATTAAATGCATGAATATGACTGAAGCTTATCATATCTACTGTTCACATAACCGGTACCAACGGTTTATCTTTTTTACTATGATTATGTTGTCATTCAAGTATTTTATAATGTTAAATGCTTATATTATTTCCATACCTTTACAATGCTGACAATCCATTTGTTTGGCATCGGCACAATAAAATGGTCAACTCTGTCACATCTAACCGCGTCTTGCACTGTCGCTTGCAATGTTGCTGGTCCCCATGGGCCTTCCAGAAGTTATAACTCTGCGAATACCTTATATGGTATATTTTGCATATGCTTTGTCAGTATTCCAACAGATCCAATGGTTCATCACAGTATCTGGGGCCTAGCTTATACAAATATCAAGGTTTTTATATAATACCATATCTGGTATTGCAGCAAAATATGTCCTACAACGCCGTGTATGTGCTGGAATTATGATCCATTCTGTTGACACCACACTTTCAGTTATCATATTACCCAATGTGCTTAGATTTCGCATTCTCATACACTGGATTTGTATCATCCCATTCCACCAATACAGAATGAGTGCCATAGCTGATGTCACGCATTCCGTGTGGCTATTTCTTCAGGGTTTCTTAGGGGCTTCTTTAAGTCCCGTTTGCTTGCACTGTTCCTGTAATCCCCAATCGCCGTATTTCGTGTAGAGTGTATCTGCTATTATGATTCCAGTCAGATATATTGTTTATCATAACTAATGCGAGGTTTACATGTTTATTATAACAGATACATCTGGGTACACCAGTGTACTGTAAGATACACACTAAATTCATGGATGAATCAGGTTTTATAAACGTAATGTGTTAATAATGTTGCACAACCCTCTAGAGTCTAGAATCCCAAATTCGGGATGTAACTTGTACGATGCTTTTGGTACGGAAATATATGAAATAATAGCAATGTTTATATATTATAGCACGAAACAATAATAAACCATTACACATATGACATTTAATTTAAAATATTTCATTATTTCTGTAATCATCATAAATTGATACTAAACAAGTTCTTGCCATTTTTCAAAATTAAATTTTGTAATGATGCTTCTGTATAAAAAGCCAAGACAAGTTCAGACTTCAGACGAATAGTTGGTTTGAGGGTGATAACATCTAGCTTGTTTATTCTAGCCGGTGTCATATTGTTGCCGTATACATGGATCGGTACCCATGCTATATGCAAATGCACAGAATAAACACCGTGTGACACTTGATGTTCTATCTTAGCATGTATTTCACTTAGGGACCAACAATGGATCATCAATTCGGAATTTATTAGGGACCTTTAAGTTTATTACTGGCTATGCAGTTATGGGCTATGGATTTCCTGCTGTGATAGGGTCATAAAGCACCCGGGGAGAATACAAATACACAGGTGTCGTTTAGTGGCATTGAATAGTTTAAATTAAAGCCAATGAATACCCATTTTGCTGACACTCCTTGGTAACGTTGTTAAACTTGTTATGTTTAAGCATTCTATTAATTATTTAGTTTTCTTTGAGAACCAGGTAAAAAAATAACCTTGTTTTATTCTAAACAATCACAAGGATGAAAAGTCAATATGAAATCCGTGAACGCGTCTAAACACGGCTATATGTGTATATGTTTTTAGTAACAATAAAAAAATCAAGAGTGTAAGATGTTTCTTCTAAGATATTCGTTTAATAGTAAGAAGTTCCCCATAACTTGTTTTAAAAAATTGGATATGAATGTAATCCTCAAAATATCTTATAGACAATGTCATGTCACCATAGTTTGTTTTATCACATGCTATACATTGTCTCCCGCGTAACACAACCATTACGAATATTTCTATCTTACACATGTGTATGATAACATTTTGAGCGTTTCAATTAACTACATATTCTTTAACTGGCCAATCGCATGGCGCTATTTTGGTGAAATGACGTCGTCAACATGATATGACGTCATGCCAATACACAACTTGTAGGATTCATCAACATGTTTTGGTAAAATTAGACGTTTTCCTTCGTTTTAAAGCATGTGATAAAAACGATCTGACACTCGTTGTCATTTCATACCATATTTTATTAAACTCGTCCAGGAAATTCGTTAGTAAGCTCGCCAAAGGCTCGCTTACCAACACAATTCCTGAACTCGTTTAATATGATATGGTATGAAATGACAACGAGTGTCAGATCCTATATATATTTACGAATAGATCTATTTGTTTTGTGTTAACATTGATAAATAACAGCTATTTACAATATACTTAAATAAAAAATATTAATTTTAAGTATTTTAATACTCATCCCTGTTGATTTTCTCGTCGTTCTACCATGTATTCCTGATCTAGCATTTTGGGTTAAGTGGCAGTTTTACATAGATCCAGATCAATATTGTCTCCTTCATTTATTAGTTTGTACTAAATGTTTTACAGCTGAGTATTTTTGCAAATTTTACGCTCAACGTTTATTTCGGCATATTGTTACTTTTTAGAAAGATTGTGAATAAATAGTAAATGCACTGATGTATCTGTCGTCAGAATGCACTTCCCGGCCTTTTAAAGTATAGCCCTTCTGAAACGGGATGACCCCTAAAAAGTGTAAACATTTAATGTATACGGGATAATTGCTTAAACTTTTCATAACACCCATGCTTTTCACAACTAGTAATACATGACATACAATATAAGATGCTGTTTTATGTTTGATATGTGTTGTTGTTTTTTTGCAACAAATGTTATTTATTTTTTTATTTTAATAATTATTAAAACACGCATTTCAATATTTATTGTATCATGAAAAAGATGAAATATATTGAAATACTATTATATTGAACATATTTTGTGTTGTTGTTATTACTTACTTCGATACAATATCAGGCTGTATCTGCTATTTGTGGTCTTGAAAATGTTTTACAAATACCTTTTTTGCCCATTAACTTTAAAACGTGTTTCCTATAATTATATCAGTGATTGGCAAATTAACACAGTAAAATAGAAGTTCTAATGCAAAAAAAGACAGAATACTGGTAATAATACTTATTAGTTCACTGAAATAAACTCTAATGTTAATAGTGCATAAGAAATATTACTAACATACCAACGAAAATAACAATCTTATCACAGTTCATAACAGTGACAGTTCTTTTAATTAAACGCTAAACTATCTGTCCTAAAATACAACGTATGGCGAACAACTTGACAAGCTCTGCATTCGATTATTGAATTTCGATGATGATGACTATAAAACGTATTGCTTCAAGTAATTGCCCGCTATTTTCGGAAAATCGCCGAAAATATGGATCTGTACTCGGTTAACCCTTTAAGCGGACGCTCATATAAAGATACGGAAGGTTTCCAATGTTTAGTTAAGGCATGTTCAGTATATTAATATGCCTTTGTTTATATTTTTACAGACAGTCGGTCAAATTGGAACTGTATTGCTCGTGGACGGTGATCTATACATCAGAGTGTGCGGTCACACATATTGGTACTGCCCAGAAGTCGTAACGTTGGTGAATCGAGGTAAGAAGATACATATTTAGCATTTTGAGTTTTATCGTTAATTAACAACCCTGTCAGAAATGAAATATACAATGTGCACGTAATGATCAGATGGACATTTATATAATGTACTAAACATAATGGTAAATTAAATGTGGTTGCAGCCACCCTTTTATATTATTAAATATATTATTATCTTTGTATTTGTTATTTACAAGGGCTGCTTCATAAATTCACGGAATTCTTTTCTCAAAAGTGTATTTTTCAATCAATTTAATTGAAAACACATGCACAAGTTTGGTCTGAAAGACAGTAAACGTATCACAAGATGTATTTTGTTTTCGATCTTAGGTAGAAGACATAGAGTAATTCCGCAAATTTATGAAACAGCCCTCGTATTTTGAATCTGATTATATCCGACTTATCTGTATTATACAGAAACGCCAACTTAATCATATTTTCATGCGTATTTTATTAGATTAAGTGAGATAGATGTTATATTTTATTTAACACATCAGTGCAGTTGATTCAATTAAGAGGAGAAAGTTAAATCTAATGAAACTTATATGCAATGTGTCATGTAATAAGCTATTTAATAGTTATATTAAATCAATATATAATAACCAAAGCTTATAATAAATACAATGAATGGTAGTAGGCTTTATATTACATTATAGATCAAACTGCAATTTAATGAAAATCTGTAGCACTAAGAATCAGGACGACACAATGTTAGATAGATGCGCAATATGTACATTTAGGGATAAAATATCTATAAATTGGTCAAGTTATTCAGTGTGATCGCATTATTCAGAAATGAATTCGTGTATGGGATAAGTTTCCCCAAGCACATTAACAAATACACTTAAAATATAATTTCATTATTAAGTTAACTGCCAGACACATTATTGGACTATACAAGTATTCTCTACGCTTAAAAAGACAAAGTGAAAACATAACTAAATAAGAATAACGATGCCAGACCATTCACTTGCAATAAGTGTATATCAAATATAAACGTTTAAGAGGCGAACATATAATATACGTGTTCATAATTGTCAATCATTTGCATATCCAACCAGTATTTTATTCAATCATTGAACTTGAATGTCACTTGATTAACGGTAGACCTAATTTTAAAAAAAGATCACGTGTTAATGCGTGTGATTTGTTTGTGAATCCAATACATATTTTAATAATAGATGGGAGGTTTAAATGTTAGTGACAAAAGCATACAAATGTGTGCTGGTTACATTTCACGTTTAGCTATATCACCTTGTTTTTATCATATAATGCGGAAAATGTGTTCCCATTATATATACCGTTATTATATGTCATTATTAATATATTAATTTCAGACTTTTTAAAGAAATTACCCCCCCCCCCATTTAGGCCCTTTTCATTGAAATTGTTGTTTTCACTTTTATGATTTCTTTTTTATATACATCAAAAAGCGTTATACAATTGGTAGGACCAGTTCGCCATAATATGTTCTAGTTTATTTGTTAACATTCCTGGGGAAATGGTCATACGTACTTTTTTGAATTCGTGATTATGCGCTGTAGTTCGTTCGAGTGGAAATGGTTTGACACATTGTAAAGATCGAAACCAAACTGTTCCTTTTATATAGATAATAATTATGTTCAGATATGTTTGCTATTAGCAAGTGCAATGTACATGTGTACGTCCTTCACATGTACAATATATAATCACTACAAACGTGTATACGTTATGATACTTTTGAATATATTTGTATATAGAACTTGCCTCACGTATATTCGGTCTGTTCATTGGACGTGTTATGAGTAGTACAGATATATTTACCTTTTTCTTTCCGATACAATTAAAACATGCAATTAGGCATAAAAAACAAACAACATGAATGTATCTCGAACACCAAACGCGTAAAGCTTTATTAATATTTATCCAGCTTCGCTTATTGAACCTCTAATTAACTTTTCAGCATATAGTCGAAATGTCTACAAAATGAAAAAATCCCATCGTTGAGTTCATGTTATTGTTTGATTAACCGATTTATTACAAATACTTATCCACTCTTTAATAATTTCCCAAATTGCCGTATATTTTTGTTCGGAACGTAATTCCAATATTATTGGCTTAAAGGAAATGAATTATGGTTGCAACTTATAAAAATCATGAAACTATCGAACATATTTTATAGAAATGCCCCTTTAAACAATGTAATTGAACATCCTTTCCACAAAATGTTGTTTCAATTTTGTTACATGAACAACTTTCTTCTTGGCCATACAGAAAGGAATAGCGATGCTGTAAGCAATGCAATATTTATGCAAAGTTATATTGTATAAATGCAAAATGCCTTTGGCACGGCAAAATATGGACAATGGAATAGGTTTCATAAAATCAGAATATGAATTTTTTTAAATTGCACTTTTTTTTTTTTATATCTATCAAATAGAACTGAAAATGTTGTACTTACATGGAAAGATGTATTATCAGATATTATGCTCTTATCACAATTCATTAGATCTTAACTGAAACTACTATTTTCAGTTACATTGATTAAGTATGTATTCATTATTCAACAATTAATACGTTTCTTTCTTACATGGATTATGTTTCTGCAAACTGCAACAAGAAGAATATGGATGAAAAGCATAAAAGACGCGATGAATGGGTTGCAAATGTACTAGTAAAACTCAAGAGATGCTTGCATTAGGAGAAACATGATTAATAACATGAACAACATAACAAACTGACTAGAATTAAATATGCGTCTTTCACTATCGGTATAATATATTTTCAACCAAACTAATTGTATATATTAAGAACAGCTATTGTGTACTATCACACCATTTGGTGGTGTGAAACCTTGCTCTAACGAATTCCGTCTAAAAGATGTCTGTATACCGTTCGACAAACTCCTCGCAGCGGTTACGTCCCCTATCGGTTAACAGTAACTGCTATCACGGCCTGTAATCACAGGCGCCACCTATAAGTGGAGTTGCATTAGAAAAAGAGCCAATTATACTTCCGAGGTGGCGCTAATGACAGGAAGTAAGAGGAAAAAGTTACCAATAATAGAATATGAGTTTGTTTTATGTGTTTGGACAATATTAAGACATGTTTTAAAACTTAAATTGTGTTGATGTCATAGAAACAAACATGCAGAGAAATATGAAGTCAAAACGCATTTCAAAACGTGAGGACTTTTACATGTCGTGACATGATGAAAACTGATTTAAACAAGTGATGAGTATGCGTCTGTTTCGGTTCGAAATGTTTTAAGTGCTGCATTATCAAAAACTTTAGTTTGTGGTCGAACAACCAGCATAAGATATTAGTGCTGGCAATAAAAAATATAATATCGTGTAGTGGCTCCACCTCCGGTTCTGAGCGCCAACTCCATGGCTTTGGCTCCATCTCTTGCGTGGCAATGCAACACTATCTGATGATCAACAAACAACTGATGATATCGATAATGCAGCAAATACTACATTTCGAAAGCAGTTATTTGATGTCAGTAATGCTCTAATTGTTTGTTGTATGTAAATTATGTCTTAACATGTTCAAACTCATACATCTTATTAAGTTTTTATCATGCCACGACTTATAAAAGTCCTCATGTTTTGAAATGCGTTGCAAAGTAATATTTCTAAATATTGTTGGAAAGTATAAATGTTTCCAATCGCACTACTAACATTGTTCGATTTTTTTAAGTGTCTGATATTACCAAACAACAAATACTGTAAAAGCAACTCACATTCTATCAGTGTTTACTTTTTTGCCTCATTTCCTGTTATTAGCATCACCTCGAAAGTATAATTGGCTCTTTCAATGCATCTCCAAGAAGAGTTCGCGCCAGATATTACAGGCCGTGACTATGCTAGGAACCAGTAAATTCTCTGCGCGTAAGTTGAACACTTGGAGCGAGCAGCAGCACGTGACCCTTAATTAACCAAAAAACAAAGCTATTCTAAAAGACTTTCGTTTCAGCTCGCCTCATTAATATCATCTTATAAATAAATACCTCGTACAAATATAAATAAATATACATATTTATGCCATATGCACTGTGCTCAGTACATAATATGTCAAAATAACGTAGTAATGTTCTTTCCTTTTCTCGCTTTATTTATGTTTTTTTTTTCATTAGTGTGCATATATGTTTCGTCTTAGCACTATGTTATTTCTGTTTTTGTATTTATCATTTTGTTACGTAATGCGAAAAGTGTGTGTGCGACCAGAAACAAAACACAAATAGGTACGTTTTCAAGGTAATGAAATAATCTGCGCATGATGGCCGAGGGTCTGGTATTGACTAGAATTACTGTTTTTAACTTTAACAGAGATATATAGGTTTTGGTTACTTTTCCCGTATTTATTTGGTACTCAATCGCGATAATTTTAGAGGCATTCACATAATTAGCAAACAACCTGATTCTTATTAAGTACCAGCAAAACATGTTTATGTTTAATATATGCGTTTTACGTTTTACTCAGTAATTCGTTTATGATGCCCACTTTCTAAACATTCTAAAACTCAGTTAATTCCGTTGGACACTGACACGACATGCACCCGTTCAATCGAATCTAGGCTAAAAATATTATTACCAATTAGTATGCGTGTGTCGCCGCTCTCATTTCTGCAGGATGATACTATGAACATGCCAATGATATTTAAGATATGGGCAATTCAAGTCTCACAAAGTTCGCACTATTTCAGACTGCTTCACTAGACTGTTGAAGAAGCACTTTGAGACTCACAACACTGGAGATATGGATGACGAGCTTGTAAAAGCCGTGGAGGAAGGCAATGTCAAGAAAGTGAATGGGATAATAAAGACGGCTTACGAGGATTCCAATGTAAGAAATGTTAAATTGATGTTCGCTAAACCTGTCCGTTCCTGCATTTCAATCTCATGTGACGTAGTCACATGATTTTATGTTTTATAAAATTCAAACTTTATATGTTTAAATTACAAGTTAATAAATATGGGTATGTATAAACAGGATTTTACCATTTAGATGACTCATACTTACGTCCAGCCAGAAGGCATCTAAATAAAGCTACATATTTCAATCAACGATGCCTATAAGTATGCCCCCTTCGAAAAGTGGGGGTATCTTGCTTTGTACCTGTCTGTCGGTCGGTCGGTCGGCCGGATGGTCGGTCTGTCCGTATACCATTTCGTTTTCGCACGATATCTAGAGAACGCTTTGACCTACGATCATGAAAGTTGGTATGCCGGTTACTTTGGAGGAACGAAAGACGCCTATACATTTTGAGATCAACAGGTCAAAGGTCAAGTTCACCGTTATTAAAATTAGAACAACGGTTTCCACTCAATAACTTGAGAACGCATCGATATATTTTAATGAAACGTTATACATAGATACCTTATATTGCGACCTCACTCCAATTTGCATATGGATTGGGAGGGGTCAAGGTCAATATCACCGTTTCTTAAAATAGAAAAACGGTTTCCGCTCAATAACTTAGGAACGCATAGAGATATTTTAATGAAAGTTCATACATAGATACATTATGTTGTTTCCTCGCGTGGGATTGCATATGGAATGGGTTAGTTTAAGGTCAAGGTCACCAGTACTAAAAATAGGAAAAAGGTCTCTGTCCAATAACTTGAGAACGCATTGAGATATTTAAAAGAAACTTCAAACATAGATATATTATATTGAGACCTCTCTTGGGATTGCATATGTTGTGGGTGGAGTCAAGGTCAAGGTCACCGCTACTAAAAATAGAAAAACGCGTTTCGATTAATAACTTGACAAGCATTGAGATATTTTAATGAAACTTCATACTTAAATAACTTATAGCGAGACCTCGCTTGGGATTGCATATGGGGTTGGTAGGATCAAGGTCACCGTTCCTAAAAATAGGAAAACTGTTTATATGTCTTCCGAACAGACGTAGTTTAAATGACGCATCGCATGGCATGTTGCAGAACTGTATAATAACTGTATGTTTATTTTAGGTGATTCGGACTGGGGCCTTTCAATATCAAATTCCAAGCAGTTATCAACTTTCCAAAGATGGGAAAAACAATGAACGTCACTGGAACCCGAACCATGACCTATTCATCTTTGTGAACGACTCTACGTTGACTAGCTTTGGTGGCGACTTTCAGTTTCATGCTCAAATCGAAAAAGAAATAGTTTCAATGTTCAAAATAAGTACACTTGGTAAGAAGTTCAGTTATTTTCTTCCTATATTAATGTTAAAAACAAGATCAATTTTGTGATAAATTTCATTATAACCCTGATGATGATAATCAAAAACAATACATTAATCTTAACACCGGCAAATCAACAAAATTTATAGTAATAGTACGTTTTTGCAGCTTCATAAGTTAGGTTGTCAACAGGGGGATTGTAAACGTTACTTTAACGTATTTTGTGAAGGTGATGTAACAATCTAGTATAGCAATTCTATGAGTTAGTGATCGTGTTCATACATTTGTATTGACATTCACAGGAGTTGTTGTTGGAAATGATATTCGAATCCATTAAATGTAGCTTACAAAGTATATAAATCTATTGCTGAGTACACATTTAGATCAATCTCAATAATTCACAAGTTAATATAGTGATGTACATAAGCCGGTGTAAATAGTTCAGTGTACATGTATGCCATGCAAAAAATTACGTGGCAAACTTAGATAAATTCTTATACCTTCAGAGATGGTGTGGTTTTATTATGTCTAAATATTAAAATGCATAATCAAATTTAATACCAATTGTATTCGAATACTATATGAATACAATAATTGTATATCAATAAGCATTAGGCATTAGTCGTATTGATATAAATTTAAATTTAAATAACCATACAATCATTGGCAGACTTTTTGGATTTGTACTAAGTCGCATATTATATGTTTTACGATTGCATATGGAAGTTTTAATGTCTTATGATTTTGAAGGGTAACTTATTTTTAAATCAAAACAAATACACAACTGGCTAATTTTTAAAGCATGCACTCTCAGTTTGATTATATGAACCAGTACGAGTTAAAACTACTTAATTAAACGAAATTAGTCTGGCTAAACGGGTTATTTAGCAATCTACAAATAATGAATACTAGGTTAGTCGGGTGGATGGGGAATCTATTGGGTGAGCCAAAGGCGAGCCCACTAAAATCACTAATCCTTAACACTTTGTCCGGAGCATAACTTTGTCCAGCATGGATGGATTTTCCAATAGCTTGGCAGGAATGATAAGCATGATGAGTCGGATAGTCGCACGCAAGAGCTAGGTCCCTAGGTCCATGGTCAAGGTCACGATTCAAGGTCAAATGTCAAATGTTAGAAATAAACCCTTACCACTTTGTCCAGAGCATATGTTTGACCATTCAAATAACTTGGCAGAAGTGATCAGCGTAATTAGACAAAGTGTCGCGCGCAGGAACTAGGTTCCTAGGTCCAAGGTCAAGGTCACAATTTAAAGTCAAAGGTCAAATATATAAGAAATTAATCATTAACAATTTGTCGGGAGCATATATTTGTCCAGCATGAATGGATTTTCAAATAACAGAAATGATAAGCATATTGTGTCGGGGCGCCGTGCGCATGAACTAGGTCCCTAGGTCCAAGGTCAAGGCCACGATTCAAGGTCAAAAGTCAAATATAAGAAATCAATCCATTTCCCTTTGTCTGGAGCATATCTTTGTCCAGCAAGGATGGGTTCTCAAATAACTTGGCAGAAGTGATAAACATAATGAAGTGGACAAGAACCAGGTCCCTAGGTCAAAGGTCAATGTTAATATTCAAAGCCAAAGGTCAACTATAGGAAATCAACCTTAAACACTTTGTCGGAAGTATATCTTTGTCCAGCATGAATCAATTTTCAAATAACTTGGCAGATGTGATAAACATATTGAGTCGGGGTGTCGCGCGCAAGAACCAGTTCACTAAGTCCAAGATCAAGGTCACAATTCAAGGTGAAATGTCAAATATAAGAAATCAAATATGTGTCCATGAATTGTCAAATAACTTGGCAGAAGCGATAGACATGGTGAGAAGGAGAGTCGCACGCAAGCACCAGGTCCGTAGGTCAAAGATCAAGCTCACGATTTAAGGAAATATATATTTTACACTTTGTCCGGAGCATATTTTTGTCAAGCATGGATGGATTTTTTAAATAACTTAAATAGAAGAAGTGATGAGCATGGTAAGACGGAGTGTCGCACGCAAAAACCAGGTCCCCAACTCAAAGGTGTAGGTAACAATTCAAGGTCAAGGACCAAATTTAAGAAATCAATCCTTAATACTTAGTCCAGAGCATATCTTTGTTCAGCATAGATCGATTTTCAAATAACTTGACAGAAGTGATAAGCATGATGAGACAGTGTTGCGCGCATGAACCAGGTCCCAAAGCATAACAGTTAACAAAGTTTTTATCTTAAAGATGCTGAATTTATATGTGTTTTATCTCTAGTTTTTTTTACATAGTTAAGCTTTAATTTGTGACGGTGTTTGTTTCACAAAACTATAACAAATAGAGAGTTTTTTAGAAGTAAAGCAACACACAGAAAATCACTTTAAGATTTTCGCAATTGTCTAAATCCCACATTAGAAAGGTAACCTACAAGACAAAGTACAGACAGTGGCAGCTATGTTCATTCAGCATTATTATCATAACGGATTGAATGTTAAAGAAATGAAACTAGACAAAAACCAAACCGAGTAGGCATGTTTTATAAACTAATAAACATGGTAGTCACAGATACTCAAAACCATCTGCCAGAACGATTCGTATTGATATGTAGTGCCCTTAAGCAGTACGCGTATGAGACAACAATTCTTCTTCCCCAGGAACATCCGCAACTGCAACTTACTGTCTGCAGTATATAAGGCAGCCTTCATAGTTAAGGCCTTTAAGATCCGACTAGCCACAAACGTTATATAACTTCCACCTAACCATCCAATTTTAACTAACTTACATAATCTAACTTTTATATCTGTTACCTCCACGTTAACACCTTGCGAAAGGAACATATTAGAAAAAAACGTTTCCATCAATTTTAAAAAGATAAAAAGTGTTGCATCGTAAAACGTACATATAATGATTGTTCACAACGCGGTCAACGCATCTAAAAATACGATGTAGTCAGTGTAAAGGAAAACAGTTAAGACACTATATTTGTACTTTTTGTCATCATTCGAAGTAAGATATGCACATGGTATTCTCTAGATATAATGTAATTGTTATATCCAAAACACAAACACTCAAGGAATGGACCTTTATTGGTATATTTCGTGTTTTTCCGACTTGTCGGTACTGGTTGTTATGCTACTTCAAATATCAAATAGTTAGAGGACAGATATTTACATCTCTTTACAAATGAAACAGAAGTTGGGATGTCCCCGATATTGCAGACATTGCATTTGTCAAATACTCGTTAAGTTGGTTAAGATACAGTCATAACCACCACGGAAAATAGTCCCACAATTACCACAGCTAAATTACATGACTGTGCGTTCAAACATGATTTGTAAATTATTTAAAAATTCCGGTGCTGATACAGTGAAAAATGGCCAGTGTGTTCATGTGAAGTTGAAATGACAATTGAACCAGATAGTCTCTTTTTTCGGATGCGTTTGTGGTGTAGTAAAGTGCATAAGGTAATGTTTTTTATGCCCCAACCATCAATGATGGCGGCAAATAGTGTTTACCATGTCCGTGGGTTACGCACGTATACTTGTTACGTACGTATGAACGTGTGTACATATGTACGTGTGTTCGTATGTACGTATGTTCGGATTCTTTTGTGTACAATAACTTTGTCTAGCATTGGAGGGCTTTAAAATTACTTGGCTTAAATGTTGAGCATAATGAGACGGTGTGTCGCGCGCAAGAGCCAGTGCCATAGGTCTCAGGTCAAGGTCGCACTTAAATGTCACATATAAGAATATAAGTCATAGACGCTGTCCGGCATTGAAGGATTTTCAAATAACCTGGCAGAATTGTTTAGCATAATCAGACGGTTTGCCGCGCGAACGAACCAGGGCTCTAGGGCCAATGTTAAGGTCACACTTAAAGGTCAAAGGTCAAATATAAGAATTCAAGCCACATACCCTGTCAAAAGCATACTTTTGTCCAGCATGGAAGGTATTTCAAATAACCTGGCACAAGTGTGAAACAAGGTCCCTAGGTCCAAGGTCAAGGTCAGACTTAAACGTCAAACGTCAAATTTAACAATTGAAGCCATTGACGCTATTCGGAGTATAATTTTGTCCAGCATGGAAGGGATTTCAAATAATTTAGCACAAATGTTAAGAATCGTGTGACGGTTTGTCGCGTGCATGTCCGTAGGTCCAAGGTCAATGTCATAATTTAAGTCCAAATATAAGAATTAAAGCCAAATACCCTGTCCGGAGCATAATTTCGTCCATTGGTTAGGGAATTTCAAATAACGTGGCAGAAATGATAAGCATGTTGACAAGATTTGTCGTACGCAAGAACCATGTCCCTAGGTCCAAGGACAAGGTGACACTTAAATGCCAAAGGTCTCGTATAAGAATGTAAGCCATAGAGCCTGTCAGAGCCTAAGTTTGTCAAGCAGGGAAAAAAACTTGGCAGACGTGATAAGCAGTATGAGGCGGTGTGTCGCATGCCAGAACTAAGTGCCTTGGTCCAAGGTCAAGGTCACACTTAAAGATCAAATGCCAAGATTATGTATAAATGTTAAGATTCTTATACAGGCAATAACTAAGAAGTGATGCACATTATAAATAGGAGTTTCACGCACAAGAACTAAGTTCAAGGTCAAGTACACACTTAAAGGTCAAAGGTCTAATATAAGAATGAATACCATGGACTCTGTCCGGAGCATAATTTAGTCCGGCATGGTAGAATTTTCAAATTACTTTACAGAAGTGAAAAGCATTATGAGATGGCATGTGACTTGCAACAAGCAGGTCCTTTGGACCAAAGTCAAGGTGACACTTAAAGGTCATATATAGGAGTTTAAGCTATTGTCTTTGACAGAAGTATAGTTTTGTCCTTCATGGAAAAAATTTCAAATTACTTGGCAGAAGTGATTAGCATTATGAGACGGTATTTGGCGTGCAATAATCAGGCCTTTAGGTGAAAGGTCAAGCTCACTAATCAAGGTCAAAGGTCAAATAATTTCCCAGAGCATAATATTGTCATGCTTGCAGTGCTTTTTGTGTTATATTGGCAGAAATGATTACCATCACCAGATCGTGTGTCGCATGCAAGAACCTGTTACGTTAGTGAATTTCTTGATGACTGTGCCAAGCATTATTTTAAAATTTGAGATAGCAAGAGTAAGTTAAGCATACAATAACCATAACTAAAAATTGCCCAACAATTTTAGTCACTACACTTAATTGTTTGTCAGGACTAAAACTATTGGTTGGAAATTTGTTATACCTCGACTTACTTCACAGTATAAGATAGTACATTTGTAGAAAGTACTATATAAAAGGACAATTCCCCTTTCGCAAAATACATTTTATTTATGTAGACAAAGCGGCTAAATAGGTGGGGGCATCTCTGTCTGTGGACACATATCTTGTTTTTCTAATGAGGGGTGTGGTAAATTTGCCGAGTTCGGTTAACTTTTTTGACAAATTAAGATTCAAATCTGCACCATGAAACTCGTAATTATTTATGCAACTTAAAATACCCGATTCAAACCTATATTCATAGGACTTATAACTTTGCGCTCTAACATTTGGCTACACATTTCTTCACTGCACTGTATGTGTCTGTAAATTACAACTGGTAGACACATACCTCTTTGTATTGATCTAAATGTAGACTTGTTACGGAATTTAACGGAATGTTCATGAGGTACCAGGACAAACCTAACAAACTCTCTGTAAAGATATGTATTATACTGTGAAAAAAGACAACGCAACATCTAAATTAGAAATTTCACACATTAATTTTATATGAATTAATGTGAAAACAAAAGAATTCCTAACATGGCAAAATAAGGCGGAGCAATAATAAACCAATAATAAAGACAGGGCAATGTGTAATCTTTCAATCTCCTAATACAATTGTCGTTCATTGCTCTCACCATACACCTCTGCAGAGGGATCAATGACACGAATCTTGTCAACACGGACAAATATGTATTTGCCGTACATTAAAGTTGATTTTTAGGACCACAAGCATGGACATTAAGAAAAAAAAAAGTTTTTTCAATTATCATATATGGCGAAACTATTTTACGCCCATTTACGAAGATGGAAACAGTTTGCATATGTAAACAAATGGACAGCGTGGGTGGTTTTGTCTGTTTGGTTAACACAATGATACTTTGCACAAGTTCCATAATTTGCATGAATACATGTACTTATAACAGATATGTCAATGGTCAATAACTGGAGGAGTCATTATGAGGACGGTGTATAAAACATGTAACACAGTATTTGAAGTTTGAAATATACAATACAACAATTTACAAGCACAAAATCACTTCGCCTGTTTCTGACCACTAATTAGTACAATTTCAAGGTAAAACAAGGTTGATTTTTTTTTAATGAAATATGTTTTATCATTTTGTACCAAAGGTATTAATGTCTTCATTCAATATGGATACCTCACTAGTAAAGGTTTATTAGATGGCACTTGGAATTGAAATAATTCACAGACCACACTGACATAATTTCTCCATGCAAAAATCATGCATGGTAACCACATTACTTCTACAGGAAACTAGGACACCAAATGTCTTTAAATGTTATGGTCATTTGACTAAAACCACGTGAATAGCATGGTACTACTTTCCGAGCCAACTACAGAGGTGAATGGAATGTAAGCGGTGTGCAAGAGGTTGGTAATCTGTTTGACGACATTGTGTACCCGCAGGTCACGTGGTCAAAACAAATGACCTATGTACATTCGCTCAAAGAATGCTAGGATTGGGACTATTTTCAAATCTAGAACGGCACTGGCTAAAACACAGACAACACATTCCAACACTTTCGATAAAGAATAAAAAGGTTAAATACCAGTAAATCATTGTGTTCTCCTAATTTGCCTGCTGTTATAAAAGTCATTTAGCAATCTCAAACATGCGTT
Organism: Congeria kusceri; assembly: GCA_027627225.1. NCBI lineage: Eukaryota > Metazoa > Mollusca > Bivalvia > Myida > Dreissenidae > Congeria > Congeria kusceri. The sequence goes on along the minus strand of CM051032.1, from coordinate 72,400,604 downwards.
TTGTTATTATTTCTAATATCCTAAGTTTGTCTGGAACAGTTTAGTGCATTTCATTGGAATCTAATTGGAAAAGGGAACTTTTGGGTTGTGTATACTGTGGTATGGATCTTTTGTCGAAATGTGACTGCCAAAACACTGTTTTCTGCCAGTGTCTGCATTCAGGTCAGATGCATTTTCTTACAAGTAGCTTGATATATCTGTTTTATTGCCATTGTTGGAATAGGACAGATGTGTCTTCATATTGATTTATCTTGCACAATATGAAATACAGGAAAGGCTAGAAAACTTCTTGGAATGTTGGACGTTTTAATATGGGACCTTATGGTAATTGAATGTACTGATATCTAACCAAAACGCAAACGGGATAGGGATTTTTAAAAAATTGTTTAAATGTCGTTAGGTTGCCCTATACATGTAAATATAACATTATATAAAGAACCAAAAAAGAAACTTTCGCTATGTTTGAATCTATGTAATTGCAACGTCAATATAAATTTTACATCATGGTTATGATTATTATTATGTTGTTTTCTTCTTATTTCTAAAGTTGGCAAACGCCCCCAAAATTTCATATAATTACATATTATACATATATTAACTTAAATTTAATTTTATCCGTCAAATATATCTACTCTTAAAAATTGACCCAACATATTGTATTGTATTTGTGTCCAAATTTGGGTACAAATATGTAAAAACATTTGTCGAAAGTATGAATTTCCCATTCAGCAGACGTGTTTTGTTGTTGTTTGAAGGTTATGGAATAACGATTATATTTCTTGACAAATAACAAACAATCATTGTATATTGTGCTTAAATGGACATACTTGGGATACTTTGTTTCATTTTTTAGAAGTTGTAATAGGTAAACCCCCCCACCCCCCCAAAAAAATAAAAATAAAAATACCCACCTACCTACCTACCCTTAATAAGCATAGGTCGCCAGGGGGAAAACTCATAATTGTATGTTCGGTCTATTCAAGCCTACAAATTAATCATTTATTGAATTAACACGCAGATACAATGTGCATTGTCGTTGAAGTGAGACTAAAATATACTTAAAAATACATATACGATTATTGAGTAAAGCACTTACAATTACTGTACATAAACACAACAAATCAATATACAAACATTATGATTCTTTAGTAGCACCCACAAATTCAATGATCATCTAATAAAAATGTTAAAAGAGGGTTTAAAGGCGATAAGCAATTGAGGTTTGATAAAACGTTTATGTATTAACGTGTGAGTTGCGTATAGCTAATCCACCTGAATCGATAAATCTATTCGATATCGCTTTGACCTTCATAATCAAAGTGGATCATTCTGCCGGCGTGGCGATACAATGATAAACAACTGAGTGCGACGATTAATAGATGTTATAACGAGCAAGTGCTAACATGTATGTTTAAAATGTCTTGTACTTTTGTTTGTGTCAGTTAATTTTTGGAACTATATTCCACCTCGTACTAATATTCCAGCTCAATACTTACCGCGTATGTAGAGAAAAACATTTGCTAGTGATGCGTCATAGTACATAGGCCTATGACAGTGGCGATGCCGCTCATGTAAATATTGATTTGACGATATATATTATACTGGCGCGTTCGTGTGCAAGTATTCAAGAGGAAATCTTTCTAGTAAAGGCTATGGATGATTGTCAATGTACTGCCAATTAATGTAATGATCTACACAACACAAAGACATTAAAATGGCACAAACATAAACAAACAAATTGTCCTGTGGCACATGTTTTTGTGTGGACAACAACAATTTTTGTTTTATTTCCTTAAAAATACCGTAAAGTGTCGTTTAATTTTTTATAGTGATCATGTAATAAAGTACTGTTTTCATTATTTTCAAGAAGTTAAATTAATGCATGTGCGCGTTATTAGACGCATAATATTTCTACACATATATCAACAAATCACAACGAATTAAACAAAAACTGGTATTAATTTAACGTTCTGTTTTATCCAGTTTTATTCCATAGAGACGGTATAAATCATATAAAATATCATCAATATGCTCACAAAAAATTTCATAAATAAACATATTAAATTGATATTTGAGAAACTCTCAATTACTTTAACACAGTCCGCGTTCGTCAGCAAACACATGTTTGTTTGTGCGTTCATGTGCGTCTATTTCTGTACAAGCAATAGTTATCCAATATAAACGTAGTATGTATTTACTTTTTAAGCCATAAACTATACAAACTGAGTCAATCATCTGAACTGATTCCGTTATTTGTTGAAATTATTAAAATACTTTTGTTTCGTGCTAAACTTTTTATAGCAAGGTGCTATGTTACAAGTTTGTCAGACACTTATCATGAAATAATTTATTTTCAGAAATAACGAAACTTGACAAATCTGTCAAGCAAATTCCTATGGTCAATATCGTCCTCACTAGCGACCAAGCCTTATCAACAATGAACAACACACCTTCCATAGTTGTGAAAATGGCAAAGTATAAGGGTGACGGTAAAGCGTATACTAAAGAAAACAACCATAAGTTGGACACTCATAAACGGTAAGTCTGAAAGAAATATAATATTAACACGTTTAAATGCAAATAAATGAATATTTCTCCCGGTATGATATCTTTACTGCAGATACCGCCTTTCAGCAGGCACTAAATACAATAGATCAATGCACATGCAGGTATTATGCTAGAGATAAGCTATTGTTGACAAATAGTGTCTGGACACATTGCCGATTGTTTAAAGCCATTTTTAATATGGAAGCCCTGGAGGGCCCTTTTGAATTGCGATTTAACACTTCTGACTTACTGCATGACTTGTACATTTTTTACTTGCGACATGGCACTTTAAAGAGCGCGTAATTTTGCCGCGCATTTCGAGCCCGTGTGTTTACAAAATGGCGGACATGAATAATAAGTAATATGATGATGTAAGTTGTATTGTGTATTTATACATGCTTTACTGTTACTTTAATGTATGTTAGGCTTTAGGCAACACACAGACGCACACGAACGCACGGACACACGAACACATACATGACAGATAATTTTCACGATGTTCCGATTTATTATGCACATATGCTTCCAAACACTTGACGTGTTGTAGTGGCTTGTATACAACACACAATTTGAAAGTTAACGAATTGACGCTTGTGCATTTATTACGATACCGCAAGTTACAAAATACCGTTTCTATGTTTCCATTTGTTTTGCAAACATGCACATTTTATAAGTGGCCACAGTAAAAGAAGAATCAATATACAAAATACCAAAATAATGAATGGTAAACATGAATTTAAGCTGGTGTGCACTCAGAATATTGCATTGTTATATATTTTTATATTATTACAGGCGAAATAGGCTAAATGTTTGACGTTAACAGGGTTGAAGAAAGAGCAATCAGGTGAATGAAGAAAATAGTGTGTCTGATTACTGATCAGTCCTACAATACTGTCAGAAATACAAGCTGACTTTCTGCAATTATCTGTGTGCGTAGCTGTCTAAGATCACGTTTTACCTAGATTTCTTGCGATAAGTATGCAGCGGAAAAATTGAATGCCATAGAATTGGGCCAATTTTGTAATTGTATGAAATGCAAACTTACACCAATTGTTTAATATATACCAATAACTGTAGCATACTTTTAGGGATTAACATTTACATAATTGTTTACATAAGCGGTTAGAATATCACCGTATTGGACGTGCGTGCGTACAATATATTCCTTATTGGACGGTACGAATATGAACACACGAAACTGTCCGAGTATTTCAAAACTGACCACAAAATATATACAACTTTTAATTTTACCTCCATCAATGATGACCCCGAACCACTTCTTCGCAAAGGTGTTTTCATATCTAGCAACAATCAGTTAAATTCCCTCTTCTTGTAAACCGTGCTAACCAGAAACGCGATTTATCTTCTAAATCGCCACGTCTGGTCATAACGCATGCTTTGTGTTACCTAAATTTGTCTCCAAACCTATACCCGATAATGAATGTTGACTCACATTCTAAAATTATTAATTTCTTAATTTTAAGTTTATGAAAAAGTCTATTTAAAACTATTGGTAACGTTAACCGTACATAAATAAAACATGCAATACGAAACACTACAATCTTAAATTCAGTGAACTCTGGTTTCTGTCGTCATTATCCATTTTCTTTACAGATAATATCATTATTAAATTCTGAATATCCTTTAAACACTTTCAATTAACTGTATGATATCCAATTCGACAACTTGCATCAGTGTGTAATACTTATTTAAACAAACGCTTGCAGACACTTTATATTGATAACATAACCTTTTTAACATGACACGTCGAAATATAGTATCTACACACTCAATGTTTACACTTGGTACACGGTATGACAAGTTCGCTTTTTGTGAAGTATATTCTAAACTACGGAATACTGTTTAAGCAGTTAAAACAAATAATAATTATGACTCGTACACAGCTGTCATACATTGGACTGGCCTATCGGCTCATCCAATATGGTATGTGAGCTGTGTAGTCGTCCAAATATATCACCGTATTGTACGCTGTTAAATAACCTTATATTATTTTAATATTGCGTGAAAATATTAGTATACGTTGAAACAGAATATGGTCCCTGTGAATTAATTCTAGGGAGCGCAACACACTCCAGCGGGAGGGTGAGTCATTATAAGAAATAGCGAGCGGTAAAGCTATGAAAATATACTCGCATCAATTAGCTTCCAGAGAAGCCTAAACCCAAAGAATGTCAATACATTTGGAATGTATATTTATACACTTACTGTTCATATTAATTTATATTTGAATTGTGGTCACGTTTTATTAAGAATTATTTAAAATTGCACATTTCTACCAACTTCTGTAGTATATGTTATTCGATCAATAAAACTGTTAAACATCTTTCTATAAGGAAAATGTGGTGACAGAAGTCTCGTAATACGTAAACAAACGCTTGCAGACACTTTATATTGATCACACAACCTTTTTAACATGACACGTCGAAATATAGTATCTACACACTCAATGTTTACACTTGGTACACGGTATGACAAGTTCGCTTTTTGTGAAGTATATTCTAAACTACGGAATACTGTTTAAGCAGTTAAAACAAATAATAATTATGACTCGTACACAGCTGTCATACATTGGACTGGCCTATCGGCTCATCCAATATGGTATGTGAGCTGTGTAGTCGTCCAAATATATCACCGTATTGTACGCTGTTAAATAACCTTATATTATTTTAATATTGCGTGAAAATATTAGTATACGTTGTAACAGAATCTGGTCCCTGTGAATTAATTCTAGGGAGCGCAACACACTCCAGCGGGAGGGTGAGTCATTATAAGAAATAGCGAGCGGTAAAGCTATGAAAATACACTCGCATCAATTAGCTTCCAGAGAAGCCTAAACCCAAAGAATGTCAATACATTTGGAATGTATATTTATACACTTACTGTTCATATTAATTTATATTTGAATTGTGGTCACGTTTTATTAAGAATTATTTAAAATTGCACATTTCTACCAACTTCTGTAGTATATGTTATTCGATCAATAAAACTGTTAAACATCTTTCTATAAGGAAAATGTGGTGACAGAAGTCTCGTAATACGTCAAAATGTTATTCATAATACTTTAACTTCATTTGCGTAGCATGAATACACTATGTGCAATACTAATGATACATTTAGTATAGTATTAACTAGTTACACTTGTCTGGTATATGTAATAATTTTCATTCATACCCGCTGTTATTTCTGGGTTCCGATAAGTCACGTTACGTATCATCTTGTTTCTGCTGTATCATATTAAGGGCAAATCATGGCATCTCAATATTAATTTCAACGCCAATTGTTTTTTTTTAAAGACATTTCTTGTTTAACGTAAACAAAGAATGTGTGTAATATATTCCCTGAATGTATCAGTAAAGCAGCCGCATGATTTTCTTTAGCTAGCATAACATGAAATGCATCCTTATTTTTTTCCTTTAGGAGCAGTCAAAACATATCTACCCGCTATAAGTGTAGGATTGTTTAAATTTAGATACTACAAGGAAAGAAACTGTGTTGGAAATATTACAGAAGAATGTGACAGAAATAGATCGAGGAAACTAAAGACAGGGTAACAACTAACACTACATTGAGATGCTTCTGCAACTGTAGTGTTGAAAAAAAAAAGTGATCATTCTGATTTCGATGGGAAACATTAATTAGAAATCTACACAATTTACTTTCGCCACGAAATAACTTTAGCCAATATATGAACATTTCTCTGAATGTTGTCGAAATGTGTTTTCAGTAAATGTATGTACACATAACATATTGAACCTAACGTTTGCTTACTTTCAGTATCAATGGATCTGTTTCTTTGTTTGTACTTTTTACTCCGTATACTTTCCTTTACTGGAAGAATACTCAAATGTTTCCTTATTAATAAATATATAGAACAAAAACATGACATTTAAAACACAATTGTTCAATAGCTGCCTGTACACCTTCCCGCAAGTGTGTCTAATACTAGTGTAGTCATTTAAAGAATGGACATAATTGGTGTTGTTATTCTTCAAGTTGAGATCTTGTTATTGTCGTTCAAGTTAATATCATTAAAATCAGATATAATTATTAATATATAGACGCAATAAAGCATGTTTTGGTAAAAATGTATATTAAACATGTTTTGAAAAGTATAAGTTTTATTTTTGCTGCATAAATTATATTACTTTACATGCAAACATAATTGTTTCAATTAAATGTATAACAGTAATAACTTATTCCTTATTAATAAATAAATAAAATAAAAAACAGAACTGCTTAATGACATTAAAACACATTTTTTCAATAGCTGCCTGTATAACTTCCCGCAAATGTTTTTAAATACTAGTGAAGTAATTTATAGAATGGACATAATTGGTGGTGTTTTTCTTCAAGTTGTGAATGTGTAATTGTCGTTCAAGTTAAAATCATTAAAATCAGATATAATTATTAACATATAGACGCTATAAAGCATGTTTTGGTAAAATTGATATTAAACATGTTTTGAAAATTATAAATTTTTATTTTTGCTGTATTAATAATATTACTTTACATACAAACACATCGCTTTTAATGTCTGCTTTATCAGCCCTAGAGATTCTACTATGTCAAATACTTGAGTGTTACGTACTGGTGCTCAACTTTTTCTCACTAATGCAGGAATTGGTACTTAAATTTTTTTCAATTACAGTTTCAGTGAATACCAGCTGGCTCTAAACAATTTTGTATGCCAGTTTGGTTGTTGACCCAAACACATTATGTCATGTTTTAAACAGGATTGATATCTCTACATTATCATGCTTAAAGTAAAGTTTGCTGTTTTTATATTTACATTATTTTAGATGCAGTGACATATAATATTGTTAACTCTATATTGATTTAATTTGCACCCTTTTTACTCACAAATAAGGAAATATTTAAAAATTTACCAGTATATTAAGCAAGATATATTAAACATAGATATGCTTACTTTCATGTCTGTTTCATATGATGCAATTTGTATTTTGTAATATTATTTCAAATGTTCTGTTTCTTCAGGTTTATGAATAAGATAAAGAACTTGAATTGCGAAGCTTAGAGGCTAATTTTTATTTATTTACATGTTTTGTGAATAATTCTGGGCCAAGTGTGTGGTTCGTGCGCACATAAAACGGTTTAAACCCCCAATGCTTTGCATTGTCCGTTCCAAGTCGGTGACCCCAGTTTTATTCATGTGTGTTTTGTGTTTGTTATGTGTTTTTGGATGTCCTGTGTATTGTTTTTGGCAATTGGTCACTTGCCATAAATAAAAGACCTCGGGCTGCGTATAAGAGTTCTCTCCTGCTGTCGCAACTGGAGTTTCGCTTTGTATATATTTGTTTGAAAATGTTATGTTCAGTGTTTTAATATGAAAACATTAGTAATTGTAAAGAACACCTACTTAGAATTTTGTTGATGGTTTCCAAATCTCCAAATAATATGTCAAGTGTTGGTTGCTGTAAAGCTGTATATCTGTAAAGCTGAATGTGATTGTTAAGAAGAAAACAATGTTAGCAGGTCTACAGACTGGAACGCTACTTGTGGTCATTAACAGGCTGATAGTCCTGCCTATGAGTATGAAGTTTGACAACCATAAAATGCTCAAAAAATCCTTGCAATCAGTTTTGCTTTGCTGTTTGTGTCAGAAACCTCTATCCAAATTCGTTGTTTTGCTAAATCCGTCAATTACACCATGTTTGCAAAAGCCAAATGGTTTCAATGTATCATATTCGTCTATATGCCATACATAATTTGGTCCTTTTGCACACAAAAATTCTTTTAAGACGATGTAATTTTCCTACATCAACACTACGTTGGTCCAACGATTCAATTAAATCCATAACATCAGAACGCATCACTTGCACGTTATGATTTATTGTAAACCGGCGTCACATTGGTCGATAACCAATAGACTGAATTTCCATCAGTCTTTCCCTGTCCACTATATCAACACTCATTTTCAAATTGTGTAAGTTTATTCCGCGACGTTTTAGCTACAGGTTTTGAAGTATCCTTAGTTAAAGTTTTTTAAGTATCATTTTCAGTTGGCGCATTAACAAAATAACCCAGGTCTTAGGATTTTTTTATATTTAAAACCTTGCTTAAACCTTAAGTGTATTGATGAAATTAAGTCTGCTTTAGAAACGTATTGTAAAAAAATGGTGCGAAAATGGAAATGCAGATTTATCAGCCCTGGTTAAATGGATAAAATAAAGTTTTGTTACTGGCTTTAAATATAATATACTTTCATAATAATAATCCGTTTTGCAATATCACACAATCCCAATTTAATAAAAATGCATTAAGTAATTCTCTTGATGAACTACTCTCTAAATGTCTAATAGTTCCTGCAGATAAAGCGGCTAATAACATTATTATAGTATGCATTTTATTTTATGTCCAAACAATTTCGAAGGAATTCTCTCAAACGACATCATATACTAAAAAATATTCTAATGAAATGATTACTCAACACATTACGGAGTGAAGCAAATGAAATGTTAAAATTAAAAGTAATAACTTGAAGATACCATGTCTCTACTGGATTCCTTAACTTCATAAAACTCAATATAAGAGTCGTGTTATTGCAAATTATGTTTCTTGTACTACAAAACATATTTCAATGTATCCCACTGCTGGACACAGTTATATACGACATCATACCTATCAGGCTACTGCCTGTTCTTGTGTTATATATCAGGTGAGGCTTAGAATAATAATAACGGCGAGGCTTGCCGAGCGGTTATTTTATTCGTTGCGAACCTGATATATTAAACAGACCAGGCAGTAACATGTTTTTCTATTTATCATACCACGTTTTTTTTTATTCTCCAAACGATCTGATTTTTATCTATATTTAAAAACTAAGAGCAGCACTGATTTTGTTGAGCCATCTTTCACGCGTCCACATATCATGTAGTTATGATTATTAGGTTTTAGTATGTAGAAAATTACAGAAGAACGTTCTTAATCCACCAAACAATCGGTAAAGCAAATTATCTAAAATTTAGCATTATTATTCAAGCATTGCTTAGCTTATTAAACATAGAAAACATGTGTCATTTTACTGAATAACAAGAAATATGTTTTTTATATGTTTGTTTTTGTATGTCTATATTCAATGTGAAATAAATAAGTGTTCAGTGGAAATCCTAGTCAACATTTATTGAAAGCCTTCGCAAAACCAGAATTGTTCGTTTAATATGTTGTTGTTTTTCATTTGAACTTTACAAAATTTCGATTGCAACGGTTTATACTTTAACCAAACATTTACAGTTACATAGTGTTTTTTTTCACATTGTCTACATATAAACATTGCATACAAAAGGTCGAATACCTTTAGTAATTAAATTCAAAGAATGCAAAAACACAGAAATACAAATTGCTGTAGGGCTAAATTATATTTAAAACTGGACTTGTCCAGCTGATAAAGTGATTGAGATTAATAGTACAATACAAACCATGAAACGTGTGAGACCTGTGAAAACAATACGTGTTCACACTATTAGATGACAATTGATTGTCACAGAGGAGTCTGGCGCCTGTTGAAGTTGCAAAATTAAGTGTAGAGAACATGTGGCATTTTACTGAATAATAAGAAATAAGTTTTTTATATGTTTGTTTTTGTATGTATATAGTCAATGTGAACTAAATAAGTGTTCAGTGGAAATCCTAGTCAACATTTATTGAAAGCCTTCGCTAAACCAGAATTGTTCGTTTAATATGGTGTTGTTTTTTTTTCATTTGAACTTTACAAAATTTCGATTGCAACGGTGTATACTTTAACCAAACATTTACAGTTACATAATGTTTTTTTTCACATTGTTTACATATAAACATTGCATACAAAAGGTCGAATACCTTTAGTAATTAAATTCAAAGAATGCAAAAACACAGAAATACAAATTGCTGTAGGGCTATATTATATTTAAAACTGGACTTGTCCAACTGATAAAGTGATTGAGATTAATAGTACAATACAAACCATGAAACGTGTGAAACCTGTTAAAACAATACGTGTTCACACCATTAGATGACAATTGATTGTCACAGAGGAGTCTGGCGCATGTTGAAGTTGCAAAATTAAGTTCACATCTAGACGAATCATATCTTACTAAATTACGATACTTCTATTTGAAAACACAATAGTTTTAAATTATTGAACAAAGTACATGTAACAAACTACGTCGATTTCTGTTCGTAAATTGTGCGTTTTGTTTGTTTTGTGTTGCGCGCAATGTTGTTATGCTTTTCACCAAAAAGAACGAGAAGTTAAACTGGAAAGTTACCTGAGTACAAATTTTCTTAATATAAACACTGTTTGAAATAGTAGTTCATTATATGATTTGTACCTTTAGGCTTAACTCTAACCCTTAGAACAGCTTTAAATATATACATCGATTTAATTTTACTAGTAACAGCTTTAAAACCTATCCCCAAACGCATATAATAGTTTAAAAAGTAAGTTGTCTACGGCACATGGACACAAAAATAGTAAATATAGTAATTATGATCGTGTTAACTTTAAGATACTGAACTCCAGATGGGCATACAAAATGTGAGTTTTTGTGGTTATGCCTAAACGGTAAAGCACATGGGTAAAACATCACTATTTGTAATGAACACTGTCAAATACTGTCAAAATATGTATATATTCTTAAAACCGGTATATCCGATGTACAAATACCGCCGCTTTCCCCAATACAAGCACCTGATTCAAGTGTGCGCGACTCGACAAAACTAAACTATCATGTAATCATCATAAATATAAACGGCGCTATTTTTAAATTACTCGATGGCTTTTAGCGTCTGCAGACGCTATAGATTTTAGCTAGATGAAAAAGAGGAAAACTACATAAAACCATTGTTTTTCAGGAAAATAAAAACACATGTCCAATTGTTTTATGTGTTATATACCATTATGTAAGAATATCGTGTATTTTTGACAATTGTCTTTCGTTTTTACGATTTAACGATCTGGAGTTTAGTCCCTTTAATATTAAACTGAACCAATTACTAGTAAATAGGACACACACGTCAAAAGTAGAAAGTCGAAAGTTCCAAGACGCTAGTCAAAAGTCGTAAGTCAAAAGTTAATTAAGCAAGATATATGGACAATTTAGAATTGTGAATGCTAAAATATCCTAGGACTTATTTTCTGAAAATTGTGACACTACATGTAATACAGTCATGTAAATGAAACAAATAATTGTTTTTTTTTATCATTAATTTTTGTTTGTTAATTATATTTACATTTCAATGTCAAAATGATGACGTTATGATGACTAAACATATATTTGCATGTCTAAACATGTATTATTTTAATGAGTCATGTAAATACATACACTTTAAGTGTGTTCATCTATTTATTTTAATGTTGTTTTTTTTTTTTTTATTTCACGTTAAAGTGTTGTTGTTGTTTTTTTAGAAAATGTTCAGGTTGAAATATAATAAATAATAAAGTTATTAGAGCCAATTACTGATATCCCAGTCAGCTGCAGTGTGTATTTATTCAGCTTTGAGGGTGTGATTAGCCATTGATTAGTTTATTAGCCATTACCAGCACGCTACGAGTTAAACAAAAGCACGGTTAGATCTATGGTACACAATATTCCCTTTATATACTAAGTATATTTATACTTTAAAAGCATGTGTAACATTTCATTGGCAATTTTTAGGCAAGGCAACAACACTTTGGAGACTGAGCAGGGACACACAAAGGACACGAGAAGCATACCAAATGGAGAAAATGAAAATGTTGAGATAATTTTGCAAACTTTTCAAAATCAGCCACACCTGTCGGTAATCGATATATCCAGCTTTTCGAACAACAGTGAGGAAATAATATTGAATTTAGGCTGGGAAGGTGCGTACTTTTATTATATTAATATATACGCCATTATGTCGTGTGTTCTGTGATTTGTAACAGTCAACATGTGTGTGCATTGGTTCCACCTCCTGTCCTTAGCTCCACCTCCATGGCATTGGCTCAACCTCCTCGCTGAAAATACATTTGATTGTATTATACTTGTCAAACAACAGCGTCAATTAGTTGTATTAATACAAAAATCTATAATTAGTGTACTGATTGCCAAACTATCTGCATTTTGTGTGAAAAATGATGAAACACATAGGCAAATGTCAATATTGTGTTTAAATCGAAATGATGTTACTACTGATAAAAGTCATCACGTTTCTTTTAGAATTCTTTGTTTACTGCAAATCGGTCTACAAATTTGTGCAATTAGATACTTTCTACGAGCAACTACATTGTCTGATTATTAAAATAGACCCTAAATCAGTGTATTATTGAAATAGCCAGACCTACCTCTTAATTTTATTTACGTTTTTGACTCATTTCCCGTCCTGAGATTCACCTCGGAAGTTGCATGGGCTCAATTTATATTCACCTCCCAAAGGAGGTGGAGCCATTGTTTACAGGCAGTGAGTGTGTGATAATGAAATTGTCATCCACTCAATTGTGTTTTATCTGATTGATTCAGTTGATTACATTGCTTTTTTAACGAAATTAAGTAAATATATAAATATCAAATGGCAGCGTGTGTGACATTGACATTGTCAACCCGAGGGCAGAATGTCACCCGCAAATATATGTAATAAGACTAGTAATCGTATAAGTTAAACGGTAGAGTTTGGTAGAATGATTTGTCACGATTTAAATGCTATATGTTATATTATATGTTTCAATCACATTCGTATGATATAATGTAATGTGAAGATGAAACTCGTTAAAGACGAAATACACAGTTAGATCTAATTGCACTTATTTCAAAAGAAACAAATTATGTAGATCCTTGACTGTGTAGTATGAAGTTTATTTATAATGTTATGTTATGTCATGGTGTACAAATGTCTATGTTATGTTGGCAAATGTCGCTTTTATAGCTGGTGATAGATTCCTGAATTAAACATGAGTGTATTGCATAATTTTCTGAATGCAAACATTTTGTTTTTATTGAGCAAGCAAACCTTTTATTTTTATTTAACTATTTTTAAAGAAATGTTGCTATCCGTCGAGATTCTTTAATATAAACTGCTATTTAGCCTACCTGAGCACAACGTTGTGATCACCTTTTGTCCGTCGTGCGTCGTCCGTCGTGCGTCAACATTTTCATTCAAACAACATCTCCGCCTAAACCGCTGAGCAGATTTTCACGAAACTTAATAGGAATGATCCTTGGGTGACCCTCTTTCAAACTTGTTCAAATCGTCCATATGTAGGTCACCAGAATTAAAAACAGATTAAAAAACTGAAAACTTTGAAAATCTTCTCTGAAACTGAATGGCTGAGAGCTTTCATATTTGGTATTTGGCATTTCAAGTAGTCCTCTATAAAGATTGTTCAGATGAAGCCCCCTGGTTCAAAACTAGCCACGCACCTGGGGTCACTTGGTTTATATATACTTACATAGCAAAATTACTTTCAAAATCTTCTCTGAAACCGCAGGACCCAGAGGCTCCATATCGGTATGTAACATTGCATAGTGGTCATCTACAAAGATTGTTCAAATGAAGCCCCTGGGATCAAAACTGGCCACGAACTGATGGTCGCATGGTTTATATAGACTTAAATAACTAAATGACTTTAAAAATAGTTTTCTCTGAAACCGAACGGCCTAGAGGTTTGGTATTTTGGTAAGTAACATTGTATAGTAGTTCTCTACAAAGATTGTTCAAATCATTCCCCTGGGGTCAAAACTGGCCACGCCCCGGGGGGTCACATGGATTATATAGACTTAAATAGCAAAACTACTGCAAAATCGTCTCCTCTGAAACCGCAAGGCCTAGAGGTTTCATATTTGGTATGTAACGTTGCATAGTGATCCTCCACTCCTGGACTTAAAGGACAAACTGACTTTAAAACGTTTCTTCTCTGAAACCTTAAGGCCCAGAGGTTTTGTAATTGGTATGTAACATCTTATTTTGGCCATCTACAAATATTTTTTCAAGTAAGGCCCCTGGGGTCAAACCTAGCCACGCCCCGGGGCTGACATGGTTTGTATAGAATTTTATGGAAAGTAGACTTTACAAATCTATTAAATGCCAAGTCCCAGAGGTTTCATATTTTGTATGTAAAATTGAATAATGATCCTCTACAAATATTGTTGAAATGATGCCCCTGGGGTAAAAAGAAGCCAAGCCCCGGGGTCGCATGGTTTCTATAGATTTATGTGGGAAATGGGCTTTGAAAATCTCCTCCTCTGAAAGCGCAAGGCCCAGAGGTTTCATATTTGGCATAACATTTGTATAGTGGTCCTCTACAAATAGTGTTTAAATTATGCCCATTGAGTAGAAAGCGGCCATGCCCTGTGGGTCATATGGTTTATATAGACTATTAAAATCTGCTCCTGAAACTGTAAGGCCCAGATCTTTATACTTATGTTTGTGGTTAAGTGCCATTTGGCACTCTTGTTATAAGCCAATATTATGCCTTAAACTCAGGTTAGCGACTTGGCCCTCTTGTCTTTAATAAATAATGAAATATATAACATATTTCAGCTATAAATTGATGACTTAATTATTCGAATATATTTATCAACAGCTAGCATCGATGAGATGTGTCTCCTCAAATGGGCACGCAATTATGATAATCGAACAAACATCGCCACAGAATTGGTTGTCGCAAAGGGAGGAAAAAAGAATGTACGTTTAACTTTAGCGGCATGGCTAAAAATGTAAACATGTTACAATTACGTGCATAACCAGCGTGATTATAAATACATGGTTGTCTGACGATATAATTATATACATTTATAGTTTTTTTTCATTATCCCCGTGGGGGAAACATATAGCCTACGATTTTTCCGACCGTCTGAATAATAATTCAACTGTCATTCCGTTTCCCCGAGTGTTTGATAATTTGTCCCTCTACTTTATATATCATATCTGTCCGTCCGTCCGACATTCCGTATGTTCATCCGGTATTTTCTGTTTTGAAATAATGTCTCAAATCAATGAAACATAATGGGAAGCATCCCATCCAAGAGGACATGCCCAAGTTGTCAGATTATTCCGGTCTGCTGACTTTTGCATGTAGGTATTGTCCTTTGATTGTAAAGTATGGTGTTTTCTTCACCTTGTCCTTTGTTTATAAATTGATCTGCCTAATTGTTTTAGGAATTAATGATAACATTCAATTATACGTTTATGTGTAGCATCGCCACACACACAAAAACTTGCACATGCTATTTCGTCATTCCAGGCTGATGATTGTTTTATTGCACTTTGTTTATCAAATTGGATATTTGTGTTTGCTTGCTAATTCTCATGAAAAAATGGCTAGATTGCAATGAGCCGTCATGTACAGCGTCTCTACCAATATTGCATGGGGTCATTCCTGCCCGATGGAGTTTAAACTAATATAGGGGCAACATTAAGTCACTCCTTTGATTATAATTTCAAATGCATGTAGAATGTTGTGTATCCTTTGTCTTGCGGCTATTGCTCTGGATTCGCTTTATGGAATTCAGTGATACTTGATTTAAATCTTTAATACCAATATGAGATGACGCAATATACTTGCTCTGAGATGTTCAAATTTAAGGGGCTTTTCCTTTGTCTGCCGAATTTGCATCACGTAAGTGTAAGTGGTATTAAATGTTGTGTCACATTCTAATATAGTTTTGACAGCTGATTTTAGATGTTAATACTGTTTTCTCCTGTCATCCCCATCATCTCACAAAGCTCATCAATCAGTGTAATTGAATGTTTTGCAAGATTATCAGAAGTGAACAGACATGTTTGTGCATTTCCGGTCTTTGTTTTGTCAAGCGGACATTGCATTGCATTTATGTGGCAAACACCATTTACTGCTAGCCATTATCAACAACAATTGCCCTTGCGAAAAATAACAGTGGTATGAACCTCAAGCAAAATGAGCGGTGAGTCTTATCTCAGTAAATAAGTGAAAGACTTAGATAAGATTAAATATGTTCTTAGCATCGCTTTTGCATAGGCATTCGGCATGACATGAAAAAGGTTATCGATGTGCCTTATTATTTTATTAATTTTGGATAATATCTCATTTTCAACATGCCAAGACATACGGATGACCAGGCTACGATTTAAATTAGAATGATTCAATGACCGTTGATTCCGTAACACTTAAGAACTATTAAACGCAAGAAGGTACAGCAAACTAACATGCTAAGATACGAAACGTTGATTTAAAGTTATAAATGTTATTTAAACGGTCCTAAACAAATCTTGTTATACAACATTTCAAATGAATGTGTCCATTGGAAATTTGATAAGCGTGAAAATATAATAATTCAATAATGTAAGATGCATATTTGAATAGTAATCAGAATACAACTTCGAAATGCTAATTTAATTGTACGTGAACATATATAGAAATACAGAATTTGAGGATTTGAGAAATTCACTTTAACGTTTTTGGGCTGTGGTGAAAATGTAAGTAACTGTCATATCAACTTGATTTAACGAATCAAATTTGAATATTTCAGACTCGTGTACTCACAAAAGCCATTTGCTATTTCACGATTTGCAATGATGTCGAGTTTATGGAAAAGTTAGTACATCTAGATGTTAATCTGGATTCAGTGCGTATTGAAGGTTCGGATTACTCGCAATTCTGTAAGAAAGTAAGTCTAAACATTGCTACGGATTAATAGTGAATGTTATATATATATATATTTTGTATTCTGGTTAATTGTTTTATGGAATTCATAATTTACCATAATTCTTTATTAGCAATATACGCATACAATATTAGTTATGAATACATAAAAGTGTTCGTAGTAGTTTGTTATAGTTGTAAGTAGTAATATTCTCTACATTGGCAGGTCGATCAGGATGGATTGCTGAAACATTTGCTATCAAAGGTAGTGTAATTTGTTAAATTAACACGTGTTATATCTAATTTTGAAAGCCTGCTAATTTACGACGTATACATTCGTAACACTAATGCTTAACGTTTAAAATAAAATAAGGAGTTATAAAAAAGAGCATTTGGTTTTGTAAGTAAATGAATAACACTATATTTAGTTAATGTTGTATTTAGTAACAACGCCGTTCTTTTATTTTAAAACTGAAACGAAGTTGGAATATTGTCATAATTCCAATAGTTATATACTATAATGTACATGATTTCAGAGTACTACTCAGAAAATACGGGGCAACGGTGTGGGTAGATATGATAAAAAAGTAAGTAATTTCCGAAAGTGTATCGTATATCCAATTACGCATGATCCGTTATCCGTGTGATCATCATCCGTGTGATCAACGTCTGTACAATACACCTTTCCAATAGAAATGCGCAGGGACGTATCCGTTTTAACGTGTATGTATCCATATAAATCCGTTTTAGTGTCTGCATCAGTAAACAATCGCGCAGTGATCGTTTTTTACAGGATGCCGAAAAACTGTCGTCGGGAAATTTATAACGATACGCTTACCTTATTATGGTTTGATGTACAGAACAGAACAGAACATTTTATTTTGTAAATGTAGACCTCCGGCCCATAATACAAAGAATATAATACATACAATTATTATTTGAGTTATGCGCCTCATTAATATTTAGACAATAATATACGGCAGAGCTGGGCCGGGCATCTATAATCGGCCCGCTGCCGATATAACGGCCCTCGGGCAGTTATACGGTTAGGGCCGATTATAGACGCCCGGCCCAGCTCTGCCGTATATTATCGTTTATAATACATATTGTGTTATTCGTTCAATTTTGGCTATAACCGTTTTTCTCCTGACCGTTTTGAGAGCCCGTATCGACTCACACATTTATCTAAGGGACGCAATTCTGTGTTTACAAAAACCGAGGTCAAATTATATGGAAGTATATAATTCTATAGCTCTTTACTTTTAAGCTTGTTAAAAACACAACGAGTGGTTTGTCAGCTTTCATAGTGTAATTAAAGATGATTGCTAGCAAAAGTTCGTAAGATCAGCAAACACAACATTCAATTTAAGGATTATCTTGTTGAAAAATGGAGTGTTCAATTGGGAAGTGGAATGTGTCATATTGAATAGTTATCGGGTAGGTTGACATTTCGGACATTTCCACCATTTGCTTGACCTTGATTTCTTACCTGAAATATGATATCCAAATTATTTAATTGTTTTTATATCTGTTTGTGTGTGTGTGTGTGTGTGTGTGTGTGTGTGTGTGTGTGTGTGTGTGTGTGTGTGTGTGCGTGCGTGCGTGCGTGCGTGCGTGCGTGCGTGCGTGCGTGCGTGCGTGCGTGCGTGCGTGCGTGCGTGCGTGCGTGCGTGCGTGCGTGCGTGCGTGCGTGCGTGCGTGCGTGCGTGCGTGCGTGCGTGCGTGCGTGCGTGCGTGCGTGCGTGCGTGCGTGCGTGTGTAAATTTCATTTATCTATTTGGTTTATATCTTGTTGATCTAATTTATTACATGAACATTTAATTATTCAAGTAACTGCAATGAACAGTAAAGAAAAATATATGTACATGTACCGGTGGTTTTTTAATGCCAGTGGCATTAAATGCAATATACAGCACAGTCAAATATAGTTTAATAACAATTAAAATACTGAGATAGTTGTAGCTATACCCCAGTGTACTGCATAATTAAGAATGCAATGAGGTAAGTTTTTTTTTTAGTCTTAATATATATACTGAAGTCTGAAACGCATTCTTTGTGCACATCAAAATGTCAATTCAACTGCAGGTTCAATTATTTTTATAAATATTTTTATTCGTCATGTGATATCTTGTGTGTTATTATGTTTGAACATTTTGATATACTTACGTGTGTGTGAACTAAAAATATCTTAATTCTAATATTGACATGAAAAAATACAGTGTAGACAAATATTTAATAACAGCTAATTCACTTTATTTTACATTTGAATCTGACAAAACATGCATAATTTCATACAAATAATTAAATAACAAATATAACGAGATCATAAAGTACCTATCTAACAAAGATACAGTAGATTTAACCTATGAAGCAATTATAATGCTCAAGTTTAGGGTAAGGCTAACCTTAATAAACAAAGACAATTTTAATTTTGGCCAAATGAAATAGAAAATACTACATCTGACTGATCAATTGACACGAGTGTTTATCATTTCTTAACAACCAGGTTCACTGCACAATTAAATGTGCAGTTGGAAAACATATGGCCTGGAATTTTTAGGTGTTGCATGGACAATGATCCACGTGGACGGTGAGAAACCTGCAAGTCAAGTACATTTTTAAAATGTGTAATGCCTTTCATCCTTTGTTCTACAATTGGATCCTTTTCTTGAGAGAGTTGCAAGAGATCATCATCACTAATGTCATCATTTTTTTCACTGGAAGGTACAGGTACATTAGAAGATGAAACCGTGCTTGTGGAAGAACAATTCTGGTGAATAATATTAGCCATCGTTTTTTGGCGTTCAAGGCTCAGGCTATGATAACTGTTGAGAGTCATAATGTTTTTATGCCCAGTAACCTGAACCACTTCAGTGGGTGCACATCCTGCATTCAAGAGAGAAGCTACTAATGTCTTTCTGCCTGAATGGTTCACGTGTCTTGCTGTGAATCCTGCTTTTTCGCTCATTGTTTTTGCAATTTGGCCAAGTCTGGTCTTACCTATGGGTTGATTTTGGAACCAGCATGGGTCATCTCCTTTGACTTTATCACTGGTCCGCAGATAGAATCTACTTTCCGGACCGAGTTCCATATATAGTTTCACCGGACATCGCTCGTCTCCTGAAATGACATGTTTTTATAGTAATTGAATATTTTAATTTCACTTCAAACAAATCTTTTTTGAGAATTTGAAACAGAAATTTAAGCTTAAAGATATCACATGGGTACAATACAATTTTTAATTCAATACAATCTTCCTCACATGTTTTATTCTTTTAATATTATTGATATTTACAAATCAGAATTAAACTTTAATACTGCAATTCTTATAATAACTAGATTTACTACCGTGTTGCTCAAAGATCTTGGGTTTGAACATTCTTGCATCATCAGTTATCCCTTTCCTTGTCTTGGTTGCTCTCTCTGTGTATTCTATGTATCTGGTTCCATCCGCTGTCTGTCTCAATTCTAAGTCCCCCAAAAGCATGTTCATATGTTCTTGTCTACCTCTCAGTCCAAAGTAAAGGGCGTTGTTTAACCAGAGTGTGTTGATAATTGAGTTTGGGGCTTCTGGAAAAAGTAAAAATAATTTTAAGAAGTACGATAAAGGAATATGTCCCGAAACAGGTTTTACATCTCTGCATTAAAAAGACAACAAAAATTGTACATTTCTATTTACATCTGTTTCATGTGCGATAAAAATAATAAAATTGAATTTAATTATTATCTCAGGAAGTCCAAATGAGTTTTTAAGTCATAAAGAAGTATCTCTATTATATCTTTAAATGTTTTTCTTCATATTATTCAAAGCAGAGCGATTATACATCGACTAAATTTACTAGATTACGAAATGTAAAGGATGCGAAATGACCATAAAACAGTGACCTCCCTTGTTGTTACGCAAGTTAATAAAAAAACTTGACATAAATCAGCTGATCATGCTGATTGCATTTTAAGTTTGCTTACCTTTACCAAGTAGTTTGTTTCTATACAGGATGTCAATCTCTTCTGCTGTAAAAGGATCTGCTCGCTTGGCTTTGTTCCCCAGTCCTTTTTCTTTCAAATCGACGGCCTTAGCCCTCAGGACATCTCTGGAGTGCTTAAACCGCAGATCGCTCATAATATCAGCAGCGTAGTTTTTCTCAGACAGATATCGCTTGATACTCACTTGAATCCCTTTAATCGTACTTGGTTCAAGGTCTTTGTTCGTTTTGCAGATCTTGACACTTAGAAAATATCTTGCAATACACGTATCCAATGCTGCTGGCTCGATTTCTTCGGAATCGGTTTTTTCATCTTCCATCGATAGCCATCCACGGAAACGTTTCACATCACTTGCGGTTTTTTCTTTGTATTTTCATTCTTTTTGCTTTCAACAAAGTCGAATGTATCTTTGTTTGTAATTTTTTCCCGCTCGATAGTCTCATTAGCCTGTAAGTTGCCCACGGGTTTGACAAGCGAGTTTTGCCTAGTGTTTTGCGTGCTACTAGCTGAAGGTATTGTTCGATGTCGACTACATATCCCATCTGTAGTCGACTCGATCTTACGGCTTACTCTTACTTGTATTCCCTTAAGAAGGTCTGGGATTTTCCTCAGCATCTCCGCATTGTGTAAATGATGACCACTAAACACAAAATCAAACGCATGCTTGTAATAAAACCGCTCCTTTAGATATAACTAACACTGACATGCGACAGTTTAACTTCCTAGGTTGCTGGAAACATCCTATCCGAGCACGCCACACATTTATGTATATCCCCATTTTATATTTTATTTCACATTCGTTGCACGAGCAAAAACACGTCCGCCATTAGTAAGGGCACATAACTCTAGTCCGTCTAGTGTTTCGTTGTAAGATGGTAGAAATGTATTGACATGTCCAGGTTTTTGCCCTGGCATTTTAATTCCTTTTAGGTTAAAAGTCTTCATATATGACGCTTTTAATACAATGTGGTTAATGTGGTATATTACCTACGTCCGGAAACATTTTGTGACTGGATACTGATTTATACAAAAACAACCAACTCCTTCGGAAACATTTACCGAATTGCTCGTGTTCGCCTCCGACAAATACCGTAAAACGAATACAAATATTTTACCACACAATACAGACACTACATATTTTGTGTTCTTAATTGCTAAACGCATTTTCAGTGAAATCTTGTCGCTCGGAGCGAGGTATTCCGAGTATGTCTCGTTAGCTTTCAACTAGTTGTACTATTTTTAGCTACGAACAAGAAAAACATTGATGCAAAGCATCAAAAGTCTACGTTATATATACATGGAGAAAGCAAATAATTACTAATCTTTTTTCAAATACGTGTTCAGTGATATCTATCAAACGACGACTAAGTTAAGTAAGAATGGCAAAACTAACGATTTGATCTGATATTGGTTTTAAACAGAAGGTCCCATTGATTATAATAATGGAAAGGATTAAATAAATATAAACTTTGTACAAAATGAAAGTATAAAACAAAAGTAATCACCTCAGCGTCAAAACCGCTGTGCCCACATCGGTTCCATACACAACTCCACCATAAACATGCAACCGGCAAGTATATTAATAAAAAACGCTGACATCGGAGATAGGATGTTAGCGAGAAACGACCCGGAACGCTAGTGAATAATGAGTGAATTTTTTTTGTATCGATAGAAACATATGTTTAAATGAAGTCACATTTCTGTAATGACATTTATTTTTCTCAAAAGAAAATTCATACTCATATTTATACATCCTACTTTCAATACTTTGATATAAGCTGGCATGTGATCTCAGTGACGATGGGCATCTAGGCCACTGTAAAGACAAGCTTGTGAGTCCACGTGACCAGTATTTATTGCAAATTGATACATATGTAGTGCGCGTCTAATTTTACTAATTTGTACACACCAATATTTTTTGTAATGCATGAATAGCCAACATTTTTGTCTAAACTGTTTAAAATGCAAGCGTACAGTTATGCTTCCAAGTAAACAGTCAATTTGCAGCGGGTCAAAAAAGCTGATGAAACGTATTACATGTAGTTGGTATAAATTTTCAGAGCACAAGCGCTGTGCTTTGTGATTCCCTAAGTCATTAAATGAAGAATATTAACGCATTTCGGATAAATACACACGTTTTGCATCAATATTGGTTCGAAAAAACGGTTAATGCCTATACAGAATACATGTTTATGTTATATAAACTACATATATGTTTATGCAGAGACTATATACGTACTTTCGTTGCGTCTGTTTAAAAATATTGTTATATTTCTTAGTTAAAATACATATTTAAATTTCCAACCATACTAAGTTGAATTGTGGAGTCTGCTTGAAGATTAATTTATAACTTAACCTGATTATACTGATAAACGTACTTGCAGATGTGGAACAAAACGGTCATACGAGTGTTTATGTCGAATCTATTTCATGTCATCTATTCATGGAAAGAAGCATCACTAGTCGGAAATTTTCAGAATTCCGCCTCAAATTCATGTTGGCTTCCGCCAATAATCTAAAAGAAGCGTATGTATCACCGTCTGCTACGATTTATTATCTTTTTCTGTAAAAGACATAGGAGCAAATATCAGAAGAAATGCTTAGAAGCCAGCCAATGTAACAGGGAACAGCAATGTCTTGATTTTTCATTTTAATAGGTTTTGAAAGCGTTTGCGAAGATGTACATAATACATTTTCTTAAAGCAGCTAGTCCAAGGCAATACTATAAGTGACTTAGCGACTTTATACATGCGTTTGTATAAATAAAATTGTAATACATGCTCATCCATCGGAAAAAGTTATCGCAATAGATGCCGCGCTTAGGCACGGCGCCCATAACTTCTGTTGTTTTCGTCGCGTTCGGCACTGGTACGCTTCGGCAACGGTACGCTTTGTCCTGCATCAGTTTCGCGCCCATAACATATTTTTTATATTGTTGTTATAATTAAATAATACTCTTCATGTTTAAAGAATTGTGAATGCTTGTGATTTAAACTATTAAAAGTCACGTTGAAGAATTGTCTGCTCATAATAGGCATTGTTATGGATCCGACAAACAATACATATATTGATTAGTGGACTAATTTCAGGAACAATACTTTATGTTGTATGGACTAAATAAACGTGTAATTATGTTTACAAATTTGAATATTTCATGCAATATAATATATTTAATTTTGAAATGTGTTTATATATGGAAAACTAGGTTGCCATATCATAATCCCATTTTAGTTATGTACCCTGTACTTAATTTGCAGGACATACCCAAAGTTGTCGAGATCATTGCGAAAATGAAGACACGCCCAACACAAGACCGTGGTAAGATGTTAGACTGCAAGTTTGATTCCAGCACATTTTAAGATCAGTTGATACATCGGCACTTCATGTTTTTGAACAAAATGAAGGGGGTATAGATTATTTTGTGTTCACGTGTTTTTGAGGAAAATTCATGAATGAAATCCAATGAAGCTGAAAATAATTGTAGGGGATGTTGCTGTGAATACAAATTAAACTACACTCTACGCTGTATAAGGCTTTGAGAGGAAATGATCGTTGCAATCGCTTTGTTTGAAGTAAGTCACTTAAAACAATAAGGTGATTCATATGAACCGTCTTATAGTGATTGATGGAAGAACCTTGAGTATAAGCGCAGATATCAATGTATGCAACTTTTACAGGGTAATCGCGCTTTGTTATCAGGAATGTGTAAAGGTGTCAACATAAAACCTCGAATTGTATCGTCTACGTAATACATTTCTAAGCCTAAATCGCTATATATAATGACATATTTATGCATGTTCACATTTTATAGCACACACACGCACACATGCTCACACTATCTCTCACATACGCACGCATACATGTACACATACACACACACACACACACACACATATACGTGTAACTTGCGCCAAGTCACAATACTTCTTTTTCTTCCGGAAAACCCACTACCACTGGATCTAGCTATGCCAATGATTTTTTGTTTGGAAATATTATGTGAAATGGGCTGCTTTACTGAACGATGTTTGTATTTTTTTAATTTAAGGAATTGTAATATATTTATATTTTACTATGTAATCCACTTCATACACGCTCCTGAAAAAAGAGCAGGTGAAGCACTACATGTACACACACATAATTTGTTACGACATGTACAAACACATATTTTCCCACTACATTTACACACGCATATTTTCAAAGACAACTCACTACTTGAAATAATCTCAAAATATAAATACTGGACGCTTTATTCAAGCAACAGTTATTTGATTGATCAGGCAAACAAAGCCATTTATTTTATATACGCACTTGGTCAAAATCTAGATATTCCATTTGACGTACAATTAGAGTATTTGGTAATACAATTTCACCATTCTCAGTTACAGATCTGAAATTTGGGGGTTCATTTTAGATTTAGATCAGCTTACCACTCGTTCCTATTGAAGTTTGCGGGTACATGCAACACGACAGACACTTAATAGGACAATATAATTAATGTGGATTGATACCGATGCTTTATTAAGAAAGTGATAAAATCATACAAACTAAGTCGTTTTCATTATTGTTTGAGCTAGAAAAGTA
The DNA here is from genome assembly GCA_027627225.1 of Congeria kusceri. NCBI lineage: Eukaryota > Metazoa > Mollusca > Bivalvia > Myida > Dreissenidae > Congeria > Congeria kusceri. The sequence continues at coordinate 72,374,896 of CM051032.1, read as the reverse complement.
TGATCCGACAACATTGATCTGGCATTCATTTGCTTTTGTCGGTGAATCGTGGATATATATGATGATAGTACATGTAGTAGGTTTAGTTAATAAAGCACTCAATATTGCATATTGGTTTTCTTCAAATATATATTGTTTTTATCGTATTTAAATGTTTCTTGCAAACAAATTCTTGCCATTAATAGTTTGGCCGGGCCAGTAATATCTGTAATATCTGGAGAACTACCGGTCCTCTTGGCCAGTCATAAATTCAAGACTTTCGCCTAAACTGGGGTACTAATTAACTAGGGTACGAGCTGACCAGTTACCGATTATGATTTACAAAACTACAATCAATTACATCGTATTTGACAAATGCTAATGGAAATTGAATAATATGTTTTCTGTTTCCGATCACGTTGCCGTTGAGCTGTTTTTCCACATCAAAATAAAAGGTTAAATTGAATTTTGAAAATGTTTACAAGCTCGGACGAATGAATTCGTTAGTCCAATCGTTTGTGTTTATATCCGAAAAGAAGCAGTGTATCAGCCAAAATGCGCTTTATTTTGTAAAAGAATAGCATTTATTATTCATCCGCCTAATATCGTATTTAAAATGAACGTATTGAGCATACAAATACCTTATATTTCCTTCTCCATCTAAAATCAACGTTCTTAGCCATTTTGGAATGCATGCGCATGCGCACAATTATTGTAGCAAAGTGTGTCTGAAATTAAACTGGCAACATCACCATCCGTGTACGAAGTCACACAATTGCGAATATAAACCGCCAAGTCAATACCATGGTAAAAATACATGTTTTGAACAGTTTAATTTCAATTTTAGCTAAACAATCACAATATGTCAAAGTCACTACCATGGTTCGTGTAGTGGGTTGCCCATATGTTGTGGGTTGTTTGGTGTGTAAGGTAAGACCGGTAGTGGGTCTCCATAATTTAAACACACACACACACACGCACACATACACACATTTAAATAAGCATGTTAATGTGTCGTTGCAAATAAAAATTATGTGTATCGGACAACTGTACAATTATAAAGAATTCCTCTTAACCTTGTCAGACATGTGTTGTGAAACTCCCTATTACATAAGAACTCATGTTATCAACTTGCAAACCAATTAAAACAGCATTAACTAACAAAGTATTTTTGCAAGCTGCAGTAACAGAATTGTATCTCATTGTCGTATTAAAGCCTCAAAATCCGTAATGGACACACCCCATTTATCTTTGAGCTAAGAAAACCATTCAATAAAACAGTATCAACATTGTAACGCTTGTATAAACACTAGATTTATCAGAGTTTTCGTTATCTGAACAAAATTGTCAACCACCTAAACTGGTTATCGAGAAAGAGTCTGTTTTAACCGTGCTGCACTGTGCGAATCGGAAAACACGGGTTTTTCGCACTTAAGTTTTCAAAACAAACATAACGGATTTTTCCACAAAAATTCGTGTCAAGTTCAATCAGAAAATCATCAAATGTACATGTTTATAATATATAAAATACGTATAAAAATTGTTTTACAGTATGGTTAGGCATGAGTGACGATGTCAGTGGCAATACATATAAATTGAATTATTTCAAAATAGCATTGATACAAAACTTCCACGCTTCCCCGAAACTCCAAGCCCTAAGTTGATGAACCTTTAAAGAACTGATCTGTAGCAAATGAAGTAGCGCATTCTCTTGTAGTTAGTTGATACGATATGGCTATTTGTTATATTTCAAAAGTAGTCATTGTTCGTGTGTCATCTGACTAAAATGCTAAAATGAATGACGCTGCTATAAAAATAATCATTTCCGCGTGCAATCTGACTAAAGATCATGATTGTCCTAAAAATGTAGATATTGTTCGTGTGAAATCTGACAGGAAAGCTTAGCCTATCATTGGATTTTATCTTTATCAGTTTACGTTCGTGTGTATTTAAACGAACAGTGTACATTTTATGTCGACGCAGTCTGGTGTATATGTTTATGTCCACACCATCACTGATGGAGGGCATTTAGTGTTGGCCCTTTCTATAAGTATGTACGTACGTATGTACGTGTGTGTGTACGTGCGTATGAACGTCTATTCGTGTACGTATGTGCGTACTTAAAACGTACGTATGTTCGGATTATTGTCACAACAATAACTTTGTCGAGTATGGACATATTTGCAAATTACCTGGCAGTAGGGATAAGCATTATGAAACAGTGTGTCGCGCGCAAGTACCAAGTACTTATGTCCAGGTCACACTTAAAGATAAAAGGTCAAATATAAATAATTAACCCATTTACTTTATCAGAATCATGATTTGCAAACATGGAAGGGGTCTTGAGGTCGCGATGGCGTTAAGGCTATGGTGTCCGCTTAGCGATCGGGAGGTTCTGGGTGCTCGATCCACACTCTTGGAGCGTTCTCGAGATATTCCCCAAAGACACCAAACACTGCCTCTACCTAGGAAACGGACTCGAGAGTGTCTCAATAAGCCTGCGGCTTTCGATGCTTAAATAAATAGGTTCAAACTAAACTGTGTGGTCACCATGTTGCGAGGATGTCTCACGCCTGAACCTATTTCCTGTTTATTTATTTATTTATTCATTTATTTATTTATTTTTATTTATTTATTTATTGATCTAAGTATTTATGTATTTATTTATTTATTTAGTTATTGCTTATTTATTTATTTATTTAGTTTTATTTATTTATTAATTTCTTTATCCCACCAAGGATAACACAAAAAAAGAGCAAGCTCTTAATTTCATTGTGGTCCTTTCACCGATTTGCGTGACTTAAAGAGGCTAATGTCATAAATAATGATATCATAAAGTTGACAAAAGTATGAACATTACTTTGACATATACAAATATGAAAGTATATAAATATATCACAGTAAATAATATCCTCACAAAAATACTTTACAAAACATACTGAAAATTCCTTTATAATTTAAGACTATCACTTTTAACAGTATGTTTTATATATTACAAAGTACCGTCTCCGTGCAAGAAGGAGTTCTTAACCGTTGAATTAAAAGCACCATATTCTTCGATTTCATAACTTTTTCTGGTAACTTATTCCATGCGGTACATCCTTTAAAACAAATATTTTTCGATCCTGAACCTTTAACTTTGGGAATTGCAAAGTCGCCGTTATTGCGTAGCCTATTAGTATAATTATTAAATGCCCATGCTAGGTTTGTCTCCAATTTTATATAAAGGAACTCTTCTAGCCATTTTGAGATCAACAGGCATAGTCCCTTGAATAAGAGATAAGTTTATGATATGGGATAATGGACTTGAAATCATAGCAGCCCCATCTTTGACAAAACGCGCCGGTATATTATCTAGACCAGTTGCCTTGTTATGACTGAGTTTGTTAAGGTGCTTAAAAACAGTAGATTGTCATAATAAGCTAAATAAATTGTTGTTTGGTTTAGCCCCTTAACTAGCGTAAACAAAGTTCAATAAATGCCAAACTTTCATACACAAGTATAATATGGAAAGAATTATAGGCATTTGCTATCTTTGGAAAAAGGAAATCTCATCATCGACTTCAAGACAAATATTTGCTTGTGTGTTTGTTGGTTCTTTCTTAGATGGGAGTCCCATTTCTTTAAGAGATTTCCATAAATATTTAGAATCGTTTTTGTTAATGTTAAGATAATATACAAGGACTAACTGCTATCAACAAGGCTTCAAACGTGCATCCTTGTCTGTGGATATGTCTAGTTGTATTGTAGTTTCGTTTGATGCATATATTTTGGTCACACCTCGTAATTGAATATTCAGAGTTTTCATTTGTTTATACTTTGCACGTATACCATACTTCATAGATTATTATGTGTACGCTACTCCAAAGGCAAAAGTACACGTTTCATGAACAAGAAGTGACGAGTTAGTAAGTGTAATTTACAAACTGTAAAAAATTGTTCATTGTAATGATTTTCCACAACGTTAGGACCCTCCCTTTACAGTTTCGTGTTTTTTTCGTGATGTCGTAATCATCATCATCATTTTTATCACCATCATTATCGTCGTCGTAATTATCATCAGCTGCAGCAGCTGCAACCTCATCATCACAATCATAATCATCATCCTTGTTATATTCCCTGATATTTTTCAAACTGGTAAAACATGCTGTATACGTTACGAGTCGCCGAATAAGCCAAAACCTTTCGATAAATGCGTTGACAATGACATGTTTATATATATATATTTATTTATTTTTTAATTTTTATTTACTTATTTATGAATTTATTTATTTATTTATAATAAATTATTATAAGGTATATACAGAATCTTAACTTAAATACAAAAAAAAAATATGTTGTTTATTGTACTGATCAGTTAATTGTACGGACACTAATTAAGATATATTGAACATATGGATTTTTCATAGTTTTTCGGCGACTTATGATGCTCTGCATTATTGTTTTTCTTGTGAAATACTGATGTTTCTACTAAATTCTCGTGTAGAGACGATTCAATCTACAAATAGACTATGAACAACTGCAAAATAATTTAATTATAAAACACGCTTCAAATGTATATTATTGTATTTCTTCGTAATTGTAAACTGCTTAGTTTTACCTTGTATAGATAAACATACTGACGTTGATAAGCAGATGAGTCTGACTTAATTGGCTATTTCAAGTAGAACTGATTAAAAACATGGGGCAGTTCATCAGTACATTGCTTTGAAATGAAATAATTATATTCTTTTTTATCTATTTCAAATATAGAAACGTTTCATACTACTGTTTTACGAGCTAGCCACATTAAAATAAGAGTTCGCTATTTTTTTTTAAATTTACTTATTTATTTTACTTCAAATAATATCGAAAAATAATATTAAATGCGTGTAGAATAACGATCTATGAAATAATGAGACTGTTCGTTTATAAACCAAATCAACATAATCAATCATTTATAAAGATTCATGTAGGATATTCAATTTACATTATTTACAAACATTAACAACATACGCCGAATATCTTTTTTTTAAAGATATTTCTTGTTAGTGTTGACTTTAAGTCCCCAGTTGTGGCAATAGCTCTCCAAGTATTTCAGAAGAGATTTTGGCGCCTGATGGGTATGGGCAAAACGTACTACATAGTCTGCGAATACAAAATAAACAGTGTGATATCTTCCAATGTCAATACGTCCTGTATAATCATTTATGTTCGAGGCTATATTGTTAACGAACAATTAAAATAGCAGTGGCGATCTCCGGGCCCGTATTCATCAACCCATTCTTAGACTTGAGAATAAAGAATAGACTTAGGCTCAAGAAATAATATGTGTGCGTTTGCAAATATACTGGGTACCAATGTTGCTAATGTCATTAACAAATCGTTCTAAATAAAGAATGGTGGAATTAGAGAGTTGAATACCAATTTAGATTCAACAATAAAGCGCTCTCAGAACAGTTCAGTTTCAAGAATATTCTAAATTTTTAGTCTTGAGTCTAAGAATAGGTTGGTGAATACGGGCCCTGGTCTCCTTGTTTTGTCCCAATATTTGACTCGGAATAAGGTGAGTAGCTATAATTGAACCGGACGCATCCCCTTACGTTGTGATACATACTTTTTACGGTGTTAACGAACTTAGAACTATATGAAACGCTACACAGCTCGAACAGGTGGTTTTATTTATCTCGCGTCGATATGCCATTGGTGTGTCTCTCTGTGGTCGGGTTTCACGTATACACCCTTGGGTTCTCTGCGGAGTGAAGGTACCAGAGAAAAGCCTCATGAAAGCAGATTCGGTCGAATATTGTATCGTTCTAACTGTTTTATACGAGATCGCTTTAATATAATTATAATATTATAGAAGTGCGAGAATGCAATTTTCAGATAGTTATAGTGTTGTTTACATATAATTTCATACGATTCAATTAACAAAAAAATTTACAAGTTCCTTTGTTGATATTCCAGTGTAAAAATTGTCCCAATTGTAGAATGTTTTGTATTACAGTTTACTTAAATTGCAAAGGATTTTTGCACACGCGTACGTGTGTTTTCTATTGCAATTGCGTACATGCGTCAATAAACTGTTCCGACATCTCCTCGGAAACCGGTCCGCCGACTTTGATGAAAACACTGCGTGGATTTCGAAATATTCCTTGGATGGTTTTATAATCAAGTTGCGTAAATGCTTCCGCTCCGTTGAAAATCATATATCAAAATCTTCTAGTCAGAACCCATTGGTTGGATTTTGAAATTATATTTAGAAATGATCGTTGCGTTGTTCTGAAATGTTTCCGTTCCGTTGAAAAATATGGCCGCCAGGGGCAGATGCTATTTTCCTTCACATGACTCTATTGAAAACTTTGACAATCATTTTGTCAGAAACCACTGGTTGGATTTTAAAATAATTTCACATATTTGCTTCTCGAATAGTTTTTCACCAAGGTTGCTCAACTGATTAGGGTCCCTAAAAATGGCTGCCAGGGGGGCGAGTTTTACTGTGCAAATTTACCAGCAACTGGCCAAGTGATTTTGTGTTTGTAAATTGTTGACTGGATTTTATATTTAAAACTTCGAATACTGTGCAACATGTTTCATAGACGGTCAAAATGACTCCTACAGTGTTAGACAATTGATATGTGCTAGAAGTACATTTATTAATAGAAATCAAAGTACCTTTGTGTTTACCACACAGACAATACCGTAGCTGTCCATTGGCAAGTTGGTCCTGATGATTCGTCGGAGATAGAAGTCATTGTTCCTGATGATTCGTCGCAGACAGAAGTCCAATTTCCATTCTGGAATTATATGTATCTTTGGTCAATATTTTTGAGTCAACAGGACATGGCAAACATATTCTGGCGAAAAGTCGAGGTAAGAAGAAGCTGTTCACATTTCTTTTTGTATTCAAATACATCTTAGACGTTACTTTCTGTTATTTTACTTGAACTACCTTGAAGAAGAGTAGTCGGTAGAAACCGTGAAATAAATCTGTAAATATAAAAACTCTAACGGTAAAATATGTTTGTATTAAGATTGTGTTGCTGAATTTACATTTGAACATTGGTAATGACTTATACATAGATCGAGGAGAAATTAAACGAATAAATAAATATATAACAAAAGTACATTAACAATTCAAATATGTACTTTGTATGCACAGTAGAAAACATTATCACAATTAAAGTCAGTTGCGTTATTTATGACTAGCTGATTTATGATACATTAAAGTCAGCAGAAAACTATGGACCAAGGTTAATGAGGTCCAAGACTTCCTTTCATCGTGATTTTAATGTATAGATTGATTAAAGCAACCAGCAGCCTGTTTAGTATGACATGCAATGTAATTGTTCCCTCCGTCCAAACAAAGACGATTGAAATATAAACTTTCTATATACATGTACGTTCGTTGTCCCCAACACGTGAGGATCAATTCTATTTAATTGAAGTGGTCTGTAGATCACATTATCCTTGAAGACCCATAATCTTTACTAACTGTACATGGTGCCGTTGAAATAATCACTAATTAAAAACATCGAATGCTGGTAAAGTATGTTTTATTTGTTTATTATTTATAATCCAAGGTTGATAGCGCTTGATAATATAGGAATAATGAAACTCCAGAGACATCTTCAGGAGAGAAACCCTTATTACCATTCGTTGGTCGTTTATTTGTGGCAAGTGACCACTTGCCTATACAATACAGGACATTACATACAACACAACACACAACATAAAAATAATATTATAATGGGGTCACCGCCTTGAAACGGTCAAGGCAAACCATTGGGGGTTTAAACCGGTTAAAGGCATGCCGAACTTCACACTTAGCCCAGAATAAATCACAAAACATGCACTTGTAAATAAACTTAAACCTCGTAGCATTTCAATTCAAATTAAATAGTAATAAAAGAGACTGTTAATTCAATTGAATTACATTTTAATTATGCAATGGTTGGATGTTTACCAGAGCAACATAATTGCAACTTTCTGAGGCACGATAAAATTATGTAAATACAACTATCAACTAAATCCCTTCTTGTTGACAAGATTTCAAGACCTAGCATCATATAGTACAAATCCCAGATCATCGTCGTGTGCGTCTTAGGAAGATGCCGTAATACGGGGTGTAAAAGGACATATTACAAAGCTTGGTTGTATATGTTTAATATTTGTATTAATGTAATGGAACTAGTAGTTTAATATTTAACAATCATTACTACATGTACTTATGCAAACAGAAAATGATTTTTTTTAATTCTACAAAACGTGATTCAAATTCCAAATATCATAAGCCGCAGACACTTACTTGTTAATATGTTATAATGCGTTTGGGGATAGGTTTTAATGCTGTTACTGTTGAAATTACATCGATATATATTTAAAGCTGTTTACCCAACGAGAATAGATAATTAGTTACAGTTTAAAGAAATTCTCTATCAAAAAGTAACAGGCAGGTGTTATTGAGTATCGACAAATAATACCCCATTGATTGATAAGACTGTTTCAGTTTATAAATAACGTTTTTAGCTTCCATGTACACTTACGTAACCGTTTTAAAACATTACTATAAAATGATGGGTGAGACATTCCATTATCCAATACAGATTTTAAAGAAACATTATATCTAGAAACCAAACTCAAATATTTTTTAAACGTAGTAAACTTGTTGCGTAGTTCATGAAACATTAATCCTTGTTTTAATAATTGCTTAGTTAGAGAAAGGTTACATTTGTTAAACTCATTTACTCATGAACAGGCTCTTGCATAACGAACTAACTGGGAAATATAAAGATCATACGAAGGACTCTTAGGAACATTACCATCTAAGAAAGGGAAATTAACGATATCATAATTGAAATCATCACGTTTGTCATACAGACTAGTTTGCACTTTGTTGTTACTAATCGTTATGCATACATCTAGAAATACAGCATCAACACTTAAAGAACTGGATTTATTTATTTTTAGTTCTTTGGGGCAATATTTGGATATATTTTTCCAAATGAGGGTTATCTATATTTTACATGTCACCAATATATCTACTAGTTTTGTTAAAGCTTTGAATTAAACTTAACTGTCTTTCATTACACAAACTAAGCATAAAATCCTTTTATAACATAGTAAAACTAAATCTGCTATAAGTGGTACACAATTACTGCCAATAGGAACCCCTATAAATTGCTTTAATATTTTACCATTGAATTTAACATTGTCTCAAAGAGAGCAGAAGATAAATCTAGACAAGTCCAAATAACATATTTATATAATACTTCCATTAGTGAAGAATGATGTTTTGTTATTTACAGCTAAGTTGGTACATGTTTCTCTTGCAAACGTTTTTTTCAATGTGCTTTACAAGTTTATCATTAATAAGATTGTGCGGTAGCGTGGTGTATCAAGTTGAGAAATCTTATTTAATGAAGTGCGATGCTATATAATTACTCTTTTCAATCTTCGAAATAACTTCAGATGAATTTTGTTCTTACAAAAATAAGTGAACATAACTATTTGTATAAACCTTTATTTCTATATTTAATTTATTACTTCGTATAGCACTAGGTCCAGCATCGAGATAAATTGAGATTTGTTTTGTAGTAAAAGAATTGGAATTTGCAATAAAACGGCTCTTATATGGAGTTTTATGAAGTTTAGGAATCGAGTAAAGAGATGGTATCTTCAAGTTATACATTTAATTTTAACATTGAGTTTTTGAGTGTTTCGATATGATTTCATTAGAATCTTTATTAAATTCAGTATATGATGTCGTTTGAGATATTTATTCGATATTGTTTGGACATAAAATAAACGTCATACTATAGTAATGTTATTAGCCGCTTTATCTGCAGGAACCATTACAAATTTAGAGTGAAGTTCGTTTAGAGACCTATTAAGCGCATTCTTGTTAACGGATTATTATTATAAAATTCTATTTCATTTAAAGCCATTAACAAAACTTTATTTTTCCATTCAAACAGGGCTGATAAATCTGCATTTTTGCACCATTGTGTACAATAAGTTTCTAAAGAAGTCTTTATTTCATCTAAATTAAATGATGAAGGAATGCGAAATTTAGGACCTCTGCGAAGCAAGTTTCTAAGATTCCTATTATTAATAAAATTAAGGTTTCCAGTCATAAGATGTCCGATCGGTTGATTGCACATTCTAAATTACTTGTGCAATTTTCTGAAACATGTTCATCAGTAGTAACAGAGTTGTAATTAAAAACGATAATTCTAACGGGTTTACTGTATTTATAACAAATACGTGGCGTCTCGATATTACGAAAATAAGGAGGTATTAATTTACGCACATTCTTATCATTAAGTAATTTGAGAAGATCAATGAAATCAATAACTCTGTTATAAAAATTATATACAAATTAAGTCTTAAATATTATTCAGTGTAAGATTGAATAATAATTGATCATACATACAATGGATCTGTTTGAAGAATTATAGTTTCACATTCATCGCCAATTTTCTTTAAAGAAGAAACCGAAAGACTGCACAGGGCACTTAACAGCTTGTGTTTACAATTAGTTTGAAATATACTGATTTAATCGTTTAAATAAAGTATCCGTTTAGATGTACTACGCATATTGAAATTTGTACGCTTACCATGTGATCGTTTATTTCTAATGCGTTTATTAAATAAGGAAAATGCATTAATATAACTATCTGTTGGAATATTACCAATATTAAAAATATTATCATTTAAGCCTAAAGGGTAAGCTGTCTGTAAACTGTTTATCCATTCAAGTACTGCAATACATCTTGTTTTGACTTGCTATTTACCAGTCGTTGAATTTTCAAACGTTAACTGTTCAACAAGTTGAATGGAACTATTTGTAATAGAATGTCAGAAGTATTAACATGTTGGTAAATAAAATTGTTAAATTTGTTGTTGTTTTTAATTTTATAAACGTGGTCTCTAAAACGAGCTTTGAGCGACCAAACAGTTTCATCAATGTACTGAGCCCCACAAAAGTGTTCATATCAGGTAATAACATTAACAACGTGCATATACTTTCATGAAACATTACTTTTTATGTTAACGGGGAATTTGCGGTTATTAACTGATGATATTACACACGATTGATTGTTTAAAAATTTACAACATATACACTTCCTGGAGTTGCACTTGTTAATAGAAGGTTATCGAGTATACCCTGAATTAGTATGATTTACAGGAGCTAAGGATTTAGATATTCCAACAGATGGTGTACGAAGCATATTACTTTTCATACTAGGCTTAGAATAAAGTAATTGTCTATAACCATTCGGTAATTGAATACTACGTGTAATCGGAATCCTTAAAGGTGAAATGAGAACTCTAAGATTTTTAGTTACACGTCTATCCATACAGAGAAGTTGGTTTGAAACCACCAGTCTTGTAGTTACATTAATATACTTTGCCTAAGATTGACTTAAACATAGAAAGGCTTCGTGAAAACAATGGTCTGTAAATACTCAACATATCTTGAAGAAAATACTTTTACCGTCATATATCTGCGATATTAATACTATTGTTACGAATCTACACAAAGCAATAGCCTTCTTCCTATGCTGACACTAATTTATTTCAATAGGCTACTACATCTTGTGGTATTTCGGTCAATTAAAACACACACTACTTGACATTAGGCGGTGACCCTAGTTTAAATCATGTTAAAGTGTGTGTTGCGTTGTTTGTATTGCCCTGTATTATATAGGCAATTGGTATCTTGCGTTAAATAAAGGACCAGCTGATATTAATAAGGATTTCTGGAGATGCCTCTGGAGTTTTATTAATCTTTTATTATTTCGCTTTAAACGTGTCTTCTTTAATTTTAAAGAAAATGGAATCAATTGGAATAAGTTTGTTGCATACTGTTGAATATTTATAGTTGATATTATTATATAGTGACTAGTTCACTATCACTTGTTGTATGTCATATTTAGGGTAATTTTAGCACCACTAGCCAAAGGCCAGCGAGCTTTACCTTTACACGATATCTCCATCCAAAACTGGAAGTTCGACTTTGATGAAACTTCACAGAAATGTTCATTGATGGCTCTCTACCTAAGTTGCTCAAATGATTCCGGTCCGCTGCACAAAATGGCCGCTAGAGCTATAAATAAAAATTCAATAAACGACACCTCCTCCAAAATCCGTAGGTGGATTTTCAACAAATTTAATAGCAATTGTAATTTGGGGGTCGTCTACAATGGTGCCGCCCAGTTAAAAAACATGGCCGCTAGGGGACGGGGCTATTTTGTCTTATTTGGCTATATTTGTGTAAGTATTTTTGTCAGAAACCACCATTTGGATGGATTTCGAAATAATTTCACAGAATTTCACAAAACGTCGTCTGTAACTACGTCGATATATCATTTTATAACCATTTTTTCGCAAATGTGTGAATTTCAAAAGAAATGTTGTTTAAAGACTAGCAAAGAAGAATTTGTTTCAATTTGTTAACTTGCTAACTTGATGGTTAGCATTTGTAAAAAAACGTTTTTTATCTGTGTGCAAGAGGAAACACATCGACAGAGGAAATGTTTCACACCGTTAAACACATTCCTAAATCGGTAAAATTCACATGTATTTTGGAAATTATTCCTTTACATGAGACTTCAACTATTTTAGTTATTAATTAAATGACATCAGCTTTTATATTTTTTTTGCTTAATGAGTTCTTACTTGAGATAAAAGTATCTATGTGTGAAAATATATCAGCGACTGTCAGTCGCAGGTGCTTTAAAAACAAGACATATCAGGATGAATTAAAATAATGAATACAGTTCTAATGGTATGACCGAAACTACAAGCATGTCAATACTTTAGGTCTATTTCGAAAAATGGACAAGTGAGCAACATTGATTATCAATTAGATGTAGATCTAGATTTTATATTGGAAGACGCGTTTCAATGTTTCATTTTCATGGACAATTTTAGTTATGTCGGGCGACTGCGTTTTTATTCATAAATTCAAGATTATAAAAGATGACATAGCAAGTGAATATTTAGATCTTGAGATTCATTAGTCCTATATTGAGTTGGATGAATGAGTTAAACAGACACAACCAATTGTTTCAAGTCAAGTCAAGTAAATTTTATTTACAAAGTCGGTGCAAGATATTACGAAAAAAACATAAGCTCTAATGAGCTTTTGAAACCGACTTAACATAGTACATAATACATATTTTTGACAGCACAAAATAAATACTATTAATAACACCTAATTAAATACTTTTAATTAAATACATAATTTATTAATATAAGACATGCAATGACAATGCTTACATAACACATAAAGGATCAAGTTCATTTAAAAAAAAAAAAAATACATAAAAATATAAAAGTTCATGCAATAAAAAGTTTAGGTTAAGAATTGTATAAAAATGTATATGTCTATATCTACATAGCATTAAATCAAAATGTTTATTTTAAGTTTAGCTAAAACTCTAGATTATACAGTGTTATACAGTGTAGGAAAAACACAACAAAAACAAAACATAATTTTTGCAATAGCCGTGGGAATTAGCGCCTGAGTATAGTCATATGAATGACCAACGCGTTATAGCCGTGTTAATGATCGACCTACTGATACCGTGTATTATGTGTTACCTTCGTACACATCATACATACATACGTATTTACACGCATCATGATACAAAGCACATTATACAACATAATTCAGAACATGACATATTATTCTGTATGCCAGCCACGTCCTTTCCAGAGACCAGATAGCCTTGTGGGGTAACTAGTATTCCAGTATACACCATTATGCATTAATAGCAATTTCAAGCTATGTGATCAAATAAACAACTCCACTTTCACTCTGTTATATATAATTATATGACTTCCGAAACCCTGCTTTCTACCGGTGTCTGCATCCAGGCGAGATGAATTTTCTAAGAAGTAACATGACAAGCTTTTTCAGTGCATGTTTTGGAAGAATAAAGATTCATCTTCAAATTGATAACATGCTTGCACAGTATGAAATCAATAAAGGCTAGGAAAATGCTTTGAAATTTTGCTGTTTTATAATGGGTTCCGCTCTATGTTTTCGGACACTATAAGTTTTCGGACACCCTCTTTTTTAGCCAAATACATATTTGTTTAAACCCTTAATTTTCGGACATTCAGCTTAAAACCATTTTTCATGACTCTATATTTGTGGTTTATAGTTAGATTTAATTAATCAAATTGTGATGATTTTGTTGTCGTGTGTTTGTGTTGTTTTGTAATTCAAGGTTCCTTCATAAAAAATTTATTTAATTTCAAGTTTAATAAATATACACACATTATCAATTACCTCGTGTGTAAAAGATATTTTAATCCAATTTAAATACATTGATATTAAAAACGCACTGTCACAACATGAATATAACATATATTTTGTCTGCCCACACTAAAATCTCGTCGACTTTTTGAAACCCTTAAAATGTTTCCTAGAACATTAATTCATAAATTCTCTATCGACAGGGCTTGCGTTATTCAGGTACAGTAGTATCGATCGATGCTTTTTATACACCGACCACGTGTTAGGCGTGTTACACGCTTTCATATGCAAACTGCCAGTCAATAGCCGCAGTTCGGCAGTCACTTCAGAGACATTTGAAGTAAAAGCGACGCTATTGTATGGGTGTTACTATCGCCTTGCAGATTTGGATGTCTGGCTAAAGGGTGATGTCAGACTGGTCCTCTCAGTGCTTTTAAGATGTGTCGTAATTAACGTGTTGCGTTATAACATATTATTGTGTTTGTTTAAATTTGGGAAAAATATTTTACGGTACTAAAACCGCATTATAACGTCATTTAACATGATAATATGAATTAAAAACGAGCAGAATATTACAAATTAAAAAAAGACAAACAGACTTTCGGACACGAAAGAAAAATAGTTATTTTTAAGTGTCCGAAAACATAGAGCTTTTACGGTCGTTATAACTTGCATTCGTAATCTTGGGTGATTCCACTTAGTTTATTGTTTACGCTGCGATGTTTATACATCGGGGCATCGTCATAGAAGTTTACTAAATGTAAACAAGTTCATATAATTGAAAAATGTAACATTCATATTGAAGAACAACCTGTCTATGTGTATATGTTACATTTAAAAAGGAGAAAACCATTCGACCTAACCGTCGTTTTGTTTTTCCTTTCACAAACTGGCTAAATTTCTTTCTGATAAGTCACATTTCACTAATTGCGTCATACCTGTGACGTGTTCTGTACAAATGCTCGTTTTTCAGTTATTTCTTTCTTATCTTTCTACTAAATCTAACTATATATTTTACAAGAAACGGTATATAATTATTCATGGATATCATCGATAATGAAAGGGCATCGTCGAGCACTTGAAATCCAGCTACAGAAGTAAATTAATTCACGCATTTTCCTTGAGCATTATGTAGGCAATAGCATCTGTCAGAATTATTGCTGGGTTAAATGGGAGAGAATACATTCTTGTTATTTCGTGTAAGAAATGCCACAACATTTGGTATTGTAACTTTTAAAATCAATTCGTTTTTGACATGAATCATTAGTTATGTTGCATGTATGTGTTAGTCCCAACTGAGCAATAATGGTTTACCCTCCGTCCGTCTGTCTATTTGTCTGTCGGTATGTCCGAGTCAGGATCTTGAGATAACTCATTTTTAACCAAGTGTTTTAAACAAAACATTCGGTTAGTAGATTGGGGTATATCGTTGGTCGAGATGTCGGGTGGGCGGGCTGGCGACATCAACTGTTTGTTTCCGCTCTCTAACTCAAGAACGGATTAAGATAGTTTAATGGAACTTCGTTTATAGATGCATTATATTAAGACCTCACTTGGGATGGCATATGGGATGGGTGGGGTCAAGTTCTAGGTCACTGGTGCTAAAAATAGGAAAACGGTGACCGCTCAATAACTTGAGAACGCATCGTGATATTTTATTGAAACTTTATACAATGATACCTTACATCGAGAACTCGACTGGGATTGCATATGGGTTGGGTGGGATCGAGGTCAAAGTCACCGTCACTAATAATAGAAAAAAGGTTTTCGCTTAATAATTTCAGAACTCATCGAGATATTATAATGAAACTTCATATATAGATACCTGATATAGAGGCATCGCTTGGAATTGGATATGGGGTAGGTGGGGTCAAGGTCAAGGTTACCGTTACTACAAATAGAAAACGGTTTCCGCTCAATAACTTGAAAACACATAGAGATATTTTAATGAAACTTCATACATAAATACCTTATATAGAGACCTCGCTGAAGATTGCTTATGGGGAGGGTGGGATCAAGGTCAATGTTACTGTTGCTAAAAATATATCAACAGTTTCTGCTCAATAACTTAAGAACGCATCGAGATATTTTAAGGAAACTTCATAAATAGATACCTTATATCGCGACCTCGCTTAGGTTTGTATATGGGGTGGGTTGTATCAAGGTCAAGGTCACCGTTTCTAAATATAGAAAAAGGATTTCGCTTAATAATTTAAAAACTCATCGATATATTTTAATCATACTTCACATATAGATACCTTATATAGAGATCTCGCTTGGAGATGTATATAAGGTGAATGGGGTCAAGATCAAGGTCGACGTTACTAAAAATAGACAAACGGTTTCCGCTCAATAGCTTGAGAACGCATCGAGATAGTTTAATGAAACTTCGTACATATATACCTTATATCGAGACTTTGCTTGATATTGCATATTGGTTGGGTAGGGTCAAGGTCACCGTTACTAAGTATAGAAAAAGTTTTCCACTCAATAACTTGAGAACGTATAAAGATGAATGAAACCTTATATCGAGACCTTGCTTTTGATTGCATATGGGGTGGCAGGGGTCAAGGTCATTATTTTGCGCTCAGTAACTTGACAACGCATAGAGATATTTTAATGAAACTTCATACATAAATACCTTATATCGAGAACTCGATTGGGATTGCTTATGGGGTGGGTGGGATCCAGGTCTCTACTAAAAATAGGAAAATGGTTTCCTCTCAAACACTTTAGAAGCCATCAAGGCATTTGACTGAAACTTCATACATAGATGCCTATTATCAAGACTACTGTTTGGATTGCTTATGGGATGGGTGAGATCAAGGTCAAGGTCAGTGTAACTAAAAATACACGCATTCCGAGATATTTATAAAACTTAATACATATATACCTTATAACGAGACCCCGTTGGGAGTGCAAATAGAACCCAGAACTTCATTTCATTATTGTGCTGTTTTTTATGCATTTCGTTCGAAAAAAAATGTTTTCGTTGAATTTCTACGTTTCTTGTCTCGTATGATGCCAAAGCGGTAAAATTGCATGTAGTACTTCAGTGTTGTTGAAGCAAAATCTTGTAAAGGACCACTTGTTTTATTACTTGTATTGCACAAAAAAGATATAATTGGTTAGTCCCATACTGGTTGTTTCCTCGCAACAAACAGTTGTATGGGTACTTTGTACTTTACTTCATAACTTACAAAAGACTGGTAGAGAAACTCAGCCACAACTGTCTTACCTTCGCTGAGAATTTAGTGATAGTTAATAGAATTGTCATGTACCATTAAAAGTTTTTTACGGGCTTGTTTTTTCTGTATGAATATGATGCTTTCGTTAATTAGCCCTGAAACGTATGTGCTTTAAAACGGTTCATATACAGAATCCGACGGCAATGGCTTTGATTGCGTCCGACCTGTGTGCCGAAGTTAAGCACCACGCACTTGAACAAGAAATGCAAACGATTACGGGGTAATAGCGTTCATTGTTAAATCATATAATAATTATGTTTAATACATTCCACCAATCCATCGAAGACCCAGTAAATTATTATCTTTGAATTACGAATATTAAATAAGTATACAATACGAGTATTGTTTTGTTGTGTTAATGTATGCGTTACAAAATGAATATATTTAAAATACTTATAATGGTTGGTGGTATTCAATGATATGCAGCGAATGGTCCAAAGTGTCAACGGATATCCTTGATGTATCCTATTCGCTGGATGAAGGTAGTACGGCATTAGTGCTCCTAAATGAGCTGCCTTACTGGGACAATAAATCATGCCTGGATCTCGCCATCAACTCAAGCAACAAGAACTTCGTCGCAAAGCCAGCCTGTCAACGTGCGTTGGACTTTTGCTGGGAGGCGGGACAACAGCGACATTCTACACTGAAGGTATTTCGTTCATTAATGATCATAAATGCCGAAACAATTGACGCATAACTATGCGTACATAATGTATTATTTATATATAATTCAGTATAATAAACCGTCAGTTTCTTAAAAGGAAACACCATTTAATACACGATATACTCCTTTATTTGCATATATGTACACACATGTTAAACAATAGATGATATATGTTGTTTAAGGTGTGTCTATCATTACTAAAGAACAGTCGGTTGGCATATGTGACACAAAATATATATATTCCATATTCATTTGAGTATAGCGGTACTTTACATAATGTCTTATTACGATTGTTTGTGTAACAACACGTCCATTTATCAAATTGTTTTAATGTTTTTTGATAAAAAACTTGAGTTTCGCATAAGTACAGCTATTCGCGTGCGATCACCTGCGTACGACGCTATATACGCCATGCTACGTGGCTATACTAGCCCTTATAGTCGTAGACTGAATGTGGGCACAATGAACATGTTTATGATGCCTTATAAATAAAATATTTAATACTATTTAGAATTTATTTTACTCAAAATGATTTATCAAAATATAAACGCTTTGCGTTAATTGAATGGAATTATCTGAGATCAAACAACGATGCATTATGTTTAATAGACCATTTATAATTAAATACTTGAAAACGACCCATGCAATCGCGAACATGATTATAAATTGCTGTTGCAGCCATGGGACACTTTTCATTCGCGTTTAACTGATTCCGATCATGGCTCATTAACTCCTTGCCGGCATGAAGTTAAAAAATGATAAAAACGTTGTATTGTCAATTGTTTTGATCCATTAAAACTACTATGCATTAAAACTACTATACACTACATACACATTGTTTTGAAATGTCCAGTGACTTTCAAAACAAACTGTCAGAAAGCAGATATAGTTATTTGTTTTTTCTCAACACATTGCATCGAACTTTTTATAGCCCACTCACGTCAATATAACTGTCAATTCCATACATTGATCATATTTTTAAAATATGGCTCGGGATGAAAAAAAAATGCAAAACTGTGTGTTATGCATTATATCAAAAAATATAAACGTGGTACACCACTGATATTGTACACAGTTAATCTACATTCCGGTAAAGCTTCCAGTATTGATGTAAATTAAATTTCATGGTAACAACTTGTATGTTGTTTATTTTAAATAACTCTCACTTTTATGAATTTGTTAAATTATATAATTTTTTATAATTGATAATATTTAAATGTATTATTTACATGTCACATGCCATGTATGTTGTCCTGGTCTGTTTGGATAACGATAAGCTTGTAATGCTTAAGTTAAATAAATATTCTGTTCTGTTTTGTTCTTCAAAATATTTGCGAGCACACCATTCGAACGCGAGACATCCTTAGATTCTAATGACTTCAGTGTATTGGAAATATGTTTTGCTTCGAGAATCGAATATTATTAGAAACGTTTTTGAAATAAAATAGCTTGGTGAGCTTATGTGACCGCATTTCGTCCGTCAACATTTTCATTTAACGAACTTTCTTTCCTCGCTTGGCAGATTTTCACGAAACTTCACAGGAATGATCATCGGCTGTCCTCTTATAAATTGCTCATATCATTCTGGTCCGCTTCAAATTTCGGTCACCAGAGCTAAAAACAAGATTCAAAAAAATAAATAATAAAATTCAAAAATAAAAATCTTCTCTTCCGAAACCGCAAGTCAGAAAGCTTACATATTTGATAAGTGACAAATAGTGGTCCTCTAAAACTTTTGTTCAAATGATTCACCTGGAGTCAAAACTGGCACGTACCGGGGTCACATGGTTAATATATACTTAAAATGAAAAATGAAAAACCTCCTCTGAAACCGCAAGGCCCATATATTTTGTATTTGATATGCAACATGGTGTAGTGTAACCCTACAATGATTGTTCAAATTATGACCTTGGGATACAACGTGGCCAAGTCCTGATAGTCGCATGGTTTATATAAACTTAAATAGCAAGATAACTTTAAAAATCTTCTCCTCTGAAACCGCAAGGCCCAGAGGTTTTGTATTTGTTATGTAACGTCGTATGGTGGGCCTCTACAAAGATTGTTCAAATTATGCCCCTGGGGTAAAAAGTGGCCACGCCATTGAAATTATTTGAAAACACAATTGTCATAATTCAGTTTTGTATTTCAAAAAAAGTATGCCCCTTGCACTTTCCAAAATATGAACCATTGAAATACATCGAATGGTCGAGCGCGCTGTCCTCTGAGAGCTCGTGTTCAACTTTTTGTTACCGATTCCAAAAATAAAAGAACAGTGTATACAAGTGAGCACTACGGACCAAGAAATATACAGTAAAAACCGTTTCGTTTATGAGTACTCATCGGATGAAATAGATAAAATTATAAAGCGTTTGTAACGCTAAACCCTAGCATAATTCCGAGTTTCTGTTGTTTTCGATAAACTAGTTGACATTATGTGGAACACTTTCATACAGTAAACAATTCAGGTTGAAATACAAAAGCCTAAATGGCCGAGTGGTTAAGGCGAAAGCCTTTTAATTCGAAGGTCCTAGGTTTGAGCCCTGGTGGAACCAATTTTGTTGTATTCTTTTTTTTTCTTAATACATTTCATGTTAAAATACTTGAGTTTATAGTTCCAATGCTTAAATCTGTCAAGTCATTTAATGGCATACTTCAAAAAATGCGACAATTTGTAAACGATTCCCACTTAAACTAAAGGGAATACCAGCTGGATCTCAACAATGTTGTTTGCCAGTTTAGTTGTTGACGCAACTACTTTTCGTAATGTTTTAAACCCGGGTTGAGTTATGTTTATTAACATACTTAAAAGAGTTGTTCACTTGCTGTTCATATTTACAAGGCAATGCTTTGTAGATTACTTACTATGCACGCTTTCATGTTGATTTTAACATTATATCAGGTACATTAACACATATTGATTTGTTTTAAGTAGTTTGCCATTACTGAAGTTTTGTATTAAACTTTAGCTTTATTATAATACGCAACCTGTTTAATCACTTATGAAGACATGGATACAATTATGCAAGGTACATAAGACATAAATGCAGATCTCCATATGCTTATTTGAACATCTGTCTCACATAATGCATTTTGTGTTCTTGAACTATTATTAAAATATTCTGTTTTGTCAAGAATACGGATTAGGATAAATAGCTTGTTTAAAAACACGATGTTTAGTGTTTTATTATCAATACATTAATAACTAACGCCAATTCAAAGCTTTGATAATATGGTCAAAAGTATGCTCCAAATAAAATATGTCATTTATTAAGTGTTGGTTGTTGTAAAGCTGTATCTGAACGACATGTGATCGTCAAGAAGAATACAATGTTAGCAGGACTACTACATCTGTGTTGCAACCCATACGGGACCCATGCAAATCCCGATGGTACTTTATGTGGTGGGGCCCATGTGGGTCTCCCATCAAGGTCCCATTTGAGTTTGCCCATAATGGTGCCATTTTGAGACCACATGGGTCCCATGGTAGACCCATATGGACCCACGCAAATCCCGGTTGAACTTTCTGGGGTGGGGCACTTGTGGGTCACCCATCAAGGTCCCATTAGTGTTTGCCTATAATGGTCTCATGTTGAGACCACATGGGTGCCGTTTGAGACCCATATTGTAACCCATATGGGACCCACATAAATCCCGGTTGCACTTTATTTTGTGGGGCCCATGTGGGTATCCAATCAAGGTCCCATCTGTGTTTTCCCATTATGGTCCAATGTTGAGACCACATGGGTCCCTTTAAAGACGCATATTGTAACCCATATGGTACCCAGGTGAATCCCGGTTGCACTTTCGGGTGTGGGGCTGATTATTATTTGAAATACATATCTAAAAATTAAGTATTGTTGTTTGTGTTGTATTTAAAATTAATTATTTAATAATGCAATTGTAAAATTAATAATTAACAAAATGCATTTGTTACACGTCGGAATGGGATCGAGAAAGGACCGGAATGATTAATTTCCCGCCTTTTTTCGGGGTTTTCTTACCGACCATTTCGCGTTGTTTGTTGCATAGTTATTTTGAAATGATATTTTGTATGAGCATTACATCTCCGAGTATACCGGTTGGACCAAGAACACTGGGGTCATTGCCACCCTAACCTTAAAAACACACACATTCACTTTGGGCAACATGGAGACTTCAAGTTTCATTGTATCGTTATCCAACTAGTATAGTTTGTGTCTGATCATAGGATCTGAACTAAATAAACTTAAACAGTCCCAACCGGTCCACAAACAATAGAGTTATTGCCCCATTGCTTCTGAAAAATTGGATTCTGCGCAGAATTGATGTATTTTATTTTCATCCAATCTTAAAACATTCTATATTGTCTGTGTACTAACTATGTCAATTGTTAGTGGAATTCCTGATATATTTTTCCACTGTTGAAGGAATGTATTCATTAACATAAGATTTCACTTTTGTATGCCGACACACGTTGGTTCAATGTGTCGTTAAAACGCACTAGGACTTTGTTATATTACGATAATTCGCCAAATGCCGGGCATTTTAATGATATTACAATAACATATTATCTAATTCCTGAGGGAGCCAGAAAAGTAATTGTTCATATTGCTGTATTTTTCTTATTACATAATGTATAATTGCCTACTTGTGTCTGCTGGCAACTTTGGTAACTGGGTTACTGATAGCGACCGATATAATTATATGTAATGTACCCGGCATAATATTAGTTTTTACAAAGTGTATAATATCAACGAAATAATAATTTCAGAATAACATCACATAACGCTCGCAAACAATACTGTTTTAGCGATGGTCTTATTAGCCAATCAGAAGTATTAAAAGCAATTTACAGAATGGGTAATTTCCTTACATTAATTGTATTCTTACTTTCAGTTCGCTATTTGCATTATCTGTCCATTGCTGGCAGGATTTCTTCTGCAATTCGATTCAACTTCGGATGAAAGTGCGAAGGAAAAGATCAAGACATTTTTTCTGATGCCAAAGACAAAATTTATGTACAATATGGTATGTGTAGTTATAGCCTCAATCAAGCATTATTAAGTACTTTATTGCAGGTATTTATATGTAGCATTACTCTCACATAATGAACTGATTCATTTTACCTTATCGCTCTCGTCGTACACTTATAGTTAGCAATCAACTTATATTTTATTTTATTAACAGATCGCATACTTTGCGTTTTTGATTCTCTTCGCCTATGTGCTTTTGTTTGATCTCGGAACAACTGTATCGACCATGGAGTACGTACTGTTAGCATGGGTGTTGACAATACTTATAGAAGAAACTCGACAGGTAATAGTCAAGATCATACATTAAGGACGTATCCAGCAAAACCCCGCTAAAACGACAATTTGGGGGTCTTGATATTTAACGATTGATTTTTAGACAACAAAAAGTATATTATCGAGGCACAGCACATCAAAGAGTCAGTAAATGCATATATGTCTTTTTATTTAAAGTTTTAATGTAAATAATAAATAATTAATATATATAATGTATTATTAAAATATAAGTATACGGATTATGTTACTTCTATTTATGCATACAAACTTTACATTAAGTCGGTAATATATTTAACAAATCGATTAACTAGAATTATTTCTAGTACAGCATTCATTTATAGTTTCTTCCTAACTGTCAGATATTGTGCAAGAACGCAACCTAATACGCAGTTGATGTGCTAATCCCTTATCAACATATCCGTAACATTGTTTTTCACGCATGGCTTTTATTCCCGCAAGGCACTATATTATCTCCACGGAATATGTTGTTAATTGATGATGTAAAGTGTCAACAACCAAATTACACTGGTCGCACTAACGGGGTAATTTTGATCGTTATTTTGTATTTTTGGTGTGGGGGGATTATGGTTGAAATACGGAATAGCGGGGTGCTCGTATATTCGGAGTTTGCGACCATTAAATTCATAGGAAAATATTCGGGTCTTGTAAAAAGTGTCCGCTTTAGCGGGGTTTTAGTACATTGGATTGGAACATATGTATGTTTATAAATACGTAATCATAGTATGATTCTATTTGTTTGTAGACGTCAATACGAAATGTAAATCACGTATAGTTTTAACAGTATTACCCATTGTAATCCTGCATGCACAGTGCACAATTAAAATGTGAAATCAAGAGTCGTCTTCCTGCCTGGCCGTAAAGTATGGCTGTGTGTACGTTTTGAAAATTGACTAAAATAAAAATAATATTTCTGACAAACTCAAGTAAGCACTTATATATACTTACGTGCGTCTGTATGTTCATATAACTTGAGAGTATTATTTCCAAAACCTGATAATGCTGCGCATATATGACCTATGCGTTTCAGTAAAAGGTCTGTGTGACAGGTTAAGGTCACAGGTAATTCATTTGTCTGGAGAAAACTATTTTCTGGCATTATGGATTTTCAAATATATTGCCAGAAATAATCACGATAATGATATATCGCAGGCAAGAACCAGACCTTTTGTTTAACCTTCGCGGTCACAATTAGAGGTATACGGTCAAATATTAAAACTAATAAATTGTGCTCGGGCCATGTGTTGGACCTACAAAGATGGATTCTGCCATAAGTTTGAACAAAGTGCTCACCATCATGAGGGGATGTTTCCATAAAAAGAACAAGGTTTTTGGGTTAATGGTCACACTTAAATGTAAAATACATGAATGGTATTTTTTAGAAGCATAATTTTGTCCAATATGAACTGATTTTAAAATAAATAACATGTCTACAGTGATGATCATTACGATACACACGCAAGGACTAGGTTTAAAGCTGAATTCAATGACTCATTTCAACGTCAAATGTCTAAATAGTTGTCAGCCAAAACATTGATCTGTGCCACAGCAACACAACTGCAAGTATATAACGTAGATTGTTTTATATTTCAGATTTACACGGCACCCGCTAAAATTGTGTACTTCAAGAGCGGATGGAATAAGCTGGATATTATAACAATCGTTATGTTTTTAATCGGATTCGGATTGCGATTCAAACCCTATTCAGACACGTTTGATGCGTCTAGATTTCTGCTAGCCATAGATTTCATGGCTTTCGTCTTACGGCTCAATAATATATTCTATGTCATCAAAGTCCTGGGGGTAAGGTTGAAAATGATCTTCAAAATGGTTAGTTCACTTTTGTATTTATTCTGGGGTTCATTAAATTAAATGCTGTGTCCATTCAAAGCATTTACCTGGGTATTTTCATATACGGTATCTTTTAATATGTTTAGTGTGCTTTTGATTCATTCTGGTAGATGTATTTAGTACACGTGTGGCAATATAAACATGCGTTTGCATTGACACTACTCTTATTTTCTCAAAAGTCGTCACACATTATGTATCTTTATTACAGTTCCACGATCTGCTGTATTTCTTCGTAATTCTGGCCGTGTTTCTAGTAGCCTACGCAATTGCATCATTTGCAGTCCTCTACCCAGATTCACCGTGCACATGGAAAATAGTAAGACAAATATTCTGGAAGCCGTACTGGCACCTTTATGGGGAACTGTTTCTGGATGAAACAGAAGGTAAACGTTATATATACAGTTAATATATACAGTACTATAATAGTACAGTTTGTACTATTTTAGATTTCATTTTACAAGGCACATTTTCTCACATCAGTCTTGAAGTGTTAAGTGCTATATAATGCTTCATCGAAAAATTCTTTATATGTCATGTGTGCAATCTTCGCTGCTCGCTACCAACGACCCCCCCCCCCCCTCCTTTAAATTTCAATTGCTTATTTGAATGACGTGGAAATCTATTTTATGACCGTAGACTTTATTTAAGGAAACATGCCGAAACATACGTTTCGTATTTCCGATTAAACAATGTAAACAATTTCACACATACATAGACGCGATGGTATAAATTATAACGTTAAATCGAATGGCTAATTGATGGACTGAATATGGCCTAGCTTGCGTGTTTTGTGTAAGTGTATGAGTGCCAGGCTTATGTAGACATAATATTGTTAATAACTTTGAGTTTAGCAAATAATATGTGATCAAATGTTTTATTTTCATAGGATTATTAATATTGTTCAGAAATACAAAACGGGACAATAGGGGATTTATCTTACCTGTTAATGTGTTATTTTTTTTACATGTTTTCCATAACTGGGGAGCAAACGTATTGTGTTCCCTGGGTCCAGTTACACAAAACAGTACACAGTGTTGTTTAAGTGACACGAATGTGAGTAGCTTCAAATGGTTCAGGACATGTTGCTTCAAATTTATATCGTTGAGAATTGTTTGCGTTCTCATCATAAATGTGTAAATACGTATGTTTTTAAAGTAATTGGTTTACACCAAAGTCGACGAAAAGGATTCATATTCAAAATTTCATGTTCCTATTGGGAAAATGTACTTAATGTTTTGCACTATGACCAATTCAATGAACGGTAAATAATACATATTAAAATAATGAAGCAACATATCTTTATTAAAACTGAGACGTTGTTTTTCATATAAATGTATAGCTCCGAAATGACCAATATAAAAGCATAAAAAAATGCAGTTTAAGTTAAATAATCTTTATTCTAAAATAGTTCTTAAATAAGGAACCTGTATTAGAAAGAATGTTCGTGACTGGTTCGATGGTAAATTATTGATTGTCTAAGACCGTAAGAATTTAAGTTAAGAAATAACAAATCTAATGTAATACAATGGTTCGATTCTCAATGGTTATTTTTTTACACGTTTAAAAATCAATCGTTAAATATCAAACGTCTTGTATAAAAATGTAAAGATGGTTAATCCCACGAGATCAACATTTAAGAAACAAATGCGTTCGATTTTCCTGAGCTAATAATTATCAAAACCTTTAAATCAGTGTAACTAATACGTTAACTAAATGTTTAGAAAAACACATTTTAGAGCGTTCTCTCAATGCGTTATAACGTAAAAAATAAATATACGAGTACATGGTTCTTCTCGGCAAGGTTCTTAAATGATCGACATTATTCGTTCAAAATAATCAAACATGTGTGTTGCGAACATCTGTAACCTTTTGCCGCAGACTAAATATCATGCGATTAGCATTCAATGAATTTAGATTACAATACACTTTACAGGTTACAGAACACTATTTAAACATAAAAGGAAGATACATAAGCTCTCTGCCATGCAAATACTGAGTGTGTGCATATGGAATGTAGAACAGCATTATGAATAAATTACACAATAGCATAAGTAAAGACATTTACAAATGTACGGAAACAGTTCAGTATATGTCATATGTATCTAAAGCCTTGGTCACACATAGGTCGCCGACCGATAATCGACCACCGGCAACTAAAATTGTCGGCGACCAACGACAACCTCTGGCGACCAAAATCCAGAAAAAAACAACAATGGAATTAAAGTCGGCGATCGTCTTCCGACCATCAACAACCGCTGCCTGGCAACTAGTTGGCGATTGGTTGATGACTAGTTTGCGATCGATTTGCGACTAGTTGGCGATTGATTGGCGATGGGTTGTCGATTCTTGGTGGGCAGAGTTAGCATTATTGGGTATTTAATTCGGTTTTATTATTTTTCTCATTAATCAAAAAACGTTTGCCTAACACTTGTAAATTATAACCAGTACGTTTCCTGTCACATTTAAATGAAATATTGTAAAATTGTGCGTTCATTTTTTAAATGTGTTTTGGAGACGAAGGTGGTGTGCGACGAATCTCCGACCAGTCGGCAATTAGTCGGCAATCAGTCGGTAATCAATTGCTGACCAGTCAGCGATCACAAATTGGTCTGCGAAAAGTCAAACTTGGTCTGCGACCAGTTTGCGATTATAGCAGACCAGTCTGCGATTGGTCGCAGACTTAATAAAGACCAACGAAAACGTTTTTACGACATCTGCGACCATAATGGGTCTGAAGACCAGTCGGCGACCATCGACAACCTGACGCCGACCTCCAACAACCTGTTAAAGACCTTTTATTGACTGTCACCAAAACCTGGTTGTTGATAGTCGGGAGTTGGTCTTCAGTTGGTCGCAGGCTATGCGTGGCCAGGGTTTAACTTTTATAACGTTGGTTAAATGCTTAAACATATTTGTTCTGTTTACATTGGCTGTTTGGTGAATTAAATAATCCGTATGTATAATGAATAAGGGTAACATTTAAAGAATGCAATTTAAACCAACAGTTACATTCAATTAAAACAGCTTGAGGAGCACAAACATTGTTGTGGTAAACTGTTGTAGTGTAAGACTATAGTATCCTTTCCAAACTATCAAAGCAGACTCTAATTACCTCTGTTGTTGTAACCGTAGGTGTGCTTATTGATATGTCTTTGTTTGTCTATTTTATAGTTTACCCAAACTATTAAACACAAATTTGCCTGAAATGTTCGAGGAATGTTGAAAATTGGATAATTAACAAATGATTGGATTGTGAAAATGACCTGGATCTGTCTTTTTTTAAATCGGACAGAGGAGATAATTATCACTGGACATTTCAATTATTGTGTTATCTATACAGCGCGATCATTGATACTATTTTTTAAGATGCAATAAAATTGTAACATACCAAGATGTATCTAACATGGCGGCGACAAATCAACAGACCGCAGAAATGCTTTAAGCTCTATTTTGAAAGTCATTCTCCGTTTTCTGTTATATAGCCAAACAAACGACCGGCCGGACGGACGGATGGACAGACAGACAGACAGAGAGATAGATAGCAACAGCATAATGGAAGTAAAACATACATAAGTTGCCAATACAAAAATGCCGATGTTCCAAGCAATGAATACCGATACCAAGCAGATTTTATATTAATTTCATTGCATTGATTTGGTTCCTTATTCAACAGGACCCTTCCCAATTCCACTAAATGTTGTTATTTTTCCAACAAGAATAAAACAATTCCCAAAATCTGAAATGACAAATCCGAATAGAATGTTTAGTTATAAATGCTTAATTACTGAATGTTTATGGATAAACACCATTTAAATATCAAGTTCGTCCAATAAAACAGTAGTTTAAGCTATTATATAATTAAATAATAGTCTTAAATGTTTTCTGATAAGCAAGATTTCACAACTTAAAATTCCAAATTTGATGGGTATCGGACCGATTCCAAAATTTTTGAAAAAGATTGCTGCATTGTTTTCCTTGTTTTTGATGGAAGTTACCATGGAAAAGTCATGTTGCATACATAAGTAAAATTCATAAATTTATCCGAAAAGATCACATTGAAATAATAACATATTGCAATAGCTGCATATTATCAGACTATACAAAATAATTATTACCTAAAATGAAATAAGACACATATATATGATTATGAAATGAATGTACTCTTGATTTAAAAAGTGTATGATTGATATCATATTGTAATAAACATTCTGAACGCGCATGAAATCATTTAAGAATCGAAAACAAAAAATATTACACATTATTACTAAAAATAGTTATATATATATATATATATATATATATATGTGGTTTTTGATGGCAGACCTAAAGTGATTTGGTCTAGTAATTTCTCTGTAATGCTGAGGGTAACTGTTTCATAAATTAATACCAGTGTGTATGCAAGTTTTTGATTCCAAGTTTTCAACTACAGGTTTGAAGAAACGACCACCATCAACAAGGTGTAGTGATTATAAAATGGATAAGAGACTAGTTGAAATTTACATGTTCTACCTCGTACAGCGGTCATGAAAGATCGTAATGTTTTTAAATGTTCACCTAAATAATCCGGAGCATGGCCATGTTTAACCTTATGACATATCATAATTTGATCCACCTTCTTGGAGACTCGTAACCACCCAAAATGAGCAAAACGTTCACTACCATTGTTTTCCAACTGTGGCACAACCTAATCATTATACTTTTTGTTGTCTAAAGCCTATTTCTGGGTGAGACCAGGATACCAAAAAAAATATTCGAAGAAACATTGGATAAGGGACATGACCAGAAGTTGTCTGGTGTACATAGTTGAACACTTACTTTTCCAATACACACACTTTAACCTGGAATTGGCCCTCCTTATAACTGATTTATGGATTCATCCGATAATTACTGATATGTTGTAGTATCCAAATATTTTACAGAACTAGACGGGGTATACATCAAAAGAACAGAAATACTCTTACATATAAAAACAGTAAGCATTAACTCTTTAACATTTAAAGGGTTTAAAGATACACACTATGATAACTCAATAACATATAATTATAGAATCATTCAGTGATAATTGTTCAAATGAAACCTATCTGAGATTGAGACGCACATATATCAAATCTACAAACTGTTGCACATTCAAGGGTATTTATTCTAAGTAGCATACCAGTATTTATTAAGTAAAAGAAAAAATTAATCACCCAAAGTGAATATTTTGGCACCATCATCGACAAGTAAACATATGTAGGCAAGGTAGTTACCTTTCTGGTGAGTTATGATTTACACTTTCATATGTAAGTTTCACAATAATAACAATATTGAAAGTCTACCTAAGAATGAGTTCTAATGATACAGATAAATAACTATGTTTGTTTTACAAATTTATGTATAAACGATACGAGATAAACATGCAAAGGGTTTACAGCAATTACAATTGACGCTCCCACAAATGTGAATCATATTCAATTTTATTTGCAATATTAGCCAATCATCGCACTTGGATTTCACGTGTTTAGCCGTTGAACAATTTTATACAAATGGGGGCGTGCGCAATCTTTGTGATATTCAAAATAACACGTGGTAATTTTTGAGATTTTTGATGAATGGAAATTATTACGTAAACAACAACTGGAGAGGAGTTTAAATTATCCATGGCAAAACCCGAATCGGTCTGTAATTTAATAATGCTAAAGAATGCCCTTTTTTAAATAAGCGTTTTCTTTCGACGGATTTTTATGGTTTTTGCATGCCAACGACAGGTCGACTCGGTGCAGTTGCACGTCGGGGAACAAACAGTACTGTAAGTGATTCACTCGAAGGTTGGACCAGAAACATATCAATTATGTCCAGGTTGTGAAGCGCTCCTAGCTTCTACCTGTTTGGATTTATTAAAAGGTATACGCCTATAAAACAAGGCAATCAACTGTATTTTTTCCCCCAAAGTCTTCGAATTGATCACGTCCACCTTTCATAATATGTTTAAATGACTGGCAAACTGAGTGGTCCATATTCCGTAGATCAGTATCCACTGAACGACTGCTCCGTAAGGCAACATGCCTTCCATCACAACATCGATTATGGCTCATTTCATTCCTGTTTGAAATTCGAAAGGAACATCGAACTTTGTAATACATTAAATTGAATGGTTTGAAATAAGCGATGCATGTTGTTTTTGTTCCTGTAAGCTTTGTCACTCATAAATAATGCTTCTACAAACATTGAACCAAATAATTCCGCAGTTTTATAAGTATACCATTAAAGAAGTAAATATATACTGGTACATCTTCGATGTGTTACTGCACAGGGTTGCCCTTCATTTGTACCACCGAGCAAAGAGGATGTTACCTCATATAGTTAGTTCTCGTTGCTGTCTGTCTGATTAATTTTTAATTGATAGTACAGTTATCTATTTCTGACCGATGTCACAAAGTGACAAGTTCGATTCAAGTCCCTGTCTCTGGAAGTTTTGTAGTTATAACACAAATACATTTTTTAAATATGTTTACTAAACATCTAAATTATATCAGCAAGGATTACACATAAGTACATACATTACAAATAATTAAACTACATGCATGCTTCAAATTTTAGAAATTGATTAACACTTTATAAAATAACCACGATGTCACAATAGTAGTCCGACCGGGGTTTTGCTATTTTAACACATTATTTTCTCAATTGAATCTCTTATATGATTTGAAGATGTGTATGCACCATGGAAATCACCTTGTTTTCAGCATTTAGATTGTCTATACTCACCAAACAAAAACGAAAGAATCCACTAATATATGTTATTGTTTTCCAATACATGTGTGTAATATTTAAACAAAACATAACGTCAATGTAACTATGATCATCTTTATATAAATTGCTATCATTTTTTTCAGAATCCAAATCATAGTTATGGTCACACACAGTACAAAAACGTAACATGTGTTAAAATAAAAATCACAAAAAACGTGGTCAAACAAAAGAGAAGTTTCCACTTTTAAACATCTGTAACTTAAAGAAAACATGATTTTTATCAGATTTTGTATTTATGACTATCGATTTAAAGAGCATATTCTTCCACATTCAATTTTATGTGATGTTTTTACTATTAAACTGTATCATTTAATACCAAATAGCCCAACAAAACTCGATTACCTGTTGTGTAGTAAACATGCGCACACATTTTGTACAAGTTCTTTGGATAAAAAAAATATAGCATTTTATAGAAAGATGATTGAAGTTTCTT
The DNA here is from genome assembly GCA_027627225.1 of Congeria kusceri. Classification (NCBI taxonomy): domain Eukaryota; kingdom Metazoa; phylum Mollusca; class Bivalvia; order Myida; family Dreissenidae; genus Congeria; species Congeria kusceri. Next base: position 72,342,375 of record CM051032.1, on the reverse strand, counting down.
TGACTTTATGGTTTGTTTTATATGACATACCGGTATCGAACAACAATAATATATACTAGTGGATACTTTATTTTTTTGTTGAATACATATTTTCAACAAACTTCACTTATGAATGTGTAAATTAATGTATGTTGCAATAACACTTACATTGTTGTTTATGACGGAAGAACGGGTTATTGGGTACATACAGGTGTATTCTCGGTGTATATGTAACTGTTTAATACTCGCTACATGCTATGCACATGTCACAAAATAAAATTTACTTACTTAATTACCTATTTACTCGTGGGTTACGTATTCACCCATGACGAAAATTCCTTCTCGAAAACAGTGAGACACACGTTACCGTCATATTGGCACATTGATGTTCGTTATTTTTATTTACAACACACATTTCGATCGAGTTATTAGTTGCCCTTGATGAATGATGGTTGATTGTTAACGACATATTAACTTTTTATTCAAGTAACACATATTTATAATATTGTTTATAAATCTCAGAAGCGTTTGTTTAATGCTTGTTGGGACACATATACAATTCTCATCAATATATTTTAAGGCACATATAATGAAGCACTGATGTACAATTCAGTAGCGTTTAATGTTTATTTTTTAAATAAATGAATAAATCAAAACTGACGACAGTAACGTATGTTTCGTGTTCACATATAGTAATGATATTATAGCATACATAGAAATGTATAAATGTCACGGCTTCTGTCGTTTTTAGCTCACATGAATCAAGTCTTCACTTATAATACTTTTTAAGCTTTTACGGCTTAAACATGTAAATAAACAGCATACCACAAAAACAACTAACAAAAACAAAACACACATAAATAAAACGGATTTGTAAACAATATTTTTAATATGTATTACTTTTAAGAAAGTGAAAATGTCGTTTACAATTGTCCATCATCCATCGAGGCAAACTAATAACACGATCGGAATGTGTGTTATAAATTACAAGGCGGTAATGACCCAATATTACGGCTTTTTCATGAAGTTGCCTGACGATGATCTTAAAATTTCACTATATGATGCTATGTCTTTAAAGCTTTTTCGTGCGTACATAGACCGGGTTAAACCCCCCCAATGCTTTGAATTTACCGTTCCAAGGCGGTTACCCCAGTTTTATTCATGTGTGATTTGTGGTTGTTATGTGTTTTTTGTGATGTGCTGTGTATATTTTTGGCAATTGGTCACCTGCCATAAATAAAGGACCTCGGGCTGCTAAAGAGTTATCTCATGTTGTCGAAACTGGTGTTTCGCTTGGTTTATTTTAAAAGTAAAACAAAAATAGTCCCATATCGACAAAATATGTGGGGACACTTTCTGCATCGTATTATTGAGAACCATCTGAAATGTGATATTGCAGAACTTTACTTAAAGTTCAAGCGTATTGAGTATTTATCTATAAATGTATTTAGTTTATGAAGATGGGGTGACTGCGCTTAATGAGTGAACTCGTCTTAACCTGAGCACACGTTACTAAATTAGTATCATATACTATTTAATATTTAAACAGGTTTGACGGATTGCACAAATGACCCTGCTCTGTGGACTAACGGAACCTACCAGCGCTGCCCAAGCGAAACTGGAAAAATGGTGGTTCCTATCATGATGGGGATTTACCTGCTTGTTTCTAATATCTTGCTTCTAAATCTTCTTATTGCATTGTTCAGGTAAATGCTGCATATGTTAATTAAATCATAACATTTGAATTACAATATGATTGTTTTAATGAGATCGTGTTTTGAATAATTAGGATAATGCTTGTGACGTTATTGGTTTATTTCTTTATTTAGTGCTCAGTTGTTGTCGTCTGTATATTGTACATGACTTATTTTCTGTATTGTGTATTCTAACGACGTAGTTAGAATCATTAACATAACGATATTATATAATTATTATTGATATTTATTATGTTTTAGCAACACGATTTCGATGATTAACGCTGACTCGGACATTCACTGGTGTTCCCAGAGAAACATCCTAATAAAGGAGTACGCCAGACGGCCTTTTCTGTGTCCACCTCTGAACATATTTTGGCCTGTGTACCTGTTCTTTGTACGTGTGTACCTGCTCTTTGTATCGACACAAAGCAAAATCGACGACGCACCTTTCCGTGAGTATTTTTATATCGCACAACCGATTATTTCAAGACGATATTGTTCAACCTAAACTGACATTGACATAACCATTCACAAGTATGATGAACAAAAACATGCAATAAATATCAAACACTATTTTTGTTGATTATTTGAAAAAATAAAAGTTGCACAAATATATAGAGAATTATAGGATAGTGATGTGGATGAAGAATGTGTATCAGGCGTTGCAGAAATGATAATAACGAAACCCCAAAAGATCCTTTGGCGAGCCAGATACACATTTTCCTTCTACGCATTTTACCTATTACCTTATATTTATCATGTCACATCGAAATATAAATTATGTCTCCCCCACCCACGTTGTGGGTAGGGAGATATATTGATTTTGTGCTGGAAAATTGTATGTCTATATAACTGGATGGATGGGTGGATGGATGAACTCCTGAAAAACACTTTTGTCTTCGCTTGTTATCCGTATCCCCTGGTCGAATTTTGATGAAACTGCACATGATTGATCAGTACAAAGTCTTGTTGTGCATATTATCGGCATGTCGTCGGATTTTGGGCGGAATTATGACCCTTTAAAGTGTTTCATATAACAGACATTGTCTGCGCATGTTCTCCGTAACCCCTGGTCGCATTGTGACGAATTTTCACAGGATTGATCCGTACAAAGTCAAGTTCTGCATATCGTCGGTATGCGCTTGTTCCCCGTAGCCCCTGGTCTGATTTTGACGAAACTTCACACGATTGATCAGTTCAATGTCTAGTTTTGCACATCGTCGGCATGTCGTCGTCGGCGGATCTTTCGCAGAGTTATGACCCTTTGACGTTTTTTACGAAGATAAGAAGATCATAAGTTTTTTGGCGGAGTTATAGCCCTTTAAAGTTGTTCATATAACATACCTTGCGCTTGTTCCCCGTAACCCCTGGTCGCATTGTGACAAATCTTCACAGGATTGATTAGTACCAGTCAAGTTGTGCATATCGTCCGCATGTCGTCGTCGGCGGATTTTCGAGTAGGTATGACCATTTGAAGTTGTTCACATAACATACCTTGTCTGAGCTTTTAATCCGTAGCCCCTGGTAGGATTTTGACGAAACTTCTCATGATTGAAGAGTACAAAGTCTATTTGTTATTTCGTCGGCATAGTGTCGTCGTCGGATCTTTGGAGGAGTTATAACCCTAGCAGATGTACGTAACAGACCTTGTATGCGATTTTTCTCCGTAACCCCTGGTCAGATTTTGGCATGTCTTCCCGGGATTGATCAGTTTTAAGTCTAGTTGTGCATATCGTCCGCCGCAGAATTTTGGCGGATTTATGGCCTTTTCAAGTTGTTGACATAACATACCTAGTCCGTCAGAGCTAACGACTGAGATACGAGGTGGCGTGAAAAATTACCTAAATATTTTTTAGGTTATTAGGTCACCTCGTTATTAGGCAGATTTTAGTGCACGTGACATGATGAATAGCGTTGTTATACTGAACGTAATTGTGATACTGATATTCCAAATATTAAGACACTTTAAAACATTTGGCTATGATTTTACTCAAATCTTTGATAGTTTTTCTTTTACTATTTCTGCTAATGATTAAACGTTATCTTATTTTATGACGATATTGAAGGGCAATGCGAAAGTACTACTACTACGATGTAATGTTAGTCTGTACGTTTTGATACGATGTTTTGCGCTCGGTTGCGATCTGGACACGATTTGTCCATTACGTGTGTCACTATCTGTCACGGTCTGATATTCAGATGAGATATTATTACATACGTTCCGTAAGGATTGCTTCGATCGAGTCCACGATTGGGTTTCGATCTGACACGACCATCACGATCTGGTTCCCCAAATAAGTATGTTCTAATACGTGCAGATAAGTTCCGATACGCTTTTACAGAATCAATGCGATCCATGACGATCAGCTGCGATTGTTGTCGAAATATTCTGAATTACTATTTTTAATTACATGGTGTATTATTTTACTTTAATGAATCTTTGGAAGACCATCAAAAGAACTTGTTCTCCATTCAAAAGGCTTTTTCTTCTTTGTCAGTTTTTCATTTTCTTTGCATAGGTTGTGTATTTTAGTGTATTTTAGAGAGTGTTATGTGATAACCATTGTCTGGGATATTTGTTTGATGCTCTACATCATAGCGCATTTCTAAAATATATGCATAAAAATACTTGCGCGATTCAACTATTGCGCAGACCTATTCTAGAATTGCCGGACATTATTTGATATATATATGTATATATATGAATTATAAATTATTTTTTCAGGAATCAATAAACAAACAGTCAAAGTATATGTTTGGGACAAAATGGTCAATACCGAGAGACATGCAGTTGAAAAATACACGAAAGCTCAGGAAAGGAAAAAAACTGAAAGTACTGATGCCAAGATAGACATCGTTAATAAAAAGTAAGGTTACACATCGAAATCAACATAAATATACATGTTTACACTTAATATCAGCAAATTAAATTATATTTTATTGCCTAATGTGGTTAATTGATACATGTATTGCACGATCATATGTAAGGGAGATAATTCACTGGAGCTATTATCACAGTGTAAGCACGCAACTGAGTAGGCATGCAGTTGTGTCTCTTTGTTATAACTGTCATCAATAAACGTTCAATAATCAATCATTAGTATGCCAAATTTAAATCGATAATTTTCCATTTAATCTAGGGACGTGTATGCTTGTTTGTGAGCAAACATATTTATACCCCACTTCGAAGAAGCGGGGATATATTGCTTTGCAAATGTCGGTCCGTCTGTCCAAAAGTCCGTATGTCGATAGACCAAACCTTGTCCAGGCAATCACTTCAGAACCTATAAATCAAGGCTCTTCAAAATTTATAGGTAGCTTGAATATGGCTAGTAGAGGATCCGTATTGACTTAGGATTTGTTTAGCCAAAGATAAAGGTATAAACCGACAAAAAAATAAAAGCCCACACCCAATACTTGTTAAATATTGTACGGGCAATTAATCGCAACCCTTAGTACTATTTATTAAAACTTTGTAGGTCAGTTGGTAACTATTAGTGCAGTATCCCTATTGATTTTTGGTCTTTTGGTCAAAGGTCGCGATGGCGTAGTGGATATGGTGTCCGCCTAGCAATCGGGAGGTCCCGGGTTCGATCCCTACTCTGGAGCGTTCTCAGGATCTCCCCCATATACACCAAGTACTGGTTCTACCCAGGAAACGGACTCGAGAGTGTCTCTATAAGCCGTAAGCTTTCGATGCAATCGAGCTAAAATAAATAGGTTTAAACTAAACTGAAGGTCAAACCAAACAAGAGACGATAAAAACACACAATAATAGTAAAAAACATTGTCCAGGCAATAACTACGCAACCATTATGACTAGGTTCTTTAAACTTGATAGTTAGGTTGATCTTTTTGACTAGCAGAAAAGATCACTATTGATTATTGGGTCCTTTCGTAACAAGTCAAGGTCAAACCGACAAATGATTCTAAAACAATGAGCGATAAAAACAGAATAATGTAGCCTTGGTTCTACTGACTATGTTGCTAGGTTGGTTATTATTTGATTTCGGGGTCATTAGGTCAAAGTTTAAGATCAAATTGACTTAACATTTATTGAAAAGCACCCAAAATTTTAAAAGATTCTCCGGGCAATAACTTCGCAACCCTTGTGCGTGGAATTTGGTAGGTAAGTTAGTTATGACATGTAAATTATTTCTTTTAATTTTGGGGTCCATGGGTCTATGTCAACGCGACCAAAAGATAATAAAAAGGAAATAATTGTAAAACAATCTCAGGGAAATTCCTGGGCAGCCATTATGCGTAGGTTATTTTATTTTGGCAAGTGGATTGGCCATGATTAGCAGAAAATCTCAATTGATTATTGGGTCATTGAGTCAACGGTCAAGGATGTAAAAGATTTTTAAAACTCACGAAAAGATGCAAAATCCCGTCCAGGCAATAACTACAGAACCCTTATCACAGGTTATTCAAACTTCGCAGGTTGGTTAGTGATAACTAGTAAAGGTTCGCCATTGATTATTGGATAAAAGGTCAAGGTCCAGCTGACCAATAGTTGTTAAACTTTGTGCAGGCAATAATTATTGGTTCGTTAGGCATAGATTGGTTAAATTTGGTTGCTAAGTTTGCGGTGCTTAGAAGTGGATCTCTTTTAAATATTGGCTCATAGCGTCAAAGGTCAATGTCTAACTAGCTTAAAAACAACATTGTTTGATTTTACTTTACATCCTTGCAATCTTGTTCTGAGGTTCCTCTGTACCTTAAGTGGATATACCTGCTTTACAAACAGTTCTTGTAACTACAAAATCGCTCTTTGAAAACAATTAGATAATAATATCAAATAACTTGTAGCCTATGTTATTCAGTGTAGAAGTATCTCATCTTTACATATTCCCCGACAATATCACATATTTGCATAAGATGTAGTTGAATTTGAATAATTCGTGCGACGTCTATACCGTTTAGACTGTATGGCCTAATTGAATATTGACTGTACCTAATCGCAATAATCATTTTGGAAACTGTATGGCTAATTGTCAAGCCTGTATGCTTATTCGCAATCATTGCTACATCTGACTGTATGCCTTACCACATAGCTGCATGCCTAACCGAAACAGAGATTTAGATTATCCATTGTGAATTCAGGTCATTGTTTTTGAATGGCAGTGTTACTGCTGTTTATTGACATATGTGATAGTATCAACGACTGGTTTTAAATGGTTCATCGTAAAATACATCAGCAACCGCAAGGCGTAGTGTGTATCTGAGGAAATCCCTAAATTGGTTTCTAATGTTCAGTTGCAAACTCTAATACATGCATGCAAGCTTGGCCAATAGTTGATTTTAGGCAGCAAAGCTCCAACAATAAACGGGGCAAAAGGTGACCAACGTTTTTGTATACTTATTTCATTTGTTACGTTTTCATGATATGTTTCCCTACCTGTTTTTGGTAATTTTGTTCTTTTCACACCTTTATTTAGAAAAAGAATATAGTGTATACCGTACATACATTCTTCAAACACAGTAGCACGGACAGATTATTCTGACCATAACTTGTATGCATGAAGAATTACAATTTCCTGTGGTTTCATCATTTTACAGTGTTCTGATTGGCTGAACTGTGTCATGTGACAGGTTTTAATTTTTCGATGAAGCCGGTCGCCTCTATTAATATTCATGAGGGACTACCTTTTATTGTTGTTTACATGCAGTGCTGTCACACACAAAAACACACAAATAGAAATACTGCAACATATTTATTCACATATATAAATGGCATTGTCACAAAAAAAAAAAAATAATAAATTATAATAACAAAGTATAAACGTGTATAACGTATGTTGTTGTGTTTTTTTGGCCTATTTGATGAGCATTAGGCATGAAAGAAAAGAAATAACATAGAGAGAAAATTCAACACAAACATAAAAAATACTGTTTGAATAAAAATAAAGTGGGTATTTACGATTTCAATATGAACATTTCTTGTGAGAGAAACAAAAAACGTGTCCATGATGTGTCGTATGAACAATCTGCACAGAACTTGTGTCAAAACGCAACACAATATTGGGGATTTTCCAAAATTTTACACATGATGCACATGAATGAGTTTTTCACTGAAAGACGAAAAGTATTTTAAAGTATTTCGAGGATTTTTCAATATAAATTATTCTGAACTTTTATTCTAGTTTGTTATTTATCAGTGTTTTATAGGTTTTATTTTACTTTCATATTTTTCTAAGAAAATTTGATGAGCCTACCATCTTTTATATTTATATTTAAATTTATATGTATCAAAAAAGAAAAACAAATGAAATTTAACGAACGCAAACATAAAAATACACAATGTTACAGATTAGAGCAATGAACGGTTTCAGTCAAATCCAGTTGAACAAAACATTTTTGAACAAGGAAGCCACCGGAAAACCAAGCGAGCATGTTATGAAGTCATCCCTTGAAGCATGCAAAAGCATTACAAAAGAACACCTCGAAAATTGTGCGAGCTCCATCCAATTGTCACCTCTTAGAGCTGAATGTCCCATTTATTATTGTGCGATCGTTATGTGTGGCATCGTTATTGTGGTGAATCGTTATTAATTTTATCACTCGGGGCCAGGAGTTTCATCAGCAGCTGAAACAAAAATTAATTATTTTTTTTAATAATTGTCATTTACTAATAGCTTTTACTAACACAATTAAACTTTTCTTCTTGTTAATAATCATAGTTCTATAAAAATACGATGCATAGCAATTGACCTTTCCAATTTATGTCACACAGGTAAAGAAAATGTACATTAGCTTTTTTCGGCCGATGACATACACTTCCATAGATTTGATATTTTGCTCAGTAGTAAAATAACAAACGTCGTTTACCTTTTTCTCGTCTAGATTTTATATCCACACTGTTGGTTATATTTTGCCAAATTTCATACACAAAACGTTTTAACACGACGTGCACAAAATGTGGTGTTGAAGTATTTGCTCAACACACGGTTTTAAAATGCATGCCATAATGGGTGTAAACATTGACTAACATCAAGGGTCTAACGGGCCGTTTTAAGAAAGAAATAAAAAATACATATGAAACATTGCGTTTCAAATGTAAAAATAACCATTAATTATTTTAAATATATTTTCCGCCTAAAGTACGGTTCCCTCTACACTTGTATACGGGCGTTTACAACATTGCAACTATCTGAAAACAACTTTCGACTCGTTTAGCTTTCAGTCGTAAATCTAAACTGGAACGCTTTTCAATATTCCGTCTACATGTATATTATGGATACAAAACACCTTGTTCAAAATTGCTCTTACGAAATATTAGCCAAAACGAAGGTAAATCAAAAATGAATTTTATTACTAGAGCTACTGTATTATTTAAGATACTTCTGTGTTGCGACATGTACACAACGGTAATGCAGTGCAAGGGGCGGAGCCCCGGAATCATACTTCAATGTATTTATTCGCAAATTGCAAAAACTAACTCACAAATAATTTACTCTTTTAATGTGAACATTTTATTTATACACACGAATTGAAACGCTCTTTTCGGCGATTCACCGGTGCATGAAGTTCAATTTTTTTGTTATCTAATTTGTGCAAATTAGATACCAATAAACTGACCTTCATAAATCAATAAAAGGCCGAAAAGAGCGTTTCAATTCTTAAATATATTACAAATCCGTTTTGATCAATGAATTAGTTTCCGTCCTGGAATCGATTAAAATCATCAAAATGATATACATATGTCATTTTTAAACGTTTATTTGTCATATTAATGAAGTTGCAATTCGTGACTAGTCAACATGCGACAAACGTATAGTTCAAACAAAGTGCTGTGCAATTAGGCGTACAGTATAAGAAATGAGACATTTTTATTTGTAGCCAAATGTAAAGATTTAAAGAAGTTATGTCTATTGAAAGATATGAAGGTAACACAACTTGAATAGCTATTATTGTATATATGTAGTTGATAATGCAACCAATTTATATGCTTTTTATGTTTGTGAAGTCACAGTTCTGTTGTTATTCTGCAATGCTTTGCGATTTTCCATCCAGACCTTATATGGAAGGGTAATGAATGAAACCCTCATGTACTAGTAATTAAAACGATCCTTGGTTAATAAAACACTATATCCATTAGCAATCAACAATGTCTAGCATCGTACCTATATATAAACGTAATTTAATATGTTGTTATAGATATATAATAACATTTTAATATATATCAAATTTTAATGCAAAATTATTTACAAGCGTGATAATGGTCTCTAAATACGATGTGTATATATCAGCTAGGTTTAGTGGTCACCATACCCGAAAATGCTGTTATAAACACCACAAGATTCCATTAATATATGGCACAATCAATATTAGCATCTGGAAGTCTAAGTATTAGTTTCTAACTTTGGTACGTCTGAAAAATTGATAAGGTATGTGTGAGCGGATACATCTCTTATCCAGACCTAATGCAGTTTTGTCGTATAATGACATCATTCACTTTGGAATATTACGAATGAAATTTGAGTATTTATCTTCGTACCTTTATCCGAAAGTGTTCTTCCAAATCTGCATTTGTCTATTTTTCTAGACAACACAACGCGTGGTATAAAATGTCCGTTTAGGCCAACCAAACATAAATTAATGAATTATCCATGTTGCACATTATATCAGCCATATCAACATCGACAGAAATTCTGTGTTACAATATATATTTACAACGTCCTTTCCCTTTTAAATAAACGTAAAAATGCCTCTAAGCTCTAAATCCAAAAACTACATATCTGGGAGGGTCGGAAGAACACAGGAACTGTCTAGGACTTTACAAACTGTCTGTCAGTTGGGTATTAGGGCGGGGTTGCTAAAACGTAATCCCCGCATAGGAACCAAATGCATGATATAACTGAATTCACTGTAGGTGTCATCATAGTGTCAGGAGCCGGTAGCGGGGTAGCCGCGGTTTTAACCTCTCGTATATATACCTTCAAACACCTTACTTACACAAATTAAATAAGAGCTTATTGTTGAATGACCACGCTGTCATCATGAGAAAGGTAAACGTTTTAAATGTTGTTTTACGTAACGTTGTTATGTTATTGTTCATATGTTTCAGACTGGATGAATTGACAACCAAGGTAAGCTATTTTGCGAAAATGAAATATATTATGTTCCCGGATATTGTTTTTCTTTTTTTTGTCATATATTATTTCTTTGTATACAACAGATATTGTATTAGTATATATTAAAGCAAGCAGACACGTGCATTATGGTGATTGCTATAGAACATATATAAAGCAATGTATACAATATTTGTTATGTTCTCTCATTTTCCTTATATTCTAACATATAATGATTTCAATAAAATGGTTTGACATATTCACACAATCCACTTATCCACTCATACCTTATTTATTCAAACGTTTACACCTTTTGTTTTATAATGTAATTTATAATATTATCGGTTGTACATACTTTCATTCGCACGTACACTCCTGCAGCCATTGATTTACACTACTATTTTATGCACATGTATCTTGGTATCCATATGTATATGAGGTGTGTCCGAACAATACGCCTAATACATAAATAATTTGTAAACTCGTGTATGTCAGACAAATATTTACTAAGTATTGTATAAAATTACTTAATCTTAGTTGTTTCTAGAAGAATCAGAACAACGGCGTCTTAACAAATAGTTCACTATTTTTTTTTGGAAGAACGATTAGCGTATCCCGGGGCACGTCTAATATTGGGCAGTATTTTGCCACAAAGTCCGTTTACCAAACGGTATAACTTCCTTGATCAGAACTTGTTATGTACGAAAATTGCACCACCTAATGACGAACGCATCGTACGTCGCTTTTATGTAAATCTTGACGTCAAACGTTGTGTTTGTTCTGTATTAAATGTTTTCTAAACCACCTGCGGTGCAGTTTTAAAAACAAATGACGTCGTTTGATGCTACAGATCACCAGAACATCATATAAGTTTTAAACTGTGTGTTACATTAAAAAATAACTCCAAAAGACAGCAAAAATGCTTAAAGAAGCCACATGGAAAAACCATGTCAACATAAAGATGATTTCCGAAACGCGAGAGCATGATTTGGAAGCGGGCAGCAAAGGCACGGGTCGCCAAGTCAGCAGCGCGAACCATGTTCATTATTTTCATGGACCGATTAGGCATAATGTTTGTCCACGCGGTACTACATGGCCAGACGATCGACAGCAAACCTTACTCGAAGGTAGTTTATATTTAAAATTTTCCATTTTACTATACAATAATTTAAAATATGACCGCTTTCTTATTTTAATTTGAAAAGGGGCTCTGTCGAAATCTCCGCAAAAAGCGTCCAGTAACGGAGATTGAGGGTGTGATACTAAACTAAGATAAAGCTCCGCCGCGCGTCTCAATGTCCTCATTGATTGACAAAGATTTTCTTGGTATAAAACGTCTGCCTCATTCGCCGTATTCACCAGACACCGCGCCCGTGGATTCGCGGTATTCCAAGCTCTAAAGAAGGAGCACGGCACATATCGCGGCGGGAACCGGTAAACCATGTAAACGCAGTGGTGCGTACTTTTCGGCCATAATGGTGTGCTCGTGTTTTCGACGACTGTATTTAGTGGCATGAAAAAGTACTTACTTACAATGGAGCGTACTTTGAAAAACTGTAACTGTGCTATTTATTTTCCTGATATCGGAATGACGTTTATATTGTTTTGACGACGTTATTGACGCGACTTGCCCGGCTTATATGATACCCTGTTGATTTGTTATTTCGATAAAAAAACTTATTGTTGATCAAATTTTTGTACGTATATAAATGTATGTTTTAATCATGTTAATATAAACACATTCTGCAGTCTAGTACAAATTGTATTTATGTATAACGCGTATTTTTCGGACACACAAATCGCAGTATGAAAAAGAAAGTTTATCTCCGTGATTATTCAAAAATAAAATAATTACAATATGTCCATGAACAAATTCAATTTTTCTTAATGAACTTGATATTTGTCATTAGGTAATGGATGTCTGCTTCATTTCGTATTGGTTCCTTCCTGACTAATATCATTATTAGAGCTACAATTTCGCGCTTTATATATGCAATATTTCATATGTATAATTGTAAGGATTCCTATTGTTCATGTACTGTACTGTGAGTTATGTGTATCCAAAATAAACAACGTGTTTCCATAATGTGTATATGGCGAGAGGTTTTTGATTTCTTGGTTCTCGCACCCGCCGACCCAATTTGTTCCAAAAAGCAAACAAAAAGTTGTAGAATGTACCCAATATCGTAAAAAAGACCTTGTGAAATGGTTTCAAACATGTTAAACGGAATGCAAAAAAAAACTACGCTGAAGAAAGGACTATATTTTAACGTAAATTTTGACTGTATATCGCTGTATGATTCATATGATCTGATCTCTGTTATTGTCTACATCATGCAACACTTAAAGTCAGAAGAAAATACTCAGTATAAACACATTAAGATATTATAATTAACACATTGCATTGGTTTAAATTGATGTATTAATAGGATATATTAAGTTAGTTCTCACTTTATTAAACATGCTGTTATACATATAATATGGCAACTGCCCAGCGATATCCGACGCACTGTGTTTAAGTGATCTAGAATATTGTAACATTAGTTTGTATATGATACAGACTGCCGTTTTATTTTACTAGTATTGGTATTAATGTAATGTTAATCATGCAGTGATTCAGTTAATGTTGTGTTATATGATTTTTATAAGTAATAATGCATAAAACGTATTTATATCACTGCCCATTTCCATTTGTAAAATTCTAGCCATTAATTTACTCACTTCTGTAGTCTTGTTTTTTTTTCCCCTCCTCCAAGCGGACACTTTTCCAAAAAGTGGCTTTTATTTGTACCGATAGATGGGCCGTTTAAATAGCTTAAATATCTAAACTAGGTAAAATAAGTTTTGCAACAAAATGTAAACTTAATATATTTCGAAGAGTTATCATTATGTAAATACTATTACTCTTTATATTACTGGTCCTTCCCTTTAGAGACAGTTAACTAATGTATATCAACCTCCTGCTTGGTATAAATGTCACAATCTTATAATAAACTGCGACCAGTAAATAATTATCACAACATGTGATATTTTGCATTTTACATTTGCTAACATCCTGGTTGTAGTAAACTTATTTTAGTTAGTATTTTTACAAATTATAAGCGCCTACATCCAGTCCGGGAAGAAAATACCTCAAACAAATAATATATATTATATTTCAGGTTGATGAAGAAAAGAAGTTTAGAGAGGAAATGTAAGTTGAAACACCAAGTCTCATGTTTATGATATATATTGACTTACATTGTAATTGTGAACTATTAAGTAAAGTTATATAAGCGCTCTTTACAAACACAGTTAATAGCTGTTGTTTTTTTTCAGTCGTTCTCAAATGGTAAGTCGGATGCTATCGTAGCACCATGCAGTAAGTATTAGACGACACTTGTGTTATACTTTTTTAAATACCAGATGGTATATATATATGTGTGTAATAATGTATAACGTACACGCTCGTAATAATAAATTACATATATGTCTTAATATCCAATTACTGTGTTTCTTTTTCATAATGTGTACGAATAATGTAAACTCTGGTGTTTACTCATAAATGTGAATTCGTTAGCATTCGACAATGTATAAACGAAATGTGTTGACTAAAGAAACAGACGCACAATAGTATCTGAAACTACCTGCGCGGCAAACCTGCTACCGCGGCCAATCTTTGAAATCCAAGAAATTAAAAACAATCTGGCCTAATTTTTTTTATAGATTTCGTTTAAACTATTCCATAAGCTTGCACTACACAATTTGACTGTTGTAGCATCCCCAAATCTAATGTTCTATATCTTCAGTATTACATATATAAATATTAAATAGCCTGTAGTTCAACAGTTTTCATCCAATCTAAACCGAACTTCATGAAAATGTTTGCAATAATAATACTACTTATATATATGTCAAGTTTAATAATTACCCAAATCGCCTCAGAAATTGTGAAGCTATTGCATTTCAATTATCTAAAATTAGCCTTTTTAGTCGTTTCCGCTTTGTAAGTCCAACGGTTTTCATCCAATCTTCACCAAACTTGATGAAACTGTTTTTAATAATGATATTGTAATAATAATATCTTGATCAAGTTCAATATTCGGCCTAATCGTAACAGGAATTGTCAAGGTATTTCCCTAAATTACCTGAAATTGGCCTTCTTAGCGTTTTCCGCGCTCTGTCCTACAGTGTTCATCCGATCGTAATCAAACTTGCAGAAAATGTGTGTGGGCATAAAACCTCAGCCAAGTTCGATAACCAGCCGAATCGCCCCAGGAGTTGTGGAGTAATGGCATTTGAATTATCTACAATTTTTCCGCTCGCTGTGTCCAGTATTTTTCATATAATCACCAAACCTCGTGAACAAGTTTGATGTTATAATTGTTTCCCAAAGTCCGATTATCAACAAAAAACGCCCCAGGAATTGGCCTTTTTAGCCGTTTTCTCTACCTATGTCCCACAGTACCAAACGGATCATCAACAAACTTGAAATGTTTAAGATTGCTTTTAACCTAGATTGAGCATAACTGTTTGACGAAGAGCTCTTGTTTATATTTGAATAATACATATTTCGTTGGGATAATTCGCATAAGTAGTCTATTCTGAAATTGTCTTATCTTGGTATCTAGGCAGCCCCGATGGGGTATTTATATAATTGTTCATGGTATTTTGTGTATAAGACACTTATTGTTCTGTTTGTTGATTACGTGATCAATGTGTGTTTTATACAAAATCCCATCGGGGGTTTAATTTGTTTTAATAGTATCTGTAAATGATACGGAAGCATGATTTGCATGTTCTTGTTGTGATATTATGCTTGTATTGTCTTCGGAATAATTTTAGATAGTGAGTAATAGTTGAGCAAATCGTTATATAAGAGTACGATTTGTTCAAACGTATGAAAATCGTTTGTGTTTATATTCAAATATCTATTGTATAATTTACAAATTTATAATTTGTAAAAATACTAAGTTAAAAGTTTGTATATATATAATAGTATTGACCATTTTAAACTTATTTAACTTAGTATTTTTACAAATTATAAACGCTAACATCCAGTCCGGGGAGAAAATACCTCAAACAAATGCTATTACATTTCAGGCTTATGAAGAACACAAGTTTATAGAGAAAATGTAAGTTGAAACACCAAGTCACTGTTTATGATATATATTGACTTAAGTTGTAATTGTGAACGATTAAGTAAAGTTATATAAGCGCTCAAGGTTTTTGTTTACAAACACAGTTAATAGCTGTTGTTTTTTTCAGTGGTTCTCAAATACAATCAATAGAATCAATGGTAAGTCGGATGTTAACTCAGCACCATGCAGTAAGTATTAGACGACACTGGTGTTATACTTGTTAAAATACCAGATAGTATAGAGAGTATACCATTTCCAATCGTTATATCTGTTTATAAGTGTGATGATGAAATTGATGTGAAAAAGCAACACTATTTTTTGGAATTAATAAGAAGCATATACACGTATTTGTGTTGTCTTGTGTGTAATAAGTAGGGATGGCAATGTTATCCTGTTCTTCGTTTAAAAAGGGTGGTTACCGGTTAACAAGTTAATATTCGATTATTTGGCCTTCAAACGCCGATGTCTGTTGAACAAAATAAAATAAAAAATGATCTGGTGTTTCTGTGCTGCATTTTGGCAAATAATCTAGTCCGCTTATCGTATCGCTAATCGGTGTGCATTACCGGATGTCCAGGACGGCACTTTCATTTAAGCCTGGTTTTCCCACGACATATATAGTTTAGTAGTACTATAACGCCAATCAATAAAGAAAATGAATGTCAACACGTTCGCTTTTTGATGTTATTTTACACACAAAAAATCGGGAATGACAGTATGAAGAAGCCAGTAAGCGTGGTGTATATAATATATTTGGTTTGCTTATAATTGTGTTTGTGTCTCAGTCTTATAAATGTGATGCGGTTAATCGGTAAAACGCTTGAATACCAAAACTGGTCAATCGGTGACTGATTTGCTACACATTGCCATCCATAGTAATAAAAAAAGAAGTGGACAATAATTATGATTCTCCAGTGAACGTTCGTCTTTAGTAACATTTTTCATATTTTCACATTCTAAATCTTAACAGAAATCTAATTCTATTTAGGCTTATCTTGTCTTATCTTGGTATCTGTGCAGCCCCTATGGGATTTTTATATAATTGTCCATGTTATTTTGTGTATTAGAGACTTCTAGTAATGACGCCCACTTATTTATCGGTTTGTTGATTACGTGATCAATGTGTGTTTTATACAAAATCCCATCAGGGTTTTATTTGTTTTAATAGTATCAGTAAATGATTTGCAATCATGATTTGCAGGTTCTTGTTGTGATATTATGTTTGTATTTTCTTCGACCTACTTTTTTTCTAGTGAGTAATAGTTGAGCAAATCGTTATATAAGAGTTCGATTTGTTCAAATGTATAAAAATAGTATATTCAAATTATGTGTTTTATAAATTGTAAACGTCTATTTTATACTTCTGTTCCCAAAATATTGTCATTGATCGGACTCAAATGCGGTTGTATTTATTTTAATAAACTTATGCGATTTGTTTTAAAATATAAACTAACACAAGTTTCTCGTTGCTTATTTTGCTCATAAGTGTGATTGTATTTTTAAATTCTTTATGTGAAATTGTCGCAAAATACGAAACCGCAACTCGTTTTTATGTACTAATCTAATATTTTATTTAACACTTATATCATTTTCGACTACATATAGCAGACATTGATTTAAAAACATTAAATAAAGTTAATCCATTTATCTACATGTAACTATGAAATGCAAAACTCGCAAAAAAAAATAGTTTGTTATGTTCTTGAACATGCTATGTAGTTTATCTACCATATTAGTTTCAATTAAACATATTAGTTAACTAGATTTAAATACCGAAAGGTGGCTTTTATTCGTACCGATAGATGGGCCGTTTAAATAGCTTAAATATCTAAACTAAGTAAAATAAGTTTTGCAACAAAATGTAAACTTAATATATTTCGAAGAGTTATCATTATGTAAATACTATTACTCTTTATATTACTGGTCCTTCCCTTTAGAGACAGTTAACTAATGTATATCAACCTCCTGCTTGGTATAAATGTCACAATCTTATAATAAACTGCGACCAGTAAATAATTATCACAACATGTGATATTTTGCATTTTACATTTGCTAACATCCTGGTTGTAGTAAACTTATTTTAGTTAGTATTTTTACAAATTATAAGCGCCTACATCCAGTCCGGGAAGAAAATACCTCAAACAAATAATATATATTATATTTCAGGTTGATGAAGGAAAGAAGTTTAGAGAGGAAATGTAAGTTGAAACACCAAGTCTCATGTTTATGATATATATTGACTTACATTGTAATTGTGAACTATTAAGTAAAGTTATATAAGCGCTCTTTACAAACACAGTTAATAGCTGTTGTTTTTTTTCAGTCGTTCTCAAATGAAATTAATGGTAAGTCGGATGCTATCGTAGCACCATGCAGTAAGTATTAGACGACACTTGTGTTATACTTTTTTAAATACCAGATGGTATATATATATGTGTGTAATAATGTATAACGTACACGCTCGTAATAATAAATTACATATATGTCTTAATATCCAATTACTGTGTTTCTTTTTCATAATGTGTACGAATAATGTAAACTCTGGTGTTTACTCATAAATGTGAATTCGTTAGCATTCGACAATGTATAAACGAAATGTGTTGACTAAAGAAACAGACGCACAATAGTATCTGAAACTACCTGCGCGGCAAACCTGCTACCGCGGCCAATCTTTGAAATCCAAGAAATTAAAAACAATCTGGCCTAATTTTTTTTATAGATTTCGTTTAAACTATTCCATAAGCTTGCACTACACAATTTGACTGTTGTAGCATCCCCAAATCTAATGTTCTATATCTTCAGTATTACATATATAAATATTAAATAGCCTGTAGTTCAACAGTTTTCATCCAATCTAAACCGAACTTCATGAAAATGTTTGCAATAATAATACTACTTATATATATGTCAAGTTTAATAATTACCCAAATCGCCTCAGAAATTGTGAAGCTATTGCATTTCAATTATCTAAAATTAGCCTTTTTAGTCGTTTCCGCTTTGTAAGTCCAACGGTTTTCATCCAATCTTCACCAAACTTGATGAAACTGTTTTTAATAATGATATTGTAATAATAATATCTTGATCAAGTTCAATATTCGGCCTAATCGTAACAGGAATTGTCAAGGTATTTCCCTAAATTACCTGAAATTGGCCTTCTTAGCGTTTTCCGCGCTCTGTCCTACAGTGTTCATCCGATCGTAATCAAACTTGCAGAAAATGTGTGTGGGCATAAAACCTCAGCCAAGTTCGATAACCAGCCGAATCGCCCCAGGAGTTGTGGAGTAATGGCATTTGAATTATCTACAATTTTTCCGCTCGCTGTGTCCAGTATTTTTCATATAATCACCAAACCTCGTGAACAAGTTTGATGTTATAATTGTTTCCCAAAGTCCGATTATCAACAAAAAACGCCCCAGGAATTGGCCTTTTTAGCCGTTTTCTCTACCTATGTCCCACAGTACCAAACGGATCATCAACAAACTTGAAATGTTTAAGATTGCTTTTAACCTAGATTGAGCATAACTGTTTGACGAAGAGCTCTTGTTTATATTTGAATAATACATATTTCGTTGGGATAATTCGCATAAGTAGTCTATTCTGAAATTGTCTTATCTTGGTATCTAGGCAGCCCCGATG
The DNA here is from genome assembly GCA_027627225.1 of Congeria kusceri. Classification (NCBI taxonomy): domain Eukaryota; kingdom Metazoa; phylum Mollusca; class Bivalvia; order Myida; family Dreissenidae; genus Congeria; species Congeria kusceri. Next base: position 72,322,869 of record CM051032.1, on the reverse strand, counting down.
GGGTATTTATATAATTGTTCATGGTATTTTGTGTATAAGACACTTATTGTTCTGTTTGTTGATTACGTGATCAATGTGTGTTTTATACAAAATCCCATCGGGGGTTTAATTTGTTTTAATAGTATCTGTAAATGATACGGAAGCATGATTTGCATGTTCTTGTTGTGATATTATGCTTGTATTGTCTTCGGAATAATTTTAGATAGTGAGTAATAGTTGAGCAAATCGTTATATAAGAGTACGATTTGTTCAAACGTATGAAAATCGTTTGTGTTTATATTCAAATATCTATTGTATAATTTACAAATTTATAATTTGTAAAAATACTAAGTTAAAAGTTTGTATATATATAATAGTATTGACCATTTTAAACTTATTTAACTTAGTATTTTTACAAATTATAAACGCTAACATCCAGTCCGGGGAGAAAATACCTCAAACAAATGCTATTACATTTCAGGCTTATGAAGAACACAAGTTTATAGAGAAAATGTAAGTTGAAACACCAAGTCACTGTTTATGATATATATTGACTTAAGTTGTAATTGTGAACGATTAAGTAAAGTTATATAAGCGCTCAAGGTTTTTGTTTACAAACACAGTTAATAGCTGTTGTTTTTTTCAGTGGTTCTCAAATACAATCAATAGAATCAATGGTAAGTCGGATGTTAACTCAGCACCATGCAGTAAGTATTAGACGACACTGGTGTTATACTTGTTAAAATACCAGATAGTATAGAGAGTATACCATTTCCAATCGTTATATCTGTTTATAAGTGTGATGATGAAATTGATGTGAAAAAGCAACACTATTTTTTGGAATTAATAAGAAGCATATACACGTATTTGTGTTGTCTTGTGTGTAATAAGTAGGGATGGCAATGTTATCCTGTTCTTCGTTTAAAAAGGGTGGTTACCGGTTAACAAGTTAATATTCGATTATTTGGCCTTCAAACGCCGATGTCTGTTGAACAAAATAAAATAAAAAATGATCTGGTGTTTCTGTGCTGCATTTTGGCAAATAATCTAGTCCGCTTATCGTATCGCTAATCGGTGTGCATTACCGGATGTCCAGGACGGCACTTTCATTTAAGCCTGGTTTTCCCACGACATATATAGTTTAGTAGTACTATAACGCCAATCAATAAAGACAATGAATGTCAACACGTTCGCTTTTTGATGTTATTTTACACACAAAAAATCGGGAATGACAGTATGAAGAAGCCAGTAAGCGTGGTGTATATAATATATTTGGTTTGCTTATAATTGTGTTTGTGTCTCAGTCTTATAAATGTGATGCGGTTAATCGGTAAAACGCTTGAATACCAAAACTGGTCAATCGGTGACTGATTTGCTACACATTGCCATCCATAGTAATAAAAAAAGAAGTGGACAATAATTATGATTCTCCAGTGAACGTTCGTCTTTAGTAACATTTTTCATATTTTCACATTCTAAATCTTAACAGAAATCTAATTCTATTTAGGCTTATCTTGTCTTATCTTGGTATCTGTGCAGCCCCTATGGGATTTTTATATAATTGTCCATGTTATTTTGTGTATTAGAGACTTCTAGTAATGACGCCCACTTATTTATCGGTTTGTTGATTACGTGATCAATGTGTGTTTTATACAAAATCCCATCAGGGTTTTATTTGTTTTAATAGTATCAGTAAATGATTTGCAATCATGATTTGCAGGTTCTTGTTGTGATATTATGTTTGTATTTTCTTCGACCTACTTTTTTTCTAGTGAGTAATAGTTGAGCAAATCGTTATATAAGAGTTCGATTTGTTCAAATGTATAAAAATAGTATATTCAAATTATGTGTTTTATAAATTGTAAACGTCTATTTTATACTTCTGTTCCCAAAATATTGTCATTGATCGGACTCAAATGCGGTTGTATTTATTTTAATAAACTTATGCGATTTGTTTTAAAATATAAACTAACACAAGTTTCTCGTTGCTTATTTTGCTCATAAGTGTGATTGTATTTTTAAATTCTTTATGTGAAATTGTCGCAAAATACGAAACCGCAACTCGTTTTTATGTACTAATCTAATATTTTATTTAACACTTATATCATTTTCGACTACATATAGCAGACATTGATTTATAAACATTAAATAAAGTTAATCCATTTATCTACATGTAACTATGAAATGCAAAACTCGCAAAAAAAATAGTTTGTTATGTTCTTGAACATGCTATGTAGTTTATCTACCATATTAGTTTCAATTAAACATATTAGTTAACTAGATTTAAATACCGAAAGGTGGCTTTTATTCGTACCGATAGATGGGCCGTTTAAATAGCTTAAATATCTAAACTAAGTAAAATAAGTTTTGCAACAAAATGTAAACTTAATATATTTCGAAGAGTTATCATTATGTAAATACTATTACTCTTTATATTACTGGTCCTTCCCTTTAGAGACAGTTAACTAATGTATATCAACCTCCTGCTTGGTATAAATGTCACAATCTTATAATAAACTGCGACCAGTAAATAATTATCACAACATGTGATATTTTGCATTTTACATTGGCTAACATCCTGGTTGTAGTAAACTTATTTTAGTTAGTATTTTTACAAATTATAAGCGCCTACATCCAGTCCGGGAAGAAAATACCTCAAACAAATAATATATATTATATTTCAGGTTGATGAAGGAAAGAAGTTTAGAGAGGAAATGTAAGTTGAAACACCAAGTCTCATGTTTATGATATATATTGACTTACATTGTAATTGTGAACTATTAAGTAAAGTTATATAAGCGCTCTTTACAAACACAGTTAATAGCTGTTGTTTTTTTTCAGTCGTTCTCAAATGAAATTAATGGTAAGTCGGATGCTATCGTAGCACCATGCAGTAAGTATTAGACGACACTTGTGTTATACTTTTTTAAATACCAGATGGTATATATATATGTGTGTAATAATGTATAACGTACACGCTCGTAATAATAAATTACATATATGTCTTAATATCCAATTACTGTGTTTCTTTTTCATAATGTGTACGAATAATGTAAACTCTGTTTTTACTCATAAATGTGAATTCGTTAGCATTCGACAATGTATAAACGAAATGTGTTGACTAAAGAAACAGACGCACAATATTATCTGAAACTACCTGCGCGGCAAACCTGCTACCGCGGCCAATCTTTGAATGATGATAAGCGCTATTGTAACTCCTGCTATGACATCAAGAGTCGAATCAAGTTATTAACGAATTCGTTCTTGTTTTAGATACAACGAAGTGTAAATTCTTTGTTTTTACTTTATTTACTAATAGTGTAGTACACGTATAATGCCTTATAATATATTGTGCATAAGTTATACATTATTTTACAATACTTAACAACTTGAAAATTTACTCATTAAAATTATGCAATATTTTCGAATCAATCCAATGAAAACTTGCATTGAATTGTATATCAATACACGTTTCACTAATACAATAATCATAATGTAAAAACAACGTATATGCTATGAAATTAAAATGTATTATTCACGGATGAGTTTGAGAAAGAAACTGTACAACTTCCACATAATTATGTCTTATTGCCCGCATCATTTTCAATCGTTATATCTTTTTTATGAGTGTGATGATGAAATTGATGGGAAAAAGCAACACATTCTTTTGGACAGAATAAAAAGCACATATTTGTGTAGTCTTGTGTGAAATAAGTAGGGATGGATTGCAAGGTTAACCTGTTCTTCGTTTGGAAGGGTGGTTAGGTTATAAAGTTAATATTCGATTATTCGGCCTTCAAACGCCGGTGTCTGATGAACAAAATATAAAAAAAATTATCCGGTGTTTATTTGCTGTTTTTGGCAAATAAGCTAGTTCGCTTATCGTATCGCTAATCCGTGTGCATTACCGGATGTCCAGGACGGCACTTTCATTTAAGCCTGGTTTTCCCACGACATATATAGTTTAGTAGTACTATAACGCCCATCAATAAAGACAATGAAAGTCAACACGTTCGCTTTTTGATGTTATTTTACACACAAAAAATCGAGAATGACAGTATGAAGAAGCCAGTAAGCGTGGTGTATATAATATATTTGGTTTGCTTATAATTGTGTTTGTGTCTCAATCTTATAAATGTGATGCGGTTAATCGGTAAAACGCTTGAATACCAAAACCGGTCAATCGGTGACTGATTTGCTACCCATTGCCATCCATAGTAATAAAAGAAAAGAAGTGGACAATAATTATCATTCTACATTGAACGTTCGTCTTTAGTAACATTTTTTCATATTTTCAAATACTAAATCAAAACAGAAATCTAATTCTATTTCAGGCTGAAAAGGAGGGTGAGGGTAGAAGACTGATGTACGTTGGAAAATGAACGTTTTCTTTATTTTAGTTTTAATTCACGTATTAAACTTGACTACGTTCTAGTGGAGCATGCGTATTTAAGTTATTTGACAAGATTCACCAAGAGATGTAACAATATGCTCTCTCTTAAAATTAACATAATGATTAATAACAAGTAATTGTACGCGTGTGTTTGATTGTTCAGCAATTTAAACTCGCACACAAAGTTGTACCATATACTTCAATTATAAAAGCTAACACATTATTACATTTATGGATGGACATAAGTGTTTGGTTCAATTAAATTACCTTTCACAATCGTTATAAAATTAGGCAATAATAGCATACTAACTTGTTAATTTAAAATAATAGTAATATATGATTTTCCAAACTAGCACTGCTAATATAAATAAACGCTAAAATGGTAGTCGGATCCACCATGTGAACACATCATCATAATACATATAATGTAACTGTATACTAATGTATGTATAGTTACGACATAGAAGTGAAATAATGCTTTAATAATGTTGTTCTTTTTTTTCTTTTAAGTCTGAAAGAATTAAAAAAAACTTAACCGGAAAAGTGGTTCGAGTAGTTACGAATTGGCGGACGACGATGAATCCTAGTTCTTCAACACAACTGATGGTGTAAACGCTACATGCGTTGTGCTGGTTTATCTGAAACACAGATGTAGATATATAGTTGTTTAGACATCAATTCAGTAGTAAGTGCAAACGATACACAATTGATAGTTATTTTACCTGAACACTAATTTTAAAGCTTATCAACGCAAGATTTAGGTATAACTGATATGTTTCCATTATTATGTAACCCTAACCCTAACCCAAAGGTTCTGATACATTGATAAATTGAAATACAATAGCCAATAACCACTGAACAACAGGGGTGGCGACCTTAATTGTCCATATTGCCCCTGTTTGTCCCAGAGCATGTACGGCCAAGTTAAATAGTTAATCAGAATGATTTCATCCCAGCATGTACACGTTTTCATTAGATTATATGTAATATATATAGGCGTTTTATAGTATATGTACATATTTAATATTTTGCCTATTTGTATAAACAATACTGGTCAAGCGTATCGGGGAAAGCCTTTTCTTTAAAAGGCGTTTTCAACCATTGTGTAATGTATTCGTATTTGGCAGGTTTATATATTCTCTCTAAAGAATCTTATATTCGAAGTTTGATAAAACATTAGACCTATTAGAAACATGGACTCATCCAATTTTATTCACATTCATATTGATTCATGAGGAAAATAGTGCACGTGATTTTACACGTACGCTTTTTGTTTTGCATACGAATGTAAATTGTAACCTGTACATTTAAGTGTACGGCTAGCTTCATGTACTCGTACCCGTATAGCTCGGAAATATTAACCTGACACTAACCTTTATGCATGAATATATTAAAATTCCGTTACGATCAATATATTAGGTTCCGTACAGGAATCGAGTTAAATCGATGAAAGAATATCTCAATAAAATACTGTTACGGTGTAATTCAACTCGTGAAACTCGTGCAATATAATTCACGAGTCTCACTTTAATAATTTTGAGTTATAAAGTTGGTTTCGCAACATCCCTATTGATAAACTTTGTGAGAAATACTTATATCCATTAGAATGTGTAACATACGTTTGACTATTGCGTTTTTGTATTCATGTTGTTGTGAATAGTTTATCATGCTGGGTTCTAGTATACTGATCTGTGTGTTAAATTTAAAATACTAGTATGTCAATAGATATATATAACAAGGACGCATTAAGTATATATAAATAACGTACTACTAGTATATTGTATATTGTTTCGTTGCTTACGCATACGTTAGTTCGATTTACTCTATTGTACCTGTGTAGCTCTAAAGTTATATTGTTATTGCACTGATAGTTCACACAGAGCTAACAATGGATTAATAATAAAAACGCACACTAAACCCCATTGTATGCATTTGTCAAATACAGTAAAAAATAATATCAAAGTATATTTGAACAAAGTTAGAAAGAATACGCAACTTCTTTTTTTTTTTGAGAATAATTGCACATTAAATAAAAAATCTCGACATACTCAAGATGTTCGACATTACTGAAAAAATATCAACGCTGTATCAAAATTCATTTTGGTAAGTGTCCAATATATTGTGTGCATTTGTCCTTTATTGTTTTGTTAATTTTTGTATCGTTGCTTTTGTTTTAAATTTATTTTGTACTGGAAATAAAGATATATATTGGGCTTCTACACTAAATGTATTCATTTAAATATTTCATAAAATATTTTTTAATTTGTAATCAAGCGACGTATATTGTTTAATGATTTAATGATATTCCCCAACGCAGCAGATGTACTTTTGTGTTTTTAGTGCTGTTGCTGTTGTAACTGGCTTCTTGTTTTCATCAAGGTAATTGCCTTAAACAAGTTACGCAACACTAACAGTAAATTTATTTAAGTACACCGTTTTTTGCTTGTCAACGTATTACGGTATGCTGTGTATATTTGTTTAGGGATATACCATTACCATGTGTGTATCCCCAATGGGTTTGCTATTATAACATTTGATTCACTACAAGGCAAATGTCTTTGTACTACATCACATCTATTAATAATTATATATTTGTTATAACTAACTTATGTGTTGAAACTATATTTAACAAAATGAAAATTGATGCTTAATTATTATTTCGCCTTTTACAATGAAACAGTTTCTGCTATTTTCATTTGTGTACTGAATCAGATATTTACTAAAGGGAAAACAGGACTCAATTTAAATGTTTCCTATTTTGTAAAGCTCACGTTGTATGTTTATCTGTATGATTTTGGCTTCTGTATGTTGTGCTATTTTTTGGCACATATACTTTGAACTTTATACAGTTTGATCAGTTGAATTTGACCATATATTAGACAAATACAAAGCACATTTAAAAGGACTTCTTGACAGAAAATATGGTATTGTTATAACTATGCCATTAAACCTCTTAACTGAACATTTAAAGGCGTCTCAATTATTAAAGCAAGTAAAGCATAACATCAAAAAGAAAAACATGTTGCCTCTACCGGGGTTCGAACCGGAACTTCCGAATCAAAAGTAAAGTGCTCAAATGCTCGGCCATTGCGATGTATATAATTGGTTATGTATGTTTGCCTTACGTAATTTCAACGAAAACAACATAAAAAGGTCCCTATAACGTGAGTAATCATATATCAGTGGTGTCTGCATGAAAAGTATTTGTGTTTGCCACATTAACTTTGTGTTTAAAGCATGTAATAGCCATATTTAATTAGGGTATGAATGCAACGAATTTTATTATACATTATGACAACTGCAAAGACAGTATATATTGTCATTATAATTGTAGCTGTATGATGAAAATAAATTGCATTGGTCATTGTTCGTTTCCATTTAGACTAGTGTTTATATGTAAATATTGTTGTATACGTGTTTTGCCATTTTAATAAAATAATGAAACGTTCGTTAAATGTGAAGCATTCTGGCAAACTCTTGTTCAAGATGTAAAATAAAGGAAAGGTAAACAATCACATAATTCACTTCATTAGTAGACTCTTGACTATTTTATATTGTAAGAATGAGCAAAGAAGTTACTTGATTAGTTTGTGTGTTTCAATAGGTTTTGTTTTTTCTTATACTGCTGTGAATTGTTTAGATATGTTTGTCTATTCTATCTTTGAAAAAAATGTACCTGTTTTACCTATTATCGTGTAATTTTTCATTCTGTATATGTGCATAGCGTTTTATTTTATTGTGTTTTACATGTGCAGTAGTACATGTAACACGTTGCCAAGTGTTTGTGGTAAAAGGGCATGTATGTATTATATTTGCTATGTCAGTTTTAATAATTTTGCATCTGTTAAGCTTTTTGCTTTGTGTTTAACCATAAATATGGAATTGATTCAAAAACAATGATCGCATTTTATTGAAAGATGATTGAAAGTACATTGACTTTATTTTGTGTTTAAATATTACATACAGGTGTTGAACAGCAATATATTACACTACTGGATACCTACTTTTTTGTTAAGTATATTATTTAAATATTTCCTGAAAACTGTTTTCATTTTTAACCAAGACAATGTGTATTGTTTCATGATATGACCATGCTTGATGACGTTTGTCTGTGTTTGAATGGCTTTTTTATGTCACTTCTTTAACAAATAATAGCATGCAAACAACAACTGTATTTTTTAAGCAGTTTGCTTTGTACACGCATACAGGTATGTTGTATACATATTAAACGATATACCATCACAATGTATGTATAACCAATATATTTGTGTTCCTTACATTGTATTCACAACAATGTAAACGTCATTGTACGAAATCAATTTTTTAAATATATTTTTGTTAGGACTAGCTCATGTGTTTACTTAAAAGCGTAAAAAGTGCAAATGACACCATTATCAAGATTATTGTTTTTAGTAGTGGTTTTAAATAAATGTTATATTTTTTTAGTTCAAATTAAAATCGGCGTGAACAATTTAACCACCGTCAAGGAGTAATTTGTTTGCACAAATTGGCTTACGAAAATGAGTGTTAATATCTATTTGTAGAGTGAGGAATTCCTAATTTACAAATAAACGGTGTCGTTTATTGTTTTGTTTTGTTCTTATATGAAGAGAAGGGATACTAACTTGAAATGTGCTCTATATTGTGTGTCCATGCTTATTTTTTGTTGCCAATCATTGCTTTATTTAGTAGATCGATGTGTGATTATATTATGCTTTGATGAAATTGTGTTACTGCAATTGATAAATCATATTGTATGTCAACCTTCTGCAGTAGCTATGTACATCAATTAGTGATCGGATTATCATCTTATGAATATGTTAGCTATTGATCGCATACGTGATCAACATTTAGGTTATGCTTGAAGAATTAGCCGTTCTTTTACTTTAAGTTAATTGTGTGTGTGTTAAGTAACACAGGGTTTTGATAATAGGAAGAAACATCAGAGTATGAAATTACACTCATTTTAGCACACATGATTTAAGAAAGCGTGAAAAAAAAGAAAAAGAAAAAAAAGACGCATATTATACAAATCTGCTTGATATCTTTAAAACCTCCCGTGTGTGTCATTAAGTATGTACATCGTATAGCACGCATCATCAAATGTTGTATTAAGTATATTACATTTTTTATAATTACATTAATTAGTATATTATATAGTATATAATAGTCATATAGATTGATTATTAGGGACATATTTGTTTAAAACGTTCTTTATTGGTTGAGCATAGTGTCTGTTGATTTTATATACACAAATGACAGCAATTTTCAGAAACAAAGACATCTCAAAGGCATCAATGCCGTCAGAATAACTTGCATTGCAAGCGATCCAGTTTGATTTTCGTAAATACACGTTGTAGTTTCAAATTTTGTAAGATGTAAGCTTAAATGGACGTCGAACTTTCGCCCAATTTATTCCAGAGCTATATAATAACTTGCCACCTTTTATTAAACGATTGTTTTTGTCTTTAGATATTTGTCGTTGTGGAATATATATATAATTTATATATGATTGATTGGAAAGAGCCAGAAGTATATAAAGCTCAGCAGACAAACGCTTAAAGAACGTCATGAGAATAGCATATTGTGTCCGTATTAACTGAGGGTTAAGGTTACTATCGAAAACCTCAAAATAGCAAACTGGTATCTATTATTTTATAATATTACCCAACTATCTTTAAAATTAAATAGCCGATGCTTTTGAATGTTTCCTATAAAGTATAACTGTTTTAATCATGTTGTGAAACATTTTCGAGTGTTGCAGGTCGGATGAACTGTTTTATGCCCAGCAATAAAGCATATACATGCAAGTCTAAATTCTTGATATGATGTCACTTTCGAGCGCTGCATTCATAATAATACAAGCACGGTAAAGCGATAAAATTCAGTATTTGTGTCAAGTAAATTATTATGTTCTTTATATATATAAGACAGTCATAAAAGAAAAATAAACACGTTAAACGTGAACACAAGCAATGGTGGATCGCACGCCTCAAATTTTAAAACAGAATATTTATATTTAGGTAATAAAAAAAGAATTTGGGTAATACATCAGTTATTTCATTTTAAAGATATTTGTTACTCTTGCCCACGGTCTATCGACTTCAAACAGCAGTCCCAAAATCATCCCGGACACCTCGGGTCAAGAGTTTTTACTGCTCCCCAAAACGCATATGAAATAACTTTATTACCTTTGATGGATCCAGTAAAATATAAAAAAATGTATGTGTTTAGGTTTTAATTACTTACAAAACTGTTATAACAAAGTTATTTGACCTGATGTATTGATGATGAGGATACAATATGCATTACTGAACTATATTTATGACTGGAATTATGTATTTAATTAAATATAAAATTAAATTCGTCTTAATTATCTTGCCATCAGACAAAGAATAACCAAAATATAAACATATGTTTACACATAGAGATGTTTTTAGTAAAGTGTCACAATACCATTCAGTTTATTTACTGTATACCTGTTTATGTTCACAAAGTATAATCGGTTGCACTTGTAGCAATAAATATATAAAAGAAAAGTATTGTTTCTTTGTTTGAACTACATGTTTGAATATGTCAGTAAGTATGAGTTGCGTTTCTATTCCACCAACATACTTTCATACGAATATGCTGCATAATATTTATAGCAAGCTGTGGACGGTGAACTTAACACCGTTTGAAGTGTTATATGTTTGCATGATGCTTGCAAATTCCAAAATTCCACTCAAGTCTAAGATTTGGCCAATGATGCATGCGTGTATGTTGATGTACTCGCACACAAGCAAATTGCTAAAAATGAATGTTTGTGCTATAGACCAAACAATGACACTCTTTATTTTGATCTGCAATATTTTCTCTAAGAAGCTTAAGCCACTTACCGGTAAACTTTGAAAGTTAACTCAGCATTGCAACAAAAGTCTTACTATAGTATACCAGCATATTGCCTAACCTGTTTTAATGGTGAACATTCTTACGGCTGAAAACTGCGATGATCCTGATCACTGTCCGTTTAATGCACAAATAAAATTCACAACTACTTTTTAGATTCGCACTGACCGAGAAGATGACTATGCCCGTTATTTCCAGAATAACTATAAATATGACGAATTCCAACAAGAACTCCAGTTTTGAATCTTTACGATAAATATGTATAGTCACGGTGCGGTATATAAAACATTACACCTTTACAATGTTTCTGTAGACAATAATCGCGTAAATAATGAAGGTAACCGTACAAAATCTCGGCCTGAATGGTTGAATAAATCTTGTACAGAGGCAATACAAAATAAGTGTTCTCTTTTCGGACATGTCGGCTGGACGAATAATACTGTCCATTTTATAAATTGGCCAAACAATCGAAGCCTGGGATTTTAATTAATCCATGCTTAAGCGTTGTCATACCTTTTAAATAAGAACATGATACGCCAAAACCATATTTTTGTGTCAATGTAAAATAACTTGCACTAAACAGTTGAAGGTTGCTTTTTGGACAGATTTATATATCTTTATTAAGTCATGAAATGGCATGAAATATATAATCACATTGCACAATACATCACAACATGCAAGCAAACACATACAGTTTTTACATATTTAAATGCCTGTGTAAGTCAAAATTGTATATTTAAGATAGCAAACATTGTTCCTATCCCTATAACATATCAATTTAGAAACCGACACTGTTATTCGAATTCACCGAAATATATTGGCACCCTACACCGGTTTAAACTAAACAACTGACCAAAACTAAATGATGAACAGTGTACTTTAATGTGTTATCTCTTCCTGGTGCGTGTTAATGCGAAATAAATAACAATCATTTTCTTAAAAATAATACTAACTTCTTTGAAGGTCCTTAGGCGAATTATACATGGCAAATTCACTAAAATAAAATCTTGATTGAAACAAACTGTACATAACTGAAATTCATAATAATAATTATTATTATTATAAAATCGTTATTAACGAATATAAACTTGTTGAGAAATATATCAAATAAAATGTACAGGACGTGTTAATTAAATGATACATTTCTTATTTACTACAATGTCTTCAAACATATATAATCAAAATCAATATCAAGGAAACAATTAAGACTATAACACTATTACCGGTAATTAAAACAAACATATTAGAATGATGTTGATATTGATTTTGATTATATCTGTTTGAAGACAGATCTCATTGAGGGAAAGTGCGTTGCACAAGAACCGTTACTCTGCACCTCATACTTTTGGAGTCATTGCCCTTTGTTTATTTTCATTCTTAAATTTTTTTCCGGAGAATTACTCTAAGACTATAAAACTATCAACTTGAAACTGCATAGATATGTCACAGGGCAACCCGACACTCTTTTAAAATACGGTTACTTATACCATCAGGCCCAGACGCTTTATCAACAGAAAGTTTTATTATTTGTGTAGGATAATAGTTATTCCTGCAGGTAAATATTACACTTTATTATATACCAGTTAAAAATCTTATCAAAATACATGCTTAATCGATCGGTGAAATACATGTCGACAGACAAAAAATCCCGTATTATGCTACTCGTTAGTTTTCCAATCCCGTATTACCACACTAGCTGGACTACTTTTTTCGGCATATAATGACGTCATCATAGAGCATAGAGTAAATAGGAAACCCTCTTGTTCTATTATTAGATACATAGTCTGCAACACTGAACACACAAATAAACATGGCCGAATTGTCGACACTGGACTTGTCAGGATGGTCAGAAATTGGCATTTTTAATATAATCGATGATTGTTTCTTTGAAAATGATTTATTTGAAACGCAAGACACTAATTCGTGCCAGCCCATAGGTGGAAACTCATTGAGGTCCATCATGAAAAAAATGGCTGAAAGGGGTAATCTGACATGTCGGAAGACCAACCATAGTGCCCGGAAAACGACCTGCACAATGGCATTGCTCCAACGACCATACAACAGCAAACTGGACACAAGAATGTGCAGAGTGTCAGTGTCAACAATTATGCAAAAGCATCTCTTGAAATGCAAGCAGCCATGTCCGATATAATATCGGAAAAACATGATAGACCACAAAGAATGCCACCTACCTCTAGATCTTTGATCCCGACACCTATTCAAAACACGTCTCTGGCCAACAGCAACACCAGCACATCAAACGCCGCCATTTAATATTCCCACAAATCTCCAGAGTGCACAATTATTCCGGTGTAACGTAACCATCAATAACTCTTATGCACAATCTCCGTCGAAAAAAACGCAAGAGAATACGCATAGTAGAAAGTGACAGCGAATGAATGATGTAAAATGAATTAATCCAATGAATTTTGCCTTCCAATGATATGTCCACATGTCAAGTTTGAGACTGCGTTTCTCACTGTTCGATTGTTTACACACTCATTTACATAAAATGTATTCATGCGCGCTTTATAAAATACGGCGTAACGTTTAGGTCATTGTTTTTTATCTATTGTTCAAAGCAGGAAATACAATTTTTGAACAGTTTTAGTTTGTGTTTGTATATAATAAAAGGAATATTACGCTAGTCAATTGTTCCAAGAGTATGTATCAGTCTCGTGGCTTACGTTATTTCGTATCACACCCGAAGCTCCGCCTCTCGTGTGATATGTCATCACACAAGCCACTCGACTGATACATACTCTTAGAACAATTGACTAGCGTAATATTCCGTATGTATTTTATGATTGATATCTATGTCTACTGCTTGTATTAATTTCGTATTATTTATGATTATCACGGTTGTGATTATTAGTTATTATTCGAATAACTTATTGTCGCTATTATTCACGCCGCCATGCATTATCAATCATTAGTATTTTGTAATGTCATTGAAACTTATTAATATATTTAATTATATATATATATATATGTATTAATTGTTTTCTTTCAGGAAACTAACTTATCGATCGACACATTAAATAACAATATATCTACAATCCACTTGTGTTTATTTGTCGCTCAAACCGAATTGCGCCTACGGGCGTAGATAAGGCCGGCAACAGATAGATAGCTCTCATTGAGGAGAAGTGCAGTGCATAAGAACTGTTACTCTGCATCACATAATTGTGGAGTTATTGCCCTTTTTATTTTCATACTTAATTTTTGTATGGAGCATAACTGTAAGACTATGAAAGCTATCAACTTGAAACTTCATAGGTGGATAGATCTTATTGAGGCAAAGTGCAGTGCACAAGAACCGTTACTCTGTACCTCATACTTTCGGAGTTATTGCCCTTTGTAAATTTTCATACTGTTTCGCATTTTTGGTTTTAATTATTATTTTCTTTGCAATTAGCCAGATTGGAGTGCTTTTGAAGATTTCAATAAATCTGTTTAAAAACAATTGCGCATTGACCTTAAGTACTTCTTCATTTGGATTTACGTAAGCTATCCGGCGACACATCCGACTCGCGGAGTGCTAGTTATTTAAGATATGTGCCTAGCAACGTTTTGGTATTTTGACTAATGTAATAATTTCCGTTTTTACAGCTGAGTTCCAATTAATGCATGCATTATCGGATATAGATTAGATATATCCATTATCGAAGAACTTTCGCATTTCAAGTGTCAAATAAGGTTTGTATTTTTTGACGAAGGAAAATTCTTGATGACATTTTGGATCATATTTGTCAATGTGTATTTTCCAAGTTAGATTATTATCAATATATAATATATATCATGAAGTTTTTGACTCTAAAAATTATTGACAACAGTGTCTGAAACGTTTAGATTTATATGAAGATTGTGTCAAAATTTTTGTTTCGAACCTAATACGTTGCACGTTGTTTTAGTGGGTTAATAACCATGTTATTAGTTTGACACCACTGCTGCACATTCGAACGATTGGTATGTAGGTTAGATTGAATAATTTGCAGGCTAATTCCAGCTTTGTGCAGAGTTGTGTCATCAGCACAAATTTAAGTATTACATGTAAAATTCAATGACAGATCATTAACACACATTCGAAAAAGTCAAAAAAGAGCCCTGGGGAACACCAGAGATAATGTTCTTGCCATAAGATATATAGATGCCAAAAATGCTATAAAAACGAGAGGGTGGATGGTGGTCAGGGGATCTTTCTTGGCTGTATTAAAATATTTTTTAACGAGTCGATTGCGTCAATATGAAATAAATTTCATGAAACACAATATTATTTAACAATTATTGTGTAGAATCGGGGTTTAGCTGAAGTTAGTTGTTTGTAGCCACATACGAGTATAAACACTCCTACAACAAGTATCGCTAACAGCGTCATTTTGTAAATGCCACCTATTGTACCTATACATTTTTTGAACCCTAGCTACGCCCCTGTTAAGTATATCAAAAACAATTAACCAAACTGCCTAATAGCCTATTTACAAATACATTTTGTTTCTTTTTCTTATTAGATCGTCTCAGTTAAAACACTTGGACTACATATACAGAGTTTCATGTTTATTAACAATGTAATTGCAAAATAGATTCATAAATAGCATTTAAAACTCGATCTAAAACTTTTCCAACTGCATGTACGTGAAAGTAATGGCTGAATGGGAGCATCCATGGGGTAAATATTGTTGGTGTGCATGATAAAACAAAATTAAATTTGTTACCGCACGATTGTGTACGTATTCAACTAATTTTTAACTAAATAGTTCAGTCGCTTTTAAATCAAATAAATATTTCATGAACATTACAGACATAACACTCCTTATTAGCTGCTATTTCAATTGTCGTTGCACAATATTCTATCAAACTAAAGACGCTAACCTATGTTACTGATTGACATCTATATAATTTTTTATCGGATTGCATAAATATCTGGCATAACATGTATGTGCAATTGTACGGAATATTATATAGTGTTGTTCTTTTTATTCGTAAGCAAAAAATACCGATATATATTATTTTTTCAGGGCCCTTATTCACAATGATCCTTAGCGAAAACTTAAGTAAATTTCTTAAATTTCTTAAATTCATCAAATTTCTTCCAAAGTATGCTATTGTTTCATGTATAATTATGTTTACATTCAAATGTTTTCAACTCGTAAATGTTGCTTAGATGTTAATTATTTTATGTTTTTTCAATTATAAAGAAATGGATTTTACATATAAAATTTTATCTTAAATTTTCAATTAAGAACAGCTGTAGTTAAGATTACCCTTAGAAGATGCGTAAATACCATCCTAGGAATGGATATCCTACTGAACGCGTCGTCACACTTGGTCCCTCTTCCTCCGCCGGGAATTCTAAAGTGCCGTACATTTTCGTATTAATCCGACACCGAAATAAGAAGTTACTCCATAATAAAAAGTCTCCATTTTAGCCATAATTTTGATGTTAGTTTTGAACGTAATGCAGATCATTTTTTACATTTAACGTTAAAAAATCCCAATTTAAAACTATTGACATAAATTACATTGCTTAGGTTTAAGACGTGAAAAGACAAATTACAGGCAATAAAGATTTGTTTTTAAAAAATGTATTAAAAGCTTTACACATGGGATGTACTTGCTTAGAACAGAGATATTTATGTATCAAGTAAATATGTATTTGTTTGATAATGTGTATTGTACGTTGGTATTTCGCGGCTATAAAAACGCATATTTCTTCAGAATAATAGTTTGGTCAGGCATATGTTAATTTTGCAACCCTCAAAGGGGGCATATATGCGACAAAGAGAAATTAATTTTGCATGTTAGCATAGCATATTTCCCAGTTCTAGTATCCACGTTAAACACAGTGCGAACTCGGCGCATCGATTCTTTGAAGGATGAATACCCGAGAAAACTCTCGGCGCAAAAATACACACCATTCCATACATATATAATTCCCAAGGGAGACATGCCGACATATTGTCATGTTTTCCTGAATTTATGTCAAATTGAAAAACGTAGATGCACAACAAATTAAAACAGCGGCGTCGATATGTATCGCTTAACTTTCGTGATGTCCTGATCCAGATTTTATAAACTGTGTGTAGGCAATAATGCGGAAACAAGTATGTGTTGTCGCATCTTTGAATATATAAATTAACCGGGTTGAAAACAGGATTCCGTACATTTCCTAGCATTTGTCTCACGCCTTATTCTGTCTATTTTAGAGTATGACATGTGTATGAATTTGACTATTAAATGGGTTATATCAGTACTGGCACAATCTGTGTTCAACTCGAAATCTACAACACTTTGAAATCCTGGAGGCCTTAAGTATTAAATAGGTCATGTTTGTATACAATCGTACTACAATTGTGGAAGTCCTGACTTCCAACTGTTGAGTATTCAAAGTCGTCAGCATTTTAGACATGATATGCGGTATAAATTCAAGCTTTGTTAAAAGTCAAATCTTGTTTCATTGTTTTTTCAGATGATTATAATGCCAATTTATTCAATACAAGAGGTATACAATGAAATAAAACATTGTGTTTTTCAGCCTTACATGGCACTTCCGTGGCTGTAATTGTGGAATTATTCTGACAAAAATGGAAGAAAATTACTCCCAGCCTTTACTTGATGCAATCCATGCGTCCGCAAAGGTGCTGACTGTCATTTGTACTTTGGTATCAATAATGATGTTTTCAATAAGTTAGTTACTGATATTCTATTTAAGATAATTATTTATTCGTTCATTACTCAAAACGCATGTAACTCTTTTATCCAACCCAAGAACCTGCTCCATCATAAACAAAATCAATACTTGATGACAGAAACTGTTTGCTATTTGTTTCAAGATTTGTCGTTCTAGAAATGCTAATATCCAGGGACAGTTTCAGGTAAATACACAACACCCTGTTATGAAGTCCATTATGCCATGAATACTGATAGCCAAGCAATATTTCAGTGTACATCATCATCATCAATACCATCATCATCATAAACAACACAACAACCTTCGCCATCCAGATTATCATTCTCAACATCAACACCACAACAAGCATTATCAATATTACCAACAAGATCAATCTTTTCTTGGTAACAATAACCCGAACTTGTAATCCTGATAGAATTTCATTTTTCACGTGATATTATTTCATTATTTCAGATAAAAGTACTTTTTAAACAGCATAAACATTCATTTCGAATCGATAAAACTGCATTTTACACAAGATAAAATTAAGTGTTGACACCTGATAGAATAACATTTTACACAGTTTGAAATTTAATTTAAACCCATGATAGAATTGCGTTCCACACACAATTTCAAATATCAAAGAATACGCTGTGTTTATTAAATAAATATGCACCAGTTGGTGCTAGACAGCCCATTAAAATGTTCTAAGTCCAAATCAGGTAAATGCCTATGTCAAACTGAAATTGGGTGATGGGTTGATTAGGAATAATT
Organism: Congeria kusceri; assembly: GCA_027627225.1. Classification (NCBI taxonomy): domain Eukaryota; kingdom Metazoa; phylum Mollusca; class Bivalvia; order Myida; family Dreissenidae; genus Congeria; species Congeria kusceri. Next base: position 72,304,165 of record CM051032.1, on the reverse strand, counting down.
ATAAGCAACACCTGAGTAAGCAAATCCAAGTCTTTTTGAAAGCGGTGTTGGTGCTAGACGAAACGGTAAAATCTATTTAACCAAGCAATATCCCATTTGATTTAGTCCAAATTAGGTCAAGGTCAAGGTCAAAAGGCGGTTGATATCGGGGGAATTAGGAAAAGTGATAAGCAACAACTGGGTAAGTATCCAAGTGCTGTAGTAAGCGTTGTTGGCGCTCGACGAGACTATAAAATCTAGTTAATCGTGTATGGAATTACGGAACAACGGACGGGCAGGACAATCACTCTATGCCTCCCGCCTCAATAGATGATGATGCGGAAGGCAAAGACAATGTCAGGTGTATTCATATGGTAGTTGTTTTCCGGTACCTTTCTACAGGGAACATTTTACACTTTATGTTTATGTTACGAGGCTGCAATTACGCATTTTGTGGTTTTTAACCTTTTTACGACGTGTCAGAAGCTTTGTAATACGACTGCGCATGCGTGATTTGTACGCGGGACATTTGCGCAGGGTAATTCAGATTACAAAGGGACATGTATATTAAGTATAGCAGCAGCCAATGTGAAGGTGAATAAGTATCTGTATATTTCGTCTTTCACTCGGATTCCTTTATTCTCCAAAAATAGATTTTGGTTGCGTTATTGTCATTTTTATGTGTTTTATAAATAACGTTGGACATTGTTTGCCTTGGCAACAAAATCGCGGTTGAACGTTTTTTTGATCACATGCTATGCCTTGTCTCCCGTGTAATACAACCATTACGAATATTTCTATCTTACACATGTGTAAGATAATATTATGAACGTGTTCATTGGCTAGATATTCTTTGACTGACCAATCGCATGACATTATCTTGGTGAAATGACGTCATTGCATGCTGACGACGTCATTTCACAAGTTTTAGGATTTATCAACATTTTTTTGGTAAAATTAGATGATTATTTCTGTTTAAAAGCATGTGAAAAAAAAGTTCTGACACTCGTTGTCATTTTATACCATATTTTATTAAACTCGCCCACGAAATTCGTTAGTAAGCTCGCCAACTAACAAAATTCTGAACTCGTTTAATAAAATATGGTATGAAATGACAACTCGTAACAGATCCTATATATCTATTTTAATACTATAATTCACTACTCTTTTTTATGCACCTGTTTTAACATACAGCAGCAGAGTTATCGTCCCCGTAACATCACGTTTGATAGCGTTTAGAGAGACAGAGAGTCAATCAAATCCATAGTTTGTTAAGTTGAACATGAGACTGTTAATTGTATATTGTATAGGATTATTTGTATATGTAATAATGTTATTGTGTGCATTTGTCAACGTATTTTTTTTTTAAAGTAAATTGTCAACATGTTGTTCCCAAGGTTATAGACCTTGCGAGCTAGAGGTCGTATTTTTAAACTGGAGAGGGTTTGCACCATTACCCTGTCCGTAAAGTTATTCACATGCACAAGCAATTATGTTTTTATACTGCCGTTATTGTTAATAGTAATATAAAGATTATTCTCATCTTTATAATGTCTTATATTGATAATTGTGTTCTAACCTGAGCTTTTTATTTTATATTATTTAAATCTATTAGGTACACTAGCACTGACAGTTGTTTCGTATTGTATATTTCCAAATTTCCTGCATCCTGATCTAACCTGACAACCCTTTATGTTGTGAACATTGCTGAATAAATAATTATTAAAGGACTTTTTCCACTCCAAGAACGCCACAAGCTACAATGGCGCCCAACGTGGGACTATAATAGCGACAACAGTGAGGTCAGGAATTGGGACAGGTTGACTAGAATATTGGCTGATTTCTACGTTAACATTTACACTTTTAGCAAAGAGCTGTTTTTAGTTCTTACGCATCGTACCAGTACGGCATTACCAGGGCGACGTGGTCGTGTAGCGTTTCAATGGCGACAGATTGGTCGTTTCGTTGGAGACAGTGCTGTGAGGAGTGTACGTTAGGTCGTGAGAAGTTTCGGTCATCCAGGGGAGATCATCCAATCCGTCGGGCCAGGAGGTGAACAAGGACACAAACTTGTGTAGAGTGCGATCATCGACACTCAGTGTTAACACAAACAATACACTTTAAATCAGTGCATACACACCAATAATCAGTGCTAGTGTTCAGAATAACAGTCAGTGCAAATGTATTGTTGACAAACATGCAGTCAGATGAACGAGTGAGTACCATAGTTTTCTATTTATACATAAATTGCAGTAAACTTAAGTGTTTAAAATATATTTCATATAGTCATATAGTAATTGTGTGCGTTATTTATTGAGTGATGTATCACTGTACCTTTGTGTATTGAAAACAAATACTGCACATATTGTATAATTATTTTGTCCGAAAGTAAACACCATAATTATTGCATTAATTGGTTAAGGGATTAATAATTTAACTGTCTTGAAATTAAAATATCATAACTAACAATTGCATTATTCTTTGGGGAAGGATCTCAAATTATTTAATTCATCAACTGCCATTTGTGTTTCATTTGTGTTTTAATTTAAAACTGAAAATGCGTACCAATCTCTATTGATTCTATAGTCCTTCTAAACCTGTTCTTATTTCTGTTCATATGTTTGTGTGAAAAATTGGCTGTGCGAAAAGATCTTTGTCTAAATTAACCTCAATTCTTGTAGGTTATAGGTAATAAATTAGTACATTGACCTGTTAAGGCCCATAGGCAGTATTGATTGGCTGGACTGTGTGTATTGTTTACCTTTCAGTCAGTTGTTGACAATTTAATTGTTAGTTGGAAAGCGTGTTGACCTTGTGAATTTGTTTGCTAATATTTTTTTACAACTGACTGTCTTTAAAGTTATAAATTGTGATTGACTAAATCATTCAACTAATTATTGGTAAATTAGTCCACATTAAGTAAGTATAGTAGTATTTAATTAAAAAGCAAATGTTTTATAATTGCACTAATACATGGACCGTTTAGCAATGGTTATCTATTGTAGATTTAGACTGACAATTAATTACAAATTCATAGTTCATTGGTATAAAATAGAATAATCATTTGACTTTAACATTTAATTAATACATTTAATTATTAAATACTTAAGTTAGCATATTACTTTATACTATTTATTCATGCTCAGTAAGATAGAGACTATTGTCTGTATTCATACTACACTATATTGTGCATTTGACATACGCGTGTGAATGTAAATTATTTATTGTTTGAATCGCACAGGTTAATATTGTGTTTACACATTAATTGATATTGCCGAATATTAGCCTTTAGTTAGTTTATAGTTTTGTTTCAGCATAATTAAATCATTTTAAAACTATTTATTTGTTAATGCTTTAATCACGGCAAAGTCAAAAGAATATCGTGAACGTAAAAAGAAAAACATGACCAGTTGGAAAGAAAAAAGTGAAGATGAAGCAATGCGAAGACCGACATACAGTGCAGATAAAGCGAGGCGAAGACCGACATATAGAGATGAAGCAAAACGAAGGCCGATATACATCTCTAAAGAAGATGAAAAGATACTTGAAGCATTCAAGTCGTTGCCAAGGAGACCAAACATAGAATCAAGTGAAGATTTATGGGACTTCATGCATCATTTGGGCACTTGCGCATAGAGTTGAAGATGTTACACCAAAACGACAAACAACTTCGCAGATATATCCGATATAAACTATCTTCTATGGAGAGCCAAACAAAGGAGACATAAACTGGCAAGGTTTTAAATTTGAAATTGAATCACTGATCAACGATAGAATCTTCAGTGAAGATCAAATGAGGCATGTCGCGGTAAAACAGGGCTTAATGCATGTGCTAAAGTGTCGTCCCGGATTAGCCTTAGCGGACCCGGGACGACACTTTCCGCCTACAGTGGATACATGTTTAGAAGATACTTCATTGATACTTCATTTAGAAGATACTTCATTGAAACAGAAAATACCACACAAGCGGAAAGTGGCTAATCCGGGACGACACTTTACGCACATGCTGTTTTTCCAACGCACTCCTCAAGTTGTGTACGGCATTTGACGAGCGTAACGAGGACAACAAGCGATCATATCCGCAGAACGGGAGTAGGGTTGACACTAGATGCTGCTGTGAGAAAACTAAAACAGGAATGTGGATGCATTGAAACTGCAGAAATTGTGTTCAGTAGAACAAAAGGCCAATGAAGACATTACATCATACTGTGCCAGAACTGAGGATCTGTTTGAGCCTTTAGTGAAGCAAGGTAGATTGGAGCGCAGCAACAAGGAAATAGTAAAGAAGGTTGTATATAAAGGGCTGAAGCGAGTAGTGAAGCAGATGGCGGGTTATAAGTTTAACACTCTAACAAACTATGCTCTGTTTAAATTTGGATTTAGAATGATGGAAGCAAAACTTAACACAACGGAGACAAAGAAATGCCATGCGATTAACGTTTAGAAGCTCACAAGAGAAATACCTGAAATTAAATATTTCTTGACAAAGTTAAATGACAGTATATCTCTGTTAGAGAAAGACAAACAAGAAATACAACATGAATATGGTGGAAGAACATATATTCCAAATGTCAACAGATTCAAATACAGAGGATTCTTGCGTGGCAGAGGACAAGGAAACTACCGAGGTAGAGGAACTTACCGGCCAAAGAGACCACTTGGGACTGCTACATTCCAACCTACATGCTTCAAGTGCAGTAGGAAAGGCCACATTGTAAAGAATTGCCTAAACTACCGACAGCCTCTGAAAAATGGTCGACAGGAGGTACAATTAAAATGACACTAAACTAGTGGTAGATACGAATGACGTAAGTATCAAATTGACAAAACAGAAACCAAAGCTCTCTTACATACTGATAGTTGTGTTAGCATAAATGGGTTACCTGATTCTGAGACTCAGACCTGTTTATTTGTCATTACTAATGACACTCAATATTCAAGTAAAGCACCTGTGATTAATGGTACCAACATTTTGAGGTATTTTCTGCAGTCATGTAAATTTGGTCCCCATTACTTTCAAATAGCTGATATTCGAATTCCTTGGTACTTTGCATTTAAAACCATGAATATATAGGACAGGGAGCTTAATAGAAATAATAACAGAGTAGCAATTTTAAAGTCCACTAATGTGATGAAAGTTATTTAGGACCTAACGAGTCCACAAATTGTTCTTAAAAATTTAGTAACATGTCTCTTTTTTACAGGTGAACTGAATTTTGCAAGTCTATGATTAACATAGTAATCTCCCCAAGAATAACAAACCTGGCTGTGACTGGTATCCCTACAAGAGCTCAATGAGAAACTTCAGTTAAGAAAGCCATTTCATTATGTCACACATATTTCTTCAACTGGACGGTTTGACACTCCTTGGCTTAAGACGTACATTGAGCTGTTCAGTGGGGTTTGTTCAGCGATGCACTCAAATATTCAAGAGCGCCAGCAGAATATATGCTTTTTTTTTTTTTTTTTTTTTTTTAATTTTTATTTATTTATTTGGCTCTTGGTTTTATTAATTTGTGAATATGGTTTTATATTAAGAAGAATTTTAAGACAGATGACGATGATTAAAAATGTTGAATCGCACTATTATTTTAATACCCGACCCGACCTGAATTTTCCTATGAGGAACCGATTTCGAGTTAATTATTAGGGAACCGAGAATGCGGGTATTTTCGAGTATCCGTTGCATCCCTAACAAATATACCACAAACACTCAAATTAATTTAAGGATTTTAATGAATATTTTTCTATTAAACATGTCCTGAAGGTTGCAGCAATTATCTGGAATATACACACTTCCTTATTCATTGTCATAGCATTATGATTTGTAACATGAAACATGCCAGTGATAAAACTAAGGTTTATGTTAAGACATATTGATATTTATTCCATTGTTGCGAACATATATGATGCATAAATATAAAATTACGAAACTTAACATTTGTGAGAAATGTTATCATGTGAACTTTACGAATGACATTATTCCATTGCCTTGCAAATCACATGAGTCTCCGTGCATTTTGCATTGTTTCCCAAACTTGAGTCTGCATTGTTAATGGAACGTCTGTATTGTTTGTCCTGGTCTGGCATGCATGTTAAAACACGATTTTGCAAATAATCCAGATAGCGAAATTGGTGCTCTCAAGTTAAATTGCCCCCGTGTTCCTTAGGCTTTAATTATGCGTGGATAATGAAAGGCATTTGAAATGTTAAAATGTTTTATCAATTGTTAATCAACGTCTAAAAGACACATTTGTACAAAACTGGTCCAGCCCGTTCAGTGAGTCTAGCAGAGCCCTATTTTATAATAACAAAAGTGTAACTGAGTATTGCAAACTGTAAACAATTTAAATTGTGTATTACAAAACGTTTTTCATCCAATATATAACGTACAGAAACAAGCCGATGGAATAGACAAGAAGCCACACAGATCGAAAACATAACATGCATTTCATGTAATACACACAAATACAGATATCACTTTATTTTGGGATGCGTTTTATACAATAATTAGCGTGGTTTATATTTTCGCACCAACCCAAATATGCAAACATTCATATAATCACTTCAAACAAAAGAAAGCTACTTAGAAATTTTGGCGTTTATGTATTGTGTTCCTTTGAGTTGAGAAAACAGTGCTTATATGAATTATTATTTTACTAAACCGAATGGTTGTTATAAATTGTAACATAATTATGTATAGATGTATGCGCTGATCTTTTAAATGACACATAAGGACTACAGCTATAAAAGCTATCCTCGGCCCTATTTTCATCTATATGTATATCTTTTGTTCGATAGACACTCGGTTACGTTGCAATTCCATATTTTCAATTGTACAAATATCCAGTAACATCTTATGATTTGCACTATAATACCGATCCTTGTCATTATTGCATGTATCTGTATATTGTTATATAGGTACTCAAATACAATGCAATGTCAATGTCATATACCTGATTGCATCTCAAATCTGCCCCTCTGGTCCTGAGTTGAAATGATGTGTTGTTACGATGACACTAAGTTAAATTACAATTATATTGTACATATTCCCAATTGGATCTTAGAACTGAAGTAATGACATTCTTTCTGGCCTTCTGATGGCTCGGCGGACTCTTCATATTCACCAGACGCTTCTTCGAAAGTAATTGCGCTATCGTCTGCTATGGCAAAGTCTTATATGAAATACTCCATTAACATTTATGTGTAGATCTATTATTTTTATGTAAGCTTATATCGCTTGCATTTATGTTCACTCGTCAGGTCCATTGTTTATTAAAGTTTGTGTATTGTATGTATGTATGTACTTCCTTTAAACATATACGATTTCTTAACCTGTCAAACCCTGTAAATCAAAGACCAACTTGTGCTTTAGATAGCTGATACAAGAGTTCATATTTTGCCATTTTTTAACAAATTAAAATTGGGTGAAGAACATTTTGCCATTTATTTATATGAATGTGGCCGTATGTATATCCACTCTTCCATTGTTTGTTAATGTTTGTGTATGTTGTGTATGCATGCTTTTCCTTTAAACACACATACTGATTTTATTATCCTGTAAAAACCTGTAAATCACAGAGCAAATTGTCCTCTAGATAGCTGATAAAAAGGTATATATTCTACAATTTTGTAACACATTTAAATTAGGTGTAGAAAACTATGGCATTTATATATATAAATGTAACCGTATTATAACCTCCATTATTTTATTCATAAATTTGAATGTGTTCAGGAATCACTTATAAGGCACACTTAAAAATACAATTGTAACGTCATAGAACAACGAAGACAGAAACAGAAATATCCGCATTTCTGGTAACTAATCAGTGACGTTTCCGTCAATGCCGTATCAAGGATGTTTCATAAAAATTAATTCTTGATATAAATAACTATTTTAAAAACGCAGACGAGCAGTGAAGGAAGAGAATATGTTTGAACTTAAAACGTGGTAAATCTACGGATAGCGATGAGACACGAGAGAACGAGGATTCCTGTCAAAGTAAAGGTCGATAGTCCCATTCAGATGTACGTTAATTCAAATTGTGTGTATAAAGCTAATGGCGTCTTTTGGAGGATCAGCTTTAGATTAACAAACAGTTAATAAATTCCGGTCCTGAGACAAGTTATTGTGTTGTTTAGGCATTTGGTCCCATTGCCTCAAATAAAGTACCTTACCTATAAAGGGTTCTCTCCTAGTGATGTATTTTGAGTTTTATTTATCTTAAATTGAAAACAAGAGCCACAGTTTGTCATTCGTTTATGTATCGGTTATATTAAACCAGACACGCGAAAACGTATTAAATGCCAATAAATATATTACTACGCCAGCTCATGACGTATATGTCGGCACTGGCGTTGAAGACGTCATTCTTTAAGTTCTCGTACGCAACAAAGCATTGCATCGTGGACCTGCATTCTGTTGTTAAAGACAGGGAAACTGTGTGTTGTGTACATCAGTTCTCCATCAATGTCTGCTTTATTAATGTCAACATTTATGTTGTCAATCCAAATGACTAACACTGTTTCCATTCGTGGAGCATCTGACGTCATCACAGGGGTATACACAAACGCAATCCGAACATTCGACCTTGGTGCAGATAGGACCTAGTTAAGGACGACCTGTTGAAAATAATTATCACAGGGTTCAATCATCGTGGTATTTATATTGATGCTATTTTTTTTACAATAAGGATAACCATACAAAGTATACCCCAAAAAAAGTTAACACAAGGGAAGATATTTTTAATAAACTAACCTACAAGCACATGTATTGATTTAGTTGCTGCAATAACACCATGGTGCTTATACTCCAAATACAATTTAGAGGGCTGTGAAATGTTGAACAAAGTAAACATTATTCTGTTTTCTGTATCGTTCTTCACGTTGCCATCCTATCGATTTGTCAACCAATGGACGGCGTCCTTGTACTCATAAAAACCATCAAGAGGGTGGAATGCAAGCTGTACACTGTCCCCATGGTGGAGGGATAAGACAAAACGTATAGGTTGCAGTCGGTACTGTCTCAAAAGTAGCAAAATAAACAATAACAGCAACAATTGACAATAACATAAAGAACAACTTTATCAACAAAAAACCACTGCTACGTATTCTATACTACTACTACTACTACTACTACTACTACTACTTCTACTACTACTACCACTACTACTACTACTACTACTACTACTACTACTACTAACTACTACTACTACTACTACTACTACTACTACTACTACTACTAACTACTACTACTCTACTACTACTACCATTACTACTACTATTACTACTACTACTACTACTACTACTTCTACTACTTATACTACTACTACTACTACTACTTCTACTACTTCTATCTACTATTACTACTTACACTACTACTACTACTACTACTACTACTACTACTACTACTACTACTACTACTACTGACTACTACTACTACTACTACTACTACTGCTTCTAGTTCTGCAACTATAACAATAAACAATAATAACAATTCTCATCTAATAATACTAATTATTTATAAGAGTAATAATAATAATACTAATAATAATATTTTGTGATAATACATGTTTGAATTTAAAACTGCATGTTGATTACAATATATGAATATAATATAATCTTTAGAAAATAATTATATACTTTTTACAATTAATAAAGACATTGAATATTAGTCTAATAGCACTATGAATTTTAAGTTGGCTTACAACACTTTGGAAACGCAATGTAAGTAAAGTAAGCATACTATTATTCTGTGCATAATTAAACAAGAAAGCTTCGTACGATTTCATAATATAATCAATTTATATATTTTATAGAATAGGATTATCCCTACTGGTTATTAGAAATATCCAGCCTTATGGCAAAGGAGCTTGGCTTCCTTTTTGTATATTAGTAAGGACCTTACTATATTACTAAGAATAAATAAATTGATAAATTATTCGCGTAGAAAAACTTTTCCTTTTAAACATATTGTTTCAAACTTGTGTTATATGAATAAAAGTCCATGGCCCAGTTGCTCAAAACTTTAACGGCCAGTTAAGTTAACGGCCTGTTAACCTTAAGTTTTTAATAAAGCAAATATTACAAGCTACTTGTTTATCAAACATTTGGTACATTATTAAGCATAACATTTTTTATAGAATACACTCGCAGTTTAAAATTATAAACTTTTCGTTAGCATAAATAAATAAATCCAAATTTAACGGCTGTTAGCTTTTTTTGTTTTGAGCAACTTGCCCCAGAAGACAAACGTCAGCTGTGTTTAAAAGGCAAGCAAACTAGAATCCATTTGGTTCATGGAACCTGTATATTTTGCTAACTGAAAACAACATTAGAATGTTGGTATGCGTGCAAAGCTATATGGAAGTTCATGAAAATATCTTCCACAAACTTATCTCTCACATAGACTCAGGAAAACTGAGTAAAACATCACACAACCATTATCCGTTTGTTCAGTGCTTAGTGTGTATGCATTAAAACAATGCAGCACTGGCGAATAGGCCCTTTCTGACATCCTCAGCAACAACATGGTTGTACACATTATATGTTTTATACACGGTGTTTCGATTTCAAGGTTAATTAAGTAATACGCGGCGTTCAATCCATAACTTGGTGTCGTTTTTGAAGGTTAATATTCATAAAGTTAGTGGACTAATTTTTGTCCCTGAAAACAAACTACTGAAACTGTAGGAAATGGCGACAAATATTTTACTGTCTTGAGCAAGATCGAAATGGCAAGCACGTAATGCATGAAGCAAAGTAAGAGCAAAGAAGCATATGATGAATTCGATATTTGACCGAAAAAATTGCATCAGTCTAATAAGTTACTTCTGTTTTGAATTAATTTATTTTGAAAGGTGAACCACTATTGCACGCTAAATAAAATGTAAAACAATTCAATATGTGAAAGCAGATCATTATTACGCTACGCTTAAGATACGGTGCACTTTGTGATAGATATTAACCATTATTAATTACCCGCTCCTATTTACAACATTTACAAATATATATTGAGCTGTTATGATACAATTAATCTTACTGGGGTAGAAGTGAAATAGTTAATGGTTCTTGTTTATTCATTTATATTCTCTTCTTTTTTTCTTCTTTTGAGTATTTTTCTATTTTTTTTTGGACCTATTTAGTTCTCTATTTTAATTTTTATTATTATTTATTTGGATCTGTTTATTTTATTGAACTTTTTTATCTTATACTGTTTTGTAGTATGTTATGATAGTTATATATTGCTTTTTTTTTTATTGCGTTTTTGGAAATTTAAATATGATTGTTTTATTTCAAAATATGATATTTATATTATCTTTACCTTCATAAATACAGTTGATTATGCTTTTAAGATTTGATATTGCATGTACAAAGACACACCTCCTGTATAATATTTTAAGCACTTCAAATGGAAAACAACTATCATCCCTAATAATGATTACTTAACATTTTGGTGTATACTGATCGGTTTCAATGTATAATATTTTGAAAGCTAAACAAACAGTGTCAGCAAAATTGATCTCATTAAATTCGATTACTTAACTTAAGGATTGGATTACAGGAGGAAGGGTGGTTTTCTTGAGAGTGTAAAACACATGGTAAGCCTGACAATTACATTTGGGACTGTTTAAATGCATTGAATTAATTATTTTGTTTGTTAAATGTTGCTACTGTGAAATATGTTTGCGAATTTTCCCGTTTATATGTTTCAAGTATACGCAGCTTGAGTTTGAATACTGGCAAGTAATTCTTAAAGATTTAATATACGAAGGATAAACGTTGATAGTCACACTTGTTCTGTATTTGAAACTCGTGTACGTTACCCGGGTGAGCGGGTAGTATAAAAGGGTGATCGCTGGTGAATTATATCAGATGTCGGTAGATCAGAGAGGTAATTAATTACGCTTTGGTGACATACTTTAGACTGTGAGTGTTCTAGGACTGAGTATTCTCTTTTTGCGACTTGTGCCGTGTTATATAGCATAATGCATACCCTTCAAAGCCCGGGTCGCAAGTAAACTATAAAATAAACAGAAGCAATTCCCTGAACCAAGGTTCTAGGTCTGAACTATATACAAGTTCCAACACTGACTGACCCACTTTGCTCGGTACATGATTGCTAGGCAAGTGTACATTGCCGCTTAAGGTATTTATAATACTAAGAGTGTTTGGTATAGAACCAGACACAGAGAAGCGTAAGTCTTTCATACATAGAGTATGGGATTACATACCTTACACCGTTTGCTGTTGCAGATTGTGTTGTGTCAGTGTGATTATTTGAATAATAGTTGATTTTAATTAGTTCTTTGTACCTATGTACACAGTTATGGTATATTGAGCTAACGAAGCACGTACACTATTTTGTTTGTTTTGTTTCAGCATCAACTTGGTTGATCAGAAATAAGGCCCAATAATGTCTCTATCAGAGCCTCTAGCAAACGTAATGAAAAACGAATCTTTGACCTTTTACAGGCTTTTAGTATAAGCCATTAAAGTGCTGCTTGAATTTAAGTAAACAAGATTTCCTGCGTGAGTTCTATATATTTCTCATTGTGTTAGGAATTGTAAACAAAGCATAATCTTTATGTCACTCATAAGAAACCGCTTGGCTGCTAATACGAGTTTTCTCCTGATGTCGCAGCTAGAGTTTCACTTTGTTTCTATGTATTATAATTTGAAAGCTTCTTCAGGTGTCAATCGCGCCCCTTGCCTGCTCCAAAATCAACAACTCATATCAAAGCAGCCAATGCAATGGCTTCTCCGGCGTAGGAGAAACCACACAGATTGCAAGAGGATTTCGTTGACAAATACACAGCTTGAAACACACAAGAACTGACTCGAAAAAGAAAAGTATGCGTAGAACTCAGTGCTTACCACACGTAATCATATAACATGTACAGAAAGTTATCGCTCATCAACTGGAAAATGGAATTTTAATTGTATTAAAATGTGGCTTCTGTCCGTTTATTTCCATCATAACGCCTACACATTATTCCCCGTGTAATAAACCGTAGTATTATTCCTAACTGTGATATAAAGCTTACACGAGCAGTCAATGCCCCAATAATTGTGTTGATTTTCGTGACATTATTTTCTGTTGTTCGTGTTAGGAAGTGTGTTTTTTCCTTCACTAGTATTTGAACATAAAGAGAGAAACTGATTAAAGAAATAGAAAACTTGGTAAGACAACAAGTGTTGGGCACCATGCCTTTCTTCGGATTGGTCCTGCCTAGAAACGGTATTGATTAATGGTATTAGATGACGTTTATTTGGAGAATACATGGTTGGTGCCGGGACTGAGAAAGTTTACCCGATGAGGCTAAGAATATGAAAATAGGGCGAGTTTTAGCTCTTCGGATCGAATTGGATTAACTTTCTCCTTCAAGGCACCTACAGTCCGTGTATTCTTTTTATCCTAATATATATTCAAATACATTTCGAAAAACACCAAACAATAATTATAGGTCAAACTAAGACCTGGCGGGCCTCGAACCTAATAACTCGCTTGCATGTATGCGTATTACCCGAAAAAATAGCTCCCTATTTCTTAATCATCTTTATCTAAATCAAAAGCCAAACTGATTATAAAACTGTTTTGCTTGTGTCAATATGACACACGAAAATGACTTAGTCTTTTTGCCTTTTTTTTAAGCGACAATATTGGTTTCTAAAAATTGCATTACGTCACGCCTTCTGCGTAACTCAATTTGAGTTTCAAGTTTGCAAAGTGTAGTTAAACCAGGACGCGAGTGTTTTGCAATTTTAAATACATTAAATCGGAATGTAATATTTAGCATCTCTGTGTTTTTTTGATGGATTATATTATGCAATAAACATTCATATAAAAAGTGTGTGAAATATATGCTTGGAAAGGAAACGGTAAGATAGATCTCTTTTCAATTTTCTGAAATTTACTCAGATAGTTGTGGGTGAAGGACAGCGTGACTGAAATACATCACTGTAAACATCACTATTACTCTATAACAACTACTATAACATTATGCATTTTTAAACAGGAAAGTGTCAGAAACCAGGTATGATATTAACGTTATCACGCTACTACTCCAAACAGTGAGTCTGACCTAAAAAAAAAAGCGATGACCGTATGTGTTGATATCCGACAGTAGAATACGTGACTGTGATATACCGTCAATAGGTATTCATACGCGCCGGATAACAATATTATAGAAACTAACACAACATCAAAATGAAATACACATCTGCTAACCAGAGTTTTCAATCGACACAAACTTTGTGGTACAGATTTTCAATCTTCTATAGTGAGACATTTATTCGCAAATGACATAAATTTCTAATGAAAATGAATCAATTTCATCGAAGGCTACATGTATAATTTTAACGTTGCACAAAACATAAAATAAAACGTATTTGTGCGTCTCTGGATTACGTAGTAAGGATCGAAACGGTTTCGCTGTCTGGTCGTCATTTTTCAAGTTATTTAGTATGGCATTATTATTTAATATACTGATTTAAACACTTGCTTAAGTAATTGTTAGAACATATTAGGTAAAAGCATATTGGTTAAGAAGGGACGGAGCGATATGATTGGTCCCCCGCATGAACACCATTGGCAGCCAGCAGAGACATATGGGACCCATAAGGGTCAAATATGGGGCTACCAAATGGGTCCTGTATGGGCAAGCCACATGGAGTCAAATGGGATTTTGCAAACTGTCTTTGTATGGGTCCGAGATGGGTTGCGGTATGGGACCTATGTCCCATTTTAACCCAAAGTGAGTCCCATATGGGATACCCAACTAGGTAAAATATGGGCTTGATATGTGTCCATTATGGGCTACCCATATGTGGCCAAATGGGATTTTGCAAAGTGTTTTTGTATGGGTCCCAGATCGGTTGCTATATGGAACCTATTTGGGTCCTGTATGAGATACACATATTGGTCCGATATGGGCTTCATGATGGGTCCTGTACGGGCAACCCATATGGGGCCATTCGGGATTTTGCAAACTGCTTTTGCATGGGTCCTATATGGGTTGCAATATGGGACCCATGGGGGTCCTGAATTAATCCAAGATGCGCCCCATTTCGGGCTACACATATTGGACCCATGAAAAGGAGTTAGCAAAATCCCACTTGGCCCAATATGGCTTGTCCAAATAGGACCCATCCAGATTTCGATATGGGTCATCTATGGACAACCTATATGGGACCCATTTGGGTTTTGCAAACTCTGTTTGTATGAGTCCCATGTGGGTTTCGTTTATCTGAAGACCATGTTTGTTAGACATTTGATGCATTGCAAACAGTTATAAACCGCAACAATTTCTATGAATGTAACTCACAAACTGCGAGGCTTGGGTACAACAACACATTTAATATTTTCGTATTTTAATTGGATTTCCATTTGCGGAATATAAAATATAACACTTACTAGTAATAAACAAATGTACTCGTTTTTTTCATTATCAAATAGTTTTGTGAGTTCCTTTAACATGTACTATATAATTATTTTCAATCAATCACTTTTTCTTCCTTCGTTTACACAGGAAAGCTAAAGCATAGCTTAAAATAAAGGTTTAAAGTAAGTTAAAGATAAACTGGTTTCCAAATACAAAGCAAACATATCCAGGACAACATTTTGTCACTGTGTTACAACAATGGACCATACTATTAAGATTATCATGATACAACTCTGCAATAAATAATGATTCTAAAATGCGCATATGTGGTACAATAAACACCAATGTAAGAATAGAACACCATGAGTAAATTCAGACATATTTGAAAGCCACACACGGTTGAACAATCCTACCATTAATGATTCTATAGCACACAGATGCCATTGCTTCCACATGTAGTATATGTGCATGCATCATATAACCATGATTTTAAATTGTGCATCAATAAGTTCTTCTAACACCACAGGTATAATTTGAGGACTTCATCGTAGATAAAATTACTATTCCAAGTAAAAAACTCCACAGGTAGAAATACCATACTTAATTCAACCTTAATGTGTAGTATGAACTAATTTTAACCCAGCAGAGGCGTTTAAGTATGACTTTATTATCAAGCAGTTACAAAATTATTTTATTTTCAGTAAGGCAAGCTTTCATTGAAAATACAATTGTTATAAGATAATATGAGAAGGGTTACACTATATAGGCTCACAAACTAATTCAAGTATGCAAAGAGTTAAACTGTTATAAATGCTATTCTTAAAGCCATATCTAAATAATACTAAAGTGCAAAAATGGTTAAAACTTAAACATGTTCCACATTTAATACTGAGTCTGTATTAAACAAAAATTCAAACTGTGATGAAAAAATATGTTTAATAAAACAAATGAAGCATAATATATATATAATGTATAAAGGGGACAAATATGGTGATATCATACTGTAACCTAGCAGCTCTACACTACTAGTATTAGTTATCAATCTTTAAATATTTAAATGTTCTTTTTCTGCTTAACTAAAACATTTTAAAGACAATTGCCAAATATCTTTTTAAACATGTTAAGTTCGAGCCTGATAGGCAATATGTGAATTAAAAGAAACAACATACAATTATCAAATTCAAGTCAATATAATATAATATTAAGACAATGATTACAATCATTTCAATTACAGGAATTACAATTGCATGTGCTCAAATTGACAACCACTGGATAGAAATCTCACATCTCAATAACATCAGTAAATATAGCATGCATTGTTTTTGGTTTAATTATTTATGTACATGTAAGGTTAATGAACTTCAAATCTAAGAGACTGTCTCTTCTAATAGGCACAAAAATACTGTACGCCATACCGCTTCTGCAATCACTGCCTTTTTAACAAGACAATGCTTATGTTTTAACAGTAAATTGAGCTGATCAGTGTTTTGTCTTCAGAATGATTGGGTGTTTCACATTCATGTGTTTACATTTGCTACATACCCATATTTCCCTTTACCAGCAAGTTACTTTTTCAGTCTGTACGCTTGCCATACTTTCTTGGTTCCTCGATCTTATCACATGGTCTGGTCTGAAAGCACAAATTAAAACATGTGTGTTTATTTTACATTAAGAAGTATATAATATTCAACACACACACAAATCTGTTCTGATGACAGTTGATATGCATCTTATAACTTATCTTTCAACACAATAGTTTACAATTTAAATAAGAAATCAGATTAAAGATAATTAATATAATTAGATGGGCTTAGATAAAGTTTACAGCATGCCAAATCATTTCCCTGTTTGACAGTCATAAAGTAATCGTATAAACAAACAATGACTTCATCTTCATAAAACAAACAAAAATTTCACTTTTACAAAATACCAAATTTACTTTATCAAGATTAGGCAAGAGGTAGTTACCTACATTACTGTAGAATAATGTACTGCAGTCTTAATTGTGGAGAATGCCAAGGAGCTCTCCAATAAGCTGCATAGCTGTGTAAAGAAAGAGATATTTATTATAGTGTGTGTTTTTGTACAATAACCAAAAACATATATGAACCGACTGAAATTGACATGGAGTACACAAGAATCAAATTATTCATATACTGAGTGTATATATGTTTTTCGTCTGAAGCAATCTTTGCATACAGATCTACATGTAAATACTTTGAATTAGGTAACTAATATTGTATAGCAGGTTTACAGGTGTTTTATAACAGCATGAACACACATGAATTTAGTAATTTCTTGCAATTAAATATGTTCATACTGCATAAATATAAAAACATGATAAACATGTTATTGTGTGTTTTGATGGATTTTGTATTTATTTATTTATCAACATTAAAATAATTCAACTTCAAAAAGCATATATTTTGTGTTTCTCCTGATAGTAAATGCTTTATTTACACAAAGTAAACAACAAACAAATAGTTGTGATCGATCATTTGATGAAATACATTAGGTGAAATACATACATCATGGTTGCGAAAATACATGACAAAAGTGGTATTTTAGTTCAAATATTATTTTAAGTTCAATAATGATAATAAAGTATAAAAAAAAACATGTTTAAGTGCAACTTAATCATTTACCTACTTATAATTTAAAGAATGCAGGATGCATGGTTCTACTCGAAAGGAAATCTGCAGTTGAGGAAACAATTTTAAAGCCAATATGTCCGCTGTAAATAACTGCCAAACTGGTCAGAGATGCACACAGACCGATATGGGACCCGCTTGGGCTTGCAAGTTAGAAATCCATATGGTCTATCTTGATTGGACCCATATGGACTTGCTATTGGTGACCCATCTGGACCTGCTTGTTTGGGGCCCATATGGGCTTTCTTGCTGGGGCTCATATGGGCTTGCTATTTGGTGACCCGTATGGGCTTTTTTGATGGGGCCCATATGGGCTTGCTATTGGTGTCCAATCTAGGCCTGCTTGACGGGGGCTCATATGGGCTTTCTTGCCGAGACCCATATGGGCTTGATTTTTGGGGACCCACGTGAGCTTTCTTAATGGCACTCATATGGGTTTGCTGGTGTGGACCCATGTGGCTTTCTTGCTGGGACCCATTTGATTTTTTTGGCTGGGACCCATCTGAGACTGATATGGGCATGACATGTAAGTGGGACTTACATGGGCCCATGTACTTAATAAGCCCAGGTATAGCTAATATCGGGCCCACATAGGCAAGCTTGCCGGGACCTAAATGCGCTTAATTGCTGGGGACCCAAAAGGTCTTTTTTTAATGGGACCCATAAAGGGTTGCTTGAATGGGATCCATATGGGTTTGATTGTTGGGAATCCATGTGGGCTTGCTCTTTGTGACCCATATGGACTTGTTTGTGTGGGACCCATATTGGCCTTCTTGCTGGGGCCCATATGGGCTTGGTTCTTTTGAACCCCATTTGGGCTCTCTTGCTGGGACCGATATGGGATTTCTGTTGTTAATCCATATGGGCCTCATTGTTCGGGATCCATATTGGCTTTCTTGATAGAACCCATATGGGCTTGCTTGCCAAGGGACCTATGTGGGCTTTCGTGCTAGGACCCATATAGGCTTTCTTGTTGTGCGCCCATTTGGGCTTTGTTTCTGGGACCCACATGGGGTTGCTTGCCTAGGACCCAACTGGTTCTGATATGAGAAAGACCACACAAATGTATCTCATGTGGGGCCCATGCGGTACATAGGCCCAGATAAATACCACATAGGGCCCAAATGGGATGACTTACGAGGACCCATATGGGCATACTTGCTGGAAACACACGTGGGCTCGTTAATTGGTCCGATATGGGTCCGATATGGACAGAGACTTATTATTTGGGACCCACATAAAGCCCATGTGGTATTTTGGGCCCACACGGGCTTGCTTGCTTGGTAGTAGATATGGTAATGTTTACTACATATTATGATAAGGTGAGGTTCCAAATTACCCAATCAAAGACAAAACTAACAGCTGATATGACCTCTCTATAAATAAGCGGTTCACTTAATGTAAGCCTTCCAGCAATTTCTTTGGATCAACATTTTGGTTGTATTCTAAATCTAATTCACGTTCATTAAACTGGACATTATTTTTCTGTTGGCAGGAAGAATCTTACATTTTATACAGATAGAAAAATATATTATATGTTTGTTCAGTTGCATCAATAAGTTACACTATTACCATATACATCCAGTCTATGTAATCTTGTGTTTTACACCCAACATAACGGCTTCTTCTGTTTTGCTTGACGATAATCTGCAAATTAAACGATATGATTCTGTCTTCAAATATTTTTAACAAGAAGATGTAAAACTGGTACTTGTTTTTCCTCGTAACTCAGCATGTTGCAACTATACTACTCTGGTTGACATCCAACCAGTGAGTTTTTAAATAGTTACTAATTTGAATAAGTATTCTCTGTTTTGTTTGCAGTTTAATTTTAATTGCGATTGTATGAGGTTAATATATATTTACATTTACCTCTATTATCAATAAAATTTGGCCAATTCTGAGGTTCAGGTGCCCATAAACCGATTAAAATCCACAATGTGTTTTTGCATTGACCATTGGTTCCAATCGGGTGATCTTAATTTCAAGGCGGTAACCCCAGTAGTAGTAGTAGTAGTAGTAGTTGCATCAGTATTACTATAAGTAGTAGTAGTAGTAGTAGTACTAGTAGTAGTAATTGTAGTAGTAGTAGTAGTTGATTTTCGTCTTTGTTTATACACTATATGAATCAATTCAGGTTTAAACGAAACGCAACCGATTGTTATTCAATAACGAAAGAATACATACATACAGCAAAATGCTTGTCTTACATACATGCAAACGTCGACCAACGGTTCATATTAAATTCCGTTACATTGATGTGTGCACTAGAGCAAGTAATGAACATGAAACATTGTCATTGGTTTTATGCTCATGTTATTATATAAATAATAAACGGTTATTACATAATCGTTTTAACGGATAAATATAACATTTCGTTCAAAATAGTGGATATGGAGTTCAACTGTTAGGTGGTAAAATACTGTTGATTATACATTTATTACATGTGTTGAACGAAGTCACCACGGCGAATAAACTGGGACAGCTGTCCATTGTTAGTCCAATGGTTGTCGGAGGGAACATAACATTTATGTTCGTACCAATGTATCAATCATTCGGGGTAGATGTTTATGCTTAAAAATGGCAATTTCATTTCAATGCAGCAGTCTCATTACTTGAAATATAAACAGGACAGTCTACATGGAGCTTACCTATGTGAATAGGACCTGGGACAATGCAGTGGTATCCGTTAAAGAGAATGCAAAGGTCTCAAACGTGGTTCTTCTAAAGCTACAAGGTAACATCAACGTCAATTCAAGACAAAGCCTTGCAGACGACCGCTCCGCCAGGAAAGTGAGGATGACAGAAACAAATGCCTTGATGCAAAAAAGAGCCAGAAGGAAGAAAAAACAGGCATCGTCTTTTATATGCAGCAAGCGCACTAGAGTCGGGCTTTACAGCCACTCGCGAAGGTGGTTGTAGAACATCACCCAACCGGAAAATTCACCATCGTCTCCGGAAGACGGACGAATGCCGATGAGGACGCCCAACACGAGAACGTACCACCACACGTAAATGAAATTTGGTTTCGTACTGTTTCTAATATTAACATTCTTATTTTTTCCCATCATGCTTAGTTATTACCATGTGTTATATAGGTTATAACATATGTTCTTTATATACCAAAGATAAGAGCAGCGGCTGTTTTCCTGAACTTGCTTTATCACATGTTCAAATAAATGTTTGAAACTAAACATAAACCGATTCTGTGTAGTGACATGTAGCGAATGTATGTGTGTATCATAACTGTAATATAATTGACTTTGGATGATTTAGGTTATTTTTATTTAGTAAGTCATTGCAGTCGTTGACAGTCGTACACAGTCATCTGTATATAAAGGTTTGCAAATAATTCTAACACGACATGCGGCTGGAACATAGGAATACTAAAATTCCAGATACATCATCAGGAGAGAAACTCTATTACTATTCGCTGGTCCTTTATTTGAGGCAAGTGACCAATTGCCTATACAATACAGGACCATACATACAACACAACACAAAACATTAAAATGATTAAGGCTTGGGTCAACTAGGAAATCAAGCATAGATTATTCTGCAATAATTATGGGCGATGCTTAAAGTTTTCAAAAAAGTTATAAAATGGGTTAATCGATAACAAACTATGCTTGTTACAAGAAATATTATTTCTCAAATAACGTTTTATGATTTTTTTTATTACAAATATAATTGTTTGTTCGGTCGAGTCCGGTTCGTTTTAATTTATATTGTTAACATTCATGATTTCAAAAAAAAGTTAGACACAAATACCATATTAGCGGAAAGTGCCGTCCTGGATTAGCCTATGCGGATTGCACAGGCTAAACCGGGACGACACTTTACGCACACGCATCAAGACCGGATTTCTCACGACGCACCACAAATACTGAAATGGTTTACATATGATTGGCATCTGTGGAAATGTCAATGAATAATGACTGTGGAAATGTCAGTGAATAACCACCTTGATATTTGTGAATAACCATAAATCACGAATTTGGAAATAATTGCCATCTCATTCTTTTAGGACTTTGCTGTTCTGGTGCTGGACCCTGCTGTGCAAGCGCTTGCAAGGCTCCAGAGAAGAGACATTCTTCTCCTGGACGATGCAGATGATGAGGACAAACATAAGGCGAACAGACATGCAGCCTGTAGACAGTATGTTCTTTGGGCTCATGGAAGGCTTGGTGTTGGAAATCGACAAGCTATTCCATCTTGTTGTGTCTGGGCAATCAGGGACAAATTCCCGAACCCATTTAACACCTATGTAGGTTTTGTACCTGCCCGTCTGGTTTAAACTGGGAATGCATACATGTTGCATTTTGTGCTTGAGTTTGTTTAGTCAGACTGCAATTGTATGTGTTATTTGTTTCGCTGCATCATGTGGTTCTTAATCTTAAAATTGTTAATTCCATACAGTTATGTGTACCGTATTTTTTAGATACAGGAGCAATTCACGATTTTGTGATTCACATTTTGATCAAGTTTTATTCATTACAAAACTTATTCACTGATAAATAAGATGATCGGAAACCACTTACTGGTACCATACATACAATTGATAAGGGAAATATTACAATTTATAAATAAAAAGCAAAACTGTTACTTTGTAGAGAGTTTTAGCAGCTAATTTAGCTCGACTATTCGAAGAATAGGTGAGCTTTCCTACTCGCCTTGGCGTCCTAATTTGGATACAGTTTTTATTCATAAGTCTTGTAACTTCAAAACTACATAAGTTATCCTGTTGGAACCTGAAATATATCTCTTCCATCAACCTCAGTATCAGGGGCAGCATTCCCCATAACTGTCTATTGTATTTTGACAGAGTTAGGCCCCTTGTTCATAAAGATTTTCAGGTTACAAGTTTATATTCAAAAGTTTTGTAACTTCAAAACTACATAAAGTTATTCACTTGCAACTTATATTGTACCTTTGTAATCAACTCCAACACCAAGTGCCACATTCCTCATAACTCTATTTTGTATTTTGAAAGATTTATGCCCCATTTTCAGGTTTCAGTTAATTTTAAAGTTTTTGTAACTTCAACTTAACATAAGTTATTCACTTGAAATCTAAAATATGCCCTTGTCATCAACTTCACCATTGCTGTTATATTTTAACTGATTAAAACTGATTAAAGCTGACAGGTGATTTTATTATACCTGTCTATTCAACTTTTGATTGAGACTTTACTACTAAGGGTACCCTTTATGTGTACTACCTTTATTTATAACCAAGTGTATGTTTCTATGTTACTTCTGTCCACTTTCAAACAAATGTGCGAACAATACTATTTTGAATAGTTGAGCATGCTGTCCTCTGACAGCTCTTGTATTATGTTCTCTTGTATTGTCGTTTTAATGACAATAATTTTTTTTTATGACAATTCATTTTTCTGGATGTACATTGATTTACAAATACATTTTGGCAATTTGTTACCCTTACATGTATTTCATTATGAAAACAATGTGCAGTTGTTGTTTTTTAAACATATCAGTTGCCTTTTTGTGGCTTTTAAAATATGTACATGTGTTTTGCCAGTTATTTATATTAGTTTATTTTGTGTGTTTATTTGTTTTTAGGAAGCAGTCTTTTGAAACAAATTTTAAGTATAAAGATGTTTATGTTTCTTGTAAATTAATTTGAACCTAAGTGATTTGAACTTCCGTTCAAGCAGAATTGATGGCCTACATAACACACAAAATAACTAGAATACAATATTAGTTGAATAAGGAATCGTGGTAAACAGTTGTTTGTCGTAATATTTTAATAAACAAAAGGCAAGTGTTCAGTC
This sequence comes from Congeria kusceri, assembly GCA_027627225.1. Classification (NCBI taxonomy): domain Eukaryota; kingdom Metazoa; phylum Mollusca; class Bivalvia; order Myida; family Dreissenidae; genus Congeria; species Congeria kusceri. The sequence goes on along the minus strand of CM051032.1, from coordinate 72,280,358 downwards.
GTTCATAACACATTTTAATAGATGTACATAATTGAAATGAATAAAAAAGCATGTCGTTAACTTAGTTATCTTTTATTGGTGACACCAATTTCAAGCAATGAACCATGCCGTATGATTTCAAGCAATAAACCATGCCATATGATATCAAGAACAAAACATAACACATAAAATAATATCAACAAACATCGTGAAGTCATTACAGAGCACAGCTATGAAAATAAACCATCTAAGTATGGTGAACAATTTGACAATTAAACTGACACCTTGGTCTTATGCAATACAACATAAGCAAAACATTGCTGACATAGCATATACATGTATGGGAGTTATACAAATGAAAAACGCGTGGCACTACTTCTCAATTTTCTGCTAAAAAAAGAGATCAGTAAACTAGTAAATTGGTTAAATTTAATTGTAAAAACACAAGGATGATCTCTTAATGCTTTAATTTTTCTTGTGTTGTATTTACATGTCCTCAAGGGAGCTAAACGGTAAAACTGACCAAGATAATTCAGCTGCACAGTACACTATGGTCCCAAGATAATACAGCTGCACAGTACACTATGGTCCCAAGATAATTCAGCTGCACAGTACACTATGGTCCCAAGATAATTCAGCTGCACAGTACACTATGGTCCCAAGACAATTCAGCTGCACGGTACACTATGGTCCCAAGATAATTCAGCTGCACGGTACACTATGGTCCCAAGATAATTCAGCTGCACGGTACATTATGGTCCCAAGATAATTCAGCTGCACAGTACACTATGGTCCCAAGATAATTCAGCTGCACAGTACATTATGGTCCCAAGATAATTCAGCTGCACAGTACACTATGGTCCCAAGATAATTCAGCTGCACAGTACACTATGGTCCCAAGATAATTCAGCTGCACAGTACACTATGGTCCCAAGATAATTCAGCTGCACAGTACACTATGGTCCCAAGATAATTCAGCTGCACAGTACACAATGGTCTCAAGATAATTCAGCAGCACAGTACACTATGGTCCCAAGATAATTCAGCTGCACAGTACACTATGGTCTCAAGATAATTCAGCTGCACAGTACACTATGGTTCCAAGATAATTCAGCTGCACAGTACACTATGGTCTCAAGATAATTCAGCTGCACAGTACACTATGGTCTCAAGATAATTCAGCTGCACAGTACACTATGGTCCCAAGATAATTCAGCTGCACAGTACACTATGGTCCCAAGATAATTCAGCTGCACAGTACACTATGGTCCCAAGATAATTCAGCTGCACAGTACACTATGGTCCCAAGATAATTCAGCTGCACAGTATACTATGGTCCCAAGATAATTCAGCTGCACAGTACACTATGGTCCCAAGATAATTCAGCTGAACAGTACACTATGGTCTCAAGATAATTCAGCTGCACAGTACACTATGGTCCCAAGATAATTCAGCTGCACAGTACACTATGGTAACAAGATAATTCAGCTGAACAGTACACTATTTTCTCAAGATAATTCAGCTGCACAGTACACTATGGTCCCAAGATAATTCAGCTGCACAGTACACTATGGTCCCAAGATAATTCAGCTGCACAGTACACTATGGTCCCAAGATAATTCAGCTGCACAGTACACTATTGTCTCAAGATCATTCAGCTGCACAGTTCACAATGGTCCCAAGATAATTCAGCTGCACAGTACACTATGGTCCCAAGATAATTCAGGTGCACAGTACACAATGGTCTCAAGATAATTCAGGTGCACAGTACATTATGGTCTCAAGATAATTCAGCTGCACAGTCCACTATGGTCCCAAGATAATCCAGCTGCACAGTACGCTATGGACTCAAGATAAATCAGCTGCACAGTACACTATGGTCTCAAGATAATTCAGCTGCACAGTACACTATGGACTCAAGATAATTCAGCTGCACAGCACACTATGGTCTCAAGATAATTCAGCTGCACAGTACACTATGGTCCCAAGATAATTCAGCTGCACAGTACACTAGGGTCCCAAGATCATTCAGGTGCACAGTACACTATGGTCTCAAGATCATTCAGCTGCACAGTACACTATGGTCTCAAGATCATTCAGCTGCACAGTACACTATGGTCTCAAGATCATTCAGCTGCACAGTACACTGTGGTCCCAAGATCATTCAGCTGCACAGTACACTATGGTCCCAAGATCATTCAGCTGCACAGTACACTATGGTCCCAAGATCATTCAGCTGCACTGTACACAATGGTCTCCAGATCATTCAGCTGCACAGTACACTATGGTCTCAAGATCATTCAGCTGCACAGTACACTATGGTATCACGATCATTCAGCTGCACAGTACTCTATGGTCCCAAGATCATTCAGCTGCACAGCACACTATGGTCTCAAGATAATTCAGCTGCACAGCACACTATGGTCCCAAGATAATTCAGCTGCACAGTACACTATGGTCCCAATATATTTCCGCTGCACAGCACACTATGGACTCCAGATAATGCAGCTGCACAGTACACTATGGTCTCAAGATAATTCAGCTGCACAGTACACTATGGTCTCAAGATAATTCAGCTGCACAGTACACTATGGTCTCAAGATAATTCAGCTGCACAGTACACTATGGTCCCAAGATAATACAGCTGCACAGTACACTATGGTCCCAGGATAATTAGCTGCACAGCACACTATGGTCTCAAGATAATTCAGCAGCACAGAACACTATGGTCTCAAGATAATTCAGCTGCACAGTACACTATGGTCCCAAGATAATTCAGCTGCACAGTACACTATGGTCTCAAGATAATTCATCTGGACAGTACACAATGGTTCCAAGATCATTCAGCTGCACAGAACACTATGGTCTCAAGATAATTCAGCTGCACAGCACACTATGGTCTCCAGATAATTCAGCTGCACAGTACACTATGGTCCCAAGGTCATTCAGCTGCACAGTACACTATGGTCCCAAGATAATTCAGCTGCACAGTACACTATGGTCTCAAGATTATTCAGCAGGACAGTACACTATGGTCCCAAGATCATTCAGCTGCACAGTACACTATGGTCTCAAGATAATTCAGCTGCACAGTACAGTATGGTCCCAAGATAATTCAGCTGCACAGTACACTATGGTCTCAAGATCATTCAGCAGCACAGTACACTATGGTCGTAAGATCATTCAGCTGCAAAGTACACTATGGTCCCAAGATCATTCTGCTGCACAGTACACTATGGTCCCAAGAACATTCAGCTGCACAGCACACTATGGTCTCAATATAACTCAGCTGCACTGCACACTATGGGCTCCAGATAATTCAGCTGCACAGTACACTATGGTCCCAATATAATTCAGCTGCACAGTACACTAGGGTCCCAAGATCATTCAGGTGCAAAGTACACTATGGTCTCAAGATCATTCAGCTGCACAGTACACTATGGTCTCAAGATCATTCAGCTGCACAGTACACTATGGTCTCAAGATCACTCAGCTACACAGTACACTGTGGTCCCAAGATCATTCAGCTGCACAGTACACTATGGTCCCAAGATCATTCAGCTGCACAGTACACTATGGTCCCAAGATCATTCAGCTGCACTGTACACAATGGTCTCCAGATCATTCAGCTGCACAGTACACTATGGTCTCAAGATCATTCAGCTGCACAGTACACTATGGTATCACGATCATTCAGCTGCACAGTACTCTATGGTCCCAAGATCATTCAGCTGCACAGCACACTATGGTCTCAAGATAATTCAGCTGCACAGCACACTATGGTCCCAAGATAATTCAGCTGCACAGTACGCTATGGTCCCAATGTATTTCAGCTGCACAGCACACTATGGACTCCAGATAATGCAGCTGCACAGTACACTATGGTCTCAAGATAATTCAGCTGCACAGTACACTATGGTCTCAAGATAATTCAGCTGCACAGTACACTATGGTCTCAAGATAATTCAGCTACACAGCACACTATGGTCTCAAGATAATTCAGCTGCAAAGTACACTATGGTCCCAAGATAATTCAGCTGCACAGTACACTATGGTCTCAAGATAATTCAGCTGCACAGAACACTATGATCCCAAGATAATACAGCTGCACAGTACACTATGGTCCCAGGATAATTAGCTGCACAGTACACTATGGTCTCAAGATAATTCAGCAGCACAGAACACTATGGTCTCAAGATAATTCAGCTGCACAGTACACTATGGTCCCAAGATAATTCAGCTGCACAGTACACTATGGTCTCAAGATAATTCATCTGCACAGTACACTATGGTTCCAAGATAATTCAGCGGCACAGAACACTATGGTCTCAAGATAATTCAGCCGCACAGTACACTATGGTCTCAAGATAATTCAGCTGCACAGTACACTATGGTCCCAAGATAATTCAGCTGCACAGTACACTATGGTCCCAAGATAATTCAGCTGCACAGTACACTATGGTCTCAAGATAATTCAGCTGCACAGTACACTATGGTCTCAAGATAATTCAGCTGCACAGTACACTATGGTCCCAAGATAATTCAGCTGCACAGCACACTATGGTCCCATGATAATTCAGCTGCACAGTACACTATGGTCTCAAGATAATTCAGCTGCACATTACACTATGGTCTCAAGAAATTTCAGCGGCACAGTACACTATGGTCTCAAGATAATTAAACTGCACAGTACACTATGGTCCCAAGATAATTCAGCTGCACAGTACACTATGGTCTCAAGATCATTCAGATGCACAGTACACTATGGTCTCAAGATAATTCAGCTGCTCAGTGCACTATGGTCCCAAGATCATTCAGCTGCACAGTACACTATGGTCCCAAGACAATTCAGCTTCACGGTACACTATGGTCCCAAGATAATTCAGCTGCACGGTACACTATGGTCCCAAGATAATTCAGCTGCACGGTACATTATGGTCCCAAGATAATTCAGCTGCACAGTACACTATGGTCCCAAGATAATTCAGCTGCACAGTAAACTATGGTCCCAAGATAATTCAGCTGCACAGTACACTATGGTCCCAAGATAATTCAGCTGCACAGTACACTATGGTCCCAAGATAATTCAGCTGCACAGAACACTATGGTCCCAAGATAATTCAGCTGCACAGTACACTATGGTCCCAAGATAATTCAGCTGCACAGTACACTATGGTCTCAAGATAATTCAGCAGCACAGTACACTATGGTCCCAAGATAATTCAGCTGCACAGTACACTATGGTCTCAAGATAATTCAGCTGCACAGTACACTATGGTCTCAAGATAATTCAGCTGCACAGTACACTATGGTCTCAAGATAATTCAGCTGCACAGTACACTATGGTCCCAAGATAATTCAGCTGCACAGTACACTATGGTCCCAAGATAATTCAGCTGAACAGTACACTATGGTCCCAAGATAATTCAGCTGCACAGTACACTATGGTCCCAAGATAATTCATCTGCACAGTATACTATGGTCCCAAGATAATTCAGCTGCACAGTACACTATGGTCCTAAGATAATTCAGCTGAACAGTACACTATGGTCTCAAGATAATTCAGCTGCACAGTACACTATGGTCCCAAGATAATTCAGCTGCACAGTACACTATGGTTCCAAGATAATTCAGCTGCACAGTACACTATGGTCCCAAGATAATTCAGCTGCACAGTACACTATGGTACAAAGATAATTCAGCTGAACAGTACACTATTTTCTCAAGATAATTCAGCTGCACAGTACACTATGATCCCAAGATAATTCAGCTGCACAGTACACTATGGTCCCAAGATAATTCAGCTGCACAGTACACTATGGTCCCAAGATAATTGAGCTGCACAGTACACTATTGTCTCAAGATCATTCAGCTGCACAGTTCACTATGGTCCCAAGATAATTCAGCTGCACAGTACACTATGGTCCCAAGATAATTCAGGTGCACAGTACACAATGGTCTCAAGATAATTCAGGTGCACAGTACATTATGGTCTCAAGATAATTCAGCTGCACAGTCCACTATGGTCCCAAGATAATCCAGCTGCACAGTACGCTATGGTCTCAAGATAAATCAGCTGCACAGTACACTATGGTCTCAAGATAATTCAGCTGCACAGTACACTATGGTCTCAAGATAATTCAGCTGCACAGCACACTATGGTCTCAAGATAATTCAGCTGCACAGTACACTATGGTCCCAAGATAATTCAGCTGCACAGTACACTAGGGTCCCAAGATCATTCAGGTGCACAGTACACTATGGTCTGAAGATCATTCAGCTGCACAGTACACTATGGTCTCAAGATCATTCAGCTGCACAGTACACTATGGTCTCAAGATCATTCAGCTTCACAGTACACTGTGGTCTCAAGATCATTCAGCTGCACAGTCCACTATGGTCCCAAGATCATTCAGCTGCACAGTACACTATGGTCCCAAGATCATTCAGCTGCACTGTACACAATGGTCTCCAGATCATTCAGCTGCACAGTACACTATGGTCTCAAGATCATTCTGCTGCACAGTACACTATGGTATCACGATCACTCAGCTGCACACTACTCTACGGTCCCAAGATCATTCTGCTGCACAGCACACTATGGTCTCAAGATAATTCAGCTGCACAGCACACTATGGTCCCAAGATAATTCAGCTGCACAGTACACTATGGTCCCAATGTATTTCAGCTGCACAGCACACTATGGGCTCCAGATAATGCAGCTGCACAGTACACTATGGTCTCAAGTTAATTCGGCTGCACAGTACACTATGGTCTCAAGATAATTCAGCTGCACAGTACACTATGGTCTCAAGATAATTCAGCTGCACAGCACACTATGGTCTCAAGGTAATTCAACTGCACAGTACACTATGGTCCCAAGATAATTCAGCTGCACAGTACACTATGGTCTCAAGATAATTCAGCTGCACAGTATACTATGGTCCCAAGATAATACAGCTGCACAGTACACTATGGTCCCAGGATAATTAGCTGCACAGTACACTATGGTCTCAAGATAATTCAGCAGCACAGAACACTATGGTCTCAAGATAATTCAGCTGCACAGTACACTATGGTCCCAAGATAATTCAGCTGCACAGTACACTATGGTCTCAAGATAATTCATCTGCACAGTACACTATGGTTCCAAGATAATTCAGCTGCACAGAACACTATGGTCTCAAGATAATTCAGCTGCACAGCATACTATGGTCTCCAGATAATTCAGCTGCACAGTACACTATGGTCCCAAGGTCATTCAGCTGCACAGTACACTATGGTCCCAAGATAATTCAGCTGCACAGTACACTATGGTCTCAAGATCATTCAGCAGGACAGTACACTATGGTCCCAAGATCATTCAGCTGCACAGTACACTATGGTCTCAAGATAATTCAGCTGCACAGTACACTATGGTCCCAAGATAATTCAGCTGCACAGTACACTATGGTCTCAAGATCATTCAGCAGCACAGTACACTATGGTCGTAAGATCATTCAGCTGCACAGTACACTATGGTCCCAAGATCATTCAGCTGCACAGTACACTATGGTCCCAAGAACATTCAGCTGCACAGCACACTATGGTCTCAAGATAATTCAGCTGCACAGCACACTATGGGCTCCAGATAATTCAGCTGCACAGTACACTATGGTCGCAATATAATTCAGCTGCACAGTACACTATGGTATCACGATCATTCAGCTGCACAGTACTCTATGGTCCCAAGATCATTCAGCTGCACAGCACACTATGGTCTCAAGATAATTCAGCTGCACAGCACACTATGGTCCCAAGATAATTCAGCTGCACAGTACGCTATGGTCCCAATGTATTTCAGCTGCACAGCACACTATGGACTCCAGATAATGCAGCTGCACAGTACACTATGGTCTCAAGATAATTCAGCTGCACAGTACACTATGGTCTCAAGATAATTCAGCTGCACAGTACACTATGGTCTCAAGATAATTCAGCTGCACAGCACACTATGGTCTCAAGATAATTCAGCTGCAAAGTACACTATGGTCCCAAGATAATTCAGCTGCACAGTACACTATGGTCTCAAGATAATTCAGCTGCACAGTACACTATGGTCCCAAGATAATACAGCTGCGCAGTACACTATGGTCCCGGGATAATTAGCTGCACAGTACACTATGGTCTCAAGATAATTCAGCAGCACAGAACACTATGGTCTCAAGATAATTCAGCTGCACAGTACACTATGGTCCCAAGATAATTCAGCTGCACAGTACACTATGGTCTCAAGATAATTCATCTGCACAGTACACTATGGTTCCAAGATAATTCAGCGGCACAGAACACTATGGTCTCAAGATAATTCAGCCGCACAGTACACTATGGTCTCAAGATAATTCAGCTGCACAGTACACTATGGTCCCAAGATAATTCAGCTGCACAGTACACTATGGTCCCAAGATAATACAGCTGCACAGTACACTATTGTCTCAAGATAATTCAGCTGCACAGTACACTATGGTCTCAAGATAATTCAGCTGCACAGTACACTATGGTCCCAAGATAATTCAGCTGCACAGTACACTATGGTCCCATGATAATTCAGCTGCACAGTACACTATGGTCTCAAGATAATTCAGCTGCACAGTACACTATGGTCTCAAGAAATTTCAGCGGCACAGTACACTATGGTCTCAAGAAATTTCAGCGGCACAGTACACTATGGTCTCAAGATAATTAAACTGCACAGTACACTATGGTCCCAAGATAATTCAGCTGCACAGTACACTATGGTCTCAAGATCATTCAGATGCACAGTACACTATGGTCTCAAGATAATTCAGCTGCTCAGTGCACTATGGTCCCAAGATCATTCAGCTGCACAGTACACTATTGCCCCAAGATCATTCAGCTGCACAGCACTCTATGGTCTCAAGATCATTCAGCTGCACAGCACACTATGGTCTCAAGATATTTCAGCTGCACAGTGCACTATGGTCCCAAGATCATTCATCTGCACAGTACACTATGGTATCACGATCATTCAGCTGCACAGTACTCTATGTTCCCAAGATCATTCAGCTGCACAGCACACTATGGTCTCAAGATAATTCAGCTGCACAGCACACTATGGTCCCAAGATAATTCAGCTGCACAGTACGCTATGGTCCCAATGCATTTCAGCTGCACAGCACACTATGGACTCCAGATAATGCAGCTGCACAGTACACTATGGTCTCAAGATAATTCAGCTGCACAGTACACTATGGTCTCAAGATAATTCAGCTGCACAGTACACTATGGTCTCAAGATATTTCAGCTGCACAGTGCACTATGGTCCCAAGATCATTCATCTGCACAGTACACTATGGTATCAATTTCATTCAGCTGCACAGTACTCTATGGTCCCAAGATCATTCAGCTGCACAGCACACTATGGTCTCAAGATAATTCAGCTGCACAGCACACTATGGTCCCAAGATAATTCAGCTGCACAGTACGCTATGGTCCCAATGCATTTCAGCTGCACAGCACACTATGGGCTCCAGATAATGCAGCTGCACAGTACACTATGGTCTCAAGATAATTCAGCTGCACAGTACACTATGGTCTCAAGATAATTCAGCTGCACAGTACACTATGGTCTCAAGATAATTCAGCTGCACAGTACACTATGGTCCCAAGATCATTCAGCTGCACAGTACACTAGGGTCCCAAGATCATTCAGCTGCACAGTACACTATGGTCTCAAGATCATTCAGCTGCACAGTACACTGTGGTCCCAAGATCATTCAGCTGCACAGTACACTATGGTCCCAAGATAATTCAGCTGCACAGTACGCTATGGTCCCAATGTATTTCAGCTGCACAGTACACTATGGTCTCAAGATAATTCAGCTGCACAGTACACTATGGTCTCAAGATAACTCAGCTGAACAGTACACTATGGTCCCAAGATAACTCAGCTGCACAGTACACTATGGTCTCAAGATCATTCAGCGGCACAGTACACTATGGTCTCAAGATCATTCAGCTGCACAGTACACTATGGTCTCAAGGTCATTCAACTGCACAGTACACTATGGTCCCAAGATAATTCAGCTGCACAGTACACTATGGTCCCAAGATAAATTCAGCTGCACAGTACACTATGGTCTCAAGATAATTCAGCTGCACAGTACACTATGGTCTCAAGATAATTCAGCTGCACAGTACACCATGGTCTCAAGATCATTCAGATACACAGTACACTATGGTCCCAAGATCATTCAGCTGCACAGTACACTATGGTCCCAAGATAATTCAGCTGCACAGTACACTATGGTCCCAAGATAATTCAGCTGCACAGTACACTATGGTCTCAAGATCATTCAGCAGGACAGTACACTATGGTACAAGATAATTCAGCTGCACAGTACACTATGGTCTCAAGATAATTCAGCTGCACAGTACACTATGGTCCCGTGATAATTCAGCTGCACAGTACACTATGGTCTCAAGATCATTCAGCAGCACAGTACACTATGGTCCCAAGATCATTTAGCTGCACAGTACACTATGGTCCCAAGATCATTCAGCTGCACAGTACACTATGGTCCCATGATCATTCAGCTGCACAGCACACTATGGTCTCAAGATAATTCAGCTGCACAGCACACTATGGTCTCAAGATAATTCAGCTGCACAGTACACTATGGTCCCAATATAATTCAGCTGCACAGCACACTATGGTCTCAAGATAATTCAGCTACACAGCACACTATGGTCTCAAGATAATTCAGCTGCACAGTACACTATGGTCCCAAGATAATTCAGCTGCACAGTACACTATGGTCTCAAGATAATTCAGCTGCACAGTACACTATGGTCCCAAGATAATTCAGCTGCACAGTACACTATGGTCTCAAGATAATTCAGCTGCACAGTACACTATGGTCCCAAGATAATTCAGCTGCACAGTACACTATGGTCTCAAGATAATTCAACTTCACAGTACACCATGGTCTCAAGATAATTCAGCTGCACAGTACACTATGGTCCCAAGATAATTCAGCTGCACAGTACACTATGGTCCCAAGATAATTCAGCTGCACAGTACACTATGATCTCAAGATAATTCAGTTGCACAGTACACGATGGTCTCAAGATAATTCAGCTGCACAGTACACTATGGTCTCAAGATAATTCAGCTGCACAGTACACTATGGTCCCAAGATAATTCAGCTGCACAGTATACTATGGTCCCAATATAATTCAGATGCACAGTTCACTATGGTCTCAAGATAATACAGCTGCACAGTTCACTAATGTCCCAGGATAATTAGCTGCACAGTAAAGTATGGTCTCAAGATAATTCAGCAGCACTGTACACTATGGTCTCAAGGTAATTCAGCTGCACAGTACACTATGGTATCACGATCATTCAGCTGCACAGTACGCTATGGTCCCAAGATCATTCAGCTGCACAGCACACTATGGTCTCAAGATAATTCAGCTGCACAGTACACTATGGTCCCAAGATAATTCAGCTGCACAGTACACTATGGTCTCAAGATAATTCAGCTGCACAGTACACTATGGTCCCAAGATAATTCAGCTGCACAGTACACTATGGTCTCAAGATAATTCAACTTCACAGTACACTATGGTCTCAAGATAATTCAGCTGCACAGTACACTATGGTCCCAAGATAATTCAGCTGCACAGTACACTATGGTCCCAAGATAATTCAGCTGCACAGTACACTATGATCTCAAGATAATTCAGTTGCACAGTACACGATGGTCTCAAGATAATTCAGCTGCACAGTACACTATGGTCTCAAGATAATTCAGCTGCACAGTACACTATGGTCCCAAGATAATTCAGCTGCACAGTATACTATGGTCCCAATATAATTCAGATGCACAGTTCACTATGGTCTCAAGATAATACAGCTGCACAGTTCACTAAGGTCCCAGGATAATTAGCTGCACAGTAAAGTATGGTCTCAAGATAATTCAGCAGCACTGTACACTATGGTCTCAAGGTAATTCAGCTGCACAGTACACTATGGTATCACGATCATTCAGCTGCACAGTACGCTATGGTCCCAAGATCATTCAGCTGCACAGCACACTATGGTCTCAAGATAATTCAGCTGCACAGTACGCTATGGTCCCAATGTATTTCAGCTGCACAGCACACTATGGACACCAGAAAATTCAGCTGCACAGTACACTATGGTCCCAAGATAACTCAGCTGCACAGTACACTAGGGTCCCAAGATCATTCAGCTGCACAGCACACTATGGTCTCAAGATAATACAGCTGCACAGTACACTATGGTCCCAAGATAATTCAGCTGCACAGTACACAATTGTCCCAAGATAATTCAGCTGCACAGTACACTATGGTCCCAAGATAATTCAGCTGCACAGTACACTATGGTCCCAAGATAATTCAGCTGCACAGTACACTATGGTCCCAAGATCATTCAGCTGCACAGTACACTATTGTCACAAGATCATTCAGCTGCACAGCACACTATGGTCTCAAGATAATTCAGCTGCACAGCACACTATGGTCTGAAGATAATTCAGCTGCACAGCACACTATGGTTTCAAGATAATTCAGCTGCACAGCACATTATGGTCTCAAGATAATTAAGCGGCACAGCACACTATGGTCTCAAGATAATTCAGCTGCACAGCACACTATGGACTCAAGATAATTCAGCTGCACAGTACACTATGGTCTCAAGATAATTCAGCTACACAGTACACTATGGTCCCAAGATAATTCAGCTGCACAGTACACTATGGTCCCAAGATAATTCAGCTGCACAGTACACTATGGTCCCAAGATAACTCAGCTGCACAGTACACTATGGTCCCAAGATAACTCAGCTGCACAGTACACTATGGTCTCAAGATCATTCAGCTGCACAGTACACTATGGTCTCAAGGTCATTCAGCTGCACAGTACACTATGGTCTCAAGATCATTCAGCTGCACAGTACACTATGGTCTCAAGGTCATTCAGCTGCACAGTACACTATGGTCCCAAGATAATTCAGCTGCACAGTACACTATAGTCCCAAGATAATTCAGCTGCACAGTACACTATGGTCCCATGATAATTCAGCTGCACAGTACACTATGGTCTCAAGATAATTCAGCTGCACAGTACACTATGGTCTCAAGAAATTTCAGCGGCACAGTACACTATGGTCTCAAGATAATTCAGCTGCACAGTACACTATGGTCCCAAGATAATTCAGCTGCACAGTACACTATGGTCTCAAGATCATTCAGATGCACAGTACACTATGGTCCCAAGATAATTCAGCTGCACAGTATACTATGGTCCCAATATAATTCAGATGCACAGTTCACTATGGTCTCAAGATAATACAGCTGCACAGTTCACTAAGGTCCCAGGATAATTAGCTGCACAGTATGGTCTCAAGATAATTCAGCAGCACAGTACACTATGGACCCCAGATAATTCAGCTGCACAGTACACTATGTTCTCAAGATAATTCAGCTCTACAGTACACTATGGTCTCAAGATAATTCATCTGCAAAGTACACTATGGTCCCAAGATAATTCAGCGGCACAGAACACTATTGTCTCAAGATAATTCAGCTGCACAGCACACTATGGTCTCAAGATAATTCAGCTGCACAGTGCACTATGGTCCCAAGATAATTCAGCTGCACAGAACACTGTGGTATCAAGATAATTCAGCGGCACAGTACACTATGGTCGCAAGATAATTCAGCTGCACAGTACACTATGGTCTCAAGATAATTCAGCTGCACAGTACACTATGGTCCCAAGATAATTCAACTGCACAGTACACTATGGTCCCAAGATAATTCAGCTGCACAGTACACTATGGTCACAAGATCATTCAGCTGCACAGCACACTATGGTCTCAAGATAATTCAGCTGCACAGTACACTATGGTCTCAAGATAACTCAGCTGAACAGTACACTATGGTCCCAAGATAACTCAGCTGCACAGTACACTATGGTCTCAAGATCATTCAGCTGTACAGTACACTATGGTCTCAAGATCATTCAGCTGCACAGTACACTATGGTCTCAAGGTCATTCAACTGCACAGTACACTATGGTCCCAAGATAATTCAGCTGCACAGTACACTATGGTCCCAAGAAAAATTCAGCTGCACAGTACACTATGGTCTCAAGATAATTCAGCTGCACAGTACACTATGGTCTCAAGATAATTCAGCTGCACAGTACACCATGGTCTCAAGGTCATTCAGCTGCACAGTACACTATGGTCTCAAGATCATTCAGCAGGACAGTACACTATGGTACAAGATCATTCAGCTGCACAGTACACTATGGTCTCAAGATAATTCAGCTGCACAGTACACTATGGTCCCGTGATAATTCAGCTGCACAGTACACTATGGTCTCAAGATCATTCAGCAGCACAGTACACTATGTGCCCAAGATCATTCAGCTGCACAGTACACTATGGTCCCAAGATCATTCAGCTGCACAGTACACTATGGTCCCAAGATCATTCAGCTGCACAGCACACTATGGTCTCAAGATAATTCAGCTGCACAGCACACTATGGTCTCAAGATAATTCAGCTGCACAGTACACTATGGTCCCAATATAATTCAGCTGCACAGTACACTATGGTCTCAAGATAATTCAGCTGCACAGCACACTATGGTCTCAAGATAATTCAGCTGCACAGTACACTATGGTCACAAGATAATTCAGCTGCACAGTACACTATGGTCTCAAGATAATTCAGCTGCACAGTACACAATGGTCCCAAGATAATTCAGCTGCACAGTACACTATGGTCTCAAGATAATTCAGCTTCACAGTACACTATGGTCTCAAGATAATTCAGCTGCACAGTACACTATGGTCCCAAGATAATTCAGCTGCACAGTACACTATGGTCCCAAGATAATTCAACTGCACAGTACACTATGATCTCAAGATAATTCAGCTGCACAGTACACTATGGTCTCAAGATAATTCAGCTGCACAGTACACTATGGTCTCAAGATAATTCAGCTGCACAGTACACTATGGTCCCAAGATAATTCAGCTGCACAGTACACTATGGTCTCAAGTTCATTCAGATGCACAGTACACTATGGTCTCAAGATAATTCAGCTGCTCAGTGCACTATGGTCCCAAGATAATTCAGCTGCACAGAACACTATTGCCCCAAGATCATTCAGCTGCACAGCACACTATGGTCTCAAGATCTTTCAGCTGCACAGCACACTATGGTCTCAAGATATTTCAGCTGCACAGTGCACTATGGTCCCAAGATAATTCAGCTGCACAGTACACTACGGTATCAAGATAATTCAGCGGCACAGTACACTATGGTCGCAAGATAATTCAGCAGCACAGTACACTATGGTCTCAAGATAATTCAGCTGCACAGTACACTATGGTCCCAAGATAATTCAGCTGCACAGTACACTATGGTCCCAAGATCATTCAGCTGCATAGTACACTATGGTCACAAGATCATTCAGCTGCACAGCACACTATGGTCTCAAGATAATTCAGCTGCACAGTACACTATGGTCTCAAGATAACTCTGCTGAACAGTACACTATGGTCCCAAGATAACTCAGCTGCACAGTACACTATGGTCTCAAGATCATTCAGCGGCACAGTTCACTAAGGTCCCAGGATAATTAGCTGCACAGTACAGTATGGTCTCAAGATAATTCAGCAGCACAGTACACTATGGTCTCAAGGTAATTCAGCTGTACAGTACACTATGGTATCACGATCATTCAGCTGCACAGTACTCTATGGTCCCAAGATCATTCAGCTGCACAGCACACTATGGTCTCAAGATAATTCAGCTGCACAGTACACTATGGTCCCAAGATAATTCAGCTGCACAGTACGCTATGGTCCCAATGTATTTCAGCTGCACAGCACACTATGGACACCAGATAATTCAGCTGCACAGTACACTATGGTCCCAAGATAACTCAGCTGCACAGTACACTAGGGTCCCAAGATCATTCAGCTGCACAGCACACTATGGTCTCAAGATAATACAGCTGCACAGTACACTATGGTCCCAAGATAATTCAGCTGCACAGTACACTATTGTCCCAAGATAATTCAGCTGCACAGTACACTATGGTCTCAAGATAATTCAGCTGCACAGTACACTATGGTCCCAAGATAATTCAGCTGCACAGTACACTATGGTCCCAAGATAACTCAGCTGCACAGTACACTATGGTCCCAAGATAACTCAGCTGCACAGTACACTATGGTCTCAAGATCATTCAGCTGCACAGTACACTATGGTCTCAAGATCATTCAGCTGCACAGTACACTATGGTCTCAAGATCATTCAGCTGCACAGTACACTATGGTCTCAAGGTCATTCAGCTGCACAGTACACTATGGTCCCAAGATAATTCAGCTGCACAGTACACTATGGTCCCAAGATAAATTCAGCTGCACAGTACACTATGGTCTCAAGATAATTCAGCTGCACAGTACACTATGGTCTCAAGTTAATTCAGCTGCACAGTACACCATGGTCTCAAGATCATTCAGATGCACAGTACACTATAGTCCCAAGATCATTATGCTGCACAGTACACTATGGTCCCAAGATAATTCAGCTGCACAGTACACTATGGTCCCAAGATAATTCAGCTGCACAGTACACTATTGTCTCAAGATCATTCCGCAGGACAGTACACTATGGTACAAGATCATTCAGCTGCACAGTACACTATGGTCTCAAGATAATTCAGCTGCACAGTACACTATGGTCCCGTGACAATTCGGCTGCACAGTACACTATGGTCTCAAGATCATTCAGCAGCACAGTACACTATGGTCCCAAGATCATTCAGCTGCACAGTACACTATGGTCCGAAGATCATTCAGCTGCACAGTACACTATGGTCCCAAGTTCATTCAGCTGCACAGCACACTATGGTCTCAAGATAATTCAGCTGCACAGCACACTATGGTCTCAAGATAATTCAGCTGCACAGTGCACTATGGTCCCAGGATAATTAGCTGCACAGTACACTATGGTCTCAAGATAATTCAGCAGCACAGTACACTATGGTCTCAAGATAATTCAGCTGCACAGTACACTATGGTATCACGATCATTCAGCTGCACAGTACTCTATGGTCCCAAGATCATTCAGCTGCACAGCACACTATTGTCTCAAGATAATTCAGCTGCACAGTACACTATGGTCCCAAGATAATTCAGCTGAACAGTACGCTATGGTCTCAATGTATTTCAGCTGCACAGCACACTATGGACACCAGATAATTCAGCTGCACAGTACACTATGGTCCCAAGAACATTCAGCTGCACAGTACACTATGGTCTCAAGATAATTCAGCTGCACAGTACACTATGGTCCCAAGATAATTCTGCTGCACAGTACACTATTGTCCCAAGAAAATTCAGCTGCACAGTACACTATGGTCCCAAGATAACTCAGCTGCACAGTACACTATGGTCCCAAGATAATTCAGCTGCACAGTACACTATTGTCCCAAGATAATTCAGCTGCACAGTACACTATGGTCTCAAGATAATTCAGCTGCACAGTACACTATGGTCCCAAGATAATTCAGCTGCACAGTACACTATGGTCCCAAGATAACTCAGCTGCACAGTACACTATGGTCCCAAGATAACTCAGCTGCACAGTACACTATGGTCTCAAGATCATTCAGCTGCACAGTACACTATGGTCTCAAGATCATTCAGCTGCACAGTACACTATGGTCTCAAGATCATTCAGCTGCACAGTACACTATGGTCTCAAGGTCATTCAGCTGCACAGTACACTATGGTCCCAAGATAATTCAGCTGCACAGTACACTATGGTCCCAAGATAAATTCAGCTGCACAGTACACTATGGTCTCAAGATAATTCAGCTGCACAGTACACTATGGTCTCAAGTTAATTCAGCTGCACAGTACACCATGGTCTCAAGATCATTCAGATGCACAGTACACTATAGTCCCAAGATCATTATGCTGCACAGTACACTATGGTCCCAAGATAATTCAGCTGCACAGTACACTATGGTCCCAAGATAATTCAGCTGCACAGTACACTATTGTCTCAAGATCATTCCGCAGGACAGTACACTATGGTACAAGATCATTCAGCTGCACAGTACACTATGGTCTCAAGATAATTCAGCTGCACAGTACACTATGGTCCCGTGACAATTCGGCTGCACAGTACACTATGGTCTCAAGATCATTCAGCAGCACAGTACACTATGGTCCCAAGATCATTCAGCTGCACAGTACACTATGGTCCCAAGATCATTCAGCTGCACAGTACACTATGGTCCCAAGTTCATTCAGCTGCACAGCACACTATGGTCTCAAGATAATTCAGCTGCACAGCACACTATGGTCTCAAGATAATTCAGCTGCACAGTGCACTATGGTCCCAGGATAATTAGCTGCACAGTACACTATGGTCTCAAGATAATTCAGCAGCACAGTACACTATGGTCTCAAGATAATTCAGCTGAACAGTACACTATGGTATCACGATCATTCAGCTGCACAGTACTCTATGGTCCCAAGATCATTCAGCTGCACAGCACACTATGGTCTCAAGATAATTCAGCTGCATAGTACACTATGGTCCCAAGATAATTCAGCTGAACAGTACGCTATGGTCTCAATGTATTTCAGCTGCACAGCACACTATGGACACCAGATAATTCAGCTGCACAGTACACTATGGTCCCAAGAACATTCAGCTGCACAGTACACTATGGTCTCAAGATAATTCAGCTGCACAGTACACTATGGTCCCAAGATAATTCTGCTGCACAGTACACTATTGTCCCAAGAAAATTCAGCTGCACAGTACACTATGGTCCCAAGATAACTCAGCTGCACAGTACACTATGGTCCCAAGATAACTCAGATGCACAGTACACTATGGTCTCAAAATAATTCAGCTGCACAGTACACTATGGCTCAAGATCATTCAGATGCACAGTACACTATGGTCCCAAGATAATTCAGCTACATAGTACACTATGGTCCCAAGATAATTCAGCTGCACAGTACACTATGGTCCCAAGATCATTCAACTGCACAGTACACTATGGTCACAAGATAATTCAGCTGCACAGCACACTATGGTCTCAAGATAATTCAGCTGCACAGCACACTATGGTCTCAAGATAATTCAGCTGCACAGCACATTATGGTTTCAAGATAATTCAGCTGCACAGCACATTATGGTCTCAAGATAATTCAGCGGCACAGCACACTATGGTCCCAAGATAATTCAGCTGCACAGCACACTATGGACTCAAGATAATTCAGCTGCACAGCACACTATTGTCTCAAGATAATTCAGCTGCACAGTACACTATGGTCCCAAGATAATTCAGCTGCACAGTACACTATGGTCCCAAGATAATTCAGCTGCACAGTACACTATGGTCCCAAGATAACTCAGCTGCACAGTACACTATGGTCCCAAGATAACTCAGCTGCACAGTACCCTATTGTCTCAAGATCATTCAGCTGCACAGTACACTACGGTCTCAAGGTCATTCAGCTGCACAGTACACTATGGTCTCAAGATCATTCAGCTGCACAGTACACTATGGTCTCAAGGTCATTCAGCTGCACAGTACACTATGGTCCCAAGATAATTCAGCTGCACAGTACACTATGGTCCCAAGATAAATTCAGCTGCACAGTACACTATGGTCTCAAGATAATTCAGCTGCACAGTACACTATGGTCTCAAGTTAATTCAGCAGCACAGTACACCATGGTCTCAAGTTCATTCAGATGCACAGTACACTATAGTCCCAAGATCATTATGCTGCACAGTACACTATGGTCCCAAGATAATTCAGCTGCACTGTACACTATGGTCCCAAGATAATTCAGCTGCACGGTACACTATTGTCTCAAGATTATTCAGCAGGACAGAACACTATGGTACAAGATCATTCAGCTGCACAGTACACTATGGTCTCAAGATAATTCAGCTGCACAGTACACTATGGTCCCGTGACAATTCGGCTGCACAGTACACTATGGTCTCAAGATCATTCAGCAGCACAGTACACTATGGTCCCAAGATCATTAAGCTGCACAGTACACTATGGTCCCAAGATCATTCAGCTGCACAGTACACTATGGTCCCAAGATCATTCAGCTGCACAGCACACTATGGTCTCAAGATTATTCAGCTGCACAGCACACTATGGTCTCAAGATAATTCAGCTGCACAGTACACTATGGTCCCAATATAATTCAGCTGCACAGTACACTATGATCTCAAGATAATTCAGCTGCACAGCACACTATGATCTCAAGATAATTCAGCTGCACAGTACACTATGGTCCCAAGATAATTCAGCTGCACAGTACACTATGGTCTCAAGATAATTCAGCTGCACAGTACACTATGGTCCCAAGATAATTCAGCTGCACAGTACACTATGGTCTCAAGATAATTCAGCTTCACAGTACACTATGGTCTCAAGATAATTTAGCTGCACAGTACACTATGGTCCCGAGATCATTCAGCTGCACAGTACACTATGGTCCCAAGATAATACAGCTGCACTGTACACTATGATCTCAAGATAATTCAGCTGCACAGTACACTATGGTCTCAAGATAATTCAGCTGCACAGTACACTATGGTATCACGATCATTCAGCCGCACAGTACTCTATGGTCCCAAGATCATTCAGCTGCACATCACACTATGGTCTCAAGATAATTCAGCTGCACAGTACACTATGGTCCCAAGATAATTCAGCTGAACAGTACGCTATGGTCCCAATGTATTTCAGCTGCACAGCACACTATGGACACCAGATAATTCAGCTGCACAGTACACTATGGTCCCAAGATCATTCTGCTGCACAGTACATTATGGTCTCAAGATAATTCAGCTGCACAGTACACTATGGTCCCAAGATAATTCAGCTGCACAGTACACTATTGTCCCAAGATAATTCAGCTGCACAGTACACTATGGTCCCAAGATAACTCAGCTGCACAGTACACTATGTTCCCAAGATAACTCAGATGCACAGTACACTATGGTCTCAAGATAATTCAGCTGCACAGTACTCTATGGCTCAAGATCATTCAGATGCACAGTACACTATGGTCCCAAGATAATTCAGCTGCACAGCACACTATGGTCTCAAGATAATTCAGCTGCACAGCACACTATGGTCTCAAGATAATTCAGCTGCACAGCACACTATGGTTTCAAGATAATTCAGCTGCACAGCACATTATGGTCTCAAGATAATTCAGCGGCACAGCACACTATGGTCCCAAGATAATTCAGCTGCACAGCACACTATGGACTCAAGATAATTCAGCTGCACAGCACACTATGGTCTCAAGATAATTCAGCTGCACAGTACACTATGGCTCAAGATCATTCAGATGCACAGTACACTATGGTCCCAAGATAATTCAGCTGCACAGTACACTATGGTCCCAAGATAATTCAGCTGCACAGTACACTATGGTCCCAAGATCATTCAACTGCACAGTACACTATGGTCACAATATCATTCAGCTGCACAGCACACTATGGTCTCAAGATAATTCAGCTGCACAGCACATTATGGTCTCAAGAAAATTCAGCTGCACAGCACACTATGGTTTCAAGATAATTCAGCTGCACAGCACATTATGGTCTCAAGATAATTCAGCGGCACAGCACACTATGGTCCCAAGATAATTCAGCTGCACAGCACACTATGGACTCAAGATAATTCAGCTGCACAGCACACTATGGTCTCAAGATAATTCAGCTGCACAGTACACTATGGTCCCAAGATAATTCAGCTGCACAGTACACTATGGTCCCAAGATAATTCAGCTGCACAGTACACTATGGTCCCAAGATAACTCAGCTGCACAGTACACTATGGTCCCAAGATAACTCAGCTGCACAGTACACTATGGTCTCAAGATTATTCAGCTGCACAGTACACTATGGTCTCAAGATCATTCAGCTGCACAGTACACTATGGTCTCAAGATAATTCAGCTGCACAGTACACTATGGTCTCAAGGTCATTCAGCTGCACAGTACACAATGGTCCCAAGATAATTCAGCTGCACAGTACACTATGGTCCCAAGATAAATTCAGCTGCACAGTACACTATAGTCTCATGATAATTCAGCTGCTCAGTACACTATGGTCTCAAGTTAATTCAGCTGCACAGTACACCATGGTCTCAAGATCATTCAGATGCACAGTACACTATAGTCCCAAGATCATTATGCTGCACAGTACACTATGGTCCCAAGATAATTCAGCTGCACAGTACACTATGGTCCCAAGATAATTCAGCTGCACAGTACACTATTGTCTCAAGATCATTCAGCAGGACAGTAAACTATGGTACAAGATCATTCAGCTGCACAGTACACTATGGTCTCAAGATAATTCAGCTGCACAGTACACTATGGTCCCGTGACAATTCGGCTGCACAGTACACTATGGTCTCAAGATCATTCAGCAGCACAGTACACTATGGTCCCAAGATCATTCAGCTGCACAGTACTCTATGGTCCCAAGATCATTCAGCTGCACAGCACACTATGGTCTCAAGATAATTCAGCTGCACAGTACACTATGGTCCCAAGATAATTCAGCTGAACAGTACGCTATGGTCCCAATGTATTTCAGCTGCACAGCACACTATGGCCACAAGATAATTCAGCTGCACAGTAGACTATGGTCTCAAGATAATTCAGCTGAACAGTACACTATGGTCCCAAGATAATTCTGCTGCACAGTACACTATTGTCCCAAGAAAATTCAGCTGCACAGTACACTATGGTCCCAAGATAACTCAGCTGCACAGTACACTATGGTCCCAAGATAACTCAGATGCACAGTACACTATGGTCCCAAGATAATTCAGCTGCACAGTACACTATGGTCTCAAGATAATTCAGCTTCACAGTACACTATGGTCTCAAGATAATTCAGCTGCACAGTACACTATGGTCCCGAGATAATTCAGCTGCACAGTACACTATGGTCCCAAGATAATACAGCTGCACTGTACACTATGATCTCAAGATAATTCAGCTGCACAGTACACTATGGTCTCAAGATAATTCAGCTGCACAGTACACTATGGTATCACGATCATTCAGCTGCACAGTACTCTATGGTCCCAAGATCATTCAGCTGCACATCACACTATGGTCTAAAGATAATTCAGCTGCACAGTACACTATGGTCCCAAGATAATTCAGCTGAACAGTACGCTATGGTCCCAATATATTTCAGCTGCACAGCACACTATGGACACCAGATAATTCAGCTGCACAGTACACTATGGTCCCAAGATCATTCAGCTGCACAGTACACTATGGTCTCAAGATAATTCAGCTGCACAGTACACTATGGTCCCAAGATAATTCAGCTGCACAGTACACTAAGGTCTCAAGATAATTCAGCTTCACAGTACACTATGGTCTCAAGATAATTCAGCTGCACAGTACACTATGGTCCCAAGATAATTCAGCTGCACAGTACACTATGGTCTCAAGATAATTCAGCTGCACAGTACACTATGATCTCAAGATAATTCAGCTGCACAGTACACTATTGTCTCAAGATAATTCAGCTGCACAGTACACTATGGTCTCAAGATAATTCAGCTGCACAGTACACTATGGTCACAAGATCATTCAGCTGCACAGCACACTATGGTCTCAAGATAATTCAGCTGCACAGTACACTATGGTCTCAAGATAATACAGCTGCACAGTGCACTATGGTCCCAGGATAATTAGCTGCACAGTACACTATGGTCTCAAGATAATTCAGCAGCACAGTACACTATGGTCTCAAGATAATTCAGCTGCACAGTACACTATGTTATCACGATCATTCAGCTGCACAGTACTCAATGGTCCCAAGATCATTCAGCTGCACAGCACACTATGGTCTCAAGATAATTCAGCTGCACAGTACACTATGGTCCCAAGATAATTCAGCTGAACAGTACGCTATGGTCCCAATGTATTTCAGCTCCACAGCACACTATGGACACCAGATAATTCAGCTGCACAGTACACTATGGTCCCAAGAACATTCAGCTGCACAGTACACTATGGTCTCAAGATAATTCAGCTGCACAGTACACTATGGTCCCAAGATAATTCTACTGCACAGTACACTATTGTCCCAAGATAATTCAGCTGCACAGTACACTATGGTCCCAAGAGACCTCAGCTGCACAGTACACTATGGTCCCAAGATAACTCAGATGCACAGTACACTATGGTCTCAAGATAATTCAGCTGCACAGTACACTATGGCTCAAGATCATTCAGATGCACAGTACACTATGGTCCCAAGATAATTCAGCTGCACAGTACACTATGGTCCCAAGATAATTCAGCTGCACAGTACACTATGGTCACAAGATCATTCAGCTGCACAGCACACTATGGTCTCAAGATAATTCAGCTGCACAGCACACTATGGTCTCAAGATAATTCAGCTGCACAGCACACTATGGTTTCAAGATAATTCAGCTGCTCAGCACATTATGGTCTCAAGATAATTCAGCGGCACAGCACACTATGGTCCCAAGATAATTCAGCTGCACAGCACACTATGGACTCAAGATAATTCAGCTGCACAGCACACTATGGTCTCAAGATAATTCAGCTGCACAGTACACTATGGTCCCAAGATAATTCAGCTGCACAGTACACTATGGTTCCAAGATAATTCAGCTGCACAGTACACTATGTTCCCAAGATAACTCAGCTGCACAGTACACTATGGTCCCAAGATAACTCAGCTGCACAGTACACTATGGTCTCAAGATCATTCAGCTGCACAGTACACTATGGTCTCAAGATCATTCAGCTGCACAGTACACTATGGTCTCAAGATCATTCAGCTGCACAGTACACTATGGTCTCAAGGTCATTCAGCTGCACAGTACACTATGGTCCCAAGATAATTCAGCTGCACAGTACACTATGGTCCCAAGATAAATTCAGCTGCACAGTACACTATGGTCTCAAGATAATTCAGCTGCACAGTACACTATGGTCTCAAGTTAATTCAGCTGCACAGTACACCATGGTCTCAAGATCATTCAGATGCACAGTACACTATAGTCCCAAGATCATTATGCTGCACAGTACACTATGGTCCCAAGATAATTCAGCTGCACAGTACACTATGGTCCCAAGATAATTCAGCTGCACAGTACACTATTGTCTCAAGATCATTCCGCAGGACAGTACACTATGGTACAAGATCATTCAGCTGCACAGTACACTATGGTCTCAAGATAATTCAGCTGCACAGTACACTATGGTCCCGTGACAATTCGGCTGCACAGTACACTATGGTCTCAAGATCATTCAGCAGCACAGTACACTATGGTCCCAAGATCATTCAGCTGCACAGTACACTATGGTCCCAAGATCATTCAGCTGCACAGTACACTATGGTCCCAAGTTCATTCAGCTGCACAGCACACTATGGTCTCAAGATAATTCAGCTGCACAGCACACTATGGTCTCAAGATAATTCAGCTGCACAGTGCACTATGGTCCCAGGATAATTAGCTGCACAGTACACTATGGTCTCAAGATAATTCAGCAGCACAGTACACTATGGTCTCAAGATAATTCAGCTGAACAGTACACTATGGTATCACGATCATTCAGCTGCACAGTACTCTATGGTCCCAAGATCATTCAGCTGCACAGCACACTATGGTCTCAAGATAATTCAGCTGCATAGTACACTATGGTCCCAAGATAATTCAGCTGAACAGTACGCTATGGTCTCAATGTATTTCAGCTGCACAGCACACTATGGACACCAGATAATTCAGCTGCACAGTACACTATGGTCCCAAGAACATTCAGCTGCACAGTACACTATGGTCTCAAGATAATTCAGCTGCACAGTACACTATGGTCCCAAGATAATTCTGCTGCACAGTACACTATTGTCCCAAGAAAATTCAGCTGCACAGTACACTATGGTCCCAAGATAACTCAGCTGCACAGTACACTATGGTCCCAAGATAACTCAGATGCACAGTACACTATGGTCTCAAAATAATTCAGCTGCACAGTACACTATGGCTCAAGATCATTCAGATGCACAGTACACTATGGTCCCAAGATAATTCAGCTACATAGTACACTATGGTCCCAAGATAATTCAGCTGCACAGTACACTATGGTCCCAAGATCATTCAACTGCACAGTACACTATGGTCACAAGATAATTCAGCTGCACAGCACACTATGGTCTCAAGATAATTCAGCTGCACAGCACACTATGGTCTCAAGATAATTCAGCTGCACAGCACATTATGGTTTCAAGATAATTCAGCTGCACAGCACATTATGGTCTCAAGATAATTCAGCGGCACAGCACACTATGGTCCCAAGATAATTCAGCTGCACAGCACACTATGGACTCAAGATAATTCAGCTGCACAGCACACTATTGTCTCAAGATAATTCAGCTGCACAGTACACTATGGTCCCAAGATAATTCAGCTGCACAGTACACTATGGTCCCAAGATAATTCAGCTGCACAGTACACTATGGTCCCAAGATAACTCAGCTGCACAGTACACTATGGTCCCAAGATAACTCAGCTGCACAGTACCCTATTGTCTCAAGATCATTCAGCTGCACAGTACACTACGGTCTCAAGGTCATTCAGCTGCACAGTACACTATGGTCTCAAGATCATTCAGCTGCACAGTACACTATGGTCTCAAGGTCATTCAGCTGCACAGTACACTATGGTCCCAAGATAATTCAGCTGCACAGTACACTATGGTCCCAAGATAAATTCAGCTGCACAGTACACTATGGTCTCAAGATAATTCAGCTGCACAGTACACTATGGTCTCAAGTTAATTCAGCAGCACAGTACACCATGGTCTCAAGTTCATTCAGATGCACAGTACACTATAGTCCCAAGATCATTATGCTGCACAGTACACTATGGTCCCAAGATAATTCAGCTGCACTGTACACTATGGTCCCAAGATAATTCAGCTGCACGGTACACTATTGTCTCAAGATTATTCAGCAGGACAGAACACTATGGTACAAGATCATTCAGCTGCACAGTACACTATGGTCTCAAGATAATTCAGCTGCACAGTACACTATGGTCCCGTGACAATTCGGCTGCACAGTACACTATGGTCTCAAGATCATTCAGCAGCACAGTACACTATGGTCCCAAGATCATTAAGCTGCACAGTACACTATGGTCCCAAGATCATTCAGCTGCACAGTACACTATGGTCCCAAGATCATTCAGCTGCACAGCACACTATGGTCTCAAGATTATTCAGCTGCACAGCACACTATGGTCTCAAGATAATTCAGCTGCACAGTACACTATGGTCCCAATATAATTCAGCTGCACAGTACACTATGATCTCAAGATAATTCAGCTGCACAGCACACTATGATCTCAAGATAATTCAGCTGCACAGTACACTATGGTCCCAAGATAATTCAGCTGCACAGTACACTATGGTCTCAAGATAATTCAGCTGCACAGTACACTATGGTCCCAAGATAATTCAGCTGCACAGTACACTATGGTCTCAAGATAATTCAGCTTCACAGTACACTATGGTCTCAAGATAATTTAGCTGCACAGTACACTATGGTCCCGAGATCATTCAGCTGCACAGTACACTATGGTCCCAAGATAATACAGCTGCACTGTACACTATGATCTCAAGATAATTCAGCTGCACAGTACACTATGGTCTCAAGATAATTCAGCTGCACAGTACACTATGGTATCACGATCATTCAGCCGCACAGTACTCTATGGTCCCAAGATCATTCAGCTGCACATCACACTATGGTCTCAAGATAATTCAGCTGCACAGTACACTATGGTCCCAAGATAATTCAGCTGAACAGTACGCTATGGTCCCAATGTATTTCAGCTGCACAGCACACTATGGACACCAGATAATTCAGCTGCACAGTACACTATGGTCCCAAGATCATTCTGCTGCACAGTACATTATGGTCTCAAGATAATTCAGCTGCACAGTACACTATGGTCCCAAGATAATTCAGCTGCACAGTACACTATTGTCCCAAGATAATTCAGCTGCACAGTACACTATGGTCCCAAGATAACTCAGCTGCACAGTACACTATGTTCCCAAGATAACTCAGATGCACAGTACACTATGGTCTCAAGATAATTCAGCTGCACAGTACTCTATGGCTCAAGATCATTCAGATGCACAGTACACTATGGTCCCAAGATAATTCAGCTGCACAGCACACTATGGTCTCAAGATAATTCAGCTGCACAGCACACTATGGTCTCAAGATAATTCAGCTGCACAGCACACTATGGTTTCAAGATAATTCAGCTGCACAGCACATTATGGTCTCAAGATAATTCAGCGGCACAGCACACTATGGTCCCAAGATAATTCAGCTGCACAGCACACTATGGACTCAAGATAATTCAGCTGCACAGCACACTATGGTCTCAAGATAATTCAGCTGCACAGTACACTATGGCTCAAGATCATTCAGATGCACAGTACACTATGGTCCCAAGATAATTCAGCTGCACAGTACACTATGGTCCCAAGATAATTCAGCTGCACAGTACACTATGGTCCCAAGATCATTCAACTGCACAGTACACTATGGTCACAATATCATTCAGCTGCACAGCACACTATGGTCTCAAGATAATTCAGCTGCACAGCACATTATGGTCTCAAGAAAATTCAGCTGCACAGCACACTATGGTTTCAAGATAATTCAGCTGCACAGCACATTATGGTCTCAAGATAATTCAGCGGCACAGCACACTATGGTCCCAAGATAATTCAGCTGCACAGCACACTATGGACTCAAGATAATTCAGCTGCACAGCACACTATGGTCTCAAGATAATTCAGCTGCACAGTACACTATGGTCCCAAGATAATTCAGCTGCACAGTACACTATGGTCCCAAGATAATTCAGCTGCACAGTACACTATGGTCCCAAGATAACTCAGCTGCACAGTACACTATGGTCCCAAGATAACTCAGCTGCACAGTACACTATGGTCTCAAGATTATTCAGCTGCACAGTACACTATGGTCTCAAGATCATTCAGCTGCACAGTACACTATGGTCTCAAGATAATTCAGCTGCACAGTACACTATGGTCTCAAGGTCATTCAGCTGCACAGTACACAATGGTCCCAAGATAATTCAGCTGCACAGTACACTATGGTCCCAAGATAAATTCAGCTGCACAGTACACTATAGTCTCATGATAATTCAGCTGCTCAGTACACTATGGTCTCAAGTTAATTCAGCTGCACAGTACACCATGGTCTCAAGATCATTCAGATGCACAGTACACTATAGTCCCAAGATCATTATGCTGCACAGTACACTATGGTCCCAAGATAATTCAGCTGCACAGTACACTATGGTCCCAAGATAATTCAGCTGCACAGTACACTATTGTCTCAAGATCATTCAGCAGGACAGTAAACTATGGTACAAGATCATTCAGCTGCACAGTACACTATGGTCTCAAGATAATTCAGCTGCACAGTACACTATGGTCCCGTGACAATTCGGCTGCACAGTACACTATGGTCTCAAGATCATTCAGCAGCACAGTACACTATGGTCCCAAGATCATTCAGCTGCACAGTACACTATGGTCCGAAGATCATTCAGCTGCACAGTACACTATGGTCCCAAGATCATTCAGCTGCACAGCACACTATGGTCTCAAGATAATTCTGCTGCACAGCACACTATGGTCTCAAGATAATTCAGCTGCACAGTGCACTATGGTCCCAGGATAATTAGCTGCACAGTACACTATGGTCTCAAGATAATTCAGCAGCACAGTACACTATGGTCTCAAGATAATTCAGCTGCACAGTACACTATGGTATCACGATCATTCAGCTGCACAGTACTCTATGGTCCCAAGATCATTCAGCTGCACAGCACACTATGGTCTCAAGATAATTCAGCTGCACAGTACACTATGGTCCCAAGATAATTCAGCTGAACAGTACGCTATGGTCCCAATGTATTTCAGCTGCACAGCACACTATGGCCACAAGATAATTCAGCTGCACAGTACACTATCGTCCCAAGATCATTCAGCTGCACAGTAGACTATGGTCTCAAGATAATTCAGCTGAACAGTACACTATGGTCCCAAGATAATTCTGCTGCACAGTACACTATTGTCCCAAGAAAATTCAGCTGCACAGTACACTATGGTCCCAAGATAACTCAGCTGCACAGTACACTATGGTCCCAAGATAACTCAGATGCACAGTACACTATGGTCCCAAGATAATTCAGCTGCACAGTACACTATGGTCTCAAGATAATTCAGCTTCACAGTACACTATGGTCTCAAGATAATTCAGCTGCACAGTACACTATGGTCCCGAGATAATTCAGCTGCACAGTACACTATGGTCCCAAGATAATACAGCTGCACTGTACACTATGATCTCAAGATAATTCAGCTGCACAGTACACTATGGTCTCAAGATAATTCAGCTGCACAGTACACTATGGTATCACGATCATTCAGCTGCACAGTACTCTATGGTCCCAAGATCATTCAGCTGCACATCACACTATGGTCTAAAGTTAATTCAGCTGCACAGTACACTATGGTCCCAAGATAATTCAGCTGAACAGTACGCTATGGTCCCAATATATTTCAGCTGCACAGCACACTATGGACACCAGATAATTCAGCTGCACAGTACACTATGGTCCCAAGATCATTCAGCTGCACAGTACACTATGGTCTCAAGATAATTCAGCTGCACAGTACACTATGGTCCCAAGATAATTAAGCTGCACAGTACACTATTGTCCCAAGATAATTCAGCTGCACAGTACACTATGGTCCCAAGATAACTCAGCTGCACAGTACACTATGTTCCCAAGTTAACTCAGATGCACAGTACACTGTGGTCTCAAGATAATTCAGCTGCACAGTACACTATGGCTCAAGATCATTCAGATGCACAGTACACTATGGTCCCAAGATAATTCAGCTGCACAGTACACTATGGTCCCAAGATAATTCAGCTGCACAGTACACTATGGTCCCAAGATCATTCAACTGCACAGTACACTATGGTCACAAGATCATTCAGCTGCACAGCACACTATGGTCTCAAGATAATTCAGCTGCACAGCACACTATGGTCTCAAGATAATTCAGCTGCACAGCACACTATGGTTTCAAGATAATTCAGCTGCACAGCACATTATGGTCTCAAGATAATTCAGCGGCACAGCACACTATGGTCCCAAGGTAATTCAGCTGCACAGCACACTATGGACTCAAGATAATTCAGCTGCACAGCACACTATGGTCTCAAGATAATTCAGCTGCACAGTACACTAAGGTCCCAAGATAATTCAGCTGCACAGTACACTACGGTCCCAAGATAATTCAGCTGCACAGTACACTATGGGCCCAAGATAACTCAGCTGCACAGTACACTATGGTCCCAAGATAACTCAGCTGCACAGTACACTATGGTCTCAAGATCATTCAGCTGCACAGTACACTATGGTCTCAAGGTCATTCAGCTTCACAGTACACTATGGTCTCAAGATAATTCAGCTGCACAGTACACTATGGTCCCAAGATAATTCAGCTGCACAGTACACTATGGTCCCAAGATAATTCAGCTGCACAGTACACTATGATCTCAAGATAATTCAGCTGCACAGTACACTATGGTCTCAAGATAATTCAGCTGCACAGTACACTATGGTCTCAAGATAATTCAGCTGCACAGTACACTATGGTCACAAGATCATTCAGCTGCACAGCACACTATGGTCTCAAGATAATTCAGCTGCACAGTACACTATGGTCTCAAGATAATACAGCTGCACAGTGCACTATGGTCCCAGGATAATTAGCTGCACAGTACACTATGGTCTCAAGATAATTCAGCAGCACAGTACACTATGGTCTCAAGCTAATTCAGCTGCACAGTACACTATGGTATCACGATCATTCAGCTGCACAGTACTCTATGGTCCCAAGATCATTCAGCTGCACAGTACACTATGGTCCCAAGATCATTCAGCTGCACAGTACACTATGGTCTCAAGATAATTCAGCTGCACAGTACACTATGGTCTCAAGATAATTCAGCTGCACAGTACACTATGGTCCCAAGATAATTCTGCTGTACAGTACACTATTGTCCCAAGATAATTCAGCTGCACAGTACACTATGGTCCCAAGAGACCTCAGCTGCACAGTACACTATGGTCCCAAGATAACTCAGATGCACAGTACACTATGGTCTCAAGATAATTCAGCTGCACAGTACACTATGGCTCAAGATCATTCAGATGCACAGTACACTATGGTCCCAAGATAATTCAGCTGCACAGTACACTATGGTCCCGTGATCATTCAGCTGCACAGTACACTATGGTCTCAAGATCATTCAGCAGCACAGTACACTATGGTCCCAAGGTCATTCAGCTGCACAGTACACTATGGTCCCAAGATCATTCAGCTGCACAGTACACTATGGTCTCAAGATAATTCAGCTGCACAGCACACTATGGTTTCAAGATAATTCAGCTGCACAGCACATTATGGTCTCAAGATAATTCAGCGGCACAGCACACAATGGTCCCAAGATAATTCAGCTGCACAGTACACTATGTTCCCAAGATAACTCAGATGCACAGTACACTATGGTCTCAAGATAATTCAGCTGCACAGTACACTATGGCTCAAGATCATTCAGATGCACAGTACACTATGGTCCCAAGATAATTCAGCTGCACAGTACACTATGGTCCCAAGATAATTCAGCTGCACAGTACACTATGGTCCCAAGATCATTCAACTGCACAGTACACTATGGTCACAAGATCATTCAGCTGCACAGCACACTATGGTCTCAAGATAATTCAGCTGCACAGCACACTATGGTCTCAAGATAATTCAGCTGCACAGCACACTATGGTTTCAAGATAATTCAGCTGCACAGCACATTATGGTCTCAAGATAATTCAGCGGCACAGCACACTATGGTCCCAAGATAATTCAGCTGCACAGCACACTATGGACTCAAGATAATTCAGCTGCACAGCACACTATGGTCTCAAGATAATTCAGCTGCACAGTACACTAATGTCCCAAGATAATTCAGTTGCACAGTACACTATGGTCCCAAGTTAATTCAGCTGCACAGTACACTATGGGCCCAAGATAACTCAGCTGCACAGTACACTATGGTCCCAAGATAACTCAGCTGCACAGTACACTATGGTCTCAAGATCATTCAGCTGCACAGTACACTATGGTCTCAAGGTCATTCAGCTTCACAGTACACTATGGTCTCAAGATAATTCAGCTGCACAGTACACTATGGTCCCAAGATAATTCAGCTGCACAGTACACTATGGTCCCAAGATAATTCAGCTGCACAGTACACTACGATCTCAAGATAATTCAGCTGCACAGTACACTATGGTCTCAAGATAATTCAGCTGCACAGTACACTATGGTCTCAAGATAATTCAGCTGCACAATACACTATGGTCACAAGATCATTCAGCTGCACAGCACACTATGGTCTCAAGATCATTCAGATGCACAGTACACTATGGTTCCAAGATAATTCAGCTGCACAGTACACTATGGTCCCAAGATAATTCAGCTGCACAGTACACTATGGTCCCAAGATCATTCAACTGCACAGTACACTATGGTCACAAGATCATTCAGCTGCACAGCACACTATGGTCTCAAGATAATTCAGCTGCACAGCACACTATGGTCTCAAGATAATTCAGCTGCACAGCACACTATGGTTTCAAGATAATTCAGCTGCACAGCACATTATGGTCTCAAGATAATTCAGCGGCACAGCACACTATGGTCCCAAGATAATTCAGCTGCACAGCACACTATGGACTCAAGATAATTCAGCTGCACAGCACACTATGGTCTCAAGATAATTCAGCTGCACAGTACACTAAGGTCCCAAGATAATTCAGCTGCACAGTACACTATGGTCCCAAGATAATTCAGCTGCACAGTACACTATGGGCCCAAGATAACTCAGCTGCACAGTACACTATGGTCCCAAGATAACTCAGCTGCACAGTACACTATGGTCTCAAGATCATTCAGCTGCACAGTACACTATGGTCTCAAGGTCATTCAGCTTCACAGTACACTATGGTCTCAAGATAATTCAGCTGCACAGTACACTATGGTCCCAAGATAATTCAGCTGCACAGTACACTATGGTCCCAAGATAATTCAGCTGCACAGTACACTATGATCTCAAGATAATTCAGCTGCACAGTACACTATGGTCTCAAGATAATTCAGCTGCACAGTACACTATGGTCTCAAGATAATTCAGCTGCACAGTACACTATGGTCACAAGATCATTCAGCTGCACAGCACACTATGGTCTCAAGATAATTCAGCTGCACAGTACACTATGGTCTCAAGATAATACAGCTGCACAGTGCACTATGGTCCCAGGATAATTAGCTGCACAGTACACTATGGTCTCAAGATAATTCAGCAGCACAGTACACTATGGTCTCAAGCTAATTCAGCTGCACAGTACACTATGGTATCACGATCATTCAGTTGCACAGTACTCTATGGTCCCAAGATCATTCAGCTGCACAGCACACTATGGTCTCAAGATAATTCAGCTGCACAGTACACTATGGTCCCAAGATCATTCAGCTGCACAGTACAC
Organism: Congeria kusceri; assembly: GCA_027627225.1. Classification (NCBI taxonomy): domain Eukaryota; kingdom Metazoa; phylum Mollusca; class Bivalvia; order Myida; family Dreissenidae; genus Congeria; species Congeria kusceri. The sequence goes on along the minus strand of CM051032.1, from coordinate 72,245,520 downwards.
TATGGTCTCAAGATAATTCAGCTGCACAGTACACTATGGTCCCAAGATAATTCTGCTGTACAGTACACTATTGTCCCAAGATAATTCAGCTGCACAGTACACTATGGTCCCAAGAGACCTCAGTTGCACAGTACACTATGGTCCCAAGATAACTCAGATGCACAGCACACTATGGTCTCAAGATAATTCAGCTGCACAGCACACTATGGTTTCAAGATAATTCAGCTGCACAGCACATTATGGTCTCAAGATAATTCAGCGGCACAGCACACTATGGTCCCAAGATAATTCAGCTGCACAGCACACTATGGACTCAAGATAATTCAGTTGCACAGCACACTATGGTCTCAAGATAATTCAGCAGCACAGTACACTAAGGTCACAAGATAATTCAGCTGCACAGTACACTATGGTCCCAAGGTAATTCAGCTGCACAGTACACTATGGGCCCAAGATAACTCAGCTGCACAGTACACTATGGTCCCAAGATAACTCAGCTGCACAGTACACTATGGTCTCAAGTTCATTCAGCTGCACAGTACACTATGGTCTCAAGGTCATTCAGCTTCACAGTACACTATGGTCTCAAGATAATTCAGCTGCACAGTACACTATGGTCCCAAGATAATTCAGCTGCACAGTACACTATGGTCCCAAGATAATTCAGCTGCACAGTAAACTATGATCTCAAGATAATTCAGCTGCACAGTACACTATGGTCTCAAGATAATTCAGCTGCATAGTACACTATGGTCTCAAGATAATTCAGCTGCACAGTACACTATGGTCACAAGATCATTCAGCTGCACAGCACACTATGGTCTCAAGATAATTCAGCGGCACAGTACACTATGGTCTCAAGATAATACAGCTGAACAGTGCACTATGGTCCCAGGATAATTAGCTGCACAGTACACTATGGTCTCAAGATAATTCAGCAGCACAGTACACTATGGTCTCAAGCTAATTCAGCTGCACAGTACACTATGGTATCACGATCATTCAGCTGCACAGTACTCTATGGTCCCAAGATCATTCAGCTGCACAGCACACTATGGTCTCAAGATAATTCAGCTGCACAGTACACTATGGTCCCAAGATCATTCAGCTGCACAGTACACTATGGTCTCAAGATAATTCAGCTGCACAGTACACTATGGTCCCAAGATAATTCTGCTGTACAGTACACTATTGTCCCAAGATAATTCAGCTGCACAGTACACTATGGTCCCAAGAGACCTCAGCTGCACTGTCCACTATGGTCCCAAGATAACTCAGATGCACAGTACACTATGGTCTCAAGATAATTCAGCTGCACAGTACACTATGGCTCAAGATCATTCAGATGCACAGTACACTATGGTCCCAAGATAATTCAGCTGCACAGTACACTATGGTCCCGTGATCATTCAGCTGCACAGTACACTATGGTCTCAAGATCATTCAGCAGCACAGTACACTATGGTCCCAAAGTCATTCAGCTGCACAGTACACTATGGTCCCAAGATCATTCAGCTGCACAGTACACTATGGTCTCAAGATAATTCAGCTGCACAGCACACTATGGTTGTAAGATAATTCAGCTGCACAGCACATTATGGTCTCAAGATAATTCAGCGGCACAGCACACTATGGTCCCAAGATAATTCAGCTGCACAGCACACTATGGACTCAAGATAATTCAGCTGCACAGCACACTATGGTCTCAAGATAATTCAGCTGCACAGTACACTATGGTCCCAAGATAATTCAGCTGCACAGTACACTATGGTCCCAAGATAATTCAGCTGCACAGTACACTATGGTCCCAAGAAAACTCAGCTGCACAGTACACTATGGTCCCAAGATAACTCAGCTGCACAGTACACTATGGTCTCAAGATCATTCAGCTGCACAGTACACTATGGTCTCAAGATCATTCAGCTGCACAGTACACTATGGTCTCAAGATCATTCAGCTGCACAGTACACTATGGTCTCAAGGTCATTCAGCTGCACAGTACACTATGGTCCCAAGATAATTCAGCTGCACAGTACACTATGGTCCCAAGATAAATTCAGCTGCACAGTACACTATAGTCCCAAGATCATTATGCTGCACAATACACTATGATCCCAAGATAATTCAGCTGCACAGTACACTGTGGTATCAAGATAATTCAGCGGCACAGTACACTATGGTCGCAAGATAATTCAGCTGCACAGTACACTATGGTCTCAAGATAATTCAGCTGCACAGCACACTATGGTCCCAAGATAATTCAGCTGCACAGTACACTATTGTCCCAAGATCATTCAGCTGCATAGTACACTATGGTCACAAGATCATTCAGCTGCACAGCACACTATGGTCTCAAGATAATTCAGCTGCACAGTACACTATGGTCTCAAGATAACTCAGCTGAACAGTACACTATGGTCCCAAGATAACTCAGCTGCACAGTACACTATGGTCTCAAGATCATTCAGCTGTACAGTACACTATGGTCTCAAGATCATTCAGCTGCACAGTACACTATGGTCTCAAGGTCATTCAACTGCACAGTACACTATGGTCCCAAGATAATTCAGCTGCACATTACTCTATGGTCCCAAGATAAATTCAGCTGCACAGTACACTATGGTCTCAAGATAATTCAGCTGCACAGTACACTATGGTCTCAAGATAATTCAGCTGCACAGTACACCATGGTCTCAAGATTATTCAGCTGCACAGTACACTATGGTCTCAAGATCATTCAGCAGGACAGTACACTATGGTACAAGATCATTCAGCTGCACAGTACACTATGGTCTCAAGATAATTCAGCTGCACAGTACACTATGGTCCCGTGATCATTCAGCTGCACAGTACACTATGGTCTCAAGATCATTCAGCAGCGCAGTACACTATGGTCCCAAGGTCATTCAGCTGCACAGTACACTATGGTCCCAAGATCATTCAGCTGCACAGTACACTATGGTCCCAAGATCATTCAGCTGCACAGAACACTATGGTCTCAAGATAATTCAGCTGCACAGCACACTATGGTCTCAAGATAATTCAGCTGCCCAGTACACTATGGTCCCAATATAATTCAGCTGCACAGTACACTATGGTCTCAAGATAATTCAGCTGCACAGCACACTATGGTCTCAAGATAATTCAGCTGCACAGTACACTATGGTCCCAAGATAATTCAGCTGCACAGTACACTATGGTCTCAAGATAATTCAGCTGCACAGTATACTATGGTCCCAAGATAATTCAGCTGCACAGTACACTAAGGTCTCAAGATAATTCAGCTTCACAGTACACTATGGTCTCAAGATAATTCAGCTGCACAGTACACTATGGTCCCAAGATAATTCAGCTGCACAGTACACTATGGTCTCAAGATAATTCAGCTGCACAGTACACTATGATCTCAAGATAATTCAGCTGCACAGTACACTATTGTCTCAAGATAATTCAGCTGCACAGTACACTATGGTCTCAAGATAATTCAGCTGCACAGTACACTATGGTCACAAGATCATTCAGCTGCACAGCACACTATGGTCTCAAGATAATTCAGCTGCACAGTACACTATGGTCTCAAGATAATACAGCTGCACAGTGCACTATGGTCCCAGGATAATTAGCTGCACAGTACACTATGGTCTCAAGATAATTCAGCAGCACAGTACACTATGGTCTCAAGATAATTCAGCTGCACAGTACACTATGTTATCACGATCATTCAGCTGCACAGTACTCTATGGTCCCAAGGTCATTCAGCTGCACAGCACACTATGGTCTCAAGATAATTCAGCTGCACAGTACACTATGGTCCCAAGATAATTCAGCTGAACAGTACGCTATGGTCCCAATGTATTTCAGCTGCACAGCACACTATGGACACCAGATAATTCAGCTGCACAGTACACTATGGTCCCAAGAACATTCAGCTGCACAGTACACTATGGTCTCAAGATAATTCAGCTGCACAGTACACTATGGTCCCAAGATAATTCTGCTGCACAGTACACTATTGTCCCAAGATAATTCAGCTGCACAGTACACTATGGTCCCAAGAGACCTCAGCTGCACAGTACACTATGGTCCCAAGATAACTCAGATGCACAGTACACTATGGTCTCAAGATAATTCAGCTGCACAGTACACTATGGCTCAAGATCATTCAGATGCACAGTACACTATGGTCCCAAGATAATTCAGCTGCACAGTACACTATGGTCCCAAGATAATTCAGCTGCACAGTACACTATGGTCACAAGATCATTCAGCTGCACAGCACACTATGGTCTCAAGATAATTCAGCTGCACAGCACACTATGGTCTCAAGATAATTCAGCTGCACAGCACACTATGGTTTCAAGATAATTCAGCTGCTCAGCACATTATGGTCTCAAGATAATTCAGCGGCACAGCACACTATGGTCCCAAGATAATTCAGCTGCACAGCACACTATGGACTCAAGATAATTCAGCTGCACAGCACACTATGGTCTCAAGATAATTCAGCTGCACAGTACACTATGGTCCCAAGATAATTCAGCTGCACAGTACACTATGGTTCCAAGATAATTCAGCTGCACAGTACACTATGTTCCCAAGATAACTCAGCTGCACAGTACACTATGGTCCCAAGATAACTCAGCTGCACAGTACACTATGGTCTCAAGATCATTCAGCTGCACAGTACACTATGGTCTCAAGATCATTCAGCTGCACAGTACACTATGGTCTCAAGATCATTCAGCTGCACAGTACACTATGGTCTCAAGGTCATTCAGCTGCACAGTACACTATGGTCCCAAGATAATTCATCTGCACAGTACACTATGGTCCCAAGATAAATTCAGCTGCACAGTACACTTTGGTCTCAAGATAATTCAGCTGCACAGTACACTATGGTCTCAAGTTAATTCAGCTGCACAGTACACCATGGTCTCAAAATCATTCAGATGCACAGTACACTATAGTCCCAAGATCATTATGCTGCACAGTACACTATGGTCCCAAGATAATTCAGCTGCACAGTACACTATGGTCCCAAGTTAATTCAGCTGCACAGTACACTATTGTCTCAAGATCATTCAGCAGGACTGTACACTATGGTACAAGATCATTCAGCTGCACAGTACACTATGGTCTCAAGATAATTCAGCTGCACAGTACACTATGGTCCCGTGACAATTCGGCTGCACAGTACACTATGGTCTCAAGATCATTTAGCCGCACAGTACACTATGGTCCCAAGATCATTCAGCTGCACAGTACACTATGGTCCCAAGATCATTCAGCTGCACAGTACACTATGGTCCCAAGATCATTCAGCTGCACAGCACACTATGGTCTCAAGATAATTCAGCTGCACAGCACACTATGGTCTCAAGGTAATTCAGCTGTACAGTGCACTATGGTCCCAGAATAATTAGCTGCACAGTACACTATGGTCTCAAGATAATTCAGCAGCACAGTACACTATGGTCTCAAGATAATTCAGCTGCACAGTACACTATGGTATCACGATCATTCAGCTGCACAGTACTCTATGGTCCCAAGATCATTCAGCTGCACAGCACACTATGGTCTCAAGATAATTCAGCTGCACAGTACACTATGGTCCCAAGATAATTCAGCTCAACAGTACGCTATGGTCCCAATGTATTTCAGCTGCACAGCACACTATGGACACCAGATAATTCAGCTGCACAGTACACTATGGTCCCAAGATCATTCAGCTGCACAGTACACTATGGTCTCAAGATAATTCAGCTGCACAGTACACTATGGTCCCAAGATAATTCTGCTGCACAGTACACTATTGTCCCAAGAAAATTCAGCTGCACAGTACACTATGGTCCCAAGATAACTCAGCTGCACAGTACACTATGGTCCCAAGATAACTCAGATGCACAGTACACTATGGTCTCAAGATAATTCAGCTGCACAGTACACTATGGCTCAAGATCATTCAGATGCACAGTACACTATGGTCCCAAGATAATTCAGCTGCACAGTACACTATGGTCCCAAAATAATTCAGCTGCACAGTACACTATGGTCCCAAGATCATTCAACTGCACAGTACACTATGGTCACAAGATCATTCAGCTGCACAGCACACTATGGTCTCAAGATAATTCAGCTGCACAGCACACTATGGTCTCAAGATAATTCAGCTGCACAGCACACTATGGTTTCAAGATAATTCAGCTGCACAGCACATTATGGTCTCAAGATAATTCAGCGGCACAGCACACTATGGTCCCAAGATAATTCAGCTGCACAGCACACTATGGACTCAAGATAATTCGGCTGCACAGCACACTATGGTCTCAAGATAATTCAGCTGCACAGTACACTATGGTCCCAAGATAATTCAGCTGCACAGTACACTATGGTCCCAAGATAATTCAGCTGCACAGTACACTATGGTCCCAAGATAACTCAGCTGCACAGTACACTATGGTCCCAAGATAACTCAGCTGCACAGTACACTATGGTCTCAAGATCATTCAGCTGCACAGTACACTACGGTCTCAAGGTCATTCAGCTGCACAGTACACTATGGTCTCAAGATCATTCAGCTGCACAGTACACTATGGTCTCAAGGTCATTCAGCTGCACAGTACACTATGGTCCCAAGATAATTCAGCTGCACAGTACACTATGGTCCCAAGATAAATTCAGCTGCACAGTACACTATGGTCTCAAGATAATTCAGCTGCACAGTACACTATGGTCTCAAGTTAATTCAGCAGCACAGTACACCATGGTCTCAAGATCATTCAGATGCACAGTACACTATAGTCCCAAGATCATTATGCTGCACAGTACACTATGGTCCCAAGATAATTCAGCTGCACAGTACACTGTGGTATCAAGATAATTCAGCTGCACAGTACACTATGGTCGCAAGATAATTCAGCTGCACAGTACACTATGGTCTCAAGATAATTCAGCTGCACAGTACACTATGGTCCCAAGATAATTCAGCTGCACAGTACACTATGGTCCCAAGATCATTCAGCTGCATAGTACACTATGGTCACAAGATCATTCAGCTGCACAGCACGCTATGGTCTCAAGATAATTCAGCTGCACAATACACTATGGTCTCAAGATAACTCAGCTGAACAGTACACTATGGTCCCAAGATAACTCAGCTGCACAGTACACTATGGTCTCATGATCATTCAGCTGTACAGTACACTATGGTCTCAAGATCATTCAGCTGCACAGTACACTATGGTCTCAAGGTCATTCAACTGCACAGTACACTATGGTCCCAAGATAATTCAGCTGCACAGTACACTATGGTCCCAAGATAAATTCAGCTGCACAGTACACTATGGTCTCAAGATAATTCAGCTGCACAGTACACTATGGTCTCAAGATAATTCAGCTGCACAGTACACCATGGTCTCAAGATCGTTCAGCTGCACAGTACACTATGGTCTCAAGATCATTCAGCAGGACAGTACACTATGGTACAAGATCATTCAGCTGCACAGTACACTATGGTCTCAAGATAATTCAGCTGCACAGTACACTATGGTCCCAAGATATTTCAGCTGCACAGTACACTATGGTCCCTAGATAATTCAGCTGCACAGTACACTATGGTCTCAAGATAATTCAGCTGCACAGTACACTATGGTCTCAAGATAATTCAGCTGCACAGTACACTATGGTCTCAAGATAATTCAGCTGCACAGTACACTATGTTCCCAAGATAATTGAGCTGCACAGTACACTATGGTCCCAAGATAATTCAGCTGCACAGTACACTATGGTCTCAAGATAATTCAGCTGCACAGTACACTATGGTCCCAAGATAATTCAGCTGCACAGTACACTATGGTCCCAAGGTCATTCAGCTGCACAGTACACTATGGTCTCAAGATAATTTAGCTGCACAGTACACTATGGTCTCAAGATGATTCAGCTGCACAGTACACTATGGTCCCAAGATAATTCAGCTGCACAGTACACTATGGTCTCAAGATAATTCAGCTGCACAGTACACTATGATCCCAAGATAATTCAGCTGCACAGTACACTATGGTCTCAAGATTATTCAGCTGCACAGTACACTATGGTCCCAAGATAATTCAGCTGCACAGTACACTATGGTCCCAAGATCATTCAGCTGCACAGCACACTATTGTTAATTTGTTTACGTTCTCCTGCTAGTGTTTGAGCAATTAATGCAATAAGACAACTTTAAAATTAAATCCTGTATTTTTATTGCCCGTGGATGTAAGAATCATTACTTACTATGGATAAGAAACAATAAACTTCTATAAATGTAATATTTGGTCAACACTACATCGTTCAAATATGTTGAAATATTTATTTTAGGTATTTTGTTTGCAAACAATTATAATATGGCCGACACACAAAATCTATATATTTTATGGCGAAAAATTATCGCACCAAAAATTATTTGTTACAGATTTACACTTTAAAAAGGAATGCCATATAAAACTTGCATCAAATTCTTATTTCATTAGGATTTTCGCTAGCCTACATACATCAACATCATATGTAACTTACATCAACATTGTAAGTCACTGGGATTTTGACCCCTTACATCAACATCGTCAGTCACTGGGACTTTGCCCCCTAACATCAAAATCATAAACCATTGGGACTTTGACTAACCCTTACATCAAAATTGTAAGTCACTGGGACGTTGGTCCCATTAATCAACATCACAAGTCACTGGGACTTTGGCCCCATACATCAACATCATGAGTAACTGGGACTTTGGTCCCATACATCAACATCACAAGTCACTGGGACTTTTGCCCTGTTATATCAACATCATCAGTTATTGGGACTTTTGCCTCTTACATTAAAACCATAAGTAATTGGGACTTTTGCCCCTTACATCAACATCATAAGTCATTGGGACTTTGGCTCATTATAGCATAATCATTGGTTACTCAGACTGGCCCCTTACATCAAAATCATTGGTAACTCAAACTGGCCCCTTACATAAATCATAGGTTAATCATACTGGCCCCTTACACCAACATCATCAGTTACTCAGACTGGCCCCTTACGCCAACATCATCATTTACTCCGACTGGCCCTTACGCCAACATCATTAGTTACTCAGACTGGCCCCTTACGCCAACATCATCAGTTACTCAGACTGGCCCCTTACACCAATATCATCAGTTACTCATACTGACCCCTTACGCCAACATCATCAGTTACTCAGACTGACCCCTTACACAAACATCATCAGGTACTCGGACTGGCCCCTTTCACCAACATCATCAATTACTCAGACTGGCTCCTTACACCAACATCATCAGTTACTCAGACTGGCCCCTTACACCAACATCATCAGTTACTCAGACTGGCTTCTTACACCAACATCATCAGTTACTCAGACTGGCCCCTTACACCAACATCATCAGTTACTCAGACTGACCCCTTACACCAACATCAACAGTTACTCAGATGGGCCCCTTACGCCAACATCATCAGTTACTCAGACTGGCCCCTTACGCCAACATCATCAGTTACTCAGACTGGCCCCTTACACCAACATCATCAGTTACTCAGACTGGCCCCTTACACCAACATCATCAGTTACTCAGACTGGCCCCTTACGCCAACATCATCAGTTACTCAGACTGGCCCCTTACGCCAACATCATCAGTTACTCAGACTGGCCCCTTACGCCAACATCATCAGTTACTCAGACTGGCCCCTTACGCCAACATCATCAGTTACTCAGACTGGCCCCGTACGCCAACATCATCAGTTACTCAGTTTGGCCCCTTACGCCAACATCATCAGTTACTCAGACTGGCCCCTTACGCCAACATCATCAGTTACTCAGACTGGCCCCTTACGCCAACATCATCAGTTACTCAGACTGGCCCCTTACGCCAACATCATCAGTTACTCAGACTGGCCCCTTACACCAACATCATCAGTTACTCAGACTGGCCCCTTACACCAACATCATCAGTTACTCAGACTGGCCCCTTACACCAACATCATCAGTTACTCAGACTGGCCCCTTACACCAACAACATCAGTTACTCAGACTGGCCCCTTACATCACAATCATAAGCTTAGTCCCTATAAGTCATTGGAGCTTGTGATTAGTGCAGTCAACTTGATCTTGCATAGTGAAGACAATACAACCAACAAATGACAAGTCAACTGGCTAAATTGAACAGATCTGATTTCAATAATGTTAGAGTATAACATTAGGGAATTCAATGATTTATTTTCTCTGGAACCGGGTCACTTTAGCACGAACAATGTCTGAAGTGGATGGTGGTGATTCTGGGGCCAAATGCTTGGACAGTCTTCTTGGGTCACCCTCTTCTAACACCATCCGTTTCCCCATTCCAACTTTATCACTGATGCGCAGTTGGAACAGCATTTCTGCCATCTCAGGAACGTAGCCATAGGTTTTCATTTCCTTCTGTGGGAAGACCGACCAGCGCTTGCTTTTTATTGTAGCATCTGTGATGTCTGTGAAGATGACAAATGTTACACACATTAACGACTATTAACACACAATTCAACATTAGAAATATGAAATTATTTGTATTTTCTAGAATCTATTTGTCTATTTCATGTATCAAATCACAAAATTCTAAAATACTAAAATGAGGGTTCCTGAATACCTAACACATTATTTTTACTAAATAGCACATATTTAAAACTAAATATATGTCTTTCAATATACAAATAAAATTTTTTTATTTTTATGCATTATTTGTACCTAATTTCTCCATCTTTGTTGGTCTTCAGAGGTCTGTTGACATGGTGGTTGTGATCTATGGCTGCCAAGAGATTTCGTATTCTGTAGACAGGTGGTGAATACGCAAACCTCTTTGCACAGTACATTAGGATCAGCTGATGGAACACCTCGATATCGGCAGTAGTTCTAAAACATAATGCATAAACTATTTAAAATGTTCATGTAGTTACGTTGACATTATTTATTCTCTCATAAATACCGAGCTTGATAGAAATACCCCAGTACAACATCGTTTGATAAAACACAATTCAAATGTCATGTTATACCTGTAATTCGGGTAATATGACACTTTGCTCAGGAATCTTCTATCAAGGATCACAGCACTCAGGTCTTGTAAAACGCTTGTGTGGTCTGAAGTCGACAGCCATAGTTTTTCACGAACTTCATTTTCATCTAATGGGTCGTGCAGACACCCATGGATCCCAGTGCCTTGAGACAGGACCCACTCGTGCTTGTTTGTGATGTGATGTAAAACACCACGCCATATACTCTGGAAAACAAAAGGGTTGTGCTTCACGTCACAGTAATAAAAATGATTTCTGCATATAATGTAATTTTATGACCATGTTCATATGAAAACTGTCACTGGTTTTCAGACTTAATTTGTTACTAAGTAACTATCTTTGACTCAACAGCAGTGTGTTGATGGTATGTTGATCAATTCATTTATTTACTTCTGCCTTACTGGCATTTATACAGTTATAAAATTAAAATACAATGTATATTTTCAATAGAAATAATTTGTTAAAATAATTTGATAAAGATGATCAAATAAATCATGCCTACTCTAAATGCACATCAGGACTCACTAACAGTTAAAAAAATATGTACTTGGTACATTATATACGACTGTCATAAACGTAATTACTAAAATTATTCGTACTCTTCAGGAACAAATAAATATGAATCAGAATCTAACATAAACTAAAATTACCAATGAAAAAAAACACACTAAAATCATTGTTACGAGAAATTCTTCACAAGTCAGCCTTGCTGCAGGCAAACCACAAGTGGTTAACAATGTCTTTCTGCCAGGGTATTAACACTCTGTTTGCTTTTTTCTTAACAATCTGAAACAAACAAAACAAATATAATAAATATGTAAAACTTTGATTTGTGACCATTTCCTATAATAGTACAATGGATAAACTAATTACCAGTTTATTCACTAATACATTATTGGTTGCATAATAATGATGCAACCAATGATGTATTAGTTTACTAATTTAGTTAAGTAAACTGGTAATAAGTTTATCCATTTCATTTTATACTGATGATCTGATCTGAAACCTTTGGATACTGAGGTCTACAGTTACATGGATAAATGCTATGGTTAACTGAAAGAAAATACTATACTGCTATACTGTTTGTTTACACACAAACTTGAATGAAAATGTTTTAAACAAAAAACAATAATATTAAATAAATAGTGTGTTGTTGTTTTTTTTACCTTTCCAAGACGTTTACCAAGGTTCTTGGCAGCATGCCATATATCATGGGAGTGTTTGATTTCTGGGTACTTTTTTTCTACAAATTTGAAACAGGATTAATACTGGAATGCAATTTAAACAGGTATCAGCTAGCCTAGAGATTAAGTTGTAGATTAAAGAGCATGTTTTCCAATCCATGAAACATAACGCATTATCAATCCATGAAACATGATGTATTATCAATCCATGAAACATTATGTATTATCAATCCATGAAACATTATGCGTTACTATGCACATCTGACAAGTTTGTAAATATCGTCTGTTTTCAAACTTCATATGAATATGTATGTACCTAGTTTAAGGTCAAATGCATTAAAAGCACAATAGAACTAGATGATTATATACATTGTCATAATAATGTCTGTTGTAAACTTTTAGCACTAGATATTATCTTAGCTGTCATTGTGATGTAGACGAAAACGGCATTGGTAACAAACATGCTCATAATTGATCCAATTCATATGGGCGTCTGTTACAACTTCTTCAATCTGGATGTGTTTGCTATTTAGTTCCTCGACAGCCTCTTGAAATCCCACTTTTTCCATGTTTGCTGATTTTCGGTCAGTTGATCTTTTATCCATGGTTTTTAAGGTCAGGATTTTCTTACTATCATATTCCATAATAGTATACGAACAATACTGGGCAGAATGGCCTAGAGAATCATTACGTCCATCACCTAGAAAAATAGGGAATGCATTTTGTACTGATATCATCTGACTATAAATCCAACTACAGTGTTACACATTCAACATATATACATGCTTAAGAAGTTAATACTTGTAATGGTAACCACTTGTAATCTATAGTTTTTTGTCAATTATGCCCACTTAAGCTTAAGAAAAAGGGAACTTAAATAAACTGAGTGTATAACAAGTACACAAATCAGAATGTAAAAAAATGAAGTTGAAGATCTAAAACAGGAATGGTTAACCTTAGACAACAAGCGGTATGATGGCAATTACACGTGTTGCCTTTCGTTTGGACAGTCAGAAACATTGAAGGAAGATACACATTAAAACTATGTTTCTTACCCATCACGATCAACTTCTGGCCTTTAAAGCTGTTTAGGACCTGGCTTTTCTGCTTCGCCCAATAGCCATCAACAAGAGGAATCAGGTATGCTCCCTGTATTTTATGAAAGGATGTGCTGGACATGATTTTAAAGTTCATGTGCTTTGCCCAGAGTGACAGCTTTCCAAAATTGTTACCCGATGTAAAAGTTGCTAGGGCAAACATCAGGTCCCCACCATGAAGCCTTCTGTTCAACACAGGCTGGGCACACCAACGGTTCAATATATGGCCAGCACCACACACCTATTAAAAAAAGGAAAATTATCCATAATTTATAATAAAAATACAAAATGTCCTGCGTCAAAGTAATCACAATTGGTGGTCAATAAAGCAGCCCGGTGTATGAACCTGATGTTAAAGGTTACAACACACTTAATCGACCGTTACAAAGGATTATTATTACAAACTTTGGAGCATAGACGCCATTATCCTGTTGCACATATCTAGTTCTATTTTAGCACTTAAGTTACATATCAGGTCTTTTCTGAACTAAACGACCATGGGAGAAATAACATTTACAATGTTTTCTTTGAAATAAGGATTATACCAGTTGTCAAGGCAAATAAAGAATGACTGTGTTAATGAGTGTTTGTCTTTTATTTTATATTGTATTTTGCATGATAAGAATATTATCTCACCCATTTCAAACGCATGGCTGATCCAATAAAATCATCCTTGATGATGATGTTGGTTTTGTCTGGACATCATTTCACTGAACACGATACCACATTGATGCGTGCCAAGGAAAGGATTGCCGATACATAGGCAAAACAGACAGTTGCAACTGTCAAGTGGACACTGTCCGCCTCTGTCCTAAGTCGATGAACACCCGGACTAGGGTCATCATCTGCCGGCTCTTCTTCGTCATAGTCATCTTGGCCTTCTTCCCCAAATGCCTCCTCTTCAAACGTCACTTCAGCATATTTGCTGTTCACATCATCTGGTCTGAAGAAAATTAATAATAAACAATCATAAAGTGAACTGCTGTTCAGAAGGAACAGGGGAAAAAGTCAGCTCATATATTTGACATTTTCTAATAAAATGGTAAATCCAGGCATTTTATTATGTCAATGTTGTATTATGTTAAGAGGTCTATAGACATGGTTTCTTTATTTGTCATTGAACATTTGCAAACATATATATAATTTCAAATTATTCAACTATTTCTATCTACATCTTTCCATAGTTTGAATGCTTACTACTATAGTAATATTGTGAAAATAAGAATTATTCATTATTAATTATGCAAAAGATACTTTGCAATAAATTTGTCTACAAATTGTCAATCGATTGATTATAACGATCAATTTATATTAAACACAAAACAAAACTGTAAGAACTTACAAGACAGCTTCAAAGCTTAAACTTGGCTTATAATCGGGGTCGTCCTCATCTTCATCATCCTCTTCCGTGTTCGTTACATCGATAGATAAGCTGCAAAAAGATTGACACACTGTAGTTTGTGCAAAAGGTGTTGCAACATTACACACATTTCTGATGTACAAATGCTTCAATATGGTTTATCAATGTTAAAGGTTCATTTTTACCGAAAAAAAAGACATGCCACCGGTTAGTGCTGGATAGCCCATTTGAAATAGATCAAGGTCAAAGTATGGTTGGGTGAAATGGGTGGATTGGGAATGGTCATAAGCAACATCTGTGTAAGTATCCAAGTGCTGTAGTAAGCGTGGGTGGTGCTTGACGAAGCGGTAAAATCTATTTAACCTTGTCACAGACAGACGGACAGACAGCCACTATATGCCACCCGTATTAAGATGCCGGGAGCATAAAAACAACTTATTTTATTACAATTACTATCAAATATATTCATTAAAAAAGTTTTGCATACTGAAAAGGGTCGGTAAAAGAGGCAAACTTCGGGTTTGACAATATTCCATGGCCCTGCTTTCTCTTTGTTGGACCTGTAGCACAAGAAGCCACCTCTGGTACACTGGCATTACATATGTCAGTTCCTGGCGCTGTCAGTGTGGTCTCCTCATCTGATGAGTTTTTTCCTTCAGTAGCAGTCATCGTGCTTGCACTAAACTAATAACACTAAATATTATTGTCACATGAAACAACTCAAGTTATTTCAGGACAGCATAGATATAAAAGAACATTTACAAATGTATTCTGCTGAATGAATTTCTCCCATTGATTTGCATGTCAGTATGTTTAAATGAACAGAGTTCAATGCCATGCAAATGTCTGAAACAATATATTTATATCAACTAATTATTGAAGTCTAAAATGGGCATAATGTCATGGTTCTTGTCATAATTAGTATATAATACTCATCTCATCATGCAGGAGAAACATATACAGGGCGAAAACTCTAGGTCAATTAGTTAAAAGAAGGACCACAACAACAAACCTAACCAAAGCATATGCTGATACTGCTCAATTGGCAACAATAGCTATTATTCTTTTGTTCAAAATATCACTCAGGCAAAAAAGCAATGAAATCAAATTCAATGCAATTATCTTGCCTCTCAGTTTCACTGGATACAGAAGAAATTCCAGATACAGGTGGTTCAAATACTTGTGCAGAGGGCCCAGCTTTGGCTGGAGTACTTGTTGTGGTCTTCCCTTTTTGTTTCGTTCCTTGAGCTTCACAACTTGAAATACTATAAACAAGCAATATAGCATTAGGTATTCAATATTATAGATTAGTGATCATACATTTAAAATAATAATGGGATAAATAGTAATTATTATAGTAATTAAAAGGCATAAAAATATAATAAAATAACTTAAAATTGTATATACCCGAATGAGATACCTTGAATGTTTATACAATATAGGTTATACACCGACAGTTAACTAAGACATCATGATCAGCATTTACTTTGTAGAAACTTGTCTGACTTTCAACATGGCAAAACAATGAATACTTATAATTATTTTTAACGTATAATGACTTGAATGTGAGATTTTAAAACATCCAAAGCAATATATATTATTAATTTATTATAAATACACTGACTGGGAATGAATAGACCAGGTACGAATTTGGTTTTTACGAATGGATCATTTTTATCCGATCGCTATGCATATTTGTAACATTACAATAAAACTAAGACAGAAGCTATCGTATTCCAACATACTACCCAGTTATATATCAATGCATAAAACTGAAATGATAAATAATCAAACAAAAACTTAATGGTGTTGAACAAGTTGAAAAGATAACGCCACACTCACTGATCTAAAAGAAATTGGGCCGTTTCCTCGTTGGATCGAAACTTATGCTTTTTTGGAAGCTTCTCCACCTCAACACTTCATTCCCAATCGTAATTTGACAGAGGCTGTATGTCTGTTTCGCTTCTTTTCTACGTTTTTCTTTCTCTTCTTGCGACAGTATCAATTTTCCTTTTAAACTTGACGCCATTTTAGTTTTATTTGAAAAAACGACTTCGGGAACGACTCGTTTCCATTGTCGAGATAGTCACTGTGGCCATAAGCGACTTTTATTCCATAGTTAAATTGCATGATTTTAGGCTTAATACTAATAAATTATAAAATAACTTTGATCTGGAATAAGGACTATAATTTATATTAAAACTACGAATTAATATCAATCCACTAATAGTAGTTGACACATTGGCATTATTTATTTTCAAATAAACACATAAATGAATAAATGCTTCAAATATGTATAACTAGAGTAGATTGCTAGTTTTATGGGAGTATTTCCATATCAGGTGACCTATGGCGATTTTTATGAGAAAAGAGGCACATCAAGTAACCTATGGCTACAGAAAAGGGCGATTTCTATAATAATATAAGTAAATTAAGTGCCCTGTGGGCACAGTAAATGGCCATTTCTATGTGAATATACGCACATCCAGTGGACTATGGCCGCAGTAAATGATCATTTCTAGGATAATATACGCACATCCAGTGGCCTATGGCCACAGTAAAAGACAATTTCTATGATAATATACTTAAATTAAGTGACATATGGCCACAATAAATTGACATTGCTATTTTAATATAAGCACATCCAGTGACCTATGGCACAGTAAATGGCCATTTCTATGATAATATACACACATCCAGTGGCCTATGGCCACAGTAAATGGCCTTTTCTATGTCATTATACACACATCCAGTGGCATGTGGCCAAAGTAAATTGTTTTTTCTATATGAATATACGCACATCCAGTGGCCTGTGGCCACAGTAAATGTTTTTTTCTATGTGAATATACGCACATCCAGTGGCCTATGGCCACAGTAAATGGCCTTTTCTATGTGAATATACGCACATCCACTGGCCTATGGCCACAGTAAATGGCCTTTTCTATGTGAATATACGCACATCCACTGGCCTATGGCCACAGTAAATGGCCATTTCTATGTGAATATACGCACATCCAGTGGCTTATGGCCACAGTAAATGGCCATTATATGTGAATATACGCACATCAAGTGGCCTATGGCCACAGTAAATGGCCATTTCTATGATAATAAATGCACATCCAGTGGCCTATGACCACAGTAAATGGCCATTTTTATGTGAATATACGCACATCCAGAGGCCTATGGCCACAGTAAATGGCCATTTCTATGATAATAAACGCACATCCAGTGGCCTATGGCCACAGTATATGGCCTTTTCTATGCGAATATACGCACATCCAGTGGCATATGGCCACAGTAAATGGCCTTTTCTATGTGATTATACGCACATCCAGTGGCCTATGACCACAGTAAATGGCCTTTTCTATGTGAATACACGCTCATCTAGTGGCCTATGGCCACAGTAAATGGCCTTTTCTATGTGAATATACGCACATCCAGTGGCTTATGGTCACAGTAAATGGCCTTTTCTATGTGATTATACGCACATCCAGTGGCTTATGGCCACAGTAAATGGTCATTTATATGATAATATACGCACCTCTAGTGGCCTATGGCCACAGTAAATGGCCATTTCTATGATAATATACGCACATCCAGTGGCTTATGGCCACAGTATAAGGCCATTTCTATGTGAATATACGCTCATCTAGTGGCCTAAGGCCACAGTAAATGGCGATTTTTTTGATAATATATGCACATCTAGTGGCCTATGGCCACAGTAAATGGCCTTTTCTATGTGAATATACGTACATTCAGTGGCCTATGGCCACAGTAAATGGCCATTTCTATGATAATATAAGCATATCAAGTGGCCTGTGGCCACAATACATGGCCATTTGTATTTTAGTATACGCACATCCAGTGCCCTAGGGCCACAGTAAATGGCCTTTTCTATGTGAATATACGCACATCCAGTGGCCTATGACCACAGTTAATGGCCATTTCTATGATAATATACGCACATCCAGTGGTCTATGCGCACAGTTAATGGCCTTTTCTATGTGAATATACGCACATCCAGTGGCCTATGACCACAGTAAATGGCCTTTTCTATGTGAATATACGACATCCACTGGCCTATGGCCACAGTAAATGGCCATTTCTATGTGAATATACGCACATCCAGTGGCCTATGGCCAGAGTAAATAGCCATTTCTATGTGAATATATGCACATCCAGTGGCCAATGGCCACAGTAAATGGCCATTTCTATGATAATATGCGCACATCCAGTTGCCTCTGGCCAAAGTATATGGCCTTTTCTATGTGAATATACGCACATCCAGTGGCATATGGCCACAGTAAATGGCCTTTTCTATGTGATTATACGCACATCCAGTGGCTTATGGGCACAGTAAATGGCCTTTTCTATGTGAATATACGCTCATCTAGTGGCCTATGGCCACAGTAAATGGCCTTTTCTGCGTGAATATACGCTCATCCAGTGGCCTATGGCCACAGTAAATGGCCATTTCTATGATAATATACGCACATCGAGTGGCCTCTGGCCACAGTAAATGGCACTTTCTATGTGAATATGCGCTCATCTAGTGGCCTATGGCCACAGTAAATGGCCTTTTCTGTGTGAATATACGCTCACCCAGTGGCCTGTGGCCACAGTAAATGGCCATTTCTATGATAATATACGCACATCCAGTGGCCTCTGGCCACAGTAAATGGCCATTTCTATGATAATACATGCACATCCAGTGGCTTATGGCCACAGTAAAAGGCCATTTCTATGATAATATACGCATATCCCGTGGGCTATGGCCACAGTAAATGGCCTTTTCTATGTGAATTTACGAACATCCAGTGGCCTATGGCCACACTAAATGGCCTTTTGTATGTGAATATACGCACATCCAGTGGCCTATGGCCACAGTAAATGGCCTTTTCTATGTAAATATACGCACATCCAGTGGCCTATGGGCACAGTAAATGGCCTTTTCTATGTGAATATACGCTCATGTAGTGGCCTATGGCCACAGTAAATGGCCTTTTCTATGTGAATATACGCACATCCAGTGGCCTATTTATTGTGCACAGGAAGTACGATTTATACAGGCAGGGGTTCTTAAACAAGTTAATGTTCACTTAGCAGACTCTATCATACATGTTGGGCTAAAATGAAAAGAATGAAAGCCTTGATTATTCAGGTTTTAATCCAAGAGAACTGCATCGGATTCTAATTTTAGTTCAAAATCCGTTGACTAGTATGCATTTTTGTACCAAAGAATTGATCATTGATATATTTAAAATATATACATATCAATAATAACATACATGTATGTCAAAACATAATTAAGTACAGTTATAGTTCAAACATCAACAGAACTGACACCATACATATCTTGTGCAAAATAATAATTCTTTGAAAAAAAAGCATCTTAAGATTTGGGTCTGTACTGAAATAAACATTCCGATAACTGAGCCAAACTACACGCTCCTTAAAAGCCAGTTGTTGGTATTAAATAAATTATTTATTATTATTAACATCATTTATTGTCAATAAACATCAATGCTGCAAAAAATATCAAAATAGCTATGTCTGTCTGGTTAAAATGTGTTGCATACTCTGTCATAATAGCGTACCCAGTTGATACAGATGAATGTATCTAAACAAGATGGTCAAAGTGTTCGTGGTCGTCACCTAAGTATAAAATCAAGTTCACCGACAAATATTTGTAGCCAATATTTCGTTATCTCCGCTTACTATTTGGTTGTCTCCCCTTACATAAAAATAACATTTTCTCACTAACTATAATTAGTAATCGACATTAAGTGGGATCATAACAAGACTGTGGCAAGACATAGACGAAAACCAAAAGCAAAAGAAAATAGAATGTAAACAAAAATATATATCGTGTCTAATGACTTGTACTCATATGAGCGGGCCAATATTTTATCTGTCAATTTGTAACATACCCTTTCAATGTTCAGACATGCGGATGGGAAGCAGCTTTCAGCTTCATGGATAAATGCATTGACGATTATTGTTCAAGTTGTTAAAAGTAATTTTAATGACGACGGACGACGAACAATGGACGCCCGACAGTTATGACCACTATATCTCACCCTTGAGCAATTTGGTTCAGGTGAGCGTAATACCTAATAAACAACAAAAATGTTATTGAAGAGGTTATTTATGCCACACAGTGAATCTTATTTATGAACGGAAATGAATAATTAACACAAACAGATAGTTGTAGTAGGTCAAAGGGATAGTCATAGAGACCATAAATATAGTTCATATCTTACACATATGTAACTGTCAACATAATAATTTATAAAACTCATATTTTAGTTTTTATTTTATGCATAGTGTGCATATGTGTAGAGTATTTTAGGCTTCCAATGCCATAAACAAGTTACGTAGTTAATATAATGTTCCTTTTACTTAGATGAGAATAAACAAACAGCTAGGCTCACAGGAAAAAAACTAACATAATTTATAACACGTTTGAATAGAATAATGTACAGCAAAATATAATAAGTTAAATATTGCATGCAGTATCAGGGTTGATACTATTTACTTACTCTACTTGTTCCCCAGTCTATTGCTTCACGGTAAATAAATTACTAAAAACCACACGCACATCTGTCTATAATTGTCTTATATATACTTCAAATTAATTCAATAGGTTATCATGCAGTGTCACGTTTTTCCTATATACAAACACCAAAACATGGGCGTATTAATGCAATATATTGTTGTACAAAGTGACTGATCTATTATGAATAAACAGACAGTGCAGTATGTATTATGTAATAATAATATAGAAATACATAGAAATTTTCAACAATAATAATAATGAAATTAAGAACGTTTACAGTTACAGAAATAACTTGTCATATTATCAATTATTAAAATGTATAGAAAATATACTTCTGTATGTTGATGTTGCATTTAACTAAATAAAGCAGACAATTAAAATAAGTAATAGTTGTAATAATTAATACTATCACATACACAAATAATGCCATACATGTATTTTTAAACTTCTACGAATATGGACATATAATATTTCACAGTAAACATCAAATACTATTTCTCAAATTCACAATTTTTGTGGCTGCTCCATTAAAGGTTGAACAGCGCACCATTTAAGGAAGTGAGCATAAAACAAATTTATACAATTATACGCTATAATGTTGGTTCTTAACTCTATGTACCTGTGGAAACTGTGCTTTCTCCCACAGTGAAATGTATAAAATTAAGCGCATGTATAAGTCCCACATTAATTCACAACTGATCCATATCTACCAGTACTGTAAGTTGGAAGAAATCAGTTTTGGAGACTCTCACCTTGTAATTCATGCTTTGTCTTCACGCCTGTGAAGTAAAAATGACACACATAAAGCATTAATGCATTTTCACTGATTTGATTACTAACTTGATATCTTGTTAAAGTTGTTATCATTTTCTTCTTGGATAATTGAATATGATACGTTTAGTTGTCTGAAAATAGAGTGAAAAAGCAGGTTAGCTGCTGATCCAGTTATCACCTATACATAAAGTACATTACATAAACTAAAATGTGTTCAGTCCATCGGCAAGTGCTTTCAGTAAGGTTTTCCTTCCTTCGGTATGTGTCAACAAAGCATTAGCCTCTTCATAGGAGCTTGACTTCACCTGTAAAATTACACAAACAATGTTAACATTTGATAGAAGTGATGTGTTAACGGTCAGGCAAGTGTTGCATTCTTTTTTTTTTTATCTACGTAAAACACACTTAGAACAGTAAATATTTAATAAAAATCTTAAATCTACGAGCAGAGAATTACAGTTTTTATGTAACAAGATACAGACACATGATAACTTGATTTGTTTTGGTATATATGTATGCTTTAACTAAAATCTGAAAAAAGAGTACTTTTTACAAAAATAATTCACGAAGCTTCCCATTGTTTAACAAACCATTTCACAATCTTCAGTTATTGCTGAAACAACTTTGATACATTTTCTTATTCTTTTAGAAATTAATACCACTTACATATCCTTCAGAGCCGAATAGGTTTTCAGTTGACTAACAAATAATTTTAGGATTTTTAAATATAATCGTTTTTAGGCATTCTACATAACAGTTTCAAAACTGGTGCAACGTTCCAAAACTTCATGATTTTTTTCATAAATGCAATTTTGATGTGTTATGTATTTACAGGGCACTGTACCAAACAAACACGTAGTATTTATTTACAGTTGGATACTCACATTTTCCATTATAGCAACTAAGGCTTCTTTAAACAAAACTAGGCTGACATACTCGTAAACTAGTCTGTAATATGAAAACAAGAACAATATTAGTCATAAATCTGACATTGTTAAGCTGATACGTGTACCCAATAATATGTACACCAAACTAAAATAAACTAAAATAAAATATATATTTTTATTAACGTTATGAAATGCCAAATTTTATTTATTTTAGATACTTTAATAATTACAAAATTGATTTGATTTACATATGCACAGTTGCCATGTATGAAACAAATATATCCACAATGAACTTACAGCGTATCTGTGGAAAACATCCGTTTAAGGCTGCTGTTTGCGTAATAAATGCTGGCTTGAATTGTAAATGGGCTGAAATAAATAAATATAAAATCACTGAAATACATATAATAATAAGAATATTTAGTTGGACACCAAAAAGAAATACACAGACTGTTATAAATATGCTCAGTTACAGCACGATTTACAAACCTACAGCTGGCATATTTAATAATACATAATATTATTTCAGTGTATGTATTTCAAATGAAGAAAAGAATACAGATTGTAGCAACACGATATGTTTATAAAGTTGTAGTGCCCTTTCTTGGTCCAAAGCAATCTTTAAAATACAAAGGTTGGGAAAATTAGATGAAAACTGTTGGACTTCAAGAGCGGCCAAGGCTAAAAAGGCCAACAAGGATTATTCAAGGGCCATAACTCTGCAGTTACTGGGTCAATTTGGCTAAATATCGAACTTTACCTGGATTGCATGCCCACAAGCTTCTTATTACGTTTAGCGAATATTAGATTAAACAGTCGACTTAGAGAGCGGACAAGAATGTGGTATATTGATTTACATTTTCAAACCAATATGCATCGCCAAACAAGAATATAAGTACATCAAACATAAAAGCGTTAGCTCATTCCATGTTATTGAGTTACAAAACGTTTCAAATTTAATGTTCTTTCAGTGTTAAAAAAATAATGCTCATTTTATCTGGGTATTTAAGCTATCACAAGCTCCTTAACATCACAACGTGGACGCCAACTAATATGCACACTAGAAACATAATCAAATTACCCTAATTTCTTCACAAGTCTATCTTTGACGTTTTGTTCTACCATCAGAAGAGCCTGAAAGAAAAAACTCATAACTAGAATTGTCACATGAATGAAGAATAACCCGCAACCATATGGCCTTGTCACAAAACTATGGCATCTATTTGAAAGAAATAGACCGAAGGGAATGCTTTAATTTGTGAATGTTTAACTGTGTATATGGACACACTTATGTTCAATAGGAGCCCTAACTCTGTCAACATTTAGTGGTTTGTAACCAAAGTCTAGCTTTAGCTGTATTTTATGATGTTACACGTACAAGTATCTAAAAAAAATTAATATGTGAAGCCTTTCAACAGATATTGTCCGCGTGTTTAGGATTTTAAGTCGAAAAGGGGCCATCATTTTGTTCACATAAGGTGTTTTGTAAGTCAAAATCGACCTGTTTTTTATGCTGTTACACCTGCGAAGTAAAATGATTTTATTCTGTTAAGCCCTTCATAGGTTATCATCCGAAAACATTGTCTTTGGAAATGTTTAAGTTCAATAGGGGCCATAACTCGCTCAACATTTGTTGTTTTTTTAACCAAAGGCGAACTTGTCCTGTTTTGTAAGATGTTACACATAAGTACCTAAGATTTAAATATGTGAATCATTTCAAGATTCCGGAAACAGTTTTTAGGAAAACTAAGTAGAAAAGTCATAACTCAGCCAACATGAAATGGTATGTAACCAAAAACGAGCTTTGACCTGTATTTTATGATGTTACACATGTGTACCAAACATTATTTGAATATGTCAAGCCTTTCATGAGTTCTTGTCCGGAAACGTGTTTTCAGGGAGTCCAAGTCGAAAAGGGGCCATAACTCTGTCAAAATGTAATGTGTTTTCAGGACAAATAAGGTTTCAGTTGAAGACAAAAAACATGAAAATGGTGAAGTCATACCTCTTCTTAAAAAACGCCGGATCCGTAACCCTTCAATCTTGGGAAATTGTTCTTTGTTACAAATTCACAGTGGCGTTGCAGCCACTTCTCTTTGCTATAAAGGATGAAGCATATACAAGATGAACTAGAAATTAAAACAATGCTTCCAAAATTACAGTTCGTGTTATAGCAACTTAAATGTACAAAACAACAATATTCAAGTAAAATAAGCATTCTTTTGTTTCAAATCTGAATGTATTTAGCGTAATACAGCGTCATACATGAATGTTAACTTTTTGTGAGTGTTCACCTTTATATATCCTGATCAATTCTTTACAATGGATTAAACGTGTATGTTTTATGTCACCATGATTTTGAATAACTGATTTTACCTTTTTTGGCCAGGAAACGTCACTATTTCGATACAGCGCTTGAATGCTGTTTTCATCTAAAAACAAATACAACGAAAACAGTCTTACAAGACAATCTGTTTCTGTCAGGTAAACAAGTTTTCTGTTGAACAGAGATATAATTCGAAGAGTATTTTTTAAATAGCTGTATGCATCAAGTAATGGCCACTACATCTTGGATAGCGTAACTTATGCACATAGAACATAATAAGTATGGATTATAGTTTTAACCTGAAATTGTTATAATATCTTAAGTGGCAATTTTAAGCAATTTGGCAATAAAGAGCATAACAGTAGTTAATTTTTTATTTGGCAGAAATGTAAATAGCACACACATTAACAAATTGTCAGTTCACATTGAGATTAGATAGCAATTTTTTGTTTGTAATCTAATGTTACATCCGTTTAGGTCAAGAAATTTTTACATTGTTACATACTTTAAAGGGCGTATCGATGGTAGATCAACAATAACATTTGCAAAATTAAGGTTCATTTATCTTAATAAAATTAAACAGTGTTAAGGATGATAGTTTTGATTTTACATATAAATGTTTGACCAACATGTATTATATTATTATATAAACACTGGCAGTCAAATGTCTTTGATCCCAGAACTACAAAGGGAATGCCATTATACTCTTGTCGTCCCACCCTCACTTGAGGTCGGTCTTCGAGGTACACATGTTTTGCTGTTTGTATGCCTACAAAATATTAACATTAAAATCACATTTCAGTCGAAAAAAAAAACAATAGTTTTTTTTTTATATGCCAGTCAGGACCTCTCTTGTTATTTAATATGCATCATTTTTTTCTTGATAAATTATTTTACTAATTTTCAAGGAGACATTTAACACTATATCAAAAACAAAAAATATGCAGTAGATCTAGTAAAGCTGTACAGGATATTTGTTGACTTCGGTGTAAGATCGTATTTTATTTCACGAGTTTTCATGGAAAATGATATTTTCACGAGTGGTGAAGCCACTAGTGAAAATATATTTTTTCTATGATCACGAGTGAAATAAAATACGATCTTACACCGAAATCAACAAATTTTAATTTTATTTTATGCTTTTGGACAATAAATAAATAAAATTGCGCGAGATAAGCTTAAACGTCACAAGTTCGTGTATTTTGACGTCATAATAATGACATCATAAATTATTCCAAAACTCGTTAGTATGGTGGGGAAAAAGTGCCATATTGTGTAAGTCGTTGTCGCTAAATTATGATTCTGTCGAATTTTATAATGTGTTGTATGTAAACACATGCATGTACATACTGAACATGTATAATCTATTTGCCAAGGGTCGTAAACCACTACTTGTAGATCGATGTTATTTATGGAAAAATAGTCCGTTTTATGTTATGAAAATAT
This sequence comes from Congeria kusceri, assembly GCA_027627225.1. Lineage (NCBI taxonomy): Eukaryota > Metazoa > Mollusca > Bivalvia > Myida > Dreissenidae > Congeria > Congeria kusceri. Next base: position 72,218,811 of record CM051032.1, on the reverse strand, counting down.
AAAATCTTATATTTTAACTGCCCCAACAGTGAAAATATAAAATTTTATTTCACCGATAACATTTGATATTTCACTGAAAAGCATATACTAACATATACAGATTATAAAAAATTAAGCTTTGTTAAATTTATTAAGTGCCTTTTTCTATAAACAGTTGCCAAATCATATATATTTTATAATATTAAAGGTGGTCATTGATGACACTTTCGAGGCTCGGGAAAATTAGTAGTAGCCTTAGTAATAAAGTTGATAAGAATCCGCTCTTTGGACAGCACGGGTAACTACTTCGCTCGATTGACTTCGTTTCCAGGCATACGACTCGAAGTACTACAGTCAATGACGGCTGGACAGTTGGTCCGGATTGCAACTTTCCATTAGGCGTAAATATATGTTTGTTTCAGGTTACACGATCTACCCTTAAAAATGCCCAGACTCTAGAACATTTCATTTATTTCGTCTTTTATTTTCATTTTTTAATTATAACATGTTTTCGGTTAAATACGTGTTTTCTTTCAATAGCATGTACTTGTCTTCACTGTAAAACACTTATTGAGGACGAAAAACATGTCTTACTAAATTGCCCGCTGTATGATGATTTAAGAATGTATCAATGTTAAAGGCAGACTGTATGAATACTGATTTCAACTCATTTTCAGCTACCGAAAAACTTTCATTCCTACTGTCAGACGAAAATATTGTTAAATACAGTGCCAGAACTTGTCATGAAATCTTAAAATTGAGACGTAATTATATGTATAGAAACTAACGCTAAATGTGGTAATGATGTAAATATGCAATAGTTGTAAATATGTATTTTAATGCACATTATCGGCAATCTTTATTGCACCAGGACTGACTACATTTTAAAGGTTTTTAATCGTATGTGTTTGAAATTTGATTGTATTTGATCTTAAATAGTCTCTCATAACTCTTTTAGAGTGGTTTTATACATAATAGTGTGATTATTTTATGTGTATTTTTACCATGAATGTATAGAAGTGAGACTTTCATAAATTATTCTGTTCTGTTTCTGTTCTGTACTTCCAAACAAAGTTAACGGATATTACAGGTATATTTTGAATATTTATTCAGTTTTAGACTCTTAAATTTAAAGTTAACCATTAACTTAATAATTGACGCGCGTCGTGAGAAAACCGGTCTTAATGCATGTGCGTAAAGTGTCGTACCGGATTAGCCTGTGCGGGATGGCACATTCTGTCTACAGTGGATTTATGTTTAAAAGAGACTTCCTTGAAGCAGAAAATACCATTACAGCGGAAAGTGTCGTCCTGGATTAGCCTGTGCGGACTGCACAGGCTAATCCGGGACGACACTTTACGCACATGCATTTTATATTATAAAATATATAAAAAAATCGCTACCTTCCTACCTGTCTACCTACCTACCTACCTACCTAGCTACCTACCCTATTTTTTGGTCATGTAACCTGAAATAAACTTATTTTTACGCCTTTCTCTACACAGCTTCATCTACTATAATTTTCAGCATTGGAATATTTTATTATTAATCTATCATTTGTACATAATTTATGTTATTGTAAATAAATTTTGTTAAATGCATTCCTGTTCGTATATTGTGTTTTGGGGGAGTTATATCGTACTTGATTGTTATCCCTCGTCTTTTCTGATAGTTACACACGTTTTCTGAATATTCTGCTATTATTGTCGATATGTAATAGTCGTTTAATAATCGATCATACACTAGTAACTATATTATTCAATCTCAACTAAAGTACTCCTTATTTCAATTAAAAACGTCCGGATAACGCTAGAGTCCGAAACATTTGATATATGTTACCAGTACATCAAGTACTTTATTATTGCGAAATAAAAACTATAACTTACTGGTTATTCCGAAACCCTTGGTTGAAGAATATACAGCAAACCTTGTATTTGTTTCTAGTTCATGGCGCCTTAAATGCCCCAAGGCTTCTTCCAATGATGATAACCTATCGCATGTGTATTCTGCCATTTTGTATCGAAGGGAAATAACTACAATTTATGGCCATATGCGACTTCAGATGCGTATATTCTAGGGATGTCATCGAATACCAAAATTGGTATTCGAATATTCGTTTTTTCATTCAATCGAATATTCGAATATTCGCGTATATTCATATGTATTACATTAAGCTTTGTGATCTAGTCGACACCATGTAAATATATGTAATGGTACAGATTGTTATTACACATTATTGCCTATCTTAGTTAACAAATTGCAATATCATATTAATGTGTTAATGGCATTGCATAAACTACTTAAGTCCCATGTAAAGTGTTGTTTTAAGAATGTTTGCAATAATCTACAATGCACATATTTCTTATCAAGTCGGAAACTAGTCGATAATCACACATGTTTATCGGCGAATTTGAGCAACATTTCCCTGCTATAATGACTGCCAAATGTGTGATCGCACTTAAGTAATTATTTGTTTGTTAATCTTTTCACAGGTTAAATTACCTGTTAAATGTTATAGCTTCTTAATGTTCGATATAAGTGTGCTTTACTGGCGACTAGACGCTGACCGCTGAAACGGACCCGTGTATTCAATATCTTTGTCTGACACATAACACGGGGCTAATCTATTGAAAACACGGAGTTATGTATGTACTGGTGAAATACTGATTTTAGGTTGAAAGAAAACTACTTTTTACAATCAATAAATTAATGTATTAAAAAGCAATACAAATTTGCGAATATTCGAATAGCGCTTTAAGTATTCGAATAATGAACATTCAATCGAATATTCGAATAGTTTTGCCATCCCTAGTATATTCACATAGAAATCGTCCTTGACTGTGGCCATAGGTCACTTTATATGCGTATATTAACATAGAAATCGTCCTTTACTGTGGCCATAGGTGACTTCAGATGCGTACCGCTATATTCACGTACAAATCGTCCTTAACTGTGGCCATATGTCACTTTATATGCGTATATTCACACAGAAATCGTCCTTTACTGTGGCCATAGGTGACTTGAGATGCGTATATTCACATAGAAATCGCCATTTGCTCTGGTCATGTGCCACTTTATTTACAAATATTCTGATCGAAATCGCCATTTTCTGTGGCCATAGGTCAATGGATGTGCGTATATTATTATAGAAATGGCCATTTACTGTGGCCAAAGGTCACTGGATGTGCGTATATTATTATAGAAATGCCCATTTACTGTGGCCATAGGTCAATGGATGTGCGTATATTCACATAGAAATGGCCATTTACTGTGACCATAGGCTACTGGATGTGTATGTATTATCATAGAAATGGCCATTTACTGTGGCCATAGGTCACTGTACATTATCATAAAAATGCCCCTTTACTGTGGCCATAAGTCACTTTATATGCGTATATTCACATAGAAATCGTCCTTTACTGTGGCCATAGGTGACTTGAGATGAGTATATTCACATAGAAATCGTCCTTTACTGTGGGCAAAGGTCACTTTATATGCGTATATTCACATAGAAATCGTCCGTTACTGTGGCCATAGGTGACTTCAGATGCGTATATTCACATAGAAATCGTCCTTTACTGTGGCCATAGATGACTTGAGAAGCGGATATTCACATAGAAATCGTCCTTTACTGTGGCCATAGGTGACTTGCGATGCGTATATTCACATAGACATCGTCCTTTACTGTGGCCATAGGTGACTCTAGATGCGTATATTCACATTGAGATCGCCATTTGCTCTGGTCATGGGCCACTTAACTTACGTATAATTCTGAAAGAAATCGCCATTGTCTGTGGCCATAGGTCACTTGATGTGCGTATATTCACATAGAAATTGCCATTTAATGTGGCTATATGCCACTGGATGTGCGTATATTGTCATAGAAATGGCAATTTACTGTGGCCATAGGCCACTGGATGTGAGTATATAGAAATGGCCATTTACTGTGACCATAGGCCACTGGATGTGCGTATATTATTATAGAAATGGCCATTTACTGTGGCCATAGGTCAATGGATATGCGTATATTCACATAGAAATGGCCATTTACTGTGGCCATAGGCCACTGGATGTGCGTGTATTGTCATAGAAATGGCCAATTACTGTGGCCATAGGTCACTGTATGTGCGTACATTATCATAAAAATTAGCGATGTCAACGAATAATCGAATAGCGTTTTGGTATTCGTTGCCATCCCTGGTATATTCACATATAAATCGTCCTTTACTGTGGCCATAGATGACTTGAGATGCGGATATTCATATAGAAATTGTCCTTTACTGTGGCCATAGGTGACTTGCGATGCGTATATTCACATAGAAATCGTCCTTTACTGTGGTCTAGGTGACTCTAGATGCATATATTCACATTGAATCGCCAATTGCTCTGGTCATGGGCCACTTTATTTACGTATATTCTGACAGAAATAGCCATGTCTGTGGCCATAGGTCACTAGATGTGCGTATATTATTATAGAAATGGCCATTTACCCTGGCCATATGTCACTGGATATGCTTATATTCACATAGAAATTTGCCATTTACTGTGGCCATAGGCCACTGGATGTGCGTATAATGTCATAGAAATGGCCATTTACTGTGCCCAAAGGCCACTGGATGTGCATAGAATGTTCTAGAAATGGCCATTTACTGTCCCAAATGCCACTGGATGTGCGTATATTCACATAGGAATGGCCATTCACTGTGGCCATAGATCAATGGATGTGCGTATATTCATATAGAAATGGCCATTCACTGTGGCCATAGGCCACTGGATGTGCGTACATTATCATAGAAATGGCCATTTACTGTGGCCATAGGTCACTGTATGTGCGTACATTATCATAAAAATTAGGGATGTCAACGAATAATCGAATATTTGAATAGCATTTTGGTATTCGTTGCCATCCCTAGTATATTCATATAGAAATCGTCCTTTACTGTGGCCATAGATGACTTAAGATGCAGATATTCACATAGAAATCGTCCTTTACTGTGGCCATAGGTGACTTGCGATGCGTATATTCACATAGAAATCGTCCTTTACTGTTGCCATAGGTGACTTGCGATGCGTATATTCACATTGAGATCGCCATTTGCTCTGGTCATGGGCCACTTTATTTACGTGGTAGAAATAGCCCTTGTCTGTGGCCATAGGTCACTGGATGTGCTTATATTATTATAGAAATGGCCATTTACTGTGGCCATATGTCACTGGATGTGCTTATATTCACATAGAAATGGCCATTTACTGTGGCCATATGCCACTGGATGTGCGTATATTGTCATAGAAATGGCCATTCACTTTGCCCAAAGGCCACTGGATGTGCATATAATGTTCTAGAAATGGCCATTTACTGTGGCCATAGGTCAATGGATGTGCGTATATTCACATAGAAATGGCCATTTACTGTGGCTATAGGCCACTGGATGTGCGTGTATTGTCATAGAAATGCCCATTTACTGTGGCCATAGGTCACTGTATGTGCGTACATTATCATAAAAATGCCCATTTACTGTGGCCATAAGTCATTTTATATGCGTATATTCACATAGAAATCGTCCTTTACTGTGGCCATAGGTGACTTGCGATGCGTATATTCACATAGAAATCGTCCTTTACTGTGGCCAAAGGTCACTGGATGTGCGTATATTATTATAGAAATGGCCATTTACTGTGGCCATAGGTCAATGGATATGCGTATATTCACATAGAAATGGCCATTTACTGTGGCCATAGGCCACTGGATATGCGTACATTATTATAAAAATGCCCATTTACTGTGGCCATAAGTCACTTTATATGCGCATATTCACATAGAAATCGTCGTTTAGTGTGGCCATAGATGACTTGAGATGCGTATATTCACATAGAAATCGTCCTTTACTGTGGCCATATGTCAATTTATATGCGTATATTCACATAGAAATCGTCCTTTACTGTGACCATAGGTGACTTCAGATGCGTAAATTGAATAAAAATGCCCTTTAACTGTGGCCATAAGTCACTTTATATGCGTATATTCACATAGAAATCGTCCTTGGCTGTGGCCATAGGTGACTTGAGATGCGTATATTCACGTAGAAATCGTCCTTTACTGTGGCCATAGGTGACTTGAGATGCGTATATTAACATAGAAATCGTCCTTTTCTGTGGCCATAAGTCACCTTATATGCGTCACTTTATATGCGTATATTCACATAGAAAACGTCCTTTACTGTGGCCATAGGTGACTTGAGATGCGTATATTCACATAGAAATCGCCATTTGCTCTGGTCATGGGCCACTTTATTTACGTATATTCTGATAGAAATCGCCATTGTATGTGGCCAAAGGTCACTGGATGTGCGTATATTATTATAGAAATGGCCATTTACTGTGGCCGGAGGTCACTGGATGTGCGTATATTTATATAGAAATGGCCATTTACTGTGACCATAGGCCACTTGATGTGCGTATATTATCATAGAAATGGCCATTACTGTGGCCATAGGCCCCCGGATGTGCGTATATTCACATAGAAATGGCCATTTACTGTAGCCATAGGCCACTGGATGTGCGTATATTGTCATAGAAATGGCCATTTACTGTGGCCATAGGTCACTTTATATGCTTATATTTACATAGAAATCGTCCTTTACTGCGGTCATAGGTGACTTGAGATACGTATATTCACATAGAAATCGTCCTTTACTGTGGCCGTAGGTGACTTGAGATGCGTATAATCACATAGAAATCGCCATTTGCTCTGGTAATTTGCCACTTTATTTACGTATGTTCTGATAGAAATCGCCATTTGCTGTGGCCATAAGTCACTTCATATGCGTACATTCTAATGTAGCTCGCCATTTGCTGTGGCCATAGGTCACTTTATTCTCATAGAATTCGCCCTTTACTGTGGCCGTAGGTGACTTGATATGTGTATATTCTTATATAAATCCCGATTACCTGTGGGCATATGTCACTTGAAATGCGTCTATTGTTATAGAAATCGCCATTGTCTGTGGCATTGGTCACTGGATGTGAACATTTTTACATAAAAATCGCTTTTTAGATGACTGGCTGTTAATAAGTATATAATGTTAATGCGCCAATTGCTTATTGTTATAATTTAATTAATTCTTAAATTTAATACAAAATATCATTCTTATTCCAAATCATTGTGTAATTTAGTTTTCTGATGCTAAAATTCAGAGGCTAACTATGGCCAATTGAGACGCTTTTTATGGCCACAGTAATCGGCTCGACTATTGCCGTCTCATCTATGGAAATGAGTGTTTCCCGTTCAAACCCTTGACCTAGCCACCTGATACGCAATATCTTGTGCCGACCAATCAGAAATTAGCATCGGACAACTGACTCGGAATCGATCGGTTTACACTTGTAAACAGTAATGTAAATAAACTAACTGTTGATAAACATAATTCATTTGGAGGACAGCATATTTTGAGCACAAATTAACTTTTGTTGAACGAATTTATTTAGTTAGGTTCAATAGCAGTTAGACATTATTTTTTTATTACTTTTATGATTAAAATATGAGTAATCAATATTTAATTACGTTATTAATTACCGATCATCAACTTTCGCGTGGCTTTAATTAAGTCTATCATGTTTGTTTAATAACTACTCTCTAGTTTTGGCCTAAATTTCATTTCGTACAATTAGCAGGATACGTAAAAAAAAAATCTGTGTATTGCTATCAGGGGTTTATTGTTTATTCTAGTCTCATCAATGTCCATGACATACAAATTAGTTAAGAATATACAAAACCATGTACATAGCAACTTTTAACAGAGTTATCAGAGACCATTTAAAACATTCACTATACATACAGCTAAAAGTAAAATAATATCATACACCTAAGACTGATTTCCATACGGAAAAGATTAGTATAAAACAGATAAGGCAACTTATTTTTACGAGAAAGTGATATAAAATACAGAATTTAGTTACCTACAAAATCTCATGTCGAGATAAGTTACGATAACACATATGCACTGCCCCCACGGGAGATTTACATGAAAGGCCGACATATTATTGATAATAAAATTAATTAATCGTTTGTGTGACATTACACAAGCGTACTGTAGGCATAAGGTATCACAGTAGTAAAACAGCTACCAGCTACCACAGTCCAATAAAAACGCTATGGACTTTGATAATGTCGATTGCTATATGTATTGGTAGGCACTTAATTATTGATCTGATTGGGTTATTAGGTCTGAATTATTTTTTTTGTATTTAATTATTATAAGAAGTTATAATAATATAATGATGAAACTTACATGTTTATTCTAAGTTTTACTAAAACAGAACACAAATAATAATGTTAAATGACTCGTTTTCGCCTCCAAAATTAATTCTTAAGACAGAGTTGTCCCATAAACGTTATGACCATAACAGAACATGTATTTTGTTTCATCTCTGTTTAATCAATTCTGGAAATGAACAAAAAAGAATTACAAAAAACAAACCGTCTCAATAAGAAATATTGTAACATCTGAAAATATCGTCACAGAACTACTGTTTTATCATTTCAAGTCACATAATTTACGTTTACGTTAAAGTACCGGTCGCGGCCGAAGAGTGTGACGAAAATAGAAAAAATGCATCGATTTCAGAGGAACTCGATTCAACCATAACCAATGATCAAATTAAAATGACAGTTGTAAATAAATAATAACCACGGGCCTAGCGGACCGGTCAAAACACCAGCAGAACTTATACAAAAAAAACTTGATATGAAATTCGTAGGTCATATCTAAACGTTATTTTAACACGTTATTTTAAAATTGAAATACTGAGTCTAATAATATTAATAACATTGTTAGAGCTTTTTTTAATTTAACTATAATACGAATTATTCCGGTCATTAGATTGTATTCCATAGAAGTAAACGTTTACATTTTACCAAATGAAGTGGTCGTGCACAAACCAAAAGATTCGCACCAAAACATACTAAGAAAATTAACGTGACATTTTATATGTACACAAAGTGTTACCTTGAACTAAGAAAGATGTATATACATCGAATCAGTTATAATAACTAATCTTTATATGACTCCATAATTGTGTTGCACTTGTTACCAGAAGTTCAATAATGGATATAATATTTAAACTATAAATAATATTATTCCTTACTGCGTATGTACTATTCTTACTATATATGTATACATTGGGTATATTATTATTAAACCATTGAAATATTTAAATGCAAATGCTTATATGTCTGCGGGTTAATATGTACCAGAAAGTTAAATCTTGTGTTAAAGTATGTAATAGCTACACTGATTTTTTCGAATGCGCCGTTGGTTTGAGGCAAGGGGAGGTTATTTCCCCTCTACTTTTCTCTTTATTTGTTGAAGATGTTGAGTTATATTTGCAAAATAATGTTGATTCGGGATTGCTTCTTGATGACATTGTTATTATTCTTTTGTTGTTTGCTGACGATATGGCCATTTTTGCCAAAACACCACTTGAGTTACAAGAGAATTTGAAGTGTTTAAAAACTTACTGTGATAAATGGGGTCTTAAAGTTAATACTGATAAAACAAAAATAATGGTTTTTCGTAAGCGAGGTAAACTATTACCAAACGAACATTGGGTATATGATGACAAACCTATCGAAGTGGTAAATGATTTTATCTACCTAGGTACTGTGTTCAATTATACGGGTAACTTCAGTCTTAACCAGGAATACCTGGCCGGAAAAGCTATAAAGGCATTACATGTTTTACTTAATAATTGTAAACGTTATCAATTGAAACCCAAGTTTTTATGTCAATTATTTGATGCTTTTGTTGGGTCGATTTTAGGATATGCTTCAGAGGTATGGGGGAATTCAAAGTCGAAAGAGATAGAACGAATTCATCTTAAATTTTGTAAACAAATTCTTCAAATTAAAACAAATACATCTTCTGTTGGTGTTTATGGCGAATTGGGCCGTTACCCTTTGTATATTTCAAGATATGTTAAAATTATAAAATATTGGTGTAAATTATTACACACTAATAATATTATATTGAAAACAGTATACCACCAAGCCCTTCTAGATTGTGAGAAAGGGTTACCAAATTGGGTTTCCAATGTAAAAAAATTGTTAAATGATCACGGTTTTTCATATGTTTTTGACAATTGTGCAAATGTTGATGTTACTTCGTTTCTTCCGATGTTTAAACAGCGTGTTATTGAAGTATTTATACAACAATGGTCAGTGGGGATAGAAAGAAATGCCGCACTCGAAAACTATAAACATATTAAACACAGATTTGAATATGAAACTTATCTTGATACCTTACCACATAATCTAAGATGCTTCTTCACGAGGCTTAGATTGTCAGAACATCCCCTCCGAATTCAAACAGGCCGGTATAGTAGGAATAGAATTGACAGAAAACAACGTTTTTGCTTATTATGCAATAAAAATGATATTGAAGACGAATACCATTTTATGTGTATATGCCCTTTATTTGAAGATTTAAGAAAGAAATTTTTATCCCGTTATTATTTTAAGAAACCTTCAATGTTTAAATTCCTTGAATTAATCAATACGCAAAATAAAACTGTATTGTTTAATGTTGCTAGATTTTTAAAGCAGGCGTTGGCTCTTAGAAATTCCACGCTATTAGCTATTCATTGATTTTGTTCACCCTCTTTTTCCTTTCTTTTTTTCTTATTTTCTCAAACGACTGTATTGTATGGTACCTACTTTCTAAGCCTTTTAACTTATTATGTGACATATAATTGTTTATTTGTACTGAATTTGCTTTGACGATGTACTTTTGTGCAAGTCACCAATAAAATTTCTGTTCTGTTCTGTTCTGTTCTGTTAATGGAAAAAAAGCAATGTGACACTTAATTGGAGTATAATTACGAGCCTGTATACAATTAATAATACACGATTTCAAAATCAAAATAAAAAATACACGGATATCAAATACCAGCAAGATTAAAAGTAATTACGTAATATATGTAACTGATATAAATGTGTGTCATTTATATCTTTTATTATTAAAACGAATTGTTTATACAAAATAGATTGCCCTTCAAAAGTATGCATATATATTCTGATACAATTACGCAATGAATGTAATAATTATCGTAAATTTGTATTAAAATAATACAACGCTGTAACTTGGACAAATTAAAGGGAGCCAATTTACCATTATACAAAATTATAGATCTTTTAATTATTAATAATATTTATTTATTTGCAATGTGGTAAGATTATTAAATATAATATAAAATATAAATTTTCCAAACTATTGAAATAATGCATACATAATAATTAATAATAAATAATCGGTTACAGACTTTGTTTTGCGTTTAGGTCTTTCCGTACGGGCTGCGCTTTCCTACTATCTCTATATTGGCTGCGTTTTCCAGCGATATCCATATTGGCTGCATTAAAAGCTGCGTTTTATACCCCTAAAACCCAGCCTGCATAGTGCAGGCTGCGCTAAAAGCTGCGTTTTAAACCAGAACTCCGGATCCCAATCTACTGAGGGAAGCACCTAACTGCAGGCTATATGGGTCGCTATAATGCCGGCCAAACTAGATGAAATGAATCTTTGCGCAGTTCTGCATTATTTATATTAAAAATAATAGGTACATGTTAATAACAATTAATGTATGAAAGAAAACATGAGTTATGGATGTTGTATGTATGTAGAAGGTAAAAATGTATAAAATAATCTTATTTACTATGTTGGAGGAGACACCACCACTAAAATCTGGTTTAATTGGACGTGAAACACATTGTTACATCCTTAAACGATCAATGTATTTCATTTAAACACTTTCCACTCCTACAGTAACTACAAATTAAAAAACTGGACAAATAACTTAACAACAAGAGGGCCAAGATGGCCCTAGGTCGCTCACCTGAGTTTAAGGCATCATAAAGGCTTACAACAATGAAGACGGCCAAATGACCCTAAAACACTTACGTGAGTATAAAGATCTGGGCCTTGCACTTTAACGAGAAGATTTTTAAAGTCTAAATAAACCATGTGACCCCCAGGGCTTGGCCACTTTCTACAGTTGGGTAATATTTGAACAATCTTTGTACAGGACCTTGCAGTTTCAGAGGAGAAGATTTTTAAAGTTATTTTGCTATAAGTCTATATATAAACCATGAGACCCCTGGGGCGTGGCCAGTTTTTACCCCAGGGGTATAATTTTAACAATCTTTGTAGAGGACCACTACACAATGTTTCATGCTAAATATGAAACCTCTGTGCATTAAAGCTTCAAAGGAAAAGATTTTTAAGGCCCAGTTGCCATATAAGTCTATATAAACAATGTGACCCCAGGGGTGTGGCCAGTTTTGACTCTAGGGGCATCATTTGAAAAGCCTTTGTATAGGACCCCTATAATGTTACATACCATATATGAAAATACTCGGCCTTGTGGTTTCACAGGAGATTTTTAAAGTCATTTTGCTATTTATGTCTATATAGACACCGTGACAACTTGGACGTGGCCAGTTTTGAACCCAGGAGCATCATTTGAACAATCTTTGTGGAGAACCACTATACAATGTTACATACCAAATATGAAACCTCTGGGTCTCGATATTTCAGAGAAGAAGATTTTTAAAGTTATTTTGCTATTTAAGTCTATATAAGCAATGTGACCCCCGGGGCGTGGCCAGATTTGACCCCAGGGGCATCTTTTGAACAATCTTTGTAGAGGACAACTATACAATGTTACATACTAAAATTGAAACCTCTGGGCCTTGCAGTTTCAGAGGAGAAGATTTTTAAAGTCATTTTGCTATTTAAGTCTATATAAACCATGTGACCACAGGGCGTGGCCATTTTGTACCCCAGGGGTATAATTTTAACAATCTTTGTAGAGGACCACTACACAATGTTTCATGCTTAATATGAAACATCTGGGTATTACAGTTTCAAAGGAGATTTTTAAACAATGTGACCCCCGGGCGTGGCCAGTTTTGACTCCAGGGGCATCTTTTGAGCAATCTTTGTAGAGGACCACTACTAGTATACAATGTTACATACCAAGTATGAAACCACTGGGCCTTGTGGTTTCAGAGGAGAAGATTTTTAAGTCATTTTGCTATTTTAGTCTATATAAGCAATGTGACCACCCGGGGCGTGGCCAGTTTTGACCCAAGGGGCATCATTTGCACATTCTTTGTAGAAGACCACTATATAATGTTACATACCAAATATAAAACCACTGGGCCTTGCGGTTTCAGAGGAGAAGATTTTTATAGTCATTGTGCTATTTAAGTCCATATAAACACTGTGACCCCTGGGGTGTGGCCAGTTTTGACCCCAGGGGCATCATTTGAGCAATCTTTGTAGAGAACCACTATACAATGTTACATACCAAATATGAAACCTCTGGGCCTTGATGTTTCAGAGAAAAAGATTTTTAAAGTCATTTTGCTATTTAAGTGTATATAAACAATGTGACCACGGGGGCGTGGCCAGATTTGATCCCAGGGGCATCATTTGAACAATATTTGTGGAGGACCACTAAACAATGTTACAAACTAATTATGAAACCTCTGGGCTTTGCGGTTTCAGAGAAGAAGATTTTTAAAGTCATTTTGCTATTTAAGTCTCTGTAAACCATGTGAACCCCAGGGCGTGGCCATTTTGTACCCCAGGGGTATAATTTTAACAATCTTTGTAGAGGACCACTACACAATGTTTCATGCTAAATATGAAACCTCTGGGCATTACAATTTCAAAGAAGAAGATTTTTAAGATACAACTTGCCATATAAGTCTAAATAAAAAATGTTAGCCCCGGGGCGTGGACAGTTTTGACCCCAGGGGCATCATTTGAATAATCTTTGTAGAGGACCACTATACAATGTTACATACCAAATATGAAACCACTGGGCCGTGTGGTTTCAGAGGAAAAGATTTTTAAAGTAATTTTGCTATTTAAGTCGATATAAACAATGTGAACCCCCGGGGCGTGGCCAGTTTTGATCCCAGGGGCATCATTTCAACAATCTTTGTAGAAGACCACTATACAAAGTAACATACCAAATATAAAACCACTGGGCCTTGCGGTTTCAGAGCCTCAGAGGAGAAGATTTTTAAAGTCATGCTATTTAAGTCTATATAAACACTGTGACCACCCGGGGCGTGGCCAGATTTGACCCCAAGTGCATCATTTGAACAATCTTTGTAGAGGACCACTATACAATGTTACATACCAAATATGAAACTTCTGGGCCTTGCGGTCTCAGAGAAGAAAATTTTTAAAGTCATTTTGCTATTTAAGTCTATAAAAACCATGTGACCCCCAGGGCGTAGCCAGTTTTGACCACAGGGGAATAATTTGAAAAAACTTTGTAGAAGACCACTAGAGGATGTCACATATCAAATTTGAAAGCTCAAAGCCTAGTGGTTTCAGAGAAGAAGATTTTTAAAGTGTTCAGTTTTTAAATCTATTTTTATATCTCTGGTGACCTACATATGCAGCGGACAGGAACAATTTGAACAATTTTGAAAGAGAGTCACACAAGGATCATTCCTGTGAAGTTCCTGTGAAGTTTGGTGAAAATCTGCACAGCGTTTTAGGAGGAGATGAATGAAAATGTTGACACACGACGCACGACATACACACGACACACGACGGACAAAAGGTGATCCTAAAAGCTCACCATGAGCTAACAAGAAATGTCTTTAAAAAAGACAATCGGCGTTGAGATGTCATTTAAAGATTACCTAAACAGACGGCCAAGATGATCGGTTACGTGACTTCTCAGATCCCAGATGTTTTGGTCCCCACCAAAATTAGGGGACTTATTGGACCCCAGATTTTTCGGACACTATAAGAAAACTTCTCGGACCCAAAAGTTAATTTGAGATAAATTTATAAATTTAAAAATTAAACAGACTTATAATTAATATCTATGCCGTGAATAAACCAATCATACAACTCCATGTTTCCACCAGTGATATATGAATAACCAAAATAATTTAGGTTAACATAATTGTTATCTGAATTTGTCATGCCAATTTAACAAATTAATAATGTAAGAAAATAATTTCGGGAATATTATTATGTATCAGACGAGTCTATATAGTTATTTATAGTACCGGTAATATACCATTCATGTTAGTTATCTAATATACTAACGATTTGAAGTCAAATAAGCATGTACCCTGTGTATCCCAATAAAAAGCAATAGTCAGGGAACATTCTGCGATTTTTGAAATGTTAAGGCTTTATTTTTTGATAATGTAAGCATAAAAATCCATTAGACTATGACGATTTTAAATTATATCAGTAGAAATATGATATATCAAGGGTTCCTGTGTATAATTAGTATTGCAAATTGTGTATTCATGCTACGCGAATAACAATTCGACATATTCCGAATCTTCTTTCATAACATTTTATCTATAGCAAATGTAACATCTTTTTACAGATTAAATAATGTCTATTGGAGGAGTTGATAGAAAGATGCAAGTATAAATAATCGTTAATAAATCGTAACCACAATTTTAAATCAAATTAACAGTAAGTTTATAATATAAATTCCACATTTATTGAAATTTTTAGGTTTATGATTCTCTGAACGCTATTATTTATGCATGTACAAGTATATTAACACAGCTATACAGCCGTTGCTAGCTACGCGCGCTATTTTTAGAATGCCACTACTTTTTGTGGAATGCGATGAACTCGCTAGAATCAATGGCTACATGGAACGGCAACCCTGTGAGTGAGATTTATGCATGGGAACATTGCATAATTGCTATTTATAGAGCGTAACGCTTATATAAATGTAGGCTAAACAAAATAGTTATTTCGTTACGTGAATGAATATATCATTCTGTTTATGGCACAATGAGAAAATACGTTCATAATTAGCCTCAGTTCTAGAGTATACGCGAGGATATGTTTATAACTTCATTTTAACCGCTTATGTAAACAATTATGTAAATTTTTATTCCCCAAAAGTATGCAACAGTTATGGTTATACGTTAAACCATTGTTTGAAGTTTGTGTTACATGGTCATTGTCGTAGAAAACGTTTAAAACTCAATACATAATATCATCTAACACAAATATTCCAATTATTCATATATAAATATAAAACACTTACCAGACAGATACAGATGTGAAGAATATACAGATACCACAGGAATAGAAATTCACTGTTCAACTGGTAAATTACTTCAATGGCAAAAATTGATACAAATCAAGATCTATATAGTCCCAATCAGGAATATAAATTTTACTCAGAACTAACTAAACCCAGTTTCAATCAATCTCTAAGATATGTGTTCACCATGTATCAGACAATTATCCAATCAGTACTAGCTCAACAGTGTTAAGAATTAAAAACAGTTAAAAACACTAAACACTGTGTGTTACACAGGTAACATACTCCCTCCTCCAGAAAATATTATCTCCCGGCAATACAAAACACAGAAAAATAATAATACATACATTACAAATTTAAACTATTGATATATTAAGTAATAAAGTAATACTCATTTCTACATCTATATCAGAATTACATTTAAATAATTATGCAAATATGATTTATAAATAATGCATAACAATTTAAATACCAAGTAGTAAATGAATTTAGTCACTTACTTAATCAAAATGATGTACACAATGATTCAATTTGATTCACAGTCAAACAAAAACAAACGTGTATATACCCATTATCGAGACTCCATTTCACATTTCATAATAAAACAATTATAAAAACAGTGAATCACACAAAATATTCTTCCTGTTTTACATCAGCAATGATAGGACTGTAAACCCAATTAGTGTATCGTTCAGGGGGTTTTCTTGTTCTCCTAGGCCTAGGGACAGGGGTCGGACGTAGAGCAGGTGAGTCTAACACAGACTCTGTATGTACAAAACTATTCGTGGGAATACTATGCTCTCTATTTGCATCACGTGGAGGGGAATTAGAAACTCCAGATTGTCTCGTAATAGGGAGAATGACATTCCTACGCTGAGGAATCACATACACTGAAACATCGGAATCTGATTCAGTTTCAGAAGTACAACTTAATACATCAGATTTTGAGATCAATCTGTTTCTTTTATCCATTGGTTTCTCGACTTTGGCATCGCTGATGACATCATCTGCAATTGGTAAAGCATTAAACTGCAACAACATATTACGATGAAGTTTTCTTTTAGGTCCTAACCCATCTGCACGTTGTACATCGTAAATTGGTAAATCAATGTTGGGAATAGAAAGGACTTTGTAAGGACTGTTTTCCCATTTGTCAGACAATTTGCCAACAGAAATCAAACCTACACACCTTACCAAGACAAGATCACCAACTTCCAATTTGCAAGCTGAAGCCTTTTTATCATAATGATCTTTTGCCTTATCTGCAGATTTTGAAGCATGATCTGAAGCATTCTTGTAAGCAATTTCTAAACGTTTACGTAGTTCTTTCACATAAACAGTTTTGTCAGAACTCTGCTGTTCATTCGAATTCAGACCAAAGACAACATCGATTGCCAATTTGGGATGCCACCCAAACATCAAGAAATGGGGTGAATAACCAGTCGAATCACTCCTAGTGGAGTTGTACGCCTGCACAATTGGACCTATATAAGACTTCCAGTCAGACTTTTGATGAGGTTCTAGAGTACCCAACATTTTAATCAGAGTCTGATTGAAACGTTCGCAACTTCCATTACCCATAGGATGGTAAGGAGTAGTGCGTGTTTTGGTCACACCTGCTAAATTGCACAGTTCTTTGATAACTCTGCTCTCGAAATTCCGTCCCTGATCACTGTGTAATCCTTCTGGAAAAGAATAGAAACGAATAAAGTTTTCATAGAGAGCTTTTGCGGTAGTTACAGCTGTTTGATTTCTGCAAGGCACAGCTTGAGCATAGCTAGTAAAATTATCTGTAATTACCAATATGTTCTCGATATTGCCTTTAGAGGGTTCTAACTTTAGAAAATCAATGCACAGAAGTTCCATTGGGTGTGTAGTTTGAATTGGGACTAACTCTGCAAGTTTCACCGGGGATTCCCTACGAATGCAACGATCACAATGTTCGATACGATTATTCAAATCATTTTCCAAACCAGGCAAATAGAATCGCTGTCTTGCCAACCAGAGAGACTTCTCTTTACCAGGATGGTCAACTTCTTCGTGAACACCATGCAAAGCCATATCACGGTAAGACAAAGGTACAACTAATTGTTTTATGCCATTACCATCTAGAGTAGAAGAACGATACAGGATTCCATTTTGCATAAACAAACTGTTCCATTCTCTTAAGAATTTTTGAACAGAAGGAACTCAACATTTCTTTTCTGGGACGAGAATTACTACTCAGAAGGTCAATAACCCTTTGCAATGTGATATCATTGGCTTGGACTTTCTTCCAATCGATCTGATCAGTGTTCTGAAAATCATGTGATACCTTTTCTGCTTCAGGAGGAACACTTGCTGTAGCCACACAATCAGCCAATGACACATCCGCTTGTACACCGGAACACACAGCTTTGATTACATCTGGAAATATCTGCTGAGGAATGCAAGACAAACCATCACCATCTGCATTCAACTTCCCAGGTCTGTAGGATATAGAAAAGTTATAATTCAACAATGCTGCTATATCCAACGATGACCTGTAGCGTCAAGCTTTGCAGTGGTCAACACATAGGTTAACGGATTGTTATCAGTGACCACTTCGAAAGAAACACCAGCTATATAATCCTGAAAATTTGCCGTGACAGCCCACTTGAGTGCCAAGAATTCAAGTTTATGAGCTGGATACTTCTTTTCACTGTTCTTAAGACCACGACTAGCATTAGCGATCACCCGCTGTTCACCATTCTGAACCTGATACAAAACAGCTCCAAGGCCAGAAGTAGAATTGTCAGTGTGCAGAATAAAAGGTTGTGTGTAATCTGCATAGGCAAGGATAGGGGCAGATGTAAGACATGAAATCAAGGTATCAAATGCCTTTTGCTGTGCTGCTGACCACTTCCACTTGCAAGGAACCAACTTTTTACGTCTCTTCGATGGTTTATCATTCAGACAATGACCTTTCAGAACAGAATTTAAAGGCTCAACTATAGAAGAATAACCTTTGACAAACCTTCTGTAATATCCGGTAAAACCCAGAAACTGCCTCAACTCTTTCACATTCTGGGGCACAGGCCAGGTTCTGACTGCTGCAACCTTTTCTGGATCTGTATGAATCCCTTTATCTGAAATGACATGACCAAGATATAAAACTGAAGACATGAACAGTTCACATTTTGAAGGTTTCAGCTTCAAACCATGACATTCTAGCTGAGAGAGCACGGAAGAAAGCCGTGTCAAATGCTGATCAAATGTACGAGAGAAAATCAAAATGTCATCGAGGAACAGTAGACATTCTCGGATATTAAGGTCTCCCATACAACGCTCAGTCAATCTTTGAAATGTTGCACACGCGTTAGTCAAACCAAAACCCATACGATTCCATTCATAGAATCCAAGATTACCAACTGAAAAGGCAGTGTACGGTTTGGATTCCTCAAGCTCAACATTCCAATAGCCGGAACGGAGGTCTAATTTGGAGAACAAGGTAGCACCAACTAAACAATCAGTAATGTCATCAAAACGAGGCAACATGTAAGCATCCTTTCTAGTTTTGGAATTCAACTGACGCCAGTCTATACAAAAACGCAAACTGCCATTTTTCTTACGAACAAGAACAACATTACTCGAGAAAGTTCTTTCAGAGTGACGGATCACACCTGCATCCAGCATCTCTCGTATGTGCTTTCTCACCTCTTCGTACATCCCATGAGGGATTTTCCTGTAAGGTTGTTTGAAAGGTTTTGGATCATCTAAACCAATTTTGTGTTTTAAGATATCAGTGCGACCTATATCAGCAGGACCACTGGAAAATACCTCTTTGCAGTTACCCAGAACTTCATATACTCTTTGAAGTTGTTCAGGAGACAGATTTTCTTTGTTGATC
The DNA here is from genome assembly GCA_027627225.1 of Congeria kusceri. NCBI lineage: Eukaryota > Metazoa > Mollusca > Bivalvia > Myida > Dreissenidae > Congeria > Congeria kusceri. The sequence continues at coordinate 72,198,857 of CM051032.1, read as the reverse complement.
TTGATTCCCAAATCTGAAATAGGAGAATCATGACAAGGCATCTGTTTGGGTAATTTAGATGAAAGATCATCAATGACTGAAACTTCAGAAAGTTTACATATGTTGGTTTTTGGAGCAAAAGTGATACACTTGACCGACAGATTGCACACACGAACAACAACTTTTGTGTGTGAACCGGACTGTTTCAACTGAATTACCCTGGGGCAAACTGTATAGTTTGGATTGCCACATTCCAAATTTTCTGTTACGACCTGTGAAATATTGTGATTAATATTTCTGGCAATACAGTTGATATTCTTAGTTTCAAATGGTCCAAGTTTTTTAAAGACTTTTTACCTGACAGCTTAGCATTGAATTCGATAATTTGCAAACCATTGATTGCTATTTGCCACTCTTCAGGAACATCTTGTGATTGGATAGTATCACGGACAAGTCGAATGATGTTTGTACCCAAAATCACTGGACATGAACAGTTGAATTTGTTGTCTGGGACAACCAAAATTGGTGCATAAATAGGTGACTCCAAGCATGACATTTGAAGTGAACATTCAATATACCCAAGATAATGAATTTTTGAACCATCAGCTGTAGACATTTCTAAACCACGGTTTTCAATATCAAAAATCTCTGATTTGTCTGATAAATTCATGTAAGCTGATTCAGAAATACTAGAAACCATAGCACCAGTATCAATGAGACACTTCAATGGTTCACCATTGATCATCACCATAGAACTATTCGACACACCAACTATTCTATCATCAAGGCCATTAGACTCACCTACCCCCGTTTGGCCCATAACAGGGGCGGTCACTCTTTTGGCGACTGCGACTGGAAATTGTAGCCACGACCTCTGTATGAGTTCATGCCCCTGCCTCGACCACGGTTGTTAAACGGCCTGGATCTGTTTTTCTGAAACGGAGGATTCTCAACTCCTTGTCCACCATGTGACTGAGAAAAAGTAGGAGCATGCATTGATTGCTTTTGTGATGTAAAACATTCTAAAATCTGATCCAGTTTAGAACTATATATGGCATCAAGTCTGGATTCAACCGCCGAAATCTCATTCTTCAAAGACAATTCAAGTTTTGAAAGTTTTGAGTCAATAGATTCTCCTTGATCTGAAACAACAGAAGATGCATGGCACTGTTTTGTTTTAGAAGAGGATGACTGAGAAGAAATACTTATTTCCTTGTCAACCATACGAATCTCTCTGAGTAGAACATTGAAGTCAGTGACTGTGTCATACTTGTGTCTGGTCTGAGACTTCAACTTCTCTGAAAATAAAGAGGTCCAAAATTTGTGTCTTAACAGATCATTTTTGGCATCTTTTGTCAAATAACCATTTTCAATGGCAACTTGCAATAATGTTTCAAGACGACAAGCAAAAGAAGTAATAGATTCATCATGTTTCTGAACAGTATTAAAAAATTCTTGCATCAAACTGCCCTTGGTGGAAATATCACCAAACATAGCATCTAATTTGGTTAAAACATCTTCCACAGAAGCAAATTCACCAAGAGGAATAATCAGTTTACGTGCAGAACCTCGGACAGAACGACGGATAGCTTGCATTAAAACATTTTCTGTGATATCTGGATCATTCAGACAACATCTAACTTCAAAACGCCACTCATTATAGGCGACATCGCCTTTTGGTAATGGTTCATCACCACAGAAACAAGGTAATTTGGGTATAAAAGGAGCAATACTATACCTTAACCCATGATCTACCTGACCATTGATTTCTGGAGTAGATGTGTTCAGAAATCCACGCCCCCTTCCGACTACTTTAGGGGTCTGTAATTTCTCAAAATTACTACCTTTAGCCATCATGAAAGTAACAATTCAACAATTACATATAAAACAACTGCAAATTGCAAAAAAAAAATTGAAAGGATATGGACACTATTAAAAATTTACACTAATTTTCCCACATTCAGCAAGTTACTCACATCAAAAAGTATCCCACAAAAACGGACAATAAATATAATCTTTAGAAAATAAACTGACTATCTTAAATAACAAAAGTTATAATCTAAAAGCAAAAATTAAATAGTAATGAAAACCAAAAAAAACTACAACTTCTGCAAGTTGGTATAAATACTATCAATAAAGTAGTAATGTTATGAAATTTAATTCATGATAATGCAAAATTTATTCTGCTTTTATAAATGGTAATCTATAATTAAATAAGCAGCACTTACTGAGATATGTCCTATTGTATAGTCCTAATCCAAATAAACACAAGCACAAACAAAATCACATTCACTAAAAAATTTCACTGCCACAAGTATACAGTCTATACAGTATCTGTTGAAGATATCTGTTAATGACTTCTTGGCGTGGTCCTTGGTATGGAAAGTTCTTGGCCCGCCTATGACGTCCGAATAATCCAATGCACAGCCAAAGTAATGTTCAAATATCCATGCCACACAGGAATTATCTGGGTTGGTGATCGGGATACACACCAACGATGAATGGTCAGCACACACGGAGATCGATCGTGATCAAGGTACTGCCTACGTCCACCAGCGTGTAACCTCAAGGTATAACGTCTGTTGTTAGTTACAACAACAGCAGCACTGCAGCAGTAGGGACGTGTTAAACATCTGGTTAACAGAAGAAAGAATAATCTTCAATGTAGACTGCGAAGACTTCCGGATATAGGCAGCCTATGTAGATACGTGCCCGTCCTCCTCGTCTACAACTCTGTCTGGCTTTGTAGAAGTGGTCCTGCCAGGATCGCCATTTGTGACAGGGTCATTGTCGTAGAAACCGTATTTATAACGATTCACGAGCAAGTTCGATGTTTTAATTCCCAAAAAAATTTCATAAGGACAAAGCCTGAAATAAAATAACATTATATAAGCAATATAAATTAATTATGTATTATTATATTAGAAAGTTAATAACACAATCCATTAAAACTCAATACATAATATCATCTAACACAAATATTCCAATTATTCATATATAAATATAAAACACTTACCAGACAGATACAGATGTGAAGAATATACCAATACCACAGGAATAGAAATTCACTGTTCAACTGCTAAATTACTTCAACGGCAAAAATTTATACAAATCAAGATCTATACAGTCCCAATCGGGAATATAAATTTTACTCAGAACTAACTAAACCCAGTTTCAATCAATCTCTAAGATATGTATTCACCATGTATCAGACAATTATCCAATCAGTACTAGCTCAACAGTGTTAAGAATTAAAAACCGTTAAAAACACTACACACTGTGTGTTACACAGGTAACATTTGCATTCCCTAGAATTATAAAATTTGCCCAATTCTATTGGCATTCAATTTTCCCGCTGCATAATTATCGCAAGAAAATCTGGGTCAAAAGTGATCTTAGACAGCTACGCCGAAAAAATTGGAGTCAAGACATTCCACGTTCAGCCCATTTAGTCTGCTGTCGTAACGGGCACATTGTCCCGCATTTAAATATTTCCTGTCTACTGACCATACTGACCAAAATAGCCAGTGTGGCCGCTTCGACTCTTGGCTGAGCTATCTCCCTTGATCCACTAAGACAGGAAGTTGACACTAGGGGAAAGTTGTACAAGTTTTCATAATTACTAGTAAGTACTTGAATTGATTGTTTCCGTAACGAGATGTTATTTTATTTACGCTCACTATTGTTGCTATTAAAACAAAAGCAATACTGTCGCATCAGCTGTATTTTATTTTATAACTTGACAATCGGCAAGTTGTCAAAGGTGGGTGGGGCAATGGTAATAAAGCCATTACAGGTATTTTACCTGGATAACTGTATAAGGCACGTTAAGGAATCATTGTAACCACAACGTTTGTATTTTTTCCCCTTTAAGTCCTTTGTGGTGACAATTTATTATGCATTATATGCAACATAGCAGGCCACACTGTTCTTCTGCCTGTACTGGCCTCAATCAACGGTCTGATTATACTGCCACATGTATCAGATGCATATCTATGATAGTAATGCATGACAACATCGTTTTAAATAACAAATAACCATTAAAAAAATAAATTAAATTAAATGTAATCTTAGCAATTACTATTATAGCCTATAGCCTTCAATACAATTACAGTTTACCTGACCCACACACAATCTTAGCACATGCCCTGACTATTCAATTTTTTGTTTCAAAATTGCTATCCATATTATAGCCTGTGAATGCTTCAGAAGTGTGATTCAGGCACAGGTACTGGACCAAATATCAAGTTATCCCAAAACACTTCGAAACATCTGGACAAGTCTATTTATTGCCTGTAACAGGGTGTTCGTTTGACCCGAGCTCCCGGGTTTTGACCAGTGAGATAATTTGTCAATAATTTCGGATAACAATTTTTTTTATTTGTTGATAAAACAAAAACATAGCAGCATTAAGTTTTGTCTTTCATTTTTATTGATCAAGTATTGCAAAATCTTACCTTTTTAGGTCTTTCTAAAGAATTATACATTGAATGAAAAAACAAACAACAACACCTAACACAAACTTACAAAAGCTAATTTTTAATATTATGATCAGCACCAGGTTGATTTTTTATTTTAGTAATATTTTGTAATATATTATATTTATTAGTATTATGTGAACCTTGAGTTTGTTTTTTTTTGTTTTGGTGACTTGTGAATATTTGAATTTGACTCTTCAAAGTAGAATTTTGACCCTTGAAATTTACAGTCTACTGAACACCCTGTGTAACCAGTGTGTATAATCTATTAATAAGCTGTGCAACGATTTTAGTATTACTTTTTATATTGGGCTAAATTTGTTGTGCCGTCTTATCGCTGAAGGATTATTTTAGTGGTGGTAAACTTAGTGGTGGTAAACTGAAAGTTCAATTGTTCATAAACTAGGGATTTAGCAAGACAAAAAAAATGGCAGGGTGGCCTAAAAAAGGGCAGGGGGAGGGCCCTTTTGCGAAAAAGCGCAGGGTTATAATAATTATTTATATATATATACGTAAAAATGAAATGTCAATAGTCCAGATTGAGAAATTTATACAAACACGTTACATGGGATTATAAATTTATATTAACAATATAGTCAACGTGTTTCGACAAAGCTCATCAGGGCATAATACAATATATCATAACGTCAAAATGCCATGGAGATAACGTCATTTCAATAATGACGTCATAACGTCAGCAATTATTAAATAACATTAATTATCGTTTACAGGGCTTTCCTTAGACTTTGAATTTCAAGAGTCAATGACTCTTGGGGTCAAATTTTCAAGAGTCAAAATCAAATTCCCCAAGAGTCAGATATAAACCTTCAAGAGTCGATGCTTTGTGGGTAGTTTCCATTCGTTTTCTATTTTTTTATTTTTCTTTGTTTTAATTTATTAGTTTTATTTTATATTTTAATAATATTATTTATAATTTTTTATTAACTTATTATTTTCTTTTTAATTTATTTAATTTTATTTCTCATTATTATTGTTATATTTTAAATATTATTATTATTATTATTATTAGATCTGTTATTAATATTTATTATTATTATAATTATTAAGACGAGTTTAGAATATTCTTAACATACTAAAATACCACTGAATTTATTTTTACGAAAATCGCATTTCATGTACAACAATAAAACAGGCTTTCCTTCCTAAAAAAATATACGTAGTTACGGTCCGCAAATATTATTTTACTGTTACAAAGTACATTAAATAAACTGCAATAAAATAATTATTCAAATGCTAAAGATCGCAAAGTTTTTGCACTACGAAAGTTATATTAAAAAAAGAAAAGGTTTCAAAGTTCTTGCACTACGTTTTTATTCCCAAATGACATGTATATATTTGGTCGATACACGCACGCTTTCCATGCGTGGAATGTGACATTGTTTGTGTCAGCATAATTTTCGCGCGCTTGATAGAATACAAAGGATTTACATGAAATACACAAAAAATGTGTTTATGACACTCTAACACTAAAATTGGATGTTAGATATTTCGGATATAAGAAATGTTACGTAAGTCAGAATTTTTGCTGAACTCGGATTTCAAATTTTGGAAATATATTAATAATTTTACCCGAGATATAAAGGAAAGTAATTTAAAACAATGCCTTTATATTTAGGAACTAAAATAAATGTGGATATTATCAACAACGGAAGCGGTGAGTAAATTGTGTTTTAAACGTTTAATGGTCGTGAATAAACATACACTAACAAACTCATGTACATTAACTAAAGTGTGGATACATGTATATTACGCCGATAGTTCTATTGTTCACGTCATTGGAAGCGTATATAGCTCTGCATTATAGTTGGTCAATATAGATTTTTCTGAGCGACAAAACTCCGCCTAATGGGCGGAGCTACACGGTAACTTGACCGCTGATGGACAGCATCTATTTAAAGTTGACTTCGTCTTCAACCAATAATCGCGGAGTGTTTTATGAACTTTGACATCGCTGTTCGACTGATTGGGATTATCAGCCAGCCGAGTTATACTGTATGACGCAAGTCCGGAAATTGCCCCGGGTCAAATGTGACACATGAAGTAATTACATCGCGAGTCAAACAAGCGTATTTTGAAATGTCCACGCGTCAAAACCCGAGAGCTCGGGTCAAAGGAAAGCCCTGGGATTAAATATATGAATAAAATATTGCTCTTTCGCTAACCTAGCTGAAACACTGTCCGAAAATAGTTTATAAAAAGGAAAAATTTGAAATTTCGGTTCAGATGTAGAACACTCATCCAGGCGTTTACTTAAAGGCATCTGTCTTATTGAGGGGTCTGGCATTTGTTGTTCATGAACAGATCTTCTATGTCTAAGTTTATCGCCAGTTTGTCCAATATAAATTGTCTTGCGTCCATTGCATACTAAATAACATTTTTAACATCACACGACATATAAGTTTTTATATTAAACAGTTTACCATTAAAATTAAATGAATTTCCTTCAATAATATAGTAACAGAGGGCACATTTAGGGTAATTGCATTTGGTTACTTTAGGTTCTTGAGAGGAAAAGCTAGATTTAGTTAGTAGACGATTTAAATTTGGTGGCTGTTTTTTGCATTTTATTATTCTATTATCTGAAATATTTTGTTCATAACAGAGTCCGTTTTTTAAATGTCTGTGTTGTTTTTAAGAACGCCAAATATTTCTTTATTCTTAGGGTTATATGTTGAAATAAATGGAATAGTATTATTATTTTCTTTTGTTGAGTTTGAAAGTAATTCATTTTCTAGGGATTGAAAGGGCTTTTTGAATTCCTTTTATTATAACTGATTTTGGATAACACCTTTGTGAAAGGGAAAATTCCAGTTCACCTAAACGTTTTAATTTCAGTTCATGATTTGAACCTATAGTGCAAATGCGTTTCGCTAAATTGAATGGAATATTAATTTTTGTGTGACATGATGTAAAATTTAGGTATTGTTTAGCATCTGTTTCCTTGTATATATATCAGTATAAATGTCCCTGTTGTTTTTAGCTCACCTGAGCACAAAGTGCCCATGGTGAGCTTTTGTGATCGCCCGTTGTCCGTCGTGCGTTTGTGCGTGCGTGCGTCGTCAACTTCTCATTCAAACAACATCTCCTAAACCGCTTGGCAGATTTTCACCAAACTTCACAGGAATGATCCTTGGGTGGACCTCTTTCAAAGTTGTTCAAATCTCTCCAGTCCGCTGCATATGTAGGTCACCAGAGCTAAAAATAGATTTAAAAAGTGAAAACTTTAAAAATCTTCTCCTATGAAACCGCAAGGCTCAGGGCTTTCATATTTGATGTGTGACATCCTCTAGTGGTCCCCTACTAAGATTGTTTAAATGTTGCCCTTGGGGTCAAAAGTGGCCACGCCCCAGGGGTCACATGGTTTATATAGACTTATATAGCAAAATGACTTTAAAAATCTTCTCCTCTGAAACCGCAAGGCCTAGAGGTGTCATATTTGGTATGTAACATTGTATAGTGGTCCTCTACAAAGATTGTTCAAATGATGCACCTGGGGTCAAAACTGGCCAAACCCCAGGGGTCACATGATTTATATAGACTTAAATAGCAAAATGACTTGAAAAATCTTCTCTGAAAGCGCAAGGCCCAGAGGTTTCATATTTGGTATGTAGCATTGCATAGTGGTCCTCTACAAAGAGAGTTGAAATGACGCCCCTGGGGTCAAAACTGGCAACAATCCGGGGGTCACATGGTTTATACAGACTTAAATAGCCAAATGACTTTAAAAATCTTCTCCTCTGAAACTGCAAGGCCTAGAGGTTTCATATTCGATTGGTAACATTGCATAATGGTCCTCTACAAAGATTGTTCAAATGATGCCCCTGGGGTCAAAATTGGCCACACCCCGGGGATGACATGGTTTATATTAGACAAAGATTGTTCAAATTGTGCTCCTGGGGTCAAAACTGACTACACCCCGGGGGTCACATTGTTTATATTGCAGCACTATAATTTCAATATTCCAACACTCAAAAGTCAACACAGCAGACGACATTCAAGCCAGGTGTATACAGTGTGCTATTTTTAGATCTTATCAAACCAGCTAGCAAGTTACACATTGTTGTGAGGGTGCTTTAGAGAATCGTTGGAGATGACCATTGAAATGCATAGAAAATGTAACCCACCAGCATGGTCAATCATGTTGTGTAAGTAGATTAGCTGGATGTAATGTTTAGGCAATGTGTAAGAAATGTAGTCAATCAGTCTTTGTATATAAGGCCGTCTTATATCATATAGTTTCACTTTAGATCTACTACATTGAATTTGTTTACAGGCGAAGTGTAAATTTCTAATTTAATAATGAAATGCCAAATATGAAATGATGGCATTAGATCTATAAGTAGTCTAACTTAGGTGGAACTGCACAATTTTGTGTAAGACAAAAATGAATCAGCAATCGAGTCTGTGGCTCTGACACTGCAGTCTGTTTCACCAGCATGTACAGAAACATGTAGCATAGAGCCTAAAGTCTAGTCATCTACTTTAAACCTTTCATTTGTACAGTTTAATTAAATGTGTGCAGCACACAAAAAATTACACACAGATCATATCTCTCCAACAAAGTTCTTACTGCTTTGTTGGCAGCCTCCACCCAAGGACCTCTTCTCGGAAGAACAACTTTTTAGTACCAGATATTGGACAGGGCTTTCATATTTGATATGTGACATCCTGTAGTGGTCCTCTACTAAGATTGTTCAAATGATACCCCTGGGGTCAAAACTGGCCACGCCCCAGGGGTCACATGGTTTATATAGACTTATATAGCAAAATGACTTTAAAAATCTTCTCCTCTGAAACCGCAAGGCCAAAAGGTTCCATATTTGGTATATAACATTGCATAGTGGTCCTTTACAAAGATTGTTCAATTGATGCACCTGGGGTCAAAACTGTCCACACCCCAGGGCTCACATGGTTAATATAAATGTAAATAGCAAAATGACTTTAAAAAACTTCTCCTCTGAAACCACAAGGCCCAGAGGTTTCATATTTGGTTGGAAACATTGTATAAAGATTGTTCAAATGATGCCCCTGGGGTCAAAACTGGGCACACCCTAGGGGTCACCAGGTTTATATAGACTTAAATAGCAAAATGGCTTTAAAAATCTTCTCTGAAACTGCAAGACAGATGTTTCATATTTGGTATGTAACATTGTATAGTGATCCTCTACAAAAACTGCTCAAATGATGTCCCTGGGGTCAAAACTGGCCACACCCCAGGGCTCACATGTTTGATATGGACTTAAATAGCAGGATGACTTTAAAAATCTTCTCCTCTGAAACTGCAAGGCCTAGAGGTTTCATATGTGGTATGTGACATTTTATAGTGGTCCTCTGCAAAGATTGTTCAAATGATGTCCCATTGGTCAAAACTGGCCCTGCCCTGGGGGTCATATTGTTTATACAGACTTATTTGGCAAGTGGGCCGCAAAAATCTCCTTTGTTTCATATGTGATATGTAACATTGTATAGTGGTCCTCTACAAAGATTTTTCAAATTATGCCCCTGGGGTTAAAAAGTGGCCATGACCCGGGGCGTCACATGATTTATATAGACTTATATGGCAAGTGGGCCTTAAAAATCTTCCTTGTTGAAACCGTAAGGCCCAGAGGTTTTATATTTTGCGTAAAACATTGTGGAGTGGTCATCTACAAAGATTGTTCAAATGATGTCCCTGGGGTTAAAATTGGCCACCCCCTGGGGGTCACATGGTTTATATACATTTAAATAGCAAAATGACTTGAAAAATCTCCTCTGATACCGCAAGGCCCAGTGTAGTCATATTGGGTATGTAACATTGAAAAGTGGTTCACTACAAATATTGTTCAAATTATGCCCCTTGGGTACAAGGTGGCCATGCCCTGTGGGTCACATGGTTTATATAGACTAAAAAAAATGCCTTAAACTCAGGTGAGTGACCTAGGGCCATCATGGCCCTCTTGTTTACAATTAATATATCAAGAAATGGAATATCAAGCGTGCTTGTTTGTATGGTAAACTTCATATCTGTATGTAAGTTATTTAAAATAGTGTAAAATCTTTGAAGTTCATTAGGAAATTTTACCCAGAAAATAAAGCAATCATCCAGATATCTTTTCCAGTAGGTTTTTATAAAAGAGAGAAATTCATTATCATAAATTGATTCAATTTGTGTATAAAGTTTTTGTTCTAAGAATCCCATCACTAAAGTAGCGTAAGTTGGGGCGTATTTTGTACCCATTGCTGTTCCTTTAGTTTGGTTGTAGTATTTGTCGTCAAAATAAAAGTTATTATTTTCAAGAATTAATTGTATACTTTCTTTAATAAACTGTTGTGAAAAGCGTTCATTAAGTGATTCAGGGTATGTTTGAAGCCAATAATCAATAGCTTCTAGTCCCAAAACATGTGGTATATTATTATTAAAGTATAAATTAATTAATATCAAAAGATACTAATATTGTGTCCTCTGGAACTTGGGTAGGTATATGTTTTAGAAATTCTATGTTATTTTTTACGTTACTGTCGACATATTGTACAAATGGTTTCAGGAGAATATCCAATAAATTACTTAATGGACTAGTTTCAGTTAGGGCCAGCGACTATTGGACGAAAAGTTAAGTCATCTGGGTAATTTAACTCAATATATTCTGAATTACTATTTTTAACTACATGTTGAATTCTTTTACTTTTATGAATCTTTGGAAGTCCATAAAATGAGCTTGTTCTCCATTCAAAATTTAATAAGAAGTCTTGTTCTTCTTTTGTAAGTTTTCTATTTTCTTTGAGTAAGTTACGTATTTTAGAAAGCGTGATATGACTACCATTATCTGGGATTTGTTCATAGTATTCTACATTATTGAGCATTTCTAAAATCTTTCTTTTATAAAAATCTGTGTTCATAATAACTATACCCCCACCCTTATCTGCCTCCTTTATAATTATTGATTTGTCTTCTGCAAGTGAATTTATAGCTTTTCTTTCTTTTAGTGTTATGTTATGTTTAGTGCTATTTTCTAATTGAGAATGCTGAAAGCAAAGTGTTCGAGTCGTGTCAATATATTGTTCTTAAGTTTCATTTCTATTTTTTGGTGGACAAAACAAAGTTTTATTCTTCACAATAGAATTGTATATAGTGTTGTTATCACTCTTATTAAAGAAATATTCTTTAAGTCTTAGAGATCTATGAAATTCATCTACATCTTTAATTAGTTCAAAAGAGTTATTTTTATGTTTAGGTGTAGGTGTAAATTTGAAACCCCTCATACATAAATCAATTTTGGTTTGAGTTAGTTTTCTTGTTGAAAAATTGTAAATTTTTGTATCTAATTTAGAAGTTTCAGCTAGGTTACCTGTGCTTTCTATGTCAGACTGCTCCACTCCGTGCCTCCTTCTAAAAAATCAATGTTCATGTCGGTTGGCACGCTGGTGTAATCTTGAAATGTGTTGTCACATGAGCTGTTGTTATTTCTGTAGTTTCTGCTATACTGATTTCTGATGTAGCCATGATAGTCACTTCTGTTTGAGACATTGTAATTATTTCTTTTGTAGGTGTGATGTAATTGGTTACCGTTGCTGTTATTTAATTTTAAAAGAACTTGCTGTACAATGTCTGCAATATCACTCTGTTGTATGTTTCCTGGTTGATGTTTGAAATCCCGTTCCGAGTGTCCTATTCTTGGCCGTTGATTACTGGTAAATGTTTGCTGGTTATTATAGCTGCCTGTTTCTTTAGTATGTTGGTTGTCGATGGGATGCCGTCGAACAGCATCCGCATATGAGAAATTTTGGCCTTTTTTCCGGTACTCCTGCCTCTTGAAGAATGGGTTCTTATCTGTGTGTTTTCCTTTTTCAAATCTTCCTCATATTTTGAAAGCCATTTTGAATTATTTCCCCGACGCTTATGAAAAATTTCTTCGTTTCTTTTAGTTTCTGATTTCCAGAGTTCTATAAGGGTTTGAGCTGTTTTTCTGTTACTTCTAGATTGAATTATTTTAATCATTTCCTCGTCTATTCACTTGTATTCTGTATGTATATATATATAATTATTATTATTAATTTATAATTAATACAGTTCAGCTCGTAGCCATTTGTCAAATCCCGCGTTGCCACTGCGGACAAACGCGCTGTAACGCGGACAACCGTGGTGATGAATTTTTAGAGCGCGGTCAAATCGCGGTGATTCAACATGGTCCCAGAAAACGCAGCGGACACTGACTCAATAAGAAATCGCCGCGGACTGTGGTGGACGTTCGCAGCGGGCCGCGGTGGACGTTCGCGATGGGTCGCGGCGATTTATTGTCTACATCCGAGTACAGCTACATGCATATGTAAATTAAAAGGCACAACTTAAAAAATCAATTAAAAAGCACATGCAAGCATACTTTACACACTATAAACATCTGTGAAAATTATAAGAATTTATATTAACGAAGTTGCTGTGTAAGCATCTTACCTGTGTCAGTTTAACAAATATATTCCATCTTTTATTTAATCCACCAATAATGGCACCGTGCACTATAAATTTGCGATATCAGAATACTGAACATTAACATAAATCACCACGTACAATTTAGTAACGTTTCATGAACTAAACGAGTCATGCAGTGAACGGGAATCGGCGACAGTTCAAAGGTCTTTGATGCCGTACCTAAGCGTTTATTAGGCGCTTCAAATTCATAATCAGAGGGTTTAAATGGTGACCCTGTCGTGTCATCTTAAAATGTACATGAATATCTCTCACAATTTTAAACAAACTGTTTCAAATACTACTTCTATATACAGGGTATTTACATCTGTATTAACATCTGCACCTGTTAAAAAATAATCTTTTAACGCATAGTCGTGTTTGTGTTGTTGTTGATTCTTTCAAGATACGACATGTGTTTTTGGTAAAATTCCTATTCACTTAAAATATACATAGTCATTTTGCTAATATTAACTTTTTAAATTGCATGAATAAGTTTGAGATAGCATGTATTATTCAATAGTTTTTTATTCCAATAAATTTTTATTGTCGCTGCTTTACAATTAAGTAATTATTTACACATTATATATATTTATAGATATGATGTGTGAACACTGGCTTGGCTTGGTAATCTTAGCAATTGTTATATTTGCAATTAGCGTGACGTGTGTAATCATTTTAGGTGCAAACACAATGAATACTAGTTATTTGTCTAAAAAGGGGGTCATAAAAATACCATAGCCACAAACTGCCGGGATCTTGTCATAGTGCCCTTAGAACAATACCACTAATCCGATGCAATTGCGTAATGCATTGAACGATCAAGATCTACATGTTCATGCCGAGACTGTCACCATGAAATTTACAACTTTCTAATAAAGATGGTTGATAGAGAGTTATTATATTACACATTATTTTTTAGTGTTTTTAAAGAATTTTAAACTTAAATACAACACCAAAACTTGAATGATGAAAGACATCATCTTAAGCAATTGTAATTTAGTTTATTTAAATGAAAAATATATTATTATAATTCATTTTGTTACATTATAGTTCAAGGTTACTAGTATGAGAAGCTTCATTAAGCCCCGTAGAATATTTAGCATATTTAAATATTCAAATGCTATGACTAAATACAAAGATTGATCCTAAAATACACATTTAAGGATAATAACTAGGACCTTAGGCATAGGAGGTTTTATGAAGAAGAAACAAAAACACTTGCCTCTTCCTCAGTCCGTATATATCCCTTACTCCTCACTTGACGCTTCGAATCACAAATAAACTGAACAAGGAAATGTGAGTCCTGTTTTGTTCTTTTCCTTGAAGCCATTATACTGACACAAACAACAACAATCACACAACAGATTTAAGCTAACACTGTTCGAGCCAACTGCCAGTACGGAGTAACACAATAAAGAACTATTAAAGTCAATTAAATTTTAAATGATTTCAATTTTTCTTCGTACAATTTCGAATCACCGCACAGAAGCTTTAGCAAATGAATGTTTAGAAATTAAGGGATTATGGACATTATATAGTGATACAAAGGGGGCGAGCATTTCATGAGTGACACGAGTGACAAATACATCGCAAATTGTCACTTCTAATTTTGGGGACTAGAGACCTTATGTTACCTGTACACCATGCCCCATAGTCCTGTTGAACCTGTCATGTTCGCAATATACTCACGAACAATATACATGTGTAAAGGTGTTAAAAGGAGCCTCTTGACGTGTCAAAAGGGTTTCAAGGTAAACAAAACATGCATTATCGGAGGATGTAAAAACAAGGTCACCCGAGAACAGTGTCCAAATATGGCAAATACATTTATGAAAAGTCGATTCCTATGATTTTTAAGACAATAACTATTATTATACAAGTATTCATATAATAAAAATAAAGTTGTGTTATCGTTTTTTCTGAGTGTACCTCTAAAAATCACACCCTTTGTTGCATATTCAGTGACCTACAGTAGTGTTTTAAAATACGCTATTGTCTAATTTTTATTTATTTTTTCCCTTTAATCCAATTTCAATGATCAATAATTAACAGCTATTTGTTTATGTTTTTTTAATAATAACTCTAAATATATGATATTTTAAAATAAGAAAAAAAAGTGTGGTAAATACTTATGAAACTGGAGCGAATCTATATGTGGCGAATCGTTACTGAATTTTTTAACAATTTGGAAACAAGATACAAATATATTTTCTGGAATTTGGCTATATGAAGTTTATAATTATATAAATGTAAATTTTGGGACAATTTTTACTTGTAAATACATGTATGTAAAATAGAATTTTTTAATATCTGGTTTTAGATTAAGTAGATAACGTCGCGGTGTTACGCCGCGAAACGTCACCGCGGATCATGGCGTTAGACATCGCGGATCAGGGCGGAGGACCGCCTGCTGTGTTTTTTTCTTGGCTATGTTTACGGCTGCGATGGCCCAACACGACGACCACTGCGGACCACCGCTGGATGCGGCGTTTTTGCACAAAATTGCGACTGTGGTGGCCGCGCGGAAATTGTATAATAGCTATGAGCTGTACTGTATTATTAAATTAATAATAATATTCATAACAATATTCAGCAATCCTTACTTTTCATTTCAAAAGATAGAAATAATGTTATTATTATTATTAAGACGATTTGAGCATATATGTTATTTACATACTTAAATGCAACTGGAATGTGTTTATTGTTTTGTTTTTTTAATTTTAGTTATATTTTCATATTTATTTCATATTAAATTCATAGTTATTTCATTCAAGAAAATGATTGCATTAATTCCTAATTACCTTGCAATCATATTTCCAATTTGAACAAACAATAAAATCTGTAAAAAATACAGTCATTGATAATATCACCTGTTACAACTGAGAAGAGTGAAAGCACAACTTCATAAATTAACCAGGCTTCTAAATCTGCAAGCCGTTAGTAACATCCTTAGCAGGGGTGTTGGTTTGACTTCAAAAGTCTTTGATGTGACTGCCAAGCTGGGGCCATTCTCTAGTGGTTTGTAGCAGTTAACAAAAGCATCAATCAACACCATTGTTACAGTACCTGAGCAATGCAAGCACTATTGATAGAGCATTAGTGAATTAGTGTTTTAGGTGAAATGTCAAGGGTGTCAAAAGAATCAGACAGGTGTTTTATTGCATGGGATAAAATGTATATTAAATGAGAGTGACGAAATATACATGTATTGGATTTAAACTGGAGATTGTGTACAGCATAAAACTTATTGAATATTAAAATTCAATTTGGATTAATATGTGTTTTTGCACACAAGGTAATTATTTTGCGTATCTGAACTAGAGTTTGCATTGATAACGTTTTTTAAGAAAGTAAATTAAGTAGAAAATTCCAGAACACCAACAACAATAACATGGATACAATTTGGTAAAATAACATAATTAGACATTAACAAACAACAGCTGCAAAAAATATTGTATAGAAGCGCTGCAATCGGCACTAAATTACCATTAATTTGGTAACTGATAATTGATGTCGCATGGTCATGACGAGCTGATAAATGATACATGTCGCGACGATACGTCAATTATCATTTAGGCCAAGATGTGTTTGCCAAGATGCGCAAGTAACCAATTAAATTGCGTAAGGGCGTGTCTGTGCTGACACAAATGACAAAAAGTTCACAGGAGGGCGGGCAAATTTTTTAAAGGGCGGAGGAAAAGGCAAGAGGGCGGGGCTAAAAAATGGAAGGGCGGGCCGCCCTGCCATTCCGCTTTAGCTAAATCCCTACATAAACTTCCATTGTTTGTAACAATAAAGCTTTACATGTACTGAAAGTTATCTACTACGTGCATTCCAATTTTAACTTCTGTGTTAATCTAACACATTCATGTACAGTTCGCAATATTACCGTAAATGTCCTTATTGACGCCCATGCCCTATTAGACGCACATGGGGTATTTTTTGGTATAGAAATCTTTTTTGTCGATCTATTTTTTCAAACATTAACGAAAAACTGAAGTTAATTTCGATAGATACGATTAAATAGACCGCCATATTTATGTATCCGGAATTGCATGTATATAAATAAACCTATGCCCCACTATACAGGTTACACGCAACCATATATGACACAAGTGAATGGGACCACAAAATTTCATTACGATATTAGGTAGCCAGTGAGAGAAACATCGAATGGGTAATACTTGTAGTTTATACAATGGGCATACTAAATATGATTTACCAGATTCAACCAGGTAAGATACGGCATACAATTTTCATGGATAAACGATCATGTATGGATCCATATGCATAGATCTAAAAACATAATTTTAGTTTATGTAGTAACATGAAGAAATAGTCAATAATAATAAATAGTATTTTATTTATTCATGACAACCGCATATTATCTAATGAGACTAAAATGGAGAACATTATAGCATGAAGTAAAATAGTGTTATGTAATGCTTTTCAACCACTTTCCATGTGCGTCTGCAGTGTCACAGCTCATCATGTCGATCATGTTAATAATTAAACTGTACCATTGTGCATTACGTCGTGCGAGTTAGCTTGTCGTGTCGATCGACGATATTTTATTTAGACAGTACCATCGTGAATTTTCTCATGCGGACAAAGCCCATTGGCCGTATTTAGACTGTACCAATGTGTATTACGTCATTGGAAAGTGCGCATACATGAAAACTTGATTTCTGGATAAACGCGCAGGGGTCCTAAAATGACACGCGCCCTGCGCGTGAAAAAGGACATTTACGGTAAGTGCCTTGTTAACAACGTCCACCAATCAAAATTAGGTTTCAATGAGCATTCTAGGCAACTGACCAATAGAATGATATATATTAATATGAGTATTAAATAAAAGTTTACACAGCGACGTTACGCAAGATAGATACATTTAAAAATGCTATAGTAAAAATGTGAAATGTATCAGAAATGAGTGTCATCATACAAAAATTGATGAAACATTATTGAGGAATACTTTCTCTGACCAAGGCCAACCTTACAAAATTGTTTGTTTTGCCATTGCCTACCCAAGGTTGCTGGTAACAGGTAGGTAGGTAGGCAATTTTTTTTTTTTGGGGGGGGGGGGGAAAGAAAATGCAATATCTAAATATAGTGTATAACACAGACATAGCTTTTGATAATATAATCAACTGTCTGTTGATATTTGCTAGCAATCATCTTTAATTAGACAATTAATGCTGACAAACAGCTAGACAAGGAATGCTGACAAACAGCTAGACAAGGATTGCTGACAACAGCTAGTCAATGAATGCTGACAAACAGCTAGTCAATGAATGCTGACAAACAGCTAGACAAGGAATGCTGACAAACAGCTAGACAAGGAATGCTGACAAACAGCTAGACAAGGAATGCTGACAAACAGCTAGACAAGGAATGCTGACAAACAGCTAGACAATGAATGCTGACAAACAGCTAGTCAATGAATGCTGACAAACAGCTAGACAATGAATGCTGACAAACAGCTAGACAATGAATGCTGACAAACAGCTAGTCAATGAATGCTGACAAACAGCTAGACAAGGAATGCTGACAAACAGCTAGACAATGAATGCTGACAAACAGCTAGACAATGAATGCTGACAAACAGCTAGTCAATGAATGCTGACAAACAGCTAGACAAGGAATGCTGACAAACAGCTAGACAATTAATGCTGACAAACAGCTAGACAAGGAATGCTGACAAACAGCTAGACAAGGAATGCTGACAAACAGCTAGTCAATGAAGGCTGACAAACAGCTAGACAATGAATGCTGACAAACAGCTAGACAATGAAGGCTGACAAACAGCTAGACAAGGAATGCTGACAAACAGCTAGACAATGAAGGCTGACAAACAGCTAGACAAGGAATGCTGACAAACAGCTAGACAAGGAATGCTGACAAACAGCTAGACAATGAATGCTGACAAACAGCTAGACAAGGAATGCTGACAAACAGCTAGACAATGAATGCTGACAATCAGCTTGTTGTTTTCAAAAGTTTGATAAAACATGATAAGAATTGTATTTTGATATGGCCTATTATAAGCAAGAGTCTAGCTGATATAGTTAATTATTTAACCCAATGAATAACGACTGAAATGAAAGAAGTGCGAGCTTTTATTTACCAAAAGAAATAATAAATTATTTGGAATTAAAAAAAAACTGGTTGGATTGAACAAAGAAGACACGTTTGAGTGGGGTAGGTAGGCCATTGCAAACAAAGTTAGTTTTAATGCTGGCCCAAGTGTGTACATGTTTAAGGTATTCAACCCATCATAATGTCTAGAACCCTACAAATCATATTATTTTCTTGGAGGGCAACCATATCTGGACTATTCTGCAAAATTTTAGGAGATTTTACCGTTTTATTTGTCAGATATAGTTAGTTAATTAATTTACCATACCCCCTCTTTTGCTAAACACATAAAAAACTGACAAGCTATAAGCATCTTTTCAAGTGAAATACTTTATTAATATTTCATAAACTCCATATAAATATACATTTATGAATGGTATATTGAACACAATTATGAAAATAATTATTCTTGAATGAATTTAGGCGTAAACAAAAAATATGTTTGTTTCAGGTAACCCGACCTACCCTAAAAAAATGCCCCGACCCTAGAACATTTTATTGGGTTTGTCAGATTGATTTCGATTTTATTTACCTCTTTCAATAATTAAATGTGTTTTGGATAAATAAGCGTTTTGTTTTGATAGTATCCACTTATAAACAATCTTTACGGATATTACTGATATGTTTTGAATATTTATTAAGTTTTAGAATCTTCAAGTTGACCATTTAACAAGTAAAAAAAAAAATAAAAAAAAAATAAAAAAATCCTGACCTACCTACCCTAATTTTTTTGGGCATGTTATCTGAAAC
The DNA here is from genome assembly GCA_027627225.1 of Congeria kusceri. Taxonomy (NCBI): domain Eukaryota; kingdom Metazoa; phylum Mollusca; class Bivalvia; order Myida; family Dreissenidae; genus Congeria; species Congeria kusceri. Next base: position 72,179,048 of record CM051032.1, on the reverse strand, counting down.
AAACATATTATTTGTTTACGCCTTATATGGAAGTAATATGTACTCATATTGCTAATTACATTTATCATCGATGAGAATTTTCATGTTCTATTTTTTGAAAGCCTTAATAAAAATGTGATAAACTTGCTTATTTTATGCATGTTCTGAATCTAAACCATGATATATTTTATTCTTGGACTATAAGCTACAAAATAAAGACCAAAGAAATAAATTTTACCATGCAAATTTGACAAATTTTGACAGTTTTTAACACTACCCCCATAAAAAATTAAGCCAGATTTTTTTTTCACAAATACCTTTTGTTAATCTTTTAAAATAATCATTGAGAACCTTAGAAAGATACTCCCATAAAACTTTCAAAAATTCTTGGCTACAAAATATAAGCAATATATAAAATTAGTTCCAAAACTTTGTAACATAAAACATTCAAATTAAACTTTGTTTCATCATTGTATATTCTCTAATAAACAATATAAATTTAAAAAACAAAAGAGTTGCTTTAACTAAATCAACATTTACTACATTTTATAAATGCAATAAATATTTACATGATAAACAAAACCAATATACAATGCATTAATACATTTTCATCTAAAAATTAAAAACATTCCAGGCCATGCTCATCATGAACTTTACTGGGTTTAAAAAATGGTTGTTTTAAAAAAATTATCGACTAATTTGTGTTATAAAAGTTTCCAACATCCTTTTTGCAACTGTAATAAAGGGCTGCCCATCTATTATTTTTACATATTACATATCGTTACTATAAATAGTAACAAATTGACGTCACGAGCGGGCCGATATTCGTATCCGCCGGGCCAATATAATCATATTGGCCCCGGGCCGATTTTCTATATCTGAAAAGAATCAGATCGCGCGACGTCAACGACGACGACTGACGTAATCACTAGAAAACATGGCGGCGTCAGAAAAAACGCTAGAATCGTTAGCAAATCGTTTAATGGATCTCGATGCAATAATACAGTGTAATGAGACCATAGAAAGGCAGAAGATTACCAACAAAGATACATATGACTTTGTTGAAAGCAAAAAAAATGAGAACACAAGAAAAAAAACGGAATATGATGTACGACATTTCCGGGAATGGCTTACGCTGGAAGATGAAGTGACAGATTTTGAACAAATGGAGCCGGCAGCATTGGATATGTGTATGGCGAGATACTTTTTGAGTGTCAAGAATTGCAAAACAAAGAAAGACCTTGAACCCGGCACTTTAAAGGGAATTCAAGGTAGCATCAAGAGATACCTGTGTGACAAAAACTATGGTGTTGACATTATGACTGATCTGCGGTGTAAGCACTCCAGGAATGTTCTGAGGGCCAAGGCCGTGGACTTGAAAGAAAAGGGACTGGGCAACAAAGCCAAGCGATCCGATCCATTTACACCAAGAGAGATTGACATTCTGTACAAGAAAAAGCTACTTGGTACAGGTATGTTAGCGTGTTCATGCAATCAGCTGATTCCTGTCAAGTTTACTATTTACTGTTGCATAACTACAAGGGAAGTCACTCTGAGTTCTGGAAATTTCGCAACCTCTACATTTCGTACCCGGATTAACTGTAATTGTGACGCATTTAATACAGTCTTAAAGATAAGAAAAACCGTATTATATTGAATTTGTCAATAACATAAAAACGTGCATTGTTGTTCCGGATAAGTATTAAACACATTTACTGAGTAAATCTATATATTTAAAATAAACGTACATCTCTAAACTTACTTATAATTGTTTTAGATAAGAGATACTTTCGAGCGTTATACGGTTCGGAAAAATATATAGATAAATATCATACTTCAAAATTAACAACATATTTTCCAGAATCGCCAAAGTCCATTATCAACACACTCTGGTTGAACAACACCCTTTACTTTGGCCTCAGAGGCAGGCAAGAACATATGAACATGCTTTGGGGGGACCTGGAATTAATGCAGACAACAGATGGAACCAGATAGGTACAGTACACAGAGAGAGCCACTAAGACCAGGAAGGGAATAACAGACGATGCACGAATGTTCAAGCCCAAAATCTTTGAGCAACCAGGTAGTAAATGAAGTTGATGTTAACATCGAATTATTGATATGTTATTAATCTTTCTTTACACATGTCTTATATATTGAAAAGAAATTGTAAATTATACTTAAAATGCAATAATGAATAACATTTTATTTAATCTGTATGCTCTTATCAAACTGACAATTCTATTGTTAAGTGTAATACATATTGTTTGAAAAACACAATAGGTTTAACATTATTCAATGACTTGAAATAAACAATGTATTTTCAGGAGATGAGAGATGTCCAGTGAAACTATATATGGAATATGAAAGCAGACGCCCACTTACAAGTCTGCGTCCTGACAGTAGGTTTTACCTACGGCCCAGTGATAAAGCCCGAGGTGAGGACCACTTCTGGTTCGTAAATCAGGCCATTGGTAAGAACAAACTTTGCCAGATAGCAAAAAACATGAGTACAACTGCCGGATTCACAGGAAGACATGTAAACCATTCCGGTAGAAAGACATTAGTTACCTCCCTTCTGAATGCAGGGGTTGCACCCACTGAAGTGGTTCAGGTTACCGGGCATAAAAACATCATGACACTCAACAGCTATCATAGCTTGAGCATTTGACCGGCAACAACAAATGGCTAACATAATTCACAAGAATTGTTCTACAAGCACAGTTTCATCTTCTAATGAGCCAGGACCTTCTGGTGATCATGATGAGGACATGAGTGATGCTGAACTCCTGCAACTTTCCCAAGAGATGGATCCAGTTGTGGAGCAGACATTAAAACAAATAAACCACTATGAAAATGTACTTGACTTGCAGGTTGTTCACAGTCCAGGTGGCTCATTGTCCATGCAACACCTAAAAACCCCAGGCAAACTGTTTACGAACTGCACATTTAATGGTGCAGTGAACCTGAATTTTAAGAAATGATAAAAACCTAAAATTTGTGACAGCATGGTGCATATTTGTAGTTTGATTTCCATTTCATTCAGCATATTGCATAATAAATTTGATTAGCACTATCTTTGTTAATTGTTTTATTCATAATATTAATGTCATGTACTTATACAAATTGTCACTGTATTTGCCTTTCTCATTAAATCTGAGATCTTTGTTATGTAATTACAGATTATTACATAAAAGAAACCTAAAAAGCTGTTTGCAGATTTTTGCACAAAAATAGTTCTTTATTGTTTGTTCCTCTAAATTAATGTTACTAATATAATGAATTTAAATATGAGCATTAATTTTAGTCACAAGTTTCAAGTTTTTTATTGGAACATCGGCAAAACGCCTTTGACCATTTACATACAAGTAAACAACATATAGTCAAAGTGCATCAGTACAATACAAATACAATCATGTTAATAGACATAAACTACAGTGAAGAGTGTTTAAACATCGTGTACAAAAGTGTATGTATTAAAAACAATGCAATGAGAACAAACAAGTAATAAATAGACAATATATTTAGTGTTTCATAAAATATTTATTAAGAAGCAGCAAATACCTGTAATTTTTCCTCACGGAGTTTCATAGCATCGGTAATGAATCTGGCAACATTGTTAATGACTGTAGTATTTTGACAAGAGAGAATGTTTTTAAATTTTACTAAATTTGGCCAGTTGGATCGAATACAATATTTTGTTCGAAGATCTTTGTTGATTGAGCAAGTTAGAAAGAACTGATATTCGGATTCAACAGTGTTTGCATTACATAGTTTACATTTGCGTTCATCTCTAGGTATGTTATTATATCTACCAGTCTCTATTTCCAATGTATGGGCGCTAAGTCTAAATCTTGATAGCTGATGTTTTTGATTTTTATTATTAATGCAATCTAGATATTTTTCATACACGAATTCCGTCTTAAACATTCTATAGTACTCTAGTTTCGGTTGGTTATTAATTGTAACGTGCCAATTTTGGATAAACTGATCTTTTATTCTCTGGTTAATTTCATTAGAATAATTAAAATTGTCGTTTAAGTTATTGAAATACATTCCGTGTCCTAGTTGTTCTAATGCTTGTTTAACAAATACACACCACAGAGTATTGTTATTGTTATTATCCCTAATAGAATCATTGTAGAGATCACATTGTTCGTTGTAAACAGTGTGCATCAAAGATTCGGGTTTTTGCTTAATTTTAACCCAATAACTAAGGGCACGTTGCTTGCATATAATAGAGAGAGGAAATCTGCCTAATTCACCTAAGACAGCGGCATTAGAAGTCACATATGATGTCATGTACTTGTATAAATATAATTGCATTTTTTTTAATCGTATATCTTTGTTATGTAATGTCATAGTCTTATGAAATAAATGAAATTAAAAAAAGCTAATAGTCTGTTAATAAATAATTTTTAGCACAGAAATGGTTCTTTAGCGTTTGTTCCTTTTAAATAATATTTTATGATAGAATAATAGAAATATTAGCATTTATTGTATATGTCATGTCATGTACTTGGACTAATATGATTGCCTTTCTTGCTAAATTTGATGTTATTGTTATGTTACTGGTATGTTAGATTTTATATTAAAGAAAGCTAATACCGGTAGTCTGTTAATAAAACATTTTGAGCACAGAAATTGTTCTACACTGTATTGCTTAGTAAATTTTCTAAATTATGACAAACACCTTTACAGTTAAAGCTAATTCCATAACCATCCAAAACGGAGAAAGGTAAACATACCCGAAATACTATTCCAAACACTAAAGTCACGATCCATTAATGAACAGCATTCCGCGCGTGCCTGCTGATCGTTCGAGAACTTGCTAGTAACCATTTTTAACTCTACAATGGCAGCTAGCAAAGCACTCGATGTGTTTAACGAACGAAAAATATTTACGTCCATCTTGTCGTGTCCTCTGTGTTAAATTGTCTCCCTTTGCTAAAGGTAAAACGGTTTCGTCAAAACGGACACAAGTAAAATGGTTATGTTGGAAAGAGAACGATTAAATAATGAGCGAACTGGCATAATACCTTTAATAGTTTAAACAAACGTGATATGTAATATAAACGATAACATACGGCAGAGCCGGGCCGGATGTCTATAATCGGCCCTAGCCGAATAACGGCCCTCGGGCCAAAGGCCCTCGGGCCGTTATAGCGGCAGCGGGCCGATATATAGACGTCCGGCCCGGCCCTGCCGTATGTTATTGTCTAAATGTTTAATCATAAATGCTTAATAATCTGTCCGTGCCTTCACAGTTAAATGTTTCATGGGTACATTAACTGGAGCCAAAGATGTCCTCGGCCATTGTATTTTTATCATGTCAGTAAAGGCAAGAAGACCCAGAGAATCAATGTTTCTGGCCTTCACATTTTTGCACCCAGCTGTTGATGAATATGGGAATGCAACTGCTACTGGCAATGTGGTTGAACACGGACAGTCTGGTCGCCATCCAACATGTCGCCCATTGTACTGGATGTGTGTTTTCTTTTCTGACCAGCAGCATCACTGAAAATAATTTTCAGTACACAGTTTTACAGTAGTTTCTACTTATAGACAGATATGAATTTATGCAACAATCATTGCTTTAATAATTGTTTGATATGGCACCGATGTCAGTTGAGCAAATGTTGAATTTTTATACATGCTTTAATAACCGACATATGAAGTTGTTATAACACTCAAAAGAATGAGGAAGAAAAATAGACGGCATTGGCAATATGGAAATTGTAACATAATTCTATCATTATGTCAAAACATAGAACTTTTGTTAAATAAGCTTGAAAACTGATACTTCATTGTAGTATATTTCCAACCTTTATGTTCTGTGTATTAATACAAATTAAACATTTTTATTTAGTATATTTACAAGACCATTCATGAATTTTCAATATCTCTGTAACTATTACAATACAAACAAATGGCTTTTCAATTAGTAAATGAACTGATACTAACCTGAACATGACTTGGTATTCACCACAGCATTAGGCTTGCCGTTTGACTTGGTTTCTTTGTCAGTTTTCCTATAGAGAACATTACTGACATCACATTAGTCAATGTTACAATATTTCATGTAGACATAATCGGTCAAACTACTACACTTCTCGGTAATTTTCCGACGACACTGTCACAGTTCATGGCAGCTGATCATAGTCGACAAAATTTACATTGTTACTGCGTCTTTTTCTCTTGAAAATCTACCTCTTTTATGACGTTTTAGTCAAAGTCAGAATGATTTATATCAAGGTAAATAAATGCTGTCATATGCACATAAAATTGAATAAGCGTTCAAATGATCATGATTTCCAAAGGGAACAAACTCCTATTCCACTTACGTTTTAATTATAATCGTTACATTTTAATAGTTCTTTTATATTTAATTTGCATTTAAAAGCAACGATATTAAAATCTGAAACAAATACTACGGTGTAGCTAAAGAAAGATATAATTTTAACAGATGTTTTGTTTGTATTCCAAACGCGAACGGTAATGTACGGACGGCTACGGCTTTCGTCGAAATTACACGGAAATCAACGAGATAATGATGGGTCCAATACCTTAAGTTATTGTATTTAATTGTCCAGCCTCTTATAAGCAATACTAACCAATGTAATGCAGATGTCTTAGCAGAATAATGCTGAAGTTCTCAGACCTGTGTGCGTGGAATGCTTTGTGACCTACATGATTGTTGACATTTGTTTGCAAGACCATGGCCCTTACAGTGTGAGTCTTCCCCCATTTCCATGGAGCATGGTTTCAATCCACGCCTTTTTCTTCACATCATACATTGATGCCTTTTAGCCAGTTTGTGTGCTGACACATTTAGAGAGAGCTTTCCATTTGAAAACAATCTATAATAGCGGAAGCTTTGCACCTTCATGGCTGTAAATATGTTCCCAGTTGTCTTTGTAACTCTCCTGGTTTACTTTTGTTTGACGGTCATTGCAGACAGGTTGTTAAATGTCAGAATATCAAGAGTGCATAGTGATACACTTTGAATATAGTTCACACACTTTTAACTTTTAAGCTGTGCATGTTCATTATTGATAAATGCACGTGTGGAGATTGTCATCCCGGATCAGCCAGTTTGGACACTTTCCGTCCACAGTGGATTTATGTTTGGAAGAGACTTCCATAAAAGCGGAAAGTGTCGTCGTGGTTGGCCTCTGCGGACTGCGCAAATGCATTAAGCCTGGTTTTCCCATGATACGCCACAAATATATTAAATACATCTTGCTTGTGTCAGCTATAATAATTGTAAGTAGTTTGCCAGTGGTCAAAAGAGATTGTGTAACTACCAGTAACTTACTGTATGCTTGACAAGGGAGACAATAACAGTAACATAAAATAAATCTGCTTATAACATACTCTCCCTTATTTCTGCTGTTCCACAGACTAGTGTACAACTAATGCCATGCATTACAAAGTCTGAATGGAGATAAAAAAAACTGCCAAAAAATTAATATGTTAATTATTGTTATTTAAGATGTTTTGGTTCACTTGCAGATTTTTTTTTAATGTGTGTGTACAAATGATAGCATGATAGATTTGCATATAAAAAAATTGTTATTTCCATTGATGGTTTAGGATAGCCATATTGGAAATGTAATAGCGCTTAAGCCATTGTGGAATTTCAGAAATTAATATTGATTTTGCAATACGCACCAGCTCATAACACTACTACATGATTATGTGCAGTTTATAAAAATAAATTCTACTTCTAGAATTTATATTGCCCTGAAGATGTGTAATGTACAACGAGACAAGAAATAAAGATATGTTTAGCTCAAAGATCAAAATCAGATGGTAAAGGGATCAGTACACTTTCGTGCGTATTAGGCGCTTAAGTCACACCTAAAAATCAGAATAATAAAATCCACAATTAATAGATACCGGTACTTACAAGAAAAAACCTGCCAGGGGCGTAGCTTCCTGTAGGCACTATAGGCACGTGCCTATATATTTTTTCCAGAGATGAAACATTTAAATATGCCAAAAATGCAATAAAAACAAGAGGGGGGATGGGGGTGAGGGGAACTTTCTTGGCTGTGTTGATACTTTATTGTTTAACGAGTCGATTACGTCAATATGAAATAAATTTCATAAAACACACGCTTTTTTACAATTACTTTGTAGAATTGGGGTTTAGCTGAAACGAGTCGTTTCTAGCCACATACGAGTATAAACACTCCTGGCCCAAATTATCGCTTACAGCTTCATTTTATAGATTCCACCTATTGTGCCTATACATTTTTGAACCCAAGCTACGCCCCTGCCTGTAAGCGACCTAATGGCTTGGTCTAAAAAGCATATTTCCCCCCCCAAAAAAAAATGTTCATAATTAGTATGTTAAACATGATGCACCTTCATTTATGCATGAAACATATTTGTAAATGATTATTAAATCTGCTTGAACTTTTATTGCAGTGTATGGGACAGATTGGTGCCAGATCCAGTCTTGAATGCCATAAAAATTGAAATACCCAGTAACTTGGAAGATTTTTTTTCTATCTCATTAAAATCTAATTCAAACCCTCACTCTCATAATAATTATACTTTTTGCTGTTAGGATTTAGACATAGTCATTTTATCACAGGTCATGTTGAAATGACCTCCGAACCATAAACATGTGGCATTTCTGCACCGAATGAAATGGTTTGCTACACAGCATAGCTTCTCAATGGTTTTGAGAAAATAAAAGGGCCTCATTTTCTCACAATATTCAAAAAAATAATATTTTAAAAAGTTTCTGGATCAGATGGTGACCGGATCACCGCCACAATCTTCTAATGCGTTCCTTCGCCATTTTTCAACCTTCCACAAAAATTCCCTGTATAGGTGTCCATAATTTTTTGTGTAAAGTTAATATGCTTATAAACAAACATACAAAAAAACAAACCAATGCCATCAAAAACATAACCTCGGCGCATAAGTTGGCGGAGGTAACAAATACATGTACATAATTTAGTTCAAGATATTTTCAGAATCAAGTTTAGTATGAACCATTGAAGTTCTAACATGGCATTCTTTCACTTTTACAACTTTAAATACTTGTCATATTAATACCTCAATAATAATAATAATAGTAGTAATAATAAGAAGAACATGATTGTGTAATATTGATTATGAGAGTAAGAATAATAACAATAATAAAACAAAATAATAATATCAATAATAATAATAATAATAAAATAATGCTACAACTAATAATAGTAATAATTATAATAACAATATTAATAAATAATAACACAAAATAATAATAATGATAATAATGGTAATTATTATAATCAGAGTAATAATATCACATTGACCTTTAGGTACATTTAATCTACAATCTGGCCTACAAGGGTCATAGTTTTCTTTTGTTGTTTGCACTTCCTGCCCATGTCAGCTTTAGCTTCTTAGTCATTTACATCCCACAGGTTGGCCCGAAAACCTGACAAATTGTTTTTTGTAGTGATATGTATCCATTAAACTGTATTGTTGGGTTGGAACAGACACATAAATTGGTAAAACAGACTTAAATGCCCTATTTTGTGGTTATTGGTTGTTTGTAATTCACCTAAACAGGTGTAAAATTAGTTTGCAGATAGTTTACTCATATGTGGCAGGATTAATTTCATAGCTGTAAGGGATTTACACTGATTTGACATACGTTAGGTCGAATTTGAATCATGAACTGAAATAGTTCAGGTATTAATATCAGTCAACACTGAATTAATTGATTCATGGATTACAGTGTTCAAATTGGTGTCATATTAATGAAATTGTTAGCATATTTGCCTAATACATAGTGACAGGGCCTGAAATGGATTTCCAAGAAATCTGACCAGCAGATTTGCATTGATACTGGCCCCATCTGGAGGCTTGTGAATTAGGGCTCACTCTGCCATTCACTAAATAAGCCATTGGCTACAAATTCATTTCTACATCTTCATTTTTACAAAATTTCTATATCTGCCTAAATAAATTTCCGTTTGACTGCAACTGTTTGTTTATAAAACCGTAGGATTTCAATAAAGTGTGGTATATTCAGCTAAAGAAATTGTCTACCAGCGGGAGCCTCGTGAATGTGAATGGTTAAAGCTCCAGGCCTCAGCACCTCCGGAGGACTGACTAGTTTGTGTATGTTCGTAGTTGAGGGCCCATGTCTGTGGAAGTCTCCGGGTCCATAGGCCTGCCTCACCTTTACACCTGGTGTATCTCCAGGACTAAGCTAGAGGACTGACTGGTTGTGAATGTAGAAGGTGGTTTCCAGGCTTCTGGCAGCTGGAAGTTGGCAGCGACACTGAATATTATCTGGTAGACTGACTTGATTGTGTATGTAGAGGGTTGAGGGTCCATGCCTGTTACAGCCCCAGTGTCTCTAGGCCTGCCTCACCTGGTGTATCTCACGGACGAAGGCATATTTGCGTCTGTGTGCAGGGGTCAGGTTGAGGCGCATATACAGGAGCCCAAGGGCTGCTGGACCGGGTGTTGGGGTTGCCATAGAGCCCGCACGGTCATGGGCTTCATTGGTGAGCGACAGCAAGTCTCCAGTCCTGTCAATGGGGTATGGATGTCCGGTGACAAGTGTTAAGCCATTTTAATTTACACATTTTTATGGCCCCGACATCTGTGGTGTGGGAGGCATATAGTGATTGTCCTGTCGGTCTGAGATTCCTCTCCATTCATGCAAGGTTAAGTAGTTTTTACATTTTCGTCTACCAGGAACACCGCTTACTTAAACACTTGGATACTTTCACAGTTGTTTTCCTGATCCACCCATATCACCCAACCTCACTTTGACCTTGACCTTAACCAATTTGGACTAATTCAAATGGGCTGGCTAACACCAATCTGGGGCATCTGTGTTTATGGAACACTGTGTCTTGTTCACTTTAAATTAGACCTTTCTTACACCAGTTCATTACCAAAATAATATCCAAGTGTTTCAGCTTACATAAAGCATAAATGGATTTCCCTCTGATCAGTGTTGTTTATTATAATTTTATGGGATTTGCATATTGGTTGGTATATTTATTATGGATTTTTTCGGTAATTAACCAACAAACCATGTAAACGTGTCATTGTGCAAAATGCGGTATTAACAAACAATGGACCCATTCTGTATGCTGACTATCTAATTGCCATCAAAGTAAATTTGCTGCCTTCTTTTTGTATGACGAGGAACATAATTTTTACATAGAAATTAATATGCATTAGAAATATTAGTTGGTATTTGACATCTGTGACTCAGTGCTGGATGTCTATTTGGGTTCGTATGTTTTTGGAAGAGAACACCCTGCTTCTAGTGAGGCATTCTCTGTTATGTAACTACTTGTCATTTGTATGATACATCATCAAGGAATTGTTTTGTGGCTCTGTTCATTGGAAAACATGATACCTTTTGAGTGTGGTGACATGCATTCAGGTCTATCAAAGTAACAAAAGGCCATTGCTGCTGCATCAAATGTAGTGTGTTGGAGTCATAATATTTGTGTTTTGTCACTTCAGTGTGTTCCGAAGTGGTTGTGATTTTGAAGTAAATAATTCATAGGTATAATATGTGCATTAAGGATTTAAATTGAGATTTGTAGTGTAGTCAGTTGTTGGTTGCCAGTTTAACTTTATGCTGTGGTCAAATTGACACAGCTTGAAATATGAAATCATTTAAAAAACTGATTTGGATTCTTAACTCTAGTAACACGGAACTAATGGATTATCAGTGACCACTATCTGAAGTAATTTCATCATAATAATATAATGGTTCGTATGTTTTTGGAAGAGAACACCCTGCTTCTAGTGAGGCATTCTCTGTTATGTAACTACTTGTCATTTGTATGATACATCATCAAGGAATTGTTTTGTGGCTCTGTTCATTGGAAAACATGATACCTTTTGAGTGTGGTGACATGCATTCAGGTCTATCAAAGTAACAAAAGGCCATTGCTGCTGCATCAAATGTAGTGTGTTGGAGTCATAATATTTGTGTTTTGTCACTTCAGTGTGTTCCGAAGTGGTTGTGATTTTGAAGTAAATAATTCATAGGTATAATATGTGCATTAAGGATTTAAATTGAGATTTGTAGTGTAGTCAGTTGTTGGTTGCCAGTTTAACTTTATGCTGTGGTCAAATTGACACAGCTTGAAATATGAAATCATTTAAAAAACTGATTTGGATTCTTAACTCTAGTAACACGGAACTAATGGATTATCAGTGACCACTATCTGAAGTAATTTCATCATAATAATATAATGGTACTGTAACAATATCTGTTACTGCTGCTTGTTTTAGGGGACAAACTTTGTCAGGCCTTCGCTATTACCCTTTGTTTGGCAATTGACTGCTTTGTTCTTCCAACAGTCTGGGAAAAGATATTGATTGAAAATGTGAATCAATAAAGACATCTTCCAACAAATTGCTCAGACTCCAGACAGGGTATGCCTCCCCAGCAGATTTCATTGTTTGGAATTCAATGCATTGGCATGCTGAGCAGGCATAGTTGACATTCCAACAACAAATTGCTGTGTTGTCTCAAGTGGTGCAGTTTTTGTCCTGAGATCATTCATTCGTCATTGGACACCAATTGTAGGATATCTGAAAACCCGAGTATGCAGAAAATGCATTTCTTTTGTATGTAAAATTCATACAAAGTTAAGTTTGCTGTATTATTATTTTTCCATATGCCATAACTATCATAAAATGTGTCATAGTTACAAGGGAAGTCATTCATCATCTGACACCAATTATTGAATCTCAGAAAATTGAGTAATCCAGCAGAAAATGCATTTCTTCTGAAATTTCATTCAAAGTGATATTTGCTTTATTGCCTTTTCTCCATATGCCATAACTACTAGCTGAATCCATAAAATGCGTCATAGTTACAAGGGAAGCCATTGTGCTGTGCATGAAAAAAGCATTTCTGGAGAACGTCCTACGTTTACATCTTTACATGGCTACTGCATGCACTTATAATGCCATGGAACCAGATGCAGTTTGTCATGTTGAGCGTTGTTTGAGAGCTGCCATTTGGCAGATTATGAAACAAATTTGTAAATTTCTAGGATTCATTATAAACACATGGTGGTGGCTTGAAGACCCTGGGAAAGTGTTTTCTCAAGAGAGCTCTCTAACTTGGGTATAGGGTGGACTGGTAATGTTCTTGTTCTCTGGCATTTGTGGAATGCCTCTATTGTCTAGAGATTAAAATGTTCCAAGTCTTGTTGTTCAAATGCAGATTGTGCATAGTCAACTTGTGTCCTGTCAAATGTTGACATCTTGTTTTAATGAGTTACAGTGAGCATGGATGTATTTATTTGGATTATTTGGCATAAGATAGAGTAAATAAATCGATGTGTGGTGATATTAGAAATGGAATTAGTGTTGCGGTTTTAATCTTGCTTGAGAAACGGAGGAAGGCATAGCTAGTAATTGGTGTTAAAGGATCAAGTCATGGCGGGTCTGTTGTGTGATCAGTGATGATCGATGGAGCTTTGGAGATTTGTCAGCATTCACTCAATTTGTTCATTCATCACTCACTCAAGTTATTCATTCATTCATCACTCACGCAATTGATTCATTGCTAAATTTACCCATTCACCTCTCACTAAATGGATTCATTCTTAACTCACTTTCACGATTTATTTGTTCATCACTCACTCAAGTTATTCATTCACTACAGTAACAGTTTTTTACCTGAAAGGATTTTCCTATAATGTACAGCGTTTCAATGGTTGCAGTTGGAATATTTGCACTGAAGAAAAAAAAAAAAATCTTAGTTAATGTCTTGATAATGTTAATACAAAAAAAGAAATGTTGAATGAACAATGAACAGTACCAACATTCTCAAATTAGATAATACAGCAATATAGCCTTTAATGTTGGTCAGATGATTTAGTCTTTGTATTCACTGTGTGGCTGGTGTGCACCTGTCTATTGATTGTCCTGTTGTTCCCATGGTAACCATGGGGATGGGAGATGGTAGGGGAAGGAGTACCAGTTATTGATTTCAATGTTGAGCCTTTCAGAAAGTCATGAATTGATAATGAGTGTTTATAAGTCATATCATGATGATTATTCTAACAACACATAGCATGTTCATAGTAAGCTCAATATCAGGTTGTAAGATTAAGTGAAATGTTTATGTTTATTTAGGACAATTTTATGTATCTGTTTAATTGTAATATGACTTTAATGACTGAATAAAAAATGGCTAAATGGTAAATAAATAAAGAAATTCATTAATTGATTGATTGAATTATATTGTCAAAAAGAACAAAAATTTAAAATTTGAAGAGCATTAGCATCACAGTGTTTGACTACTATTTTGAGAGATTAAAATCTTCAATAACACATTGGTGTAATGTACAATTGACAGATCTGATGTAATGTACAATTGACAGATCGATAACCAAGCCTATTCATTTTGATCTCCGACACACACCTAAGACAGAGTACTATGTTTCTTACCAGACATCTCTGACAAAAAACAAAGTGCTGATTTTCTGTATGCCAAATGCACTGCCAATCAAATGCTTTTGATCTGAGATTTGTAAGAGCGTTCTTGATACATAAATCTTCAAATACAGTAACTCACCTAAATGTACATGTAATTTTTTGTAATTTATATTATTATTTAAATGTAATGATTATATTTACGCACCCTTGGGTAATATTGACTAAGATATTGGTGTATTAGATTAATTATTAACTGACAGTTATGGTTTTGTTAATAAATTACCGTATATTCCCTAATAAACACCCCCGGGGGCTTTACATTTTCTCGTGCATGCATGTGCATGCATGAATCACAATGAGGGCATTAATTAGGCATGGAGGTTTTGATGTTATTAAAATAAGGGGCGGGGGCATTTATTAGGGTAGGGACGTTTATAAGGGAATATATGGGTAGTTATGTTTATATTATTGGTCGTTGTTTTGTAATAAAACAATATGTATAAACCCCAAGTACGTTCACTTGAGAGACACAAATTGAATCATTTTTTGTGGCAAATTAAGAGCTGTAGCAGATTTGTTGTAAGCCTCTGTGAACTGTATAACTCTAAGAAAAATAGCTCATAGAGGAAATAAAATAAACATGTTTGAAAATTGTATATTTAACATATTTGGCATATTATGGATATGTAAATAAGGTATAAATAACACGAACAATGTTTACTCATATATTTAGGAAGCATTAGTTTGTATCCAATGTTTTATCAAATATTTAATGTCCTTCTGATGCCCAGTTATAAAACCACTGTGGCTAACACCTTCGTGGATTAATTCCTATGCATCAGGACTCCAAATCGTTGTCTATTAGCCGATAAACAATGCTTAAGCAAAAATTATTTCTCATTTACCATAGCCTCCTTTGTATCATAGTTACGTTTCAATGAATTACTAGCATTTAATTTTAAATTGAAATAATATGATGATCACATTTTATAGACATATAGACATAGTGCTCAGTAATAGTAGACATAGTCACTTTAAAGGCATCAAGACATTGATCGGTATGTTCAAGGAAACCTGATATTGTTGATCTAGCATTGTATTGTTTTCACTTGTCAAGCTGATCATATTTGTGTTTAACAGACCAACATTGACACATGTGCAGCGACACAGAATGGGCCACCCATTTAGAAACCTAAAATCGAGATTTTGTTTGTCTT
Source organism: Congeria kusceri (assembly GCA_027627225.1). Classification (NCBI taxonomy): domain Eukaryota; kingdom Metazoa; phylum Mollusca; class Bivalvia; order Myida; family Dreissenidae; genus Congeria; species Congeria kusceri. The sequence goes on along the minus strand of CM051032.1, from coordinate 72,163,404 downwards.
ACAATGGATTTACATCATGTATTTCTAGGCTTCAAGTTAACACTGCATCAGTAGCCACATTAATTTCCAGGGGCAGGGACGGTCCTGGCCTAGGTCCTAAATTTTGCGGAACAATATCACACTAAATTTGGTGAATGGGAATATAACATTTGGGATTAAGGTCAACATTTGGAGAAAAGTGAATGAGTTAATACTAGAAATTGTACTAGGGGGATAAAGTTTATAAAGCCCCAGCTATTAAAGGTAAAAAAAAATCCCAAATCAAAGTATATTGAACATCAGTAATGAATTTGCATAATTATTATTATTGCATCAGTGTTTTTTTGGCACATAATAAAGTGTTTGTGATTTATTTATTTTATAAATAAAAGACAATGAATACATGTTTATTAAAATGAGTGTTGAACTATAGCAAGAATGGTTAATAAAGGTCCTCATTCTTTGTTTGTTCTCTTACAACTTACCAAGATTGACAGGAATGTCTCTCAGCTGGTTCCATGCAGTAGCTGGCAGGTGTGTCAATGAGGAATAAGGAGGAATTATTCACTGGTGCCAAGTGCTTGATGTTGATAATTGGGTTTAGGTTTAAAGCTTGTAAAAACGATTAAGGCCAATAAGCAGATTAGCACGCACACAGGTTACACAATCACACACACTTTGGGGATAATGTTTTTACAGGCTAATGTCCAGTATTAAAATATATGCATGCTAACTTGATTCATAATTTCCTTTGGACAATTGGGTTTTTGATATGTTTAAATAATCTAACTGTGCTTGTTTGTTACGATTCTTATAAAGTAAAGACTTCTGAATTACTGATAAAATCAATATAATTATAAAATTCATTTATTATTTACTGGCAAAAATTATTTTAAATTGTATGTACCGGTACTACATTCGCCAAATCTAATTATAAAGTCGTTTTACAATTAATTGGTATTGATAATTCATTACTGAACATTCATCACACATGTCACAGGTCACCGATGATATGTGACTAGAACGTAACTCGATTACTTCTCACGTTGCAGCAGTATTGATCAGTCCTTTAGCCAGTCAGCAGTATTGATCAGTCCTTTAGCCAGTCAGCAGTATTGCGCAACAGTTTGTCTTTTACTGTAGTGCTGTGCAAAGCTTGTTGACTTGGAACTCTGCAGTACTATTGGATAGAAGTGGGTGGGAGCAGACTAGCTGTTTTCCCAATACTCCTCTATGATTCTAACAATGGATGTTATTGATTCAATAAATGGAGAATTCCCAGAGAACTGCTCTGACAATTGTTGTGTTTTCTCCCTGCTTCTGGCATCAAGTGCTTTCCCTGCAGTATTGATGACTCCAAAGTTTTCCTGGTAGGTTTTGCATTCAGACCTCAGCAAGCCATGAGGACTGATATGTGGCAGGAATTAATATAGAGATACCAATCCAGTGAGTGTTTGTGCGTGAAACATAAATTGAAACACATGACATTAAATTTGAAAGTTCTGCTGAATACTAGCTGGAGAAGGTAAACAGCGCGAAAACTGTTAACAGGACGAGTTATAAACAGTACTGGAATTAGAAATTGAAAGAAAATATTAGTGAAATTTGAATTAATAGTATAAACTGGTGACAATGAAGTTACAAGAAAGTAAACAAGGAAATAATAGTATAAACTGGTGACAATAAAGTAACAATAAAGTAACAACGGCAAGATGTATCAAGGAATGGTTTTGGCAGTACATCCAAACAAGGATCAGTTCTCAATGGTAGGCTATATAGATTGGTTGATTATTTGTTATGTTTCGATGATATAACGAGGGTTGAGCGTTTAACTGTTGTTTTATGCTAAACCATCAATACGTGTTTGAAACTGTATTATGCATGAATTGGTTTGTGTTGTTTTTTAAGGGTCGGTTAATTGTTGTCTTTTGAAGTTATTATTGCAATTTAAAAGAAACAATGAGTTTGTTAGCATAGTGAATGTTACACCCTCAGAATCACTAAATTCAGCAGCAAATAATATGTAAATCAGTAATGATAAATTTACTATTTGATATATTAGCACACATCATAAATGGTTTTTTTGGGGGGGGGGGGAGAAGCGGTATAAGCCCCTTCTGAAATTGTCCACATTTGCATATTAATATGCAATTTGCTGACATTGACAGTTTATTGCATTTATGAAACCCATTCTGTGGTATTTTCGTTTAATTGTTCCATTTTGACAACATGGCTCCATTCTGATATATATCCTAACATGTAAGAGAAACCGACAGCAGTTTGTTGGCAGTCCTGTATCCGTGCTTGCACAGCGTGTAAACAAATTAATGTTGGCATATAGGATTATAATAAATAAAATATTCCTTCCATAAAATTTTACCTGATTTTCATCATTTTTTTAAGCAAAACAAAGTCCATTGAATTGTGTAGTTGGCGTGGCTGTTTTAATGAAATTATGGCTATCAGGAAGAATATCAAATGGTTACACAAAATACTGCATAATTTATTCAGTTGTCAATAGCGCTTTGTATTGACTGCCATTCGATGTCTTTGTCCTTCCCATGCAAGCTGTTACTGTTGGTCTTAAACGGTTACTAGGTGCAACAGCATTTGGTTCTATAAAGGCATCAAGTCTAATTTTCCAGGGTCAGTATTCACAAAGCATCTTGTGCAATTTCTCAAATATTTTCATTTAAGTGTAACGTTCAATGCATTGTATTAATTTTTGTTTAGTGAATAGACACATCTATATGTTGTTGATATTCCTTAGAGAATATTAAAACGGATGTCGTTTTAAAATGATATTAAGAGCAGCATTATTTCTAGATGAAATAAAACATATACTGTTAAGTAAGTTTCCAGATTTAAGGGTAAGGATACAATTTAACGTAAGATCCTTTGTGAATACCAAACCTGGATCTGTTTCACAAACAATACGAAGGATGCCTGGGGCTGGTCTTCTCGCGGAAATAGAAGCTAGATTACAATTAATACAATTTGAAAAACATAAAGCACAGTATTTGTCGAATTGTTACATTAAAAAAAACATGTAAAAACACAAAATCATTGAGAATTCAACCATATTTGAACAAAAAACATTGTATTGGCACATTTTATTATAACTCAATCACATACTTAATACTTTACTTTACAGTATTTAATTTCTTTGTTATGCCCATTGGGCGTTGCAATAACCTCATGACACATTTAAATGGTTTTATAATAATATCTAGTAGATTTGTGAAGTTCTACAGCCACAGTTGTGAAGTTTTTTCAGCCAGAATATTTTGTACAGGTGTGTGTTAAATGATGTTAAATGATTGACCATCTGGTTGTTTTGAGGTCTGTTTATGCCACTGAGTTGACTCACCAGGTAACATGAACAAGATGAGCTGTCAGAACTGATGATCAGTCCAGTTCAATGCCCTATAACCTGTGATGAACATTTTACAGTTAAATAGCCCTTATTAATTGCGCAGACCTGCATGATATTTGCGATATATATTTCAAAGTAAGTTCGTTTTAAGAACTTTTCCAAACAGTGCCATCTTATACATTAATACAGTACTTGAAAGAGATAAACACCTATTACACAATTAAGTTAACATTGCCTAGCTATATCGTCATCAACAAGTGAAATCAGCACAATATGACCACATTGTGTTGAGCTGCTGTAAAACCCAAATAAACAATGCTCTCTATACATGTGCTTTCAAACAGTAGTGACTCTTTACATGTGTTGTCCAAAACTGTAGTGACAAAACTGGCATTGCTACAAATTAAACAAGTATGAGAAAAATAGCTAACATTCACTAATATATTTCCTTATCAGACACATTTTTAGCTTACCTGAGCATGAAGTGCTGGGTGAGCTATTGGTATAGGGGACCTCTCCGGCAGCGTCCATCATCCGTCGTCCGTATGACGTCAACAATTGGGACCATTATCGCGATAAAGACTACATTTTTCATTCAATCTAACTTGCACAGTTTGTGTATGACCATAAAATCTCGGTTGTTATTGATAATGGGCCAAATTGGACCAGAAACCTTGTAGTTATGGCCCCTCGATTGTGGGAAAAAATGCAAAAATTGCCTTTTTCGTTCATAGAGACTTCATTTTTATACCAATAAGTCTTTACCAAACTTCCACGGTTTGTGTATTATGAAAAGATCACAGTAGAAGTCAACATTGGGCCAGATTAGCCCGCAAACACCAGAGTTATGCCCCCTTTTATGTTGAAAAATAGGCAAAAATTGCCATTTTACCTTGATTAAGACTTCTTTTTTTTCCAATCTTGACCAAACTTCCACAGTTTGTGTGCAACCAAAAGATTTCAGCAGGGGCCATAAATGGATAAGGTTAGGCCACAGAAACCAGAGTTATGGCCCCTTGTATGTGGACAAAAATGCCAAAATTGCCTCTTTTGTTCATAGAGACTTTATTTTTCTTCCAATCTTGACCAAATTTCGGCAGTTTGTATGTGATCATACGTCTGCATCAGAAGTCAACAATCGGTCAGATTGGGCAACAAACGTCGGAGTGATGGCCCCTTTGATAGTGGAAAAAATGCAAAAATTGCCTTTTTCATGCATCCGGTTTTCATTTTTCATTAAATCTTGATAAAACTTCCACATGTTTTGTATGGCCATAAGATCTCAACACAAGTAGCAAATGAGACAGGTCATGAACACAGCAGTTATATCCCCTTAATTATGAAAATTATTGCAAAAATGAATTTGTTGTACGACGGGGACTTCATTTTCAACCAGTCTGGACCAAACTTGCATAATTTGTCTAGGACCATAAAATCTTAAGCGAATTTCAATATAGGATGGGTAAATGGCAATACACTCTACTCTTTGAAAGCAAGCATGACATGACCTTTGCACTGCGGTGGCTATTATTTTTCAGAACTGCAGCATTAACACTATTCCTCCGAAATTGCCTGCAAGAAGTTGGATGCCAGGGTAGAGAAAATATATCCAGGTCCTTACTTGTTCTATGTATGAGAGTAAATCAGCTAGACATTATGGCGTACATTCCCACAAGCCTTTCACAACAGTAAGACTTTCATCTTTGCCAGTACTCAGGGGAGCCCTTTGGGCCATCCTGGCCCTCTTGTTTTTTACTTTTTATTATTTATTTCTTTGTTTGATTGTTAAAGTTTATGCACATAATTATATGCTAATCAATATTAAATGGTTTGATAGCAATAGTCATACAGAAATTAACTTTGTTACAAGTAGTACAGAAATAATTTTACTGTTTGTTATTGTACTTCTAAAATTCAGTGTTCATATGTTACATTTTTACTTGCAAAAGCAGTGTATACAAAGTTTTAATTACTGTTGTATTTGATATAATTATTATTGGATAGGTTCCAGTGTTACCACATGGCTGCAGTAACGTAGATATCTGTTGTTTGGTGTGCCTCCCAGTGCACATTGTTGTCAGGAACTTGTTGGATTTTCACTGGTACCTGCTAAATTCATCAGTGGGCGTTAACATGCATCAGGTTATTTTATATATAGGTTTAGCCAGGATTGCTTCCAGAGTTTGTTATTGAAGTATTGCGCTGAAAGGTCTATCAATGTTCACAGCTATAAGCCTTTACCTAGCATGTCACCCTTAATTTGTTACTGCATTATTGTGCTGGAAGGTGACATTCGATGTTCACAGCTATATACCTTTACCTAATTGTCACCCTTTGTTTTTTATTGCAATATTGCTCTTGAAGGTCATTCAACATTCAGTGCCATATACATTTACCTAGCATGTCATCCTTTGTTTGTTATTACAGTATTGCACTGGAAAGTAATGGCAACCTGTCCATGGGGACATAGAATGGCATGTTGATGGGCTTCCCTGCACTGACAGTTGTTGTAATGGCATTGTCTGAGGTCCCCAGGGGTCCCAACAAACACCCTTATCTCCTGGCACAATCTTCACATAGGGTCCACTCATGCCACAATGGCCATTGACAGGGCACAAAGGGCCATCAACAGTGGTAATTAGCTGCTGATATACACCTTGGTGGCCTTTCTGAGAGTACACTGCTCTCTGTGTTCCATGCATGTGTCAGGTCAGGTGTTACATTCTGGGATCATTCTGGAGTGGGTTTGCACTGACTGATTATGAGGGATCATAACATAAACAGACTGGGGTAGTGCCAAATGCTGGACCATGTTTTACACTGACTGTTGCAATGTTTGACCATGTCTTACTCTGGCTGGTGTAATGTTTGACCATGTCTTACACCAACTGGTGTAATGCATGACCATGTTTTACACTGACACATAATGTTTGACAATGTCTTACACTGACACAGACAGGTATGTTTGACCATGTCTTACAATGACTGATTATGTTTGACGTGGTCTTACACTGTAATGTTTTACCATTTTTTGACCGTTTATTGTTGCATTTGACCATGTCTTACAATGGCTGGTAAAATGTTTGACCATGTCTGAAACTTACACTGAGTGTGATAAGATCGTAAAGGTGTAGTGGTTTTGGTGTCTGCCTTGCCACCGGGAGGTCCCGGGTTCGATGCTCACTCAGGGAGCGTACTCAAGATCCTTCCACAGACACCAAGTACTGGTTCTTTCCAGAGAACGGACTCTTAATTTGTCTCTATAAGCTTAAGGCTTTCGATGCAATTTATGGTTAGAAGACACTTCATTGAAACAGAAAATACCATAAAAGCGGAAAGTGCCGTGCCGGATTAGCGGACTGCACAGGCTAATCCGGGACGACACTTTACGCACATGCATTAAGACCGGTTTTCCCACGATGCGCCTCATATTTTTGATTATGCAATTTTCAGCAAGTCAGCTTATTGCCATCTAAGGGCAGCCATTTTAGGTTTAGTTACTAACATAATCATGGCATTTTTGTGTGACTGAATCATAGAGGACTGAACGTGTGGCCATTATATACAAACAAGAGTTGTCTCCCTTACATTGTAGATTACTCTTACCTATGGATGATTAAACACACTGGAAACTGTCATGTTTACCTTTGATGAATGCATGACACATTTAGGTGGTATGGAAATGAAATAGGAGAATATGCATGATTGTTTAGATTTCCATAGTATTTAGAAGATACTGATGAACATATTAACGATTTAATTTTGGCCACTTATAATTACATTCATGTAGCACATGCATGTAATAGTGGTTGTTAGTACAATGTGGATTCCCAGTATGATCTTATATACAAGCCTTGTTCTTTTAAGAGGATTAATTGTTTTCTCTTTCGATAAGGGTGGTGTCCCACATTGTTAAGTGTTGTCACAAAACACACTAGTGAAGTTAGAATAAGACATCATAGAATAGACTGTTTTATTATACCACAAATGTGTTTATATGCTGTTAACCATTAATTTGTAATTTAAAAGTTTTGCAAAGGTACATAGTACAGTAGACACCTGCGATCATAATAACATCAGTGAACAGAATATCACCACAAAACTGTATACTTGTAAGCATTGACAGAATTTACACAATAAAATAGGACCGTGTCCATGTGTGAAGAGTTGATTGGACACTCAACAAGTTATAACGCATCAAATGGAATTAAATGGAAATTGTTGTATTTTCTTTATTTATAAGAATTTCAGCTTGAAATGTTAGCTGTGATTTATTTCAGTTTTACATGCATGTGTTCATACCAAAATATTCGTAAAATTTCGAAAGAATTGTTTACCCTGGGGCAGCCTAAATTGTTATAAATAATAAAAATACAGCAATTTTCATTTGGTGCATTATAACTTTTGTTGAGTGTTAGTTAGGTGTAAAAAAGATATGTTTGATTAAGGTTACATGACCAAAACAATTAGGGTAGGTACGTAGGAATTCTTATGCCCCCCTTCGAAGAAGTGGGGGTATATTGCTTTGCACCTGTCCGTCCGTCGGTCGGTCGGTCGGATGGTCAGTCTGTGCGTAGACCATTTCGTTTCCGCACGATATCTAGAGAATGCTTTGACCTACGATCTTGAAAGTTGTAATACTGGTTATTTGGGAGGAAAGGAAGACGCCTATTCATTTTGAGGTCAAAGGTCAAGGTCACAGTTGCGAAAAATAGAAAAACGGTTTCCGCTCAATAACTTGAGAACGCATCGAGATATTTTAATGAATCTTCAAAAATAGACCTAGCTTGGGATTGCATATGGGGTGGGTGGGGTCAAGGTCAAGGTCACCGTTACTAAACATAGAAAAACAGTCTCCGCTTAATAACTTGAGAACGCATCGAGATATTTTAATAAAACTTCATACATAGATACCTTATATTGAGACCTCGCTTGGGATTGCATATGGGTTGGGTGGGGTCAAGGTCACCGTAACTAAAAATAGAAAAAACGGTTTTAGCACAATAACTTGAGAACACATTGAGATATTTTAATGAAACTTTATACATAGATACCTTATATCGAGACCTCGCTTGGGATTGCATATGGGGTGGGTGGGGTCAAGGTCACCGTTGCTAAAAATAGAAAAACGGTTTCCGCTCAATAACTTAAGAATGCATCAAGATATTTTAATGAACTTTCATACATAGATACCTTATATTGAGACCTAGCTTGGGATTGCATATGGGGTGGGTGGGGTCAAGCTCACCGTTACTAAAAATAGAAAAACGGTCTCCGCTCAATAACTTGAGAACGGATTGAGATATGTTAATGAAACTTCAAACATAGATACCTTATATTGAGACCTCGCTTGGGATTGCATATGGGATGGGTGGGGTCAAGGGCAAGGTCACAGTGACTAAAAATAGAAAAAATGGTCTCCGCACAATAACTTGAGAACGCATCGAGCTATTTTAATGAAACTTCATACATATATATCTTATATCGAGACCTCGCTTGGGATTGCATATGGGGTGGGTGGGGTCAAGGTCACCGTTGCTAAAAATAGAAAAACGGTTTCCGCTCAATAACTTGAGAACGCATCGAGATATTTTATTGAAACTTCATACATAGATACCTTATATTTAGACCTCTCTTGGGATTTCATATGAGGTGGGTGGGGTCAAGGTCACAGTTACTAAAAAAAGAGAAACTGTTTCCGCTCAATAACTTGAGAACGCATCGAGATATTTTAATGAAACCTCATACATAGATACCATATATCGAGACCTCGCTTGGGATTGCATATTAAAAGTGCTCATGGTGAGCTTTTGTGATCGCCCGTTGTCCGTCGTGTGTGCGTGCATGCGTAGTCAACTTTTCATTCAAACAACATCTCCTCCTAAACCGCTTGGCAGATTTTCACCAAACTTCAAAGGAATGATCCTTGGGTGGACCTCTTTCATGTTGTTCAAATCTTTCCGGTCCGCTGAATATGTAGGTCACCAGAGCTAAAAATAGATTTATAAAATGAAAACTTCAAAAATCTTCTTCTATGAAACCGCAAGGCTCAGACCTTTCATATTCGATATGTGACATCAATTAGAGGTCCTCTACAAAGATTGTTCAAATTATGCCCCTGGGGTCAAAACGGGCCACGCCCCGAGGGTCACATGGTTTATATAGAATATATAGCAAAATGACTTTAAAAATCTTCTCCTCTGCAACCACAAGGCCCAGAGGTTTCATATTTGGTATGTAACATCCTATAGTGGTCCTCTACAAAGATTGTTCAAATTATGCCCCTGGGGTCAAAACTGGCCACGCTCCGGGGGTCTCATGGTTTATATAGAATATATAGCAAAATGACTTTAAAAATCTTCTCCTTTGAAACCGCAAGGCCCAGAGGTTTCATATTTGGTATGTAACATCCTTTAGTGGTCCTTTACAAAGTTTGTTCAAATTATGCCCCTGGAGTCAAAACGGGCCAGGCCCTGGGGGGTCACATGGTTTATATAGAATATATAGCAAAATGACTTTAAAACTCTTTTCCTCTGAAACCACAAGGCCCAGAGGTTTCATATTTGGTATGTAACATCCTATAGTGGTCCTCTACAAAGATTGTTCAAATTATGCCCCTGGGGTCAAAACTGGCCACGCCCCGGGCGTCTCATGGTTTATATAGAATATATAGCAAAATGACTTTTAAAATCTCCTCTGAAATTGCAAGGCCCAGAGGTTTCATATTTGGTATGTAACATCCTTTCTTGGTCCTTTACAAAGTTTGTTCAAATTATGCCCCTGGGGTCAAAACGGGCCACACCCCGGGAGTCACATGGTTTATATAGAATATATAGCAAAATGACTTTTAAAATCTCCTCCTCTGAAACCACACGGCACAAAGGTTTCATATTTGGTATGTAACATCCTATAGTGGTCGTCTACAAAGATTGTTCAACTTATGCCCCTGGGGTCAAAACTGGCCACGCCCCGGGGGTCACATGGTTTATATATAAACTTAAGCAAAATGTCTTAAAATCTTTATCTATGTAACCGCAAGGCCCAGAGGTTTTGTATTTGGTATTTAACATCCTATAGTGGTACTCTACAAAGATTGTTCAAATTATGCCCCATGGGTCAAAACAGACCACACCCCATTGGTCACATGGTTAATATAGACTTAAATAATTCTTCTCCTCTGAAACCGCAAGGCCTAGAAGTTTCATATTTGGTATGTTACATTGCATAGTGGTCCTCTACACAGAGTGTTCAAAATGTGCCCCTGGGGTCAAAACTGGTCACGCCCGGGGGGTCAATTGGTTTATATAGACTTAAATAGCAAAATGACTTTTAAAATCTTCTCTGAAACAGCAAGGCCCACAGCTTTCCTATATTTGTTACGTAACATTGCATAGTGGTCCTCGCCAAAGATTGTTCAAATTATGCCCCTGGGGTCAAATCTGGCAACCCCCCGAGGGGTCACATAGCTTATATAGACTTAAATAGCAACATGACTTTTAAAATCTTTACCTGAAACAGCAAGGCCCACAGCTTTCCTATATTTGGTACGTAACATTGCATAGTGGTCCTCTGCAAAGATTGTTCAAATTATGCCCCTGGGGTCAAATCTGGCCACCCCTTGAGGGGTCACATGGTTTATATAGACTGAAATAGCAAAATGACTTAGAAAATCTTTACCTGAAACCGCAAGGCACAGAGGTTTGTTCAAGGTTGTTCAACTTATGCCCCTGGGATAAAAATAAGCCACGCCTCGGGGATGCAAATTCCAATTGGGTTTCAAGGTCTCAGGTGAGAGTCCTAGGGCCCTCAGGGCCCTCTTGTTTGTGTTTTTTCATTATTGTTTTTTATTTAGTAAATGGATGACTTGAAGATTCTAAAACTGAATAAATATTCAAAACATGTCTGTAATATCCTTAAACTTTGTTTTAAAGGGGATTCTTTCAAAACTAAACACTTGTTTAACCAAAAAAAAACATGTTATTATTGAAAAACATTAATATCACCCAAAAAAAATCTGACAACCCCAATAAAATGTTCTAAGGCCGGGGCATTTTTTTAGGGTAGGTTGGGTAACCTGAAACAAACATATATTTTTTTTACGCCTTATTAAAAACAAGAAATGTCTTTTTGAAAAGACAATCGGCGTTGACATTAATAATGAGATATCATTTTACACTAAACATAATACAAGAGGGCCAAGATGATCGGTTACATGGCTTCACGAACCCCAGATTTTTCGGTCCCCATCTAGACAAGACAACTTCTTGGACCCCAGATTTTTTTAGCACCACGAGGAAACTTCTCATGTCCCAAAATTAATGTGTGATTATTTCAATAATTATTAATATTTGTACCGTGAATAAACCGATCCTACCGCCCCATGTTTTCACCAGTGCTACTTGAATAACCTAAATAATTTACGTAAACATCATTATTATATAAATTTGACCGCTAAATTTAACAAATTAACAATGTACGAAAATAATTGCGGGAATGAATGAAAATTATTCTATTTCAGACGCGTATAGTTGTTCTTACGTAATATACCCTACCTTCATCTTGGAAGTTATCTATGCATAATACATACACATTTCTAAGTTAGTTTATCATTTATACTGTGTATCCTTATGAAAACCAATCTTCAGGGAACATTCAGCGCGTTTGAAATAATGATGACTTCATTTTTGATAACACAAACATAACATTTCATTAGACTATGGCTATTTAAAATTATATTTGGTAGGAATATGATGCATCTAGGGATTCTGTGTATAATTGGTATTGCAAATAATGTATTAATGCTACGAAAATGAAGTAAAAGTAACACCAATAACAGTTTGACGTATTCCGTTACTTATTTCACCACATTTTATTTATTGAAAGATATATTTTTATAGGTAGATTAACATCTACTGAAGAAGTTGATAGAAATGTGCAATTTTATTTAATTCTAAATAGAATGCAACCGCCATTCAATTTTAAATTAACATGCACAGTAAGTTTATAAACATAAATTCCCCATTTATTGAAATATTCGCTCTTTTGATTCTCTGGACGCTAATTGATGCCTGTATATTATAAGAGCTATACACCGGCAGCTAAACGCGCGCTAATTTTAGAATGATTGTGAGTGTGTTGAACTCGCAAGAATCAATTGTTATTTAAGAGCATGCCACTAGGCTAACCAAACAGTGGATTAATTCTGAGAACGAATATAATATTCTGATCTTGACATACAATGAGAAAATATGTTCATAATTATGTTCAGTTCTAGAATGTATGTTGAAGATATGATTATAACTGTATTTTAACCGCTTAATTGTAAACAATGATGTACATTTTAATCCCCAAAAGTATGCAACAGTTGTTGGTATACATTAAACCATTGTTGTAAGTTTGCATTCCCTAAAAACAGAAAATTTGCCAATTTCTATTGGCATTCAATTTTCCCGCTGCATAATTATCGCAAGAAATCTAGGTCAAAAGTGATCTTAGACAGCTAAGCAGAAAAAAACTACTTGTAATAACTATGACCGTGAGAGACTAATGTGGTTGGTTGTGGATGCTTATATTGAACGTGTTCACTTAGAAACTTACCTGGCTGTGAAGTTAAACTGGCTAACTGAGGTTGCATACATACCTTTAGGTGATACCACGTAAACATGGACATAGTGGAAGTGAAGTGTGCTTGATTTCATATGCAATTTATGTATAGAAAGTATTCAGTGTAGCCAAGCAGGGCATGCCATTGCGACCATATAGAAAACAGATTTAAAATGAATATTTGGTAATTGTGGATGCTTAAAATCATGGTGTAGTAAGTATAAATATGAAAATATATTATTATTACTCAGAATTATGACCCTATAACATTTTATCCACTATATATACTTCATTAACTTTTGTGGACTCTACTCTTTTTTAGCGGCTGGGCGGATTTCACTCAGACTTTCACAGTTGAACAACCTTAATGTGTAGATGATCGTAAAGGAAGGAATTTTGGCTGCGACCAATTTTTGCAGAATTATAGCCCTTTGACATTTTTTCCACTATACATACTTTATGAAATTTTGTGGACTCTTCTTTATCGGCTGGCTGGATTTGGCTCAAACTTTCACAGCTGAACAACCTTAATGTGTAGGTGATGGTAAAGGAAGGAATTTTGCCTGCGACCAACTTTGGCAGAATTATGGCCCTTGGTATTTTTTTCCACTTCAGAATTTATATGACAGTAAATTTGTGAAGGCAAAAATTAGTGTTGGTGCCATGCGTCGTTGGGGCATCCATTTCTGTGACACATCTAGTTTTTTCTGATACTAGAAATGGTTAATGGGGTTCGATGGGGGGGCATAATCCAGCTATGGCAATGTTTGCCCACTTCTAACCTTAGTAGTTGTAGTTTTTTCTGTAGAATTCACTTTGCAATGGTACCTCTTGGAGGTAGTGAAAGCTTGACAGCAAAACCTTTACTCCCCCCCCACCCCCTCCGCTCCATGGGATTGTCAAAAGAGGAATATCTTCATTCAGTTTGCAATATTTAGAAATAAGTAATACAGTGACATTAGTGCCACACTGGAAATGGGCCACATGTTTAATATCCCTATAGATTTGTGGCTGCTAAATATGTCATTGAAACTATCAAATACAAACTGTTTCATACGGATGTAAAAATAGTTATTTATATTGCAAGATATTACTACTATATGGCAAGAAGGAAATTTAAACAATGAATTTATGGCTCGTTAAGTCATCTAGCCTCTTTGTCCATGTAGCGTCACAATTATGTCCTGTTCTTCAAGCATTCAATTATGTCCTGTTTTCAGTTGTGTGAACTTTCTCACTACATTTCCATACATAACAACACATATTTATTTAAAAATGGCATCTTGGAAAAAGAAACTTCAGGTAGGCTGTTTTTCAACTCACAGATTGTGAATATTTAGTGTATATAATGACTCATTTGTAAATTATTATACAAGGGTGGTCATGGATATCAGGATTGTGTTGCGAAGTTGACATACTCCGAAACGTCTATTGATTATGTTTTTTTTGGATTACCTGTAGTCTAATAATGCGATGTTCAACGTCAATTTAGTGCAACCTTTAGATTGGGCTATATTCACTGTAATGTCTCATCGCCTCATGGCATTTTAGGTGTTGGGAAATGGAAAATTAAAAATATCATGAATTTTCAATATTTACGACTCTAAAGTTATCCATCAACGTCTTTTACTTTAACAGCACCTAAACTGCTGAACATGTGCAGAAATGTACCTTGGACAGGCGTTTAATTTCGATTTAAACTTCTGCATAAATCAACATTTATGTACAGCTAGACCACCATGTTTACCTTGCCTTGTTTAACCCTTCAAATATGCTTCAACCAATCGGATGATGAATGTATTTACTTACAGAATTGATTGACCAATAGTAATTTCACAATCCTTTCAGTGTAGCAGATTTTCAATAAAATTGAACACAGCGGCGGTTATTGAGATTCCTTTCAAAATGCATTGTGTGTAGATTTAAATTGCTGAAACATTAAAAATGGATGTGTTATTGTACAAACATTTATAAACATTATTGAGAAATAAATACTCTCTGCAGGAATGTAAATTGTATTAAAAAATATTAATGCTAACCGTGCCATTTCAGCACATGAAAGTAGCGACACAAATTTGTTGGCTGCAATATGTGTAATATAGGAGAGAAATTTTCCACCACAGAAATGGTTTTCCTTCAGTTAGGCCCCGCAAATATTGCCCCATATAGAAAATATCTCAATATTCGCACAGGGCCTAACATGTTATGCTAGGATTACCTGGGAATTGCAAAAGATTATTAATATTTTAGTGCAACTTGATCATAAGTTGAAAGATTTGCACTATTTCAACTTAAGATTGAATTATCACGTTTCAAATACAATCAGTTGCAATGATTTGTCTTGTGCATTTGCAGTATGGTTTGAAAATAATTTATTAACCCTGTCTAAAAAAAAAAATACTTTTTTCACAACATACAAGTTATTGAGTGGAAACCATTTTTCTGTTTTTAGTTACAATGACCTTGACCCCACCCATCCCGTATGCAATCCCAAGTGAGGTCTTGATATAAGTTATCTATGTATGAAGTTTTATTGAAATATCTCAATGCATTCTAACATCATTGAGCGGAAACAGTTTTTCAATTTTTAGTAACAGTGACCTTGACCTTGACACCACCCACCCCATATGCAATTCCAAGTGAGGTCTTGATAAAAGGTATCTATGTATTAAGTTTCATTAAAAAATCTCAATGCATTCTCAAGTTATTGAGCGGAAACCGTTTTTAGCTAGACTATTCGAAGAATAAGTGAGTTTTCCTACTACCCCCGGTGTCGGCTTCCGCTTCTGAATTTGGTTAAAGTTTTTATTCAAAAGTCTTGTAACTTCAAAACTACATAAGTTATTCACTTGAAACTTCGAATATACCTTCGTCATCAACTCCAGTGTTAGGGGCAACATTCCCCATAACTCTGTTTTGTATTTTGACAGAGTTGTGCCCCTTTTTCACTTTTCTGTTTAAAGTTTATATTCAGAAGTTTTGTAACTTCAAAACTACATAAGTTATTCACTTGAAACTTGGAATATAACTATGTCATCAACTCCAGTATCAGGGTGAACATTCCCCATAACTCTATTTTGTATTTTTATAGAGTTATGTCCCTTTTTCACATAGATTTTCTGTTTAATGTTGATATTCAAAAGTTTTGTAACTTCAAAACTACATAAGTTTCAAAAGTTTTGTAACTTCAAAACTACATAAGTTATTCACTTGAAACTTGGAACTAACCTTTGTCATCAACTCCAGTATCAAGGACAACATTCCGTTTAACACTCATTTTCATTTTTTGGGCCGAAAAGCATAACATAAATATGAAATTTATGACTTCTCATTTCCATACAAATTTATGTTTAATATGAAAATAGAACTTATCTGTGTTGAGTTTTAAGTGATGGCCATATTGTGAAAGCTTTATTTTTTGCTGTAGTACGCTGTCAACATATGCATGAGTTTTACTTATGTATTTTACGTGACAGTGATACCAGCCTAATGACATACAGATTATGATAAAAACAAACATAAGAAATGCAGTTTTTTGTCTTTATTAAATTATCAACACAGCAATTTCTTTTATTTAACTTCTTGAAAACACTTAACTGATAACATTGTCGAACAATGGACACTTAAAATGGAAAATTGGGCTGAAGAAACAGTTATTTCTGGCATTATTGTCCTTTTGTTTTTTTCATATATTCTCACACCTAAAATAACGCGTAAATACAGAGTCAAATATAATAGTAGTGCACTCAAAACCTTTATAAACCCTAAAGCAGAAATAATAGAGCTCAACTGATATAAGACCACTTTACAGGATTTTTTTTTTATAACGTGCTTTTGTCACGTAAAATTCGTTAAACAAGTAACACATTGTACAAGTACGTACTTCAGCAGAAAATGGGTTAATCTATCGTAGATGTGGGGAAAATAACTTGCAAATATAAAAATTTGTAGAAAAATAAAGATCATAATTGACATAGAACCATTAAAATGCTATATCCATACCAATTGTCACGTAAAATTCAATGAACTCAACTGTTATATTTAACGGACATCACATGTTGTAATACTATTGCAAACTCTTTTGAAATGACATTCTTGTTTTCTGAATAACTAGATTTACCAATATAAATGCCATAGATGATGGATAATTGTAGAGTATTTGACATTTTAATGACATAACTCAGTTCATATTTGTCAGGTAAAATTCAACTAACTTTTTCAAGATTTCAGCTATTTTAGCCCTGTCTTTGTCAATATACATTTGTATTATTGGACAAACAAACTTATTTAAACATAATATTAGTGAAATTAAAACAAACAAAAACAATAAGTTCAACATTTCATGTTTGAATTTTACGTGACATTTTATGAATTTTACGAATTTTACGTGACATTTTAATATATTCTCTATATGTGCACCAGACCCTGATAATCAACCATGCGTCATAACAGCACTTATCTTTAATTATTTCTCAGCATAAGTGCAATTAAAACACATTCTTTCTATAGAGTTGTCACGATATATTTGACAAAAATAAAACAAGGGGAGTTCAAATAAGTAACCTAAAACAATAGATCATTTGTCATTGATTTCAACTAAATGGCCCTAGAAAAACATTCAATGACGTCATCAATATCACGGCATAAACCGAAAATACCGAACAAATTATTTGGTCGCTGTCTACACCGCGGTAAGCGCACGTTTCATAAAATTGTCACGTAAGTATTCAGTCACGTAAACTTCAAGTTTACCTTTCCAATAACCAAAATCTGTAATAGTTTTGATAACTAGTCACTCTATTTGTCATAATATACACTTCTTAGTAAGAGATAACATATAACACTGTCAATTTCATAGAGAAAAGTCTGGCAAGAGACAAACAGTCGTCATGTCACGTAAAGCTTCACAGAAAAAATTCCCCCATATGAGCTTAGACCATTAATGGCTTAAATCTTGATTTTGTATGATAAGGTTGATGAAAACTTTGTTTTTTCATAAGAAGTTGTGTAAAGTCTTATCAATTGAAATGTTAAACCATGATTTTCTTCAAAACAATTTTATGATAGCACAGCAAATAAGTTAGTGTCACATAAACTTCAAACATCTTGTGACACTAATAAAATATTGATTTTTTTAATGATATAATTCTGCAGTATTTTTTTTCTATCTTGAAACCTCATTGTACAAACAATAGCCAATCAAGTATTAAACAAAAACTTATTGAACTCGTTCAAAATGCAGAATAAATTACCTATAGAAAATATGGCATAATGTTTGTGACAGTGGATTTTATAGGGGGGGGGTATGTTGATAAAGGACACGTTTAATTAATTCAAAATAGATTGTGCTTATAAAACAAGGTGCCTACATAACTCATATATATGGAAATACACATTTTGTGATAGTTATTGTACCTGTGACATGTATTTGGCCAAAAAAATGAGAATGAGTGTTAACTCTGTTTTGTATTTTGATAGAGTTGTGCTCCCTTTTCACTTAGATTTTCTGTTTAAAGTTTATATTCAAAAGTTTGGTAACTTCAAAACTACATAAGTTATTCACTTGAAACATGGAACTAATCTTTGTCATCAACTCTAGTATCAGGGGCAATATTACCCATAACTATGTTTTGTATGTTGACAGAGTTAGGCCCCTTTTTCACATAGATTTTCTGGTTAAAGTTTATATTCAAAAGTTTTGTTGCTTCAAAACTACATAAGTTATTCACTTGAAACTTGGAACTAACCTTTGTCATCAACTCTAGTATCAGGTGCAACATTACCCATAACTATGTTTTGTATTTTGACAGAGTTAGCCCACTTTTTACACAGACTTTGTGGTTAGAGTTTTTGTTCCAAAAATGTATAAACTATACAAGGCTCCACTTAAAAATATTGTATTTTAAGAAGTTTATGCCCCTTTCACTATCCAAAATATGTACCAACTGAAATACTTCGAATAGTCGAGCGCGCTGTCCTCTGACAGCTCTTGTTTATTTTCTGGTTTACAAATTTTTGGGGGAAATATGTCACCTGGCAGGTCGAAAAAAAACCTTTAGCCGTTTAAAAGCCTTTTAAAAGCAAAAGCATCATTGTGTTGCGAAACTGAAATTAATGATTTTTTCCGGATGTTTATGTCCAGTGCGCATCACATTCGCACTGTAACATCATGTCCAAACCCACTATTCTCATCGTTCTCGAATCTTTAGGTTACACTCGATCTACTGATGGAGCCTTTTTTATTCAACATATTGGCATGTATTTAGTGTTTTAACACTGTTTTCATCGTTACAGCTGTTGAACAAAGTACTGACTGGATAATTGGTGAATTGTGTAAAGATCTTGATTAAAATACATTCATATTATACATGCTTTGTTCTTGCAAAAAGGTGTGGAAAATTTCCTCTTGCACATCGTGCCTACTTGCGTCAAATGTTAAAGACCTGTATTTAGTAAAGCACATGATCAGTACACTCACGCTTTTCATGCGTGGAACATGAGGTCGTTGTTGTCAGCAGACATTTCGCGCTCTTTTGTGGCATACAAGTACATAAACAACGGTGGACGCCATGCTTAAAAAAATTGTCCGTGAAATTATTGAACAATTTGTCGATCTTGATCGGCAATCATCGTGTGATACCGTCAAAAACAAAAAGCAGTGTCACGGAAGTAAACAGACTAACCGAGCAAATTATTATATTCTTACTCAAAATATTTCGAAAATTTGAACGTTTCTTCCACCATTGGTAAAAAAATTATTATTTTTTTTCACTTTCGGAAAATTTACGTTCTCCGGTTTTGTAAACCGTAAAATCAAAAAGTCCTGGCCTTAGGTTGCAAATAGACCAAAAATCAGTGTTAGAGACATTGATAAAACAGAAACGGTACTACAGTGAATAACTTGCACCTGAGTTTAGAAGCTAAAAACATAGCTTAAAAAATGACTGTTATCATGTTTAAAAACATTCCCCTAGTTCAAAGGCACAGGTAGTTGTAAAAATAATAAAAAATCATTGTCAGTAATGATTTTTTGGTCCATAGCATAGCGTATTTTACAGCCAATAAGTAAATAATTGAATAATACATCATTTAACGTAAACAAAAGCAGCAGTATAGCATCTTTCTGAGGCGCATTGAAATTTTCAAGCCCAGTTCAAAATTTACCAGGCTCCTACGGCTGCGAACATTCTTAAGCTAAATCTAAGTTTCAGTCTTAAATATTAACCAATGAAAATTAAGCCCATATGTTGCACACATTTTCATTGGTCGCAATTTTAAGTTGAGACTTAGTTTGAAATTGAGATTTGTTGTAGTGGTAGGCCCAGTGCTCAGGACTTTCGAGCTTGTGCTCATTTCAGCCAGGGCAATGGTTACATAAAATGTGTCAAAGTTGTAATCTCCAGAATGTGATGGCCAACAGGTGTCAGCTAAGATGTTCAGCTATTTGCCAAAACACTTTGTACCACATTCATCTCTGTAATCTCTGCAGTCCAGAGCAGGTGTTGGCAGCCATGATGCCTCAGGCAATACAACATTGTCCAATCATTTCTCCTCCCAGCAACACAGTGCTCCAGAGAAGTTTTGGTGTGGATGGTCATCTGAATGTGATATCCAATTAGAAGTCTCAGATCTATTCAGCAGAAATAATTTCTGTTGCCTAAGACTAGGAATGATTTCAGTGAGATTATAGTAGACCAAACAATTCACACCCCAGAAAATGCAAACAAGAAATGACAGGTTCTCTTATCGGTCACTGGAACCACCTACAGCAGCCGCCTGTCAAACAACTGTCAGAGCTGTGAACCCCCCCTCACCCCAAATATCCCCCCCAGCCATCTCAGATGCGGAAACATTGTGTTCGCATGCCGTGCTTTTCACCAACATTTGTTGTACATATGTCCCAAGTATCCATAGTTCTTAGGTTTGCTTTTTCTGATTTCACTCTGGGCTTTCCAGAATAAACATTCAGTTTCTTGCCAACGTTTTTGGAACTAATTGGAGTTATTGTATTTTGAGAGGAGTAATATAACGGTTTCTAAGCGGTGTTTTGGTACCAGGTAAGATGTATTGCTTCTCTCATTACAAGTTTTAACATTTAATTAGCAGAAGGTGTTTCTGGTAGGAGTTTGTTGCCACAATTAACATGGCATAGTGATTAAGATCCTGCAATTTTATTCACAATTTTCTAATTATAAAAATAAAAAAATAAAAAATATATATATGAGGTGTGTCGTTGGAAACCTGGGCTAATGCATGTGCGTAAAGTATCGTCGTGGATCAGCCTGTGCACAGGCTGGTCAAGGATGTCACTTTCGGCTTTTATGGAGTTTTCTGTTTTAAGGAAGTCTCTTCTAAACATAAATCCACTGTAGGCGGAAAGTGTCGTCCTAGATCCGGGAAGACATTTTACGCACATGCATTAATCCAGATTTTCCCACAACAATTCTCATATAAAAAAGGATGTCCCATTATATTTAACGTTGAGGTCATGTTCATCTTAATTGTTTATTCACTGATAAAGTCATAGTGCCGAAATGTTAGAAATCAATAATTATATTCATATGGCGTGTTAGTATGATTTATAAACATATTACTATTTATAAAAACAAATTCCAAGAGAAATTTCAAAATAACGAATGTAAGCTATATGAGTTTAAAGGCTTAACTGGTTATAATCTCTACAGTATATAATTATTTTCTGTTGTGTTAAAGCCACATTAAAGCTGAAAATTGACAAATTTAGAATAAACGATTAAACAGACATTTAAATGTCTGGTAAAATTGTATTATTGGATGTTTAAGCTTCTGTTATATCCTGCATCAGGAAACTGTTTGATTTTTGGATACCTTGTAAAATAAAAACACAGATCCTCCAAGTAAACTGTTTATAAACACTTACTTTGTTTATTTGCTAGTGTGGTGATTTTCAAAAGTTCCATGCTTTTCATGAATAACTGTACTTCAATAGTAATATCAAATGAAATTAACTGGACAAGTCATTTTGAGGGCCGTCTGTAAAACATTAGGAAAAGTATTTAAAGTTTGTAATATATAATACATTCAACAATTAACAAACTAAAAATCGCTTGGTAAGTTTCTGACCACTAGTAAGTTAATTTGCATAGATAAACCGTGTTGCTTTGTTTATGATTACCTATGTTTTCTCAATTTGTTGTACCAATGCATTCAATTTTTGATACTAGTATAGGTTTATTAGATGACCCTCGAAATTGAAACACCTCATTGACCACAATAACAGAATTTCTCCATGCAAAAATCATGCATGGGATTAACATTCCTTTTAATGTAAACAATAAAGTGGAAATAAAACTAGTCAAATTCCATTTATTTTAAGAAAATGTAAACAAAAGTGTTTGGTCATAATGTTTTATTTTATGTATTTGTAAAATCTTGATTAAATTATTGGTGGTTGTCTTAACTTGCGGCACCTTGTGTGTGCCTTTAAATGCATGTACAAATATTACAGACGCATTTGAGACAGCACTTGATGTATTCTTATATTCTTCTTTGACCACTTTAAGTACATGAATTGTGTCACGGTACATACTTACTATATGGCAGAATGTGTGTGATGAAATTCGCAATGTTTCTTTGCTCAAGATAATATCTGCCAATTTAATGGCGTTTTCAAAGGAATGTGAAATAAGGAGCCTTAGGAGGGTGTCTCAGCTGTAAGGAGCCTTAGGAGGGTGTCTCAGCTGTAAGGAGCCTTAGGAGGGTGTCTCAGCTGCAAGGAGCCTTAGGAGGGTGTCTCAGCTGTAAGGAGCCTTAGGAGGGTGTCTCAGCTGTAAGGAGCCTTAGGAGGGTGTCTCAGCTGTAAGGAGCCTTAGGAGGGTGTCTCAGCTGTAAGGAGCCTTAGGAGGGTGTCTCAGCTGTAAGGAGCCTTAGGAGGGTGTCTCAGCTGTAAGGAGCCTTAGGAGGGTGTCTCAGCTGTAAGGAGCCTTAGGAGGGTGTCTCAGCTGTAAGGAGCCTTAGGAGGGTGTCTCAGCTGCTGATGCAGCGGGAGTTTCATAACTTATATTCCTTATTAACCGTGGGTTTTTAGACTGCGGCGAGTCTTTAGTACCGCAAATCGAAAGCAAGTATCGCTTTTGACATGGCAATTGCATAGTGACCTCCCCTGCTTCTCAGCTTTCAATATCGTAGAACAGTGGAGATCACTGATAGCACACCAATCAGAATTGCGAAACAATTCCTTTCAATCAGTGGATTGGTCGACTAAAAA
Source organism: Congeria kusceri (assembly GCA_027627225.1). Taxonomy (NCBI): domain Eukaryota; kingdom Metazoa; phylum Mollusca; class Bivalvia; order Myida; family Dreissenidae; genus Congeria; species Congeria kusceri. The sequence continues at coordinate 72,140,200 of CM051032.1, read as the reverse complement.
ATATCAATAAATTAATTCAGAGATTGCTATTGATAGCAGACAAGAAATAGATTCGTTTTAATCCATTGCGAACAATCAACATATCCGTTTATACCAAATTTACATGTATTTAACCTATAATGCCGATTCGGTATGTTTCCTTGTATGTGTTTACGAACTATAATTAAAAACTTCGTGACCTTTAACTTCATTTTGCAAGCCACAGTCTTTCAGCGTTCAACGCTTTGATTCTTGTGCAGTTGCAGCATTATTTTGTAAGATTACCATGATATCACATGTATTCAGTTATAGCCACTGGGGACAGTGTGGCTTACTGTGTATTTAAGCATTGTTGTTTATTACAACTTCATGAAACTTTGTCATGACAAGTACAGAATGTTATAGGCCTGGTGTTCCGATGTTTAATTGCAAAAATAGTAATTATATTTTGTTATTTTGTCTTACCTGTGTAATTGTATGTAATTAAATTTGTTTAAAAAGTAATAACTGTTGTAGTTTATGACTGCATCAATGAATTTCCTATAATAAAATTATAATTTTTATTTTTTTTTGGTGTGTAAACTTCTATTTTGATCTTACATTTGAAATACAAATACATGCATTACAACAGATAATATAATACAGTGTTTAGTAAAATTGAACTGTAAAATATATGGTTCTACTATACTGGTTGGCGAGTAGTATCCTTGATTTTTTAGTTGTTTTTCTCTATTTTCAATCGGGTAAGTAATACTTTTAAAAAAAGCTTGTTACAGTACAAAGTTTGGCTTCTTCTGTTTACGAGGATGTAAATATCTTGTCATGACGTCATATGGTTTTCCCCATATAAGGGGCGCGAAAGGGGTAATCAATAAGCATGACTTAAAGCGATAAAACTAGTAGTATCCGTGATTTTTCTTGAAAATGCGATTATTGTACTAAACACCTCAAGATTTTAATTGCTCTATACTATTCTACGTTTCATTATCTACATCATTATGATGTATTATTATTAAATTCTATGCCAGATTATTGGTAATAATGTGACTGCTAACATAAGTGTATGCCGGAAAATGGTCTTTTAATTACCCCTTTGGTGCCCTTTAACAATTTGCTGATGGTAAACGGGAGTCCCGGGGATAACCATGTTATTATTGAAGTAGGCGCCTCCCCTGTATTAAAATTTTGTCAAAATTGTCCCGAAACTAGCTGTTTTTTTACTAAACATTTTAAATTTGCAATTCTTTGTTAAAGCGTAAAAAAAAAAAATGTTTGTTTCAGGTAACCCGACCAACCCTAAAAAAATGCCCCGACCCTAGAACATTTTATTGGGTTTGTCAGATTGATTTTTGTTTTATTTACCTTTTTCAATAATTAAATGTGTTTTGAATAAATATGTGTTCTGTTTTGATAGTATCCACTTATAAACAATGTTTACGGATATTACTGATATCTTTTGAATATTTATTCCGTTTTAGAATCTTCAAGTTGACTATTTACAAAAAAAATAAAAAATCCCGACCTACCTACCCTAATTTTTTTGGGCATATTACCTGAAACAAACATTTTTTTTTTTTACGCCTAATATTTTTTTAGTAAACATTTTGCAATGGCAATTCTTGATTTATTTAAAAAACCAATTTCACAAAAAATGTGTGTTCAATATATATGGATGGTGGTGTTTGAAGACTAAAATTGCAGCCTTATGTCAATAACCTAGCGATCACTCGTGGTAAACCGAGAAGTACAAGATAAAAGTAGGGATCCAATTATATATTTATGCGCATGCGCAAAGACGTGCGCGTGAATGCCCCGCGAGGAGTTAAGTTGTTTTGGGATTTTTTTAAAACAAAACTGCAAATATATTGAAAAATATGAAGTTTTGGAGACTTCAACTTATTTTGCGTTTGGAACAGTTGCTAGGTGATGTGTGTAAACTTTACATTCAATGCTGGAGAGCTTTTACACCTTTTAATATACAAATCACGGATACTGCTGGTTCACGGATACTACTCGCCAACCAGTATTGAACTACAAAACATACAGATTACATTATGAGAAGGCATATAGTACGTAAAAAGTTAAACAGTTTTTACACAAAGAAGTTTGCGACACATTTAATAGGTGTTTAATAAACAGCAACAACAAAAAAATAAAAAAATGAAAATGCATGAGGTAAATTATTTGCCAAATACATCACAACAATGTGACAAAGGAGAATACATGTGTCAATCATGTTCTTATGTTTAAGTATGTATTTAAAAGTAATACTATACTTTCTTAAACTATATATACGTATTTGGTTCACAAAAATCTCTTATCAAAGACCACAATTTTGTTTCGATTTCTGTCATTATAAATGAATTGTATATTTTGTAGGAAAAAATTAAACTGTTTACAAGATCATTGTAATTTGGGATTAAATTATCTTTTTTACAGGTAAATATGTATCTTTTTAATTCTAGACATAGTATGTCAAGATGTTGTTTTTCGTTATTGGTACTACCTAACATTAATGTTCTGCAGTCTGTTTCTGCTATACAATTCGCTATCTTCTTGATAAACTAGGTTTCATTTACCTTCTGAATTAAGCACTTTACTTTTTCACAGTTCCAAAAAAGATTAATAAGGATTTCTTCACGTTGTTGGCAAAAAGTACACAGGTATTATTATTTAACAAATTAGTTTTGTACATTAAAAAGTTTGTACCTAGGGCCGAAAATAAAATATTGTTTGTTTCCACTCCCGCGACCCATGCTAATAAAGGGTGGGTCGGTAGGTCGGAAAAATATTTTATTTTTATACACAATAAGTCATTTTCATTCCTGTTTTCCTTATGTTCGAAATGTTACGTTATGATATAAATTCTTAATATTTTCGTTGTAGTAGATTAATAACGTTCTGCTTATTTATGTGATACTATGTTCTAATTACCTTACAATAATTTATCAAAATTGAACAAACAATAACATACGTTAAAAACAAGAGCGTTAATAATAAAAACCTGTTAAAACTAACGAGTAATAGCGTGACGCTGCAATTTGCTGGGCGTCCAAAACACAACGCTGTTAGCAACAGCCATAGCAACGGTGACTGTCAAACTGCGGCTAGCAGTTTGTAGCTGATAAACGTGTTACACACTTAGCACTTGGATAGTGTTTAAAAGCATCATTCTGTAATAATGTATCTGAACAACGCAAATGCTAGAGCATAAATGAATTAGCATTCTATAGAAATAAAAACGAATACGACTTTGTTCATTAATAAAAAGAAAGCAACAGAACATTTTTGATAAATTAAAATAAAAAGAAAAGGCGCTGAAGTTTATTTACTTTCATTTTTGACAAGGACATTAGTTCCGCTAACTTTCATTCAAATGTTGCCTCAGCCAAAGTTTTTGCATAATTCTAATCCGTGTGCATTGATTAGTTTGAATAACACTTTCTTTAATTATTACTAGATCTAGTAATTGTATTTTTTTTAAACAGAATAAGACGTTTGACGCGATCAGTTTGTCGAGTTATATGACGTCATAATTCATATTCTTAGTAAACGGTTCCTTTGACCAAAAATTCACCAAAATTATTATATTTATTTATAATTATTTATTTACTGTTTTAATTTGTTGTAATTTATTACAAACGCGGCTAAAACACGCATATCTACAGCAAAACACATACCTAACGCAAATGTGTTACAAATGACTTGCACCTTAACCAATTAAAATTAGAATGAGGGTGTGATAAACTTTCTAACGATGACGCTCATTTGCATGTTGGAAATTTTATGCGTTCTCATTGGCTGACTGTTTGGCTCTTGTTAAGCTGACTCCTCCTGCATCAAGATTTTATCGATAGTGGACACTTGGTGCATAAAGGCGAGTTTTTTAATTGCCGATGGGCGTTCTTTGTCTTTAAAAAAACATGCATATGCGAGCGGAAATGGTTGCGCCCTAGAATCTGAGACTGAATGTTATGGTGTCCTTTTTGTAAAAGCATGCGTCAAAATACGCCGAATTACGCTTTACCGAGAACTGTTTGTTTAAAGTCATTTTATAAGCGTCTTTTGAAAGTAAGATTTGTACACGCTATTGGATTCTTTTGAAGGATTTGCACCCCACATTTTCACACACAAATAAAATAAAATATTGTTTTCTTTTGTCTATTAACAATTTTGGGTCGCGGCGATTTTGCTGGGTTGGTCGCGGGAGGGGAAACAAACAATATTTTATTTTAGGCCTAGTATATTGTTCATAATTCTAACTTGAAACCATTGTACTTAGCTATCCCTTGTTATGTTCAACAATTTCCTATAATAATATAATAATATATTCCCTAATAAATGCTCCAGAGGCATTTTTCAAGGGGGGAGTGGGGGGGGGGGCATTTAATATGATTCCAGTGATTGACCTTCTGTCATGTATACCAGTGTAGAGAAAACCTTATAATTTTGACTTTGTAGCTAGTTCTGCAAACATTTATTTCCAATATTTACAGAAATAGGTGTTAGACATGCATTTGCATGGAATTTAAAGCCAATTGAAGGCATAAATTAGGCATGAAGGTTTGGATATTATACATTATACATGTAAAGAGGGGTGGGGGGCTTTTATTAGGAAATATAGTATATAATAATTAGGTATGCCACAGTTAAGAAGGTATAAAGTCACAACATTGTGAACAATATGAGGAGTTTAAATAAAATAACAGAATCCAATACTTTTGCAGACCTTTTAACATTCAAAATAAGGTCCTGAATGCTTCCAAAAATGTGAAATCTAAAAGTTTTCCTTCCCGTGCCAGAAAGCTAGAATTATCAGAGAATTATGTGTCATAGACCTGGCAGAAATTTTATCATGCAATTATATTTTCACAAAAATATTTGGTGAAGCTAACAATCTGACATGGATATTCCAAGGATTCTGTTTTGTATTATCAGAGAAGCTAGTTATTCACTTTCTGAACTATTTATTTTAATTAAACTATGTAAATAATTAATGTTGTGTGTAATCAAATCTTTTCTAAGTATCTATTAATGTGTTTCTTAATAAAACCAGACAAGATGCACTTTTAGTTGCATATTTCTTCCAATTAGCATCTCATCTAAATTCACAGCCAAATTGATGTAAAACATTTCCTGCATTTATCATCAGATGATTCATATAGAACAGCATCTATGATCTAACATTTGCCATTGTCTGTATGTATTTCCAGATTGCCAGATGGAGCAAACTCTGGCGCCTCATTCAAGATGGTGAGTGCGAAACCTGCGCCGACTTCGTCATTGACAGTGACCTTGACCTAGAAAGTCACTTGACCTTTGACTCCAAGGTGAAGGAATTCCTGATGGATCGGTCCATATTGAAAGTGCATCTTCCCAACGGGGGGTTCAACATGGTGAAATATGGTGATGCCACAGAGGTCAAGGTATGTGTATATTTGTTTGCATATAATATATGCTGTTGTAATATAGGGAAAGATCCAGTGTGAAATACTGTAGAACGCGTTTTTATTATTAGTAAATTCAAAACCAGCGCAAATAAATGCTTATGTCCAAATGTTAAAAATCCAAAATATGCTACTTTTAACATGTAATAAGTCCAATTATGTTATTATAAGCAATTTATATCGACATCCTGGGTTAGGAAATGTTTGAAAACAGCCTATTGTTATTGATCGTTTTCGTTTTTTACGCTTGGTTATAACAAAAATACTTGCCTAAAAGTATTTATCGAATTACTGACACAGTACTACTAGTAACCGCTTGGTACAATAACATAAGCAGTACACTCCATTATTTTTCGCATCGTGACAATGACGCGAATTCAAGAACACATGAATTAAAAAAATATCATTTTGAAAGAAACACTTGAAAATTTGTCCTCGCGCACATAAAGCATTCTAGCTGCCCCTCTGGTCTGGTCAACACAGGAATGTTAAATATTTTCCAAAATACAATATTTGTTTGCTATAATACAATATGAAATGATTTGGCTTTGTTTTAAAACCATAATTGGACGCATACAAGCATACACACCAAGAATTATCACATTATTAACATATATGCCAAAGAATTGTTGAGGCTTTTCCACTGCTTCTTTTGATCCGTACCATCTATATACCTTTTCTGATTCTGTATTTAATCAGAGTTATGAACTTCCCTTAGGTGTAATGGTGTTTAATTAATTGGTTCAACATTGTTGCTTATTCATTACAGCGGATGTTAATGGGCAATTATTGAACAAAACATCCATTATAATCATAACTCAAACCAGAAGTGATTAAAAAATTTCAGCACATCTTTGTTATATATAATATAGCTTTGTAAATATGTAGAACTGCCACAGCTATGTTACACAGTCTAGTTATACATCAGATTCACCCCACGGCTATGCTACACAGCCCAGTTATACATAAGTTACAACCAATTGCTATGCTACACAGCCCAGTTATACATCAGATACAACCCATTGCTATACTACACAGCCCAGTTATACATCAGATACAACCCATTGCTATGCTACACAGCCCTGTTATACATCAGATACAACCCATTGCTATGCTACACAGCCCAGTTATACATCAGATACAACCCATTGCTATGCTACACAGTCCAGTTATACATCAGATACAACCCTTTGCTATGCTACACAGCCCAGTTATACATCAGATACAACCCATTGCTATGCTACACAGCCCAGTTATACATCAGATGCAATCCATTGCTATGCTACACAGCCCAGTTATACATCAGATACAACCCATTGCTATGCTACACAGTCCAGTTATACATCAGATACAACCCATTGCTATGCTACACAGTCCAGTTATGTATCAGATACAACCCATTGCTATGCTACACAGCCCAGTTATACATCAGATACAACCCATTGCTATGCTACACAGTCCAGTTATGCATCAGATACAACCCATTGCTATTCTACACAGCCCAGTTATGCATCAGATACAACCCATTGCTATGCTACACAGCCCAGTTATACATCAGATACAACCCATTGCTATGCTGCACAGCCCAGTTATACATCCGATACAACCCATTGTTATGCTACGCAGCCCAGTTATACATCACATACAACCAATTGCTGTGCTACACAGTCCAGTTATAGAACAGATTCAAACCATAGCTATTGTGGCATGCGGTATGGGGTCGAAGAGGTTGAACAGTTGCTCCCTTTTTTATGCCCCAGCATCTTGATGCAGGAGGCATATAGTTATTGTCCTGTCCATTCGTCCTTCCATCTTTCCGTCCTTCCGTCCGTCCGTGACAAGGTTAAGTAGATTTTACCGTTTCATGTAGCACTAACACCGTTTACTACAACACGTCGATACTTACATAGTTGTTGCTTATGAACATTCCCTATCCACCCATATCACCCAACCTAACTTTGACCTTGACCTAATTTGACTTATAATAATTCAAAAGTGCCATTTCTTGGTTAACTAGATTTTACCGTTTCGTCTAGCACCAACACCACTTACTACAACACTTGGATATTTACACAGTTGTTACTTATGACCGTTCCCAATCCACCCATATTACCCAACCTCTTTTTGACCTTGACATTGACCTAATTTGGACTAAGAAATGGGCTATCCAGCACCAACTGGAAGCATGTGTGTTTATCAAGCACTGAATCTTGTCTTATATTATACTCGAATAATTACCTCTCTTAGTGTAGATTTGCTATAGTAAACAGTTAGGAAATATGATTTGTTGTTCAGAAAGTAAGTTATATTCTTGTTGATAAGTATTAATTTAGACATTTTCAGAGCATTTAGTACATTAAGCATCTACACTATGCTACACAGCCCAGTTATACAACAGGTTCAACCCAGAGCTATGCTACACAGCCCAGTTATACAACAGGGTCAACCCATAGCTATGCTACACAGCCCAGTTATACAACAGGGTCAACCCATAGCTATGCTACACAGCCCAGTTATACAACAGATTCAACCCAGAGTTATGCTACACAGCCCAGTTATACAACAGGGTCAACCCATAGCTATGCTACACAGCCCAGTTATACAACAGATTCAACCCAGAGTTATGCTACACAGCCCAGTTATACAACAGGTTCAACCCATAGCGATGCTACACAGACCAGTTATACAACAGATTCAACCCAAAGCTATGCTACACAGCCCAGTTATACAACCGATTAAACCCAGAGCTATGCTACACAAGCCAGTTACACATTTGATTCAACCTAGAGCTATGCCAATTATGAATAAATTATTACTAGTTTCACACATCAATGTGTTCATGTGTGTGTCATATATATAACCTAGTATCACTTGAAAAATAAACATCAAAGCTGCAATTCTAAGGAATTTAATTCTGTTCTTCTGATAAAAAAGTGATCAAGTCTTTATTTCAGTGTTCTATTCTCCAGTTTGCCAAGGAATTTGCTATATATAAAACATTGGCATCTGGCAAACAACATCAAATTTTAAGCATTTTGCATTTGAGATAGCTGATAAATGAGAGAAGATTTCATTAGGTCTCCCAATGTTGCCAATCATTGTTGATGTCTGGATGCTTCATTTTATAATCTGTTTAGCAACAGTATGCTTTGATGTAAGAATCCACAGGACTGGTGTTGCTAAATTATCTGAACAACTTGCATGGCATATTGTTTGTTTGTTTGCTTGGATTTACGCTGTTTTAACAGTATTTCAGTCCTTCTCACACTTTTCCTGGGCAAGCTTAGCCGATCTAAGCGGTTTACCAGTACTAAGTGCACATACTGATGCCAGTAACTGACAACTGCCCTACTTGAATCAGAGGTAGGGGGAGAATGCCCGTAGAAATAATTTCATGACCAATCCCCACACAAGTTATGTGGCCGGGCTGGGGTTCAAACTCACGATCCCCGAATTGACAGTCCAGGACTCTACCAACTGAGCTAGTCGGGCCCGGCATGTGCACAGTAATATTGTGTATTTATGATATACTTTAAGGTGGTAACTTGCTACATGTTTGTCCATTTTTATGCCCCCAGTTTAAAGGGGGGGGGGCATATAGATTTGCCCTTGTCCGTCAGTCCGTCCGTGCGTCTGTCTGTCGGATTTTTGTGTTGCATGTAACTCAAGAAGTATAACTGTTAGAGTGATGAAACTTTATAAGCGTATTCATCGGCATCAGGGCTTGTGCACCTGGGTATTTTGGTGCAGTTTTTGACGACATACATGTAAGCGGAGTGATGGCCCTTTTTTAGCAAAAAATGATTTTTTTGGACTTGTGTCGCGCGTAACTCAAAAAGTATTGCTGCTAGAGTGATGAAACTTAACAAACATATTAATCAGCATGTGAACTTGTGCACCTGGGTATTTTGGTGCAGTTTTTTCCGACATCAGCGGAGTTGTGGCCCTTTTTGGACTTGTGTCTCGTGTCACTCAAAAAGTATTATTGCTAGAGTGATAAAACTCTACAAACATATTCATCAGCGTGTGAACTTGTGTACCTGGGTATTTTGGTGGAGTTTTTTCAGATATCAGTTGAGTTTTGTGACAACCAGCGGAATGTGGGGGCATCAGTGTCCTACGGACACATGTCTAGTTGCTATTGGTACAGCTGCGAAAATTAGCCTTAGAACTTGAGGTTCCTGTGAGCGTTATGAACTCCGTGACTTTGTTGCTCTTCTTGCATATGTGTAACTGGCCAATGCCTCACAATATTTCCAAAAAAATAGTTCACATTAAAATTGCAGCAAATGTGGTCAGGTCATGTTAAAATCGAAATAATTTTCGCATTTTCTCTGTGTATTGGCTAATAAACAACGTTTTGTGGTTCTGATGCAGTTTATTAAACCACTTGGGCTAACACCTCGTGGTTTAATTCCTATGCATCAGAACACCAAATAATTGTTTATTAGTCAATAAACAACTCTAACTCAAAAATTATTTCTAAATGTACAATTTTCTGCTATCATTATACAATGAACATTCTTTAAAAAAAAATGGAACTCATCTTATATTACATTGCAATGTTGACAGTTTCTTTCATGAAAATGTATATGTTCAGGTTAATGCCATATATTCGAAAAAAAAGTTGTGTTTATGGCAACGGTATCTACAAAAGTTAGGTAGGGTAGGGATTGACTTCCGTTTTAATTCATACTTCAGTAAAAAAAACATTGAACATTATCTAAAATCTGACAAATACAGATTTCACGGAAAACAGTCGTTGCTAAAAACTTTAGGTAGGTGGGGTCGTGTTGCCTGAAACACAGAATTTTTTTGGGCCTGATTGGATCTATGTGAAGAAATGCAGTAGGAAGACTGCAATGTGAAAGTTGTTTGGCCAGTGGCCACAACTAGGTGCACCGTATGGTTCCAATCTACATGCCCTTGTCTGTGTGTGCATTGGCCAACATTCACCTCTGATTGTTTGTGATACTCGCTACTTCTGAACCTATCCACACTGTACAGTAACAACACTGTACATTCATTTTAAGCTCACCTGGCTAATGGGCAAAGATGCACGCATCGTTAGAACACAAGTTCACGCTATGCTTCTTGATCAGAGCGTGGGAGATTTCGCAAAACTTTGTACTCATGAATAATTAATAAGACATCTCATTGGTTCCGTGTCAAGACTGCACAGACAATAAAACCAAAGTAAAGGCATGTTATTTAAACAGTTTGGGAGTCATGTTGACAGTACCCTGATCATGGTGAATTAACTGATTTTAAGGTATAATGTGGGTAGTGAACCGATAAGAAAGTAGTTTAATTTAAACCGATAAGAAAGTAGTGTAATTACACAGAATACCATTTGCGAACATACACACATCAGTTTTTGCTCGCTGTATACACAATGCAGTTGAAGAGTATTTCAGTGTTACATTTAATTGAATTGGTTAACACGTGGCTTATCAATATTCATGAAAACTAACTTTTGAGTTATGTGATTGATTTTCATCATAATATATCATTATGTTTCCGATCATTTACATAATTCAAGTTGTTTCGAAACCTTCAATTACAAAATTAATAAAACATGAAGGGGAAAAAAAACTACTAAACTATGAGAGACGCAGATGAGAAGGTGGCATATAACTGTCTGTCTTAATAGGTCTTTTAGCTAGTCGTGTTACTAGTCTTGTTAATTAGTGATTATAATGCTTTGTTTGTTAATTTGGTGCACCTTTGGGCTGTTGCTAATTTTTGAATGTTTTTACTAAATCAGACAGGTGAGCAGTACTAGACCATGAGCCGATTTTGCTTCATTTATATTTTTCCTTACTACTACTAACAGTGTGTATTTGTCATTGTATTCAGTTTACTTGTTAAATAATGTTAGCAAATGAATGATACAAATATTGTTATATCCACAAGTTTATCTAAATTGTCGCATTTTCATCAGGCATTTATGGGTTTCGTGTGAGTCATTTTCTAGGTGAAAAACCAATTTTCTAGAACTGAATTCAGGGAGAAAAGAATGTTCAGCTGTAAAATGTGCAGCATGAATCTTGAGACTGCTTGATACTGAGTCTGGTATGACTTATCAGTGAGCTGAGAGAACTGGTGATTAGCGCATGGCTGAGATACACCTCTCAGTGAGGGGGCAGTGGCTCTGTTCTTGGCTGTTAGTTGCGGCTAGGCACCATTGTAATACCAACAGGAAGAGCTGCATGAATGGAGCTCTGCAGTGGGTGGAATAAATTGTGCAGCTGAGATTTCTACTCATAAACCCTGCCTGGAGCTTGGTTTATGACTTTCTTTTAAGTGTTTGCTTTCTGGTGTTGTGGAGGATATATTGGATATGCTGTGAATGTGTGAATTAGGCAGCTTTGTGTTTTCTCAATGTAAAGTGGATTAGATGTTCAGTGTATGTAATAGTGAGATATGAAATTCATAATTCTAGCTTGGAGGATATTTTTTTTCAAGCAGTTGGGTTTCATGAAATTCTTGCGTGTTGTTACGGTAACGGGTATGGTGGGTGGTATTTTGTTATAGCAGTTGGGTTTCTTGAAATTCTTGCTTGTTGTGATGGTAACGAGTATGAACCCTCGACTCTCGGTACTCGAGGTTCACGTGGACGTCTACACCACCATGGTTGTCTACCATAGGGACCAGCTAAAGGTCCAGGTAGGCTCACATATCATAGAATGAAACTATTTATGAAGTTATTGCCCTTGAGGAATTGTGTCACACCTTTTTGATTTCGGAATACTTTTATTTTTGCCTGATCACATAAGTGCAGATATGTACAAGAGTTATTGCCCTTTTGGAATCGTGTCACACCTTTCTGGTTTGGGAATAAATACTTGTGGGTTTTATTTTGAGCACAAAATTAAAGTGGTGATTGTTTCTTGTATAAATATAATAAAGCAAAATATAAAGGTTCAGGGCCTATACTCACCAACCCATTTTTAGACTTAAGGATAAATAAAAGACTCAGTAAAAAAATGATTGTTAGTTTGCAAATATGCAGTTACATCTGAAGCTAATACCATTAACTAATTCTTGTAAATAAAAAATGCTATAATTATTGTAATATACCGTATATTATTCCGTAATAAACGCCCCCAGTGGCTTTACATTTCCCAATGGGGGGGGGGCATTTATAAGGGACTATACCTGTACTACCAAGTAAGATTCAAAATAACAGCCTTAGTCTTAAGTATACGAATGGATCGGATAATAAAATAAAAAGGTTTAGTTACAGTAGCAAATCATATATTGAAAGATGTAAGCAATAATTAGCCTTGAAGATTCATGTCTCACCTTTGGTATTGGAATACTTGTGTTTTTTCTTCCTGCTCACAGCTGAAAATTGGTATTTGTTTAGTTTATTAAACAAAAATGTAAGTAAACATTGCAAAGCATATGGGTTTGCACATGAACTTTAAAGCAGCAGTCCAGAAATATGATAGTAAAATAAAACTTTGCAGAAATCGTTTTTAACAGACATCTTACCGATCAAAGAAAACACAAAAGCATTGAAATTGGTGCAATAATAACACTTTGGTAATTTTTAGACCACCTGAGCACGAAGTGATCGGTGAGCTATTGGTATAGGGAACCTCTCCTGCGTCGTCTGTGGTCAGCACAGTTTGTATATGACCATAAAATCTCGGGATTGTTATTGGGTCAGATCACACCAGTTACACTAGAATTATTGCCAGTTTTTCTTGCATAAAAAGTGCAAAAATGCCTTTTTCCAACATAAAGACTTTATTTTCCATCCAATCTTAACCAAACATCCAGAGTTTGTGTATAACCATCAGATCTCAGCAGATGCCAAAGATGCCAGATCGTGTTTCAAACACCAGTGTTATTGCGCTTTTTTTTTTTTTTTAATATACAAAAATGGACATAATTCAGGATAGTGACTTCATTTTTCATCCAATCTTAACCAATCTTGCACAGTTTGTCTATTACCATGAGGTAACAGTTGAAGTCGAATATAAGCAAGATCGGACCAGAAACATTAGAGTTATTGCCCTTTGTTGGTGAAAGAAATATGCAAAAATGGACATTATTCAGGATAGAGACTTCATTTTTCATCCATTCTTCACCAATCTTCGACAGTTTGTCTATGACCATAAGGTTAAAGGTGAAGTTGAATATAAGCAAAATCGGGCCAGAAACACCAGATTTATTGCCCTTTGTTTGTGAAAAAAAAATACAAAATGGACATTATTCAGTATTTAGGATAGAGACTTCATTTTTTATCCAATCTTCTCCAATTGTGCACAGTTTGTCTATGAATGTAAGACTACAGGTGAAGTTGAATATAAGCATGATCGGGCCAGAAACACTGGAGTTATTGCCATTGTGTTTAGAAAAAAAATCAAGTTATCAATGATTGGCTTGCTCCTTTTTATTCAGTGTTGACCAGACTTACAGTTTGTGTATGCCCATAAAAATTGATTGATAAAATTTGATTTCCAACAGTTGCGAACCTTGCATGCAGTTATTTGTTCATGCAACATTGATGGCTTCAGAGCCTGAATTAACATCATTTTTTCATCATTGGACAGTAAATTATCAAAGAAAAAGCAAAACTTGACCTTATAGCACAGCCATTGCAATTATCGCTTTGCAACTAGTTCTCCAAAACCGTCTGCAAAAAAGACATCAAAATCTACTGTTTCTGCATTTTTCAGAATAGTCACTGACTTAATGAACAAGGGTCAGGTAAGAATATCGAGAAAAATGATTTGAGAACCATTAGCAAAAACACCACACATCCACTACCCAACTCGTATTTTAGTTAGTCCATTGCATTAACCAATGTTTTAAATCAAATTAATCCTATCCCCCTTTGCATATTGTTCAGATACCTTAATTTTCAAACCTGTCACAACAGTATGGTCGTCATCTGTACCAGTTCTCAGGTGAGCGCTTTGGGTCATCATGACCCTCTTGTTTATTGTCTATTTTCTGTATGCGTTAACTGGTGAGGCCTCTGGAGTAAATCAGCATGTACATTGTTGTATGTTCCATTTGTACCAAGCTTTTTCGAACATTGAAAGTATAAAATGCCTTTTGTAAATAAGAAACAGTTGTCAGACAAACATACACCATTAACATTCATAAGAACTATTGCCCAATTACGACGAATTGATTCCAACAAGATTCCATGGACGGTGGCTTTAACAGTTGTTGCATTTTTACATGGCTCATTTCCTGCAATAGAATTTAATGGAGGTTTGACAAGTTCCATGCTAAAAAACTATTATTCAAACCATGTCTCCCGGAAATGAATTATTTAAAAAGAAACATGGTATTAAATATAATAATATTTAACATGTTTATATTCATTGTAAACACCATTTGAAATACTATGATTAAAATCTGTAATAATGACAAGCATTATTTGAATTGAAAGGTATTTTATATCCTCACTGTCACCGCTTATGTACATTTGTGTTGCTTGTTTCATTTAAATAAACATGTCATCTTTATGCAAAATAATGCACAACATAATTATTATTTCATCCCTGACATGGGAAGTTAAAGTTTGTCCTTAATTGGTATGTTTCAAATATACATGTCATTTTCTCTGGCAGTTCTTAAACTTATGATCGTTCGACTTTGTAATTAGTTAAGTGTTTACAGAGCATTCTTAACTTGTATAGCATTAACCTTATAGACATTTTGCCCTTGTGGTTTTCCTTTAAAACCATTATATTCAATTGCATTTTCTCATTTTTTTGCAACAATTGACTTGACGTTGCATTTTTTTTTCCTGTGTATAAAAATTACTATACTGTGATTTATGTTTCTGCTTCCGTCCTGGTTTTTTCCAAGCCTCCGAGCCTCCGATAAAATATCACAGATAAAAATGTACATGTTGCTACTACTGTGAAGTTGTTGACTTCACTTTGAGCTATATAAGCCTGACTTGGACTGTGATTGATTCCCGCTGTTTTGAGCTGGTATTTCATGGACATGTCAAATCACTGTGTCTGCGTCTTGCATCTCCATGAAACGCAAAAACGATACTCATATTGTGCTGTTGTATATCTCCATCTGCATTCATAGTAACGTAACAAAAGCAAGCGTAAAAACCTAGCTGTGCACTTTTTGTTCTGACGCAAATGATTGTGTGCGTTAGCTGTGAAACATGATTTTTAGCTTTAATAAGACTGAATTGCAAACACGGATGTCAAAACGTTTGAGCAATTATTAGGTTTCTGTATTTAAGTTAGACTTGCATTTGTCAGATCATCAGTTCGTATTTACTTGCGCTTATATTCACGATGTCAGAAGCAGTAATAAATACAGACAAAAAATCAATCCCATTGCCAAGCAATCTGGAGAAGGGCCCGGTAACCAACCCGGGAGGATATCCGGATTGGCAGCAGGGAAGGGCGTTACACGACGCCATGAAAAAGTATGGTGCCATCATGGAAGTGGAGCGTGGTGTAACGTCAAAGAAAACAATCGCTGAGGAATTTTATAAAATAAACTCACGTACATCAAGTTATCGTATTTATTAGTTTTTTATAAGTTCAATCAAAGTGTGTAGTGTAACAGCATCTTTACTATATAACTATGCGAATTTTACAACAACCTTTTTTTCTCAAGAAAATCTAGAAATGTTTAATTCAAATAATCGTTATTTCAAAGTATTTTTTCCGGTCCCGACGATTTAGAAATAACGAGTTTTGACTGTATTTCATTTTTAGGACATCATACAGCTGGTGGTGGGGCGCCTGGCCCAGGGGGACAGGTACTTTGCGCGCTGCTATGCCTTGAAGCTAGTCCACATCAAGTCCCGGGAGTCCTACTGGCTCCACAACAACCTGACCATGTACCAGGTCAAACAGAAGTACGAGGCCACACGACCACCTGATGAATGGAGGTACGCATATGCCCTATGTTGGTGCTAAAAAAACTCAATTAGTAGCCAGATATTTTGATTTTGCAAAGATAACCAATTATTTACAAACATTTTCCTTAGACAGTGTGAAAATACGCTTCATTTTCAAATATAAAAAAAGAACAAGTAGCCAAGTAGAAAATATAGTCCCGTTAGAACGCCCAAAAAGTGATGAGTGTTAAAATGAAATAAACAATAGGATTAGTGCTTAGGTTGGAAAAGTGGAATTTTTTTAAATAAGTGGAACACCGGTAAACGCTTCTTATATTTATTGGCACATATTGAATCTCGATAAGTAAAATAACATGAACAGAATTGCATAGGCGAGTTACGTGCGCCGCCATTTTATCTCATGCACAGCACATGTTAGTAGTCCATACGCACTAGTTAAGCTATCCACGTGCTTAAGTACTTAAGTTGAAAGACCGAGAAGGTGAACTAGTTTATGGAAAACTAGTATTAAAAGAAAAACCAAAAGATTTTAAACAAATAAATAAATGGAAATTATAACTAAATTTGGAAGAAATTAAATCAAAATTAATTTTCACTCAACCTTTAAAATTATCTATTGATACTAACTTGAGAAGCTTTCAATACAAATATTTAATGCAAATTATTCCGAACAACACCTTTTTGCATAAATGCATAATAAAGTCTTCAAGTTTGTGCGATTTTTGTTCAATGTATCCTGATTCAAATATCCACATGTTTTGGGAATGTCAATACGTACAAATATTTTGGACATGCCTTCAAAAATGTATACAGGACATGTTGGGCATAGGAGATACGCTAGATTTGAATTATGCTAACATATCATTTTGTAATATTCAAACTGTTACTAAAATGAATTCATACTGCATTAACTTTATAATTTTGTTTGCAAAATTTTATATATTTAAATGTAAAAATGAAAACAGTGTGTCACAAATAAATATGTTTAAAAATGTCCTCAGAAAACGAATAAAATTAGAAGAAACAATTTCACACGTACAAAATAAGTATGAACATTTCCTGTCACGCTGGACTCATTTTATTTCATTCTAATATTTTTTACGAACCCATCCATGTTACACTTAGCAAAAACTTTTCTTCTCTTCATTATACAAGGGCATATTATTCAAAGACATTTTTTCTTTTTTTTCTTTATGTCGTAAAGATAAAAATTTCTTTGTAAAACACACTTTGTATTGTAAACTGATTTGATGTAATATGTATATTGTGGTTTGAAAAGAAATAAAATTGGTATGACAAAAGAAAATTTAGTCCCCAGTGGGCTACTAGTAGGGCTAACATAGCATCCTCTACAAGGCTGTAGGGCTCCCTCTGGCTTACAATTTTCTATAGCCAGGTTTGTTGTAGTATGCGTATATCACACTTATGCGTATATCACACTTGGGGTATTTTGTAAGTTTTTTTGAAGAAAAAGTTGTTGCCAAAAGGGAATTTCTTCAGCCAAATATTGAATTTTGTAGCCATTGGTAATTTGGCAAATGACAGAGCAAGCCCTGGAGGGGCCATGATTTGGTTGTAGTTTGTGTTCAAACATTGGACAGAAAGGTTTTTGGGTTGTCAGGAAAATCATTATTATTATTATTATTATTGTGTATTTTCCATCTCCAATCTGTGATTGTTTTATTTCAGATATGAACTTAGAGTAAGATATCTGCCAAAAAGTTTTCAGGAGCTGTATGCAAAGGATAAAGTGACATTCTACTACTTGTATGACCAGGTAAGAAGCCCTCGTAACCTGCCCCATGCCTTCTTACACATACTGAGTTCCTGTTTCACGTCTTCTTACACATACTGAGTACCTGTCTCGCATGCCTTCTTACGCATACTGAGTACCTGTCTTGCATGCCTTCTTACACATACTGAGTACCTGTCTCGCATGCCTTCTTACACATACTGAGTACCTGTCTCGCATGCCTTCTTACACATACTGAGTACCTGTCTCGGTGCCTTCTTACACATACTGAGTTCCTGTCTCACAGGTTTTCTTACACATACTGAGTTCCTGTCTCACATGTCTTCTTACACATACTGAGTACCAGTCTCACATGCCTTCTTACACGTACTGAGTACCTATCTCCAATGTCTTCTTACACATACTGAGTACTAGTCTCACATGTCTTCTTACACATACTGAGTACTAGTCTCGCATGTCTTCTTGCACATACTGAGTACTAGTCTCACATGTCTTCTTACACATACTGAGTACCTGCCCCCCCATGTCTTCTTACATATACTGAGTACCTGTCTCACATGTTTTCTTACACACACTGAGTACAGGTCTCACATGTCTTCTTACACATACTGAGTACTAGTCTCACATGCTTTCTTACACATACTGAGTTCTCGTCTCACATGTTTTCTTACACATACTGATTACCTGTCTCAAATGTCTTCTCACACATACTGAGTACCTGTCTCACATGTTTTCTTACACATACTGAGTTCCTGTCTCACATGTCTTCTTACACATACTGAGTACCAGTCTCACGTGCCTTCTTACACGTACTGAGTACCTGTCTCCAATGTCTTCTTACACATACTGAGTACTAGTCTCACATGTTTTCTTACACATACTGAGTACCTGCACCCCATGTCTTCTTACACATACTGAGTTCCTGTCTCACATGTCTTCTTACACATACTGAGTTCCTGTCTAACATGTCTTCTTACACATACTGAGTACCTGTCTTAAATGTCTTCTTACACATACTGAGTTCCTGTCTCACATGTCTTCTTACACATACTGCAGCCTGAGTACTTTGCTTCAGTGCCTTCTTACATATTCAAGGCATGAGTGTTCAGTATTTTCTTGCATATCCAGGGCATTATGTCTTAGTGTCTTCTTAATTTAGCTGTAAAGATCTCAGTTCAGAATTAGCTATAGATATCCCACAACTGCTATAAAGTATATCATCCCAGTATCATCAATAGCTATGAAGATCCCTCTTACATTAACACAAGCTATAAATATCACAAGTAAAGCAACATTAGGTATGAAGATCCCAGTCAAATTAACAACAGCTATAAAGATCCCAGTTACATCAACAACAGCTATAAAGATCTAAGTTACATCAACAACAGCTATAAAGATCCTAGTTTTTCCAATAATAGTTATTAAGATCCTAGTTTTATTAGCACCAGCTATAAAGATCCCAGTTTCATCAACGAGAGCTATAAAGATCCCAGTTACATCAACAACAGCTATAAAGATCTAAGTTTCTTACAACAGCTATAAATAGTCCAGTTAAAGCCAAAATAGATATAAATAGATATAAATTACCCAGTTATATCAACAATAGATATAAAGATCCACAACCACAACAGCTACAGTATAAGGATCCCAGTAACATCAATGACAGCTATAAGGATCCCAGTAACATCAGCGACAGCTATAAGGATCCCAGTAACAACAACGCCAGCTATAAGGGTCCCAGTAACATCAACGACCGCTATAAGGGTCCCAGTAACATCAACGACCGCTATAAGGGTCCCAGTAACATCAATGACAGCTATAAGGGTCCCAGTAACATCCAATGACAGCTGTAAGGGTCCCAGTAACATCCAATGACAGCTATAAGGGTCCCAGTAACATCAACGACAGCTATAAGGATCCCAGTAACATCAACGATCGCATAACGGTCCCAGTAACATCAACGACTGCTATAAGTGTCCCATTAACATCAACGACAGCTATAAGGGTCCCAGTAACATCAACGACAGCTATAAGGATCCCAGTAACATCAACGACCGCTATAAGGGTCCCTGTAACATCAACGACCGCTATAAGGGTCCCAGTAACATCAATGACAGCTATAAGGGTCCCAGTTACAACCACAGTTTTTAAACAGGTCCTAGATTTCCTACAATAAGTATAAAGATATTTACAACCACAATAAAGCAGCTATAGGCATAAAATCCCATTTACAACCATAATAACTATGAAGATCCCAGATAAAGCCAAAATAGCTTTCAAGATTCCAAAAGGAGCCAGATAGCTTTAAAGATGTTAGTTTTTGCCAAAATATGGTTCCAGATCCCACTTCAAGCCACATTAGTTGTAAGGATGGCAGTTACAGACGTAGTTGATACAGTTAATAGATACAAGTTACAACACAAGCATATACCATGATCCCATTTAGCAGCACCTTATTAATTTATTGGGATCATCCCAAACAATTGTTCCTCATTGACTTCATTCATGGCAGATCCAGACATGTCAAGAATTATTTCTTCCTAGTATGAGTCATTTATGAATGCTTTTCCTGCAGATTGTTGTTTATGAATTCATTGTACTTTGAGTTCATTAGCTTCAATTGTTTACGAGAGCAGTCTGTATATACTTGTTTGTCCCAGTGGCTTACATAGCGTGGGTGTTTAGTTCTCTTACTGGTCTTTATTATAAGTGCTGAGTTCCAGGTGGAGTCAGTAGATGTGAGAAACTAACAATTTACAAACTCTGGCTCTACTGTTGTATATGTTCTGAGTTTTTCTTTGGTAGCTCTGTTCTTAGATGAGCACTCTAACATGGATGGCGTTAGGCTTGATAGCAGTTACATGAGGGGAGATATCACTGATGGATTGTTGCTGTAAACGAATAGCTTATCAGACTTGGTGAGCTGGACAGGGTTGGAGCCTGCCTTAGCTAACAGTAGACTAATTGGTCCAGGAATTACTCTCTTGCAGTAGTACAGTTTATACAGTAGACTAATTGGTCCAGGAATTACTCTCTTGCAGTAGTGCAGTATATTCAGATCGCTGTCATCTCATAGTTCCCATGTCATGGCTTGGTGTGCTTTCTGGTTTATAAGACATAATTATGTTTAAGTCTGATTGGTCTTTAAACATTTTTCTGTAATAACTGTTTGCGAAATATATTTTAAATGGAAGGAAATCTGCCAAGTTTATAATACTTAACATATATCCACTTTATTATGTCCCTGAAGGGATTTCATATTATATATTTGTCACACCCTAAATTGAACTTTTATCTCACCTGGTTCTTTAGCAGACTTCAATGCAAGTTTTCATTTTGAAAACTTAATTAAAAGATTGTGGATATCTTAATGTTCACTATTTTTAGCTCACCTGAGCACAAAGTGCTCATGGTGAGCTTTTGTGATTGCCCGTTGTCCATTGTGCGTGCGTGCATGCAGTCGTGGGTCGTCAACTTTTCATTCAAACAACATCTCCTCCTAAACCACTTGGCAGATTTTCACCAAACTTCACTGGAATGATCATTAGGTGACCCTTTTTGAAACTGTTCAATCATTATGGTCCGCTGCTTATGTAG
This sequence comes from Congeria kusceri, assembly GCA_027627225.1. Classification (NCBI taxonomy): domain Eukaryota; kingdom Metazoa; phylum Mollusca; class Bivalvia; order Myida; family Dreissenidae; genus Congeria; species Congeria kusceri. The sequence continues at coordinate 72,118,557 of CM051032.1, read as the reverse complement.
GTCACCAGAGCTAAAAATAGATTTAATAAGTGTAAACTTTAAAAATCTTCTTCTCTGAAACCACAAGTTTCATATTTGGTATGTAACATCCTATAGTGGTCCTCTACAAAGGTTGTTCAAACTATCCACCTAGGTCAAAACTGGCCATGCCCCGGGGGTCATATGGTTTATATAGAATATATAGCAAAATGACTTTAAAAATCTGCTCCTCTGAAACCGCAAGGCCCAGAGGTTTCTTATTTAGTATGTAGCATCCTTTCGTGGTCCTTTTCAAAGTGTGTTAAAATTATGCCCCTGGGGTCAAAACTGGCAACCCCACGGGGCTCATATGGTTTATATAGAATATATAGCAAAATGACTTTAAACGTCTTCTCATCTGAAACCACAAGGCCCAGAGGTTTCATAATTGGTATGTAACATCCTATAGTGGTCGTCTACAAAGATTGTTCAAATTATGCCCCTGGGGTCAAAACTGGCCATGCCCCGGGGGTCATATGGTTTATATAGAATATATAGCAAAATGACTATAAAAATCTTTTCCTCTGAAACTGCAAGGCCCAGAGGTTTCATATCTGGTATGTAACGTCCTTTAGTGGTCCTTTACAAAGTTTGTTCAAATTATGCCCCATGGGTCAAAATGGGCCATGCCCTGGGGGTCACATGGTATAAATAGAATATATAGCAAAATGACTATAAAAATCTTCTCCTCTGAAACCATAAGGCCCAGAGGTTTTATATTTGGTATGTAACATCCCATAGTGGTCCTCTACAAAGAATGTTCAAAGTATACCCCTGGGGTCAAAACTGGCCCCGCCCCGGGGGTCACATGATTTATGTAGACTTAAATAACAAAATGACTTTAAAAACTGCTCCTCTGAAACCATAAGGCCCAGAGGTTTCTTATCTGATATGTAACATCCTTTAGTGGTCCTTTACAAAGTTTGTTCAAATTATGCCCCGGGGGTCAAAACGGGTCACGCCCCGGGGTTCACATGGTTTATATAGAATATATTGCAAAATGACTTTAAAAATCTCCTCTGAAACCACAAGGCCCAGAGGTTTCATATTTGGTATGTAATATCCTATAGTGGTTCTCTACAAAGATTGTTCAAATTATGCCCCTGGGGTCAAAACGGGCCACACCCCGGGGTCACATAGTTTATATAGAAAATGTAGCAAACTGACTTTAAAAATCTTCTCCTCTGAAACCGCAAGGCTCAGAGGTTTCATATTTGGTATGTAACATCCTTTAGTGGTCCTTAACAAATTTTGTTTTTATTATTCCCCTGGGGTCAAAACTGGTTACGCCCCGGGGGTCACATAGTTTATATAGAATACATAGCAAAACGACTTTAAAAATCTTCTCTGAAACTGCAGGGCCCAGAGGTTTCATATTTGGTATGTAACATCCTATAGTGGTCCTCTACCAAGACTGTTCAAATTATGCTCCTGGGGTCAAAACTGGCCACGCCCCGGGGGTCACATGGTTTATATAAACTTAAATTGCAAAATGTCTTTAAAACCTCTTCTGAAACCGCAAGGCCCAGAGGTTTCATATTTGGTACGTAACATCCTCAAGTGGTCCTCTCCAAAGATTGTTCAAATTATGCCCCATGGGTCAAAACTGACCACACCCCCAGGGGTCACATGGTTTATATAGACTTAAATAGCAAAATGACTTTAACATTCTTCTCATCTGAAACCACAATGCCTAGAGGTTTGGTATTTGGTATGTTACATGCGTATAGTGGTCCTCTACAAATATTGTTGAAATAATGCCCCTGGGGTCAAATCTGGTCGTGCCGTGGGGTCACATGGTTTATATTGACTTAAATAACAAAATGACTTTAAAAATCTTCTCCTCTGAAACGGCAAGGCCCACAGCTTTCCTATATTTGGTACGTAAGTAACATCGCATAGTGGTCCTCTCCATAGATTGTTCAAATTATGCTCCTGGGGTCAAATCTGGCCACACCCGAGGGATCACGTGCTTTATATAGACTTAAATAGCAAAGTTGCTTTAAAAATCTTTACCTGAAACCGCAAGGCCCAGACGTTTGTTTAAGATTGTTCATATTATGCCCCTTGGATTAAAATAAGCCATGCCTCGGGGATGCAAATTCCAATTGGGTTACAAGGTCTCAGGTGAGCATCCTAGGGCCCTCAGGGCCCTCTTGTTTGGAGTTCTAGCCCTTGGGTTAGTTTGTTAGTTTGTCTGTGTAGATTAAAATATAATTATCCACTTAGGGTGACATGAAAAGATTATTCAAAAGAGAATTTGTATTGTGAGTGCCTGTCTTGTAATGGGATAAATGCAATTTATGTTGTTTTTGCCCATACATAAAAGAACGTGTAAGATATTCCCTCCAAAATCATGGGGTATGAGATTGTCAATCACGGACAAAGTGCTATTTTTTAATAAAATATAGCTTCTCTCCAGAAGCATATCGCTAACATCATGTGTGTGTCCCTGTTCATTGGATATCTTCCTGAATTACACTGTCCTAATGAAAACTTCTCAAATTTCATGACTGTTATTGATTTCCTTCCTGGAAATGAATCCAGTAAGTATTGATTTTGTTGTGTCCTAGGGTTTCAACTGGTGATACAGGGACATTCCTTGGAACCCTTTGTTTCCTAATAGTATTGATTGTATTGGGAGCTTACTTGGTTTTGATTGGTCATAAGAGGAGATTAATGGGACCCTTGCCTTGACACAAGTATTGATTCTGTGGGACCACATGGTCTCAACCTGTTTATTTAAGGACGTTCCATGCCCCCCCCCCCCCCCTCTTTTCCTCTTTTTAGTTACATGGCTACTTACTGACCCCATACAGTGTGATACAGGGTCAGTGAATTAATTTTGGGCGAGAGCGTGTATTATTCCAAACTATGTCAGTAGCAGTTAATATCCAATCTATTAAATCATTCTTTCAAAATAAGCATGAAATGATAAATAAATTGTTGGCATATTGATTAAAAAGTGGCACTCAGTAAGATAAATACGTTACATCATTTGGAGACTACGGATGAGTAGAACTTTCTGGATAGTGCCTGGATTATAAACGTAATGTTTAGTTATTCTCTATGATTACAAGACACACACAATTTTCTTCAGACTTTGTTCATCTGTCTTTGTGGGTCCAACTTAGTTATCTTATTATCTGCCATCTTGATACATTCTGTCATAATCTTCCATACTTTACATATATTTCCTGCCATAATCGGCCAACATTAATCCTCTGTCTTCTTTGCATCATTAATTAACACATCTGGGAGGCGTTTCATCAACGGTTTACTACCAGTCGTACGCTACGACTTACATAAATTACGACAGTTCACCGAAATCACGTTTCATCAAACAAATCGTAATGTCAGACTACATAAATTTCATACAAAAATTAATGGCTAGAAAGGAGCGGTCGTATATTTACGAAATGTGTTTTTTGTGTGTGCTGAATTTTGCTTTCAAAAGCGACCAAAGAATAAAATAAAGTTGAAAAATAAATACTAAAATATTTTTTAATCCTTAGAGTAGCTAGACCTATGTGTGTACTTATCCCATTTTGGAATATATACTTCGCAGAGATGTAGGCCTACTGTAGACGCTCGCATGTTGGGTCACTTATCCATTCAATAGCGCACTTTTTCAATGTTTATTGTGGTACACAATTTCATTCCAGATTTAATGAAAACACATAAATCTATTAAACATATCAAAGGTCGATTTCTAGGCACACGGTGACACTTACAGTACCTTCAGTAGGCTCGTAGCTCTATGAACATGTTATTCTTCTTTTTGAACAATAAACATATCAAGAAATACAGTAAAAATAACAACGTTGACAATTATTTTAAGTTCACGGCCTTGTTTTTAACCCATTTTCTCAACTTGTTTATTTCAAAAGCAGTGCACAACAATGACGTCATTTTAAACAATTAGACGGCGTCACAATATTTTCATTGAAAATTCACCATCATTTATGTAAACGTTTATTTATGTATAGTGCATTTACGATGTCGTTGATGAAACTGAATTTTTGTATAATCGTAAACAACTACATAAATATCGATACGTAAATTACAATCATAGAAAAATCTTAAATATTGATGAAACCCTTTCCTGGCAGATAAACATTTTTTAAGCTCGTTATTTATTGGCACCTATTAACTCACAGATTTATTGCTGATAGATCTACTGTGTTGCTCTCACAGATTAATTTCTGATACTCTGTTGCTCCTAATGCCTCATTGCAGACTGTATCAGTGAGACTCTTACACTTTATATACTGCAGAGTTACTCATTCTTGATTGGAATTGCACCTGGCTAATGTACTTATTGTTTTGAGCAAGCTCTGAATGGTTACAACATGCTCATTGCATACACATGCATTGCAAACACCATGAAAAGCTCTGATTCAGAATGGTTTCAACATACTTATGGCATACACATGCATTGCAAGCACCATGACAAGCTCTGATTTAGAGTGGTTTAAACATACTCATTGCATGCACATGCATTGCAAACACCATGAAAAGCTCTGATTCAGAATGGTATCAACATACTCATTGCATATAAGTGCATTGCAAACGTTATGCCAGGCTCTGATTCAGAATGGTTTCAACATACTCATTGCAAATATATGTGCATTGCAAATGCTATCACAAGCTCTGATTCAGAATGGTTTCAACATACTCATTGCAAATATATGTGCATTGCAAATGCTATCACAAGCTCTGATTCAGAATGGTTTCAACATACTCATTGCATATATGTGCATTGCAAATACCATGAAAAGCTCTGATTCAGAATGGTTTCAACATACTCATTGCAAATTTGTGCATTGCAAATGCTATCACAAGCTCTGATTCAGAATGGTTTCAACATACTCATTGCATACACGTGCATTGCAAACTCCATGACTCCTCAGTGGTGTGTGTCATATTAAGTCCAATAAATACTGTTGTTCATGTGGAATGAATAAACTAAATGAATAAATACCTAGATATATCACTTTGAAAGGTGTATTTTTTTATGTATAGTTTTATTAAAAAGACTTAGTGTAAATTTTAGGATAGTTACATATGGGTCATTATTTTCAAATCACCTTTAAATGGCTATTATAAAAATGATGCTTTGGTTATTTCAATGTCAGATAAAAAACAACAACAACAGCACTAAGAGCTACATTTATTTTGCATTAAGCTTTTACTTACCACTGTTATACCCCTTTTCCACAGACATCAGGTATCCCACAAATCGCCAAAAGTTGATAATTTTTAGCTCGAATTTTCAAAGTTATTGTCGTCGCTCTGTCGTCTGTGTCAGCGTCTGCATTAGTTAAGTTTTTTGGTTCAGTTTTTTGTCGGAGTTCATTTCTCAAAAGCTATCAAAGATATCAATTTGAAACTTTCAATACTTGCCCACTATCAAGAGGGTAATTCATTACAATAAGGCAGGTGACCCTGTGATTTGTATTTCCAGAGTTATCTGCCCTTGCTTGGACTTACAACTTAGAATATTCTGACATTTTTTGTTAAATATAAAATGTCCAAATAACTATCAAAGACATTAAATTGAAACTCAAGATACTTGTTTATGGTGCTGACCCCATTCTGCGGACATGGAGGTAACTCTTTCAAGGATTTTGTTGGAGTTATTACCCTTTTTTTCAACTTTCAATTTTCACTTTAGGTCAAAGTTCTCAATAGTTTATGAGGTATTAACTTGAATCTTAAAGTACTTGACCACAGTGATGAATTTATTCTGTAGACAAGAGGAGGTAACTCTGTCAAGGATTTCAATTGAATAATTGCCCCTTTTTTCAACAATTTTTGCTTTAGGTCAAATTTCACAATAACTATAAGAAGTATTGACTTGAAACTCAAAATAATTTATCACAGTTATGAACCCATTCTGTAAACAAGACGAGGGTACTATATCAAGGCTTTTGTTGGAGTTTTTGCCCTTTGTAGCTCACCTGAGCACGAAGTGCTCAGTGAGCTATTGGTATAGGGGACCTCTCCGGCGTCGTCCGTCGTCAACGTGCCGTCAACAATTTGGGCCGTTATCGCGATAAAGACAACATTTTTTATTCAATCTTGACCAAACTTGCACAGTTTGTGTATGACCATAAAATCTTGGACGAGTTGGATAATGGGCCAAATCGGACTAGGTACACCAGAGTTATTGTCCTTTTTTTGGCCCCAAATACATCTATTCCTGGTAAATGGAGGTAAATGCAGTATCAGGAAGATAAGTGTCATAAATGTGTTGTTTCCCCTTGTAGGTTATTCACAGATATAACCCAGATAGTGGAGGCTGCTTATCAGTAAAATCAATACATCACTGTGAGTCAACATGATACTTCTATTTGAGATCAGCATCATTACACATAGTAACCATTGATAGCCTGCTTCTGACATATATTTTGGCTGTGTGTGCAGCAATACAATTTTCCACTGTCTGTCTTGGCATCCAGTCAGGAAAAAGATTCAACAATAATCAATAGCTAGAATTCATGTTGTAAACAAGCAATAAGAATATAGGATTTAGATCATGTGATCTAGTTCTTGAAAGGGTTAATTATTTTCTGTAGTTTTTGGACTGTTTAGTTTGTAACTTATTCAGTATCATTTAGCCATGTAACTTTTGGACTGACTTTTACATTTGAATTGGGATTTTGGAAACTCAAGTAATTATCTTACATGATTTTTGAAGCTGTTTTATTATTTCTCCTTAATTGAAAAATACTTCTATATTGTTTTACATTTTCTCCTTAATTGAGAAATATTTTTACGCTATTTAGAGTGCACCATGCTACTTGCTGCTTGTATGGTATATATAAGTAAGGGCTTATGGATTGGGGACTCTTTTTAGCTCACCTGAGCACGTAGTGTTCAAGGGTGAGCTATTGTGGTCAGTCTGTGTCCAGCATCCGTTGTATGTCGTCTGTCGTCAACATTTTACTTCAAACAACTTTTTCTCTGAATCCACTGTGTGGACTTTAATCAAACTTGGCTGGAAGGTTCCTGGGATGGTCCTTTACCAAATTCCTTCAATTTATTAAAATATATTGAAAACTCTGGTTGCCATGGCAACCAAAAGCTTAAAAACTGGAAAACTTTAAAAATCCTCTTGTCAGAAACCACTGGCTGGATTTGATAATAGTTTTCTCAAAAATGCTCCTTGGGTGACCCTCTACCAAATTCTTTTTGATTCGTTAAAAAACATGGCCGCCATGGGGGGCGGGGCAGTTTTACTTATATAACTATATTGAAAACTTTAAAAATCTTCTAGTCTGAAACCACTGGCTGGATTTCAAAATAATTTCACAGAAAAGTTCCTTGGGTGACCCTCAACCAAATTCCTTCAAATCATTTTGATTTGTTAAAAAACATGGCTGCCAGGGGGCGGGGCAGTTTTCCTTATATGGTTATATTAAAAACTTTCAAAATCTTCTAGTCTAAAATCACTTGCTGGATTTCAATATAATTTCACAGAAATGTTCCTTGGTGACCCCTCTACCAAATTCCTTGAAATAATTTTGATTCGTTAAAAAACATGGCCGCTAGGGGGCAGGGCAGTTTTCCTTATATGGTTTTACTGAAAACTTTAAAAATATATTCTCGTCTGAGACCACTGTCTGGATTTCAAAATAATTTCACAGAAATGTTTCTTGAATGACCCTCTACCAAAGTCCTTGAAATCATTTCAATTCGTGTTGAAAAAACTTGGTCGCCAGGGGGCGGATTAATTTTCTTTATATGGATATATTGAAAACTTTAAAAATCTTCTTATCTAAAACCTCTGGCTGGATTTCAAACTTATTTCACGTAAATGTTCCTTTGGTGACCCTCTTCCAATTTCCTTGTAAAGTGGATGCTATCAAAACAAAACACTTAATTGACCAAAACAATGTAATTATTGAAAAAAATAAAACAACAAAATATCTGAAAAAGTTAATAAAAATGTTCTATGGTCTGGGCATTTTTTAGGGTATTTCAGGTAAATGATTATAGATGTAGCCTATAAGACCTCGGTTTAAATTGCTAAAGCTGTTGTTGATGTTGCTTATTTTTGAAGATGCTTATACATATTAAATTGATGAAGGCTATGATGCTTATGATACTATGATTTTGGTGTTTTTTATGATGATGATGATGATTATGGTGATGATGACGATGATGATGATGACGACGATGATGATTATGATGATGTAGTGGTGATGAGGAATGAACATAAACAACAACCCAATATTAGAATTATATTTGAATATACAAGTTAAATATTCCCAATACTTCTGGTAATTATGATAATCTCCAGAAAATCACATCAGGGAGGAACACAATAACCAGAGCAACTGTTTACTTGAATCTTATTTGACCTCCTATCCTATGTACATGTTATGTCAGGAATTGTATAACTTTCTCCAACTGACCTATTTATTCTCATGTGACCCAATGAACTTGGCCTGTGGTTAAGCATCTCCCTAGACAATTCAGTAAACTGCACTATCAATAACGATGGAATATTTGAACATGATTCTTCCAAGGCTTAATATAAACTGGGTTCTGTGTTGGAAAGGTTGTTTCAGAGAAATATTTTCAGTTTTTCACAAGTTAGTCATTAAAAAAAATCATAGAAAAAAGTCAAATTGCAGTCGTTATGGCATCTAGTTTTCCAAATTTTGCATTATCATTTAATTACTTTACAGATGAAGTTATAACAAGTATCTAAGATAGCCATTTTTAAACAAAAAATGAAAATTTGTGGTTATTAGATCGTGGTATGTCGTTGGGCATGTGACTTGACAGCAGCACCAACTTTTGGTTTCTGAACAAAAACTTGAGAACAAAAATTGCTATTGTAATAACACTTCATGCATAGATGCATTGCTTGAGATTGCATCTGGGGTGGTTGTGGTCCAAGGCACCATTACTCAAAATATTTTTTTAAATGCTGTCTGTTTAATAACTTGAGTACAAACTGAGTTACAGTGTATGGGGTGTGACCATATAATCCAGGTCCAGCTAGCCCATTTCATTGTAAAAATAGATATGGATAGGCTCGTTTACTTGTTTTAGAAGATAAACTTGCAAAGCATTGGGCACAAAGACTAGTATAGCTCGCATACTCATCACCTGTATTAGCACAAATTAGGCACTCAAACTGTATTCTGTGTTTACACTCATTTAAGTCCGTGAAGTTTAACGATACCGTGACAGTATTTTCTTTGGTACACTGGTCCATGGATCGCGATATACAACTTTCCAGACCATTCGTGTACATATACACTAGCCTCTTTTTGCGATTTGTAAAAAAAACATGGCTGCCAGGGGGCGGGACAGTTTTCCTTATATGGCTTTATTGAAATCTCAAACATTCATCTTCTTAAAAGCCTTTATGATGCTTTATACTCAGGTGAGCGACCTAGGGCCATCATGGCCCTCTTGTTTAACTTAGAATTTTAGCTTTAGGTCAAATTTCTCAATATCTGTAAGAGGTATTGACTTGAAATTCAACACACTTCATCACAGTGATGAACCCATTCTATTAACAAATGCCAGATTAATGTCAAATACGAGAAAGTAGAGCGTCCAGCACCCGTAGACGGTGCTCTTTTTAAGATTCATAGTTGAATCGTAATCGGTTTGTGAAGTTCTTAACTAATTTGTGTTTGTTTGTAGTCAGTTCTTGCAATTCTTGGGCACACGGGAATTCATGACAAAAATTTTGGCTGCAAACTCCCGATTCCAAACCTTCTAGTTATTTCATAACAAATTCTTAGTGCATTCTTAGGCATCGTAACTGAATAGTACTCAATTTGTAGGTATTCTTAACTTATGGGGGGATTAGAGAATTCACGGCTTGACCATGATTTAGCAACGAATCTGTCACGAATCCCACAAATACACATAAGTTTAAAAATAAATTTGTATTCGTACCTTAGAAATTTGTACATGCATTAGGCGTATTCTTAACAGATACGTAACTGATTCCTAACATCGTGCAGTAGTCACAATAGATTATTGTAAATCGTTGTAAATTCTTGACAACATTTGTGCAATCCAGCCAAATCCCACAAAAATTAGTAACACTATCGCAACTGTAACATAACTGAATTGTAGAACGTCACATAATTTTGACTAGAAAATGTGCAAACTGCCACGAATCCGAAATTTATCAATTCGGGGCAATTCGTGTGATTTGTGACGTGTGTGGAATAGGGGCATAAATGCAATTCTGTAAATTTGGCATTGAAGATTTGACGGGTTCAGCACAATAAAGCGTTGTCATATATATGGCAAGGCTAATTTATTAATTGTGTGTCCTTGTTAGGCTGTTTAATTCCCCACAGTAATTTCACTCCCCCGCAGTTTCATTTCACTCCCTGCTGTTCATTTCACTCCCCGCTGTTTCATTTCACTCCCCGCTGTTTCATTTCACTGCCTGCTGTTTCATTTCACTCCCCGCTGTGTCATTTCAAACCTGCTGTTTCATTTCACACCCTGCTGTTTCATTTCACTCCCCGCTGTTTCATTTCACTCCCTGCTGTTTCATTTCACTCCCTGCTGTTTATTTAACTCCCTGTTGTTTCATTTCATTCCCTGCTGTTTCATTTCAATCCCCGCTGTTTCATTTCACTCCATGCTGTTTCATTTGACTCCCAGCTGTTTCATTTGACTCCCCGCTGTTTCATTTCACTCCCCGCTGTTTTATTTCACTCCCCGCTGTTTCATTTCACTTCCCGCTGTTTCATTTCACTCCCTGCTGTTTCATTTCACTCTCGGCTGTTTCATTTCAGTACCCACTGTTTCATTTCACTCCCTGCTGGTTCATTTCACTCCCTGCTCTTTCATTTTTTACTCCCTGCTGTTTCATTTCACTCAGCATGTTTCATTTCACTCCCTGCTGTTTCATTTCAGTACCCTCTGTTTTATTTCACTCCCCACTGTTTGATTTCACTCACCGCTGTTTGATTTCACTCCACGCTGTTTCATTTCAGTACCCACTGTTCACTCCCCGCTGTTTCATTTCACTCCCCGCTGTTTCATTTCACTTCCCACTGTTTCATTTTATTCTGTGCTGTTTCATTTCACTCCCCGTTGTTTCAATTTATTCCCAGCTGTTTCATTTCAGTACCCACTATTTTATTTAATTCCCACTGTTTCATTTCACTCCCCACTGTTTAATTTTAATCCCCTGCTGTTTTATTTCAGGTCCGTAATGACTACATGAAAGATCTTGCAGAGAAAATTGAGCACGATATGGCCATTAGGCTGGGCTGCATAGAGATGAGGTACATACTGGATACATAGTTTGTGTGTGTGGGAGTGGGGGGAAGGAATAAGTTTGTGTGTACTGGTGATTAGGAACTTGTATATAAAAAACACAATGAATATATCAGTAAATATTTAATTATTACAGAACTTTGTGCATATGAAATCAATCCCTGAATATGTTCAACGGTAATGTTATGATTTTAATAAAATAAGATCTCATTGCAATATTACAACTGTCAGTGATTATTTCTGTCCAGGCTATGGAATTGAACAAAATACAGTGAATATCTAAGGAAATATTTTCAAACTACTATGGTTTGTGCTTGTTTCAGGCGTTTCTTCAAGGACATGCCACAGGTTGCTCTGGACAAGAAGTCCAACTTTGAGTACCTGGAAAAGGAGGTGGGGCTGAAGAGATTCCTGCCCAAATCCCTCATAGACTCCATGAAGGTACAGTACCCTGGGGTGGTAGTATTACATGTAGTAGCTACATTCCTGCCCAAGTCCCTCATAGACTCCATGAAGGTACAGTACCCTGGGGTGATGGTATAACATGTAGTAGCTAGATTCCTGCCGAAGTCCCTCATAGACTCCATGAAGGTACAGTACCCTGGAGTGATGGTATAACATGTAGTAGCTACATTCCTGCCCAAGTCCCTCATAGACTCCATGAAGGTACAGTACCCTGGAGTGATGGTATAACATGTAGTAGCTAGAATCCTTCCCAAGTCCCTCATAGACTCCATGAAGGTATAGTACCCTTGGGTGGTAGTATAACATGTAGAAGCTAGATTCCTGTCCAAGTCCCTCATAGACTCCATGAAGGTATAGTACTCTGGGGTGGTAGTATAACATGTAGAAGCTAGATTCCTGCCCAAGTCCCTCATTGACTCAATGGAGGTATAGTACTCTGGGGTGGTAGTATAACATGTAGAAGCTAGATTCCTGCCCAAGTCCCTCATAGATAAAATGGAGGTACAGTACTCTGGGGTGGTGGTATAACATGTAGTAGCTAGGTTCATGCCCAAGTCCCTCATAGACTCCATGAAGGTATAGTACCCTGGGGTGGTAGTATAACATGTAGAAGCTAGATTCCTGCCCAAGTCACTCATAGACTCAATGGAGGTACAGTACTCTGGGGTGGTGGTATACCATGTAGTAGCTAGGTTCATGCCCAAGTCCCTCATAGACTCCATGAAGGTACAGTACCCTGTAATGGTAGTATAACATGTAGTAGCTAGATTCCTGTCCAAGTGCCTCATAGACTCCATGAAGGTACAGTACCCTGGAGTGGTAGTATAACATGTAGTAGCTAGGTTCATGCCCAAGTCCCTCATAGACTCCATGAAGGTACAGTACCCTGGGGTGGTAGTATAACATGTAGTAGCTAGATTCCTGTCCAAGTCCCTCATAGACTCCATGAAAGTACAGTACCCTGGAGTGGTAGTATATAACATGTAGAAGCTAGATTCCTGCCCAAGTCCCTCATAGACTCCATGAAGGTACAGTACCCTGGAGTGGTAGTGTAACATGCAGTAGCTAGGTTCATGCCCAAGTCCCTCATATACTCCATGAAGGTACAGTACTCTGGGGTGGTGGTATAACATGTAATAGCTAGATTCCTGTCCAAGTCCCTCATAGACTCCATGAAGGTACAGTACTCTGGGTTGGTGGTATAACATGTAGTAGCTAGGTTCATGCCCAAGTCCCTCATAGACTCCATGAAGGTACAGTAACCTGGAGTGGTAGTATGACATGTAGTAACTAGATTCTTTCCCAAGTCCCGCATCAACTCCATGGAAGTACAGTAGTCCGGGGGGGGGGGGTATAACATGTAGTAGCTAGGTTCATGCCCAAGTTCCTCATAGACTCCATGAAGGTACAGTACCCTGAAGTGGTGGTATATAACCATTAATAGCTAGATTCCTGCCGAAGTCCCTCATAGACTCCATGAAGGTACAGTACCCTGGAGTGGTAGTATAACATGTAGTAGCTAGATTCCTGCCCAAGTCCCTCATAGACTCCATGACGGTACAGTACCCTGAAGTGGTGGTATATAACAGTTAGTAGCTAGATTCCTGCCCAAGTCCCTCACAGATTCCATGAAGGTACAGTACCCTGAAGTGGTGGTATATAACATGTAGTTGCTAGATTCCTGCCAAAGTCCCTCATAGACTCCATGAAGGTACAGTATTCTGGGCATTTGAGGCTAAGAGATTACATTTTGTAGCTAAATTTTTAGAATTTGTAAAAATACCTATCATTTTCATGAAGGTACACTCCCTATGTTGGCGCTTAGAAAGATAAATTGCGCTAAGATAAATAAATTTGAAGCAAAGCAAACAAATAATATATAGTAGTGAAATGTAATTATTTTGTAAAAAATATGTGTGGCCTTTTTGTTTATATTTCTCCCTCAAAATGTGACAGTGTGCCTAATTTTCAAGTAACTCCAAGAACACTTCAAGACACTCCCTCGCATCCCTCACATGACAAACTATCTGAACAGGCCTGGTGCAGACTCCATGTTGTGTCAATAATTGGTCTTTGTTTGGCAAGTATTTCCATGTGGATAATGTTTTCCAATAATCCAGCAGCGTTGAGTCCCTAAAATATCCCAATAAAGCAGTCACACTGTTCGAGCATGGAGGCTGGCTCTAACCCATATTGGGCTTGTTTATTTGAATAAAGTTGGTCTGCTTTAATCATTGTTTATAATACATTGAATGACTTCTGGGCACAATTAGTGTGCACTAAGTTGGAAATTCGTCTTGTGTTTTGCCCTGTGAAGAAAGTGCAAAGTGATGTTTGAAGCCACAATTGGAATTCATTAGTGATTCTGAGAATAGAAGCACAGCCTTGGGAAATCTTAAGTGATGTACGCACATATTGTATGTATGCATATAGTGTATATATGAATGATGTTATGATATAGTGTCTGTATGAATTATGTTATGATACCGATGGGGATTTTAGTTGCTAAGGACTTCCTTGTTGATTTGAAAGACTTAAGATAATTAAAAGAAGACTTAATATAATTAACAGAAGTCTTAAGATAATTTACAGAAGACTTAAGATAATTAACAGAAGACTTAAGATAATTAACAGAAGACTTAAGATAATTAACAGAAGATTTAAGATAATTTACAGTACAGGCTCTGTTATGGATAACAATGACTCAGAAGGCTTAATATGAATGTTTTGAATTATTCTCATTATTATGCCCCCCTTCGAAGAAGTGGGGGTATATTGCTTTGCACCTGTCCGTCGGTCGGATTGTAGGTCGGATGGTCGGTCGGTCTGTCTGTAGACCATTTCGTTTCCGCACGATATCAAAAGAACGCTTTGACCTACGATCATTTAAGTTGCTAAGCTGGTTACTTGGGAGGAAAGGAAGACGCCTATTGCTTTTGAGGTCAACAGGTCAAAGGTCAAGGTCAGAGGGGCTTGTAACATGAAATTCTTTCTACACGATATCTAGAGAACGCTTTGACCTACGATCATTTAAGTTGGTATGCTGGATACTTGGGACGAAAGGAAGACGCCTATCAATTTTGAGGTCAACAGGTCAAAGGTCAAGGTGACAGGCTTGTAACATGAAAACTGTTTCCTCTGTAGACCATTTAGTTTCCGCATGATATGTAGAATACGCTTTGACCTACGATCATCCAAGTTGGTATGCTGGTTACTGGGAAGGAAAGGAAGACGCGTATCAATTTTGAGGTCAACCGGTTAAAGGTCATGGTCACAGGGGCTTGTAACATGAAAACTGTTTTCTCAGTAGACCATTTTATTTCGGCAGGGTATCTAGAGATGTTTTGGCCTATTTGATGTTTAAATCAAACAGAAAACAGGTATCCTTATATAATAGACTGTAAAAATAAATCCATAATTATACTCTATCTTCCTCTCAGCTTTATATTTACTTTCTAAAGCATCAACTTTAATTTCCTCCCCATGTGTTAATGTGCACATACAATATAAAACAAATCTCTTAACAATTGCACATATTGATGACTTGGCTGCAAGTCGGGGGGCATACATGTTTTACAAACATCTCTTGTTTTGATATCTTTTAATATAGCATAATGCAGTACAAATTGTTTTAGGATCAATTTCTTTTCATAGAATTTTATTTAAAAACATCAACAAACAAACAATGTTCTATATAACTGTGTGCCATTGTTTGGGCAGAATACCATCCATGTTTTTGTGATTACACAAACATTCAGTCTGTTAGTTTCAAATTTGAAGAAATTTTTTACAACGCTATTTTTCTATCCTGATTTCAATACAAAACATAAAACCAAACCCACGCTTTTTGAAAAGTTCTTTTTGACAGCCGGCAAAACATTGACAAAACTTCCTTCATATGCTGATTTCTGTGGACTGACAAATGCATTTCCTTATTTCTTTTACATCATTCAAAGTCTGATAATGCTTGTTGGTGTTTTCCTTTTATTGATCATTTTAAATAATTTCCATGTTATACAGGTTACTAAACAATAAGTGTCGTGTTCATCTGGTTACAACTACAACACTGACTCTTAAAAACAGCAGCCAATCGGATTTCAGTATTAGCTGGCACTTCTGTGGTTACATTGTAGCTGGCACCTCTGTGGTTACATTGCACTAGCATTTTTATAACCGTAGATACAATGATTTGTATGAAATTACATAGGAAGAGGAAGAATTAAACCAAAATGTCTGTTTAGTGGCATATTAAAACTACAAGTGGCTTTTAACCATTAAGTATGGGATGGTACCCACTTGTGATTGTTTGCGTCATACTTGTACATAATTATAAAATTACTATTTAATAAGATATTTAATGGTCTATACCCCACACACGCCTCTGTCTGTCATCTAAGTGCCTTTATCTCTGCAGTATGCATTAACAGCAGCATCTAAATGTTGACAGAATCGGACATTGGATAATAATTGAAAGTGTATAATCTGTTTCTTAAATAACTAAATTGTAAAAATAAAAACAAAACAATACTATTATACAATGATCTTGATATTCAAGATACTGGCAACCATTTAAGTCTGTTCTGCTAATGTTGTTATTTGAAGTTGACGTGTGATGTTAGGGTGTTGATAATACTGAAATATGAAGAAACGACTGCCTAAAATCCCATTGATACAGCATGATTAATAAGGCTTAAACAAAATTATGTTTGTTTCAGGTTACCCGACCTACCCTAAAAAAATGCCCCAACCCTAGAACATTTTATTAGGGTTGTCAGATATGTTGTTCCCTACATAATAATCCCTACCTACCTACCCTAATTTTTTTATTCATGTTACCTGAAACAAACATAATTTTTGTTTGCGCCTAATAAGAAAAAAACATGGTATTCTTTCATAGACACAATTATATATGGCGTAACTTGTTCCTGAAAGGAAAGTAATAATTTCATTATTTTAAATCTACCCTTCAATGACCAAATATACATATATTGAAAATAGTGATGTAGAGAAAGACCTGGGAGTGCTGCTGGAAAGGAGCGGGGTAGGGGGTGGGGGGTGGGGAAGGAACCTGCTATTTCGCTCAGGATCTTTCCCTAAGTCGTGTTTTACCCATCTGTGCCTCGGGTCCCCTCGCATCAAGTCAAGTGGTCGGAAAGCCACTTCAATATATTGTACTTGGGAGTAATTACTGTACTCCATACAATCATCTGAATGTATTACTGAACAATACTACTTGAATATTTTTGCTGTTGTGACAACTTCCAATGATTTTAATTGTGTGGATTTAACACTAAATATTTAATCTTGTTGTTTTATACAACATTGGAATATACAAGATTGGATTGTTGACAATATTCAGTGTAGATAGGACTTATCCATAGGCAGCTTTTAGAGTACAAGTGTAAGTATGAACTCAAATTGAAATGAACTTACTTCTTGAAGTTTTTCCACACTTTTTTTCAATGTCAACTATTATTTACAAACAAACAATTCACTTGAAAAGAGTTTCTTTCAGCATAAAGACCAGTGCATGTTCTATTGTACAAATCCATGTTATGTTAGACCAACCAGTAAATGTCATGTTGGACCAGTTCCTATCATGTTAGACCAGTAAATGTCATGTTGGACAAGTTCCTAGCATGTTAGACCAGTAAATGTCATGTTGGACCAGTTCATATCATGTAAGACCAGTAAATGTCATGTTGGACCAGTTCATATCATGTTAGACCAGTAAATGTCATGTTGGGCAAGTTCCTATCATGTTAGACCAGTAAATGTCATTTTGGACAAGTTCCTATCATGTTAGACCAGTAAATGTCATGTTGGAAAAGTTCCTATGATGTTAGACCAGTAAATGTCATGTTGGACAAGTTGCTTTCATGTTAGACCAGTAAATGTCATGTTGGGCAATTTCCTATATGTAAGACCAGTAAATGCCATGTTGGACAAGTTCCTATCATGTTAGACCAGTAAATATCATGTTGGACCAGTTCATATCATGTAAGACCAATAAATGTCATGTTGGACATGTTCATATCATGTTTAGACCATGTAATGTCCTGTTGGACCAGTTCATGTCATGTTAGACCAGGTAATGTAATGTTGGACCAGTTCATATTTTATACCAGTAAATGTCATGTTTGACCAGTTCCTGTCATGTTGAGACCAAGTAATGTAATGGTGGGCTAGTCAGTTTTACTGTAAACCATGCCATGTTGGACCAGTTCATATTTTAGACCAGTAAATGTTATGTTGGACCAGTGCATATCATGTTGGACCAGTTCATTCTGAAGGTTACTTGTCCTATGGACCAATTTTATCCAACAATATTTTAAAATGCAACAAGATGTATCAATGAATAGTTTGCTTAGACATGTACTTATTAAAATACTGCCAGAGATGCAGTCACAAGACCTCCATGCTCATGTTCGTGTCAATTTGTTTCAGTCAAAGAGTCTACGGAAGGCCATCCAGCAGCACTTCAGGTCCTACGCTCAGCTCTCTGAGTCCGAGTGTGTGTACAGGTTCTTCGACACCCTCTCGCAAGTGAACAAGTTCAACCAGGAGAGATTTAAATGCGCCCTTGGGGTAAGTTTGCCTCTCTTTGTGAATCACTGGGCTTACCTTTTAAAAATCATGTTTTCGATCTTTGAGAATCATTGTGTCTATCTTTGTAATTCCCTGGGTCACAGCTGTGTTTTTAATGGATGCATGCTGTTTTAAATAAGATTTTAATGTTTTATGAAATTTTTGTATATGTTGCGATAATAGTAAACAAGAAATTAAACAGAGACCACATCGGATTTAAAGAAAATATAAACTAGGCAGCTGTTACATGATTTATATCACATATTCCTATAGTCCCTGTTTAATGAGCCTCCAGTTAGGCTAAAAAAAGGTTAACAAATTGTTTCTCAGCAGCGCCGCAACATTTTATTATGGCCAGCCATGATTTTGATTTAATTCCAAAAAAATATTATTAACTATTTTTTGACAATCGCGCCCGGGTTTGTAAGCAGCAGTCCTGACATATGTTAATAAAAGCAACTTTGCAGAAATGTTTTCTAATGGGCATGTTATCGAAAAAAATACAAGAACTAAGCATTGAAATCTGTTAATTATTAACAGTTTGGTAACTTGCTGAATTTTTAAAAGTTAAATTCTATACATAGAAGTACTCAAATGCTGATGGTACATCAATTTGAAGGCACTTATGTTAGTTATGAACATTCAAATTGATTGCCTTTTTACGTCAGCTTGCATACATGACCGTTTGTAACATGAAATAAACATGAACCATAAATCTATAAATAGAATTTTATAAAAAGGGATGCTTATGTTGTCATTGAAACTTAAAATTGTCTTTAACCTGTACTTATTGACTTGTTTTAATAAGTCATTACAAAGTGCCAATAGAAAAGAGGAGAAAAAAAATAAGACAGGCAAAAGTGCCTGAGACACAATTCATTAACTTTCTTTAGCCTCAGAATGTTAACTGAATATATGACACTAGAAATTGAACTATTGTTGAACGCCTCCCTTGGAAAAATGTAAACTCCCTGTGGCGTTATTAGCTAAATATGGCATTTATGTTTCAAGATTTTATTTGTTTCATGATTTATATTAAATGCTTGTAATGTATTTATGTTTTACTCAGTTTCTTAACTTTCACAATTGTAAAGGCTGGGGACAATAACAATATGCAAAGCTTATCCCATAGGAAAGCAAGTATGGTAAGCAGTGTAGAGCAACTTAATGATGTTTCTGAACATCATTATACATTATACAATGTTTGCCTCAATGAAATAAACTGAATTTTCATTCTGTTATTTCTAGAAAACTGATAAAACTGATAAAGTATACAATAGACATCCTTTCTTTATATCGGATGCAACTGAAAATTGATGCATTTCGCGATACTGTCAGAGTCCCATTTGAATTCCTTTCCTGCTTGAGTAGTTAAGCATCAATATTGTTTTACATTGCATTCAGGAATTTCAACAGGGGCAGAATGCTGCATTTTGAGGCAATTTACATGTTTTTGACTTGATAAAAAAATCTGCTTTGCATCATTGTTTTCCATTTGCCGACTTCAAAAGCACTGGAAAATGATATTTTTTCGCGACTGTTTAATTTTTGTACCTTAATTATCACTAATTACCATCTGCATAGCATTTCACGAATATGCAGAAACAAAATTCTTCTGACTCCAGTATTATGACTCCAGAAAGTTTTATTTAGACTTCATGAAATTTCAAGACAGGGTTCATTTGAATCATGGTTTTCAAAATTGACTAAAATCCCTGATTGCATCAACAACGTCTTCTAGTCAATGACTATCAGAATCTCTGGTCATTCTCTTCCACAAACTAAAATAAGTTTTCAATTGTTGGAAGTTTACATTTTCAGCGTCTTTCCTCAGTACTTTGGGTATGGTACAGGTACTGGTCAATTTGGGAAAATTATAGCGTCCTTTTCAACAAAATTGGGAATGTTAACACTTTCATCAAAATTTGCCAAAAAGGATGTAAAAATAAGTTACAATAAATAAAACAACTTGTTTCATAGATTCTTTCACTTGTATTTATTGTTTGAAGGTGTTGAAAGTTTTTACAGGAACAATGCCAGTCTGTTCTGGATTTTTTTTAATTTGTTCAAAGGTTTGGGAATTTTGTAACTTCAGGTTTGGAAAATTGGTATGTAATTCTGATTGGGAATGGTACCATTTTCCAGTACCAAATTTACACAGAGGAAAAACGCTGATTTTGTATTTGTCAGTTTTTGTTTGGTTAGAAGTTCATTTACCTTTTCATGTCTATGGAAATCTTCAGTCCCATTCAGTGATATATTGTGAATACCAGTGGAGGCCAGTGGATGATTGAAGATGAAAGTGTGAATTATCTATGTTATTCCTGATAGATCTGAATGCTGGCATTGGTAGCTCATGCTTTGTAATTATTTTCTGTCAGAAGTGACAGATGGTTTTAGATACCTGTCGAAAAGCACCTCTCTTCCGTTTCTAGCTCTCTCAAATTCAGTTTAGTTCGTTTAATAATTGAACTAAGCAAAAATGATGTTTTCCTCAAAAGTACATTATTGATGGTCCATATATAATTTATATAAAAAAGGTACCATGTTTTGATAAGTAGTTCCCAGTGAAACAGCTAGATGATGGTAGATTGTAGGGAAGATTGCTCCGCAGGTTAGCTGTGTTCCAGAGCTGTGTGTTTGTTGATGCCGGGGTGCTGATAAACAAGGAAGGCTTTTGCAATGCAGTTGATGATCAGGTGCTTGATTAGTTCTGTCTGTGAAATTGAAACACACTGGATGTAGATTGTGGCCATTCCTGAGGCTTTCTTTAACAAGTAGGTATGGTTTGTTTTTGTGATGGACTTATAAAATGGGATAGTGTTTTGTACACTTGTTTCTTGCCAGAGAATATGTGATGTGTGCTACCTGGTGTTGGTTGGGGTTATTATCGAATTAACAAAATTGGGTATATGCGTAAGAAACTGACCTTTAGAATTGTATCTGTGTCAGATAAGTCAAGCTTCTCTCATTTGAAGTGTTGTATTTAGAATACTTCGTGTTCAACTCAAGTGTTCAACTCGGGCATCGAACAATTCAGAGATTCGATAAGTTTGGACAAGGAATCATTGATTCTTAAGGATTTATCAGAATGTTTGCAATGAAACTTTAACAATTGAAATTGATACTTTTTCTGTTGAATGTATCTGTTAATTACAACATGGTTTGTGAGGCAGAGTCAAAAGATATATGGTTTCTTAGTCACGAAGTGTTCATGCTTAGTTGCTCTGTTGGTGAACCCCAGTTGTGTTTCTCTCAAGGGTTTGCCTCTTGTTTAAGTACTGGAGTATGCAACAGTACAAGTATTGGTGATTTATCTCTGCATTCATCATTGTTTTGAATCACAATGTGGTGTTTATGAACTGGTATGATCAGACTGTGATATCCCTATTGATGTAGTGTTTATGAACTGCTATGATCAGACTGTGATCAGATCCCTAGGGATGTTGTGTTTATGAACTGGTATGATCAGACTGTGATATCCCTAGGGATGTAGTGTTTATGAACTGGTATGATCAGACTGTGATCAGATCCCTAGGGATGTAGTGTTTATGAACTGGTATGATCAGACTGTGATCAGATCCCTAGGGATGTAGTGTTTATGAACTGGTACGATCAGACTGTGATCAGATCCCTAGGGATGTAGTGTTTATGAACTGGTATGATCAGACTGTGATCAGATCCCTAGGGATGTAGTGTTTATGAACTGGTATGATCAGACTGTGATCAGATCCCTAGGGATGTAGTGTTTATGAACTGGTATGATCAGACTGTGATCAGATCCCTAGGGATGTGGGGATGTAAGTGGTACTGCACTGGGCACTTAAGTGAAAAGATGAGATCAACTTTTTTATGTAAAATTCCATGACTTCCGTTAACATAATTTTAAAATGACCTTACTAACAAGTAACAGCCACAGATGTAAGGAATTTTATGAATTTAAAAAACGTACTTAATTTTCCCCAAGGAGCTTTGTGACTACGGGCCCTAGTCAAAGTAGCCTTGACATCTGAAAAGGTCTCTTCCTGCAACCATATCAAACTTGCTGGTCAGTGTATCATTGTACTCCACATTGTCTGTTTGGTTGTTATCACAGCATAAACATTTGACTATTTAGATTTTGCCATCATTTTGCGGCAACTTTAGACAAGATTACACATGTTGGCACCACTATTGTGTTTGATGTAAAATGATGGTGAATTCCTCTTCGTTCATGCTGTTGACTGTCCTTTAATTATTACCATTGAAATCTTCAGAACCAAAGACTTGGAGTTATAATATTGTACCCTTGTATTTCAGTCTTGCTAAGACTTAGAGTATCATACTGTACTCCTGTATTCCAGTCTATCTAAGACTAAGAGTTATGATACCGTATAGTTGTATTGCAGTCTAGCTAAGACTAAGAGTTATGATACCGCACCATTGTATTTCAGTCCATCTAAGACTTAGAGTATCATACTGTACTCCTGTATTCCAGTCTATCTAAGACTTAGAGTTATGATACCGTATAGTTGTATTGCAGTCTAGCTAAGACTAAGAGTTATGATACCGCACCATTGTATTTCAGTCCATCTAAGACTTTGAGTTATGATGACGTACCATTGTATTTCAGTCTAGCTAAGACTTAGAGCTATGATACCATACCACTGTATTTCAGTCTAGCTAAGACTTAGAGCTATGATACTGTACAGTTGTATTTCAGTCTATCTAAGACTTAAGAGTTAGGATACTGTACCATTGTATTTCAGTCTAGCTAAGACTTAGAGTTATGATACTGTACCATTGTATTTCAGTTTAGCTAAGACTTAGAGCTATGATACCGTACAGTTCTATATTCAGTCTAGCTAAGACTAAGTGCTGTGATGTCATACCCTTGTTTTTTAGTCTAGCTAAGACTTTGAATTATATAATACCATTGTATTCCGGTAGCGCTAAGACTTAGAACTATGATACTGTACCGCTGTTTTTCAGTCTAGCTTAGACTTAGAGCTATGAAACTGTACCTTTGTATTTCAGTCTAGCTGGAGCATCTCAATGGAGCTCGTGATTGGTCCAGACTGTGGCATTAGCTACCTCACAGAGAAAGCTTCAAGGGTATGTGTGCATCAGGCCAAATTACATTCAAAACAAAAACATAAAAGCTGTTGATGACATTTAAATATATTTTGCAATTTTATCTACTAATCAATGAAAATTGATGCTGACATCAGGATTTTTCTATACATTATTTTCCCTATTTGGCACTTTTTATTTTGAGAATTTCCCAATTTCAAACCAAGTACTTTTTCCCCCAAAAAGTAAAAAAAATTCCTGCATATTAACGACGTTGTGTACACCCCAGTCAAAACTGACCAACACAAGTTCACGCGTTGTATTTGGGGTAATTAAACTGCTTTCTTAATGGTTCACTACCAGTGTTAGACTACCAAACTGGTTCATTGCCCACTTGCGGGATATTGGAAAATTTAGCAAACAGACTGTGAATGGTAACAAACTGCACTGCATTATTTCCTTTAAACGATGCCACATTTGATTGATGAATTTTGACTTTGAAAGTAGTAATTATTGTCACGGGTGAAAGTTTTCCGGAATATGCCGGAATTTCCGGATTTTGAGAATTCTCTGAGGTCATTTTTCCTAATTGTGTAAATCCGTTGAGTTTTTTTAAGGGGGGGGGGGGGGTAGGGTGTAGGGATGATTGATCCATACAACCAGCCAAACAACGTAAAACATGTCATTAACGTTCAATATAAATATGTTGTTTGTACGGAATATTCCGTAAACAGCGAACAACGATTTAAACATTTAGTGGAGAATAACCTATACTATGTACAGAGGTAGCCGATTATTTTAGGCAAATTATACCGACGCTTACGAAATTCACCGAATACAAAAACAAGTTTTCCCGTAACCAGTCCCAGTGCATCGATCTTCTCTGGAATGAATCGATGACGTAGGCGAGAGCTCATAACTAGAGACAGGACGGGAATCTGCGAGGCTGATTTAATACTGTAAATTTAAGTGAATAATATTTTTTTCCAAATAAAAAATAACTTTGTATCGAAAGAATGGGAACGCACATTCATAATTTTTTGGCGATATATATGAGTTAAAATTTACAAGTACATGCATTAACTTGAGATTTACGCAGACGACGTGACGGTACGTTATGTTTCTCGATATAATAACTTTTAGAGACTGCTTTGTCCAGTTTCTAGGCATTGTTGGGCACGTACATATCCATATCGTATAGATACTTTCCCGATACCGTATACTGTAAGGCCATTACTGGGCCCGGTGATGTTCCAGGAAATTTCTCGCCTGAATCGGGCGGATTATTTAAGGCCGGACAGATATATGGACAGATTTAGTTTATTCAAATCTTTAAATATAACCGGCGCCCGGTCGATGCCCCAGAATGACCTGGAAACCGGCATGTCACCTGAAGGCACCGACCGAAAGTGCCTACAAATATGTTGGAAACTAGTCGTAATTCCATCAGAGCTCAAATGTGACTAGGTATATATTATACACAATTTTTTTAGACTGTTTTGTTGTCTATTAAACGTCCGAATCGGCAAATGGCATTTTGAGAGCAGATTTCCAACTTCATGTACCTTACACATTACGGAAGGGCAGATGTTTTAAATTTTCTAAATATTATTCGTCAGTCATTGTTTGTTTCTACGTTCGTACGTAACAAGCTTGTCCACTTCTTATGTCAAGCACTGCATATTAGCATTTAAATTTTTAAGTTTTCAAAATTTGAACAGACGCTCATGTTTTTGTATATTAAACATAAACCTAACTGGACTGTCTCTATGATATTTTGAATAGTTTAAGAAAATAAGTCTTTGTAAAGCGGGATTAAAAACACAGATTCTGACGTAGACGCACTGCTGTATGGAAATCTATTACATTTATTTCATATCATATATCAATCAACGTAATTGTGCTTGATGTCTTTTGTAAATCGTGGTGTTCTTGAAAATACTGAAAATTAATTTTGCTGTTCATTCTTGATCTGTTACTTAAGTCGCTGAATATCTTTAAATACTAAAATGTGACTATTCTCCTTAATATTGTTTAATAGATTAATGCATTCATTAACTGGAATCACAATATGTGTATGCCAAATCGGTTGAAATGCGTTTATTGTTTTCATATTGTGATCGTATTTTCATTATGAATATGAAAACCCCACTTGTAGGCCTATCATGAATTGTATATGCATGTAATATTGCTTTAAACATAGCTTCGGGACATGCGATAAATATGACGAGTACCAATTATTTTCAGTTCCTAAATTTACTGAAACAATTGTAATATATATATTCTGAGTATGTACTGGTATTCACTATGAGTACGGGTAACCCGGGTAAATATTAAATAATAGTCAACATAAATTTCGATTGAAACAGAAGGAAAAGTCAAAATAAAAAACGCATATCAAACAACTTATTTATTCTTTAAATAATTTTTAAATGTAGAGTGGAAAATTTCAATATATACATAGACGGCCGAAAATTGTTAAATGGTTGTTACTTTTTTATTTTTACATTTTGATTACTTAGCACAATCGTTACGCCCTAGTATCTTCATAAACAGAACGCCGACAAACTATTTTGATAAGTGCCAAATTTCTTTTAATCATGTTGTGTTTGATCTTCACTGGGACAAAAGCCTTTGAAGTGTCGCCGACAACCGTTCGATGCGTTACAGCTCAAACTGTCAAATGTGACGTCAGCGTTCGTGTTACGATTATGTTGGCTGTAAGTGTACGTGTGCCATAATATGGACGCTGTTCTGGATTATATTTCTGTGCATTTTATTCGCTAAGGAAATTGTTGTTATACACTTTATATTTGGATATAAATTATTTTAGTTTCTTCAAGGTGAGATCACAAATCAATTATTTTTGTTTTAATAGATTTCCGTGATAAGATCACAGTTGTGAATATTTAAAAAAATAGCAGGAATGAGCGCTTTGCTATTGTAGTTTGTCGATCGTGATACGTACATTTCAAATATTATTCTCAGTTTTACGATAATATGACGTGAATTTGACACGTGTACAGAGTACATGCAATTTAATGAAGAAAATGAGGATAACCACGTAGTTTAGCATTTTAAATCCCTACATCTCGGGAGCTTACGGGGGGCTTTGCCTGTGCCCCCTACCAGGCTGTTGCCCTGGACCTACCGCCCCCAGCCATTATTTCCAGATTTTCATTTTTTCTAACTTTCACCCATTAACTATTTTCTTGGGATGGCAACGAATACTAAAATGTTATTTGAATATTCAGTATTTGAATATTATTCGAATATTCGGTCATTTTATGAATGAGTTATCAGTTCATATTGCGATCATTTTCATCAATCTTCATCATCATCATCTTCTTCATTATTTCAATTCATCTGATTTGGTACAAAAAACTAATACAGATAAAAAGTATGTTTAAATAATATAAAACATAATTATTTTTTTTATACAAAAACAAAAAATCTAAAATTATTTAAAAACAAATGAAACCACTAAATGGGCATCAAACTCATATCTATGGAACCTTAACAAAAATGTGAGTAGCCAAACAAACACAATCTATCAATAGATAAATGAAATAATTTTTTTTTTGGAATGCGTCAATGCTTACAATAGTTTATGCCAATAATATTATCTTTCCCGATATTTATATCATAATCCACACTAGAAGTCCAATTAAGGAGACATGGTTTGGACATATGGGTCCTATTCTACCCCCAGTTGATTATAATCTGTTTTCACAAGTACCGTAAGCTTACGAATATAATACACACTTTTTTACCTGAAAATTTTTATCAGAAAAAAGGGGTGCGTATTATACTGGAATGTAAAGTTTACCTGAAAATTTCTCTCCGAATATTTGCTTAGCCCTTTCCCCCATAGATACATATAAACATGACCGTATCAATTACATACTACTTTTCCCGTCTCAATCCATTACCCGATAATCCTGTATATTCACGACTTTCATTTTTAAAAGCAAATTCTGGCCAATATTGGCGATAAATGTGTTTAAGAATTACATAAACACAAACGTTCGCCATTTTTCTGAAGTATCGAGTGCATTGTGGGATATATTTCTATTTAAAGATATGCTGTAACACGTCCAATCGGGACGGGGGTATTCCCAATGAATCATGCAATGTGCGCGCATCAGGTAAAGGTCATACTTTAAAAATATCGACCAATCTAGTAGTGTATTTAAATTTAGATGGAATGTAGTTACATGTACAAACCATTTTCTGAAAATAGGATCAACGTAATTTTCTGTGTAAATAAATATGCTGCATTATTCTGTATTTAAATTGTCTGATGTACTAATTTCGAATTGGCTATGTTTTTAATGATTCTCACTAGCATTTTTGCAGAAATATTTTTGAATAAATCTCGCTGTTTTTCCTGTTTAAAGAGATGCCTACGTGATTTAATTGTGTAAGCTACTATGGCTTGTGTACTGACATGCAAAAGCATTATGAACAGACACCTCATTTTCGGATGCGTATTATATTCAGATTTTTATTTTTCCCCAAAATTATTGTTGAAACTTGGGGTACGTATTATACATGAGTGCATATTATATTCATAAGATTATCAAGTGCAACCCAAGGTGTTAAAATGGTGTGTGCATAGAGCAAAATGTCAAAACAAAAGATCACTGTGGGAGTTGATATATTTAATTTCTTTCATTTCGTAAGATCATTTGATTTTAATTTTTATATTCGAATAGCAATATTCGGTAAGGTATTTGAATAATCGAATATTCAATTATTCGTTGACATCCCTACTATTTTCAGACCTATATTTTGCCCTTTTACCATGGCATCTGTGCGGAAAAGCAAACTTGCCCTTGAACTGGCTTAGTATAGAAGGTCTTTGTCTGTGACACGACCGGTACTTTGAAGGTTGAGCGTAAAACTGTTGTATCTGCTTAACATTTATATATCAAATACAATAGTTTCACACTCAACCCTCAATGTATAGAATGTGAGCATGCTGGTCTCAGAACATTGTCTTACGTATTCGGTTAATGTTCTTGATGAACATTGGTTCTTTTCATGTGTGAAGCATTGATTACAGTTACAACTTTAAAACAAAAACTAATAGGTCGGTTTACTTTTGGCTCTTAACTCTCCAAAATCTAGGTCAAGAAACCAGGGTGTGACTATTGGTATTATGATACTTAACTTGCTACATTCACTCATTGCTTGTTCAACATCAAGTACTGGTTGACCAATGTTGCTGCATACATGTGGTATATTGAGGTTGACCTGATTATCCAACTAAAGTTGCTAGTTTTCACTGAGAAGTTGGTTCTTATAAATATGATGCTAACTTTTGTGACATGTAGATACTTTTCATTTCCATATCCCAAAAAAAGACAGCATTTGTTATATGAAAAAAAACTATGGATGTCAAAGAATACGAAAATATGTATTTAAATATATGACTTTTCTTCTAAACAAATATTTGAATGAAATATATGATTGAATTTACTAAACATGTTTATTCATAAACACGCTCGATCAAATGAAAGTCTACTTTCACTTCCACATACCGTGAAATCATCAAATAAATTGTTATCTTGATTATACGGGCACACAATTTATGTTCAAATATGTTTTTGAATGAAGTTAAATAAATTCAAATCAGGAACAAATACCACAAAATGAATAATAAAAATAATATTTGCTTTGTATTTCAGCCATGGTGCTTATTTATGGCTTACTAGACGCTAATTTTGCCACCCCACGAAACCATCTTTCATATTTTTGTCTTGCTGTTTGATAATTTTATCATTCTTTTATCGTTTTCTTGCTGTTTGAATATTTGTTCGCTGTTTGATCATTTTCTAGCTGTTTGATCATTTGTTCGCTGTTTGATCATTTTTTCGCTGATCAATCATTTTCTGATTTATTATTTTCTCGCTGTTTGTGTATTTCAGCCGACTCACATGGCCGACTTCTCGCAGGTTCAGTCGATCCAGACGCTGAGCCTGGACGATGGCAAGGGCGTGTTGAAGCTGCGTATCGCCGGGGCCAACGAGCCGCTCACCATCACGTGTTCCTCGCTACCCGAGGCTGAGGACATGGCCGATCTCATAGACGGCTACTGTCGACTTGTACACGACTGCCAGGGGTCACTCTGGACCAAAAAAGGTAATTGAAGAGGGGAAATCTAGGGCTCAAACTATTGTACCTGATGTAGAAATGTTTAGCAGATACAACAGTTTCACACTCAACCCTTGATATGTTGATTGAAATATTTGAAAATCATACCTGACTGTTGAGTTTTTACAATTTGATTGCGCAGAAAATATTGTTTATTTGTACTAATTTGATTAAAACTTGATCTGTAGAAAAAGTAGATAGTGACACAATAGAGGCGAAAATAAAATATTGTTTGTTTCCCCTCCCGCGACCCATGCTAATGAATGGTGGGTTATACGTTATAGTATTAATTCTTAATATTTTTGTTGTAGTAGATTCATAACGTTCTGCTTATTTAGGTAATACTATGTTCTAATTACCTTACAATAATTTATCATAATTTAACAAACAATAACATACGTTAAAAACAAGAGCGTTAGTAATAAAAACCTGTTAAAACTAAGGAGTAATAGCGTGACGTTGCAATTTGCCGGGCATCCAAAACAGAACGCTGTTAGCAACAGCCATAGCAACGGTGACTGTCAAACTGCGGCTAGCAGTTTGTAGCTGAAAAGCGTGTTACACGTGGATAGTGTTTAAAAGCATCAATCTGTAATACTGTATCTGAACAACGCAAATGCTAGAGCATAAATGAATTAGCATTCTATGGAAATGAAAACAAATAGGACTTTGTTCATTAATAAAAAGAAAGCAACACAACATTGTTGATAAATAAAAAGAAAAGGCGCTGAAGTTTATTTACTTTCATTTTTGACAAGGACTTTAGTTCCGCTTACTTTCATTCAAATGTTGCCTCAGCCAAAGTTTTTGCATAATTCTAATCCAAGTGCAGTGATGAGTTTGAATAACACTTTCGTTAATTATTACTAGATCTAGTAATTTTTTTTTTTTAAAACAAAATAAGACGTGTGACGCGATCAGTTTGTCGAGTTAAATGACGTCGTAATTCATATTCATAGTAAACAGTTCCTTTCACCAAAATTCACCAAAATTATGATATTTATTTATAATTATTTATTTATTTACTATTTTAATTTGTAGTAATTTATTACAAACGCGGCTGTTAAAAACACGCATATCTATAACAAAACACATACCTAACGCCAGTGTGTTACAAATAACTTGCACCTTTAACAATTAAAATTAGTATGAGGGCGTGATAAACTTTCTAACGACGACGCTCATTTGCATATTGGACATTTTATGCGTTCTCAATGGCTGACTGTTCGGCTCTTGTTAAGCTAACTCCTTCTGCGTCAAGATTTTATCAATAATGGACACTTGGTGCATAAAGGCGAGTTTGTTCATTGCCGGTGGGCATTCTTTGTCTTAAAAAAAAAACATGCATATGCGAGCGGAAATGGTTGCGCTCTAGAATCTGACACTGAATGTTATGGCGTCCTTTTCATAAAAGCATGCGTCAAAATATGCCGAATTACGCGTTACCGAGAACTGTCCGTTTAAAGTCATTTTATAAGTCTTTTGAAAGTAAGATTTGTACACACTATTGGATTCTTTTTAAGGATTCGCACCCCGCATTTTCACACACACAAAAAATAAAATATTGTTTTCTTTGGTCTATAAAATATTTTGGGTTGCGGTGATTTTGCTGGGTCGGTCGCGGGAGGGGAAAGAAACTTTTATTTTAGGCCTAGTGTCCAGTAGATACTTTGATATATTTTAGTGGAAAATTCTTATTTATTATCTTTAACCGACATATAAATGATCTTTCAGCATTCACTTTTCTAGCCTTTAATATTTGTAAAAAAAACTAATACATATTTAATTATAGTTTTACAGGTAAGACACATTCTTAGCTCTGTTCTCTATTACAGTATAATTTTTGAATTTGGCATGTTGTAATGGTAGAATTAATCTGCACATGTGCGTATCATCAGAAAATGATTAATTTAGAACATTATACTGAAAGTGTGTTTTTGTTTCCGTGAAGTTGTAACAAATGGAAAGTCCCCGGTTATCGAACACCAGGATTTCCCGCCCAAGGAAGGTTGGTGCGATTTCGTGTACCCCACCCACTAGCTGTTGTATGTGTTGGCACAGTCAGATATTGAGCATGGTCAACTGTTTGTTGTATGTAGTTCAGTTCTTCAGTTGTGTGTTTCACCTCACATTTCGATTTCACAAGTTCATTTTTGTTGGTCTTGCCTTATTTCCTCATACAAGAGTTCTGTTACGCCTTACTATTAACAGTTTGATTTTCCTTTTAATGAATCCCAATTTGATTTATACCCACACCTACTCATTTCAAACTTTGATCAGGGCCATTGATAGAATACAGTTGTTTTTACAAGATACTCCAACAAAAACTGAAATACCAACTTTCCAAATGGCGAAATTGGCGGTCAATCAGATTGTCAATTAGTACATTTCTAAGTCATAAGAATAATGTAGGTTTTGTTATGGAAAAAATAGGCAACAAAATCTATCATAATACTTTCATTTACCGGAGTATTATATTTGTTGTGTAAATTTTGCTATTATTGGGACAATAGCTGTCGTATTGGATAAAAGGGAGTGGTTCTAAAAGAATATTTTTGGCGTGTCGTGGGAAAACCGGGCTTAACGCATGTGCGAACAGGCTAATCCAGGACGACACTACGCTTTTATGGTATTTTCTGTTGCATGGAAGTCTCTTCCAAAAATAAATCACTGTAGGCTGAAAGTGCTGTCCTAGTCCGCACAGCCTATTCCGGGATGACACTTTATGCACATGCATTAAGTCCGGTTTTCCCATGACACGCCTCATTTCATTTTGACACAAGAATAATTGTATAATGGCCAATAATCAGTCACAGTAATAACACATTAATCAGATAACCACCATTTTTAAGAGCAACAATTAAACTTTGTTGATTGGTTTACTGGTCTCCTTTATAAATCTCTGTTGAAATGCAGTTATGTCGACCTGTTTACTGTAGGCTTACAAGTTTATTACATACTGAGAATTTATTAAATATTTCAAGGAATTAAAATTATTTATTTTTATAATAGTTTTATTTCAAAGCGGACCTGTGTCTTTAATAGAAACTGGGAATTATACAAATCATCAGCGCATTGAAAACTGTGTCAAATCGTTCTGGTAATGAAAGAGTAATGACTCATGAATTAGCTGCAAGTGTGATTTTGTACTTGTCAGAAAATTAATAAAAAGTAAATACATAAATGTTAATACACAATTATAAATACCATCATAATAATTTATATCATTATTCTTGATATTTTGACTGCAAATTTCTTCTCAAAGCCTCAAATTCCTCTTATTTGGCTGACATCAGAGCTCTATCATCATCTTTATGCTGCTTGTTTGATTCAGAAGCTGCAAATAACGTTATTACCAATATCATAGAGAATATGCTGTAACCATATAATTATGGGTGCATTGATGAAAAGCTTATTATGTCATGTTAGAGCTTACAAGCTGAAATACCTGGTAGAAGTGTGGGTATATAATTTAGTATGCATCATAATATTGGCATGTGAAGCTAGCTGTTGTAAAACATGTTTTGTACAATTGTTACAGTTGTATTTATTTATATAGTTGACATTAATAAGCTTAAGTACATGATATGTAGGAATATAGGCACGTGGAACAAGTTTAGAGTTGTGTCCTCTTTGTATCATATTGGTTGCCCCCCAATATACAACACTCACAGTTACGGGCCCTGGATACCAATCACACTAACCTTTCACTCACAACATGATGTAAAATTCACTGTTTTTGATTACAGACGTAAATCCCATCCTATTAACATGTTCCTTCCTCAGGGAGAGTTGTGTCCCTTCCCTTGATAACACTTTCGTGTCTTAACAAGAGTTGGTATTGATGGATTGCCTCCCTTTGTTCAGGTTTACATACCATATTGTATTTATGTTACGTTGCTCATACTCATCTATTTTGGTGGGCTTTGGAAATGTCATTATTTCTTCTTCTTTTGCACAAAGCACTTCAATAAAACCTTTCTCTGTGGTTTTGAATGCAACTGACTGCTGGTAAAGTAAACATGTTGAAGAAACCTGTATATATGTTTAATAATGTAAAACTTGGGCTTATACAGAACAGAATGTAACAGAATGAATCATGCACAGGCTTTGGTAAACATTAATCCATGTTGGTGCATTTGGTAGCTGTACTTCATTAATATTTAAATGAGGCATGTCGTGGGAAAACCGGGCTTGATGCATTTGCACAGGCTGATCCAGGACGGCTCTTTCCGCCTACAGTGAATATATGTTTAGAAGAGACTTCCTTGAAACAGAAAATACCATAAAAGTGGAAAGTGTCATCCCGGATTAGCCTGTGCAGTCCGCACAGGCTGATCCGGGATGACACTTTAAGCACTTGCATTTAGCCTGTTTCCTACGACATGTCTCGTATGTTGTTTTGTGCAGATGTTGGTTCGTAGACAGCAGACATACTGTTAGACATGTCACTTGAGAATGCACAGCAAGTCTGCAATTGTACTAGGAATTTATTTTCACTTTAAATTTTATACAATTGTTACAGGCCATCTGCTGTTATATTTAATCAAAAGCACTACACATTTATTTTCCATGTGATGTATTGTTATTGATATGCCAATTATTATAGAGAATAGGTTCACTTTCATAATAGAAGAAAATCTGACTACTTAAAATCTAAACTGTGAGCGCTCAGTGCAAGTGATGTTCATGTAATACTAATGCAAAGTTTTTGGTATTTTTTCAGAAGAGACTGTGCCACCATCACCCAAGATGAGGTAGGTCCATCAGCTTCGTTAAAGAAGGACTGTACGATTGTTATAGATGTATTTGGGGTCTCTTTCATTACTCACTAACAAAAAATAGTTATATATTTTTGTACGTCGTAATTTTCATACAAAAAAGTAATTTTGTATCTATCTACTTAGTAAAATCAGTTGATTTACACCTTTCAACTCAATCCTTTATACTTTTATGTTAATATATTCTGTCGTGTTTATATGTATCCTTATATACTGCAGTTGTTTCTACCACACTCACTTTCCAAAAACCTCTTTATTTTGACAGTGGCTTTTGCAATTTTCAAAATTTCTTTCATTTTTTATGCTCCACTACTGCCGAAGTTGCTTTTTTGACGCCTTCAAACTTGATTCTTGATGTTTTGTTGTGCTGATATATTCATGTTAGGAATTCTTTTTATTATGAAGTTATTTTTTACCCCATTAATGTGAACAATTTGTTGTTTTAACACCTTCAAACTTGATTCTTGAAACGTTTTTGTGCTTGTATATTTTGTCAATTTTGATTTTTATAAACTTAATTTATTTTTTACCCCACCCACTTCGTAAACTCTAACTGGATTCTTGATACTTTTTGTTCTAATATATTCTCCATGTTAATATAGATCCTTATATATGAAAGCTATTTTTAACGCCGGACATTTAGAAAAATCAGTTGTTTTACACCCTCAACTTGAATTTTGCTACTTTTTAAATTCGGTCATGTTTAAATAAATCCTTTTATACTGCAGTTATATTTACCCCACTATTTCGTAAACATTTGTTGTTTTACACCTTCATCTTGAACTTTGTTAAACCATGTGTTAAAATTAATCCCTTTATACTGGAGTCATTTTTACCCCACCGACTTTATATAATTAGTTGTTTTACACCTTCAATCTTAATCCTGATCTGTTACAGTGCAGCCAAGAAGGACAGTAACAACAGACTGGATGTGCAGAGTCCACACGAACGTAAGTATGTTAGGCGCATTCATGCAATATCAGTGCGTCGTTAGTGTGTGGAACACTTACCAGACTGCTAGACCTGATTTCTCTACTAACATTCGGTTACTATGCCAACATGGTTTAATGTTGGCCTCACTCTTTTATTCAAAGTTAATTAGAAGAATTTAAATGCCATTTATATAACTTCAGGAAATTTTTTGTCCGACTATATATATATATTTCTGAACTAGGTAACTGAATCAATAGAAATCAATACAATTTTTGTTGTACATATTTAAATTAAGTCTTAAGACTTAAGTCCTGAAAACTTGAGACTGTTAGCAAGGTCAGGTCAGTTTCAGCCCGTCTCAGATCATGTTATTTACAGTGAGACCATTAATGTGGTCATGTCTAATTTTGTGCAGTTTAACCTGTTTTACTGTGCATGACAAAAAAGTATGGCATTTGATGATAAATAATTGATTTTGACAGCTATGGAAATTACAGCTAATTATTGGTAACCATTGGTCGGTTTTTAAAGTTGAAAATTGGCATCTTCATTTCATATGTTCCATGTGATAATGTATGGTTTATATATACTGGTTAACTATGCACCTCTGTATTGGTAATAATTCTACAATATATCCTCATTATTATCTTTGATATTAAATGATACTAAATTTATACTAATGAAACCTCTAGAATACAAATTTAAACCTTCCC
This sequence comes from Congeria kusceri, assembly GCA_027627225.1. NCBI lineage: Eukaryota > Metazoa > Mollusca > Bivalvia > Myida > Dreissenidae > Congeria > Congeria kusceri. The sequence continues at coordinate 72,082,571 of CM051032.1, read as the reverse complement.
CACATCCCAGGGATCACTGTTTTTGAACAACTCGATTCTGATGGTTTCATAGTAATGTTGTCAGGTATTTCATTCCATTATATACTTTCTGTACTTAAATTATAGTTTGAATACGTTTTAGCTCACATGAGCACGTAGTGCTTGGTGAGCTATTGGTATAGGGGAGCTCTCGGCGGGTCCATCGTCCATCCTCCATATGCCGTCAACAATTTGGACCGTTTTCGCAATAAAGACTACATTTATTATTCAATCTTGACCTAACTTGCACAGTTTGTGTATGACCATAAAATCTCGCATGGGATTGTTATTGGGTCAGATCACACCAGTAACACTAGTGTTATTGCCCCTTCTTCATGCAATAAAAGTGCAAAAATGCCTTTTTCCAACTTATAGACTTCATTTTCAATCCAATCTTAACCAAACTTTCACAGTTTGTGTATGACCATCAGATCTGAGCAGACGCCAAACATAGGCCAGAGCGTGTTTCAAACACTAGAGTTATTGCCCTTTGTTTATTAAAAAAATATACAACAATGGACATTATTAATGATAGAGACTTCATTTTTCATCCAATCTTCACCAATGTTGCACAGTTTGTCTATTACCATGAGATTACAGTTGAAGTTGAATATAAGCAAGATCAGACCAGAAACACCGGAGTTATTGCCCTTTGTTTGTGAAAAAAATATGCAAAAATGGACATTTTTCAGGATGGAGACTTCATTTTTCATCCAATCTTCACAGCTTGTCTATGAACGTAAGACTAAAGGTGAAGTCGAATATAAGCATGATCGAGTCAGAAACACTGGAGTTATTGCCCCTTGTGTTTGGAATAAAACATCAACAAGTTATCAATGATTGGCTTGCACACACGATTTTTTTTTATATGTTGACCAAACTTACAGAGTTTGCGTATGACCATAAAAATTGATTGATAAAATTTGATTTCTAACAGTTGCAAACCTTGCATGCAGTTATTTGAACAGGCAACATTGATCAGATGGCTTCAGACCCTGCATTAAAATAATTTATCATCATTAGACAGAAAATTATCAAAGAAAAAGCAAAACTTGACCTTATAGCACAGCCATTTCAATTATCGCATTGCAACTAGTTCTCCATTTATCTATGAAAAAAGACATTAAAATCTACTGTTTCTGTATTTTCCAGAATTGTCACTGATTTAATGAAAAAGGGTCAGGTAAGAATATCGAGAAAAATGATTTGAGAACCATTTGAAAAAAACCCGCATATCCACTACCCACTTTGTACTTTAGTTAGCCCATTGCACTAATCCATTGTTTAAATCAAAATTGATCCTTTACCCCCTTTGGGTATTGTTCAGATACCTTAATTTTTAAATCTGTCACAACAGTATGGTCTTCATCTGTACCAGTTCTCAGGTGAGCGCTTTGGGCCATCATGGCCTTCTTGTTATATACATTATCTACAGCATGTTTAGTATAATACTGTCAACCAAAATATTGCTTTAATCAATATTTTTATTAAAACATCTTTGCAAACTTTTACTACATAAATATATAACCGGTTTCTATGTTCGATTGTTATACCTTACTGGCGTGTGATGAAATTGTGCCTGATTGGCTTGAATTCCTGGTTTTGATTGGCTGGAATGCCCCATATGGCTATGTGACGTTTTCATACCCTACGTTTATAGCGAGCCTTGGCCCCTAATGTGGCTTCTACTGCTGATTTTGTAGGGATATCAGATTACGCGGAAATTGTAGAGGATGAAGGGGACTACAGCTCTCCCGACGGTAAATATCTCTTGTTACTATGTCACTGTCACCTTGACAATGGCTGGGAAGTGGCGCTGTCACAGTAGGGTTTCAGCATATAGAGGAATTGCTTCAAAACAAATAATGTTGTATTTTGTTTTTGAGTACATTTTTATGAATTACGTATGTATGTGTATTTTGTTGCTGAACAAGTTTTGAATCATTGATACAGTTTTGGTATGCTTGATTTTAAAGGGTTATTTCGAAATTCCCTTCAGCTAGCTCGTCTAATATGCAAAATGAATACTATTTAATTTTGCAGAATTGTCGTGGTTTTAAGATTAACAATCGTGTCTTCTGGTATAAGACATAGAAAACTGGTTATTTTTGTAAGTTATTTGTTATATATAAAAATGTTTAAAGTACTGAATTTTTAATAATCAAATGTTAAATAAAGGATTAGAATCTACAAACTTCCACAGTACACTTGCACAAGTAGCAAACAAACTTTGGTGTAAGAATACTGCAGGTGATTTCATTATCAAAATATCTCATCTATATAAAATAGGTCGTAGGCGAAAGGGGCGGAAAAAGAAAAGTGAGTCAAGAACGGCATGATCAGTGTAGACCCTAATTTTCAGTTGCAGTTGGATAACTGTCCAATGTATATGTAAATATCAAGCTCCCCTGATGTCTTTGAAATCAGGTTTTGACGCTAACAGAATGTATGACCTGTGTGATGATTTATTGCCCATTATTTGCTTTTCTGGCTCCCATATACATTTGCATGATTTAATGTTTATTTTCCAACTACATTTATAGAAAAATGCCTCCAGGTATAGTAATGTCCTTACAATAAAAACAACAATTGAACATTCATATTATATTACCAATTTGTTTTTTTTTAAATCCCCCAGTCCCTGACTAGTTCTGCTGTACAGTATCTTGTGATCATAAACAAGCCCCATTGGGAACCAAAAGAGTCTGTGTACCCAAAAGTAGAGCAATAAAGGTCTCTTTAGAGGGATATAGAAAATTTGGTTTTATCCCATGAATCGTGAATATGGAAGACGTACACAAACTGTGGAATGCGGGTTCAGTTTCCATGTTTATTGACATGCATCCTGCAGTGTATCCCATGAAGTTGTATATTCATGGCAATAACAGCATGTAATTACGCTACTAAAGCATGGCATGATCCTATGAGGCACTTCATGTAAACTTAATATGTGGCGCGTCGTGATAAAACCGGTCTTAATGCATGTGCGTAAAGTGTCGTCCCGGATCAGCCTGTGCAGTCTGCACAGGCTAATCCAGGACGGCACTTTCCGCCTACAGTAGATTTATGTTTAGAAGAGACCTCCTTGAAACAGAAAATACCATAAAAGCGGAAAGTGTTTTCTCATGACGCGCCACATATATATATTTTTTTTGGCAATTTTGCCATTTTTATCAGGGTGTTTTTTTTTTCTAATAATCTTTAATAACAGCAAAACATTAAACCTTAGTTTGGGGTTTGCATATTTAATTTTCTGTGAATTTGCAAGAAATTGCTTTGTAACAGAACAGTATGGCAACCTTGGGTTAAGGTTAAGTCTTTTTTACCCCAAGTAGTGAAGAGTTGTTAGCTCACCTGAGCACAACGTGGTCATGGTGAGCTTTGTGATCGCTTTTTGTCCATCGTGAATCGTTCGTTGTCATCATTTACCTTGTGAACACTCTATAGGCTACATTTGTTGCCCAATCTTCATGAAACTTGCTCAGAACATTAATTGTTCTAATGATATCTTGAAAATGAGTTTGAAAATGGTTCCGTCCGTTGGGTCACAATTTTTGCCCAATCAACATAAAACTTGCTCAGAACCATTGTTCTTATGATATCTCGTCCAAGTTCGAAAACAGTTCCGCTCCATTGAAAAACATGGCCACCAGGGGGCGGGGTTTTCCTTATATGGCTATAGAAAACGCTTGTGAACACTCTAGAAGTCACACTTTTGACTAATCAACATGAAACTTGTTCAGAACATTTGTTCTTATGATATCTCGGCCAAGTTCAAAAATGGTTCCGTTCCGTTGAAAAACATGTCCGCCACGGGGGTGGGGGTCAGTTTTCCTTATATGGCTATAGGAAAAGCTTGTGAACACTAGAAATCACTTTTTTTGCCCAATCAACATGAAACTTGCTCAGAACCTTTGTTCTGATGATATCTCGGCCGAGTTCAAAAATGGTTCGGGTGGGGTGAAAAACAGGGCCGCCAGGGGGAGGGGGGGCAGTTTTCCTTATATGGCTATAGGAAAAGCTTGTGAACACTCTAGAAGTCACATTTTTTGCCCAATCTTCATGAAACTTGGTCAGAACATTTGTCCCAATGATATCTCAGTCGAGTTCGAATCTGGGTCATGTGGGTTCAAAAACAAGGTCACTAGGTCATATTGAAGAAAAAGCTTGTTGACGCTCTAGAAGTCACATTGCCCAATCTTCATGAAACTTGGTCAGAAAATTTGTCTTAATGAATGGTATCTCGGCCGAGTTTGAATCTAAGTCATGTGGGGTGAAAAACTAGGTCACTAGGTCAAATTGAAGAAAAAGATTGTTATCACTCTAGAAGTTACATTATTTGCTAATCGTCATTAAACTTGGTCAGAACATTTGTCCCAATGGTATCTCGGCCAAGTTCGAATCTGTGTCATGTGGGGTGAAAAACTAGGTCACTAGGTCAAATTGAAGAAAAAGCTTCAATTTCAATATGTACTTCAAAATGCTGAATGTCTGTTGTCACTTAAGTTTTTCAAACCATGATGATTAAGTCCGCATTTCCATCAGTCCATATCAGTATATCCATCAATCCGTTTCAGTATCAGTATATCCATACCCGTATAAAAATCTAACACATGGAAAATGGTTCGACTAATGAAACCCAGGTGAGCGACCCATTTGGCCCTCTTGTTTATTTGTGGTGTCAGAACTAAGACGATACTATTTTTATCTCGAAGACAACTTTTTGGGGATGATAATCTTTGTGAATATGTAGTTTATAAAAACAAGAGTAATGAAACAAACAAAAAGTGAAATGAATTATTAAATAATTGAAGTCATTACATTTTAATAATAACATTACTTTCAAGAGGATTAGCTGTTTCGTAGACTGTATTATAGACAGAACCATGACATTGTGGTTACGGGTGTTGTAAACATTTATATATAATACTCTCTGTACTGAAGGAAGGTCAGGGGCCATATTCACAATGTTCCTGAGGTAAATCTTAAGTCAAAGGAAATTTTTCTTGTGAAATCAACAATTTATATATGAAATATAGTTAAATAAGAAGACTCATATGATTCTTTACCTAATTAAAACCAATTACAACAAAATGATTTTAAATGAACCAGTCAAAGACTTAAGGAATGTTATGATGTTAAGAAAATTGCTTAATTTTCCACTAAAAACATTGTGGATATGGGCCCTTGCTTATGCATTACATTGTTTGCTTCGTGACATTTGACCGTGTGTGACCTTTAGCCCTATGTGACCTTTGCCACTGTATTGCAGCCCGCGACTACGAGATCCTGAGAGACCATGTCTGCCTGCTCGACATTCTTGGCAACGGACAGTTTGGGGACGTACACAAGGGCATATACAGAGATAAGGTACTGGGCCAGTGTTCATAATGTTCCGAGCCAAAATCTTAACTTCAAATGTTCTAACATAGAGAAGGTACTGGGGCCAGTGTTCATTATGCTCCTAAGAAAAATCTTAACTTCTTATAGAGATAAGATACTGGGGCCAGTGTTCATAATTGTCTGAAGAAAAATCTGAACTTCAGATGTACTTTCAGAGATAAGGTACTGGGCCAGTGTTGATAATTATCATAAGAAAAATCTTAATTTCAGATGTACTTACAGAAATAAGGTACTGGGCCAGTGTTGATAATAAGCTTAAGAAAAATCTTAATTTGAGATGTACTTACAGAAATAAGGTACTGGGCCAGTGTTGATAATGATCATAAGAAAATCTTAACTCCCTATGTAACCAAGTGAGAATTTATTATCGAAATGTGAAAGTCAATGTTTTTGTGTTCACAAATGGGTAAATTAACAAGCAACTATTCGATCTTTACTAGAATAAAGCCTTATAATCTTCAGATTTAAGGAACTTTATAGTTTTGGGAATTTTACTTGTCTAGTGTCTAGTTTGAAGCTTTTTTATGATGGGCAACGAGAGCTGTAACTGTCATTTTTACACCCAAAATAAGGCAGCTCCCCCCAGCAAAAACTCATTTTTCCCCATCATATGTCAAAAATTCCCACAAAAGTTAACATTTTCAACAACACAATCAATTGTTTTGTCTGTAAAGTAATATTTTCAATTCAAGTGACTGCATTTTCATTTAAATATATCTAGAATGGTTTATTGAAAAAAAAAATAATAAAAAAATAAAAGCTTTAATATGTTATTTAAAAATTCAATATTATTAGAAAATTCCCCCTGCAGGTAGCATCACCCAAAACTGAAAGAGGGTCCTGACGATATCTAGCCTCACATCAGGCCTGTCGGCAATAGTTGAAGGTTATGAGAATAATTGCTATCAGAAGTACAGCCCGTATAGATCGAGATAAGCTCTAAGACATTGCAATTGAGTCAGATTTATTCATGTTATCCCAACAAAATGGTCAGGCTATGTGCCTAAAACTAAACTAAAAATATAATTTTATTTGCTTTAGTAATAAAGTGAATATAATCTGTCTAAAACAAGAAAGGACACGGTAATGTCTGTTATTAACAGAGTTTATTTAAATTAAGCAGATTGTTTTTTATATCCCCACTACCAGTAGGTAGCTGGGGCTATATAGGAATCACCTTGTCCCGTAGATTTGTCTGTCGGTCGGTACAGCATGGAAGGATTTTAAAATAACTTGTCACAAATGTTAACCTACATAAGACGGTGTGTGGCCCACAAGAACTGCATGGTTACCGTAAAGGTCAAGGTCATACTTTGAGGTCAAAGGTCAAAACTAAATTGTATTGGCAATATAGCGCTGGTCTGAGCTCTAACTTTCCCCATGCATTGAAGGATTTTGAAATAAATTGGCACAAATGTTAACCTATATGAGATGGTGTGTCACACACTAGAACCAGATGGCTACCTGAAAGGTCAAGGTAATACTTTGAGGACAAATTTCAAAATCTTGTCAAAATACTGCATGTTTTGTCAGTCAATACATTATTCTGTGTCAGAGCAACACAACTGCAAAGCTCTTCATCTGTGTTACAGCGGTATATTGCGGTATTTATCACCTTAAGTGATAGCTCTAGTTGTCTTAAAAATCAATACTTATATTGAATACATAAATAGGCATGGCCTAACAGCACTGCAATGAATCAAAGATGTTAGATGCTATATTGTTGATTGAATGTCATAAGGTTGTAACAAGATTAACCCATGATTGAAATGGATTGATCTACAGGTAAACTAAAACAATAGTCACAAAATGTCATATTTAAGTATAAAATGACACCAAAATGTCGCATTAACTACTTATCACACTTTGGCAACTATGGGTTTTGCCGTAAGCGAAAATGTAAAAACACAATCCCTCCTGGAAAATTGGTCAGATGTTTTTTTGACTCCAAATAGACAATACGTTTTATGTAAGTTACAACAATATCTGTGTATGCTCGCAGGATGGACGTGAGATTCCAGTCGCAGTGAAAACCTGCAAGGAGGACAACGAAGATTCCATGACAGAAAAGTTCCTGGAGGAAGCTCGTAAGGATTGTTTTCTTGCTTCTACGATTTTGATGTTTTACAATTTAACCTGGTTTAGTTTTCATAACCTTTCTTTTGTAGGTGATCAACGTTTTGAACTGACTAGTAATGTCTTAATGAGAATAGCAGGATCAGATTATTTTGGTTTATAAATTGATTGATTTTCTTTTGGTTTATAATCATTATAAGTACTAAAATAGAACACAGCAGTAATTGAACAAAATGACATTGACCGGATTCATTCATTTTTCAGTGATCATGCAGCAATTGATTGATTTCCTTCAGTAACTATTATGTCCCCCGCGAAGATGGACGGGTATATTGGTTTACTAATGTTCATTCATTCCGTCGGTCATTCGGCCTGTCTGTCTGTCAGTCGGTAGAACTCTTTCCTTTGTGCTTTCTAAGTCCAACAGTGTTCATTTGAACTTCACCAAACTTCATGAATGTTTGTGGCCATAATGTCTCAACAAAGTTCGCTAATCAGCCAAATCGCACCAGGAATTGTTAAGTTATGGCCCTAGAATAATCTAAAATTGTCATTTTACCCGTTTCTGCTCTCTACATGCAAGTCATACAGTTTTCATCTGATCTTCACCAAACTTAATGAAAATGTTTGTGGCCATAATATCTCGGCCAGTTTCCATAATCAGCCAAATCGCCCCAGGAATTATAGAGTTATGGCCCTTTGGTTATCTAAAATTGGCCTTTTTTAGCTCACCTGAACAGGAAGTGCTCAAGGGTGAGCTATTGTGGTCAGTCAGTGTCCGTCGTCCATCGTCCGTCGTCCACATTTTACTTCAAACAACTTCTCTGAAACCACTGGGCGGATTTTAACCAAACTTGGCAGGAATGTTCCTGGGATGGTCCTTTACCAAATTCATTCAATTTATTAAAATATATTGAAAACTGTGGTTGTCATAGCAACCAAATGCTGAAAAACTTAAAAAATCTTCTTGTCAGAAACCACTGGCTGGATTTGAAAATAGTTTTCACAGAAATGCTCCTTGGATGACCCTCTACCAAATGCCTTCAAGTCATTTTGATTTGTTAAAAAGTATGGCCGCCAGGTGGTGGGGCAGTTTTCCTTATATGGCTATATTGAAAACTTGAGCAATCTTCTTGTCTAAAACCACTGGCTGGATTTTAAAGTAGTTTCACAGAAATGTTCCTTGGGTGACCCTCTACCAAATTCCTTGAAATTATTTTAATTCGTTAAAAAACATGGCCGCCAGGGGGGGCGGGCCAGTTTTCCTTATATAACTATGTTGAAAACTTTAACAATATTCTAGTCTGAAACCACTGGCTGGATTTCAAAATAATTTCACAGAATTGGTCCTTGGGTGACCTCTACCAAATTCCTTGAAATCATTTTGATTTGTAAAAAAACATGGCCGCTAGGGGGCGGGGCAGTTTCCCTTATATGGCTATATTGAAAACTTTAAAAATCGTCTAGTCTGAAACCACTGGCTGGATGTCAAAATAATATAACAGAAATTCTCCTTGGGTGACCCTCTACCTAATTCCTTCAAATGATTTTGATACGCTGGGGGGGGGGGGGCAGTTTTTCTTATATGGCTATATTGTAAACTTTTTAAATCATATAGTCTGAAACCACTGGCTGGATTTTAAAATAATTTCACAGAAATGTTCCTTGGGTGACCCTCTACCAAACTCCTTGAAATCATTTTGATACGTTAAAAAACATGGCCACCAGGGGGCGGGGCAGTTTCCCTTATATGGCTATATTGAAAACTTTAAAAATATTCTTGTCTGAAACCACTGGCTGGATTTTCAAAATTATTTCACAGAAATGTTCCTTGGGTGACTGTCTACCAAAATTCCTGGAAATCATTTTGATTCGTTAAAAATAATGGCCACCAGGGGGCGGGACAGTTTTCCTTATGTGGCTATATCGAAATCTTAAACAATCTTTTTGTTAAAAGCCATTATGATGCTTTACACTCAGGTGAGCGACATAGCCCTCTTGTTAGAAGTTCCCACTCTTTATGTCCAACAGTTTTGATCCTATCTTCAGCAAACTTGATATTGTAAAGATTGCTTTTACCCTAGAGCAGGGGTGTGGAAATACCAAAATGGTTTACTTGTCCATGCACAAGTTTATTGAACAAATCTACTTGTCCGCAAGAAACAGTCACTTGTTCAAACAAAACTAGTTTTATTCCAGGTCTTCCTGTTATATGTTTTCCTTAAATAATAAACAAAACACAATTTGTTTTTAGCTAATTTTTTTACTTGTGCTGCACATAACTCAAAAAGTATTACTACTAGACTGATGAAACTTTATATACATATTAATCAGCATGTGAACTTGTGCACCTGTGTATTTTGGTGCAGTTCTTTTGGACATCAGCGGAGTTGTGGCCCTTTTTTTAGCAAAAAAAGACATGTTTGGACTTGCGTCGCGTGTAACTCAAAAGGTATTATTGCTAAAGTGATGGAACTTTATAAACATATTAATCAGTATGTGAACTTGTGCACCTGGATATTTTGGTACAGTTTTCTCCGCCATCGGTGGAGTTATTACCCATTTTTTAGCAAAAAATGACATTTTTGGATTTGTGTCACATGTAACTCAAAAACTATAACTGCTAGACTGATGAAACTTTATAAACATATTCATCAGCATGTGAACTTGTGCACCTGGGTAATTTGGTGCATCTTTTCCATCAGCAGAGTTTTGTGACAACCAGCGGAATGTGGGGGCATCAGTCTAGTTTACATAGATTCATTTTGGTGTCAAAGGTCGCACTAACTGAGAGTGCATTTGGGGGCATATGACCTCATAGTGACAGCACTTGATTTTTATTAACTTCCAACTTGTACATAATTTTCACACCCTGAAATTGTACTTGTCCATGGACAAGTAGACAAGAAAAATGTACTTGTCCAACAGTAAAACTACCCACGTCTGACAAGTCGGGCATAGGATTTCCACACTCCTGCCTAGAGGGGGGAATAACTGTTTTACAAAGAGCTCTTGTTAAAAAAAGAATTAATTATTAACATGTACTTTCAGAGAAACATGCAGTAATGTAAAGAAGCCGTTGCTCATTGTTACAGTACTAAGTGAGTGTAATTTGGTTGTTTTTCAGTGATCATGCAGCAGTTTGACCATCCACACATTGTGAAACTGATAGGGGTCTGCTCAGAGAGCCGCCCAGTATGGATAGTCATGGAGCTGGCCAAGCACGGGGAGGTAGGCACAAAAGGGCACTGGGGCAGACTGGTCTGCATACTGTAAAAGTCTGTTTATTCATGCGGAATACATTTTCGTTATATTTAGGTTATGACTTAGTCGTCCTTCGCGCAAAAAAATTCACCCTTTATTTTACGAACGTAATAAATAATGAATGGCAATTTGTACATGATTTACAGTATATGACGTGTTTGTCCACCTTTACCATGTCAATAGCTCTGTCAATTACTGCTAACTGCTTGTGAATTCAAGAACTCGCAAATAAGTCAGAAATAAACAACTCGCAAAAAAAGTCTTTTACATTAATACTGTCACTAAACAGTTAAACATGCTGATAGCATTGGGAACTTGGACAGATTGTTCTGCAAAATAATACGAACCAATACTTCTACATTTGATCCAGGGACTCCACGCAAGTGTTTATTAAAATAAATTTAATTTTTCCATATGCTTAGGTAAAAGTCATCACATATAGACGCCGCGCTTTTTGGTGCCGATCAACCGGTTGAAACCTGCTGGTAGCATTAAGAGATAAATATAACAAACTTGTTCATTGTTCATAATGCCAATCTTTTTCCAGAGCAGTGGCTTGTAGTGTTTGCCAAAACTTGGCATGTACAGCAACGCAAGATTTTGCCACCCCTTCATTTTTGTTTTACCGTAAGGCAATACACATGTTTTAAAGGCAAACGCATGTTTTGACCGTACTATTTCTGTGTCAGATGCGAGCGTACCTGCAGAACAACAAGCACCGGCTGGACCTGACCACCCTGATCATGTACTCCTTCCAGCTCAGCATGGCCCTGTCGTACCTAGAGAGCAAGAAGTTTGTACACAGGTAGGTTACATGTTCAATATTCGCCTGACATATGTCCATTTCATTATTCATCAGGCATTTGTCCATTTTAATATTTGCCTGGCATATGTCCGTTTTTCAATATTCACTTGGCATTTGTCCGTTTCAATATACACATGTCATTTGTCTATTTCAATATTTGTCTCTCATTTATCGGACTAACATTCAATTTCAACTTTGAGAGCAACAAGTTGGTACACAGGTAGGCTGCATTCAACGTTCAGCTGGCAATTGTTGGTTACAACATTTCCTTAACATATGCCTCAGATTATCACTGAAATACATATCTATTACATCATTCATCTTTCTTTTCCTTGTTACGACGACATTCACCTGACATTTATTGGTTTAGCATTTACCTGACACCATTTAACATTTGTCTGTCATTACCTTGTTTTGCATTCATTGGATAGTTTGACAATTGGGCACAGGTAGTCTTCATCTGTTTGTTGTTATATTCACATCATAGCATCTGTTGGTTGCAACCATTCACTCTGTTACAACATTCACCTCATATTTATTTGTTACCACTGTGGCTGACACTTGATGTTATTTGATGAGTTTGATGTTGAAGAGATCTTTCTTAAAATTATTATGTACTGGTGCTTTCCTTGACTTTAATCTTTAGTCAGTTTCTAGATATTCTTTTTTCTGCATTTTCTTTTGTTACAGATAGGCAGGTTAAATTCGAGCGTTTCTTTCTTTGATTTTTGCTAATTTAGTTTAAAAATGTGATGATATATTGTAAATGATTTTCAGAGATATAGCGGCGCGCAATGTGCTAGTGTCCGCACATGATACTGTGAAGCTGGGGGACTTTGGTCTGTCCAGATGGGTCGACGAACAGAGCTACTATAAAGGTACCTGCACGGCTTGAATTTAGCAATTGAAAACTAAAAAAATTAAAGTAAAAAATGTTTGCGAGTGAATTTTGTTGTTGCTTACAAACAAATTGGGAGCAAAAAATATGTGTATGCCACAGGTCTTGTTTTTTTGTCTAATCATAAATGAAAAACAGATTTTATTATTACAGAAATTATTGTATTGACTAATTTTCAGAAATGTACAGTATTATGAAAGAAGTTTACAATTGCCTTCACCCTATGTGGGTGCATCGAATAGGACATGTACGGGTAGTTAATTATACTATTTACTCAATGGAATTGCGAGAAGAAAATAATTTTTGCAAGTCAAAATATAAGCCACTAGTTGCAAAAATTGTTGAATTCCATCCCTGACCTGGTTTTGGCTGCTGGCCCCATGTCTATGAACTGCTGGCCCCATGTCTATGTACTGCTGGCCCCATGTCTATGAACTGCTGGCCCCATGTCTATGAACTGCCGGCCCCATGTCTATGAACTGCCAGCCCCATGTCTATGAACTGCTGGCCCCATGTCTATGTACTGCTGGCCCCATGTCTATGTACTGCTGGCCCCATGTCTATGAACTGCTGGCCCCATGTCTATGAACTGCTGGCCCCATGTCTATGTACTGCTGGCCCCATGTCTATGTACTGCTGGCCCCATGTCTATGTACTGCTGGCCCCATGTCTATGTACTGCTGGCCCCATGTCTATGTACTGCTGGCCCCATGTCTATGTACTGCTGGCCCCATGTCTATGAACTGCTGGCCCCATGTATATGTACTGCTGGCCCCATGTATATGAACTGCTGGCCCCATGTCTATGTACTGCCGGCCCCATGTCTATGTTCTGCCGGCCCCATGTCTATGAACTGCTGGCCCCATGTCTATGAACTGCTGGCCCCATGTCTATGAACTGCTGGCCCCATGTCTATGAACTGCTGGCCCCATGTCTATGTACTGCTGGCCCCATGTCTATGAACTGCCGGCCCCATGTCTATGAACTGCTGGCCCCATGTCTATGAACTGCCAGCCCCATGTCTATGTACTGCTGGCCCCATGTCTATGAACTGCCAGCCCCATGTCTATGAACTGCTGGCCCCATGTCTATGAACTGCTGGCCCCATGTCTATGTACTGCTGGCCCCATGTCTATGTACTGCTGGCCCCATGTCTATGTACTGCTGGCCCCATGTCTATGAACTGCTGGCCCCATGTCTATGAACATTCTTAAACTTCATAAAGCACTTAACAGGACTCGTTCACAGATTTTTGTATTTCTTGAAGTATGCCATTAAATGTCATAACTTAACAGATTTAAGCATCTGAAAAAAGAGCTGGATCAATAGTCTAACACTCGTCCATTCCAATTTCTATATTTCACTTTGCAGTTTTTATGTAGCGTAAGTGATCCACGTTTTGTCAAAAATTTTAACGAAAACAAGAGAAACATTCAAAATTATTCCATTGTTTAGCGTTACAAACAATTTATAATTTTATCACTTTTACCTGTTGATTATTCATCAACAAAACAGTATTTACAGTATATTTTTGTGATCGTAGGGTTATTTTGCACCTTTATATACACTATTCTTTTAGTTTTGGAATCGGTGACTAAAAGTGTGAAAATTGTCCGTCAATTTGTGAACAGGTCTCTTAGATATTAACAGGTGAAAATCAAAGCTCAAAGCTAAAACAAAACAAGCATTTTCATTGATCAAGATTTTATTTTGAGACTAAGTTTGAGATTAAAAACTTTTAGAGTTATGGGCCCAGGCTGTCATATATTTAATTTTAGCTTACCATTTACCATTTTAAAGCAGCAGTCCAGAAATATGTTAATGAAAATAAAACTTTGCAGAAATCATTTCTAATGGAAATCTTACCAATCAAATTTTACACAATGGCATTGAAATCGGTGCAATAATAACATTTTTGGTAATTTTTTAAAGTATATTTTCTGTATGCGATAGCTGGTGATGCCTCTGGAACAAATTAGCATGTACTTTGTTGTATATTCCATTTGTACCAAGCGTTTTCGAACTTAGACAGTATAAAATGCCTATCGTGAATAAGCTTAGACAGTATAAAATGCCTTTAGTAAATAAGCAACAGATTTCAGTCGAATAAACACCATTAAAGTTCATAAGTACTATTACCAAATTACAATGTATTGAATTAGATTCCATGGACTGTGGCTTTAAGGTTAAGCAACATAATACTAATTATATTGCTTGTTGAGTGTTTAACCATTTAGGTTTAATCCAGTAAATTTGTAATTAATGATCATAATTATATTGTTTTGCAGTTTTAGTTTCGCAGCTTCCAAATTAACTTCGAGTTGTAGAAAACATTTAAGTTGTTTAATACAGATTGTGACTTAATAGAAATAAGTTTACTATTTTGATAGCTTACATGTTTTAATATGGGGCAATTGTGAGTGTTGATAAAAGGCAAAATGTAGCATCAATCTCTACCATAAAACACCAAATTGATGTGAATTTACTACCAGTAATCAATGTGGCTTTGTTTTCCAGCTTCTAAGGGCAAACTTCCAATTAAATGGATGGCACCAGAGTCTATTAATTTCCGACGGTTCACGTCAGCTAGTGATGTGTGGATGTTTGGTAAGTGCACACTTTACTCTTGCCCAAGGGTATAAAATAAATACAATTAAGGCGTATCATGGGAAAACCGGGCTTAATGCGTGTGCGTAAAGTGTTGTTATGTATCAGCCTAAGCAGTCTGCACAGGCTAATCCAGGATGGCACTTGCCGCCTACAGTGGATTTATGTTTAGAAGAGACTTCCTTGAAACAGAAAAAAACATAAAAGCCGAAAATGTCGTCCAGGATCCAGGACGACACTTTATGCACGTGCATTAAGCCCAGTTTTCCAGGACATACCTAAATCATCTTTAACTGTTCGTCTCCAAGTGTTGACGCCCGCAACTAAATGTTTGCTGCCATGATCCAAGTTTGTCACACGTCTTATCACTTTTCACATGTTTAAATGATTAAGCTTGTCTTTTTATGGTGACGCCTGAAAAGGTGACATTTAGGGGTTACTTATGGTGGCGGGGGCGGCGTTGTTGGCCGCGGTGGCGGCGTCCCCTTCAGTTTGTTGCAATTATTATGAAACTTTATGGAAGTGTTAGTATGCATAAAAGGACGGCATAATTGCTCTTATCGTACATGAGTTATGCCCTGTTAGGCGGCACATCAGACTCGCGGAGTTCTAGTTGAGAAAATGATGCTTGGTTTAAAGTCCAGTATATACATACAGCATCGCAATTTTGTTGCATGATTAAATATTATCAATAATTTGGTTCTAATTTGGATATGTCAAACTTGGGATATGTCGAATTCATTTTGAATTCCCTATGACTTCAAGGTAACAAAATACAACTGGAAGTAAAGGATAATTTTTAGGTATGTTTGTAAGGTGTCTTTGTGTATTTTCAGGTATGTGTGTGTGGAAGATACTCATGTATGGACTCCCTGTGTATTTTCAGGTGTGTGTGTATATGGGAGATCCTCATGTATGGTATGACTGTGTATTTTCAGGTGTGTGTATATGGGAGATCCTCATGCATGGTATCACTGTGTATTTTCAGGTGTGTGTGTATATGGGAGATCCTCGTGTATGGTATCACTGTGTATTTTCAGGTGTGTATATATGGGAGATCCTCATGTATGGTATCACTGTGTATTTTCAGGTGTGTGTGTATATGGGAGATCCTCATGTATGGTATCACTGTGTATTTTCAGGTGTGTGTGTATATGGAAGATCCTCATGTATGGTATCACTGTGTATTTTCAGGCATGTGTATATGGGAGATCCTCATGCATGGTATCACTGTGTATTTTCAGGTGTGTGTGTATATGGGAGATCCTCATGTATGGTATCACTGTGTATTTTCAGGTGTGTGTATATGGGAGATCCTCATGTATGGTATCACTGTGTATTTTCAGGTGTGTGTGTATATGGGAGATCCTCATGTATGGTATCATTGTGTATTTTCAGGTGTGTGTATATGGGAGATCCTCATGTACGGTGTTAAGCCATTCCAGGGGGTGAAGAACAATGATGTGATAGGGAAGATAGAGAATGGGGAGCGGCTGCCCTTACCCCCAGGCTGTCCCCCTTCCCTCTACAACCTCATGTGCGTCTGCTGGTCATATGAGCCCTCCAAGAGACCTTGCTTCGCAGACCTGAAGACCTGGCTATAGTAAGAAACTGGAACTTTATTTATTATTCCTTGATTTAACTGATTTCTTTTAAGATGAAGTGAAATATTGTGGTGCTTGATTTGTCTCGTAAAATAATTTAATGTGTTTGTCCACAATTGTTCACCATTGTAAAAGCTGGCACATGAACTTACGGAAAAAAATTCAACAAAACTGGCAAGCAATATTCAGTGGAATTTATATAACTGGTAACAAACGAGATCAGTGAGATCTTTGATGAGGAGAAGTACCTCACAATAAGCCATCAATATTTCCTGTGCATATTTCAGTGAGAACTTTGATGAGGAGAAGTACCTGACAATAAGCCCTCAATATTTTCTGTGCATATTTCAGTGAGATCTTTGATGAGGAGAAGTACTTGACAATAAGCCCTCAATATTTCCTGTGCATATTTCAGTGAGATCTTTGATGAGGAGAAGTACCTGACAATAAGCTCTCAATATTTTCTGTGCATATTTCAGTGAGATCTTTGATGAGGAGAAGTACTTGACAATAAGCTCTCAATATTTCCTGTGCATATTTCAGTGAGATCTTTGATGAGGAGAAGTACCTGACAATAAGCTCTCAATATTTTCTGTGCATATTTCAGTGAGATCTTTGATGAGAAGTACCTGACAATAAGCCCTCAATATTTTATGTGCATATTTCAGTGAGATCTTTGAGGAGAAGTACCTGACAATAAGCCCTCAATATTTCCTGTGCATATTTCAGTGAGATCTTTGATGAGGAGAAGTACCTGACAATAAGCCCTCAATATTTCCTGTGCATATTTCAGTGAGATCTTTGATGAGGAGAAGTACTTGACAATAAGCCCTCAATATTTCCTGTGCATATTTCAGTGAGATCTTTGATGAGGAGAAGTACCTGACAATAAGCCCTCAATATTTCCTGTGCATATTTCAGTGAGATCTTTGATGAGGAGAAGTACCTGACAATAAGCCCTCAATATTTCCTGTGCATATTTCAGTGAGATCTTTGATGAGGAGAAGTACTTGACAATAAGCCCTCAATATTTCCTGTGCATATTTCAGTGAGATCTTTGATGAGGAGAAGTACCTGACAATAAGCCCTCAATATTTCCTGTGCATATTTCAGTGAGATCTTTGATGAGGAGAAGTACCTGACAATAAGCCCTCAATATTTCCTGTGCATATTTCAGTGAGATCTTTGAGGAGAAGTACCTGACAATAAGCCCTCAATATTTCCTGTGCATATTTCAGTGAGATCTTTGATGAGGAGAAGTACCTGACAATAAGCCCTCAATATTTCCTGTGCATATTTCAGTGAGATCTTTGATGAGGAGAAGTACCGCCAGGAGGAGGAGACAAAGACAGCTAACAGGAGGATCCTGTCCTGGGGTAAGTACTCACCAGCATCTCATGGTACTACAGAATCCGGACAAAAGCCCTCCCGGACAAAAACCCGCTGATTGTTTTTTTTGTTTCAACTTTATTTAAACAATAATATAAGTGTTAATTACCATTATTATAATTGCTGACTGGGTGTGGGTAATATAATATAATTGATGCAATTGTCACAACTTAACACAAAATGAGATTGTATTCATATAATTTCAACGAGCGGGCAATTGTCCGGCTCGTCTAATGAGATGACTAAATGTCTGGGGTGTGAAAAACAATGAGCGGGCTTTTGTCTGGGAGGGCTTTTGTCCATATTTCAGGCACAACTTACACAGAGAGCATCTCTGTCTTTGGAGATCCAGTGTTTAGAGTAAAGAGCATGCAGTAGATTCAAATCAATCATAATGGTTTCATTGCACAAGATAGTTACATTGTTGTTTTCAAAATAGAAAATGTTATAACAGGAAAGGCAGTGTAAGAGAAGTTTTTGCTGTGTAGTGATGGGGCTCATTCTTTGTTTTAACCTGTAAATTCTGCCACAATTGGATACTAATTTCATAGAGTTTTAGACCCATTGACGGAACCATCTCATAATACGTCTGTGTAGAGTGTATTCAGTGTTGATGCTGCAGGGTCCAATGGCTCCCAGGAAGAGGATGAAGTGGTGCCACCTCCAAAACCCGCACGACCCGCATTCCCCAATGTTTCTCCAGCGGGCTCAACCCGGAACCTCAGCCAGCAGAGTATCCCCACCCCGCCCAAGCAGTGGGGCAGCTCTGCCAACCTGCCCCTGGGTCAGAGCACCCCGTTTGGGCCCAGTCCACAGGCACCTGGTGGGGCCCACTCCATGGGGGCTCCCCCTCTCCCAAGGGAGATCGACCTCTCGCATTACTTCCCTTCCTCTAGTGGATATACACAGGTTGGACAGGTATCGTCATGTCAATTATGACTTGTATATCCCATCAAAAAATGTGGGGCTAGTGTTACAACTGTTGAGTTTGACATTCACACTTCCTGTACCATACATAGTTTGGCGATTCTCTTCGTGGTTTTTGTTATCAACTTCATGTCTGTTTTTGGTAAATTGACTGTTAAAAAGAAACAAGAACAAAGAGCTAGCAAGGTTTATTCTTTTAAATAAATTGCTAGTTATATTAGATTAAAAGATACACAGAATAACAGTCTGTGTTATAGGGTGATCTGTTATATGGGTACCATAAATGGGTATAAATTATTGTTCATTAATTGGGAAGTATCACCAGAAAGTTTTGTAGTTGTATGTTAAATGGTGTTTATTCTTGTACACAGGTTTCTCGTGGCTATACACCAGTAAGCTCTGACGCTAACCCATACTGCAAGGCTTCAGACATCAGTCACGGGGCTCGGGTAGACACGTACCCGGGTAGAATACCCAACCGGTTCCCGTACACTGCAGCTGACTTGGCCGACGTTGGAACCAGCCAGGTGCGGCCATACTACACCAGCAGACAACTCTGTGAACAACCGGTATGGATTACCTCCCTTGCACATCATATGGAAAATGCAAGGAAAATAATTTTGAAGCTTAAGTAGCCCATAAACTTTAATATGGCTTTTTAACGAGGTTAAGGAAAACTGGTTATTGGATTGGCGAATGTTGGCAGGCGGGCGTGGTGGGTGTGAACAATCTCTTCAGAGTGCAACCCCTCCTACATTTCTCAAGGGATTTCAATCAACCTTTCACAGATCTATTGCACCAAATGCCCCAGCGCATATTGTCGTGCTTTTGTGATTGTATCATTTTGGGCAGAGTTATCGCCCCTTGTTATTTTGCACATATGTAATATATGGTCAACAATTTCTAACGAGCGCAAGTCCTACATTTCTCAAGGTATTTTAACCAAACTTTCAAAGAACTACTGTCATCATATTCCCTATTGCATAGAGAAAGAAATTGAAAACCTGGTTTTGTGACATTTCTATGTGTCTTGTTAATGCTTGTACAGATAATATCACATTGGAAGATCTCGGTCCATAGAAGTTTTTCTCCTAAGAGACATTGTCTGCACTTGTTCTCCATAATCCCTGTCTGGATTTGACGAAACTTCACAGGATTGATCAGTACCAAGTCTAGTTGTGCATATCTTTGGCTGTTGTAGTAGGGTGATTTTGGGCAGAGTTATGGCCCTTTGAAGTTTTTCACCTAAAAGACCTTGCCTGCGCTTGTTCTCCATAACCCCTGACCAGATTTGTATCGTCAGCATGTTGTGGTCAGGGGTTTTTGGGTGGAGTTATGACCCTTTGAATTTTTTCACCTTACAGACCTTGTCTGCGCTTGTTCTCTGTAACCAATTGCTGGATTTGGATGGAACTTAACAGGATTCATTTGTAGTTGTGCATATCTTCAGAACATCACGATCTGCAGATTTTGTGCAGAGTTATGGCCCTTTGAAGTTTTTGACATAACAGACCTTGTATGTGCTTGTATTTTATAACCACAGCCTGGAATTCTACAAAACTGCACAGGACTGATCTACCAAGTGTAGTTGTGCATATTTTTAGCATGTCATGGAAGGTGGATTTTGTGTGGAATTATGGTGGTGCATGGGGGAAGACATATATATTTTTTTTTTTTTCAAAAAACAAGCTCTAGTTCTTACTTGGTATTCATCAACTCTAATTACATCCATTATATATTTAGAATGCTTTGTTAATGACATAAGCGACATTTGTACCAAGTGTGTTTGCGAACATAGAACTATTTTATTTATAGTCTAAGTCTGTTCTCTATTCTTAAGTCTAAGAATGAATGGGTTAGTGAATATGGGCCCAGGAGCCATACCTTCCAAGCTCCTAAGGAAAATCTTAACTTACTTATGTTTCATGTTTGGGTAAAAAAAACAAATAAAATTACCCTTGTGATATATTTTATATTTATACCCCCACAAACGAAGGAGTTATATTTAGGAGTGAGCTTGTCGGTCTGTTGGTTTTCATGGTTTCCGGTGATGACTCATGAAAGGCTTGACATATTCAAATATTTCTTGGTACACATGTGTAGCATCATAAAATACAGGTCAAGTTCGACTTTGGTTACAAACCACTAAATTTTGACAGAGTTATGGCCCCTTTTTGACTTGAATTCCCCAAAAACATGGTTTCCAGACGATTACTCAAGAATGGCTTGACATATTCAAATAATTTTTGGTACACATGTGTAGCGTCATAAAATACAGGTCAAGTTCGACTTTGGTTGCAAACCACTAAATTTTGACAGAAATTCCCTAAAAACATGGTTTCCAGACAAAAGGCTCCACATATTTCAATTATGTTTGGTACATAGGTGTAACATCATAAAATGCAGGTCAAGTTCTACTTTGGTTACAAACCACTAAATGTTGACAGAGTTATGGGTCCTACTGAAATTTAATTTTTCCTAAAGCGTTCTCTTTGTGTCCTTTCGAATGGATGCCATAGTTTGGTGACAAGGCCATATTGTGGGGGTATATCCATCATTCATGTGACAATTCTAGTTTTAAATATAGAAAATAAGACACATCTGTTAATTCTGAACCAGATAAAAAAACATTTAAAACAAAATAATGTTTACCATAATCGACCATGTATTACGTGCATCCATGTATAACGTGCACCTGATTTTTGAAGCAAAATTTGGGGAAAAAAACTAGAAAACAATTTGCAGCTGTTGTTTGTTAATGTCTGCTGCTGTTATTTTTCCAACTTTTGTCCATGTTTTTTGTTGTTGTTGTTCTGGAATATTGTCCTCAATTTACTTTCATATAAAACGTAAACAATGTAAATTTCATAAAAGCATACATAATTACCTTGTGCATGAAACACCTATTAATCCAAATTGAATATAAATATTCATGTTAATAATCAATAAAACTTAATATTCAAGAAGTTAAATGCCATAACACAATTTGCATTTTAATTCCAATACATGTATTTTCTTCACTCCCTTTTAAATCTCGGAACTATCCAATGCATTAACAAAAAAATGGTCTGATTTTAATGACACCCTTAAAATTTCCCCTAGAGCGTTAATTCATTAATGCTCTATCAACAGTGATTGCATTGTTCAGGTACAGTAGTATTGATTGATGCTTTTTTCACTGACCACGTGCTAATCGTGTTGCACACTTAACTGCTACAAACCTCTAGAAGCTGGCCCCAGTTTGGCAGTCACATCAAAGACTTTTTTAAGTTTGATTGACACCGTTGCTGGCTGTTGCTAACAGCTTGCAGATTGAGAGGCCTGGCTAATTGATGTCGCGCTTTCACTCTTTTCAGTTGTAACAGGTGTAATTATCAATGACTGTGTTTATAACGGATTTTTTTGTTTATTCAATTTGGAAATATAAAAGCAAGGTAATTAGAATGCAATGTTTTTTAATAAAAATATTATGAATCAAATATGAAAAAAAAAATAACGAAAAAATATATAAAATTCAAAAAAAAAAAGGCTGAAAATGACTGTTACCGTGTATAACACGCACCAAATTTTCATAGCCGAATTTTAGGGTAAATAGATGCGCGTAATGCATGGTCGATTACGGTAAATGAACCATTCACATATTTAAGGATTTTTATGATTATAAGAAATTTACTTAGGTTTTCCCTAAGGAACTTCTAGTGGAAATGGGCCCTGACATCTCTCTGCATGTTGTGTTCCAGGTTAGTGAGTTCCCGCCCAGCAGCCCGGTGCCTGTGTCGATGCAGGAACTGGAGCCCGAGGAGATTGCAGAGAGACTGCGACAACAGCAGGAGCAATCGGAGAGGGACGCAAAGTGGCTCATCACCGAGGAGAAAAACCTGGTATGCGCACTGGTTTAGTTTCTACCTGTTTATTATAGCTCCATTATGTTACGAGTGGCTCCTAACCCTAACCCTGGTAACAGCTACAGAATGCAATAATAGATCATTGATATCCCAATAATTGTATAAAAACCAGCATTTTGTGTCTGTTACAAAGATCACTTGCAATCTGCCTGTTTAGCGATCTAAATCGTGATCTCCCAATCACAAGGTGGACACCACATCCACTATACATCTTATGTTGTGATTGGTTGCTCGGGGTGACAGCAACAAACAGCATTAACACAAATTATTACAATATTTTATTAACCGACTGAAACAAGCTGTTATGATATTGGTTTAAGTCGTGTTAATCCTGTGTAATTGGTTTAAGTCATGTTAATCCTGTGTAATTGGTTTAAGTCATGTTAATCCTGTGTAATTGGTTTAAGTCGTGTTAATCCTGTGTAATTGGTTTAAGTCGTGTTAATCCTGTGTAATTGGTTTAAGTCGTGTTAATCCTGTGTAATTGGTTTAAGTCGTGTTAATCCTGTGTAATTGGTTTAAGTCGTGTTAATCCTGTGTAATTGGTTTAAGTCGTGTTAATCCTGTGTAATTGGTTTAAGTCGTGTTAATCCTGTGTAATTGGTTTAAGTCGTGTTAATCCTGTGTAATTGGTTTAAGTTGTGTTAATCCTGTGTAATTGGTTTAAGTTGTGTTAATCCTGTGTAATTGGTTTAAGTCGTGTTAATCCTGTGTAATTGGTTTAAGTCATGTTAATCCTGTGTAATTGGTTTAAGTCGTGTTAATCCTGTGTAATTGGTTTAAGTCGTGTTAATCCTGTGTAATTGGTTTAAGTCATGTTAATCCTGTGTAATTGAATCGGTCTAAAATTATTATTTGGCATACAGAGCTAGATGAATATTGCAAATTAATTATTGTGAATGTTTTTGTGTTGATTTATAAATATTTTTTATGTTCTTACACAGAAACGAGATATTCCACGAGCGCCTGCCAAACTAGCGCCCAATGCCTTGCACATCACAGAGGCAACCGATCCTGTGCGGACAGTGAGCCCACCCCAGTCCGACCCCTATCCATCATTTCCTCGGACAGTGTCACACACATCCAGTGCAAGTAAGGACTGCAGATACTAGTTATCTGACATGTAGTCATGGTTATATCAATGATACCTTTACCACTTAGTATCAATAACCATTCAGCTTTTACAGCATTTTGGTTTGTAAATTTTCTAATATTTTTGTCCTGGATAAATAAATATTCATGTGTTTTTACATAGTTGACCACCTACACATGTTTTGTGAATGGGTAATGTACTATATTCAATTAAAAAATACATTTATATATGAACTGCAGCGTTTGTTTCTGCGCAAGTCATTGACATAGAAATGTTCACATTTCAGGCAGTCGAAGCAGCAGCACCAGCGACCATGATGTGTCACCGTCTGTACCTGCCCAGCAACAGAACAAACAGGTATAGGGCTTGTTACCATGGATACCTATTCATAAGTTTGTATGGCCAACACACCTGCTTTTTGCCATGGATATGTGCTCTTAACTCTATAGAGTTTATATATCCAGATGTGGTTTCTAAAAGGTGAATTCATCTTTTCGGATAGCTGCCAAATAATACTGAAAGTATAAAGATGTATTTGCTTTATAATAGTTATCATCAATATATAAATTAAATCTAAGCATTATAATCTGTTTGTGGAAACAAAATTTACATATAAATTTGTTGTTTGTATTGTCTTTTGACTGAAATGACACCAAAAATAACTAATTTAAAAAGCAAAACAACAAATTTTACGTATAAATTTATTGTTTGTATTGTCTTTTAACTAAAATAACACACACAAAATGGTAATTTGTATTTCAGTGGTAGTAAACAGTGATATTAAAGACTTTATACTGTACATTGTTCTCTTAGACTATCAACTATATTGTATGCAAAGTCAATGGAATGCACATACTGAAATATGCTAAAGTTTCACTGGTGTTTTGTGTTTAAAAAATTAACCTAACATTAAGTCATTTATCAAAATTATAAG
Organism: Congeria kusceri; assembly: GCA_027627225.1. Classification (NCBI taxonomy): domain Eukaryota; kingdom Metazoa; phylum Mollusca; class Bivalvia; order Myida; family Dreissenidae; genus Congeria; species Congeria kusceri. The sequence goes on along the minus strand of CM051032.1, from coordinate 72,057,648 downwards.
ACATTATGATGATGTGACAATTTATTTTTAAATGATCCGTCATAATGCCATGACATGGTTTTGTGTTAACCTTACATGCTGATTTCAGAACATGCCCAAACCCTCCCCCGTAACCAAGGAGACACTGGATCGTAGCAACGACCACGTGTACGACAGTACAACCGCCGTGGTGCGCTCTGTGATGTCTCTCTCGCAAAAAACACCGTCCTGTCGAGCAGAAGAATTTGTGGATCTGATAAAGGTTCAAAACCTTGTCTTGTAATTAATTTAACACAGAGCTGAATTTTCATAAAGCCCCTAAGGAAAATCTTCAATTAAACTGAATATATATGAGGCGTGTCGTGGGAAAACCGGTGTTAATGCATGTGCGTAAAGTGTCGTCCCGGATTAGCCTGTGCGGACCGCACAGGCTAATCCAGGACGGCACTTTCCGCCGACAGAGGATTTATGTTTAGAAGAGACTTCCTTGAAACAGAAAATACCATAAAAGCGGAAAGTGCCGTCCTGGATTAGCCTGTGCGGACTGCACAGGCTAATCCGGGACGACACTTTACGCACATGCAATAAGACCGGTTTTCTCACGACGCACCACATATGAAGGTTCAAAATATGGTAAAATAAGTAGCATTCATATTTTACTGGTATCAAGTTCACACTACTAGAATAAATCTTTTATCCTATTACTACATGTAAATCGATAGAATAACAACCCATCATATAAACTTGAGCTATATACTATAGATATTTTCAGATGATGTTCATCCGATAGCTAATAATAATCGGAACATGATTACGAGTGACAGTAACTAAAGTACCACATTTGTTGTTTTCAACAATTAAATTGCAAAAAATGATAGTTATCTTGTTCTAAACATTGAAGGATAAGTTATAACACTTGATATAAAGGAATAAGTTATAACACTTTATATAAAGGGATAAGTTATAACACTTTATATAAAGGGATACGTTATAACACTTGATAAAAAGGATAAGTTATAACACTTGATATAAAGGGATCAGTTATAACACTTGATAAATGGGATAAGTTATAACACTTGATATAAAGGGATAAGTTATAACACTTGATAAAAAGGATAAGTTATAACACTTGATATAAAGGGATAAGTTATAACACTTGATATAAAGGGATAAGTTATAACACTTGATATAAAGGGATAAGTTATAACACTTGATATAAAGGCATAAGTTATAACACTTTATAAAAAGGTTGTTTGATCAATAAAAACTCTTACTACATCATGGAAAATTTTCGTCTCCACGAAGTGCATGCGGAATGATACTGTCGGATTTTTTCAAATAATGACAGCAACGATGTCAACATTGGAAAGACCAACTTCTCAAAAATTCCATTTTAATGCATAATTTTGCACTTATTTCTTTAAAAAAATAACAGAAAAATAGGATAAATAGAATAATATGTGAGTGTTGGATAAATGTAACCAGTGTACAGTTATGTGTGTAAGGTGATGTGTGAATGAAGTGTGATAGGTTTTCACTGTCCTAATTGGTTATGAGCACATTTTAATGTAATCCCCATACCAAGCTATCAATTAGCTAACATATCCATTTTTCTAACAAGAAACCCAGCACATTCTTATGTTTGTCACCAGAGACTTCAGTCATTATATACAATAGTATCCTGCAAAGGAATATTGACCAAGTCATTTTGCCCTGCTTGGTAAGATTTGTATTTTATTTTTGTCTTTATTGTATTTTGTTCGCTTATTTAAAGATTTATGCAGTTAACCTATTTGCTTAATGAATTGTATTGTTGAATGTATTGTATAATTAAGTTATGCAATTTATAATATATTTAATGCATATTAATTATTGCATGTAATATGTTTAATTCCTAATTTCTATTTTTCAAGTTTAATTTTTTTAATTTAATATACTGGAATAAATATCGAAACTTTACAACGAGTTGACCTCATTCAACACCCCGTTACATAAAGATCAAGTTTGCTAGGCTGGAAACAGGGTAGCGCTAGGCAAGTCTCATGTAGCGCTAGGCAAGCCTCGGGTAGCGCTAGGCAAGCCTCGTGCTACCATGTTTCTCAGCCTCGCATGATAAACTTGGTCATTATCCAACACTCACAAAACATTTTCTGTTTATGAAATTTGATCTTTAAATGAAATTACCACAGACTTTAAGAACAGAAATTTAAGGAATTTTATGAAATATTCAGAAGTATTTAGCTGGGAGCATTGGGAATACCAATCAGGCATATGATATAAATAAACTTATTTTGCATTAGACAGATATAAAGCCACACACTGACTCTGGTTATATTGTGGAACTATACAATTTACATAACCTGTTGATGGTATTGCAGGGTGTGGGGATGGAGTTGAGAGGTCTGTTGGCAGCAGTGGACGAGTTCTCACAAGGCCTGCCTCCTGCCCATCATAGAGAGGTAAGCCTCATTGTCACATCTTCTGAACATTGAACAGCTGTTGATGGATATTTTGCTTGCTTGTATCATCAAGTATAATTCTTACTTAGAATACGGTATACAGTTCTTATACCCTGGTATGTAATATCAATTTTGTAGTTGTAAAATCCTCATTTAATCTTTATGATTTTTGGTTTTGTCGATGACGGCATATCATGTCAAGGGTTGAAAACCAGAAGGTACCAGGTGCCATTGAAATTAGTAGCAATTGATACATTCTGGTTTTCAACCCACGAAATGAAAATATACTTGACATTCCAAGGAACAGAGCCCCTGGATTTCTTGCCCAAGTGTTGAATGTCATATCTGTTGCGTTTACAGGTTGAGATGGCCCAGAAGGTTCTGTCCACGGACATGAGCCACCTGATCAGCGCGATGAAGCTGGCCCAGCAGTACAGCAGCACCGCGCTGGATGCCGAGTACCGCAAGAACATGCTCAAGGCCGCGCACATCCTTGCCATGGACTCGAAAAATCTCCTGGACGCCGTCGATAACGTCAGACTCTCGCAGATTAATAATGGTGTCAGATGATTAATATCATGGAAAACAGTTTGATCAATGTCTTCTTTATTGGTGTAGTAATAGTGCAATACAACTTACAGCAAACAGACAGTGCAGTTGCGCACTTTCTTTGTATTAAGATTTCCATGCCTTACTGACCAGTTCAGTTTTGTATTACCAGATATACATTATATTGAATCGCCCTTTATTTCACATGAGCACAAAGGCCTAGATCTATTACCTATCAACTGATATTCTGTTTATCTACTGATATTCTGTTAACACAGGCTATAATATATATAGTCTCCACAGAATCTCACTTGTGCTATTTTGGCGATGTACCACTGTACCAACAGGCTATTATTATGCCCACCATTGAAGAAGGCAGGGTACATTGGTTTGCTAATGCTGGTTGGTGGTCTGTTTGTAGACCATCTTCGTTTTGGTTATTTAAGTCCAACAGTTTTCATTGGATGGCCATCTTGGTTACTTAAGTACAATAGTTTTTATATTATTTTCACCAAACTTGATATTTTAAAGAATGCTTTTGACCTAGAGGGGGCATACCTGTTTTACAAAGCTCTAGTTTATAATGGTTCCACTTGTGCTATCTTGGCCATGAGCATACGCTGTACCAACATGCTATTATTTACAATGGTATCACTTACACCATCTTGGCCATGTACATAGGCTGTACCAACATGCTATTATTTACAATGGTATCACTTACACCATCTTGGCCATGTACATACGCTGTACCAACATGCTATTATTTACAATGGTATCACTTACACCATCTTGGCCATGTACATACACTGTACCAACATGCTATTATTTACAATGGTATCACTTACACCATCTTGGCCATGTACATACACTGTACCAACATGCTATTATTTACAATGGTATCACTTACACCATCTTGGCCATGTACATAGGCTGTACCAACATGCTATTATTTACAATGGTATCACTTACACCATCTTGGCCATGTACATAGGCTGTACCAACATGCTATTATTTATAATGGTACCACTTACACCATCTTGGCCATGTACATACGCTGTACCAACATGCTATTATTTACAATGGTATCACTTACACCATCTTGGCCATGTACATAGGCTGTACCAACATGCTATTATTTACAATGGTATCACTTACACCATCTTGGCCATGTACATACACTGTACCAACATGCTATTATTTATAATGGTACCACTTACACCATCTTGGCCATGAACATACTTGCTCGGTGGTCTTTCACACTCGTGTGATACACTTCTGTGTTGCTTAACCAGCCATCCAGATCAGCATTCCCATAGTTGTGTAGACGTCGTAGACTAGTGTACATGTATATACACATTTAACACCATGTTGAAAAGGGCAATTATTTCATTTACTTACATCGAGACACACACATTTAGAAAAACATATTACGAGATATTTATTTAAATGGGTGTAAGAAATAGTTCACATATTTCTCTCATTGTCAAAATCGTAATGTCGAGTTGAATGGGCACATAAGTAACATTGACAAACATGATCACAGCTTGCTTTAACTTAATGTTAATGTTGTTTATGTGAATAGCTTAACGTCTTAGCTAAAATGGTATCCATTAATTATTGTCTTAATGTTACTTTCTGCTATTGATGACCCATCACATAATATCCTGATCAGTTTATTGTGACATACATAAGCTTCACGTGATATCCTGATCAGTTTATTGTGACATACATAAGCTTCACGTGATATCCTGATCAGTTTATTGTGACATACATAAGCTTCACGTGATATCCTGATCAGTTTATTGTGACATACCTAAGCTTCACGTGATATCCTGATCAGTTTATTGTGACATACCTAAGCTTCACGTGATATCCTGATCAGTTTATTGTGACATACCTAAGCTTCACGTGATATCCTGATCAGTTTATTGTGACATACATAAGCTTCACGTGATATCCTGATCAGTTTATTGTGACATACCTAAGCTTCACGTGATATCCTGATCAGTTTATTGTGACATACATAAGCTTCACGTGATATCCTGATCAGATTATTGTGACATACAATAGCTTCACATATGTATTTACTGCTGATCATACTTTGAACAAAGTATTGACAATTGACTGTATATATATCACTCATAGTCATAGGTCATAAATGAAATAATTATACCTTACCCATATACCCTGTATTTTACCTCATACTGTGTTATATTAGTGTTATGAGAAGTCAAGTTTTAATACTGTATGAGATTTAATCCAGTATGTATTACAATATTGGTTATTTATATCTTACATGTGTATATATTGTCATTGTAGTTTGTTATATTGTACCATTTTAATCTTTGCAAATTATTGTTGAAAACAATGCAATATTAAAAAAATCAACAATATTTATGCTTATGTTGTTTTTCCTTCATTATCAGTTTAAATTTTGTTGACGAGGAGATTAACCATTTACTGAAAATAGGGGGAATCAAGATTGTCTGTTTACAAACACGCTGCAATCGTCTGCAGTTATAGACTGTCTGATTTACCTGTATCAACTCGTCCATGTCTTAACGGTTCACATTTGCATTTTTACTGACTGTAGTTTGGCTTTCTTTCAACATGGTTGATCTGTTAATTGGTTTATCATATCAAAACCAAGTGTCAATTGGTCCAAAATTAATGTTTTTAGTTCAATTAGTAAGGAAAATGTATTTTTCAAAATTTGTGTGAAAATGAGGCGAAACACAGCATACAGTGATACACTAGTAACCCAAATCCCAGAATTGTTTATTCTTTCTAACATCACATGGTTTCTAAATTACAACAGTTCAGACATTTTTGCATCATTTATCATGCAACATAAAAACATTACACAAGGCAAGAGGACCATAATTTCAATTACTATACTTCACCCTTTTGTTTTCCTTCTTGGTTCATATAAAACGAAGCATTCAATAACTTTAAATATCACACCGCAATATCACCCGCTACGACGTAGCAATAGACAGATTGATCGGAGTTAAAAGGCGCTTATGAAACGGTGAGTAAATTACTCTGTTACAAAAGCGCATTATTGAGAAGCCCTGATTCGGTATAATAAAATTAATATTGCATTCTTTGAGGGCGATAATGCATTTTGTCAACCCTCGCAAAATACTGTTGCCTGCGGCTTCGCCTTGGGCAACAGTATTCCCTCAGGTTGACAAAATGCATTATATAATACATATAAACTGCAGCAGGCAACAATTTAATATGTCGCCCGTTAACGATATGTCGCCCGGTACGCAAATGATAAGGATTGTTCGGTATAAGGCTAAAGCCTCGGTCAACGGTGTTGCCTCGGGTTGACACGACACACCGTCGCCCTCAAGGAAGTCAATATTTATATACGATCGCCCTCAAAGAATGCAATATTTATATAATACCTACTTCAAATGCTTCAATGCAGCTTATTTAAAATTCAAATACAGCTGAACTTCGTTATCTGGAAGTTGATAGGAATTCAAAATTACTTTGACATCTCTGAGTACAGACTCGACACACATTTTGGGGTCCAACAGTCCAAAAAATAAACAGTAATATAAAATAGTGATCGTGTATGCATGTACTGGTTGGTAAACCAAAAATCCATTTCAAAAGACCTGAGTTATCACTATCACCTGTGAAATGAAGTGGTATATTGTTTGCAATTTGTGACAAAATTTGCCATGGCTGGATTTGTCTTCTAGATATACACCTCGAAATAAGTGTGAAAATACTAGTCTGGATAAGAAACCACATAGACATCCACCATTATTTGAATTAACTGTTCAAGATAACCATATTTATTTTATATACAAATATAAGAATGCGAGTCTGGAATTATTTCCACTTCGACATAATCTGGAACTTGGACTTCAAGCAAGTTCGAGATAACAAAGTTCTGCTGTACAGAGGAACAAACAAATTGCATACTAGTATACAATGAACAAACAAATTGCATACTAGTATACAATGAACAAAACAAAGTTGTGCTTGCTGTTGCAGAGGGGTCAACATAAACATGCAGCCTTGCTCACAGAACTGTCAACATAAACATGCAGCCTTGCTCACAGAACTGTCAGCATCAACATGCAGCCTTGCTCACAGAAATGTCAACATAAACATGCAGCCTTGCTCACAGAACTGTCAACATAAACATGCAGCCTTGCTCACAGAACTGTCAACATAAACATGCAGTCTTGCTCACAGAACTGTCAACATAAACATGCAGCCTTGCTCACAGAACTGTCAACATAAAAATGCAGCCATGCTCACAGAACTGTCAACATAAACATGCAGCCTTGCTCACAGAACTGTAAACATAAACATGCAGCCTTACTCACAGAACTGTCAACATAAACATGCAGCCTTGCTCACAGAACTGTCAACATCAACATGCAGTCTTGCTCACAGAACTGTCAACATAAACATGCAGCCTTGCTCACAGAACTGTCAACATAAACATGCAGCCTTGCTCACAGAACTGTCAACATAAACATGCAGCCTTGCTCACAGAACTGTCAACATAAACATGCAGCCTTGCTCACAGAACTGTCCGAAGCTAGATAACAAGCAGACGTTGCAAAGTATTGCGCGCAATTGACCAGTTGCAACTTGTTTTGCAACCAAGGATTGAGTTGACCACTTATGGGTTCATATTTCAGTGGTAAATAATAGCACATGGTTGCATAATCCAATCAAGTTACTTCAAATCCTTGGAAAAACAACGTTAGAAAAACAGAAAGGCAGAACGATCTATGATTTTGCAACTGGTCAATTTTCAAATAAGTTTAAATCACATACCAAACAACAGCCTACAGATGTCTTTCAATTGACAAATGCCATGACCAAATACATTGTATGCTTATTGCATATTTGAGACAATAAATAAACACTACATTTATTGGATGAAGCGTCTAGCTGTAAAACATCCCACCATGGGTAAATTTCATAGATATACATGTAGCACCAATTATGTTCATAGCTGTACAACTGACGATGCAAAGCATCATGAAAACGTCCATCCTAACACCTTGATGGCCGACTGCTGGGTTGAGTAGCATTCCCAATCCCCGCCTCACTGAATGGGATGATTGACGCTATCGAGGAGGTTGGTTTTGTGGTCCGCGACGTTTGGAGTCGTCTCATACGTGCAGATGGTAACCTCGTGTCTGTATGCCTACAATATAAGGAAATGAAAACCTTGGATTTTTTTCCATCAGTTTTACAATCTAATTTGCGCAAACTTGTAGGGTTGTGTTATAAACTATGATGTAAATTGTAGAAAAATGATGCAAAAATTTACAATCATATTAAAATCGTCAGATTTTAAACAGGAATCCTTCAAGCCTTGGGTAGATTCCTTCAAGCCTTGGGTAGATTCCTTCAAGCCTTGGGTAGATTTGCTCAAAACTTCTATCATAAATTCAGTTATGCCAATTAACGTAAACTATTTGCTGGTACAGTTATTGAACATTTGTTATTTTCAGTTCTTTAAAAAAAACTGTATTGCCATGCTTTAAATCATTCAACAACAGTTCAAAGAAAATGTGCTTTATTTGAAAGCACACTGTCAATGTTATGTAAGATTCAAAGATTATTATTCTATATTAGTTCTTGTAAATCTTCATAAAACTGAAACATAAAATATCGTCATTCTTAACTCAACCTGAAATTATACTGTACCAAGAAATGATTTAAAAGATTTACATTTACAAGATTACGGTATCTTGTAAATATGAATTAAATTGAAACTTGGGATATTTTCATTCTTAACACAGCAATTATATTAGACCCTTGTGGTAGTAAAGTTAATGTCTCCTACAAACCTCCGTAAAATCTCCCTTAAGGCCAATGTAATACACCTTGGACGTCTCTGCCCCATAGTTTGTCGGGAAATGTAATGAGATACTCTCACACTGGTTGAATTTTGTGACTCTGCAATAAAAACATACATAAACATGCCATAATGGATGTTTTCCTTCAGGCAGTGTCAAAACTGCAACATGATAATAGATTTTTTTCTTTTATGATATTTTTATAGAGACTTCTGGTTAAGGATAGATCAAACCTGATCAGGGCCAGTATACACCAACTGATTCTTAGAATAAAGACTTCAGAATAAAGAATATTCTTAAAATTGTTCTGTTCTAAAAAGGCTGCTAATTTTACTATTTCTTGATATCCACCGCTGCTAATTTTACCATTGTTTATTTGGAATGATTAATTAATGACATGAGCAACATTGGTACCTGTTATATTTGCGAATGCACATCTTGAGTCTAAGTCTATTCTTTATTCTTAAGTCTAAAAATGGGTTGGGAAATACGACACCTGGTGGGAAATACGACACCTGGTGGGAAATACGACACCTGGGCCCAGAACCACAAACCTCCTTAGTGAAAACTTCATTTCATAAAATCATAAAATTCCTTAAGCCTGTGGCTGGTTAATTTACAGTGTTTGTTTTTTTCTAGAATAGTTTAAACTAGTTAGGAATCAACAGATGCTTCTTATCTGACCATATTTCAAATATAAAATATCGATTTTCACAAGCAAAATTTTATTTGAATCGTTTAGTTAAATATGACTTAAGATATTCGTAATGAGCTATGTGGATATGGCGCCAGGGCACGAAAACATGAGACAGTGTTACTTATACAGCAGCAACATACGATGTATGAGGAAAACAGCATAGCAATATATTGGAAATAGCAAAACCGTATTGCAATAGATCGAAAGATATATATAAATAGTTTGGACAATGTCATTGCCGAGATCAATACAGGAATAAATTAATACGAGATAATTAATTATTGTATGTCTTTCTTAGGGAAAATCAGCATGTTTGTCTACTTTCTAGCATGATATCCCATTTTTGTGTAAGAATTATTATAATAACTACATATAAAGAGATTTTTAGAAATTTTATTAGAAATTTATTATGGTATAAATTCAGTGACAATATTCTGCCATGACAGATATCATATTGCAATTCCATACGCATACTGCAAATGTAATCTAATATATTGAAATATTTGTTGTAGCCTTAGTTACGCAAAAAAAGACAGTTGCAAGCTGCTCACTTAATGGAATATTCCAGAACTCCTGATGGGTCCGGATGAAGCTCAAACTCTTGATCGGCCAAGCTGGCTGCGTCATCAAACGTCATGTTCGGCCGATTCTTGAAGCTGAAATGAGTTGGAGATGTTCACTAGTTTTGTAATAAACTGTATGATGGTCCACCCAGTTTTCGTGGTACTAAGCTACATAATGAATGGTGGAAAGTGTGTTATCTTGTTACTTCATATATATTCATGAAAAAATGATAATACAATGCTATTCATTGTTCCTGGTATCTTAAAAACATTCACAGTTCTTTCCACATCACTGTTTTTAACCATTGCGTCAGGTCATGGTTGGTCATTTTGGTTGTGACGAAACAAACAAGTTTTCAGGGGTCATCTCAAAATGCATTTGAAATGTCATAAATGGTCCAAGGTATCTTCGATAAAGTTTATCTCAGGTTGCCTCAATCATCGTTGAACAGTTATAAATAAAGCGTTCATTCTCTGGAAACAAAAGTGATCAATTGGCAGATAAATTATATAAAGTAATAGAGAATCAAATTTAATCGTTTACTACTCATTCCTATCTGTTTTTAACACATTTTTCACAGGTAAACAAAGAGCTGTCAAACTGTGAAACAACCAAAACAAAATATTTCAGTCAAGCCCGCGGGCGATGACGTAAGCGGTGACAATGCAAATTACCCCGAAAACTGTTTATGCCACAAAAACTGGATAGTCGATCTAAGATTTAATTAAAGATGTATAAATCTGTCTCTTTAATTTAGTCAGAAAGGCTTATATTCTACATTATGAAAACATTATTAGCAACACTACACGGGTTGTGCTCCTCATCATACAGAAAGAATACTTGGTTAGTGTTGAATAACCATAAGTTTATTTAGCACGGCTTTGAATACCTGAACCACGAGCCTTGGCGAGTTGTTAATGTTTTCATGCTGAGCAGATAAACTAATCTTTTATCAACACATACCTAGTATTCTATTTATCCCATCAATCCCATCATTTTCTGCCCTTACAGTCATACCTCGAAGTAACAAGCTATCATGTTCATACAGTCGTCCCTCTCAGTAACAAGCTACCCTGTCCATACAGTCATCCCTCTCAGTAACAAGCTACCTTGTTCATAAAGTCGTCCCTCTAAGTAACAAGCTACCCTGTCCATACAGTCGTCCCTCTAAGTAACAAGCTACCCTGTTTATACAGTCGTCCCTCTAAGTAACAAGCTACCCTGTCCATACAGTCGTCCCTTTAAGTAACAAGCTACCCTGTTCATACAGTCATCCCTCTAAGTAACAAGCTACCCTGTTCATACAGTCATCCCTCTCAGTAACAAGCTACCCTGTTCATACAGTCGTCCCTCTAAGTAACAAGCTACCCTGTTCATACAGTCGTTCCTCTAAGTAACAAGCTACCCTGTTCATACAGTCATCCCTCTAAGTAACAACAAGCTACCCTGTTCATACAGTCAACCCTCTCAGTAACGAGCTACCCTGTTCATACATTCGTCCCTCTCAATAACAAGCTACCCTGTTCATACAGACAACCTCTAAGTAACAAGCTACCCTGTTCGTACAGTGATCCCTCTCAATAACAAGCTACCCTATTCATACAGTCATCCCTCTAAGTAACCAGCTACCCTGTCCATACAGTCGCCCCTCTAAGTAACAAGCTACCCTGTTCATACAGTCGTCCTCAATGTAACAAGCTACCCTGTACATACAGTCAACCCTCTCAGTAACAAGCTACCCTGTTCATACAGTCGTCCCTCTCAGTAACCAGCTACCCTGTTCATACAGTCGTATCTCTAAATAACAAGCTACCCTGTACATACCGTCGTCCCTCTAAGTAACAACAAGCTATCCTGTTCATACAGTCAACCCTCTCAGTAACAAGCTACCCTGTTCATACAGTCAACCTCTAAGTAACAAGCGACCCTATTCATACAGTCATCCCTCTCAGTAACAAGCTACCCTGTCCATACAGTCATCCCTCTCAGTAACAAGCTACCCTGTTCATACAGTCGTCCCTCTCAGTAACCAGCTACCCTGTTCATACAGTCGTTCCTCTAAGTAACAAGCTATCCTGTTCATACAGTCATCCCTCTAAGTAACAAGTTACCCTGTTCATACAGTCATCCCTCTCAGTAACAAGCTACCCTGTTCATACAGTCATCCCTCTAAGTAACAAGCTACCCTGTTCATACAGTCATCCCTCTCAGTAACAAGCTACCCTGTTCATACAGTCGTCCCTCTAAGTAACAAGCTACCCTGTTCATACAGTCGTCCCTCTAATTAACAAGCTAGCTTGTACATACCGTCGTCCCTCTAAGTAACAACAAGCTACCCTGTTCATACAGTCGTCCCTCTAAGTAACAAGCTATCTTGTTCATACAGTCGTCCCTCTAATTAACAAGCATACAGTCATCCCTCTAAGTAATAAGCTACTGTGGAATCACTACTGTGGTCATTGCGTGAATTTATTACCTTGGGAGCTTACACGTTCGTTCAAATCTATGTCAGTAGTCGTTCGTAAATAGACGCAGATATGCTTATATGTTACGATGCGAATGTTTTTAATGGAAGTTTTGAATGTTTTCTTCATCGGCTTCATTCTGGTTAATGAATATTTTTTCTTTTAAATTGTGAGCGTTTTTGTACATTTAAATGCGGTCATACACTGTATATAAAAATATAGAGATCTAATTTTATTCCTTGTTATTACTTTCAAATCGCAAATAATCGATTCGAAATTGGAAACGCCTTTCCGATTATTACTGTTCACGTGATGTAAACACAAATTCTATTTTAAAATTAAACTGCACATGTAATTCATATTAATCCTTTGTTCTGCTAAACAAAATGTGCGAAAATTATGCCAACATGTACAACGTCACATCATCCTCATGTAAAGCGTGAGTGCATTGATTGCCATAAAACACTTTGCAGCCCAGAGTACATTGAGGTCTTTACTTTTGTATACAAACCCTAACCCATTTCAATCTGCACTTAAATAACAAAAAGGTGTCAGTTTGACATAACGTGATATATTGTATCTATTGTTTCGCCTAAATCTGCAACCACTGTTGTCAATTAAGAGCCTAATCCGGTACTAATATACGTGTTTAGTGCAACAAACGAGCTGTCACAATAGGACCCTTCATTGGCGTTCTGTCTGGTTGGTTGTTCTATCGCAAAATTCACACATATTTTGTATAAAAACCAATTCTCATTTGTTTGTTGTTGTTTTTTCAACATCGTAGTTGTGCGAATTGAAGACCGTGCGAATATGTCTGCGATCAAAAGTGCGTGAAATTTGTACCCCAGGAATTCAAGTGATTCCACAGTACCCTGTTCATACATTCTCATCTTGCTTGGGTGGGTGTCCTCCTCTCCTCCTATCAGAATAATCCCCTTCAGTTTCACACTCCCGGTAAACCTGCAGCAAAACGGAAATGTGAATGGATGTTAGCTTTTAGCTGAAATTACCATATTTCCATGAAATACTTCTGGTTAAGTCAGAAATAAAAGCTGCAAAAACATACATACTAAAAAAATTACTGTAATTTATATAGTTTAGAAAGTGATTTATATATTTCAATATTGTGCTGACTAACAATTATATATGCTTAATTAAAATTTAGTGAAAAGTGTAACGTTCTATTTAAGATGCACCATGGGTACCACATCTAGCTCTAAAATGTTCGACTTGTGAAGGTTGCAGTGGTGTCATGGATGTGGTGTCCGCCTTTTGGTTGGGAGTTCAAGCCCTACTCAGGCAGTGTTTAAATGATCTCAAAAGACACCAAGTAATGGTTCTTCCCAGGAAACCAGGTTCTTCCCAGGAAAACAATTTGAAAGGGTCTCAATAAGCCTCTGTCTTTCCTCACAAGTGAGCATAAATAAATATGTTTAATCTAAAGAGTTCACGTTTATGCAATAAAACAACGTAGGTCTGCCAGGGATCCAGATGCCCAGCCCCTCTACTGACAGGACAACTATTTTAACGGATGATAATCAGAAACTTACGGAATGTTGAACAACAGTTCCTCATCGCAGTCACTCTCCACAAACTGAAACACAACACCGTGTGTTATTATTTGAATACATTAATAAGGTAGATTGATGCAGTTACATTAACTGATGCAGATATATCAACTGAAGTATCACAAAAGGAGTCTTTCACAGGTAAACATGCTTTTTTCATGATAGAGAAAAAGTAGAAAATAAAAGCATTCTCTACACACAGTTTATAAGACTCTTAACATTACTGAAAGATATTTTCAATAGGTATCATGCATCTATAATTTTATTTTAATGTTAAAGTATAAATGGTTTCAAAGAAGACCTTTTCTTTGTCCATTCTCTGGTCCCATGGCTTGAAGACATGTCTCGCAGATCCCTCCTCCGCCTCGTTGAGGCATTGCACATGCTCAGTGTCAATCTTTAGGTACAGACTGTAGGCAGCCGCTTGGTCCGCCTCTGACGCATGGTCATGGTCGTGTCCCGAGCATCCACCGTGACTGTGTCCGTGACCGTGACCAGACATCTGAATGTTTACATGATGTTGTTTTATGTTATTTTTGTCTGATTGTGATTCGAGTAAAATAATAAGAGAACTATGCATATAAGATTTCAGTAATTGTTTTCAAATCCATTACTGTTTTTAATTACAGTGCACCTAATTGATACAAATATTTTACTTATCCTTGTCAGAATGTTTGATTCGGGCATTATCTACACCAAGTTATGTACTGTGCATGTAGTGGTCCCTAGGGTTGGAAACTGTTCAGGGTATCTTAAAAATACCGAATATTGTTTTGTAAATTACCAGTATATACAATTTTGTTAAACTAACTGTACTTTTCACAATAAGTGAAAAAAAATCGCTTCCAATAATAAAGTCACGATTATGAATTGAACGGATTTGTTATATCATATGTGCTACCATTTGAGCCTTCTACTTCAACTTTAAATTATTAAGTTAATGATAGTCGTTGAACTTTATCTACGTATTATATTTGACATCGTCGGAAAGTATTTGCATAATCTTGTTTCTCAGGTATGAAAAGTAAAGGTACGAATAATGTGAAAGCTTACAACTAACAAGTTTTACACATTTCAATGTATAATTCATTTGAAAACGTTTAAATACGCTCTAGAATGTTGTTATTCATACTTTTTGTTAACAATTAACGCAGACTACACCCAAGTTAACAGCCTCGTGCAAACGAAAGTGTTTTTGCGTATGATCGAGTAAGCACAATTTAACAGGTGCCCGTTTGAAGAGTTCACCGGAAGTTAATATTTTTGGACATGAAAACAGTTCATAGATACATGTAAACTAAATTATATTTCGCCTATAAAGAATTAAACAAAGACTTTATTGACGTGTGTGCATCCACGTAAGTATGTTTTATATTTTAATTTATAAAAATATGGTTGTTTGAAGATGTGTTATGTTGATCGACCGTTATATCATGTGTTGCTAACCACGCTTTCAAATTCAATGCTGAATAGGTGGGCGGGGAATAGCATTATTTATTGTTTCTCATGGAAGGATTTGTCAGTCAGCTCTATCATTTGAAATATTTTAACATAGTAAAATATTATAATTTTTTTTTTTTTTTTTTTTTTTTTTGGTAGACTGGGTATACCAATTACTGGGAATTTAATTTTCTTCCTGGCTTGCAACATATAACAAAAACAAAATAAATACAGAATGCTGGCTTATTATAACAATAAAACCTTCATCTATCAAAATAATGCAAATTCGTAAAAAAATCAAAAGTTTAAACAACTGTTGCGCCAAGAAATTGTGCATGTCATTAGCCATCTATGTTCTGGCAATACACCTATTACCGTGAATCTGACTATCAGCCAATCAGAATTCATAAAAATCATGTTCAGGGTTAAACAAATGATACTGTACAAAACTTCAGTCATATTACATTATATTTGCTAAAATGTTAATTCTATTTTCTTTACATAATTATAGTAAGTGATAATTTATGTTAACAATGCAGTTAAAAACAAACTTTTAGAAGACTCAGACCTTAAATTGAGTTTATTTACCTTTAAAAACGACATAATTGAATGGAAACCAAAGTTGACTGCAGCCCGCAGCATAACTTTAAGGAAGGGAAATAATTTGACAAAAAATTTTTGTGTATGTGAGCAATATTTATGTCTTTTGGCAATTCCTGGTAATACGGATATCACGGTAATAGGTATATGGAGTATTAATGGTCAACTTGAAGATTCAATAACTGAATAAATATTCAAAAAATATCAGTAATATCCTTAAACATTGTGTATAAGTGGATGCTATCAAAACAAAACACTTATTTATCCAAAAACGCTTTTTATTAATGAAAAGGGTAAATAAAACAAAAGTATATCTGACAAACGCAATAAAATGTTCTAGGCTCGGGGCATATTTTTAGGGTAGGTCAGGTCACCTGAAACTAACATTTTTTTTTTATGCCTAAGGGTTGTGTTTGTTTGGCCCTCTTCATGTATTCATTTTCATGTCAGAATTGTGGGCATTTTGTATAACCATAGTTTACACAATTTTCTTTGCCAAGCAGAATGGCGCAGTCGTTTAAAGCAATGTCTGCTGTCATTTCTTCGTATGGCTCCTAAGTCATGAGTTTGACACCCACTTGGGTGTTTAATTTTTTCAAACTTTTTTGCTAATTTGTTTTTATCAAATATCTCATTGTGTATTATATTACATATTATTTTTTAAATGCAAATGTATTTCAACCAGTCCCAACAGGTGTACACTCAATGGTTACAAATTATATTTAGGCCTATATAAATTACTAAATGTTGTTTTTATAATTAATGTTTTTTTATTTATTTATTTTTTATTTTTTTCTATTGCTATAAAAATGAGGTATTGTTAATTTTTTATATAATTTCACCTTTTTTTGAATGATATTTCATGTTTATTTTTATTTTCACTTTCAACTTAGTGTGGATTCTGACGCATAAAAAATAGCCTAAAATTTAACGTTTTCATCTAATTATTTGGACTCTTATTTCTCTCAAAACCAGTTCTGTTTACATGGGCTAGGTTCATATGTTGACTGTTTGATTCCCAGTAATGCCATCAATAGTTTGTTTGTGTGTTTGTTGGTAGGTTTTGTTTTTATTATGTCTTAATGCCATCCCTTATGATACCACCATACAATGAGATAAATATTTTTAGGTGGCCATACAAAATTGTTTTTAAAAGATTAATATATTATTATTATTATTGTATTTAATATCTGGTTATTTTTTAATGGCTAGGAATTTTAAGTATGGTAATCATATATTAAGAAAATTCTTAGCAATAAGTAATAGCAGCAAGAAATTATTTAATAAGTGTTAAACTTGATCCTATTCAAATCAGACCAGCTTCCGTGGGTTAAATATTTAAGGTTCCTCACTGGTTTTTGTTTTGACAATGGCTGGCATTCTTTCTTTATATATTTGTGACTGTTACGCAGACTATGCAAAACCATTATATCATGATTTGCAACATCAGTGTTCATTCTGGGCTGAGTTGCGTGTGGGCCAATGGCCCATCAACCACAAAGTCAGTGCGCAATTGAAGGATTTTCTCGGGGGCGACAAATTTGTACCATAATTATTTTTCATGTTACTTTTTTTATGGTTTTTACAAATGTCAAAAAACATCAAATTACTTTGTTCATTGTACAATAACCATAAAAATTTATCTAATCAACCTTTCTGAAATTTGTGACCATCAACGTTTTTGGAAGATTTATCAGTTTTTTTTCAACTGAACTTGCAGATGAAGTATGGGTACGGCCGAATCAACGGATGTTTTCTCGCCCTCATTTTGAACGATGTTCTCATTTTGCCTAAGAATTTTGATGCTCTCTGTATCTGCTTTCCGCTTTGACATCTTTATTTTCGTATTAAAATCAACTTAAATTTCAGACAGCACTGTAATCAATTTGTGATGATGTAAGTGACGTCAAATGGCGCGTGACCTTATATGCAAATGAAATCGCTTGTTTTAAAACAGTGCGCGTGCGGTAGCCTGGCAACGGTTAATTTCCACTAACAATCAGGCTATTCACAATATGATTAACGATGATTTTCATTTAAAAAAAATCACCTGCAGATGGAATTTTCTATGCGCCTGTTATATTTATCATGCGCCCAAATGGCGCACGGACAGTATTTTTGTTGCGCCCATTTATTTTTCTTTTGCGGGAATTCCGCAGAGGCGCGTCCCAGAATTAACACTGCAACATATCAGTGGGGTTTTTTTCAGTCTCTTTTTAATGGGGCTGGTGCGCTCAAAATAGCGCCTTAATGCCATATTTTGTGAAAATAACATTTCAACCTTGTATGTATGATGTTATTTTATCAAGATTAAATTACACAATGTAGAAATTTTATGTTTTCCAGTGAAATCTAGAATTTTATTGGTGAAATAAAATTTTATATTTCCACTTTTGGAGCAGTGAAAGTATAACATTCAGCAGACTGTTTTGCTATAAATAGCATGCCAGTAGTAGTCATTGCACTCATCGGCAGTGCAATCATTGGTTTTAGTAAACAACAGCAAAAAATATATACTTTGATTAAAATATAATTTAACAACAACAACACAGAAAGTATGGCACTAATTTCCCACCATAACAACAAGAGACAATTTTGGAATCATGTATTACATCATTTCTGATGTCAGAATACACAAACTTGTGATGTTTCAATGCATCTTAAAAAATTCGTGGTCATGGTAAAGCTGATGTTTTCACTTGTAGCTACTCCATTTGTGAAAATATGTTTTCTATGACCATTCATGAAATAAAATATGATTTTACACTGAAATCAACAAATATCCTCAATTTGTTATATGCTTTTCGGTGAAATATAGAAATTGGAACAGTGAAAATATATAATTTGATATTTTCATTACAGTGAAAATATAACATTAAACACAGTTTTTTTCTATCAATGGCATCAATCTACCAGTAGTGGTTACCTCTTTGTCAAATTTATATGCATGTACAGTATTTACATACATTTGTTTACAGAAAACACATGATACAATTCAATAAAAATATAATTTAGTGACAACGACGCACAAATTATGGCACTTTTTACCCACCCTACTTATGATAAACAATGTTAAAAAACAATTTTGGAATCATTTATGACGTCATTTTTATGATGTCAGAATACTCAAACGTGTGACGTTTAAGCTTATCTCTCGCAGTTTTATTTATTTATTGTCAAAAAGCATAAAATAAGAATAAAATGTATTGATTCAGGTGAATGATCCAATATTTATTTCACTCGTGGTCATAGCAAATCATATGCTACTCATGAAAATATTTTTTTCTATAACCACTTGTGAAATAAAATTAGATCATTTGCCGAAATCAACAAATATCCTCTAAATATTTATTGTATTACTGCAGAAACCAAACAGGACTGAAAATTTATATATGAGGCGCGTCATGGAAAACCGGTCTAAATGCATGTGCCTAAAGTGTCGTCCCGGATTAGTCCCGGTCTGCATACTTTCCGCCTACAGTGGATTTATGTTTAGAAGAGACTTCCTTGAAACCGAAAATACCATAAAAGCGGAAAGTGCCGTCCTGGATTAACCTGTGTGGACTGCACAGGCTAATCTGGGATGACACGTTATGCACATGCATTAAGTCCGGTTTTCCAACGACGCGCCTCATATTTATTTATCTGCAAGTCAAAAAAACATACACATACAATAATGCATCACGAGCGAAAGACTTTTATTTATTTCCATAAAATAAACAGTATTTAAACAGTTAACATTTTCAACAGTACAAAACGAGCCAAAGTGACATGTTTTTTTATGTAGATTAATATCCTGCAACTTGCGCAATGCTGTGCTCATAAATCATGTACATCTCATGAAAATATGTCAAAAAAATTAAAAAAAAGCTTTGGTTTCCCATTTTTAACACTTTTTTTCTAAAAATATCATCATTTAGTATGATATCACATTGAAATACTGGATTTAGTCAGGGAAAAGTCAGGGAATTTTTGTTTGACCCAGGTGCTGGCAACCCTGTTAATGCATTCAGCAATAAATGTAGACTATAATCGCAGATAACAATAGTAACGAACACATGAAATTATGCTGATGCTTTGTTTTTGGACAGATTTCGAACAATTATGTTTTGTGACTCTAAATATTCAAACACCAAAACCATAGATGTAATATGGTAATAAGCTGATAACCTATGTTCTGTGCAGCAGACTTTGATCCTGAAGTTGTAGGTTTGATCCTATATGAACTGTAATCTTAAAGAATCCAGTCTTTGAATAAAAATGTTTGTGACACTTGCCCCAAACATAAGGAACAGCTAAACGTTTGCATGTACCCAACCGTTTAAAATGTTTAAATGTACTTGTTCGATAGACAGTTGCTTGGCCGTGGCTTTTGGCAAGTGGGTGATCGTGAAGACTGGGAATGCCATATATTTTATTGGTCTTACATTTGTTCGTGAATTTCTTAGCTCTGGATAGGTTTATAATTTACGATTTCTTATTTTGGAACTTTGATAAGTATTGTGTAAGTGCATGTTTGTCCCTCTGTGATAAGAAAAGGATTTAGATTTTGAAACCAATTCTTGTGTGTATATTGACCAACCTTGAATTTCAAACAGATTTGAATGTTTATTCCTTTTAAAACATTTGGCAATCGGATATCTAATCCGGTACAAATCAGAGTGCCAAACAATATAGGATTTCATAGGGTTGAATGACTTTGTCGAAAGAACAAAACATGTAAATTGTTTGTGTGTTTAAACTGCTTTTATATGACCGTTTTTTTTACGTTTTGGGTACCGCTCTTATATACAGGTAATTTGTCAGAAAAGGAAAACTTTCTGTGGAATCAATTAATACTGGTATCTTAATTATATCTTACGCGCTTATCACATTGTTTAAGTTTGTGAATAGTTTGGATATTTATTGGACAAATATTGATCAATCTAATGGCCGATATTGATTGTTTCATTCAGTATGGACAATTTTTGTGAAGCACGGATTAATTTTCCATATAGAAATGTATGAGCAAGATTTTAGCTCAAAAGCTTCAATTGGTTACTGGATGGGTGATGTTACAATCGTTGATACTGGAACATATTAGCTGGTTCATTACTTATTGTTGGTCCATTGATGTTTAACAGATTATATTAAATCTAATATTCTACAGAATGTGCTTAATGAATAGCTTTATACATTTTGTAACTTTATTTGTTAATGATAACGAAACAAAGTCGTTAGTAGAACTCTTTGTGCAAGTAACAATTCCCTCAATAATTAAAATGACTATAATACCAGCTTGACGGTAAATATGGTACACCACGAAACTCAAAGTGTAACAAACACCATAGTCAGAGTTGACAGATATGGTACTGACAGATAGTTTGTATAATTAATTTTAGTACAGTTTTTATCAGTAATTTAGTACATTTAATGATACCTCTCACTACATATCTGTATTAAATGGTTAATAATTTAAAAATCAACTGAGTATACAGGATCAGCCATTCTGAAAAGTGTTTGGGGATTACTGGACATAATTATGGTCCTGTGCGTGTGTCAGAATCACAGGACAGAATTCACATATACAGGACATAAAATGGATCAGATAATAGAATTGGCACATACTTTACGTTCTGAAACTTAGATTTTTTTCAGGACCGGCTGGAAAATAACCAGTCAGGTCCTTCGATCAAGCACTTTTCAGAATGTCTGCAGGATAACTGTAAGGGCATAGGCATGGAATGGTGTTTGATATGCAAAACAATCTTCTAAAGTGTTCTGGTTTACCCGACTGGCATCATAAGCTGCCCAGTTTGATCATTCTGACAGTGTATTTGGTTTCCGTTTTGTTGCTATGCTACATACGAGGCATATATACCATGTATTTACATTAAAATGTGAATGATAACCGTTGTGCCTGCAAATCTAACTGTTGTGTAAGCATAGCATAGGAGAATGTACATTGTTTGTACTTGAGAAAATGGGACCTTACAAGTTAGTACCTCAGCCTGTTCAATGCGAAAAGAAATTGAAAAAATGACAACTGTCAAATGAAATCATATCAAAATTCTTTCACAAGACAAACACTTCACGCAGTAATGATCTATGCTTCGAGTTTCATTTTAACAATCCGACTGCAATGGCGCCTGGAGTGTGTTTGTTTAGCACTTTCTATGTGCATGCTAATTTTCAGTTGAATATCTTGAGAGGAAACATTGTATGTCATGGGCAAACAAAGCATGGTGGGTAAGAGTGCGATTGCTAGGCAGGCAAGCATGGGTCAGTGCTACCTTCAAAAGAATGGGCATGACATTTTTCATGAAGACTGTAGGTGTAAAATAACATTATTGTTTAAATTGATGGTTGTTTAGAAATACAACTTGGGGTATCTAATATTTTCACAACTTAAATTCCCTGGTGACCGTGTGAAAAAATGTCAACTCGCCATTTCTGCCAGCAAATAAAGCCCAATTTCCACTTTAAACAATACCACTGTATGATACAAAATAAAAACTTATAACATGAAAAAAATATGCTGAAGAGATCAGCATATTTTTTTCATATTAGCCTCTGTAAGTTTTTGTTCATTGTTCATACAATGTTTGCACTTAAAATTTGATCTTCATTTGGTATGAATTAAAAATTATTTAAAATCTGTGATGATATCTGTAAACCTACACATTTCTAACCATACCACAGGGAGTGTGAACATTCCCATATCTGTGGGTTTCTGGTACCTTCCCTCCATTTAAAAGGCAGCCCTTGTATGCCAAAACAGGGATGCTATTGTATATGTTATATTTGATTTTTTTTTAGTCAAAATCGAGGGTTAGTGTGAAACTGTTGTATCTGCTTATCATTTTCTTGTATCTTATACAACAGTTTCACACTCAGCCCTCGAAATGTGTTGCTTTTAAATGTAAATAATTGTTGACCCATGTGGTTTTTTGCAGGTGAAAAATGGCGGCGCTAGCATTGGATCATGGCAAAGAGCCGGAGGTGGCGAGGTTCATTGATACATACAAGTACGACCAAGACATGGCATCAAAGAGGGACAAGTTTGGAGGCGGAACGGTATGGCACAGATACTTTGATGTTTTGGAATGTGTCTTTCAAGAAATTTCCAGTCATTTTTATGCCCCCGGCATCTTGATGGAGGAGGCATATAGTGATAGTCCTGTCCGTCCTTCCGTCTCCGTCCTTCCGTCTGTCCGTGACAAGGTTAAGTAGATTTTACCGTTTCGCCTAGCACCAACACCGCTTACTACAGCACTTTGATACTTACACAGTTGTTGCTTATGACCATTCCCTATCCACCCATATCACCCAACCTCACTTTGACCTTGACCTTGACCTAATTTAGACTTATAATAATTTACAAGTGCCATTTCTTGGTTAACTAGATTTTACCATTTTGTCTAGCACCAACACCGCTTGCTACAACACTTGGATACTTACACAGTTGTTGCTTATGACCATCCCCAATCCATCCAAATCACCCAACCTCACTTTGACCTTGACCTAATTTGGACTAAGAAATGGGCTATCCAGCACCAACTGGGGGCATGTGTGTTTATCAAACACAGAATCTTGTTATATTATTAAATAGTATATGTGATTTTTCAGCCAGTTTTTTTTCACTGTACGTAAAACATGCCGTATAAACTATTTAGGTCTTAAACAGGGTGGTTAAGGATGTAACAGTAGGGAAAATAATTGTGTTGATTACTAAGTTGGAAAAATATATATATTTAGAAAGATAGCGTAAAAAGAGTGTGGGCTTAAGTCTTGAGTTGTAATGCTATCTTTAAAGAATGAATGTGCTTTTGGTACAGAATTTCTCATGAAATAATATATACATCTTTTATACAATAACAGAATAAGGGATCACAGATATTCTTTATTTAAAAACACACTTCATCATGTAGAAATTGTGTAATCCATTGCCTGTACGCGTATTTTTCAGAGTCTGCCGTTAAACAGTGATGGTTATGAAGAAAGGCAGAGAGCTCTGAAGGAGGAGAGACATGGAGACTGGCTGAGGCAACAAGAGAAGGTATGCACATGTACCAGTGGGTACAGTAACTTATGTTAAAATATACAATTACACACGCGAAACCCCTGAAATATACTGTAAGAAGGGGAATGGAGAATTTAGTTTCTTGATTTGTCATTGACTACATCATCAGAAAAAAGAGGACATCAAGATTTATTCTGCATTTCTTATCATACAAACAATCTAAGAAGCTTTCCACTAAGTTTTAGCTAAAAATATGATAATTCTTGGTTTCCTTATCATGAAACAACTCAAAGGGGGGGGGGGGATTTTGAGATGTTTGTTTTGTTTTTACTACAGAACTGGGGTAACGGGACCCTATTTTTTTTCCCTAATTGACCATAACACAATTTTGGTGTAAAAAATTATACATTAAATTGAAATGGCCAACATGATTTCATTTCAGTTAAGCTTAATGTTTACCATATTCTATTGACCATAATAACATTTTTATTTTAATGACATCTCTACTTCAGTATGGTTAATTATATGACATTTACAGTGATAATTATGCTTCTTGTCCTGATTGTATTTATGGCCTTTAAACTGTGAACTAACATGGGCTCCTTGTTGCCAATATAGAAAAAATATAGCTTAAGGTGGAAATGCTTTTTCTAACAGCAGGCTCAAATGTCAGTGACTTTGGAGCAATACTAATAGCTTTGAAAATAGTTGGAAAAAAATGCCTGGTTGCTGTTGACCATAGATCTAAGATGTGATATTTTCCATTAAAAGGATTTAAGTGTTCCCCACCCACTAAAAAATCCACTAGCTCCAATTCCGTTTGGACCACAAAGTGCGGCGGACTATGAGCAAGAAATTCAGAGAATGACCGACAGATACCACAACAGATATAATGAGGTTTTATTTGAAGCACATAATGAGGTGACAGTACATTAGTGGTGATCTTGTTGCATTTTGTTACGCCTTAGCACTTGGTGAAAGTGACACCGGTGAAAAATGTTTACAATGAACGTTTCTGTTGAACGCAGTTAGCCCTCGATGCATTAGAATGAAGCAAACTTCCGAATTTTTTGTGTTTTGTCGCGTGCGAGGGCTGACTGTTTTGTCGTGTGCGAGGGCTGACTGTTTTGTCGCGTGCGAGGGCTGACTGTTTTGGGGATTAAGGATGGAACTGGACTGGCTATGCAATTGTTTCCAATTGTAATTATACTTTCAAAGTATCCTTAAACTGATCCTTTTTTTCTTGTCAAAATTTGATGTGAATTTGTGTTACAGCAGTTCAAGTTGCAAGCTAAATGCTTATGTCTTCCAAAATTATGAGTGACATTTAACTGTTTAACACTTTTATGTAATATAGTTTACAACAATTTTAAAGCATTTCAAATTGTTCATGTCCCTAATAGTTCAATGTCTCTTAAATAGCAAAGTTTCTTGTACCCTTGAATAGCCAAGTTGTGTAGCCTGCCCTTGACAAGCCAGGTTTTGTTGCCTGCCCTTGAATAGCCAAGTTTTGTAGCCTGCCCTTGAATAGCCAAGTTGTGTGGCCAGCCCTTGAATAGCCAAGCTGTGTGACCTGCCCTTGAATAGCCAAGATGTGTGGCCAGCCCTTGAATAGCCAAGCCGTGTGACCTGCCCTTGACAAGCCAAGTTTTGTAGACTGCCCTTGACAAGCCAAGTTTTGTAGCCTGTCCTTGAATAGCCAAGTTGTGTGACCTGCCCTTGAATAGCCAAGTTGTGTTGCCTGCCCTTGAATAGCCAAGCTGTGTGACCTGCCCTTGAATAGCCAAGTTGTGTAGCCTGCCCTTGAATAGCCAAGTTTTGTAGCCTGTCCTTAAATAGCCATGTTTTGTAGCCTGCCCGTGAATAGCCAAGTTTTGTAGCCTGCCCTTGAATAGCCAAGTTTTGTAGACTGTCCTTGAATAGCCAAGTTTTGTAGCCTGCCCTTGAATAGCCAGGTTTTTTAGCCAGCCCTTGAATGGCCAAGTTGTGTGACCTGTCCTTGAATAGCCAAGTTGTGTGACCTGCCCTTGAATAGCCAAGTTGTGTGACCTGTCCTTGAATAGACAAGTTGTGTAACCTGTCCTTAAATAGACAAATTTTGAGCCCCCTCAATAGCCAAGTTTGTTGGCCTTAGAATGGTGAAGTGTTTTGGCTCCTTGAATAGCCAAGTATAGTAGGCCAATGAAAAGTCAAGTCTTGTACCCCTAAAATGCATTTTTTGTACCCTTTGAAAAATCATGTTTTTCCTCTTGAATAGTTTTGTGGCCGGCCCCTGGAAAGTCAAATTGTGTGCCCCTGGAATACCCAAGTTTTTTTTAGGTCCTGAATTGCGATTTAACTGTATTAAATATGCTTGACAGCCTGCGGTGATAAGAAATGCCTTGTTGGAGCAGGTACCAGTCAGTATGGCGTGTAGTAGGACTACTACTACTACTATAGTTGATTAAAGAAATAATTTTCTATTTGTCGTTGTTTATTGGCCATTAAACAATGATTTGGAGTTCTGATGCATTGGAATTAAACCACGAGGACGTAAGCCTGTGTTGTTTAATAGCTATGCATCAGAAGGACAAAGAGTTGTTTATTGGCCGTTAAACAACGATAATGCGAAAAATATTTTGATTCTAACATGATTTGACATATATTTTTGCAATTTTAATTGGAACTACTTTTTACTATGCTCTGATCTGAATCAGGACTTCTTTTTGCGTTGTTTATTGGTTTAACAACGATAATTTTGTTCTTTGTCTATAGCAAAAATAGCCAATATCATGTTAGAATATGCAATAACTGATCTTAAATATTTTTGGGAATATTTTTGCATGGTGTTATGATATTTTGGATTATTTTAATCGGACAGTAGTGCATGATTTTCTTGCATGTCGGGTTCGGATAGGTAACTAGATGAGTGTGTATGTGTCCCTGTTAACCGTGAAACTGTCATGAGTCCGCAGCTTACGTTGTATTCATTGTTTTCAACGCATTATATGACCCACACTGTAACTCATTGCTGACCCTTTGTTTGTAATACAGCAAACCTTTTATAATGTATTGTAGTATTCTTCTGTTTTCGTTAACACTTTTTATCCGTTATATGTGTAATTTATAATCTAATGAGCACTTAGTCCAATGTAGTGCTCTTTTAAAGAACAAAACAACTACATAATAAGTCATATTAATTATTACGTAAAACATCTTACATATAGGAAATGAAACATACAATCACATTTTAAAAAATGACAAAAATGATGCCAAAACGTACTTACATGGGTTTTATAGAGTCATGACTATTTACATAGAAACAAAATTTGAAAAAAATGTATGGGCTCAATTTATGGTTCTCCCTCATTGTTGTAATGGAGTTACAGTGTAGCTTTAATAAACTTTTTTAACTCACATTCATTGGAATCATTAATTTTCCAAATCAGGGATGAGTGTTCAAAGATCAGTAATAAGTTTTTTATCCATTAATGGGATTTGTGTATACATTTCTCTATATAATTTTTCCAGCATTTTTTCTTTACCATAAAATTACATTTGGGTTAAGTGTGAAACTATTGTATCTGATGTAGAAATGTTAAGCAGATAGAACAGTTTCACACTCACCCCTCAAAATGTGTCACAACACTATCAACTATCTGTAGCTGCCCATGTATTCCTGTAGACTTGTTTCTGATTCTCTCTAGCCGCATGACCCAGTCTATTATAGAGTGGGGACACCCGAGCAGGGGTTTCCCGGACTGGGAAGTTATGAACAGAAGCGACATGAACGTAATCTAGTTCGGCAAAAAGAATATAATGAACTTTTAAAGAAGGTATTGTAGAAGTATCCTAGACCGCTACCCGTTCATACCCTGTTTTCTGTGTGCACACTTGCCGATATTATTTTGTAGAGTAGACTCCTTTTTGCACATTTTTCTTTTCTTTGGGTTCTTTTAGAGAGGGATTATTGTAATAACTAGCTTCCATGACATTTTCAATGTCTAATGTGTGAAACAAGTTTTCTCAACATGATTTAGACTACTATAGAAGCAGATTTGTAATTAAAATAAAATGTTTTACAGCATTGAAAAAATTTAATATGAAGCTTTTTGCGGGAAAAATAAAAGAAAAACATGAGATTTGTGTATATTATTTTGTTTTCAATTAAAAAAATATCCATATATCAATAAGAGGAGGTTATGTAATGTTAGCTTAACCTGAAGAATTTTAATTCAGTAAAGTTAGTGAAGAAATGGGGACCAGTTTCACTAATTAGGTACATAAATGTTGAGAAAATCAATTTCACAAATTTACCTTGTTAACCATGTTTACTTTCAGCCATATATGATGTGCCTTTAATAATTGATTTTTTTTCAAATATTATAAATATTAGAGCAGAAATACACAAACTTAAATGCCTTGGAAAAAATGTGCTTGCAAACCTCCAGATTACATCCAGCATTTCATAACTGAACAATATCAGTCTAGCATTGCAGAGTTTGTAATATTCATCCAGCAATGATATAGCAAGCAATACTTATCCAACATTACACAGTATACAATACTCATCCAGTGTTACACAGTATACAATACTCATCATGCATTACTCATCCAGCATTACACAGTATACAATACTCATCCAGCATTACACAGTATACAATACTCATCCAGCATTACATAGTATACAATACTCATCCAGCATTACACAGTAAACAATACTCATCCAGCATTACACGGTATACAATACTTATCCAGCATTACACAGTATACAATACTCATCCAGCATTACATAGTAAAATACTCATCCAGCATTACATAGTATACAATACTCATCCAGCATTACACAGTATACATTACTCATCCAGCATTATATTGTTTACAATATTCATCCAGCATTACATAGTATACAATACTTATCCAGCATTATATTGTATACAAGATTCATCCAGCCTTACATAGAATACAATACTCATCATGCATTACACAGTATACAATACTCATCCAGCATTACATAGTATACAATACTCATCCAGCATTACACAGTATACAATACTCATCCAGCATTACACAGTACACAATGCTCATCCAGCATTACACAGTATACAATACTCATCCAGCATTACACAGTATACAATACTCATCCAGCATTACACAGTATACAATACTCATCCAGCATTACACAGTATACAATACTCATCCAGCATTACACAGTATACAATACTCATCATGCAATACACATCCAGCATTACACAGAATACAATACTCATCATGCAATACTCATCCAGCATTACATAGTATACAATACTCATCCAGCATTACATTGTATACAATACTCATCCAGCATTACACAGTATACAATACTCATCCAGCATTACACAGTATACAATACTCATCCAGCATTACACAGTATACAATACTCATCCAGCATTACACAGTATACAATACTCATCATGCAATACTCATCCAGCATTACACAGTATACAATACTCATCCAGCATTACACAGTATACATTACTCATCCAGCATTACACAGTATACAATGCTCATCCAGCATTACACAGTATACAATACTCATCATGCATTACACAGTATACAATACTCATCATGCAATACTCATCCAGCATTACACAGTATACAATACTCAGCATGAATTACTCATCCAGCATTACACGGTATACAATACTCATCCAGCATTACACAGTATACAATTCTCATCCAGCATTACATACTATACAATACTAATCCAGCATTACACAGTATACAATACTCATCCAGCATTATATTGCATACAATATTCATCAAGTATTACACAGTATACATTACTCATCCAGCATTACACAGTATACATTACTGATCATGCATTACATAGTATACAATACTCATCCAGCATTACACAATATACAATACTCATCCAGCATTACATAGTATACAATACTCATCCAGCATTATATTGCATACAATATTCATCAAGCGTTACATGATATACAATACTTATCGAGCATTACGTAGCATGAAATACTTATCCAGCATTGCATAGCATGCAATATTCACCCAGCATAACATTGCACACAATACTCAACAAACATTACATTGCACGCCATTTTCATTCAGCATTAAATGGTCTGTAAATGCAGTGTCCATCCATCATTTAACACACTAAGCATTATTTGTCGGTTATGCATAATGTGCAGTTATCACACAACTCTGCATAATGTGCAATTCAGTGTTACATTATGGTAGTATCTGGGCTGGTATTCACAAAGCTCCCAAGGGAAATCTTAACTTAAGTTGTACTTAAGTGAAAATTTCAGATCAAATTATCTATGTGAAATCCAATGATTTATGTACAAAGAAGGCTGCAATGCTAAACTTGTAAGCAATATTTACACGTGTATAACATTTTAATGTTAAAAGACCTATACACGAAACAGCCAGAGACTTAAGGAATTTTATGAATTTAAGGAATTTACTTAAGTTTTCCCTAAGGAGCTTTGTGAATACGGCCCTGGCCAACATTTCAAGATTAATTTTCTCATTCTTACACATTTGCAACTTCTGTCCAACATGTAATAGTGTGCATTATCATGCCAAGGTATCGAAAATTAATACATTATTTCACAGTGTGTTATGTCCAACAAAGATTTCATAGTATCGCATAACCATGCATTTGAATATAATTTGCAATTTCCATCTAATATTACAATGCTAGTAGTGATGCTCAAATAACGCCACTATTTAACTTAATTTGCTACATTACTATTAAAAAAGTGTGTGTTGAATGTTTCTTCTTCACTCATTACCCTGTTTTGTTCAGCTAACTTCATGCATAGCTTTGCTGAGTGCTATTAACTTCTAACTAAACATAACAAATATAAACATAATTATCAAATAATTTGTATTAAAACTACTTTGATATATTCATTTACAAACATGTTGCTCAGCATTTGAAATGAATGCATTACTTACCGTTACTTAGAATTCTATCTTTATTTTTAGGTTAGCATACTGCAGTCATAAAATTTATTACTTAGTTTGTATATTAGTCATTTCACTTATTTTTTTATATAAATATATTCAGATAGCATAATATAGTCAATGTTTATTGACAGTATATATATATTAATAGATATATGTACATAGTAGTTGTTCCAAAGGTACCCAATCCACTGAAATAATAATTCTCACATGACTTAACGCTTTTGTGTGTATTTCATGCTTAGCAACGTGAGGTGGAACGTCAGAAGTTCGAAGCGCGTCGCCACTCCCCGCAGCGTGCACCCCAACCCCCTGGCGTCCCCCAGGTCGACTACAACAGCAACATGGAAGCCGCGAAGGCGGAGGACCGCAAGGCGTACCAGGACTACATGGTGAGAAACGGGTGTTAGTGGCGGCTGTTAGTGGCAGCTGTTAGCGGCGCATTAATGTGTCTGTTTTATAGCAGTATGAAACATAAAGGGTTGAGTGTTAAACTATTGTATCTGATATGAAAGTGTTTTGCATGTACAACAGTTTTGAAGTCAAGCCTAGACATGTATTGAGATCTAAAATACAATTCATGTTGTTTATATATTGGCAATATAATTTGCACTCATACATTTGTCGTACAAGAACTACATTTTAAAACATTGGTGTTAGCAGCTGATAGGCACGGATAAAATTGTCAAACTTTAAAGCGTGAAATAAAGTTTTAACACATTAAAAATGTTCTAATGCCCGTGAAATTGCTAAATTAAAACGCTCAAATACCAGTAAGAAATTGCTTATGTAATTGCATAGGCTGAGTATGGAGTCATACATTCAACTGTGTTAATTAAAGGAAACATGCATTAAGATCTAAAATACAATTCAAGTTTGTTTTTTTATGTAAACTGAATACATTTGGCCTTTATGATGAGAGATGCTTGTACTTTGCTGATATAACACATAAAATTCTCTATGTATTAGCTAAAATTGTCAAACTTGTATGCATACCCTATCAAACATAGTTTTAAGACATGAACATGTTTAAAATACGAATATTTTGTTCACAGATGTTAAACATGTTATATCATAAGTGGCATGGCTCAATTTAACATGTACTAAAACTAAGAATACTATTTAACTGTTGTTTAGTCTACATTATATTAATATAATGTCTAGTGATTTTTATAAAGTGATTTGAAGCAGATCTGATGAAAAACATCCTTACTACATTGTCTTGCATGACAAGCATGGAGATTTCTTCTGTTTTTCGTAGTTTAGTACTTATCTGAGAATTCATAATTATAATCAGAGATGGTAGTGAACAAAATTAGCTCCTTCCTGTATTTTTCATTATCTTTAATTCTAAATAGCACATCATTTTGGTCAGTTCCTTTAAACAAATAAATCGTTCTCAGTTTCCACGTAAGTAAAAAAATCCATTACTTGTAATCTGGTAAATATTACTAGCCCAAACTCCATGTTACTGGCCAGTCAAAAACATTTAGGTGGCAAGTAGAAACCTGAATTGTGTGGTCACTTTTCCTGGACTTCTTACACCGTTACTGGCTTGGTCCGACGTCTTTCAGTCGTTCACGGAAACTGCAATGAGTTGTCACATTAAACTTCCAAATTCAATGAATCATAACTTCGTTGTCAGGATGTAATAATTTGGAACTGAGCAAAATGTGTGTTGGTTATTCTATGCATAATGCACCTATCTATATTTTCCTGTAGAGGAGGAATGGCTGGCATATATGGGACTATAGACTGAAAGCGTTTCCCGACATGTGGAATTTGACACGCTCAATTATTTCAAGTCAGGGGTGGGTGGGGGGGGCGGGGAATAGACTTTAGTCGGATTATAGATCCAGGTAAGCTTGGCTCCCCCAGGGCCATTTGATACAAGCATCTCCCACTGTGGGGATTTAAACAAGAAAACCTAAAAAAATAGTATAAATCAAATTCCCCTGGGTAAGCCCGATGTTCGCCCCCCGGAGGAAAATATTGGTAGGTGCATAACATGAGTATCTTTTTGACCACAATGTTTTATTTCACCTTTGTCAAGGGCAAATACCAATACCCGCAAAACGCTCCTGTAAAACCTCCCATAAATTATGAGGAGAACAAAAAAGTATTAAATGAGGAGAGGAAACGGGAATATAACGATTTAATGGAGAAGGTAACTCAGTCACCACTGCACATGATGTAGTTGTCTCCCTTTGTAGAGCACTCGGTCTTCAGTACCTCTGGTTGTAGCTTTAATATTTTTATGCAGTCTTATCACTTTCACATGTTTAAACTGCTTTCCACACATTTGTAGCACATGGACTGTATTTTGATCTTTTGTGATTCTGCTATTAATTCAACTAACCCTAAAGCAGACAAAATAATTTGTCTTATAGGTAAATGTTTTCAGATTACAGAACTTAGTTCTGAGTCCAAAGTTGCCTTGGTATTTCTACGTACTGTTTTTGTCAATAATAAAAGTGTTTTAATCAAAACCTTTATTACAGTAATGTACAATAATTATTCGTGAAAGCATCCTAAATATGGCTGCTTATGGACTGAATCTTAATAAAGATTAATACTTTCAAACTTATGTGTCGTAATTTAATTGGTACTCTATAATTCTAATTTTATGGCATCAATATGTGGGCTTCATTTGAAATGTTTTGTCTTTTCTACTAAGGGGGAAAAAAATTATTTGTTTCAGGTTACCCAACCTACCCTAAAAAAATGCCCCGACCATAAAACAATTTTTTCAGTGGGTCAGATATTTTTTTGTTTATTTTACTTTTTTCCAATAATTAAAAGTTTTTTGGATAAATAAGTGTTTTGTTTGATAGCATCCACTTCAAAACAATGTTTTATGATATTAGAGACATGTTTTGAATATTCATTCAGTTTTAGAATCTTCAGGTTGACAATGTACCAAATAAAAAAACAATTAATAATAATTTCCCTACCTACTTACCCTATTGTTTTTTGGGGGCACATAACCTGAAACAAACATTTTTTTTTACTCCTAAGTTGAGCTGTATTTTAAGCTCAGCCATTGATAGGTTACATCAAGGTTAAGTTTTTATAGGTCACCCTTTGAAAATGGCCATTTGTTTTAATGTTTCTGACCTTTTCTAAATAAATTTGTTTCTGACATTCTCTAAATATATTTTGTTGTTTTGACTGCAACACATTATTTTCACCAGTTTGTTTTTTGGAGCAGAAAAACAACTGAAAAGTACAGAGCTCCAGATAACTTTTTGTGTTTGAAGGGTAAATGTACATTCTGAACAAGAATTTATGGGGGTAAATGTACGCTCAATCCAAAATGTGTTCTTTCAGTTCGAAAGTAATAACGAAAATTGGTCAGATTAAAATTGTGAAAAAATGCAATGTAGTAATGTTAAATAATGTAGTAGACATTTCAAAAAGATAATACACATGATTTAAATGAGGAATTTACACATCCACACCCCGTAAACAGTCGGATAGCATTTAAATTTGAAATTGTGTGCGTAAAATGTACACAATTTTATTTTCTGTATGTATCCTGTGATTTTCCTTGCGTACATTATGCATGTACTCACCTTATCTGGTCGTCTGAAGTATCAAAAACCATTTTGGCATTGTGATTTTTGTTTAATGACTTTGCACCCACAGCTTCAGTAGTAATGAGTCTGGTTAGTTTTTGGTTGATAATTCTTTTGAGGCACCCTGATGTTTTCTTTTTCTTCAGTGCCATTACTTTACTTTGTTTATAAGGAGTGTGTTATGTCATCAAAACTCTTTGTCGTGCACACTTTTACTTGGATGTCTTGGGGTGACTGTTCTTTAAACTTTTAAATATTTATTAAGAATCAACATTCATATCCATTTTACTTGTATGTATGCCTGGCAGTTTTATTTCTTGTGTTGTTTTTTCAGCTAAAATACAAGAATAAATCATTGTCATTTTTAGATGTTACTGAAATTGCGTCTGATCCATACCGAATCTGTGTTTTAGTTGTAGAAACTTGTTAATTCATGGTGACATCCAGAATATGAATGTACCGAAAATTCTCTAGGTTTTCATTATATATTGTTTATATTTTTCAATTAAATATATTGCAATGAAGTATGCTTTTCATCACATAATACTTGTTTTTATGTTATCTTGATTGATTAATACAAGCTTGTTTGTCTTTCAAACAATACCATTTTTTATGGAAATAGCATTAAGCATACAAATCCTCCATTTGAATCAAAAGCCTCTGTGCTGTCAGGTGATTGTTTTACTTTTATAGAGTGGGCACAGCACAAAACTGAGATTACATTAAATTGTTTTCCACTGAGAATGCTAAAAGGGTTGCTCTTGGAGATCACATGAAAACTTGGCATCTCCTTATGTGTTAAAGCTTCTGAAAGTCATCCTGTCATATCAGAGCCCAGTACAGATCCTGATCAGTCAATGAACATCTGTGCATCCTGGTCAGGATTCTGTTATGTAAGATCCAGGCCCATTGTCCATAAAGCTTCTAAGGATGGTCTTAAGGTGTACTTCAGTGAAAACCACAATTCCCATGTGAAATGTAGGATATATTCAGAAGAAACTGTTAAATATTTACTACATAAAATATTTCAATGCAAATTGTACTGTTCAGTGACACTGCTTACTTTCATAGGTTTTTTATGATTTTTTTGCCATTAAATGTCTGATGCCTCCATTTGATACAAAAAATATAAATAATACATGATATGATATTTCAAAGTGTAAATTGTCTGAGAACTCCTTT
Organism: Congeria kusceri; assembly: GCA_027627225.1. Classification (NCBI taxonomy): domain Eukaryota; kingdom Metazoa; phylum Mollusca; class Bivalvia; order Myida; family Dreissenidae; genus Congeria; species Congeria kusceri. The sequence continues at coordinate 72,021,756 of CM051032.1, read as the reverse complement.
ATTGTATGTACGGTACATGTAATAATATCACAAATATAGTGGTTCTTCCTTATGTTGTATTTTATTACTAACATTCCTTTGAGAGTATTTTCTTCTGTTGGTGCTACAGCTTTATTAGTAGTGCCTGGACAGTGGATATATTAAAATGGTAAAGGGATATCAATGCTTTCTCTAAACAATGCCTACTAACCGATCAACAGTAAAACAATTAGAAGAACGCATTCCTTTCAAATGTCACCCCTCGTAATATGATACACAGGTTTCGTATGCTTTGATGCATTTAGAGATTATTTTTTCGAACAAACAATATCTTAACATTGGGGTCCTAGTTACATGAAAACTAACACAATTCATTATCGGTGAAATTTATAATATGGATAGCCAACGGTATGTAGTGTTTGATTTTATCACATCATTCATAAGTTGGTTTTGTTTTTTTTAATTTTTCATGGTAAAATTTATGTTGTTTACTCTTGAGAATAGCTAATGTCTTTATGAATGTTTGCCTTGAATATTTTGTACTTATTTTATACCATTTTTGACACAGTAACACCACCAGTCCAGACCGTCAGTTGATAGGAGAAAGAAATAAAAACATCTCTTGAAATTATGACAGTAATATGTAAAAATGATAATAGCCCTTTTGTTTGTAATTTATATATGTGTTTTTGTAGGTTTAGTCAATTTCAAGTTCAGTTTAATGTGAAACTGATGTTATCTTATTTTTATTACTTATTGCTTTGGTAGTAGACTTAAAAAAAATGAAACTGAACTTCTAGTGTCATAACTTTGTTTTGGTGAGACTGTACATTACTTATCAATTAGAAGTTTATTTCCCATCATTTTCAGATTTTCTAAATTGAATGAATGCCAGAAAACAATCTGAATCAACCAAGAACCATATTTGTTCAGAGAATAAGACCAATTTTTACTTGGATGTCTTATTCCAACTTCATTGTCATCAAATGATTTTAAACTTACAGATTTGTCATTTTTATAATGTTAAGGAAATCTGACAAGCACATTTAAAATGATATTCTTAATTAGAAAACAAAAGTAGCATGTCTATAAATGTATATCCACAAACGGACTAACAGAGAAAAGGTCATAATGAAGAACATACCCCTAGATGTTTAAAGATGCATTGCTCTTTTTAGTGGATAAATGAAGAAAATCTTAAATACAAACTAAAATACAAGTTGTACTGTGACGATGTTATTAGAACACACTTATAATTTTTAAAATCACCCTCAAGATTTTTCTTCTGTTTTACATAAAGTGCCTATTATATAGTCTTTTTTGTTACTATACTACCAGTTCGGGGCCCGTATTTACCAACCTATTATTAGACATAAGACTGAGCATAAAGAATATACTTGAAACTGTTCTGTTCTGAAAGCGCTGTAAATTTGAATCTTTCTAGGTATTCACCCACTATAATTACAGCATTCTTGATTTAGAATGATTTGTTATGACTTATACAACATTGATTCCCAGCATATTTGCAAACATAGAAGTAACTTTCTTGTGTCTAAGTCTGTTCTTTATTCTGAAGTCTAAGAATGGGTTGGTGAATTCGTGCTGTGAAGGTGTGACTATATTGTGTGGTATTGATAATTTGCTTAATTTAAAAATACTGCATGTTTCTATGTGACATTGCATGATGTAATAATGCTTCATGTTTTTGCGTGTAGAAAGCCAAAGAGGAGCGTTACTGGGCGATGCGAGGTCGACCTGTGACTCCACCCGGCGGTCTTAATATCGGAAACTACGATCGACAACTCAAGGAAACAGCCCCGCAGAAAAAGAAGGAATACAAGGAAATGTTGGACCAGGTGGGTGAACTGTCTCGCACGTGTCTAGTAGAGTGTGGTGTGGTGAATAACAGTTGTTAACGAAACATAGAGTGGCCTAGAATGGCAGTTTGCTGCCCACCTTTTAAAATTTGATATTGAAAATTTGTACATGTTTTTTTTTTTTTTTCGAAAATTCTGGATTTATCTGGTTATTATTTACTTGGCGAGGGTTATGCGTGAAATTATTGTATCTGATATACTGGTGAGCGAGTATTTGTCGGACGAAATATGCATTTATTTTGGGACAGTTTTAATTCATGAACAAACTCAACGATGAAAATTCGCATGTAACTTACTGGGTTCATCACCCGTTTGCCTATGTAAACAAAATAAGTGTCACTTGTGCGCATGCGCAACAATAGAGGCCAAGAAAGGGGTACATAAAACACGGTCTTTTTCATGTTGACAGTAGTATTGTCCGGACGTTTTTTTTAACTGTGAAATATACGGAGAAATGCTTTATAACTTTATTTAAGCTATATAAGAAAACAAATAAATTATCAGATGCGCAATTTATTTCAGAATAATACCACTTTATCAAATGATTTAATATTAACTAGAGAATATAAGTTAGGCTTTCAAACAAATACTGAAGCATGACGTTTTAAAGAGTTAACTAGACGTTACGTATCTATGTAGCTACTACGCACGTTCTTAACGTCGTAAGCGGGATAAATAATGTTCTGACAGAGTTGGTCTTCTATAATAAGCAGACAGCCAAAACTATCGCGCATGCGCACATCATTTTATTTCCCCAGACAGCAGTTTTATGCGTTTCAGACTATCAAAGTAAACATTTGGGTTTTACCCAAAAAAATTAACTCACTTTTTGAAGAAAATCGAAACATACTTGTAAATGCAAGCTTTGTATTATGAATATAAAATATGAAAAGCGGTTACAAAACGCGAATATTTAAAAACGTCTGGACAATACTACTGTCCGACAAATACTCGCTAACCAGTAGAAATGTTAAGTAGATACAATAGTTTCACGCTCAACCCTTGATGGATACTTTTTGGATTATAAATGGTTTTTGTTATAAGTTATATTACTAAATCTGTTTGAAAAAAACAAAACAACATGTTCTTACCAAAAATACATTAATTAAATATTTCTGCAAGAAAGTGGCCAAGATTTTCATCTCTGTTGGAATGTTTTGTTGCATTTTGTCAGAGCTCCAGATAAGGTTTTGTGCTTAAGATTCCATCAATATTCTTGTTTATGGTAACCATCACCTGCAGTTTCAATTCGTAATGGGTAATTAGCAATCTATAAAGAATAAAACAAAGGAGGTGTGTCGTAGGAAAACCAGGCTTAATGCATGTGCATAAAGTGTTGTCCCAGATTAGCCTGTTCAGGACGGCACTTTCTGCATTTTTTTGTATTTTCTGTTTCATGGACGTCTCTTCTAAAGATAAATCCACTGTAGGCAGAAAGTGCCGTCCTGAATTAGCCTGTGTGGACTGCACTGGCTTATCGGGGATGACACATAACACACATGCTTTAAGGCTGGTTTTCCTTGTACACGCCTCAAAAGAATGCTTTATCCGTTTGTGTACATATTGATTATAGCATTATACAACACTAATTGACTAGGCATGCTGTCAATGGCTGTGTTGCTTCTTTCAAAGTGTGTTTGAAGTGGATATGATGTAACATTCCTCTGTTGTACTGCTGTTACAATTAATTACAAACTTTTATAATTTCATGGCAAAAAACAAAAAGAAATACAATTCATTCCCTACACAATAAAGAACTTTATGTACATCATTCGCCACTGATTTTACCACATTGATGTATTAAACAAATGATTTCAAATATCATAGGCCATTTACCATAATTATTCACAAGTTGCTGGAAGATAAACACCAGGGCTTTGAAAATGGTTGGTTGTTTCCTTAAATTATGTACTATGCTCATTTAGGAAGGAATTTCAATTATCTTCAGCTCTGGTGACCTATTAACATATTAACAGTGTGCTAAAGCAGAATGCGTTCACTACTAAAATAAAATGTTCAAACACTTTGGCCAATAATTGCATGGTGTGAAATAATATTGCCATACACTGTTTGCAATGCAATGTCTAACACCTAAGCATTTTTGCTGCAATTCTAGCAAAAGGGCTTGGTAAAGGTCACGGCTTCAACAAGACCAAAGGTGGTTCTTGCCAGGCCTACTGGAAGAGGCAGAACACCCTCAGTCTATGCAGAGATTGTTAAAAATACTTTTTTTCAAGTTTTCTTTTTCTTACATGGAATATTTGCAATTCTAGCAAAAGTCTGAGCAGTTGAGGTTGCGGGCATTCGAACGCCAGGCGGAGGTGTCGCCCAGTCACGTTAATTACCGCGAGGAAGAGCGCCCCTTGGTGGGCTCTCCGAGAGATATAAACTATTACTTGCACGAGGTGAGGGTATGGCTAGAGTTCTCTCCCTTTGTAGATATTCTCTTACTTACGCACCTTGGATGGCTGTATAATCTCACGTGGGCTTGTAGCGACTATTATATTCATTACAATCAACATTCTGGTCAGCATTGCTAGAACACATCAATTTTTCTGTTCTTTTTTGTACATTTTACCATGGTAGTTGAACCTCTTTTGTTAACTGTAGAATATTTTGTTTTTGTTACATTTAAGGTATTACAAAATCTGGGCCGTGTCCAAAACCACTTTTACAATTTTAGTAATCAAAACAAACTCGTTCCAATATTACTTTACCTGTATGTACCTACCCTCTTACTTTACCTGTATGTACCTACTCTCTTACTTTACCTGTATGTACCTACCCTCTTACTTTACCTGTATGTGCCTACCCTCTTACTTTACCTGTATGTACCTACCCTCTTACTTTACCTGTATGTACCTACCCTCTTACTTTACCTGTATGTACCTACCCGATAAATATTTTGAGTCTCTTGTTGCCCTACTAATAGAAAGGTAATTTATTTTATAGCAAATTTCTTTTGATTTTGTCTTAATTGTATAGTTGTAAAATCCAAATTGCATGAGTTCTGAAAAATTTCTTCTCGCTGCATCTGGTTTATTTGTTTTGTGTATATCTTTGGTGTGATTTATTTATTTATTTATGTATTTATTTCTTTATTTATTTAATTAATTATTTATTTATTTTTATTTATTTTTTTATTTTTTTTATTTTTTTTTCATTTTTTTATTTATTTATTTAAAGTTAAATTTAATATGTGCATTCACATGTTATTGAGTTCAGACATATATGAATCTTCTCTGTGGTGTACAACCACCATCTAGTCTTTCTATGTGTATGCATAATTCTGTTCAAAGTGAGATTGATATAATGTTTCTACATTTTGATTGATTTTCAATATTCAGTAGTATCTCAAAAATGTCCTGTGTGAGCACACTTGTGTATGGCTTAGAAAAGCACTTGCTAACTGCAAAGCATTCCTCTTGCCAAGCACAGAAAGAGGAGAAAAAACACAAGTTTCGGCGGGATTTGAAAGCACGTCCCTCTGGTCCCAGGCAGTCCTCTGACAGCGATACTCACCAATCTACAAACCTCAATGACCCACAGTTGAAAGCGTTTCTTGAAGTTGAGCGTGAAAAACGCCGCGAGCAGAAACGCTACGCAGACGAACTGCTGCAGGTACCAAGAGCTGCTGGCTTCATAGGGCGCTACATTTACACGTAGAGCCTTTGTGTACTCATAATCTCTAATAGAGACTCGCATAGCTAGACTAGGATCTGACACAAGAGGCAGTTAGTTTCATCCTATGTGTGGTTGCTCTTGCCACTGACCTCTGTGAATTTCAGTGATTTCTTTGCAGGGGCAGCATACTGTGGGATATGGCGAATTTTTCATGATAACCAGCAAAATTATGAACTCAGTGAGGTATTGTAGCTAGTAGTCATCATAGTTTTGTCTTAGCTTTACTATTACAGTATTGTTTTTAATGCCAACTAAAATAACACAATTTTTTTTTCATTGATTCATTGTTATTCATTGATATTGCAGTTCAGGATGCTAGTCATTTCTGCAGGTCAATATGTCGATCCTTTATCTACACTAATAATCAATTTCCTGTTTGCATTAAATTAATCACTTATAAAAGACAAGATGTTGCTTTTGAGCACAATAGTTACAGTTGATTTACTAGTGAGACATTTATAATCATCCACAAATTGCTCAAACTGGCTCCGTTCAATAGTAATTTCTTCACCTGTTAGATAGTAATTTCTTCACCAGTTAAATAGCAGCAATTAAATAAGGTCATCCAGACACATTGTCTCATTTCTGCTTTGAAGTCCAGTCAGTTCAAAACCTGCCAAGACTTAGACAAAATTGTCTCATTGGTTCTTTATTACAGATGTGGATGTATCTTCTCTCCCTGATTGGTTCTCTATCCAAGGCATAGATGTTTCTCCTATCCATAATTGGTTCTTTCTTGCATATGTGGATGTATCTCCTATGCATGATTGGTTCTTTCTTGCAGGTGTGGATGTATCTTCTGTCCATGATTGGTTGTTTATTTCAGATGTGGATGTATCTCCTATCCATGATTAGTTCATTCTTGCTAACATGGATGTATCTTTTGTCCTTGATTGGTTGTTTCTTGCAGATGTGGATGTATCTCCTATCCATGATTAGTTCTTTCTTGCAGGCATGGATGTATCTTCTGTCCCTGATTGGTTGTTTTTTTGCAAATGTGGATGTTTCTTATGTCCATGATTGTTTCTTTGTTGCAGATGTGTTTGTATCTTCTATCCATGATTGGTTCTTTCTTGCAAACATGGATGTATCTTCTTTCTATGATTCGTTCTTTCTTGAAACATGGATGTATCTTCTGTCCATGATTGGTTCTTTCTTGCAGATGTGGATGTTTCTTCTGTCCATGATTGATGCTTTTTTGCAGATGTGGATGTTTCTTCTGTCCATGATTGTTTCTTTCTTGCAGGCATGGATGTATCTTCTGTCCTTGATTGGGTCTTTCTTGCAGATGTGGATGTATCTCCTATCCGTGATTGGTTCTTTCTTGCTAACATGGATGTATCTTCTGTCCATGATTGGTTGTTTCTTGCAGATGTGGATGTATCACCTATCCATGATTGGTCCTTTCTTGCAGGCGTGGATGTATCTTCTGTCCCTGATTGGTTCTTTCTTGCAGGCGTGGATGTATCTTCTGTCCATGATTGGTTGTTTCTTGCAGATGTGGATGTATCTCCTATCTATGATTGGTTCTTTCTTGCAGGCATGGATGTATCTTCTGTCGATGATTGGTTCTTTCTTGCAGGCGTGGGTGTATCTTCTGTCCCTGATTGGTTCTTTCTTGCAGGTCTGGATGTATCTTCTGTCCCTGCTTGGTTCTTTCTTGTAGACGTTGATGTATCTTCTGTCCCTGATTGGTTTTTACTTGCAGGCGTGTGGTATCTTCTGTCTCTGATTGATTCTTTCTTCTTGAGTGTCTGTTTATGGACTTGGTCTCATCTCCTCTTTATCTTTTGTGTCCTTCTCAACTCTTCATTGCTAGTGGATGTACACATACTTAGCTACATCATAGCTTGTGTTGCCATAGTAACTGTATCAGTCTCCAAGACAATCTCTTCCATGGTCTTCATGGTAACAAACCCAACTTTGTCTCCAAACCACCTTTGAGTTGCCATGAGATCTGTTTCCATAGAGATTATCATTTGGCAACATTACTGCGTCTGCTCCTAAAGCTTGTGTTGCAATGTTTACTGTATCCATGGAGAGTAAGGTTTGCTGATCTAAATGCATCTGCTCTTAAAGCTTTTGTTGCTATGACATATGTATCGATGGCTAGTTCATGTTCACAGAATGGCTTGCCATCCATTCTTTTAATTCATCACTACTGACTCGGGAATAGAAGCTTGCAATTTAACACAGTAGTAGTAGTAGTAAGGAAATTTATTTTGATAATCATGTGTTTCAGTTATCAAGGATACACATGTTCTCAACACAATTACCTGTTTGTCATCGCATATAAATATGTGTTTACAGAAAAATGGTTTGCTATGAAGCAGTTATATAGTGGCATATGTATCAGATGTGTTATGTGATAAAATGCAAATGCATTTATAAGAGTAGTTGAGTTGAGTTTAGTTTAATTAGAATATGTATTTATTAAAAAAGAATTATTAGCATATTGTTATTATTAGTTGCTGTTTTCAGTCTTTTATAACTTTAATAAAGCTGGCATTACATCCAAGGCTTCAAGGGATTTAAATTTATTATCAAAGCTGATACAATAACTGTCAATTAGCATAATATTTTTATTTAATATACCAGTTATATACTCACTTTTTTACTTACTTACTTCTTAATTTTTTATTAATAATCTTTTGTTATTTTTGTATAATTGGTGTTGGCAAAGGTTATTGACACATCATCATATATCGATGTCTTCTTGTTATTACAGCTGCAATGTGGTTAAAATGATAAAGGTTCTATTTTGTTTGTTTTAGCTCACCTGAGCACAAAGTGTTCAAGGGTGAGCTATTCTGGTCAGTCACCGTCCGTTGTTTTCCGTTGTCGTCGTCGTTAACAGTTTACTTAAACACCTTCTTCTCTGAAACCGCTTGGCGGATTTTAACCAAACTTGGCAGGAATGTTGCAGGGATGGTCCTTTAACGAATTCCTTCAATTCATTTGAATATCTGGCGACCAAAATTTAAAAAACTGGAAAACTTAAAAAAATCTTCTTGCCGAAAACCACTGGCTGGATTTCAAAATAATTTCACACAAATGTTCCTTGCGTGACCCTCTACCAAATTTTTTAAAATTGTTTTGATTCCTTAAAAAAAATGTCTGCCAGGGGGTGGGGCACTTTTCCTTACATGGCTATAATGAAAACTTTAAAAATCTTACTCTCTGAAACCTATTGCTGAATTTTGAAATAATTTCACAGCAGTTTTCCTTGGGTGAAACTACCAAATTCCTTCAAATAATGTTGATTCTTTAAAAAACCGCTGCCAAAGGGCAGGGCAGTTTTCCTTATATGACTTTATCGTAAACTTTGCAAATCTTCCTGTCTGAAACCACTGGCTTGATTGTATAATAATTTCACAGAAATGTTCCTTGGCTGACTATCTACCAGATTTCTTTAAATAATTTTGATTTGTTAAAAACATGGCTGCTGTGGATGGGACAGTTTTTTACGTATATGGCTTCTTGTCTGAAACCACTTGATTTCGAAATAAGTTCACAGAAATTTTCCTTGGCTGACCATCTACCAAATTCCTTCAAATTATTTTGATTTGCTAAAAAAACATGGCTGTCAGTGGTCCATTGTTGATAACTGTTTTCACTTTACTTCAAACATCTTATAACATGCGATTTAATTTTTACAAGCCAAAATAATTAAACTCAGGTGAGTGACATAGGGCCATTTTGGCCCTCTTGTTTGTGTATGTCAGTGCCATGTGTAATGTTGCAAGAAAAACGGTCAGTTAGCTTTGTGCAAATAAATCAGTTTGTGTAACGTGTATGATTTAGAGGAATAGAACAATGCTGCATATAGCAGCTTTACAGACACAAGGATATTTTCATGTTAAGAAGATGTTTTACTAAGACTAAATGTTAAAACGTTAACATCGGTTTTGTAACTTGGCGTTTCACCATGTATAAATGCACCCGTAAGATGTCAGATTCAGTTAAATATCAATGCGAATTATCGTAAAACAAAGAATGTCATGTTAAACCTTAACAATGAATATATTATTATGAAAATATATGAAAATAGGAATGAGCTAATAATACAGTGAAATATACAGAAAAATAGAGGGAATAGGTTAGTGGGAATACTCACTTAGAGACAGTTTAAATCAATGACTATGTAATAGTCAGAACATTTTAAGTAGAATCGCATGGGTTAACAAGGGGCATGCACATGTACATCATTTGGACATGTGAATAGTTGATAACAGTATATATTAATGCTTACTAAAGATTCTGTGAAGACAAAGTTCAAAATTGCTAATCACAAGCCAGAAATAGTGTTTGTAAAGAATGTACTCTTATTGATTTAGTGTTTCGTTCAATGGGTCGAATCCACCCCTTTCATTTGCTCTGGCTCAAAATGTAATTATATTCTAAGAAGCTGTTGCCTATGTCTCACAGCATTTGTTTGTATGTTTTTGCCCCAACAGCAAGAGCACATGTACCTATGTATAGCCCATGTCAAAGGGTGCATTTGTATTTGCCCCAACAGCAAGAGCACATTGACCTATGTATAGCCCATGTCAAAGGGTGCATTTGTATTTGCCCCAACAGCAAGAGCACATTGACCTATGTATAGCCCATGTCAAAGGGTGCATTTGTATTTGCCCCAACAGCAAGAGCACATTTACCTATGTATAGCCCATGTCAAAGGGTGCATTTGTATTTGCCCCAACAGTGAGAGCACACATACCACGTATATATTGTCCATGTTACAGAGTGTGTTTGTATGTATTTGCAGCAACAACGAGAGCACATGTACCTGAGAGCCCGGCAGGAGCCCGAGGTGTCAGTGATGGACCGGTCTGGCCCACCCGGCCAGTATGTCGCCAACAAACCTCCCCCTGGACCCGGCTACAGGCCCCGAGATGAGGTAGGCTTTGTTTAGTGTGGTGTAACCTGCTGCCCTCTCCCCTTGCACAGTTGTTTGAAATGGTGCATGGTGTTAACAACTCACTTTCTTCACTTGTTTATATTTACTGATTCATAAGTAATAAGTAAGTAGGAGTACAAATAACATTTATATAAAACATTAATTTACTATTAACTGTTATTAATCCATACAAAGTTGAAGTGATAAATGGGCATGTTTTCTATTAACAAATAAATGCATCAGTATTGGATTTTGTGTAATTCTGAAATGACGTACCTGTACCTGGCAGCGTGTTCGGCAGACGCCAACATACTGGAATGATGGGCAGCGATCACGGGGCCCTCGTTCCCTCGACTCCGAGCCCCCCCATTCACACATGTCCATCTTGGGCACCCCATTGGTAACACCCGCTTTCTTACACACTCTCTCATAGTACCCTTTCTGTGCTTTGTACTTCAAACTCTCTCATAGTACCCTTTCTGTACTTTGTGCTTCAAACTCTTTCATAGTACCCATCTGTACTTTGTGCTTCAAACTCTTTCATAGTACCCGTCTGTACTTGCTTCAAACTCTCTCATAGTACCCATCTGTACTTTGTGCTTCAAACTCTCTCATAGTACCCATCTGTACTTTGTGCTTCAAACTCTTTCATAGTACCCTTTCTATGTTTAGTGCTTCAAACTCTCTCATAGTACCCTTTCTATGTTTAGTGCTTCAAACTCTCTCATAGTACCCGTTCTATGTTTAGTGCTTCAAACTCTCTCATAGTACCCTTTCTATGTTTAGTGCTTCAAACTCTCTCTTAGTACCCTTTCTATGTTTAGTGCTTCAAACTCTCTCATAGTACCCTTTCTACGCTTTTTAATTCAAACTCTCTCATAGTACCCTTTCTATGTTTAGTGCTTCAAACTCTCTCATAGTACCCTTTCTACGCTTTTTAATTCAAACTCTCTCATAGTACCTTGTCCTTGCATCATTCTTCTTTACCTGGGCTCTTCTTTCCTTGCTTCGTGCTTCATGAAACAGACTTCAGAAACTCACTTTTGTACACACTCTGTTGTAGATATCTTTCTTTGCTTTGTACTTTAAACTCTCTCCTAGAACCCTGCTCTTTCGTCATGCTTCATGACATGGGCTCTTCTTTCCTTGCTTCGTGCTTCATGATATAGGGCTCCAGAAACACTATTTCACTGAAATTTTCCTGTTTAAAGCTTATTTTTACATTCTTGAGTTACTGTGATTATTTGCTTTACATCTTAAAACTTCTTTGAGAGTACACTGTAGACTGCTTCAAATTATGTAGAAGAGAGCATATTAATTTTGTCATTGCATCTGGTCATGTTGTGAACGAGCAAAAAGCATGGCAATCATTATAATAATACATGGTTCGTCAACTGCAAGGTCACAACAGTTAACCATGCTTAGAAAAACTTATAAGTGGCATAACTATGTGTTAATGAACATAAGGCCATCCTTAAAAACTTGTTTGTTTGCGGTTACGTGACCCAGAATGTTCAAGGTGGGTAGGTAGGTCAATTTATTTATTTATTTTATGTTATTTATTTTAGACGACTCTGAGACACAGACCAAATTGCCTTAATTCAAAATACAACAGCAAAACACATTAATGTACTTTCAGGGTATCCAGGTACTAACGCTGTTCAAAATTCAGCTTTATTTCTTGAAATTAACAGATAAGGTGCATCCTGTGTCTGGGACGCATAGATTTCTGATGAGACACATAGTTCTGAGACACATAGTTCTGAGACATAGTTCTGAGACACATAGTTTTGTAACATCTGTGTCCGGTGGATGCAATACAATTCGGGGTGCAAAATTGAAGTGATACCTAGTGACTGTCGCTTACATTCCAGTTTAAATAAAAACAGAAATTGTAGTGTATATCAACACAGGTTGCCATGTTTGTATAAACTGTGTATAACGCGCACCCATGTGTAACGTGCACCCAATTTTTCAAGCAAACTTTGAGGGGATGGGGATCTGGGAACAATGTGCAACAGTTTTTGTCAGTGAAGGTTATATTGCCTTTTTTGTCCATGTTTTGTTGTTGTTATTCAGTCTGTAATATTACACTAAACTTATATTCATAAAAACGTAATTAACTAAATTCCAAATACGCACACATACTTACCATATGCACGAAATGCGTTTTTATCCAAATCAAATTAATCTTTGTTTATAATTAAAAAGTTTTCTGTCATAGCACACTTCATTATAATTGGTCACCCGGAAATTAAATCTCCAATTTATCCAATGCAACAAAACGGCAGACTGATTTTTTTGACACCATTGACATTTCCCCTAGAACGCTAATTCATTAATGCTCTGTCCACAGCACTTGCCTTGTTCAGGTACAGTTGTATCGATTGATACTTTTTGACACCGAAAACGTGCTAAGCATGTTACATGCTTTTCAGCTTCAAACTGCTAGACCATAGCCACAGTTCGGCAGTCACATCAAAGCCATTTAAAGTAAAACCAACAACGTTGCTATGGGTGATGCTAACGGCTTGCAGCTTTGGAAGCCTGGCTAATTTATGATGTCACGCTGTCACTCTTTAGTTTTAACAGGTGTAATTATTGACGACTCATGTTTTTAACAGATTTTATTGTTTGATCAAATCGGAAATATTACTACAAGGTAATTAGAACACAGTGTTTAGTTGATAAATTATTATGAACAAAATATGATGATTATATAACTAATATTTTTTAATAAAAAATAAAATTTTACTTCATGGAAGCCTAAAAAACTTGTGAGTCGGGCCCAACTTCATGAGTCTGTTGCATTACTGCAAACAAACAATTTTTTAAGGATGGCCTATGCATCATCAGCATATGACATAGCATGGGTCCAATGGTCATTCACATTTAAATTTGCCTGTCATACACATTTATTTGGCCTAAGTAATGTTTGATAAGTTTCTTTTGAAGCTTAGTATTGACAGTGGAATCCGATTGTTTTTGCAAAATAAAGGTTTTAAACATTATGCATTCTTAGAGTTTTCTTTGCAAGGCAATCAAATTTAAAATCTGAAGGCACATCCATTGCCAAGACTTACTCAACATGGAGTTTCAAATTGCCAAAGTTCAGGTGTTTCATTGAACCTTGAACTTAATAAAGACCAAGTGGTGATAGCTTCAGATGGCCTGTAGCCAGCATTTTCAGGTGTACATTTTATATTTCTCCTTTTTTCATGAATATCTTTTTTATTTTTCATTTTTTTTTTAAATAATGTCTTTCTTAATTTGACTTTATGCAATCTGTCACTCAGTCATTGAGTTAATATTTGTAACACTTTTTTGCTAGTTGATGTAGATAAAACCTTCAGGAAGTAGATAAAACCATCAAGAATATAAAAAAATAGTTACATGCTCTGTTTTGGATTTTTGGCTATTAAAGTATTGGTCATTTCATTATTGCTTATGTTGTTTTCTAGGTAAATTAAAACTTTACCTAGCTTTATATTGAACAACCGTTGTTATTGAAATAATAAGAAATTAAACAACAAAACAATACATGTATGTTATTTTGTCACTTTTCACATAGTTGAAGTAACACATATTACTTGTGTGTGCACACTTACTATTCTTTTCCTAAATCACTGACCATACTTTCACTAAACAAACCTAACTTATTCTCATTAATATTAATGCACAAGTACATTTACTAACTCAGTACCCACCCTGTGTTGCGTGCACCCACTTTCTGCATGATTTAACTGTTTGTGTTTAGGCGTTTAAAACTGATCAAGGGAGGCGATCCATACCAGAACGTCCACGCCACGGGCAACCTCCGTATCACGGGGAAAAGAAAGGCGAAGTTGAGCAAACATTGCAAAAAACAATAGAACAAGGTCAAGGTCAATTTCAGCCGGCAAGTACGCCCCCAAGGCCAAATAACACTGAGCGACAAAGAACACCGCCTGAGTGGCTTGCTAATGGCGTTGGTGCTGAACATAAGCCGGGGGATCAAACTGAGACCACTGGCACGCCACTGGTAAATGCTCGTGGTCACAGAAGTTATAGTCGCTGCATTCAGCTTGCGGATCATCACAAACTCACATAACAGTATTTAGTTGTAGACCCATACTAAATTTTCACTTTTCTTGCTCACTCATTTTTTTTTATTTTTTAACAATTTTCCTTAAAAGTCATAAAATTGCTCTTCTTAAAGTTAATTTGAGGCGTGTCGTGGGAAACCCCGACTGAATGCACTTGCGTAAAGTGTCATCCCGGATGCAGTCTGCACAGGCTGATTGGGACGGCACTTTCCCCCTACAGTGGATTTTTGTTTAAAAAAGACTTCCTTGAAACAGAAAATACCATAAAAGCGGAAAGTGTCATCCTGAATTAGCCTGTGGGGACTGCACAGGCTGATCCAGGACGACACTTTATGCAGATGCATTAAGCCCAGGTTTCTCATGACAAGCCTCATTTATTTATTTGAGATTTTATTCACATTCTATTTTCTATTAATATTATGTTTTGTTTGTTCATAAACATCTTTCACCTACTATTAGCACTGTGTGTTGGTTGCACGTTATTCCTTTCACAGGCATTCAAAACCGGTCCCTACCGCCCCTCCCACCAGCCCCCTTCGCCCCTGATTGACCCTGCACTAAAGCACGCGACCCCGCAGGATAATCGGCGACCTATTTACGACGATCACGAGCAGAACACGGAACGACCGAGGTCCAGACGGTCCCAGGATCAGACGACAACGCAGACATCACCACGGCGACAGAAAGCCGGGTTGTATGTAGATAACGAGGAAGTGTTAGCTAACAGAGAAAAGGCTAGCAAGGAACGACAGCTGGAATATAATGACTATCTCAGGTCAAAGGTTGGTTTATTGAACGAAACTTCTAGCGCTGATCTGTCACATTAATATCAGCACTGCACAAGTCACACAACATTTCAGGAGGTTGATTGTCACCCAGTTTTATAAATGAAATCCACTTGTTGTTTGTATTGTGCACCAAAATATATTATTTTATTATTAAACTCTCTCTTACTGGTTTTAATACACCTTGTGTGCATTAAAATTTGCTGTGCAAACTCTCTTTTATACCCAATGATTTAGATACAGTTGAACACCGCTATTTCAAACACCGTTAATTCTAATAAATCGCTATTTCGAACTATTTTTTCATCCCGAGGTTTTTCCTTCTTTATTTAACTAAAATAACAATCATTAATTTAAAGTTGCCTATTTCGAATTCATTTCTGTTTCAACTAAAATTCGGGTCCCAACTACATTTTTCACACGTAATCATCAGTGTTTATTTTGAAGTTGCATCTAAGCTTAAGCTGCCTGTCAAAGGTGTGATGACTTGGCAGTCGTCGATGGGTTAAGTTTTCGCACCTTCCATTGTTGTCGGGTTATCAAGTCATGACTGACGCATGGGCAAATAATCAGCACTAAGTGGATATACGGGAGAGTTATAATTGTGAGTAACAAACAATGCAGAAATATTTACAATCTTGACAATTTTATTTACGAATCTTCGTTATACACATCAACATCATATATACAGTGTATATACATGGTGTTATTTAACCGCAAAATCACGTGGTTTGTGTTGAGGACATGGATTCGATTAGATCTATGCTAGGAGCT
Organism: Congeria kusceri; assembly: GCA_027627225.1. NCBI lineage: Eukaryota > Metazoa > Mollusca > Bivalvia > Myida > Dreissenidae > Congeria > Congeria kusceri. Next base: position 72,005,672 of record CM051032.1, on the reverse strand, counting down.
AGTCAAATCTCTGTGCGGAGGTTGGAACATCGCTATTTCGAACTTTCCTATTTCTATTTTCGTCGGTCCCATCGACTTCGAAATAGCGGTGTTCAACTGTATAATAGCAGTCTTTAGGTCTTCTTAATATTTATTTGACTTTGTGTCTTTTTTCTTTATGCAATATTGTGCTCAACTTAAAGCTCATTCTCATAAACTGACAACTACATTTCTTGAATACTTGTCTGTAGAGCCTAACTTTCAAAGTTAATACTTAGATTTCTAATTGTACAACCACGAGGTATTACTAAATTGTTGGATAATAATGTGACACTTTCAATGTAGACATACTTGAGAACCAAAAAATCATAGTTTTCTTGTAACTATGACTATTGGACTGTGATTGGACTGTGACAATATCACAGTCTTCTTGTAACTATGACTATTGGACTGTGGTTGGGCTGTGATAATAGCACAGTCCTCTCGTAACTATGACTATTGGACAGGGATAATATAACAGTCTTCTTGTAACTATGACTATAGGACTGTGATAATAGCACAGTCCTCTGATAACTATAACTACTGGATGTGATAATAGCACAGTCTTATCATGACTATGACAATGGAATGTGATAATAACACAGGCCTTTCATAACTATGACTATTGGACTGTGATAATAGCACAGACCTCTCATAACTACGACTATTGGACAGTGATAATATAACAGTCTTCTTGTAACTTTTGACTATTGGACTGTGATAATATCACAGTCTTCTTGTCAATATGGCTAGTTAAAACTGTGATAATATAACAGTTTTCTAGAAACTATGACTATTGGAGTGTGATAATATAACACTCTTCTTGTAACTATGAGTATTTGACTTTCATTGGACTGTGATAATATCATTCTTGTAATTATGGCTATTGGACCTTAATATCACAGTCTTCTCGTAATTATGACAATTGGACTGTGATAATATTTTATCACAGTCTTCTTGTAACTACAAATAATATACTGTATTTATGTAACTTTCATCTCATAATTATAATTTGCTTTCAGAATGAAGAGCGCAGACGCCAGGAAGAGGCGAGGCACAACACGGGAAAGCCTGCGGAGGTGGTGCGCAACCCATACTACAGCTCCGACGATTACGAGTCTTGGCGTAGGAAGGAGCAGCAAAAACTGGGCGAGGAATACAAAGACTTTTTGAAGCAGGTACGTGCTTGCATGCTCATTTGCAGTCTTCGAAAGGAGATAAATATTCCAGAAATATCCTGACTTCCAGAAATATCCTGACTTCCTGTTCTGAAACCTAAGTAGTGCTGTAGTTTGCATGGTGTATACTGAATTATCTTAGAATAAGTTGTCACATGTGAGCCATATTGAGTTTTCTATTAATAATGCAGTTACATTTAAAGAATATGTTGTTCAGAGTACCTTGTGTCTATAAAGGTTAGTTTAATAGTTTAATCAAAGCATTTTTATTATGTATGATACTCGTGAACAGTTGTTTAGGACTCAAAACTGAATTTTAACGCATGTGTTGATCTTCCATATATTCTTACGTTTTTGGCTATGCTAGAATTACAGAGTTCTCTGAGTATAGTCTTAGCTGCATCTTGGTAGGAGTTCATAAAATCTCTACTGTTCTGTAAAAAATATGTTCAATTGTAGTTTAAAAACTAATCATGTAATAGCACTTGATAGTGGATGCAGAAATCATTCTAGTAACTGCCCCTCTGTTTAGAGCTTCATTACAATAGGCTGTTCACACTTTCAGCTGATTATTTGGTTTACACATCAACAAGAAACCATTATAACAAGAAACCATTATAATTGGAAAACAAATTCCCTTCCATATGTTTGCATTTGTTGGCTCCACTGGCCAAAAGCCAACAAGCTTGTGCCTTGGCATTTTGTTGGTTTTCATGCCTGTGTGTATAAATGTTTCTTTAAACATTTTCTCCCCTGAAACCACTAGGCCAACTTTAAGAAAACCTCACACAAATGTTCTTGGTTCTCTGCGAAATTGCTTAAATGGTACCAATCTGCTGCATATGATGGCCCCCAGAGCTAAAAATAACACAGATCTTGAAACGAAATATCTTCCTAAAGCCCTGGCTAGATTTTTAAATAATTTCACTGAAATGTTTCTTAGGTGGTTCTCTACCTAGGTTGCTAAATGGTTCTGGTCCATTGCACAACATGATCACAAGAGCTAAAAATAGAAATATTCGAGCTTGAGATGATGAGTGCTTAAAGGACATTTCTTCTGAAATCTCTTGACCAACTTTTATGAAAGTTCACAGAAATGTTCCTCCAGTTGTCCTCTTGCCAAAATTATGACCACTAGAGCTCCTCAGGGCCCTTTATCTTCTAACAGACTCAACCTATATGGCCAGTGAAGCATTCCATGCACTCTTGTGCCTCTTGGTTTGTCTGTTTCTGTTAGGTACTTCGCTCACCTGAGCCCTCAGTGCATACTGTCCCCATATTGTACTGTCTTTTTCAGCCCAGCTCTGAATAGCATTGTCAAGTGATGTAATTTTGCCTAAAATAACTAGTATAATGTGTAGAAGAATATGTAAATAATACGTTTGAAATGTTTGACATTTTCAAGATGTTACTTGTAGCCTGTGACATGGTGTTTGTAGAAGTTTCAGCCCCGCAGTGAGGTGGGTTTTCCACTTGGCCAATATAGGTACGAACCCAAACGACTTATACTCGAGAAGGAACGGAACGAGGAATGGAACCGTTTCTCTGAGAATCTTGCCAGTGTAATGTCTCTGTTCATTTAACTAGTGCCATTTTAAGCAATTTAAGACATTTAAGTTTTTCCAGCACTTCACGTCTTTCAGTTTCAGATTCTATCACTGGGTTTGGATTGGTGGAATGGTGACATGTCTATTTGCGTGACTGTTATTCTGAGGAAATGAATCTCTAGCTTTCAGTGGAAACAACTTTGTTTGAAATGAATGTGCATTTGGACTGTGGTTCTGTAATTAGTTTTAGGGTTTGGTTTGGTTTAAATATGAACTCTATCTTCGTCTTTACCCTAAATATTGGCTAATGAAATTCTATGCTAAACTGTTTTTTAACCATTTCTAACCATTGCTCAGTATTTACAACAAAGATTGAGTTGAGATTGCGTCTTTGATAAGCCATTAGGTCTCCCGTGTTTTTGCCATCCAATGCCTGTCATCACTTGTTGGGTGATGCCTGGACATTTTGTTTAAACTTTTGTTTAAACCTTTTCAAACAACCACCATCCCATAGAAAAAAAAAAGCAAAAGTTATTTTTGGTGTAATAAATTATACAATTCCCAAACTTTTTGCAATATTCACTATATTTATATATGGACATGTGGACATTCTAATAGCTTATGCTGTCTACACCTCTACTAACTTCAAAAAGCTGTTTTCACACGATGGAAGTGAGACCTTTTTGGCTTCCAGAGAACTTATGTTAGGATATTTGGTTAGAATTTAGCTGTGGCATGAATGAATGAAAAGTAATACTACCATGGATGCTTGTTTAACACTGTTTGAGCATGTGTGTTTGCTGTTTTCTTTTCACCCAGCAATATGAGCCGCAGGGGACACAGGGTTTGCCCCTGGGCCAGTACAAATATGAGCCCAGACGGTTAGCCATGGAACGCGAGCGGAATAAGGAATATAATGAATTGTTGAAGAAGGTAGCACCTAGCTGTCTAGAGCCACTAACTGTGTGCCGTGTTAACATAGTCTCACGATTCTTAAAAAAGGCATGTCATGGGAAAACCGGGCTTAATGCATCTGTGTAAAGTGTCGTCCCGGATCAACGTGTGCAGTTTGCACAGGCTAGTCAGGGACGACACTTTCGACCTTCAGTGGATTAATGTTTAGAAGAGACTTTCTTCAAACAGAAAATACCATAACAGCAGAAAGTGTCATCCCGGATCATCCCGTGAGGACTGCATAGGCTGATCCAGGACGACACTTTAAGCCTGTTTTTTTCACGCCACGCCACAAACATAGTTACATGTCTAGAGGTTTTGAATGAGTTTGTTGCTATTATACCTACGTACATGTTTTGCCATTTAGAACGCACAACTGGTAATGAATAGGTTGAAAATGACTCATCAATAGAAAACCCAGTCAGCTGTAACTACGAAAAATACCTTGATCCAAAATTTAAAAGAAACAACTTCTGTTATGTTGAACAAAAGAATTTTTAAAAAACCCTTCTTTTTTATTATTATTTATATATAAAGCTGTCCTTAAGCATATTCAAACAATGTCTACATTGGAAAGGACAGTTGTACAAGTTGGTTTCAGCCAGTCGACTAACATAATTATGATGAATCTCAAGCAGTTCTGAAAAATCCATTAACATAGTGGTCTTTAACATGGTACAGTGAATACCATACATTTCAAATGTATTGAATATCTTTACTTTGCTGACAAAAACATGACAATTTTTCCAGTAATATAACTTTCTGTCATGTGAACCTATCTCCTTCATTGAAACAAAGGCCCCTTTAACACAATATGAAAAGCCCCTTTAGTCGTAAATACCCCAGTTCTGTCTTGAAATTGTAACAATGTAAATTATGGTTATTTTTTTCCATAGAAAGACTTACTTGTCTTGATATTTGATAAACTTGTGTTGAGCTTACTAACACATTTCCTGGACGAGTTTAATCATATATTGTATTAAATGACGAGTGCCAGGTCTGTTTTATCACATGTTCAAACAGAGTAAAATTGCAGGTTTACTCACTTTGTAACAGTTTCGGACCCAAATATTTTGACAGCCGAATAACTACATCAGGAATGACATTGTTACTCTTAAAAAATGCAAACGTTTTCTAATAGTTAGTTTTGCAAATGCTCTTAACAATATAAATGGATAAAACATACGCAATCAAATATCAGCACGAATTAATAACAATTTTGACCAAAATGCTAACTGCAGAAATGTTGATGACATCATATAGAAGTGTATTTTCAATCCATGATGTATGTAAATAAGTGGAGTCTAGTCAATGGAAATAATCAATAGTGATCTTACACAGTCATGTGTAAGATAAAAATATTTGTAATGGGTGTATTAGACAGAAAACAATATATTATAACATGTGATAAAACAGTATTCTTACAATATCTATACAATTGTAAATATAATGACAACTGACAATTATATTTAAACATGGACTGATGTTGATAATATTTCATCAATTATATACGTTTAAAATAGTATTTATGTAAGTCACATTTCTGAGAACTAAGAACTACATGTACATTAATACATGTGACAAATTATTAAATGCAGGTATACATAATTGAAAGACGTTACTCTTAATTGTATGTTGTGTGTGTTTCCATAGCAGCCCAAACATAAATCGCCCCGTGATATAGACGGTCCTGTCGAAGGTCCCCAAGGTCTAAATATCGATGTCAATTACCAGCAAAGGAAAAATACATGGCTAGAAATGCAAAGAAACCGTGACTATAATGAGCATTTAAAGAAGGTAAACTTTGACCTGCCAGCAATTATAGTTGCTAACAGAACTGTGTGTTGTGTTGAAAAGCGTCTTTCATCACCGGAACTTTCACTTGTACCCATGGGTTGTGGCGCACTAAAGTTCACGTAACTATGGTAACTGCTTCCAGTCCTACCCGTCCCGCTTCCAATGTACATGTACTAATACTGTATACTGGAATTCACCTTATTTACTGACATCATCCACAACTTGTATACCTGACAAAAAAGATATTTCACACTTACACTTGTTCACCATGTTACACTAGGTTCAGTTTTTGTGTCGCCTGACTAGGCGACATATAGAAGTTACTTTTGTCGGCGGCGGTGGCGTCCCCTTTCGCTTGTACAGAGCATAACTCTAAGACTATTAAAGCCATCAACATGAAACTTCATAGGAAGATAGATCTCATTGAGGGGAAGTGCAGTGCACAAAAACCGTTACTCTGCACCCCATACTTTTGGAGGTATTGTCCTTTGTTTATTTTCATACTTAATTTTTGTCTGAGTATAACTATAAGACTATAAAAGCTATTAACTTGAAACTTCATAGGTAGATAGATCTCATTGAGGAGAAGTGCAGTGCGCAAGAACCTTTACTCTGCATCACATACTTTTGGAATTATTGCCCTTTGTTTGTTTGCATACTTAATTTTTGTCCGGAGCATAACTCTAAGACTAAGTAAGCTATCAACTTGAAATTTCATAGGTAGATAGATCTCATTGAGGGAAAGTGCAGTGCACAAGAACCATTACTCTGCATCTCATACTTTTGGAGTTATTGCCCTTTGTTTATTTTGTTACTTAATTTTTGTCCGGAGCATAACTCTAAGACTATGAAAGCTATCAACTTGAAACTTAATAGGTAGATAGATCTCATTGAGAAGTGCAGTGCACAAGAACCATTACTCTGCATCACATACTTTTGGAGTTATTGCCCTTTGTTTTTTTTCATACTTAATTTTTGTCCGGAGCATAACTCTAAGACTATGAAAGCTATCAACTTGAAACTTCATAGATAGATAGATCTTATTGAGGAGAAGTGCAGCTCACAAGAACCGTTACTCTGTGCCTCATACTTTGGGAGTTATTGCCCTTTGTAAATTTTCATACTTATTTTTGTGTCGCATTTTTGGTTTTAATTAGTATTTTCTTTGCAATTAGCTAGAGTGCAGTGCTTTTGAAGATTTCAATCAATCTGTTTAAAAACATTTGAGCATTAACCGTAAGTGCTTCTACATTTGGATTCACGTAAGCTATCCGGCATCAGGCGACACTTTCGACTCACTGAGTTCTAGTAATTTTACCCAGACCCACTGCAATCTGACTTCTTGTCTAGTAATGGCCGCCATGACGCACCTGGGAGCCTTTAACAAGTAGCATCATTGATTTTCATTTGCTTTTTTCTTTTCTGTATTTGTTCTCCCTTTTTGTGTTTTCTTTTGTTGAAGTTGTTGCCGGAAATGATTTTTCAATGCATGCTTTCAAATTGTGTTGGCGTTCAGTATATGTGAAATCAATTTGTTTCATTGGAAAGGGCTTATGTTACAAACCATCTGGCATTGTCACATCATCTCATCATCATCTCACAAAGTGATTGGGGATCAATGATGCTGACAGAGGCAAAAAGGGATCCAAGCTTATATGTACTGTGTCACATTGGATCTTAACAAATATATTATTTTTTGCAGAAAGCCTGTGTTTTTATGCCTGAAGGACATCCAAGGTTTAGACCAAGGAAATATATTTTAAACATTCCTTTTTCAAAGGTTTAATTCTGTTATCTTTAGACTGAGGAGAGGAGGTCGCTGACTCGAAGGCCACAAGATGTGCTAGACCCTCCCAAAACAACATACGAAGCCTCATACGCTGGCAAGCATCCCCCACCCAGCCCCAATAAGATGTACCACCATAAACCACCCAGCCCATACCAGGGTCGAGAGGACGCGGCTGACTACTCACCCATGCACCGACCTCCCCCCTCCCCTCTACACCAGCAGCATGCCGAGCCCAGGGCTCGTACCTTGCCACCCATTGGTCCACCTCAGCAGCAGGAGCAGCAGCAGGAGTTTAATCAGCCCCAGCAGTACTTTCGAGAACAGCTTCCCCCTCCTCCTGTGGCACAGAACATGCCCTTGCCTGCAGGTCCCAGGGGACTCTACCAGAATGATGATGATGAGGCAGGACATTACCAGCCCAAGATGGGCAACTTGGAGGATGCCGCCCCACACAGGTTCCACCAGTCCATGACAGCAGCCTACCCCAAGGCGAGCTCAGCCCCTCCGGGCTCCCTGCCCGCTACCCCCAGCAAGCTGTCTCTACCCCTGGGCCAGTATGACGACATGAGACCCTTCATTGAGAAGCAGAGAAATAGAGAATACAATAGTCTGAAAGACAAGGTACAGCCATCGTATACTGGGCATACATTGAAGTAACTGCATCTGGCTTGGTTCTTTCATCAGTCATCTTACCTTTATTCTTTGTTGAAATCTATTAATTGTTTCAACATTGTCACATTGAGTTGTTATTGTTGCAGTGTTCGCATTAATTGTTTTACTCCACTAGCTCAAATCATTATGCAATCATAATAAATGGGTGAAATTTCCACTAGCCGAACTGTGTACATTTTTTTATTTTTACTAGCCCAAATTACAGTTCACTAGCCCCGGGTTGTAAGGCTAGTGGTTAGCGTGAAGACTGTTGTTGGAATAAATGTGTAGCGTTAAAGTAAGTTATTATTTGGATTTACAGCATTATGTCTGACTAAAACTGTATGCATTCTGGGTGTGTCTTCTGTCTATCCTCCACTCCTCTGACACCACAAACCACTGCAGAGCCTCGCACCAAACAAGCCGAGATATGTCTAACCGATTATTGTCCTTGTGTGCAGATTGGCCCTAGTCCCCGCAGGCTTGCTAAAACGCCCACGGAAACAGCTACGTCTCTGAACGTTGGTCAGTATGATCAAATGAGGCCCAAATTTGAAGCACAACGTAACGAGGAATATCAGCAGTATCTGAAGACGGTAATTGGTTCAAGATACTTCTGCACTGCACCTGGCCTTCATTGAATGTCGTATTTGCGTGACAATGTTGCAATACTTACCCGCTTGTTGAAACTTATAACAGTAATAAAATGATAATTTGTTTTGCTTTGGTAACTATAATACTGCTTTTTGTATGTTAGTTGCCCCCTGTTAAGAAAACAGGAGTGATCCCACGATCCACGGACGTCACCCTGCCCGTGGGTCAGTATGAACATGTGAAGAACCTTATTGAAAAACAAAGGAATCAGGAATATAACGATCTCATTCAGAATGGAAAAATTGGGAAGGTATGAACAACATGGTGGTACTAAGAGCTCCTATATTCCTTTGCATCATTGCTTCTCAAGCCATTTTGTGATGTCATCTTCATCGTCATCTGTCAGCCGTTGTGTGTTTATTGTTTGTTGCTGCAGCTTTGTCATTTTTGGTTTATCCTTCCTTGTTGATTTCTGATTTAAGTTTTCTAATTTATCCATTGATTAGTAACTCATTGTATCGCATAAGCTGAAGACTGAACTGTGTTCTGTTAAGGTCTGGAACGGCCTGGATATCTATGCAGTCAAATCAGAGTTTATACTGTTCAATAATTTTTAACATCATTCTTTAACAAGATCATTTTGCCATGACAATGTCTGCATTGACAACTGCTGAGTTTAAAGGATTATTCAATGAGTAATATAAAACGACAAGGTTTTCAATATTTATGAAGAAAACTAGTATTATATCAGCATAATCCATTTTGTTCACTAATACTTGAAACGGAATATGCGAGGCTCAATAGTTGTTAATAGAACAGTAATAAGTTATGTTTTTACTTAAGAATGTATTGATATAGGAAAGTTGGTGTTTTTGACGAGGGTGCCCTGGGTTTTTCAGCGCACATTCCGTGAGAAAATACCCACGCCCCCTCATATGCAGGGCTTGCCCCTGGGGCAGTACATGTATGAGCCCATGCATAAGGCCATGGAGTCCCAGAGAAATAAGGAGTATAATGAGTTCATTCAAAAGGTACGCCCCGCACTCACACCACCCACCCGCTTAGTGTGGGCAGAGAGTAATTGTGCACCGTTGTGACTGGTTGCTGGGTTTTTTCTTTTGTAGACTTTTTTAAATCTTTTTTGTTGGTGACCAATTAATCAGCACATTGCAAATCTGTATTTTCTCAGATTATTTTCTTTATTGAAAAACGTGCATGATGAAAGCAAGCACTCAAATTAGCAGTTAAGCCATGCAATATAAACAAAGTGTAACTGCAGCTGCATCAGCAGGAGAGAACTCTTGTTAGCAGCACACGATCCTGCACAGAAAAAGTGCAGAACAAATACAATTAGTGTACACTAATTGTATTTTTTCTGTACTTTTTATGTGTTTTTTTTCAAAAAAGTGCATAAATGCATTAGAAAATACACTTTAAATACACTTAAGTGTATGTTTTGAAGACAGTGTATTTTTCAAGGAGAAAAATACACTTTAAATGCACTTAAGTGTGTTAATGCAGGAATACTGCAGAACAAATAAACTTTTTTCTATAATATGTGTATTTTTTCTGCATTTTTAAGTGTATTCAATGATATAATTCTTATATCATTACTTGAAAGCAGAAAAATGCTACAAGCCCGCCTATATATGACTGAAAATCTATGCAAGCCCGGTTCCAAATTCACCAGTGCAGGGCTTATGGGCTTGTGCTAATTTCAACCAGTGTGAAAGGTAAAAGGGCAAAGACAAAGTTTGTAATGCCTTTTTTCTTTTTCTTTGATATCCATTTAATCAGCACATTTGAAAAGTAAAGCTTCTTAGAATATATTTTCTTAGATTGTCCTAGATCGCATTTTTGTTTGAAAAATTGTACCAAGAGGCAAGAGGGCAAATAGTAAATATTATGAGATGTTATTTGTTTGTAGAAGTTCCATTTGTAATAGTGGGTGTGTTGTTTTTTTTCTTATGGAACATGCAATGTGGAATTGTAAATGCTCATGGTAATTACATTATCATAGGTAACCTATGGATTTTAGTTAAAAACACACCATATTTTTATCTGAGTATTGACCATTTGTAAGTTAGTTTTATCCATCAACTTCACCAAACAATGCACAAAATACATACTTGTGTTCATTAAACCTAACAAGTCTTTCATGCAATGTGGCCCACAATGTGTGTGTTTTTTTTTAACATGATCTTTTTTCTGTAGTTTTTCTTTGTCTTGACATTCAATAAATCATTTTATTTCACTAGATACTTTCCATCTCCATCTTTTGCATCTGTCTCATGCTCAGGGAGATTGTATGGTGTGGCTATGATGTTTGATTTCTATTTGATGGGGACTTTTGATTTGTTCTTTGTGGGCTAGAGTCTCGTTATAAAAACTTATCCATCTTTTAGTCATATACTTTCATTTTTCACCATTCTCAAGGATCTATGTATTGCCCATTGGGTTCATTTGAACCCTGTATTGTTCACATGCATTCCATGTTCTATATAACCAAAGTGTTTCCTAGCACTAGATGGGAAGGGGTACACAAACAATTTAGCATTATGACATAACTAATTTGAAGTTCTGTTCTGATGAAGCTTACAAAATTAAATATATTACCCAAAACCTGTTTATTTATTATTATTAAAGCAAAAAAATTCAATGTATTTAAACGAAATGAAGACATCTATTTTATTTAATAGCATGTGTATAACATACTACTACTCATTTTTGACAGATGTTGCTTTGTGACATGTCTAGAATATTTGGACTTAACAATCTGAATGCCACTTTTTTATGGATGCAGTATGTCTAGAATATTTGGAAAAATACTTTGAATGCCATTTTTTATTGTGGTACAGGATGTCGAGTGTATATCTGACTTTTCCATTCCTATCTACGTTCCCTCATGATACGTGTACAAATACTTTGACTGCCGCCTTTCAATGAGATACTTGAATGTCTAGAATATGAATTGGACTTACCTTTTGTCAAGCACTTTACTTTCTTGCCCATGTGAGCCTATCTTTCTTCCGTTCCCATAGAAATATGGCAACGCTTCAACACAGCGCACAACTCGAAGTGAGCCAACTCACGAAAATAAAGCCTCATTTTACTATGGTAACGAGGGGGAACAAGTGGAGAAGCGGAAACATTTGGAAGAAGAGCGCAGAAATGAATACAACCAGCTCGTGCGGGAGGTAACACTGCGCACCGTGTACTGGGGCATGGCTCATTCTAGTTCGTTAATGCCATAGGGTTGTGGCTGCTAGTATGGACAAACATTCATGTAGCATTGATGGTTACACATTCCATTCTTAGATTCCACAAGTGCCTCTTGCACTTTCCAGAAAACTGTTGTTTCACTGATACGATTAAGATCGCAACTTTGCAGTGACCTCCTTGTTTTTTTTTTCTGCAAATTACCATTATTATCCTTGTAGAATTGCCACTGATCAGTAGAGAATTCTTATAAACTGTCATAACTGCAGTGACTTGCATTATGGCAATGTTTTACAACACTGTGACCAAGATTTATTGTTTTACAACACTGTTGTCAAGTATTGTTATGTTGTATATTTTGTTAGCCTTTGAACACAATCAAAGGCCTTGGATTTTTTTTTAAATACACAGGCTTAGATTTTGTTTTCAAATTGAAAAGTTATCTCTGGTGCTGAATAAATCTTACATTTATTAACATTATTATTGCTAACACAATTTATAACGGAGATTTGTTCTGCACCAATTAGCTTGATAGATGTTGAAACACAAACCATGTTTTGCCTCCCTACGGCCGTCAATGACTTGCATATCTCAGCGTATGCGGTATGTCTATTGACAGATGGAACCTCCGCCATCTAAATCATATAATATTCCAACGGACACTGAGTCAGGCTTGCCCATTGGCCAACAGCATCACGAGGCCTGGAGAAAGTTCCTCCGTGAACAGAGAAATAGGGAATATAACCAACTAGTTGATGTGGTAATCTATCATTCTACTACTGTTGGTCCCTTGTTGTAGGCGCCTGTTTTGTATTCGTTTGCGGTTGATGCAGTGTGTTAGCAACTTGTAATGGTTCTAACATGTTTTTGTTTTTTTTCATTGGTAACTTGACATTTGTGGCTGGTTTGCTGTGTATGTGTGCTTCCTAACGTTGCTTAACTAAAGTTTTGTTAGATTCCTTGTTTTCTTGGTTTAGTTTGAAGGTTTTATCAGGCTACTTGTTTTGTGACACATTTCCTACAAAAGTGCTTTCCTGCACCCAGGTCGGGGTTTCCATGGTGTTTTTTTTCAGCAGCTTCTGAACTTTGGATGGGAGCACCACAGAGAATTCTTGTGCTTTAATGTGTATTCGCCTGTCATTGAATATTTTGTTATATTTTACTGTTTTAAAGAAAATTAATAGTTAGTATTAGTAATCACTTGTAGTTTGATCATATTTCAGATGTAAACACTGAATGTGGACAATTAATATACACAATTGAATTTTTATAGGAATTACGGCAACAAAGGTATGATCCAATGATATCACGTGGCTTGTATACGTTTTAAACACAAATTTTCAGAATACATTTTGAACGCAATTTTCAGAAGGGTCAGGAGCACCGGAACCGTGAATGGAACTTTGACCAGGACGGGATCCTAGAGCTCCGCGGCGACGATGCCGTCCAGAGCAAGCAACGAGAACTGCGGGCCGAGCGCCAGAAGGACTATGAGAACTACAAGAACCAGGTACATGTGTACTGTCACCTGACGTTGTCTGCGACCCCACTGCGTGACCTTATTAATGCATGCTGTTGAGTGTTCTAATTATAGATCCTCCAGGTGGCTGGCTGCACTTTTGCTGTCTTTTTGTGTATTCTTGATTATGGGGGTCTATGCTCATTTGATGTTTTGGTTCAGCTTCATTGATCTGAGCTTTTCAGATGTCATGCACTCTATAAAGTATACATTTCCTAGACATTATAACTTGCTTAGATGAAGAACCCATATATTCATATATCTTTATTGTTAATGCTGTGTGGGTTTAATGTTACGGTAGCATAGTCGTTTCATGTTTCATATTTCATATAAAACTTCAAATTGGCTTTTTTGCAGATTTTTGTGTTTCAAGCATGACAATTTTTGAACGGTGAGTGGCTGAAATATTTAAAATCATATTATTTAATATTGCTTGAAATGTTTGCTACTTCAAGGAAACACGGTATAATTGTTAACTGCATGGCAATGCAAATCTGACCACTTCTATGTCGGCATATTTTCTTGCACATGCATTCATATTTGGCATTCATTTTCTTGCTCTTGAAAGCACTGCTCTGTTTGTTTACACTTGTTTTGTTACGTTGTGTAACTCAACATCAAACTAATATGAACACCTGTTTTGCTCTTGCGCTCACTGTCGTTTGTCTTGCCGATGTTTAGACGAGGTCCACTCAGAATCGCTCTTGGCCTGAGCCAAGGAGTGAAGCGACGCTTATATCGCGTGGAGCCTATGACGGACTTCGCTCCTTTTACGAAGAGGAGCGGAGGAGAGACCTGCGTAATGCTCTCGAACGAAAGCGCGAGGTAACAAATGAATCAGGATGCCATACACTTGGGCTATTTATAGACCAGTATTTCGTATTCATAGTTCTGACATTTGTTATTCGCTTCTTAACAGTTTTTCAATGGTCATTTTAACAACAGGTTCTTTTTTGCTTGCTGTATGTTGTTTGTTTTTAAGTCTGTGTTTGGTGTGAACAGATTTCTTTTTTAATGTTTGAAATAGTTAATTGTGAATGCTGTCTGTTTTGCAATCCTAGTGACCAGGGAACAAAATATGGGTTTAGAAAGCTTAGATCATGACACAGAAATAACGAAAAACATATATTTCTTGTAAAAATGTTGGTGTCGTAAATATTGATCAGAACAAATTCCAAAGTTTATTGTATAAAACATTTTACATTGTTTATAGCAGTACATATAAAACAATACACAATGGATAGATCCATTAAGAATTAAGAATTTAGCAGGGGCATGTGGTAATTATACAGTTATACATGAATTATTTATTTTTTTGTCACCTGAAAAGGCGACGTATGGTTGTTACTTTTGGCGGTGGTGGCGGCGTCCCCATAAGTTTGTGCAGACAACAACTTGAAAAGTTTTTGTGCAATCACTATGAAACTTTAGAGAAATGTTAGTAGGCATATAAGGAAGGTCAAGTTCGGCTTTCGGCATGATTGCTTGTATCGTACTTGAGTAATGCCCCCCCCTTTTTTAAACACATCTGATTCGCCGAGTACTGGTTAATATTTAGATACACAATTATAAATAAAATGTATTTTATTGTAAAAAAGAGGGGAGCTTATAATTATAGATGTAATTCTGAACAATGTAAAAAATCTTATCTTTACTGCATTACTGCATCATATATTATTTGTAACCCACTGTAGATACACTTGTAGTGGTTAATGGTCATTGCATTGTGCATAAATTGCATATCCTATTTAAAAAGATTTTCCAGTTGTAAGATACGTTCTTAGACTGGCAATGTCTTGGCAGCTATAGGCATAACCTTTCAAAATCATATACAATTAGGAAATGAAGTGTATTATTGATAAAAATTTAAAATATACCGTATATTCAATAATAAACACCCCAGCCTAAAAAATGCCACCCACCCCTAATTTTAATAGCTTTCAAACCTCCATGCCTTACAAAAATGCCCTCATTTTGCTTTAAACACTCAATGCACATGCATGCAAAACACATGCTTGGGAAAATGCAAAGCCCTCGAGGGCGTTCATTAGGGAATATATGGTAGTTTAAAGTTACTGTATTATTATTTTGTATGTATAGTCAAAATAAAACATAAATATTATATTGGTATATAGTGAAAACAAGTCACATTTATTGCCTACAGAATATTTACAAATTTTGAAAAAGCAACTCTACTTATTTAAGTTTGTTCAGTGACTGGGAAACTCATGCAGAATGCGAGATTTGCGCATAAAATTGAGAAAAATCGCAAAGAAATGTTCACCAATGCGATTTCACTTCACACCAAAATTTCTAAGTACCAATAAAAAAAACGCCTACAATACACAGTGCTCGGCCTGGTTTGCAGTTTTGTCACTATGCAGTGAGATTTTATCCATAAAATTAATTCAGCAGTCTGAAAAATCAACAGATGCTCATTACACCTTGAACGGGAAGCGTGAGCGTCTGCGTGGTGTATTTTTCTCTATTGAAACAGTTAGATGTTCACAAACTGTAATTGCTGTAAATCCCATAAAATTAAAGGAAATTCCATAGATTTTTGAAAAAGCCCATGAATCTTTGTGGAGATGAGAAATTATCTAGTATGGAAAATCCTTTCCCAGTCACTGTTTGTTTACATTTTGCATAATTATAATTATTACAAATTGTTTATACAATATCTAAGTTATATCTTTGTAAATGTGACTTTATATATTTGATGCAAATATTTTCAACTCGTAGTATCTGATAATTTTTATACATTCATTTCATAATTGCATTATGATTTTGAAGGACAATGTATCCAATTAATTTCCAGTTGCTTTGCTAGTTCTTAAATTAAGTGTGCAGAGCTTTCTGCATATAATGCGGTCTTTCAAATACGCTATTCCTGTTAGTGAGCACAGTACACTATGGTACAGTGTTGAGCATTTTACTATTTACAGTTCTTTTAAATATTTTCACTGCATAAGTCTTTATTTATTGTGGAAATGATAGTACCACGATTGTTAAAATGGTATATGTATCTTACCATTTGGCTGGATTGTATTATGGCACCCTAACTAAAAAAATGTTAGATAACTTTGGTTAAGTTTTTGTTTTTGTTTTATTGGCTTTAGGGAACTCACATTAACTGCTGTTGACAGTTTTCGAATTTGTTGTTTCTTCATGGTTTCTACTTCCAAAAATCTCAAAACTAAAAACTTTGCTTATGCTTTTCATTTTCTTGATGCTTTGATTTCTAATACTAATGATATGTACTTCAGATAGATTAAATGTACATTTCTTATTGATTATAATCTTTTAATTCATGCAAAAACCCATAGCAACATTTTTGGTTGTTTTGGTCAATTTAAAGGGACTTGTTCACAGATTGGCAAATTGACATTATTTTCAAAAATGTTGTCCTAGATTCCAAAAAGAAATTATACATTATATACCGACAAGCTAAATAACATCCTTAACTAAGAAATGTATTGGAAATATTGTTACATTTATGGATAATCATTAATCGAAATGGATAAAATCATAAAGCATTTGTAAAGCTTTTTATCGGTATTTTGGAAAACATGTGTATCACTTACATACCGTTAAAAATACACACCTAAATATATTACTCCGAGTGGTTAGCGCATGAGATATTTGATCTCAAAGGTCCCGGGTTCGAGTCCCAACAAAGGCAAATTTTTTAATTTAACTTTTTTTCGTTATGTTATATTTGTTTTTGATTATTGCAGATGCTGTTTGCAGTTTTTGCAGTAAAGACATTTAATGGCATGTTTAAAAAATACAGAAAAATCTGTGAACAAGTCCTAATCATAATACATGACTAATTTTGCAAGATTGATAACTCTTGTTGCAACTTCTATTTTACAGAATAAAATGTAGTTATTATGCGTCAGACACTTACTGTTCTAAATACATTATTGTTATTGCTTATGGCCTGTGTGCTAATATAATTATGTGAGTGTGATCTGTAATACTTTGAAGAAAAAAAGTAACTGCAAAACAATTGTAACAAAAACTTCTAGCTATTTGCACAATTCTGATTTAATAAATGTGCATGGTGATGTAGTGAATACTACTTTACATTTCAAAACATGCCAAATTTTGCAAGAATGTGATACTGACAAACTCTAGAAACAAAATAAAGTAAAGTGTAATAAATGCATAACAAAGGCATGTCTTTTTTAAGCTCATTTGACGCTTAGTGTTTTTTGCTGAGATATAAATTTCTTTCCTTTTCTTGCTTCATGTGCAAATCATGTGCAAATCTTCTGTTGTCTACTCTGAGAGTGTGTTGTATTGTTTGGAAGAGCTGCTCTGTGTGTATTCATTGTTCCATACCAAACTATGTTATTTCACCACAGCACTATTGTCATCAGGAAAACCTCCTGCAATGCCTATCAGTGCTACTGAAACATTGAAACTCACTCTGCTCTCTTACAGTATAAACTCCCACACCAGTCCTGTCATAATTTATTGGATAAATACTTGTTAATATAACATTTATTGGAAATTTTTTATCCTCCTTCATTTGTGACATTTTCTACAAAGCATGCCCCCGTTCGGGCAATGTCAGAGCCCATACGACGTCGCTATGACTACCACAATCCCATGGTGGACGCGATGGGGAAGTACGAGGATTATCGCAAGCAGCTGCAGGCGGACTTGAGACGAGACTGGCTCCAGCACCTCAATCAGGTAGCGGACCATGACGACTCTGCCGTAGAGATCGGGGCATGAAATACGTAGCTTACTCAGCTGTTATAACTCAGCCGTTACAACTCTGCTGTAAAGAACAGGGCAGATTAACATAGCTCACAGTGCAGTAACTAGCCTGCTGTAGAGATTGGGGCATGATTTACATAGCGCACTCCGGAGTAACCAGTATGCTGTAGAGCTCACTCTGCCGTGAAGACTGGCAAAGAGCTCATGGCATAATTTACATAGCTAACTCAAGACTAACAAGTCAGCATTATAGATTGGGATTTTATTTACATAGCGCACACAGGAATAACCAGTCTGCTGTAGAGATTGGGGCATGATAAACATAGCTCACTCTGGAGTTATCCATCTGCAGTAGAGCTCTCTATGGACTAACCCATCTGCTGTAGAGATTGGGGCATGATTTACATAGCTCACTCTAGAATAACCAGTCTGCGGCAGATATCAAGGCAGATTAACGTATCTCATTCTGGACTAACCAGTCTGCATTAGAGATTGGGGCATGCTTAACAAAGCTCACTCTAGAATAACCAGTCTGCGTCAGATATCAAGGCAGAGTAACGTATCTCTTTTGAATAACTTGTAGTGATCACCAACATAGAAGTGTGTTATGTTCTTGCTGTTCAAGGATGGCCCAGCTAGCTCAGTTGGTTTAGCGCTAGACTGTCAATCTGGGGATTGTGAGTTCGAACCACAGCCCGGCCACATAACTTGTGTGGGGATTGGTCATGAAGTTATTTCTACGGCCATTCTCCCCCTACCTCTGATTCAAGTAGGGCAGTTGTCAGTTACTGGCAATGGTATGTGCACTTAGTACTGGTAAACTGCTTAGATCGGATAAGCTTGCCCAGGAAAAGTGTGAGTAGGTTAACTGACCGCCGTGATATGACTGAAATACTGTTAAAAATGGAGAAAAATACAAACAAACAAACAAGGATGGCAAGGGTATATTCATAAACACTGCTGTGGCGTTACTTCTAGATGTCACCAACGTAGATGCATGTTTCCATCATGACATTTGAAAGTCTTTCAAGTTGTGGACCGTTAAAATAGTGGAATTGTCATCAATATTGACATCTTCTTGTTTCCCTTGTGTTGTGGTAATTTGCATGGTGTTCTTTTATCTTGAAATGTTAACAAAGTGAACTCGAATAACAAACTCAGAACTGGCCATTTAGAACTAAGGAACCAGTTTGTTTTAACTGTACACCGAGTTCCAAAATGTTTAAGATTGCAATACATTTTGTCCACCTTTCTGTTTATCCAGAGTTATTTACAATTTGTCAGTATTTGTTAATAATGTAATCAATTAAACATTGGAGTTGGTGAGTTTGTGACTGTTACATGTGAACTACAGAAGCCTCTTACGGTGACTGCCAGCAGTTCTAACACGTATCTCACCCCGACATCGGCCAGGGAGGAGAGGCCGCTGATCCACTCCATGGGCCTCTACGAGCTGGAAACCAAGAAGAAGATGCGAGATCAGCTTCACAAGGACTTCCACGACTACCTGCATGACCAGGTACCCCATCAGCGATGCATGCAGCAAAACTTGTATATGGATTCTGTGTCATGAATCATCATCTGTATTGTTTAAACATTCTTGTATTGTACTCTCCAACGATGCATGCAGCAAAACCAGTATATGAAACATGAGGAATATCTTTTGTTAATTGTTAATAGTATAATCAATATTATAATTTTTACTTTAATTTCCAAGGATGCATGCAGCAAAACTAGTATATAAAACATGTAGATTCTCTATTTCATATCATACAGTTTTGATAGAAAATTATATTCTCTACCTGTATAAAGTATTGTATCTTTATCTTCACTTGACCTCTGCTTTACCATTGCCTCCATGGTAAGCCTCATTATTCGCCCCCAAACACTGTGCGGGAGAACTTGATGCCCAATGAGGCGTCATTTGAGACACCCCTGGTACAGAACATGGGTGGCTATGATGCGACACGCCAAAAGTTTGTACTGCAGCGTCACCAGGATTTGAAGGACTTTACTGCTGAGGTAGCTACCCTGTGGACTTGTCACTAATATTGTGCTGACCTGAAGTTCAATTTACCTAGACTTGATGTCAATTAACATGGACCATATGTCAATTATCATGGACCTGACGTCAATTGAAGTTTGAAATGCTAACCTTTGGACCTGTCACTAATACTAGATCAATTTGCATGGAACTGAAGTTGATAGCATGTATCTGAGGTCAACTGAATTTTGAAATGTTAAGCCATGAACTAATATGGCATGGCCCTGAAGTCAGTTTGCATGGACCTGAGGCCAATTAAAGTATGAAATGCTCACCTGTGGACCTGTCACTAGTACTATATCAAATTGCATGGAACTGAAGTTGATAAGCATGGATCTGAGGTCAGTTAAAGTTTGCTTGTGAACTTTTCACTAATATGGCATGGACTTGAGGTGAGTTTGCATTGACCTGAGGTCATGGGCTTTATGTCAGTTAGCATGGACTGCATGTCAATTATCATTGACCTGATATAAATTGAAGTTTGCAATGCTAACCCATGGACCTGTCACTTATACTAGATCAATTGCATGGAACTGAAGTTAAAGTGGGAAACTAAGGTAAATCAAAGTTTGAAACCTGTGGGCCTGTCATAATAATATGAGGGTCAAATTGTATGGATCTGAGGATGATTAGCATCGATCTGAGGTATCTGAGGTCGATTGGAGTTTGAAATATTAATTCGGCATAAATCGATGATGATGAATACATTGTGAATGTGTGTGTTAACACAGCATGACTTTACGAGCTATATATAAGCAGTATATGTGAAACATGTGCTTTTTGCAGGTTTCATTGTATTACTGTAAAAACTTTCAATTGATCCATTTTTCTAACCAAGATTTAGGAGTTGACAGTGTAACAGAATACTGGTATCATTTGTAACAGAGCATGTATTGACAGTGTAACAGAATACTGGTATCATTTGTAACAGAGCATGTATTGACAGTGTAACAGAATACTGGTATCATTTGTAACAGAGCATGTATTGACAGTGTAACAGAATACTGGTATCATTTGTAACAGAGCATGTATTGACAGTGTAACAGAATACTGGTATCATTTGTAACAGAGCATGTATTGACAGTGTAACAGAATACTGGTATCATTTGTAACAGAGCATGTATTGACAGTGTAACAGAATACTGGTATCATTTGTAACAGAGCATGTATTGACAGTGTAACAGAATACTGGTATCATTTGTAACAGAGCATGTATTGACAGTGTAACAGAATACTGGTATCATTTGTAACAGAGCATGTATTGACAGTGTAACAGAATACTGGTATCATTTGTAACAGAGCATGTATTGACAGCGTAACAGAATACTGGTATCATTTGTAACAGAGCATGTATTGACAGTGTAACAGAATACTGGTATCATTTGTAACAGAGCATGTATTGACAGTGTAACAGAGCACATACATGAGTTTCATTTCAAATAATCAAATCATTAGTTTGTAATGCTTTTATCATGGTCGGTTTGTTATTTACGTTTTTTTTTATTTCTTTAGAGTATGCAAAATAAACATGTTGAAAATAAAAGAAAGGATTGTTGTTGCTGTTCCAAGCACTGGAAATTAATACACAAACCTGAGTTTTTTGTTGACTTGGGATCTTGTTTTGCCTCTCAGCATCAGAAGGACTCGAGTCCTCGCACTGTGTATGAGAACATGATGCCTCACGAGGCCTCGGCGGAGGTCCCATTGGTCAACTACATGGGGAAATATGACACCAAGAGGCTGCAGTATCGCAACGAATGATGTCATGACTTCAAGCAGTTTGCCAATCAGGTTCTAGCATGGCTGCCTTTGGTGTTGTGGATTCTTTCATTTAGATTTGTTTCATTTTTGGAATGTTTTCATTGTGGATGTTTTCATTTTGGATGCTTCATTTTGAATGTTTTTATTGTGTTTATTCTGTTTGGTATTTTTCAGGTATTTGTGAAAGCTTAACAGTGTTAACTGAGATGTTGTTTTTTTTCAGCATTATGACATGAATTAACTACTGATGTTTGTTTTTTCAGGATAACTGATTAACGTTTGTTGTTTTTTTTGTTCCATATCAGTTGTTGTGAATACTATGTTCTAACGTGCATGCTCTTTGAAGTGCAACACCATGTTTTTCAGGAACTTTTAATGTTGTTGATGAGTTATGTGTTTAATTATTTGAATTGCCTTTTTCTTTAAGTTTACCAACTAGTTGCCGCTTTCAGTATGTTCTACCCTATTGTCCACCCCATCACGAAGCACTTCTGAGTAGTTCTAACGCATTTTGTTTCTAGAAACGTAAACAGCTTCGCAACCCTCACGATCATTTCGTCTTTCCCACTGTGGCTGTAGCGGAGAAGCCGTTAGTTGCTCACATGGGCCGGGACGTTGAGCAGCGTCGTATCGACCTGCGCGCTGAGCGTAAACACGACTACCAGCAGTACCAGTTGCAGGTAGACGCCAGGAATGTAAGCCTTGCATGGGTGACCCTGGTCATGTTACCGCTGCATGACTAATGATTGCCTGGTTGTGGTCATGTGACCACTGCATGACTAATTGGCCGGTTGTGGACATGTGACTGCCGCATGACTAATAATTGGCCAGTTGAGGTCATATGGCCGCTGCATGACTTATGATTGGTCGGTTGTGATAATGTGATCGCCGTATGCTTCATGCCTAGTGCTGTGTTTAGATCGCTGTTAGGGAGCTCGGTAGGTGTTACGAACCAAGATTCTGCTTACTGATGTCTTTGAATTATGTTGATATGTCTAATATGTCTTGATTTGTTTGCAATCAGTAGTAATTGGACATGTTTAGTTTGATCAGTTAAGTTAACAAATGCATGTTTTGTGCAATGTGTGTTATAATAATATCTTTGTGTAATACTTGTATGCAATTAATTATCTTTCATGTTCCTATTGGAGCGTTACTTATTTATCTAAACACATGTAGGCTTTATTTTAATCTTATTTTAATCTCCATCTATTCTTATCTTAATTTCAAGAAAAAAGTCAGTATAGAATGCCCTATTTTTCCTTCCGCATTTGTCAGTTCACTACCCCCCTCCCCCATGCTGGGTGACAAGCTTCCATAAATCTTTGCTCTATCTGTATCAGGCATCTGAATTATTGATGCATGAATTATTGAAAGAACTGAATGTTTCCATTTTCAAAATCAGTTTCTGGGGTGTTTTCTTTAAAGGTCATTTTGTTATATGGAAAATTGGTTGTGTTCCTCTTTCAACTATCTTCGAGAAGGTTATTTTCCTTAATTGCACATATCGTTTTAGTTCTGTTTCATTGTATTTATGTTTTATATTTGTTTCGTTTTATTGTATTTGGTGTTTGTTTTTGTGTGTGATGCATTGTGACAGCTATATTTATCTTGATTGTTTTAATTCTATTCTAATAACATGTGCACAATTATATTATTAATATTAGTGAATGAAGATGTTATAACATTGTTTATCATAACTACTTTCTTCTGACCCTCTTGTTAATTATTTGCCTGTTAAACCGGTAAAGTATTACACCATTGTATATGATAAGACTAACAACTAAAGTGCCTATCAGTGACATTTACTGACTAATGTTGCAGGATTTGTATATGAATCTGTATGAAATATTACAATTGTAATCATATTGTATATCCCTTGAAATTTAGTAACAGTTATTATGTTGATTTGTTGTATTCAATTACTGTTAATATGTAGACTATAATAAATAAATTTTAAATTTATAAATTACACAATTAATATAATAAGATAATATTAAGGGGCTGTACAAAGTAGCAATAAATTATTAATATTGTTAATACATTTATATATAATGTTAAAAAAAAAGAATAATTGATCTCTAACAATGCATAACAGATTATTTGATCATTGAACACATTCCCATATGGTAAATTTTTATAATTGACTATAATTTTAATGTTAGACCTGTTTGAACGGACCAACTACCGTGTGCTGACCGTCTACGGTTTGTGTCTTGCAGCAGAAGATAACGAACCCACAGCGCAGACACGATTTTGTGGACACGGCCGCTGGTCCGTACAACGGACTGTTCCAAGGACTTGGGGAGCACGGCAATGAAAAGGAGACGTTGAACCAGCAGCGACGCCAGGAGTACAATGACCGTCTGGACCAGGTAGGGCGATGCATTGTCAGGGACGGACTAGTGTTGGGACATCGGTTCAAAATTGCAATTTATCATCGGGTTGGAATTGGTTGCCCCTTCCGATGCGATTTTTTTTTTTACCGATTATAATTGGCTTCAAATATATTTTTGTGTTATACATATTTCTATTCATTTATCATAGAAAAATTGACAAAATGTGAATGTACTGTTATGTTTTGCTTTTTTCTTTTGTGCGTTAATAACTACATGTCAACAAATAAACAATAAGTTTAATAACTTTTTTTAATTAACGATTGCTTATTAGTTTTGAACATAATTATAAAACAAATATAGAACAAGTAAATTTAGGCCTAACATGGAATAACTGTAAAAAAATTCAACATGATGTGGTCTAAAATACAGAACTCACATCCTAGTCCTTATTTCGCACATTGAATCCGATTATTGATTTTGCAACTGTGACATTGATAATCAACATCGAAAACATTTTACATGCCGCTAATCTATTTTTTCCCATTATCGTCCCATCACTAGGACGTACCCACACTGAATTATACCTAATCTGCAGGGGAGATAAATCTCTTCATTGCCTTACTTTCTGTTTTTGACAAATTATGTTTGCTGCATGTCCATTCAGTAATTATATAGTCAATCTTGGCATAATTTCACTTGTCCATACAGTTATTATATAGTAAATCTTGGCATAATTTCACTTGTCCATACAGTAATTATATAGTAAATCTTGGCATAATTTCACTTGTCCATTCAGTATGATATAGTAAATCCTGGCATTATTTCGCTTGTCCATACAGTAATTATATAGTAAATCTTGGCATAATTTCACTTGTCCATACAGTTATTATATAGTAAATCTTGGCATAATTTCACTTGTCCATACAGTAATTATATAATAAATCTTGGCATAATTTCACTTGTCCATTCAGTAATGATATAGTAAATCCTGGCATTATTTCACTTGTCCATACAGTAATTATATAGTAAATCTTGGCATAATTTCACTTGTCCATTCAGTAATTATATAGTAAATCTTGGCATAATTTCACTTGTCCATACAGTAATTATATAGTAAATCTTGGCATAATTTCACTTGTCCATACAGTAATTATATAGTAAATCTTGGCATACTTTCAGTTGTCCATACAGTAATTATATAGTAACTTTTGGCAATATTTCACTTGTCCATACAGTAATTATATAGTAAATCTTCGCATAATTTCACTTGTCCATAAGTAATTATATAGAAACTTTTGGCAATATTTCACTTGTCCATAGTACAATCATGCTCTGGACAATTGATTTTCGGCCATTTCATTTAGATAGCTCTAGTCTAAAAATACTTGATCTGACAAGTTTGCATTAGCTAGCATGGAGATAAGAAATACAAGTGAATTGCCAACATTTGTTGATTTTGCAATAATACCAGTCAGTTTGAAAATATTTTCCTCCAAAAATGTGAAACTGTGCTTCATTTTCAAATACCTAAATTGTCCAAATAATTATTGTAATATTATGTTACCTGCCAAATTTGATCAGCAGTAGGGGGTTCATGATTTATTTGAATGTAAAGCTCACCTAAAGTTTCTGTGCACATTTTACAATGTTAATCTGCTGAACAGACATTTTGTTTATTAGTGATCATTATAAACCTATCATCATTAGTGATCATTATAAACCTATCATCACTTATCAATATAACTCAAAGGAATGGAAAGTTTTTTAAAGCTTGTTTTCCAATCCATAATCAATTTCTGTGTATATTTTGTCACATTGTCACTTTGTGCGACATTTTTTTTTGCTGAATAAATACTGTTTAAACCAAATTCAACTCAACTTTCTATCTGTTATTTACAAATAATTTATTTTACCTGAAATTCTATAATAATGTATTAAAGAAAAATGAATAAACATTAGTTATTACTTCTTTTTATAGCAATTAATACACAAGTACTCTTTTTATACCTGACGTGTATATTTTATATCAATATATGTTATACTATTAACACAATAAACATCTGTTTATAATAGTATATCTTTAAATGTTGTATTTCTGGGATGAGTTGCTGAAAACTTAGTTGCCCAGTTAAGCTAACAACCTGGACAATGAAAAGGCAAACATTTATTATGAACAACTTTTTATATTATTTTTATATTATAAATGTTAATATAAAAGTTATTTTTAAAAACTAAATCCATTTATTAATTAGCTGGCTGTTTGTTTGACCAGGGATTTAAGTTCTGAGCAACTGAACCCTGTGGTTATTATATTCCAGAAACATCTTAAGTCAAATCTTATCCTTAGCCTTAAAATCATTATTTTTCTGTAGCATTTTAGTCAACGTATATATAAAATACTGCTTAGTGTTTACTAATTATCCACTATTATTTACTGAACTGTAATTGGATTCACTAATTTATGTGCAGTTTTAAGGTTACCTTGAGATGTTTCTGGAATTTGGCCCCTGCTTTCTTTACACAATCGGAGCACAGTATAGCAGTCCTGGGCTGGTATCCACAAAGCTCCTAAACAAAATCTTAACTTGTGTCATATGTAAGTGAAACATTCAAACAATAGTTTCCTTGTAAAAATGAATATTTGATATTTATGCCCCCCTTCGAAGAAGGGAGGGTATATTGCTTTGCACCTGTCCGTCGGTCGGTCGGTCTGTCCGTAGACCATTTCGTTTCCGCACGATATCTAGAGAACGCTTTGACCTACGATCATTTAAGTTGGTATGCTGGTTACTTGGGAAGAAAGGAAGACGCCTATTGATTTTGAGCTCAACAGGTCAAAGGTCAAGGTCACAGGGGCTTGTAACATGAAATTTGTTTCCGCACGATATCTAGAGAACGCTTTGACCTACGATCATTTAAGTTGGTATGCTTGGAAAGGAAGACGCCTATCAATTTATAAAAATAAATCCATAACTATACTCTATCTTTCTTTCAGCTTTATATTTACTTTCTAAAGCATCAACTTTAATTTCCTCCCCATGTGTTAATGTGCACATACAATATTAAAAAAATCTCTTAACAATTGCACATATTGACGACTTGGCTGCAAGTCGGGAGGGGGCATACATGTTTTACAAACATCTCTTGTTGAAATCTGATTCTTTACCAGATTAAAACCATAAAAGAAAAAAAACTACTTTAAATGAGCCAGCCACAGAGGTAAGGAATTACTTGATTTTAAGAAATGTATTTAAGTTTTCATTAATGAGCTTTGCGGATATGGGCCCTGTTGAATGTCACAGCTGTGATACCTCAAGGCTTCCATTCCTGCCTGTGTGTTGCTAGTGCCGTAGCTGGTGTGTATTTCTTGCAGCAGTTTGGCAAGGACAAGCCCTCGGGACGGCCCAACTGGGTCAAGGAGCCCCTGCCCAACGTAAGTCCGCTAGCTGCATGTAGGAGCATGTTAGCTTGTGTGTGACCTGCCTTCCACACACTTCCATTTTACATATGTGCATGATATTGTTCCTGGGTGTGATTGACAAAACCAGTCTGGAGTTTGTCTGCGAACAACTTAAAAACCAGTCAGAATTGTGTCCGATTGCAAAATTAACGAAATTCTCACCGCAGTAAACCTAAGTCATTTATGGGACAACCAATTCCTGACAACCCAAAATAATATCCACCGCTTAGTCAAATCCAAATTATTAACCCAATTTAAAACCCAATGGCACACTCAACTACAACAAACACATAAAGGACAAATATACACAAGCTTCAAACAAGCACCATCCTTTGAAGACTACCTCATTTTAAACTGACAAAAACTGAATATACATACCTCTTTAAATTCAGAACTGTGTCAATGAGTATGTGTTACAAACAGGTCAGAACTGTATCAATGAGTACAATTTACAAACCAGTCAGAACTGTGTCACTGAGTATGTGTTACAAACCGGTCAAAACTGTGTCACTGAGTACAATGTACAAACCAGTCAGAACTGTATCACTGAGTACAAGTTACAAACCTGTCAAAACTGTGTCACTGAGTACAATGTACAAACCAGTCAGAACTGTATCACTGAGTACAAGTTACAAACCTGTCAAAACTGTGTCACTGAGTACAAGTTACAAACCAGTCAGAACTGTATCACTGAGTACAAGTTACAAACCTGTCAAAACTGTGTCACTGAGTACAAGTTACAAATCAGTCAGAACTGTGTCACTGAGTACAATTTACAAACATGTCAGCGTTATGTCTGATTTCAATTTACAAACCAGCACTGTGTCTGATTGCAATTTGAAAAACTGTTAGAACTGTGTCTTAATCAACTTACAGTTAACAGTTATTATTGTGCAGGATAGTAGTTTACAATAACTGTCTAAGTGAAAAACACCAACTAAACTGTATTATGCCTAAGGGAAACAAGCTGCAAACTGTTAGAAATACATAAACTGCAAGAATGTTACATATAAGCTTTGTAATACTGTGGGTAACTTAATTATAAACTAGACAATAATGCTGGAGACGTACAAACTAAACAGTATTGTTATCAACATACAAAATTATGCATTACTGCATTGCACACCGAACTACATAACAAAATGTGCGAAAAATACATTATATACTATCCCAAAACCAATAAATAAATTTCACTCTAATTTCACTCTACAGTGTCTTAGAAAAAAAGTACAATATACTGTGCATGAGTGTACATGACATATCAGGTAATAAAGTTGCCTTCTTTCAATACTGCTTTACTTTGCATATCAGTTCTTCAGTCCATCTTCAATCTGAATGAAATCATCTCCTCAAAAGGATGCACGAGACAAGGATAGATGACCAATAGAATATCATATGACCTAGCTGTCCACTAGCTTATTAAAAACATGGGATTCCAATGTGTGAAAACACGAATCACTTAATTATTTGTGTATGTTTTAGATATTAATCTGTAAAAAGTTATACATGAGGCGTGGGAAACCTGGGCTAAAAACAAGTGCGTAAAGTGTCATCCTGTATTAGCCTGTGCAGTCAGCACAGGCCAATCCAGGACGACACTTTCCGCTTTTATGGTATTTTCTGTTTCAAAGAATTATCTTCTAAACATAAATCCACTCTATGCGGAAGTGTCATCCCGGATAAGCCTGTGCGGACTGCTCAGGCTGGTTCGGGACAAAACTTTATGCATATGCATTAAGCCAGGTTTTCCCAAGATATGCCTTATATTTTTTTAGAAGAAATTTAAAAATTGTCGTCAGATTTTTCAAAGGAAGATGGTGCATTTTATTCAGATTGGAGAATATCCTGTCTAATCCATCTGTATTCATTTGAATAAGGCGTAAAAAAAAAATCTTTTGTTTCAGGTTACCCGACCTACCCTAACAAAATGCCCCGACCCTAGAACATTTTATTGGGTTTGTCAGACTGATTTTTGTTTTATTTACCTTTTTCAATAATTATATGTATTTTTGGATAAATAAGTGTTTTGTTTTGATAGTATCCACTTATAAACAATGTTTAAGGATATTACTGATATGTTTTGAATATTTATTCAGTTTTAGAATCTTCAGGTTGACCATTTATCAAATAAAAAAAATAAAAAAAATAAAATAAATTCCGCCCTACCTACCCTAATTTTTTTGGGCATGTAACCTGAAACAAACATTTTTTTTGTACGCCTAACCTTATTTGATGTGCCTGTCCTATGTATAATCACTTCTTATATTATCTTCCATTGTGTGTCATTTTAACATGGTTGATTTTTTCAATTTGACATGTATCTTCTGCAAAATACATGCTTGAAATGTCCTTTTGGCAATTTATTGTTTTGCTTCTTGTGAAATGCAATAACTTTTTCAGATGAAATAAAAGAAGGACATAATTTTCAGTCAAGCGATTTCAATATTGACTCTAGTCTTGACATACAAATTAAACACACTTATAGGAACATTGAAAATATTGGCTGACTAAGAAATACTGTTACAATTGACCAATTAGCAAAATTCAACAGTTAAGTGGAAAGCTATATCCGCACCAAAAGTGTACATACTAGTTAGTTGTACATTATTTTTGCTGAGTCATCATAGTGTGATTGGATTACAAAATTGAATAGAAAAAAGTGTATACGCACCATAAGTTTTACATATGAGTTAGTTTTACATTAGTTTTGTCCCATTGTGATGTGATAGATATTAAAACTGTAATAGCAACGTTAGTTTTACATTAGTCATCACGATGTGACAGAGATAATTGCTAACCTGTGTTAGCACTGTAAGTTTACATATCATCCCTTCAAAGCCAGAAGGTGTCACCAGCATATGTGCTCAGAAGGCTGATAGCCTTTTTGGCTTTCAGGGGACGATTTGAGATTGTTTCACGCTGAGCTATCATGATGAGATTTCAGGCCTACTTCTTTGTGTTTCAGAATGTGGACCGCGGTCGTTCCCCGCAGCGCGTCCCCCCACCCACGGACCAGTACTCTAAAATGCTTGAGGAGAAACGACGCGAGGAGGCAAGCAGAAGGTGATGGTTTCAACATGTTAAATAAATACATTTCCTTAAGTCTGTGGTTGTTTCATTCATTTTTTTTTGCTTGGAAATGCTGTTACAAAAGCTTGAACTAATGACTATTTAATGCTAGTTTCAGCTTTCACACAAAAAGTTTTTATTAATGAGCAACTTTTTTTAATAATTTTTTATAGCCCTCTGTATAACAGCCAGCGGTACCATAGACCTTTCCAGGTTTTGCCACTAATATTTAAAACTCCTACCTAGCTATTGTTAATGGTTTATTTCCATTCATCAAATATCACAAACAGATTATAAATTTACCACATGCTCTTTTGTGTAAAATAGGTTAACCGTTAATCACGTGACATCCAATGGCAGTAATTGGATAAACTTGCGAATTAATTTGCATATGGTTGACATTTTGTGGAAATGTCTACTGCCCGTTAACGTGTGAACTCGTTTCTGTTTCAGGCGCTTTGATGACCCAGAGTTCCAGGGCAGGCTTCCCCAGAGCAGAGAGGTGAACACAGGCTCGGTCTTGATTTGACAAACATTGTTATAGAGGATATTGGTTGATTTCAGTGTATGATCCTGGACATATTTTCAATTTTCAATGAACACAGATACAATCAAATAAGATCCTACAATGAAATCAACAAATTGTCTTTCTATTTGATGTTTTTATCAAAAGTAAATTAATTTTATTAATGTATTTATATAACCCAGCGTGAACTAATCATGTCACTCATTTCACTAAACTCACAGATAAATAATAATGTTATCATGTCACTCACCTCACAGATAATTGCCAATGTTATCATATCACTTGACTCACAGATAACTGATCATGGTATCATTTCACTCACCCTCACAGATAAATGATAATGTTATCATTTCACTCATAGATAATGATAATGTTACGTTTCACTCGACGCACAGGTAAAATGATCACATTATCATTTCACTCAACCCAGAGTGAAATAATCATGTTGTAAGGTGGCTGGTATTTTCCACTCTTTCACCGCATAGCATGAAATAAACCGATATATTTTATTGTACTGCACTGTGTGTTTTTACTTCTATTGCGATACATTTGTAATATATTGCCATGTCCGGTACTTTTGATCAGCTGGAACTAGTTAATGGCCATTAATAAAAAAAATAAAAACATTTACATGTACTTTTAGTTCTGCTGCTTTTTGCGATGGAAGTGTCCAAATTATTCATAGAATTATATGTATGCATATTTTGTCATAACTGATGTATTCC
The DNA here is from genome assembly GCA_027627225.1 of Congeria kusceri. NCBI lineage: Eukaryota > Metazoa > Mollusca > Bivalvia > Myida > Dreissenidae > Congeria > Congeria kusceri. Next base: position 71,973,751 of record CM051032.1, on the reverse strand, counting down.
AATATATTTCAGTATGAATTGAATGCGTTATTACAGTGTTAAACTAAGTTTAGTCAAGTAGGGTTTATTAAATTTAAAGGGACTTGTTCACAGATTTTCGTATTTTTGAAAAATGTCATATACAGGTAATGTCTTAAATGCTAACATATAAGAAGTTGGACTGACCAAAAACTAAATATTATATATATATATAAAAACAAGAAATGTCTTTAAAAAAGACAATCAGCGTTTAAATTAATATTGAGATGTCATTTAAAAATTACCTAAACAGACGGCCAAGATGATCGGTTACGTGACTTCTCAGACCCCAGATTTTTTGGTCCCCACCAATATTAGGAGACTTGTTGGACCCCAGATTTTTTTGACACTATAAGAAAACTTATCGGACCCAAAAGTTAATTTGAGATAAATTTATTAATTTAAAAATTAAATAAAACTATCATTAATATCTATGCCGTGAATAAACCAATCATACAGCTCCATTTTTCCAACAGTGATATATGAATAACCAAAATAATTTAGGTTAAAAGAATTATCTGAATTTATCAAGCTAATTTAACAAATTAACAATGTAAGCAAATAATTTCGGGAATGAATTAAAATTATTATGTATCAGACAAGTCTATATAGTTATTTATAGTACCGGTAATATACCATTCATGTTAGTTATCTAATGTAATAACGATTTGAAGTCAAATAAGCATTTATACTGTGTATCCCAATAAAAAGCAATAGTCAGGGAACATTCAGCGATTTTTGAAATGTCAAGACTTTTTTTGATAATGATAAAAATTCATTAGACTATGAAGATTTTAAATTATATCAGTAGAAATATGATATATCAAGGGTTCCTGTGTATAATTAGTATTGCAAATTGTGTATTCATGCTACGCGAATAACAATTCGACGTATTCCAAATCTTCTTTCATAACATTGTATCTATAGAAAATGTAGCATCTTTTTACAGATTAAATAACATCTACTTCAGAAGATGATAGAAAGATGCAATTATAAATAATCGTTAATAAATCGTAACCACAATTTTAATTCAAATTAACAGTAAGTTTATAATATAAATTACCCATAAATTGTTAGGTTTATGATTCTCTGAACGTTATTATTGATGCATGTACGAGTATATTAACGCAGCTATACAACGGTTGCTAGCTAACGCGCGCTATTTTTAGAATGACACTACTGTTCCTGGAATTTGTTGAACTCGCTAGAATCAATGGGCTACATGGAATGGCAACTCTGTGAATGAGATTTATTAATGGGAACATTGCACAATTGCTATTTATAGAGCGTACCGCTTATATAAATGTAGGCTAAACAAAATAGCATTCTGTTTATGGCATACAATGAGAAAATACGTTCATAATTAGCCTCAGTTCTAAAGTATATGTCGAGGATATGTTTATAACTTCATTTTAACAGCTTATGTAAACAATATGTAAATGTTTAACCCCCAAAAGTATGCAACAGTTATTTGTATACGTTAAACCATTGTTTGAAGTTTGCATTCCCTAAAATTAGAAAATTTGCCCAATTCTATTTGCATTAAATTTTCCCGCTGCATAATTATCGCAAGAAATCTAGGTCAAAAGTGATCTTAGACAGCTACGCCGAAAAAATTTATAAAATTTGCCTTGGACTCGAACCAAGTCCCCCAGGATAAAAAATCTTGCTCTAACCACTCCGCTATTCTGACTGCCAATCATTTTAATTAATTGTTAATGCTATGTAAGTGATACACGTGTTTTCCAAAATACCGATTAAAAGTGTTACAAGCGCTTTATAATTTTATCCATTTCAATTGATGATTTTTCATAAACAACACTGTATTCCAATATATTTCTTTGTCAGTTGTGTTATTTCACTTGTTTATATATAATGTATTTTTGTTTTGGTGATCTATGACAAAAATATTGAAAACTGTCAATTTGCCAATCTGTGAACAGGTCCCTTTAAGTCATTGCATGATGGGATAAAATGGTTGATGTTTTTTACCTTGTGTTACATGTACTATGTGAACATCTGCTAAATGTGTCTTGTCCCTTGCAGCGTTACGGCTACTAGAGCGAGCGAAGGTTGTCCACACATCCAGAACATTTCTCAGTGATTCCCCCAACTTCACAAAAATAATTACATCAGCAGCACAGTGAAAACATTCTTACCTAACTGAACTTCTGTATTTGCTATACAAGTGCTTAAACAGTGATTTCAGTGCTTTACTCATCCTTCAGGATCCAAAAAAGGAAAAAAATTGTACAAAGTTGTATACACAAAATTAGTGTGCTTACTGTTGTTTTTTCTTCATGTCTAATAGTTCCGAGGCATGTACGTGCTGCAAATGTGTCCATTAAAAGTGCATTTCAACATCATTTCTTAATCTGTCCTGTTTAAGTGCATATGTGTATTTTATTAGTATCATTTTTGTGCTGTCAGTAACTGTTTTATTTCATTTTTGTGCAAATATTTTCTTTGCAAAAGTCCTTTAGCTTTAAATTATATTGAAAATTTATCTTTAATGTTCAACACTTTTAAATACAGAGTGCCAAATACCTTCTTTTCAAACCGTGTTGTAAGATTGTTTATATCTTTGTTTAATGTGTTAAGATATTTTTTTTATTTGTTGAGGTATTTTTTTACATTTATTTATTTAATGATATTTATGTTAATGTCTTTAAACTGACATTTATGTTAATATCTGTTTAATGATTTGAAATTTCGTAAACCTTTTTTGTATTGTCATGTTCTCTGTTTTAATAATTGATAAGAATGATTTCTGGGTGGTTTTATTTGAATATACACAGCGACGTTTTCTGCCATAATAGTTTGTAGGAAATTGTACATAGCATAAAGCCTATTTAATGTATTTTTTCCTTTTTTAAATTGACAATATTTCTTTTTTTGACTGTGATATTTAAAAACCGTCCATTTAATGTGATATCATATATTTATGTTATTTTTTAGTTATTAATATATATTTTTTTAGTCCACGTGTATAAATAAATTAATTTTAATGGGTACATCTCTGCAATCCAATCGTCAATAGTTTAGTTAGTGCTGTGTAACCTCTGTATGTGTATGTTTTGTTTTCATTTGTTGATTCATTAGTTGTAGCAAAAGTTTTAAATTAACTAGTATAGATATTTGTATGTTATATAATTGATCAATTTGATTTCACGTTTTGGACAGAATGTAGTGCTATGTAGCTAGTATAGTGATTGCCAAGTCTAATGTGTTTGTGTATTTAACACCAACTGAATGTCAATAAAGGAATACATACATCAACAGTTCTTCAATTGTTCTAACTTCCATTAAGTATTACTGGTCCTTTCAAATGTTTGAAATGTATGTAATATATGTGGCGTGTCATGGAAAAACCCATGCTTAATGCAAGTGCGTAATGTGTCTTCATGGATCAGCCTGTGCAGTGCTCTCATGCTGATCTGGGACGGCACTTTCCAACTACAGTGGATTTGCATTTAGAAGAGACTTCTTTGAAACAGAAAATACCATAAAAGCAGAAAGTGCTGTCCCAGATCAGTCCGCACTGTGCGGACTGCACACGCTGATCCATGACGACACTTAACGCACTTGCATTAAGCCTGGTTTGCCCACGACATGCCTCATATATACTGCGGAAGAAATCAATGTGTTTAAATACTTGAACATCTTGGCCTTTTGATAGGTGTCAGACAATACTGTTCAGACCACTGTGTAAGCAATTGCGGCCCAAATCCTTTTTCTAATGCATCAAAGTACACAGAGTTAGTCATGTCCACCTGCCACATTGTGCTGTATATACTTTGGTTTGAAGGCGAGCTAGTGCATGTGTTGTAGCCAGCTTCACTTCCAACATTGCTCTCGATATCGTAGTCGTTATCCAAACATGAGTTCGACACAATCCTGTCGGCATTTTCATTCGAGGCAACGGTGTACAAGTTGTTCAATGAAGAATGATGTGAATCGCGATGACTGACCTCTCTGCGGTCAATCTGCCTGGTAACGTCTCTATCGAAGTCGCTGACAATGATCATCGGGAAGGATCGAATATGTGCCAGCAGAGCAGGTGATACGTTCTTCAGTAATGCCTGGGTCCTCTGCAGAGCCAGCCTGTTTTTGTACTGCGCCGACTGGAAACGTTCACGCTTGACGAACTCCGAGTACTGATACTTCAGATTCACTTCGTCGTCATCATTTCGGGCATACTTGATCAGTAACAGTATTATGCTGCTCGCATAGAACATGATAACAACCACTATGTACGGGAACGCCTCTATGTCCACCTTGTCCTGCTGCACTGATGGGTTGTGGGTGTGGTACGTGCAGTTGACATGGCAACCATCGCTGGCATTGACAGGGACACGCAGTGTCGGATGTACGAAACTCTTAGTAAATTTAGACGATTGGAAGCGCATCCTACTGAAAGTAAGACCAAAGTGGTCATGCACAAATTTATTTAAAGCATACAGTTATTTAATGAATAAATTTATTTCTACTACAACAAAAGATCAGATTTATAAAGCATAAAGCAATGCTAAAATATCATTGTGATGTATAAAAAGATAGGATTCATAGATGAACTGAAGATAGATAGATTTAATTTCCTGTAAGGAAGACAAATCCACAAAATTTTTACAAACAAGTATTTAAAAAAATCAGATAATTGCATAACATGGTAACAAACTCAGAATATTATCATTTATATGGAAAAAAATATGTAGATCTAGATAAAAAATATCTTTAAAAAACAACATTAAAACTAAATAAAATTAAAAAAAGTCTTGCACACATTAAAGAAAATAAAATTGCTTTTATATACATAACTACTATTATATACATAAAATAATTACCTTTTTTTGCTCTCAGTCCATTTATGTGTATGATCGGATTATGTTAAATTTAAGACTCGCAACTATTTTCTCTTATATATGCCAGGTCTCATTTAACATTTATAAACCAATTACAGTTCCCTGTCTCCCGATGGCACAATGTTCCATGCCACATTTTGGGGGACATTTTCTAGAATCCTAAACAATAATTATTCTTTAATTGCAAGTCACTGATCGATGCATGCATGTATGTAGTTTTTACAATGCACACTGCAGTCAGCTTTCAGAAATATTTTTAAGTCATTTGGTACATAAAAAGATGTTAGCATCAACATAATAATTATGGCACCAGCTTAACAAACAGTGATATAAGTGGTTGTTTTTGTGTTTTTAAAGACTACATTTATGTTCAGTGAGGACTGCATTCAATAAAATTTCAATATTCAACGGCTTTATTGTCTTCATTTTTTCTGTTTAAATTGTTAAAGATATTTCTTGGCCTCTTTACTGAAGACACTAGAACAATTACCCAGGGTAAGTTGAAAGCCCAACTCGCACCACTCTACCAAATCCTGTTTCGGCCAGATCAATTTCACCCTGTGCTTTACCGCAACGATGCAACAATGCGACGTTTTAACTTTTATAATCTGCAGATCTCGCACTTAAAAAATTTCGTATACACACAAAATTAGGACAAAAATTATCGACCAAATTCCATGTGTCTATGAAATTGTACACAGTGATAATTATCGCCCAAATGTCGCTTTGTCGTAACTTCGCACACAGGCAATATGCATGAAATGATAAGGACTGTCGCACAGATATTTATTTTTTAACCACGCACCGCCTGCCAAATATAATGTTTATATAAAAAATACTCATTTGTTTCATTTAAGAGATTACAAATACGACCATATATTCAATATCGGACTTAATGTGCCATCGTTTTTACTGTTATGCAAGGAAAACAACTAATATATGTAATCGGTGTCAGTACAGGAATTCGACCTTCCAACAATTAGTCCTGTGGCAAAGATACAACGATGCGACAACGCAAGATTTGGGCGATAATTATCGCTGTGTGCAATTTTATAGACACACACGATTTGGACGATATTTTTCATCCAATTTTTGTGTGTCCACGCTTTTCAATGTGCGATATCTGCAGAAAAAATAAATAAAAATTTCGCGTTGTCACATTGTCGCCATAATGTTCAGAGCGAAATTTTAACTGGCGGAAACAGGATTCCGTACCATTCAGTTAAGACACCCTGCCACATTATCACATATAAACCTGACAAAATGTAAGCAGCTCGCTGGAATGATGGGATAAAGCACTTTAGAAGGAAAACAGAAAGGAAGGAAGTTAAGAGGGAAAGAAGGAGTGCAAGGGAGAGAAAAGAGTGGGAGGAAGTTTGGAATGAAGGAAGATTGAAAAAATGCTATTTTGGAATGAAGGATAGAAGATAGTTTGGAAGTCAGGGAGAGAGAAAGTGACAGAGGGAGGAAGAGACAGTTGGAATGAATGAATAAAATTAAAATTTGAAGGATGGAATTTTTACCAGAAGGCTGTTTAGAAGTAAGAAAAATGAAATAATTAAGGTGGGATGGATGGAAGGGATTTTGGACAGCCGTTTTGAAAGAAGGAACTTTTGAAAAAATGTTTGGGAATTTTGTTTGAAGGATGTTTGGAAGGAAAGAAGACTGGAAAAAGTAAGTAAGGAAATATGGAAATTTGGAAGGAAGGAGGTGTGGATGGAAGGATGTTTTGAAGGCAGGAAGTTCAGGAGGATGCTTTGAAGGCAGGAAGTTTGGAATGATGGATTTAAGAAGGCGAGAAGTTTGGAAGGAAGGACATCTGGAAGGCATGAAGTTTGGAAGAAAGGACCTTTGGAATTAAGACTGAAATTAACGTTTTGAAGGCAGGACATTTGTAAGGAAGTTTAGAAGGATTGAAGTGTTAAAGGAAGAAAGTTTCGAATGGAGGAATTTAGGAAGGAAGTTTGGATGAAATAACATTTGAAAGGAAGTTTAGAAAGAAGAAATAAATGAAGGAAGGGGTGAAGGCAGAAAAGAGGAAGGAATGGAGGAAGAAAGTTTGAAAGGGAGGGGAAGGACGTTTGGAACGAAGGAAGTTTGGAAGGAAGAAAGGACGTTTGAAGGAAAAGAAATTTGGAAGGTAGGAAGGAAACATTGAAGGAAGAATGGAGGGAGGAAGGAATGGATGAAGGGAAAGGGGAAGGTAGGAAGGAAAGGAGGGAGTGAGGAATGAAAGGAGTCAGTAAAAGATTGAGGAAGGAAGGGAGGACTGAGAAGGAAGGAATGACGAGAATCAGGAATGGCAATGAGGAAGGGAAGAATGACTGCTGAAACTAGCAGCAGAAATGTGCCGGAAACAACCTGTTACAACTATCATTGACCATTGAAGACCAAATACTCATGGTGATGTACAACCTTAATCTTGGTTCAGTTACTTCCCTTTGTTCCTAATATTTCATAAACAATGAGCGAACAGAAGCATGCAACCAAAGGTTTGTTTTGCACATAGATATTGAGTTATGTTGGTGCAGTTTTACGTAAACATAAGGAAAAAAAATGCACACGTTTGCTGTTCCTTCTCCAGAATCTAGTTTCTCCACTCATATGTCTTGGACTCCAAGTTGAAGTTCGTATTGTCTCAAAGTAGTTGTGTGCTTTTGCAATGAAGTGATTTGCTTGCATTCCAAATGTGAACTTTATGAGTCGATAGTAGTTAATTTGTGCATTGTTTGCTGTTTATTTCACAGATGCAATAATATTTTACACACATTACAGATATTGACTATTCAACTAGGCCTTACGTAAATACAGTGTACTGAAGTAAATAAATACACTACTGGCGCAGTGCCTAAATCCGCCACTTGCCTAAATCCGCCACCCAATCCGAATAAGCGCTTTTTTACCGGCGATTTCTATTTTGTTGATCTCAGTCAATCAGATACTATCCCTTAACAATGCTGACAAGTTTTTATCTCGATTTGTGCATAAATAAATATTTAATCAAATTATTTTGGACATAACACCTAAATGCAAACAAACTGCATGCGAGGAATCTATTTCATACTGCGCATGCGCAGTTTTGAGGCCCCGCATTGTGTCCATGATAAAATTAAATTATGGTGTTTTAATATTATGTCCATGTGAGCATGTGCAGCATAAAAATAACCATTATTCATTGGCATTAAATACAATAAAATGCGGAAAAAATTGCATATTAAGAGCGCAAATGTCTGGCTACTCAAAACCCTCCTTATTTGTCCCACATGCACGCAGGACCTCAGTTTCAGAGCTATTTTTATAAAATAAACAAATCAGTATGGGAAGAAATTAAAACATTGTATTAACAACAGACCGCAAGCTGCTTAATATAGAAAATTAAATAAGAACAATAGTCAAATGTGGAATAAGCATGTCACCGTTCCTGATATACGGTTTTCACCAAGCAACTTCGGATCACCGTGTTTGTTTTTAAACACTAGAAAATGAACCTTAAATAAACAAAAGTGGGATTTTTGTCAAGAGGAGTCAATACAATTTGCTTGGAAAACAGAATTTATAAAACATTATTATTTGAGCAGTTTGAACATTTTAAAGAGGGGTGGCGGATCTAGGCGCTCCCGCGCTCATTTTTTACACTGTTTAGGCCTTCAATCTCGATAAATATTTTTCATTTGCCAAGTATTTTAAATGTAACCAAAACACGCCAGTAAATGCACATTAAACCTAACTGGATTTGTGTAAATTTTTATGTCAATCGGTAAACAACTATTGAAAATATCGTAAAAATACCCCCCAAATGTGGCGGATTTAGGCACTGCGCCAGTACTGCAGCATATCTCACCACTGTCAAAAATGTGCAATTTGTCCAAAAAGGTGTGGGGGTTTTATGCCCCCACTTTCTGGGGAGGGAGCATATAGATTTAACCTTGTCCGTCCCATCTTTCCATCCATCAGATTTTTGTGTCATGTGTCACTCAAAAAGTATAACTGCTAGAGTGATGAAACTATACAAACATATTCATCAGCATGTGAACTTCGTGCACATGGGTATTTTGGTGCAGATTTGTCAGAAATCAGCGGAGCTCTGACCCCTTTTTTAGCAAAATTTGACATTTTTGTTACTTGTGTCGTGTGTAACTCAAACTTATAACTGCTAGAGTGATGAAACTTCATGAACATATTCATAAGCATGTAACTTGTACACTTGGGTATTTTAGTGCAGATTCGTCAGAGATCAACAGAGTTATGGCATATGTGTAGCAAAAATGAAACATTTATGGATTTGTGTCGCTTGTAACTTGAGAAGTATAACTGCTAGAGTGATTAAACTTTAAAGACATATTCATCAGCATGTGAATTTTTTGTGGGTATAGTAATTGCAGAGGGTTGTGTCACAACCAACATAATGTAAAGGCACCTGTGTCCTTTGGACACATGTCTAGTTAAATTTGTATAAATAATGAGGTGCATGTTTGATGTTGTGTTATTGCATGTTTATATACCAGTACATTGCTTTAAGGGAGTAATAATATATAGGATCATCTGGCATCAGTTGTCATTTTATACAAGATTTGATTGAATCACTTCAGGAAATTTGTTAGTAAGCGTCAAAGCAAGTCTTTAGAGTATTGTTGTGTTTTTATCTTTGACATTTTTAAGGACCCATCATTCTGTAATAATATTCATCTCATTACTTAACTAAGTAACAGTCTTGCATTCCCAGCAAACCCCATTTGCACATAGATTTTCAAACACAAACAGTAATAGTCACCTAGATTTAGCAAAACCACAAAAACGTGGTTATAGTCTCATAAGGGCACAGTTTCCATGGTGATGATTGTTTGGGTGATATATAGTAAATCTACCTAAATCTCCTGGGGACATTTATGCGGGCAGCATTTTCTATAGTCTACAGCAAATGATTTACAAGGGGTGTATTGTGTACAACTAAACTGGCACATAGATATTGGAACAAAACTGCAGTTCATGAGACATTGATTCAACTGTATTAGTCATCTATGTGTGCAATTATAATGCAGATACAGGGGAGGCGAAATCAGTTGTCCATATTGCCCAGCTTGTCCCAAAGCATGTACAGACATGTGAACTTATGCCATAATTAACCATATTATTACTGTATGGACAAGTGAGATTATGCCATAATTAACCATATTATTACTGTATGGACAAGTGAGATTATGCCATAATTAACCATTTTATTACTGTATGGACAAGTGAAATTTTATGCCATAATTAACCATATAATTACTGTATGGACAAGTGAAATTATGCCATAATTAACCATATTATTACTGTATGGACAAGTGAAATAATGCCATAATTAACCATATTATTTCTGTATGGACAAGTGAAATTATGCCATAATTTACCATATTATTTCATGCTATGCTGTGAATGAGTGGAGAATACCAGTGAATGATAACATGATCATTTCACTTTAGCTCGAGTGAAATGATAACGTTTGATCATTTCACTCTTAGTTATATGGAACTACTTTTAACTTTGTTTTTATGTTTATTTTTTGAAGGTATGTGAATACTCTAATCGTCAGTGTAAGCATCAGCCTTTTTAAACAACAGAAAATACATAATAAAGTTCAGTACAAAAATAATTAAGCTACAACGACGAAGTATGAGTGGCACAATTTTTCCACCACAACAGTGATCGACAATTTTGGAGTCATAATGACGTCACATTTATGACGTCACAAAACACAAAACTTGTGACGCTTCAGCATATCTCGCGCATGTTTTTTTATTTATCGTTCAAAAGCATGAAATAAAAAGAAAATTTGTTTAATGAAGTGTAAGATCCTATTTTATTTCATTCGTGGTAACAGAAACTAGATATTTTCACTCGTGGCTACGCCACTCGTGAAAATAATGTTTCTATGACCACTCATGAAATAAAATACGATCTTACACTGCATTAAACAAATATCCTCTATTTATTACTGTATGGACAAGTGAAATAATGCCATAATTAACCATATGATTACTGTATGGACAAGTGAAATAATGCCATAATTAACCCTATTATTTCTGTATGGACAAGTGAAATAATGCCATAATTTACCATATTATTACTGTATGGACAAGTGATATAATGCCATAATTTACCATATTATTACTGTATGGACAAGTGAAATAATGCCATAATTAACCATATGATTACTGTATGGACAAGTGAAATAATGCCATAATTAACCATATGATTACTGTATGGACAAGTGAAATAATGCCATAATTAACCATATTATTACTGTATGGACAAGTGAAATAATGCCATAATTAACCATATGATTACTGTATGGACAAGTGAAATAATGCCAAAATTTACCATATGATTACTGTATGGACAAGTGAAATTATGCCATAATTTACCATATTATTTCTGTATGGACAAGTGAAATAATGCCAAAATTTACCATATTATGTAACAGTAATAATATGTGAAATTACGCCATAATTTACCATATTATTACTGTATGGACAAGTGAAATTATGCCATAATTAACCATATTATTACTGTATGGACAAGTGAAATTATGACAAAATTTACCATAGTATTACAGTCATTGAAGGAATTCCAAATCACGGTTAGTTCCGGGTCACTTTAAGATTAATGGTTCTGAAAATAATTGCAACCTTCCCATTTAGATTTTTATTAACTTGTGTTTGAACAGCAATACATTTGCAGTAAATCACCAAAGTTTCAACTCTCTATGCTGATCACTGAACCGAAACTGGGTATTATGAGTAATACATGATGAAAAATCTACCTGAACACCGGTTGCAGAAACTATGCTACGTTTTATTCATCGCGATAAAACATCGAAAATGTCCGGTAGATGGGCACATTTATGGTATCAGTTGGTAAATAAATGTATATTCTGTGTAATTTATACATAAGAAAACACCTGCTTTCCAAATTACTGCAGAAAACAACGTTCATATCAACACATGTGTATTGGGGTGTTCCAGGTCACTTGAACGGACATCATTGTTTAAGGGGGATATGTAAAGCAATTTCTTGTGTATATGCTTTATGGAATATCTCCATGGTTGGTTAGGTCATTAAACTCATGCACCATGTATGACAATTATTTATTGACCAATATGAATTATTTGTTACGCAAATAAGGGTATATGATAGGTATGCTTCTCAAAGGTTTGATTTACCCTTCTATTAAATATGAATAACATAACAGCTTTTCGTGGTATATCAAACTGAAGACTCATTCTAGCCATTGGGCGAACAAAGAAGACCCTTCAATATTTTAATGTTTTCAGATAGTTTATCTCATTAATATCATTATTACAGTTGATCGATGTTAGCAAGTATAGTATACGTGTATGTTATGTATATTGTATGCATTCAAAAGCTGTAAGATTGTTAAATACTGTTTTTATAATAGAAACAGAGACTGTGAGTTCCATATTTATAATGCTTTTTTTATACTTTTATATACAATGATCTATAGTGTGAGGCCTCCACATAGGAGTCGAGAGTACCATTCAGCATTATGTTTACAGATGACATATCTTCATTATGCTGTAGTAAGTATGTGTTTCAGAGTGTTGAAGTTACCGTTGGAATGGTGCTACTGGTATATCTTATGCTATCATTATGTGTTTTGTTACTCTTATATTCTTAGGTTGTTTAATCTATATATGCTTATGATTGTTATCAAATTGTTGATCTGGTTGTTACTGGCGATACATAAATGTTTAGAAACTATGTACAATTAACACATTGCGTACGTGAATGAATTTTGGATTGTTTATCGCATTCCGGTTTTTGTACAGATTTCATTTATTTCACGGATTATTTTAATTCTTTGAGCTGGTATTTTAATGTATAATTTACCAGTCAAAGGCATTGACAAACGTTGATAAATTATAAGATGATTTTATTGTTGCAGTCTAACATCTAAATGACCATGTACGCTATATGGCTTCGTACCTGTTCATATATTGACCCATATCCTACGTGAAATATAAATAAATGACAAAGGTGGGAAAATCGTCAATATGTCTTAACTATTAAGTTGTGATTATTTTTTGTCCGGTTTCCAGAAATGAATATATCTTCCTAGTGGTGTTGTTTGACAACTACTAGGTCAGAATGACAGTTAAAAATGTTTTTAAAACAAACCTTAAAGGAAACTATAGCAGAAGTGTCAAGTGACCTGGAACACACGTAATTGATTTGGAACCCCCACAATCAGTGCATACACTTAAACAAAATAGTTAACAACAAAATTTAAGGTTACCAGATGTTTTAAACACGCATATTGAAGCTGAGATATTTGTCTTCCAAAGTACATGTAGGTTTACGTGATTGAAAGTACATTTAAAATGACGAGAGCGGTTTTGTCGTTAATGACCCGGAACTACCCAGTTGATAGTACTGCATAGACAAGTGAAATTATGCCATAATTTACCATATTATTACTGCATGGACAAGTGGGCAACAACATTTGTCAAAAACGGACAAATAAGGCAATTTGAGATTATGTCATCCCTGAGATGTGTCTGGGATTTTCCCCCTAATTGTTTTTGACAACTTTTTATATTCACCATAATGGTCTACAATGAGGGTGAGTAATTTGAATCAAACTTTTATATTCACCATAATGGTCTACAATGAGGGTGAGTAATGTGAATCAAACTTTTTATATTCACCATAATGGTCTACAATGAGGGTGAGTAATGTGAATCAAACTTTTATATTCACCATAATGGTCTACAATGAGGGTGAGTAATGTGAATCAAACTTTTATATTCACCATAATGGTCTACAATGAGGGTGAGTAATGTGAATCAAACTTTTTATATTCACCATAATGGTCTACAATGAGGGTGAATAATGTGAATCAAACTTTTATATTCACCATAATGGTCTACAATGAGGGTGAGTAATGTGAATCAAACTTTTATATTCACCATAATGGTCTACAATGAGGATGAGTAATGTGAATCAAACTTTTATATTCACCATAATGGTCTACAATGAGGGTGAGTAATGTGAATCAAACTTTTTATATTCACCATAATGGTCTACAATGAGGGTGAGTAATGTGAATAAAACTTATATTCACCATAATGGTCTACAATGAGGGTGAGTAATGTGAATCAAACTTTTATATTCACCATAATGGTCTACAATGAGGGTGAGTAATGTGAATCAAACTTTTATATTCACCAGAATGGTCTACAATGAGGGTGAGTAATGTGAATCAAACTTTTTCAAAAGTGATGTTCATCTATTTAGAAAATGCACTTGTAAATTATTAGAATTTGTTCTTTTAATCGTTTATTTTAAGTTTGTGTATTAAAACAGATAATTTTTTCTTATGCGAACAATCATGTGCATATCAATAATGTTTTATTGGGTAATATTTTAAAAAACAACTTACCCTCATTTTGAGACCTTTTGTAATCATCATGGAGCCTGAACATAATCGCATCTAAAAAATATAAATATGATCCATTAGAATAATTATAATTATAGTTTTTATAGTAACTTGCTGATTATCTTGAATTGTTTGCGGAAAAGTAACCAACGGCATTAGTGGTGGCCATAACACTGGGAACTCTGCGCGGCAAATGAGTGGGAACATCCTACAAAGTCATAAAACATTCTGGAATTATGGCACTAAATCCTCAGCACTGGAGTTTGCTTAATTAACTTTTCTGATAGGTACACATAGAATAATCATAAACCATGTTTTTCAGTTTTTGTTTTGATGAATGATATATTCATCTGTAACATATTTTAAAATGCAAACTTGTATGTATGTATTGGCAGAGCGCAATGTTTGTACATTGAAAAGGAATTTTTCACAGATTTTCATATCTTTGAAAAATGTCAATAATATAATTTCTTAACTGCAAAAACTAAAGAAATGGGACTGACCAAAAACAATTATTATATCAAGAAAAAAACAACCTTTGCCAGGACTCTATCCATGTCCGCTGGGATCAAAAATCTATCACTCTTACCACCCGGCTATTCTGACTACCAATCATTGTAGTGAAATTTCAATGCTATGTTAAGTGATAAACGTGTTTTCCTAAATACTGATGAAAAGTGTTAGTAACTCTTTATAATTTTATCCATTTGAATTGCATTTATAATTTCATCCATTTTAATTGCAATTTTAAATATATTTCTGTCGGTAGTGCTATTTCGCTTGTTTATGTATAATATATTTTTTCCTTCTATGAAAAAACAAAGAAAATTTTCAAATTGCCAATCTGTGAAAAGGTCCTGTTAACAATTGCTAGGTACTAAGCACATTACAAGATATTAATCATTTAGTGTGTTGGCTTTCTAAACATGCTGATATTAAGCTGGAATTATCCCAGTTAAAGTTGTGAAATTAGTTGTCGGCTACTCCAAGTCTTCGCCATGAAAACTCCTTTTGCTTGACAAGCTGGTTGCCCACTTTGTATTTTGTCGTCTTTTGGAGGTGGAGGCATTGTTGGTGGTGGCAGCAGCATCGCCTTCAGTTTGTGCAGACAATAACTTGAGAAGTTTTTGTAATCATTATGAAATTTTATATTAGTAGGCATAAAAGGAAGTTAAAGTTTGGTTTTCAGCATAATTGTTTTGATGGTACTTGAGTTATGCCCCATCAGGCGTCACATCCAACTCGCCAAGTTCTAGTTGTCCTAAACTGGTGAGGGCAATACCTGCTGCAGACATTTACGACTAGCCAGTCCATAACTAATTTCATACAAATGTGACATAACGATCATAGTACCGACATAAACCCTCTTGAAAGAGCACCTGAACCAGCCCTTTGGAGACGTATTAGCAGTCTGGCTATCCATGAATGTGGCAATAATTCCAGCAGACAAACTGCAGTTGTGTGGCTCATGATTATGTCACTGTCTGTGACATACTCCTACTGTCTGTGACATACTCGTACTGTCTGCGACATACCCCTACTGTCTGTGACATACTCCTACTGTCTGTGACATACTACTACTGTCTGTGACATACTACTACTGTCTGTGACATACTCCTACTGTCTGTGACATACTCCTACTGTCTGTGACATACTCGTACTGTCTGTGACATACTACTACTGTCTGTGACATACTCCTACTGTCTGTGACATACTCCTACTGTCTGTGACATACTCCTACTGTCTGTGACATACTCCTACTGTCTGTGACATACTACTACTGTCTGTGACATACTACTACTGTCTGTGACATACTACTACTGTCTGTGATATACTCCTACTGTCTGTGACATACTCCTACTGTCTGTGACATACTCCTACTGTCTGTGACATACTACTACTGTCTGTGACATACTCCTACTGTCTGTGACATACTCCTACTGTCTGTGACATACTCCTACTGTCTGTGACATACTCCTACTGTCTGTGACATACTCCTACTGTCTGTGACATACTACTACTGTCTGTGACATACTACTACTGTCTGTGACATACTACTACTGTCTGTGATATACTCCTACTGTCTGTGACATACTCCTACTGTCTGTGACATACTCCTACTGTCTGTGACATACTACTACTGTCTGTGACATACTTCTACTGTCTGTGACATACTCCTACTGTCTGTGACATACTTCTACTGTCTGTGACATACTCCTACTGTCTGTGACATACTCCTACTGTCTGTGACATACTCGTACTGTCTGTGACATACTCCTACTCTCTGTGACATACTCCTACTGTCTGTGACATACTCCAACTGTCTGTGACATACTCCTACTGTCTGTGACATACTACTACTGTCTGTGACATACTCCTACTGTCTGTGACATACTCCTACTGTCTGTGACATACTCCTACTGTCTGTGACCTACTCCTACTGTCTGTGACATACTCCTACTGTCTGTGACATACTCCTACTGTCTGTGACATACTCCTACTGTCTGTGACATACTCCTACTGTCTGTGACATACTACTACTGTCTGTGACATACTCGTACTGTCTGTGACATACTCGTACTGTCTGTGACATACCCCTACTGTCTGTGACATACTCCTACTGTCTGTCACATACTACTACTGTCTGTGACATACTCCTACTGTCTGTGACATACTCGTACTGTCTGTGACATACTCGTACTGTCTGTGACATACTCCTACTGTCTGTCACATACTACTACTGTCTGTGACATACTCCTACTGTCTGTGACATACTCCTACTGTCTGTGACATACTCCTACTGTCTGTCACATACTACTACTGTCTGTGACATACTCCTACTGTCTGTGACATACCCCTACTGTCTGTGACATACTCCTACTGTCTGTCACATACTACTACTGTCTGTGACATACTCCTACTGTCTGTGACATACTCCTACTGTCTGTGACATACTCCTACTGTCTGTGACATACTCCTACTGTCTGTGACATACTCCTACTGTCTGTGACATACTCCTACTGTCTGTGACATACTCCTACTGTCTGTGACATACTCCTACTGTCTGTGACATACTCCTACTGTCTGTGACATACTCCTACTGTCTGTGACATACTACTACTGTCTGTGACATACTCCTACTGTCTGTCACATACTACTACTGTCTGTGACATACTCCTACTGTCTGTCACATACTACTACTGTCTGTGACATACTCGTACTGTCTGTGACATACTCGTACTGTCTGTGACATACCCCTACTGTCTGTGACATACTCCTACTGTCTGTGACATACTACTACTGTCTGTGACATACTCCTACTGTCTGTGACATACTCGTACTGTCTGTGACATACTCGTACTGTCTGTGACATACTCCTACTGTCTGTCACATACTACTACTGTCTGTGACATACTCCTACTGTCTGTGACATACTCCTACTGTCTGTGACATACTCCTACTGTCTGTGACATACTCTTACTGTCTGTCACATACTACTACTGTCTGTGACATACTCCTACTGTCTCTGACATACCCCTACTGTCTGTGACATACTCCTACTGTCTGTGACATACTCCTACTGTCTGTGACATACTCCTACTGTCTGTGACATACTCCTACTGTCTGTGACATACTACTACTGTCTGTGACATACTACTACTGTCTGTGTCATACTCCTACTGTCTGTGACATACTACTACTGTCTGTGACATACTACTACTGTCTGTGACATACTACTACTGTCTGTGACATACTCCTACTCTCTGTGACATACTCCTACTGTCTGTGACATACCCCAACTGTCTGTGACATACTCCTACTGTCTGTGACATACTCCTACTGTCTGTGACATACTACTACTGTCTGTGACATACTCCTACTGTCTGTGACTACTCCTACTGTATGTGACATACTCCTACTGTATGTGACATACTCCTACTGTCTGTGACATACTCCTACTGTCTGTGACATACTCCTACTGTATGTGACATACTCCTACTGTCTGTGACATACTCCTACTGTCTGTGACATACCCCTACTGTCTGTGACATACTCCTACTGTCTGTGACATACTCCTACTGTCTGTGACATACTACTACTGTCTGTGACATACTCCTACTGTCTGTGACATACTACTACTGTCTGTGACATACTCCTACTGTCTGTGACATACTCCTACTGTCTGTGACATACTACTACTGTCTGTGACATACTCCTACTCTCTGTGACATACTCCTACTGTCTGTGACATACTCCTACTGTCTGTGACATACTCCTACTGTCTGTGACATACTACTACTGTCTGTGACATACTCCTACTGTCTGTGACATACTCGTACTGTCTGTGACATACTCCTACTGTCTGTGACATACTCGTACTGTCTGTGACATACTCCTAGTGTCTGTGACATACTCGTACTGTCTGTGACATACTCCTACTGTCTGTGACATACTCCTACTGTCTGTGACATACTCCTACTGTCTGTGACATACTCCTACTGTCTGTGACATACTCTCTGTGACATACACCTACTGTCTGTCACATACTCCTACTGTATGTGACATACTCCTACTGTCTGTGACCTACTCCTACTGTCTGTGACATACTCGTACATATTTCAGACTGTGCATATTCACTGTATTCGCATTGAAGTACTGATAGTTCAAAAGCTTACTTCTGTGGGATTGGTGACAACTCTAAATAGTAACCATTAATACACCTGAACATCATTTTCTCGAACTGTAAGTCAAAATTCCAGAATTTGTCTAAGTGGAAAATAATGGCTGGCTTTCTTCCTTCTTAAAGGTTATCTCAAAGTTTTAACTCAAATTTTCAGTTATATCGAAGTGGTTTTCTATTAAATTATATATTCAGATATGTTGAACTTGGAATAACTTGATGTGGTTTGTGAACTCCCATGTGATTTGGAGATAAGAAGTTCAGCTGTATTTGGTTGGAAGACTTCGGTTTAACGTCTCATGTGGCAAATTAGTAGCTTGTGGTGAAGCGGGGGCTCGAACCAGCAGCTCCTGGGTTGTGCAGACCACCAAACCACAGATCTGCTACTCAAAACATTGACATACTCTTCGTTTGTTAGGAATATGTCTGTGTCGTTATGAGACAGCCAAGCTGGGAGTTGTGCAAAGGTAGACCAGTATCAGCCTGGTCTTTGTCAAATGTCCTGTAGGCTGTCTTTAATTATTGTGGGCCAACCTTTTTGTGAGAAAAACTATTAGATTCCATTTTAGAATGTACATAGGAAAGTGGGGATGAAAGGTGGAAGATCTTTTGCCATTACTCACTGCTAGTAATTATTATGCTTTCATATTCAGCCTTCATGATGATTATGTTCACTAGAATTTGATGAATACCATTTATTTCTTAGTTCTGCATGTTCTTAAAACACTCTGTTATGTGAAGTTAGAATAAGACATCAAACATAGAACAGGCCTGCTATATTTCTTGGCTCATATATTACTGAGCAATTCATGAAGGTTAAGTATGTTTGTTAAATTCATAGATTAATTGCAGTATTTTATTCATGTTTCCTTTACTTTTTATTTTAAAACATTTTTTCTTTAATGGTTTTCACTTTCCTGAAAAACTGTGTCCATGCAGGCATGAACACGGTCCTATTTTATTGTAACACTTGCTTTGGTGCATACAGAAATACAGTATTGAGGTAAAATCAATTTCATTGATGCAGTCATGAAGTCAGATGTCCATTGCACTGATTAATTTCTTAAATCTTTAATTTTCATACAGTTAATGTTATATAAAACATTGGTGTTATAAATCAGTTTATTCTATGTTTGATGTCTTATTCTAACATAATAGTGTGTTTTAATGATTTAGATCAAATAATCAAGGTGTGGATTTGCTTTAAAGCTGCTTTTCTCATCCAAAGACAGAAGTACTTTTGAAACAGTACGTTATGATTATCTTTTTTGGTAATTTCATGTATGCTAGTTTAGTTTAAAGAGGGTATAGAAAAATATTAAAGTAAAATAAAACCGATAAAACGTTGATGAATAACAAACTAAAATAAAAGTTCAGAAGAACTGATACTCGAAAATCCTCGAAATTAGAGATTTACACCGTTAAAATACTTTTCGTCTTCCAGTCGAAAACTCATTCATATACATAGACATGTACACTATTGGGAAATCCCCAATATCTGTTGCGTGTTGATTTAAGTTCTGTGCAGATTTGTTCATACGACACATGGACACGTTTTTTGTTCTTTCACAAATACGATTAAACGTGTCGGTATCGGCTTAGCGCTAGGAATAAATTTGTCGTTATGAAGAAGTTCGTTAAAAAACGACAAGAAATATGATACATATAACTGAATATTGTTTGTATTTAAACTTTTCTCGATCATATTCGTCCTCTATTTGGGTTGTTCAAATTATGAGAAAATGAAATGTTGATATTGAAATCCTATATATCCCCTTTAAACCTATTTATTTTAACTCAATTGCATCAAAAGCTTTGAGTCCATTTCTTGGGAAGGACCAGTACTTGGTGTCATTGGAAAGATCTTGAGAATACTCCCTGAGTGGGAATCGAACCCGGCACCGCCCGGTCAGAAGGCGGACACCATATCAACTACTCAATTGCGACTATGTATGCTACATGCAGAAATACAATTTGGTGTTTTAATACAGGAATTTTGTGGAAATACGTTGAAAACATTGTTACATAAATGTGTTTCTTTGTTTCATTTTGTATATACCGGCTGACTCAGAGTCTGCTTAGCAGTATAAATGTGGGCAGCTTATACATAACGGTGTAATCTCCATATCGCCTCTGGGGAGCAAATATTTTACATTGATCATCCAAAATGTATTGATTTGGACTGCCAGAAAGTCTGCAGAAACCAATTGTCGAAAATCGAAAATCGTGCTACAAATTCCCCTTGCAGCTGAATTGATCCAACAGACTTCATTTGCTGTTAATATGTGACAGACATGCAAAGACATGACATGCAGGCATTTTGTTGACCTCAAAATGCAAAGTTAGTTTATCGCGCACCAGATAATGAATAATTGAGCAGTACCGAGGTCGCAAGGAACTATAAATTTGCTTGGCAGGTGCTTTCTAAGAATAACTTTGACTTCTAATTACAAAACTTTCAGGTCCCATTGTTGGTATCTTGCCCCGTGTGTGGATACTTCACTTGCATTAAATTTGATTTTATTGTAAGATAGGTGAACATCTCTGAAGTGAAGGAAGTTGCACCTTACAATGCGCTTATTTAATATTACATGTTATGCTATTCAAAAGAAGCTACATGTAACACAGACAGCTGGCATTGAACGTTGGAATTTTAATGTCTCGAGCAGATTTGTGTTTGACCAGATACACACGAGTTATTGCCCCTTTTTCGGCGTAGCTGTCTAAGATCACTTTTGACCTAGATTTCTTGCGATAATTATGCAGCGGGAAA
Source organism: Congeria kusceri (assembly GCA_027627225.1). Taxonomy (NCBI): domain Eukaryota; kingdom Metazoa; phylum Mollusca; class Bivalvia; order Myida; family Dreissenidae; genus Congeria; species Congeria kusceri. The sequence goes on along the minus strand of CM051032.1, from coordinate 71,951,978 downwards.
ATTGAATGTCAATAGAATTGGGCAAATTTTCTAATTTTAGGGAATGCAAACTTCGAACAATGGTTTAACGTATACCAATAACTGTTGCATACTTTTGGGATTATAAATTTACATAATTGTTTACATAAGCAGTTAAAATGAAGTTATAAACATATCCTCGACATAAACTCTAAAACTGAGGCTAATTATGTACGTATTTTCTCATTGTATGCCATAAACAGAATGCTATATTTATTCACGTAACAAAATAACTATTTTGTTTAGCCTACATTTATATAAGCGGTAAATTTATAAATAGCAATTCCCATTCATAAATCTCATTAACAGAGTTGCCGTTCCATGTAGCCCGTTGATTCTAGCGAGTTGAACACATTGAAGAAACAGTAGTGTCATTCTAAAAATAGCGCGCGTAGCTAGCAACCGTTGTATAGCTGTGTTAATATACTCGTACATGCACCAATAATAGCATTCAGAGAATCATAAACCTAAAAATTTCAATAAATGGGGAATTTATATTTATAAACTTACTGTTAATTTGAATTAAAATTGTGGTTGCGATTTATTAACGATTATTTATAATTGCATCTTTCTATCATCTTCTCCAGTAGATGTTATTTAATCTGTAAAAAGATGCTACATTTTCTATATATAAAATGTTATGAAAGAAGATTCGGAATACATCGAATTGTTATTCGCGTAGCATGAATACACAATTTGCAATACTAATTATACACAGGAACCCTTGATATACCATATTTCTACTAATATTATTTAAAATCGTCAAAAATAAAGTCTTAACATTTCAAAACTCGCTGAATGTTCCCTGAATATTGCTTTTTATTGGGATACACAGTATAAATGCTTATTTGACTTCAAATCATTATTATATTAGATAACTCACGTGAATGGTATATAACTGGTACTAAAAATAACTATATAGACTCGTCTGATACATAATAATTTTAATTCATTCTCGAAATTATTTTCTTACATTGTTAATTTGTTAAATTGGCTTTACAAATTCAGATAACAATTATGTTAACCTAAATTATTTTGGTTATTCAAAAATCACTGGTGGAAACATGGAGCTGTATGATTGGTTTATTCACGGCATAGATATTAATGAAAATGTTATTTAATTTTTAAATTAATAAATTTATCTCAAATTAACTTTTGGGTCCGAGAAGTTTTCTTATAGTGTCCAAAAAATCTGGGGTCCAACCAGTCTCTTAATATTGGTGGTGACCAAAAAATCTGGGGTCTGAGAAGTCATGTAACCGATCATCTTGGCCATATTTTTAGGTAATTTTTAAATGACATCTCAATACTGATTTCAACGCCGATTATCTTTTTTAAAGACATTTCTTGTTCATGATAAAAAGAAATACAAAATACACATATTGTGTCCATAGGGTCATGGCCAAAGTAACTAATGCTAGTTTACTAACTTTCAGAATGGTTATTCATAATATTAATAATATGTTGTTCATATATAATTCCAATAAGTTTTAACTATACAGATATACATTGTTCATGTTATTTTCAGATATCCATATTAGACAAACTCATAAATTGTTATTGTTTGTAGTATGTGTCGCGTTGTTAATTAATTTTTTCTTCATGCAACATACTCCTTAATGTGTATTAATTTATAAGTCTTTGAGCTTTATGTCTTTCCCGGGTGTATATGTAAACTCCTATATAAATAATGGTACATTTATAATTGAACAAATTATGTTTTTGTCCCAAAATATCTGTCATTGTTTCTCAAAGAGAAAGCACACACATTCTTTTAGTGCTGTCTTATGTTATACTGACTCTCCTTGCATCTTTCAGTTGTTTCTACTGAGACATTTACAGGTAGGCTTACAAGATACTGGCAGGGCTTATCAGCAACCACTTCCTTGCTGCCCATTTTATCCAGGGCAATGTGTATAACAATATCAAACCAAATCATATCTTAAATGTCTTGTCTTTGTTGAAAGTTGCCCTTGTTATACAGGTAAAGCTATTTGTATTTACTACAGCAAAAATACTGTGTAAATTAGGTTACTCCTAGAAATGTGTTGTCTTAAGTGTCTTTAATAAAACTCAATAAAATTATGACAAATGTTTTAGAATGTGCATGGTAAAACTTTGTATACATTGCATTTATGCATTGTTATGAAGCTACATCTGTTAAAGCATACCATGCCATATTATGTCACCCACTTCACTTGGCATGTCATGTACTTATCATAGTTTATTGTATGTCATATCATAGTCTGTATGCTTTACTTTGCAAGTACCATTTAAACATATTGCATGTTATGGCACACAGTGACACTGCATATTTGGTGCACCATTGACACATTGCATGTTATGGCACACATGACACTGCAAATTTGGTACATCTAAGACACATTGCATGTTATGACACACTGTGACATTGCAAATTTGGTGCATGCTAGACATATTGCATGTTATGGCACACAGTTACACTGCAAATTTGGTACATCTTAGACACTGCATGTTATGGCACACAGTGACACTGCAAATTTTGTGCGTCTTTAACACCTTGCTGTAAATTTGGTGCATCTGTGACACATTGCATGTTATGACACACATTAAATTTGGTGTATCTTTGACACGCAGTTACACTGCACATTTGGTGCATCTTAAACACAATGCATGTTATGACACACATTTACACTGCAAATTTGGTTTATATTATACACACTGGATGTTATGACACACAGTGACACTGCAAATTTGGTGCATCTTTGACTCATTGCATGTTATGACACAGATTAAATTTGGTGTATTTTGGACACACAGCAAGTCACATTACTGATTAGATGTAATGTTACAAACAAATACAGCTAATGTCACACTTCACAAGTCATGCCATTGTGGAAACATTGCATGTGTTAGTCAATAGAAAGACAGAGTCTTAAAAGATCTTTAATGGCAGTGCATGTGAAAGATATTTGTTGGTCTGTAATCAACTTTGGCATTTATTTTCCATTAGGTCTGTTTTATTATAGATCTGCATGCCACGTCCATTGCATGTTCTGCCTAGCCCCATATTTTCAGCTTATTTCTATCATGTTCTTGCAACACAGATTATTGGATTTTCATGCCAATGCATCTGTAAGCTGGTGCTTTTATCCTTCACCTATAAAGCTTCCTACAGTAATGCACAAATCCAATTGATTGTAAATTACTTAAAACTTTTCTTTGGTATCGATATACTCAACTCAAAACATTAGGTTTTATTTACAACAATTCATAATAATCATGGGGTAAGCAACTTGTCTGATAATAAATTACTCACCCAAATGTGCGTAATTATGACTTTGCTTTTATTTTGGTTTTGGTTGCTTTTATTTCCCATTTATTTTATTTTCCCTGTACAAAAATAACCTTTTGATGTTAAATAATCGAAACTGTTTTCTCACCCCAAATTTTTTCTGATTGTTTAAATTGTGTGTTCACAATTTCACAACTGGCAATTTTGTAATAGTGTATAATTTAGTTGTCTTATCCTTATCTCGCAGATAGAAAAACAACTCTGTTTGCATCAATGAGACGTGTTCATGAATTTGTTTGATTTTCTATTAAATTAAATTATAAATAAACAAGGCTTGTCACAATATGTGACGTATGCAGTAAGGTAGGGGTGTCAAAATATATCAGTATATTGGTTTATTGCAATATTTGATTCTACAATAAAATATTGCAATATGAATGTCCATACCAATATATTGCATGTTTTATTTGGTGTTTTTACAGTTTTGTATTTTTTCTTGTTATTATTACGTTGATTACAAAACTTTTGACTGAATTAAAACATGCTTAATGTTAGTAATAAACAATTGAAAGTCAGTATCATTTTGTAAAGTTGATAGTTTTGTAGGGGTGAAGGTCAAAAGCCAGACCATTATATATAGACTGTACTTGTGACTAATAATTTTCTATTTATGTTTGGTATACATGTTTTCTCTAAAAGTTTATGCTTAATAATGCATTAAAACTGATGTTGTTTCCAGTTAAATAAAGAGTGCAATACATACATAGTTTATGCACAGAACAAATATACATCATAAATAGATTGACTGTACATGTAAAAAATCACTCTGAATGTAATATTATAAATACAGCGAACAGCAACGACAGACGATTTGAGAGTGTTGCTCATAATCGTTTTGCTTTTCTATATCTGCTTTTTATATGTTGCTATTGTTGCGCCTTTCATCAACATCAGTGTTAATAAAAAGTATTAAAAAAACATACAATAAAATATTGGGCTGTCCATAGTGATTTTATCAGTCTAAGTTTATTAAATACACAAATACAAAGGTCGCAATATATCGCAATAAATATTGTAATAAATTGAAAAATATCGCAACATATTGCAATATGGATTTCTAATATCGTGACACCACTAGAGGAAGGCAACACAATGTCAGTTACATGTTGTCAAAAATGATGCTTCCTACAAAAAGAGTTATGGTTCTTGTACTCTACACTTCCTGTCAACATCCTCTATCAATATATGTGGTTTTATTTTAAATCACTTCAATACTAATGAAGTTATGCACTGCACAAGAAAATTAACTGAAGGGCAATAACTTCATAAATATTGAAGAAAGAGTTATGGCCGTTGTACTCTGTTCTTCCTCCCAATGTCCTCTATCAATATATATAGTGTTATTTTAAATTCCTTCAATACTAAGGTAGTAATTATCTGCACAAAATAAAACAAAGGACAATAACTCTGTAAATATTAAAAATGAGTTATGGTCCTTGTACTCTGTTCTTCCTCTCAATGTCCTCTATCAATATATATAGTGTTATTTTAAATTCCTTCAATACTAAGGTAGTAATTATCTGCACAAAATAAAACAAAGGACAATAACTCGGTAAATATTAAAAATGAGTTATGGTCCTTGTACTCTGCACTTCCTCTCATTGTCCTCTATCAATATAATTAACGTAGTTTTATTTAAAATCCCTTCAATACTAATGGAGTTATGCTCTGCACAAAAAAAGCACAAAGGGCAATAACTCCATAAATATTGAAGAAAGAGTTATGGTCCTTGTACTATGCACTTCCTCTCATTGTCCTCTATCATTATAATTATGAAGTTTCATTTGAATCCCTTTAATTATAATGGAGTTATGAACCGCACAAGAAAATTAAACAAAGGGCAATAACTCCTTAATATTTAAGAAATAGTTATGGTCCCTGTACTCTGCACTTCCTCTCATTGTCCACTACCATTCTAAGAAGTTTCATTTGAATCCCTTCAATAATAATGGAAGTATGCTCCGCACAAGAAAATTAATGCTTTGCACAAGAAAATAAAACAAAGGGCAGTTACTCCATTAATATTCAAGAAAGAGTTGTGATCCTTGTGCTCTGCGCTTCCTCTCATTGTCCTCTATCATTGTATGAAGTTTCATTTGAATCTCTGCATTACTAATGGAGTTGTGCTCTGCACAAGAAAATAAAACAAAGGGCAATAACTCTGTAAATATTGAAGAAAGAGTTGAGGTCCTTGTACTCTGCACTTCCTCTCATTGTCCACTATCAATATATGAAGTTTCATTTGAATCCCTTCAATACTAATGGTGTTATGCTCTGCACAAGAAAATTAAACAAATGGCAATAACTCCGTAAATATTGAAGAAAGAGTTATGGTCCTTGTGCTCTACACTTCCTCTCATTGTCCTCTATCATTATGTGAAGTTTCATTTGAATCCCTTCAATACTAATGGAGTTATGCTCTGCACAAGAAGCGTGACGGATGGACGAACGGACGATGCTATTACTATATGCCCCTATATGCCCCCAAAGTTCTCTTCTGGGGCATAAAAATTGCCTCAGCGTCTCATGTAGAAATGAATACAGTTCGCTGATCATTACACAAAACCCCGCCAAATTCAAACTGACCAATAAAATCTTGTTTGGTCAAGAGAAAACATCCTATAGCAGGGAACAAAATTTAACAACCAAGAAATTGGCATGAACTTCAAAAACTGCACTGTAGGAAATAGCACAGTTCACACAGCAAGTAAAACCAGTATTTGAACAGAAGTCAACCTTTATTGCCTGCTCTATATGGCAATATTCAACATGTTCAGTGGAAGAAATCCTACAGGATCTGAGAAAACTGTAAATGTCAAACTGTACAAAAGTCTGTTCTTAGTCATCTTTTTATGATGTGTTGTATAGAATAGACATTTTTGTTGCATGTCTGGTACTTGTATCTGAATCTGAATAGAAAGCAAATAACATTTTGAAATGACATGACATGAAACAATTCACTGACGAGTGTCTGACGTTTCACGCACTTATTTCAATATCCAGCTACTCGTAACCTGTACAAAAATATATTAATATATAATAATTGAGATAGTGTTATATGGCTGGGCTTTTGCTATTATTTAGTAGGCGATAATTACTTTAATTGCTTTTAAAATGTTCCCTTAAATATTTGGGTAAGGATGACAATTAAATAAATATATTACATGTTGTGAGATTACGTCTGTATGTATGTTCTAAGGCATTTACGGTAAATACAAGATATGTAAACTTTTGTATCACAAACTTGCTTTAAAAAAAACAACAACAACAGCTGCTTACTGCTTAATTTTGTTATAATAGTCACACGAATTTCTAAGTTCAAGATAATTATGTTGAACCAGTTCAGGATTCCCAACAGCTATTGTCAGGTAATTGAAGATGTTTCCTATCCCTATTGATGGATTAGAGCTAAAGCAAAGTATCTATTGTTGACTAATATAACCACATACTTTGTTAGCTCACCTGAGCACAAAGTGCTCATGGTGAGCTTTTATGATCGCCCATTTTCTGTCATGCATGCGTGTGTGCGTGCGTCGTCAACCTTTTATTTAAACAACATCTCCTAAACCACTTGGCAGATTTTCACCAAACTTCACAGGAATGATCATTAGGTGACCCTCTTTCAAAGTTGTTCAAATCGTTATGGTCCGCTGCATATGTAGGTCATCAGAGCTAAAAATAGATTGTTAAAACTATGCACCTGGGGTCACAATGGGCCACGCCCCGGGGGTCACATGGTTTATATAGAATATATAGCAAAATGACTTTAAAAATGTTCTCCTCTGAAACCACAAGGCCCAGAGGTTTCATATCTGGTATGTAACATCCTTTAGTGGTCCTTTACAAAGTTTGTTCAAATTATGCCGCTGGGGTCAAAACGGGCCATGCCCGAGGGGTCACATGGTTTATATAGAATATATAGCAAAATGACTTTAAAAATCTTCTCCTCCGAAACCACAAGGCCCAGAGGTTTCATATTTGGTATGTAACATCCTATAGTCATCCTCTACAAAGATTATTCAAAATATGCCCCTGGGGTCAAAACTGGCCACGCCCCGGGGCTCAAAAGGTTTATATAAACTTAAATAGCAAAATGTCTTTAAAAATCTTCTTCTCTGAAACCGCAGGGCCCAGAATTATCATATTTGGTATGTAATATCCTATAGTGGTCCTCTACAAAGATTGTTCAAATAATGCCCCTGGGGTCAAAACAGGCCACGCCCCAGGGGTCACATGGTTTATATAGAATATATAGCAAAATGACTTTAAAAATCTTCTCCTCTGAAACCACAAAGCCCAGAGGTTTCATATTTGTTATATAACATCCTATAGTGGTCCTCTACAAAGATTGTTCAAATTATGCCCCATGGGTCAAAACTGACCATACCCCAGAGGTCACATGGTTTATATAGACTTATGTAGCAAAATTACTTTAAAATTCTTCTCCTCTGAAACCGTAAGGCCTAGAGGGTTCATAATTGGTTTGTAACATTGTTTGGTCCTCTACAAATATTGTTCAAATTATGCCCCATGGGTCAAGACTGGTTACGCCGCAGGGGTCACATGGTTTATGTAGACTTAAAAAAGCAAAATTACTGAAAAAATCTCCTCTGAAACCGCATGGCCCAGAGGTTTCATATTTGGTATGTAACATCCTTTTGTGATGCTTTATAAAGTTTTTTTATACTTATGCCCCTGGGATCAAAACGGACGACGCCCCGGGGGTCACATGGTTTATATATAATATATAGCAAAATGACTTTAAAAGTCTTCTCCTCTGAAGCCACAAGGCCCAGAGGTTTCATATTTGGTATGTAACATCCTATAGTGGTCCTCTAAAAAGATTGTTCAAATTATGTCACTGGGGTCAAAACTGGCCACGCCCCAGGGGTCATATGGTTTATATTGACTTAAATAGCAAAATGTCTTTAAAAATCTCTGAAACCGCAAGGCAAAGCGGTTTCATATTTCGTATGTAACATCCTATAGTGGTCCTCTATAAATATTGTTCAATTTACACCCCTAGGGTCAAAACTGGCCACGCCCTGGAGGTCACATGGTTTATGTAGACTTAAATAGCAAAATTACTTTTAAAATCTTCTCTGAAACTGCAAGGCCCAGGTCCTCTCCAAAAATTGTTCAAATTATGCCCCTGGGGTCAAATCTGGTCTGAGGGGTCACATGGTTTATGTAGACTTAAATAGCAAAATGACTTAAAAATCTTTACCTGAAACCGCAAGGCCCAGAGGTTGTTCAAATTATGCCCCTGGGATAAAAATAGACCACGCCTTGGGGATGCAAATTCCAATTGGGTTACAAGGTCTCAGGTGAGCGTCCTAGGACCCTCAGGGCCCTTTTGTTTTTATTGTTTAAGTAAAACTATGTACTTTAATTTGACAACCCAGTAAATGCATATATGATCACTTCTTTCTGTTACAATATTTTTCATTTTTGAAACCCTTAATAGGTGTATTCATAAATGGCAAATTTCATAATTATACACCGAAGTAACTTCAAATTTCTGATGACTTTGAGATAATGAAGTTCAGCTATAGTTTGAAATACAAGCGTTGGGAGACATAAATATGTAAGACCACCACATGGCAGCAACAATCAATTGTGAATACCATCATTATTGACAGTCTTCATTGGAGATTGTCTGCTGATCAAACTAATTTAATGACAGCAATAGATCCGTTTCTTGTACTGGTATTGAAGACTTGATGACTAGAATGTACCTTTCAAAACCATAAATTGCTGCCTGAGTTCACAGGGTGTAATTTGCATACTGAATGAAACTTTGATCACATCCTAATTGAATCTGTATGTCATCAGGAATCCCAATGAACTGTTGGCAGATATGACAGACTCAGGTGTTCATGTTTGATAGAACTGGCCCAGCCCATGCTTGCACCATGCTGTGTGGGAGTTATGCTGAATTTCTAATAACATTCTTATGTCCATTGATGTCCCTTACCGGTCATCCGGTCATTCCTGATTGGTTGTACTTGCTAAAGCAACGTTGACTTACATAACATACTGACAAAATCCGTAAACTCTTTTTCCGTTATACATCTATGTACATGATTGTAACCATTATTTCATAGCAATATTAATACGTAAATTTTGTTACTGAAGTTGACCCCTTGGCGCCTTTTTGGTTGACATAGTCCCTTTAAGTCTTGCTGCATGTGAAGAAATGCCATACCAATCAATGTGTGCGCTTTCCAGAGTTGACATACTGCCATGTGTTGATTAATGATGATTTGCAAGGAAAAACCTGGAAATAGTGGACATGTATCTAATAATTTAAAAGGGCAGAGTATGAAGGCCTTCCCCCTTTGTGATATGATAATTGCAACAAATGCCATATTGTTGCGGCTTTTGCTTGAAAACATGACAAATTCGTTTTAGTTGTCATAAAGAAAACCTTTCAATTTAAGATAACATTTTCTCATTTTCAAGAAAAAATAGCGAAAGAATGGCACTTCTCACAATGATCATAGTTGCAATTTCCAGCAATTTATCGTTTACTGAAATATCTTTTTAATTTTGGTGTGGTTTTGTGCGGTGGGAAAAAAGTACCCGGAGGAAAACCTGTCCGGTATGGTGACCATCAACCGAACTCACATGTGCTGGAAATGAACCCCAATCGCTGTGGTGAGAAGCAAGTGTACCAACCACTGCGCTGTCCACACAGCCCCTATGCCTATGTTGGTCTCTGACCTTACTTTTATAGTCCAGCAATGGTTCTGAATATTCCAGTAATTCCTCTGTCTGCCACATTCTAGTTTCAGAAGTGTTAAGGATTTATTGTACTTAGCGTAAGTTTTCACACACCGAATACTTGTTGTTGAGTAATTATTAATAAATTATTGTACAGGTGTTACGGTATGTTTAGTACAGTTGCAAAAATAATTGTAAGAAGCATTTTCCAATGAACCCAGAAGAGCATTCACAGATACTATTGTGTACGAATAGCCTCGTAAGATTGTAGGGTCTACTGGTATATTCTAATGGAATGAGCGTTTGTTTTTTCACTAAGTATTCTTGAATGGCAGAAACCATAGTAATCATGGGTTTCACATAATTGTATATCTGTAAAAGCAATCATGAAATCATAGAAGCATTTCAAAGAGAATGAGCTATAGCCTGCAGAACTAACGGAACAAGAGCCTCTGTCAGATAGACCATCGGTTACCACTAGCGTGACTGTTCCAGCACAAGGCAGGTCAAATTTACTTTTCTCTGGTATACACATAATGAAGTAAATAGTAAATCAGATACCAGTATTTATTTTTGAAGCAGCTAGGAAATATTTGCAGAGCATGGTAGCCAGTTCCTTTCTTTGGTTATAGTTATACATGTATTTGTGGTGTGCATGGATGCTGTAACTATTTAAGGGATTTAAACCCACAGTTTGGCTGATTGGCAATTTTCAAAATTTTCGTTACAGATTCCAAAAAGAAAGGTACATTATAAGAAGTGAAAAACCACCCCTGAAACAGAAATATATCTTCAATATAGTTTCATTAAAGATAATCATCAATAGTTATTGAAATGGATACAATTATGTAAAGTGTTTGTAACGCTTTTTGTCGGTATTTTGGAAAACATGTGTATAGACACTCGCATATAGCATTAACAAACACATTCCTGCTTGTACGGCCGAGTGGTTAGTGTGGCTGATTTTAGATCCCGGAGGTCGTAGGTTCGAGCCCCAGTGAAGGCAAATTTTTGTACTTTAAATATTTTCTTTTTAATATAAAACTTGTGTATTTGGTTAGTCAAGATGCTTTGGTTTTTGCAGTTAAAACATTTAATGGCATTTTTTTTAAACTACGAAAATGTGTGAATAATTACAGGTAAGTCCTATCTGCAATGTATGAGAAGAAACAAAATGTGAAGTTATATTCCAATTGTGAACAATGTCTCAGACACATGATAACCAGTAATAATTAGTAAAATAGTATATTTATTTAAAGATACTAATCTTACTGAGAGATGGTAAGCTCATGGATATTTTAGGAAAATAATTTTGTATAGGTTTGTGCTAAACCTCCCATAAAGTGTTATAATTTAAAAGATAACGAGTGTCCCTAAATAAAAATATCTTGACTTTATAAATAGTAAAAATATCAACATTTTCTGTTTAAACAGATAAGAAGCAGCAAAGTTGTCAGATTTCAAAATCTAATCAAGTTGCTTGTGTTTTTATAAGATCTTAAATTAGGAAGTACAAGATTTTTGCGGGATAATTTGCGTGTGAAATAAATCTTGCGTTATGGTTTTGTAACAAATTCATTTTGAAAACCAAATTCTAAACTTGAATGTAAATGTTGTAGCATTAAGGGATAGAAAAGAGTATCATGGGAAAAGCAACATGCTGTATTAATTTGTAATTTTTGTGCTATTTGGTCAGATTGAAGATTCTTTTTTTTTTCTTTTTTTGCCAGGCTCGGCTAGCTCAGTCGGTAGAGCGCTGGACTGTCAATCCGGGGATGAGTTCGAACCCCAGCCCGGCCACATAACTTGTGTGGGGATTGGTCATGAAATTATTTTGACGGCCATTTTCCCCCACCTCTGATTCAAGTAGGGCAGTTGTCAGTTACTGGCATAAGTATGTGCACTTAGTACTGGTAAACAGCTTAGATCGGCTAAGCTTGCCCAGGAAAATTGTGAGTAGATTAACTGACTGCCGTGATATGACTAAAAAACTGTTAAAAACGGCAAAAAATCCAAACAAATAAATACTTAATAATAAATAAATAATAAGATCCAAGTTTTGATGCACTTAGAAGACAAGTTAAGTTGGAGTCATTGCTGATTCCAATAATTAAGTTGACAAAAATGTTTTCTAACCAAGTGGTTGCAAACATCAGAATACCTTAACTAAGATTAAATAAAACTTTCCCATAATTATTTCTTGTTTTGGCAGTCATTATGGTGACATACAGAAATTATATTTCTTCTTGCCAGTTGGAAAAAATAACTATCAAACATAGTGATAAACTTATCTTTATTTCTTCATTGGCATTTGAAAAAAGAACAACAAAACATACCTAGTGATAAACTTATGTATATTTCTTCATTAGCATTTGACAAAACATATGTGGTGATTAATAATATTCATTAATTGGCATTTGAAAAAAGAACAATAAAATGGTTTGTTATAAACATTATAGTTCTTCATTGGCATTTGAAAAAAGAACAACAAAACATATCTAGTGATAAACATATGTATAGTCACAATTGGCATATTTCAAAAGAACACAAAAACATATCTACTGATGAACTCTATGCATATTTCTTCATTGGCTTTTTTAAACGAACAACAAAACATATCTACTGATAAACTTTATGTGTATTTCTTCATTGGCATTTTGAAAAGAAGAAAAAAACATATCTACTGATAAACTCTATGTGTATTTATTCATTGGCATTTTGAAAAGAAGAAAAAAAACATATGTAGTGATAAACATACGTGTATTTCTTCATTGGCATTAAAAAAAATAAAAATAATAATCTTGTGATAAACTTATGTGGATTTCTTTATTGGCATACAAGCAAACATATAAAGCATTAAATGAATGTGTATTTCTTCATTGGCATTTTTTGAAAGAACAACCAAACATTTTTATGCCCCTGGCATCTTGATGTGGGAAGCATATATTGATTGTCCCATCTGTCCGTCCGTCCTTCCATCCGTCCGTGACAAGGTTAAGTAGAGTTTACTGTTTTGTCTACCACCAACACTGCTTATCACCCATATCACCCAAACTTTGACCTTGACCAAATTTGCACTCAGACTAATTCAAATTGGCTGTTTCTTGGTTAACTAGATTGTACTGTTTCATCTAGAACTTACACCGTTTGCTACAACACTTGGATACTTACACAGTTGTTGCTTATGACCATCCCAAATCCCCCCATATCACCCAACCTCACTTTGACCTTGACCTTGACCTAATTTGGACTTATAATAATTCAAAAATACCATTTCTTGCTTAACTAGATTTTACCGTATCGTCTAGCACCAGCACCGCTTACTACAGCACTTGGATACTTACACAGTTGTTGCTTATGACCATTCCCAATCCACGCATATCACCCAAGCATACTTTCACCTTGACCTAATTTGGACTTAGAATAATTCAAACGGGCAGTCCAGCACTTACCGGGCAGGGGGGGGGGGTGAGCATTGGCATTTTGTTAAAAAGAAACATCCAACAGTGATAATATCCATTTGTAACACTCTAGGACAACACCCGCCAAGCTGGAAGCTTAGGTTATAACAGACTAATGGTTCTCTGCACTGTTTTCTGTGACATGGACACTAAGAACAGACATTTAAATTACTAGTCCCCTTGGAACACCCTATGTTTCCCTGCACTCCAGAAAATTGTTGCCATACTTCACTGCAATGCCTATTTAGTGGCATTGAGTAAATATTTCCCTTGAAGGCTGTAATCTTGATAATTTCTGATGGTAAGTAATGAGAATTTCCATCCACAGTGCCTAGCTGTGTAGCCAATTTCTATTGACCAAGATGTCAGGGCTAGGAACATTATTAAACAATGGCTTGTGACTAGATTGCTTTAGACATTCTATGCTCTGTTGAATAATGGACAGCTAAGTTTTCCCCATTAATCATGTTGCTGAATCCTTGTCTAGAAAGATGTTGGGTTATTTCCTTAGTGAACGATTATTAGACACAAATATAGTGTTGTGTTCACAAAATCATCAATTGAAAAGGATAAAATTATCAAGCGTTTGTAATGCTTTTCATCGGTATTTTGGAAAACACATGTATTACTTACATTGCGTCAAAAATGTGCTACTAGGATTGACAGAATGGCCTAATGATTGACAGAATGACCTAGTGGTTAGTGCAACAGACTTTTCATCCCAGAGGTCGTTATAAAGTTTGAATCAAATCTTTTAGTTATATAAAAAAAATGATGTAATATTTGTTTTTGGTTAGTCCAATAGCTTTAGTTTATGAAGTTAATACATTAAATGACATTTTTCAAAAATACAAAAATCTGCGAACAAGTCCCTTTAAATTGTTTTTTCACTTTCTTTGAATATTTTGCAGGGTTTTGTAATTTGTCTGAAACAATTGTCATTATACAGTCAGTACATTGTCATTATGATGACATGAAAAATACTTTTATTATCACTTGGGAGGGGCGTAACTGTAGGTTGCCTCGCTTATAAGAAGGTGCTATTTCAAATCGTACGACATATTAGTAATCATTCAACTGTCAAAAATTTGTCTTGGCTATTGTTTTAAGTAAGTACAATTAAATGAGTAAACCCAATATCTGCATAGTATTCGTACCCTAATTCGGTACATACCGGTAGATAAGTTTGATATAAACTGTTAGATGATTTATATGTACTTGTGTAAATTGTCTGTTAAACGATTTATATGTATTTGTGTACATTGTAAACAAGTATATTAATGTATTATTTATATCTTTTTTTCAGGATATTGAAAAGTGTATCACAGTAATAATAATAAATATTTATACTATACTATAACAATTATATTGTATGTGTATTATATTCATTTATATATAACATACCGGGCCTATGTTCGTAGTTACAGACGGGAGATGTGGTGCTCATGATGATCAACAAAACAACAACAACAACAATAATAAAATAATTTCTTTCTATAGTGTTATTTGTGGGGTGGTTTGGGTTTTAAATTTTATTTTTGTTTTTGTATTGCAGCATTAATTAATAAATGATTCAACAAGTTGAGATACAACATGGATATGTATTTTAAAATCATTTCATCACACACCCAAATTTTTAAAACCGCTCAAATTCTTCATCGTAGTCATCACTCCTGAACAATTCTTGGAACTGACACAAAGAAAAACAGTCATCATAAACACCGTCAGCCAAGCATGACAGTATAACGGTGAAGTGCCTCTTCTCAGAACATGTCATCTTCAACAACCCTGTCTTGGCCCCTTCACATTGACTGTCTGGTTTCCAGGCATGTCGAAAAACATGGAGGTCTCATTCATGTTGCCGATAGACCCCAGATCAAACTCATGGCCATGCCTGAGATTGATGACAAACTTGTAAAACGCGGTCTCCTTGTTGTCAACATCATTTGGCAACTTCTGTGTGATGTGGGTGCACTGACGCATGCAGTCCGTGGCTGTTCATGAATTTCAAGCACAACCTGTTTGATGCCTTGACCTTTGTCAGACCCATCTCCTTTGCAAGCTGCAATGCCCGCAACTGGATTATTGCGCTTGTGATGATGTATCAGTTGGTCTGGAGATCGATAAGCCATTCCTTCACTTTTGCCTCCAAATCCTCGTATGGTGCGATAAACATCAAGGTTTTGTTAGATGACTGTTTCATCTTGTCCTCTTTCTTACGCCAGTCTTTGAACATCTTTTCTGTTACACCAAACTCACGTTCGGCAGCACAGTTAGAGTATGACTAAGCGTACTCAACCACTTTCAGTTTTAAACTGACATCATACGAAGCTCCATTTCAACAACATTTAAATTTAATCTTTTATCTTTAATTGCAATCTTATACTTTTGAAATCTAGAATGATTATACTTATCTGTATCTACAATCTGTTTAATTACTTTCGATGATATTTGTTAAACCAATCAAACTGATGGACACATTAATGTGTTCATAAGATAGGTGGAACAAAGGGCATAAATAAACAATACTATTGGTCAAGGCAATATGTTTGTTTCTCCAGATTGGCCAATCATATAAGTCAGTCTGTGCAAACTTCTGTTTGGGATGCGAAGCCATATTCTTAATAACGATCAATTAAGAAACACCCGACGTGCCAATTAAGGGTCCAATAAACAAGAGTCTTGTGCCTCTGTCAGGGATCAATAAACAAAATGTCATTTATGACACTGGTTTTTGCACAACAATTAAGGTTCTAAATAGATTCCTAAATTTGACATTTGGTGTTTGCTCAACAATTAATGCGTTCTAAATGGATTCCTCAGTTCATATGACTAATAATTACAAGACAGTTGCTTTTTTATTTCATTGGCAAATTCACCATTCATAGAATTTACGTCTAAGACATAATTGTTTTTTATGCCTCCGACATCTTGATGCGGGAAGCATATAGTGATTGTCCTGTCAGTCTGTCCGTAGGTGACAAGGTTAAGCAGATTTTACCTTTTCGTCTAGCACCAACACCAATTACTACAACACTTGGATACTTACACAGTTGTTGCTTATGACCATTCCCTATCCACCCATATCACCCAACCTCACATTGACCTTGACCTAATTTGCACTTAGAATAATTCAAATGGGCTGTTTCTTGGTTAACTAGATTTTACCGTTCCGTCTAGCACTAACACCGCTTGCTACAACACTTGGATACTTATACAGTTGTTGCTTATGACCATTGCCAATTTACCATATCACCCAACCTCACTTTGACCTTGACCTTGACCTAATTTGGACTTATAATAAATCAAAAGTGCCCTTTCTTGGTTAACTAGATTTTACCATATTGTCTAGCACCAACACCGCTTACCACAACATTTGGATATTTACACAGTTGTTACTTATGACCGTTCCCAATCCACCCATATCACCCAACCTCACCTTGACCTAATTATGCCCCCCTTCGAAGAAGTGGGGGTATCTTGCTTTGCAACTGTCCGTCGGTCGGTGGGTCGGTTGGTCTGTTCGTAGACAATTTCGTTTCCGCACAATATCTTGAGAACGCTTTGACCTACGATCATGAAAGTTGGTACGCTGGTTACTTGCGAGGAAAGGAAGAACCCTATAAATGTTGAGGTCAACAGGTCAAAGGCCAAGGTCACCGTTGCTAAAAATAGAAAAACGGTTTCCCCTTAATAACTCGAGAACGCATTGAGATATTTTAATGAAACTGTATACATAGATACCTTACATCGAGACCTCACTTGGGATTTCATATGGGGTGGGTGGGGTCAAGGTCACCATTAATAAAAATAGAAAAACCGTAGACCATTTCGTTTCCGCACGATATCTTAAGAACGCTTTGACCTTGAACGCAGGTTACTTGTGAGGAAAGTAAGAACCCTATAAATTTTGAGATCAACAGGTCAAAGGTCAAGGTCACCATTACTAAAAATAGAAAAACGGTTTCCCCTCAATAACTTAAGAACGCATTGAGATATTTTAATGAAACTTTATACATAGATACCTTACATCGAGACCTCGCTTGGGATTGCATATGGGGTGGGTGTGGTCAAGGTCAAGGTCACCGTTACTAAAAATAGAAAAACGGTTTCCACTCAATAACTTGAGAACGCATCAAGATATTTTAATGAAACTTCATACATAGATACCTTACATTGAGACCTCGCCTGAGATTGCATATGGGGTGGGTGGGGTCAAGGTCAAGGTCACCATTACTAAAAATAGAAAAACGGTTTCCGCTAAATAACTTTAGAAAGCATTGAGATATTTTAATGAAACTTTATACATAAATACCTTACATCGAGACCTCGCTTGGGATTGCATATGGGGTGGGTGGGGTCAAGGTCACCATTAGTAAAAATAGAAAAAGGGTTTCCGCTCAATAACTTGAGAACGCATCAAGATATTTTAATGAAACTACATATATAGATACCTTATATTGAGACCTGACTTGGGATTGCATATGGGGTTGGTGGGGTCAAGGTCAAGGTCACCATTACTAGAAATAGAAAAACGGTCTCCGCTCAATAACTTGAGAATGCATCGAGATATTTTAATAAACTTTCGTACATAGATACCTTATATTCAGACCTCGCTTGGGATTGCATATGGGGTGCGTGGGGTCAAGGTCCAGGTCACCGTTACTAAAAATAGAAAAAACAGTTTCAGCACAATAACTTGAGAACGCATCGAGATATTTTAATGAAACCTCATAATATATACCTTATATCGAGACCTCGCTTGGGATTGCATATGGGGTGGGTTGGGTCAAGGCCACAGTTGCTAAAAATAGAAAAACGGTTTCCGCTCAATAACTTGAGAACGCATCGAGATATTTTAATGAAACTTCATACATAGATACCTTATATTGAGACCTCTCTTGGGATTTCATATGGGATGGATGGGGTCAAGGTCAAAGGTCACCATTGCTAAAAATAGAAAAACGGTTTCCTCTCAATAACTTGAGAACGCATCGAGATATTTTAATGAAACTTCATACATAGATACATAGATACCGTATATCAAGACCTCGCTTGGGCTTGCGTATTTAAAAAAAATCTTAACAATTGCACATATTCACAACTTGGCTGCAAGTCGGGGGGCATACATGTTTTACAAACATCTCTTGTTTGGACTTAGAATAATTCAAGTGGGCTATTTCTTGGTTAACGAGATTTTACCGTTTTGTCTAGCACCAACACTGCTTACTACAGCACTTGGATACTTACACAGTTGTTGCTTATGACCATTCCCAATCCACACATATCAACTAACCATACTTTGACCTTGACCTTATTTTAATGGGCTGTACAGCACTAACCTGGTGTGATTATCAAACACAGTGTCTTGTTTGATACAAAGAGTTATTTGAAACGCATATATCTATACATAAGTTCATTATGCAGACTACTAACGCACGATGATCTGTAATAAATTTTTTCCTTTCAAATAGAAAATATATAACTATATGTGTACATTTCAGATTTATGTTATACGAATGGAAATAGTTTTATTTCAATATTTAGGCATCAAGCATTTCCAACCAAATAAATAGTTGCAATAACATAAGCGCATTTATGCATGATCCACAAATGCACAACGATCGATCTGCAGTAAATATTTTGCTGCAAATAGAAAGTGATAAAAATGATGAAAACAAATAATTGTGTATATATTTAAGTGTAAATTAATATATATATTAATATATACATTTGTTTTCAATATTTAAAAATTAAACATTTAAATTGTTATTATTTCCAATAATTAGTTATAAATATTATGATATAAAGTAGTCATAGATAAATAAGTGACTTATCTAATGTCTAAGTTAGTTTTCAGGAGAAACATTGATAGTACATTTGGAAAATTGGTGAAAACAATTGGTTTGTTTTAAGGATGCATTTGTAAGACAACCAACAACTTTATGGAATAAAAATCTGTAAATTTTCCCATTTTATAATAAAGTAAATATGGTATAATGTTCACTCTTCTTTCATGATAGCTATGTAAAACTAATTGTTTACTCACCATAACAGCAGAATGTGAATTTTAAATTTGATTACTTACTTGGTGTATCAACGTTGATGCCCGTCACAAATCATGCGGAGTACATGATGTCATGTACAACTGATAACCCATGCCAAGAGTACTTACTCAGCAATATTTTTTTCAGTACACAGGTCTTCTCATTATTGACTTGATCACATAAACTTGAGAAATGTTGTGTGACCTATACACAACTTCATTTCCACACACTATAATGAAATAACAAGAAACGTGGAAATTCCACGAAAACCAAATTTTGCGAACAAAATGCATAAAAGTCAGCACAATAATGAAAGAAAGTTCTGGGTGCAAGATGAAGGTCATACACCTATGGCTAGGAAATAGTGAGGTTGATCTTGCAATCCAAAGCGAGGTCTCAATATCTACATATGAAGTTTCATCAAAAATCTAAATTCAATCTCAAGTTACTCAGTGGAAACTGTTTTTTTATTATTTTTAGTTATGGTGACCTTGACCTTGACCCCACTCACCCCATGTGCAATTGCAAGCAAGGTCTAGATATAAGGTATCTACGTATAAATGTTCATTGAAATATCTCAATTCGTTCTCTAGGTATTCAGCGGAAACTGTTTGTCTATTTTTAGTGATGGTGACCTTGACCCACCCACCCCATTTGCAATAACAAACGAGGTCTAGATATAAGGTATCTACATATAAAGTTTCATTAAAATATCTCAATGTGTTCTCAATTTATTGAGCAAACCATTTTTATTTTTTTTAGTAACAGTGACCTTAAACCTGACCCCACCCACCCCATATGCAATCCCAAGCAAGGTCTCAATATAAGATATCTATGTATGAAGTTTCATTAAAATATCTCGATGTGTTCTAAAGTTATTGAACGGAAACCGTTTTTCTATTTTTAGTAAGGGTGACCTTGACCCCACCCAACCCATATGCAATCCCAAGCGAGGTCTCGATATAAGGTATCTTTGTATGAAGTTTCATTAAAGAATCTCGATGTGTTCTCAAGTTATTGAGCAGAAACCGTTTTTCTATTTTTAGATACAGTGACCTTAACCGTGACCCCACCCACCCCATATGCAATCCCAAGCGAGGTCTCGATATAAAGTATCTATGTATGAAGTTTCACTACAATAGCTCAATCTGTTCTCGAGTTAGAGAGCGGAAACGAAAAGTTGACGCCGCCACCCTGCCCACCCGCCCGCCCACCCGCCAAACGACATACCACAATCTAATAACCAAAATGTTTCTTCGAAAAATTTGGTTAAAAAATTGAACATGTCACTTTTTGGCATAATGATCGTTCAGCCAGGAGGTTGGATGTTTTACACAAGAGCTGATTTGATTATGCAAGGAATCAAATTGAAATAGGTATCAACATCAATATAAATATCTTTAGCTTTTTCAGATGGTATTAAATTCAAGCTGAGTCATCCTTTGTACCATACAATTTTCTCCCAGAATTCCTATGAATTTTTATTTATAGGATTTCAGGAGACAACAAAATAGCATGGTTTGATTGTAACCAATTTGAGATTTATTGCCCCATTTTAAGCGCTGGATCAATGTTAGTGACGGTTTTCAGCCTGCAGTTACTGAGACTGGGTAGGCCTGCACATGAAACTCAGGCATGTTGGCTGGAGCTGCAACAATCCTTTCGATGCATCGATCAATCGATTGTTGGTGACCCAATTTGATTATCGATACTAAACCTACCAATTTCGATTCAATTTTCTTCTATATAGTTATAGTGGATTCATCATAAAACAATTATTTCAAGTATAGTGTCTGTGTAGATTAATCATGCAATTAGCATCATGGTTGTTGGTATATTGAACTACCGTTTTGAAACATTATCACCAAATGTTGGTTTTATTTATATTAATGCATAATGCACATATGTTGACATTAACCAATACAATGGCATTACTTATAACCAATAACACATACAAATCTTTACTGTACTGCAAGTGATGACTCAAATATGCAAAAACAAGCCTGCAGAAAAGAATAATGAATCGAATCCAAATATTCAACTAAATGATGTTTGAAATAGAAATAGTATCGAATCCAGCCACGGCTATATCATTGCAGCTCTAATGTTAGCTTTTCTTTCTCGTCATGGCGTGCAGTATAGTTCAATTATTCATTTGGATGTAATATTAGTAGGTTATAGTATCCATGTAATATCATTTAAGTCAATCGCGTTGCCCGATATCCATTGCAAAAGAAAACATTATCGGATAGGGCGAAACATGGTACTTTTCACACATATGGCTAGATATCAAGATAACATCATTTATCATTTTACTGAAATATATTGTTATGCTATTTCTTTTTTTCAGATAATGGCTTATTTACTGTGTTATGAATCCATCAATTTCAAATTTTGCAGAAAAAGGATTTAGGATGTATACGTTAAGTTATAAGCATTTCTGGGGTGTAACAAGCAGATTATCTAGAAACATTGTTGTTAGGTTAACACCTAAAATCCTGGATTCAAGCAATTTGTTGATCCATTTCTAACATATCAAAGCTGTTTGATAACCTACTATCAAGAGGTTGATAGATACTCTCTCACCAGATGTGCAAAACTGTCAATCAAAGCATTGGGTATGGAATCTATGTAGCTATCAGCAACTGGAACTAACCTGCAATGAAACCCAATCATCTCCAGTAATCATGCCTCTGAGATAGGTGATAAGATGCTATGGTGAATTAATTAAGAGCTAGTTGAAATGCAATTATGATCACAGCATCTAAGTGGAGATGTAAAGATCTGATCTACTAGTGGTGTGCAGCCTCTTCTCTTTGCTTCTATTAAACAGGTATCAGTGAAATGTAGCTTTTATTTTATGTGTTTGGAGGCAGTGATGTATGAGATTTGTCTAAGAGTACATTTGGGAGATGCCAGTTTGATTGCATTGGCCATCATTCTCTGAATGCTGCTTTAGTTGTGTTGCTTTCCCATAAATAAAGTGGAAAAGTAAAACTTTGAAAGAGATTTATTGCCCCATTTATTGTCAACTTGACCAGTTGGCAGTTAATTTCAGAGCCCTATTTTTAAAACCTTATATGTATCAACTTTCAAGATATAATTTGAAACAAAAAATATCCAAAGTAATAAGCTTTATGCATATTACTTGATGCAGATTTATATACTTTACCATCAATAAATTTTTTCCATTCCATCAGATTAAGAGTATATTATTACATGTGAAATAAAGGACTATTTCCCATTGTTTCCACAAAATAGCCAAGCTAATGATATTGCACAGTAAAGTAGAGGTGTATTTCTTATTGTTACTTTCCACAGCTGAGCTCGTGATATTGCGCATTAAAGTAGAGGTCTATTTCCGATTGTTGCCAAATACAGCCAAGCTAGATGAATTGCACATTGAAGTAGAGGGCTATTTCCCATTGTTGCCAAATACAGCCAAGCTATATGTATTGCACATTGAAGTAAGGGGCTATTGCCCATTGTTGCCAAATACAGCCGAGCTAGTGATATTGCACATTGAAGCAGAGGGCTATTTCCCATGGTTGCCACAATATAGCCAAGCTAGTGATATTGCACATTGAAGCAGAGGGCTATTTCCCATGGTTGCCAAATACAGCCAAGCTAGTGATATTGCACATTGAAGTAGAGGGCTATTTCCCATTGTTGGCACAATACAGCCAAGCTAGTTGTATTGCACATTGAAGTAGAGGGCTATTTCCCATTGTTGGCACAATACAGCCAAGCTAGTTGTATTGCACATTGAAGTAGAGGGCTATTCCCAATGGTTGCCACAATACAGCCAAGCTAGATGTATTGCACATTGAAGTAGAGGGTTATTTCCCATGGTTGTCACAATACAGCCAAGCTAAATGTATTGCGCATTGAAGTAGAGGGCTATTTCCCATGGTTGCCACAATACAGCCAAGCTAGATGCACTGCACATTAAAGAAGAGGGCTATTTCCCATTGTTGGCACAATACAGCCAAGCTAGTTGTATTGCACATTGAAGTAGAGGGCTGTTTCCCATGGTTGCCACAATACAGCTAAGCTAGTTGTATTGAACATTGAAGTAGAGGGCTATTTCCCATGGTTGCCACAATACATCCAAGCTAGTTGTATTGCATATTGAAGAAGAGGGCTATTTCCCATGGTTGCCACAATACAGCCAAGCTAGTTGTATTGCACATTGAAGTAGAGGGCTGTTTCCCATTGTTGGCATAATTCAACCAAGCTAGTGATATTGCGCATTGAAGTAGGGGGCCGTTTCCCATGGTTGCCACAATACAGCCAAGCTAGTTGTATTGCACATTGAAGTAGAACGCTATTTCAAATGGTTGCCACAGTACATTCAAGCTAGTTGTATTGCACATTGAAGAAGAGGGCTGTTTCCCATGATTGCCACAATACAGTCAAGCTAGTTGTATTGCACATTGAAGTAGAGGGCTATTTCCCATTGTTGGCACAATACAGCCAAGCTAGTTGTATTCCACATTGAAGTAGAGGGCTATTTCCCATTGTTGGCATAATTCAATCAAGCTAGTGATATTGCACAGTGAAATAGATGGCTGTTTCCCATGGTTGCCACAATACAGCGAAGCTAGTTGTATTGCACCTTGAAGTAGAGGGCTATTTCCCATTGTTGGCACAATACAGCCAAGCTAGTTGTATTGCACATTCAAGTAGAGGGCTGTTTCCCATGGTTGCCACAATACAGCCAAGCTAGTTGTATTGAACATTGAAGTAGAGGGCTATTTCCCATGGTTGCCACAATACATCCAAGCTAGCTGTATTGCACATTGAAGAAGAGGGCTATTTCCCATGGTTGCCACAATACAGCCAAGCTAGTTGCATTGCACATTGAAGTAGAGGGCTGTTTCCCCTTGTTGGCATAATTCAACCAAGCTAGTGATATTGCGCATTGAAGTAGGGGGCCATTTCCCATGGTTGCCACAATACTGCCAAGCTAGTTGTATTGCACATTGAAGTAGAACGCTATTTCAAATGGTTGCCACAATACATTCAAGCTAGTTGTATTGCACATTGAAGAAGAGGGCTGTTTCCCATGATTGCCACAATACAGTCAAGTTAGTTGTATTGCACATTGAAGAAGTGGGCTGTTTCCCATGATTGCCACAATACAGTCAAGCTAGTTGTATTGCACATTGAAGTAGAGGGCTAGTTCCCATTGTTGGCACAATACAGCCAAGCTAGTTGTATTCCACATTGAAGTAGAGGGCTATTTCCCATTGTTGGCATAATTCAATCAAGCTAGTGATATTGCGCAGTGAAGTAGATGGCTGTTGCCCATGGTTGCCACAATACAGCCAAGCTAGTGATATTGCGCAGTGAAGCAGATGGCTATTTCCCATGGTTGCCACAATACATTCAAGCTAGTTGTATTGCACATTGAAGAAGACGGCTGTTTCCCATTGTTGGCATAATTCAACCAAGCCAGTGATATTGCGCAGTGAAGTAGACATAGATTTAAGCTTATAACATTCTGATTTGTTTAGCTTAAGTAACTTTATGTTAAAATAAACTTCAGATGTTTCTGGAATATGACCCCTGGTATATATCAAAGCGGGGGGGGGGGGGGGGGGATCTTGACCACAGGTGTTCTATCTAGCCAACAGTGATTCCAGTAAGTGACTACTTGTGTTAAGTCCATTAATACCCATTTACTGTGTGAGATAAAAACTGTAACAAGCGAAAGTACATAAACCAGACCTCTGGAGGGCAGTTTACTGCATATACCAGTAGACCGTCTTTTCTTGCTGTTCATAAAATTAATAAAATCCTGGACCATTTCTTTGAAAGAAGTTTGCTAGGGGTTTTGAAACCTCTAATGGCCCCATCAGACCAGAGCAGGTCTGTACAAGGTTCTATAAGTCTTCACCATTTTTTCGTAAGGACATGGTGAGAACGTGGCGAAAAGGCATGAAACTGTCGATACCCCACATGTACAGGGTCCATTCTATGCTCGTAATACGTGAAAGCGGTCCTCACCACGTTCTTACCATGCATATAACCACGCTCACACTACGTCCTATCAGTCCCTAGTACGCAAATACTAAGTATCTATGGCGTCCACCAGGCACACACCATGTAAGCATCACACTACTGGTACGTCCACCCAGTCATACAAATACCCCTTCATGCCGTAAAGGGGTATTTCACGCTCTGTCTGGTACTAGCCATATGTGGTGGCATCTAAGTAAAGTTGGCAAATGCATATTATTCATCCTGAACTCGCAACTGTTCCATGTGCCTATACAGAAATCTGCTGTCCACATACAGCCAGTCATGGACTAAGCCAGACCTCGGCTTCTGCCACTTACGCATCCTTCTGGTCAGCTTTACAGCTGCAATTTGACATTCGATCACGGTCTGTTGTTCTTAGACAAAAAAAATTGAAACATGGCAGCCTTTTTGCTCATCATTTCAAATTGATGTATAAATATATAATTCTGCACAAGTATTTATAATTTAAAAAAAATACATTGGATTGACGCAGTACTGGCGCAGAGCTTACCTTGTACAAACCTGGGGCACACCTGGCGCTAACCTGGCACTAACGCAGTACAAACATTGAGAGCTTTGAAAGGACCTGGATGGACCTTGGGAGGACCTGGATGGACCTTGGAAGGACCTGGATGGACCTTGGGAGTACCTGGATGGACGTTGGAAGGACCTGGATGGACCTGGATGGACCTTGGGAGGACCTGGATGGACCTTGGGAGGCCCTGGATGGACCTTGGGAGGACCTGGATGGACCTTGGAAGGACCTGGATGGACCTTGGGAGGACCTGGATGGACCTTGGGAAGACCTGGATGGACCTTGGAAAGGACCTGGATGGACCTTGGGAGGACCTGGATGGACCTCAGGAGAACCTGGATGGACCTTGGAAGGACCTGGATGGACCTTGGGAGGACCTGGATGGACCTTGGGAGGACCTGCGGCAATCTTGGGTAGGTCTTTGTGCAGACGCCAGGTGGACGGGAAGAGCATGATACAGAAGCAGTACAAGTGTAGTGAGAACGCAGCGAGACAGCGCCACCCTCAAGAATTCCTCACTGCGTCCATACCAGGTCATCACTACGTCAATGCGGTCTCTACTACGCTTCCGAGAGGTTCGTACTGCGTCCACGCTCCTTTTACATCCTCACCACGCAAGTTTTGATCAGTTTCAAAACCATTCCACATCCTCCTTGTCCATCAAGACCCTACCAGGCCTCCATTATGTATCTGTCATTTGCACCACGTCCTAGCAACACATTGTCACGTCCTGTAAGGACATGGATGACGAAGGAAGGAGGTGCTCCATCGTGATGGCACAGTTAGTGCTAATCTTAAATTTTAGCCTCTTGAAATTTTTGTTGCATCACAGCTTGGGACAGTTGATACTTACAATCAAATAAATATCAGGCAAATGTCTTTACAACAAGGTATCTTTGCGGCGGACCACTTACAGGTATAAAATACAATGTATATTAAGAATTCGGAAGTGTATATGTACATGAAAATAAAGGAAAGTAGTTTCATTAAAGCTGAAGAAATGAAAACATGTCTATATTAGCTGTGAAGACAGGTGTAAAGCATTTAATTTGAGTACTTGGCCTGCTGACAGTGAAATGATGATGATAAGCATCTGTGGCCTCAAATCAGGGCTAACTAGATGCCATGAGAATTATATACTGTATCTAACTCACTGTTACCTGTGGTTTTTGTGACGCTGGTTGTGATGCCGTTAAAACCATTTTAATGACTTTAGTATGTTGTTAATTTCCAATCTGCCTAATATCAAATAAATGCTTTTCCTAATCCCAATGAAATGCTGAAGTAACTGAAGTTTCTGAGAGGTAAGAAAAGCAATATTTCTCAGACTTCAAACATTTTGTTTTCTTTGCTTTCTTTATCTTTATGTCAGTTAAAATAGACAAGAACTGACAAACACCATGTTCTATGGCTGTGTGTTGTACTAATTTACTGGAGAAGAAATATTTGTGTGTATTATCCACTGTGGAATTTGATATAATTAGTTTAAAGTTTGCAAAGCGGTAGATACGAAAAAATGCACAAGCAAAATTTACAAAGAATTACAAACTTTTCAAAAGATACATCCACTGAATTATACTGTTGGTTTTTTTATGCCCCGGCATCTTGATGCGGGATTCATAATATTATAGTGATTCCATCCATACAAGGTTAACTAGATTTTACCGTTTCGTCTAGCACCAACACCACTTACTAAAACATTTGGATACTTACACAGTTGTTGCTTATGACCATTCCCAATCCACCCATATCACCCAACCTCACTTTGACCTAGACCTTGACCTAATTTGGAGTAATTCAAATGGGCTGCGCAGCACCAACCAGGGGACATGTGTGTTTATCAAACACAGTGTCTTGGTTTTCTTCTTAATTTATATGGCATTGATATAGCCCTCATATGTACCGATTCAAAATATTTGTTCAATATATAACACTGCGACCTGTTATGATGGAAATTGTGCACAGAATTATGTTATGTTTGTTGTCCTATTTCTAAGACGGACTTGTTGGAGGGGCGTATCGGCGGTGGGTCGACAATAACATTTGCAAA
Organism: Congeria kusceri; assembly: GCA_027627225.1. Taxonomy (NCBI): domain Eukaryota; kingdom Metazoa; phylum Mollusca; class Bivalvia; order Myida; family Dreissenidae; genus Congeria; species Congeria kusceri. The sequence continues at coordinate 71,923,780 of CM051032.1, read as the reverse complement.
AATTAAGTTTATTTACATAAAATAATATAATAATACTAATAATACTACTGCTAATAATAATTTAATAATTAATATAATAATAATTGTTAATTATTTAGAAATAAATCTGAGAAAAAATAGGAAATTGTCTTGTTTTAGTATATATGTCTATATGTATGCGAAATTCTGTCAATATGCCCCTTTGTCTATACAGTACATGCCACGCGAAACCCTTAAAGTTCGCGAAATGCGACCAGGCGTTTTGACCGTGAAGCGCAGATCGCTCGCTCGCAATGTAACAAATTTTCGCGAATTCTCGCGACAAAAATTCGCGCTTGTTCGCGAACTTTCGTGGCAAATAATTTTTTCCTGCCACGAACCGTGACAAGAAAATATTTAGTAAAATGCACACATGTACACAACTTTTTCACTTAGCGGTGAATAAATAATTTGTGTAAGAAAACTTTGCGGAATTGATATTTGAATATATTCCTTTGAATTATATTAGCTACAAAATCATTAAAATTAAGATGTGATATTTGTTGCAGAAGATTTAAAATATAAAAGAAATACTTTTTATTGTATACATTTATCAATGTTCTTGTAAAGTTTAAACAAAATAAAATTAAATATATTTGCTTTATTTACACATTTATTTGCGATGTATACTTGACGGATAATACGTGTGTTCTTTTTTTGTTTTATTAAAAGAGATTGACAGTTTGGATAGAAGTGTTAAACAGTATTGCCTGTGTTGTTTTTGTCATTATAATTATCATGTGTCCATGTTTTTCAAAACTTTTACAGTATGTTTGTCTACAGTTTTGTTTAATTGTTACTGTTATTCTGATAATTAGCACATTAGTTTAATAGATCCTAAATATAAAATTGAACGGTTAATTGGTTTGCATAAAATAAAATGGAGTAGAAAGACGCGCCGTCTCCTTAGTACCCCAATGAGAAGACTAGACCCCCACATACTGCGCTAATTTCTTTAAAAGTGTGAAAACTCAGATTGAGCAAACTGTCACTTTACCAAATGTATATTTTGTACAAATACATAAAGGTATGTTCATTTATGGTTTTGAAACCTATCGTCAAGGTTGCCTTTTTTCAGTGGAGTTTAAATTGTATTTGTGGGCTGAATTACAAGTGTTGCATCTTGTTTAAAGTATAATCTTATAGTGTTTGAAATACAACTGAGGTAACAAAATAGTGATTATAATGGCGTTACGGCATTCGAAGAAAAGAGACACTCACTTTTTAGTGGAATACGAAGTGGATGGAATCCGCCTAGTTCGTTCTCGTGTGTTAGTAAAAACAGAAGAGGTTGGTAATATTTAAAAAAAAACTCGTATACAGAACTGGTAGTCTGTAGAACAAATTATGTTTTCTTTAGCTAACACCAGATTTAGAAGAGGCTACAATAACCGTTGTGATGACTTTCGTTTCATATACATTTGTACACTTACATTCAATACAACTCAAGTACATGATTATTATAAAATATCGTGTCAAAAGGTCGGTGATTTGCATCTTTATGATGATTGTAAATACGATAAAATTAAATATGCTGGTGCACGGGTAAGGATGACATATATGTACACAAATAAACTGAATGGATATTCTAAATGAAGGAATGTTTGAAATAATCACGCCCATGAAGAATAAGATAATGATGCGTTTTTATAATCATCACAAGAACCCCATATACACATTCACATAACAATCAAAACAATTAATTAATGATTAACTAATCAATCATTTAAATGGACACAGTTAATATTATTGTGAAAGTGACATCAAATTCAAATTAAGGGAATTAGTGAAATGTGGCATATACGTAAAAGGAGTGATTATTTGAAGTGAATAAAAGAACAATCAGTGATTTATAATTTTAAGTTGATTTTAATGATTATTTTCCGAATTGTAAATGTAAACTTTAACGTATATACACACTATATAAATTCATTGTGACTTTTATATGCGTTTTCACTGTTTTCTTTGATTAATACTGTCAAATAATAGTGCTTTATTATATAATTATTTATTTATTAACCGTAATAGGAAGGATACAAAATTAATATATCTACATTTAACACACACTGTGCGACACACAATGTAGAATGTTGCGAAAAGACCGTAAAAACTGTACAACTCTTCATTTTTAAAGAGCAGATGCACATATACCTGTAAAATCGCCGCGAATCGCGACAAAATTTCGCGACATATTTGTCACGAAATCTCGCGCTGGGACCGCCCGCTATATTTCGCGAATTGTCACGTACTTTCATGACGTCACTTTGCGAATATTGATTGAAGGCTCGACACGCCAGTGCGAATTCTGCTGGTTTCGCATGGCAAGTACTGTATGTATGCGAAATACTGTCAATATGCGCCTTTGAGTCTTATAATGTTGGGTATCTTGGAACTGACATCCGATCAGATGTTTGGTACATGATTGTTGAAGTAATTGTTTGTGTCGTTAATGTTGTTGATATTTGTTGTTTCCCAGGTTTGGCTGGGTCGCTGTTGGCTATACTGTAACTGCCATGTTTCATAAACAACAGAAATTCACGATGATTACAAATCTCATGGTTGATATGCATGTTTTGTCTCACATATACAGGTTATGGATAATAAATGTTTCATTTGAAATAATTAAATAATAAAAACCAGTAAATAATTGTGCTTTCAAACGACTCAACATTATGTTCTTAAAATAAAGGATGACATTTTCGCAGTGAGGCAGATTTTGCGGCTTCCGTCAGCAGCGAAATATAGTGAAAATTAATTCCTAGCGAATACAAGGATTTTTTCAGTTATGTGCTTTAATATATTTCTGTGTTGTATTAAACGCTTCGTTTGCGCTACATAATGTGAGCTTTATTATGATCCCATTGAATATGGAGGGGTATATTGGTTTGCTAATGGTGATCGGTCTATCGGTCGGTCCATCCAACAATTTTCATCCGATCTTCACAAAACTTCATGAAAAGATTTGTGGGCATAATACCTTGGCAAGTATGATAATCAGCCAAATCGCCCCAGGAATTGTGGAGTTATGGCTCTTAAATTATCTACAATTGGCCTTTAAGTCAAACAGTTTTCATCCAATCTTCGCCATACTTCATGAAAATGTTTTTAATAATAAGATCTGGGTCAAGTTTGATAACCAGCCAAATCACCCCAGGAATTCTGGAGTTATGGCCAGTTTGATAAACAGCCAAATCACCCCAGGAATTCTGGAGTTATGGCCAGTTTGATAACCAGCCAAATCACCCCAGGAATTCTAGAGTTATGGCCCTTGATTTATCAGAAATGCTTGTGGGCACAATATCTCGGCCAAGTGTGATAATCAGCCAAATTTCGGAGAAATTGTGGTGTTGTGACCTTTCAATTACCTTAAATTGGCCTTTTTAGCTGTTTCAATAAGTCCAACAGTTTTTATCTGATCTTCACCAAGCTTGGCGGAAATATCTGTGGGCATAATATCTCAGTCAAGTTTAATATTCAACAAAATTTTATCTAATTATCTAAAATTAGCATGTTTAGCTGTTTTTGCTCTCTACTTAAAGTTTAACAGTTTTCATCTGATCTTCACCAAACTTGACGAAAATGTTGGAGGTTATAATATGCCAGCCATGTTCGATGATCAACCAAATTGCCCCAGAAACTGCGGAGTTATGACCCTTGATTTATCTAAAATTGGCTTTTTTATCAGTTTCCAATGCTTATGTCCAACAATTTTCATCTGATCTTCACCAAAATTTGAGATTTCTTTTAACTTAGAGGAGGCATAACTGTTTTACAAACAGCTCTTGTTTCTACTGGCTGTTGTTTTCACAAATAGGTTAGCATGTGATTTGACATGAAGGTTAGGATTAACAAAGTTTCTAGCCACTTGCATTTGTTTAATACTATTAAGAACAAAAAGTGAAAATAGTGCTAACATTCAGGCGCTAGGTTAGTTGCAAAATATTTGTTGTTGTTGTTGGGGTCGTATTTCACGCACCTAACATTGAATTTTCAGGGGTTAATAAATTTGGGAAGTGACAATTATTTAATGTGCTAAGTGGCTAATAATTATCTTTTCAGCAGCTATATTTGTATGATTATTGTGTTTATGAAAAGTATACATAATCCCCAAAACCACAGCATTTCCTTAAGATATAGTATTTTCTAAAACTGCGCTAATCTCAAATATTACAAGATTATTGATCCTGTTTTAAATGTTGCAGAGAATATTCTCTATGTAACCTTACAAGTCCAAGTTTCCTGGAAGTGGTTTCCATAATTTCTAGGGATAATTTCTGGCTTTGTCATATTCTATTAGCACACTGGCTGGATCACAGCAGGAATGAATTCAGATACAATACAATTTGTATGGCATAAAATACTGTCTAGAAAGTGTTACTTTGTTGGCATTCAATGAAAAACATAATTACCTTGAAACATGCCACAATCCTGATGAAAAGTGTTTAGATCATTATAGTTAAAGGGGATATGTCTTTGAATTGGGCTCCAAGGGGGGGCAACTGTAGCAAAAATCTTAAATTAGCATTGATTTTATGTGTATGAAGATTTTGGCCCTGATGTTGCAATAGAATTAATTAATTAATAAAAGAAGTGACTTAATATTTAGAATTTGTCATGAACATTGTCCAGAGCATAAAATGTTTGAAGCACAAATAGTAATTTTGACTCAATTTCAACTTAAGTTGAAAACAGCTCAAGTCTCTTAATAAATACGGGCCTTGGTAGGCAAGGGGCAAGCAAAACTCCCTGGGATAGGTATTCGCCATCATCGGTACCCCCTGGGATAGGTATTCGCCATCATCGGTACCCCCTGGGATAGGTATTCGCCATCATCGGTTCAGTCAAATCCGTTATGCTTCTTGATCAGATCGTGGGAGGTTAGGTTAGCAAAATTTCGTACTCATTAATAATTAATGAGACATATCATGGTTCCATGTCCTGGACCCTGTCTTATCCAAGATCTTAAGACAAGTTTAAGTTACGATTGGATTTTGTAGTTTCAAAAAGTAGACATTTATGATCAGTATATTACTGAAATAAAGGACATGTGAAAGATACCAAGGAAATGAATAGAATTACTGAAATAAAGTAATCATAGATGTTGGTGCATAGCATTTATGCTTCTTCGAAAATTGTATCGTAATGTACATATGCCCAGCGATGTTTAATAAGACAGGTCCCAGGTCTGCAAGGAAAATTCAATCAGTGAAATGACACGTTATTAAAACAGTTACATGTAGGGTTGGTCGCTTTTATCATATTTACTGTTGTCCTGCACATGGTCCATGAAGCACGTAGAACGTGAGCAGTGAACCAATAAGAAAGTACCCTGAATACCATGTGGGAATGTATGTGCGTACACAAGTCAACTGTTTTTGAGCGGTGTGTACACAATGACTTAGTAAACGGTCAACTGATAATTGTTTTCCAGACTTCATTCGAAACATATTTAAATGTTATGTGTAGTTTAATTGGTCAGCAGGTGGCTCATCAATATTCATAAAAACGAACTTTTGACAGCCCATTCTCCCATGGTATATAATGTAGTGGTAACGGAATATATACCTTTGGTTTCAACAACGGGTATTCATCTGTAATTTTGGTCATATTTCTGTAGCACCAAACTAATCACTTAGTGACTATCAGATTATATTCCTGCTTGTGTGTGTTTATTTCGATAACATAACATGAGAACGTCCACCATTTAAGTTGGAACAACCGTTTAAGTAGAGTATTGAAAAAGGATTATTTTTTATGGTTATGTCTAAACAACCACCATTTAAGTTATTACACCCTCGGTCAGGTATCGAAGGTGTGAGGGTTAGATTAGGGTTAGTTTAGGGTTTAATTGACAACTTACTTAAAACGGTTTTTCACTTGTATGATGTGCATATAGCGATTACCGTTGATCTCTTGAAAACAATAGCTTTACCTTTGTTTATTGTCTTTTTAAGTATCTGCAACAGACTGAGACAGAAATGTTTTACATTTTCCCATGCATTGGTTTTCTAAATACCAGTATTAATAAATTGTGCAGTGTATAGTGACATTTAAGGTTAACACGCTTTCAATTTTGTGTAAACATTTAAACGAAACATACTTAATTTTGTTGACATATACATGCATGTATGCATGGACAATTAATACATGTGCAGGTTGAAATAAATAATTGGTTCAGAAAGTGATCAAAAATTGAATAATATTATCTTGTATGGTTTTTCTCCATCAAGTTTTAATTGTATGATCATGCCAATATTACAGCAATTCAGTTTGTGACTATAGCACTCAATGCTTAAATTTCCACCTGAAAATCTAATTCTTTGAAGTTTCCTACTTTATGAAAACACTGTATTTTCAGGTAAAACATGACATTCAGTTATCTCAAACTACATTAAAAGGTTAATATTACATAATGATTGTCTTGATTTATTAATTACCTCGAAGGATTGCATTTACTCTTTTAATTTCAAGAGCATTTGTCAATGGTTATACTCAGTATGTCATCATAACAGTAGGTGCTTAATTTTTTTCCAGGTAAATGGTGTAGATTTTTCTGTAAAGAAGTTTTTTAATTGAGTCAGTTATGATTTCTCTGAATATTTCTTAAAATAATGTGCTTGTCATGAAAGCATTTTAACCAAATTATGTTGGTATAGTCTAGTTTTCCAAAGACATCATTTTAGTTTTGTTCATTGAGGGTAAAACAACAGCCAGTTCTCTCCAATGCTTTTTTCACTACTTAGTAGAGGTACTCTCCTTGCCTAGATATGTCTATGTTATTGTCAATTCCAACAAAAATCCATTAGTCAACAGTTTTTAATGTGCACATTTCCATGCCAGGTTTACCATTTTATTATGCCACTAGTGCACAATTACGTTGAAGATGCTGACCCAATATTTTTAAGCGTTATTATACCACTGACCGCTAACACAAATTAACCCCGCCTACTTTCTGTAATATCATGTCCCTGACTGATGACAAGTTTTAGCTCTGCCCACATTAACGAATATCATGCTACTGTGTCACGTGCAAGGATTTTTGTAGGCATGGAATGTCACTTAAGTGGTTAAAATGTAAACAAAGAATAGATCTATACAATGACAACATTTAATTCACAAAAATAAAATTTACTGGAACAAAACATTTAAACATTATTCAATTAACAAGAATTAAGTTATTATGTCAAATAAGCATTATGCAAAAACATACAATGCACAGCATAGAAAACCTGTCAATAAAATCGTAGAAAGCTGATATTTTTAAAAGCTGAAAAAATTACAATCAGATATCACAAAAATTGAAATTCATGAAAGAATTGGATGAATTTTTGGGGCTGTTTTTTTATCTATACAGAAAATATGGCTAAGGATATGAAACCAAATCACTCAGACCATAAATTGTATCAACAAGTGAAAAGGAACTGCAAAGTCCCTAATTATTAATCACTGTCCATACTGCAGTACACCATTACATAAAATTTAGGGAAACCATTGCTGTAAGTGTAAGTCTAACCAAGAAAGAAGCTACTAAAATAATTTATTTTGTGTCACTTTAATACAAATGCAATATTTTAGAAAAATGCTATTAAGAACAGTTATTTTAAATAAACAATTGAAATGTTTTAATCATAAGAAACCAAACAAATACTAGAATCTAGCCATGTAACAACAATCATTTTATTTGAAATGAAGGGTAAACAAACAAGAAATGTCTTTAAAAAAGACAATCGGCGTTGAACTTAATATTGAGATGTTATTTAAAAATTACCTAAACAGACGGCCAAGATGATCGGTTACGTGACTTCTCAGATCCTGCATTTTTTGGTCCCCACCAATATTAGGAGACTTATTGGACTCCAGATTTTTCGGACACTATAAGAAAACTTCTCTGACCCAAAAGTTAATTTGAGATAAATTTATTAATTTAAAAATTAAATAAAATTATCATTAATATCTATGCCGTGAATAAACCAATCATACAATTCCATGTTTCCACCAGTGATATATGAATAGCCAAAATAATTTAGGTTAACATAATTGTTATCTGAATTGGTCAAGCCAATGTAACAAATTAACAATGTAAGAAAATAATTTCGGGAATGAATTAAAATTATTATTTATCGGACGAGTCTATATAGTTCTTTATAGTACTGGTAATATACCATTCGTGTTAGTTATCTAATATAATAACGATTTGAAGTTAAATAAGCATTTATACTGTGTATCCCAATAAAAAGCAATAGGGAACATTCAGCAATTTTTGAAAATAACTCACAATAACATAAGCAAAACAGCATATGTGAATAAATTGTTTAATTAATTCTATAAATACTTAAATATAGGCCCCTATGGCTCTAAAATAAGGCAAAAAAGAAGGCAAAGGATTATAATTTGACTTTTATTTGTGCACTCAAGATGGTATTACCAGGACACTTACCAATTGCTAACTCTGCGGGGAAGGACATGATACAGAAGCTTTGTGATACCCGTTGCTGTCCCACCAATATTATGCTGCTTGAATACGAGCCCACTTAGCAAACACGACAGGATGCATCTATGATTCCTGCAGACTGCAGTTGCTTTCCCCACCCAGTATGACATCACATGTGGGGGATAGTTTTTCAGAGCAATCCTCCACCTCTCAACTTTGAACACATTATGCACTGATGGAAAAGTTGATTAACAACTCACTTGATAATAAATCCACTGGTTGTTTTACTTTTAAATTTGTTTTGTTGTTGAATATTCACATTACACACAGTTGAAAAGTAATCGTTATGGCGACTGCAGTCTTCTTCTTGTGTGTGTGTTAATAGATAAAATGACGTACATGTATTTATATCATGTTCCAATAAGTAGTAATTTCTCCCTTCAATTTTTTGTTCATTGGTTAAATGTGTTTTCAAATGTTAAATTGTTGATGATTTTATCAAGAACTATTTAGTAGACGCCATCAGGCTGTCTCATTTGCATATTGTGTTGTACTGTAAATTGCTAAATGTTTGCGATTTCATTTGTTTATTTTATTTTATTAATTATAAGAACAATATTTTCAAAACGTGGCATAATAAATAGAATATATGTGATATCAGACTCGTCCGATATAGCGTAGGAAAAGGCTCTGCAAGCCTCGCCTTTTTCCTATGCCATATCGGACTCGTCAGATATCACATGATATCAAAAGTCACCAACCATATATTTTCTATCTATATAACATTGTCTTGATTCATGCAAAGCAGAAATAAGTTATCTTTGACAAGAAAATATAAATATCGTTTGTCAGTTTCTACATTGTGTTTATGAATAGAAGCCGTTTATCATAATTGATATATTTGTCATGGGAAATAGCAGGAGGACACATCAATATGGCCTTGTCAGTCTGCATGTGCACATCGTCACTATCGCAACCAGCAGCACCGCAACCAACAGCATTGCCATCACAAGAAATCATCGCCATTAGCATTATCAGCATCACCATAAGCATCATCAGCAGCTTCAGCATCACCACCATAGCTACCAGCAGCACCATAATCAACAGCAGCCCCACCATCACTAACAGCAGCACCATAATCAACAGCAGCCCCACCATTACTACCAGCAGCACCATCAGCATCATCACCATCCCTACCAGGAGCACCATCAGCATCATCACCATCAGCATCATCACCATCCCTACCAGGAGCACCATCAGCATCATCAGCATCATCACCATCCCTACCAGGAGCACCATCAGCACCATCAGCATCATCACCATCCCTACCAGGAGCACCATCAGCATCAGCACCATCAGCATCATCACCATCCCTACCAGGAGCACCATCACCATCACTACCAGGAGCACCATCAGCATCATCACCATCAGCATCATCACCATCACTACCAGCAGCACCATCAGCATCATCACCATCCCTACCAGGAGCACCATCAGCATCAGCACCATCCCTACCAGGAGCACCATCAGCATCATCACCATCACTACCAGCAGCACCATCAGCATCATCACCATCCCTACCAGAAGCACCATCAGCACCATCAGCATCATCACCATCACTACCAGCAGCACCTTCAGCATCTTCACCATCCCTACCAGGAGCACCATCAGCATCATCACCATCCCTACCAGGAGCACCATCAGCATTAGCACCATCAGCATCAGCACCATCACTACCAGCAGCACATTCAGCATCATTACCATCAGCATCTTCACCATCACTACCAGCAGCACCATCAGCAGCATCACCATCACTACCAGCAGCACCATCAGCAGCATCACCATCACTACCAGCAGCACCATCAGCATCATCACCATCAGCATCATCACCATCAGAACCATCACTACCAGCAGCATCAGCACCATCAGCATCAGCACCATCACTACCAGCAGCACCATCAGCATCATCACCATCAGCATCACCACCATCACTACCAGCAGCACCATCAGCATCATCACCATCACCAGCGGCACGACCAGCTCTACCAGCATCATCACCATCCCTAACAGCAGCACCATCAGCATCATCACCATTAATACCAGCAGCACATCAGTATCACCACCTTCACTTCCAGCAGCATCATTAGCATCACCACTATCACTACCACCAGTACTATCAGCATCACTACCAGCATCATCATCAGCATCACCGCCATCACTGCAAGCAGCACCATCATCATCATCACAACCTAAAGAAACTTTTACCATGAGCAGCATCAGCATCCTCATTATCATTATCGGCATTATCACTATCATTATTTGCATCTTCAGCATTATCACCCTCAACAGTAGCATCATTAATATCATCATCATCATCACCATTAGCATCACCATTATAAGCATCATCACCATCGAAGAACTGATTTCAAGTGAATTTTTTTTATCCCACAGGCATTTGGCACGTCGTTCTTATTTTAATATTTCTGAATTAAATTCTAATTTAAAGAGATATTATTTAGTTTAAATGTTTTCAACAGGATGGTAAATGCCATTTCAGTGTGAAAACAAGAGAAAAATGTGGAAAACGGATTAGAGCCGAATTTTTTATTTTGCCGATGGGGGTACATGTACAAGTCAATGGTGGTGAAGAAGTATGGAAGTTTCATGTCGATAATCTAAAATGTATGCAGTAAAGTTTCATTAAGATTGATCAAGAACTTTAGAAAATATCACAGGAATACAAAACTTTAACGCAAATTCTATTTTTAGCTCTAGTGGCCATTTTGTGCAGTGAGGCGGAACCATTTGAATAGGTTTGGTAGAGGACCACTAAACAAACATTGGTGTGAAATTATTTCAAAATCTAGCCATAGGTCTAGAAGAAATTGGCATTTAGACATATTTCTATTTTTAGGTCTGGTGGCCATCTTGTGCAGTGAAGCAGAACCATTTTCACAGGTTTGGTAGATGACATCCAAGGAACATTTCTGTAAAGTTTCATGAAGATTGACCAAGAACTTTTGAAAATATGACAGGAAAAAAAAACTTTAACGCAAATTCTATTTTTAGCTCTAGTGGCCATTTTGTGCAGTGAGGTGGAACAATTTGAATAAGTGTGGTAGAGTGTAAAGTTTCATCAAGATTGATCAAGAACTTTAGAAAATATGACAGGAATACAAAACTTTAACACAAATTCTATTTTTAGCTCTAGTGGCCGTTTTGTGCAGTGAGGCGGAACCATTTAAATAAGTTTGGTAGAGGAACACTAAACGAACATTTGTGAAAAATTATTTGAAAATCTAGCCATAGGTTTAGAAAAAAATGGCGTTTAGACATAATTCTACTTTTAGCTCTGCCTAACAAATTTGAAAGTTTTATGTTGTATTACTTTTCGTTGCCTTCTCTGATTTATTAAACCAAATTAAAACAAGAACTGTGACAAATCCCTGTGTTTTTTTAATTTGCCCAAACACCATGATATCCTAGAGGAAAGTTTGAATGCTTCCTGCCATTTATAGTTTCCATTGTTTAAAGGATTTTGAAAATGAGGGAAACCTTTTAAAAAGGTATTGTAACAACGTTAAACAAGGCACCATTGATTATACTTATTACATATATAGCTTTTGTTATTTGAATAATAGCAGCGATAATACAGAACAACATTGGAAATTATACATGCAATTGGCAAAAATGTCAGTGTTTCAATTTACTTTTGTCAAAATTTAGTCCGTAATTGCCATCCACCCTCGGCAAAATAATTTGGCACGTCTTTGAGAACGAATACAGTAATTACTAAGAATACAACCTATATTTTGAGCCAATGCATTGGCTGGATTGCACCCATTAAGTGAAACACTTCATCATTCTGAGCATGTTCTTGACGGACGCTATATCTGGTCTTTGATTGGCTATTTTGAACATCGCCTTCTCAAAATCTGTAGTAAACATTTAATACTATAATTGTATAATATGGATATATACTATTAATATATTCCAACTATGTAACATGCATGCAGAAGCAATCAAAATGTAGGTAATGTTCTAAGTACGACATAACATATTGTAAAATCTTAAAATCTACACTTGCTCCGCCCCTTCGTAATCAGTAAGATTTTACTCAATAATTATGTTCAAACTATTGCTTGTGCAAAAACCTGTGCTGTCAGGTTGAAACATCAGGACATCCACCACCACCTGTCATGCAATTGCTAAACACTTATCATTAATGAGGTAAACTGAATCAATTTGCTTTGCTGCCATTGGCATTTCCTAGGAGTCAAATGCACTGCTGGCATGTCATAGTAAATGGTTGGTAGGCCATAAAGTGATGCAGCAAATCAGAACTTCAGCAAACAATAACTAGAATGTTCTTCGTTAGAGTTTATTGTATGTTTCATTATTTTCTTCACAGCTCATTGCCAGTTGGCTAATTAGTAATTCCTACACTTGAGTCACTAAATGTATGACAGATATTAATTACTCTTGAGAATGGGACCAGTCTTCTGCTCCCAAGTCCAAAGTTCTTGACAGAACAAAATCCAAATGAGTTTTTGTTCTGATTGCTCAAGATTTATTGGAGAGTTTGCATTGAAACTAATTGCTAAGTCTGCCACTTGTTTGCAGGAGACATTGCAAGGGTTGAGTGTGAAACTAATGTAGCTGATATAGAAATGTTAAGCAGATACAACAGTTTACGCTAAACTCTGGAAATTTGTAACTGGCAACCCCATCCCTTCTGGAAGCACATTAAAGTTTCTGTGCTTAATTTTTTCCAGAGTAGAATGAAAGTAACCATTTTGTTATTGTTCTATCTCTTGCAGATATGTTACATTTCACCACAAAAAATTGAGAGAAAAAAGTGTTCAAGAAATGGAAACAAACTGCGTCAAGCAAAGTAATGAATATAATGAATATGTTGCTTATCGTTACATTGGCAAGTTGCATGCCAAATATAAACCAAAAAACAAGGATGACAACAAAAAACAAGGATGACAACAAAAAACAATGCTACCCCAGAAATATGGGAGTATGAAACATTTTTCCTCTGCATGTGACTGGTTTCTTGCAGCCAGAAGCCTAGCAAGCCTTTGGATGACAAGGATCAATATTCCAATAGAAGTTCCAGTAACCAGTCTACAAGCCTTCTGCCTGGCATGAGGCAGTCAAAGCTAGGACAGCTTTCCTGGGAGTTAATGGTTATATTGCAAGCATTCTATTAATATTAGGAACATTTGAAAGTTGGTATTTATAACAATTTAATGTGTGGATTTATGTTACAGTTTGGAACTTTATACATTGAAGCATGAGAGAAATTCGGGAATACTGTGCTGAAACTGTAAGTAACATACTTGTACATAAATTATATAGTTTCTACATTATATTTTATTCTTCCATTGTTATTGTTTATGACAGAGGTAGCATTAGCTGATATGACCTGTGAATTTGTTATATGTACATTTATTACTTGTGAATAACCTCTAGTGTCAGGTATACATTGTATAACTGGGTGGTGTAAATATAATATAAACTTTATAGTATTATAGTATCTTTAATGGGTGTATAATCATAATTATATTATGACATTGCAATTTTCCTTTAGTTAATGTGTTTAAAATAGTATTTTAAATACAGAAAATCAACAAAATGTATTTTTGTAAACTGATTTTATTTTTGCAGAATCCAAGTATAATATATTTAATATGTATTGATATTTTATCATACTATGTTTTTCTTTGTGTGTGTTTTTTTTTTTTCATATTGATTTCATGTTTATAGCAATATACACGCCACCCACATTGGGTCTTTGTAAGGCAAACAAATGCTGGATTAAGAAGGAAATTTAGCTCATTAAAGGACTGTCATCTTTCTATTCAGCCGCTGGGTTTATTTGATGTTGCCAATTTATTACTCGGTTACATGCTAGCTAATTAAGAGTCCCCAGTCTCCCACTGTACATCTTGTTCAATATCAGATATTGAGCCAACCTGTAATGTAATGTTTTGTCATGTTTGCATGTCAGGTGACAACTTCCAACTTTTGCCGCTGATGACATCAATATTCTAGACACGGAAGACTTAAATGTGTGGATCGTAATGTATGCATGGCGTTAGAATTGTTTCATTAGCAGACGTCTTTGTTTCAAACAATTTAGAGTTGTCCATATTTGATGAGGCTAGAATAGTAAAGTGCTGCTTCATTGATTGGACAGTGTTCTAAAGGACTGATCTTTTCTACCTGGGAATCTATCTTGCTAACTAACTAAATGCCACAGCTCATTTGCCTACCTTGATTAGAATTGACAACCTAAGTACCATAACACTATTTCCAGTATGGAGAGCTAACCATGAAGGTATTAGAAAATGACAAGTACTTAATTTGTTGCCATGGCACCAGAGAATGGAATGAATTGTTGTTTGATCAGTTGGTGTTTGTTCAGGTGCATTGTGGGCTGCATGTAGAGGGAAAGGTTGGGGATCAAATGAGTATCAATTATTGGTCATTTCAAAATCCATAAAATATTTCTTGGCAAAATATTCTAACACCAGTCTAATGAAGGTGAGATCTTGTGTGGGATATTTTCATTCCCAGTTCTGTGTTCCTTATCTGTACTTGGTGTAAAGAGCAGGTATATCTGCATAATATGCTTCATATCTTAATTGATTTAGCCATAAATGTCTATCAAAAATATTTTTTTCTTCTCATTGAAATTATAGTACGACGTTATTAGATTCTTATAATATTCTCATAAAATTACTAACGAGCCCAAACTGTCGGATTTTAAAGCCATTGTGAAGGCTGGAAAATCAGTGAATGTAAGTATATAAATCTTAACAAGTACTGGTTAGCGAGTATTTGTCAGACGAAATATGCATTTATTTTGGGACAGTTTGAATTCATGAACAACCTCAACGATGAAAATTCGCGTGTAATATCCTGGGTTGATCACCCGTTTGCCTATGTAAACAAAATAAGTTTCACTTGTGCGCATGCGCAACAATAGAGGCCCTGAAAGGGGTACATAAAACACGGTCTTTTTCACGTTGACAGTAGTATTTTCCGGACGTTTTTTTTAACAGTGAAATATATGGAGAAATGATTTATAACTTTATTTAATCTATATTAGACAACAAATAAATAATCAGATGCGTAATTTATATCAAAATAATACCACTTTATCAAATGATTTAATGATTACTAGAGAATATAAGTAAGGCGTTGAAACAAATACGGAAGCATGACGTTTTAAAGAGTTTACTAAATGTTACGTATCTATGTAGCTACTACGCACGTCCTTAATGTCGTAGCGGGTTAAATAATGTTTTGCCAGAGTTCATCTGCTATAATGAGCAGACAGCCAAAACTATCACAAACCCTGTCTGGGTCCCAAATTGGGATTTTATCGCGCATGCACACGTCATTTTACTTCCCCAGACGACAGTTGCATGCGTGTCAGACTATCAACGTAAACATTTGGGGTTTTACCAAAAAATAAACTAACTCACTATTTTCGAAGTTAAACGAAACATACTTAAAAAATAAGCGTTTTTTTGTATTATGATGATAAAATACGAAAAGCGGTTACGAAACGGGATTATTTAAAAACGTCCGGATAATACTACTGTCCGACAATTACAGTTTAACCAGTACAGAAAACTTTAAATAAAATCTAATGACTTTGGAGACAACCCTTATGTTGGGTGGGAAATAATTTGAAAAAGCTTATTTGTGGAATTAAACAAAATTGCCCCGCCGTAACTAATTTATTTGGTGGTGCTTTTTGTGTCGCCTGAAAAGGGGTTACTTTGGCGGCGGCGGCGGCTGCGGTGTCCCCTTGAGTAGTTTTTGTGCAATCATTATGAAACTTTAGGGGAAGTAGACATAAAACGGAAGGTTAAGTTTAGTTTTCCGCATAATTGCTCTTATTGTACTTGAGTTATGCCCCATCAGGTAACACATCCGACTTGCAGAGTTCTAGTTTCTTGATATTTATGGTATCATTTTAGATAATTATATTGTATAGTTTAGACTTATTTGTCAGGGACGTGCCTGATGTTGAATCTGTGATACACACTGGTACTTGTAGTGGTGGGTACTAGAAAATGGCTTCTGAATTTGTTTTGTTTTTAGAACGCCAAAGATGCAAAATTGAGAAGGACATGTTGTATAAACACAAACTCCATTTCTTAGGTTGAAGATATGTTCTTCCTGTAAAGTGCCTCATTTCCAACACAAAATTTTACATCAATTTTTAAACAGGTTTTTTACACAACTTTGCATAGTTGCGAGTGTTTAATAAAATGTACCTCATACTGATGAGGTTTCATCTAAAAGGCTTGTTAGGCAGTTAAAATTTTTCTATTTTTCAACTAAGCGTATGCACGTGCTTAACATGCGTATGCCTGCAAGGCACACCCCTGTTTGTTGTAGAAAACCAAACAGCATGGAACTATAATTGACACACTGCCAGTGGCGTTAAATGGAAAGGAACAGGACTTAGCGTCTTTGAGAATGGTCACTACAATTGCACACTCTTCACATTTGTGATCAAACTCACTGGCTCCTGGGCCCGTATTCACTAACGTAATCTTAGACTTAAGACTTAAGAATAAAGAATATTCTTAAACTGTTCTGTTTTAAAAAGGCAGTTATTTCAATTTGACTTGGTATTCTCTAACTTTAATAATAGCATTCTTTATTTAGAATGGTTTTTTTAATGAAATTAGCGACATTAGTATCAGCATATTCGAGAATACACAAGTATTATTTCTTGTGTCTAAGTCTATTCTTTATTCTTAAGTCTAAGTCTATTCTTTATTCTTGAGTCTAAGTCTATTCTTTATTCTTGAGTCTAAGTCTATTATTTATTCTTAAGTCTAAATCTATTTTTTATTATTGAGTCTAAGTCTATTCTTTATTCTTAAGTCTAAGTCTGTTATTTATTCTTGAGTCTGAGTCTTATTTATTCTTGAGTCTAAGTCTATTCTTTATTATTGAGCCTAAGTCTATTATTTATTCTTGAGTCTAAGTCTATTATTTATTCTTAAGTCTAAGAATCGGTAGGTGAATACAGGCCCTGATTGCAAGATGGACACCATTTCTATAACAGTCATAGAACTTCTTATGTTGTATTATTTACCTTTCATCTAGTATGCACTTCACTTCACTCTTTGTGTGTTTTTAGAAAGCACTTAGCAGTATTTCTTTGATCGCAATGACATCAAGTGATAATAGTCAGAAATCAAGTTTCATGCACATGTCTTGAATGCATTTGACTTAGCGCGGAGTTGACTGCTTGTTAAAGACTACACATCTTTTGATTAAGTTTAACAACAAACTCACTCATTTTCCTGCTAAAAAATCTTTGATTTTCCTGTAAAAAAATCTTTGATTTTCTTGTAAAAAATCACTCATTTTCCTGTTAAATTTTGATGTTTATTTCCTTTCTAATTATAAGTTTATAATTGTATAAATATATGTTCGTGTTCAGAAATGAATATAATTATATAATAATGAGATAAAGCGGGTATACAGTTATGATAATTACGCACAAAGCTCAACATATAAAATGGAAAAAAAATAATACCGATATTTCATATTTCGTGATAATTATACGATCAGATGTATGAAAGATTTTACAAAAGAATAGATCTCAAGGATTTATTATTTAAATTTTTGGAATATATTTAGAAGAATCAGGACCACGCATATCCATCAATCCTGCCACATTAGAACATTACTCTCTATTCAAAACTCTGGGTTAAAATTTTTGAAATATTTCACACAATAAGCATACCACTAGCAAATTAATTTGGAACCGGGCTTGCTCAGATTCTCAGTTTTATGTAGGTGGGCTTGTAACATTTTCATGGCAGTGTTTCTATGCTCAATTTGGGGCCGAAATTCGGCCCCATTCCCCTGCTTAAAAAGTATATATTTTTCCCCTATATTTACCTTAAAATTCCCCTCAGAATATTAGCTTTATTTTAATTTTAAATTGACCGTAATCGGACAAAAATTGACTAAGATAGAGGAATTTTTGTAAACAATCCCAGCAATTTTTCATCAAACCAAGTTAGTGCATAAACTAAATTATAATTAGTAGCAAAACAACAAAGTAGAATATTAACACGTAATAATGCTTTAAAAAAACAAAAAACAATTCCCCTTTTGGCTTAAAATTCCCCATCTGAAGGGCCCTGCCACCTTTCCCCCAAAGGTGAAAAAAAATCACTGCATGATCTCAAGTAGTAATATAAGAATTCAGATATGCTAGGTCAAATTGCTAATTTGGATGACTGCTCACTTACCCATCAATGGGATATGACCTGTCCTGCCACATTAGAACATAACTCTCCCTTCAAAACTATGGGTTTTATTATTTAAAATGTTTAAACAAATTCAGACAATCAGCATCTCACTTGCCCGTCAGTAGGACATGACATGCCCTGACACACAACTGCACATAACATGGGATATATTTTCATGGCAGTGTCAAGTGTGGCACCATTTCGACTTCCTGGAGTTAATGTATACATAAAGCGCACTGCCACTGGCTGACAATCAAATGCAGGAATATTTAAGTCTCCAGTTACTAAAAGCTTTTAGTGAACTACAAATTGCAAGTTGTAAAAGGAGAATTTATCGCCTCCAAGAGAATGGAACTATTGATGAAAGTTCTCCTGCATTCTGCAAAGCATTAAATCATACAGAAAGATCAAACATATGTTTTGATGCCTTATTTTAAAATGTGTGTGACAGAGATTGCATGTGTTTAATCAATCTACATAATTATGCCCCCCATCGAAGATAGCGGTGTATATTGGTTTGCTAATGTCGGTCAGTCAGTCGGTCTGCCGGTCGGTCGGTAGACCACTTTCGTCTCTAAGTTCAACAGTTTTCATCTGATCTTTCTATAAACGGCCAAAGAGCCCTGGGAATTGTGGAGTTATGGCCCTTGAATTATCTAGGTCATGTTTGATAATCAGGCAAATCGCCGCAATAATTGTGGAGTCATGGGCCTTGAATTATCTAAAATTGGCCATTTAACCCATTTCCGCTAACTCCAACAGTTTTTATCAGATCTTCACCAAACTTCATGAAAATGTTTTTTATAATTGTATCTCGGCCAAGTTTGATAACTAGTAAAATCAGCCCAGGTTTTATGGAGTTATGGCCCTTGTATTATCTGAAATTGGCCTTTTTAGCAGTTTCCGCTCTCTAAGTCCATCAATGTTCATCCAATCTTCACCTAACTTCATGAACATGTTTGTGGGCACAACATCTTGGCCAGGTTTCATAATCAGCCAAGTCGCTCCTGAAATTATGGAGTTATGGCCCTTGAATTATCTAAAATTGGCCTTTTTATCCATTTCCGTTCCCTTAGTCCAACAGTTTATAGCCAATCTTCTCCAGACTTGGTGAAAATCTTTGTGGGTTAAGTTTGATAATCAACCAAATTGTCCCAGTAACTGTGGAGTTATGGCCCTTTATTATCTAAAATTAGCCTTTTTAGCTGTTTTAGCTTAGAGGAGGCAAAACTGTTTTACAAACACTTCTTGTTACATACGTATTGTATTAGCATACAGAAAACACTATCCAACCAGTGGACATTATTGACACAATTAATTTTGAATTAAGACCACATAATACTTGGTATGACATTGGTCCAACCTTCTGGTTGGGTTTTTAGACTTTCAAATAATGGAAAGAGAAACACAGTTGAAAACCTATTTTTGACAAACATTAGGCATTTGTATATAGGGTATGTAGTTGGTTTAGAATGCATAAGAAGCAAAATAAGGAAGAGGACTGTTGATTATCTTTTTAGTCCAGCAAACTGTTTTTATGACCAAAATGATAAGAGCAATTTTACTTTCTTAAAGATTCATTGCTGATACCTATTGACCATTGATAAACTAAAAGTATGAGCGAGAATTTGAATTGACATGTTGAGTTGCTATATTAAAAGTTATTTTAAGCCAAAGAAATAATCTATATAAAATCTGGTGGAAAGTAAAAACATATGTAGTTTATTTACCGGTATATAAAATGGTTTAAAGATATGAGCAGGTTTCAAAGATTTCATGTTGAGTTAAATAGCAGAATTAGATTTCATTGCAACTTTGAGAGTGTATGTTGTCATAAAGCATTCTCTAGATTGTTGCCACCGTTTTACAAAAAGTTTTGAAATCGGTCACATTAACAAACAGAAATATAGTGTTGTTGATGTGTTTAAGTGTTAAGATTTATTTCTTAAGGATGACATGAACAAAACATAGAATTGTAATAAAACACATACATACAATTGTAATTGATGTTAATATTGCATGATAAAGAAATTTTTTTCCAAGAAAACTCATAAACTTTTTACCACAGTGTGCAGGAATAACGTATGGATTACTTTTGTCATTTTGTCAACTAGTTGGAATTGTTCTTACTTGCATTATAACATTTTTTCAGTTTAATCATGAATCAAATGTTGGCTGATTTGTGTCGTACCTTTTAATTAATGGTAATAAGGAATATTGTTGACAAACATTTTCTACTAAATTGTAATGGGCCATTTTACAGGACCTATCTAAAGAAGAAAAATAATTTCTGCCCTTTTTGTAGATTTAAAATAAAATTGCTCTGGCAGTTATGTAGTTAATGTTTTGAAATGTTAGTGTATAAAATATATTTAATAATGTACGTATTATAAAAAGCTGGTAAAACAAGCCCCTTTTAAACATTTCCTTTTGGTTGTTTAAACAAAGTGACTCAAGTATATTTTATGATACAAACACAGACATTTTATATGAAAAAGAAAGGGGTAATTAAAGTTATTAGCTTAGTTAGATCCAGATATGTACAAGGGCGGTTGGCAAATTAGCAGGATTATGTAGATTATAGCTCTTGTTTGAAGGCAATGCAGATTAAAGACATATAACTTGAAGTGGGTTTTAACTGAATGTTAATTATTGCAAAACAGGCTCAGTTGCACCCATGTGCTGATAGTTTGCATTTGCAGATGTTTTTGCTTGCACAGTTTGGAACTTTTTGTGGGTAAATTTAAGTGAGTTACTTATTTATTTGGTCATCCTGAGACAGATTGAGTATGTTCAACTTGCATGCTGACATGGATGTATTTGCACATAAACCAGATGTTAATATATAAATGAGGCTTGTCATTCGAAAACCGGGCTTAATGTATGTGCATAAAGTGTCATCCCGGACCAGCCTGTGCATTCCTCACAGGCTGATCTGCGGACTGCACAGGCTAATCTGTGATGACACTTTACACACATCATTAAGCCCGGGTTTCTCATGACACGCCTCAAATGTATTATTTATATTTACCGGTATTTAAATGTAAATGAAGTTGAGTGTTTTTTTGTACTCTGATATTCTTGTAGTTAAAACTTAAGTACTCGAGAAATGGAAAAGGAACAGTTTTGAGACCATTGGGCTTGCAAGGCAGTAATGTATGTATCATCCTCATGGTCAAGAAATGGTACCGAGTTGCTATTTCACAATAATTATTCATCTTCACATTGAAATCGTGTAACTATAAAAAGAATATTTTTTATGATCACAGAGCTTGCAGATAGTTGATATCTGTCATTTTTTGTCACCAATACACAGCATTGCGAAGATTTTCTTTACTAACTCAGTTGCTGATCTTGCCATCAGATTGGGCTATCAAATTATGACCTTTTAATTTTCCGGAAGGATGTAATGTAGTTTGTAGAAGTGTAGTCAGAACTTTTCCACAAATGGCAATCATATTTATAGGGACTTGTTCACAGATTTTTCATATTTTTTTTTAAATGTTATCAAAATGTCTTAACTACAGAACTACAGCATCTGCAATAATATAAAATAATATTAAGAACAACAGATAAATTAAAAAGTTCCTTTGTCGGAACTGGAACTTGCATGGAGTGAAATTTCACTGATGGAAACTGGATTCGGTGCAATGCTAGTAAAAGTGCTCTTTACATGCGGTTGATCCGGGTTGCTTTATAGCAAAATGCTAAATCCACAAATTACCATATCAGAAGGTAGTGACAGTGATTCTGAATGGCTCAGCTGAGCAACATTAAACAATTTTAGATAAGAATGTGTCAGTGTCATTACTAATGAAGATGGAACCTGATTTATGTACATGAACACAAGATCTACAAATTGCATTTAGTGCTTCTAATCAGTTAAGTGTGCCCCCTGCAGGGGGGGGGGAGGGCGGGGGGGGGTCTAGCATAATAACTGCAGTGTGATGGTTTAATGAAAACCAGCTCTGAGATTCACAGTTTTCACAAACTCCATGTTTATTTTCAGATCCTGCTTAACTGACTTTAGAAACAATAACTGAGAAAACAGGATGCGATGAATTGTATTAATATCAGGTATTTTAGTAAAATTGCTATCCAAGGAGCAACAGAAATGTTTGGCCTTGAGACTTGGTGGGTAGTGATGAAAAAGAATTTGACAGTTTCCAGGTTAATTGACTTTATTCAATTAAAATATGCACTTCTGTTTGTAATGATTCATCATACGGTCATTTAATGATTTTGAAACAAAATGGCTACATGCATATTTCCTGACTCCTAATCTTAGGTCTAAGGCATGGTGGGTGCATGATATTCTGTTGGGTTTTTTCCTGGACCATAAACAAGTATGGGTATGTATTAAATGTATGAAACTATTAAAGCTATTAGCCATATAAGCATAATTAATAGTACATTATAATATTTCTGTGATATTGCCAGCACATGAAGGAACCAGTCAAACCAAGCAGTCAGTAGTAATAACTGTGAAAATGGTGAAGTTCTGTACTGAAGAAACCCTATAACCCTAAAGGTAAATTGTGTTTGCAACCAATCAACTGTAGTGATAGCAATGTGCAGATTTGTAGAACTTTGTTTAACAACCTTGAGGTTACACTAATGGCTGATTCTCACATACTTTGGCCAGTTAAATGCAGTCTTCCTAAAGTTCCAATGCAACTGATGTTCATTGAACATGCTAACATGCACTTTTGAGTACACCTAACCCAGAACTTACTTAACACAGTGTTGAGCACATTTAACCCAGAATCGTGTACACTTAACCAGCACATAATTGTGTGCACTCAACTCAGCATTGAGTACAATTCACCCAGAAAGTATACATTTAACACAAATATGTTTACATATATAAACCAAAGATTTGTACACCTTACCTAAAATTGATTAACTTAGAATTAAGTATGCTTATCCCAGAATTGAGTATGTTTAACCCAGAATTGAGAACACTTAACCCAGAATTGAGAACATTTAACAGAATTAGGTACATTTAATCCAGAATTGAGTACACTTAACCCAGAATTGTGCTGCACATTGTACCTAAGCTAAGACTGTGTACGTTTTTTTCCAGAATTGAGAACATTTAACCCAGAATTGAGAACACTTAACCCAGAATTTGGAACACTCAACAGAGAATTGTGCTGCATATTGAACACAAAACTGTGTACATACATGTATAACCTAGGATTGTTTACACTTCACTCAGAATTGTGAACATTTAAGCACGGAATTCAGTACACTGCACCCTGAATTGAGAACATTTAAGCACGGATCTAAGAATGCTTAACCCAGAATTGAGAACATTTAAGCACAAAATTCAGTACACTTAACCCAGAATTGTGAACATTTAAGCACAGATCTAAGTATGCTTAACCCAGAATTGAGAACATTTAAGCACAAAATTCAGTACACTTAACCCAGAATTGTGAACATTTAAGCACGGATCTAAGTATGCTTAACCCAGAATTGAGAACATTTAAGCACAAAATTCAGTACACTTAACCCAGAATTGTGAACATTTAAGCACGGATCTAAGTATGCTTAACCCAGAATTGTGAACATTTTTAAGCACAAAATTCAGTACACTTAACCCAGAATTGTGAACATTTAAGCACAGATCTGAGTATGCTTAACCCAGAATTGAGAACATTTAAGCACGGATCTAAGTATGCTTAACCCAGAATTGTGAACATTTAAGCACAGAATTCAGTACACTTAACCCAGAATTGTGAACATTTAAGCACGGATCTAAGTATGCTTAACCCAGAATTGTGAACATTTAAGCACAGATCTGAGTATGCTTAACCCAGAATTGAGAACATTTAAGCACGGATCTAAGTATGCTTAACCCAGAATTGTAAACATTTAAGCACAGAATTTAGTACACTTAACCCAGAATTGTGAACATTTAAGCACGGATCTAAGTATGCTTAACCCAGAATTGAGAACATTGAAGCACAAAATTCAGTACATTTAACCCAGAATTGTGAACATTTAAGCACAGATCTGAGTATGCTTAACCCAGAATTGTGAACATTTAAGCACAGATCTGAGTATGCTTAACCCAGAATTGAGAATATTTAAGCACGGATCTAAGTATGCTTAACCCAGAATTGTGAACATTTAAGCACAGAATTCAGTACACTTAACCCAGAATTGTGAACATTTAAGCACAGATCTGAGTATGCTTAACTCAGAATAGGTCTTACAAATAAATCTTGCTTCCATTATCTAGTGACAAAATTGTTAGATGTAATTAATCATTAGTTTTCTTGAAATGCAATTTTCTTAATGCTGGGACATATTGTTACCCATCTAGCAGCGCCTGCATGCATGGGACATATTGTTACCCATCTAGCAGCGCCTGCATGCGATGGGACATATTGTTACCCATCTAGCAGCACCTGCATTCTTGGGACATATTGTTACCCATCTAGCAGCGCCTGCATGCATGGGACATATTGTTACCCATCTAGCAGCGCCTGCATGCATGGGACATATTGTTACCCATCTAGCAGCGCCTGCATGCATGGGACATATTGTTACCCATCTAGCAGCGCCTGCATGCGATGGGACATGTTGTTACCCATCTAGCAGCGCCTGCATGCATGGGACATATTGTTACCCATCTAGCAGCGCCTGCATGCGATGGGACATATTGTTACCCATCTAGCAGCGCCTGCATGCAATGGGACAAATTGTTACCCATCTAGCAGCGCCTACTTGCAATGGGATATATTGTTACCCATCTAGCAGCGCCTGCATGCAATGGGACATATTGTTACCCATCTAGCATCACCTGCATGCATGCAGTGATACAAGGTATACAAGGTGCTGACACAGAGCTAGAAACTGTGAAGCAAACATCTGTATTTGATTGTGTCTGCAAATGAACCATGCTGGGGTGATGATGTGGGCTCTAAGCACTGGGAAAATCTTTCCTGCCACTAAAACAGTACTATTTAATGTTTTTTCTGAAAAACAACAACAAGATTTAGTTGTTTGTTGTTATAAACATCTGGCACGCAAATGATAGCACAATGCAGTAATGATTAAGGTGTGGCTGTCGGGCTAGTGCAGTGGTTGGTACACTCACTTCTCACCTAGGCTGTCCAGTTTGCTCCACACCCGGCGCAAGTGAGTTTGGTTGGTGGTCACCATACCGGACAGGTGGGGTTTCTCGGGTTCCCTCCACAGTACAAGACCACACCAAAATTCTAAATATTTCAGTAACAAATAAATAGCTGGAAATTGCAGCTATGATTTAAAATTCATCCTAACTTTAGATGAGTCTAAAAGTAAATAAGTCAGGGGTGCTAAGACACACCGGCGGGAATTTGACACACTGAATGATTGCGGGTACTGGGAAATAGACTTTGTTCGGATTTTAGATCCCCTATATATTGGCCCCTGGGACATTTGATACATCCCCCATTGAGGGGATTCAGACAAAAATGCTTGGCTCCAGGGTGGGGAATTAGACCCTAAAAATTACAATCAGTCAAATTCCCCTGGGTTTGCCTGCCATTCCCCCCCTGGGGGAAATATTGATAGGTGCATAAGTAGGAATATGTTAGATTAGTCACAAACTGTACATAATTATTTGGGTGTTGAATATATGGTTTTCAGTTTATAATAAAAATATTTGTTTTAATTTCTTTTTACTGCGGCACAATCAATACAGGTAATAGTTGCAGCATACTTTGACCGAAATATGTTAGTTATTTTACGAGCCTGCAGGGCGAGGTTAAATAATTAACATATTGAGATCAAAGGGTGCTACAAGTGTTTTATACCATATTCACGATTCACATAGCAACTTTTTATGAAGCCGATCCCATGGGCAGTTCCTAGGCGTCATTTTGCGCTGCAAATATTTTACATGTATATTTATGGCAAAAATTTACAGTCAGAAATAATGCATCCGGCAGTAAACGTTCACTGTATTCACAGATATCTAAACTAGTGAGCACATCCCTTATTTGCTATTTTCACAACTTTAAAATATTGCAAATGCTATGTTTTTATACAGATTTCTAATTTTTTATGTGACTCTAAATGATCGGCCACTTCAAAATTTAAGTGACCGAAAACAGATTAAATAATTATGGTAAATGGGGCTGGTATTTTTCCCCTTTTGATGCTTGGTACCCATCAGGTGCAATTTAATGTTGGTTCAATCATGCACTTGGGAGCCAACTTGTTGGTGAATGTGATCTTGTAAGCCAGTTGCATATTGCATGCATTCAATATATTTCTGTGGCTTTAATCAATCAACACTGTATGTGCCATCAAGATTTGCAATCTAAACACAGACTTATTTTTATTCAGGAATATTTGATTGAATTTGGATTAATTTTTTTTAAGTATGAAATTGGGGAACATTTTATTTTGGTGGTTTGGTTTCGTTTCGGGAGAAAGCGAAGTACTTTTAGAAGACCCATCTAATGAAGAAATGTAAAAAAAACCTATATTTTTTCATGGATTGATAATCAGATGTCGGTCTTATCATATTTATTTATTTTTATGTATATACAGACTTATATATGACCGACATCAATGTCTGTTGAGTTCGTTGTATTATGATTTTGAGATGTTCATTTCCTTAAAGGTACATATATTTAGCGTTAATATTCACCTTGTACATTATTGAAATACTAAATGGATGTTCGGATTGCGATAACACATTTGTAAAAAAAAAAAAATGGTGATGTTATGTTAAAGTTACCATGACATAAACAAACACTGCTTATAAGAATGTTCTTACAATGTTCTTACCATAGGTGTATCTCACAAACATTAACCTGACACTTGTGAACTCTATTAGCATTAATTACACGCTTAAATTGTTTCCATATATTTATACTCGGTTTAGTCGGTGCACGTGTTTCACAAGTTTAATGATACCATAACAGTATTTTCTATGGGATACTCTTTCATCGATTAAACTCGAGTCGAGTATGGAAACTAAAATATGCATTGTAACGTTTTTTAAATATATTCATGCATAAAGGTCAGTGTCAGGTTTATGTTGGTGAGCTATAGTTCACAATGTAGTCAGTGTCAGGTTAATATTGGTGAGCTATAGTTCACCATTCAGTCATAGTCAGGTTAATGTTGGTGAGCTATAGTTCACAATGTAGTCAGTGTCAGGTTAATGTTGGTGAGCTATAGTTTACAATGTAGTAAGTGTCAGGTTAATGTTGGTGAGCTATAGTTCACAATTCAGTCATAGTCAGGTTAATGTTGGTGAGATATAGTTCACAATTCAGTCACAGTCAGGTTAATGTTGGTGAGCTATTGTTCACAATGTAGTCCGTGTCAGGTTAATGTTGGTCAGCTATAGTTCACAATGTAGTCAGTGTCAGGTTAATGTTGGTGAGCTATAGTGCACAATGTAGTCAGTGTCAGGTTAATGTTGTGAGCTATAGTTCACAATGTAGTCAGTGTCAGGTTAATGTTGGTGAGCTATAGTTCACAATGTAGTCAGTGTCAGGTTAATGTTGGTGAGCTATAGTGCACACTGTAGTCAGTGTCAGATTAATGTTGGTGAGCTATAGTTCACAATGTAGTCAGTGTCAGGTTAATGCTGTTGAGCTATAGTGCACAATGTAGTCAGTGTCAGGTTAATGTTGGTGAGCTATAGTTCACAATGTAGTCAGTGTCAGGTTAATGTTGGTGAGCTATTGTTCACAATTCAGTCGTAGTCAGGTTAATGTTGGTGAGCTATAGTTGACAATGTAGTAAGTGTCAGGTTAATGTTGGTGAGCTATTGTTCACATTGTAGTCAGTGTCAGGTTAATGTTGGTGAGCTATAGTTCACAATGTAGTCAGTGTCAGGTTAATTGTTGGTGAGCTAAAGTGCACAATGTAGTCAGTGTCAGGTTCATGTTGGTGAGCTGTAGTTCACAATGTAGTCAGTGTCAGGTTAATGTTGGTGAGCTATAGTTCACAATGTAGTCAGTGTCAGGTTAATGTTGGTGAGCTATAATGCACAATGTAGTCAGTGTCAGGTTAATGTTGGTGAGCTATAGTTCACAATGTAGTCAGTGTCAGGTTAATATTGGTGAGCTATTGTTCACAATTTAGTCATAGTCAGGTTAATGTTGGTGAGCTATTGTTCACAATGTATGCTTATATGTATCTATCATTCTGATAATTCAATGATAACTATTTATTATTATAATTTGTTATTATAATTGAATATATTTAATCTTATAATTTGTTATTACCGTTGAATACTCATCGTCATGAAAATAAATCATGCTTATGTGTACTTAACGAGACGACATGTCTGCGTATAATTAACTTGCCAAATTTAAATACTAGCAGAGCTGCATGAAAAGATATTCTACAGACACAGTGTTAGTGTCTATTTCAGAAGGAGCACAACTGCTTACATAAAATGTTGCCGAGCTGAATAAATATTTAATTTGTGTCTGTCAACAGCCGAAGGTGTGCAGCTATCATGACTCCTTGATTATCAACAGATCCTTAGGCGATAGAGGGTTTGTAGTTCTGATTTTAATTGAATATTTTTGAAAATCGGAAAGAGTAATGGTATCATGGGTATCGAGGGTAAATCTTTAAGCTGTTGTATCAGCTTAAACATTTTTATATCTGATAAATAGCTCTCTTGCTCAACCCTCCACATGATTCCTGAAAAAGAGCCAGTGACTTCACATCAAGCTTTGCACTTTTCATATTGACAAGTAAAGTTTAAAATGTAAAGTCTAAAACCTAACCCAGTTATGTTAATTCCATTCATTATGTGTACCTCAATGTCTTTTTCATTATTTAATATTATGTCTCTTGTTTCTTTTAATGATATGGCCTGTTGATAGCAAAAACAAACATAACATTTTACGTTTTTGGTGGTACATGACATACAAAGGAAGAACAGAAGATAATAATCCTTTCATAATTTCTAGAAACAAAGCATACATGATGGAGTACTTGAAAGATTCAACAAAGCATGGAAGAAATGTATTGTATTATGAATTTTATTTCTCCCTTTGCTTCATCTTCATGATTATTAATCTCTGAGCAGTCAGGATTAATAGGTATGTTTTGGCAAAGATTGCTCCTCTATTATTTACAGTTATTTGTAGAAATTCAAGGAGCACAACACATCAAATATCTTGCTATACAATTGCTTACTTGCAGTAATTGAAAAATACTTTGAATTACAAAAACCATATAATGACACCTTATTTGTTTTCTCTTAAAATTAATAATAATATTCTTTAATAAATGTCCATAACATTTGGAAGACAAATGGCCAGGGATGGAAGTCATAAAGCTCCATAGAGGGAAATCTTAACTAAGTCGTACTATGTGAAATCCAACTGTTTACAAAATTATAAACTACTAAACGTCTAATCAATATTTACTAGATGAAAACATTTAATGTAAAAAGAACTAAACATGAAAAGCCAAAGACTTAATTTTATGAATTTTAGAAATTTACATAAGTTTTGCCTATGGAGCTTTGTGAATACGGGCCTAGAACATTGTCTGTGTACCGGTATTTATTAGTGTAGCTTTGAAATAACCACCGGTATTTATTAGTGTAGCTTTGAAATAACTACCGGTATTTATTAGCGTAGCTTTGAAATAACCACCAGTATTTATTAGTGTAGTTTTGAAATAACCACCGGTATTTATTAGTGTAGCTTTGAAATAACCACCGGTATTTATTAGTGTAGCTTTGAAATAACTACCGGTATTTATTAGTGTAGCTTTGAAATAACCACCAGTATTTATTAGTGTAGCTTTGAAATAACCACCAGTATTTATTAGTGTAGCTTTGAAATAACCACCGGTATTTATTAGTGTAGTTTTGAAATAACCACCAGTATTTATTAGTGTAGCTTTGAAATAACTACGGGTATTTATTAGTGTAGCTTTGAAATAACCACCAGTATTTATTAGTGTAGCTTTGAAATAACCATCAGTATTTATTAGTGTAGCTTTGAAATAACCACCAGTATTTTTATTAGTGTAGCTTTGAAATAACCACCAGTATTTATTAGTGTAGCTTTGAAATAACCACCAGTATTTATTAGTGTAGCTTTGAAATAACCACCGGTATTTATTAGTGTAGCTTTGAAATAACCACGTAGCAAGACCATGAGTATATTATCAAGCATAAGAAGTCTTTCATGGTGGCTCAATTCTGAGTACACTTAATTAGTTGCTCAAAAACATGTTGTAATCCATTCTGATTATCCAATTCAGGGAGTTTTTGTATCCGCTACCAGCTATATTATTAAAATGAAAACAAACAGATATTATTTTCCATTCAACCTATCTTACGTCTTGTGTTTTATCAACTAATGAGCAGGTTTGTAGTTTTTGCGGGATTTTAGAGCCAGGTTTTTCCTCCCAGACACTGATCCTGCGAGTCTGCCAGAGACAGAACACGGGTTACGAGGGAGCGGTGTTGTCATGTTAGGATTTTCTCGCTATTCATCGATTGACAAACATCATTATCTCCTGAAAATGTACAAATGTAGATGTTCAACTGTGATATGTTTTTTAAACAAAACTCAACAGTCATATTGATTGTTTGTTGACAATGTTATTTTCAAACAGGTCACCAGTCTGTGGAATCTGTTAATTAGATCCATACCCTTTTGCATTGTAGATTTTGTGTTTTGTTTTGTAGGTGTAAATTGATTGAATAACAATCATGTAAGCAAAACAATTCTGGAAGTAGTATATTATTTAAAATTGAAAATCAAAGTTTAAAATGTGCTAAAATTAGTCATTGTTACAGAAATATTAATTAAATTTATGGTAATATTATAATTACACTTCACTGTTCAAAGTTTGGTAGAAAATTGTTAAATGTGTTTACATCTTGTATGTTTATAAAGTCACCTTCGAATCAAAGATTGTTTAGTGTCCGCTAGCGTCATTCAAACATCAGACATTTCTACATCTAACATTGAGTATATGTATCTTAATTAGGCTCAGATGTTATCACCGAGACATTAAAACATGTTATGAGCAATTATTATCGACAACAACTTAAAAAAATTAATTTTCGATAGTAGCAGCAAACATTAAGAAATATCAACATTTACTTGAAATTGGAAATGTCATTTCATGAGAATTTTTTTTTTCCTACAGAATGCATTAGCACAATATATATTTAGACCATGTGAGAAATTGTCTTTGCTTGTCTAATTGCATGAATCTGATTGAACATCAGAGAGGTTAAAACACATTTAGCAGTGGTTTAAGGAGGTTGTGTAGAATTTGTGCTAATCTCACCTTTTGTATCTGTCATGGGTTACACAGGCTGATCGGGGGGGGGGGGGGGGGACGGCACTTTCCACCTGCAGTAGATTTATGTTTAGAAGGGACTTAATTGAAACAGAAAATACCACACAA
The DNA here is from genome assembly GCA_027627225.1 of Congeria kusceri. Taxonomy (NCBI): domain Eukaryota; kingdom Metazoa; phylum Mollusca; class Bivalvia; order Myida; family Dreissenidae; genus Congeria; species Congeria kusceri. The sequence continues at coordinate 71,891,608 of CM051032.1, read as the reverse complement.
AAAAAGGAAAGTGCCGTCCTAGATTAGCCTGTGCAGACTGCACAGGCTAATCCGGGACGACACTTTACGCAAATGCATTAAGCCTGGTTTTCCCATGACGTGCCTCAATTATTTAATACCATGCCACTAGAGACAGAATTTAGTGATAATTACATTATACTAATTTTATGATAATAAGTCAATTTAGTTAAAGGCTTAATAACATAGTGGAAGTCCAGCGAGTCCTTTGACCAGTTGGGAAATTGTAGGAGGACACATATTTGTGGTGGTACATGTCCAGGAATGCACTTGTCAGCTTCACTGAAAATTAATGGGAGGGTACATATCCAGACGCCTTATTTAGTATGCACTGGCTACAGAGTGACAACATTACTGATCTTCTAGCACACCCAGGCAAGAGACTGTATGGAGGTTATACTTCTTTTATAGAACCCAAAAAGTAATATAAAATATTATCCATTTATGGCCGTGGGGACTTTATTGGAGACACCATGGCTTAGATGTTCTCTGTATTAGTTGTTTACAAGAGTAATATTATGGAGCTGTAGACAGTATTTATGTATTTATCTTATCACTTTACCAGCAAATAATTATGCAGAGAAATGGAGTAAATATGTCATCTCCTGCTTGGATCCATAGAGTTTGTTGTGTAACAGAAAGAGGCTGGCCGCATGGTATTGTCATTTATTAGCAACACTGCATCAACATGAGCCTCAGAAAACTGATGGGAGCATTCCAGCTTGGAAGGTAACCACTACATAGAATTGCTGGCATCCCGGCCTTGTCAAACTTTATTTATTTGTCTTGCCAAGATAAGTTCTAAGAGGGCTGTGGAGTGGATATTTATGAGTGCCTCATTTTGAAAGAAATACTGCATTTTGTGACTGCACTGCACTGCACACACATAATGGGCCAAGTATCTGTACACAGCACAGGGTTATGTAACCTCTTGAGAATTCCTTCATTTTTAAACAATTTTTAGAATGTAAGTTTTATGCATATCAGTTATTAAAATCTAGGGTAGATTGTAAGGAATAATGAATGTTTCTCTTAGAGAACATTAATGTCTTATTTATCTTTCTTTAATATAATATTCTTATCAAGTTCTTTCAAAATAATAATTTAAAGAAATATTTGTGTTAGTGTGGACTGGAAATCAAAGCACACCAGCTAGGTATTGGTTGATGGAAATTGTTCTTACAAGGTACGCTGTTGTCAATGGCTTTTGATCGATGGCCGTTTAATGGCTCTTGCTGTGAAAGAACATTGCTGTCATTATATGAAAGCCACTTTTGCTGTCGTTGTGGGATAGATGTATGGGCCATTTGAGTGCTCAACACCGGAGCTGATTCACAGAAGGTGCACAAGTATTGACTGGTTCTCAGTTAATGATTAACTTGTGGGTGTGAATTTTTTAATATTGACTGGAAAAACGTACATACACTTGTATTCAATTTAACTAAGGATACATATATCAGATGGTTCCAATGTAGAATAGTACACAGAATATTGGGAACAAAATCACTTATGTTCAAGATGAAAATTGCTGCTGACAATCTATGTACATTCTGTAACAATGAAGTAGAAAACATTACGCACTTGTTCTGGTACTGTCCATATACCCAAGAAATTGTTAATTTTGCTGTCGAGATTATTCATAGAAGTCGACCAAGCTTACATGTTCAGTTGACATGTCAGGAATTAATACTTGGAATTACAAATTCAAAAATGAATGATTTAAACATTGTATGCCTTGAAATTAAACGGTATATCTTTCATTGCCAGAGGAAAAACAGAAGTCCATCTAAATATGGACTTGTAAATAGTATGAAGCAAACGTTTGAAATATATAAAACTACAATAAAAACAGATGAAGAACTGAGAAACTGGTCCCTTGTCAAAACATTTACAGACATCTCTTATAACGACATAATACTTTATAACACATAATAAATATTGTTTACCACACCAGTATTTTGTAAAATCTGCATTATCAGTGTATTATACCCAATGTAACTCAGCACTTAGGTTATTTTTCTTACGTGCAATATTGTATAGATAGAAGACATACATGATTACATATAAAACTGTATATAGTATGCATGTACAAGTTAGTATTTTTGCAAAATGTTTTGAAATACAAAACTGCAAGTATTGTATATATTGTATATGAATGTATGTTTTATATGTAGTATGTTTACAATTGTATTTATATACAACCATACTGTACATGTACATACATGAACTACTCTGTCAATAACATGCATGTATGTAATATTATATGGTGAAAATAAAATTTTGCACGAAAAAAAAAAAAAAAAAAAAATTGTGGGTGTGATCTGAATGATTCCAACAGCAAAAGTGGACTGTACAACCAGTCTGCAAAGGCACCTCACTGGGGACATGTCTCAATGCCAAGACTGGATGCCAATGGAGGGTCATCAAGAACATGTTGTCCAGGATTGGCTACAAAACAGTGTCCTCAACTAAATGACACATAATGGGAACTAGCAATTTGGACACATGTCTGTGGTGTTACCTTATTCATTGAAACAAAAATGGGTGCAATTTCACACAGTGCCTTTCAGAAAAATTCAAATTAAAGTCAGAAGGAAGCTTTTACTAAATTACTTAAAGATTTACAAATATAATGTTAGTATATTATTGATCGGACTTTGTGCTGAACAATTATAATTATATAGCAATGTTTTTGTAAGTCCTCAATACGTTTTTTTATTATACGCACCTATTATCAAGCATAATACAAATATCAGATGTATATTTTTATATTTCAAGGAAAGACAAGAACACGAGGAAAATACTGCATTACTGGTCTTTTCTCTGCAAACTTTCAGTAACAACCCAACGGTCCATCCTAAGAAATGTCAATTCTTTTCAACAACATCTGTGAAACCGCCAGTGAATGAAAAGTGACCGAAAGCTTTCTAGCATTGACATGGGTAAACTTCAAACATATTCATGGTAGATAATACGTAAAAGAAGTAGGACGATAAAGAAATATGTAAGACTGATATTTTGTCTGAAAGAATTGTTCAGTTTATATGAAATTGTCATGAAGAATCTGCATGGTTACTGCTCCTACAGAGCCAAAGCAAGATGGAACTCTTCTGCATCTTCTGAATTTTTGTAAAACAACTGCTTTTCTTGTTGCCACTTAACCTCAGATTCCATTGTGATGAGACAGGAAAGCCTCTGGATTCTACTTCTATAGCAATGTTTAGACTGTCCATCTTGGCTGCCAGCTGCATTGGTGCGCCAGGTCCTGGTACATTCCACATTTCTGCTTGTATGCCTTCATCCACCTCTCGTCATGGTATACCGTCAAGTTGAACAAGCTTTCTTGTTGTTTTAGAATATATAGCAGTGTTGGATCTTTCAGAGCTATTGACAAGTATAATGTATTAGAGAACTGTTGGTAACTGTTTCCATGGTGCGCTCATTTTCCAGTCAGTATACTCATCTCAAAGGCTTTTATAATTGGTTGCTTGGTTGCAAGCAGGTTACTGCAAGGGAGACACCTTGACAAGGTCAAAATGTGTTGCAGCCTCTTGCTCTAGTCTTTCGGTTTCTTGTCGGTCTCTCAAGCAAGATGGATTAGAGCAGAGGAACATGTGTATGTGACGTAGTTGTTGCATGCATCTAGCTAGGAGTAGTACTAGAGAGTGGAGACTTCCTTCCTTGCCTTGGTAGAGAATATCTACAAAACAAATATCAAAACTCATAACTATACAATCTACTTAAATAAATTGGTGTAAGCTGGTATTTCACTTAATTGAAGATGGAGATCCAGGCCACTGTCTGTTGCAAATTAAAACTTACATAGCGCGTCTAATTCAATGCTATTTATCTACGACATTCTCATCATTATTTTTTTTGTAATTCGGAGGAGGCAAATATTATTTGTGCAAACTATTTAAAAAGCATACAAGTCAATCTACAATGGGTAAAAATAGTCTATGAATCTTATAACTTCGAATCAATCTACAGTGCCTTTTTATCACAAGCGCTATGCTTGGTAAATACCCATTTAATTAAAAATAAGTTACATAAGTAAAATACATTCAAATCTTTCCTTTGAAATACAATGCTTTTCCACAAATCTTATGCATACTTCAAAAACAATATGCGCTGAGTCAATACACTGTTGTTAAACGTATGCAATATGATGTAATCCACGTATGCAGTTAATAGCACAAACAAATGCGCTATCATACCTATGTGAATATACACAACATGAATTCACTTGTAGATGTGGACTTACTGGATTATTATTATTGTTTATTAATGTTTAAGTCGGATCTATTTCTTGTCATCTATTCATGAACAGAAAGTAACATCGATAACAGGAAGGCTCACTGCTCAGCGAGCGAAGCACAGTAATTTATCGATTTACTGACTCGTAGCCTGCAGACCCTAACCCTGCAGAGTAAAGAAGTAGTTCCCCCAAGACGGATTTCTGAATACAACTACTAAATCCTGTTGGTTTGCTCCAACAGTCTAAAAATAAAGGATCATCTGAGGCCTAGCATATGAAAATGACTTGGTGAAAACACTGTCAATAAGAGATACCAGTGATGATCAAGTTGTCTGATGACGAAACATCTCAGGTTTCCACTGATCAATTCATTGTGAGAAAAACACATTCCTGGGGAAGGGGGCGCAATTTCGGCTTCAAATTGGCTTTAAAGAAAATCACTGCATAGGCTATAAATTGACCAACCATTATCAGTTACTTTCTTTGTTTAGTAATAGTGACTGGTAAACCGTGCCTCACAAAATTGGAACACAAATCAAAGATTCTGATATATGAAGTTAATTAATTTAATATATTTATTGCATGACATTGTGATACCTTCAGCATTCGAATATTTGTATATGGAACTCACCCATTCATTGTGTTTTAACATTTGCATACTGGGCTGTAACGTAACCATGCATGTTATAAAAAAAGATGATCTAAAATATCAGCATTACAAAAATGCTATGGTTGTAAATTTAAAGCCTCTACAATTCCATGAGGCATTTGCATAATTGATTGATTTCTAGATTGTAGTTTGATAACTACTTCAATCCATTAGCATAGGAATAAAAAATTTGAAAGCTTTAACTTTTCCAACTGGCTTGTGTTGAGTTCCATTGCAAGAAACTTGGGGTGTTAGGAAATTTATATGACAGAAACAAAATTGAAATAGGTTGCATAATTGCATAGAAATTGGTATAACCGATAGTTACATGTGTATTATATGCACTTTCTATTCTCAGTTATTTTGTCATGTTACAGCTCAAGCAGAGAAGTATAATTTCACTCGCAGTCACGAAGTCAGAAATACTCAAAGTTTCGCTGAGTGGTGTTCAATACATGCGAAGGAATTATGCTGTGTAACTAGGGGTATGTTCACTTTGATGCTTGATGCAAATTGTTGCCTAACGGCGCACTGGCTCCACCTTTTTTATAGTCCAATATCCCCCTATATTGTAAATTGTGCAGGTATGGCTACATACCTTGCAGATGCCATAAATTCAGTGAGTCAAAACCTTACTTGCCTAGATGATGACATCATACAGACTGGTTTACTAACAATCAAGGACAAGACTCTATTCATGGATTCAAATATTGCAACCAGCCCCTACAAAGTCATGGCACACATTTAGTGAGACTGGTACCGGAGCAGTCACTTTAGAGATCCCGTTTTCCCTGTAGAGCCTGTTTTCCCATTCACTTAGGGAACACATATGATTCAGGTTTCCTTAGTTTCTTACAACCTGAAGATCACACAGCTAAACTTGTGACAGATAAGAGGATTCTAAAAAGGCCGAGTGACCATGCTGGGCATTCAGTGATGACTGTGCTCATTGTTCCATACAGATGCTGATAAGATACAATTGACTCTGACAGCTCTTGGTGATAGCAGAGACTGTGCTACTGTGCTCCCTGTGAATGTCTCAGAGTCTGTGTGTGGAGGCCAGACTCCCAGAGTGTGGCAGGGTTTCTGATGAGTTTTGTTTTTGACCTTTTTATGTCCATTTGTTAAGTCACAGAATGATAGTTTTGTAGGTGATTTTAAAAGTTTAGAGTGAAGAAATATTGGAATTTATATCAGATTTTATATCAGTCTTTCAATAATGCAATAAATACGTAGTAACGCGAATTCAAAGTATCGCATCTTTTTGTATTTAAATATATAAGGAAAACGGACGGGACCGGCAGCCTCATTGGTAGTATCCCATCATTTCATTGTATCGCGTTTTGACTGTATTATAGCAAACAAATATACCTTTAAGCTTGCAATCGGTGCTTTTAATATGTGGAAATAATGACACGGTCTTATCATGGACTGGTTAAAACCCCATGTATCACCCTGGAAAAATGAAATATTTATAAGTTTATCAAAATTATTTTTTGTCTGCGTGCCAACTCATAGCTGCAGCTAAAGCAACATAAAATTGACATTTCATGAGAAATATGAGAAGACCCCCTTTCCTTTTCATCTCTGCAGACAATAAAAATTAACATGTTCTCTCTGTTTTTTGTTCTTTAATTCCTGCCAGAATGTGGACAGGATTCCTGTTTGCAGAAAATTGATTGCCACCCTTGGTTAATTTGTTTCAGAAAATATATTGAGAATTTATTGATTTTAGTGTCATTTCATGTTTGAATTCCAGGGAAGTAAAATCAATGTAAAAACTATAAAACGGATCAGTCATTTCCGGACCAATCTTTAAAATGTCTAATATGACAATGTTGGACTTGTTTTTTTTGCCATGTAGGCAGTGAGTGCATTAGATTAAATGTTAGTTAAAGGCACTAACAATAGGTTACACATTTATTGCAACATTTTTAAGTTAAGCAGCCCATACAGGTACAATTGCCACGCTCGGTTAATTTGTTTCAGAAAATATATTGAGAATTTATTGATTTTAGTGTCATTTCATGTTTGAATTCCAGGGAAGTAAAATCAATGTAAAAACTATAAAACGGATCAGTCATTTCCGGACCAATCTTTAAAATGTCTAATATGACAATGTTGGACTTGTTTAAATAAACGAAACATCATCGTTTAAACAGTATACCTGTAGCCTTTTAAAAGCAAAAGCGTCATCGTTGTTGCGAAACTGAAAGTAATAACATTTTTTTATGTTTATGTCCAGTGCGCATCACATTCGCACAGTGACGTCATGATTAAACCCACTCTTCTCGTTGTTCTCGAATTTTTAGGTTACACTCGACCTATTTACGGAGCCTCTTTTTTCGATTAATTATGTCCATATGGGCATGTGTTTAGTGTTTTAACAATGTTTTAATGGTTACAAGTGTTGAACTTGGTACTTATTACATAACTGGTGAATTGTTAAGATTGGAAAAATTACCTCGTGCGTGTCGTGCCTTCGCGTGTCAAATGTAAAAGACCTGTATTTAGTAAATCACATGGTCAGTACACGCACGCTTTCCATGCGTGGAACGTGACGTCCTGGTTGTCAGCAGACATTTTGCGCTCTTTTGTAGAAAACACGGGTTTTGCATGGCATACATGTACATAAACAATACAGCTTGTGTTTACGAAACCACAATGAACAGTAACACTGGATAGGCTTTTCCAATTATGATTTCATATTACTGTAGCGTATTTCTGACGCAGTTTAATTTTTGAAGTTATAAAATTCATCAAATAAATTATTGTGGACATTATAAAATATGAAACGGGTGAGCAATCATTTACGGTCGGTAATACGCATGGACGCGCATATAAGGTTACTTGTGTATAAACTTTATACGAGACAAAGCTGTCCCCACATCCTCATTTTGATGTGCCCACAAGAAGATCTTGTTAGTATTGATATTATTTGTTACAATTGCCACCTGAAAATATACGTCCTTTTCCATGGCTGACGCTTGCAAAAATAGTCAGTGAAATTCCGGGACAATTTGTCAATCTCGATCGTCAATCATCTTTTTATACCGTCCAAAACAAAAAGCAGTGTCACGGAAGTAAACGGACTTACCGAGCAAATGATCAGATTCATACTCAAAATATTTAGAAAATTTGAACGTTTCGTCCCCCATCGGTAAAAAAAATCGTAATTATAATTAATTTTTTTTTTTTGGGGAAAAATTACGTGCGCCAGTTTTGTAAACTGTAAAATCAAAAAGTCCTGGCCCAATGTAGGTTGTATGCTAACATAAATGCATTATTAAGACAATCAGTAAGATGACAATTTTTTTTGTTCAGTCTGAACTTGAACCAAACTTGAATATAAAGGGGTAATACCCCTTCATAAGTCAAAACTAAACATGTCTATTTTAAATGTTTCAGTTTTTTTCTGAACAAAGTAACCACCTATATTGATAGAGCATGTTGTTGGACCTTATCCTTTTAAATGTATTTATTTGTTCTGTTTTTGTTGTTTTCAGTAACGGTAATCTATTACTCTTAAATTAATCAATTGTGTACATGATCATAATTTTTATATATTGAATAACAAAAATAATGTATGTATATTAAATTATAATATATTTTTTTAATTATGTAACCCTAACCCCGGATGCTAAAAGACATTTTAGAAAAATTATTAATGACAAATAATAAACGTTGAAACTTGTAAAACCTTTCAATGTGAATTGAACTGTAAATGAAGGCCACAGAATTAAGGAGTTATGATAGTTTTGAGGAATCTACTAAAGTCTTTACTACAATGGAGCTTAATAAATACCAAATCTGAACCTGATCATTTCCAAGAGAATGAAATATAGCTGTTGGCTGGGAAAACAAAGTTAGCCAGCACTGGCTTATCTCTCCTGTCAATTAAATCTGCAGAGAATCCCATGATATTACTTTTGCTGTTGTTATCGACTATTGTCATCTCATGGCAGGCTTTCCCAGTGTGTATGAGAGACATGCCCGCCTTCAGAGCCGACCACGGCCACGATGGTGGCGAAGATACATGAGATACAGGGGCAATATTGATTTCCCCCTGATATCATCATCGAAGATACACGAGATACAGGGGCAATATTGATTTCCCCCTGATATCATCATCGCGTAGTCGCCATCATAGTTATGGTAATGGTAAATATGGCATTTGCATACAGGTGCAGATACCGGATTTTGAGTTAGAGGAGGGTGGAAATATTCAGTAACTGAAACATAGCTTCCAACTAACGGCTGTTGGTCCCTCTGTCATGTTGGGATAGATATTGGAAAGGTCTGATATCGACAAAAAGAAACCATTTAAGTAAAATACCAAGGACTGCACTTGATTATGACAATAAATTGATTGAAGAACACAATAATGGAAACTAAATGCATATATTGTGCGTCTTAAAAATCAATTGTTGGACAATTTTAGAGGGGCCATACACCGCTTCTGCCTCCTCTAAATCTGCTTATGGCATACATTCATATGAGCCCTTGGAGTGGCAAGATGCACACAATTGATTTTTCTATTAAGCACAATTAGAGAGTTGAAAGGATCTGGGAAGATTTCATTGCCAAACAGCCTGGAATTTGGGGCAGTTATGAGTTTCATGTATTGATCTGGCTTCAGTTTGTTAGGCTGGGGAAACTGAGGCACACATGCATGAACGCATTGGGATAGAGAAAAAGACATAATCAGCTGTCCTCCTACATTTCTGCTGTTTGTGCATTTAATTGCCAGTGTTGACCTAGGTTTTATGAAAAAGTTTATATTTTTATTATTTTGAATATTATGAAAGTTTGTCATAATATCTAATTTTTCACACAAAAAATAAATTCTTTTCAATGTTATATTTATTACTTACGATTGTTTTAGATTAAAAAACTGTGAATGTTCTCAGTCTGGAATTAATTAATATTGTTAAAAAAAGACTAGAAATAAAATGCAACATACTTTATTGCAGCAAGTGCCAGCAGACACGAAGCAGTTGTTTAATCATTGTCTAGCCATGCGCATATTTGGCTAAAAATGCCAGTCTGTATCTGGGTATGTTAGCATCGAGAATCCTGAATGCGCTCCATCATAATAGGCAGGAATGACAGGCAATATGATGGCAGTTCCTACTTCTGTGACCAGACGGTGACTCAGCTCTCCTGCGTTGTTGTTGTTGTTGTTTTCGAACGGAAGAGAGACAAATCATGTTCTCCAGACATGAGATAGACATGTCTGGAGTATTACGATGATATAACAATGGATTAGTGGGGTCTTCAACTCCTCACCATGGAGATATAAGTCAGACTCTGCATATCAGTCATTCTGAATAATGTAAGCGATTATCAGCATCCTGATGCATGTGCCTTTTAAAATCTGGCCATTAATTTTATTGTGAAAAAAGGGATGTATATACCAACTGTACATATTAAACATTATAGTACAGATATTTGCTACATTTAAAAACATGGATGTTGTATTTAGAGCTGCAACATGTAGCCGTGGCTTGATTTAGAACAATGACAAAGTTGTTGACAATGTTTCACAGCCAGTTCAATATAACAGCAACCCTGTTGCCATGATCAATTTAAAGCAGAAGACCAGAAATATGATAATAAAAATAAAACATTGCAGAAATTGTTTTGAATGGCCATCTTAACGATCAAAATACAGAAAACCGCATTAAAATCGGTAAAATAATAACGTTTTGGAAACTTTTTATCTTATAGTTGTCAATATGCGATAGCTGGTGATGCCTCTGGAGCAGATCAGCATATACATGAGTGTACCGAGCGTTTTCGAACATAGACATTATAAAATGCCTTTCGTAAATAACAAACAGTTTCAGTCGAATAAACGCTTTAAACGTTTATAAGAACTAATGCTAATTTAAGATGTATTGAATTATATTCTATGGACTGCGGCTTTAACTTGATAAATCTTCACAAACACGATAATTTTAATTAACAGTTTTATGACAAACCATCTATAAATATATATATAAGAGAATTGAATCGCAATGAGCATTAACAATCAAATCGGGTCATTAACAATCGATTTATCTATAGATTTAATTAATCGTGGCATCTCATTGTGCATACAGTAATATATGCACTTCTGTCTAGGCACAGTTATTTTATTATGAATATAATATTATTTTTAGAAAACTGCACACGTAGAACTGCATTTTAACAAGGCTCCTTATTTAAAATGAAATGAAAGAAGTTCATTTACTTTATTGTCATTAATATTAATTTATATTAAGAGCATCTAATAAGACACCATGTTTCTGCACACTCCAAAAGCTATGAAACAGAACCAATATGCAACTGCAATCAGCACTTGAGCTCCAGTTACATTACAGAAGTGGGTGTTTTGTATTATTCCCCCCACTATTACCTGTGATAAGTGGGATTGTAGAGAAGATATTCCCAGCAGGGGTAATGGAACAGGAAGAAACCTAGAACAATGACAAGGTAATAGTCTCCAAGCTTGCTTTCACTGCAATAGTTTCCAAGCCTTCACTGAGCTTTCACCGTGGGGTTTGTGCCATTAGTGGCTTACCAGGAATGCAGGAATGAATGTGGAAAATGGCCGTTACTAATGAAACATTTTGCTCAGACAGGGGTGTTTTAATATGATTATCGTGGATTTTAGCATACTATACTGCAGACATCAGGCATTTGTTAATCTTCCTTCACATTATGGCTGTGATGTCAAGAAAAAACATGTTGAGAATGTGGTTGTTAATGCATGTAAATACAGTAATGGAGATAATGTCAAGCTTTCCGTGTCTTTATTAAATGTTAAGCTATTTCATTGTAACACTGAATAAAAGTTGGGTTTTGGTTGGAACATTGTGTTCTATAGATAAGATGGTCATAAAGAACTTACCGGGTATTAACATGTGTTAGTCACTTTGTCTGTTCACCATTTCATCACAATTCCTGATTCGTCATCAACATTTTTACTTCAAACAACTTCTCTGAAACTGCTGGGCAGATTTTAACCAAACTAGGCAGGAATGTTCCTGGGATGGTTCTTTAACGAATATCTTCAATTCATTCGATTATATGAAAACTCTGGTTGCCATGGCAACCAAAAGCTTTAAAAAAAAATTGAAAACTTTAAAAATCTTCTTGTCAGAAACCACTGACTGGATTACAAAATAATTTCACAGAAATGTTCCTTGGGTGACCCTATATCTAATTCTTGCAAATTATTGTGATTTGTTAAAATATGGCTACCAGAGGCCGTGGCAGTTTACCTTATATGGCTATATTTAAAACATTGTCTGAAACTACTTGCTACTTATTTCAAAATAATTTTACAAAAATATTCTTTGAGTTATGGTCTACCAAATTCTTTCAAATTATTTTGTTCACTGTACAACATGTCTGTCAGTGGTCCATCCTTGATGTCATTTGTCTATGTTGTACTTCAAACATCTCTGAACACACTATTAAATTTTAAAACCTGTTATGATTTATTAATGCAGAATTTCAGAGGGAGTTATATAAAATAATAATAAAAACAAAAACAATCTAATTTAAATATATGTCCTTCGAAATCTGTTAGGATTTCACTGGTGGTGGTAGTGTTACTGTAAAGCACCAGGGGAAGTAACCGCTGTCAGGAATATGTCAGTCCTTTCATTGGCCAGTTATTGTGAGTGGTCTGGTAACGAACACACACATCTCCCTGGGCATCTCTGTGGCTTCTTAGACAGGAAAACAGCAAATTAGATTACCAGGCAATTTTCTATAGAGTAGTTTGTCTCCTGGAACCATGGTTCTGTTACCATCATTATGTGTCACAGCCATTGTGTGGTGTCTGTGAAACACTGTAATATTCCTCTCACTCTTGGTCCTTTGCCATCCATTTTCAGTTGTCATGCTTGTCATTAACAATATGGTAAATCAAAGGATTAATCTGTCTTGGTACATAAATCATTCAATAGAATGAAGAGTGTTAATAAAGAGGCAAGAAAGCATTAATCACATTCTGTCTTAACAACTTTGAAAACCTTGAAAATGAAATCTTTGTATGTTGGTACAGAATATTAGCTTTCACCATTGTTGGGGTAGGTGAGGGCAGTTCTTTAGATGTGTACATGTTGTTTTAACATTATAAACATTGTTTCCGAAAATGTACCTTCATCTTGCCATCTTGGTTATAAGAACAACCATTGTTTTTTGTCTATTTGGTTTCAGGGATTTTCATGTACAAGGATGAGAACTGCAGATAAAATTCATGTTTTCTGATGTTGAACAAAAAGTATTGTCTGTTTTTGATGAGAATTGACACATTTATTACAATGGATGGTAATTGGCACCACGGTTCACGACCATGGTTGATGCTCTTGAATCAGTGTCAATGAAAGGCATGATCATGATCATGTTTTTTGATGGATGATCAAGCAGACCTTGGTATTTGATGGTCGACCATGGTCAACCATGGTAGGCAGTCAAAAACCATGCTGACCCTGGTCAACCATGGTCACGGTAAAGCAGAACATGGTCAAGACCATGGTATTTGATGGTAGACCACGATAGTCCATGGTCAACCGTCAAATACCATGTTGAGCATGGTCGACCATGGTGTAATTTTTGTCTGGAGTAGCCAGAGTTATTTTTATTTTAAAAAAATACACAAGTATCAGAATTAGCTCAGTCTTTTGGTGAAATGTGGCAAGTAAATGTATGACATCTTGTGCAGACTTTCACATGGTAATTATGTATAATAATTGTATATAAGCATGATAGTATTAATAACATCAACAAGTGTAACCTTAGTTTGTTTGAATTTAATGGCATGTGGTTTCCTATAGCATTAGAAATAATATAGAAATTAACAGTGCATGAAGTAATATAATGGGCATTTTGCATGTCTTTTCCATTAGGAAACAAAAATGTCAACTTAAGATTGAGAAGAGCTTTATAGTGCCATTGTAGTTCACATGTTTCCTGTAGTAAAATCCCCTGTGCAATATAATGGCAATCACCATTGCTTGTTTATTGTACCATTTGAATTGATTTGAATTGAAAAGACTCCATATTGGCATTCTTTCTAGGAGTTCAGTGATTTCCATTCTCAGAAGTGTTGCATATAATGACTGGAAAGCTTTGCTAAAGCCCTGTATCTTGTCATTTTCCCATGTTTGTAATTCTCATAGTGGGTTTGATTCGTCTATTGATTATTGGTCCAGTTAACAATGTATCCCTACACTAAGTTTGGCACGCAGCGTATCTATAATTATTAACTTGGACTTCCGAGGGAGGTAGACGTTAGCAGAATATTGGAATAATTTGTTAGGATGAGATCACTGGCATTAACAATTCATAGACAAGCCCACGATGGATTGAATCCCCAAATATGTGTGCGCCGCAGTGTAATACCAAAAGGACTGCTTAGGGAACAACATTAGATATAATAGACAAAGTGATTATAGCGGCAGAGGGACTCATTACAAATTCCCTGATTTACATCCGAAGGACTGCGACAGACAGTTGTCTTTCTTGAAACCGGATATTCGGGTGAAAGGGTTAAACCAGCAAGCAAGCGTTTTCACATCCGAGAGACGTTGCAGCTTGGATATTATAGATTTTTCTTTAATTGGCTATTCAGAATTTTGTGGATTATTGATTATATATCTGTTACATTCTGTTGGAGATGGTTACACTGGCTGTATCTGATGTTTTTCAGAGGAACTTTCATATTTGAGCTAGAGAAGCAGGATTTCAAGACAGGATTTTAAGCAGGTAGGGTCACCTTGTATTGTGTGGTATTTTCAAATGCTCACATACTAAGATTGAACACTTAAGTACATTTTAATGTACTTAAGGTTCCATCATTTGATTTTTTAAGGGATTATTCACAGATTTTCATATTTTTAAAACTGCCCAAAACTGCAAAAACCAAAGCATCAGCACTAACTAATGCCTAGGTCACAAATAGAGCGGGTGCTGTCTGATTTTAATGAACGGTAAAGCATCGGCTTTTTTTGGAATCAGCGCGATTAAAATAATTTTTTTCCTTTGTGTGGTAACAAACTCAAGCGGGCACCGGATTGTTTTTCCTGACTGATATTGGGAACAAGCAGTTTGAGCACAGGCCGCTGACCGGACAGCACCCATGCAGTGAATATGTGAATAGGATGGTCGCAGGATTGTAGGTGATTGCAACTAAAATTAACTAAAATTTATTCAAAGAGGTATCAAGTTAATGCATGTCAGCCGGCCGCGGCCCAATAAAACGTGTGCCGTTCGGTGCCTGTACAGGCACAGCCCGGTAACCAAATGATAACGCAAGGAAGATGCATGTAAGGTCACTTTCAAAATCGGACGGTATTTTTGAAGTACAACAATCGTATGGCAACCGCCCGATCCAAGCAAACGCCGTCTGGCGATAGGACGGTGCCCGGCCAATGTTTTTTTACCACCATGACCCCAAAAAAAGAGCTTTGTCTTCAAAAAAGAACCTCCAGGAACAACATTTTGAAAATATGATACAAATGTAAATCAAATTGTCAATTATCGACTGAAAAGACTGTTTACATTTATTGTCAATGTCATTCGAAATGTCAACAATTATCGCATTTTCTGAATAGTTTAACGACCATGCTATGCACAAAATTGTTCTCAACTATGACAAGTCTCAACTCAAGAACAACTATATGTTTGGACATACACCTGAATTTTGTTATCCCGAAGTCAGCGGTAATTCACAAATGACTTTCAGATATCCAAAATTTGACATAGCGATATAAAAATTATATACTTTTTTGAAGTATTTAGCCTAAATGTTCAATAAATGGCAATACAACATTGCGATCCTGTACACATATACTGAACTGTACAACAGTGGTCAATTATTTGAATTTAAGTTAACACAATGCTCGTTTAAATATTATAAAGAGGTGTGAAGATGTTCGCATTGTGTGACAAACTTGGTTGCAGCTAAATATGGCGTCAACACTTCAAGATAAACAGATTGAAATTAGTGTGAAAAAACATGTTGGGAGATAAAACCACTGCTACATAATCGCAAATATCCAATATATCCAATAAACCCACACTTTTCTTGCGGATGACATGAGGTTGTAAATGTCAGCCTTGTATAGAAGAACGAAGAATTTACATGAAATACACGTGCATCATTACAGTAAATAGAATTTGTGTTTATGTCGCATAAACAGTAAAATTCCGATAGGTATTTCCGTTTTTGATTTTATTGTTTGTTTGTTTGTTTGGATTTTTCGCCATATTCAACAGTATTTCAGTCATATAACGGCGGTCAGTTAACCTACTCACACTTTTCCTGGGTAAGCTGGTTTACCAGTACGAAGTGCACATACTTATGCCAGTAACTGACAACTGCCCTACTTGAATCAGAGGTAGGGGGAGAATGGCCATATAAATAATTTCATGACCAATCCCCACACAAGTTATGTGGCCGGGCTGGGAATCGAACCCGCGATCCTCTGATTTGTAGTCCAGCGCTCAACCATTTGAGCTAGCCGGCCCGGCTGTTTTTGATTTTATTACACGTGTCTTTATACATTTTGTTAATTACAAACAAAGATATATTTTAAATATTATTTAGTTTAAAGTATCTATGTATGGATGTAACACATGATGGATGTTAACAACAATGAAATAGATGAGTTAATTGCTTTAACTTTATTTAGGTTGCGAAAATTGGCTAGTGTATACATGTATGAATGACCTGACCTGGCTCAAGTTATATCACTATCCGGCTATATGGCATTTGCGATCCCTGGACCCGGGGAATCGCGATATAATGGAGCTATTTCATATAAAATAAGAAGCAAGAACATCAGGAATTATTTTCCACTTCAACATATCCGAAACTCAATGTTATTAAAATCAAATCCTAACATTTTTAGGATCTGAAGACATCGTATAACAGGTCACGTTCAAATGACCTTCCGAACAATACAACATCAGCCCTACTGCGCCCAATGAAATTGCCTTTTGCATTTCCAGCTGATCCTTGGGAATAAATCATAAACATCCAAAGTTCACGTTAATTTTGTGCATAGCATTTGTGGTTTATATATGAAGTTATAGCGCAAGGTTTTGAAGGCAGCAGTTTTATTGGCTCCCAAAAAGGTCATCTAAACGTGACCCCTAATACGAAGTCATCAGATCCAGTCAGCGGATAATGTAGTTGCGTCAGGCTGGAGATGATTTTAATGAGATTGATCCAAAACTTTGACTTAAGCAAGTTCGAGATAACGAACTTCAGCTGTATTTTCTAATATACAATGTTAAAAATATTGTTATTGCAAACAGCCTTGTTGGCTTAAATAGTGGAAATGTGTGTTTCATTGACAATTTAAAGAAAGATGTTACCAAAAATAATGTTTATTGGTTTATATGAAACCATGGCACAGGATTCAATAATGATTGTACAGGAACACAATTACAGATGGGTTTGCTACAAGCCAGCCTCCCTAGGTTTGTTATTCTATGACGGATCCATTGGATAGGCAGGAGTTGTTCAAATAAACCATGGTGATTGAAGGGCTGATGAAGAGGCTTCCAAATCATCTGTAAATGTCTCCAAGTAGTTATTTTGCACTCTTACACAAAATAAATCTGGGTTGCTAAACACTCTTAAATGATCGACAGCAAAGACATTTTTAACTTTCATTTTTTCTGAATACATGTATAATAAACATTGTCATTGTACAGTTTATTATAATTTTCAGATGACATTTTCATCAGCCAACTTACAGGTTTTACTAAACTAATTGTCACATGTACTAAATACATGTACCAATCGGCAGGCTGTACAGTAAACGTTCCCCAACTTAATGTTAGTTTTATTCTTAAATAACAACCAATATAATTTACAATATTATCTAGCAAGCATTGTCTTTGCCTAAGGTTGTAAATTAAGACTGAGTTTAACAAAGCTTTGATAGCATTGCAAGCAATACAGGAGTCCTCGTCTGGTGCAAACCCCTACTAATTAAACATTGTGCAATACCTCAAATTATCTGTAGATGTACAAGTTTCATATTCAAATCCCATTTGTCACTGCAGTATTAAGTTGTTGTTTTTCGGCGTAGCTGTCTAAGATCACTTTTTACCTAGATTTCTTGCGATAATTATGCAGCGGGAAAATTGAATGCCAATAGAATTGGGCAAATTTTCTAATTTGAGGAAATGCAAACATCAAACAATGGTTTAACGTATACCAATAACTGTTTACATAATTGTTTACATAAGCGGTTAAAATGAAGTTATAAACATATCCTCGACATATACTCTAGAACTGGGGCTAATTATGAACGTATTTTCTCATTGTATGCCATAACCAGAATGCTATATTCATTCACGTAACGAAATAACTATTTTGTTTAGCCTACATTTATATAAGCATTACACTCTATAAATAGCAACTGTGCAATGTTCCCATGCATAAATCCCACTCACAGAGTTGCCGTTCCATGTAGCCCATTGATTCTAGCGAGTTCATCGCATTCCAGAAACAGTAGTGGCATTCTAAAAATAGCGCGCGTAGCTAGCAACGGCTGTATAGCTGTGTTAATATACTCGTACATGCACCAATAATAGCGTTCAGAGAATCATAAACCTAAAAATTTCAATAAATGTAGAATTTATATTATAAACTTACTGTTAATTTGATTTATAATTGTGGTTACGATTTATTAACGATTATTTATAATTGCATCTTTCTATCAACTTCTCCAGTAGATGTTATTTAAAATCTGTAAAAAGATGCTACATTTTCTATAGATAAAATGTTATGAAAGAAGATTCGGAATATGTCGAATTGTTATTCGCGTAGCATGAATACACAATTTGCAATACTAATTATACAAAGGAACCCTTGATATATCATATTTTTACTGATATAATTTAAAATCGTCATAGTCTAATGAATTTTTATGTTTGCGTTATCAAAAATAAAGTATTAACATTTCAAAAATCGCTGAATGTTCCCTGACTATTGCTTTTTATTGGGATACAGGGTATCCATGCTTATTTGACTTCAAATCGTTATTATATTAGATAACTAACATGAATGGTATATTACCGGTACTATAAATAACTATATAGACTCGTCTGATACATAATAATTTTAATTCATTCCCGAAATTATTTTCTTACATTGTTAATTTGTAAAATTGGCTTGACACATTCAGATAACAATTATGTTAACCTAAATTATTTTGGTTATTCATATATCACTGGTGGAAACATGGAATTGTATGATTGGTTTATTCACGGCATAGATATTAATTATAATGTTATTTAATTTTTAAATTTATAAATTTATCACAAATTAACTTTTGGGTCCGAGAAGTTTTCTTATAGTGTCCGAAACATCTGGGGTCCAATATGTCCCCTAATATTGGTGGGGACCAAAAAATCTGGGATCTGAGAAGTCACGTAACCGATCATCCTGGCCGTCTGTTTAGGTAATTTTTAAATGACATCTCAATATTAATTTCAACGCCGATTGTCTTTTTTAAAGGCATTTCTTGTTTCTATTTTAGTAACATTGACCAGACATTCAAGTTACTTTTTGAGTTAAAGCAGTACTAAACTGACAGAGGGCAATCATATAGTCTATTCTGTGTACCAAGTTTCATGATCATATGTTTTGTTCTTTTCTTATTACAGTATTAAGTTTATTTCTATTTTAAGTAACAGTCACGTGACCTTTGACCTTTGGTGAAAAATAAAGGGTCGTGTACAATCCTCACCTTGCTCTTTCTATGTATACAAAGTTTCATCAAAGTATCTTCAGTAATTTTTGAGTTATCTCAGGATCCAGGTTTTGGGGACCGGACAGACAGACAGAGTGAGACCAACGGACAAACAGACAGACAGACGCACACAGATGGAGGGCAAACCCATAGTCCAATCTGTGTACCAAGTTTCATGAAGTTTTATGATCATATCTTATGCACTTTTCAAAATATTACAGTATTAAGTGTATTTCTATTTTTAGTAACAGTCATGTGACCTTTGACCTCTGGTGAAAAATAAAAGGTCGTGCATAATTCTCACATTGCTGTTGCTACGTATACAAAGTTTCTTCAAAGTGTCTTCAGTACTTTCCGAGTTATCACAGGATCCAGGTTTTGGGGACGGACAGACAGACGGTTCTAATACGCTAGCGTCAGATATTCGCTACGGTAATGGACGCTTAGAGACTCTTATTAAAGCATCTCCTAAGATCGTAGTAAGATTCTGGAATAGTTATCACGGTGAACCTATAAGCATAACAATGCTGTGTACATAATCGAGGCACCATTTAGTAAGCAAACGAAGAGAGTGCGTAGTAAGTAATATGGCGATAAACTGTGCATGCAACGTGAACAATGGTTCAATGTCGTGGTCCATCGTGTATATTTGTGAGTTGATACCTCAATGTAAAATATATTACATTCAATTTTCATGTATAAGTCAGTAACAATTCAGTGGCGTCGCGGCTGGGGCGGCAGGAGTGGCGAGCGCCGCCCCCATAATTGGAGCAACAACGGAATGGTCCAATATCAGATACATATTTTTTTTAATGAAATATTTGAATTGATTTCGCGCAAATGCATTGGGGCGGCCAAAAAATAAATAACGACACTCAGTTTCCAAAGTGAAGGTGAACTCCACTGTACCCTGCAATTCATGGCCTCACTATCCTTATTGGCACACGCAACTATCTAGTAACTACCTTTTACATGACCGACGAGTGCGATTAGCTACTGGTATATGAAAACTACTAAATGTTGACAGTGTTACATGAAAACAAAAAAAAAGTTTACTTCTATAAATACTAGTATATGGGACAAACAGAGCAGTAAATGTTGGCCACTTCTTTGATGACATATCGATGTAAAGATTCCTATTCAATATCATATGGCTTTACATTTCCCAGGTCCATTTGGTTAACGTCACACAAAATAGGTTCGTTCAACGCACAGTAAAAGAACCAAATTTGGTTACACATACTTGTCTACGCACTTAATATATCCGGTGCAAAGAAAGAAGTCGCGGCAAACGTATATGCATGTGTGTATTGTGTAGCCTATGAGGACATTTAGCACCAAAGCCGCATTATAATGTGGACTGTAGACCCCGCATCTGTCCTCTCACCGTTACCTAATGTACGTTTAGAGAAACATCATTAGTTTCCAGTGTAGAATCATATCTGCAATTTCCAGCTATTTTAGTTTTACTGAAATAATTTTTTTTATTTTTGTGTGGCGTTGCGCCGGGCAGGATTTGGACACGGGTTGCTCAGGTCAGAAGAGTGTGTGTCAAGCGCTGCGCTGGCTGGACCGTATCGTCTCACAGTTTATGCGAAGAAGAGGTACAAGAGAGGCAGCCCCCTCAGTGAGCATCCAGAAACGACGAAAGACACCAAACTATTCGACCAGCCGGGTTTTCAGACGTACCAACATGCATGACATTTTGTTGACATTATTTTGTGTTGTTATTAGCCCATCTGAGTACCTGTTGTTGAATTTTATCGTGTAATTATGCTTGATCATAACTTATTAAACTCATAGAAATGGCGACATTGTTGTTCGTACTTAGAAAACATACATGGCCGAATCGTCCCTTATGCGCATTAGCTGTCTGCCGCCCCAATGTTTAATACCGCACAACGCGCCTGCCATTATGGTCTCATTGAACCTAATTTCTATGGCTTGGATTGAATTAATGGTAAGACTAGCATCAAATCGACCAGTGAAAACACTTCTTACATAATTATGAACTGTTATTGTGTAGGCTTATATGTATATTAAGTGACTTAAAGTGATTATTTATTCATAAAAACAGGACTTATTGTCTTGTCTGACCCTCGCCCAGCTAAGCACCACACCAAATAAAACAATTAATAAATATTACATGTCAATAAAATTCAATAACTGGTAATTGCTACAAACATTTAATAAACAGTTCTACATCTTATCCTAGAGAGCAGTATTGCGCAATGGGTTTAACATGGCACATAAACTATTCATGTCTGTAACCGATTCTAAATTTAGGTAATAAACGCCCTAATCTGTTCAGATTAGTTAATATAAACAAGAAATGTCTTTTATAAAGGACAATCAGCGTTGACATTAATATTTTCGGCGTTGACATTAATATTAAGATATTATATTTACCCCTTAACATAATATAAGAGTGCCAAGATGATCGGTTACGTGGCTTCTCGGACCCCAGATGTTTCGGTCCCCACTTAGACAAGGCGACTTCTCGAACCCCAGATTTTTTTAGCACCATAAGAAAACGTCTCAGATTCCAAAATTAATGTGTGCTTAAATAATATTTGTACCGTGAATAAAGCGATCATACCGCCCCATGTTTTCACCAGTGATACATGAATAACCTAAATAATTTACGTTATTATATTAATTTGTCAGTCACATTCACAAATTAACAATGTGCAAAAATGATTGCGGAAATGAATGAAAATTATTTTGTATCAGACACGTATAGTTATTCAGATCTTAAGTAATATTCCCAACCTTCATCTTGAAGTTATCTATGCATAATACATACACATTTCGAAGTAAATTAATCATTTATACTGTGTATCCTAATGAAAAGCAATCTTCAGAGAACATTCAGAGCATTTGAAATAATGATGACTTCCATTTTTGATAACATAAACATAAAATTTCATTACACTATTGGTGATTTAAAATTACATTGGCTAGGAATATGATGTATCAATGGTTTCTGTGTATAATTGGTATCCCAAATAATGTATCAATGCTACGTAAATGAAGTAACAGTAACACGAATAAGATTTTGACGTATTCCGATATACATTGCACCACATTTTATTTATTGAAAGATATAGATCTTTTTATAGGTTGATTAACATCTACTGGAGAAGTTGATAGAAATGTACAATTCTATTATATTCTTAATAGAACGCAGCCACCATTCAATTTCAAATTAACATGCACAGTAAGTTGATAAACATAAATTCCTTATTTATTGAAATATTCGCCCTTATGATTCTCTGGACGCGAATTGATAAATGTATATTATAACAGCTATACACCGGCAGCTAAACGCGGGCTATTTTAGAATGATTGTGAGTGTATTGAACTCGCTAGAATCAATTGTTATTTATCGAGCTAGCCGCTAGGCTAAGCAAAACAGTGGATTAATTCTGAGAACAAAATATAATATTCTGTTCTTGTCATACAATGAGAAAATATGCTCATTAATATGTTCAGTTCTAGAGTGTATGTCGAAAATATGTTTATAACTTTATTTTAACCGCTTATGTAAACAATTAAGTACATTTTAATCCCCCAAAGTATGCAACAGTTGTTGGTATACATTAAACCATTGTTGTAAGTTTGCATTCCCTAAAAATAGAGAATTTGCCAAATTCTATTGGCATTCAATTTTACCGCTGCATAATTATCGCAAGAAATCTAGGTAAAAAGTGATCTTAGACAGCTACGCCGAAAAATAATGTAATTATTTAAATATTAACACAGACCTGATGCATAAATATTATCCGTTTTGTATTCTTGTATCTATATCAAAGCTATCTTTTTCAAAATGGAAGAAGCTAATTTAGTATTCTTAGCAAAGACCTCTTGACTTCACAAGTTTTGAATATTACAAGATGTTCATGCAAAAGAAGCTCCGGTAATTAATGTTTATGGGTCCCTGGTAATTCCCCTATCAATATTACTCTAGGCTGCAGCTAGGAGCTGGCACCAAGACCAGGATTGTATCATTAAATAATTTAGAAAACTCAGACTTACTTATTTGACCCAAGGGGAAATCAATGTGTTTTACAAATATGAACATGCAAAACACAGGAATCTTTGTCAATTCCAATGTCTTTGTTCACGTTTGTTTAGTATCACAGTCAATAACAAGCGAACAATCAATTCACACACATATATTGGGCCATCCCAATTCACACACATATATTGGGCCATCCCAATTCACACACATATATTGGGCCATCCCAATTCACACACGTATATTGGGCCATCCCAATTCACACACGTATATTGGGCCATCCCAATTCACACACATATATTGGGCCATCCCAATTCACACACATATTGGGCCATCCCAATTCACACACATATATTGGGCCATCCATTCAGATGTTACTGTTCCTTGTTTTTTTTTCAAACGTTAAAGTTCTTGCACATCTAATATAGATGAGATACAGATTTCCTTAAAGAATTTGTAATTATTTGTCTATTAAAAAAAAATCACATTGCATCCTTGACAACAGCGATTCCAGCTGTCAGACGGCATTTGTCACCATTACCGTAGTGATCTAGGGACTGTCATTGCTTCTCCTTGTCTCTTGCAAGTCTTCGTGAGTATTTATGCAGATTGTGTTTTTTTCGGATCAGGCTGCCTTTCGATAATCATTCTTTAAATTGATTGCCTCGCATCATATTGCATGGATGTGGAGGATGAAGTGAGAACGGATCATAATTACGCGTGTTGGGAACAGATTACATGATTGATAGGCCGTACCGAGTCCGGGCATTGCATGTTGGAACCGTCATGCATGCCTTGTCGAAGCCAATTTCCGGCAGCCGTTTGGTCATGATGGCCTGTCACCTATACGTCCTTTGAGGGGATCAATTACCCTCTCAATCATAGCAATTACTGCATTTCATATTTATAGGATTATTAATGGCCTCGCTCCTTGTTTCATTATGGAACACATTTGAATTTCTGCTGCTGGGACTACCATTAAGTTTTATGGTTGTTCCACTGCAGTTATCTTGGTCAATTTGTGCTAATTAATTTATGCAGTTGACATAATTGAATATTTATCTGATTGAATTTCCAGGGATATTATGGAAAATTATACACAGATATAACGAATTGATATGAGGCAGTTATGATGTAATTATAAGTGCTGTTCATTTTGGCACCTGACTATCTGTACAATAATTGTAATGGTCTGGTTGCACAAGTTACTGACATCTGACCCTATCTTAAGGAAAAGTTGGCCAGGGGGTTTATTTGATTTTTTTATCTTCAGTGAAATGCAACTGATTTCATCTATTTCTAAAGGTTTGCTGTCAACCAATGGTATATTAAATGAACTATTTCTGTTTTTCTGATAACTTTGTCTGATAAGTATTAAATACATTTAAAAATAAGAGTTTGTATTTGGCTTATCAATGTCACATTCTGACAAAATTTTACATTGAAAAGGTAAAAATATATATTAAAAGTGATCCAAACTACATTTTTTAAAGTGGTCAAACTACATTTTATACTGTCAATTCCAGAATTTCCTTTTAGAGCTGTCCTTCTAAAGTCGACCAAACAATTAGAAATAAAACTACTGCAACAGATGATCAAGGCCTTGCAATATAATTCACAGAAAGATTAAAGGGACTATGTCAACGAAAAAGTGACCGCCTTCAACAGTTTTAATGATATTATGTTCAAGAAATGAGCAATACAAAGACGTATACAATAAATAATGTATTAATAATTTACTACATTATGATAATTTTGTAAAAAAACCACTAAGAAAAATACTTGAAAAAAGAAAACCGAGTTGGTATCGGAACTCAGGACGATGGAGTGGTAAGAATAAATGACATAAGACAGCGCTGTAACCAACTGCGCTATTCTGACTTGTTAAAATGAAGTATGGTTGTATAAAATCTGACGTCAAAGTGTTAACAAGAAAAGGGCCAAACAAATCCAAATTATATAATGATTTTTTTTCTCAGTATGCATAAATTCTTTTTCCATTATATGTACATTATTGTGACCTTTATTATATGCCAATATTAATATGAAATTTTCAGAATTTTTACTGCAATTGCTCCTTTTGGGCCTTTTTTCGTTGACATAGTCCCGTTAAATCCTGTATACTAGGATTTAGGAACAATGTATACAATAAAGTAGCATTAATTTACTTCTTCCAATAGTTAGAAAACACAACAACACACAATTTACAAATGTGATCATTAAACACCTAAGCCCCATGGGCGAATAAGTGACTTTAATTAATTTAATTGCACTCTGAGTCACAGAAACAATGTTATTTTATTGCCATGTTAACTCCAGATGATTGAATATTTGCAGTATAGAACTGGTCCTGTTAAACAGAATTGATTGGACAAAGATTGCATTTTTGTAGGGACTCCAGTTTAATAATCATTAGACTGGTTCACAATTGTCACCACACCAATCTCACCTGGAAGCATTGCTGCATTGCATTGCTGTGTGACTGATGTTTAACCCCTTTACAGTTAGGCAAAAAAAACAATTTATGTGTTTTGGGCATCGGTCTCAAAAAAGTTAGGTAGGGTCGGGATTGAGATGTTTTTTTTCGGCGTAGCTGTCTAATATCACTTTTGACCTAGATTTCTTGGCGATAATTTTATGCAGCGGGAAAATTGAATGCCAATAAAATTGGGCAAATTTTATAATTTTAGAGGAATTCAAACTTACAACATTAGTTTGATGTCTACCAATAACTGTTGCATACTTTTGGGGATTAAAATTGTTTACGTAAGCGGTTAAAATAAAGTTATAAACATATCTTCGACATACACTCTAAAACTGAACATAATTATGAACAATTTTATTCATTGAATGTCATGAACAGAATGTAATATTCATTTACATAATGAAATAACTATTTTGTTTAGCCTAACGACACGCTTTATAAATAGCAATTCTATTCTAGTGAGTTCAACAAACTCCAGGTCATTCTAAAAATAGCGCGCGTTTGGCAGCTGGAGTATAGAGTCTGGATTGGTTGCCCTTTTGTAAATATTATGATAGAAGCTTGGTACCAGACTGGTGTATAGCTGTGTTACATGCATCAATTAGCGTCCAGAGAATCATAAGCTCGAATATTTCAATAAATGGAGAATTTATGTTTATAAACTTACCAGTATGTTTATTTGAATTTAAATTGTGGTTGCGTTTTATTAGAATTGCACATTTGTATCAACTTCTCCATTTTTGATACCACAAACAAAATATTTCATACGACTATATGACGATTTTAAATTATATTCGGTAGGAATATTACTGATTCTATAAAAGTATGTTACATATTTTAATAATACAAGGTGGTGAAAGAAGTCTCGGAATACGTCGATATGTTATTCATGTTACTTTTACTTCGCGTAGCATGAGTACATTATTTGCAAAACTAATTCTACACAGAAACCCAGATATATTCCTACCGAATATAAATTTACATCACCATAGTCTTATGAAATTTTATGTTGTGTTATCAAAAATGAAGTCACTATTATTTTTAATGCGCTGAATGTTCCCTGAAGATTGCTTTTCAGTATAGGATACACAGTATAAATGATTCTTTGACTTCGAAAGGTTTTTGTATTAGATAACTTTAGAGATGAATGTAGGGTATATTATTAGAGACGTTCGCAACCTTTTTTTTCAATGACATATTTTCTTAAAAACTTGCACAAAAATGCGTCAATGTATCCTAAAACTAAAACAGTCTTAAAAAATAGGGATCACCATCCTTGTTCCGGATATATTGGGTTTTTAATACGGTACCTGTCGAAGCCCTTTTTTCAGTTTGTGTGATTACCAGTGTGGAATTATATAATTCGTTCATTTTCAAACAAGGATGGTGGTTTTTTAATGCATCTTTTTTAAATGTTTCGTTTGGCAATATACAAGTCAGTTTAATGATAAAATGTACTTAATTAATGGACGCTTAGCTAGGTTAATTGTTCATTAAATATGCCCTGCGAAATCATCAATAAATAATCGAATATACAAATATCTTTTGTTCCAAACAACAGCTTTTGTTAAAAGATCCCATACACTTGTGTCATTGTATACTGAAACTAAAACAGTCTTAAACAATAGGGGTCACCGGCCTTGTTCTGGAAATATTGGGTTTTGAATAGCGTACCTATCGAAGCCCCTTTTTTCAGTTTGAATATTTATCAATGTTTAAAGTATATAGGATAATTTTTTCAAACAAGGTTACGGTTCTTTCAACTGATATATTTTACATGCTTTTGTTTGGCAAAATACAAGTGTAAGTTGATTATAAAAACGCCTACATTTGCTGCTAAAATAATGAATTTGACTGGACATTTAAGTGTGTCAAATGGGAACTAATGATGCTATCGAAAACTTCATATTTTATCAAATGCATATTTTGTTTCAAACGACATATTTCGCACATACATGCATCAAAGTATACTTACCCCAAAACATTAATAAAAAGGATGCCTTACCGAACTTGTTTAGGAAATATTGGATTTCAAATAGGGTACCTGTGTAGCCTTTTTCTTGTTTCGTTTTAAAATGGTTTACATAAACAACGTATCAGTTACCAAAATAGCATGGAGATATTTAATGGATCATTTCTGAACAGATTTGTTTGAAAATTCATTACATAAGTGTGTTTTTGATTATTAAATATGCTTTATGAACTTTTACTATTAAAACAATTTATTTTGAATGGACATTAGAGATGAAATTAGTATATTGTAACCTATTAACAATAAAGAAAAAATGAAGCAAAAGGAGAAAATCACCCAATTATTTTCTTTTTGTTGCGAACGTCTTTAATAATAACTACACTCATCTGATACAAAATAGTTTTCACTCATTCCCGCAATTATTTTCTTACATTGTTTATTTGTTAAATTTGCCTAACAAATAACCATTATGTTAACGTAAATTATTTAGGTTATTAATGTATCACTGGTAAAAGCATGGGGCGGTATGATCGGTTTAATAACATTACAATAAGTAATAATGATTGAATTCATCTTAAATTAATATTGGGGTTCGAAAAGTTGTCTTCTGGTGTCCGAAATATCTCGGGATCCGAGAAGTCTTCTTATATAGGTGGGGACCGAAAAATCTGGGGTCCGAGAAGTCACGTAACCGATCATCTTGGCCCATTTGTATTATGTTTATGGTAAAACTGATATATCAATATTAATTTTAACGCCGATTGTCTTTTTTAAAGACATTTCTTGTTTAACTTAATTTTAAAGACACATTTTGGTTACAAAACATTGAGAATTATCTAAAATCTGATGAATACGGATTTCACGGAAAACAATCGTCGCTAAAAACTTTTGGTTCGGGGGGGTTTCGGTAGGTGGGGTCGGGTTGCCTGAATCACAGAAATTTTTATTTTTGGCCTTAGCTCTGTTTGCCCTGAGAGGGGTTGGATGTGAAATCAGCAGGATGAGTGATGGCTTCATTGTTGTGGTCCTCTGTATGACTAATCACCATCTGTGATTGTTGTCAGCTGCCAGCATCCATGCTGTATTGATTTCAATTTGAACCAGAAACTTAAACTTAAGAAAAAAGGGAGTTAAAGGATGCTGAAAATAATTTAACCTAACTGGAGTTATTGAAAACATATTGGATTTAAAGTACCCTTGATAAGTTTGTTTAATTTACTAAATATGAACATATTTTGGTAATATTTGGTTTACAAACATTTCTTTTATGATTATACTGACACATACTTAACATATTAATAACTTCATTATAAGTTCATAGTACAAATAGCTCCTTTTTTGCTGCTAAGAAATACGTTCTCAGAAAGTATATTGATAAATACCACAATGCTGCAGTAGAAATTTAATTTGTGAAAACTCTTCTCAGACAGAATGTGTTCATAGTATTTGAAACTGAAATAATTTTGTACAAAATTTGATTTGAACAGATTTGTGTACTGAATCCATTTTGGATTAAAGTAAGATTGGACAAACCCCAAACAATAGATATTGACTAACAATTCCAAGACAGTGACCCTAGATTTAATCAAATTCTGATTGGATGTCTTATTTACTTTGCTAAGGATGTGACTTGTTGCATGTTTGTTTGTTGGCAATTTCTCAATGCCTGATAATAATAACTATTTTCTCCACCATGCTTCAGCTATGCTCTACAGTGATGCAGTTCTGTGTAGTAGGTGGCAAAATGTTGGATTCTTTTCTATAATCAAATATTGTGCATAAAAAAATATATATGAGGGGCGTTGTGGGAAAACCGGACTTAATGCATGTGCGTAAAGTGTCGTCCCGGATTAGCCTGTGCAGTCCGCACAGGCTAATCCGGGACAGCACTTTCTGCTTTTATGGTATTTTCTGTTTCAAGAAAGTCTCTTCTAAATATAAATTCACTGTAGGCGGAAAGTGCCGTCCTGGATTAGCCTGTGCGGACTGCACAGGCTGATCCGGGACGACACTTCACGCACATGCATTTAGCCCGGTTTTCCCACGTCATGCCTCTAATATATATAGCAGGGCTCTTGCTAGAGGGCGACTTGGGCGAAGATTGCTTTTTCTTGTCAGACTGTGCTAGGTCAAAACCGTAACCACGTTTCTTGTCAGACTGTGCTAGGTCAAAACCGTAACCACTTTTCTTGTCAGACTGTGCTAGGTCAAAACCGTAACCACTTTGCTGAAAATTGTATATTATATATAGTCACTTGTTTTTTGAAGGACCTTCAGTTGTTAATAAGTTGTTAATAAGAGTTTCTCTATAATATCTATCATGTGCTCATTGGCATTTTAAGCATTAAACTGCAATTAAATGAAACTATGATTATTCTGTATGTAATTCATCATCGGTTTTTGTACACAGAAATATGCAGCTGGAGTTCCATTGGCTTTTCTATTGATATACATTACTATATGAAGTGTTATTGATTTTACCAAGTAAAACTATTGTTAAAAAAAAACAACAAAACAAAACAACCACATTTGCAAATTGGATTGAACAAATGAACTTCCTGTTAGTCCACACCAAACAGACATTGAAGACCCCATGAAGGTTGACATTTTGTTGCCAGTGGAGCCGGTAAGGGGGGTCAATATATTGGAGCCTGATCTGTGACTATTGGTGGCTGGAGGGTTGTGATTATTGTGTGTGAATGAGTGTGTGCTGATATCTGCTGGAAACACATGGCATTCAGTGACACAAAGAGCAGTATGTGAGTGAATGTGACACCATTGGGATTTGACAAAAATGTGGAAGTGTTTTATCTGATGTACTAATTCATTGATTTTGAAAGTTTAGATGAGATTCAATGTTACACAGTGTATTTTTGTTTGAAAATGGACTATTAACATTATTCTACCATGGACATACAATTATAACACTCACTGACTTTCAGGTTTGTTTTTGTGACTATTGTACCACATCCTTCGTAAGTTTGTACCAAGTCATAGCATATTATAGCAAGTCTTAAAGTTGTGGTTAAAATTCTAGCCAAATACTGAGATAATTCAAATAAATTATTCCATGATGTTTGTATGGGTAGCTACTGCTCCAGATTTTAAGTAATTAAGTGAAAACCATGACAAAGTTAATGTGTATAGGCTTTAACATGTCTGAGCAGCAATAATGCTTTGCAAGGATCCTAGAATACTTTGTGGCTCTGTACAAAGTCTTTGTAGACTCTGGAGTAAAAATTTTAATGAACCCAAACTGCTAAGCTGCTGGGATAAATGTCCATCTGTAACATATTAATATTGCAACCAAATGCTAGATACTGGGAAAACATAAATTATGTTCACCAAAAGAAAATGATACCATGTACATTAAGTAAAGATCTAGGATCAAAAAAGGTAAAGGGTGCTGCTAAAAAGGAGCAAGGTGGAAAACTGTACCAGTTTGTTGACATTTTCCTTTTATTTCGCAAATGGAGGGTTTCATGAGTTTAATGCTTCTGATTAAGGTTTTTAAGCATAGTCTGTTTATTTGTCATTGAATATTTGCAAACATATGTTGATATTCAAAAGATATTCAACATTTCTGTCTTGACCAGATACTTGTAAGCCCTATGCAAACATTGAGCTACTTCTTATATGGGCAATGTTTGCTGACGGGCTGTACCGGGGAACAACCATTTCTGTGGTGGAAAGTTTTCCTTCTTGGTCTATATTGTTCCGACAGGATTTTGATCACTACTTTCACGTCCCGAAATTAGATAGTTATTGTCAACGGATTGCAATAAAAGTTACATACCTGGACAGATAAACCATTCCGAATTAATGTTCCATAAATATTTGTATGAAAACACTTTCATTTTGCATGCCTGAGCCATTTAAACCTGCACACTATTGCATTTTAAAATAATCTCACTGTCCTCCACTGTGTAAACTTGAATCGATATTCTGCTTCGCTGAATGGATTGCGTCATTTCGATTGGTCTCTCGATTCTATCAACAACTACATTCGTCATCCGAAGTTTAAGTCGGAATTAAACGCATGTCCTAGGTAAATTTCGGCACATGTTAATCAGTTTAGGTGTTGTTTTAGTAAAATACGTTGATATATAACTTAATTGTCGCAAATAATGGAAATTTATGAAAATTAAAACTTTTAGGTTTCCACCACATAAATGAGACGTTCCAGCGAATTTAGCCCTATATAAAAAGTAACGTCTCATGAATTAAACTAGGTGCAGCACCCTGCTATTGGTGCAGCACCCTGCTATTAGTGCAGCAGCACCCTGCTATCGGTGCAGCACCCTGCTATCGGTGCAGCACCCTGCTATTTCGCTCTAGATCTTTCCCTAAGTACATGTACATGTATACATCATGAATGTTTGGTTGTTTTTTAAACAACAACCAGCACAACAAAAGCACATGAGCTTCCATATAAAATATTTGCCATAGTAGTTTATGGCCATGTTTTCACATCAGACTTTTGTTTTATGGTACTTAATAAAATATGCCACCCATGTGGCCAAACAACAATTAACAATAGTGTTGTATTTTATTAGAAACATATCTACACATGTTAGCATTCGAATAAATCATGTCTGATGCCCATTAAAATGTCATCTACAAATTGTCAGGGAAATGCCTTCTTATTATTTCAGAGTATAATTAAATTTTCTAATCATATACTTTTTGTCGACATTGTTATAACATGTTTCCTTAGAAGAGAAGACATTGTTCTAACAAGAGACATTTAGGTATAAACTAATTTAATGCTTCGGTGCAAAAATGTTTCCTGATGTTGGCTGTTCCAAATAACTGTAATGGACCCCAGGAAAGCAGAATTATAGGTGAATATAATTAACGGCTTTCTAGAAAACTTGTTTACAGTTGCTATAGTCTAAAGCATAATTTACACATTTTAGACATAACAAAAAATAAAATAAAAAGCTGGATTATTTGGCTGAGTTGTATGCATTTCACCTTGTATGTGAGTTGTACACTGCAGTTGTATGTATTTCACATTATATGTGAGTTGTACACTGCAGTTGTATGCATTTCACCTTGTATGTGAGTTGTACACAGCAGTTGTATGCATTTCACCTTGTATGTGAGTTGTACACAGCAGTTGTATGCATTTCACCTTATATGTGAGTTGTACACTGCAGTTGTATGCATTTCGCCTTATATGTGAATTGTACACCGCAGTTGTATGCATTTCACCTTATTTGTGAGTTGTACACTGCAGTTGTATGTATTTCACGTTGTATGTGAGTTGTACTCTGCAATTGGTTGCATTTCACCTTATATGTGAGTTGTACACTGCAGTTGTATGCATTTCATCCTGTATGTGAATTGTACACTGCAGTTGTATGCATTTCACCTTATATGTGAGTTGTAAACTGCAGTTGTATGCATTTCACCTTATTTGTGATTTGTACACTGCAGTTGTATGCATTTCACCTTCTTTGTGAGTTGTACACTGCAGTTCTATGTATTTCTCCTTGTATGTGAGTTGTACACTGCAGTTGTATGCATTTCACCTTGTATGTGAGTTGTACACTGCAGTTGTATGCATTTCACCTTATATGTGAGTTGTACACTGCAGTTGTATGCATTTCACCTTATATGTGAGTAGTACACTGCAGTTGTATGTATTTCACCTTATATGTGAGTTGTACACTGCAGGTGTATGTATTTCACCTTATATGTGAGTTGTACACTGCAGTTGTATATATTTCACCTTATATGTGAGTTGTACACTGCAGTTATATGCATTTCACCTTATATGTGAGTTGTACACTGCAATTGTATGTATTTCACAATATATGTGAGTTGTACACTGCAGTTGTATGCGTTTCACCTTATATGTGAGTTGTACACTGCAATTGTATGTATTTCACAATATATGTGAGTTGTACACTTAAGTGGTATACACAGTGGACTTTTTCATTATACACTCATAATAAGAGAAATAATAATGGAAATTGCAGTATGATTCAATCTTAGTCCCAACTTTTGATATGTCTTAAAAAATAAGGCAGGGGTGCTGGGACATGAGGCAGGGGTGCTGGGACATGAGGCAGGGGTGCTGGGACACACCCCAGTCTTCACATTATGCAGTTTCTGCACGGAAGGACCTCATAAATTATGAAACACACACACACTCATCTGTTACTCATAAGTTCCATGCTTTCATCACCAGTGTGGTGGTGGTAGAGGTGGTGAAATCTGCAGCAGATCAATCATTCACTGTCATCACCATTGAAAACTGATCTTTTGTGTCTTGAGTGGGCATCTAATAGCTAGCGGGCCTCTAATAGCTAGCGGGCCTCTAATAGCTAACTTCCATGGTGTATGTCGTTTGTTCAGCACAGAGTTGGCAGTGCTGATGATCTGGTTTTGCTCATATAAAATACATTCGATAATATATAAATATCATATGGCAGCCTGTGTGACATTGATATTGTTAACCCGAGCACAGATTGTCATCCGAGGCGAATGCCGAGTGGTGACATTCTGTTTCGAGGGTTGACAAATCAATGACACACACGCTGCCATTTGATATTTATTTTATTATACTGAACAAAATTGAGTAAAAAAAGTCACATGCTTAATTCTGCCCATCAAGATTAAACAATGCCTAAATCTTCTTTAACCTTTAGAAATACTTGCAAACTATTTTTGTGACAATTAACTTTGAAGAGAATCGCTTGTTTACAAATTGAATAGTGATGTCGTGACAAGGGAGACAATCTATTCCTGTGGCTAAAAACTGACGCAGTTATTTGCCCTTATATGACATTCAAAATGTCAGCGCGGTCACATGACCTGACAGTTACTTTCGCTTGGTCACGTGTCAAAAAGGTTGAAATGTTTTTGACAGTCAAAATATCTCTTTCTCGGGTAAATGGTAATTTATCATTGTAGGCAAAAGTGAGGTATAATAACATATCAATATCATACAGTTAAGTTGCTTCAGAAAAAAACTTCATTATTGCTGCTACTGAGTGGCTTATATTTATGAGTAAAATACGTTTGAAGAAATGGACAAGTTCTCATATTTAAGCATGCTCATGTATTATGGCACCCTATGATATATCAGCACTGGTAGTTTTCTTGTTAAAATGTTCAACACACTATTATCTGATATGTTTGGCCAACTCACAGTGTCACCTGTTGTTGTCTGTAGTTGGCCCATCTGCACAATGGGGCTGTGGCCCTGTGTGACCTTGGTGACCCCTGTTTATCTGTCTGCTGATAGGCCTGCATTTCTGTAGGGCCACTAATTGTTTGGCTGTGATCCTCAGATGTCTTTGACCCATGTCTGTTCTTGTTCTTTCAAGGGTCATAAATCACTGGCACCCCAATAATTGCTTTGTGGTACCCAAATGCTGCTGGATGACTGTGTGCAGGCTATAATTAGTGGGTTAAACAGAGACTAAATCCTTTTTTGTAAGATAAATCATAATAGCTATGTCCCATGCACAGTTTCCTAAGGATTAATACTTTAAAACTAAGTGTATGATCATCAATGTGGGAAAATTTTATTGTAGGTTGCTTTGGCTTTTAAGTCTTGTATTTTTGTTTTGTTTTGCATTTTCTTATTGTTTCGTAGTTTATACGATGTAAGATAATTATATTGTTATTTTCTGTGTGGATTTGTTTTTTGTGTTAAAGGTAGTAATTAGTCCAGACATTTTTTTATGTGTCTCTAATTCTTCAGAGAGTTTTTTGGGTGGTTGTGACTCCCTTGTCAGAGGAACCATTCTGTGCAAATAAAAACTGGGATACATCAATTAATGAAGCAGGAATGTTCCTGTTTATGACTTTGCCAATTATACACCAGAAGCTTCTGTAGTTGTGTGACATGTTGATGGGGCAGCATCCTAGATAGTCCTCTAACTGCTTGCAGCATTTTAACTGGGGCCATTTCAGTAATAAACAAATGCTCTACTTTTCAAAAATGTTTATGTTCGAGTTCAAGGGGCATATCAACAGTATTTCACGTAAATATAAACACGGTGATGATAAAAGAAGATAGTTTCCTATTATTCTCGATATATTTTTGAGTAGCAAAATGCAATGATGGTATCGTGAAGAAAAATATATCTAAGGAGAAAATGTGTTATTGGATACACAATTCCTGTTGGATTCAAACTCAAGTCTACGGAATTGTGCAGTTCAATGACTACATTCTTGTGCTATGTAATTGTTTATCGATGGCATGCATCATGTACATTTCATTCATTTGGCTTTTACTACTTATTTTCCTGTGCCCATGAAAGTGTCATCGATGACTATTGTTTATATATTAATACATACATTTGTCAGCTGTTAATATATAGAAACAAGACCATCATATTTAACAAAGCTTCAGTTTGTTTTTTTGGAAATAAACTTTATTTTTGCAAATGTTATTGTCAGCCTGTAACCGTCAACGTGCTGCATTATTAAATTTTAGTTTAGTATTTTATTTATCATTCTGATTTGAAATTCTGTGTATTTGCCGTAAGCTGGGTTATATTTTTCCACTGGAGCACAAATGTTAGTTGAATGTCAGCATAGCAATGATATTTGTTTAAACATTTAAATTTAATTGTTTAATAAATTCAGCTAAGTAAGTATTTTTGTGGTGAAAAACTGGCCAACTAAAAGTGTTATACTTGTAAGTATTTATATGGCATTTTCGATTAGAATTGTAAACTTTAGGTATTAATTGTTTAAATATGTAAAGGCACCTTATATTCAGAGATTGGCAAAATGGACAATTTCCAACATTTTTGTCACAGATTTCAAAAAAAAAAAGCAAAATAGATAATGTCCAAACTTTGTGTTCCAGATTCCATACAGAAAAGTTCATTATATATAATGCAGCAAAACATTCCTGTCAAAGAAATATATTGGAAATAATATCAACCATACAAAGGTCTAAGCCTACCATTATGTACAGACAACTTACTAAGAAGTATGTATATATATTTGAAACTATAATTGTAAGAAACATTTGTAAAGAGGCACAGTGGTGTAATGGATATGGTGTCCACCATGCGATTGGGAGGTCGTGAGTTTGATTTCTACTCCGAGAGTGTTCAAATGAGAAACAAAGTACTGGTGCTACCCAGGAAACATAGAAGTGTCTCAATAAGCCTTAAGCTTTTAACACAATCCAGCTAAAATAAATAGGTTTAAACTAAAATATTATATTTGAGGCATTTCCTTATTGAATCAGTTCTGCTTACAATTAATGAGGTACTATTTAAGCAGAATTTAACTGAATATGATAATTTCTTATTTCCTAAAGCACATGCTATTATTTTCAATAATTGTGCTAATATCCACAGTGTATTTTGCTGTCTTAAGATGTGTTTTTTTCATACCATTACCTTCAAACTAAAGAAAATTATGACTGTTCAGAAATGCGTATTAAGAGAGAAATTTTAAACTAAAATCTTTGGTACTGCATAAAAAATTATAGCACATGTTTATACAACGTCTCAACAAGGAGAATCAATTGTTCATGCATGTGCAGTTCTTTTTTTTTTCAATATTCATAATTGAATGTAGCTGTTGCTGTAGGAAATGGGTCTGTATAAACATAAAATGTTAAATTTGTATTTTTCCATAAATAAAATAGATTTTGTGTATGTTTTATTTTTTTTATGCTGTATTTTTGTGGTTAATGATAGAGACTCGAAATAAAGGGATACAAATCAGACAGTCATTCTTTAATAAGATTCTTTTGAAGCTGTAGAATATATATATATTGGAATTAGGATTGCTTATACAATCGTTTGAAGGTTTTAAAACAAAACTGCTGCAGTATATGGTAAGTGTCAGCATTTTCTGCTTGTCAAACACCAGTGCTTTCCAGTGTGTTGTTTGTAAAAGCCAATTAGTGCAGTTGTGGTGGATGCATTTTATGGTTCTGTTGTCACAAACAAATTGTGTTAACATTAAATCTTCACCAGAATTTCCACAGAGACTGCTAGTTTTCCTTTTTATAATTACAGTTTCTTAAATGATAATTTTGTATTGCCTTTAAATCGAAAATGCTGCATTTTATATGATATCCGAACCCTGATGTTATGGGGGGGGTTTTTAGTGTAGACTTCTGCATTTTGTAAATTAGGCTGGAGTTTGTTTATTATTAGTTTCTCGGATCTGCCGACCTGATTTTTTTTGAAATAGAAACATAAAAAATTGGAACAGTATAAATACATGGTAAAACTAGTAAACATACAAAATTGTAAACATAGTCTATTTCCTCTCACAGTTTTATAATGTAAAAACATAATGAAACATACATGTATTCAATGTAAATCTGGCATGCTGACTTTGCATGCTTGTTTATATCAGCAGCTTGTTAATTTTATATAAGAACCATTCCATTGTATTGTTATTGTCATGTTTAATGTGAAAAAAAAAGTGTTTACCATATTTATGCTATGTTTTTTGCTAATATTTAGAGTCACCAAAAAGAATTATTCCATATCTGCCCGAAAACATAAAATCTGCAATATTGTCATAAAACACGCATTTAAACTACAGACTCATTACTTGTCTCCGATGATGGTTCTCGTTTATTCCTGGATTTCGTTAACTTATGACACATTATTGTATATTGAAGCCTTTATATCTTGTAAATTTATGACACATTATTCTATATTGAAGCCATTATACAACTAACTTATGACACATTATTCTATACTGAAGCCATTATACAACTAATTTATGACACATTATTCTATATTGAAGCCATTATACAACTAATTTATGACACATTATTCTATATTGAAGCCATTATACAACTAATTTATGACACATTATTCTATATTGAAGCCATTATACAACTAACTTATGACACATTATTCTATATTGAAGCCATTATACAACTAATTTATGACACATTATTCTATATTGAAGCCATTATACAACTAATTTATGACATTATTCTATATTGAAGCCATTATACAACTAATTTATGACACGCTGTTGTATATTGAAGCCATTATACAACTAATTTATGACACATTATTCTATATTGAAGCCATTATACAACTAATTTATGACACGCTGTTGTATATTGAAGCCTTACTACAACTTGCTTATTGGCATGTATGGTTCAGCAAACACTTAGCGAGGTTAATTTGACAGACAATAGGGAATTAGAAGCTTGTGAAAACAACTGTCACTACGTGGGAAACATTAAATGATAATGGGTGTTATATGCAAATTAGTATCTGTCCAAAAATATAGCTCGCAATTTAATTCCTTTTCTGAAAGGGTCCCAAAAGATAGGGGCACACAAAATAATTATTTTGTCCAATTTCGAGGGTGTCCGAGAACATAGAGTGTCCGAAAACATAGAATAAATATGGTATTATAGCATTTTTTTATTACAGCTCCAACTGGAAAGTTAACAAAAAAATGTCAGAGAAACTTTAAATATAAAAATCTTTGGCCTTAATCACAGAATACAATTGCCTTGTATGTTATTTTGTAGACTACATCAGTGTTTAAATTATTTCTCAAAATCTCATTTTGAAACTGATACCTCATTTTTACACCAATGTAGAATATGGTTCACATTAATTAAGTAATTGTATCCTGGTTTAATAAAGAAACTTTACATGCA
Organism: Congeria kusceri; assembly: GCA_027627225.1. NCBI lineage: Eukaryota > Metazoa > Mollusca > Bivalvia > Myida > Dreissenidae > Congeria > Congeria kusceri. The sequence goes on along the minus strand of CM051032.1, from coordinate 71,851,805 downwards.
TGATATTCTTGTTTTGCCCTTGTTTCTGCGAAAACAGAGAGAGGATGGTTTATACATTTTGGCCATTCCTCGGTATACTGGTATACTTTATAATGGTGAACTGCTCGTGCATGATGATGGAGGCTTTTTTTTTCAGAATGAATGTTGTGAACGAAGGAGGAATTATACATCTAAAAAAAAAAGAAAAAGAGAAGAAAACAAAATGTAGAAGAAGAATTTGTGTTAACCATCCATTATTACATCGCCAGTGGTAAAATATATCAATCTTCTGCCAAACAAATCATTTGAATCTACTCTGTGTATTGTTGTAGAAAGATGCTGACACATATCTTACAGTCTGTTAAGATGTTCCCATCTTGGATCGATTTATGACTGTTTCTCTGCATAAATTATTTTAAAGGCTCAGGTAGTAAACAGTTTGCCTGGTTTTTAACCAGGTTTTCTAACAGAAGACATCTATCGTATACAGGTTACTGGCTGGTAGGGGAGTCTGCATGACTTCAGTAGTCATATTTCAGAAAGATAACTTAACTGCAAATTAACTGAAAAATTCCAAAATGACAGTGATGACTCAACCAATCTGACTAAAGTGCAAGATCTTCATATTGTAAGATATGATAACGACCTTTACAATGATCCATTCCTGAAATTGTCGATTTCCAAACAAGTTTTTTGTATCTCAACCAATCAGTGTGCTTTCTTTATGCCGTTCGACATTTTTTCAAATCGAGGAACTTTTCACTAGTGGGTAAATAATATATATTTCTATGACTGTTTGTGATCAAATCAGTCAGCAATACTTGGCGTCGTACCCAATCCACGGACATTATTGTGACAATGAGATTTCATACTGGTCTCTCTACGAAACACAAATGTTCTACTTTCACTTCAAGACCCTAAAAGCATGGCTTTAACTGGTTGGCTAAAATGTCACATTCAACAACAAGATTGTGATTACTGTAAATTCGTTTAATTTTGCAGCAGTTCAATTGTGGCATAATTTATGGTGCTTGTAACATAGCCGGAGTGTATAACCCTGCATACATTTTCTTTGCATAATTGTAAACAAATATAGACAAAAACAAAACATGTGTTAATTTAAATTGATTTATTGACATAGACAGTTCTTGTGAAATTTAATCCTGGACATTGGTGCATTTTATAAACTAGTGGTTTTCTTGACAACATATTGAATTGTAATGAATTGGTTTGCGTGGCAACCTACCTCACCAGACCACTCCCTTCAGGTATTTACTGTTTGTGAGCTCAACATGTTTGCTCATAATTCTGTTGCTATCTTTGTTCAGCAAAACAAAAATCACCAAATGTAGTAAAATAGTCTGTAAAAGTAAATATGAATTTAGTCTGTAAAAGTAAATACAAAGTTAGACCGTAAAAGTAAATACAAAGTTAGACCGTAAAAGTAAATACAAAGTTAGACCGTAAAAGTAAATACAAAGTTAGACCGTAAAAGTAAATACAAAGTTAGACCGTAAAAGTAAATACAAAGTTAGACCGTAAAAGTAAATACAAAGTTAGACCGTAAAAGTAAATACAAAGTTAGACCGTAAAAGTAAATACAAAGTTAGACCGTAAAAGTAAATACGAAGCTAGACTGTAAAAGTAAATACAAAGTTAGACTGTAAAAGTAAATACAAAGTAGAGGTTTACAAACTGTTAGATATTATCAGTAGAATATTAGTTTCACTTACTGCTAAACCATTAATAATCATGGGGCACTCATTTTCGTGGATATCGAGGATGGAACGATCCACTAATTTAAGTTTCCAACGAATAAATTATTCTGCTAGCTATGTTTTTCGGCCAAATTTGCGCTCTTAGATGTAGTGCATTTATATCATAATCCATACATACCATAATTTGTTCAGACCAAAACGGGACATTGACAAAAATTGCCGGGACATTTGACATTTGAGTGGGACACCTTTGTATACACTAGCCCGTTTTCACGACATAAAAAAGTTACCGATATTTACTCACAACGACGTTTTTCATTGTTGTCCATAATGTGTAACGTAACACATTTTCAACTATTTAGTAATTATAACATCACGTATGAAAATGCGTATAATAAAATCGAAATTTGAATGCCTATCCGAATTTTACTGTTCACCGGACGTAACACAAGTTCTATTTACAGTTAAGATGCACATGCATTGCATGTAAACTCTGTGTTCTGCTAGAAAAGCGCGGGACAATTATTCCAATATCTACAACGTCATGTCATCTACATGGGTGTATTGACCGCGATATAAAAAAGTTGTGTAGCGTAAAGAACAGTGAAATCTTTACTTTTGTCTAAAACTTTTGTAGCACAAAACAACAAAATTGGGTATCAGTAGATCTATCGTGAATGATGGACAGTACACGTTGTTTCTCGGTCTTTTGTCACCATAAAGATTTCCTTTACAACGACAAGCAGTTACGCGGTATCAATAATTTCATTGTAATTCAGATAGGTTAGTATTGATTTATGACATACAATTACTGTAACCGCCCTCCATGTATAGCACGTTTTTCACGACCCATAGCTGTAATTCGGCTGGTAATCAGAGCGACTGCCAAGAAAAGACGTTGCCATGGGTGGCACGCGCGATATTAGCTGATGACGTCAAACTGTTACACTGTGATGTTGAGCGGGTCGGGTGATTGTTTTTCGCACAATACAGGTGTCAATGACTAGCATTGTAGGCACGAAAATCCGGACCAAACCTGACAATCATGACTGCTCCTTTTTGACACACGGCTGACGGGTATTGTTGTCATAGGGACCAGTTAAGAGATTAACAATGTGAAGTAAATTGTTGGCCTAATATAGCACACTAACATCGATTTTTGTTGTTGACCGGGACAAAATGCATCTGAGCGTGATGCCGGGACAAACCTCGCGAAAGTGGGACAATCTAATCTGCATACACTCCAAATGAGGCTTCAGTGTAATATACTGTGTACCTTATAGACACTTGACATATCCGATTTATCTGCCTATGCAGTAACGCTGTATATGCATTGCTATCTTTTTTCAGATAGACTAGTAAAGATCTATGTGCATAGTAAACACACTCCATGCAAAAAGCATGGACCACATTTTACGACTTCGGTTTTTGGCAGACGACGGGCCCATTGTTTAATTCACACATTTGTAGTCAGACCCTACCTCCCACAGTGACGTGCCGTGTTTATTTCATAACAAGGGTCTATTGCTTAATTGACAGGTCGATAATAGGGCCCACTTACTACGGGGATGCTCCATTTATGACCGTAAGGTGTTACAAACAGAAAACAGCAATACGATTGATGCATTTCTAGATGTTTTTCTTTATAAATAAAATTGAAAATCCACTAATTTAAGTGCCCACGCATTTCTAGATGTTTTTCTTTATAAATAAAATTGAAAATCCACTAATTTAAGTGCCCACGAAATAGTCATTTTTCAACAAACCACGAAATTTCATGCCGACGAATATACATGGTTTTGCAGTATATAATCTTGCATTTCAAACGGAACTTGCTAGTAACAGATGATTTTGTATCTGGTAATATTTAATTGCTTTATGCCCAAAGGGAGACAGCCTGCATAAGTTTCAAAACACCTGAAGATGGAGTTGTTTCCCTTTGCATCTTGTTAGAAAAAGTTGGCTTCAGTGCAGTTGCAAGGCTGAAGAGAGGGTATTTAGGGTTAGAACTTCAGGCTGTGCAAATTATAACACCCTGCTATTTTACTCTAGTTGTTTGTCTATAATTAAAATGTTTAACTGATGTATGTTAGGCTGCGTTGAGCATATTTTGGTTGATAAATAACACTTATTGTTTTGTATTTTTCAGGAATAAACTGCCTGTCATACCCTGCAGAAACATTTACAGACTAAGACTTAGACACACTGTTGGATTGTTTACAAGTGAACCAACTTGCAATTACACATTGAAGCTTCATAGAAGAAACAATGTGATCTCTCAAAAGTAAGTATGATTTTATATTAATCAAAATACATAATTGCATGGAAATGGTCTATTGTCTTGTGGGGGCAGGCTCACAGTGGCTGTAAGACTAAGGTGTAAATCTCTAGTGGGGGCAGGCTCACAGTGGCTGTAAGACTAAGGTGTAAATCCCTAGTGGGGGCAGGCTCACAGTGGCTGTAAGACTAAGGTGTAAATCTCTAGTTGGGGCAGGCTTACAGTGGCTGTAAGACTAAGGTGTAAATCTCTAGTGGGGGCCGCTCACAGTGGCTGTAAGACTAAGTTGTATCACAGTGGCTGTAAGACTAAGGTGTAAATCCCTAGTGGGGGCAGGCTTAAAGTGGCTGTAAGACTAAGGTGTAAATCCCTAGTGGGGGCAGGCTCAAAGTGGCTGTAAGACTAAGGTGTAAATCCCTAGTGGGGGCAGGCTCACAGTGGCTGTAAGACTAAGGTGTAAATCCATAGCGGGGGCAGGCTCACAGTGGCTGTAAGACTAAGGTGTAAATCCATAGCGGGGGCAGGCTACCAGTGGCGGTAAGACTAAGGTGTATCACAGTGGCTGTAAGACTAAGGTGTAAATCCCTAGTGGGGGCAGGCTCACATTGCTGTAAGTCTAAGGTGTAAAACTCTAGTGGGGGCAGGCTCACAGTGGTTGTAAGACTAAGGTGTAAATCCCTAGTGGGGGCAGGCTCACAGTGGCTGTAAGACTAAGGTATTAATCTCTAGTTGGGGCAGGCTCACAGTGGCTGTAAGACTAAGGTGTAAATCCCTAGTGGGGGCAGGCTCACAGTGGCTGTAAGACTAAGGTATTAATCTCTAGTTGGGGCAGCTCACAGTGGCTGTAAGAGTAAGGTGTAAATCTCTAGTGGTGGCCGCTCACAGTGGCTGTAAGACTAAGTTGTATCACAGTGGCTGTAAGACTAAGGTGTAAATCCCTAGTGGGGGCAGGCTCACAGTGGCTGTAAGACTAAGGTATTAATCTCTAGTGGGAGCAGGCTTACAGTAGCTGTAAGACTAAGGTGTAAATCTCTAGTGGGGGCAGGCTTACAGTGGCTGTAAGACTAAGGTGTAAATCTCTAGTGGGGGCAGCTCACAGTGGCTGTAAGACTAAGGTGTAAATCCCTAGTGGGGGCAGGCACATAGTGGCTGTAAGACTAAGGTGTAAATCTCTAGTGGGGGCAGCCTTACAGTGGCTGTAAGACTAAGGTGTAAATCTCTAGTGGGGGCAGCTCACAGTGGCTGTAAGACTAAGTTGTATCACAGTGGCTGTAATACTAAGGTGTAAATCTCTAGTGGGGGCAGGCTTACAGTGGCTGTAAGACTAAGGTGTAAATCTCTAGTGGGGGCAGGCTTACAGTGGCTGTAAGACTAAGGTGTAAATCCCTAGTGGGGGCAGGCTCACAGTGGCTGTAAGACTAAGGTGTAAATCCCTAGTGGGGGCAGCCTACAGTGGCTGTAAGACTAAGGTGTAAATCTCTAGTGGGGGCAGGCTTACAGTGGCTGTAAGACTAAGGTGTAAATCTCTAGTGGGGGCAGCTCACAGTGGCTGTAAGACTAAGGTGTGAATCCCTAGTGGGGGCAGGCTCACAGTGGCTGTAAGACTAAGGTGTTAATCCATAGCGGGGGCAGGCTACCAGTGGCGGTAAGACTAAGGTGTATCACAGTGGCTGTAAGACTAAGGTATTAATCTCTAGTGGGGGCAGCTCACAGTGGCTGTAAGACTGAGGTGTAAATCCCTAGTGGGGGCAGGCTTACAGTGGCTGTAAGACTAAGGTGTAAATCTCTAGGGGGGGCAGCTCACAGTGGCTGTAAGACTAAGGTGTAAATCCCTAGTGGGGGCAGACTTACAGTGGCTGTAAGACTAAGGTGTAAATCCCTAGTGGGGGCAGCTCACAGTGGCTGTAAGACTAAGGTGTAAATCCCTAGTGGGGGCAGGCTCACAGTGGCTATAAGACTAAGGTGTAAATCCCTAGTGGGGGCAGGCTCACAGTGGCTGTAAGACTAAGGTGTAAATCCCTAGTGGGGGCAGGCTCACAGTGGCTGTAAGACTAAGGTGTATCACAGTGGCTGTAAGATTAAGGTGTAAATCCCTAGTGGGTGCAGGCTCACAGTGGCTGTAAGACTAAGGTGTATCACAGTGGCTGTAAGAATAAGGTGTATCACAGTGGCTGTAAGACTAAGGTGTATCACAGTGGCTGTAAGACTAAGGTGTATCACAGTGGCTGTAAGACTAAGGTGTATCACAGTGGCTGTAAGACTAAGGTGTAAATCCCTATGGTCCTTTCCACAAATGTCAGTTATATTCAAATTAATCTTTGTAATTGGTCATCACACATTTAAAGGGATATATTCACAGATCGCTTTCAGTCTGAAGTCCCGTATAGACCCGCTGCTTCCCCCCTGGGGGTAAATATGGATAGGTGCATGTTACGTGTGTTTTCAAAGCTATCGACGAAACGCATTACAAATATTTTATAATTTAAACCATTTTAGTTCATGTTTATTCATAAACCACACCCTGTTTGCAAAATAATTTATGTGACATGAGTATTATTTCGCTTCTTTATATATAACATACTTTTTTTATGGAATACGTGGCAAACATTTAGGAAATTTAATTAATATCAATCTGCGATTAGTTGCTTTTAACTGTTACATTAATGCTTGCAATGCACTTTAATCCTGTTACAAAAGATGGGGAGCAGCTTAAAATGTTAGTGGCAAAAACCAGACAGGTCTATACACACTTTGGTCGCAGATTTTTATCATGTGCAAAACCATGTTAGGATATGGACACCTCAGGGGGCATACATGCCATACGTCCCGGTCTCGCCGGATTGTCACGCTTTCATGAGGTTTGTCACGGCGTCCCACTCAGATGCATTTTGTCCCGGTCAATCGCAAAATCGATGTTCATGTGCAATAGAAGTTGCATTGGGTCAACAATTTACCTCTGATCATCAAATCCTTAATTGGTACCTATGACAACAATGCCCGCAGTTATGATAACCCAAACAGTGGTATATTAATCCTTTGCCACGCTTTCGCGGGATGGTGGTCAGATAATCCGCGGTCGCTACTTGCTGTTCGTCATCATGTGGAGGGTGTATACAGTAACTGTATGTCCTAGATCAATACTGACCTATCTGAACAACAATTACGTTATCGATTCGGCTGTTTTGTTTTTCATTGTTAAAGAGGAAATGCTTACTGCATATCTTCGCCATACAGATAACTAATTTTGATGTCATGCACTACGAAACTTTTATTCAAAAGTAAAGATCTCACAGTTCTCTGCGCTACACAGTTTGTATATGGCAATTAATACACCCACGCTTTCCATGCGGATGACATCACGTTGTACACGTAAGCATAATTTTCGCGCACTTTTCTTGCAGAACAAAAGATTTACACAAAGTGCAAAATGTATAATGTGCATTTTAACATTTGACGCACGTTGGCATGACGTGCACAAGGAAACTTTAACGCCGTTTTTTTGCAAGAACAAAGCATATATAATATACATGTTTTTATATCAAGATGTTTATACTTCATTAATTATTCAATCAGTACTTTGAGTTCAACAGTTGTAACGATTAAAAAGCAGTTGAAGCACTAAACAAATGCTCGTAAGAACATTATTTATCGAATAAAAAGGCCCCATAACATAACCTTATGATTCGAGAACAACTAGAAAACTGGGTTTGAATGTGACGTCATTGCGCGAATCGGATGCGCACTAGATATAAACATCCGGAAAGAATTATTACTTTCAGTTTCGCAACAACAATGATGCTTTTGCTTTTAAAAGGCTATGGTATACCGTATAAACGGGGACATTTCGTTTTATTTTGTTTAAACGTTTTGAAAAAATGAAAACGTGTTAGCCTTAATTAGAGTATACATTTATTATGTACATGAATGATATGACAATTTGAATACGAACATTGCGATACATGGACCATGCGACAAAATAACAATATCAAGGTGTCCCTCTAAAATGTCAAATGTCCCGCAGATTTTTTTTCAATATCCCATTTTGGTCTGAAAAAATTATGGCATGTATGCCTGGGGGTGGGGGTCAGTTTATTTCCCTGGAGCATTTGTCCTGCTTTAAAACAAATGTAAAAAATGTCCACCTGTGGAAAAAGTTCCCAGAGGCAAAATTGTGTAAAGCAGTTTTAAAGTTAGCTAGAATTTAGGTATTTGAACTAATATCAGACCATTTCTTTAACCTATGTATTTAAAATAGCTTAATGAAGTTGCATAATTTGATACTGAAATACAGTCTGTTCTAACCCCAAACATTGACATGTTCAAGTGATTTATATTTCTGTTGCATTAAAGATAAGATGGGCAAATTGAAGCAGGGTGTCAGTTTCATGCCCATGAGTCGCCTGCCCCATGTTTCCTCTCACATTACCTGCTACAAAATGTAATTTGGAAACATCCTTGTCAGCATACCTTGCCTAAGCAGCACCTATATTTTCAGGCGGTGGGGTGGGAGGTCATTGTGACATCTGATAAGCTGCAGGCTGATGCTGTTTTGTCATCCAACACTACATTTCCACACCCTCCCCAGCAACATTAATCACACTAACCAATATACAAATGCAGTTAAGGCCTATTATGTTATTATATTGTGTGCAAAAATTATAGAAAATGGCTTTAAACTTACAGATTTGTTTTCATGACAACAAAACAATTAACAAAACAAAACAAAGCAATTAAATAAGCAAATTTTAAATCATTTATTTAATTAGAAAACATTGTAAAACATAAAATATGAATAGATATCGACTAAGGTCGAAATGGTGTAGTGGATATGGTGTCTGCCTTGCGACCGGGAAGTCCGGGGTTCGATCCCCACCCAGGGAGCGTTCTCAGGATCTTTCCAAAGACACCAAGTACTGGTTCTGCCCAGGAAATGGACTCGAGAGTGTCTCTAGCATAAGGCTTTCAATGCAATCGAGCTGAAATAAATAGGTTTTAACTAAACTAACTATGGCACTATATAAAAATAGGTGGTAATTTAGAATGTCCCCTAGACACACGTTAGTGATGTGTTTCTGTTTTTGGTGGATAAATTAGCGAACATATCGAAACTAAATACATATTATTCGATAGGATTTTAATATAATACGTTTATATTTTTAAATGAAAAACCAGAAATTACTTCTATTTTACACGGTGGGCCTTTAAAATGGTATCCTCACAGTAATTTATGTTTCGAACATTTATTGTGCCCTCTTATAAAATGTTCCTTGTCAAAATCAAAAGCTTATATTTGAAATTTAGTAAACTAAGAATCATAAAATTATGTTCAATCTTTTCTGATTAAAACAATTTAATACAAAATCAAAACATTTAATGAATCAGTCCTGTAGCCTTATGGAATGTTATGATTTTTAGAAATTTACTTATTAAAAAGTTTTAACTCAGAAGCAATGGGTTTTATGGTCCTATGAGTTTTTATGCCTCTTTTTAATGAGATGAAAGATGATACTTGTTCATAAAGACACCTGTAGTCATCATATTATTCAGTATTGTGGTAAACAATTTGGCGTTAAGGAATGCATTTGACTGGGCAATACACTTGGCCTCAATTGTGGTAACTCCATTCTTACATGAATATTGCAAGTGTATATTGATATTACCTTTTGGAATTTTTTTTTACATTTTTTTTCTCTATCAATAAATAAGAAAACATATGATGCTATACCTTTATTTAATGTTCTTTATAAAATATTGTACAATGCATAGCATTAGCTGTTAACATGTTTATTATAAGCTACAGAATTACAATGCTGTATAATAATGCATTATAATATAACAAGAAATCAGAAAATGTTTGAATGTAAGCATAAGTGGGATAAATGCAGATAATGTAAAATAACAATTTACAATAAAAACAGTTGACTGATTCAACGTATTTGTTGGTGAAAGTGCAAACAAGTGAAATTTGTTTTATTTGGGTCATTGAGTGTTTCAATTTTTGTATTTTATTTAGAAATATGACATAATATTACTTTAAATATAATGCTTAATAGATTTTCAACATTTGTGAATTGTTTATTATGTGTATTTTATATGAAAAGAAAACTGGCAAATTGGAGCTTAAAATTAAAACATGACATTCAATAAATAGTCAAAACACAAAACTCACAAAATTGTATGCATTCATACAAATACAGTTGTATCTTACAACTTGTTTTTATTAAGCTTCATTATATGATAACATGTTTTCAATGGGCTTGTAAAAATGTTTACGGTCGTCTGATAAAGATCAACATAAAATAAAAGAAACATAACTCTGTTTAACCTAGACTATACCCTGGTTGTCTCCCTTTTCCAACAGTTTGAGCCATGCCATGACAGGTTTGTTATCTGAGATCTGATTGGTTAGTTTGTCAATATTGTATTCCTAGTGGCAGAGTGTGTTATGTCTATAGATAGTATGGTTGACAAAGTAGAATAGTAAACTTGACAAAAGTGATCTTGCCTTCTTGGGAATTTACACACCTGTGTTGTATTATATGAGGTGTTTCGTACCTTTACATGGATATTTGTGAAATTCAAACTTTTTGAATTTGTAAAGATTTATATGGAATAATGTGTTAAATTCAAATAAGTTAGTAAGTGGTGATATATGAATTAGATGTGACTAACAATACTAACAAAAGTTTGAAGGTGTTGGGTACTAACACTGTAACAAAGAAATAAAATGCTGTATTTGTGATGATCCAAAGTAGATCTGCTTTCAGTTAAATTTCTAAATGACCAACATTTTCCTAAATGTCATTGATTTAATCCTTATTTAAAATTAATTTAAAGCGTGATTACCAGTTTAACGAGAAGTATATATTAATTCTTTAAATGTTACACAAAACAAGGAATTAGTATAAATTATTATGAAAAGGGAAACTAACTGAAAACAAAAGTGTAAAAAAAAGAAATACAGTAATTTTAAAATCATTAAGGTGACTCATGAATTACATATTCACAAGATTAATGTTATTCAGGTTGAAACTTCAAAGAGCTTAAACTAGGTCAAGATAGATTGATTTTCAAATAGCTGTCACACCGTCACAATGTCCAGATGCTTTTTGACCACCTCAACCCTTAAGGTGACCATCTGTCAATCAGAATTGCTTTAAGGAAACCTTTATCAATTAACAAACTTGTATTATTAATTATGTACCTGTTGATTGGAAACACAATGTACACATGTGCCCATTTTAGCACTTGCCTATAGTTGATTTATTACCTATATTGGGTCGTATACATACCTGATAACAGATAACATCACTGCAAACATGGACTGCAGTAAAACCATATTTATGTGTTTACTGACTGCAGTTAGACATTCCCTTAACAAATACAACAGACTTTAGTCGCCAAATAGTCATTTGGAATCATTTATTTATTTTGTGTGTTTTGACTGTTATTTTATAATGTTGTTTAAGTACTAGATGATATTTAAAGGCAATATTTAAAAAAAAGGTTATTGTCAATTTAAAAAGTATTTAAGAAGTGAACATTCATGGTACTTTGAATATTATATCATCACATTGACAGTGAAATTTGCATCTGTTATATTAAAAAAAAACATACACATGTATTATCATTATTTATTATAAAGGGATTGTTAATGGACTTCATATAGGTTTAATGCATTGTTTCCTTACCAGTTTATTTTACATATTTTGCCTGTGATTAATTAATGAAGTAAATTCCATAAACAGCTAAACTTTTTAACACGTATGACATTTAAATTAAATAAAAATAAATAAATAAATACATTTAATTAATTATTATTTAAATAAACTACACACATACTTAAATGGAAAAAAACAACACTTTTCCAATATATAAACTGTTGAGTCAGGTCATTTAAGAATTCAACCATTCTAGAAAAAGTGCATTTAAAACGCATTTAACTCGTATTAAACGCTGCGGTATTGGCACCGTATTTTTTGTTTAAATGTGCATTAAATACACATTTAGTACATTAAGTGTATTTTTTCTATACATTTTCTATTTCTTACAAAAAAAAGTGTTTTTATGCACTAGAAAATACACTTTAAATGTATTTATTGAAGATTTAGTGTATTTTTCAAGGAGAAAAATACACTTTAAATTCACTTAAGTGTGTTAATGCAGGAAAAATGCCGAAAAACACACTTGTTTCTGGAGAAAGTGTATTTTTTCTGCATTTTCAAGTGTATTCTACACATAATTAAACGCAGAAAAAATACGGTGCCAAAACCGCAGCATTTAATAAGTGTTAGATGCATATTAAATACACTTATTCAAGAATGGAAGAATTTCTTTCGTCACACATATTGAGAATCTTTAATAGTACACATTCTTTTAAGTCTTGTTGCGAAAAGGACATTTTCTTTTGATGAATTGGGAAGACATCTTCTCTTTAAGATATTTACTATGTGTGTTTTGAAATTATTATTTTGTATATTATACAGAATTATCTAAAGTGAATATGGTTCTTTTTGAGTCCTTTCCAACTTACATGATACACAGTTTTTTAAGTGTAGTATTTAAAATTAAATAAGGCAATGAAACAAACTTTAATATATTCAGTATCGTACATTTAAACCAGGATAAAAATGTTATTTTAATATAGACTTATTTTGTTCCTTATATTGTAATGTTTTATCTTTAATCACATGATTTGGTTTGATAATCCAGTAGTATAGCCAAACTAAAAAAAACAACAAAATTCCAGCTGAATATTCATTTAAACCAGGACAAGAAATGTGGTCATGGAAAAGTAGTGCTTGTGTAGACAGAAAATGGTGACTTACAAAACTGTAAATAATCTGGAATTCCCGTCAAAAGTGATTGGATTTATGGATATATGATCAGATATATACTCGGATATAAAAGTATTTTGGAAGGACGCCGTCCATGTGTCACAGAGGCTTGAACCTCTTAATGGTGGTATATGTGTTGTATTGTATTTTGTATTTCCTAGGTATGCGATGAGCGCCGTCTTCTAGCAGTAGTAGTCGTCCTCTAGTCCACGATGTTGTGTGCGCGGTTGGCGCTAGTCGGGCTGCTGGCAGCCACGTTCCCCACCTCTCGTACACAGGAAAGTGGTAAGTTGATATCAACAGTTTTAACTTGTAGTTAAGTTAGATGGTGATGGTGAAATATGCATTTGGTGCCCCCTCTTTTTCATGTAAACTGACTATTTACAGAACACTATTTCAAATTCAAGAATGTCAGTTTGTATTTATTTTTTTTAGAAAATAATGGAATAATGGACTAGTCGTAGAGGTAGAAACATGTTAAAAATGAATTATGAGGCAAGTTGGAATACATAAATTAAGTAAAAAATATGCTATTGAATTCTGTTAGAAGTCAGGACATAGATAACAATTTCAACTGTATAAACACACTTCAGTTCAATAATAATTGTATTGCACAGTAAACAAACCAACCAGTATACCCGAAATATACCAGGTAAAAATATAAACACAGTTTTGAATACCTTACTTGTGCATGCAGCAAAGTATATCACAATAAATTAAGTGCAAAGGCAGGTTCATGTTAATGCAGCAAATGCACACACACAATCTTTCAACCCTAAATATGGACCAAATTATGGAATTCATGAATTTTCTTTCTCATGAGTCATCTTGGATTTGCAAGTGTTTTGAGGACAGACTTATGATTCCCATATTGGAAGCTGAAAGTTTTCCCGAGCAGTTATGTGTGTAATTGTCTGGGATGAGTTTTGTTGAACGCTCAGTATTAGCGGATTTTGTAAGAAATTGCCCCTCTCTTGGCCTTGTTTCTATGAATAATTAACATGGATCTTGTGCTTGTCTTACAACATATTGAAAGCAATAGCACAAATAGGAGTATATCCCTGGGGTGTCTCAGCCACTATTTTGTACTACTTCAGCAGTGTCACTGAACCCATTTCCTTTCTTTAACAGTGTTTCCAAACCTATGTCTTAAGCAGTGTCACCAAACCTATGTCTTCTCAAGCAGTGTCTGCCAACCCTTGTATTCTCAAGCAGTGTCAGCCAAACCTATGTCTTCTTAAGCAGTGTCAGCCAAACCTATGTCTTCTTAAGCAGTGTCAGCCAACCCTTGTCTTCTCAAGCAGTGTCAGCCAACCCTTGTCTTCTCAAGCAGTATCAGCCAACCCTTGTCTTCTTAAGTAGTGTCAGCCAACCCTTGTCTTCTCAAGCAGTGTCAGCCAAACCTTGTCTTCTCAAGCAGTGTCAGCCAACCCTTGTCTTCGTAAGCAGTGTCAGCCAACCCTTGTCTTCTAAAGCAGTGTCAGCCAACCCTTGTCTTCTTAAGCAGTGTCAGCCAAACCTATGTCTTCTCAAGCAGTGTCAGCCAAACCTATGTCTTCTCAAGCAGTGCCAGCCAAACCTATGTCTTCTGAAGCAGTGTCAGCCAACCCTTGTCTTCTCAAGAAGTGTCACAAAATGCTTCGTTCTTCTTTAGCAGTGTCACCAAACCCATATCACTTCTTCAGCCGTGTCACCAAACCCATAGCTCTTATTGAGCAGTGTCACCAAACCCATAGCTCTTATTGAGCAGTGTCACCAAACCCATGTCTTATGTAAGCAGTGTCGCCAAACCCATAGCTCTTCTTCAGCAGTGTCACCAACCATGCCTTAAGTTCTCACCAAACCCATTTCTTATTTAAGCAGTGTCACCAAACGCATAGCTCTTCTTCAGCAGTGTTACCAAACCCATAGCTCTTCTTCAGCAGTGTCACCAAACCCATAGCTCTTCTTCAGCAGTGTCACCAAACCCATAGCTCTTCTTCAGCAGTGTCACCAAACCCATAGCTCTTCTTCAGCAGTGTCACCAAACCCATAGCTCTTCTTCAGCAGTGTCAACAAAACCATAGCTCTTCTTTAGCAGTGTCACCAGACCCATAGCTCTTCTTCAGCCGTGTCACCAAACACATAGCTCTTCTTCAGCAGTGTCAACAAACCCATAGCTCTTCTTTAGCAGTGTCACCAAACCCATAGCTCTTATTAAGCAGTGTCAACAAACCCATAGCTCTTCTTCAGCAGTGTCAACAAACCCATAGCTCTTCTTCAGCAGTGTTAACAAACCCATAGTTCTTTTTCAGCAGTGTCATCAAACCCATAGCTCTTCTTCAGCAGTGTCACCAAACCCATAGCTCTTCTTCAGCAGTTTCACCAAACCCATAGCTCTTCTTTAGCAGTGTCACCAAACCCGTAGCTCTTCATTAGCAGTGTCACCAAACCCATAGCTCTTCTTCAGCAGTGTCACCAAACCCATAGCTCTTCTTCAGCAGTGTCACCAAACCCATAGTTCTTATTAAGCAGTGTCAACAAACCCTTAGCTCTTTTTCAGCAGTGGCAACAAACCCATAGCTCTTCTTCAGCAGTGTCAACAAACCCATAGCTCTTCTTCAGCAGTGTCAACAAACCCATAGCTCTTCTTTAGCAGTGTCAACAAACCCATAGCTCTTATTAAGCAGTGTCAACAAACCCATAGCACTTATTAAGCAGTGTCAACAAACTCATAGCTATTCCCTTCAGTCAGGTTCCAGCAAGCACATGTTCTTTCTTCTGCCATGTCACTAAACCCATGTTCTTTTTTTTCTTGGCTGAGTTTCACCAACCCATGTCTATTCTTACCAGTGGTACCAGTCAGCCCAGACAGTTTGCTTTATTAACCAGGCACATTGAGGTTCCCAGTTTAAAATGTGCAAATTATGTATATTATGTATTGTACAAGCATAAACCAGACAAATGAGAGGTCATGACAGTGGTGTCACTCGACATGGTCACCATTGTATCATGTTACTGCCCAAACAAGGCACAGTCATCCATTCACATTCCAGTGGTCATTCATATTCCTGAGGTCATTTGTATACATGTACTTTTACATACAGAATGGTGGTTATAAACTTAAAAGTTGTCTTTGGTTTCAATGTGTAATAGTATACTGTGATTACTCTATATGTTGGGACACTCTAAATGTTGGGACACTCTAAATGTTGGGACAAACTCTATATGTTGGGACACTCTATATGTTGGGACAAACTCTATATGTTGGGACACTCTATATGTTGGGACAAACTCTATATGTTGGAACACTCTAAATGTTGGGACACCCTAAATGTTGGGACACTATATGTTGGGACACTCTATATTTTGGGACACTCTAAATGTTGGGACACTCTAAATGTTGGGACACTCTATATGTTGGGACACTCTAAATGTTGGGACACTCTAAATGTTGGGACAAACTCTATATGTTGGGACACCCTAAATGTTGGGACACTCTAAATGTTGGGACACTCTATATGTTGGGACACTCTAAATGTTGGGACACTCTATATGTTGGGACACTCTATATGTTGGGACACCCTAAATGTTGGGACACCCTTAAAATAAGATAAAATAATTATTTTTCATGACTCTTAATGTTGTTGGGACACTTTGAAAATTAGATTTTGCCCTGTTTCTAACTTTTGGGACTATGTTTTCCAAATTAACAATTAAGCGTCAATGTCCTTTTAAGTCAGCAATTAAAAATCGCCATCTAACAGTTATTTACCTGCACCTATAAATAGCAATGTATAGCAAACTGTGGACATTCCATATATCTGTATCCCATGACAGCTGACCCAATCAGTGTTCTTTTGGCCAGTCATAAATTACTCCCTGGAGCAAAGATCTATATCCACTGTGATTTGCTTGTTTTATAGGGATAAATATGCACTCCCATTATGCAATTGAACCTTACAAATAATGGGTTTGGACCTAAATTGATGAATCTAAATATTGGAACACATTCAGGGGAAATTATTTTTTCTGCTTCTAAAAATTGGGACAGCCAAAGAATTAATTATTTTTAAGTGTCCCAACTTAATAGAGTAATTACGGTAATGACCATTTGCCTATTTGCATTCATAATTTGATAATATTTTATTATCAATACATAATTTTAAAGCAATTTATTGTTAACTGTGTTTAAATTCAGACATCAGTATGAACATACCATATTCTCAACGAAAATAATACACACTCGTGCAGAACTTGCATCCCAGTGTGGGAAAATTTGAAATTCTTGGAACCGAAATTGTATTCGTCCCATGAAAACTATAAGGTGCTATCAGCATATGTGTACAGAAGGCTGATAGGACCTTCTGGCTTTCGAGGGACAAATTATTATATGGTTTGCAAGGGACAAATTATTATATGGTTTGCGAGGGACAAATTATTATATGGTTTGCGAGGGACAAATTATTATATGGTTTGCGAGGGACAAATTATTATATGGTTTGCGAGGGACAAATTATTATATGGTTTGCGAGGGACAAATTATTATATGGTTTGCGAGGGACAAATTATTATATGGTAGGGACAAATTATTATATGGTTTGCGAGGGACAAATTATTATATGGTTTGCGAGGGACAAATTATTATATGGTTTGCGAGGGACAAATTATTATATGGTTTGCGAGGGACAAATTATTATATGGTTTGCAAGGGACAAATTATTATATGGTTTGCGAGGGACAAATTATTATATGGTTTGCGAGGGACAAATTATTATATGGTTTGCAAGGGGCAAATTATTATATGGTTTGCAAGGGACAGATTATTGTATGGTTTGCTATACAGTAGATAAATTTCTGTTTATTGTCATAAACCTAGATATGAACATAATGCATAATTTTTTCCCATACAAAAAGCAAAGGGTTTGGATTTCACATTAGAGTGAGAACACCTGTTAAATTTGAAATAATGACACCAAATCAAGGTCAACAGAAACAAAAGTCACATTCTTAAGTCAGTTAGGAAGTGACACATTCAAAATCCAGGTGGCATTTCGATAGTTTCTTACAGACACTGCAATGGATTGTAAACAGTGGCTAGACACTATAAATATTTTGGGTTTCCTTTCACGGTATTTTAAGAGACAAAATGACACTGTTCTTATCTGGCTTGCATTACATCATACCCTGTGAAAAATGCCTACATTGGTTCAGTGATTAAGTGGAAAGGTATTTTAATACCTGGTTGATTTCACAGTGGGCACGCACTCCCTGTGTTTGCAGGGGCGTAACTAGACCGAAACTGACAAGAGAAATGTTATTTTATGTCTTAACTTAATTTCAAATATAAAGATTCGCTTCTGCAGGCCACGTGTTCATAAAACAAGTTAAGTCTGATTTTCAGGTCAAGGTTGAGTCTGATCCTGAATTTCCAAGATCAGGCTAAAAAATGGCGTTCTCATAAATCTGGATCAAATTAAACTATTAATTAAATATATATTAAAATTATAAAATATTAATAGTTTATAGTTATAGTATATAGATTTACTGTCTGATGTGAAGATTCTTCTCAAACCCTAACCCAAAAAAAAGATGTTATTTTGTCTAGAAGAAAAGTTATTTTGAAAAATAAATATTTTGAATTTCCGCTCATTTGAGCTGGACGATCAAGATCAGCTTAGAATGATCTTGAATCTTAGAATGATCTTGATCCTGCAGTTAGTCCTATATGATCGTAGGGCCATGTGCAAGTATAAACATTCTCTCACACTAACCACTCGGCCAGTAATTGTAAGTTACCAGCATTTTTAACACTATGTAAGTGTTACAGATGTTTTCCAAAATTGCACAATAAAAAATTCAAATTGATTTCGGTTAGTTGTGTTACCCTTCAATAACCTTTTGTTGCTATGTATGCAGGGATTTCATTAACTTTTGAAAACTGGAAGTTTGAACTTCCTGGCCTCTGATTTTGGAAGTTTTGCTCATAATATTTGGAAGTTTTGACAGTATTGCGCTACACAAGTCCTGAGTATTTCAGAAATGAAATTAAGTAATGTATAAAATTCAAGGTGTTTTTAAGGCCAGTTCTTTTTCATCAAGTGTTGATATGCCAATTTATTCAGTGAAAGAGGTTAACATTTAGATAAATTAATTAATTTTTCTTTTAACTTGTTCATCCCTACATGATGGAACTTCCATGGCTGAAATTTTGGAAGTTCTGTGACAAAAACTGGGAGTAAATTACTCCCAAACTTCCCTTAATGGAAGCCCTGATGTATGTGTTACGATTTACTGGGTATATATGTAGGAGTATGCCTAGTTACGCTCCTGTGTTTGGTGGTTTTGTTGGAAAGTTTGAGCATGTAACAGGTGACATTGATGGGAGCACAGAGCTGGTATT
This sequence comes from Congeria kusceri, assembly GCA_027627225.1. Taxonomy (NCBI): domain Eukaryota; kingdom Metazoa; phylum Mollusca; class Bivalvia; order Myida; family Dreissenidae; genus Congeria; species Congeria kusceri. The sequence goes on along the minus strand of CM051032.1, from coordinate 71,832,611 downwards.
GTGTGTCCAGGACCTGGCAATGTAATTCAGTGATTTGAATTGGAAGTAGTGCAAATTAATGGCCTTGTATTAAGATGTTAAGTATTATCAGCTCGGTCATTGTGTATTCATGCATAACAGTATATAATGATCCATGTGATTTTACAAACCCAATATTTACTGATTGTCAACAATAACTGAATATAAAAAGGCAGTTTTACAAAAAAAAAATGTTACCATTAGACAAACTTGATATTACACTGAGGCGTGCACTATTTATAATTATATACCACAGTATACATTATTGTATTAGATTGTATTATTCACTGTTAATGTAACATTGTATTAAAACATGCAAGGATTAATGCTATAATTAAAGACACTACTTAATGTCATTAGTATCGCTAAATATATACATGTGTACTTCAGTTCATTATCTAGGTAGTCAGACATTGAGTCTTAACTTATACACTACTAGTGACTAAAAGTAACATTTCCTACCAATCAGGAGACGCCAGATATTACCATGGTGACACAAACTCCATTAAATATTGCCCAAAGCCAAGTGGAACCTCTTATCCGTAATTGGATTTCAGTGGGCTGTCCTTCACCATGATTAGAATTTTCCCCCCCGAAGATATTAACACTAATGCTTTTTTCTAAAAATCTTGATGGTATTGTTTAATATCATGTATGTGCTTGTCGGTCAGTGACTTTCAGCCCCGTCCCCCCCCCCCCACCTCTCGCTTCCACAAACACACACACATTTGAATTAAACTTACAAAAATAAAGTTTCCGTAGTTTTGTTTTTTTAAACACTGATTTATTTCAAAAGTCTTTAATTAACTACAAAATATTACTAAATGCACAAAATCATTGTACAAATGCAAACATAAATTAAAACATTTAACAATGTGCAAAATGTGCAAGTACAAGTCACTCTTGTTAAAAGTGAGATTTGCCACATTCCGTATACGAACGATAAAAAATATTCTCAGATTATCATGACATTTTTAAATTCCACACTTAAAAGCATTCCATTTATCAACGTCTGCATTGACTTCTTTGGTGTCAACATTTTTTGTCACCATATGTTTGCTGGTGTTCAATGCTTTGTTCTAATCACAGTCTTCCAGTGAAAAAGTTCACATTTTTGGTCTAATCACAGTCTTCCAGTCAAAAAGTTCACATTTTTGGTCTAATCACAGTCTTCCAGTCAAAAAGTTCACATTTTTGGTCTAATCACAGTCTTCCAGTCAAAAAGTTCACATTTTTGGTCTAATCACAGTCTTCCAGACAAAAAGTTCACATTTTTGGTTGAGATTGCTGAAGAAAATTTGACTTGAGGTTTTAAATTTAATAAACAATAATAATAATAAACAATAATGAAAATTAGTTGTAATTTTGACATAGTTAGACATAGTTTGACATTCTTAGAATCTGCAAAATATCCAAAAAAAATCTGAAATCTGAATTGGTGTTCCATTAACATGCATTAATAATTTTATTCCATAATGTTTTAGCTCATTTAAAAAAAAGGTCCTAAAAGAGGTGCCATACTTTTAAATCTGTCGAGTCCTACATATTGACATGATATGCAACAGTTCATGGTTACAAATTGACATGATATGCAACCATTTTTGATAGTGAAATTCCCAAAACTTTTCATGCAGTGAGCAGTGTGTTCTCATGTTTACTAAAGAACATTTGCCTTTGATGTTTTTGCAAATAAAATCAATCTCTGTTATTAATTTTCTTGGCCCCTCGGCATGCAGTTAGAAGTTGTGTCACCATTGATGATGATATTGCATGCTGCTTTGGGCTTCAATCGCTGCGGGCAGCGCTGTCATAGTTCCGATGTCGCAGTAACCTGACACTACTGTTATCTGATCTTGTTATCAAGACATTATAATTATCAGTCTGATTTTTTACTGGTAATTATTCTAATGATTGCTTGAAATTTATATTTATTTTTGTGGACAGTGTTCTAGAAGTGTGCAAAACTGTCATTTGGAATAAGAATAGAAGCAAAATTGTAGGTTGATTTAATATCAGTGCTTTAAGTACCGTTTTATTACTGGGCATTGCAGTAAGTTGTCGTCGATATTAAATTGTATTGACATTTTGAAATTCAGAGAAGCGTATAAAGCTATATCGTAATAATGATAAAGAATCAAGAGATTATCAATGTTCACAACAAATGAATTTTATGAAGCCAAAACATCAAACTGTTTAATTTCTGAACTGATGAACATCATTGTGAGTGTGTGTGTGTGTTTTTTGCCCCCCAAATAGTGATGAAAAATTGTCATGTAGGTGCCTATAAAAATAAAAATGTTTATTAAAGATTATAATACAGAAATTTATATTTGATGAATGATCGGCAGTTTGGTAGTGGCAAAGTATTAGTACATTGACATACTTATTGTCAAAGCTAGTACCAAATGCATATTTCAAGTAGTTAGTTATTCCGTTTCAGAGACTTAGCAGGTGGCAGCTATGTGGAGCAGAAGATAGAACTTTTTAGCTTTCTGGTTACCTATATGACCACATGGCCTTGTGGAATACTGGAGCCATATTCGAGAAACATCTTAAATAATATCTTATCCTTAACCTTAAAATCAACATCTTATTTACGTGTTTATTTCATTTTTCCTGGGCATTGTGCTAAGTGTTTATAAATTATCATCAATAGCATCAATATTTGAATATATATAAATATAAAAAGATTACCAAATGTATATGGACTTATTAAAATATCACATTTTGAAAATTTTTAATATTTGAAGATACACTTTAGATGTTTCTGAAATATGGCCTCTGTACACGTGTTACTGTATTATATATTATAATAATAGATTAAGAAACATTTGGTCAGATAATCCAGAGCCTTCCAATCTGCTGCTTGCCCCCTGCACAAAAGTGTTATTTTCCCCCCAAAATTTTTGTCAGAAATTCCTCCCCAGAAGGTATTCATTTATATACCAGTCTATAAAGTATCTACTGTTTTTACTTCAATATTATTTTATTATATTATTACTTAATTTAAATTATATATTTATATTCAACTTATATACAATGTAATATACTAACTATTAAGTGTAATATAATTTTAAAGTAATAGTAATGTAATATAAAAATTCTCCAGTTCTGAAAATTCTCCCAAATGAGGTTTGCGGGGGGCATCCCCGAAAACAGAAAGAGGGCCCTGGTATCATTTTTGGATGCATAATTATTCAGTGGACATGTCATTTGGCTGATGTGCATAATCTTTAATTATTGTATTGTCTGTTCATTTATTACATATATGGATAGAAACATTTATCAGATAATCAATGAAAATTATTGTCACATGGGATGAAGGCTTGCATTTTTAATGGAGTGAAAGTTCCTCATCACCCAAGCATTAGAAAATCTATTAAGTGATTAATAGTACCACTATATGGGTCACGACATACTGACGATGATTGAGTACCACTATATGGGTCACGACATACTGACGATGATTGAGTACCACTATATGGGTCACGACATACTGACGATGATTGAGTACCACTATATGGGTCACGACATACTGACGATGATTGAGTACCACTATATGGGTCACGACATACTGACGATGATTGAGTACCACTATATGGGTCACGACATACTGACGATGATTGAGTACCACTATATGGGTCACGACATACTGACGATGATTGAGTACCACTATATGGGTCACGACATACTGACGGATGATTGAGTACCACTATATGGGTCACGACATACTGACGATGATTGAGTACAACTATATGGGTCACGACATACTGACGTTGAGTACCACTATATAGGTCACGACATACTGACGATGATTGAGTACCACTATATGGGTCACGACATACTGACGATGACTGAGTACCACTGTATGGGTCACGACATACTGACGATGATTGAGTACCACTATATGGGTCACGACATACTGACGATGATTGAGTACCACTATATGGGTCACGACATACTGACGATGATTGAGTATCACTATATGGGTCACGACGTACTGACGATGATTGAGTATCACTATATGGGTCACGACATACTGACGATGATTGAGTACCACTATATGGGTCACGACATACTGACGATGACTGAGTACCACTATATGGGTCACGACATACTGACGATGATTGAGTACCACTATATGGGTCATGACATACTGACGATGATTGAGTACCACTATATGGGTCACGACATACTGACGATGATTGCGCAGATTGATTGATTGGTGATCGGCCTGACTGTCAGGACCGTATCTAGGCGGAATTGGAGTATTATAAAGGCACAATAAAATGCAGTTTTAGATGCCCCCTGTCTGTTAGTTTCACCTAGACCCCATTTGAGCTCCGTTTTCTGTATGCTTTGTGTGTATAAAGAAACGACATCGCATTAATAAGGACAAACATTTTGTCATCTTGTATGTGTATATACGCAGCCCTCATTTGCGACACAGTCTACCCATTGGAGATTTACAACCCTTTGATGAAGTTGCTCGTGATTTTATTGATAGTACAGAGACTTTTATTGAGCAATGTACATCAGACGAGGTACTAAATTCACCATTGTGCGATTGAATTATGTATTGGGAGCAGATTATTGCATTTGTTTTCCATGCTACGTACTGCACACTGCGGCCTTTGTGTGCTACATTGTTCTTAAGTTTCTGAAAAGTTATTTCTTTAATATAATTGCTTTTCAGGACAACCTGAAAACTAAGTGTATTGAAACTTTTTCATCAAATAATTGTGTTATAATTTATTTTTGATTAACATGGATGACTTGATTTCTAGTTTCATTATATTCATCAGAATCAAATATGCATGTACATGCAAGATTTGTCCTTTAAAGGAAAAACAGAAAAAAATAGTTTCTGAAAAGTACAAAAAAATATCTAGGCGGCAACCATATGATTCGTATGTCTGTATAATTAAAATACTGCAGAAGGAGTGACACTGTCTTTCGCATTGCTTGGTCTGTGTCAGAAAGTTTCTTCCCACCACCCAGGTTTCTTAGCTAAATGTATTAAACCAGAATAACTTAATTATGCAGTTTTGTTGAGAGCTTAACCACCATTTTCAAGCTGTAATTTGTTTTCTTTTGGATGCTTTGTAAATATTTCATTGCCTTTTGCAAGAAATCAATAAATATTTTCTGGTTTGCAAGACATTGATAATATCTTATATCCCAGAAATACTTGCATTACTTAAGAATCTCATATTCAATTGGTGTCTTTATATGATGTACTAGTAAATGTTTTATTAAAACAAAAATAATCATCATGCAAAATGAAAAAAAAAAATGCATTCCCATTATCCCATGTTCTAACATACAGAACTGAGAAGTGATTGTTAATTGCAATGAAATTCATACAGCGACAACTAAGGCAAGAGTTGTTAGCTCACCTGAGCTATTGGTATAGGGGACCTCTCTGGCGTCGTCCTTCGTTCGTATGCCGTCAACAATTTGGACCATTATCGCGATAAAGACTACATTTTTTATTCAATCTTGACCTAACTGGCACAGTTTGTGTATGACCATAAAATCTCGGATGGGATTGTTATTGGGTCAGATCACACCAGTAACACTATAGTTATTGCCCCTTTTTCATGCAAAAAAGGTGCCAAAATGCCCTTTTCCAACGTTTAGACTTAATTTTTCATCCAATCTTCACCAAACTTTCACAGTTTGTGTATGACCACCAGTTCTCAGCAGACGTCAAAAATGGGCCAGATCGTGATTCAAACACCAGAGTTATAGCCCTTTGTTTATTAAACATATATACAAAAATGGACATCATTCAGGATAGAGATTTCATTTTTCATCCAATCTTCACCAGTCTTGCACTGTTTGTCTATTACCATGAGATTACAGTTGAAGTCGAATATAAGCAAGATTGGACCAGAAACACTGGAGTTATTGCCCTTTGTTTTTGAAAAAAAAAGGACATTATTCAGGATAGAGACTTCAATTTTCATCCAATCTTCACCGATCTTACACAGTTTGTCTATGACCATAAAATTAAAGGCGAAGTCAAATATAAGCAAGATCGGACCAGAAACACCAGAGTTATTGCCCTTTGTTTGTGAAAACAATATGCAAAAATGGACATTATTCAGGACAGAGACCTCATTTTTCATCCAATCTTCACCAATCGTGTACAGTTTGTCTATGAACGTAAGACTACAGGTGAAGTCGAATAAAAGCATGATCGGGCCAGAAACACTAGAGTTATTGCCCCTTGTGTTTGGAAAAAAAACATCAGCAAGTTATCAATTGGCTTGCACACATGATTTTTGATTCAATGTTGACCAAACTTACACGGTTGACCAACTTACACGGTTTGCGCATGACCATAAAAATTGATTGATAAATTTCCAACAGTTGCAAGACATGCATGCAGCTATTTGTACATGCAACATTGATGTCTTCAGAGCCTGCATTAACATCATTATCATCATTGGACAGAACTTTATCAAATAAAAAGCAACACTTGACCCTATAGCACAGCCATCACAATTATCCCATTGCAACTAGTTCTCCAAAACTGTTTGCGAATAAGACATAAAAATCTACTGTTTCTGCATTTTCCAGAATTGTCAATTACTTAATCAAAAAGGGTCAGGTAAGAATATCGAGAAAAATAATTTGAGAACCATTAGCAAAAATACTGCATATCCACTACCCAACTTGTACTTTAGTTAGGCCTTTGCACTAATGTTTTAAATCAAATTTTACCCTATCCCCCTCTGGGTATTGTTCAGATACCTTAATTTTCAAACCTGTCACAACAGTATGGTCTTCATCTGTACCAGTTCTCTTGTCCAGAATTGTCAATTACTTAATGAAAAAGGATCAGGTAAGGCTTTGGGCCATCTCTTGTTTTATTTCTTGGTTCTCGGACATTTTTGGAAAAGTGTCGGGTTGGAGGAGGGAAAAAAACAACAACAACAAAAACAACAGTACAGAAGTGAGTAAATGAATGACTAGAATTTCACAAATGGAAATGGGCAGTGATATTAAAATCTGTATGCATTATTACTTACAAAAATCATATTACACAGCATGAACTTAATCACTGCATGATAAACATGACATAGTACCAATAATAGTAACATTAAAAGGCAGTCTTTATCAAATAAAAACTACTGTTAAAATATGCTAACACTTAAACACAGTACGTCAGATATTGCTGGGCAGTGGCCATATTATATGTATAACAGCATGTTTAATAAAGTGAAAACTAACTGAATATATCTTATTAATAAATCAATATTCACCAATGAAATTTGTTAATTATAATATTGATATAAAATTATAAATGTGTATTTAATACAATGATTCTAGGATATTTATTTGTTTTTACTGAGTATTTTCTTCTGACTTTAAGTGTTGCATGATGTATAAAACAACAGAGAGCAGATCATATGAATCATACAGCGATATACAGTCACAATGTATGTTACATAAAATGTAGTCATTTCTTCAGCATTGTTTTTTTTCATTCCGTTTAACGGGTTGAAACCTTTTCACGAGGTCATTTTTACGATATCGGATACATTCTACAAATGATTTTTTGTTGTTGCTTTTTGGAAAAAATCGGGTCGTCGGATTCGAGAACCAAGAATTAAAAAATTTCTCGCCTAATGGTATATATCCTGGCATATGTGAACTTTCCATTGAAAGTTTTTAGCATAAAAAAACTTAGGAAGTACAACAGACAGTATAATAAATTGTGTTACCTTAGTTCAATAACTCAATATTCGTTACCTTAGTGCAAAATATAAGCACTTAATGAGTTCTTGAATAAAAGGGACAAACTATGTAGTAAGGAACCGGCATATTGACTGGTAAAAGACGGGTAAAGTAGGAGGAGTGTTTATGATTATGTAGCAGATTGGTAATGTGTGAGGAGTGTTCATGGTTATGCAGCAGATTGGTAAGGCATGAGAAGTATTCATGATTATGCAGCAGATTGGTAATGTGTGAGAAGTGTTCATGAAAATGCTGCAGACTGGTAAGGAGTGAGAAGCGTTCATGATTATGCACTAGACTGGTAAATAGTGAGAAGTGTACATGATTATGCAACAGACTGGTAAGGAGTGAGCGGTGTTCATGATTATGCAACAGGTTGGTAACATTTGAGAAGTTGTTATGATTATGCAGCAGATTGGTAATGTGTGAGGCGTGTTCATGAAAATGCAGCAGATTGGTAATGTGTGGGGAGTGTTCATGAAAATGCAGCAGATTGGTAAAATCGTAGAAGTGTTCATGATTATGCAACAGATTGGTACTGTGTGAGGAGTGTTCATGATCATGCAACAGATTGGTAAAATCTGAGCAGGGTTTGTGATTATGCAGCAGATTGGTAATGTGTGAGGAGTGTTCATTATTATGCAGCAGATTGGTAATGTTTGAGCAGTGTTCATTATTATGCAGCAGATTAGTAATGTTCGAGCAGTGTTAATGATTATGCAGCAGATTGGTAATGTTTGAGGAGTGCTCATTATTATGCAGCAGATTGGTAATGTTTGAGCAGTGTTCATTATTATGCAGCAGATCGGTAATGTTTGAGGAGTGTTCATTATTATGCAGCAGATTGGTAATGTTTGAGGAGTGTTAATGATTATGCAGCAGATTGGTAATGTTTGAGCAGTGTTCATTATTATGCAGCAGATTGGTATTGTTTGAGGAGTGTTAATGATTATGCAGCAGATTGGTAATGTTTGTGCAGTGTTCATTATTATGCAGCAGATTGGTAATGTTTGAGCAGTGTTCATTATTATGCAGCAGATTGGTATTGTTTGAGCAGTGTTCATGATTATGCAGCAGATTGGTAATGTTTGAGGAGTGTTAATGATTATGCAGCAGATTGGTATTGTTTGAGCAGTGTTCATGATTATGCAGCAGATTGGTAATATTTGAGGAGTGTTAATGATTATGCAGCAGATTGGTATTGTTTGAGCAGTGTTCATGATTATGCAGCAGATTGGTAATATTTTAGGAGTGTTCATGAAAACGCAGCACATGATTATGCAGCAGAATGGTAAAGAGTGAAAAATTGTTGTGGTTGAGCAAGAGACTGTAAAAGTGTGAAATGTGGTAAAGAATATGCAGGGAACCGTTGAAACTGTGATCATGTATTCAAGATATTTATGCACAGAACTTGTTTAAGGTGGAAGATCTGTACAATTTAAGAATATTATCATACAGAGAAGTGTCTGTAGTAGAATGCATAATTTGTTAAGAATCCAATATGAGTAAAACATGCAGGAAAATACAGAATATCAGATGAATCTTTTGTACTGCTTGTCCTGTGCCCCAATTGTATAACTTCATTCATGTGTTCCTTTCACTCTACTACTAATCCCAAAGCACTTCTGGCCATCATCAATATTTGATTAACATGCCATTATGATTGCTTCCCAGCTTTTGTGGAAGGAATTCCCTGGCTTGAATTATATCTAGTGACTTTAATGACACTGTTGTTTGGGCGAAAAACTTGTCTTATTATTGTCTTTATTTCTCACCCTCTGACTGTGTGGTTCAAGGTTTGCAGTAATATTAGTACACCAAAACCCCGCTTAACGACCACCTCTATTTTACGACCACCCCGCTAAAGCGGACACTTTTTAAAAGACCCGATTGTTTTCCTATATATTTCAATGGTCGCAACCCCCGATTATACGGGCACCCTGCTATTCCGTATTACGACCACAAATCCCAGACCAAAGTACCAAATTATGCTAAAAATAACCCCGTTATTGCGACCAGTGTCATTTGGTAGTTGACACTTAACATCATCAATTAACAACATAAGCCACGGAGATAACATACTGTTTTGAGGTATAAAAGGAGCGTGTGAAAAACAATGTTACAAATGTTTTGATAAGGGATTAGCACATAGACAACGTGTATCAGATTACTTTAATTGATGCAAGCTGACAGTAAGTGGGTAACACTGATGAATGCTGAACCTAAAATGGGCTTAGTTTATCAAGTTTTAAATATTTTCCGTCTTTATGTAAAGTTCATATCCACAACTATAAGTTACATAATAATCAGTTAATAAAACATTTTATTGAAAACAAATTGGAATTTTCGTTATCTATTCTTTATCTATTATTTTCATTAAAACGTTAAATTACACTGAAGTATGCATGTACTGACTCGGTAATCGGCCGTACCTCGATAATACGACCACCCCGCTATTAAGACCGCTTTCATTAAGACCCCCAAGTGGTCGTATTAGTGGGGTTTTACTGTATTTCTTGTAGATTTCTCTAAATGTCACCGTGTACATCTATTTGAGGTATTTCTTGGCAAACCCGGGCTTAATGCATGTGTTTAATGTGTCGTCCCGGATTAGCCTGTGCAGTCCGCACAGGCGAATCCACGATAACACTTTCCACTTTTATGGTCTTTTCTGTTTCGATGTAGTCTAAACATAAATCCACTTTAGGCGGAAAGTGTCATCCCGGATTAGCCTGTGCGGTCTGCATCCCGGACAACACTTTGCGCACATTCATTAAACCAGGGGTTTGTCTTGACACACTTCATTTAGAGTTCCTATGAATGCCTAAAGAACTAAAAATGAGCAGACAGTAATTGATCTATTGTCAGTCTTTCTGTCAGCGCAGATACTTGCATAGCAGTGGTTTTCATTGAAACAGTGAATCAGCTTAATTTGATTGTTCAAGTTTGTAGTGGACTTCTAAATCAATATCTTCTAAGGCAATGCTGTTTCCCATGAGAAAGAGACAATCACTAATTGAACTTTAATTGCCAATCCCTTTTGTGTGCACTTTTGTCATCTTGTGGGGCCATTGGGGTTTTAGACAGTAGTTATAAAGTCAAACGCTGTTTGTTTCAATCTCACTAATTAAAGGGGATATATATGATTTCAATATCAACATTTCATTTTCTCATAATTTGAACAACAGAAATAGATAACGAATATGATCGAGGAAAGTTAAAATAAAAATAATGATCAGTGATATGTACCTTGTTTCATATGTTTTTGTTCAAATGAAATTGTTCATAACGACAAATTTATTCCTAGCGTTATGCCGATACCAACATGTTTAATCGTATTTGTGGGAGAAACAAAAAACGTGTCCATGTGTCGTATGAACAAATCTGCACAGAACTTAAGTCAATACGCAACAAATATTGGGGATTTCCCGATATTGTACATGTCTAATGTACATGAATGAGTTTTCAACTGGAAGACGAAAAGTATTTTAACTGTGTAAAGCTATAATTTCGAGGATTTTCGAGGATCAGTTCTTCGGAACTTTTATTCTAGTTTGTTATACATCAACGTTTTATCTGTTTATTTTACTGTCGTATTGTTCTATGAAAATTTGATGAGATCGTACATACCCTCTTTAAGCACTTTGAAGACATAATTTTGAGAACGCTCCCAGAGTGGGGATCGAACCCGTGACCTCCCGATCGCTAGGCGGACACCATATCCACTACGCCACCGCGACCTTTGTTTGAGCCCCAGCCCAGCCACATAACTTGTGTAGTGATCAGTCGTGAAATAGTATCGCTATATTAGGATCTGAGGACAACCAGGAGAAGGTCACGTGCCGACGACCTTTCCGTTAGCCAATCAGTGCCTTGCTTTGGTTTTGAAAGTGAAAGTGAATTACTATATTTAGCCTTAAACAGTTAACTATTTGGCTGGGATCCCAACATGCAGTTAAATTACACCGTAATATTTTTAACACAAACACAATTTTAGAGCCAGTTTGTGGAACAACAACACATTATGGTAGAAATAACTATTATATGCAACATTTCTGTAATACATACACAATACCAAATCTGGTCGGAAATTACAACAAAAAAGCCAATCATGCTTCTAAAAAAGAGCAATCTTAGCTGAGATATAATTAGCTTTATGAAACATGTAGATTGTTTGTGAAGAAGTATTTCAACAGGACGTTATCAGATATCTCTGTAGGAAGACTGTGCATTTTTGTCAGATTGATGTAACACAAACACAAACATATTTTGGTTTGACATAATTCATTATCTCCAGCCATTCAAATATTGAAACAACATGGCTAAATGTAAATATTCCAAAGACATAGTTGTGATACCTTACACAGTTATACTTAGAAATTTAAATATAGCCATGTTAAAAAATGGAGAAGAAAATTTGTGATACAAACTGCTTGATATTTGGGAGCTGTAGGCTATTAGCTGGACTTACATTTGTCACGAATGAACACGTCATAAATTACTAAATGTTTACACATTACTCTTTTGATTACATGCACTGATTAACACATTTTATAGGAAATTCAATACAAACAATGATGCGATTTGTTGAATGAAGTTCATTAAAGCAAAACTGGAAACTGTAATGCTTTTGTTCAAAATCAATTAAGAAAGAATAATCCGAATCCATTATAGCTATTGAATATACCATACGTTGATTTAGTGATTGAGTGATTGAGTGAAGCGTGTGAGATGGAGCCATCCCGTATTTAGATGAAATGTTGACGCTGTAATATGTGCAGAAGACAATGTGCTTGGGTTGAAGTTCCACTGCCACCCATCGATCGCGGTCCCATATAGCAAATTGTGATGAACAAGTATCTCCGATGAACATCAGTGAAATGTCAAATGCCCTGCCTGAGCTATTGGTCATTTTTTTGCTGGCTTGCATTTGCATTTAGCAATCGATTCAACATTACAATTGAATTTTAGTTTAAAGGAACTCAAAATGTGTTGCATGATCAGAGAGGTTTAATAGTTTACACCAGAGAAATGTTGACAGTGACACTTTCCCGCAATATAAATCAAAAGCTCACAGCGTAGAAAGACTGTTGGCGACAAAAGAAACTAAAAGCATGTGAATTATGAGTGCATTTTTGCTAAAAGGAAACATGTGTTTGAATAAAGTTCAATTTCCAACCTTTAAACTTTATTATAACTTGGCTTCTTATTAAATTGTATACGACATCATAATGAAAACTAATTTGTAAGTAACGAAAACATATTTTGTTCGAGCTGATTATCTTATGCAAACGGAATTATATACATGCCAGTTAACAAGTCAGTCTCGAAGGGCCAGAATAACCTACGAAACGTAGTAGTTAAGCTCACCGATTGGTAGTGCTTCTTAGCCAGCTTATTTATAGATCTTTGTTCGTAGCCTACTGAGTCAAAATAGATAATACGATTCAAGCTCTCGATTGTCCATAGTACAGTTTAAAATTAATAAATTGCAGTAATTTGTTGTCAAAATATTCAGAATTAGAATAATATTACAAAAAAAAAAAAATTCGCCATGAGTCTAAAATTACCGATGTAGCGCATTAATTTGGTGGCCTTATTCCAGGACACTCCAGTAAATATTTTGGTTACATACAAGTAAATAGCGGTGTCATTAGTTGAAAGTAATTTTTTTTTATAAATTGACCTTTTTACAAACAGTTATTGTAATAAATCACAAGATAAACACATTATAGTACATATTACATACATTATCTCAAATAATTTAAATGTAAGAAAACGGACGTGAAATTTTGCTGTTTTGAAGAAGGACCCTTTCTGCTTTCGATTTACTGACTACTAGCCTGCAAAGAAAAGAAGTTGTTTTCCACGATACCTGTTTAGGAAATGACCCTCTTTCAAGACCTTTGGCTTCCGCCAATAGTCTAAAAATCACCTTCATGTGTTAACCAAATTTTCGAAGAAAAATTACGGTTATTAGATTTGGGGGTATGTCGCTGGGTGAGCGGGCGGGGTGGCGGCGTCAACTTTTCGTTTCCGCTGTCTTAAACGAGAACAGATTGAGATATTTTAATTAAACCAGATACATTATATCGAGACCTCGCTTGGGATTGCATAAAGGTTGGGTGGGGTCAAGGTCTTTATTACTAAAAATAGACAAATGGTTTCGGCTCAATAACTTTAGAATGCATCAAGATATTTGAATGAAACTTCAAACATAGATACCTTGTATCTAGACCATGCTTGGGATTGCCTATGGTATGGGTGAGATCAAGGTCAAGGTTAATGTTACTGAAAATACAAAAACGGTTTCCGCTCAATAATTTGAGAATGCATTGCAATATTTTAATGAAACTATACACATAGATACATTATAACGAGACCTCGCTTAGGAATGCATATGGCACCCTAAACTTTCTTTCATTATTGTGCTGACTTTTATGCCTTTTGTTCGAAAATTGGGTTTTTGTGGAATTGCCACGTTTCTTGTTTATTCCTAATTTGGGTTAACTTCAACAATTACAGATGCAGTATACAAACATTGTTATACATTTACAACTATCTTGTTGTGTAGTTGCAAGTACAGATTTTTTCTAGATTTAACGTAAAATGTATGTTCTAATATTCAAATTTCCACACAAATGGTCATTTCCCCCGAATTTCGTGAGATAATACCATGGTGCAGACCCGAGACTATGTTTTGGTGTCAGGAAGCGTACGGCGGCTCTCAAGGACAGTGGCAATTACGTTTCCTGCAACTCGGCTTCCTTATCTCCAACCAGTTATTATGTCACTGTACGGTGGGAGTGAAATTCAAAATTAGAGCTTTTCTCTTTTCATGGTACATAAACGTGCATAGCACAATGTGTGATTTCTGGTGCAGGCTTATGATTTTAAGCAGACATATCATTTAACTTCATCCTTCATTCAAAGTGCAATCATAAAAATATCTTATAAATGTGTTTCTGCCCCCAAAGACAGCAAGGTTTTAAGGTCAGAGCTGTGCTTGCTCCCTATCCACTTTCTACATTTTCTACATTTCAACTCCATATGATTTAAGACATTTTATTTACCTTACTGCTTACACTTGTTGCAGACATGAGAAGAATTTTCAGTAACTTCTAAATTATTTCATTGGAAGCTGGGAATATTCTAGCTCCCTTGGGCAATCTCAGCTAGTATTTTGGAAAGATTGGCTGACTCCTGGAGGTAACTACCCCACCCCCTGGAGAGACAGAAAGGGACATGATAGAAAGGGGCGTGGCAGATCCATCCAAAATGGGTACTGAGACTGACTGTGTCTGCTAGACAGTTGGAACCAGAACACTTCAGCCTTTCACAACTACTTGATATTATTGTTTTGAGAGGAATGGGAAAAAGGTTTAACTGAGAAACACACTTTTCATTTATGTATTTTAACAGTCAATAAATCTGTATTAGTAAGCACCTGAAATTGATATTGAATGGTAACAGGGCAAAGTTTTTCACAATACCTATTTAATTGAAGGAAATAATGTTATTTGCTCTAGACTTCTCCCTTGTGGAGCTTGGTACAAAATGTGTACGCAGAATCTTTAGGCATAACTTTCAAGCATATTGTTATGTACATTGTGCAAAGTTGCTTACTGGTTGCACTGTATATTTGACTATCGATGGCTGAAGTGATCCCACCGTGCCTAATCAGTGCTGATTATTCTTCGGTATTGAGCATGGATCTTGGCTAACCAGTGGATCTTGGCTAACAAACGGGCCCATGTCTTCTTGGGACAAGCTGTCATCCACTAACTGCCTTTCACTGAGAAACAATGCCCAAGTTGTTGTCGCTGTAAGACAGTATCATCTGCATGACAACATATCCAATAGCTTTTTGTTCCCTACACATGCAACAGTATCTTTTCTGTATTCAGAGGCATTACTGGAATATTGAATTTAAGATGCCTCTGCAAATGTGAATGTAAATGACATGCAAATTTAACAGCTCTTGTTTTACTTTGCCTGATCCGATGTTGGAGATTGCAGTACAGAAATCATGCATATTTTGAATGGTTGTCGGCAAAATAGCACTGGTTTAAGATACACACAGTATTACTTTGGGTATTTTTTGTGTTGCCTGAAAAGGCGACATAAAGGGGCTACTTTGGCAGCGGTGGCTGCGTCCCCTTTAGTTTGTTTAGACAATAACTTGAGAAGTTTTTGTGCAATCATTATGGAACTGTAGGGAATTGCTAGTTGGCATTAAAGGAAGGTTAAGTTCGGTTTTCAGCATAATTGCTCATAATGTACTTGAGTTATGCCCCGTCCGGCGATGCATCCAACTCGTGGAGTTCTAGTTTAATTTGACTTTCTTAGTTTTCTTATCAAAATTGTCTTGCAAGGAAACTGTATTACAAATTTACTGTCATTTTAAACAAACTCATGTTGTCATCTGAAGATGCACGAACTGTCACACAAAGATTAATGGCATGTCTTAATCCTTGAAATACATTATTGTGATTTACGATAAAAACATTTAAAATACACAATTTTACTAGAAATTGAATATTTCTGAAGTTGGCATATGTAAATGATTACTGCTATCCCCTGTCAAAGGCATAACTCTGTTGTTTATGTTGTGTAAGGCAGTCATGGTGTTTCGGGTTTGGTGTCTGCCATGCAAACTCAAAGGGCATGAGTTAAATCTCTACACATGGTGTGTTAGAGAGATAATTGTCGAAAACACTTGTGCATGGTCCAATATGACTTATAATGACCTTTAATTTAGTCTTAATATATATTGTTAACCAAAACACATGGAACCACCATTTTTATTGGTCGAAAATTACAAATAACTAAATTTTAAATTGCTGATTTTTGTAGAAATGGGCCCAGTTTCTACGAAGAAACTGACTAGAGCACTGTGAACCAGAGCTTTTAAATACAACTAAATTTCAAGACATAGTATGAAACTGAAGTGTTTATAATGTGTGCAAAATTAACAGCAATAGCTCTTTAAGATGATATTGCATAGTCAGCATCCATGAAAGTATGTTTGGTGCAATGTGGTTAGCCATGCCAGCATTGGGTGATGATGCTGGATTCCAGCCCTAAAGCCTGTCGCAGGTCGCCAATTGGGAACCCTGGCAGCGGTCTGCTTCCTGTAGTAGATGGGTGTGCATAATGAGATAAGATGGCTATGCTGTATTGCATGTATTGGTGAAACAACATTTGCCAATAAACATTTCCAAATAATGCCAATCTGTGGAAGATTGATATCATTGATTTGCCCTTTTGTCCATGCTGAAGTACATAGCAAAAATAACAATAAATGCAGACTTGATTTAACTTGCCAATAAATGGTCAATGATTTGTAACATTTAATTTACTGACTATGAAAACATTCAGTCTAAATGTTTTTGTGTATAAAAAGGCCCAGCTAGCTCAGTTGGTTATTAGAGCGCTGGACTGTCAATCCGGGGATCGTGAGTTCGAACCCCAGCCCGGCCACATAACTTGTGTGGGGATTGGTCATGAAATTATTTCTACGGCCATTCTCCCCCTACCTCTGATTCAAGTAGGGCAGTTGTCAGTTACTGGCATAAGTATGTGCACTTAGTACTGGTAAACCGCTTAGATCAGCTAAGCTTGCCCAAGAAAGTGTGAGTAGGGTAACTGACTGCGGTGATATGACTGAAATACTGTTAAAAACGGCAAAAAATCCAAACAAACAAACAACATTTGTGTGATAAAATGGCATAAAGAAATACAGTTGCCATGAATTCCCTTATGTAGACTTACTGCAGTGTTAAACAGGCCACAATTAATTACATTCCGACGCACAAGATGTCTGTGTGGACAGAAACTCATTTATAAGATATGTTTGTATAACATTTCGTGAGTTCCGCAATATTTAAAAATGAATCTTTTCAACTATGTTGACTGGTTTTTTCGTGTATATGTACAAACACCCCGGAAAGATGGAAGTCTAAGATCTTCAGTGCTGAAATTAACAAATAATTCATTTTACTTATAATATACATATCACTGTTTAAATCCCAACAATAGTATTATAATATTACATACATTTATACGATTACATATATTTTTACAATGTAATTACAATTAACACAGTTGAATAAACAAGTACATGACATAGGTAAACAATATAGTATTTAAAATGAGTTATTCTATTAAAACATACCTGTGACCCCTTGCAACATTATTAATAACAAAATCATTTAAATAAAATACAATAAACATAATATTGTTTTACTTACAAGCATAGGCTGCTAACACTCTCAATCTGTCTTTCCAATTTAAATGATGCTTGTGTGGTTACTGAAGGTTCTGGTTAGTTGTTGATGACAATTATATTTTCAAGATTCAATTAGATTCAATAGTTATGAAAATAATAAGTTGCAAAACAGCAGGAAAAAAACGGAAGCGGAAGTCACATGATCAACCGTAAGTCAAACTAACTACCGTAAACCGCAATAATTATCGAAAAGCTGCCTATTTGCAAAAAGACTAAAAGTATATGGGGGTAACACACTCCCCTTCTTCGAGAAAAGTCGTCCCGACTTAAAACCTGAGACAATATCAAAACAATTCAACACACCTGAGCAGTAACAGAGACCAAAGCTTTCTCTGAAGCAATACCCAAGGCAAACCAGAAATAGAAACACACAAAGAACAATACTCCCCAGACCGAACCTCGATGATAACTTAAAAGGTCCCATGGCTAAACTATAGTAGAATAAAATTTTAATAAATATAAACGTATATCTGCATCAACGATAATTCTGAACATGAAATAAATTCATAATTTTTTTTTTCTTAGATACAGATCTGAAGAGATTCAAATTATGTACAAACTAATTACACATGCATTCATTCAGTTTTTTTTTAGTTTTTTTTACTTAAAATATGTATGTACAAACAAGTTCTTGTTTGCCCCTCCCCTGCCTGAAAAAAAAATCAAAATTATAACTGAAACAAAATACAGTTATATATGATGGTATCAAGAATACATATATCTGGCAAGTCAAAAACTTATAGTACACAGCATGACCAACATAAAACAAGATAAAAACTAAAACACATGTATACACACATCTACTTATTTATAACAGAAGAAATTAACTTTGCTGTGAGATTGACTTGCTCCATATGAAGTTTTAACAGTTTATCTACAGCGTCCTTGTCACTTGCTGTTTGTTGATATACATGGTAGTCTCCAAACCAATTCGGTTTCTTTCGAACCCTAGACGATCTTCTAAGGCCTTCTTGTCTACTGCTGTATTCAGTATTGCTTACTTCGTTAGCGCCATCTTCTTCGACTTCATTGTCTTCTTCACTATCCTCGATTGTTTTCTCATCATTCCTCTGAGATTCTTGTAGAGAATTTCTTCCTTCCTTACTATCAACCACTTCATCACGCTGGCGCTCTTGAATTTGCTTATCTTCAGTTTTCTCAATTATTTTCTCTCTTTCTTGACTTTCACTGTGACCGGCCGGTCGACTGTCAGTCCCTGTGAGGGATATGAATCCAACTTCTTCTTCTGAATCTGACTCAGCTTTCTGTTCCATATTCCTTTCATCTTTGAATTCCTTTAGTTTCTTCTTTGCATTCTTCAAAGATTTCCTTCTGTCATTTTCCAAACTTCTAGTTTCTTCTGATGCCTCAATCAACAGCAAGTGATTCCGGTGTAATTTCTTAACCTCTCCATCTTCAGACTTTACGAGGTAAACCGGAATATCCTTATTTGGTTGTTCTATGACCTTGTATGGACTTTCCTCAAATTTATCTGCTATTTTATGTTTCCCTTTATGAGCCAATATCTTCACAAGTACTGTATCATTAACTCTCAATTCTGATGCTTTAGCCTTTCTATCAAAGTACTTCTTCTGTTTTATTTTAGATTTTTTCAATGCCTCGTTTGCTATCAATCTTGAAGTATTCATCTTTTCCACTAAGTCCTTCATGTAATCCGATGTTACAAAACTGGCAACACTCTCTGTTGCAAAAACAGCATCTATGGGCAATTTCGCCTTTCGTCCAAACATCAGCTCAAATGGCGAGCAACCGGTTGACTCATGTTTCGTTGCATTGTATGCATAGACCAGATGAGGCAAGTATTTTTTCCAGTTTTCTTTTCTATCCGGTTCTAATGTTCCCAGCATGTCGAGAAGGGTTCTGTTGAATCGTTCTGATTGACCATTACATTGAGGGTGATAGACAGTTGTCCTGGTTTTCTTCATGTCCAAAAGTATACATAATTCTTTTATTAATTCAGACTCGAAGTTAGTTCCTTGGTCGGTATGAAGTTTTGCTGGGATACCATAGTGAAGGATGAAGTTGTGTAATAGAGCTTCTGCAGTAGTTTTCGCAGTTTGGTTCTTGGTAGGAACTGCAATTGAATACTTTGTATAGTGGTCAGTTATCACTAAAATATTTCCAATATTTCCTTTGCATGGGTCTACTGTCAAGAAATCCATACACACAAGTTCAAGTGGGAAGGTCGATGTTATGTTAACTAAAGGTGCTTTACTGGTGTTTGACTTTCTTCTAAGGCATCTAGAACAATTTTCCACATGCTTACCTATCTCCACTATGTAACCTGGCCAATAAAATCTTTCCTTGGCTAATGAAATAGATCTCTCCTTTCCTGGATGGCCAACATTAGTGTGAATTCCCTTCAATACCTGATCCTTGTAGATTTCTGGTAGAACTAATTGGTAAATATCTTGCTCATTTTCTGTAGACTTTCTGTAAAGCAGACTCCTGATCATTACTAAATTCTTCAAATTTCTTGACATTGTCATGTGTTTACTATCAGTTTGTATGGTCTTTTGGCTTGGCATACTCTTATCAATGGTAGCTCTTACCCATACTCCAACTATTGGATCCTTTCTCTGTTGGGTCCGTAACTCTCTTATCTCCACTTGGGCCAGTGGCGTTGCTGTTTCTGTAACTTCTAGAATGTTAAGTGAAGCAGATGGTAAAATCTCTATCAATGGAGAAGTGTGGATTGAATTACAAATGGCTTTAACTGTACTGTTCTCAAGTCTTATCTGATTGTCCTTGCTCTGTGCCTGGGGGTATCTTGAAAGAATATCTGCATCTATGTTTGTTGAACCTGATCTGTAAATGATTTTATTATTGTTTAAACTTTGAATGAAGAATGAATTTAAATGATATACATCTGCTTAAAATCATAAGCCTGCACCAGAAATCATACGTTGGGATATGCACGTTTATGTACCATGAATCGTGGAACTTTGACTCACCTTGTACAGAACCTGGGCGTCGTGTTCTTAATTAAGTTATTACTATTCCATTTATTGTTACGATTGTCATAGATTTGCGATCCAATTGGGGGTTATTGGTCAGGATGCGTGAAATGACTCTGATGTTTACATATCAGTGTTTAGATGAGAAAGCGATTGTTGCTTTGATCAAGGCTTGGAACAGTGCTTGAGCTCTGGAAACCTGAAAGCGACTTTAATCTGTCTGAACAGCACATTGCCAATATCCTTCAATCATCATCAGTGTGTCAAATGGAATGTCACAGTCAATAAAACATTCACCAAGCTTCAGACTGTGGTTAAGACAAGTCTAATACGATATTTTCAGATGTTCAGCAAATTACTATGTGCACATTTTGGAATCTGACAAATGAAACGGAATACGTGGAATTTAAATTATTAAGTCTAGAAATGAAATAAAGGAAAGGCTGACAATACTGCAGTGTCATAGCTCTCTTACATTTCCTGCGGAATAATGACAAATCCATTATGCTCATGGTAACATGTAATTTGAATCAACTCACCGCTGTAGAATCATTCAGGAATCATTTCTGGCCTAGCATTTTGTCTCCCAGCACCAGGCGTTCAATGCTACATTAACCAAATGGAGATGAGGGCCATATCCGAATCTTTCCTTTCTCATTTATTTTTTATGTCTGGTGTATTTAAGACTATAGATCAATCTATTAGCCACTGAAGGCTGCTTACTTCAGTTTGCCCGGGAAAAGAAAAGATATTAGTTGACCTCCATTGTGTCTGTTTGTATGGCATACTTCATATTGTTTGGGGGTACTGGCCTGTATTTATCTTGTTTGTCATTACCAGGCCTTATTGTTGTTTCTTTAAACGGTACGACTTAATTTACAATGTTTATTCCAAAGAATTGAGGATATGTCTATTGCTAAAAGTGACTGTGTGATGTGAAATGGTGAGTGCGAGACTGCATCTAATTTGAGAAAATGACTGTTAGCCTGTGTGTGATGTGAAAAGTGACCGTTGGCCTGCGTCTGATGTGAAAAGTTTACCGTTTGCCTGTTTGTGATGTGAAAAAGTGACTGTTAACCTGTGTCTGATGTAAAAAGGTGACTGTTAGCCAGTGTCTAGTATGAAAAGGTGACTGTTAGCCTGTGTCTGATATGAAAAGGTGACTGTTAGCCTGTGTCTGATATGAAAAGGTGACTGTTAGCCTGTGTGTGGTGTGAAAAGGTCACAGTTAGTCAGTGTCTAGTGTTAAAAGGTGACTGTTAGCCAGTGTCTGGTGTGAAAAGGTGACTGTTAGCCATTGCCTGGTGTGAAAAGGTGACTGTTAGCCTGTATTTGGTGTTGGTATGAAAAGGTGACTGTTAGCCTGTGTCTGATACGGAAAGATGACTGGTAGCCTGTGTGTGGTGTGAAAAGGTGACTGTTAGCATGTGTCTGGTGTGAAAAGGTGACTGTTAGCCTGTGTCTGATATGAAAAGGTGACTGTTTGCTTTGCCAGTGTCTGATGTAAAAAGTGACTGTTTGCCTGTGTCTGGTATGAAAGGTGACTGTTAGCCTGTGTCTGGTGTGAAAAGGTGACTGTAAGCCTGTGTCTGATATAAAAAGGTGACTGTTAGCCTGTGTCTGATGTAAACAGCGACTGTTAGCCTGTGCCTGATGTAAAAAGGTGACTGTTTGCCAGTGTCGGATGTAAAAATTGACTGTTAGCCTGTGTCTGATGTAAAAAAAAAAAAAAAAGGAGAACTGTTAGCCTGTGTCTGATATGAAAAGGTGACTGTTAGCCTGTGTCTGATGTAAAAAGGTGACTGTTTGCCAGTGTCTAGTATGAAAAGGTGACTGTTAGCCTGTGTCTGATATGAAAAGGTGACTGTTAGCCTGTGTCTGGTGTGAAAAGGTGACTGTTAGCCAGTGTCTGGTGTGAAAAGGTGACTGTTAGCCTATGTCTGATGTAAAAAAGTGACTGTTAATCAGTGTCTGATGTAAAAAGGTGGCTGTTAGCCTGTGTCTGGTGTGAAAAGGTGACTGTTACCGTTTTATCTAATGTGAACAAGTAGCTGTTAGCCAGTGCCTGATATGAAAAAGTTACTGTTAACCTGTGTGTGGTGTGAAAAGGTGACTGTTAGCCTGGGTGTGATGTGAACGGTGATCGTTAGCCAATGCCTGGTGTGAAGAGATGACTGTTAGCCTGGGTGTGATGTGAAAGGTAACTTTTAGCCCGAGTGTGATGAGAAAGGTGACTGTTAGCCTGCACCTGATGTGAATAGGTGACTGTTAGCCTGTGCCTGGTGTGAAAAGGTTACTGTTAGCCTTGGTGTCATGTGAAAGGTGACTGTTAGCCTGAGTGTGATGTGAAAGGTGACTGTTAGCCTGTGCATAACATAAAAAAAAAAGTATTGTTATCATGTGTGTTATTTGAAATGTGATTGTTGGCCTATGTTGTAACTGAAAAGGTGTTTGTTAGCCTATGTCTGATGTAAAGCAATATATGGTGTTCCTGCTCCAAAGTCTGGTTCTTCGGGTGCAATAAACCAATCGGTGATGGGAGACTTAATGAGACAGTGTGGATATATCCACTACATTTCTCCTGATTTAATTTTCTGTTATTGAGAGCCTTACAGTAATATTTCCTCGTTGTCCATTGAAGTTGTAGGATAGCATTGGGGAAAATCTGCAGTTATTGACAAATACAATGATGATGTCCATCTTTATAAGTCAAAAGTCAATACAATGGTGGGTCAAAATTGCTGTAAAGTCTTTCTACACACAAAGTGTTTGATTTGTTTGTTTAATTCTTGGAAAATGCGAAACATTGAAATTGAAGTCATGTTAAAATGTTATGTTTGTTTGTTTTAATAGTTAGGTAGATTAATTGTAATATATAAAATTATGCAATATTTTATCTGAAAATGACTTGATATGCTCCAATCACATTTTCAAAGTATTAAATACAAGTTAATTTGAAGTCAATTGAGAGTACACTTTATTTCTGCAACTGGATTTCATGAAACTGGATTACATTTTAGGGTAATTTTCTCTACAGTCTGCAAAATTTCACTTCTGAGCGACGCAGCCAATACAAATGGCGTGGGACTGACAATAAAAATGAAAAAGAGGCACCAAAACAACAAAACTTCCATAATGCAAACTATTGTGACACTGGAATTGAGCATCTCACATCATTCGCAGATCGACTTGCGGATGTGCTCAGACAGAGTATGGCGAAGTCTCGGTGCAGACATGTGCCTTCAAGTTCTAAGCCGTTTAACTTGTAATGTTCCATGTAAAACATGCGTTTGAAACAACAATGCTACAGTTGAGAAAACAAACATCATGTTGGCTATCATTATGAGTCATGCAGTCACAATAGAATTATTTATATTAGGCGTGTTGTGGTAAAACTGGCCTTAATTCATGTGCGTAAAATGTCACCCTGATCAGCCTATGCAGTCCGCACAGGCTGATCCAGGAGGACACTTTCTGCTTTTATGGTATTTTCTTTTTTAAGGAAGTTCCTTCTTATCATAAATCCACTGTAGGCGAAAGTGTCATCCCGGATTAGCCTGTGCTGACTGCACAGGCTGATCTGAGACAACTCTTTATGCACATGCATGAGGTCCGGCTTTCCCACGACACACCTCATATTGATTTTTGGTATGAATAATTGTTTTAAAATAGTTTTTAATACCTGTATTGCACGTAATTCTGCAAGTTGGCAATTTTACTGTCACCCACTGAGTATGTTGTATTTTCTCCCATACTGACAGGATTACAAATGGGCTTATTTCACTGTAAAAACATGACAATTTAAAAACCGAATATCTATAAAAGATATATTGTGACTGAATATCCCAGAAAGATGCGCTTTGACTCTGTGAAGCACAAGAAAGCACACAAGTTCTTCCACATAGTCTGTTCTGAAACCAGGGAGTGTGAGCCATCTGGGTCTCAGTGACGTCTTTACCTCCAAGTGCTGCCATACATTTGTGTCAAGGTGGCGAAAACTGTTTCTTGGGTGTCTGGCACTATCAGTCTTGGTCTGGGTTCAAACTTCTGTCTGACAATCTGAATACCTGAAAATAAACACAACACCAATATGGATATGCTTGTATCTTACTGATCATAGGGAAAATAAAATTCCACTGAACATTTAGCAATGTTAATGTCAAGTCTTTGAGTCCCAGTTCTTCTAGCTCATTATGTTTTAACAACAAACTGCCACTTGGCTGTGAATGGGAGCATTTCTGGCATTTATGCTACTGAGAAAACATGGGGTCAATGGGTAAATTATAAATAAAACTTTCCTAGGAAAACATTTTTTCGAAAGTCATGCTTCTGCCTATATATATAATAAGTTACCAATGGCAACAATTTTAAAATTTATAAAAATTCATTTTAAATATTAACAACTAAAATCTGATAGTCATTATTTAAACAGACTCACAGTGTTTCTTAGTTGAACAATATTTGGCTCCAATCCACAATACAGTGGCTCAGTAGTGAGGATTAGCATTCAAAACTAAAAATTTCAACATGAAGATGCTTCATTTTGTATGAACTTTTGAAACTTAAAACATATGATCATTAGATTCCAAAAATTTGGGAGATGATTTCCAAATGGTTGATATTTTTTGAAACACTTGATCATATTCTGTGAAATAAAGCCACAAATGTGTTTGCACAAGGGCGTTGGGCATCATGTGACCTACAGAGGTTACACAACACTTACATTGCTCTTGTACTCGTTCTAACCAAACTTTTTTATCGTAGGCTCAAACATGTCTGCCGATAGTGCAGATGAATTTGATTTTTTCGACTACTTCCTTCTGTTATCTCGTAAGTACATGACCTGCCAATGTTTAATTATACAAATAAGTCGCTTTGCAAAATATAATAACAATCCACAATTCATGATATTTAAAATTCGTAATCATCATTGTTAAGCATTTAAATTCAGTGGAAATTGCTTTAGATTTAAAAGAGTAATTCACCAAATTAAACATTTAGACTTGTGACAATCAGGTTTCCATGGTAACAGATACAAGATATCCATTTTCAATATTCCAGGAAATTATTCTATGTCAGCTGATTCAGAATTTGAATTGTTCGACTACCCAGAAAATAATGATCGTAAGTAATTGATGTTCAAATGGTAGATGATATTTAGTTACGTATTCTACTGCCTACTAAAAACATTTCACAGACGTCCATGTTAAAATGTACTCATTATGTAAATGGCATCTTTTGTGTAAAAGTAAAATTCTTAAAGTAAGAGCAACATGTAAAGTAATAAAATGGTGTAGTTCCACTTGGGTCATCACCAATTTTGTCAGAAAACCAGATCTTACCAAACGAAATCATACCAGTCACTGGTCAGTGTAGTGTTGTCTGCTGTTGTGTTAACAGACTTCTCCACAGCTGTCCATGCAAATAATTATATTATTTTATCCAATCATTACGCTCGGATGTCACTTGTTTGAGAGTTTACCCAAAGAAGCATACACATGCGCTTGTGTACTTATCAATATTTTGGGTTCAAATTCCCCACCCTAGAGCCAAGCATTTTTGTCTAAATACCCACAGTAGTAGATGCTTGGTGTATGAAATGGCTCGGGGTGGGGGGTGGGGGTCAATATTACAGGGATCTAAGATGTAACCAAAGTCTGTTTCCCGGGACTCCGAGTCATTGGCATGTCGAATTCCGCCTGTTGGGAATCGCTTACAGTCTTTTAAGTCCGATCTCCGCTCAGGGGAAAATATATTGATAGGTGCATAAAAATAGCTAATAATAGGAGTTTAAAATGTAAGTGACAAACAGAAAGGTCTGCTACATAAGCAAGAACTTGTCCTGTTGGACAACCGAACATTAAAACATCAAATCATACATTTAAAAGTTGCATTATTTTATATTTTGGTGTAAGCAGACCTCAAAATAAGCACTAGTATCTCATTATTCATAGCCAACTCAGGCCCTGCAATCTGAAGTTTAAGTATTAATCTAAAATGTTAGCCAATGAAAAGCAAAGCTCATTTGTAACAACTATTTTGATTGGTTAATATTTTTATTTAAGACTAAGGAAATTTACCAGTTGCTACTTGTCAATCAAGGGTTGAGTTTACTGATTATGGGTTTATATTGCGGAGGTAAATAATATCACATGGTTGCATAATCCAATCAATTAATTTACTTCAAATCCTTGAAAAAACAACCTAAAACTAACAAAAAAGCAGAGCGATCTATGTTTTTTGAACTGGTCAATTTTATAGTCATAGATATGCATAGTTTTGAAACAAAGACATTTTTCGCAGTAAAAATGCTCAATCTAAATGCAGTTTTTGCTGTAAGTTCATGAGAATCTAAAAATATCCAACAGTAATACATAAAGACAACATGTTCAACAGTACATGTTCTTTCATGCTAAAGTTTCTTTTTTCAGCAACTTTTTAATTTTGGAACTTATTGAAAACAATATTTTTAACCAAATTTTTCGAATATAAATTTCTGTTATTAGATTGGGGTATGTTGTTGGGCGGGCGGGCCTCTCTTGGGATTGCATATGTGGTGATTGGGGTCAAGGTCAAGGTCACCGTTACTTAAATTAGAAAAACTGTTTTCGCTCAATAACTTTACAATGAATCTAGATATTTTTATGAAACTTCATACATAGATACCTTATAACCAGACCTCGCTTAGGAATGCATATGGCACCCTTTCTTTCATTATTGTGCTGATTTTTATCCATTTCGTTCAAAAAATTTGTTTTTTATGGAATTTCCACGTTTCTTGTATTTGTCTTGTTTTGTTGTTTATTTTAGCATAGTTTAAATTACCATACAAATTGTTTTGTTTGAAATATTTTTATGGAATTAAGTTTTCATCTTACGATAGACATACATTTTATTTTGTTAGCTTTTCTTTCGTTAATTTGTTTGGTAGGTTGAATCACGCACAGAGGCGTGACCGCAGACAGATGAGCTGTGTAATTGACTTTTTGCGTTATATTTATCCTACGTTCTTGTTACTTGTTTATGCTTTGATTATTATTTTTATCATTATTGTTGTAGGCATGAATATGCATATTTTATTAATTTCAGAGGTATTAATCATGGCATGAGCCAATAAATAACTAAGCTATTTAGAATGCTATCTAGAGCAAGCTTCAAAACAAACAGATCTGCATGAAATATTCTGGGAGGTCAATGGGTCAACAAATAAGAGGTTTGATTTTGGAAGTGATCCAGATCTCTCTTTAGAATCTGGAATTTTTTTTGGCTGCGGCTTTGGCGGAGATCTGCGCTGTCCGAGTGCTTTATAATTGTAAAACATTTGGTACAGAACCAGTCTATGCTGAGTCAAGTGCAGAACAGTGACCAGTCTATGGTGGATCTTTACGAGTCAGTGACCTTGAACTTGACACCTGATTTTCTTCCATTTCAGCTGCCCCCAGGATCACGAATGCTCCAAAGAACATGAAGGTGGCAGAGAATCTCATAGTAAGCTTCTTCTGCAAGGCCTCGGGTCACCCCGCCCCAGATCTTACCTGGGAGAAGGACGGGAAACCCATCAACCCCATTAATCGGAAACGGTACGATGTCTTCCTCATGCCCCACGGTACTGTCCTGCGCGTCGCGTCTGCCAAGTCTAAAAGGGACGATGCCGTGTTCACTTGTGTAGCGACAAACGAGAAAGGAGAGGCACGGGCGAACGCAACGCTGGAAGTTTATCCCGCAGACAGTATGTAGCTATTCAGCCTTGGTTTTCCTGTACTTTTTCATGCTATTATTCTGTCATTACATTATCTTTTGCACAAAAGCATTATTTATGTTTAATAAATAGGCAGTTGAATAGAGATGAACATTTTATGGCAAGCCTGAAAAAAAAATTGGCAGCTTTAAGTGTGAAATTAGCATAAAATTCCATGAAACAAAGCTTGATTATTTCTTTAAATAGCTCCAAAATTTCATGAAACAACTATGGCATTGTTCCTTTCTATATAAGCATATACAGTCAATGGTGTATTCCTATTTTCTTAAAATGGAGAAAGCAATCAGGTGGTTGTCTGTGTTAAATGGATGAAACTGATTAGTTTGAGATCATATGCAAATGGGACATTAGCAATCTGTCTGTGAGAGAGAGAGATAAACCTGGGAGCGCTGAATGCTGAGTCATTCAGAGTCCCCCTACCCACCACCAGGACACTGTCACACTGTCACTAGAAGATGGAAACATTTTCCTCCATTTACATTGGAGAAGAAATTGAATTTTAAGACTGTAAAAGAAACCATGCTAATGGCAAGCGGAGAAATATTTTGTGACACTCCAAAGACAATAAAATCGCAAGCTGTGGAAGACTAAAATTTGTTCTGTTTTGATTTCTATAAATTTCTTTCATTTTATTACATTCACAGAGCTTTTTGATATAGAGGACAGACCATGATTTCTCTTAACAGTCTGGTTTTAATGGCTATTGATGACAGAAGAAACAGCACTGTTTGATGTTCTGCTTTTTAAGCTGACAAACACAAATCCTGCATGTTTACCAAGAACTTGGCAAACATCTGGCCGACCAATGTAATTCTAGGATTATTGTCATAGAGTAAAGATTAAATCCATCACACACTTTAGTGCACAGAGCATTGTTTGCGAGACTCCATCGTGTTTAAGCCTTAACAATCACAATCAGTCAAACAGTGGATTTTAATAATCTTAATTACACGAAAACAATGCCACATTGTCTGCTTTTGTTATATTTGTCCTATGTTGTTTTAATTAAAACAAAATTAAAGTTATGTAAAATGTACAGTTTATCCTTGAGCATGCAATTAGGAGGTCATGTCTTGAAGTTAATTCTTGAACTAGGAAAGTTATTTCTTGATCAAACAAAGCACTGGTTCTACCCAGAAAATAGGCTCAAGAGTGCATGATTAATGCATTGGTTTTCAACAAATCAAGCTGAAGTAGGTCTAAATAGGTTAACACTTGAAAAGGAAAATAGGACTTGCACCCAATACTTAAGACGTCATCTTGAAATCAGTATGTTTTAATTAAAGAATCTTCTTTCAAGTAGTCACAAAACTAAATATGTCCCATCTAGACTCGCTGTACCATTTGATTGCCAGTGTTTGCTGACAGGGCGTTATTAACGGTTCAACTGTTAAGAACACTGATTGTGGACGGCTAATGTCACTCCAGAAATCAATGTCCACATCAAATAGCTATTCCTCAGATTGAGTCTTGATGTTATTTCCCCATAACATCCCAATCACTATGGTGTTGTCTCCAGTATTTCCACTATGAGATTTGTATTGAATTGTTTGTGTTTTATGAAATTGACTGTCTTTCTTAGACATTAATTATTAATATTACAATGCATGATTTGAATCGATATAATATTTAAAAACATGCATATCATTCAAGAATTATACATGCATTCAAGGTGCAAAACTTTCCGTGATTGTTTTTGGTTTTTCCCCCCCAAAAAGTTTGTTTGGAAAGGTCTTGATGGAATTCAGGGATATTGTTTTAAGATGTATGGAGTTCTGATTTACATTTGAGGCATGTCGTGGGAAAACCGGGCTTAATGCATGTGCGTAAAGTGTCGTCCCGGATTAGCCCATGCAGTCCACACAGGCTGATCCGGGATGGCTCTTTTTACTTTTATATTTTCTGTTTCAAGGAAGTCTCTTCTAAACATAAATCCACTGTATGCAGAAGGTACTGTCCTGAATTAGCCTGTGCGGACTGCAAAGGCTAATCCAGGATGACACTTTACG
This sequence comes from Congeria kusceri, assembly GCA_027627225.1. Taxonomy (NCBI): domain Eukaryota; kingdom Metazoa; phylum Mollusca; class Bivalvia; order Myida; family Dreissenidae; genus Congeria; species Congeria kusceri. Next base: position 71,801,807 of record CM051032.1, on the reverse strand, counting down.
CAAATGCATTAAGCCCGGTGTCACACGACATGCCTCATACATAAATAATAATGACTATATATTTATAGATCGTCATTATTTAAAAAGCCGTCTTATAATGTTAATGAATGTTCTATTGCTAGGCGTTACGTACGATTTTGACAATGAGGCAGATGTGGTAAAATTTTACGCAGGTAGGCACCAAGGTTTGCTGCATATTGGGAGTATTCATACCCACTAAACATTTATAATAAGGCCGCTACATATACCGTAGATACTAACCGGCCAGAGAAACCATAGTAATTCACCGCTTACAACTGCTGTAACCACTCGTATACTAACAGGGTGGCGGTCAGATGGTCGGCGTAACCACCATGCTTGATTACCTACCATCATAGATATAACCAGAAATCTCTTGCTAGTATAGTAACTTGCATAATTATTGATTTTGTTTCACTTCTTAACCCACTTACCGTACCTGCTTTCCATGTCCAGACATTTGTTAAATGATGCCTATTGGTTAATTATAAAACTGAAACCAGTTAAGGATTTTTGTTAGAAAAAATATCTTCTGCCAACCCATGAAAATTCATTTAATCAGATATTAATTGTGACATTTCTGTTGAAAGACACACGGGCAGTTCATTGAAATTTAATGCGTAATATAATTGACGTTACGACGGACCGATGATTGACAGGTCGATTAGCCAATCAGATCGCGGCACTTATAGGCATGTGTTTCATCCGCCATTTTGTCCGTCAAACTCACCAACAATTCGGACATTCCAATAATTGTTATATTTTGTTGTTGTCACCCTTCTGTGGCGTGTAACCATTAGAAAAAGTAAAAGTGAAAGTCAGTTCAGTTCAGTTCTACGAAATTCTCTGATTCTAAAAATAACGAGCATACGCTTAATGATGACGTAGATTTAGTTTACACAGTCGCAGGATTTAAACGCACAAGTGGTGTAGGAGAATTCAAGATAAATAAACTCGTAGATCTGCATTAAAATGTCAAACTATCGAAAATGTACTGTGAAAGAATGTTCAGAAAGGGATTACTCATACGTAAGTGTTTTCTATATTGGTTAAACACGGATTTATCGTCAAATTTGCATGAAAAGTTGACATTTTTTCGGGCATCTTGGTTCGATCTGCTCTATGAAATCGAGATAAACTTTAAGACTGACCGAAGAAGATTCCAATCTTAGACGGACGTTCGTTAATGGGCCGAGGGTAATGTGTACGAAAAATGATTGATAACAAACGTTTACATTTCGGCCATCAATACAAAATGGCGTCCGGGGAAAAGATAAAGAACGCTGTGCACTTCATTAATTCTGAAAAACTTTAGTGTGATTACTGGATATAAATACTTGGGTACATATAAAAAAAGAACAATTGCAATGAAATATTTGATGGTAAAATGGATTTATTTTGCATTTAGAGAACTGTCAAAAAAGACAGCAATAAAACGTAAACATACGGAGACTATGCGAGCTTAGCAACATTAGCAAGTGCAGGTATCGACCTAATGTGTGGAATCAATAAAAACGCAAAGGATAATTGAATATTTAGGATGATAAAAAACGGTGTGGACCAAGATGACCAGCACTAATGCCTTGCGGATTAAACTTGTATCCGCAGACATTGTCTGTAAGTCGTCTTGGTCAAATGCAACTGTGGATAACACAAGCAAGTATCAAAGGTAAGGTACTTCAATAATTTATATTATGTAATTGTGGAAACAAAAACAACACACACTCGCAATATGATAAATAAACTGTTTTTTTTCCCTTGTTTACATTAATTTTCAGAAAGCTTCTGTCAGACGCATTTCCATCACATTATCAACATGTTTACTTACTGTCACTACTGTACTGGTACGATAGATCTTCCAGTGAATTTAACGATTTTCTAAACGGTCATGCTTCAATTTTTCAACGTAAAAGGCCGACACAAAAGCTAGTGGCTTGTGCTTGAAATACGAACCGACCGGCGACTCGTGATGCCATGTTGTTTTTTGTCTTTTCTTGACGGACATAAACAGAGTAGTCTCCCTTGAAATCGGTGGGCTTGGTTAACTCGGCACTGTCGTAACGTCAATTTAATTATCGACAGTATAATTGAATGTCGCTGCATACAGCTGCATGGATGAGAATTGTACATGATTGTCATTCCATGGCAGTGTAAAGACAAGGCAGGCAACTCTAGTGCTATGTGTGCTGAAGATAGCAAGAGTTAGTTCCCTTCAATAAAGCGCTTCTGTAGCTTTGCTAGCAGGCACCAGATGATATTTCCCTTCGTGTCTTTTTCCTGATCATGTTTTCTTGTGCAAGCCTTTCTCCTTAAATTTCTAACCAGACTTTGACTTGTTTTCTCCTGTTTTACGTTCATTCCTCACACTTTCTGATCATAATTTTAGTTGTCTAACATTTCTTCTGATCATACACTGTTCGTCTTACTATCGTCTTTCCTCTGTCTGTACGTACTCATTCAATGTAAAAGTGTTACCTTTCAACTTCCACTCAGTAGACCTTTATATTTTGTTTTCTGAATTTATTTAATTTTTAGCTCGACTTTTCAAAGAAAAGGCAAGCTATTCTACTCTCACCAGCGTCGGCTTTGGCGTCGGCGTCCGCGCTATGTAAAAGTTTTAAGGTAAGCTAGTTTCTCAGGAATGGCTTGAGGGATTTCATTCAATTTAAAACATTTATTCCCCATCCACCCATATCATCCAACCTCACTTTGACCTTGAACTTGACCTAAGTTGCACTTAGAATGATTCAAATGGGCTGTTTCTTGGTTACCTAGATTTTACCATTTCGTCTAGCACTAACACCGCTTGCTACAACACTTGGATACTTACACAGTTGTTGCTTATCACCATCCCCAATCCACCCACATCACCCAACTTTACTTTGACCTTGACCTTGAACTAATTTGGACAAAAGTGCCAGTTCTTGGTTAACTAGATTTTACCGTTCCATCTAGCACCAACACCGCTTACTACAACAATTGGATATTTACACAGTTTTTACTTATGACCGTCCCCAATCCACCCATATGACCCAACCTCACTTTGACCTTGACCTAATTTGGACTAAGAAATAGGCTACCCAGCACCAACCGGGGATCAAGTGTGTTTATCAAACACAGAATCTTGTTTGGTAAGCTGGTTTCTCAGGAATGGCTTTAAAGATTTCATTCAAACTTAGAACACTTATTCCCTATATTAAAATGAACTCATCGGCCAATTTTGATAACTCTAGTTTAACTTTTGTCAAAATAATGGGCATTTTTACACTTAAAATTTTAACATATAAGCTATATGGACAGGTTAAAGTTTTTTGGTAAGCTGGTTTCTCATGAATGGCTTGAGGGATTTCAATCAAACTTAGAACACTTATTCCCTATATTAAAATGAACCAATTTTGGTAACTGTAGTTTGAAATTTGTCAACATTATGGGCATTTTTACACTTAGAAATTTTACATATAAACTACATGGACAGGTTAAAGTGCTGGTTTCTCAGGAATGGCTAGAAGGATTTCATTCAAACTAAGGACACTTATTCCCTATATTAAAATGAAATCGTAGGCCAATTTTGATAACTAGTTTGAAATTTGTCAAAATTATGAGCAATTTTAAGTGGGTGGAGTGGCCTCGTCAACTTGAATTCCACCCTCTAACTTGAGAATCAGTCTTCATACATAAATACCTTAAAGCAACACTTTACTCAGGGTTCTTTTTGTGGTGGGTTGGGTGGGATCAATGTCAAGGTCACTGTTACTAAAAATAGAAAAAAAATCTTCTGCTTTATAATTTGAGAACAAATGTAAATATTTTAATAAAATTCAATTTATAGATACTGTATAATGAGACATTGCATGAGATTGCATATTGGGTTAGTTGGGTCAAGGTCACTGTTTTGACATTTAGAAAAATATTTCCACTCAGTAACTCGAGAAAGAAATTAATTTTGTTTAATTGACCCCTACTATACAGTTTGTTTTAGAAAAAATGCCAGGAACTCTGACAAGCACAAGAAAAGTCGAGCGTGCTGTCCTCCGACAGCTCTTGTTTTGGAGGCAGTTGTAAACCCCATGCACATGTTCCACATTAATTGCACTAATTTAGGATAGCTCATGAAAGTGGTTGCATGATTTCAGAGTCTTCTAACGAGTGGAAATTAGAGTACAAAGGTAACAGAGACACCTGTCCACCCCTCCTCCCCGTTCTCCTAGCTGTAGCATTTTAATGGCCATCTTACATTCTTTTTAGTTTGCTTCAGTAATGTTCGTTGGCTGTCTTTATTTTTATTCAATCACAAAGTGGGAGGCATTAAGCATTGCACTTGTCTGTCTGTACCTATGTACATCCCAACATTCTGTGGACTCAACTCCTCTTTAACTGCTGGGGTGGATAGCGCTCAAACTTTCACAGCTGAAGAACCTTAATGTGTAGATGATCGTAAACGAAGGAATTTTGGCTGCGACCTATTTTGGGCAAAATTATGGCCCTTTTGAAAATAAATTTGTAAATGCAAAAATTAGTCTTGGCAACAGGCCCTGTGTCTGTGTCCAAACATGTTGTCGTGGGGGCATCTGTGTATATGACACATGTAGTTTTTTTCCAATTTTAGAATTAAGTTTATGCTTTTAAATATTTACATAAAATATTATCTAAAAATAGAAACACATTAAAATGATGTATGAAATAGTATGCCAAAAATATAATTATTATTACTTTTGCTGTTGTTTATGGTTTCTAAATTATAAAATAACGTTTTTCTTGATAGGTTTAGTACATGTAAATTGGTTATACATGTTCAGTTGTCAGATTTTGTACTAGATGTTTTGTTATTGTTTTTTCAACAACGTAGAGCATAGATTTTTCTCCAATGTTTTGTTTGTTTCATCCAATAGCAAAATAGTAAAATATTTCTATCATTTAAAACATTTACCATTTTAGTATTAAACAAAGAATACTGTTAAGCCAACAATTTATGATTTTATTTCTTCCTTCATGTTAAAATGAAACCTCCATTGTTTTAAGTGCCAAAATTGAGCATCCCTTTTCTCCGTGTTGTCTTCCATTTTAACAGCCAGTCCCAGTTCTGCATGCGTTTCTTACTTGAGAAATGTCCCGTCACCTATCAGACACACTATGATAGTGGGGTGTCACCCAAAGATAGTGGTGTGTCACCGGATGATAGTGGTGTGTCACCAGAGTGACTGTATCACAAAGCGCTGCTTGCACAATGCTTACTGATATATTACATATATTAATCTGATGTATTACATATCTCTATGTAAATACGTAGGGAAAGATAAGTACAGCTTTCCTCAGAGTTTGTATTTTCTACATGTGAACCTTTTACAGTTATTCTCCAGTATAAAATGGTACTTATTGTAATTATTGTAATTATATTGTGTATAATTTGTGTAAGAAATATCCGTATACTTGGTGCAAAACAAATATTGGTAAATATTTTGTAGTTGACCAATCTTCGCAGTTATAGTTATTTAGTTTAATTTAAAGATCCATTGTGTAATATAATGTTATTAAATAAGTAATTTTATACAGGCACTGTTATTTGTCCAAGTTCTGCTGTATTGGCATGAGTGTATAAGGTGAATGCCAATACAGCTGACCGAGGACAAATAACTGTGCCTGTATGAAATCACTTATTTAGTAAGTATTTTATTAATCAACTTTACATTAGAGACTAAAATTCCCAGCCTCTTTAGTTATAACCAATGAAAATTTTACACATCTGATTGTTCGTATTTTTTATTATTTTTTTTCAAGATGGCGTCATTTTGTTTCTGGAAATACGTCCATGTTTCCAATTTCGTATAGGAACAGTTCAACTGACCAATGAAAAGCGCTACATCTCATACAGGCATCTAAATTCCATACAGGCACTGGTTTTAGCCAATCACAAGGCTTAGATCCCATACAGGAACTGTTGAATTCATACAGGAACAGTTAATCGTTTTATTTACTCGTGCTAACTGATATAAGACGTGCATTTTCACTGATATTGTGCGTAATATTGTAAAGTTGATTAATTATATAGAAATAAATGCTTGCTTGTCGTTAAACCCATATAAATGCATTATGTTTAGTGACAGTGATGGTACTTAAGGAACAAATTGTATTGAGTTCTGAGATGTTCGCTCATTTATCCATAGTAACAGAAACACCAAATAAAATTCACATATGTAATCGCTGTATTGATATAAAAATGGCCAGTTCGTATGGTTTAAACTGTGGTATTGGTATGCATCGATGGATACATAAAGTACCCTTAATTCAGACCCCTCGAGACATCTTTCGTAGATATAGCCTATTTTAAGCAGATCATGTCATGTTGTTGTTGCTGTGTTTGTGACATTGAGCCGGTGTGTCTCCCCGCAGGTATTCCCCAGGGCTACCCGCGTATCGACCTCAACCCCATGCTGCTGAACGTAGAGAAGGGTCAGCCGGCGACCATGGAGTGTGTCGCCTCCGCTGCGGACATGGAGCGCCCCACCACATACTGGCTCAAGGACCATCTACCGGTGGACATTTCTGATCCCCGTATCACGGTCAATAGTGATGGTAGGATATTGCTCCACTGAGCAAACAGATAAGGCTTAGTGGTTGATTAAGTATTCTAACATAATACACACCAATTTTTCTATAGACAACAAAATTATCGTTGTTAAACTACCGAATAAACAATGCAAAAAGAAGTTCCAATTCTGAGCGGAGCATAGTAAATCCAATAGTAGATCCAAATTACAATTGCAAAAATATATGTCAAATCATGTTAGAATCAAAATCATTTTCGCATTATCGTTGTTTATCGGCCAATAAAAAACTCTTTAGTGGTTGATTCAATATTCTAACATGATACTAATTTTTTTATTGACAACAAAATTATCGTTGTTAAACTACCCAATAAACAATGCAAAAAGAAGTTCCATTTCTTAGCAGAGCATAGTAAATCCAATAGTAGATCCAATTACGATTGCAAAAATATATGTCAAATCATGTTTGAATCAAAATTTTGTTTGCATTATCGTTGTTTATCGGCCAATAAACAACTCTTTGTGGTTCTGATGCATGGCTAGCTAGCCCATGTTGTTTAATAGCCATGCATCAGAACCACAAAGAGTTGCTTATTGGCCAATAAACAATGATAAATCAAAAATTATTTCTTAAATATTGTTGGTATGCGTATCCATGCATGCATTTTAACATTGGCTGAGCATTTAACAAATGTACGGAAAATAAATTCATGTGACTTCATTATTTTTACTCGTGAAATTTTCTTATTGACCCGTTAAAATTTCAAGCCAATGGTCATTTGATTTCTGTTTTCCAAATCTACCTTAATCCCAGCTGTTATTCTTTTACCAGAGGTGTAAAATGATGGTCAGGTTTGATTCAGAAACAGTTACTCCATTCCAAGGCATCCTTTTGGGATTTTAATATGGTAGCAGTGTCTACACATGTTGATGGTTTTAAAACAATGCATAGTTGTCAGGTAAAAGTTATGTATACTAATTTAAATTATAAATGACATCATAAGGGAAACATCGTTAATGAATGCTTTGAATACTCATTCTCTTATCTTTAAAAAGGGAAGTAACTGCTGCTGTACTGGTTAGCAGACTTACAGAGTTGTCTCCCATATGGTATATACTCGAGTACTATCTTTTCAGGGGATGGATCGTTGACGATTGACCAGACACAGGAAAGAGACGTAGGAAAGTACGAATGCGTAGCGGAGAATGAGATCGGTGTTGCATACTCCTCCGCCGCCATGCTATACGTAAAAGGTGAGGACCGTGGCTATTGCAAACGATGCTTTCAAGAGAGAGGCAAACATGGACACTTTGTATTAAAACCTAATGCTCTTTCCATTGCTTCATATTTGTGTTTCTTTTGTGTTATATTTTGTGCCCTTCTCCCCTCAGATAAATGCCAATTGGTGTGTGGTAATTTTATTGGCTGTCCGGCTAGCGCAGTGACCTAGGCGTCCCAAGTTCGCTTCCCACTCGGCGCATGTGAGTTTGGTTGGTGGTCATCGTACTGGACAGGTGGGGTTTTCTCCGGGTACTCCGATTTTCCCCCAACAGCGCAAGACCACACCAAAATTAACATATCTTTCAGTAAAAAGTAAATAGGTGGAAATTGCAGCTATGATTAAAAATTCTTCCCAACTTTCGTGAGTTTCTAGTAAGTTAATTAGGTAGGAGTGCTGGGACACACTCGGCGTCCTCACATAAGGCAGCCTCAGGCGCGGAAGGACCTCATTAACTTCGAAATACACGCACACACACACACACACGTAGCTTGTAGTGGCAATTGCCACTGATGGTGCTATTGTTTCTTGTTTCTTTACAAATTTGTGTTATTGTTGCTTTTTCATCTGCTTTCATTTGAACATCCGAATCAACAAGGTCATTGTTTTTGAAATTCTCTTTTCCTTTACATTGCTGGATTCAAGGACATTTCAGAAAGCTTGATAAAAAGGAATGATCAACCAGGGCCCATATTTATGAAGATCCTTAAGTTTAAAATAAGTCATAATTAGAAATTGTGTATTGAACACTATGCTATGAAAACATGTGCATGGCACATACTTAATATCATTTAACTTAGCATTATATTGCAATTTCTGTGACAACATCTTCAAACAAATCATTTCTTTGTCAGAAACTCCAAATATTAAATTTCTGAATTTTGGGATTTTTCTTATTTTTCAGATAAGATTCTTTATAAATATAGGGGTCGTATTCCAGAAACATCTTAAGTGAAATCTTATCCTTTGCCTTAAAATCATCATTTTTCTGCAGCATGTTATTCCATGTATGCATAAAATTCTGCTAAATAATCACTAATTATTAACTTATAATTAACTACTATTTACTTAACTGTATCTGGATTCATTAGTTCATTAGTTTTTATCTAGTTTTAAAAATATTACCTTACAAAAATTGGAACTTAAGTGAACATATTTTAAGATAAACTTAAGATGTTTCTGGAATATGGCCCCTGTTCCAAACCTTCACAACCTCAGCACCCACTATAATAATGTTGATGACACATTCACTTCATCATAGAGAATAATTTCATTCTTAGCTTCAATTTCGGCAAATGAATGAATTTGAATAGGCAGGGAAAAAAGTGAATGGTTTTAATTGATTAACTGGTTTTCAACAGTTTTATGACTGTGGAAAGTGAATAATTAATGAAGGGGGAGAGTGTGGAATGTTCTTGGCGCTGGCTCTGATCTGGATTTGTGAATGACACAGGTTTTTCCCATGCTGGCTGATATATATGAGGCGCGTCGTGGGAAAACCGGACTTAATGCATATGCGTAAAGTGTCGTTCCGGATCAGCCTGTGCAGTCCGCACAGGCTGATCCAGGACGGCACTTTCCGCCTAAAGTGGATTTATGGTTAGAAGAGACTTCCTTGAAACAGAAAAAAACATAAAAGCAGAAAGTGCCATCCCGTATTAGCCTAATCCAGGACGACACGTTATGCACATGCATTAAGTCTGGTTTTCCCACGATGCGCCTCATATTTATGTCAGTGGTGGTGGTGTGTGTGGGGGGGGGCTTCCTTTCTACCTTCGTTGTGATTTGATTATATAACATAATTTAGTTTGTGATCTATTCTACAAATAATAAATTAAAATAGTTTTCTCCCATTTGTGAAAGCCCTGATAACAAAAGTCCTTTTGTTGAAAAACTAAACTTCATTGCAAAAATAACAGTACTGAACTATCATGAACTAACTGTGCTTGATACCATAACAGTAACTGTTGTACAAAATAAAATACAATATCAGAACCCTGAAGAAATCAAGTGATAGGGAGGGTATTTTAGGAAATGTTAGATCTGATTAATATGTTGGCACATCCCTCAGTTGGCTGCAGGGAGTTATCAGCCAGCTATCTCCTCAATGGCCTCATTTCCTGGTGCTGCATGATAAGCCCTGCCTATCAGATAACAGGCGGAGATCTCTCACATCTTTCTGCCTCCCCACCAGTCTGCCTGCCTGATCTCATCTCCCTCAAACCTGTGGGATGTCTATGGGATGTCTACATGCACTTTGTGATGTACCCACTTACAAGAATGTTTTATCTCTTAAAAGCCAGAAGGGTCTATCTGCCTTCTTTGCACATATGCTGATGAACCCTTCTGGCTTTCAAGGGATGGTTTGATAATCCTCGCCAAAAATTAAATGTTCAAAACCTGTTTTCATTTCTTTCTGACTGCCTGTTTGGTTACTGTACATACAGATTTTCAAAAATCAAGTACATAAAAAATTATACGCTGTACACACAGATTTTCAAAAATAAAGTTCATACATGCTGTACATACAGATTTTCAAAAAGTAAAACACATAGCAACATAATTATCTTGTTTGATGGCACAGATATAGACCTAATTCAATTAACTTTTAGATCTTAATAACTTTAAACAAACTGTTTCTTATTGGTAATTTCTTATAATGTGTAATTCATAATTAAATCAGCATTTACTCAAGCATGTTTTGATTCATAAGTGAAAATTAATATATAACTTCTTAATATGTCATGGGAAAATGGGGCTTAATGCATGTGCGTAAAGTGTAGTTCCGGATCAGCCTGTGCTGTCTGCACAGGCTGATCCGGGAAGGCACTTTCCGCTTCTATGGTATTTTCTGTTTCAAGGAAGTATCTTCTAAACATAAATCCCTTTATTTTACTTAAATTCCCTAAAATCATGGTTTCCAGACGATAACTCAACAATGGCTTGACAAATTTAAATAATTATTGGTACACATGTGTAGCGTCATAAAATACAGGTCAAGTTTGACTTTGGTTACAAACCACTAAATTTTGACACAGCTATGGCCCCCCTTTTTGACTTAAATTCCCGAAAAACATAGACAATAAGTCATGAAGGCTTCACATATTTAAATTATCTTTGGTACATAGGTTTAACATCTTAAAATACAGATCAAGTTCAACTTTGTTACAAACCACTAAATGTTGACAGAGTTATGGCTCCTAGTGAAATTTAATTTTTCCAAGTACACTGTTGACCATTAACAAATTCAAGCATTCTCTCTGTCCATTACTTTTGAATGGATGGCATGGTTTTGTGACAAGGCCATATTGTTGGGGTATATCAGTCACTCATGTGATAATTCTAGTTTGTTTTGTCCCTAGTTTTATTTCTTTCAATATTTGTATTAAAGAAGACATTTGTAATATTTATTACAACACTATAAGACTATAATAAAGATGTACAGCTTCCTAACTGATGTGCAGTCACTCAGTAATGGATAACGAGCAGGTATTAATCTGTCCATCGTTACCAAGATACCGGCAGTTTTATCTTCTTCATCCTTCTTTCTTGAAATGATTTTGAAAGCGGAAAAGCGGAAATACAGTGTTACCACAACTCGCTCTGGGGCTGTAAAAAAGTCTTGATTCTATCATTCCCACTTGTACCTGACTTGGCAGTTACTCTAACTGTTTTCCTGTAAATATTTTACCTTCCTGTCTATGATACTCGCCATTTAGCTGAAAATGTGTTGACAACCTCTGCTTCTTATGTATAGGTTGGACCATAACTTAGCACAGTTCATGTGAAATGAGTGAAATTACCCGAAATGTTTACTACATTGAAATGGTTTATTTCATGGTTGCTTAATTTCATGACACATTATTTACTCATAAAGTGTGGAAAACCTGTGAAAGGAATATTCCCCACCTTGTGAACGACCATTGCCTACCAGTATAATGTATATTTTCATTTTCATATTTCGAGAGTTTACAAGACTTATATGCAGGTCATGATAAATATGTGACAGCCCATGAGATTTTTGGCACAAATGCAGTATCTAGGCGAAAATGAGTTATTGAATACACTGATATGTGTAGAAACTGGAAATGGCTTCCTTTTTTCTCAATCATGTGTTTTGAGCAAGAATGAGAAGTTTAAGTAACATCACCATAATGACAAATTTTCACATTTCACACAGATTTAATGTTTTTATGCATACAATACAGTACCTAGCATGATGAGGACAAGTAATTTATATAATATATGTTAACTGGACTGCCTTTCCCAAATAACAAACTTGAATGTACAAATGCTTCCGACAAAAATAATAATAAAAAATAAAGAGACTGTTGCTATGGCAACCAAACAAGAAATCATAGCAAAAATTACAATCTTTATTCAAATAACCCAATAAAAAAATAATTTTTGTTGACAGTTTTAAAGATTTAAGCAATTATTTGAATTATCTTAATCATAATCCTGACTTTCTCATAAAAATCATGTGCCTCAACTTTGACGTCAGTTTTCTCAAAAATGAGGCGGCCGCAGTCGGGATAAAAATCTCATGGGCTGCCACATTTATAGGTACCAACTGGAATTACGAGTTGTTTACAAAGCTGTATAAAGGTATTATGGTGAGGCCGAAAGGTGACCATATTTTCAAACCATATTGGGATGCAGATGAAGCCAGAAAAGTATATGTTTGTAAAATAACGTGACCAATTATTGTCCATAAGAGCTTTTTACAGATTATTGTCCTTACAGTCATCTTCTTCCACCTTTGAGAGGGTCTTGTCAAAGGATCCATTCCAAATCCATAAAAAGGTGTATTTTTTCTGTGTAAATGCAAAAAAAAGCACCATATTATGTAATGACAAAAAAATCTTTAATACAATATAGGGAAATGTGAATTTGTGTCGTAATAGTACACTTTCACGACATATATTCACAAGTTGTTATTAGTTGATAAACTCCGACTGTGGGTGACAACTGTGTTAGTTTAAATGCGTTTATTTAGATGAATGAACGTATTATAACATGTCTTTATATGCAATACATCGTACAATGCTTTTACTCATCCTTCGAAAAGAGATACAAGATACATAATGCAGAATCAGAAGTAACATAACATAGAGCTCAAGTCTTTTCAAGACATTTATCAATGATATATTCATGTATGTCAATTATAGTGTAAAGGATTACCACAGGACAACTGTTTCAGTGCGGCGTATTCCTCCACACTTCTCCGTGGCTCCCCCGGATGAGCTGGAGGTAGAGCCTAACGGCAGTTTGTCCATCGACTGCGTGGCCGTGGGCTCCCCGATGCCTCTGGTCAAGTGGCGCAAAGGCTACCTGGACTTGCGCCCAAACGAAGAGCCCACCAGGGGGCGCAACGTGCTCAACATCTCGAACATCCTCGAGTCCACAAACTACACGTGCGTTGCCCAGTCGGACCTTGGCAACATTGAGAAGGAAGTGCACGTGAAGGTGAAAGGTAGGTGCCCCCTATTGGTTTCGTTTCCTCATGTTCGCTCTGACCCGTACTGTTTCATGAATGCCGTTTGTGCAGTTTGTGCTCCTTTTGTTCATTTGTTCTACCCTAGCTCATAACAGATGATTTATGTAAAAATATAATTTTCATAAAAAAAACAACTTAAGAAAGATCTAGTGTTTAAAATGTTTGTGCCTATAAACATTGTATTTCTTAAAACTACTTTGTACTCGATGATCATTAAAGTAGCTTATTACAGTAAATGATTTTGATTAGTGAAAATTCACAAACAGTGAATTTTAAAGAAAGTTGTAAGGGCAAACTGGCTTAACTCGGCAATATACCAGTATTTTTTATGGAATTATGTTCTAGGTCTTTCTTGTTTGTCTAAAATGAATGTACTAAATTTGATTGATATACCTTGAAATTGCATTTTGTTGTATTGTTGTGGAATGATAGTTGACAGTTTGAATGAAGTAACAGTTGTCAGCAATTGCGACCTATAGGCATGATTTGTGGAATAAGTTAGGCTTTTCAACATACATCTTGTTGTAACCATGCATTGTGTTAAAAAATGTTGTGTGTTTATTTCACTAGCAGGTTCCAACCAAAATTGCATGCATTTTAGGGCTCACCCTAGATGACAATGAATAGTTAAGCCACATTTATCTTGCACTTCAAATCATGCTGATTTTGAGTGATTTTTATAGTAAAAACAGAATTTTATTTAGCTACAAATTATTTGAAAATTTAAAATCAAAGGCCAATTTGTCAAATTACAGCATGAGCCCTGATTTTGTTTGTTGTTATTGTTTGGTCAGTATCAAAATCGAAATTTGAAGTATGAAATTTAAAGTTGCTGCATCCTGACCTTTGTCAGTATCAAAATCGAAATTTGAAGTATGAAATTTAAAGTAAGTGCATCCTGACCTTGGTTAGTATCAAAATCAAAGTTTGTGCATCCTGACCTTTGTCAGTATCAAAATCGAAATTTGAAGCATGAAATTTAAAGTTACTGCCTGGCAGAAAGGTTACAGGTGGGGAGCAGAAGGACACTACACAACTGATTTTTCTCTCAAACAGCTATGCATTAATGTCTTCTGTGTTGATCCAATATAGATTTATGTTGATATTATTTTTTTATTTCTTAATGATTAATATTATTGTTTACCCAGAAATCCCTCCCTGTAAGTGATAGTACATTATGGTGTACAAATGTGCATTGTGGCTGTTATATAAGCTTTCTATTTTGTTTCAGCTTTTATTTGTATTTGATGGATTGTTAAGTTGAATTTTAACAATAGCCACATATTACCAGATCTCTGGCCATTTAAGATGAAACATGAACATATTAATTTGGATTCTAACATGATACTCGCTAATTTTTACTATAGACAAAGAACAAAATTGTAATTGTTAATTAAATTACTTACCCAATAAACAATGCAAAAAGAAGTTCCGCTTCTAAGCAGAGCTTAGTAAAAAGTAAATCCAATTACAATTGCAAAATATGTGTCAAATCATGTAAGAATCGAAATAATTGTTGAATTATTGTTGTATATTGGCCAATAAACAACTCTTTGTCGTTCTGATGTGTGGCAATTAAACTCGGGCTAAGGCCCTCGTGGTTTAATTCCTACGCATCAGAAATCCAAATCGTTGTTCATTGGCCAATAAACAACGATAAAATCGAAAATTATTTCTTAATTATAGAACTTAACATCGTAATTAAAACATTTCAAATATTTTTTTATTTCATTTTCCACGTCGCTATTGTTTTTTTTACATTCAGTTTTTGGATTGTTTAAATTCAGTTCATGCACAGTATGCTACTTTATTTTAGTTTGCTTATTATATAAACATTCGTTAAGTTTCTGTGCATTATGTATGGCATCGAGAAGTCTTCATGCATGTTGTGCCTTTGTTTTTCGTGACTGCTTTCGTTCAGTGTTGTTTTTACCCAAAGTGCAGTGGTTCTGCAGTTTCATTCTTTTTGAAACCGTTTGGAAAAAAAGTATGAAATCCCAATTTAAAATCTCACACTTTGAATGTTACCATAGCAACCAGATTTGTAGGAAGTATACCACATGGTGTATCTTGTTTGTTTATCCAATCAGATTGAGTGTAACATCTAGCCATATGTCTTCTATAAAGCATCATTTTGTTGTCCAAAATCTACACAGTGAAAACTTTTTCAGTGTATTAGATTTTTATCACAAGGGTTTTTCTTATCTAAGTTCTAGAATCTTAGAGCACACATGTTAGTTATCAGTGGGATTGAGCAGACATGTATGACCGGGTATTATTGGAGGTGTAATTACCTAGAGGAGTCTGGGATACTGGGGATACCGGCTGGACTGGTTAAGTTGTGCACAATTGAGAGCACATCCTCTCAACAAGCAACCACAAACCAGTCTGTGTGTGTATGAGTGTGCATGTAAGTGAATATCAGGATCCTGCACTCAGTATTTATAAACAGTTCTGGAAGTTTAATAAATTCCATAGGAACAGTGTTTTGTTGTAATAAAAATTATCAACACATGGTTGGTTTATGTTGGTGTAGTAGAAGCATTACTGTGATCTTGGAAATTGTTTTTGTGAAGAATCTCCTGCGAATTGGGTATCAAGTTTTCAGCATCATCTACCTGTTGTTAGCAAGCAGTTCTCATGAAGACTCTCTCGTGGCCATACATATTGGAATTAGTGATTCCCACACAGAGAAAGCTGGCAGCAAAGTTGTGAGATAGGTTAGGTGGCTGAATCTGGAGTTAAACTTTTACTTTAAGGAGATTTGGATTATTTAAAGTGTTGCAAAGTTTTAATTTTTCAGTGCTGAATTATTATGTGAAAAATGACAGCTGTGTTTTTATGTAGAAAGAAAAGCACACAGATGGGTGGAACGAACAGACTTGGGTTGAAGCACATATTTTTGCTTGTATTTTTGTCAGTTTTTCTAAACTGGAATTTATTTGTTAATTGCGCAGCTTTGCCCAACCCACCCTCAAAACTGAGCGCGTCAGAAATTACCCCGTCGTCTCTGAAGCTTTCTTGGAAGCCTGGCAACCCTGACGACATTTCTTATGTCATCCAGTATAAGGCAAAACAGGATACTGGAGTTTTTCGTGAAATTCAAGGAATAAATGATACGGAATACAAAATTGACAAGATGCAGGCTTATCAGCTCTATGAATTGCGGGTGATCGCGGTGACGAAGACTAGCCGTAGTCTTCCAAGTCCCATAGTGGAAGTCGTGACGGGCGAGCTAGGTTTGTATGACGCAGTTCTCGCGGGTGGCGGAGCGGGTTTGAATTATAGGGAAGGGGATAATGCTTGGGGACAGTGGCTTAGCACATTGGCTTGGAAATATATAACCAGATAACACCATTAGTGACGGCCCACAGGTCTGTGTGTATGGCTGACATGGTTTTGTATCTTTGGTTGTTAGCAGGTAAAAAATGGATAATTCACATATGTAACAATTTTTCATTACAGTATATTATTTTTGATTTAAATCTATGCTTAAAAGTTGTGTTTCAAAAATTTTACATGTTTTCAACACTGTTTTTAATTATTACAAATTATAATATATGAGCAACCTTACGTGCACACTGCCATTATCAAAAATATTAAAATGTTGTGAGTTATTGTTTATCCTACAAATTCCTTTTTACCTAAACCCTTTATTTCTTTAACAAAATATTAACCAGAAGTAAAACATAATTTTCTCATTACGTTCGGTTACAAAATTTCAAATGGCTTAACATTTATTAACTTTACATCAAATATGTAATTAATATTTTTCTGTACAATATGACAAACTCTATTTATTAATGTTTAAGAATTTTTGTATAAATTTTTGCCAGAATAAATTCACATCCCATCCCTGAAAATTGGGAATGAATTATCACCTGTTACTGTTTCTTACTGATGATACCTCAGCCTCCTTTAATTGGTTTTTATGATGTTGTTAACATTAAAAAAAAGAAGAAAAAAGTCATAAAGAAATTAAATTAATTGCCTTTACTCTGAATATATTTGAAATATGATAATGATATAGGAAATGCTAATGTATTGTACACATGTCGGAAGAAACTCGAAGAGAGGGAAAGGTGGTGGGGCCCTTCAGATGGGGAATTTTATTTTTATATTTTACTTTGTTATAAAACATTAATGAACTGTTTTGCTACAAATAATAACTACAATCATACACTAACTAAGTTTGATGAAAAATTGCTGGAATTGTTTATGAAAATTCCTCTCTCTTTGTCAAATTTTATCTGAATTTGGTCAATTATTTTTTCGAAACAAAGCTTACATTGTGCGTGGAGTTTTAAGGTAATATAGGGGGAAAATATATACTTTTTAAGAAGGGGTATTTTGGCCACAAATTGGCCCTAAAAAGACACTTGTCTGAGGCTACACACAGATCTTTGGTCCCAAATTAACAGCAGATGTTTGCAGTGGCTCCAATAGCATCTTTTACTAACAAGAAACTGTATACATAATCATATATAATCATAAATAATCCTATATAATAACTATATTCTATGATTAACCATTTCCAAATTGTACTATAATATAAATATGAGGCGTGTCGTGGGAAAACCGAACTTAATGCATGTGCGCAAGGTGTCGTCCCGGATCAGTCTGTGCAGTCTTCACAGGCTAATCCAGTTCACTCCGCTTTTATGGTATTTTCTGTTTCTAAGAAGTCTCTTCTAAACATAAATTTACTGCAGGCCGAAAGTGTTGCCCCTGATTTAGCCTTGCGGACTGCACAATCTAATCCGGGACAACACTTTACGCACATGCATTAGTAACGATTTTCCCACAACACGCCTCATATATGTATCCAAAATATTTCATAGTATTATAGTATTATACCTTTGCCAGTAATACTCATATATATTTATAGTCATCATTCATTCCCTTCTTCTGATTAACAAGTAAGATGCATCTTATGCAACTTGTATCAGGGTTGGCATAAAACCCCAGTTTTATAGTACTGACCGGCCCAGGCGGGTAATACTGGGAAAAACGGGTTTTACAGGGGAATAGTGGGTAATACTGGGGAAACAATTATGTTTACATTGCATAATAATATGAGTTTCTCCATGTAAACACATGTATATTAACCGTTATATACTGTAAATTACAGAAAAAGAGGAAATGCATAAGAGAAACTTGACAATTCTACCATATTTTATGTTATAGAATATTTTAGTTGATGTCATGTTGCAACAATACCTTCTTGCAACCCCATACTGTACATTAAATTAATGACACAATATTGTTATATCATAATGACCCCCCCACAATATGTATACCCTCTTAAAGTGACTATGTCAACGAAAAATTGTCTTCCTATTGCACAATAAATTATATTATTTGATAGAAATGATCTTTTCTAAGACATGTGCATTAAATAAAAAAAAATAATATAATATACAGTAAGATATTTGATAAAACAAATTAGCAAAAAAGCCTGAAAAAAAGAAAACCCCAAGCAGGTATCGAACTCAAGACTTAGGAGCCATACGAAGAAATAACAATAGACAGCGCTTTAACCAACTGCGTTATCATGCTTGGTAAGGAGTTGTTTGTAAAGTACGGTTATACAAAGTGCTCACAATTCTGACGTCAAAATGTAAACAGGAAAAGGGCCAAACAAACACAACCCATGTTATAAATTGATTTTTATCTCAGAATGTGTGCACTCTTGTTTCATAATATATACCCTGTTTTAACCATTATTATATGTCAGTATTAATATTTGAATTTCATATTTTTTTAAGAAATTGCCCCCTTGAGGCCCTTTTGGATGACATAATCCATTTAAACAAACACAAACATTGATTAAAATTGACAGATTCAAGTGCTCAACAAACAATTAAATTGGAACCCTTGAATAAAAATTAGACCTTTCTTAATGAGGGGCCAGACACAGGAAACGTGCATTGATTGTCACCTTAAGTGACTGATTTCTGCTGTTAATTGTTGATCAGTATTATTCAGTTCAGTAACCATACAAATAATAATTATTCTTTGTTTCATCATTATTAATCCTGCTTTTAAAGTGAAAAAAAAAAAGGAAAGTAAATAATGAAAATAGAAGATAAAAGTGATTTGTCCAGTAATCTCCAGTATTGCCCATTACCAGATAATAATATTGACAAGGCTGGCATTATTATCCAGAGAAGGCCTCCCTATGTTTTATTGTTAACAAAAAAGAGCTGTTCAATGTGAGTAATGAAGAAGGATGAATAAGTGTTGACATGTCTACACATTTCATTATCAGGCGGAATCGTTTCAAAAACAACAGAGAATACATTTCATGATAAGCGTTGCCATCAAAACTTGAAGGAATGAAACAGTGGATATGTGCCGGCACTTGAAAATACTGTAACTATATATGCATATATTGGATCTGCAAAACTGAAAATAAGTCATTTTCTTTATGACATAAGTTAACAGAGGAATTGAATGATAAAAACTATTAAAACCTTATATTAACTCAAGAAAAAAAAGTATTGCCCAGTATTGCCCACTTTCAGAGTATTGACCGGGACGGGAAAAACCAGTAAAACCCACCGGGAAAACCCGGGAGCGGGTGATTCATGCCAACCCTGACTTGTATGGATCTTCAACATGTCAGTTTTATGAGTTTTTGTTGCTGTAAGAAAAAAAATCACAATCTTTGTTATTTAATTGGCAAATCGTACATTTGATTGATTCCACACCTGTATTGAATAATATGGTATTGATCAGTAGAACATGATTGTGGGCTATAAAACCTTACTGGGGAGCCCATGGTTAACCCATTGAAGACTTTGTATCTGTTGGGAAAATTGAGTCTGTAGTGCCCGATTGCGAGCTCACATGATTTCTCGGCTACACTGCACTTGAATGGCTCTTATGGAGTTCTGTAAAGACCCTCCCATCGAGGTAGCGATAGGAGCAGCACGACCACTCAGACGAACACGATGAAATCAATTCTTGCAAGCAATAGAGTTAGGACAAATGATTTTAGTAGAGATCTTCTTGAAAAAGTGTATTTAACGCGTATTAAACGCTGCAGTATTGGCACCTTAATTTTTCTGCGTAAAATGCGCATTCAATACACTTTTAGTACACTATGTGTATTTTTTTGTACTTTTTCAGCATCTTTTACAAAAAGTGTATTAATGCTCTAGAAAATACACTTAAAATACACTTTAAATACACTTAAGTGTATTTGTTGAAGATATAGTATATTTTGCAAGGAGAAAAATACACCTAATACAGGAAAAATGCAAAAAAATACAATTTATTTCTGCAACAAGTGTATTATTTCAGCAATTTCAAGTGTATTAAACGCATATTAAACTCAGAAAAAATATGGTGCCAATACCGCAACATTTAATACGCATTAAATGCGTATTAAATACACTTTTTCAAGAAGGAGATTTTGAGAAGGAGATTGGACAATCTTGAATATTATAGATAGGAAACTTGGGCTGCCTCATCAGTAGAGAAACACACATTAGCTCCTCAAAGCAGCAGTCCATAAATATGTTAATAAAATAAAACTCTGCAGAAATCGTTTCTAATGGACATCTTAACGATCAAAATACACAAAAAAACGCAGTGAAATTGGTCAAATAATAAAGTTTTGGTAACTTTTTATTGTGTAGTTTCTGTATGCGATAGCTGGTGATGGAGTAAAATCGGCATGTACATTAGTGTATATTCTGTTCGTGCCAAGCGTTTTCGAACATTGACATTATTAAATGCGTTTCTTAAATAAGAAACAGTTATTAGTGGAATAAATGGCGTAAACGTTCATGAGAACTTATGTCAATTTAAGGTGCATTGAGCTATATTCTGTAGACTGTGGCTTTAAATCTGGTGTAAAATCATGTCAGCTCAGACAGCAAATTAAGAACTTAGTCAGATGAATTTTCTGCTGTTCATATTATGGTATTACTTGCTAAATTATACTGATTATCTGAAATCGTAAATACTGGACAATCTTTTAACTTTTGTTGAATCCTGTCAATTCGGAATAAAAATTAAGTGCATTAATTGCCAGATAATGGCAAAAAAGAATATTGCTAGAGTATAGTGATTATCTAAAGATATGGCTGAAATCAAATGATCTAAATGAATTCCTTTGGCTTTTGTCATTATTACTTGTTGTGAGCATTTTTCCTTTCATCTTTCTGTAAAGTCCACAAAGCTGCAAACAATAATATTTTAGCATTTTCCTTATTATTGGAATCTCAGTTATTATATCTTTATTAACATATTTAGAATTCATGGCGTGTAATTTTAATGCCGTAGGTATTTTGTGTTGAAAAATATATTTGAGATTTTAGTATATATATAAAAATCACAAAATAATTCCATATTTTGTAATAAAAACGTTTTAAGAATATTAAAATAATAACTGCAACTCTGCACTTTTGCACATAAATAATTGTTGGTATTTGCTATTAATTCGGGGTACAAATGCTTTTAGAGGGACCGCAATTGACATGCACATAAGCAATGGTTTTCAGAGAATCTATCTCACAAGTAAAATGGAAGGAAATCCTAGATAATGGTATATTTCGAATATTCAGTGGTCACTAAACTTCTGCTGCAGCCACATGCAGGGCATTGCTCTGGAATTCACACTTGACCTGAGGCCCTACCAGTGAAATAACAGTCCTGGAGAGCCTAGCAGGGTGAACATTTTATGCCTGAGTGGTTGGAAATGCCCAGTGAAATCTATCTTTCTATTATTCATTGCATTTAATGACAATTTTATGACTGATAAATTAAAGAATGGGTGTTGGTAGGAATCCCATCTTGTTGGTGGGATGAGACATTGGCAGTTAAATTGGAGATTGTTGTCTGGAAGGCATCATAACACTCCACCAAGAACTGATTATGCAAGCTATTTACCATTTTATGGGCACTATGATGTTCTATGAAATGGAAAAATGATTTTCAGACTTCTTCTTTGATATTTGGAATTTAAATGTTTTTTGTTTTTTTATGCAGTTTGTCTAAGAAGTAGTGTTCTTTGATATTGCTGGGTTTGATTCATTCCAGCAGCACAACTTTTGTGCTATTCTGCCCATAACTACATTCATTGAAATAGTAGTCTGTTGGTCGCAGTTGTGTAATGGATATCGTGTCTGCTGTGCAACCGGGAGGTCATGAGTTCAATCCCTATTTGGGAAGGGTGTGAATGGGGAAGGGTGTGAATGATCTTTCTCCAAGATACCAAGTTCTGGTTCTTCCCAGGAAATGGACTCCAAAGTGTTTCAATAGGTCTTAGGCTTTCGACACAATTGAGCTAAAATAAATAGGTGTAAACTAACATTAAATATTAGTTGGTCAGACTGGAATACCTATTTTAAAATAGCATTCTACATCGTGCATATTGTAGGCTTAATTTGTATGCGTTCAGTGCAAATATTACATGTGAGTTGTATACAAATCTGAAACAAGTTCATCTATATGGACCATAACTAATGAGGAAGTTACTGTCACTTTCAAATACAATTCTATCCATTGTTCTCTATAAACCTGTCCATAACTAACCAGCAGCAACCTATTGGAATTCTTGTCGAGCTTGTTTAGAGTGTTTATTACGGAAAAACTGTGACATTTCACTTGTTTTCTGTCACCAGCGTACCTTGCTCAATCAATTGTACTGGAAGCTGAGTTTTTGCTATTGGTCGGTGCAGCCCTGGCGTTTTATTATGATGAAACAACCCCATGTTCTATTTTATGTCTCTGATTGTATTTGTTTTGTTTTTTTCTTGACAACACGTCATAATAATCACTTATTCCTAAGTACTTTTTGGTGTTCTGAGAAAGAAAATCTTTCATTATTTTTAAGTGTTTCAAGTATCAAATCTTCAAACTGAAACAGAGCAACAAACAAGTTTTGTATTACAAATGCGTAAAAATTAAATATGCAACAGTTAAATGCACTTTTAATCCCATGATCATATAGTGTTTCAAGTATCAAATCTTCAAACTGAAAAACAAAACAACAAGTTTGAAATTACAAAAGCGTTAAAGTTTTATATTCAACAGTTAAATGCACTTGTAATCCAATGATCATATAACATTTTATTGGCACATTAGGATTTCTTAATTTGCTGAGTCATGGTCATAGGCAGGCACTTACTTCCAGAAGTAACACATTTATTTTCTTTGTAATCTTAACAAAAGCGCAAATCTAGATTTCAATGTGCAATACTTGGAAATAGACTTCATAACCAATCTGGTTATTTCATTCTGCAAGATACTGCATCCATAAACTGACATAGATGTCTGAACATTGCAAGATGAACACCCATTATTACTGGTCGGCTAATTCAATAAGGCGCACATGATGGCCAAATACAACAGGCTTTAGAGACAAACAATTCCCCCTGACTTGGGCACTTACATCTGTAAAGCGGGTACTGGACAGGAGAAATCTAATTTGTACAGATTGGGGGAATTGATCACAGTGGCTGACATGTGCTTGTACAGTCTGGGGACAAATGTTGACAAAATACATATCTTACATTGGATCACGGTGGCTGATGCGTGCTTGGAAATGTCGGCAGACAGACCACTGGGGCTGCGAGAAAACGCTAAATTTGTAACTTGGGACACGTTTGACAACATGTGACATAAGTTTAAGTCCATTTGTGATGGTTAACAAAAACAAAGAAAGTTGCAATAAATAATTATGGAGAAATTATTTTTCTTCATTTTAGGAAGTATTTTGTATTGTAGGAATAGAATTCTTTAAATACCAGCATTCCTGTTCCCTTTCATGTTATTTGTTAACCGGGATTGAATTAGTACATATTCATGTACTGTTAAACTAAAGTGTAGACACCGTTCTAATTTACATTAAATACCAACACTTTAAATATCAGGAAAATAACCCCTTACCAAGAACAATTGGAACATTTGATAAGTTCTTTGAAAGTAATCTTCCCATTCTTGCTTTGATCTGTACCAGCAAGGCGTTTATGATCATGGGGCATGCAACTTTGAGCATTTTACAATTGTTTGGACCTGAATTATTCAGTATAATGTTCTTCTTTGTTGGCTCTGGTGTACTTCAAAACCCCTACAAGACAAGACTGCATTTCATTGACTGCCAGCAACATCATGTCATCTTTTGCACCCCTTGACTGTATGCTGCACTATGTATCTTTGTTCTTCTGAAATTAAAATTACAAACATACTTATTATTTGTAAAAAGAAAATGCTAGAACTGTATCATTTTTGCATACATGTTCAACTAGTTGATATTTCCTTTGGCATTGCTTGTTGTTAAGTAGGTGACTGTTTCAGTGGACTGGTTAGTGAAATGTCACACGAATTGTTAGCACATCAGTCAAATGACCTGTTAGTGGACTGGTTAGGGGAGCTGTCACATGACTTGTTAGCACATCAGTCAAATGACCTGTTAGTGGACTGGTTAGGGGAGCTGTCACACGAATTGTTAGCACATCAGTCAAATGACCTGTTAGTGGACTGGTTAGGGGAGCTGTCACATGACTTGTTAGCACATCAGTCAAATGACCTGTTAGTGGACTGGTTAGGGGTGCTGTCAATGACTTGTTAGCAACTCAGTCACATGACCTGTTAGTGGACTGGTTAGGGGAGCTGTCACATGACTTGTTAGCCCATCAGTCACATGACCTGCCAGTAGAGCTCGTTGTCATTGCCTTTCCATTTGGCTCCCGTGATAGGACACCATGCATGTTAATATTATTTCTATTTTACGTCCCGTGTCAGGCAAATCGTTTGTCAATGGTGCTGATCAAGTAACCTCCTATGTCCCAAGTGTTGGAAGTGTATACATGTATCTTGGAACGTGAATCATCAGGGAATCCCTTATCCAGCGCATACTCTTATGTATAAACATTACAAGCAATTGTCTGTCTAATTAATCTAAATCTTCTAATGAAATTAATATTTTACTTGAAATAGAAGTGCCTGGACAAGAGCATGATGTTGGTTTGAATGTTGAAATGGTTTAAAGAATATCAGAATTTTAATCTGTATATCATTCAAAGTGTAAATACTTCAATTTTGTACAAATATTTCAACAAGAATGAAAGGCAAAATTTGTCAACCATATTTTAGAGTTGCTTGAAAAAAACAAAATGGATATACATTTATCTATGCTGTGTTGCAAAACACAATTATGTTTTGTATATATGCGAGTATTCATTCTTTCTTTTCATAAATCACATGAGGTATGAGCTACTCCATCCTGTCCCAACATTTCGGCTAGATGACAGCCTTACGCGAACATTTCAACATGCACATGGCTTGGCAATAATTCCAGCATTGTCCCCAGTGGAGTCATTAATATCCTCATTTTTTTGTAGCTGCATAAAAACTGTATGCTCGCATTCAATTTAAAGACATACGAAAACTAGAGATGTGTTCAGTTTTGAGCCACGTAGTGGTTGCAATGACTTAGTCATCCATGACTCTGGAGTGTTCGAAATCCCCATATTGAATTATGCGAACCAGTAGGTCTGTCTGTGCATACATGTGCAAAATTCCTCAACACACAACGAAGCTTATGCTTATTTTATATATATTCTGTCATCATTGGTATGCAAAGTCCGTGATTGGTGATAAGTGTGCTGTCTTTATGGCAGAAGGAAACGAAGCTTCCAGCTAATCTGTGAAAAAGTGCAAGATTCCTGTAAAATCCTTGGTTCTAGAACCCTGGGCTGGCGTTAAGTTTTTAAAAAATCTTCGTAAGTTATAGGTGCCAAAAGGAAAATTGAGAATTAAAATAAAGAAGATGAGTCATTGCATTGAAAAAAGGCTCAGGTAGGGTTGTTTGGAGGGAAAGTGAAAGCATGTAGTTTGTTGGATACCAGTACTTTAATTGTCGATATACAATGGGATTTATAACCACGCCTGCTTAGGTAAAACTCCGACAAACACCGCTGACAGTCACTGTATATGAGTGTTTTTACAAGACATGTCCATCAAAGAATGAAGTCCTAGCTTTCTAAATTGACCGATCCGGGTGTTGAGTCCTAGCTTCTAAATTAACCGATCTGGGTTTTGAGTCCTAGCTGTCTAAATTGACCAATCCGGGTTTTGAGTCCTAGCTTTCTGAATTGACAGATCCGGGTTTTGAGTCCTAGCTTTCTGAATTGACCGATTTGGGTTTTGAGTCCTAGCTTTCTGAATTGACCAATCCAGGTTTTGAGTCCTAGCTTTCTGAATTGACCGATCCGGGTTTTGAGTCCTAGCTTTCTGAATTGACCGATCTGGGTTTTGAGTCCTAGATTTTTGAATTGACCAATCCGGGTTTTGAGTCCTAGCTTTCTGAATTGACCAATCCGGGTTTTGAGTCCTAGCTTTATGAATTTACTGATCCGGGTTTTGATTCCTAGCTTTCTGAATTGACCCATCCGGGTTTTGAGTCCTAGCTTTCTGAATTGACCGATCAGGGTTTTGAGTCCTAGCTTTCTGAATTGACCAATCCGGGTTTTGCCACAAATAGTTTTAACTCCTCCCAAGCTATTGTTAAAGGTCGCGGTGGCGTAGTGGATACGGTGTCCGCCTAGCGATCGGGAGGTCCCGGGTTCGAACCACACTGGGAGCGTTCTCAAGATCTCCCCCAAAGACACCAAGTCTGGTTCTACCCAGGAAACGGACTCGAGAGTGTCTCTATAAGCCTTAGGCTTTCGATGCAATCGAGCTAAAATAAACAGGTTTAAACTATTGTTCAAGGATTAATTTCCATTCATCAAAACTCACAAACATTATCACATGCTCTTTGAAATATCACAAACATTATCACATGCTCTTTGTAATATCACAAACAAATTCCACATGCAGTTTTGTATTAAATAGTTGAACTGCTAAACATGTGATATCTAAGTGCGAAGATTAGATAATATTGGAGAATAATTTGAATATGATTGACATTTTGTGGAAGCGTCTATAGCTTACCACGTCATATGGTCCATTTCAAAGTCCTTCAAATGCAGACACAATGCAAAGGCTTTTTTGATGCAATGTGTAGACTAGGAAAGACAGTCAAGTCTTTTGTTTCCATGTGACCTTGGCTTTCCACAGCTAGCTGTACAAGTAATAACAGTTCTAATTTCATAGTTCTTGAATAGCAGTTTTTCAGAGAAATAATTACCTGTATTCTTCTACAATTAATTGTAACATTAGAGAAATGCGGCTTGTCGATATGTAATTGTTAGTAATTAAAAAGCCCATAGCACTTCAAGAACATTATAGTCGGAACATTTCTTTGACAGAGTATTTGATCGGTAAGCAATAGAGCTAATTGAAAACATGTAGTTAGACTTTGAGCAGTGTTTCGGAACAAAGAAAGTATTTGCTTATTGTTACATGACATGTAGCTCATCATTAGCATACCAGAGTTACATCAGCACCTTCTCTCGGCTTCTTAAATGTTTCCAAGGCATGGAAAGAATGAAAATTAATTGCACAAAAACATTAACATGGGAATTAACTTTCTTCAAAGTACATAATAAATGGAAAATTCCTGTTGAGGCATAAGTAGGTACTTAAAAAACTGCTTTTCTATGTGAGTTTCTGGTTTAAATAATGCAATAATGTTCAGATAATTCCAGCAATGAAACATTTCAATTACATTTTAAGAACAGTTAAATTATAATACTGTGTTAAATTTCTTAAAGAAGTGCAACATAAATCGAGTACATGACATATTTAATTGTAGCTAAATTGTTGAAAAGATGATTTTATAAAATATAACAGTCTTCAATAGATGTTGACACTGAAGATTATAAGACAAGGATTTTGCCTCTTCAATACTAAAATATTCTCTGTCAGTGTGTATGATTAACTAGGAATAATATTTCCTGTTACAGAGTACATGTACATTTCCCTATCCATTATCATGGTGGTCATTGAATAAGTCTCCAAGTGGTTTGACAATTCCATGATAATCGGAGAATTGCCCTGGATATTGTTGAGTATTTGAGTGTCAGTGTGGTGTAAATATGGCCTGCATTAGCATGGGTCTTCATGCTTGCTTGGAAACACTAAGCTAATGCAACCACACCTTTGCAAAGTAAATTCAGAAATGTAGCAACTTGTTCTTTCTCCCTCTGTTTCATACATAAAATGATGATTAATTGATTAACATCTTTCGGTATTTTGGGTTATTTTTAGGTGTCCAAAACTGTGTCTCTTCTCTTTTAAAGGGCAAAAGATGGAAAAACACTCTTCAACATTTGGAGCTGATTGTTTGATAATTGTTTTGGATAACTTCTTTGTCAGAGGACAAAAGATGGAAAACCATTCTTTAACATTTGGAGCAGATTGTTTGACATTATTTGTGCTGCCAACTTGTTTTGTAACAAGCTGACATTGTTTATAGGCTTATCAGGCCTGCTGGAAACCAGACATGCCATTGTGAAGAAGTTTAATTTACCATTTCATGGGGCTCTTTTGACCTGTTGAAACTCTATCATCCAAGATGGAGATTGTTTTGTTCCTATGTCTGCTGCCAGTTTCTGCTTGGTTTCAGTGAGGCGTGACCTCTGGTCTGTTGCTAAGCACCCATGTTAAATCAGCCAGTGCATTATGATTTCAGTTCTGAACTCCATAATTTTAAGGACATTCTCATAAATCCCATTTCATTTGATTGTCAACTGATCTGCCTGTCCCTTGGTTTCATCAATTATTTAGTGACTAACGATGATTCACTGGTAAAAACGACTTGAGTACCATCATTAAACTTGAAAAAATTATTATAATTACACGTAATTGCAATAATTTCTAAGCAATAGTTGGCTGTGCAAGAATTTTAAATGCTTTGTTATGAAATCTAATGGATTTGCATGGGATCACCCAGAGATATTTGTCAGATAGTACTTTAAACTTGTTACAAAGATGGAAGATATTTTGTTGGCTATCAGACAGCACATGGTCTATCAGGGATGCTCCTAATTGTATCAATGATGATAAATGGTGTGTCTTATTTACTTGGGTGCCTGGTAGTCTGCTTTGAGTAGCCAGGTAATGGGTGCTTGTAGGATGGTGCAACATGCTAAAAATATCCCATCTGTCATCCCTTTTATTGGGAAAAAATAACTGTTATTTTGTGTAACACAAACCAGATGTGGTTTTCCTTTCTCACATAAATTGATGTATTATATTTGATTCATCTGTTAAAGTGTACATAGGTATGATCGTTTAAGATAGTTATTTCAATCATCTATTAAAGTGTACATAGGTATGATCCCCTCATTTAAGATAGTTACTGTTATGCGTATATATAAGTTCAAGTTGTGGTTTATCGTAAAAATAATAATAATAATAAAACAATGTGTAATGAATATATAACATTGATTAAAATTAAACGTGTAAAAACTGGATTTAACTACTTTTTGGTCACATTTATTGTCCTCTCGGAATCGAAGTCGTTGTTGCTAAGATACAGACAAATCATGCAGTCTTGAATTTCATATCCTTCTGTTAGTTTTGCAAACATGATGTAGTGACTCATTTATTCATTGATGAGAAAGATACAACAGCATCTTTTCTGATCTTATCCTTTTCTTGTTTATATCCCCACAAATAAAGTGTAGGGGGGTATATAGGAGTGAGCTTGTCGGTCTGTTGGTTTTTGGTTTCCGGATGATAACTCAAGAAAGGCTTGACATATTCAAATAATTTTTGGTACACATGTGTAACATCATAGAATACGGGTCAAGTTTGATGTTGGTTACAAACCACTAAATTTTGACAGAGTTATGGCCCCTTTTCGACTTAAAATTCCCTAAAAACATGAGTTCTGGATGATAACTCAAGAATGGCTTGACGTATTCAAATAATTCTTGGTATACATGTGTAGCATCATAAAATACCGGTCAAGTTCGACTTTGGTTACAAACCACTAAATTTTGACAGAGTTATGGCCCTTTTTTGACATAAATTCCCTAAAAACATGGTTTCCTGGCGATAACTCTACAATGGCTTGACATATTTATATAATTATTGGTACACATGTGTAGCATCACAAAATACAGGTCAAGTTTGAATTTGGTTACAAACCACCAAATTTTGACACAGTTATGGCCCCCCTTTTTGACTTAAATTTCCGAAAAACATGGACAATAACCCATGAAAGGCTTCACATATTTAAATTATTTTTGGCACATAGGTGTAACATCATAAAATACAGATCAAGTTCAACTTTGGTTACAAACCACTAAATGTTTACAGAGTTATGGCTCCAATTGAAATTAAATTTTTCCTAATACACTGTTGACCATTCACAAATTAAAGCATTCTCTCTCTGTCCATTTCTTTCGAATGGATGCCATAGTTTTGTGACAAGGCCATATTGTGGGGGTATATCCGTCACTCATGTGACAATTCTAGTTATACTTGATGGTCATGTGAAGGTGTATTTTTGGTTGACCAAATCAATGTTTCCGTTGGTTCTGCTTGAAGTTTGGCCCAGAAGAACCATTTCTGCAAGTCTTGTATCAAGGTAATAGTAAGTATTATTGGGCACATGTAACTGAAATGTAAAAAAATAATCTGGCTAATAGAAGCTTGATTTGTTTAATTTAGAAGATGTTTAATTCGTGGTCATTCAACAAATATAAATAAAACATAATGATGAAGTTACATATGAAATTATATGTATATGACATTTTCTCCACATTTGATACCTTTTACATAAAATCTAAAAATAACAATAATAATTATAATAACACTTATAATAATACAATCTTAGTTACTAATAAGATAATAATGATAATAGCAGTAATAATAATACAATCTTGGTTAATTGGTGTTGCTACCAATGCGATTGGTGGTGTTGTTACAAATATGAATAAAACATAATGATGAGGTAACATTCCAAATTTTGAAAGTGCGGCTCTAGCAGACAATGTTTCAAGAGAGGCAGAGCCGCCTTGTGGTGATATTGCCAGGCCTGTACTCCATTCACACTCATTACTTTCAATTGACTAGATAGCCAGCCTTGTGGCTGGTTTCCATACATGGAGTGTTTGCCTGCTTCTTGGCTGGCCTTCTTGCTATGGAAACCACGAATTCAAATGTTTGAAATCCGTGAATCCAAATGTTTGAAATGTCTGCTGCCTTCATGTTTGAAATTCGTCTTCTGCCTTCAAATGTTTGAGATCTGTCTGCTGCCTTCAAATGTTTGAAATTCGTCTGCTGCCTTCAAATGTTTTAAAGTTGTCTGCTGCCTTAAA
Source organism: Congeria kusceri (assembly GCA_027627225.1). Classification (NCBI taxonomy): domain Eukaryota; kingdom Metazoa; phylum Mollusca; class Bivalvia; order Myida; family Dreissenidae; genus Congeria; species Congeria kusceri. The sequence continues at coordinate 71,770,237 of CM051032.1, read as the reverse complement.
ATGTTTCAAATCTGTCTGCTGCCTTCAAATGTTTCAAATCTGTCTGCTGCCTTCAAATGTTTTTAATTCGTCTGCTGCCTTCAAATGTTTGAAATTTGTCTGCTGCACTGCCTGTTCAGTGTTCACAGTTTCAGGTTGTTTACTGTGTACACACAACTGCATGGATAAATTGGCTACAGAGTATCTGTTGTTGTAGCTTCCTGATTGTTTACCACTCATAAAACATGGCATATGGTTGTTCCATCATGAAAGGTACAATTGTTACTATTATTGTAACCAGGTGTGAAGTTGCAGTTTAACATTCCTGCCTTGGCCCCTGCTCATCCCCCAGGTCTAAATAGGCTGGGTTGCACAGGTGTGGCTACCTGAACATGCTTGTCCAGCAAGGCTACCTGTCCATTGAGGCTTCCAGTCCAGTGAGGGTGCCTGTTTTGTGTAGCTTGAAATTACCTGCCCGGTGTGGCCGCCTCAGAACATGCCTGCCCGGTGTGGCCCCCTCGGAATATGCCTGCCCGGTGTGGCCGCCTCAGAACATACCTGCCCGGTGTGGCCGCCTCAGAACATACCTGCCCGGTGTGGCCGCCTCAGAACATACCTGCCCGGTGTGGCCACCTCAGAACATACCTGCCCGGTGTGGCAGCCTCAGAACATGCCTGCCCGGTGTGGCCGCCTCAGAACATGCCTGCCCGGTGTGGCCACCTCAGAACATACCTGCCCGGTGTGGCCACCTCAGAACATACCTGTCCGGTGTGGCCAACTCAGAACATGCCTGTCCAGTGTGGCCAACTCAGAACATGCCTGCCTGGTGTGGCCGCCTCAGAACATGCCGGTCCGGAGATGCAGCATCACAGAGGTGCATGTCAGTCTTTTGAGGTATTATATGCAGTCAAGTTGCTGACCATTTCAACTGCTGGATGCTAATTAGAAACACACTGGGCAATGCAGCTGATTGACTTCCGAAGATGCTACCCTGATGCACTTAGCTTCCAAATGCGTATCCATGGCGTCAGTGCAAGAGAAATGTATCTGTGACTTAGATACTGATATTATCGGAACTTGTTGCACTTGTCTTTTAACTTGTTGGTTGGGGTTATCAGTTTATCATGTGTCAGTCGCCATCTTTGATTCATAAGTAGATAGGCACCTGGTCTTTGTTGTAACAACCTGACATATGAGCCTGTCCAGAATTGATCAGTCACTCCTAAATTCACAAGAATAGATGTTTTTCTTTGCACACTTGTTTACTGTAAAAAAACATGACGATGTTGTTGAGTGATGAATCCTGTATGTCTGAAATATTTGCCGAGTAAATTGCCTTGCCGTATTTTTGTTAGTTCGGAATTAGGTGGCCAGTTGACACTTGGTCACGTAATATTGGTAAAATCCAGAGCAAGATGCTGCATTCTATTCCCTGACCACCTTCTATATATTAACTCAATATTTGTGTGCAATTAAAGTGAATTTTATTTAAACAAAATAACAACAAACTTAATCTAGTTTTAACCTATTTATTTAAGCTTAATTGCATCGAAAGCCTTGTGCTTATAGAGGCATTTTCGAGTCCATTTCCTGGGAAGAACCAGTACTTGGTGTCTCTGGAAAGATCTTGAGAATGCTCTTGAGTGAGGATCGAACACTGGGACTTCCCAGTCACAACGCGAACACCATATCCAATACCACCTCTTAATTGAAGGATAGATTTGATGAAAAACAAATAATTACATAATAATAATGTCTGCCTTCCTTTCTGGTCCTTTGAGCGCCACATATGCTGTCTGATCTATTATCTTACCATTGCACTAATTAAGCCTTCAGTTTTGAATAGTGCAGTCTGAATTATCAGTTCCCATTTTGTATTGGGAGCTATTGAATAATGGATTTATTATTAGCAGCAATTGTTATTCAGGTAGGATCTGAAGAAGCCAGTGCTAATGACAGAGCGGTGTTGATGCCTGGTATCTAGGCCCTATCTCAGTGCAGTATCTGTGTGTCAATGCACACAAACCTCTCATTGTAGCCAACAAACCCAGTGCCAATACTTCTGTGAAAGGTTCACAGGTTAATGATGGTGTGGTGTTTTTTCAACAGACCATTAGGTTTGATTTTGTTCCAACCCTCTCTAACCTGCCAACAAATAATTGGTAATAGAATCTCCTGCTAGCACTGGCTAGCTCTAATCAGCAATTACCTGGGTTATTCTGCAACTGTAAATGTTGCAGTATTAGTCAGTTTGTTAAATGCAGCAGAAAATGCTGAAATTGTTATACAATCGATTGGAGAATTCTATAGGCACATCTGTATACATGATCATCAAGGGTTTTGCCTTAGCCTCTGGGTATTTGTAGGTATTCTGATAAATTATCTTGAAGCCTTACACAGTCTTTGGCGGAAAAAACGTTGGCAGATACTCGAAAAGATGACAACATTTATCACGTTCTGTAAATTCATGTAAATAAGTATTCCTTCCATTATCAAAACATTTGTACAATTTAAACAGTGATGCGTAGCTTAGCATGTCCGTTTTCTTATGGCAGCTTTTCATTTTTATTTTCTATGAATGCCTAGTAATATTTATAACACCATTACTCCGGTCTATTCTTTACAAACTGGTATATTACATTGCGGCGTGTCGTGGAAAAAACGGGTTTAATGCATGTGCGTTAAGTGTTGTCCCAGTTTAGCCTGTGCAGTCCGCACAGGCTAATCTGGGACAGCACTTTCCGATTTTATGGTATTTTCTGTTTCAAGGAACTCTCTTCTAAACCTAAATCCACTGTAGGCGGAACGTGTCATCTCTGATTAGCCTGTGCGGACTGCACAGGCTAATCCGGGATGACACTTTACGCACATGCATTAAGCCCGGTTTTCCCACGACACGCCGCATTTACATTTCCTTCTCTCTTTCAGAAGTTTCTTTCTCATCGGCACCCCACCTTATGTTGTACAGTGACATCACTTTTTACTCAGATTTGTTTTTCTTTCTCATAAAGAAAGTAGTAATAATTGAATACCTCAGGTGAATCTGTTAAAGGGATTCCTATGCTGTAAATATTAAATAAACTATTAGACAAACATCCATTTATTATTGTTAGAAAGCTATTAGACAAAATTTAATGTTCATTTATATTTAGATAATCACCTTGATAGTATGTGTTCCAAAATTAAACCAATCTTTGTTTCGTTATTTTGGTGATTTTGATACTTTTGTTGTAATAAAAGACATTTTCGCAATTTCTGCAATATTTTCCTACATTGATTATTTTACTGCTCTCTTGAAACCCTCTCACTATTGAATGATGTTAATGTTTAAAGCAAAAGTGAAATCACAAGCTTTGTATCTTTTTGTGAAATTTTTTAAGAGTATCCAGTTTTCCAATTTGACTGGTAATAGATTTATGGAGGAGTGACGGGCTTGTTCCATCCGGGGGGATTAGGATTTATATTCATTCTCATTTGTATTTTCTACCGTAAGCTGCTAAGAAGATACGGTTTTCCTCATAGCTGGGATTTCGATGGTGCGGTGTTGCTCTTCTTGCGCTTGTCTTACACGCGTATGTCAGCCTCTCTACCACTGTGCTCCATGATGGAACACATTTTTTATGGCGGCACTTTTCCATATGGCCTCTCTGGAGTATCATAACAACTGGTTTTCTACTTTGTCATGCCATTGTAAAGAGGCAACCTGTCACAATGAAACATGTTTTGAAATATAACTCTTGCTTTCTTCATTAATATTTTGGTGCCAATTCTTTTCAATTATGTAATGAAATCTGTTTTCAATGGCATGACCTCAGGTTTTGTGAATATGACAGCTATGTGTTGGTAATGCTGTCTGTGTTTTTTCCATCATGGAATGTTACTCTTGTCAAAGTTTTCTAAGGTCTGTGCAGATGAGCATCAAGCCAGGAAACAAGTCAGTGTTGCTTGAATGCCAAATGGGTACCTACATTACAACAGAATGTACAGTGTTGATGGTAATAACATATGTTCTGGTGGAGAGATACATATCTAAGGTATTAATTCTTATTAAATGCCAGAAAATGTGTTAATCTAGACATTCTTAGCAGAGTATGTGTCCAAACTTATATATTCAATTTGGTGCCTTGCTTAAAGCATTAACTGATGGATTGCAATAAATGCTACAGAAAATGAAACATTGGGGGAAACATAAATAGCAAAAATGATTGCCATTCATGAGAATGTTCATCACTATGCAAAACATTATAATAAGATTATTTACAGGAATAATTATACAATTATTAGAATGTAACCAAGGTGTTATATTACAAACACGTATGCACTGAATACAAATAAATTGTATTAATAATATCTCTGTTTGGAAATAAATATTTTATATAAATATTTGTTCACCTCCAATGTACAAATGCAAAATAGCAAAATAAAATAAATATAACATTTATTTGATTGTTGTTGTTTTTTTTGGTCCAGATTTTTTTGTGAACAGCATTTTTGAGCCTGATCCTTAAACTGGCTTGTGAAAAGTGGGGCTTGTCTTTTGAACGATGCAGCTGCTGGAAAATCGTCGTCATAACTGCCTAAGTAAATCCGAAGGTTCTATGTAACTGAATGTCTTAGCCTTCATCAGAATGCAGTGACACTCCGAAATCAGAGGCCGATTTGTTCACCATGTTTGACATGAACAGAGTAATCGGCTTGAAAATTTGCCGTCATTACATGCTGGACTCATTCTTTCCCTGTTGTAAGAATATTTTGTAAATATAGATTTCCAGTTCTTACATTTCATTGGGTTACAATTATCTATTTTTTGTTTCTTAAAGCTTGTTGGTCTGCAGATAATATCAATTGATGACTTGTAAAACAATTATGAATTTGCCATTTTGGTAATACTTTGTGACACAGTTTTACTTGAAATCAAATTGTTTATGGTTTTGCTTGTCAGATGAATACAAGTTGAAAAGCATGGGATTTGTTCCTCATTATTTTTTTTTTATATACAAATGGATTTTATACAAATGGGTGCCAAGCAGGCCATGTTTGAAAGCCTGGACCGTTTTGATAGGAAACATATTGTTTGATGGTTTGTTTTTAAAGGTTCATTAAATGTATATTTCTCTCATCTTCTGTAAATTTTCCTCAGTTTGTCACAAATCCATAGTAACCGTATTATAATATACACATATAAAAAATGAGAAATCCTTTTTTTTTGCCGAATGATATTTCAATTAGCGTATGAAGAAAGAGTGCTTGTTCTCCCACCTCTTTCATGATTATTTATGATTGATTCTGACCAACTATGAGAGATGATTTGGAGCAGACCTCATAGGGTGAGCATAGCTCTGCTTAGAACTCTCTGAGAAAATTGACTTTTTTGTCACCTGATCAAAAGAATTGAAAGGAAATAAACAGAAATGCTTCAAAGAAACATTCTGATTGGAGAAAACATTTTATTTGCAATATATTTATTGTTTTACTGAGCGTTGGCCAGTTGTTGCTAATATTAATTATGAAGGCAGCTGGCTATGCTGTGAATAGTTCGGTGAATAGTTTGCTTGTATTGATTCATGTCTCTAGCCTGTTTGTATCCAATAGTCTTTGATCAGCTTAAATCATGCCAAATGATTAAACTGAAATACTACTGAGTCTGAATCTGATGCTCATTCCTTGGTGATTAAGTTTCTGATAAATAAAAAGCATATTGCTATACAATTGCTATTGATGTATTCCAGCAGTTTTACGCAGAGACACTTCAGACAGCAATCTGATTTCCTTTATCAAATGAAACACAAATTACAAATATGGATATGTGTTGGCAGCATTCTTTGCCATTGAGTCTTCAAATAATTTCTGTTGTGTGAGGGTTTTACACAAGCTGTTATGGTTGGTACCGTACCAATGCTGAGGAGCAGGTAGCAATCAGTGAGTCCACATTTTTGGGTGGTGTAAACTGTAGCTATCCAGACCAGATACACCCAGACCAAAATCAGTGTTGTGCGAGATTCATCATGACACCCAAAAAAAACTTATTTTCTGAAACAATTTTATTGTTTCTTTAACTGTATATGTATTTTTACCCCCATGCCTTCCGACAGTTCGTGCAAAGAATGAGAGCGAGTTAGAATATAACCCGAAACACCCACCTTCTATATATGACCACTTTGACAGTCCAGTGTCACCTGGTTCTGGTAATTTTATCTTTGTGCTACCTTTCTACATTGTCCTGCTTTCTTAGATTTTATCTCTTGAGAAATCCGGACCTAGCGTCCAGTAGATGTCTATGTTGTCCTGTGTTTGTCTGTGAAGTATTAGGGACCTGCCACGGCATAATAAGGATATGAGGCGTGTCGTGGGACTACTGGGCTTTATGCATGTGCGTAAAGTATCGTCCCAGATTAGCCTGTGCAGACTGCACAGGCTAATCTAGGACAGCACTTTCCGCTCTTATGGTAGTTTCTGTTTCAAGGAAGTCTCTTCTAAACATAAATCACCTGTAGGCGGAAAGTGCCATACTGGATTAGCCTGTGCCAATGGCACAGTCTAATCTGGGACAACACTTTACACACATGCATGTAACCAAGGCATGCCTCAAATGTAGGCTTCATGGTAGCTGTAGTGGAAACATGGCTGTCACAAATGTGCATGTCATGTTTATCCCAGAAATGGCACACATAGATGTGTACTTCATGTTTAGTCTCGACATGAAAGACAGATATGCGTGTCATGTATATTGAGTCTAATTGGTATTACAGATGTGCAAGTCATGTTTAGTCTAGACATTGTGGACATAGATGTGTACTTCAGGTTTAGTCTAGACATTGTGGACATAGATGTGTACTTCAGGTTTAGTCTAGACATTGTGGACATAGATTTGTTCTTCAAGTTTAGTCTAGACATTGTGGACATAGATTTGTTCTTCAGGTTTAGTCTAGACATTGTGGACATAGATTTGTTCTTCAGGTTTAGTCTAGACATTGTGGACATAGATTTGTTCTTCAGGTTTAGTCTAGACATTGTGGACATAGATTTGTTCTTCAGGTTTAGTCTAGACATTGTGGACATAGATGTGTACTTCAGGTTTAGTCTAGACATTGTGGACATAGATGTGTACTTCAGGTTTAGTCTAGACATTGTGGACATAGATGTGTACTTCATGTTTAGTCTAGACATTGTGGACATAGATGTGTACTTCGGGTTTAGTCTAGACATTGTGGACATAGATGTGTACTTCAGGTTTAGTCTAGACATTGTGGCCATAGATTTGTTCTTCAGGTTTAGTCTAGACATTGTGGAGATAGATTTGTTCTTCAGGTTTAGTCTAGACATTGTGGACATAGATTTTTTCTTCATGTTTAGTCTAGACATTGTGGACATAGATTCAGGTTTAGTCTAGACATTGTGGACATAGATTTGTTCTTCAGGTTTAGTCTAGACATTGTGGACATAGATTTGTTCTTCAGGTTTAGTCTAGACATTGTGGACATACATTTGTTCTTCAGGTTTAGTCTAGACATTGTGGACATACATTTTTTCTTCAGGTTTAGTCTAGACATTCTGGACATAGATTTGTTCTTCAGGTTTAGTCTAGACATTGTGTGCATAGATTTGTTCTTCAGGTTTAGTCTAGACATTGTGGACATACATTTGTTCTTCACGTTTAGTCTAGACATTGTGGACATACATTTGTTCTTCAGGTTTAGTCTAGACATTGTGGACATACATTTGTTCTTCAGGTTTAGTCTAGACATTGTGGACATACATTTGTTCTTCACGTTTAGTCTAGACATTGTGGACATAGATTTGTTCTTCAGGTTTAGTCTAGACATTTGTCACAGTTGTTGATGTCATCGTTTATCTAGACATGACAGATATACATGTGCGCATAATGTTTGGTCTACACAATGTCATGTCTAGCACATATGTGCACATCTCGTGTGTTCTAACCTTGACTAAGACTAAAATATATGTTGTATAATGTTGCTCTGGACTGGTCAGTGCATCATAAGTCGAGACAGGATATTGAAAGGTCTTATTTCACATGTATAATTATTAATTGTTTTGAGAAGTATTTTTATGTAAATGTCATCCAAACTTAAAATTTCACCTGCTTTATTAAGATATTCTCAGATCAAATTGTGTACATATTTTGTATTTCTTGTTCTGTTGTTAATTAAACAAACACAGAAATTTTCTCTATTCTGAATACCTTAATGTTTTAGTGTACATTTTTGTTAATGAAAGTAAATTGATACAGTATTAATTTTAACTATAAATTTTCTTTACATGAAGCCTATTGAGCATTGTCAGTGGCAGGGTGTTGCCTCCAAATCATCACTTTAATTGCACCCTCACATCTCTTCCATTATCTGACACTTCTGAAGTGACTCTCCTCAGTTGACACACTTGTAGAGTTTTATCAAGGCACTGCCATTCATTAGACTTCATTTCTACACTTAGTAGATATATATTAGTGATGTAGATAATTATCTGAGTCATATTTTCTGTTTGTTGGGTCACATATATTTTCTATTTTATATGTTTTATTTATGTAACGCTAATGCATAAGTGCATAGTGGCATGTAATCAGTTTGCATGGAATCCTAGTGGCATGTAACCATGGTGCATGGAAGCATAGTACATAAAAACTGAGTTGCTTGTAACCATGGTGCATGAAAACCTAGTGGCATGTAACCATGGTGCCTGAAAACCTAGTGGCATGTAACCAAGGTGCGTGAAAACCTAGTGGCATGTAACTATGTAACCACGAAGCCATGTGACATGCCACTATCAGCAAAGCCTTGCCACTTGCATGTCAATCATCTTACTGCATGGTACTTTGATTTAGAATTACCTCTGCATGTTTTGTAGCAAGGCTGCCATGTTGTAACTCTGTTGTCATTAACACATAAATTTAAACTTGATTTTATAACAATGTTTTGTTTGTATCAGAATGATTATTGTTAACATTTATTAATTTCATATATACACTTACAGTAAATATTTATGTTAGAATGTTTTGTATCTTTTAATTGATTTTGCAATTTATTTTTAATTATTAAACTTAAAAAAGTGTTTATGTTATCTGCCTATGTAAGCAGTTTTCTTAACGTTGTAACTCTGTCTTCAAGACAAGTAATCTAACTCCTGCAGTGGTAGATGTATGATAACTCATGAGTTACGGTCCCTTGCAGCCCCTGGTTCGGCCCCTAGGAACGTGCTGGCCCGGCCCCACAGCCCTCAGACCATAGTCATACACTGGGAGGAGCCAGAGATCCCCAACGGCATCATTCAGGTTGGTGGTAGTGCCTTGTATGTCTAAGATGGGGAGAGGCGTTATAGTAATTTTGCCATGAGAAACATAGCTTGAAGATTTTGTGTTGTGCAGTTTTTCCTGTATACATCTCAGCAGGTTACTAAACACGTTAATTACTGGGTTTTATAGAAATTAACGTTCTTTGTATGATGCTTACTGCAATGGAGATCAGTTAAAATCTATTTAAAAATATGCCATAATTATCAGAAATGCAATTCAAGTTTCAGCAGGTATTCAGATCTGATATGAATCATTGTAACATTAGGTTTCTTAATTGTGAACAACAACATGATTGTATTCAGCCTTTACACATAAGCAATAGCCAAGAACTGTTATTCAGTTTATGATATTTTGGCATCAGTTGATAAATACAGCTTGGGTATAAATTATAATTCTACAACATGTATTACTTTCATACGTTTGAAAGTTATGAAGCCTTGCAGCACATTTCTGAGTGCAATCACACCCAAATTTTACTGTTCTGTTTCAGGGGCATTGTAATTGTACTATTTTATCAGTGCAATTACACCCAAGTTGGAACTTGGACTGTTCTATTTCAGGCGTACAGGGTGTTCTATCAGTGCAATTACACCCAAGTTGGAAAATGGACTGTTCTATTTCAGGCATACAAGGTGTTCTATCAGTGCAATTACACCCAAGTTGGAACTTGGACTGTTCTATTTCAGGCGTACAAGGTGTTCTATCAGTGCAATTACACCCAAGTTGGAACTTGGACTGTTCTATTTCAGGCGTACAAGGTGTTCTATCAGTGCAATTACACCCAAGTTGGAACTTGGACTGTTCTATTTCAGGCGTACATGTTCTATCAGTGCAATTACACCCAAGTTGGAACTTGGACTGTTCTATTCCAGGGGTACAAGGTGTTCTATCAGTGCAATTACACCCAAGTTGGAACTTGGACTGTTCTACTCAGTGCAATTACACCCAAAATGTGGCTGTTCCATTCTAGGCATACAAGGTGTTCTATGTGGCTGTTCCATTCTAGGGATACAAGGTGTTCTATATGACTGTTCCATTCTAGGGATACAAGGTGTTCTATATGACTGTTCCTTTCTAGGGATACAAGGTGTTCTATATGACTGTTCCATTCTAGGGATACAAGGTGTTCTATATGACTGTTCCATTCTAGGGATACAAGGTGTTCTATATGACTGTTCCATTCTAGGGATACAAGGTGTTCTGTGTGACTGTTCCATTCTAGGGATACAAGGTGTTCTATATGACTGTTCCATTCTAGGGATACAAGGTGTTCTATATGACTGTTCCATTCTAGGGATACAAGGTGTTCTATATGACTGTTCCATTCTAGGGATACAAGGTGTTCTATATGACTGTTCCATTCTAGGGATACAAGGTGTTCTACACGACAAACCCTGACCTCCCGATCGTGCTATGGTCCAGCCAGGACATCACAGGGGACAGCAAGATGGCCACCATAAGTGGTCTGACGCCCGACAGAACATACACCATTTGCGTGCTCGCGTACTCCAGTATGGGTCAAGGGCCACTGTCCATCCCAGTGCAAGTGATGACAAGACAGGGAGGTATGTGTCACATGTGATCTTCTTGTATTCAATAGTAAAGTTTAGGTCATTGGGTTTCTTCTGAATAGTTTTAGTCCGGTGATCATTGAGAGTCCGGGTTACATCATTTAGAATAATCAAGTTCTGATCATTGGTTATCGTATGAAAATTTTGACTATATCTCTTCCTGATTGCTAATTTAACATTGAAAATGTATTAAATATACTAAGACAGTATCTATAATGCAAGTTGAAATAACCATCTGAATATAGTTTGGGTATGGACCACTAGTATGAAATAAGTTGCACATTGTGATGGTAAGTTATTAAAAGTATTGAGGACAGGTATACGAGACCAATTTATGCAAATACTTATGCAAGGAGAGGTCCAAATGATTGATTGTAGGGTTTGTCCATGTTCCACACCGAGGTTTAAGTTGAGCTAGGTACCTTAGGGGCAGACTTTTGCGTCCCCTAATAGCTGCTCCCTTACTCTGTAGCTACTCACTGGTCCACAATGCATGCTGGTACAAGCGCATGAAGCAATATGCACAATAAGCGTCATTAGCGTGTTCGCATGTCTTGTGACATCAATGCGTCCGCGTGTTCCCCCCAGCATGCCTTTGTGTTTGAGTGCGGGTATCGAAGGCTTCGTGCGGCCAGCGTCGTCTGTGGTGTCTAGTTGTTCAAACTGTATCCTTGTGTCTGTTTCAGTTTGTGTTTAATGTCTGGTTTTATATGCCACCATTTCAAGAAGTGAGGGTATATAATTTTGCACATCAGCAAAGGTGCTTTGGTTGGTCGGTACACCAAGTATCATATGATTGGAGACTCCTTTGGACTACACGCCTGTGTAGACCATCCAGTCTGGAGAGCTAAGTAGCCCGGACAAATCAGAATAAGAAAGTCTGCATAAATGTTACTAAAGTCTCTGTTTGAGAGTTCTGTAATGTTTTCAAGAACATGTTTGTAAAAATACATTTTGATTGTTTGCCTTGATTACAATAGATAGACTAGAATGAACTTGCATGTGTTATGAGATACTAACAGTGAGAACTAACCAATTAGGTAAAAGCTAAATAGATTGTGGGGCATATTCAAAGCATCTTTCTGTAATGTTCGAAGCTATAGTCTTCCTTTTGTATTGAAGCTTTAAGTTACGAAAATTGTTTTGTAAAATAATTAGATCAGAAATGAGCAAAGGACATGCTATTACCAGTATTTTGTGCAAAATAATGTTTCTTAAAAAGGTCTGTATTAAATCATTAAATAGTTATTATGAACTTGGGGGAAGATGCTATATGGATATGTTCCATGTCACATGGGGCTGGAGGCAGGAGGTTGCTCTCCCTTTGTCCTCCGGTTATCCATATTTTGTATGCGTGCTCACACAGTGTTGCAGGGGAAGAGCTTGGGGGGGGGGGGGGGGTAGGCAGATTGGAGCGTGGGGGGGGGGGAGTGTGGAGGTTTTCTGCATAATTATCACTTTCCTGTTCTGTATCCAGATAGCTGTTACTGCACACACCGCTTCAAGCACACTTTCTGAGCACTGTGGAGCGTGCAAGAACACTCGTCATGATAGCATTGTTTAAACAACCAAATGGAGAAAACGTTTTATTGTAAAATCAGTTCTGCTAAAGCATAATATTTTAATATTTGTTATGAATATCAGCTTACTTCTTCATAAAATTGAAACATTTTTATTACACGCCTATTTGTTAACTGTTTCCCTTTGAAGTAACATGTAAGACCTCGATAATATCTAGAAAGCAGTTGTTCTTGCAAGCTTTGAATGTACTGTGTACCAGTGGCCAGTATAACATAACCTTCTCCACATCACAGAGCCCTCAGACCCCAGCATTTATTCGAAGGGTGGTAAATTTGAATTTGCGGGTAAGTGCTGCAGAAATGCCCCTTGTTCACTGTTCTCACCTTCACGTGTCCAGCTCTTTGGAATTCCACGCTGTGAATTTTCTCTCCGTTCTTCTTCCCAGGCAAGTGCAGTCGATTGGCAACATTCTTTTCCGCCTGCGGAACATGGAACATGCTATTGATTTAACATTTAAAACATTATTGCATGGGTTATTTCATCGGTATAATAAGGCCTAATTGACCAGTTGTCAATCAATATTTGCCTTTTCCAATTAAACAACTGTTAAATCATCAACAAAAATGTTTAGTGATTTCGAATTAATCCGTCTTAAGTGCTCTAAAATTGACAACATTCAGCATGGGGAACCAATGACTGCATTTGTCTCCCTTGGGAATTAATTTTTCCTTTTAATTTCAGAAACTGTGAATGTGTTTCATATTAAAACATACTTTTATTGGCTGAACACACTTTTGGAAGACTACAAAAAGTGGGGAATGACATTGGTTTAGCTTTATCTTTATTATTGCTGCTCCGATGTTTTTAATATTGAAATATACCAGGGGATCAAGCACTGTTTGTCAAGGCAACGAGTGAATGTTGTTTGATGTCTTGTTTCTATATATTCTTACAGCTCTCCTTCTTCTATCAGAATGGATTTTAATTGAGGGACTTTGCCTTCTGCATGCATTGGGGCAGCAACCAACCTAAAATGAGATTAGTAGTGTCCTAGTGCATGTGTAGCGACCTTAAACAGCAGGTCTTGTTAGATAGAAGAATGTGTGAAAAAAAAATGGGGGGCACATAACATAACTCAATTGGTCGGATGGGGGGGGGGGCTAAAATAATTTTTAGCTAGAATGTTCAGATAAAAAAGCTAGACACCATTGTCAGCAGTAGAATTTAGTGAATAAACTTCTATTTTTGTGCCAAAAATGGAATAAATGGAATTCTCATGGTCAACATCCAGGGTCGACCTTCAGGGCTCAATAACTTTTTTTTCTGTACTTATGTGTTTCTGTTTTGAGGTAGTCTAGTTCATTTCCATGCCTTGCTCCTGAATGTTCCATGTTTCGAAGATCTTGCTGGGTAGATTGTTGTACTGTAGACCTTTACATTTATGTGCTTTAGACTCTTTAACTATGGAATCCAGACAGCTTAAAACTGCTCATCCATGTTAAACTGTTGAAGTTAAGTAAAGCTCTAATTACCGGCTAGCTCAGTTGGTAGAGCGCTGGACTGTCAATTCGGGAATCGTGAGTTCTAGACCCAGCCCGGCCACATAACTTGTGTGGGGATTGGTCATGAAATTACTTATACGGCCATTCTCCCCCTACCTCTGATTCAAGTAGGGCAGTGGTCAGTTACTGGCATAGGTATGTGCACTTAGTACTGGTAAACCGCTTAGAACGGCTAAGCTTGCCCCGGTGTGAGTAGGTTAACTGACCGCCGTGATATGACTGAAATAATGTTAAAAACAGCGAAAAAACCCAAACAAACAAACATGAAACATCAAATATTCCCAGATGCTCCCTTATTTACGTAGTCCTTACTTTCATAGTATTGGAAAAAGTTTTGTTTCCAAATAAGAGCGTCCTAGGCAGAATATGTTACAGTAGTTCTGACAGTATTTTGATTTGCTTGTAAATATCCTGAAAAGATCAAACATGAAGGAGCAACTTTAAGGTTGCTTTGTTACTCAATTTTTCTTCAGTATAAGTATTGTGTTTAAAAATAAACTACTTCTGTGATAAACAAAAGAATTCCACATAACATGCATAATTTGTTGCTGTAACAGTCTGTGTATAACATGTATTTAATGAAAACATTGCCATCTGAAAAGTATAGATATTTTATGCTTTAGTGAATATTAGAGAAAAACAACTAGCATGCATTCAAAATGCATTTATATAGGATGTGATACAATATGGCTTGGCCAGATTACAGACTTCCAGAGTATTTTTGTTTTAAACAAATTTAAGTGCTAAAATTAAATGGAACTTACTTTGTTTATTAGTTATTCTGTAAAACATTGCTGTGTTTAGGTATTTTGTGCATAAGCATTGCCACATATGCAGAAAGATTAACCGATGCGTTGACAGCTCGTCGCTAGGGTAGGCTGAGGGCGGTGAATGTGCATATGTTTACTAACAGTCATGTTTTCTTTCTCCACCCTTCTGCGGAATTGTAGAGACAGTGGGTAAGCAAGACGTGGATGATTTGCTCTTTTAGTTCTATTAGCACTCATTTCTACATGATCTCTCACACTTTCCAATATCTCCAGTTAGGCTAACGTAGACAGTATAGAGCTTGCTAAGCTAGCTTATACATAGCTGATGGTGTGAATTTAATGTTTATGAAATTACCAAACAATTTATATTAGTGATGTATTTTTGTATAATGAGTTTTTGGTATAATTAGGGGAGAAACTTGTATACAGTATTGTTCCACCAATGCCAAATGTATGTGAATAATTATACAAAGTTTTTTTAATGTTATGATCAAAATGTTTATGGATGTAACAATTTATGCAGTGAGACTTGAATATATTTGTGTCTGTGACAAAAATGTACATTTACTCTTACATTCCTGGTAACCCAAATGTTCTTTCGCCTTAAAGTATGGTTGTATGATATTTCATTTCAATTATTTTCAAAATAAGTTGATGAAAGTGACTATATAACTTGAAAGCAGACATTAAACATAAACATGACGAAGGGTTAAACTATCGAATAAATCAACAAATATGAGTGTCAACTATTCATCATTTATTTGTGTTGTGTAACCTAAAACAACTGTCAAGTCAGTGTATATACATGTATTGGAAATTTCGTATGTACAGTCGAAAACTAGTAGCCATTTATGCGTTTTACAACAATGGTTCATACCTACTTTTCTTCCCTTTTAAATCAAAGAATATGGTAATTGACTTTATCGGGTTGTTTTAATTTATGCCACTATGTCTGTTTTTAGATCGTAAATACCCTCGTTAAAGCATAGAGATTTAAATGATCAGAATACTCGTTGATCTATTTAGTTGACACAAATATGCATTGATATTGCCATGGCCTAAATATACATTGATCTTTACACAAATACACATCGATATTTACTTGACACAAATACACATTGATATGTACTTGACACAAAATGCATTGATATTTACTTGACACAAATACACATTGATATTTACTTGACACAAAATGCATTGATATTTACTTGACACAAATATGCATTGATCTTAACTCTGGAGTTACAGTTTTATTCTAATGAGTGCTCGTACTACATTGGTGGTTTGTCTGCTAGGATTTTCCCAGAGGGACAGTTGTTTCCAACCCATTCCTAGCTGTCCTACTTGGCACTAGCGTTATTAAAGAGTGTATGTACGATCTTACAACAGACATAGTGACATAAATTAAAACAAACCGATAAAGTTAATTACCATATTCTTTGATTTAAAATGAAGGAAAAGTACATAAGAACAATTGTTGAATAATCAGCTTCTCTTTAATCACAACCAAGTTTTCGGCTGTGCAGCCAGAAACTCCAATACATATATATACATTGACGTGACAGTTGTTTTAGGCTAAAGTTGACACTCATATAAGTTGATTTATTCAATATTTTAGTGTTTCCTTCGAGCGGTTCATGTTTATCTGGCTGCTTTCAAGTTATATTGTCACTTTCATCTGCTTATTTTGAAAATAATTGATATGAAAGATGGTATATACACACTTTAAAGAAACTACAGTACAATAATGAGTTTAAAAGTACAGAAAAATATACTGTGGTAGTATGTAAGAGATGTATGGAGTCTTACAAATATTTCAGTACTATAAAAGTATTTGTCTTTCTTTCAATTGTACATTGATGTGCAATAGTTTATAGAGGTATTGGAAAGTGTTATTTTATTTGTTTTTGTCTTTGTTTAAAGAATTATTTTTGGGCTTTGTTTATATTGATTTTCTATATAATCAGTCTTTCTTACTTGTTGGGATCTGTCTGTTTCTTCAGTTTATTTTTGTTTGGTTTTATTGGGTGCCGGTATTTGTTTGATTTTCTGTGTGAAGAGACAGGGACCGTGCATGTTCGGTCACCTTTACATTATATAAATATAAATCGAGGGTTGAGCTTGAAATTGTTGTATCCACTCGAGAGTTCTATATCAGATACAATATTCTCACACTAGACCCTCGTACATGTATACTGACAGTCAGTATTAACATCAACAGTGTGGTGTTTAACTACTGTTTCGTATGTTACTGTTTGCATTGTAAACAAACCGGGTCTGTGTTCGCTGTGCGTCTGCTGCAGCGTCGCGGCGTGCTCTGCCCCCGGCTAGCAAGCATTCACAACGCCGCGCTCCCAGTCTGGTCCCAATATGACTGGTTTTCGGGTTTTACTTACCGCTATTTGTAGACTGGTGGATTGATTTAATGGCTTACTTTTCTATGATAACCTGAAACAACTATGCCAGTTTTATTGTTTTCTGTAAATGTCTCCAATATCTTGCAGATTATGAAATATTATATTCTTGACAATTGTATTGCATTATTGTTTTAATAATTAAAAAATATATATATAATCATAAATAAAAATTTTCAAAAATTTCCAAGTCTTTGCTGTCAAATTCCATGAATCATTCATGGTGCATTGCTATTCCAGTACCATTGCAACCCCGCAACCTGCAGGCGAAGGCCATCTCGCCCAATGAGATTGAGATCACGTGGAGCGCCCCAGAGGACGTAGGGAAGATCATCAGCTACACCCTGTACTACAACGACTCAGAGAAGCACACGATTGGCCACCACACGATCTACCCACCGACAACGCGGTACAAGCTGTCGGAGCTGATACCCGACACGGTGTACAACATACAGCTGTCAGCCCGCAGCGCCCAGGGCGAGGGCGCTCGCACGATCCTCGTCCAGGAGAAAACGCCTGAGTTCAGTAAGCCGTTTTGTCTGTTTGTCTGTGCCCCAGTGTTGTATATGTACTGAGATATAAAACAGGTAGAATGAGGCAGTCTGTTTGTAGAACTAGATCTATACTTGATGAATAGTCCTGTAAATATTAGCTGGTTTTCTCACTTTGTTTACATGTAGGTCAAAATACCTCAAAATTGGATTATTTGAAACCTTTAAATCTTCACTTGTTGAATTGAAAATGTAAAAAGAATAAAGTAACAAAGGGTTTAGAATTAGACTTAAATATATTCAATTACAATATTTTATTATTTTGATATTTGCCTCTTTTCAATTTCTTTCTCTTGGTGTCATATATTTATGTTCACAATAAATTTATTTACTTCAGTTTACTTTCGACTGTAGCTCGCTGTTGTTCAGACAGTTTAAGATTGTGTCACCCATATGTTATGACACTGTCTTTTGTTTGCAGTTTTATCACTAAATAATATTGTACACTGTTTCCTATAACTTTTTTGGGTGCTTAAATATATTTATTTTATTTATTATATATTTTTAAAACTTCTTTAGTATCAGTGTATTTGAATGTTGTCCTGTGGTCAGTCATCTTCATTCATGTCATCTTCGCAAATCATCAACCGTCTTGCTCATCTGTGACCAGACAATTCCAATAATGCAACCCTTTAAAAAAAAATAGCATGAACATTTTTTGAAAAAACAACAACAAACCTACTAGCTTAAGCATCTATTTGCAATTGTGACCTCTCTGTACTGCTGTCTTGCCTACACAGCGCCCGCCGCTCCCCCGCAGGCTGTAAGTGGCCGCCCGTTGAATCATGACTCGATACTGGTGGAGTGGAGCCCCCCACCCACCGACCAGCAGAACGGAAACATTCAGGGCTATAAAGTCCTCTATGTTATTAACGAGGACGGTAAAACTGAGAAGGAGGCTGACATTGTGAAGGTCGAACAAGCGCGGGCGCAGCTGGATAACCTGGAAATCTGGACCGACTATAAGATATGGGTAGTCGCATTCACCGCTGCTGGCGATAGCCCAATGTCCCCACCTATCATAGTGAAAACCCACGAGTCAGGTAAGTTGCAGCTGCAATGATGATGAAACTAATGCAATAACCCCCGTTTTACACCCCGCTCTTGCAAATTAACCAGTTCTAGCTGACACGTCTTGTAGCTTACAGTGCTTCTCAGTAACCTGCCCTTGTTTCCCCCGAGATCATTGATTGATACCTCTTCTCGCTCTCCCTGATCTAACTCTTCTAACGGGAATGCATCTAGACAATCCACTGACTGACTCGGTAGTACTAGACATGCACCATCACGTGCATGGGCAGTGCCAGATAACACGAGCGAGGCGTTAGCTTGCCCTCGATTTCCTTTTAGACTTCATTGTTTCATTATAATCATAGCCATCCTCATCATCGCCATCATTTATACTATGTTGTTTACCTGTGGCATGGTGGTGATATTTTTAGGCCTCTCTACCCGTACATGACCGAACCCAACCAGCCTCACCATTATGACATATTCAGATAGGAGACTACACGGTTAGCTTGCATCTGATTTTGATAGCTATGAATGTCTTTATTAGTTAGCAGGTGCGGTTACAGGATTATAAGTTAAAGGGGGCGGAAATTTTCAGTAACTGAAATAGGCTGCCAACAAACTGCTTTCAGTCTATCTTACATACTGGAATAGATATCTGAAAGGTAGAATATCAACAATTAAAGAAAAATACCACAGAATTGTAAATCATTACAACATCGATAGAAAAACATTTTGCCAAGTAAGATTATTAAACACTGTATTATGTGAAGTTAGAATAAGACATCAAACATAGAATGGACATGATTTTTGTTCTTTTTTCCCCATAAAACTGAGCATTGCATGTTGTTTTTGTATGTTTGTTATAGTCTGTCAATGCTTTTGATATAATTAACATTTTTCCATGACTTTTTCATTAAAACTGATTGTGTCTTTGATCATTTTTACTGTATTTATAAACTGTGTTCATGCATGCATGGACACAGTTCATTTTTTGTGTGAAAATTTTGTAAATGCATACAAGTATACAGTTTTGTGGTAAAAACAATTTTACTGATGCAATTATATATGCAGGTGTCTGTTGCACCAACTTCACTGCAAAATTCTTAAATTACTAATGGTAAACTGCATATAAAACATTGCTGTAATAAAACAGTTTATTCTGTTTGATGTCTTATTCCAACTTCACATAATGCTGTGTTATTACATTATTGATAGAAAAACATGTTGTTGGCAACGAAATGCATATGTTTTAAGATATTGTGAGGTTTAAAAAATCAAATGTTGGACAATTTTAGAGGGGGCACACTCCATTTATTTCATTGCACAAACAGTGGAGTGTAGCCCATTGCACAATCAAAGCAGTCAGAACCTGTAAATGACTTTTATCAGTAAATACATTTTATAAAGACTGTTTCGTTTTCTAATGCAGAATGATAATGGGTTTAAATATTTTAAACAAAAATGTATATAAAGGGTCTGGTGATTGTTATGTTCAGGTTTGACTGTACTTTGGATATCCTGTAAACATTTAATAGGGCCCGTAGTCACCAACCCATTCTTAGATTTAAGACCTAAGAATAAAGAATATTCTTGAAAATGTTCTGTTCTAAGAACACTGTTACTTTGATTTTGATTTAGTATTCATCAGCTCTAATTATGTTGGTAACAGCATATTTGCAAATTCACATGTAATGTTTCTTGAGTCTGAGTCTATTCTTTATTCTTAAGTCTAAGATTGGGTTGGAGAATACTGTAACTAAACTTCTTGCATGGTATGATGTCAGTTTATTAATGAGGCGTGTCATGGGAAAACCAGGCTTAATGCATGTGTGTAAACCTGGCATTACCTGTTTGTCCTGAATTAATTCTAGAAATGTCACCACCTGGCATTGTCACCACCTGGCATTGTTGTTGTAGTAAGTTGCATGCATGCATGAACCTTATTTCTTATACTGCATTCTTTGGTATTATAATTTAATTTCTTGGCAGAGTTCTAGATAATTTTGATGTTGCAACATTTTTGTATTCATATTGTCAGTAACTATGATACTGTTTGTTTAAGTATTTTTCATTTTAAATGATATGATACAACAGGGCCTTTCCTGTTTCTTATTTCAAAGTGTTTCTAAGCATTATAAGAACATTTGCATTCTTGTAATTTGAATATGTAACATTATTGCTACAAGTACTTCTGTGTAAAATTCTTGTGCTTTAGTCATTATTAAAATGTTCTTATTTGTTTCTTAATCTCATTTCATAAAAAAAATGTTCTTATTTATTTTTATGCCCCCCGGCATCTTGATGCGGGAGGCTTATAATGATTGTCCTGTCCGTCTGTCCTTCCGTACACATGAATGGATACTTCGGTGACTAAAATAGTCACATAAGTATCCCTTTGTAAGTAAACATTTCCTTAGGTGGCTAAATTAGTCCCTTAGGGGGCTAAAATGGCATTAGGGTTAGTCATGCAATAGTCACATAAGTATTCATTTGTTAGAACGTCCGTCCTTCCGTCCGTGACAAGGTTAAGTAGATTTTATCGTTTCGTCTAGCACCAACACCGCTCATAGGCCTTTCCCAAAACTAGGTTACTTCCCTTGCATAATCACGAGTGATGTCCCCTGTTCACTTCCGGAGACGTTTATTGATTACAAGGCAGGATAAGCGTATTGATATTTACCGAAAAACGTGCAATATATTTGATTTTCAATCTTAAAATTGTGTTGATGTCGTAAAAATAAATTTACAAATATCAACATTGGTACATAATATACATCATGTACTTTATTTATCAATTTAATTAAATTATTATTTTGATTTTTAACAATATTGTCTACTCTTTGCAGATTGGCAAACAGACTGTACACAGTACGTTTAACGCTTATTATGCAACAAAACTGAAAAATAGCGATTTCAGTATCTAAACAACCTATGCCTTCATCATGTGTTAAATTTGCATTATTAAATAAAATAAATAAAAAGCTGTTTTGAGTAAAATGATTTTGCTTAGTAACAGTAACTCTAAACTAACATTCTTCTGGCGACTAAAATTACGAAAATAAGGTATCATCACAGAAAGCTTGAGCGTAATTCCGATGTTTTTGACAGCAACTTCTTATTTGAATTCCATACACATTTGTGTTTAACTTTAAAGCTTTTTTCGTTGCCGATATTCTTGTTGTGTGCTAAATATTATACGGTGCTTGAACAGGCTTCGCTTTAATCTTGAAATATAATGAAACAAAACAACTATCTTTTTAATTACTCACAATATTACAATAACTAAAGATGATGTCACTGCTCATTAAATGTTATAACTGATGTTGTATTAAAGTAAGTAATTTGTTTATTATTATGTCATGTGTTTAAACAATGTTCATGATAACTTCATATAATCAAGGAAACAAATAACAGCCGACCCAATGGGTCTATATGTCGCCAGGAAATAGATATGTCGTGATAATTATGTACATAATAGGGTGAGTATCTATAATAGAACAGACATAGATATATACATTTTGAAAAAAGTTTACACATTTCAGAGTAATTAATTAACTAAGCCAACAGAAGAGTCTAATATACGTTTGAATAAATATTTTATACTTGTTGAGTCTGTTTGATCAAGTATTTAGTTTTTTTTCATGTATATAGCTCTAACTGAGATTATTTCTTCATTTCTGTTGGAATCGTGGTAAACAAACAACATTTTATTCTCGCAGCAGATACGGTAATTTAGAAAAACAAAACACGATGAGCTCTTAAATGTTCACCACCTTTCAATTCTTCAGAATTGAACATTAAATGCTGTGTTCACTCTTCAATTTAAACCAATTTTTAATTCGAAAAAGTGTTTAATGCTTTTAATAATAAATTTCATAGGGTGATAGGCAAAGAACAACACCGGAGACAACAACATTTTAAAATGTGAGATAAACTTTAATTTTAGACGCAAACAATGGAGACGAAGTGTGACATGTTAGTTGTCTCTGCATGTAGATCTTCATCATCAATGCATTACGCAATTGCACCAATTAGCGGTATTGTTCTAAGGGCAGTTTGATAAGATCCCAGTGGTTTGTGGCTTTGGTATTTTTATGACCCCCTCTTCAGTCAGATAAGTAAGTATCCATTGAGAGAACATGTGGTGGTATTTATGTATGGAAAACAACTGTTTAAGGCGAGACAAAGAGACTACTTCTTTTTTTCCGGATGCCTGTCATACGGACATGTGGCCTTAGTAACGAGTTTAAAACGATACTACATTTAGTTCCAATAATTTATTTTTGTAAGATATATCCTCTATGAGTTTTTTTATAATATTTAATCAAAAACATATGGTTTAAAAAATTTCCATTACAAGTTTTGAAAGCCGCTTGGTCTTAGATCTATAATACTTTATATGGCAAGCTAGGGAAAACGTCGCCGGAAGTCGGGTTTCAAATATGGTGGATGTGAATTCGCAATAACGGGAGGTAATTTCCAAGGGAGATCACCTAGTTTTGGGAAAGGCCTATTACAACACTTGGATACTTACACGGTTGTTGCTTATGACCATTCCCTATCCACCCATATCACCCAGCCTCACTTTGACCTTGACCTAATTTGCACTTAGAATAATTCAAATGGGCTGTTTCTTGGTTAACTAGAATTTACCGTTTCGTCTAGCACCAACACCGCTTGCAACAACACTTGGATATTTACACAGTTGTTACTTATGACCATTCCCAATCCACCCATATCACCCAAGGTCACTTTGACCTTGACCTAATTTGCACTTTGAATAGTTCAAATGGGCTGTTTCTTGGTTAACTAGAATTTACCGTTTCGTCTAGCACCAACACCGCTTGCTACAACACTTGGATACTTACACAGTTGTTGCTTATGACTATCCCCAATCCACCCATATTACCCAACCTCACTTTGACCTTGACCTAATTTGGACTAAGAAATAAGCTATCCAGCACCAACTGGCGGCATGTGTGTTTATCAAACACAGAATCTTGTTTAATCTCATTTCATATCACATTATTTAAACATTGAATAAAGACATCATTCATACATCATGGCACCATATAACTGTTTCCACAGTCCCAAATGAGCCTAAAAAGGTGTCAGTCCAGGAGGTGAATTCAACGACAATCTACGTTGAGTGGCGACCGCCTCGAGCCAAGGAACGTAACGGTATCATACGTGGTTACTATGTGTACTATGCCGTTGTGGATGAGAACGGTGACCCCATGAGGGGCCAAGAGAAATTCGTTGATACGAACGATGGCAACAAAAACGAGATGGTGATAACGGGGCTTCAGCCTGCGACCCGATACCAGGTGTCGGTGGCGGCGTACACACGCAAGGGAGATGGCGTACGCAGCAGACCGCGTCTTGTTAGCACCAAGGGGGCTGGTAGGTGGCTTTGGATGAATGATTTATAGAATTTAGTGTATTTTAATATACATATATAATATAGACTGACTTTTTGTGGAATATTAGACTGCTTTTTATCTGAGAATTAGATTATCTGCTTAAAACTATGAACATTTTTGTCTTGGTGAATAATGTTCCTTGACTGTCCTTGTGTCATTTTTACAAGTATAACCTTAATTATTACACATAATAAAAACACTTACAGAAACATCAAACCTAAGTGACATTTTACGATTTAAAGATGCATTATTTCTGTTTTCTAGTGCCCTCAGAGCCGCGGCATCTTGTGGCTGAGCTCGTACAGCAGGACCCATTGATCGCACAGGTCTCCTGGCACACACCAGAGGAACCCAACGGAAAAATTGAGGCCTACAAGCTGTACTGGGGCCTCAAGGGTGAAATCTACACACAGGTCATACTGAAGGCTCATCAGCAGTCGTTCTTTACACCTCCTATTGGTATGTACGATGTTTCTAAGTCGCAATTCCCATGTTGCTATATTCCTGTCTGAATGATAATCTTTCATAATATCATTATAACAAAAGTGCACAATGATATATAAATTTAATATAAAATGAGAAGCATGGTGGTTAAAAGCATTAGAAAATACAATTAAAAGGCTCCTATTTAATCTGGACAACACATATGAGTGTTGACTGGTATATAAAGATAAATTAGGAAAAAAACGAAATCTCTTGGCCTGTCATGATTTCTCAATTTTCCATATAAAATTCATTCAGTGGGATCCTAGTATTCTTGATTCAATGTTTTAGTGGCTTCAATAACCAAAACTAAGGAACTATGTGGTTAATAGAACACTTTTCTCTACCATTGGTGTTTCAACTTAATCTCCCTTTAAGATGGTATTTCACACTCCCATATTTCAAAAAGAACATTCAGAAGCATTAATGATAAGATTTAAATTAGGTTTTGAAGAGCATTAATGATGAGTGTTGCCATGGTAATGAATCTACCTGCTGATAAGCCCCTTCTAACAAAATACTTCCACAAACTTTTAACATCTAACCTTATTCTCAGGCTTTGTACAAACAGATAAAATTCAAAACATCACTCTGGTTTCTGGCATGCAATCAAATTGTCAGTTATTTTTCCTCTAAAATGATATCAGAAATACAGATATAAAGCAAATAATTTAAAGATTAGGCAGTCAGTAGATGCTGAGGGGTTGATATGTTCAGTTTATTTAGATGGGTCCCAGCAGGCTGTTAGAACAGCAGGTGTGAGGGATAGGATGGAAATGTGCCAGGGTGATTGCTGGGTATGAGATCATATCACAGACTTTAGAGAACAAACACTGGGTTTTATCAGTCACATTTGGATGTAACTGAACTGTTCCTGTACATTATTTATAGTTCTTTGTTAAAGATGTTGATTGAAATGTAGAAAAAGGACACTTTAATGTCGACATTGTCTTTGATAAAATAACAAAAACTAAGTAAAACATATGTCCCGTCTTTCATTTTAAACTTAAAACGGGTATGACATCATGTTTTGTTAATGAAAGATCATTTACAGAATGATTTCTTCTTTTTATCTCTTCCTTTATTTTATCGGAAGGCAAAGCTTTCTTCAGAATGAAAATAAATTCATGCAAGAAACATAATTAATATCAGTTTTATGTTTTGTTGTTTAGTGCTTTCACTTATCTGAAAGACTTCTGCCTGTAAATTTAAGTGTTCTTTAATTATTATGAACTGCTCCTGTACATGTCTCATAATTTATTCAATAACTGTCTACACCTTTACTACTGTCTACTTAAAATTCCCTAAAAACATGGTTTCCGGATGATAACTCAATATCCAAATAATTTTTGGTACTTCTGTGTAACATCATAGAATGTGGGTCAAGTTCGATGTTGATTACAAACCACTAAATTTTGACAGAGTTATGGCCCTTTATTTGACATAAATTCCCTAAAAACATGGTTTCCTGACGATAAATCAAAAATGGTTTGACATATTGTTTCAATAATTATTGGTACACATGTGTAGCATCATAAAATACTGGTCAAGTTTGGCTTTGGTTACATACCACTAAATTTTGACACTTTTTGACTTAACTTCCCATAAAACATGGACAATAACTCATGAAAGGCTTCACATATTTAAATTATGTTTGGTACATAGGTGTAACATCATAAAATACAGATCAAGTTCAACTTTGGTTACAAACTAAATTTTGACAGAGTTATGGCTCCTATTGAAATTAAATTTGTCCAAGTACACTGTTGACCATTCAGAAATTAAAACATTCTCTCTCTGTCCATTTCTTTCGAATGGATGCCATAATTTTGTGACAAGGCCATATTGTGGGGGTATATCCGTCACTCATGTGACAATTCTAGTTCGCGAGGGTTTTATGTTTGCTAATATTCACGATTTTATTTCCTCACGAAATTCAAAACCAGCGCGAATAAATGTATGTCCGAATGTTAAAAACCCGAAAATATGCTACTTTACCATGTAATGTACCACTTGGTAGTCAGTCCAATTATGTTATCGTAAGCAATTTATATTAATGGCATACGTCCTATAGTCACCCTCTTTGTCCTGTTCTATTGAACTTGTGTTTGACCAATCTACTTTCAGTTTTGAATTTGCATCATGACGATGACGCAAATTCAAGAACATGCAAATTAGAAAAATGCGAAATTTGGTCCTTGCAAACTTAAAGCAATCTACAGTATTGAAGTATAAGACATGCAGCAGACACTCCCTAGTAGAAAATGTTAACAATCTTCATACAGTTAAACACAAAGATGCACTTACATTCCACACACACAAGCAAAGATGCAGTAGGAATTATCCATGCTTTTAGTTCCTAAAAATAATTTGGGTAACCATATGAACCTCCAAACATTTGCCATTTGTGACTATTTTCAGACCGAGGTGAGACGTATGAATTCCGCGTACTGGCGAAGAACGAGGTGGATTTTGGAGAGCGGGCAGTAGTGGAATTGATCACGCCAGACGGAGGTACGTTCTCCTAGTCTTGACTTTGTACTACACTTTTTGAGAAACAAAGAAAAAACACTTATTTTTAAGTCTTCATTTCAGTGTAGTGATTAATGCTTATTGAGTAAACTGTAACCAGAAAAATTAAGTTCATTGTGTGTATTTCTTGGCGTTTTATGAATAGTGAACAGATCTGATTTTTCCGTATGTTGAAGTATGTATACTCATTCTTCCTGGTTTCAATTTGATACGTCGTCTCGATAAAAATGGTATTTTTGTTGGATGGTTTTTCAGTCCCTCAAGGTGCCCCCCAGAATTTCTCTGCTGTAGGCCTTTCAGAAACTGCTGTACGCCTTGCTTGGGACCTTCCCGCTAAAAAACTGCGGAACGGTGTAATAACCATGTACCAAATTAACTATTACCGTCTGGTTGACTCGATAAATGTCGAGGAAATAAACGTTACTGCTACTCTAACTCAAAAAGATATAGAGAATTTGTTGACGAACACGGACTATGTGTTCCAAATCAAGGCGTACACAGAGAAGGGGGCCGGACCTTGGAGTCCGAGACTTCAGTATCGAACATTTGGAAAACGTATGTCAGTTTTCAGTCTATGCTTGACTGAATGAATACACTAACAGCATTCCATGCCATGAGAGTTAAAACCCTAAAGTTCTGTTTGCCGTGATGAGAATATCCTGTTTGTCTTGCATCAGAAATGTACGTCATGTAGACACTGATTCTGTGATAAATTCCATACTACCCTTGACATGAGCGCACTAACTAGAATCATTCACCCCTGTCCACTGCAGTAGAGAAATCAACCCATGCATGACCGTGTTGTTGAATGTTTCTGTGTGTTAGGCATTTTGACATTTGTTCATGTTGTGTCTTTCTGTCGTAACAGAAGCTCCTGTGCATGTTGATCATGCCCCGCTGCATGAAATACAAGGTACAAATCTGCACCCTGTCAATATTTTCATTTACTGTATTCGTTTGAAATACTAACCAGGGTGTTGCTGTTATTTATGCATTGAAGTTAGGTTTGGTTTTGTTTCTGTTTTTAACTTAGTTTGGCAAGACTGACCTGTTTAATATAAAAAAATTCAAAGCGTAATATGCATTTTCATCAGTGCATACAGTCTGTCCGTTTAATTTGAATCCATTTTACAGTCAACTTTACAGCTAAGTTTGAATTGTACATAACAAATTAGGTCTCGGAAAAGTTTGATAAGTTATCAGGTCAGACCAATACTCTGACCCATTTTCATGAGAAAGGTTTTATTTTGCTGTCATTCATGTTAAGTAATTCTGTACAAAAGAACATCAAATTTAAAGGCACTGTATCCTAAATTTCTAAATTGACAGGTCATCATGGTCAGCTTGTTCACTGTTGAATGCATTGGATGTTAAATGAAGAAAAAAGATCTATAGCAAAATGATGGTCCATATTTGAGTTGTTTTGACTTATCTGTAGCAGATTATAATTTAAGAGATTTAGAACTGGTACATTAAACAGGTCATGTGTTATGTAATACTAACATGTAGATAAGCCTCATAGCATAACCAAGCAGTGTAGTCTTATAATATTTAACATAGTTACATAGCTTGACCAACATGTGTGACTATGATGAGCTGTTGTACTGTACGGCAGTACATTCTTACATGGGGCCATTCTATCATAGGGCCATTTTTACATGGGGCCATTCTATCAAAGGGCCATTCTTGCACAGGGCCATTGTATCATAGGGCCATTCTTACATGGAGCCATTCTATCATAGGGCCATTCTTGCACAGGGCCATTGTATCATAGGGCCATTCTTACACAGTACCATTCTTACATGGGGCCATTCTATCATAGGGCCATTTTTACATGGGGCCATTCTTTCAAAGGGCCATTGTATCATAGGGCCATTCTTACATGGGGCCATTCTATCATAGGGCCATTCTTGCACAGGGCCATTGTATCATAGGGCCATTCTTACATGGGGCCATTCTATCATAGGGCCATTCTTACATTGGGCCATTCTATCATAGGGCCATTCTTGCACAGGGCCATTGTATCATAGGGCCATTCTTGCACAGTACCATTCTTACATGGGGCCATTCTATCATAGTGCCATTTTTACATGGGGCCATTCTATCAAAGGGCCATTCTTACACAGTACCATTCTTACATGGGACCATTCTATCATAGGGCCATTCTTGCAAGGGCCATTGTATCATAGGGCCATTCTTACACAGTACCATTCTTACATGGGGCCATTGTATCATAGGGCCATTCTTACACAGGGCCATTGTATCATAGGGCCATTCTTACATTGGGCCATTCTATCATAGGGCCATTCTTGCACAGTACCATTCTTACATGGGGCCATTCAATCATAGGGCTATTCTTACACAGGGCTATTCTTACATAGGACCATTGTTACATGGGGCCATTCTGTCATAGGGCCATTCTTACATGGGGCCATTCTATCATAGGGCCATTCTTACACAGTACCATTCTTACATGGGGCCATTCAATCATAGGGCTATTCTTACACAGGGCTATTTTTACACAGGACCATTCTTACATGGGGCCATTCTTGCACACTACCATTCTTGCACATTACTATTCTTACACAGGGCCATTCTTAACTCAGGGCAATTCTTACTCAGGAACATTTTTACACTGGACCATTCTTACATGGGGTCATTCTTTCACAGTACCATTCTTACACAGTACTATTCTTACACTGGACCATTCTTGGCAATTCTTTCACAGCACCATGTTTACACGGGGTCATTCTTTCACAGTACCATTCTTACACAGGACCATTCTTAGATGGCACAATTCTTACACAGGGCTATTCTTACACAGTACCATTCTTACACAGGACCATTCTAAGATGGGACAATTCTAACACAAGGTCATTCTTACAGAGTACCATTAATTTTTACACAGGGGGCTCTTACACAGGACCATTCTTACAGAGGGTCAGTCTTACTCTTACACAATGTCATTTTTATATGGGGCCGTTCTTTCACATGACCATTCTTATAAAGGGCCATTCTTCATTCTTACTTTTACACAAGGTCATTCTTTCACAGGACCATTCTTATAAAGGGCCATTCTTCATTCTTACTTTTACACAAGGTAATTCTTACATGGGGCCATTCTTACACAGGGTACTTTTGCACATCGTAGGTAGAAGGGATTAAATGGAACAGCTTCCTATATAGTCCAATTGTGTTAACCAGACCATTTTGTTCATCCACTATATATGTAAGGATATTTTTCATGTTTTTTAGATATATACAGAAATATATATTCTGTTAGTTGGCCCGCGAATTTCTTGTACATAATTTACTGAGTATATTTCATGTTTCCAGTATATTGGAATATATGTTGTTTTCGTACTTGTGTGTTCATCACAATTTTATTCAACTCTATTTTGCTGGAAATAAGTAATCAGAGTTTAATGTATTTTGGGACAAGATAAGAAATCCATGTTTTAATTCACAAAAATCCTGTTCATTTCAATGTTACTTTTTGAAAACAGATGCCATACGAAAATAATTGTCTTAGTTATGAATCTGTATTACACTTGTTAAAATATTTCAAGAATTTTTTTTTTGGTAAAATGTTCTGTAAAATCTAAATAAATGCTAGGAATTATTTAGATAGAAGGTCCAGGTCACAAATCTTTAAAATATTTGGTTATATTTTTATGTAGTTTATTGTATCATACAGTAGGTAATATGCCCATGAGTATACATGAAGGTAAAATAGTTATGCATGCAAACAAAGTCAAAGGTTAACCATAATATCAATACTAACTGTAGCTTACATTGGTAAGCATTTCTCAACACAAATACTAACATCTTACAGCCAATAGTGAAGCGAGAGGTGGTATAGGTCCTGTATAGTGAACAGCATACATTATTTATAATATGTTAGTAAGAATTTCTAATTTGCGGTGTGTTATGATAATATTATGTTTTAGAAACCTAGTTTTATATGAACTATGATGTTTCTGTTATATAATATTGTAACCTGATATCAAACCTTTGTTATATCACTTTTATGCTGTATTAAATTTAAATCATATTTGGTATGTCACTTATTTCATTGTGTTCTTGCTGTTGTTCAAAGTGCTCACCCATTTTGCTTTGAAGTGAACATGCAAACCTTACGTTATTGCTATAGCTGTTGTAGTAGTGTCTGGTATGTTTTCCAGAGCCGCCAGAGCCGGAGAACGTCAAGGTCTGGCGTACGTCTCCAACCACAATTCAGGTCACATGGGATGAGCCAACCAACAACAACATCATCGAGATGTATCGCATATACTACACAAACTTTGAGACCGATGACATGACCATGTGGCAGTCTTTAGACACAGACGGTCCGACGTCTGTCTATCAGCTCACTGGCCTTAACGCTCACAACTCGTATGCCGTTCGCTTGAAGTCGAAGTCTATACACCAGCGTTGGAGTAACCTTACGGATACCAAGATTGCCAATATCAATAACCTAGGTAGCTAACTGTGCCTTCCTTTACCAACAAGTGTGTTCCCACATGAAAACATAATGTCTGCATTTTGTCTGAATTTTAGCTCATACGTTTAAATAATGGCTGAATGTTAAAGACTGAATCATATCTGACACAAAATTCAGATCCAGTTCAACCTCGTTATATATTCTGAATTTGGACTGAGGTGACTATTCAGATAGATTTCAGACTTTTTATTCTGACTTTTATTTCTGAATTATGTCTGACATGCTGAAAACCAACTTAAAATGGAACAATTCAGACAGAAAGTTTTAGTTTCATGAGGGCTTCATAATATATCTTCATGGTTCTTTCTTTGATGATGTAAGAGATCAACAAAGTGACTAATATTAACCCATGTTATGATAATATTACCTTTTCACCTGCATGATCCTTAATACATACAAATTAAATTCCAGCAAACAAAGTTCAGTTCTGATGTAAATTGTCTAAAAAAGAACATAACTTTTGTGGGGATTGGTCATGAAATTATATCTATGGCTATTTTTCCCCTACCTCTGATTCAAGTAGGGTAGTTGTCAGTTACTGGCATAAGTATTTGCACTTGGTACTATTAAACTGCTTAGATCGGCTAAGCTTGCCCAGGAAAAAAGTGAGAGTAGGTTAACTGACCGCCGTAATATGACTGAAATAATGTTAAATACGGCGAAAAATACAAATAAACAAACAAAAGTTGTTTTCAATCTGCAGTGTTGCACTTGTTCTTGTTCAGATTCCAACAACGCAGTTCAGAACTTCCAGGCATCAGGACGCGGGTCACGTCAGCTGACGCTGTCATGGGAGAAACCATCGAAAAAGACTGACGTCATTAATTACAAAGTAAGTTTACAGTTTTCATTTGGTAGCTGTTTTTCTCAAATGAAAGGGATGTTCTGCAAAATATGTCAAAAACATGTTCATTGCAAAAGGTTTTTAGTCATAAAACTTGCAAATACCTGCAAACCGTGAACTATTGTAATGCAACATTAATCCTGTTTCTACTGTAATTAGAACATTATTTAACTGCAGAGTTTGTCTACTATTTGTTAAGATGGCATTTTAAGCAATAAGAGAACTTTATTCCTATATTCCCCGTTCACTAGGTTGATCTAGAAGGTGAGAAGGAATACATCGAGAACGGTGAAACTCGTTCTGAGGTCCACCCGCGCACATCAGTAACCGTGCCCGGCAACCAGGACAGCGTGCTCATCGAGCATCTGAAGCCAAAGATGCGCTACAAGTTCTCCATAACGCCTTTCTTTCTAGATGGCTCCCAGGGCCAGGTGCAGTCGATGATCGAGCAGACGAGAATTGAAGGTAACCATTGGCAACCCGCTCTTACCTCTCTCTCCATAATCCTTTGCATATAGGGAATAGACTGGTACCATGGGCCTGTGTTGGTGGTCTCCCACAGACAATGTTGCTGTCATAGTTCCATGTGATTTCCCATGCATACATTTTTTATCATATTTCTGGTTAGTTAAAGAATTACCAATGAAAAGCATCAGTGAGTAGAGTATGAGATCTTCAAGCCATCAATTGGCCGTTGTTGGGAAATTTAGGTTGAACTTTGAGTAAGATTAATTATGTAATTTTACAGGGTACAGCTATACCAACACAATACCAACTTGAGAATGAATTGCCTTATTATGCCGTTTTCGTTATACATCTGTATTGAATGCAGATTTGTCTGACATGGCATCATGGTAGTCCCTTATTTCACAGCTCCGGAGATTGTGGCTACGCCTGCTGTGACTGCAGTTCGTGGCGGGAAAGTGACAGTAAAGCTGCAGCCGGCGTCGGAGATTAATGGCCCCCTGAGCCACTATGACCTGATTGTGGTGCCGACGGACAGCGCTCTGCGCCGCACACAGGACTTTACACTGAAGGAGCTGGAGGTACTGCTCCAAACTATACTATAGCCTCTTTTCCTGTATATTCCATAATTTGACCACTAAAGCTAAAGCTAAAATGCTTTTATGCACAATTTCCACAACAGTGAGACTTATTTTACTTATTTTTAAATTTAAGTCTCTCTTACAAAATAAAGGCCTGATAATTTAGAGATCAGCCATTCACTTGGTTACTGACCAATTCTAGGAAGGCACCATAGCAACCATGAATTTTTCATATGTTTCCTGTAATTTGGTTCAGTCTTCATTTTGATAGGAAAGCACTTAAATTTGGTAATAATTTTGATCTAATTCATTAAAAGCATCCTTTATTAGACTAACAAACACCAAATTACTGTTTCAAAATGAATGTTTACAAAAATCCCTGGTTATGCACATAGTGTGTAGCAATTTCAGAGAATTTCTTCAAATAATCTTAATTTTTTAAGACAAAATCTAAAATTCGCAATTTATAAAATAAGAAACTGTATAAATGAGATAGAATTGTCACAATACAAATAACTAACACAAGTTTAATAAGAAATAAAAATTTCCATTATTCAGCGGGTGGCCAAATATACAGGGGTGGCAGAATCCATTGGAAAGAAGGATATAAACTGATTCATTACACCATTGTTTTATATGCTATTAAATTTATGGAAATAAAAAGCTCTGCAAAGAACTATGTACAGTGAGCATCTGCCTTTGTTACTACATTATTGAAATTGATTTTACTACAAAACTGTATATTTTCTGTGCCAACAATATTTTCACAATAAAATAAGACCCTGCCCATGCATGCATGGGCACAGTATTTCAGGAAAATGAAAATGAAAAAGAACATGTAAGAAAAACATGCATGAAATCCTACAAATAATGTCAGAATTTAACAAACATGCCTAAACTTAATGAACTGCCAAGTAATATGATAGCCAAGAAAAGAAACCTGTTGAGAAAAAACTCAAACCTTGTATACTTTGTGATTCAGAAACATTTTGTGATACCTGTTTTTCTGCAGGACACTGGGGACATATATCCCCCAACCCAGCCTGGGTCCCGGCCTTACATTACCGCACGCTTCATCCCACGGAGACTGCCCGATCAGTTTGAACTGGGCACCGGTCAGCAGGAAATGTCCTTCTTCAACCGACCACTGGACCCAGATACACCGTACAAAGTGTTCCTGCGTGCATACACTGTGAAAAAGGTACTGCATTGGTTGAGTGTGCAATTACAAATTGCCAAAATCATGATACAATATGCAATTTTCATTCATTGATAATCAACGGCCGTGCCTTCACCGCCGACAAAACGTCAACACAGCCGGAGTGCGATCAGGAACAGCTCACATTTTTACTCTGGAATGTACAGGGTATCAAATCTAAACTAAATGACTCTGACTTTTTGAATTATGTTTGTGATTATGACATTTTAATGTTTACAGAAACTTGGAACTCTAGTTATACCAATATTGAGATCGAAGGTTATGATAATATCAATTGCCATCGTCAA
Organism: Congeria kusceri; assembly: GCA_027627225.1. Classification (NCBI taxonomy): domain Eukaryota; kingdom Metazoa; phylum Mollusca; class Bivalvia; order Myida; family Dreissenidae; genus Congeria; species Congeria kusceri. The sequence goes on along the minus strand of CM051032.1, from coordinate 71,735,207 downwards.
AAACTGAATAGAAATGCAAAAAAATTCAGTGGAGGTATATCTGTGTATATTAAAAGCTATTTAAAACAATATGTCGATATTGCAAGTATTGACAATAAAGGAATTATATGGATAAAAATAACCAAGACATTAACAAATTCTTTACAAGATAAATACATATGTTTATGCTACATACCTCCGCATGATTCCAGTTGTTATAGAAATAATAATTCCAATCTATTTGAATTTGACTTTTTTGAGAAATTGTCCTCTGATGTTCGTATTTACAATGAACTGACTGATGTGTATTTAACAGGGGATTTTAACAGTCGCACGGGTATTTCGCCCGATTTCGTCTCAGATATAAACCTTGACCATTTTGTAGACATGCCAAACAATAGCTCTTTTGTTAATAATCTCCCGACTAGACACAACTCTGATACACAGTGTAATAATTTTGGTAGTACGTTACTCACGCTGTGCAAAGAAAACGGTCTATGCATATTGAATGGCAGAAAAGAAGAGTGCAAATGTACTTTTCAATCGATTTATTGAAATAAACCTGTGTCTAGTACTATCAACTATGTCATATGTGATCATAATTCTTATGAATCTGTATATAATCTACACGTTTTTGACTTAACAGAATTTTCTGACCATTGCCCGATTTATTTTGATATTAAATGTGAATCTGTTGATATTTGTGAAAATACCAACCCTGCTTATAAATTGGTATGGGATGCTTCGAAAAAAGAAACGTTTTTGAATTGTGTTGGTGCAAAAATATATGCTTTTGATAATATTACTTCAAAACTACTGTCAGACGTAACATCTATTGATGAATGTCTGTCGGAGTTTGGAAATACAATATACGATATATCATCATGTTTTTTGAAAAAATGTTTTGCGTCAAAATGAAATAGTTTTATAAAGAAATGTTCCTGGTTTGATAATGATTGTAAATCAGCCAAGAAACAATTTTATGTTGCGAAGAGAACACTATGTTTAAATAATTGTGAGGAGAATAAGTTCGTTTTTTTAAATGCAAGAAAACATTTTTGTAAAACAAAAAGGATTGCCAAGGCTAAATACTTTTCTAAGGAAAAGTCTAAACTCGCTGACATGAGCAAAAAATCTCCTCGCAAATTTTGGAAATATGTAAACAAGTTTAAGAAATATTCTTCATCTGGTAATTTTAATGAAATGACATGTTCAATCATTTTGTAAATATATCAAATACACATGAGGGTAATTTTACACCCAATGATTATGACACGAATAGAAATAATCCGGTCTTTATTGAGCAGCTTGACTGCCCACTTACAATAGACGAAATATGTAAAACTATTAAGTCCATGAAACGTTTTAAGTCTTGTGACTTTGATAACAATGTAGCCGATGTTTTTATTTATGCAAATGCAATTATATCTCCATATCTGTGTAAAATATTCAATCACATATACGACCACAGAGTTCATCCCATGTCATGGACAAAAGGTGTTATTGTCCCTATACATAAAACAGGCGACAAGTCAAATCCCGCTAATTATAGGGGGATAACTCTAGTTAATATTACTGCAAAGATATTTTCTCTTGTGTTAAGATATCTCATTAATAAATGGTGTGAGAACGAAAATATTTGTAACAATTGTTAATTTGGTTTTAGAGATAATCATTCTGGGACTGATGCAATTTTTCTTGTACATGCAATTATTCAAAAAGTACTTAACAAAATGAAAAATTGTGGTGTGCTTTCATAGATTACCAAACGTGCATTCGATACTGTTAAACATGATGCATTATGGGTAAAACTTTAAAAATCTGGTGTTAGTTGTAAAATTATAGATATGATAAAAAGTATATATAAGAATGTACAGTCGTGTATTAAGTTGCCACACTATGTTAAGGAAAAGAATGAAAAGTTTTCTTATTCAGACTTCTTTGAAGTCGCAGTGGGCCTAAAACGAGGGGATCCACTCTCGCCTCTATTATTCGTACTATTTATTAATGATGTATTCAATAACACGAATATTGATGAGTTATCCAGAAAAGATATTGGGCTCTTATCTATGTATATGATTGTATTTGCCGATGACATTGTATTGTTCACGACAAATCAATTAAGTTTACGAGCCCAACTTGATGCTATCTATCAATACTCAGAAAAATGGGGCTTGAAAATAAATGTGAATAAAACGAAAGTAAGTATATTTGAAAAACGTAAAACAATTGTATTTTCAGATGTAAATATTTGTATCAATGGAGAAAAAATTGAAATTGTTGATAATTTCACTTACCTTGGTATTAAGTTTACATATACTGGCAACTTGAAAAACTCTTGTTAAAATATTAAATGACCAGTCATTAAAAGCCTATTGCAGCTTAAGATCAATTTTTGATACACCTGGATATCAAAACCAAATTAACATTATTTGATGCTATGATTGTTCCAATATTGCTATATGGTTCAGAAATTTGGGGTGTTTATAATATAAAAGATGTTGACAAATTACATGTTAGATTTTTAAAACACCTTCTCGGAGTCGAACAGCAGACTCCAAATTATGCTGATTTTGGTGAATTTGGTTGTTTTCCCCTTTCTATTCTTTGTAAAGAAAGCGCTATCCGTTTTTGGTTATAAATTATGAAAAATAGAAATTTACCTATGTATAGAATATATTCTGACCTTTGTAACTCTAGTAATAATGCATGCTGGTCGAAAAGAATTAATAGTATCATCGATCATTTAGATTTCAACAATATTCGTCAAAACTTTGTTAATGTAATAAACTGTTTTCCTTGTATAAAGTTTAAGCTTAGAGACACTTTTGTAAAGGAATGGCTTGCAACCATTCAATCAATGCCTAAACTACATCACTAGTGCTTTTTATTCAAAACAGAGTTTGTTTGTGAAAACTATTTGATGAAAATTAAAAAGGCTGTTTTATATAAACATTTAGCGTGTTTCAGACTATCGTCCCATCATTTAGAGATAGAATCGGGCAGATTTTATGGTGTTGAGAGCGAACAAAGATTATGTCGTTGTTGTAATATGAATGTTGTAGAATCTGAGTACCACTTCTTACTTTGCTGTGATAACTATAGACATTTGAGAAAGAAACATTTAGGAAACATCTCGTGGCCAACCATTTATTTATTCAAAACTGTTATGTCATCACAAAAATTTAAGAATCTGTTAGGTGTGTGTAAATATTTTACAGAAGCTATGTCATACAGAAAAAATACCCTTTCTTAGTTATCTGTTCCTTGAATGTAATATTTATGCGTCTTCTGGTTCTTTCGTGTATTTGCGTTCCTATTACTATATATAGGTATGCATTGCTATGAATATGTAGTTGAACTTATCAAATCATCATTTGTGTGTGTGTATTGATTGCTTGTCTTTGCCATAATTTATTTATTTTGTACATGGCTAAAGGCATTTTTGTTTTGCCAATAAACTTTGAACTTGAACTTTTTTGATAATCTGCTGTGTTTTACACCAGATACAAGTTTTATCAAGATTGAAGTTTGAACAATACAAAATCTGCATTCCAGAACCTGTTCAAATCCAGCGAATACTCGGACACGTTCAGCGTTACTGGAAGAGGAAATGTTGTAAATCCAGCGACTGATGACTTGGTGAAGGGGGTTTCAACCGGGGACATGAGCGGCCCCAAGGACTCTGTTGAACCCGTGACGACCAGCGAGGGCAAGGAGAACTTCATGATCATCATCATCGCTGCAGCTGCAGGCAGTGTGGCTATCATCATCATCGGATGCTTTGTCTTCTTTGTGTTTATGAGGTGAGATTTTTCGGTTGTATAGACTGTGTTACAATGTGTTGTGTGTTTGGAGATTTTTCTTTTGCACAATGATGTGCAAACATTAGCACTTAGAACGGTTGTCACAAAACAGAGGTGTGACTTCCTCCATTCAGCTGATTACCTCCTTTTTAATGCCAGATTTACTGAAGAAATAATTTTCGATTTATCATTAATCGGCAAATAAACAACGACTTGGAGTTCTGATGCGTAGGAATTAACCCACGAGGGTATTGACCCGAGTCATTTAATAGCCACACATCAGAACGACAGAATTATTTCGATTCTAACATGATTTGACAAATATTTTTGCAATTGTAATGAGAACTATAGTTTACTATGCTCCGCTCAGAACCGAGACTTCTTTATGCATTTTTTATTAGGTAGTTTAACAATGATAATTATGCTCCCTGAAAAATTTGGGGGAGCATACAGGTGCCTTGTCCTTCCTTCCTTCTGCCCCACTTTCTTCTCCGGGCTATTTCTCAGCAACTTATTGCCGGAATTCTACGAAACTTTATGGGCAGCTTCATTACCAAGAGGAGGTGTGCATATTACCAGGACGTTCCGCTTCATTGATTTTTCTCAGACTTTAAAGATTTCTGAAATATGTATATAGTGAAATTTTTTTAACTTTCTTGTCTGGGCTATTTCTCAGCAACTACTGGCCGTAATTCAACAAAACTTTATGAGAAGCTTCATTGCGAAGAGGAGGTGTGCATAGTACCAGGACGTTCCGCATCAATAATTTTTCTCAGGTTTATGGGACTTTGAAGATTTCTGAAATTTGTATATAGTGCACAATTCTTGTCCGGGCTTTTTCTTAGCAACTGCTGGACAGATTTCATTGAAACTAAATAGAACTCTTTATTACCATGAGGAGTTGTGCATATTACCAGGATGTTCGGCTTCAATGCTTTTCTCAGTTATGGTACTTTGAAGATTTTTTAAATTATTTTTTTAAGTGCACAATACTTGTACAGGCTTTTTCTCAGCAACTACTGGCCAGTTTTCAATAAAACTTCATGGGAAGCTTCATTGCCAAAAGGAGGTATGCATATTACCAGGATGTTCCGCTTCAATGATTTTTCTTGGAGATATAGGACTTTGAAGATGTCAGTTGTGTAATACCTATTTCTCAGGAACTGCTATATGAAACTCAATGATGCTTGATGGAAAACTATATAACTAGGAATTTAAATAACCATACCGGTATTACAGTAATGGTCCATTACTTTGATTTATTTTATTTTGTTTTTATTTTATTTTTACAATTTACTTCATCTGCATTGTATTTGTGTGATATGCTCACATACAGTTTTGATGTTAGATTTGGTCTTGCAGTTCTTGTGATTTTTAGTCATTTTACTATCTCTGCCCTTCTCATTGCATTCATATGGCTTGGCAAAGAATACTGGGCAGTATCCATCAGTTTTACTGATATCCTTGTTTTGATCTTTGTCTATAGAAAAATTAGCGAATATCATGTAAGAATTAAAAAAAAACGGCATACATTTACTGGATAAGCTTGAAAATTGTTAACTGCTGTGAGGGTGTAGAGATTTACCTCCCCTGAAGTGTTTCTGAAATCAAGCGTTTCTGAAATAAAGCCAGACTAACCATTTGTGGCCTTCTGTTTTTCAGAAAGAAGAACACTCGTAAGCAGAAGGCCCCAGAGCCGACCAGCAAGCTGATAGTGGACAACATCCCGCCCCACCCGACTGACCCGGTGGAGATGCGTCGCCAGCACTACCAGACCCCTGCCATGATCTCGCACCCGCCCATCCCCATACACAGCCTTGCGGAGCACATCGAGTCACTGAAGGCCGCAGACAACCTCAAGTTCTCACAGGAGTACGAGTCTATCGAGCCCGGACAGCAGTTTACCTGGGACAACTCCAACCTGGAGTACAACAAGCCCAAGAATCGCTATGCCAACGTCATCGCTTACGACCATTCGCGAGTCATTCTGCAGCCCATGGATGGTATAGCTGGCTCTGACTACATCAATGCAAACTACATGGATGGATATCGAAAGCAAAATGCTTATATTGCAACACAGGTATACATCATCCAGCATATTTTTAGAAGATAATTAATTGTAATTTTATCAGGTCATAACTAATATGTATTGCTGGTGTATGACTTTTACTTCATGATTTTCTTGGGTTTATATACTTGTTAGTTGCCAGAAGACACTATACAAAATATGCTTTGCATGTTTTTGTTCATTGAAATTTTCAAGTACGTATTTGAGTAAAGAAATGTTGTTTCACTTAGGGACCACTTCCGGAGACCTTCGGAGATTTCTGGCGTGCAGTGTGGGAGCAGAGGTGTGCCACCATTGTGATGATGACGAAACTCGAAGAGCGATCACGCATTAAGTGCGACCAGTACTGGCCGAGCCGTGGGGCAGAGACGTACGGACTGATGCACGTGCTGCTGGTTGACGTCACTGAGTTAGCTACGTACACCATCAGAACCTTCCACCTAAATCGGGTATGCTTGAGTGTATTATTAACTCTGATAGGAATCAAACTCCATATCTACAATTGCTATTGCTCCATGTTCAAATTTTAACAAAATAAAGATTTATTTCTTGTCTATAATTTCTATTGACCATTGCTACATTTAAAAAAGTATAATTTTAGTAATAATATAATTATAAAGACTATAATGCATAGGTCCTGAATTTCAATTGTCATTTGTGAGGAAGAAAAACCACACAATATCACATGCAACTGTTATACCATTGTAACAATTCTGTGTGATGTTTTCTAGTACGGAGTCCCAGAGAAGCGTGAGGTGCGCCAGTTCCAGTTCACGGCTTGGCCGGACCATGGCGTGCCAGACCACCCCACCCCCCTCCTGATGTTCATGAGACGTGTGAAGGCCTCCAACCCGCCAGACGCAGGGCCCATCATCTGCCACTGCAGGTACGCACGCTTATCACAACATTGAACTGGGATATGGTATTCTTAATTCTGTGTGCTTATTTCGTTCATTTTGAAATAGTTTATTCATGGATTTGTTTTGTTCAGAAACATTTTGAGACACATTAAATAAAGGGTGGTGCTTTCTTCTCCCCTAAACACATCAAAAAGTGTTTTAAAAATTTCGAAACCAATGTTTCTTTACTGGTTACTCACGTTCTTTCTACTTCTAGCGCTGGTGTAGGCAGGACAGGGGCATTCAAATTATTATAATAGCGTGTGTTCTTTACCCAAAACTCTTCCCTTCTTGCAGTGCTGGTGTAGGCAGGACTGGAGCGTTCATGGACGCCATAATGCATTCTGGAGATGCGTTCTTTACTCCTAACTCTTCCTCTTTTCTTTCAGTGCTGGTGTAGGCAGGACTGGAGCGTTCATCGTCATTGACGCTATGCTGGAGAGGATCAAACACGAGAAGACAGTCGACATCTATGGTCATGTGACCTGCCTGCGCGCCCAGAGGAATTACATGGTACAGACCGAGGACCAGTATATCTTCATCCACGATGCGCTACTCGAGGCCGTCACCTGCGGCAACACAGAGGTGCCCGCACGCAGTCTCTCCCCGCACATACAGAAACTCATGCAGCCGGAACCGGGCGAGACCGTCACCGGCATGGAGCTCGAGTTTAAGGTATTTAACAGCAGACACCTTGTGATAGGGAGGTTGTGAGTTTGATACTGTACAGGTTGCATTCAAGACTTGGCAATCTTTCTCAAAGACCCTGATTACTTGCCTTGCGATTTGGAGTTTGGGCGTTTGATCCCTATACAAGGAGCATTTAAGACTTTGCTATCTTTTTTCAAAGACACTGTTTAATTGGCTTTTGATCGAGAGATTGGGAGTTCGGTCCTCACCGAGGGAACATTTGAGTGATTTTTCTCAAAGACGGCACTAAGTGGTCCTACTCAGAAAACGGACTCAAGAGTGTCTCAATAAACTGCAGGTTATCATATAATCAAGCTCAAAAATGGTTTATATTAAGCTGCATTTTGTATTCCCTCTCATCCATAAACCTATATATCTTCTGAAAAAAAAAATTCTCAGCTTATCTTGCTAAACTTGAAGATAATTTGATAAAACTGTATTTAACTGAAGCATAAACTTAAAAAGTATAACAGTTTTATGTCTAATTGGCATACCTGAAAAAAGTCTGCTTGTTGATTTGATATATTATCTGCACAGTATGCATAACATTGCAGAAATGGATGTGTTTATGCACTGACTTGAGACTTTTGCCAACTGTTGAAAATTATCTTTTGACATAAGTTTATTAATGTTTTTGCAAAGGTTTTATGAAATAATAAATTGTGATAAAGTATGTTCTGTCTTGATATGAAAAATGAGAAAAAAATGAATAAGTTTTAGTGTTTGATTTAGATAGACAAAGCCCATTTCGGCTCACTTACCATAGAACATATAACGCCACGTTATCGCTAATAGCCATTTATTTTCATTAAAATAGGTAGATTCCTTTCTAAACATGATCTGTTTGTATTAATGGACAGATAAAATTTTAGGTGAAGTTTCAAAATTAGCCCCATTTGTTCAGCACAATCTTTATGTACATCATCCAATAGCAAGCATCCTATAACAAACCCCTGGTGTAATTGCAGAGATTAGCCAACATGAAGGCAAGTCCCAACCGATTTGTCAGTGCCAATCTGCCAGTGAACAAATTCAAGAACAGGCTTGTCAACATCCTGCCCTGTAAGTAGGCCAGGGGAAGTCACTCTTGACTGTTTGTTTCATTTCTGTAGTGTAGTTGTCTACCTTGACCAATAAAAATAAATTAAATATAATACTGAATGCATAGTAATTAATGTTTGACTGCTAGTTTGCCTGTTTTAAAATTGAAGTTCAATAATGTATATCATGTTTATGTTATTATCTGATAAAAAAAGTACCAAAGGTGTCATAACATATCATAACATAGGGCTTATTTCAATACTTCGAGAAAACTATTTCTTGCACATTGCTGTTTGATTCTTGCAGACGAGTCAACACGTGTGGCCCTACAGCCCATTAGAGGTGTGGATGGGTCAGATTACATCAATGCAAGCTTCATCAATGTATGTATTACCTGAGGTTTGCACAGTCAATTGCCTTTTCATGGGTTGGATTCTTCCTTCTTTTAGCTGATTTCCTCCTTTTAAATGCCAAGTTCTATATGAGGCGCGTCATGGGAAAACTGGGCCTAATGCATATGCGTAAAGTGTTGACTAAGATTAGCATTGGGCAGTCTGCACAGGCTAATCCCGGATGGCACTTTCCGCTTTCATGGTATTTCTGTTTCAATGAAGTCTCTTCTAAACATAAATCCATGTAGGCGGAAAGTGCCGTCCTGGATTAGCCTGTGCGGACTGCACAGGCTAATCCGGTATGACACTTAACGCACATGCATTAAGCCCGGGTTTCCCACGACACGCCTCTTATGAAAAGTACTTGAACCTGTTTGCAATGAGGATTTTTGTTGAACTCTTGTACAGGGAGAGTAGTTTCTTCCTGTGAAGTGATTCGGAAATAACACCCCTACATTTTCATACAGAATATTGCAATTTCAATGTTAAAAAAATAGCTAGCATTCAAATATTTTATTATTTGGTTACAAAACATTAAAATTGTGTTTATTTTTAAAGTGCTTTAACATTTTGCTTCTCTGTTATGCAATTTCAATTAGCTAATCTCTCTGGTCAAGGTAAGTGCAAGTTCTCTGTTGCATGTCTCTGATAAACATAAGTGTTACACTTTCTTTAGCATAAAATCATCTGTGGTCCAAAATGCTCAACTTTGTTAACACAGTTTACATTTTCTAATGCTACTTACTCTGTTTCTTATTCTGTAATATATTGTAACCGGACTGCATTCCGTGTGTTACCAGGGTTACCGTTACCGCAAGGCATACGTGGCGACGCAGGGGCCGCTAGCCGACACCACAGAGGACTTCTGGAGGATGCTGTGGGAACACAACTCCACCATCATCGTTATGCTGACCAAACTGAGGGAGATGGGACGAGTAAGTGCTCGTGTTGTCTGTCCAGGACCCAGCACTACAAACATTCTTAAGATTAATCCTAATGTTACATATTAACCAATGAAAAACGAAGCTCATATGGAGGGTTAAGCGTGAAACTGTTGTATCTGGTATGGAAATGTTAAGCAGATACTGCCGTTTCACACTCAACATTTAAAATTTAACACATGTATTCATTGGTCATAGTTAAGACTTATTTTGAGAATACCATATTTACCCTAAGTTTTGGGACACTTAAAAATAATTATAACTTTTATTGTCCCAATATTAAGGGACACAAAAAAATAAATCTCTAAAATGTGTCCCAACATTTAGGGCAATATACGATGTCTTGAACCAATTTAATTACTTGTATTTCTTTGGGATAATAATATCTTACTAAAATATAAATATTTAATTATAAATATTAGAAAGAATATTCTAAGTGACTGATGTTTATAAGATCAATTATTTCTTGCTGGGGAAATAATGGTAATTAATTGAGAAGCTTAATTGAGAAGACCATGCATGCTCCAGTAGAGAACACAGTTTGCACCACGTGTCAACTACATGCAAACATACCACTGATGGTGTACATTATGGTGTATATATAAGCAAGCACAATACACCGTGTCACAAGTCACTATGCAACCAGCATAGTGGCAGGGCATTGAATGTTTGTACAGTAACAACATAAGGTGTTATTTTTGTGTCCCAATATTTAGGGGCTGGAAATAATTAAACTTTCAAATATGTCTTAATATTAACGGGCACGAAAAATCAATATTTTTCCAAAATTTAGGGGTGTCCCAATATTTAGGGTGTCCCAATACTTAGGGTAATTACTGTATTAACTTCTGTAGTCATGGTCCCAGATATCTCAGGCATCAGATTCTTGTCTTCTTATGTCCATTGTTTGTTTTTGTACAGTAGAAAATGTACATGTTGTATAGTTTTGGATCTCTTGTTGATGAGCATGTCTCGAAACTGCTCCACATTAGGTTCGGGGTCAATATATGGAATGTCCATTGATCAAAATGTCATTCACTATCTTGTTGTACTGGATTTCTGATTACACAAAGTGAGATTTATCATCCTTCTGCCTGTTGTAGTACATTTCTGAGGCATAAAGTGTGATTTACCATCATTCTGTATGTTGTAGTACATTTCAAAGGAATAAAGTGTGATTTACCATCCTTTTGTCTGTTGTAGTACATTTCAAAGGAATAAAGTGTGATTTACCATCCATCTGTCTGTAGTAGTACATCTCAAAGAAATAAAGTGTGATTTACCATCCTTCTGTCTGTTGTAGTACATTTCAAAGGAATAAAGTGTGATTTACCATCCTTCTGTCTGTTGTAGTACATTTCAAAGGAATAAAGTGTGATTTACCATCCTTCTGTCTGTTGTAGTACATTTCAAAGGAATAAAGTGTGATTTACCATCCTTCTGTCTGTTGTAGTACATTTCAAAGGAATAAAGTGTGATGTACCATCCTTATAAGATGAACAAATTGTGGTTTACTATTCTTCTGTCTGCTGTATTAAATTCCTGATTAACAGTGTGATATATTGCCCTTATGTCTTCTGTTTTGCATTATGATAAACAAGGTCTAATTGACCATCGTGTTGTCTGTTGAATTTGCATTTCTGAGCGACAAGACATATTTTGTTCTGCTGTCTTGTTTTGTCTGCATAACAATGCTCAATACAATTGATGTTTCCACTAATGTCAATCAATATGCAAGATAATCTAGTGTTGTATCCAATAGATGTACTCAAAACTAATATCACATGTTTAACACTCGACCTGTTTTACACGAAAGATCAAATGTTTACGCTTGGGAAGTGTTTGTGATGATCAACGAATGGAAATTAATCCTTCAGCTATAGCTGAGGAGGAGTTAAAGTTTTCTTTTTTAGTTGCAAAAACAAATTGGAATGGTCTATTTATGATTGGATGTGTAGCATGTGTACATTGGGTGTTTGCCATTTCAGGAGAAGTGTCACCAGTACTGGCCCAGTGAGAGGTCGGCCAGGTACCAGTACTTCGTGGTCGACCCCATGGCCGAGTACAACATGCCCCAGTACATTCTGAGAGAGTTCAAGGTCACAGATGCTAGGGTAAGTACATTCTGAGAGAGTTCAAGGTCACAGATGCTAGGGTAAGTACATTCTGAGAGAGTTCAAGGTCACAGATGCTAGGGTAAGTACATTCTGAGAGAGTTCAAGGTCACAGATGCTAGGGTAAGTACATTCTGAGAGAGTTCAAGGTCACAGATGCTAGGGTAAGTACATCTCTAGGTCCTCTCAAGTCTCAAAAGTTCATTCATAAAATCACTTGCCAATACAAGGCATACTTTTCTTAATGGACATTGGGTCACTTGATAGTCGACTTTTAAACAGTTATTATTCACAAACTGTGCATGATGAGTCATATTTTTAAATGCACAGTAAATGACAATAATTGTGTAAGTATGTCATGTTTGAATAAAAATATCTTTTGCCTCAAAAAAGCTACATGGATTATTGCTTGATAGTAATATGTTTTATGATACTTTTTATTTGACCTTCAACCATTTTTATTCAGTGAAAGACAATAAAATCTCAGAATGAGACTGAAGAACAGTGTTATTTTCCATGTTGATTACTTCATTGTGAACTTGCTTTACACCAAATACATGTTTAATAGTGTATTGACAAAACTCCAAGCGTTGGATGCGTAGCTTGACCTGCTATTAGGAAAATGTGAACCCCAAGAAGCGTTTAATAGGGGACATCAGTACGTAATACTTTATTTGTTGCATTGTTACAGGATGGCCAGTCCCGCACCATCCGGCAATTCCAGTTCACGGACTGGCCGGAGCAGGGTGTCCCGAAGTCCGGGGAAGGATTCATTGACTTCATCGGTCAGGTGCACAAGACCAAGGAGCAGTTTGGACAGGAAGGGCCAATCACCGTGCACTGCAGGTAACTATGGCAACCAGGGCTGGCGGTTAATGACTTGTTTGGACTATCAAGAAAAACCCTTATCAACACTGGTAGAAGTTTTGTACACGCCATGGCAACATTTTTACATAAAAATAAACACAGAAATCACTATCCATACTAATAATACAAGAACTTCTATAAAACCGTAGCAAAATTTTGTATGCAATTAAAACAAATTCTTCTCAACACTGGTAGACATTGTATAAACACCATGACGACCAATTAATTGTTGACAGTCAAGGAAAATCAACACTGGTAGAAATTTTATGAACGTACAATTTGTAGACGAAAATGCCATTTGTGAAAGTAGGATTGTTGTGGTAACAAAATGGTCATTTAACATTTTTTGAAATCTTCAAATAACAATTTTTCTTAGTTGTATATTGAATTGTCATTTGCATGCTGCAGTTGTTGCACTGTTACTGTTCTCATTATAGTGCGGGTGTCGGGCGGACGGGCGTGTTCATCACTCTGAGCATTGTGCTGGAGAGGATGCGGTACGAGGGCGTGGTCGACTTGTTCCAGACGGTGAAGATGCTCAGAACGCAGCGGCCTGCCATGGTGCAGACAGAGGTGCGGTCAATGAATGATTTCATCGTACCACAAAATGATTTTATAGAAGGAAACTCTACCTGCTAGATAAACTTGCTTTATCTGGCAGGCAACGTTTATCTGACCCCCTCATGTATATTCATTTGACAGAAAACTTTTCAAGTCGTCGAACAATTTCAAGCACGTTAAGACACTAACCTAATATTTTCTATTTTTAGCTCACCTGAGCACAAAGTGCTCATGGTGAGCTTTTGTGATCGCCTGTTGTCCGGCGTGCATGCATCCGTCCGTGCGTCCGTCCATCTGTGCGTTGGTGCGTCCGTCCGTCCGTCATCAACTTTTCATTCAAACAACATCTCCTCCTAAACCACTTGGCAGATTTTCACCAAACAGCACAGGAATGATCATTGGGCGACCCTCTTTCAAAATTGTTCAAATCGTTACGGTCTGCTGCATATGTAGGTCACCAGAGCTAAAAATATATTTTTAAAGTGTAAACTTTAACAATCTTCTTCTCTGAAACCGCAGGGCCCAGAGGTTTCATGTTTGGTATGTAACATCCTGTAGTGGTCCTCTACAAAGATTGTTCAAATTATGCCCCTGGGGTCAAACTGGCCACACCCCAGGGGTCACATGGTTTATATAAATTTAAATAGCTAAATGACTTTAAAATTCTTCTCTTCTGAAACCGCAAGGCCTAGAGGTTTCATATTTTGTATGTAACATCGTATAGTAGTCCTCCACCAATTCAAATTATGCCCCAGGGGTCAAAACTGGTCACGCCCAAGGGGTCACATGGTTTACGTAGACTTAAATAGCAAAATGACTTTAAAAATCTCCTGAAACGGCAAGGCCCACAGCTTTCCTATATTTGGTACATAACATTGCATAGTGGTCCTCTCCAAAGATTTTTCAACTTATGCCCCTGGTCAAAGATTGTTCAAATTTTGCCCCTGGGATAAAAATAAGCCACACCTCGGGGATGCAAATTCCAATTGGTCTACGAGGTCTCAGGTGAGCGAACTAGGGCCCTCTTGTTTCCTAGATTCTTAACATTTATTAGTATACGTAGCAAATCTATACATAGATTTTGACATGTATTTGGTTAACCTTTTATTAATTACTGCTTTTGTTGTGTTATACAATGTTAAATAAATAGTATTAAGTTTTGACAAACTATGCTACATATAAGAAGTAATGATAATTCATTTTCTTATCTTAATTTATTGATGTGAACTAATAACGTTAGTGCCATAATGCCAATCCTTTTTTACTTCACCGCAAAACTTATTCTGATTCGGCAGTTAAGAAGGCATTGACTGATGTCAACTTGTCAAATGTTTGACTTTTGTTATATTTATTTACAACAAAGAATTATTAGTTGCCAATCCTTGTTTTGTTCACCATGAAACATCTGTAGTGGTCACAAAGTTTCCTAGGATAAACTTTAGTAAATTTCTTAATATTATAACATTCCTTATGGTGGCAGCTGTTTTATTTATAGACTTTTTAACACTAAATTATTTTATTTTCATGAATATTTTACATAATTTCTTAATTTACCCATCTGTGAACACAAATCATTGCATTTTACGTGGAACATTTTTTCACAAATTTCCACTTTTCCTTGGAATCTTTGTGAATATTGCCCCTGTTCTAATACTGTAAAATCATTTAATTTCGTGGGAGTCTGATATTTGCATATTTAACGGTACTAACAGAGCGTGAATTTAAGACGCTGTGTAAATTTTCATTTCGCATGATTATTATAAAATATATACATGAAAATAAAAAATGCGCGAATCTAAGACCACGCACATATGAATCTAAGACCACGCACATTAGCTTTTTTTTCAAGAATGAGCTTAAATTTAGACACTGCGAAATAAAATGATTTAACCATGTAAAAGTTTCGAATGCAAAGTTCAATGTTTTGACTGTTTGTTTCAGGACCAGTACCAGTTCTGCTACCGCGCAGCACTCGAGTACCTGGGCTCGTTCGACCACTATGCCAACTGACTGGCTGCCCTGCAGGAACGCCATGCTGCCATCCAATCAGATATAGGCGCTAACGGCAACGCCATGCCGACAACATCGCTGGTGCGACGAAGCAAGCCTCACTTGAGAAACAGCGAAGTTGCTCTCTAGTTGTGGCAACGCTTTAAGCATCTGTGTACATATTATATAGAGACCCTCATTCTGGGACGTTAGTGCATGATTACTCGTGCATATAATCTGACTAAGGATTATCTGGACCTTGTGTATCTATGACGTTGATGGCAGATAATATAGTGCGAGGACATGGTTCTACTTCACTGAAGGTTTTATACTCTTGTGCGTCTTACAAGCTGAACATTTTTTGACCATGGCGGCTCCTGCAACGTTCATCCAATATTTATACCTGACACAATATACACTTGTGTAAAACACAACAGTCGTGTGTACTGAAGTGTATTCAATTGACTTATTAGTAACATAATATGTGCTACGGTAGAGTAGGAATGTCACGGAATCATGGAGTAAATGCCAATCATCTGTAAGTCGCTTCTGTGGCATAATATGTGGTACCTGCCAGGGATTTATGTTGGTTGATAATCTTGAAGGTGCAATGCTTAGTCACCCGTTTCAGCTTGTAAATCATCGTGTAATACGTGGACACTTTGTGGATGTTTCATACCATACAGAATATAGAATGTTGTACTCATTATAGGTCTGAAAATTGTCATGTGTACATCACTAAACATGAAAACTAATACGCTGTAAACCCAGCCAGCAGTATCTGCCGATGGAACATTGTCCTGCAAGTTGCCTGACGATGAACGATGGCAATACCTTAGAATGGAATGTCTGTGTCAATAGTGAAATATTGCATTGTAGATTTGGTTATGACTGACAAACCACCGAGATAAGAGATTGGTATATTTAAGTCAAATTTAATTCAGTATACACAATAAGATAAAACTTTTATAATGAAGATTATGGATTGATATATTTAAATACAGTCAATGCAATATGGTCACAAACATGAACAACTTATAATTGAACTAATTTGCTATTGGTATGGAACTGCTGCATGGGAGCACATTAACGCCGTACTAGATTTCATGATATATGTCTTGATCGCACATAAACTGTCATTTATTTATATTTATAATAATTGTTGTGTTGTGTTGATGTTTGCTCTGTAAAATATTTCTTCTACATTAGAGAAAAGCTTATAATAATAATTGCCAATGTACTGCATTTAGCGTATCCAGTATTCGGAACTTATATTTTATTGAGCATATTGCTAAGAATCTTCTTGTGGAAGATTTTTAAAAAAACATGATGTTTAGTGGACCATGACTGGAGGTGAACAGAACTGCTAGCCAAATGCTGAATGACCTGGTGAACACTTTATTACATCCTAGCATTTAGATTGCGGTTATATTACGGTAGTATTTTAAGTATTTTTGGCCTAACCTATTACAGTTAATGTCTCGGTTGAAAAGTTTATGGGTAAAGTCATGTCATTTGGAGAATACATTAAGAAATACTAGTACAGTCTTCGTGTACATTACATTTTGTAACTCGCTGATCTTCTTGGTGTAGTTGTCACTATTGTACTTCGGTTGTAAGTGAGGTGTGTACATGCTGTCGGTTGTATGTTGTCATTACTTCGTAGTAAACATTTTTCGGGTGGTGTTATAATAGAATAATCTGTCCTTTTCAAGTTGTTTTTCGTATTTATGTGAAAGTGATTTTGTGATAATGACGGTATAAAGAGAAAAAGTGTTTTAGTTGACTACATGTAGACCGCGCAAATATACTGTTCTGCATTTTATTCACCATTTAGTACAATCAATCATTGCTGCATTAATACGCCAAAAATTTCATAGTTTATGTGTTGCAATAAATACCAACAATCCACAATTTCAATCAATTTATTAAACTCTAAAAACCCAACCTCCGCGCAGAGATTTGACTGGTTCCGAGCATAGCTCTAATCAAATCCCTGCTGTCATAACAAACCACGTGATGATGATCGAATTTAAATCTTCTAGATATTATTTATGGTTGTAATTAGTTATTTTCTTTTTCTATTTTCATTATTGACTGCAAAAGATATATAAAAAGTCCAATTATATACTGAGTTGCATTAAATAAGTAAAAGTTACAAACACGTAATCCTTCCAGATCTGGAAGAATTTCACTTGGCAGTGGTTACTGTTAACTGATAGGGGAGGTAACCGCTGCGAGGAGTTTGCTAAATACCTACACATGGGTGTGTTATGAACGAAAATTATTAGGAATGTTTTGCGCTATAGCTGTTCACAAATAATTTGTTTATGGAAATTCGACTTAACAAGCATAAAGAAAGAGGTTACTCTGAAAAAGTGTAGTTGTTAATTAATAAAACCAATAAAATAATAATAAATGTTTGTTACAAACAATTTGTATTAAAAGGTTACCGAATGTAAATGCTATGCATGTAAAGTTGTTTAATAAACTAGTCCTGCATCATACACAGATCCTAATGCGATGTTGTGCAAACTGGCTGTTGTCTGGCACTTTGTTCGCTCGTTATTAACCATAGTCAGGGTTGAGAACTCAATAAAAGGCATTCCAGTGGTTGGACAGAAAGTTTAGTTACAATTTGTGTCCTGTTGACAAATCAGTGTGTTCCAATTCACTCAGTACTATTATATTATATTATCACAATATATACTGTTCAACATTTAGTAAGGGTCACTTTGATAACAATCAATTTAATAAAATGATCATGTTTAAATCATTGTTGACATCTGAACAATTGTATTGACAATGTTGAACTATTGCATAGACAATGTAAATCAATAATCCAGAAATATTCATCATAATGATATGGTTATATTATACATTTTAAATGATAACGTGTTATTATCCGATCAATATTAAAGCTGATTTTTAAGCGAGCCTTACACAATTTTGAGTAGTATATATGATGTCACTGCATATGGAATCTTTTTGCCACTACATGTATAAAAGTTGATTTGAATATAAAATTATTGAACGTGTTTCCTACAGTATTAAGCAGCATTAATTAAACAAGAGTTTTCTCTCCTGCCACTAACCAGTGCTGTTTTTCATTAGAAGAAAACCATGTTCATGTAAAATGTCGTGTTGTGATTGTTGTTGCTTAGGCGTTTAGTAAGAATGTCATAATTTAATTTACAGTTTTATTCGTTCATCTGAGATTAAGGCAATTTTTGAATGATACAGTTAGCAGGACAAAAGCTACTAACGACAAAACAGATTTCATTTTAATCAAATCAATATTTAGTATGTTAATTCAATAATTATACAGTTAATGAAATTTAATGTACGGTTACTTGAATAGTGACGCATGAAACCTCGTGCTGCAATATGAACAAATACAATTGTGTTTATACCAAGTGAATGATGTTTATGTTGAAGTATATGTATGTAAGTTGCTTTGGCTTCAGTACAGTTCTTTAATCAGTTAATTTTATAGTTTATCTAATGATGATAACCACTATGTGTCGCGTGTTTTCCGTATGGTAATTATAGTATTGCTGGAAGATAGCTCTCTCCACGAGGTGTATGTGCGAGGGCGAGAGAGACAGGAATATTTTACTATGTCAATATTATACAATGTACAAGCCTAGTCATCTTGGATGAATAAAACAAATCTTGTATGACTAATGTTGTGTTTTCTTGTTTGTTTGCAACGAGCATTTTTTCCATGGAACTTTAACGGTTTTTGCCATTAAAACAATGAACATTGGCAATGTTTATCACTTTAGACACACAATTATAGAACAAGATGAGAAATAAATCAACAGTTGCCATTGCTCTTAAAAAATAACAGTACAATTTGAGATTTGAAGGAAATAAATCAACAGTTGCCATTGCTCTACAATTTGAGATTTGAAATAATACCCAACTTGTTCAGACATGAATAATACCTCATACTTGCACCTTTCTACCTTCCTATTGACAGTATATTATATATGACAATATTTGATAATGAGATCAATACATAAAAACAATGGCCACAATACACTGCCACTTTTAAAGGAACATTACTAATCAAAACTATCATAACATATGAAATCAATGTATAATAAAATAGCAAACAGAGTTCTATTCCGACAAAGTAATGTGTTATTGTGTATAAACAGTCAAAACAATATAAAGACATAACTTAGTTGTATGTTTATTGGTTGTTGAAAATGAAAATAATTTCTTGTGCTATATCAAAATTATATATTTGCATTTAAAATTGTCACTTTTTTATGCCACATTATAGCAGATTGGGCTATATTAACTTCCGTAGGCTATGTTCGTCATTTTATGGTGATAACAATATAATGTAGTACATTATTCACATTATGGCAAAGTTATGAGTAACTTGATTTCATAGTGTATGAAAAAGTTATATACAACACGGTAACATAATATACAGCTTGGTAACCATGTTTAAGTTGGTAATGTAATGTATAACATAGTAACAATGTTTAACTTTGTTACACAATGCATAACATGGTAAAGTTGTATACAACACGGTAACATAATATACAGCTTGGTAACCATGTTTAAGTTGGTAATGTAATGTATAACATGGTAACATAATATACAGCATGGTAACCATGTGGAACTTTGTTGCACAATGCATAACATGGTAAAGTTATATATAACACAGTAACATAACATACAGCATGGTAACCATGTGGAACTTGGTAATGTAATGTATAACATGGTAACATAACATACAGCATGGTAACCATGTGGAACTTGGTAATGTAATGTATAATATGGTAACATAATATACAGCATGGTTTACCATGTGTAACTTTTTTACACAATGCATGACATGGTAAAGTTACATACAACACGATAACATAATAAACAGCTTGGTAACCATGTGTAACTGGGTAATGTAATGTATAACATGGTAACATAATATACAGCATGGTAACCATGTGGAACTTTGTAATGTAATGTATAATATGATAACATTATATTCAGCATGTTTACATAATGCAATGATAACATGGAAATATTATATATAACATAGGAACATAATATCCCAAATAATAAAGTGTTGTATAACATGGAAGCGTATTAATATACGACACGGTAACATAATGCATACCATGCTAACGTAATTTGCAACGTGATAGCATTATATATGCTTTGAAAACGTTATGTATTAAATGAAAACATAAAGTCAACGTAATATACGACATGTCAACGTAATATACGACAGGTCAACGTAATATACGACATGTCAACGTAATGTGTAACATGCTGATGTAATGTACGTACAACATGATAACATTATATATAATTCGGGAACGTTATCTATAACATAAAAACATAATGGTAACATACTATACAACATTATAAGTTTTTAACATAATATAGAACATGGTAACACTGTGCAACATCATAACGTAATACACAACATGGTAACACTGTACAACATGGTAACGTGTTATGCAACATGGTAACATATTATACAACATGGTTACATAATATACAACATGGTAACATAATGTACAACATAGTAACACTGTACAGCATGGTAACAAAATATACAACATGGTAACACTGTACAATATGATAACACTGTTCAATATGGCAACGTATTATACAAATGGTAACGTGATGTACAACATGGTAACACTGTACAACATGGCAACATGGTACAACATGGTAACGTAACTCGCATTGCGGTGACGAAACTCACAACATGGTAACGTAACTCACATAATTGCAACGTAATGCACATCATGGTAACGTAACTCACAACATGGTGACGTAACTCACATCATGGCAACGTAACTCACGTCATGGCAACGTAACTCACAACATGGTAACGTAACTAACAACATGGTAACGTAATTCGCACTAAGTATAAAGATTATCTATTCTTAGAGAATATGGACTCTTGATATAAATGTAACAAACTGACTGAAATGCTATAAACATATATGAAGAATATCGCAATTATTTTAGTTTTAGTGGTGTTGGTGGTGGTGTTGGAGTTGGTGTTGGTGGATATTATAATATTCATCATTATGACGAATTTACTTGTGACTGAAACATTTACATGAAAATTTCATATAAAATGTATAATGTTGTACTAATGTTTAAATAATATTAAACCGATTTAACTAGTTAACTTGTTGAAACATTATTTATACTGGCGTAGACATTCCGTCCATAATAATACATCAAACAAGTTCCGTTAAATGATCGAGGCCTAACGATTTTATTAATTAATAATGGGTTACTCAGCTTCATGTAGCTGACAGCCTTTTATTTCCAAAGAATTTTAAATTTTAACGAGCCACTCTTTGGTTTTCGATCGAAAGCAACATCACATTTATCTACGCGAAACCGGCCCGGTAGAGCTGCACTTCGAACATGGCCAGTCCGTTCCGGGTACCTCGGCGATCAGGCGCATCAGGCGCGCAGCGGGAGCGCTCCCGAGAGACGCTGTCACCGTTCTGCGGCCTCGGTTGCTGAATATTTCATGGACTTTCCATTTCGCTGTTGGAACAAGAACTACCTGATATTGATAAACGTTTGTGATGGCAATTAGTAACGCTAAACGCATGCTCGTATTGACACGCAACGGGGGTGAATGATTAAAGGGACTTATTCACATATTTTGGCTTTTTTTTTTAAGTATGCCATTAAATGTCTTAACTTGACAGATTTAAGCATCGGAACTAAAAAGCTAAAGTATAATGACTAAAAAAGTTTGTTTTTTTTAAGAAAAGAAAGGGTCCACCGGAGTTCGAACCGCGACCTCAGGATTAAAAGTCTATCGCCTTAAACCACTCGGCCATTCCGACTTCTGTATTGTCGAGGTGCATTATATACTTAACTTAAATGTTCCACGTGTTGTCAAATATTTCAACGAAAACAACAGAAACACTCCAAATTATTCCATCGTTTAGCGTTACAAACGCTTTATAATTTTATCAATTTCAGCTGATGATTGCTCATAAACGAAACGGTTTTTACAGTATATTTCTAGGTCCGTTGTGTTATTTTGCTCCCTTGTATTCACTGTTCTTTTATTTTTGGAATCGGTGACAAAAAGTTGAAAAATTCTCAATTCGTCAATCTCTGAACAGGTCCCTTTAACACCATTAGATGACGACCCTTATTTACTTAACTTAAGTTTGACAAAACATAACCGAGTGCAGTGCATACAGTCTTTACAAAGATACAAAATACATACTAATATGAAAGATCTCCATATCCCTGAAAAGGTAATATTAAAGTGGTTTATATTATAAGGTTATTGACATCTTAACAGGTTTCATTAAAATGTAGTTAACTCACATAAGACTTATAAGTACTACTAAACCGTAAATATATATGTGAACGTTTTCGGTTTGACATATAATTGAGGCTTGACGGTGTCATGGGAAACACGGGCTGAATGCATGTGCGTTAAGTGTCGTTCCGGGTAAGACTGTGCACTCCGCACAGGCTAATCCGGGACGACACTTTCCGCCTACAGTAGATTTGTGTTAAGTAGAGACTTCCTTGAAACAAAAAATACCATAAAAGCGTAAAGTGACGTCCTGGATTAGCCTGACTGCACAGGCTAATCCGGGACGACACAGTCCGCACAGGCTAATCCGGGACGACACTTTACGCACAAAGTGACATGCATTAAACCCGGCTTTCCCACGACACGCCTCAATTATATGCCTGTGCCTAAAACAATATGACCTTGTCCGACAGTGAAAGCAGGGACTTTGTGATAACCTACGCTTGGATCATGGGCACAAATGTCACCACAGGAAATGGTATTTGATACCTAAAATCCGCGTTCTTAGTACCAGCACATGGGGGCGGCGGGGGATGCAGTCGTTTTGGCAACTCGTCTGCATATCACAAGCTCATTAACTGCGTTGCAAATCACGGCGTGTAATGTCCGGCCCCCGGCCGTCCCGATAGTACTCATTTACTAACGCGTAACGCTTTCAATGTTGCATTGACATTTATTTAGTAATCAGCAATACATTAGAGCCAGGAGCCTCAGAGCCTGAATAAACATTTCCAAAGAATTGTTATGTGCTGGAATGGTATTTTTATTGTCGTCTGCTACTATACGTACCTGACACGGCGACCACCGTGCGCGCTTAAGATCGATCTGTGTGTCGAGCAGTCATGTCATGTTTAATATTTCACGTGCTTTTGATAGAGCTTATGATAAGGCTATTCTCCCGCATTATTGGAATCATGTAAAAGTTCATACCCGGTAAATGGGACCGGCGCTGTCCGTGGCAACTTGTCATCGTTTTGTTGGTTTAACATTCGTGACGACAAACTATATAAACGCAGACGACACTTTCTGGCAGGTACTTCGGGCTGACGGGACGGATGGGAAGGTGGCCAGATGGAGCGAACACTTCCGGCAACTCCAGGACCGCACATTCGAATCGTCGCTGGACAGGATGCTATACCACAGGCACAGTAATGTGAAGAAACGGAATTTGAAAATGTTTGGAAAAAATGTTGTTTTATATAGGCGCCAAAACCTGTGGGTCACTTCAAATAAAAGGAGGTTGCATTGTTGACAGGTATGTATGAGTGATATTATGCGGTTGTTTGTGTTTCAAAATAAATTGCGTGCAGCTTTTTTACAAGACGACATTTATAAGCGCCAAGGTATAGAATATTAAATGATGCTTTTTTTTCTTGTATATTCACATAAGTTATGCTATATTGCCGTGTGTAAAACTTTAATATTACATGTTATAATTCACTAAGCTGTTTCCAAATAATTTTCTTAAAAATGTACTTTCACAAAACTAAGCGTTTTCGTGACTCTTTTATTTTATTTTCTTTAATCATCAAAGAACGCCAATGTGTGAATTTTATAGTCTAAATTACAACGTCAACAATATTCCCGTGGAATGGGGGTTTCTGTCGACCGTTCGCTAGTTAACGCGGCAAACATGTTGGAATGTTTAGTTGTAGACCATGATATCGCTCGTGTAAAACGCGGGAATGCGGGGTCCGTCGGGAAATCACCGCAAACACTGCAGCGTAATATAGCAGCAATCAATTACGGTAATAAATACTCTTATATGACGAATTTTACGCATTTTATGCATATATACGACACATGAGGACAGAAACAACTTGTTGTTGTTTTACATATTTTACCTTCATATTCATAGTGTTTTCATCGAAGAATCCTCTTTTTCATTTTATTTTCAAGTTTGTATATAACCTTTTTTTCAAGTTTTTATATAACCTTTTTTATTAATACCCATTATGAATCAATATAAATATATATGATTAATATATACTTTTGTATGAACGTTTATAGGAGACCATGTTGTATAGTTGTTGAAGGGGTTGTATAGAAACACGTGTTGTTGTTTTTTTTTTACATGTTTGCATCCATCTATCAGGCAAAACATATATACATGTACCCATATTCCCCTTCCCATACAATGTATACATGTTAACTTTTGCAAAAGATACAGTTTTAACGATAACGCTTTTAATGTGCTTTAAGATTCTGTTTCACCTCGACGTTATACAAGTTCTGGTTTCGCATGGCTGGCCTGAATTCCCGTACCCGTGCGTGCATTGAAATATGCATTAACTCAATCTGGCGCTCGGAAACAAGTCTAGGCGACCGCTTAGTACAATGTTTCGCTTATGAAATATTAATGGAACTATGAACGCGTGAACTTATAAATAATCATTGTTCTGCCACAATGCTTCTGGTGATCATGTGTCATACGGGATATTCTACATGTACATGCCGCTTCAACAATTATCAATATTCATCGGCCTTCTTTGCACTATTCAGGGCCATGAAACAATGGAGCGTCTGAAAGGCGGATGACGTGTTTGGACTAGCTCTCTATATTTCCCTGTCTTTCTCTCTCTGTCTCTCCATATCCCATGTATTGCGAATGTGGGGTCCCGACTACGCGAATTCCAGCACACATACAGGCGTACATGCACGCTATAAATATAGGCTTTGAACCCTTAATTTTTCCTTACAACTTGAAACCTACTCAACTGATCACATGTAAGTTAGAAATACTACGGATAATTTTGACATGTATGTATCATATTCTTCCGAAGTGCCTGGAGTTTATTATTGAACTCAGGGACAAAATGAACAAGACAGTCAATCCTGACGACTCTATAAACGGTCAGACGTGTGTGCGAACATACGGTGAAAACAACAACAGCACCACCACATCATTTGTTTAGAATGGCATTAAAATATATTTGAGGCGTGTCGTGGGAAAACTGGGATTAATGCGTGTCCGTAAAGTGTCGTCCCGGATTGGCCTGTACAGTCCGCACAGGCTAATCCGGGACGACACTTTCCGCCTACAGTGGATTTATGTTTAGAAGAGACTTCGTTGAAACAGAAAATACCATAAAAGCGGAAAGTGCCGTCCTGGATTAGCTTGTACGGACTGCACAGGCTCATCCGGGACGACACTTTACGCACATGCATTAAACCCAGTTTTCCCACGACTCGCCTCCTTTGTTTTCCGGTAAAGATTTGTTTGCAGCAAACGCAATATTGCTCGGAGGCAAGATATCAGCACGAAGTGTCGAGGATGGAGCCCTGGAAAATGAAAACCCGACTCCACGTTCATGTTGTCTGCTGCGGTTGACACTCCGCTCATTATTTGGCACTTGTGGAATAATCAGTGAACATAACCTTGATTATACACTGGTGCCAAGTAACTGTCGGAGTTTGGCGACAAATTATAGATCCGACATTCAACTACCCTGACGCAGACACCACACATACATGGATGTCGGATATGCCGGTGTTTCACGACGGTGTTTCACGATTCTCTGGTACTTTTTTTTCGATCGGACTATTATCAAGAAGCTCATTTGAGTACTTGTAATGGTACATGTATATAAAACCACAGAGTGTCGTATCCGATAATCTGTTTAATTAAAATGTAGCGGTCATAAACAATGTATACATGTACGTTATAATGATGGATACTCCCCAAAATGTCCAGGCAAGTATGTTTCTCAGATGTTTACAAAAGTTTTAATAATTATAAATGACTTTAAGAGGAAACAAAAGTTGAGTGTCAAATGAATAAACGTGCACCTGTATTGTGTGTATACTTAAATTCGGTACATACGGTATGTAAGGCTCTGATTACCTGTATTCTCTATTGACTGGACTCCGGCATTGAGTTTGAACGAGACAGGCTAGTCGCTAACTGGTTCCCGCTGTCCATTTCGTCTGTTATAATCACGGTCACAAGCCAAACGTAAATATATGACCGCGTTCACATGGAAATGATATAATAAAATTATTATTCATACAGTACTGTACCAACTTAGTGTTAGTTGTTAATCTCCTACGCACGTTGTTATTGCTATTTATAGTAGAACGTGTTTGTGGTTTATACATGTATGTGTGTGTAGACCGCATGCAATAAACTTGCATTTCTGAATACAACTATCCAACTTGTTTTGTTCATTCTTGCAGACTCGCACAAGCTCTCTTCATTGGTATTGAATGTGTTTAAAATTGACCATTCCAATAACTTAGAGTACACAAAGAAACATTTTTAAAGCGTATGCACCACTCGTTGCTAGGCGACACGCAGTGCTTCTATAGTAATATGGCATAGCTAACTGGTATCCTATACTGTCGTTGCTGTGTATTCCCATTATTTATGTACCTCCAATTCCAGTTTATGGTTGTTGTTGTATTTGTAACCTCCTGTACCATAAACTTTAGTTAGGATTGGAACATGGTTACTTGAAACGATACCGAATCCAAATCATTTGATCTTCTTTCCCAGTTTATGAAAATTCTCTTAAAGTATCCTTTCCTTGAAATACATCAATCAAAGCAAGTCGCGGCTACAACAAAATATTCTGTGACATTTTTGCCCGTCATAAAATAATTAAAGAGTAAAAACATGTTCTCAAAATCGACATTGACTGAGTATTCTTAATCAATGTATAACTTTGACGTAAGTTATATCCTGTATACGCAAAGGGTTCAGTAACATTGCACGAGAAAAAGGGTCGAATTATTTCAAACAACGTTCACACATTTTTGCTACAATTACAGCATTTAACTCATTAAACATATACACTTTAAATATCTAAAATGTTGTTTCGAGTTTAATTTACGGTTGCATCGATCGATATTTTTTCATGACGTCAGTGGCGATTGTAAAATAAATTGCTATTTTACGGAGCATTCCGGATATCGTCAGTGTGTCACGATTGGAGCTCCAGCATGAGTTATATGGGACGTTCTCCCTCAGAGGTGTCATGTAATTCGCAATGTAAATGAGAAGCAGACGACAATCAGATGGACCAGGCTGGTTCTTGTAGTTTTCAGCTATACATGATTCTTATTAAATTCGATATTTTACATTATATTGTAGTTTGTCGAGTTTCATACAATAAAATGCCACTGACTACTTGTGTGTGTTGATACTAGCATTAAAAAAAAGAGACTCTAATCCGACAATGGACACAAAACATGTACTTCGTGATGGTACAAGAAATTCGGGTTCGTATCTAGTTTTAACACGTCTTCGACCATGAACAAACTGTTATTAGACAATGCGTCACATTGAAAATAATGTGGAGGCTGTAAATTACTAGTTGTACGTACCTTGGCGGGAGAACTTAGAAGGTCTGTAAATTAACGCGAGTATGATTATTGAACCGTGATGGAGTATTCACTCATAGTCTATGTGAATTTTTAAAATTGCTTCTTGCATTCTAGCAATCAGCTTATACACAGGGATCTATCATTAAGGCTGTAATCATGTAGAGAACAGTACGGCTATGAATATAACACCGACGTTTGCTTTGTATGTTGTCCGTGTTAAATAAATAGTTCCTGCATGTCAATTTAAATAATTAACAATGGCAAATAATTTAATAATACCATAGTTGCATATTTATGTCCAGACGCATATAACCTAAGTTGTCTTCTGCATGAGTAGCTACTACAAATGTAACATTTAAAATAAAAATGTGAAACAAATGTAGTTTTTAAAGGAAAGACATCAAACTATACTTTGTGTAGTGTAACATCACCTTGAGCGACGGACCTCTCACGGTGATATCCATACTTCTTGAAACTTGAAACTTGTTTATTTGCTTAAACGCCTATTTCTACATATAAAATACATATTAAACGGCGTTTTACAATAATAAATAAATGTAAAAATAAAACATCATCGACACTGATATATCAATAAAGTGACAATCATCAATAATCAGTTATCATAACTCATCAGAATACAAATACCTTATTTACAGAGAGATATAGAAGTAAAAATTATACAATAAATATTCACTAATAACACCAACATACATCAAATCACTAGCAGAAGGATTCTTTTTAATGTTATGTGACTACACATTTCAAAACAATGTAAAATAATCTCCAAAGAAATGACTTTTCAAATGTTTCTTGAAAGTGTTCACTGACTCGCTTTGTCTTAAGTTCAAAGGCAGTTCATTCCAAAGCCTAGGTCCAACAGTACTGAAACTTCTGTCACTGAAAGTCTTCATCTTATTGAAAGGAACAACATAACAACCAAATGATGATTCTGAGGATCTAAGTGTGCGTTTTGAGACTTTACTGGACAAAAGTTCAATTAGATATTGTGGGGCGTTCCCAACAGAACAGTTGTACATGTAAGTAAGAATTTTAAAATTAATTCTCGCCTTAATGGGTAACCAGTGCAGATCATACAGTGCCTGTTTGGAACTGTCATACATATTTCTGTTCAGAACAAGTTTAGCACACATATTTTGAATACGTTGCAATTTACCAATTTCTGCCTGAGTGATACCATAGAGAATGACATTGCAATAATCTAAGTGAGAAATCACTAATGACAGAACTAAGATCTCAGTCGCTTCTTTGGTTATGAATTTACGGATACTCTTGATTTTAAAATAGTTCAACATTGCAGTTTTACACTTTCGTTTAACATGCTCTTTGAAATTTAGAGTGTCGTCGAGAAAAGCGCCCAGATATTTGATACAATTATGTAATTTAATGTTATCACCACAGACGTCAATTTCTTTGGTTTCACACTTATTTAATTGATGGCGACTGCCAAACATTATGAACTCTGTCTTAGACGCATTCATTTTTAGTTTATTACTGTTCATCCAGTCATTGATAACAAGAGCACAATCTTTAAGTTCTTGAATTGCTGTCTCCTCTGCGTTTTTTTTGTTGGTTGGAAGCGTGTATTCGCTGTATGGTCGCCCGCAAATCCAAAAACGGAAATGGATGCGGGTACAATATCAAAAATAGTTCCCGCATAGGTCAGGTAGAGCCAGGGACCCAAACAACTTCCCTGCGGAACACTACATCTGAGATCGCGTTGAGCTGACAATGTTTCATTCACCCTCACACAACAGCTGCGTGGTCGCAGGTATGAGTCTACCCATTCCAGCGCTGAACCACAGACACCATACTGCTTCTTCAGAACTTGGATGAGGATGTCATGGTCGACCGTATCGAATGCGGCACTAAGGTCTATAGCTATAAGTGCTGTAACCTCTTGATGTTCCATCCCATCAAGTATATCATTCACTAGCCGAAGTAGAGCCGACTCGCACGAGTGGAACTGTTTATAAGCGGATTGGTTCTTAGGGAGTAGGTTGTGATCATGTACATGTTTATTCAGTCTATAAAGTGCCGATTTTTCTATCAATTTCGATAGAAATGACAAATTGCTGACAGGACGATAATTGGCTAATTTCAGTTCAAGTCCAGACTTTTTCAAAAGTGGTTTGACAATTGCCTGTTTCCATTTTTTCGGAAAAACTCCTTGAGTTAGGGACAGATTCACTAGCCTGGTAATTGAAGGCAGTAGCTCGTTAAGGAATGACTTTAACACTTTTGTTGGCAAAATATCCAGTTCTGAGGACTTTGTTTGTAATTTACAAATAAGTTTTCTGATTTCATCCTCTGAAAGTTCTTCAAAAGTTTCAAAATATGGCACCGCTTTCACAGATGGGCTAAAGTTATCAAAATCTTTCAGAGGCTCTCGTATTTGTTCAATCATATCCATGAAATAGTCCGCAAAAGTATCAGCAAAACTACTTCCGTCTTCCAAAGTTGGCATAGGGTTTTCAGACCCACTTCCAGTTAAATCCTTCACAAACTTGTATAGCTTTTTGGTATCTCCTTTGGACTCGAGTACTTTCTGACTAAGAGTTAATTCTTTCTCACTCTTAAGAGCATAGTGATATTTATTTAGTGAGGTTTAAAAAATGTCGTAGTCCCTGGGTTGGCGATATTTCCTCCACAATTTCTCAGATCTTCCTGCAAGTGAATATCTTCACTGAACCAGGGTTTTGGAGCTCTATAAATTTGCATTTTTTCTTTCATGGGTGCGTGTGTATCAAGTAGGTTTAGGATTTCATCTTCAAATTGTTCAACACATTGATCAACAGATTCACTACATAATGATATCTCGGCAAGATCGCTAGCAAACTCAGTATCGTCCATATCTTTAAAGTTCCGGAATACAACAGACTTGCAGACAATATTTTCCTTTCTTACTTTTGTGACAACTTTAACAGCACAGTGGTCTGACAAGAAAGGACCTGGTTCACACGAAAGTATGTCAATGCCATTTGCGACTTCGGAGATTACTAGGTCAAGACTATGGCCATGGATGTGGGTCGGAAAATTCACGTGCTGCACCAAACCAAGGGCATCTAAAGAATTATTGAACTCTGTTATATCGTTACAGTCATCGTGAATATGTAAGTTAAAGTCACCCATTAACATAAGATTAGTGAACTTTGGAACTATTTCTTCTAAGAACTGGAAAAAATCCGACACAAACTGGTTAGCAGTCGCCAATGACGGGGGTCTATAAATGCCTACACAGTGTATAGTAATGTTTTAAAAAATGAGTTGCCATACTCCGTACTCAAAGCTTCGTGTCACGCCATTTAAATCCCGACGCATGGTGATACCGCTTCGACAAGTCAGAGCAACACCACCGCCAACCTTGTTTTTACGGTTCGAAACGCTGATTTTGTAGTCGTTTTGGTTGAGATCAGAGCATTCAAATTGGTGATGTTTATCATCTGAAAACCAAGTCTCTGTTAATATTGCAAAGTCTATTCTTTCTTCTCGGAGCAATTGCCCTACAAGCAAATCCTTCCTTACTAAGGACCGGCAATTTAAAGTCAAACAGGTGACATTCTCTTTAAAACTGCCAATGGTGTTACAGCGTTTTGGATACGCTAGATTATTTAGATTCACTCTAGTTGGTTTACTTGTCGTGGGGCGACCTGATCTTTTCCTTCTGAAATTCAATATCCCAAGATTTTTTAATCTAGTCAATACCTCCTGATCAGGCATGATCCATTGTCTAGGCACTGAACGACATCTCACCAGTTCATCCACACTATACGTTATAACTGTAAATGTTTCATTTGGATTATCCATTGTGATTACTGAGATGGAGTTCACCAAAGTTGGGTCACCATAAAATCCTTTGTTCAATTGTTTCAAGCACAAATATTCCACAAATAAAATTAATATTCCAAAAAAGAAGTTAATCCTCATGGTCAGTGAATATTCAAGAATGTCTCTGGCAAAAATCAAATTTTAACAAGCACTATTTAACACTAAAAATCCAGTTTTCTGAGAGCTTTAAATGAAGCAGCCTAACATCTGGCGCATTATGTTTTACTTCCCCGCGGCCTTAGCGGTCTTCAGTATCTACTGCCACCACGTGTGAAATCCTTCCAGATTTGGAAGGATTTATTTTTAGGATTATTATTTTATAAAACGTTCACAGAAATGTTCCATTATTGGTCCAGCTATATATTAAGAAAAAAAAGATATCCGGTAAATAAAATAAGTAAACATGACAACGCAAGATTTTACGGTGTCCACATTGTCTACTTCTGCATTTCCGCCATTTAATTTACAGAATGTGATCTGACTATGATCAAGAGGAACTTCGTTTTCGACAGGGATTTGATTGCTCGGAACCAGTCAAATCTCTGTGTGGAGGTTGACCGAAAAAAAATATACGTGGTATGTAACCGCATTAATTAACTCCCTTGGATTCCATTCAGCGCGGGGCTTATTTGTTTACATCATGGCGGACGATAAAGGTGAAAAGCAACCAGCACCCGTCCATGCAGATAAAAAAGAAGATGCAGCCAAACATCACGCTGAGCATCACATCGAATTGGATCACGAGGTTTCCACTAGACCTGGAGCACAGTTATCGGAGAGACAAACATTTACAAACAAGAAGGGACAAAAAATTTCCGGCTACGCAGTGATAGTGGACTTCAGAAGACTCTTGCAGCTGGAAACAGTTGGAAACAATGCTGACAATAAGGACCACGGAATTATACCAGGGGTATTCGAGCGTTTTAAAGTTCACTGTAGCTGTGTTTTGAACTTTTAACCTAAATTGCCAATTTACTATTCTTCCTGTTTCAACATGTTTAAAACATGTCTGCAGGCGAAGTCTTGTTAAACCAGTAATTTAGGGGAAATATTATAAATGCGTTTGATTTATAATTTTGCAATGACCAACATTGTTTGGTGTTTGTTAAAGAATTTGATAAAAATAACTGCATGTAGAGTTTTAACCACAGGTACTTGTAACAATGATTTTTTAGATCAAGAACACGGCTGATTCTCCAGATTTCCTCTTGCTGATTGTCACAGAACAGATTCTTCTTAAAGAAAACACTTTATTTTGTAAAAATCGGTCATCTGGCATGGAAATGATGAAAAGTTTCACCCAAATTGACGTATTTTCGACCATTTCGATTTGGACATCCCCACGGTTGAATGCACAAATCACAGTTTCTGGTAGATTTCAGCATATATATTGAGTAGATCTGGTAAACTTCTTGTGTATTCATTAGACTCCACAATTGTCTTTAAATCAACAAAGTGATTTGCTTCAAAACACGTAAACAACCACTTAAATTCTATAAACTCACTATATAGCTTTGCTTAACTTTCACTTTGGCAGCCATTTTATTTGAAATATAAATGCAGCATGATTTTGGCTTTTCAGCCAATCAGAATTCAGCAATTCTTTGGTGCGGTTAAGTATTCAGCTAAAACTGCCGTACAAAGAGGGTCTTTATTGCCTAACCCAGCATGATGCTCCAAAAACAAGCGTCACGCTCGAATTGTCGAGCATGATGCTCGATCTTATGAGCATGATGCTTGGCCGAAAGAGCAAGATGCTCGTTTACTGAGCATCATGCTTGTTCATTGAGCATGATGCTCGATCTTACAAGCATGATGCTCGTTTCTATGAGCATGATGCTGTCTAAGATATTAAAGACCCTAATCGTACTCCATAGTGTTCAGTGAAATTAATAACAAACATCCACGGACACGAGTAAGTCAGTTAGCTAACATTCCTTCATTGTAAGAAGCAGAGAATGCAATATTAATTAAAGGCATAACAATTTATTCCCAAACATCTCATATGTGTTATTAACAAATTTAAGTGACTATGCACTATACAAAATCCATTTACCGATTTCTCCGTACCAATCGCTATATAGAATGAATGTACCAATATCGTCTTTTACCAAAATCTGTGACACCCATTCAGTCATCAGTATTGTACAAGGTCCCAAATCCATTGGAGTCTATATTCTGATGATTCGTTATTTAAAAAATTGATTTTACGTCAACCCAATTATGTTTGATGTGAGTTTTAAACAGTCCTCACAATAATGTTTTGAAAGGGCTTGCCTGTTTGGGCATAAACCATACAATTTTAACTAGCCCAAAGCCACCTGAACGTGTCTGAAATTAGGAAATAAAACCTAGAGATTACTTAAATATTTTAAATGACAGTGATGTTGTTCGTGTAGTTAGTCGTATGGAAAGAAAATCTGGTGATTAGGATATACTTTGATAAAAAAAGCGGAACATTGTCGTATTAATGGTAAATGAATCTTTTTATATCATAATTTTACATTCTTCTTATACAGTCGACTCCAGATGGCTCGAACTCGCTTTGTCTAAAATTTCTCGTTGGCTCAAACTTTCTTCGCGGGACCGATTTTTCATCGCTATATATTCATATAAATTTTTGTCGTTTGGCTCAAATTCACGAGGGTCGAATTTTCTGATGGCTCGAAGTGTTTGTCACGGTCCCAGTCATAGTTTTCGCTAATTCAAAGTAAAATTCAAAGATTTTTCAGGAGTATTTTATATCACCCTTAAAGCATCATAACAAATGCACCTTGAGTCTAATGCATCACTCTTGCTGTAAATTCTAAGCCATGGTAAACTGATTTTCCAGCTGGTCATTCTTTTCAGCAACTATGTTTCCATCATTGTTTCTTTTCAGGACACATTTTATAACGTCAGTTATAAGGTTATCAATAATGGGACAGACGATCTTTTCTGAACTAGTTGCCAACGATATTGACTTGACTGAGATCGAGCATTCATTTTGCTCGCCATGATCTGTCGAACTTTTATGACACAACATGCTGATGCTCGTTAAGAAGGCAGCGCCTCAGTGACTGAGACTGTAATTTTGGACAGCTCTGTCTTTGTTTGTTTGTTTGGATTTTTCACCGTATTCAACAGTATTTCAGTCATATAACGGCGGTCAGTTAACCTACTCACACTTTTCCTGGGTAAGCTGGTTTACCACTACTGAGTGCACATACTTGTGCCAGTAACTGACAACTGCCCTACTTGAATCAGAGGTAGGGGGAGAATGGCCGTAGAAATAATTTCATGACCAATCCCCACACAAATTATGTGGCCGGGCTGGGAATCGAACCCGCGATCCTCGGATTTGTAGTCCAGCGCACGACCAACTGAGCTAGCCAGCCCGGCTGACAGCTCTGTCTAAACCTGACAATGTGTGAACGAAAGACGGGAACCAGTCGTGTTTACATGGATGTGCAATTATAAAACAGCTGATAGAAAAATACGAAGTAGGCAATGGAAGTACGCCTGATAATAACACACAATGCGTATGGTGGATTTTACCATGAGTTTTTTTACTCACTGAAATTTAAATTCATTTGTATCTAGAAACTTTTCATGCGTATTTTACGCAGATACGCATCTTATCTGGACTTCTGATTAAGTCGCCAATCGATTAGACACGCTTGAAAACTGTCAATCGATTTGCTGTTGCAAACTTGTCGGCAATACAATGCTCAGTGGTTTGAGTAAAATATGATATTGATATTTTGTATAAAAGCGAGTGAATCAGCATTCTTATATTGTTGTGAAAAAATAATTGCTAAAGTACGCATACAGTAAAAATGGCAGAAACTTCTGCATCACCAGTTGCTGAGCAATCTAGAGTAGGCCCCTGTATCCGACCCGGGTGGATATCTAGATCCGCAACACCGCAAGGGTCAGCCATAGGAAGTAAGAGAATGAAATTAAAATTCAGTGTGAAAAGTTACACTGAAAAATACGAAGCCATTATTGCTAATCGCGTCTTATTGCTATTGTACATGAATATTTAGAATTTGTTTAATCGATGTTTGTGTAAACATCTCTTAAAAAAACAGATTAAGAAAATCTGTAAATAAATATTTGGTGTTAGTTAATTCATATGTATTTAATACTACGGTGTATATGCTATCTGAATACTGTTCATTTGGTGATTGGAATATGAAGCAAACGAATCTCCATCTGTGGTAGTAAACAAACTCGGACTTCGTTTGGCTCGAAGTTTGGATGGCTCGAAGTTTCCTCGCCAGTCCCTGCGACTGCGAGCTATCGGGAGTCGCTTGTACTTGTCATTTTGGGCAGGCAAATCACAATTTTAACCTGCTCGAAGGATTATTACCTGTCCAGGGCAAGTGGGTTATTTCGAAGACTGTTTAAACTTGTCAATATAGACCTTTCCAGTTTCTGCCAAGGACTTTTCAACTCTTCCATATATTGAGCTTCATAAGCCGTACCACATGGTCTTTTGTGTCAAATAGTCAACAGTCTAACATGTAATATCACAGTACAGTGATTGGATGGAACACTTAATTAAATTGTCTATGATCGACATTAATTTTGTGGAAACATCTTTTAATGTGTAACAACAAAAGGTAAATAAGGGACTGTATTTATACAATAACTAGAAACTGTAAGCTCCTAGGGATAATCTTAATCTGCACTATAATAAAACATGGTAATTGAATTAAATATTGGCATGGTTACTTACTTACGTCGAGCCGGCTAGCTCAGTTGGTAGAGCACTGGACTGTCAATCCGGGAATCGTGAGTTCGAACCCCAGCCCGGCCACATAAATTGTGTGGGGATTGGTCATGAAATTATTTCTACAGCCATTCTCCCGCCACCTCTGATTCAAGTAGGGCAGTTGTCAGTTGCTGGCATAGGTATGTGCACTTAGTACTGGTAAACCGCTTAGATCGGCTAAGCTTGCCCAGGAAAAGTGTGAGTAGGTTAACTGACCGCCGTGATATGACTGAAATATTGTTAAAAACGGCAAAAATGTTGCTGACTTAAGGAATAATGTATGTGTTAAGAAATATACATTAATTATTAATAAGGAACTTACTGGATGTGACTCCAAGGACCAGTTTAGATTTTTGCACATTATCTAGAATTTGGGAGAGATTCTTTAATTGTACAATTAACATGTCGGCATAAGAAAAACATAAACATATGGTTTCAATTCATAGACAAATGATTATTATTTCACGTGAAGTATACATTATTAATGTTAAAAGTCAACCAAATTTTCTTGTGTCATAACAGTGTCAATTAGTTTCTTATATCTCTGTAATAAACACTTGAGAATGTATAAACGTATAAACAATACAACCATACTGTTAAAATTTGAAATAACAACTTCCCGGCAGCCTGATTACCGGTATGCGAGCTGCTTGTTTACATATCTCATTAAGAGCTGTGTTTCAGATATCTAATCGAGAGCTGTTGCATGCAGTGGTTGGCCTGTATGATGTGTCCCTGTCTGAGATGACGCCAGATGTGCTGTACTCCGCAGTCTGTGAGAAATGGGCCCGCACTATCATCCTCATCAGAGATCTCCATGGTAACTCCCACTGTTGTCTCTTCTGTCTGATATATACAGAATGAGGATCTCTTTGTAATATGCTTATTGTACATTGTTGGGAAAGTCAAGTGTTTGAATATAAACAAAACAGTCATTATCATCAATTCAACATTTGTATAGAATTTTTAGAATTATATAATGTTGCCCAGTTCAAAAATTTGTTACAGGTAATGAAGTTTTTATGCCCACGAAGGAGGGCATATAGTAGTCGCACCATCCATCTGTGGGTGCGTGCGTGCATGGGTGTGTGCGTGCGTGCGTGGGTCCGTCCGTCCAGACTTCGTTTCCGCTCTGTAACTTTTAAATGCCTGGATGGATTTTAATATTACTTAAGATTATTATTCCCCATGACTAGAGGATGTGTCGCGTACAACTCCCATGTTTGTCAGTCAAAGGTCAAGGTCACAATTCTAGGTCAAAGGTCATGAATTTTCGTTTCCGCTCCATAACTTCTAAACGCCTGGATGGATTTTAATACAACTTCAGATTATTATTCCACATGACCAGAAGATGTGTTGCGTGCAACTCCCATACTCGTCGGTCAAAGGTCAAGGTCTCAATTCAAGGTCAAGGGTCATGAATTTTCGTTTCCGCTCCATAACTTGATGGATTTTAATATAACTTAAGATTATTATTCCCCATGACCAGAAAATGTCGCGCACAAAACTCCCATGCTCGTGGGTCTAAGGTCAAGGTCACAATTTAAGGTCAAAGGTCATGAATATTTGTTTCCGCTCTGTAACTTCTTAACACCTGGAAGGATTTTAATATAACTTCAGATTATTATTCTCCATGACCAGACAATATGTCGCGTACAACTCCCATGATGGTCGGTCAAAGGTCAAGGTCACAATTAAAGGTCAAAGGTCAATTATTTTTGTTTTCACTTCATAGCTTCTAGTTGTCTGGAGGGATTTTAATGTTACTTCAGATTATTATTCTCTATGACCAGACAATGTGTTGCATACAACTCCCATGCTGG
The DNA here is from genome assembly GCA_027627225.1 of Congeria kusceri. Classification (NCBI taxonomy): domain Eukaryota; kingdom Metazoa; phylum Mollusca; class Bivalvia; order Myida; family Dreissenidae; genus Congeria; species Congeria kusceri. The sequence continues at coordinate 71,696,765 of CM051032.1, read as the reverse complement.
TCTGTCAAAGGTCAGGGTCACAATTCAAGGTCAAAGGTCAAGGATTTCTGTTTCTCGACCATAACTTCTAAACGTTTGGAAGGATTTTAATATTACTTCAAATTATTATTTCCCATGACCAGGCGATGTGTTGTGTACAATTCCCATGGTCCTCAGTTAAAGGTCAAGGTCACAATTCAAGGTCAAATGTAAGGAATTTTCTTTTGCTCTACAACTTCCAAAAGCCTTGAAGGATTTTTAATTACTTCAGATTATTTTTTCCCATGAACAGATGATGTGTCACATACCACTTACATGCTCCTCGGTCAAGGTCTGTGGGTCCAAGGTTACACTTAAAAGGTCAACTATTAGAATGAAATTTTTGTAGGAAGCATCATTTTTGCCAACATGTAAGGAATGTAATAACTTGGTGGCAATGAAGATCGTTATGAGGCAGTGTGTCACAACAATAAACAGCTGTGTTGCTGCAATCTCAAGATATTTGTCCAGGGCATAATATTGTACTCTGACATTGTTTTGCCTTCCTATGACAAGCATATGCTTTGGGGGCATATGTCACATCCTGTGACACGCCTTGTTGTCAAAGTGAAATAAAAAACTAAAACATTTATCTTTAATGTACATGTATATATGTATGACAATTGTAATGCGGATTTTTTTTTCAATCAGAAATGCTCTCAGAATATGAATCTCGTCGAGGCCTGGAGCCGAAGGAGGACAAGGATGAGACGGAGGACGACGAGGCCAGCATAAAAGGTGAGCACAAAACAACTTGAGTCTGATTTTCAGGTTCAAGATGAAACTGAGCATTCACTAAAAATAGGGATAAATTTTAATTGTTGGTTAAATATATATTATACATTATACATGGGGCCTGAATATTAATTAGGAAACTCCTTAGGCCACTGATTTGTTATTTGTAGACTCAGACATTTTTGGTAAACCATACAGCTGGAGGTGGAAATAAAATACAAAATAAATTATATTACAAACGCACTGTTTAAACATGACATTAACAATAACACTTCAATGCAACCTTTGTTATATAATCAATCATATAAAGTCAGTATGATTTATGTGGAAATAATATATGAGTCGTGTCGCGGGAAACCCGGGCTTGATGTATGTGCGTAAAGTGTCGTCCCGGATTAGCCTGCGCAGTCCTCACAGGCTAATCCAGGATGGCACTTTCCGCTTTTATGGTATTTTCTGTTTAAAGGACGTCTCTTCTAAACACTGGACTGCACAGGCTGATCCGGGACAAAACTTTACGCAGTTGAAAACACTCTTTTAGTGTCCATAAGAAATACAGCTTCAGTGAAAATAAAGGATTTTTATCAATGTATGGGTTCATTACTTTTAATATATATGAGGCCCGTTGTGGGAAAACCGAACTTAATGCATGTGCGTAAAGTGTCATCCCGGATCAGCCTGTGCAGTCCGCACAGGCTTATCCGGGACGGCACTTTCATTTTTATGGTATTTTCTGTGTCAATGAAGTCTCTTCTAAACATAAATCCACTGTATGCAGAAAGTGCCATCCCGGATTAGACTGCACAGGCTAATCCGGGACGGCACTTTACGTGCATGCATTAAGACCGGTTTTCCCATGACACGCCTCATATATTTGTTGTATTTAATAAAAAAGTATCCCCAGATCCAAGAAACTAAAAATCAACAAACTAGGGCCTTAGGTTATGGAGCCCTGTTGTATAGTTAAAACGAAGTTTTCTTAGTTTAAAAAAGTAAGGTTTTGATTGATAGAACCTTACTCCAGTGTATGAAAAATATATTTTATGTGGTGATTGAGATTTTGTACAAACTACTACTTCTACTACTACTACTACTACTACTACTAGAAATGAATGATACCATTGAATCAGTGCTTATTGCAATCTCAGACATTCAAATATGTTTTGTTTTTAAAATATGGTATATGTCTTTGGAATGGTTGACATGATCAATGGTATAATGTATACATAGTGTCTACATGAATAAACAAATAGTATCATTTGGTTGTATGTTCAATTTCTGCCTACACATCGACATATCAGTAGTAATGTAAATGTTTTTAAGAGATTTGGTCTGGAAGGTTTTGAGGTACAAGAAAATGGTTGGAAAATTATGCCTGTTACTATTCTGACAGACAAAACTTGAACAACACTTAATTCATGTGATAAAATCCTCATACAGAAGTTTAAGACTCTGCCCAAACAAAAAAATGTTTCAGTTTGAATGTCTTAACATGTCAAACAATAGTACACTCAATGGCCGTGGTGCAATGGATATAATGTCTTGCTTGCCATCAGGGGGTCATAAATTGGATCTCTACTCGGAGTATGTTCAAGTTATCTTTTTCAGAAAAAAAAAGAGTACAGGCTTTACCTAAGAAACAGACTCGACAGTGTCCCAGTAAGTTTCTTACTTTCAACACATTCAGGCTAAAATTAATAGTTTTAAACTTGTCCTTCTGTTCCTGTTTTCAGACAGTGAGCTGTGCGTAGATGAAGATGTATATGAGGAGGAGGAGGCCACGCCCAGCAGGTTTGCCGAGGTTTACAGCGACACCGAGTCAGAAGAGGGGGAGGAGGAGGAAGAAGAGTGAGTTGTAACCTTTTAGAGAAGGAAGAGTGTTTGTAATCTTGTAGAAAAGGCTGAGTGAGTTGTAACCTGCAAATACTGATAAATCTTTTTTTTTTTTAGAGCATAAACTTATTAAAGTAGTTAAAATTCTTGAAGACATTGTCTTACTTCACACACGTTTAAAGTTGAAGGGCTGCATTATTCTGCCCCATATTTCAGCACCACAGAGGAAGATTTCTCCAAGGGTATCAACTCATTCATCACGAGTGTGGCAGACCGGCGCAAGGCCAGGAGGACGTGTGAGGGGCCCATGGCTGCAGACATGGTCGGCATTGAGAGCAGGATCATCGGCTGTGCCACCTTTGAGAAGAAATATGTGTGAGTTTGAAAGTTGGTTGTAGTAGGTTGAAGGAGATGATCGAGCACAGTAGGGTGCTGTGTCAAGCATGTTTTGGACTACCCCTGCAGACTAAATTAATTTCAATGTTTGCAAAAATGTCGAAATAAGATGATGTTATTCAATTTCTTTTACAAATCATACAAATGATGAAAGGCATTGAACGTTCAAATAATTTTCTTATTAACGTGTAACAAATATACATTTCCCATGCTACTACTGCATAGCACATCTATGCAACTTAATGTTACCGAAGCATGGTTTGGGACTAACAACATCAGGATTCATACAGAACCAAGGCATTTGTTGTATTTCTGCTGACATTGTAACATGCATATGCTGGTTTTGTATGTGATTAATGTGGTTCATGTCTATAAACAATCTTCAAAGCACAAATCCCAACTTGATGTTGTAGATTGCTTTGGTACATGGTGTTTCTTACTCTTTTACTCACCTTGACTGTGCTTCAAATGTTGCTAATTGTCAAGAAAGCTAGGATTAATAACTTTTATGTTCACTGCATGTATAAATCCTCTATAGTGCCTTTGAAATCATTAGTGTTTTTGTATTGTATGGTTTTAAATTACATTGTAGTGATGGGAAACACAGGAAATTGGAAGCGTGTCGTGGGAAAACCGACATTGCAATGATGGGAAACACAGGAAAGCGTGTCATGGGAAAACCGGGCTTATTGCACGTGCATAAAGTGTCGTCCCAGAAAAGCCTGTGCAGTCTGCACTTTCTGCCTACAGTGGATTTATGTTAAGAAGAGACTTCCTTGAAACAGAAAATACCATAAAAGCTGAAATGACTGCACAGGCTGATCAGGGACAACACTTTACGCACGTGCATTGAGCCTGGTTTTCCTGTGGCAAGCCTCAAATGTTGTATTAAAGGTCCACAGTGCAAAGGCCAGCATGCATTTGTCATGGGGGTTCATCTGTGTGCATGCTTGCTGGCGTGCGTTATCTTTTTCTTTTAATGTCATCGGAGCCAAATTGATTAAACTTCACACAAATATTTCTTGGATGGTCCTCTGACAAAGTTGTTCAAATGGTTCCGTTCTACGGCACAAGATTGCCGCTAGAGACAAACAGGGCCCTTTGCCTTCTGACACTCTTCACTTAAGCTGGAGTATGTTACAGGTCTCTATATTTTAGACTGTTGGTGGAGATTGAAACGCCTGACCTACTTTTTACTTTGTAGGCTATGAAGTACTAACAATCGATACCCCCAAATGTATATGCTATAATTAGGCTATTTCGGCCCGCTCAAGATTAGTCGACATGTTGACAGCTTTGCATGTTATTGCGTCTGCATTAAGTAGTTTGCAACAAACCTATATATCTACCAACATGTTGAAAAAAGGGAGTAAAACAACAAGTATTTTGATATGTCTTGTGTAAAAAAGGCATTGTAGAAGTTCAGTTTCATTCAAATAAATGTGTCCTTTCTGTTAGAAAATTTTTGCACTTTATTTCCCTTGATTTTGGTTTCTTTCCTTTTCTCGCCAGCAGTCGTTCTACGCTATCAGCGTTTTGATTATTTAAAGGACAGACTAATGAGTTATAATATTGATCATTGGCGAAAAGTGTCGCATTCACAAGAAATTTAGTGGGAGTACTCCTGGGTAATCCAAGGTTGTTGTCAAAGACCTGTGGTAAGGAGTATAATTATGGTACATGCGTAAGAATTACATAATTGTGGCGCGTCGTGGGAAAACCGGGCTTAATGCATGTGCGTAGTGTTGTCCCGGATTAGCCTGTGCAGTCTGCACAGGCTAATCCAGGATGGCACTTTCCGCTTTTATGGTATTTTCTGTTTCAAGGAAGTCTCTTCTGAACATAAATTCGCTGTAGGCGGAAAGTGCCATCCTGGATTAGCCTGTGCGGACTGCACAGGCTAATCCAGGACGACACTTTACGCACATGCATTAAACCCGGTTTTCCCATGACGCGCCTCAATTAGTGTGAAGCACAAGGTATTCAATAAAACACATCTATAGTGTTCATAGCATGCATATAGAATATTTTCAGAGCTGTCTTTTAAATATCTTTATTTTATTTCAGTCTTTTGTACTGTGCTTGTTGTTGCTAATGTTTCTAATTATTATGCTCTCCAACAAAGATGGCGGGGTATATTGGCTTGCTAATGTTGGTCTGTCGGTTGGTCGGTAGACCACTTTTGTTTCTGCTCTCCAACAGTTTTCATCAGAACTTTACCAAACTTCATGAAAATGATTTAGGCATAGTATCTTGGCCAAGTTTGATAACCAGGCAAATCACCCCAAGAATTGTGGAGTTATGGCCCTTGAATTATCGGAAATTGGCCTTTTTAGTTGTTTCCACTCTCTCCAACTATTTTAATCCGATCTTCACCAAACTGCATGAAAATGTTTGTGGGCATAATATCTCGGCCAAAATTGATATTCTTAAGATTGCTTTTAACCTAGAGGGTGCATAACTGTTTACAAACAGCTCTAATTTTAATATATAAAAATAACCCAAGTGTAAATTGCATGTGCGTTCTGATCATTTATAAGTCATGGCTGTGATTCATATGTTAGTATTGTTTCCTTTTTACTAGGCAAAGCAAAGGGAGAAGGTCTGGTGATGTTTCCTTGTTTATCATCTTAGGTTGTCAACCTTTTGCCTCCATACTACCATATTTCTTCATAGTTCTTTTTTTTTAAACAAATGTGCACTTTCCGCCTGCAGTGGATTTATGTTTAGAAGGGACTTTCTTGAAACAGAAAATACAATAAAAGCGGAAAGTGCCGTCCTGGATTAGCCTGTGCTGACTGCACAGGCTGATCCAGGACGACACTTTACGCACATGCATTAAGCCCAGTTTTTCCACGACACGCCTCAAATTATGCTGCAATTAGCAGACCTCTATCGTAGTCACAAATTTTGCTAGTAGTAATTCTGGCTTGTGTGTGTCATCTATTATTTCATTCTTGTCATTTGTGACAAAACAGGAGAACATTGTTGTATTCCTACTCTTTGAAATTGCCCATTTTAAAGCCTACTTTATATCAGCAGCATCAATGCCATTCAATAATTGAGCAAACCATGTTTTAACAACAATCGTTTTTCAAATCATTAATTCTCTAAATAATTTAGTTCTCTGAACATAACAAAGTCTGCGAGTGTCCTTCACATGGGTATATTAAAAGTAGGATGTAACATTACAGTGTAGCGTTCTTTCTAGTATTTATCTTCGCTTGAATTAAGTGGTTCATCTTTTGGTGCCAAACCAATATCTTATCATGGTTATTGACCATGAGCCTAACATTCTCATTAGCCCATGATTGAAAAAAAGTCACAATTTGACACTGACACTGCATGTATCCCACGCTCAAGGAATACAACCACATTTTATCATTGGACGGGGGTGGTGGGGATATTTGTTTAACGCCATAAGTAGGCATTAAGGTTGATAATGGAGAAATATGGTATATGTTTAGATTACGTGTCATTTCTTTTGACTTCTTCTAGAATATTTACAATCCTACATGCTTTAATCTGTAACAAAAATACTAATAAAGTAACCGGTTATGTGTTCAGATACTCAGTACAGATTTTCACCAATGGAATATAAAGCAGTGATAATTTTTTTGCTTGTGTGTCGCTAACAAGTAATTGCTCATTAAGATGCTCCTGATGCAACCTCTTAACTTTCTATTCCACTGAACCTCGATTCCCATTCCTAAATTAATATTTATGTATTTAATACTAACTGCCAAAACAATTTGGAAGTATCTGTTATCTTTGTTGTTGATGTACAGTGACCCTGGGAAAAACTGAATGTATTTGTAGCTACCAATAGTGGGTATGAAGTGCTCATAGAGATATAGTAGTGGCATACATTTTCTGTCATTCTGTCTGATTGTGTTTGTTAGATCAACTGTTTACGTTTTACTTCACATGACTTCTCTTCTGGCACTACTATGTCAGCAGTGATAAACTAGAAAGAAAACTTTGTCCATTTTAAGACTAGCTAAAAATGTTGCTGTTTTTTTCGTCAAAAAGGTTACTGTAATTCTTTTTCAGTCGGTGAGCAGATAAAAAAAACACTATTATTGTTGTTCAAGACATTCACATGTTCACATTATGTTTCAAAATGGTTGACAGCTCAATCATCAGTTCAATTACTTATGTTATTTTAGACAGTTATCTGTTTCTTTTTATATTGCTTATAATCGTCATAATTATTTTAAAAACATCTTTCATCATTTATATATGTAAAAAAAACAAAAAAAAACAAGTTTTATGTAATTGTATGTTGTTTTTTTTATGTCCCCGGCATCTTGATGCGGGAGGCATATAGTGATTGTCCCGTCCGTCCTTCCGTCTGTCTGTTTTTCCATCCGTGACAAGGTTAAGTAGATTTTACCGTTTCGTCTAGCACCAACACCGCTTGCTACAACACTTGGATACTTACACAGTTGTTGCTTATGACCATTCCCTATCCTCCCATACCACCCAAGTTCACTTTGACCTTGACCTAATTTGGAATAACCAACCGGGACCATGTGTGTTTATCAAACACAGAATCTTGTTTACATAAATAATATTTTGAAATTAAAATATTTTTGCAGTAACTTAAAAGTTGACATAATTGGTAATATAAATGCGACTGATTGACATGTTGTTCTTCTTCAGAAGACACTGTTACACATAAAATGTGTAAATATACCGTCACAGTTCACTCTCTCTCTGACACTGATCCTTCACTCAAAAATATTACTGGCATTCTGTTAACTCTTGGATCTTGTGACATCTGTTTTAAAGTATTCAGTCTGTTAAAATCACAGTTGTGAGCATTTAGCCTTGAACAACCTTTTTTTTTTGGCTAATCATTTGAGTCACTCCTACAGATAAATGTTTCCATAAAAAAAGTTTTAAAGCCGCACAAAACTTGAAAATGGCCAAATTTAGATTCTACAATAAAACGGTTATCATATTGTCTGTCTTAGCATATCTTTACGTTAGTATATACCCTATGTCAGGAACATTTGGTTTGCTGTATACTGTTTATTGCCAAGACACTGATTCTCCAAGTAAAACTGTTCACAAATACCAGCTTTATTTACTTCCAAATTTCGTGGTGATGCGTATTAAAGCTGACTATTTACCGTTAACATTCTGCGAGCTGCACGATATTCTACATAAAACAGGAGGAACTTCGGCTAGTTTCGTAGTGTTGAAAATGTTAACACCAAACTGAACTTCAAACAGTTCAAATTCCATTTATTTTATGAAAATGTGTATAAGTTTATAAGTTGTGCATATTCGTGCATGTTATGAATTGATTGTTGTTATTGCAATGTTGCAGCAAGCACCGAGACAGAGTTATTCATTTAACACTGGTCAGTGTGCGGAAGAGATGTCGTAACTTTGGTATTGGAAAGTATCTGTTATCAGTAAGTATGACCAGTTTAGAACGATGTTATACTGATATAATTGAACAGTTACTATTTACAGGTTCTTAAATGCACAGACATTGCATTTCAAATATATTTCAAGAATTGATATTACTTTTGCGTATGACAAAAGTCGTGATTTATAGTCGGTTTAAATTTGTTGATAATGAGGGGATCAACCATTTTTAGCTCAACTTTTCGAAGAAAAAAAGTCGAGTTATTGTCGTCGCTCTGTCGTCTGCGTCAGCGTTTGTTAAGTTTTTAGGTTAAGTTTTTTTGTTACGTTTTTTGTCACAGTCCATTTCTCAAAAGCTATCAAAGGTATCCATTTGAAACTTTCAATACTTGTTCACTATCAAAAGGGTAGTCCATTACAACAAGGCAGGTAACACTGTGATTTGTATTTCCAGAGTTATCTGCCCTTGTTTGGACTTACAACTTGGAAGATTTTGACTTTTTTATGTTAAATATAAAATACTATCAAAGACATTAAATTGAAACTCAAGATACTTGTTTATGGTGCTGACCCCATTATGCAGACATGAGGAAGTAACTCTTTCAAGAATTTGGTTGGAGTTATTACTCTTTTTTCAACTTACAGTTTTCGCTTTAGGTCAAATTTCTCATTACCTGTATGAGGTATTGACTTGAAACTCGAAGTACTTGACCACAGTGATGAATTTATTCTGTAGACAAGAGAAGGTAACTCTATCAAGGTTTTCGTTTGAGTAATTGCCCATTTTCAACTTAGAATTTTCGCTTTAGGTCAGATTTCATAATAACTATAAGAGGTTTTGACTTGAGATTCAACACATTTCATCTCAGTGATAAACCCATTCTATTAACAAAAGTTCAGAATACTATAAAATACCAGAAAGTCGAGCATCCAGCACCCGTAGGCGGTGCTCTTGTTTGAAAATAAGGGGATGCATGATTTTCTGTTTACAAGCGCGCTGATATCGTCTGTATTTACAAACATCTGATTTACCTGTATTGATTCATCCATGTTTATAACGGTTCTCACTTGCATTTTGATCGACTATAGTCACACATCTTGATAAAAAAAAATACAATTGTCTCCTCATATTGCTGTATCAGGAAGATTGTGGTCTTTACTCAGATTGTGGTTGTTTGTTATTAATACATACTTACCCAGATTAAATCGTCTCCTGCATCATAAAGATTTTGGTCTTCTCTCAGACTGTTTTTCTGTTGTTTGTTACTTGCTCAGATTAAAACATCACTTCGCATCATAAAGATTTTGGTCTTTTGGTGAGTTGTGTATATTAGTTTGCAGATTACAGTAACTGTCTCCTTAACCTTGTAGCAAATAGTGGAGCCACGAGTGGTGGGGAACTACGACGCAGTGGTCGTACACGCTGACAACGAGGCGGTAGAGTTCTTCCAGAAGTTTGGTTTCTCAGACGACATCGTCCTTAACAGCAGATGGAGGTAGTGGGCATCCCATGTTTATGATGCAGAGCAAAGCTTGTATTATGAGTGTTATAGAGAATACTAGGTTAGTGTTAAATATAGAGAAGTTTATCTTGCGAGGCTTAGAATACCGATGTTGGAGCCAAGCAAGATAAACTTCTCTATATTCAACAGTAATCCTAGTATTCTATATATCCCTTCATTTTTCTTCCAAACTGTATAAAAATAAAAACAAATGTTTTAATAACCGTGGAATTCATAAACTAGTTGCACAACTACTTTTACTATTGAATACAAAATTCACGAATTGTAATAAAGAAGTAGTCCCAAGATTCTAGAAATACAATAAATAAAAACATAGGCTGTTAACAAGTTTTATTGTATATGTTTGTGTTATTACTACAAAATATAATCGAATAGTAACTTTCACAATGAAAAGGACATTCAAAGTCAACAAAGTCAACTGCTTAATGATCCTTACAATGTATGATCTATAAATAAGTCAGTACACAATAAGTGACCACGACTTTTCTGCTCGTTTTCAAAAACTCTGAAACGAAGCACATGCACTGCAAATTTAATTTGTTTTGGAAAACACGTTTGTGTATTTTAAATGCAATGTGTGTAAATTATCTTTGAATAACTGGCCAGAAAAGGCGATGATAAAAGTAAACAATGGCAACCATATCGTGTTACAGAATGGAAAACGTAGTCCGTGCACGCGACATGTACATTTCCACAGTGTGGAATACAGCTAAGTTTATCCCACGGGGTGTTATTTCGTCAATGCGGGCGTGAAGATGGGATAATTATTGATAGCAGATCTTATACTGCCTTTTGCCAAATTTGCCAATGGCTACAATTTTGAATATTTGGCTCAAGAATATTATATTTAGCTACAACATTTTCTTTATAAATACCTACACATTACAGTCAAAATTAGCATGTTTTCTGATAAAAAAGGATAAATTTGGCTTACAAAGTTGTCAGCCAGGAGGAGCTCTGGAGAGTAAACTTGGCTTCAGAATGAATGAACTGAAATGTCGATAATATATAAACATCATATGGCAGCTTGTTTGAAATTTATACTGTCAACCAGGAGGGCAGAAAGTCACCCAACCCGAGTGCTGACATTCTGTTTTGAGGGTTGACAATATTAATGTCACACAAGCTGCCATATGATATTTATTTTATTATACCGAACATAATTGAATAAAAAAAGAAGTAAACTCATGCTTAATTCTTCCCATCAGATTGAACACTGTCTAAATCTTCTTTCATCTTCAGAAATACTTGCAAACTATTTTTCTGACAGTTAACTTTGAAGAGAATCGCTTGTTTACACATTTAATAGTGACCTCATGACTATATGATGTCATGACAAGGGAGGCAATCTTTTCATGATGTGGTTAAAAAAAACTGATGCAGTTACTTGCCCTTTTATGACATTCAAAATGTCAGCGCAGTCACATGACCTGACAGTCACTTTCGCTTGGTCATGTGTCAAAAAGGTTGAAATGTTTTTGACAGTCAAAATAATTATCTCTTTCTTGGGTAATAGTAATTTATCATTGAAGACAAAAGTGAGGTTTAATAAAGGGTTTTGTTTTGTATGAACATCATCACATGTTTTTACTGGGTTAAGTCTATGGTATGCAATAGCTACATATTGTTTCAGTTACAAGATGGTCATAGTGGTGTAATGGATATGGTGTCCACTCTGGCATGCAATGAAGAGATTGTGAGTGTGATCCCAATACAGAAAGCATTAAAGTGACCTTTCTCGGTCACGAAACACCAAGTACTGGCTCTACCCAAGAAACAGACTCGATAATGTAATTACGAGTCTCAGGCTTTTGATATGATGTAGCTGTATTATAATTATTACGAATGAAGTATAAGTATAGTACTCTTTATTTCAATTTAAGTCACTCTGACCTCAGACTGTTGTTGTATTTCCAGAGAGCTGGCTGAACAGTTCACCAACTGTACCCTGATGTGTTACCTACCAGGATTCTCAGGTTGGTTGGGCCAAAAAAAAAAAAATCTGTGTTTCGTGCAACCTTACTCTACATAGCGAAAAAACCCCGACCCTAAAGTTTTTAGCGATGATTGTTTTCCGTGAAATCCGTATTTGTCAGATAAGTGTTAGATAATTGTTAATGTTTTTTTACCAAAATGTGTCTTAAAAAAAAGTAAAAAAAACAAAACCTCAATCCCGACCCTACCTAACTTTTTGCGACATTTGCTCGAAACACAATTAAATTATTTTGGCCTTGGTTTGTCTGTTTGTCTCCACAAGATGTTCACATGAGAAAGGTAGACAATGTTCTTTCAAGGCTACTTAAAAGTAAATACATCTTAGTTTACTGCTGATATAAGTTGTAGTCTGCGCACAAAGAACATATCTGTTGAAATCTTGTGCCACATTTCGATCTTGGTCCATTTATATAATTGCCACGGTTTTAGAGTCTTGACAAAATAATTCAACATAGTTTAGATGATTCTCCAAAATGCAATGAACAGTTCTTGGTCTGGCAATGTATTTGAATAATCAGGAATCTCGCATTTTAAGTGTTAGAAAAAATATTTTATTAAATGAATTCAAGCATCATTAATGATGTTATCGCCCATGTTATGTATATTACATTTGGAATTGGTTAGTCCAACGTTAGCGCCGAGTGTTAACGGACGACTTATGACCCAGTGATCGGGGGGCAAATGTGAAAGTCGGCTGAAGATGTATATCAATATCAGACTATAAACCTATCCTTTACCTTTTTACCTTTTACGTATTTTCAGAATTTTATTTTTTTTCAGGTTATAGACTGCTGAGCTCAATAAAGGTTCCAGGGATAGAGATGTTTGAATTGGAACAAGAATTCCTTAAATGGTCAGTATTCCTGCAAACTCCATTTTTCAAATACTTTCAGAAAAAAATATAAATTGCAATGTATGTTTTTGGAAGTTAATAATTTGACAGTTAAAACGCATTATCATTAAACATTTCACAGGGAGTGACATTGGTTTAACTGGTTTCTCCCCTATTGTTTGTCTATTAGATCTCGCGAAACGGAAGTTATTTACCCTTGGGTATTCGGTAAGAAACTATTGCCCGGTTTGCATAACCATTGTGCATGCCATATATCAATTTTTTTATTGTACAATGGCTTTAATAATTTTGTGTCATATATTAGTGTCTCCAGCATTAAACGTAGACTATAATTGCTAAAAACAATACCAACAAGAATGTCCCTTATTGGCGATTTTTACAATTTTGAAGTATTCCAAATTCTATGTTTAAGGACAGTTTTTGAACAATTAGTTTTTGGGACTCTAAAAATGCAGACACTGAAAAGTTTCATTATTTTTAAGTGCCCTGAAACATGGATTAAATATGGTATGTGTGTCTTCATTTCTAATAAGAAATCAGACAGCGTAGAAAGACTGTTGGCGAGAAAAGAAACTAAAACGAAACGAGTTATGAGAGTATTTTTATCATAAGGAACATTTATTGAAGTAAGTCACCTGTCTGCTATATCATTTCTACAAAACAAATATCGAAACTCTTAACTATAAACTCTACGTACCATATATACATTGGTATAAGCTGGTATTTAACCTAACTGAAGATGTATCCAATCCACTGTCTTTTGCAAATTGACACTTGTATAGCGCGCGTCTAATTCAATGCTATTTATCTACGACATTCTCATCATTATTTTTTTGTAATTCATGGGAGGCAAATATTTTTTGTGCAAACTAAAAAGCAAACAGAGTTATATGCATATGAATCAATCTACAACGAGTAAAAATAGTTGATGAACGGTATAAGTTCGAATCAATATTCAGCGCTTTTTATCACAAGCACTATTCTCAGCAAATACTGATTTAATAAAAAAAAGTTTAATTAGTAAAATGCTGTCTTTAGAAGTACAATGCATTTCCACAATTCTTATGCATACTTTAAAAACAATAGCAATCGTTAATCGATTGGTTACACTGTTGTTCAGCGTACACAATATGATGTAATACATACGCAATTAACCAGTAAAGAGCACAAACAGATACGCTATCATATCTATGTGAATAGACATAGAATGAATTCACTCGTAGATGTGGACTAACTGGATTATTATTATTGTTCATTAGTATTTAAGTCGGATCTATTTCTTGTCATCTATTTATAGAAAGTAGCATCAATAACAGAAAGCCTCTCTGCTCTGCGAGCGAAGCACGGTAATTTATCGATTTACTGACTCGTGGCCTGCAGTGTAAAGAAGTAGTTCACTCAAGACCGATTTCTGAATACAACTACTAAATCCTGTTGGCTCGAACCAACAGTCTAAAAAGCCATGTTTATATGTTTAGAGCTTGGTTTAGAGTTGCAGTGGTGTAATGGATATGGTGTTCACCTTGAATCTGGAGGTCGTGAGTTTCATCCCTACTCGGGAGTCATTTGAATGATCTTCCTCAAAAGACACCGAGTACTGGTTCTACCCAGGAAACAGGCTTGAAAGTGTCGCAATATGCCTCAGGCTTTTGACACAGTTGCGCTAAAATAAATATGTTTAAACTAAAACTAAAGCATGGTTTCCATTGTTACAGGAAGGAGAAGAGCCTGGAGGTGTATCAGCAGCAGATCACGTGCATGATGAGGATGAAGCACGAGGTCATCCAACTCAAGCACACAGTATGTCTCATGGTTACCATTTAGCGCAAACAGTTAAGAAACATTCTGTACACTGCTGTTTTTTGTGCGTTTAAATTTTTGTGGAAATCTTAGAAAATCCAATTTTGTGTTCTAAGTTTGTGCGATTTTCCATTCAGAAATGTATTTGTTTAATACATTTTATTATTTATTATTTATTTATAATTTAATTAAGTAATTTATTACCCCCCCAACCGGTATTTTACTAGAGGGGACTATTGGTTTGCTGTCCATCTGTCTGTCCTTCAGTCAGTCTGAATGTCCGCAGAAACCACATCCTGCAATGACTCTAACAGTACTGAAGATATTTTCATGAAACTTGGTATACAAATAAATGGCAATGGGAGGAGTTTTCATCAGAGGTCAAAGGTCAGGTGACCGTTACGAAAAAATAGAAAAAAACTAAATACTGCTATAACTTGAAAAGTACAGAAGATAAGATCATGAAACTTGGTTTACGGATTAAGGGTGATTGCAGGATTATGCACAATATTAAATTCTTCACCAGAGGTTAAATTGTAACAAATTATTGATATCAGTTTTCACCGGTAGGGGACTCTTGTATTGCTTACAGTAGAGTAGCCTTGTTTATTTTTTTGCAATTTTGGTTTATAATTAGCTGAAGTTTTAACTAGTCTATTTTAATTACCATTCCAAAGGTGTTTGTAATTTAGGGATAGGGATTTTTCTAGAACCCTAAAAAGGGCAGGGTGCAGCCATAAAGGTGCAGGAACCATTTTTGTTCAGAAGGGCACTTTCATTCGCGCGCGTAGCTCAAATTTATTATTATTAATATTATTATTATGACAATATTGTAAAATTATAAGATATAACACATTACACAATTTAGTTTTTCTATAGTATGAAAATACAATTGTAGATACTTGTTTTAATTAAGTACTGTTTTGAACATTGTTGGAAATACATTTATTTTCATTTCATATTTATTTATCAAAGTACATTGAAACCTAATTATATAAATGTACCAGATATTAATACTACACAAATGGCATTGCATTGTAATAATTGAATTATGTATTTGATAGTGTTTAAAAGACACAAGAATAGTAAAAAACAACAACATAAAAATGATATTTTTGCATTGGAAATACAATATTTGTATTTAACAATATTTCAAGAATAGTGCAGTAAACCAAATGGTCTCAAATATAAACCCAAGTTTAACTAACCATGGTAAAACATTTTTTTACAAGCATAATAAAAGGTAAAAAAGAGACTGATAAGGACCATAGAATTTAAGCATCCGAAATTATTCGTCCGAAAATATAGCCACGGGCAAAAAAATTGTCCTTTACTTTAACACAATTGTTATTGTTGTATAAACATTATAAACATTATCTAACTAGGTAAAAGTGTTTTTATTGAACCTTTATTTGCTCTGTGACAATTTTCAGCGAAATAAATACATTATTAACTCAAATCCTTTGTTTTCAAAATGACATAATTGTGTTGTTAGCACCTTCGTCTAATTTAACAGTTTGGCAGACTATATCAAGAATTCAATTAAAACCAATATTGGCTAATTTCAAGTAGCTTTAGTAGTATATTTTTAAACAAGGGAGTCAAATGGTGTGTAGAGAATGTGGTAATGAAGGTGTCATTCACACCAAGAGAGTTCTTTATCAGCGATTATCACGTTACAAGCAACAAAGGGTTTTGTTGGCAAATACAACAGCCCACTCAATGTTTTTGACACCCCGGATATAAGCCCGCTCGTAATTTTAATGACCCGGACAAAAGCCTGCTTGTTAAAATCATGTAAATTTTTAATTATAATTATTGCCCACAGTTAGTATAGTAATTAATTATATTAATTAACGCCTAATTACAGCGCATGGTTCAAATCAGCTATAACTTTTGTATTTTTAGTCCGAATTTCTCCACACTTTTCAAGACCACAGAAGAATACATTAGACTTCGATTTATTTACTATCCTTTATCTGAAATTTCGTTTTCATAATACAATTAACATAAGTAAAACACAATATCTAAACAAAAATTCGCAAAAATGCAAACACGAAATAAAGTCAATTACGAGTTAATATTTTCGTTATTTTCCTTTTATTTTGATTCAGTCATTAAAAATAATGATTAAGTACATTTCAATATAAATAAAGAGAAAAATTATCTTATAATAATGACCCCATACCTTAGTACGTAGAATGTGGCCTCGTACATACCAATGGCACACGCTAGTCCTGTATTCTTGCACAGCAGCCTTTTCCAGGATTTCCCACTAACTTTTTAGACTCCTCCGTAGCTATTGTTAACTGAGTAATTTACATTCATTTAATATCGCAAACAGATTAGAACTTTACCATGTGCTCCTTTGTGTAAAATAGATTAAATGTTAATCAAGTGATATCCAAGTACAATGATTAGATAAAATTGCAGACTGATTTGCATTTTGACATTTCTTGAAAAATATATTATTCATCCTGGGATGGTGTTATTCATGAAATAATTAATGTTAAATGTTTTTTTCGTTGGTGTGTCGTTGTTAAACACTTTATTGCAGTTATTTGTTTTGACACCTAGGAGCACGAGGAAATATAAATGATTACTGAACTGTTCGATTTTATCATACGTGTATTGGAAATTGTTTATGATGGTGCTGTGCAAAATTTGAAACCGATGCGATTTGTTATTTTTGAGAAAACCGCTATCAGAAAAGGTCTAGTTGGAAGTGCCTATGGGTGTGTATGTTGCAACAAATTTGCTGAAGTACCATAATCAAAATGGACATTCTCACTAGCAAAAAGACTCGAAAGAGCTTCTCCATGAGGGGTTCATGTACACGTTTCTGGTGGACACATCACATAACCACTACATCGCATTCATGATTAATTACAACGTTAAAAACCTGACTGAGTGTGGGCAATAATTAAAAGAATTCACCTTTTATTAACGAGCGGGCTTTTGTCCGGGGTGTCAAAAACATTGAGCAGGCTTTAGTCCGGGGTGTCAAAAACATTGAGCGGGCTTTTGTCTGGGGGGCTTTTGTCAGGATACCATATTTTCTATATAGATGGGTATTAGCAATTTTATTTTTGTGCCCCCGGCATCTTGATGCGGGAGCCATATAGTGATTGCCCTGTCTGTGATTCTGTGATTCAGTCTGTACGAGGTTGACTAGATTTTACTGTTTAGTCTAGCACCAACACCGCTTACTTCAACACTTGGATACTTACACAGTTGTTGCTTATGACCATTCCTAATCCATCCATATCACCCAAGCTCACTTTGACTTTGACCTTATTTAAATGCGCAATTTCTTGGTTAACTAGATTTGACCATTTTGTTTGGCACACACACTGCTTACTTAAACACTTGCATCCTTAGACAGTTGTTGCTTATGACCATTCCCAATCCACCCACATCAGACAACCTTTTTTGACCTTGACCTAATTTGGACTTTGGAATAATTCAAATGGGCTGTCCAGCACCAACTTGGGGCATCTGTGTTTAAAGTCATTTTAATCTCAACGTTTCGAAGAAAATCGCAAGCTATTCTACGTGCCCCGGCGTCTGCGTTTGCGTCAGCATCCGGGCTAGGTTAAAGTTTTTGGGTAAGCTAGTTTCTTAGGATTGGCTTGAGGGATTTCATTCAAACTTAAAACATTTATTTTCCTTATTTAAATGAACTTAAAAACCAAGTTTTGGTAACTTCAACTTGAAATTTGTCAAAATTGTGGTTAAAGTTTTTCGGTAAGATAGTTTCTCAGGAATGGCTTGAGGGATTTGATTAAATGAACTCATAGGCCAAGTAAATGGTAACTCTAGTTTGAAATTTGTCAAAATTATGGGCCTTTCTACACTCAGAAATGTTACATTCAAAGCTATTATGATAGGTTTAAGTTTTTTAGCGAGCTACTTTCTCAGAAATGGCTTGAGGGATTTGATTCAAACTTGAAACGTTTATTACCCATATTAAAATGAACCCATAGTACAAGTTT
Organism: Congeria kusceri; assembly: GCA_027627225.1. NCBI lineage: Eukaryota > Metazoa > Mollusca > Bivalvia > Myida > Dreissenidae > Congeria > Congeria kusceri. The sequence continues at coordinate 71,678,235 of CM051032.1, read as the reverse complement.
GGTAACTCTAGTTTGAAGTGTGTCAAAATTATGGGCCTTTTTACACTATGAAATTTTACATTCATAGCGGGTTTCCACTCTCTAGCTTGAAAATGAATCTTAATACATAAATACCTTAAATCAAGACTTCTCTTTGGATTGTATATATGGTGTGGTCAAGGTCAAGGTCGCTGTTACTAAAAATGGAAAAACAGTTTCTGCGCAATAACTGTAGAACAAATTGAATTATTGTAATAAAACTTAATTTTACTGAAAATGAAAAAAAAAGTTTCTGCTTGCAAACTTAAGAAGGAATTGTGGTATTGAAATGAAATTTAATATGTAAACACCTTACATAAAAAAAACGGGGCAGGGTCAAATATAACTTTGTTTCAATGGCCCGTACTAGCTAATTGCTCTAATCATACTTGAGTTATGCCCCTTTTAAAAAAATAGTTCAAATAAGGCTTGTTCTGACAATAACTTAAGAAGTTTTGTGCAATCATTATGAAAATTTAGGGACTGTTAGTAGGCATAAAAGAAAGGTTTAGTAGGATTTTCGGTATAATTGCTCTTATCGTATTTGAGTGATGCCCGTTTAAAAAAAAATTCAAATAAGGCTTGTGCAGACAATAACTTGAGAAGTTTTTGTGCAATCATTATGAAACTTTAGGGAAGTGTTAGTAGGCATAAAAAGAAGGTTAAATTCGATTTTCGGCATAATTGCTCTTATCGTATTTGAGTTATGCCCCTTTAAAAAAAAGTTCAAATAAGGCTTGTGCAGACAATAACTTGAGAAGTTTTTGTGCAATCATCATGAAACTTTAGGGAAGTGTTTGTAGGCATAAAAGGAAAGTTAAGTTCGATTTTCTGCATAATTGCTCTTATTGTGCTTGAGTTATGCCCCGTCAGGCGACACATCGGACTCTTGGAGTTCTAGTTTGTTTTATAGCATTATTTCTGTTGAGAGAAAAATCAACCTCTTTGCTCAGGTCAGATTCTTTTAAAGTTTAAAAGCTTTCACTTGCATTCAAAACTACTATCCTCTGTGTTTTAGTCAGATTCTGAGTCTGAAGCCTTGTTTCCATTTTAGGCCACGACTCAGGACAAGTTCCTTAAGGCTCTTGTGGAGGAGAACGAGCATTTACGAACAGCCAAGTTGCTGAGTGGTAAGATGGTTAGGGTTGCTGAGTGGTAAGATGGTTAGGGTTGCTGAGTGGTAAGATGGTTAGGGTTGCTGAGTGGTAAGATGGTTAGGGTTGCTGAGTGGTAAGATGGTTAGGGTTGCTGAGTGGTAAGATGGTTAGGGTTGCTGAGTGGTCAGATGGTTAGGGTTGCTGAGTGGTAAGATGGTTAGGTTTGCTGAGTGGTCAGATGGTTAGGGTTGCTGAGTGGTCAGATGGTTAGGGTTGCTGTGTGGTAAGATGGTTAGGGTTGCTGAGTGGTAAGATGGTTAGGGTTGCTGAGTGGTAAGATGGTTAGGGTTGCTGAGTGGTAAGATGCTGAGAGTGAAGAATCATCATGAAATTGAGGGCCTTGCTTATCAGGGTCATATTCCAGAAACATCGTAAGTGTAATCTTATCCTTAGCCTTAAACTCGTCATTTTACTTAAGCATTTTTTCATGTATAAATGAAATTCTGCTGATTGTTCACTAATAATCATCTATGTATTAACTATTACTACTTACTTAACTGTAATTGGATTCATTAATTGATATAACACACTATTATGTGAAGTTGGAATAAGACATCAAACATAGAATAAACTGTTTTATTACAGCAATATTTTATATGCAGTTTACCTTTTGTAATTTAAGAATTTTGCAGAGTTATTAGTGCAATAGACACTTTGATATATAATTGCATCAGTAAAATTGATTTTACCACAAAACTGTTTACTTGTATGGATTTACAAAATTTTCACAAAAAAATTGAACTGTGGGCATGCGTGCATGAGCACAGTTTATAAATACAGTAAAAATGATCAAAGACACAATCAGTTTTAATGAAAAAGTAATGGAAAAATGCTAGCTATACCAAAAGTATTAACATAATATAACAAATGAACATAAACAACATGAAATGCTCAGTTTTATATGAAAAAAGAACCAAAATTATGTCCATTCTATGTTTGATGTCTTATTCTAACTTCACATAATACAGTGTTATATGTAGTTTTTAAAATATTACCTTACAAAAAATGAAACTTAAGTGGAAATATTTTAAGATAAACTGAAGATGTTTCTGGAATATGGCCCCAGATGTCTGGATTATATGTTATTAAATAAGTGATTTGATCCCAGGCCCTGTAATTTGTCCAAGTGCAGTCATATTGGCCTGAGTAAGCGAGCCTTTGGCAAGCTTACTAACAAATTTCCTGGACAAATTTAATAAAATATGGTAAGAAAAAAATATGGTGTGAAAGAAAAACACCTAACTTCACCAAAAATGTTGTAAATCCTAAAAGATGTGTACTGACGTTATGTCATGTTATGTTGATGACGTCATTTCACTAAACTAGCATCATGCGAGTGGTCAGTCAAAGAATATGTAGCCAACGAAAACATTCAAAATGTTACCTCACGCGTTTGAGGATAAAAATATTATATGGAAAACAAGGTATAGCATGTGATAAAGTTATTTAAAGACTTGTGTAATTGAGGTTGCCTTTTAAACTCATTGTGGTCATAATTTGCACCTATCCAGAAATAGAATAGTCTTTGTTTAGTTTCTGTTGCTAAATATTCAGAAATGTGGTTACATGTGTTCGTCATTAATGGTCCTAACTATGAAGTCACTTATCATGATATGTGCGAGCTCCGCAGCTGTTTTCTAACATGCTATAACTTTTCATCTCCGTTATACTTGGTTAAACTGTACAATATTCTTCTGACATCAGAAAAGCCACAATGCCATAAAACTAGATTACTGTTGAATAAACAGATGTGTTTTACCCATGTTATACCCAAGTACATGTTTTATTTCGTGAAAAACATAGTCTTTGGAGATGTTTATTGTATGTCAATACTTTCCAATGATCCATGTGATTTTTTCAGATAAAGAGTTGTTAGATTATAGACTTTCTACAGCAAAAAATGCATTTGGACGAGACACAGGTGATTATAATATGAGGCGTGTCGTGGGATAACTGGCTTGATTCATGTGTGTAAAGTGTCGTCCCGGATCAGCCTGTGCAGTCCGCACAGGCTAATCCAGGAAGGTAATTTCCGCCTACAGTGAATTTATGTTTAGAAGAGACATTCTTGAAACAGAAAATAACATAAAAGTGGAAAGTACCGTCCTGGATTAAACCGAGATTACACTTTATGCACATACATTAAGCCCAGGATTCCCACGACATGCCTCATATATTTTTGCTCTTGTTTTTGTTTAACATAAAACAATTATCTGCTTCTGTATGCAATATCATGTGACACTAGGTTTTAATATAAATGATTGAATGTTACATCAGTTCAAATGAATCTTACTTTTTATGAATTCTTTATCTGTTTTGGCATGTGAACTCTAATCTAACTTAATTTTGTATTGAAATTGAACATATCTGATTAATAAAAAATCAGAATACACAGTATGTGGTAGAAATTGTAACAAGTTCCTGTGTGTTATGTAAATGCCCAAACAGTTGCAAATAGAGTTGACTGTATAACAATGACAACGGCAACTGACAGCGATAGTTCATTAAGTTCTGTCGTTGCGAGTGTCATACTGTTTGTGATTTTGTAAATGATTTGAAACACCCGAGTGATTGCAAGAGTTGACTGGAGGACAACTAAAATGCCCAAATAGTGATATTCACCAATCACCATGTTTGTTGATGGTCTAAACAATCCAACAATTGCAAGTGTTCAGTGTGTAATCATGTAAGTACCCAACTGACAGTGGTAGTTTTACATTTTCTGTTGACAGATGCCCTGAGCACTCGGGAGCTGATAGACAACCTGCAGAAGGAGGTACAGAAGATGGACCTGCAGATCCGACACAAACGCAACTCCTCCAGAGACTTCATGGAGGCCATTGCTAACAAACCCAATGGATCCTTCACTGTAGTAGGTCAGTATTGCTCTGTAGTAGGTCTGTATTGCTCTGTAGTAGATCCATATTGCTCTATAGTAGGTCCGTATTGCTATGTAGTAGGTCCGTATTGCTCTGCAGTAAGTCTGTATTTCTCTGTAGTAGGTCTGTATTGCTCTGCAGTAGGTCTGTATTTCTCTGTAGTAGGTCCGTATTGCTCTATAGTAGGTCCGTATTGCTCTGTAGTAGGTCTGTATTGCTATGTAGTAGGTCCATATTGCTATGTAGTAGGTCCGTATTGCTTTGTAGTAGGTATGTATTACTCTGTAGTAGGTCTGTATTACACTGTAGTAGGTCTGTATTACACTGTAGTAGGTCTGTATTGCTCTGTAATAGGTCTGTATTGCTCTGTAGTAGGTCTGTATTGCTCTGCAGTAGGTCTGTATTGCTCTGCAGTAGGTCTGTATTGCTCTGCAGTAGGTCTGTGTTGCTCTGCAGTAGGTCTGTATTACACTGTAGTAGGTCCATATTGCTCTATAGTAGGTCCGTATTGCTCTGCAGTAAGTCTGTACTGCAGTAGGCTGTATCGCTCTGCAGTAGGTCCGTATTGCTCTCCAGTAGGTCTGTATTGCTCTGCAGTAAGTCTGTATTGCTCTGTAGTAGGTCTGTATTGCTCTGTTGTAAGTCTGTATGGCACTGTCGTAGGTCTGTATTTCTCTGCAGTAGGTCCGTATTGCTCTGTAGTAGGTCAATATTGCCAGTATCATTGATATCATATTGTTTTAAATGAAAAAAATTCAAATTAATTAATGATGATGATGTATTTTTCTATATAGCCAGTTTTGGTAATCTTTACTTGAGGATACATGTAGATATATTTGCATTATGCTAAAATGTTTCTGAATTCTGTGTTGATACATTTTCTTTTAAATAAAATATATTTAAAGAGTCTTATTCACAGATTTTCAATTTTTTTGAAGTATTCATTAAATGTCTTATTTGCAAAAAGTAAAGCATCAGGACTTACCAAAACTAAATATTATATAAATAAAAAACATTTAAAAGTAAAAAGTTTGCCTCCATCTGCATTCAAACCTAGGACCTCTGGAACAAAAGTCTGATGGACTAACCACTAGACCAGCTGGGCTTATGCATATTAAGATGTTTTTCTTACGCTATGTAAGTGCTACAAGAATATCAGTGAAAAGCATTACAGGCTTTATGAATTTTAACAACTTTATTTAATGTTTATTTGTCAAGGACACATTATTTTCAATACATTTTTGTGTCAAGAGTGTTATTTCAATTATTTTCATATAATTTTACTTATTTTTTCTAGGAATCTGTAACGAACATTTTGAAAATTGTCAATTTGCTAATTTGTGAATAGGTCCTTTAAAAAGTACCTGTCTTACTGTACAGGTGAGAGCCGCTATGTGGCTTATTCGAACAGCGGTACAAAGGTGGAAGAGGAGCCCTATGATCACATCAAGGACTCCGCGTTCTTCTACAACGTCAGTGAGCAGTTCAAACAACACATGATGCTCGACTCACAGATCATCAAGAAATGTGAAGTTACCACAATTTCAAAGGTATAGTTTTGATAAAGAGCCCAAATTGTACATACATGTATAATTGAGATAAAAACTTGACATACAATGAAAATCTCAATAAAATGCCACTTACTGGGTGTGTGATTAAATTTATCGTACCACTATGATTTTATAAAGGAAATCCAACCTGCCGAATAAGGGCGGCAGATCCTCAACAAATACACATAGGTATTAACCTAATATCGTCCCTTTAAATTCACCGCTCTATGCGCATATGCTGATGACACCTTCTGACTTTCAAGGAACAAATTTTTAACATTCTATATTTCTTAGACCATTGTAATGATTATTGACGTACACATTCATCTCTATCACAATCAAAATCTTCTCATAATTCTAATAACTCTTTATAGGCCCTGGTACCCGAGAAGCAGCGTAAGGCATACAAAGAGCGGATCCAGAAGCTTGCAGATCCCCTGATGGTGCTGGATCTGTACTTCTGTGGCACCCTGGAACACCCTGAGAGGATCAAGGACATCCTCAGACAGGGCTTCTCAGAGAGAGGTAAGATGTGGGGCTTCTCAGAGAGAGGTAAGATGTGGGGCTTCTCAGAGAGAGGTAAGATGTAGGGCTTCTCAGAGAGAGGTAAGATGTGGGACTTCTCAGAAAGAGGTAAGATGTGGGGCTTCTCAGAGAGAGGTAAGATGTGGGGCTTCTCAGAGAGAGGTTAGATGTGGGGCTTCTCAGAGAGAGGTAAGATGTGGGGCTTCTCAGAGAGAGGTAAGATGTGGGGCTTCTCAGAGAGAGGTAAGATGTAGGGCTTCTCAGAGAGAGGTAAGATGTGGGACTTCTCAGAGAGAGGTAAGATGTGGGTCTTCTCAGAGAGGTATAATGGGAGGCTTCTCAGAGAGAGGTAAGATGGGGGTCTTCTCAGAGAGAGGTAAGATGGGGGTCTCAGAGAGAGGTAAAATGTGGGGCTTCTCAGAGAAAGGTAAGATGGGGGTCTTCTCAGAGAGAGGTAAGATGTGGGGCTTCTCAGAGAGAGGTTAGATGTGGGTCTTCTCAGAGAGGTATAATGGGAGGCTTCTCAGAGAGAGGTATAATGGGAGGCTTCTCAGAGAGAGGTAAGATGGGGGTCTTCTCGGAGAGAGGTAAGATGTGGGGCTTCTCAGAGAAAGGTAAGATGGGGGTCTTCTCAGAGAGAGGTAAGATGGGGGTTTTCTCAGAGAGAGGTAAGATGTAGGGCTTCTCAGAGAGAGGTAAGATGTGGGTCTTCTCAGAGAGAGGTAAGATGTAGGGCTTCTCAGAGAGAGGTAACATGTGGGGCTTCTCGGAGAGAGGTAAGATGTGGGTCTTCTCAGAGAGAGGTAAATGGGAGGCTTCTCAGAGAGAGGTAAGATGTAGGGCTTCTCAGAGAGAGGTAAGATGGGGGTCTTCTCAGAGAGAGGTTAGATGTGGGGCTTCTCAGAGAGAGGTAAGATTTGGGGCTTCTCAGCGAGAGGTAAGATGTGGGGCTTCTCAGAGAGAGGTAAGATGTGGGGCTTCTCAGAGAGAGGTAAGATGTGGGGCTTCTCAGAGAGAGGTAAGATGTAGGGCTTCTCAGAGAGAGTAAGATGTGGGTCTTCTCAGAGAGAGGTAAAATGGGAGTCTTCTCAGAGAGAGGTAAGATGTGGGGCTTCTCGGAAAGAGGTAAGATGGGGTTCTTCTCAGAGAGAGGTAAGATGTGGGGCTTCTCAGAGAGAGGTAAGATGTGGGGCTTCTCAGAGTGAGGTAAGATGGGGGGCTACTCAGAGTGAGGTACGATGGGGGGCTTCTCAGAGAGAGGTAAGATGTGGGGCTTCTCAGAGAGAGGTAAGATGTGGGGCTTCTCAGAGAGAGGTAAGATGGGGGGTTTCTCAGAAAGAGGTAAGATGGGGGTCTTCTCAGAGAGAGGTAAGATGGAGGTCTTCTCAGAGAGAGGTAAGATGTGAGGCTTATCAGAGAGAGGTAACATATGGGGCTTCTCAGAGAGAGGTAAGATGTGGGGCTTCTCAGAGTGAGGTAAGATGTGGGGCTTCTCAGAGAGAGGTAAGATGTGGGGCTTCTCAGAATGAGGTAAGATTTGGGGCTTCTCATTAAGCAATTAATTAAGCAATAATGTTATATATTTTAACAGGATTTCACATTAATTTAGAGTGATATGTAACGTTTCAGACTTGACCTGCGGTGAATATGGCAAAGGCCTATATTTCTCCAAGTATCCTTCCAAGGCAGCCCAGTTCTCCAAGGTAACATTCATGCTTATACGATCTAAATTGTCATTGAAAATGAGGCGTATCATGGGAAAATTGGGCTAAATGCCAGTGTGTAAACTGTCGTCCCTGACTAACCTGTGAAGTCCACACAGGCAAATCAGGGACTCCGCTTTCCGCCTACAGTGGATTAATGTTTAGAAGAGACTTCCTTGAAACAGAAAATACCATAAAAGTGCAAAGTGTTGTCCTGGATTAGCCTGTGCTGTCCTGGATTAGCCTGTGCGGACTACACAAATGTTTTTCAAGAAATTATGTTACACGTGTATTGTACTTGGTACCTTTCATTGTTTCAGGTGATATTTAGGCAATCTTTATTTCATGCAGTAATATAACTAGACGAGCATTTATTGACCATTGATGTTGGCAACTCTTTCTGTTGTTTTTATGCCCCCCTTCGAAGAAGTGGGGGTATCTTGCTTTGCACCTGTCCATCGGTCGGTCGGTCGGTCGGTCGGTAGGTCGGTCGGTCTGTCCGTAGACCATTTCGTTTCTGCACGATAGCTAGAGAACGCTTTGACCTACGATCATGAAAAGTGGTATGCTGGTTACTTGGGAGGAAAGGAAGAAACCTGTACATTTTGAGGTCAACAGGTCAAAGGTCAAGGTCACCGTTGCTAAAAATAGAAAAACAGTTTCCGCTCAATAACTTGAGAACGCATCGAGATATTTTAATGAAACTGTATACATAAATACCTTATAAGGAAAGGAAGACGCCTATACATTTTGAGGTCAACAGGTGAAAGGTCAAGATCACCGTTGCTAAAAATAGAAAAACGGTTTCCGCGCAATAACTTGAGAACGCATTGAGATATTTTAATGAAACTTTATACATAGATACCTTATATCAAGACCTCACTTGGAATTGCATATGGGGTGGGTGGGGTGAAGGTCAAGGTCACCGTTACTAAAAATAGGAAAACGGTTTCCGCTCAATAACTTGAGAACGCATAGAGATATTTTAATGAAACTTCAGACATAGATACCTTATATTGAGACATCACTTGGGATTGCATATGGGGTGGGTGGGGTGGACGCTCACCTGAGACCTTGTAACCCAATTGGAATTTGCATCCCAGAGGCATGGCTTATTTTTATCCCAGGGGCAGAAGTTGAACAACCTTGAACAAACCTCTGGGCGTTACGGTTTCAGGTAAAGATTTTTTAAGTCATTTTGCTATTTAAGTCTATATAAAACATGTGACCCCTCGGGGGGTGGCCAGATTTGACCCCAGGGGCATTATTTGAACAATCTTTGGAGAGGACCACTATGCAATGTTATGTACCAAATATAGGAAAGCTGTGGGCCTTGCGGTTTCAGGTAAAGGTTTTTTAACTCATTTTGCCATTTAAGTCTATATAAACCATGTGACCCCACAGGGGGTGGCCAGATTTGACCCCAAGGGTATAATTTGAGCAATCTTTGGAGAGGACCACTATGCAATGTTACGTAACAAATATAGGAAAGCTGTGGGCCTTGCCGTTTCAGAGGAGAAGATTTTTAAAGTCATTTTGCTATTTAAGTCTATATAAACCATGAGACCCCGAGGCATGGCCAGTTTTGACCCAGGGGCATAATTTGAACACTCTTTGTAAAGGACCACTATACAATGTTACATACCAAATATTAAACCTCTAGGCCTTGCGGTTTCAGAGGAGAAGAATTTTAAAGTCATTTTGCTATTTAAGTCTATATTAACCATGTGACCAATCGGGTGTGGTCTGTTTTGACCCTATGGGGCATAATTTGAACAATCTTTTGTAGAGTACCACTATAGGATGTTAAATACAAAATACGAAACCTCTGGGCCTTGCGGTTTCAGAGAAGAAGATTTTAAGACGTTTTGCTATATAAGTTTATATAAACCATGTGGCCCCCTGGGCGTGGCCAGTTTTGACCCCAGGGGCATAATTTGAACAATCTTTGTAGAGGACCACTATAGGATGTTACATACCAAATATGAAACCTCTGGGCCTTGTGGTTTCAGAGGAGAAGATTTTAAAAGTCATTTTGCTATATATTCTATATAAACCATGTGACCCCTGGGGTGAGGCCCGTTTTGACCCCAGGGGCATAATTTGAACAAACTTTGTTCAGGACCACTAAACAATGTTACATACCAAACATGAAACCTCTGGGCCTTGCGATTTCAGAGGAGAAGACTTTAAAAGTCATTTTGCTATGTATTCTATATAAACCATGAGACCCCCGGGGGCATAGCCAGTTTTGACCCCAGGGGCATAATTTGAACAATTTTTGTAGACGACCACTATCGGATGTTATATACAAAATATGAAACTTCTGAGCCCTGTGGTTTCAGAGGAGAAGAGTTTTAAAGTAATTTTGCTACATATTCTATATAAACCATGTGACCCCCAGGGCGTGGCCCGTTTTGACTCCAGGGGCATAATTTGAACAAACTTTGTAAAGGACCACTAAAGGATGTTACATACCAAATATGAAACCTCTGGGCCTTGCGGTTTCAGAGGAAAAGATTTTTAAAGTAATTTTGCTATATATTCTATATAAACCATGAGACCCCCGGGGCGTGGCCAGTTTTGACCCCAGGGGCATAATTTGAACAATCTTTGTAGAGGACCACTATAGGATGTTACATACCAAATATGAAACCTCTGGGCCTTGTGGTTTCAGAGGAGAACATTTTAAAAGTCATTTTGCTATGTATTCTATATAAACCATGAGACCTCCGGGGGCGTAGCCAGTTTTGACCCCAGGGGCATAATTTGAACAATTTTTGTAGACGACCATTATAGGATGTTACATACAAAATATGAAACCTCTTAGCCTTGTGGTTTCAGAGGAGAAGAGTTTTAAAGTAATTTTGCTGTATATGCCAATTAAACCATGTGACCCCCAGGCCGTGGCCCGTTTTGACTCCAGGGGCATAATTTGAACAAACTTTGTTCAGGACCACTAAACAATGTTACATACCAAACATGAAACCTCTGGGCCTTGTGGTTTCAGAGGAGAAGATTTTAAAAGTCATTTTGCTATATATTCTATATAAACCATGTGACCCCCGGGGCATAGCCCGTTTTGACCCCAGGTGCATAATTAGAACAATCTTTGTAGAGGACCTCTAGAGGATGTCACATATCAAATATGAAAGGTCTGAGCCTTGCGGTTTCATAGAAGATTTTTAAAATTTTCATTTTTTAAATCTATTTTTAGCTCTGGTGACCTACATATTCAGCGGACCGGAAAGATTTGAACAACTTTGAAAGAGGTCCACCCAAGGATCATTCCTGTGAAGTTTGGTGAAAATCTGCCAAGCGGTTTAGGAGATGTTGATGAATGAAAAGTGACGACGCACGCACACACGCACGACGGACAATGGGCGATCATAAAAGCTCACCATGAGCACTTTGTGCTCAGGTGAGCTAAAAACGGTCTCCGCTCAATAACTTGAGAACGCATCAAGATATTTTAATGCAACTTCATACATAGATACCTTATATTGAGACCTCGCATGGAATTGCATATAGGGTGGGTGGGGTCAAGTTCAAGGTCACCGTTATTAAAAATAGAAAGAACGGTTTCCGCTCCATAACTTGAGAACGCATCGAGATATTTTAATGAAACTTCATACATATATACCTTATATTGAGACCTCGCTTGGTATTGCATATGGGGTGGATGGGTTCAAGGTCACCATTACTAAAAATAGAAAATCCGTTTGCGCCCAATAACTTTAGAATCCATGAAGATATTTTAATGAAACTTCATACGTAGATACCATATTGAGACCTCGCTTGGGATTGCATATGGGGTGGGTGGGGTCAAGATCAAGGTCACCATAACTAAAAATAGAAAAACGGTTTCTGCTCAATAACTTGAGAACGCATCGAGATATTTTAATGAAACTTCATACATATATACCTTATATCAAAGCCTTGCTTGAGATTGCACATGGGTTGGGTGTGATCAAGGTCAAGGTGACAGTTACTAAAAAGAGAAAATGGTTTCCGCTCAATAACTTGAGAACGCATCAAGATATTTTAATGAAGCGTCATACATAGATATCTTTATATTGAGACCTCTCTTGGGATTGCAAATATGGCGGGTGGGGTCAAGGTCAAGGTCACCATTACTAAAAATAGAAAATCGATTTTCGCTCAATAACTTGACAAGCATTGAGATATTTTAATGAAACTTCATACATAGATACCTTATATTGAGACCTTGCTTGGGATTGCATATGGGGTGGGTGGGGTCAAGGTCACCATTGCTAAAAATATAAAAACGGTTTCCGCTCAATAACTTGAGAACGCATCAAGATATTTTTATGAAACTTCATACATAGATACCTTATATTGAGACCTCGCTTGGGATTTCATATGTGGCGGGTGGGGTCATGGTCAAGGTCAAGGTCACCATTACTAAAAATAGAAAAACTGTTTCCGCTCAATAACTTGAGAACGTATCAAGATATTTTAATGAAATTTCATACATAGACCATATATCAAGACCTCGCTTGGGATTGCATATTAAAAAAAATTCTTAACAATTGCACACTTGTTTATCATCAGTCAAATGCTTTTGTGTTCATGACTTTGTACATTTTTGCCATAAAAAAACTGGTCCCAACTTCATGAAAATGTATGGTCTAGTGTTTTAGCACTAATACCTTTGATGCTGTGTGTACATAGCTTTAGAAAAATTTAGAATTCAGTTCAGAGCATGAATTGGATCAGTGCAAAAATGTATCAACTCCTTATGAGGGGTGTCATGGGAAAAACGGGCTTAATGCATGTGCGCAAAGTGTCGTCTTGGATCGGCCTTTGCAGTCCGCACAGGCTGTTGGGGGACGACACTTAACGGTTTTATGGCATTTTCTGTTTGAAGGAAGTCTCTATTAAACATAAATCCACTGTAGGCGGAAAGTGCCATCCTGGATTAGCCTGTGCAGACTGCACAGGCTGATCCGGGACGACACTACTCACATGCATTAAGCCCAGTTTTCCCATGGCACGCCTCTTACATTTTTCATGTTACTAGTAGTTACCATAGTTTTGTACTGAGCAATCGATAAATGTTTTAAGAAACTCGTGCCTGATCTTGTTTTCTAGATGTGATATGCCTGCTTTTGGAACAACGCTTTTACTGTGCATGATTTGTATGGTTATTGGTGTATGTGTATATTCATGGTATTCATGGTCAAATAATGTTAGTGCTCGGTGAACAAATATGGTTGTGATAAGAATATATGTCTCTTTAATGCGGATATAATGGATACAGTTTGGTATTTTATTGCATGGAAGACTTATAGATCGGACACATTGACCTGACACGCATGAATTCTGTAAGCATAATTGCACGCTTGAATTATGTCTTAAATTTTATATTCTGTTTTGTTTGTCCACATGTTTACGTGTTTATTTATACCGTAACTGTATTTTTAGTAGAATACTTGTACATCGATTTAACTGGATTCAATTCGGAACTAATGTATTCATTGTAATGGATTTGTAATTATATTCACGCATGAAGGTCAGTGTCAAGTTACTGTGTCCAAGCTATACTTTAGTAAAACATGTAGATATAAATAGTTGGAAAGTCACTGTAAAATACATGTACTTTGAAATTCTGTAGTGATATTTTAATACAAGTATGTTTTTTAAAACTTTTCACTCTTATCGAAAGAGCTCTGTTGGAGGCATTTGTTCTTTAATATATGTAATCACTGTACATAATCTATATATACACTTACGGTACTGGTATATACTTCTTTCAATTTAAAACAAGTTTTTTTTCCGAGAATATGTAAATGAACCCAGCATGAGGTAAAACATTCAGTATTTTAGATATTTAGATTTATTATGCCCCCCTTCGAAGAAGTGGGGTTATCTTGCTTTGCACCTGTCTGTCGGTAGGTCGGTCCGTAGACCATTTCGTTTCCGCACGATATCTTGAGAACGCTTTGACCTACGATCATGAAAGTTGGCACTCTGGTTACTTGGGAGGAAAGGAAGAACCCTATAAATTTTGAGGTCAACTTGTCAAAGGTCAAGGTCACAGTTGCTAAAAATAGAAAAACGGTTTCCGCTCCATAACTTGAGAATGCATCGAGATATTTTAATGAAACTTCATACATAGATACCTTGTATTCAGACCTCGCTTGGGATTGCATATGGGGTGGGTGGGGTCAAGGTCAAGGTCACTGTTACTAAAAATAGAAAAAACGGTTTCAGCACAATAACTTGAGACTGCATCAAGATATTTTAATGAAACTATATACCTTATATCGAGACCTCGCTTTGGGATTGCATACGGGGTGGGTGGGGTCAAGGTCACCGTTGCTAAAAATAAAAAAACAGTTTCAGCTCAATAACTTGAGAACGCATCAAGATATTTTAATGAAACTTCATACATAGATACCTTATATTGAGACCTCTCTTGGCATTTCATATGGGGTTGGTGGGGTCAAGGTCACCATTACTAAAAATAGAAAAACCGTTTCCGCTCAATAACTTGAGAACGCATCGAGATATGTTAATGAAACTTCATACATAGATACCATATATCGAGACCTTGCTTGGGATTGCATATTACAAAAATTTCTTAACAATTGCACATATTCACAACTTGTCTGCAAGTCGGGGGGCAACATGTTTTGCAAACATCTCTTGTATTTAATTATATATATATATATATATATATATATATATATATATATATATATATATATATATATATATATATGTCTGGTAAATTTCTTAAAATTGTAAAATTACTTAAGGGTCTGACTGTTTCATTTATAGTTAAATTTGCATAAAAATGTTTTAATTATGTTAGGACTGAACTTATGCTGCTTATTTAACAATACTTTGCATAATACATTTTAAATTTCCCATGAAAACTTGGTCTGAAGAATTCACTTATTTTTAACTTAAGATTCTCCTGGGAGCTTTATGAATACCAGCCCATGTCATGTGCAACTATTTTCAATTGACCACCATGTGTTTCCCTTGTGTACCCGACAGTTGGAAAGTCTGCTGCGTGTGGAGGTGGGCATAGGGACTGTGGAGACCGTGGTAAAGCAGGACCGCACCCGCACTGCGCCGGCCCCCGGATACGACAGCATCATCGTATGTATTGCAGGGAAACCTCAAGAGCAAAGTGGCACTGTGCTGCACCCTGCTCCTTTTTGGTTCCCCCCTGCTGCCCCCCTGGGCTGAACAACACAGAAATGTACTTTTAATACAATATATTTATATAAATATATTATTATGACACATGAATGGACAACATTTAAAAACCTTAATCAGAACAAGAGGGCCATGATGGTCCTAGGACGCTCACCTGAGTTTAAGGCATCATAATGGCTTTAACAAGGAACATTTCTGTGAAAACTCTTCAAATCCAGCCCGAGGTTTCAGACAAGGTGATTTTCAAAGTTGTCAATATAGCCATATAAGGAAAACTGCCCCGCCCCCTGGTGGCCACGTTTTTTCACGAATCAAAATGATTTAAAGGAATTTGGAAAAAAGTCACCCAAGGAACATTTCTGTGAAATTATTTAGAAATCCAGCCAGTGGTTTCAGACAAGAATTTCAAAGTTTTCAATATAGCCATATAAGGAAAACTGCCCTGCCCCCTGGCGGCCATGTTCACTTATACGGGAAGTGCTGGATTAAAGCGTGTTCGAGGTGCTAATTGGTGTTATTGCGTTCATGTGCACATGTGCTCTGAAACATGTCACCTTTCTAGTTATGTCCTGGCAACAGACAGCAAAGTTTCATCAAAGATTTGCATGTGCTAAATAAATTGTTTGAAGTCTTTCCCATTAATTGTAGATTGTTTCTTATCGTGTGTTGGTGATAGCTATAAACCACACAATTAAGTCATTTACTAATACATTTACTTCAATTTACCACTACTGCCTCTGATGATCGAATATTTGAATACTTCATCAATAGAATATTCGAATATCATGTTTGGTATTCGTTGCCATCCCTACTAAAAACTGATGAAAACCTTGGATTTTCCAAATTCTTAGACAATTTCAAAAACTTGCACCCCTGCTTCTTATTAGCAGCCCCATGTACTGGTTTGATCCTATATATTTCACTAGTTACTGTACATGTATAATACTGTTCACATGCTATTCAGACAGTGCCTAGTTTGTGTATACACGTCAAGCAAAAATATTTATATTCCCTTGGCTCAAAATTTTTGTTTCAAAACATTCATATTCCTGGAAGTTTTATTCATTGAAGACTTGAAAATCTATCGGCAATTTAATTATATAAGCCGCAGTTGTGAGCATGTGGTTGCTTTTTAACATTTAGTTTTAACGAGGACAGAATGCTTGTGATACAAGAAGCTGCGTTTTAAATGCCCAGTCGGAACATAAAAGTGATCTACAGTGTGTCACTATTTGCCTTTCAGACGCCGGGTCGGCTGACCCACCTGCTAGGGCAAGGCGACGCCTCGTTGAATCAGGAGTACATCGTGTTTGACCCTTGCCAGGCCCTTCCGCTGTGTCTTCTGACGTACGAGGCCAGCTAGAAACCTACCACATTCCTTTTAACTAAAAAAGTAAATTTCTTAAAGTAATTAAGTTACCTAAGAGTGTGGCTGTTTCATGTATAGTTCTCGTCACAGAGACAGGTTTTATTCTGGTAAAAATCATTTGCTTCCAAATTTACAATTTTAAGTATGAAAATAGTTTAATTTAACATTGAAAATTGAATCTGAAATGTTTGGAGCTGTATCAATTCTGCTGGTGGTTGTGCCCAGACCAGCTAGCGATTGGCAGATAGGCTGAGTGGTGCAGAAAACAATGTGTCTGTGATAATGGACTTTGTATGTCCTCGAAGGAGGGTATATTAAAATCGAACCATCCGTCCGTCCGTGCATCCGTCTGTCGGTGCAGCTAAGGTTAAAGTTTTTTTATCATGTCAAATATCTTGAATACTATCAAAGGTATTTACTTGAAACTTAAAATACGTCTTAAGTATCAATGTCTCCACCAGGGAAAGCAACCCCCATAACTCTATTTTGTATTTTGAAAGATTTAGGCCCCTTTTTAACTTATGGTTACAGTTTTCCATAAAGTCCAATATCTTGAATACTGTCAAAGGTATTTACTTGAAACTTAAAATACGGTACTTCTTTAGTATCTTTACTATCAACGTCTTCATCAGGGAAAGCAAGCCCCATAACTCCATTACCGGTAATGCTCTAAGTTTTTTAAGAGCAGCTATTTTGACTGAAATAATGAATTTTCCAGTTTCATTCACTTTTATTTACAAAGATTCATTTTGGTGTCAAAGGTCACAGTTACTGACAGTGCATTTGGGGGCATATGTCATCTGACATATGTGACAGCACTTGTTTCATATCTTTCAGAATGATTTTGTCTTACCTTGCGTGCAAATTACACTTGGCCATTGTTCAATCTTAACAGTTTAATTTGTTTTTTTATGTGATAGATGGCACTTAAATAAAATATTGTGTTATCATAAAAGTATGTATATAATAAAACTATTTCTCTGAGTTCACAAATAACTTTTTATATAGGTTTATTATTTGTGATTAAAAGGGATTTTTTTTTGTTTTTGATGTGCCTAATAAAATTGTTATTGAGTTGCTATTTGATATTGTTGTCTTGTATAGTAGCTGTGATATTTGGGTGTATTAAGAAGTATTAAACAGTACTCTGTGCCATGACATGAAAGAATGCACTCGCATTTTGTAGTAAAACTGTATTAAGCACATGTTCTCTTCATTTAAGTTAAGCTGAATTAATATATTGTATATACATATATATAATACCGGTAATTATATATTGTACCTTTTCTGGCTATAGATTTAGCTTATGTGTTCATTGCAGTTTTGAACCATTTTTGAAAATACCCGTCATTCATAGTAGATATATTACATGTATTTTTATGCCCACCATTGAAGATGGCGGAGTATATTTGTTTGCTAATGTCGGTCGGTACAAAATTTTCGTTTCTAATCCCTCAAGTCAAACAGTTTTCATCCGATCTTAACAAAACTTCACAAATATGTTTGTTGGCACAATATCTCGTCCAAGTTCGAATCAGCCAAATCGCCCCAGGAATTGTGGGCTTATGGCCTTGAATTATTTAAAATTGGCCATTCCACTCTCTATGTCCAGCAGTTTTCATCCAATATTCACCAAACTTTAAAGATTGCTTTTAACCTCAAGGGGGCATACCTGTTTTACAAACAGCTCTTGTTTAAAATCATTTTTATTACAGTTATTTGATGCTTGTGATCTTCGGTATTAACACTTTTTTTTGTGACGTGGGATGTGTGAAATGTTACAGAAACTAGTAACCTTGGAATATGAATAATGATCCACAGAGCTTTAAAGTTTTACAGTTGGTGTCAGGAACAAGAATATAATATGCAACAGTTACTATTTATTAAAGTGTGCAACAAGATTGTAAAATTGCTACAAAAATATTAATGCATTGTTAAGTCTTGTGTTTTGTCAATAAAGGATTTTACAGACCATGCACATGTTAGTTGTATTTTTCTCAAAGAATGGAATGCTGAATTAAAATTCTTGTGGATGTCGGCTTCTTCAAACTTGGGACATACAGTTCCCGTGATCGGTCCAACTTTCAGCAAGCTAATTGTTTTTACATTTCCTCCAGACACACTTTTCTATAGGAATTACTTTTCACGTTGACAGTAAATATATCAATATAATGCTCCTTCATAACTGGCTTTTGCACTGATTTGACTGTGCTGAAATATACATCAATTAGAAACTGTTACCAGTACATCAACAAGTAGTTTTACATGTCATTTTCAAGCAGTATTATATTACTTCCTTGACATTGGGTGGTCTGACCCATCTCCTATAAACGTTTCGACAAATGTCATTAATAACGTAAGCAAATCAATCTCGTGTTTATTCAATCAATCAACTTGAATACAACAGGTTTAACGGTGAGCCTATTTTACACAAAAAAGCATGTGGTCAATCTTGTGATGTGTTTGGGATTATCAATGAATGGAATTTAATTGTTTAACAATAGCTGGGGTGGAGTTTAAAATGTTTGTGGAAAAAACGAATTTAAATCTCCATTTTCTGTTTTTGCTACCCTAGATATCTGCACTGCAGATACCTGGTAGCAACCTCCACAAAGATATAACTGGTTCTGCGCATAGCTCAAATTATATCCCTGCAGGCACGAAGTTCCATGTGACAATAGACAAATCACATGGTGCGAATTAAAATCGTGGACAATCGAGGGAAAAAACCCTTTGCGTTATGTTTACATTTTTTATAAATATCTTTTTGGTTTTCATTTTAACTCTTAATAATATATACTTGGACTAATAATGCAACATTTTTGTGGGTGTTTTATAAAATAATAAATCAAAATGTTCTTAAAAATATTTTTTTTCAGAATCTGGCAGGATTTCACTCATGGTGGCGGTGGTTACTGAAAACTGCTAAGGGGGAAGTAACCGCTGCGAGGAGTATGTGCATATAGTTGGTCATGTCCAGTACCGAGCTGATTAAGAAAAGAACTAAGAAACGTACAGTAATTTTGTTCCAGAAAATTTAGTTTTAAATCAGTTAAGAAAATGTTGTTGAGCACATTATGTGAAATTTCAACCAATCCGTCAGAAATGCAGCGCTTCTTTGGGAAGTCCACATTCAGGGCAGACGTCCATTGAATGATTGTTAACGTTCCATGATCATTCGTGTACTGTTGAATGATTGTTAACGTTCCATGATCATTCGTGTACTTCGTTAACGTTCCATGATCATTCATGTACTGTGTTAACGTTCCATGATCATTCGTGTACTTTGTTAACGTTCGATGATCATTCGTGTACTTTGTTAACGTTCCATGATCATTCGTGTACTTTGTTAACGTTCCATGATCATCGTGTACTTTGTATTCTGGAAGTTTAGAAGCTTGCAGTCCTATCTTTACAAATTTTTTTTTTACTTATTTTTATTTTCAGAAATCTGATATGAAAAACTGCCTTGACTGTCGAGTTTTAGAGAAAAACAGTAATTTGTCCATAGATGTAAAACAGATAAGAAATAGATAATCAATTTACTTTTAAGCTCTGCAGTATTCATCGATTATTGGATGCAAGATGGAAGTAAATAGTTCCAATGAAATCCGAGTCAGCATTACTTTAAATATTTAAGCAAATAGCAATACAGTTGTAAACTTTGGAATGAATATCTACCATGAATGTATATGGTAAATATATAACAATTGAGCATTGCTTACCACTGAGGCATGACATACACAGTCTTGGACTGGTCAAGGGTTATCAATACACCATTTATTGAAAATGTCAGATTTTGTAGTCAAGTCAGGACTACCAAGGCAGGTCAATAACTGACAAAATGCCTTCAGCGTCATCATTTACACATCATTTAAAACTTCACTTGTAAGTGACCTGGGCCTACACAGTGTAAGTGACCTGGGTCTACACAGTGTAAGTGACCTGGGCCTACAGTGTAGTGACCTGGGCCTACACAGTGTAAGTGACCTGGGCCTACACAGTGTAAGTGACCTGGGCCTACAGAGTGTAAGTGACCTGGGCCTACACAGTGTAAGTGACCTGGGCCTACACAGTGTGTCTTTAAACTTCACAAGCGTAAGCAAGTCTAAACATGCCCAAACTTAGATAAGCAAATGTCAGTATGCAGTATTCCACAAGAAGACGGTTTCAAGATGTGCTCGTTTTGTGCAGTTTCCATGGAAACCTGGATGTTTTCTTTATTTCAACAGATACATGTTCTTCAGAAAAATTACTAAATTATACGCATTTTATTTTTAAAATACACCGACATTGGTTTTAGGTAATTATAATCACTACATTTTCGTACAAAATCCCTCTTTAAAGTATTCTTTAAAAGAAAACATTAACACTGAAGATTAGTTTTAAATACTATTATCACAAGAATACATAAAAACTGAAGATTATTTTTAAATACTGTCATCCATGAAATTAGTGAAAACAACACATCTTTTTTTCCATTTATTATGTACCTTCTTCGGTACTTAAAAAATCTAAACAAATATAAAACTGTAAAACAACATGAATGTATAACAACAAAAGTTGGCAGTGAGTAAAATTTGTTTCGTCAGTGCCAGTATGCCATTTCTGTCCCGTTTTTGCGAAACTACTTATAAATCAGTAGATTTCTTGATTTGATATGGCAATACTGGCAACTGAGACTGGCCGGTTCTGAACAGCTTCGTGGTATCTATCACAGAGATCAATCCAACTGAAAGACTGGGGTATGCATGATCAATGGGTGATGTACATATGAGATGTGTATTGGCAGTCGCATGTAATTATTCAGTGATTACAGCGGTGTTGGCGACAGGTCTGTGGAGCCTTAATGGATGCTGGTTTGTTGTAAACCCATGAATGACGTATGTGGAACCCATTCAACTGTGGGTTTGGCATGCACATTGGAGTACAGACACACCCACATTTAATTGCATCTTTGTAAAACCCCATTTGTCATGAGCCTTGTACTCCTGGTGCCTGTAAAACCTGCATTTGCCTGGTGCTTGTAAAACCTGCATTTGCCTGGTGCCTGTAAAACCTGCATTAACCTGGTGCTTATAAAACCTGCATTTGTCTGGTGCCTGTAAAACCTGCATTAGCCTGGTGCTTGTAAAACCTGCCTCAGCCTGGTGCTTGTAAAACCTGCATTTGCCTGGTGCTTGTACAACCTGCATTTGACCAGATCTTTGTAAAACACAAATTTGTCCTGGCCTTTTAATGCCAATGACAGGTGCTCTCTGTAAAACCCACTATTGCAATACTGTGGTAATTCTTCATTTGACTTTAGGTTTGCAAGACCCTCTTACCATTGCAGTTTAGAAATCTATGCTTGCATGCTACCTTCACATTGGTCATATCAAGATAACTGGCCTGCAATACATGTCCCCATATAATGACTAGACAAGTGCCAGAAACACTTCCCATGACATGAAGCACACTTTGTAAAACTACCCGTATAGGAAGTTTTTCTATTTACATAAACACACAGTGTGTGTAACATCAGTTTCTTTTGGTTAGGTTTGGATCCAATTGGTATTACTCATATCGACCCTCCATTCAGGTAAGATATCTAGCGTTTGTTCATAACGCTTCAATACATTAACGCAGCTCTTCCCCAAAGACTGCTGGCTTTATTTTCTAGCCATTTTGTGATCAACCTTGCTTACTGCATACACCCCACAAGCTATGGCCTACGACTGTTGGTAGAACTGCCTTCAAATTTAGGATCACTCCCAACTCCTATGTTACACACGGTGTGTTATAAGTCTCTTTTATCATAGTCAAAACACCACTAAGATGGCACACTGCCTGTTCTTAAAGCAGGTTCTTTTAGTAAAATCTGCCATCTTTGATCAAATCAAACCCACAACATATTAAGTAAATGTCTCATGAAAAAAACAACAAACTGTATTTAAGTCTCCTAACTCGAATAACAAGATAGTCTTTCAGTTAAATTTTAAAAATTATGTACACAGAACTGCTCGACAAGACGGAGCAGGTTCAACACAGTCAGCTGGTTTGTCCACATGGACTGCTCCACACGCACATAAAACGTCCCGGTGGTTAATCCCAGCTCTCTTCATCATTTGCATCAAAGGCGGAGCTGCCCCCACCCCCCATGCCAGTGTTGAATCCTCCGCTAAATCCACCTCCGAAGGTTGGCGTCTCCCCCTCTGTGCGGGTCTGCAACAAGAATATTACATTCATTATAATCAACAGTCACAACCTA
Organism: Congeria kusceri; assembly: GCA_027627225.1. Classification (NCBI taxonomy): domain Eukaryota; kingdom Metazoa; phylum Mollusca; class Bivalvia; order Myida; family Dreissenidae; genus Congeria; species Congeria kusceri. The sequence continues at coordinate 71,655,590 of CM051032.1, read as the reverse complement.
ATACTAATAAAATTTGGCACTGTTCGACAATAATCAGAATATTGTAATGGAGTTCAATATTCACAGATCTTGTTATTTTGGACTAATTAACCGAGATTGTGTATAAGAAGTTTCAACACATGATATTAATAAGCTGAATTACTCAATAATATACTGGATGCCTTTGCTACCGAAATATTCAGTGGGAGCACAAAAAAGCGTTAGGATCCCAAGGTACATTCAAGCCTAAGCATGGATCAAAGAGAATGTCAACACATAGTTACCCTGTGTGTTCATTATAAGCATGGATCAAAGAGAATGTCAACACATAGTTACCCTGTGTGTTCATTATACACATGGATCAAAGAGAATGTCAACACATAGTTACCCTGTGTGTTCCTTATAAGCATGGATCAAAGAGAATGTCAACACATAGTTACCCTGTGTGTTCATTATACGCATGGATCAAAGAGAATGTCAACACATGGTTACCCTGTGTGTTCATTATACGCATGGATCAAAGAGAATGTCAACACATGGTTACCCTGTGTTCATTATACGCATGGATCAAAGAGAATGTCAACACATGGTTACCCTGTGTGTTCATTATACGCATGGATCAAAGAGAATGTCAACACATGGTTACCGTGTGTTCATTATACGCATGGATCAAAGAGAATGTCAACACATGGTTACCCTGTGTGTTCATTATACGCATGGATCAAAGAGAATGTCAACACATGGTTACCCTGTGTGTTCATTATACGCATGGATCAAAGAGAATGTCAACACATGGTTACCCTGTGTGTTCATTATACGCATGGATCAAAGAGAATGTCGACACATGGTTACCCTGTGTGTTCATTATACGCATGGATCAACGAGAATGTCGACACATGGTTACCCTGTGTGTTCATTATACGCATGGATCAAAGAGAATGTCGACACATGGTTACCCTGTGTGTTCATTATATGCATGGATCAAAGAGAATGTCAACACATAGTTACCCTGTGTGTTCATTATAAGCATGGATCAAAGAGAATGTCAACACATAGTTACCCTGTGTGTTCATTATACACATGGATCAAAGAGAATGTCAACACATAGTTACCCTGTGTGTTCATTATAAGCATGGATCAAAGAGAATGTCAACACATAGTTACCCTGTGTGTTCATTATAAGCATGGATCAAAGAGAATGTCAACACATAGTTACCCTGTGTGTTCATTATAAGCATGGATCAAAGAGAATGTCAACACATAGTTACCCTGTGTGTTCATTATACACATGGATCAAAGAGAATGTCAACACATAGTTACCCTGTGTGTTCATTATAAGCATGGATCAAAGAGAATGTCAACACATAGTTATCCTGTGTGTTCATTATACGCATGGATCAAAGAGAATGTCAACACATGGTTACCCTGTGTGTTCATTATACGCATGGATCAAAGAGAATGTCGACACATGGTTACCCTGTGTGTTGATTATACGCATGGATCAAAGAGAATGTCAACACATGGTTACCCTGTGTGTTCATTATACGCATGGATCAAAGAGAATGTCGACACATGGTTACCCTGTGTGTTCATTATACGCATGGATCAAAGAGAATGTCGACACATGGTTACCCTGTGTGTTCATTATACGCATGGATCAAAGAGAATGTCGACACATGGTTACCCTGACCCTGTGTGTTCATTATACGCATGGATCAAAGAGAATGTCGACACATGGTTACCCTGTGTGTTCATTATACGCATGGATCAAAGAGAATGTCGACACATGGTTACCCTGTGTGTTCATTATACGCATGGATCAAATAGAATGTCGACACATGGTTACCCTGTGTGTTCATTATACGCATGGATCAAAGAGAATGTCGACACATGGTTACCCTGTGTGTTCATTATACGCATGGATCAAAGAGAATGTCGACACATGGTTACCCCGTGTGTTCATTATACGCATGGATCAAAGAGAATGTCGACACATGGTTACCCCGTGTGTTCATTATACGCATGGATCAAAGAGAATGTCGACACATGGTTACCCCGTGTGTTCATTATACGCATGGATCAAAGAGAATGTCAACACATGGTTACCCCGTGTGTTCATTATACGCATGGATCAAAGAGAATGTCAAACACATAGTTACCCTGTGTGTTCATTATTAATAAACCTATCTCGGTGTGTGATGATAGCCTGTGACTCACCTTGGGCATGTTCTTTCTGATGTCCTTGCCTCCAAACTTTGTGTTCATGGGCACATATCCGGCAGTGCTGATGGAGCCCTGGGCATAGTTGTCCAGCCAATCTGGGATTACCTGACACGCCTGCAATGTAACAACAGGGTAAGAGAGCATGGGCATGGAGAACAGTGTATTCTTCAGGGTCAAAGGGCATGGAGAACAGTGTATCCTTCAAGGTCGCAGTTTGTGTTCGGATGAACTATTTCAATGTATGGTCCAGTTTACTACCTGCAAGGTATGCAAGTTTGTAATTTCAACCAAAATAAAGACTTGGATAAAATGGCTTAAAGAAATACAGCAAAATATTTAGGAAGAAAGATAATTATAAAGTGTTTCGAACTGGTTGTATCGCAGCTTCAGTTTTATGAAGTTTACATGCATACCCATCTTAAAGTCCATGCTTTGTCATGGTCATAGTGTATCAATTTAGTTAAATTCTTTAATCAAAACTCACAAACATATTAAATGTTCTACAGAGCAACACCAGCACAAACCTGTTTCAGAATTTTAACCAAAGCCTTGGCCATTCCTGAATCAGAGGAATTGTCGTAGAATGACGTGGCCTTGCCCAGGTTGCCACAGCGACCGGTCCTACCGATACGGTGCACATACTCATCTATGGCAGCCGGCAGGTCATAGTTGATGACGTGTTTCACTGCTGGGATGTCGAGCCCACGGGCCGCGACCGACGTGGCCACCAGGATGTAGGCCCGCCCAGCCTTGAAGTCTGCTAGGGCCTCCTCACGCTCTTGCTGCAGACGGTCACTATGGTAACAGTGATACTAGCAATCTCAATGTTCAATCTGTGTACTTTATATGTAAAAGTCAAAACTTTATTTTGTTACTTTATTTTGTAAAGTGAGATTGATCGTGACGAAAGCCTTAAGGGTATATATTTGAGACACAAGTCAAAACTTTATTTAAGTGCGTAAAGTGTCGTCCCGGATCAGCCTGTGCGGACTGCACAGGCTGATCCAGGACGACACTTTACGCACATGCATTTTCCCACGACATGCCCATATGTATTAGTCATAGCCTTATTTGGTTAAGTTGTTAAGTTAGATTAATCATGACGAAAGCCTGAAAGGTATATATTTAGGACACTTTAAAGTCCATTTCCTGGGTATAACCAGTACTTCACCAAGTAGGGATCCAACTCACATTACACCCAATCCAAAGGACACCATATCCATTACAGATATTGAGACATTAGCTTTAAATGAACTTTCAATCCATGAATACAACATTAAATATATGTTATAGCAACAGTCCACAGTTGTATTTCCCCAATATCAGCTGACACAAGCTTATGAATGTATACACACCCATGAATACTCGTAGTAGGGAATCCGGTCTGTGATAGATAAGCAGCCAAAAAATCTGCATTACGTTTCTGTTCAACAAATACCAATGTTTTGCTTGTTCCTGAAGACAGAATGTAAATGATTCTATAGTCAATTATATTGACAATAGCCGCAACAAATAACTTAAAATATAATAACAAGATATTTTCTACAAATGTTGTTTGTTTAGATTTTTCGCCGTTTTTAACAGTATTTCAGTCATATCACGGCGGTAAGTTAACCTACTCACACTTTTCCTGGGCCAGCTTAGCCGATCTACGCGGTTTACCAGTACTAAGTGCACATACTTATGCCAGTAACTGACAACTGCCCTACTTGCATCAGAGGAAGGGGGAGAATGGCCGTAGAAATAATTTCATCCCCACAGCCGCATTTTGGTTGCCGCTTTAGAGCAATAGATTGTCAAAGATTTGACACGGAAAATCTGTATAAAATCAAACAGAATGGGGCCATTATTGATGCAACAATATCTCTTAACAAACACAGAAGATTGCCAAAAAGTCAAGGTTTATGTGAGTTATGGAATAATATCTTGATGAATAACGTATGCATTTTATTATTTATTTTATACAATGTGCATTTAATATTCACAGAACCAACCTTCTTCTGACAGTATTTCCACCAGCTTTTCACGTTTGGCCATTCTGTCCACTTCAAATATATGCTGAGAGACATCGGAGCTGGCGCCACCCACGAATCCAATGGACAAGAACAGGTATTCGTTCAGATACTCTGCAGCCAGCTTCTGTATCTCTTCCGGGAAAGTGGCGCTGAACATCAGGGTCTGGCGCTGACCCTTTCCAGGCATACCAAAGGTTTCAATTATCTTCTTAATTTCTGGTCCAAAACCCATGTCCAGCATTCGATCCGCCTCGTCCAGAATCAAGTACTGGATTTTCTCTAAGCTCACCTGCAAAAGAAAATAGTTCGTAAATATAATATGGTCTGATTATGCGAAAGAAATATTATGTATATATAAGAAAGGAGGGTTAGTTCAAATGACATTAAGAGCAATATCACAAAATGTGGTTTATGTCGATCTAAAGCAAGCGTTTCATTTCAGTTGGTGAGAAATGTGTGGCCAAGACATTCTCGTTTATTTTGTTTTTATACATTAAAGAGATTTAAAGATGGACTTAAATATTTCCCCAAACATACGATCTTGAGCTTTATTAATTGTGTACACATGTGCTTTTGCAACATTATGTGTAGAGCAATTCCAAAAGCTCTAATAATTGATAACATAATGGTACAAAAAACCCAGCCTTACCTTTCCTTTACCAAAGATGTCAATGAGACGGCCGGGAGTACCGACCAGCAAATGGCAACCCTTCTCCACCTGCCTCAGCTGATGTCCCAGCGAGGTCCCTCCGTAGAGTACCACAGACTTCAACATGGTCCCGTGGGCAAACTTGTACGTGTCTCTGCAAATCTGCACGGCCAGTTCACGTGTGGGGGCCACTACTAGGGCCTGCGGCTCCTGAACAGCCGAGAACGAACTTCCCGTCAGCCCGTTTTTCATCATTCTGGTCAGTGTTGGCAAGAGAAAGGCAGCCTAAAAGTTAGAGGAAGAAATCAGTGATCTTTTTTCTTATTTAACAGGGACTGGTAAAAGGACCCAATCCCAATGACAAATATGAGGCGTGTCGTGGGAAAACCGGGCCTAATGCATGTCCGCACAGGCTAATCCGGGACGGCACTACGCTTTTATGGTATTTTCTGTTTCAAGGAAGTCTCTTCTAAACATAAATCCACTGTAGGCGGAAAATGCCATCCCGGATTAGCCTGTGCGGACTGCACAGGCTAATCCGGGATGACACTACGCACCTGCATTACGCCCGGTTTTCCCACGATGCACCTCATATGGTTTATTTTTTCCAATTAGAATGAACAAACTCCCAAATCTGAAGTGACAACATCTGAAATATACGTGAATTGTGAAATATGTGATTTGTGAAATATACATGAATTGTGAAATATACGTGAATTGTGATTCTAAGTTTCAAATCAGTTACTTGTATGGTTATGGATAAACACCATTAAAATACAAAGTTCAATCAATATAACACTATTTTAAGAAATTAATTAAATTACTTCCTGAAATGTTTCCCATTTTGCAAGATTTCACAATGCGAAATTCCCAATTTAATGGGTACCTGACGCATTCCCAAAGCAGTGAAAAAATTCACTGGCAATACACAGTTGCAATCATGCAACAAGACAGGCACTTTAATGTTAAAATGCACGAGTCAGCAGATATACAATAAGTCACGAGTCAGCCAATTATATCACAAGTCATCGGAATTGCTTGTAGTAGGGTATAAAGTTTTAGAATAGCATAATAAATGTGTAAGTACAATATTGTTTTACTTCCTTCAAATGGCACAAAGCAAGTAAGCATTACAGTTATTGTAATAGTAACTGAATATGCATTTTGCAACAGAAGTCTGCAGTAATTTGAAGTTGGAAGGATACAAATGGCCTTAAACAAACCAAAGAAAACCTTTTTATTAAAATACTGCATTTGGAAAAAAGCAGACTCGTGTCATTCAAGGGATGACTTGTCCTCTTAAAAACCCAACTTAAATATCTTTACTGAAGAAAACCAACATTATATTATTTTAATACCAATATTATATTATTTTAATAGATACTGGTTTTACATGAAGTAGGCTGTTATAAGATCTCAAAATCAAAATCATTCTTGATTCATGGAATCACTACTTCTCTATTACCACAAAAACTAGCGCCACTTACTGTTTTCCCCGAGCCAGTCTGCGCGCAGGCCATGAGGTCTCTGCCAGCCATTATAATCGGTATCGCATGCTTCTGTACCGGGGTGGGCTTCTCGTATTTGGACTTCCGCACGTTGGCAAGGAATGCATCGTACAGACCAGCTTCATCAAAGCTATTTATAGCAGCTGGCGGATCTTTACCTGTTACTTCCGCGGGAATTTTGTCGAAGTTGTCAAAGTTGATACCTTTCGTGATAGATTTGAATATTTCCTCTTCATCTTCAGATGGTGCGGGTGGAACGTATGGGGGAGGACGCTCTTTATCTACAAATATTAACAATAAATACTAGTGATGTACAGGTAACCTGCTGCAGAAATTAGGAACTTTTACTATCTGTAAAACAATAATTTCCATCAACCCCTCATTTTATTTCCTCTTTTCACACACATTTTGTGAATAGTGTTCATGGTGTTCAAGCTGTTTGGGTCACCATATTATTATACATTTAATAGTCTTTATTATCGATCTATGATCAATATATACACTCTTAGAAAATAAAAATATCTTGTTGGAAGCATTTGGCAACAAAAACTGCCATGCGCATTCGCAACTCATCTCATGTAAAAACATCATAAATTCTTTAGACAAAATAGAAACACACATTTTCTGAGTGCGATAGCTCAAGGATGATCCAAGAATACACTTCAGACAAGTGAAATTTGTGAACAAGTAAATCTATCAGCATGCATGGTCACATGTTTGAATACTTGCCTAATGTTATGCCATCACCCCCAGAGCCGGCAGCGTTGGGACACTCGCGGGAGAAGTGTCCCGACTCCCCGCACTTGAAGCAGTTCCTGTCTCCGCCGCCCCCACCTCCCCTGCCAGCGCTGGGACACTCCCGGGAGAAGTGACCAGCCTCGCCGCACTTGAAGCAGGACTTGTCACCCCCACCACCCCCCCCACTGCCAGCTGAAATATCATGCTATCAATTAAACAAGACTGAAATGCCTGGAAAAGATACTTTGTTTCTGCATTTATTTTTTCAAACTAGATCATGCACAGCAAAAAGAATTTACAGTCTATGCCAGTATTTTGGATGATAATATACATGTATTGTATTTATTTGGTTTCACTAGGTAGAGGTTGGACAGGTGGACACGCATGCCAAACATTAAATATCTGTATGCAAAATTAAATATCTGTACGCAACACTGATCCTGGAAGTCCCAGTCATCTGTTTAAATTATTCATTGTTGGTCTTAGCAAAGCAAGAAACCAAAGACAGAGGCATGGTCGGAGACAAATACATTGGTGAATGATTGATTATTCATCGCCCAGTTCTGTGGACGTACTCACCATTTGGACATTCCCGTGAAAAATGCCCAGATTCTCCACATTTGAAGCAGCCATCTACAAGAGAAAGTACATTTAGCAATGAAATTTATATTTCAATGTGTTTACCACCAATTAAACTGTTAAATTAACAACTGTTTTCAATTGAAAATGTTATAAAATAATCAACAAATGATCAATTACATTTGAATATACAATCAAACAGATTTATTTCAAGTTACACAAAATTCCAATCATCTGTGACCTAGTAAACATGCCTCAACAATTTGTGGAAATTGCTTCTGCAGATCCCAACAACAAAGGATCACAGAAATGAACGGGTCATTGATGAAGGCTTACTTATCATCCATCATTCAGTTAGGAGAAGTTATACAACTCTAATGGAGCTACTTAAGTGAGAAGTACTGCCTACTTAATGGAGCTACTTAAGTGAGAAGTACTGCCTACTTAATGGAGCTACTTAAGTGAGAAGTACTGCCTACTTAATGGAGCTACTTAAGTGAGAAGTACTGCCTACTTAGAATAGCTGGAGAAACTCTTCAGATTTTCTATTTCTACAAACCAATACCTACTTAAATACTTTCTATTTCTACCAGCCAATACCTACTTAAATATTTTTTATTTCTACGAACCAATACCTACTTAAATACTTTCTATTTCTACAAGCCAATACCTACTTAAATACTTTCTATTTCTACAAACAAAGACCTACTTAAATACTTTCTATTTCTACAAACCTATACCTACTTAAATGCTTTCTATTTCTACAAACCAATATCTACTTAAATACTTTCTATTTCTACAAACCTATACCTACTTAAATACTTTCTATTTCTACAAACCTATACCTTCTTAACACAAACTGTAATCATGTATGGTTAAAATAGTGAAATCACTGGCCCATACCAGATTTCTTTTCGCCATTTGTACTTCCAAATCCTCCTCCCCTAAAACAAAGAATGAGACACATATGAGTTAAATGTGTACATACTCACACGGAAAGTGTAAATTATAAGCTTCAGAGCTGCAGAACAATCAACTTCTGATGTACTTGAACCGCAGGAAACATACAGGCCAACACAAAGTACCCAAGACTTATTAAATCCTAACTCTTTTCACACAGTACAAATCGATGGAAGACATATTACCCGCATGTTGGGCATTAATTAGGAAAAGCTGCAAGACATATGTATTTTTTCAAAATCTTATTCTTATGCATTTAAATATGGAACTCACATCAGAAAAGTTTGGACTGTTGAATAATAAGGAACATGTTTTACCAGTTATAGTTATAGAACATGAAGAAGTGATTTTGAGATTTTTATCATTTTAAGAAGTTACCTTGGCGGTCTATCCCCAGTTCCAGAACCTCCAAATCCACCTCTGGAGCCGAGTCCTCCCCTGCCACCACCAAACCCCCCACGCTTGGGGCCATCACCGTCTCCATTGGTCCCTTTAGACCCAAACCCACCACCACCACCACCAAAACCTCCACGGCTAGAACTATCACCTTCATTATCCCCTCTAGAATCAAACCCTCTATTCCCACCACCAAGACCCCCGCGTTTTGAACCAAAACTGTTAGTATTCGTATTATCTCCTGATGACCCAAACCCTCCACGCTTTGGAGGACTGTCCCCTTCTGTGTTGTTCCCTGATAAACTAAACCCTCCTCTAGCCACTCCACTGTTAGACCCCCCTCTGCCACCAAAGCCTCCATGCTTGGGCTGATCATTTGATGAACCAAATCCATTTTTACTGCCAGAATCTCCACTTGGTTTGCCAAATCCTGAAGACATTCCTGCTCTGCCTGGGGCACTTAAATCGGTTTGTTTGGATGTGTTCAATACACCACGTCCAAACCCACTACAAAATAAAACATGTACACTACATAGTCCCATTATAGTTTCAGTCCAACTTTAAAGTTTAAAATAAAACAAATAAAGCAAACATTTTACAGGTTTCAGTTTTGCATTTGGCTTAATACTGGTATTAAATTTGGTTAGTTGATACATTGCAATTGTATAATAAACTACAAAGGTGTTGCAAATGTGTATTGTTTTCAACTCAACCTAATTACTTTGTAGGCTTATCAGTTGATAAGAGATAAAATAGTGTATTTACTGTAGTTAGGTAGGCAAAAAGATTAACAAGTTTACATGCTTTCAATTAATGACCTATTTTGACAGATATATGACAGACATTTGTATAAACCAGTACTGGTCTAAAAATAGAGTAAGCGGAGACTTTCCAAGTAACATTGACTGAACACTCAAGTGATATATTTTTATATTTATTTTGTGTGTGCTACAGGCCTTTCCCCAGGCGCTTTAAGAACATCTGTACCACTGTGCCTTAATTTCCAAATCCATCTCATCTGGCATTGCTTAAAATCCCAAAATCAGTCTGCAGCACAGCATAATTTCAATAAACATCTAACAGTAGCTCACTCAAAATCAATAACAGCAGACAACATTTCAGCCAGGTAGTTCTCAGCACAGTAAGAGGTGTATACAGGGTGCTATTTTTAGATCTTATGAAAGCAGCTAGTGAGTTACAGTGTTGTGACCTAAGTGTCAGAGTGTTAGAGCTAAGAAATGATGAACACCATGTTGTAATTTTGGGCTTCTGTGTGTTTTGATTAATGGTGGTAGTCAACAGCAGATTAATGACTTCAAGTTCTGTTAGCTATTGAGTTGGAATAGCCTGTTTAATAAATGTTCAACCACACAAGGGTGCTTTAGAGGAACGTTGGAGACGACCACTGACATGGAAAATGTTCCCCACCGGAACAGACCACTGACATGGAAAATGTTCCCCACCGGAACAGACCACTGACATGGAAAATGTTCCCCACCAGAACATTGTTGTGTAAGTAAATTAGCATGATGTAATGTTGAGGCAATGTGTTTGAAATATAGAGTCAATCAGTCTTAGTATATAAGACAGTCTTATATCATGGAATTTTGACTTCAGAGCTACTGCATTGAATTGGCTTACAGGCAAAGTGTATATTTCTAATTTTATAATGAAATAATACCAATAGATCTAGATCTAGTCTAACTTAGGTGGAAAGACAAAATGATGCAGTAATTAAGTCTGTGGCTCTGTCACTGCAGTCTGTTTCCCAGCATGTACAGAAACATGTAACATAAAGCCTAAGTCTAGTCATCTACTTCAAAACCTTTCATTTGTTCAGTGTAATTAAATGTGTGCAGCACACAAACAATGTTTAATACTTTTTTTGCAGATCGTGACAGGGGATTCTAAACCATGAACAAGGTGAAAACTACACACAGATCATATCTCAGAATCTCTCCAACAAAGTTCTATTTGCTTTGTTAGCAGCCTCCACACAAGGACCTCTTCTCAGAAGAACAACTTTTTAGTACCAGATATTGGAAGTGAACACTATGCATTATCACATATTGATGGACATGGCACCAGCAGAAACCACGAAGAACAGCTTTCTAAATTTGTATACAGGGCTTGCACTAACATGAAATGTTTGTGTTGGATATAAGTGTTGGATAGTGGAAGACCTGAACATTTCAGACATGAAACGAAGTATAAATAAAGCTTTGTTTAAGGTCATTTCTGATAGTTTTGTGATAATATGCCAATTACTTCATTGAAAGAGGTATACATTTAGGTAAACAGAGTCATTATATATTTCCAGGGTGCATTATATATTTCCAGGTTACATTACATTTGCCACTTGTGTTTTTGTGTTTCTTTGATAAATTTTATAGTGTTTGTATTTATGATACTGTTATGTCTTGGGAAACAAGAGAAAAAACTTTTCAAAGGCTGTTTATTTTTATGTTTGTGTTAGCTCTGAAGTACTGTATAGATTTTGATTTTGTACACATAAAAAGTATTTTTAAAAATAGAACGTGTATGGGGGTATCCCCCTCCCACCCACTGGTATTTGCCCCTGTGCCTTAGCAAAATCCTGGGGAAAGGCCTGTGCTAAATATGGCTACATGTTTTTCCAAAAGCAAAAACACCCAAGGATATCAGTAAAACTGATGGATACTCCCCAGTACTCTTTGCCAAGCCATATGAATGCAATGAGAAGGGCAGAGATTGTAAAATAACTAAAAATCACTATAACTGCAATACCAAATCCGACATCAAAACTGTATGTCAGCATACCACAGAAATACAATATGAACATGCAGATGAAGTAAAATTGTAAAAATAAAATAAAATAAATTAAAGTTATGGATCACTACTGTGATACCGGTATGGTAATTTAAATTCCTAGATATTTAGTTTTCCATCAAGCATCCAGCATTTTTTCTAAATATAAAGTCGGTACCAGAAAACGGTACCATTCCCAATCCGATTTTCTGGCCATTTTTCCCAATTCGAAGTTAAAAATTGCCAAATGTAAGAAAAAAAATCCAAAAAGACCCTGAAAAGATCGACGATGTTCCTGTATTTTACTTTTGTTTCACCCAAGCGTAAACATCCAAGCACACCTGCTGAGCCTTCCCCAGGCCGTTTTAGCGCCCCCCCTACCCGGGTGCATAAATTTTAACTTAAACATATCCTGGGCACTTAGTGTTGCGCTTATAAACCTCGCCCGGGGCACATGTATTTTATCAATTAACAAGATATGTTTGTAAAACATGCATGCCCCCCGACTGGCAGCCAAGTTGTGAATATGTGGAATTGTTAAAAAAAATAAATTAATATGCAATCCCAAGCGAGGTCTCAATATATGGTATCAATGTATGAAGTTTTATTAAAATATCTCGATGTGTTCTCAAGTTATTGAGCAGAAACCGTTTTTCTTTTTTAGTAATGGTGACCTTGACCCCATCCACCCCATATTAAATCCGAACAGAGGTCTCAATATAAGGTATCTATGTATGAAGTTCCATTAAAATATCTCGATGCGTTCTCAAGTTATTGAGCGGAAACCGTTTTTCTATTTTTAGCAGCGGTGACCTTGACCCCACCCACCCCATATGCAATTCCAAGCGAGGTCTCGATATAAGGTATCGATGTATAAAGTTTCATTAAAATATCTCGATGCGTTCTAAAGTTATTGAGTAGAAACGGTTTTTCTATTTTCAGCAACGGTGACCTTGACCTTTGACCTGTTGACCTCAAAATGAATAGGTGTCTTCCTTTCCTCCCAAGTAAGCAGCATACCAACTTAAATGACCGACCATCCGACCGACCGACGGACAGGTGCAAAGCAATATACCCCCACTTCTTTGAAGGGGGGCATAATTAGCTGCGTTGACTGCAGCAGACCGACAATTCCTGCTGTGAAAGCTAATCTCTTACGTCACAATGGCCATTTTTCACTTGAGAAACATGTACAACCACTCTATAAAGTCAGTGAATGATCAAAGCGAGCGTCACTTCGCCAAAAATTTTAACAATTTACAGTTAAGCCGCAATCAATCACCCTGGAGCACCGCCCTGTAGACGGAGTTTCAACATGCAGTAAAATCGATATGAGCCAATAGAAAAGCTCAGTTCATCTTTGCTTTGGAATGACGTTATGACCAACCAATCGGCGCAGATGGCATGTATCCAAACACAAGTAACCTTATACGAGCGTCAAGCGTATTATACGCCTAAAAAGTAAATGAGCTTTCGTATTTTATAATATGCACATTTATTTAATAAATTTCATAACTTTAAAAAATATGCTGCGAAAAATCAGTCTCAAATACGCTAATATGAAATTGTAATTGGAAAAGCCTATCCAGTTTTACTGCTCAGTGTTGTAGTTTCGTAAACACAAGCAGTCTTGTTTATATACATGTATGCCATGTAAAACCCGTGTTTTTTGCAAGAGAGCGAAATGTCTGCTGACAACCACGACATCACGTTCCACGCATGGAAAGCGTGCGTGTACCGACCATGTGCTTTCTAAATACAGGTCTTTAACATTTGACCCGCATAGGCACAACATGCACGGGGAAATTCTCCCGCCGTTTTTGCAAGAACAAAGCATGTATAATATACATGTATTTTAATCATGATTCTTACTTAATCATGAGTCTTACAATGCTTTTAAAAGGCTAGAGGTATACCGTTTAAACAGTGATGTTTCGTTTATTTCATTTCGTTTAAACGTTCACAAAAAAATTGAAAATGTGTTAGCCTTAATTTTAAGAGCTAAAACGCACCAGATAACGTCATAATTTTATGACACGTGTCGCCAAAAAAAAATTTGACGTAGGGACCGGAGCGCCTGAAAAGAATCCTGGGTTACTGTTAACAGCAAGGGGAAGTAACTTACTGTTTTTACATCTTTTATGACATTTTTTAATGAAAGTGATAAAATTTCCCAATTGGCTGAAAACGACGCTAATTTTCCCAATTTGACCGGTACAGGTACCATTCCTAAAGTGGTGAGGAAAAACGCTGAGCATCATTGAATTTCATATAGCAGTTCCTGAGAAATAGATATGACACAATGACGTCTTCAAAGTCCCGTAACTCCAAGAACAAGAGCTGTCAGAGGACAGCGCGCGCGACTATTCAAAGTATTTCAGTTGATTTTGGATAGTGAAAGGGGCATAAATTTGTTGAAATACAATATTTTTAAGTGAAGCCTTGTATAGTTTCTAAATTTTTGGAACAAAAACTTTAACCACAAAGTCTATGTAAAAAGTGGGCTAACTCTGTCAACATACAAAACAGAGTTATGGGTAATGTTGCCTTTGATACTAAAGTTGATGAATAAAGTTAGTTCCAAGTTTCAAGTGAATAACTTATGTAGTTTTGAAGTTACCAAACTTTTGAATATAAACTTTAAACAGAAAATCTAAGTGAACAGAGGGCATAACTCTGTCAAAATACAAAATAGAATTATGGGTAATTTGCCCCTTGTACTAGAGTTGATGAGAAAGGTTAGTTCCAAGTCTCAAGTGAATAACTTATGTAGTTTTGAAGTCACAAAACGTTTGAATATAAACTTTAACAAGAAAATGTATGTGAAAAAGGGACATAACTCTATCAAAATATAAAATAGAGTTATGGGGAATGTCCACCCTGATACTGGAGTTGATGACAAAGGTATATTCCAAGTTTCAAGTGAATAGCTTTTGTAGATTGAAGTTAACAAACTTTTGAATATTAACTTTAACCAGAAAATCTATGTGAAAAAGGGGCATAACTCTGTCAAATATAAAACAGGGTTATGGGAAATGTTGCCCTTGATACTGAAGTTGATGACAAAGGTTAGTAACAAGTTTCAAGTGAATATCTTATGTAGTTTTGAAGTTACAAAACTTATGAATATAAACTTCAACCAGAAAATCTAAGTGAAAAAGGGGCATAAATCTGTCAAAATACAAAACAGAGTTATAGGTAATGTTGCCCCTGACACTGGAGTTGATGACAAAGGTAAGTTCCAAGTTTAAAGTGAATATCTTATGTAGTTTTGAAGTTTACAAAACTTTTGAATATAAACTTTAACCAGAAAATCTAAGTGAAATGGGCATAAATCTGTCAAAATACAAAACAAAGTTATACGGAATGTTGCCCCTGACACCGGAGTTGATGAAAAAGGTTAGTTCCAAGTTTCAAGTGAATAACTTATGTAGTTTTGAAGTTACAAAACTTTTGAATATAAACTTTAACCAGAAAATCTAAGTGAAAAAGGGGCATAACTCTGTCAAAATACAAAACAAAGTTATACGGAATGTTGCCCTTGATACTGGAGTTGATGACAAAGGTTATTTACAAGTTTCAAATGAATAACTTATGTAGTTTTGAAGTTACAAAACTTTTGAACATAAACTGTAACCAGAAAATCTATGTGAAAAAGGGGCATAACTCTGTCACGCTCACCTAAGAACTGGAACAGATGAAGACCATACTGTTGTGACAGGTTTGAAAATTAAGGTATCTGAACAATACACAGTGGGGGCAGGATCAATTTTGATTTAAAACATCGGTAAGTGCAATGGGCTAACTGAAGTATGGAAGTATGAGTTGGGTAGTGGATGTGCATTTTTTTGCTAATGGTTCTCAAATCATTGACAATTCTGGAAAATGCACAAACAGTAGATTTGATGTCTTTTCTGCAAACAGTTTTGGAAAACTAGTTGCAATGCGATAATTGCGACGGCTGTGCTATAAGGTAAAGTTTTGCTTTTTCTTTGATAATTTTCTTTCCAATGATGATAAATGATGTTAATGACTCAATCCCAGTTACCCTGGACAATTCGTGTCGCCGGAATTTGATGAACGGCGGTAGAAAACTGCATTGTTCTATGACAATAAAATAATCGTATTATTGTAAAGTGATGCAATTTTCATTATTTTCAAGCACTATTTTTTGCCCTCTAACCGTAATGGATGTGAAAATTGTGTTGTATGATGGCAGGCATATCAAAAACTGGGTGTCGCCGGAACCGAATAAATAAATAAAACGAGTTGTTAGATCTCATAAACACATTCATGGGTCATCTTCAGATCGTTATAACAATATAAGTAATCACCGTGATACATTTCAGTATAAGTTTCCGAGTATAAAACGATTGTCTGCAACATTTTTGCTTTGGATATAACATGTCGCCAATTTCAATAAATTTACGGGACAAATGTTTTATAACCAAAATATTTAGTTTAAACTTACTCAGGGTACGAAAATATTCATGAAATCTATCCGTCCTATTTACACAAGTTGTTAAAAAAACATTTTATTGAAGCCCTTCAGATGAAACTAATAAATGACATATGTCAAAATAGGAAATCGAAGCGTAATTTTAACCCGGTAACGTACGGGACGTTTTCTAGTTGTGGTTTTGAAGACTAAATATCGCGTTTAGAAGCAAACATTTGCTTTCAGAACATTTCCAGATAATTATAAAAACCATTAAATGAAGAAATTTTACTGAAGTAGGATAGCGTAAATTTCCGAAACAGAATGAAGCCGGAAGAAAACATTGGTCGTAACGTACGAGACATAACGTACGGGGCATGTAGATGTTAGAAATGAGCACAATCGGTTATTTTGTTTCCTATAAATTATCACTTTAGGTTAAATTCATCTCTGGCAACTTACCCGGATGAAAACAAAAGTTAAAGCCCGCCGTTGAAGTAATATTTTCAACGTATAACCACGTGGGCAAAATAAAATTAAATATTGATCATCAGAAAGGTAAGCATCGGTTGGTTTATTATATGTTTGTGCGTAATTTATGTGTTTTTTTTAAGCAGGTTTATAATGCATTTAAAAAGGAGTATTTTAAATGCTTTTTCTTGTTTCGCAAAATTAAATGCTTTAGTCATAAAGGCATGTCCCGTATGTTATTCGAAAATGTCCCGTATGTTATATTATAAACTTGCAAGATTCATTTGCGAAGAATGAGCAAATTAATAAATTAGATACGCTTTAATTATACGTTATTTGTGAACAGGGGGTTTATTTCACTGAATTGAAGCAACAAACACTTATATGTACATTAACACAAGAATAATACGCTCTAAAGTGTTTGGCCTGTTTACTAAATATTCTGAGTTGCATATATAAAATATTTTGATTGCAAATATGTCTCCATGAAAAAAGCATAATATTATAATGTTGATGAAATATTTTTATCAATGATATATTAAACGCAACCTGTAAATCAGCAAAGCATTAAAGACAAGTATAGTTATAGAGACACCATTCTAATATGCGTCCCGTATGTTATGCGTCCCGTATGTTATTGAAAGAAACAAAGTTGTTAACACAGATTTTCACAAACAATTACTTTTAATTAACCATAAATTAAGCAGGTTTGCTTTGTTTTAATACACACATAACATATTATGCAGCATGGCGAAATCAAAGTCACAGCGCATGCGCGAATATCGACAGAGAAAGAAAGAACAGCTCGGAGACAGATGGCTGAAGGCTGAAAGAGAACGAGTGAGGGAATACTTTGTTCCTATATCCGATTTGGACGATGAAACTCAACAAAGGAAGAGAGAACTCAACAAAATAAGACAGGCCAAATTCAGAAATAAGCGAAAACGGCAGAACCAAGAGCAGGAGGCAAGTATTGATTGGAAAAGAGTGAAGCTTCAGAATGGCAAAGAGAAACAACGTGTAGTTGAAGTTCAGAAACCCAAAGTTGTGTTTGTTAAAATGATGTTGGAAACCTTTCAAGAGTTTGAGGGCCATATACAGAGAGTGAAGAGTCAGTACAGCGCAGTCAGTAAAATGAAAGAAAATCTACCAAAGGAGCAGGTATTAATCCAGATGATTTTTCAGAAAACTATAGTTGCAATACTCTTGAAGAAATCCAATCAGCGTATTGGAACAGTAGCATGGTTACACTTCATCCCGCCGTTATTTACTACCGAGGGGAGTCTGAAGAATTAAAACATGTAAGCTATGTACATGTATCCGAAGTTCTAAATCACAATGCTACAATGGTGATATGCATCATAAACAGTCTGATGAAAATAGTTAAGACACTTCTTCCAAACCTGAAGGCTGTTCATTTTTGGACAGACTCGCCATCATCTCAATACAGGAACAAGACCATATTCGACCTAGTGAGCAGATTTCCTGTTGAATACGGAATACACGCATCGTGGCATTACTTTGAAAGTGGCCATGGAAAAGGCCCCTGTGATGGAATTGGGGGGACAACAAAACGAAATGCCGACAATGCAGTGAAACAGGGGAAAGCTCTGATACAAGACGCTACAGATTTTTATTCATGGGCAACACAGAACCAACAAGGAATTCGCTATGAACTTGTATCAGAAGAGGATTACAACATAACTAAAATAAATGTTGACAAACGAAACAGCCAAATAAAACCAGTAAAAGGATCTATGAAAGTACATGCAGTTGTGGGGGCTGAAGATGGAAAGATAGCAGTAAGAAATACTTCCTGTGCGTGCAATGATTGCTTCAATGGATCCTTCAATCTTAAGTCGGCGTGTTTATGGGAAGAGCGCACACTTGATGTCAAAGGAGACAAACCACAAGAAGGTAGAAAATTCAATGGATCGGAAAGGATCGAAGATCAGGCATGTGAAATAGTTAACACCAACAGTGAAGCAAAAGAATGCACATCGATAGGTGCTATAGTACGTAGTACGCAAAGCAGACAAAACAAAGACGGTCGAAATTCTAATGAATCTGAAACGATGGAAGATCAAGCCAATGAAACAGTAACAGCAACAGCCGAGAATGTGGCAACAGAAAGTACAGCAACTGATCAGTTATCTGAAGATAGCAAGGGCAGCAGACACAAGGAAATTGGTTTAAATCAACTTGTTGTTGCCATGTATGGTACAAAGTGCTACATCGGAAAGGTAATTGAGGTCTGCGATGAAGACAAAACAACACACATTTCGTTTATGACTGAGTGCGGAAAAAGCAAGGGGACATACAAATGGCCAGTAGCCGAAGATAAAGTCTGGGTGAAGACAGCTGATATCGTTCGATTGATCGAACATCCAGTCCCAACAAGCAAATCAGGACGAATGTTTACGTTCGATGACGAAATACTTCAGATGATTTCGAAATAACTGACGTATGATACGAGTGTTATACAAGTATAACTTACGGGACAGTGCGTCACGAATTTATTTGTGACGTATAGTTTTAGTGTTCAAAATAGTGTGTTTCATAAAAAGCTTTAACACATAAAAATTGATTAAATATATCTTGTATGTCAAGGAAATAAATTCCAGAGAATAACGATATAGATTTGTATTTTCTTTTAATATCATAATCGTCAAGGCAACGATATTATATAAACTAGTTTTGGTCAATTAAAACTAACGTTCAAAAGACAATGATCGCAGTTTTATTCTTTAGAGAAATGTGTTTTAGCCATGTTTTATTGTGAGTTTTAGTACTGATGCGAGTACTGATAATTACTATGATAGTTTGTAACATACGGGACATGACGTTGTCATTTACGGGACATTTACATTTTGTAAAACCGCTTCTCTTATTTATGACTTTCATTGGTATTTTGTAAATCTTTTTTTCTTTAATAGTTCAATATTGTTAATTGAAACTGTTACACTCGTTTGAACTGTTCGTGGCTTCTTTAATTTGAAACGGAAATTACCGTTTTTTAAAAAATAAAAAATCTTTTTGATTTTCTGTTTGTTTGATTTTATTTTATTGCTACATTGCTTAAGAATTGATAGCTAAACCATGTTTTTCTATTGCAGGTATATCCTAATTTTGATTTAAAATATGTTTTGTTTAACAATTAGTTCAATTACGTCCATCCTTTGAGCATATTAACTTGTAGACCCTTACTAATTAATATGGCTGCTTTTTTATTCAAGGTTCAACAAGCGATGCTGTTTTTGAAAAAATGTGAAATCTTAAGTGGTGAAGTTTTGAAATTAGGTTTCCAACACCTGTCATGACAAAATAAATCCCATACCATATCATTTTAGTGAGATAAAAAAAATTGTGTTTTGGATATGCCAATTGTCCAGGTTAACTGGGATTGAGTCTAATGCAGGCTCTGAAGACATAGAAGTTGGAAATCAAATTTTATCAATCAATTTTTATGGTCATGTGCAAATTGTGTGAGTTTGGTCAACACTGAATCAAAAATCGTGTGTGCAAGCCAATCATTGATAACTTGTTGATGTTTTTTTCCAAACACAAGGGGCATTAACTCTGGTGTTTCTGGCCGGATCATGCTTATATTCTACTTCACATTGAGAATGACCTCTAGCCCAACAGGTCATAAATTTGATAAGACAGGGCTCAGCACTTCCCAGTAATTAAGGCTTATCAGCCAAAGGATGTTAAACAGTAATTAAGGCTTATCAGTCAAAGGATGTTAAACAATGTACAAAGAAATCAAAGTGTTGTATTCCATTAGAGATAGGACTGACTTGCTCTGGCTGTAAGGAAATTCAGGGTAATCTAGGGTATCCATGCTATTGTAGTCAACTCTAGAAAAATGTATTGTTCATTAATTATGAGACAGATTCTGGGGAAAATTCATGGGCCAGCACAAAAACACAATGGATCAGTATGTTTTCACTGGTCACATCTTTAAATTTTGGCTATCTTTCAATGTAGGGCTGCTAGTATTGATAATCCTGCCACAAACTTTCCAAGCAACCTTTCGGAGTTAAGACTTGGAAATGTGTGCCCTACAAGTATAATTGAAAATCCTACAATATCCTTCTTTAGAAAACATAACCTACTCATTGAATGAAAGTGGACATGTTTGAAATCGACTGCAAACAAAATGTTTTTGTTTTAACAAAGAGAACTGTTCACTACAGAGTAAATGCTATTAATTAATACTGGTCTGATTTGATCATTTATAAGTTTTAGATTTAATCATCAGCAGTAAACATTAATGCACATGCTCTCACTGTGATAAATAATCAATCCCCAAATCATGTTATCTCATCAAACTGTAACATGTACATGTGCAAGTGTTTGGGGTATTGGAGAATGAGTGAACACTGTATCATGAGAGGACTTTACTAATAACACCACACACACACATCAGACTAGTGAGGCAGAAAGCCAGTTCTGCTGTGGGGTTTTACATACATGTAGCTGAAATTAAAGTTCATATTTCAAACAAATGTCACAGTGATTTCTAACAAATGTCACAGTGATTTCAATTGATGCAGAATCCTGCTTTTTGATACATGCAAATTGCAGTTTATTCAGTAATTATTTTACGTAGCCCGACAGACGTGTGCTTGGAATTTTAGGTAGCCCGACTGAAATTTTCGGTAGCACCTGGGCTCCGGGCTATGGATTTGCCAGACACTGAATAAAATCCATTATAAACACAAGGCATTAATAATGAAAACTGTTAAAACTACAAGTGAACAGTGTGACGTCATCAAAATTAGCCGGTCATCAAAAATCAACACCCAATGCAACGGTGTCGGTTAATTCGACTTAAAACGGGTTCGATGCGTCTGAAGAAATGCTGCTGTCGCTTAGCAGTTCGCTGAAAAGCGTTTTTC
Organism: Congeria kusceri; assembly: GCA_027627225.1. Taxonomy (NCBI): domain Eukaryota; kingdom Metazoa; phylum Mollusca; class Bivalvia; order Myida; family Dreissenidae; genus Congeria; species Congeria kusceri. Next base: position 71,633,943 of record CM051032.1, on the reverse strand, counting down.
ACGCTTAGCACGTGGACCGCATGTACAATTATTGATTGATACTGCTGTATCTGAACTGCTCAAGCGCTGCCGATAGAGAGTTAATGAATTTGTGTTACAGAGAAAAAAATTTGTTATAAATATGCCGAATTATTTGCTTGTAAATTGTGTGCGCCCGCGGACCTGCTTACGAAAATTTGGTGGGGACAAATCATCTATTTTTGCACCTATGGCGTAAAGCCACATCCACGGCAGAACACTGATCTAACAAGTCACATAGCGAGATTCGCAAATCCCATCTAAATCATTTAAGAGAGATTGGCGAGGTCTTATTGTGAAAACATGCTTACCCCTGGACAATGCAAGTATGTATAAAAACAATAAAGATGTCAGATGTAAAAAAGAACCTAACAGTGACAGTAAAATGTGGTTAAAATGAAATTTAAATAGCATACACTGAAGATGAACAATGTGTATGGGAGGATAATTACACTTGTTTTTGCAGGGGGGGGGGGGAACAGCCTAATCTCAGAGGAAAAATATGCATATCAAGAGTCCTGGTACATCATACATCAGGCCTTTTTCTACTGCTCTCACGGGTCCGATAGTTGGACCCGTTCCCAATGCCAAATATGCATAATTTTTCCCAAATCTGACCCAAAAATTCCAACTGTAAAAAATCTGTATTTTTATCGAAAATGAAAGTGATAATATGATTTTTCTATACTTTACAGCCGACTTTTTCACACTGACTTTACATTTGGATATCCTCTAATTTGATCGTTGACATTGTTTACAAAGGGAGAACACTCTAATAGCATTGTAACAAGAGCTGTCGGAGGACAGCGTGCTAAACTTTTCTTGTGCTTGGGGTCCGAGTTACTGGCATTTTTTTTTCTAACACAAGAAACATGGGAATTCCACGAAAACCAAATTTTCAAACGAAATGGATTAAAATCAGCAAATCAATAAAATTTTAAGTAATGGTAAACTTGACCTTTACCTCACCCACCCCATATGCAATCCCAAGCGAGGTCTCAATATAAGGTATCTATGTTTTAAGTTTTATTAAAATATCTCAATGCGTTCTTAAGTTATTGAGTGGAAACCATTTTTCTCTTTTTAGTAACTGTGACCTTGACCCCGCCCAACCCATATGCAATCCCACCCGAGGTCTCGATATAAGGTATCTATGTATTAAGTTTCATTAAAATATCTCAATGTGTTCTCAAGTTATTGAGCGGAAACCATTTTTCAATTTTTATAAACAGTGACCTTGACCCCACGCACCCCACCCCATATGCAATCCCAGGCGAGGTCTCGATATAAGGAATCTATGCATAAAGTTTCATTAAAATATCTCAATGCGTTCTCAAGTTATTGAGCGGAAACCGTTTTTCTATTTTATTAACAGTGACCTTGACCCTATATGCCATCGCAAGTGAGGTCTCGATATAAGGTATGTATGTGTTAAGTTTCATTAAAATGTCTCAATGCGTTCAAGTTATTAAGCGGAAACCGTTTGTCTATTTGTAGTAACAGTGACCTTGACCCCACCCACCCCATATGCAATTCCAAGCGAGGTCTTGATATAAGGAATGTATGTATAAAGTTTCATACAAATATCTCAATGCGTTTTTAAGTTATTGAGCGGAAACCGTTTTTCTATTTTTAGTAACAGTGACCTTGACCCGGGGCTCGCACTGGCTCCAATTTTTCTTGAGCCAATTTTTCAATCGACTCGCGTCATCGTTTCGTATGTTATTGTCATGGAACATACAATCTTAGTGTTTTAAATGTTATACATTTTACTGTGCTGTATTTTAATGCCCTTTAGGTATTTACAAAGCACTTGCAATTGTTAAGTTATAAATATAATATCACTCTTAGTGACTCTTAGTAATAAAACAATGTTGTTATTGTTTCTTGCAGTAACTTGGAAAATTATGTTTTTCAGTCAACATAGACTTTAATAATATCTACAAGCACTTAACAAAATATATCCATAAATTAAAATTATTCAATTACAATTAACATAATCAATTGTTGCCCTCTGGTAAATACAAGTATGTAAATAAATAAAAGCTGAAGTTTAGAGCAAATATGCACTTAATAGATGTGTCAGATTTACAAAATAGCCATGCCAAAAACAACTTAATAATATTTAGAACTCACCAACATACAGCTGGTCAAATCTGTCCGAAATGTAAACAACTGGATAACCAGTCCATTTTTACAAATTCCAGACATCCATTTTCACACTCCATTTATCAACAAGATAATCCTTTCATTAACTGCTGTGTCTGCTGATCTTACAAGAGCTTGCTAGCAATCATCCTTAATTAGACCATGAATGCTGACAAACAGCTCATTGTGTTTTCACAGGTTTTATAAATTGTCCAGTGGTAACACATATGGCAGATGTGTTAGACTGGTTATTGGAATTTAACGGATTGTGTCATAAATTATGTGCTCTATACATAAACCAGTCAGTAGAAAGTACCAAATTAACGTCCAAATCAGTACAATTTGCTTGTTGTCATATCGAGAAAAGACGAAGTCAGGGTTTATTGGCATTTGAGCCAATATGACATTTTCTTGACCCAATTTCTCAATATTTTCGCTAATGGCTCAATTAGCGAATGCCAGCGTGAGCCCTGTGGACCCTACCCTTCCCATATGCAATCCCAAGCAGTCTTGATATGAGGTATATATGTATTAAGTTTCAATAAAATATCACAATGCGTGTTCAAATTATTGAGCGGAAACCATTTTTCTATTTTAAGTAACAGTGACCTTGACCCCACCAACCCCATATGCAATCCCAAGTGAGGTCTTGATATAAGGTACCTATGTATTACGAATTATTAATATATCTAAATATGTTCTCAACTTATTGAGCGGAAACTGTTTTTCTATTTTTAGTAACAGTGACCTTGACCCCACCCACCCCATATGCAATGCCAAGCGAGGTCTCGCTATAACAGTCTTCGTCGTAACTGGGTTGCCCGATGCCCGGGACAAGTAGCTTTGATTTCGGGCCAGCAGAAAACGCCAAATGCTTGCCCAATTGGGCAAGTGTTTTCATCGGCTTTATATATTGTGTAGACAAAGAAAATTCATTCAAAATTGCATTTTAGGGGTTTTTTCTCAAAAAAAAAAAAAAACTTACAAAACCCCTTGTATTATTGGATTCTAGTATTTACACATAAACGTATGACGTCATCATGCTGTGTGGTTTTCATTATTGTGTAGACGTTTATTGAAATATAAAGACAATTGATCGCAGTCGACTAATCGCTTCTTTGTTAAAAGCTTAATAAGAAGACTACTTTAGTTGAAGGGGCAATTTTGGAGTACGTGCCAGTTTGTCTGAAATTGAAGTTTGCATATATTTGCATTGTTTGCGGTAATTAACAAATATATAAATAAGTAATGTAGCTCTATTTTGAATTGTAAAATTTAAACAAGAGGGCAATTATGACTCAAAGTGCTCACCTGATAACTGGCACAGATGAAGACTGTTGTGACAGGTTTGAAAATAAGTTATCTGAACAATACGCATGTTTCCGCACAGTCTTCGTCGTAACTGGGTTGCCCGATGCCTGGGACAAGTAGATTTGATTTTGGGCTAGCAGAAAATGACGGAAGCTTGCCCGATCGGGCAAGTGTTTTCAGAGGCTTTATATATTATGTGGAAACAGAAATGCATTAAAAATAACATTCAAGATTGTTTCTTCGAAGAAAACATTTATAACACCCGTTGTTTTATTGGCACATAAAGTATTTACACATAAACATATGACGTCATCATGCTGTGCGGTCTTCATTGTTGTGTAGACGCTTATTGAAATATATAGACAACTGATCGTAGTCGAATAAACGCTTCTCCGTTCAAAAGTTTAAGATGAAGACTACCTTAGTTGAGTTGGAGTACATGCTAGTTTGGCTGAAATTGAAGTGTACACATACTTGCATTGTTTGCAGTAATTAACAAATATATAAATAGTATTTTATTTTGAATATGAAATTAATTGCACAAGTTCATGTTGTTTGAAAGTAAGACTGCATTTAAATACTTTTCTTTGGTAGGAACTATTTTGGAACTACTTTCGTCAAATGTAGCTTGCAGTTTAATAACAGTGAAATAGCGGGTTGCTTCTCCCTGCTCCTTGTTTAGTTTCGCTCTGCTGCCCCTCTGCGTTGGTTCACAGAGAAATGTTGAATATATATCTTTTGAAATACAACATATTTGTGCAAATAGGATTATCCAATAAATATACTTTGTATCAAAACCTTAATTAGAAGCATTTAAGTGAGTTATCAAGTTATTAGAGAATATCAACAAATTGGTCCAGCTGTCCACCCCTCTCCTTTTGAGCAGAGCCACATACCTTTTGGACATTAGATATTTCCTTGTTTATCTTTTAAATCACATTTGACACATCACATACAAAATATGATGAACCTTATGCATTTCCCGTTTTGAGGGAGAACAACAAAAACAAGATGAGCAACATCACTATGGAAATAAAATATGAATAAATAAAATTACAGAACACGTCATTTTCTTATATTGCTCTAAAGTAGCATTTGAAGTTCGGACAAGTTAAACAGATTTTGGGCAAGTGGTTTTGCAAACAAGCTTGCCCGAACTGGTAAGTGCTTTGAAAAAATTAGGGTGAAGACTGTTTCCACAAAGGGGGACAGGATCGGTTTGATTTAAACAGACTGTCAACCAAGTTAGCAAGAAAATATAGGAACAATATAGGAATGATTTCACCAAAAATATAGACTTTTGGTGGATGTTTTTTTTTTCAAGAAAATATAGGAAATTTATAGTTAAAATACTTCATTATAAGGATGAGATGGGATCATAATTTAGTCTGACAAGCCATACAGTTTGTGTGTTTAATGAAGAAAACATTTGCTAAACATATTCATTGTAATCAATTTGCAACTGAGACATGCATGCTATGGCCTAAAAATAATTAGAGTATTTAAGTTTGATTTGAGCGAAGCGAGCAAGAAAAAAATCGAATCATAGGTTCACGATATACTGTTCACAGACCAATTTCAGACGCCAGAATGACCAAATTAACAAAAATATAGGAACGATTGTTAAAATATAGGGAAATATAGGTTTTCAAAATATAGGATTTCTTTCCAAATTATAGGAAAATACAGGAATTGGTTAACAGCCTGTTTCAAACATCGGTTAGTGCAATGCGCTAACTAAAATACGAATTGGGTAGTGGATGTGCGGTGCTTTTGCTTATGGTTCTCATGAGTAATATATATTTTTTCATAAACAAAGGGCAATAACTCTGGTGTATGAAACATGATCTGGCCCATTTTTTGTGTCTGCTGAGAGCTGATGGTCATACACAAACTGTGAAAGTTTGGTTAAGATTGGATAAAAAGTGAAGTCTCTATTATGAGAACGAAACAAATTGTTGACGGCACACGGACGATAGGCGACATAGGATGGACGACACTGGAGAGGTCCCCTATACCAATAGCTTACCCAGCACTTCGTACTCAGGTGAGCTAAAAACATGTTGCTTTGAAAGACTGTTCAAGACTTTAAATGAAGACTGAAGGAACGAAACTTAAAATAATGACCACTTCCAATCTTTAATTAGCATCCCCAGCAAAATCCAATAATCCATTCACTGATATTGATTTTCTGACGGTCGTATATTTCATCGGATGAATTAGGTGCCTTGCACTTAACATATTATAATGAATCATATATCAGATTAATCACAATAAAATTCTGTTTAATATGGTTTTTATTTCATGAAAATCCATAAAAGATAAGTGTTGTTTATCATTGTTTAATTATTGAACAATGGGGATTATCGACGATTTCACACCTCCGCTATTGAGTCCATCAACACGGACACGGTTTGGTGACGGTGGGTATTTTCCACAGGTTATGCGGTGATGTAAATCTATTTGAATATTTATGAAGTTAAATTAACCAATCAGAGGAGGGATTTCCCTTCATGGTGATACAACTTCCGTTAAAATCGGACTGTAAACAAGCGTGTTACAAATGACCAAAGTCTACATGAATTTGTCGGATCCTGAATCGGTATGTTAATACGACAGTTATAGCATTTAAAAATACACTTTCTAAGCTTTAATTTGATATATATTACGATTAAATCGGTTTATGTTTACCCGACCGCATTTGCGTTCAAAGTTCAGGAAAAAGCCAAAATATATTCTGGCGATGCAATGACCGCCATCTTGAATTTCTGTCGATTAGCAAAAAACTAACTATATATTCTGTAAATAAGCCTCAATAAGCACAAGAAAAACGCTTAAGTATGTGTAATTAAAAATATATTTGTCCATTTTGCTGGTATATGTTACTAAGAGGTTTTTGTTTTTTAAATAAATACGTGAAAAACTTAAAATGCTTGTAAATAATTGTACATATAGTTTCGGATAGGCAGATTTCGGTCATCGTTTTATAAAACACATTATCTACTCCTACACTAGCGCATTGTTATTGTTATGAACGAAATATACAAATTAAATAATTCAGAATATTGTTAATATTGTTTTGATTTTATGAAGTCGACAAACTTGTAAAGTGTATGTGTAAAGAATGTCATTTGTTTAGGATATTGGTTGTATTATGTTGTATTGAAGTCATGTTTCGAGAATAGGAATCATGACAACAGTAAACAAATAACCAATACTTGTGTAAATAATAGTAAGTTTAACAAATTTATTGAATAGGTTTATTTTATTTTCTAAAATTATTTGATTTCTTTTTTCTTTACATTGTTTTATTTCTTCCTGTATCTTTATTATTTGTCAGGTGAATTATTATTCCCTGTAAAGTGCAACGTGCCAGTCTGACTCCGACAGGATGAATTCAGGATGCATCGGATCATCTTAACGTCCCAGGCCCGCCAACAGAGAAGCACATGTTCCAAGAAAATCCAACCGAAGAGGCTGTTACAAATTCTCCACAAAAGGGGGAAGTGAATTCCCTTGCTCAACAATTGACAGACAGTCCTAGAGCAGTTGACAGTGAACAAAGTATCTCCATTATGCCATTGATGTGTGTATATGTAATAAAAGTATTATGTTGTACAACATGTTTGTTTAGTGTCTTTGAAATGTTTAACAAGTTCACTAAGATTTATGAATTTTAATCACCAAGAAAGCAATTGAAGAGTGACATTACAATTTTATGGCATGTAAATGCAACGTAACTTAACATTTTTATTGAAAAAAAACTATAGAGGACACACTTTGTATGGGAAAAAAATGTTTGCACTTGCAGATACACCAAAATGGACCTTAGAAATGAAAAGAGCATGTAAATTTACATATGGTTACCAATTTTCATGAAGATATTTCAATAAATAATAAAAATATAAGGATTTATAATATAATATCAGCGGCGTCGGTGCCACAAATTTCTGAGAAATCAGTCTTCTACAGAATAAAACCTGCCAAAAAAGTGGCAAAATTTTGCGAAAATTTCACAACTTCAAAACCTCATAACTTTGGAAGTAATAGAGGTATTTGAATAATTCAAAGTGTTTTGAGTTTGTTTTCACTTGCACTTTAATGTGATAATAATTTAATTAATACATCTGGAATAAAAAAAATTACCTGGGGATGCTACTTTCATACTTGTAATAATCCTCTCTAAGAAAGAAATAGACGGTGAATGTACAAATGCTGGCACAGAATCAAGTTGAAAGCTATTTTATAACACCAATGACATGTAGTAGTGATGTCAATAAGTTCACAACTGCCATAATAAAGCAGCTTCATTTATACTGAAATATAAAGATCCTGTAAAGTGAACACTAACTTGGAGAAAGCTTTTTAAGGTAAGTAAATTGCACACCACGCCAAACACATTAGAAGAAGAAATGAAAAAAGTATATGGCTATGTATGAATGTAAAATTATCCTGGGTATCAATGTATGCAATAGTGACAAATGTTTAGGACATCCAGCAATATTGCAGTCCTTTCTGGTCAACTGTTCACAAGAAATCTTAGCTGCTATTGTGACACTTGCGTAAATGGTCAAATTTAGGATATGATGATATTGATATTATAAGCAAGAGAAAGCAATGAATTATTATTATTATACTTTAGACAGACAACATTAAATCAAAAAGCAACCTCAAACCAAAACCAAACAAAGAGGGCCCTGAGGGCCCTAGGACGCTCACATGAGACCTTGTAACCCAACTGGAATTTGCATCCCCGAGGCGTGGCTTATTTTTATCCCAGGGGCATAAGTTGAACAACCTTGAACAAACCTCTGGGCCTTGCGATTTCAGGTAAAGATTTTTAAAGTCATTTTGCTATTTAAGTCTATATAAACCATGTGACCCCTCGGGGGGTGGCCAGATTTGAACCCCAGGGGAATAATTTGAACAATCTTTGAAGAGGACCATGATGCCATGTTACGTACCAAATATAGGAAAGCTGCGGGCCTTGCCGTTTCAAAGGAGAATATTTTTAAAGTCATTTTGCTATTTAAGTCTATATAAACCATGTGTGACCCCCCCCCCGGGGCGTGACCAGTTTTGAACCCAGGGGCATACTTTGAACAATATTTGTAAAGGACCACTATACAATGTTACATACCAAATATGAAACCTCTAGGCCTTGCGGTTTCAGAGGAGAAGAATTGAATTTTAAAGTCATTTTGCTATTTAAGTCTATATTAACCATGTGACCCCTGGGGTGTGGTCTGTTTTGACCCATGAGGCATAATTTGAACAATCTTTGTAGAAGACCACTATAAGATGTTAAATACCAAATACGAAACCTCTGGGCCTTGTGGTTTCAGAAGAGAAGATAGACATTTTGCTATTTAAGTTTATATAAACCATGTGACCCCTGGGGCGTGGCCAGTTTTGACCCCAGGGGCATAATTTGAACAATAATCTTTGTAGAGGACCACTATACAATGTTACATACCAAATAACAAACCTCTAGATCTTTCGGTTTCTGAGGAGATTTTTAAGTCATTTTGCTCTTCAAGTCTATATAAATCATATGATCCCCGGGGCGTGGCCAGTTTTGACCCCAGGGGCATAAATTGAACAACATTTGTAGAGGACCACTATAGGATGTTACATACCAAATATGAAACCTCTGGGCCTTGCGGTTTCAGAGAAGATTTTTAAAGACATTTTGCTATTTAAGTTTATATAAACCATGTGATCCCCAGGGCGTGGCCCGTTTTGACCCCAGGGGCATAATTTGAACAATCTTTGTAAAGGACAACTTAAGGATGTTGCATACCAAATATGAATACTCAGGGCATTGCAGTTTCAGAGGAGATTTTAAAAAGTAATTTTGCTATATATTCTATATAAAACATGTGACCCCCAGGGCGTGGCCAGTTCTGACCCCATGGGCATAGTTTGAACAATCTTTGTGGAGGACCACTATAGGATGTTACATACCAAATATGAAATCTCTGGACCTTGTGGTTTCAGAGATTTTTAAAGTCATCTTGTTATATATTCTATATAAACCATGTGACCCCCAGTGCGTGGCCCGTTTTGACCCCAGGGGCATAATTTGAACAATCTTTGTAGAGGACCACTATAGGATGTTACATACCAAATATGAAACCTCTGGGCCCTGCTGTTTCAGAGATTTGTTTAAGTTTACACTTTTAATATCTATTTTTAGCTCTGGTGACCTACATATGCAGCAGACCGGAAAGATTAGAACAACTGCGAAAGAGGTTCACCCAAGGATCATTCCTGTGAAGTTTGGTGAAAATCTGCCAAGCGGTTTAGGAGATATTGTTTGAATGAAAAGTTGACAACGCACGCACGACGGACAATGGGCGATCACAAAAGCTCACCATGAGCACTTTGTGCTCAGGGGAGCTAAAAACGCATGCTGTTCAAATGTTAAACTGCATTTAAAAACTGCTTTTTAGTTGGAACTACTTTCGTCAAATGTAAACATGCATTTTAATAAGGGAAAGTCTGAGAGCGAAATATGTGATTGCTGCAACCTGCACCTTTTTATCTTCGATCTGCTGCCCTCTGGGTTGGTTAACACAGAAATGTTGAAATCTTTCGAAAAACGATTTATTTTGCAAATACTTAATCGACCTTATTTAAAAACCTTAATTAGAAGCATTTAATTGAGTTGCCAATTTATTAGATAATATCAACAAATTGAACCAGCTTTCCACACTGCTCCTTATTAGTAGAGCCATGTACCTTTTTGGACCGAGATATTTCCCTGTTTATCTTTTTAATCAGACGGTGACACATGATGCACAAAATGGTATGATAGAACCTTATGTATTTTAAGGGAGAACAACAAAAACAAGATGACACACATGTATATAGAAATAAAATATAAATAAATAAAATTACAGAAAACAACATTTTTTGATATTGCTGTAGAGTACCATTTAAAGTTAAATAGTTTGGACAAGTCAAACAGATTTCGGGCAAGTGGTTTTGCTAACAAGCTTGCCCGAACAGGCAAGTGCTTTGAAAAAATTAGCGTGAAGACTGCTATAAGGTATCTATGTTGAAGTTTCATTACAATAGCTTAATCCGTTCTCGAGTTAGAGAGCGAAAACAAAAAGTTGAGAAACTAGCTTACCAAAAAACTTGAACCTGAAAATATAGCTTATATGTAAAAATTTTAAGTGTAAAAAGGCCCATAATTTTGACAAATTTCAAACTAGAGTTATCAAAATTGGCCTATGAGTTCATTTTAATATAGGGAATAAGTGTTCTAAGTTTGAATGAAATCCCTCAAGCCATTCCCGAGAAACCAGCTTACCGAAAAACTTTACCTGTCCATATAGTTATATGTCAAAATTTTAAGTGTAAAAAGGCCCATAATTTTTACAAATTTCCAACTACAGTTATCAAAATTGGCCTATGAGTTCATTTTAATATAGGGAATAAGTGTTCTAGGTTTGAATGAAATTCCTCAAGCCATTCCTGAGAAACCAGCTTACCGAAAAACTTTACCTGTCCATATAGTTATATGTAACATTTCAAAGTGTAAAAAGGTCTATTATTTTGACAAATTCCAAACTAGAGTTACCAAACTTGGCCTATAGGTTCATTTCGATTTAAAAATGTTTTAAGTTTGAATGAAATCCCTGAAGCTATTCCTGATAAACTAGCTTACCAAAAAACTTTAACATAGCTCGGACGTCAACCGCGACGCCGGGGCGAGTAGAATAGCTTGCCTTTTCTTCTACAAGTCGAGCTAACAAAATGGGTAACACAAACAAAAACGATTTGTTTGTCCACCATCCTGATGATATTTAACATGAATTATGGGAAAATGTTTTGTTATTTACACAAGTGGATGTGTCAGTTATTTACACAAGTGGATATGTCAGTAAAAGAAAGGATTTAAATATAAGGAGGTAAAGATTTCTTTTAAAGTGATCACATATTTTCGCGACCTACATAGTGTAGGTACTACACGATGTTTATTAACACATCATTAAAACTAAATCATGTAGACTGTAGATCCCACAATTTTATTTTGGTGAAGTTGGTCATATTTTTGATGAATTTTTAGAAAGATACACAAACTTGAAGGAAACGAGACATGCATATGATTACAAACTCATCGTTGCATAGCACGGTTAGGTATTTATGACAATTTAGAGTTAAATAAAAATTATAAATGCTGTTAAATTCTTATTTATTGGTTTAAAACTGTAAATTACATCATTATACTTATGATTTAACGATAAGAATTTTACCCAATTTTGAAAATTTTACGTCGTGAATTTCCAATTTAACCAAGGTACTTTTTCCCCAAAAGGTCAGAAAAAGGCCTGTACAGAATTTTTTTCTTCACTTGATGATCTAACCCACAAAGCCTAGTATTTCAACTAATTAGAACCTTCTTTGTGCAACAGCTTTACAAACCAGAACATGAGAGCATGACAGAAGTTCATAGAAATTTGCTAGTTATGAAAAGTTATCAACATTTAAGTACCGTTTAGTCTGCCTCCAGTGTTTTTTGGGGCTAATTTGGGGACAAAATTCGGCTGCTTAAAAAGTATATATTTGATCCCTATATTTACCTTGAAATTCCCTCAGAATGTAACCTTTATTTTGAAGAAAAAAAAAATCAATCCCAGCAATTTTTCATCAAGCATAGTTTGTGCATAATCTTAGTTATAATTTGTAGCAAAACAATTCATTAATGTTTTATAACAAAGTTGAATATAAAAATGCAATAATGCTTTTCTAAAAAAAAACTTTTGTCGAAAACCTCCCCATCTGAAGGGCCCCGCCAACTTTCCCCCAAAGGTGAAAAAAACACTGGCCTCTCATGTCTCAGAAAACAATGTAACATACGGACGCAGTAAAATACTTTCGTACAAGGCTAATTTTAGGCTGAAATAGTGTCCCATTCTGCCCCAGGGTTGTCATTATCAATGGAAACAAGCGATTTTTTTCTAAATCTAAGCGATTTGGCCAGGGATCTATTGGGCCCATTTGTAATATTACCTATTGCAATGTTTAAGTTCCTGAAAAAAAATACCGATTTTCTCATGATTTTAAACGATGAATTTGATCGGCAATCGGTTAATAATGACAACCCTGCTGCCCACCTCTTTTAACTTTTAAGTATACAAATTTCCTACAAAATCCTAAATGTTTGCACTCATCAATGTGCCACAAACTTATATTAAATGTACACTGCCATATTGAAGGACATGAACACAGTTATAATATTTTCAAGTATCTCGTAAAAACAGGGCAAGACATTGCATTTGTAGTCAATCCTTAACTAATTAGTCAAACAAAGTAACTGAAATTGGACCCTTTAGAAGTTATCTACAGAACAAAACAGAAGAAAATAAAACAACACTGTACAAACCCCAGTCGTGTTGTTTGCACCTCCTGAAAGACAGAATAAACATATACATATGCTTACTGCAGAAAATATATACATTTATTACAATTGACGGGCCCATATTCACAATGCTTAGTGGCCATCTTGTGCAGTGCGTGAGAGTTCATTAATACCTGCAACCAGATCGACTGTAGAGTTATGTATTGAAAGAAATGATACAATTTGCATGAAATATTTTTAAATTTTACCAATCAGTGTTGTTTTTGTTGCCTTATTTCGTGCCAATAATGGATACCATTCACAATGCCAAAAATGTATACTTTTTTCACAATTGGAAAAGTGGATAAACAATTATGAAATATTTGAAATGTTTAATGGATGCATGATTTTTTAAATCACACTTATCATGTGTTTGTATTTTAAGTTTGATAAAATACTATAAAATCAGTTAGTTATTATTTGAATCTTAACACTAGTTTATATTTCTCTTTGGTTAAAAACAAATATTTTCAAAATTTTTGGTTTTTACGCCGTGTTTTTCACAATTTCACACAACAGGGCATATTCACAACAAATCACTGAAAAAAAACACCGCCAATCCAAAAATCTCCCCAAATGCTGAAGAAAAACTGTGAAAAAGCACCAAGTATCAAAGCAGATCCTCAATTAATTTCATCTTGAATACACACACATAGGGTGCATCATTAAAGAATGAAACCAAAATATTTATTCTTAAAGTATTCTAAAAATGTTTACTAACCGTGTCATCCATATTTTATTGTCTGAAAAAGACAAAGCAAAGTATTTAAATATAATTGAAACAAAGCAAAGATTCGCAATAAAACAATTTTTCCATTTCATTCTGGAGAATGCACTGGGCTTAACACTAAAGGGAGGATTTAAATATGTGGAGGCAAAGAATTATTTTCATATTATCAGTTCACGTAATTATTTTTGCGACCTACGTAGCGTTTGTTATACAAGTATCTATTAACACATCCTTGGTAAAACGACAGGGCTCTCATTTGACTTAATTTGGGGCCCGAATTTCCTCTAGACGTTTTAAAGAAATAAGCTTCTTGTGTAAAAACAGTATTTAAAATGGATTGTCACACTGTCATAATAAGTATAAATTTCTGCCATTCTTTCAATCTTTGCACAAATTGTGTTAACACAATTTAATGAATTACTTTAAAGTGTGTAGGAAGAAACGCTTAATTTGTTGCATGTTTTGTAAATAGGACCAGATCAGATTACAACAAAAGAACAAGCACACAAACTGAAAAGCCAAAGGCAACTGAAGTGGTGAGTCACCAAAACAGGCACATTATCATCATAGCAACGCTGTGGGACAGAATCCACACGGGCAAAAACAAACATGAAAAATCATAAAATCATTAAAAATGATGAAAAACAATATCGAACTCGTATTTATGTGCCTTAATGAGGGTCAAAATTAAGTTGAAACGTGACTATACAATTACTATACTATACTCTTACAACTGAAACGTTGTTCTTGTATACCCCGACTATAAAGTTGTCTTGACTCTTGTGTCGTGACAAAAAAATAATGAAAATTCAGAGTGGTATTTAGGTGTCTCTAAGTAGACCAATGGAAGCCAAAACATTTCAGTTATCACAGTACCTTTGTTCTGTTTGTCGTTATATCAACTTCAACGTTTTCAAAAACAAAAGTAGTGAAATAATGTAAATTTCCACCGCCAATTATATTATCAGTTGGGTTCCCGCAAAACTACGCACACACGAGACGAACACGTGACTAAGTCCAACAAAATACCACAAAGACACACATAGCAGCAAAGGTATCCGGTCGATACAGACCATGAACGATACGGACCAGATTTTCGGAATAAACAGATCACATTTTCGGTACGTACAACTGTTATATATTACATTGTCACCGCGAAATTTAAAGATATAAATGTACTTTATTTCAGATTCAGTTGTTGTTATTTCAAATTTATTTTATTAATATGTAATACGGATGTGTTGTTAATAATAATAATAAAAATGGTTTGTGGAAAATTGATTGGTATACGGCAGATCGGTACGAACAACGACTTTGAGGGGTATCATAATCGCCTAAACTGCCGGGCTCAAAAGGGAAATCTATCATTTAACTTTTGATAAGTCTGTTGTATCAAGAAGCAGTGCAAACTGATCAAAGAGAAGAAGTTGAAACGACACCAAAGCAACCAAAACCGTCTCGTACAAGGCCGAATATGGGCAGCTTGGGACCGCTAGGAAAAGAAATAAGTACAAGTGAGTTGTTGAATGAGTGTTGCAGATTGTATGAAATGGTATGAGTGTATGTGAAGCGGAATGTATTGTGCGAAGAGTATATCTATTATTCAATGTATTGACATATATGTACATAGGTATTACTAGACATCATACATGTAGTCTCTGAAATTTAAATGATTTGACATTTGTCATTTGTTTTGTAATATATTTGAAGTGTATTATAATATATATTTATTTATGCATATACGTATTCATTGACATCGTAATCCGAAATTGTTCGTTAAGTATTTTTTGTTTACTCGAAATTACAGTATTGCAGATAATATTGTACACGTTTATTACGTGAATTGAAATGTGGTATTCGACATGGCGGATTTGCTGTATATTATGTATCATTATTGTTATCAGTCAGTATGAGCTTTAACAAAATTATTTAAAAATACACGAAAGTATTTACACTCATTTGCCTTCATTGGATATATTTTACAATCGTGAAATAGTCCACAATCTAATAATAATGTAACACAAAAACGTCATTAAAATTTTTAGCAAATGCAAACAAGTATAAATATGTTGTTCTTTTATTATTTTGTTCACTTTAGTTTATATAATTATCAAATGAATTTCGCACACGGTCATGGTTCCCCCGCCAAAGTGCTGTCTAAAGTAACCACTGAAATACTCGTACAATTGAAACTTAGCCTGTTTTCAACGTTTGTTAATTAATTATATAATTTTTCAGCACTTCGCGTTCTCGATTCTTAACTGTTTATTTCACCACACACTCTTCTACTTTCTTAGTGGTTGCTATTTTATATGAAACTGGCGGAGCGACCGATAAATATTAATTTTTTCAGCACTTCGCAGGGAGGAGATCGTGACGTGAACTCTGGCCACCATCAAGAGAGGGAAAAAAAACAGTGATAAAATGGCCGACGTTTGCTACAAATTATCGATGTTTTTCCTAGGTTAGTAAACTTTGTTTATGTGCTGTTGTTGGTTTTAAAGATAAGCTCATATGCATGGTGTGGCTCAATATTCCATGTAATAACATGTTTTATTTCACGACCATTGCCTTTGATATAATACAAATTAGTGAAGGTACAAAATGCGCAGGTGTGTCGTTGACATGTAGATCTCTTTTTTTTTTTCGCCTTTTAGTATTAGACAACTTGGATTGTAACACTTGCACTGTAAATAGATAAATAAATTTCCTTACAAATATCTGCAATTAGTTTGTTTCATATTAAACTTAATGCAAAAAATGATTTCTTACAGAGTACCGACAAGTTCCACTTTTTTGTCGGTAAATAATTATTGTGCATTCAAAAAGCTGGTTACTCGTCCCAGCTCATTTTTAACTTAATTGGGTACTCCGGTAATTGTTGTTCTTGATTGCTTTGTATATTGATATCATTATTATTTTCTTATATAATAGTATTGGGACAGGTGATACAAGAATAATTTATAAGAGTATCGCAAATGACACATGATCAAAACTCAATAACAATAAGATTTTATTATATTATGTGTTTATTTGTGTCACCATATATTGAAACTATATAATTCAACATATAAATGGATGATACAATAATCGCTAATGATACTAATGCAATATTGAATAGTGAATTTTGAATAGATTTATGATGAGCATAATGTTATGAACTGATACTAGAAATCATTCAAAACACCAGCAACACATTGTTAATTCCACAATATTGCTGGACTGTCTTCAGCTAGTGAAGATCTTGGGTCAACCGTATATGGACAGAAAGCGATCACCTGATTATCGCCATTTGAAACTCGCTTTCTGAAAGCGTGAATTAGCATTAAAAGTTAACCATTAATATGCAAATCATTCAAATATATAAATCATTAGTGAATTACCTGTAAAACACTAATTCAATAAATGTTACAATACACTATCATTAGCAAAATCATTAGCAAACGGTTGCACAATAAATATGTGATTTTGATAATTCCTTAAATAATTATGTTAATTAATTAATTTGGTCATATCTATTCAATTCAATCAGGTTTTTACCTACTACTCACACGTTAAAGTGTACTTGTTTCAACAACGTATATACAAAACGATTAATAATGTAGATAAATGCATGGATTTGCGAACTGATTGAGTTGCATGTCTGTAAATCGAACAGTTTGCTTTGTAAAAGTTAATGCCTGATTACCAGTTGTTATTTTGTACTTAAAGTCATCACCAGAAATATATTTGTGCTCAACGTAAGCTTTTACAAGCTGGAAGTACTAACATTTGCTACAGAAGTGTGGTTATTGAGTTAAAGTAAGGTTACACTGCATATCGGTAAAAGTGTCCGATAGTGCCATCAAACAATTAAAAAGCGAATAAATGATGTCAGTTCTACATTTCAACATCACACCTGCACACATTGTGCATTCAATGACTTTTTACATTCTAAGGCTATGGTCACAACACGTGAATACATGGAATATTGGGTCACAACATGGCATATTCTTTAAATAAAAAACAGAAAAAAAGTTATACTAACCAAGGCAAAACATCCATCAATTGTTTCAAAAGTCAACCATTTTAATCACCAGCTGTTTTTTGCCCCACTTAAAGGTAGCCAGAGTTCAATTTAAAATCTACCCCCCTGACTTTGCGTTCTCGATTTTAAACATGTCTGTAAGATATTAACAATTCTCAACTCTTAATTTTTCCACACACTCTTCTACATTCTTAGTGGTTGCTCTTTTATATGAAACTGGACGAGCGACCGATTAATACTTTAATGGCGTTGTTTCCGTGTGAGAATGCATTGACATGCAATTTGTACGTACTAAGGTACATTATTCTGTGGGCTAGCCAAATGATATTAACTATTATAAACAGTTTAACGTATTTTGGTACAGGAATTTGCAGATGTCTTTGTTTCTAAATATCAAGTAACTTCCTTTGTAAGCATGTGCATTCTACACGTGCGTGAATGCAGGTGAGATAATACACTGACCGGCGAGACAAAATGCATTAAAAGACCAACCATAGTTTAATAATTAATTAACTAATAATTAATTAGTAAACATAGTACCCACTATGTTAATATACAGCTGGCTTCATTCTCCTTCACAGAGTTGTCGTGTCGTTCAAACACCCTTTACAATGTGGATGTAATAAACCGTTGTATGAAAGAGTGTGCTGACCCATTTGCCAATATATACATGGTTTATACATATATACATTTAATTCATTAAAATATGCTAGTATCTGGCCAAATTACTAGAATCAAAACTTCAAAATATTACAATGCCAGAACAACGACAAGATGAAAGCAATAATTACGTTTTCCTAAGTATTGGCTAAAGTAAATGTGAATTTAACATAAATTGATGATCATATGTCTTCATTAAATACATTGATTTGAAAATGAAACAGATGGAAGAGGAAGTCTCATACTCGTAGATCTAGAACTAGCGTGTGAACCACCCTGAACAGATCAGTGACTAAACACCCGAAAAAGCGCATTAGATCACTCACCTGAGTTTCAGCACAAGGCCTCTACATTATATGAAAAAATTACAATGTAAAACAGCCACGATGTTTGAATCAAGAAGGCTTTAATGGATTTAGTACCAACGGGATATATAGTCTGTGTTACTTATTTGACTGTAAACAAGAGTTACCCCTACCACTTGGTGGCCATGATTCTGACAAATGAATTTAAGATGGAATGGAAATTAATAAACTGTCTCTGGACAAAGAAGCATTCCGTTTAAATTTAAAATTAACATTTGATTCCACAACAATGACATGATGAATTAGGACATAGAACGTTCAGTGATTGCCGCACGGTCATCCCATCAACTATGAATTATTATTGTGCCCATGAGAGCTAAACATAGAAAAGGTTTGGCAACTTATTATCATTTCGAAACATGTTGTGGTATTGCCACCCCAAATAACATACACAGTTAATCTTTGAAACAATGAGAGAACAAAAGTACCGTATAGTTTAAGAGAAGGTTTTATAACAAACATAATGATAACAAAACGGTTCGTAGAAAAAAAAAGAGTACGGAATCCGGTTAGAGCCACCATATGGAATATCGTGCCTCTTACGGCGAGGGCGAGGCACGAGAATTGCGCGAAACACGATATTCCCGCGAGACACTAAGCGAGGCACGATATTGCAACACGATATCTCGCACTGTCGCAGTATCCGATATCACAAAATATCGTGTCTCGCTTCGCGTTTCGCCGGATTATCGTGTCTCGCTTTGTGTCTCGCGGTAAAATATCGTGCCTCGCTTCGTGTCTCGTGCAATTCTCGTGCCTCGCGTTCAAAGGTCGAGACACGAGATGCGAAGCGAGACACGAAGCGATACACGAAAGTCAGGCGAGACACGAAGCGAGGCACGATATTATGTCGTTCAAATATCGCCCGAATCTCGAGTCTCGCGGTTAACTTCATATGGGCTTGGTTTACGTCTCCGACGCATCTGTGAGCGTGAAGAGGACTACCAACAACACAGGAAGGATTTTAAGACCCAACTCCGGAAGCGCGGGTACAGGGGCCGTGATATAGAAAAGCAACTTCGAAGGTTCGATAACCTACGGCGAGATGAGTTGCTTGACACTTCCAAGAAGATAAAAGACAGCTGTAACAAGGACAGAGTCCCACTAATGCTCACTTACTCGCAATTGTTGCCAGATATTCACAATATCGTGAAAAAGCACATGGGCATTCTGCACCAATCAGAAAGGATGAAAGAGGTTTTCAAACAGCCACCGCGTACAGAAGGGATAGCAGCCTGTGTGATTCACTAGTTCATGCGAAGACAATCGGACTTTGTACAACGACGCCGTGTGATGTGACCGGAACCATGCCATACATGTGCGCTGCTTTGTGAAGACATTGTTTATAATACGGATGGTAGCACATGTTACAAACCAGAAGCTAATGTAAACTGCAGGCACCGAAATGTTATTTACTGCATTTAGTGCAACGAATGCCTTAAAACGGTATATGTAGGGCAGACAGAACGTGAGATACGCGAAATAATGCAGGAACACACCCGTGACGTCTGTCTCAAAAGAGAAGTCAATAACGCAACACTTTGATGCAGAACACACGGTAGAAATGATACGATTTTCTATTCTAGAAGTTGTTCACGAAGACTCGCACATTAGCAGGACAATCCGTGAGGAATTATGGAGAAAGCGGTTACGTACAGCGAAGCCGAAAGGGTGCAACGTTAAAGACTGCTGGGTACCAATACAACTACGATTCTAAACCGATGTATGGCGCGCTTTGCAGCCATTCGAGAATTTGAGGGCCATTTGACATAAAATGTTAAAAATTTTAGGTATCGATATTTAAATAATAATTTAGCAAAAGCAAATGCAACACATCGACACTCGTGTCCTATACATTTTTGCACACGTACCGGCAACGAGATTCTAGGATTGGAATAATACAGTTGATTTGCAAGTAACGGAGGTTAAAATTGCAGTATTTATCAACTAAAAAGTGCATTTCTGATTTCAGTCTATGGTAGGTTTTATTATTTACTGATTATTGAATTCTGTATATGTTTAGCTACGCTTTAGCATCGAAAGAAACAATAAAATGTTTAGAAATTTTTAAAACAGATGCTATTTTGAAACACTTACTTTGAAACTATTTATGTTTTTCAAATAAGTAAACATGTAGTTCCCTACATAAGATGCAGTAATATTGTTATATACTTTTTACATGTTAACAAATACACACTAATGTATACCCTTTTAGAAAGAACAAATAACCTCGCTCAGTTAATCGATGTATGTGTATGATAACATGGAGACAAATCAGAGCAAATGGTAACGGAAGTTTACAAAGCTTAAGTTTATTGTCTGTTGCGCATTGAATAGTTCATAATAGCATGAAATATATTTGTAAAATTGCATAACATTATATTTGCAATGACAAAATGACAAGGCGGGGTTATTAGTCAGGCAAATTGATGTTCGGTTATGCATTTACATTACATTTAGCTCATGTAGAAATATCTGCCCTGGAAAATATAACTGTAAGTATATGCATTTAAGAAAATATCTGCCCTTTAATAAGATTTGTATATTGGCAATACACATGTATTGACCTTACAAGGCAAAGTAGGTATAAACTTAATAGCTAATCAAACATTTTGAAGGATTTTAACAGGTAACGGAAGTTAACATTGAACATTACGAAGGTTACTTCTTAGAAGCTGCTGGTTTCTTTTCACACAATTCTGATATTAGATCAGTGATTTTGCTTCCAAGTTTAAAATTTCTTTGCGTGACCCCGACGAGTGTGTCCCTGGAACATTCGTCAATATGTCAACAGATGGAACCCATGCTATGTCTAGCTTTGACGGAAATCGAAAACTTATTTATCTTGTGAAAAATTATTCCATACAATTTATCTTTGCTTTGGTTTCACCGATTTCTGTAACCATTCCAATATTCCATTCCTCCTAAAATATTGCGTGTTAAGGCGAAAAACTCACCGATACCTGCATGGATCGGGTCGATGCTGTCAGTACTTTTACTATTTTGTTCTATACCTGTTTAATATGTTCAAAATGTTTAAGCATCGATCTGTTTAGTAAATAAAAGTTATGTTATTAAAATTATTGTTTATTTGTTTACATGTATTATTGATGCACAAAACAAACACACATTCATCCATATTTAAGTATTTTGTCAACGTTAAAAGAAGAGAAATTTGTATGATACGAAATAACATTTAAAACCGATTATAATCGGTTAAATCGCATCGGAAGTGGCAACCGATTCCAACCCGATGATCATTTCCAACAATACTAGTATGACAGGTTTGGATGTGCACAAGCCACACATCAACTTGACCATTGGAGAAGAACGTGTAATGTTAAACCAGAAAAAAGCCTGCAATGCATCTGTACACAATTCTACTGTAGAAACTACAATACATCTAAAATGGAATGGAAACTGACACCCAACACAGCACACAGCCTCAACACATGATCAGAAACTGGAAAGTACTCTCCAACAAATGCGGCTGGAATGCACCATAAACTATTGCAGAAAGTTCGGGAATTACAAGTAAAGTGGATACAAAAAATGCGGCCTTAAAAGCTCGACCAGAAGCATTTTTGGCTAATTTCGGACAAACATTATCCTGTACTTCAGAAGATGCGCTTATGAAAGCTGAGGAGTATTTAGTGCAGGTTCTTAAACACAACAGCCCGTGCAAAATTATGGATGATCTCCAATTCTCATTGTACCATGCAGGCAAAGCGACCGACTTGCAGAGTCTTCCCCCAACCGGCTTTGCAATAAGAGACCACATATTACGGAGTTTGTATACAACATTCATACAAATTAATTGTAAGGAAATCAATGGGTCTTCCGAATTCGACCCCCGTATGTATGTATATTCTGATGATGACGATGTGAATTTGGTGCCAACGCATACTTACAACAGAGTACCAGACGATGTTGCCATGACATACGCCAGCAAAAGTTGATCTACAAAAAGTGTCATTGCATAAAAAGTGGTGTTTCATGCTGCAAATATTGCAAATGTATGAACAGTGTGTTAGGCAGTGTTTGTAAAAATGTTGCATTTGAAAATAGAACATCGCAGCAAAACCACAAGCCTTAATTGCAGTCTTTGGTACTTGTACTATGTCTGCTGTAATGGTTTTATTTGTTAAATTTTCTAAAATAATACCTGTGCATTATTTATTCCAAAGACGTAATTTATAAACAAATGTCAGATATAAGGAGGTAAAAGTATGCTGACTGTATATTATAGTTATGTGTGTTCACACGTTTAAAATAACTGTATATTATAGTTATGTGTGTTCACACGTTTAAAATATCGCGTTATTTTTTAATAAATGATATTGTATGAATGAGAATATAAACACTACGTATATAAGCAAAGTATGTGTGTATTACATGTTATAATGTAAAAATGTCTGTTGGGTGTTATTATCAGTTATTACAATGACATAATATGTTAAAACTAATTTATATTTAAGTATATGTAGTTCACAATACATTGTTCATATGAGTTGTTTTCTATATCACGTTAATTTGCTTGCGTACAAGTCACTTATTTCAATCACAAAAAATTGACATTTTGAATTTGACACTGGTCTTAATATATAGTTCATCTGATATTTCATAATTATACTAATTTCCATAAATAAACATTCAACTTGATTGCTAAATGAAATTTTAAAATGACTGAGTACATGTATTACTTAGCTTTACTTTTCCAGTGGCATGCTCAGCATAGCAAATTAAAACGGGTAAGGTCATTTTGATGCTTTTATTGCGTACATTTCATCCCATGCTGTCAATAATGCATTGTTTTATCATGACAATAGATACATTTGTGTAAAACAAAGCATTGTTTATGTCTAAGTTGGTTGACTTAATAATGATATTGAACAATTTGAGGTTATTTGTTCATTTTTGGCCACTTTTTCAAGATTTGACATCTAAAGACCTTGAAATGACCTTGACCTTTGCTGACCTTGACATTGATGATCTTTTGTCTGCATTAATACGAAAATCTACATTCAATTAATATTAAATAATACTGTTCTGTTTATTCCTTGAAAATGATAATATCTTAATGTGCCATTATTCTATTGGATACTCCTTTACTAATTCGCTTTTTTTACAATAGTCTGGTCAATCCTCGTTCTACCATGAATGCTACATAAATTCCAAAGATATTTTAATGACAAAAAAAAAAAAGATGCTACATTGTATATAAATGCATTTGGTACACTTCCTATCATATGTCTTCAAAAATGATAAACAATTTAAGGTAAATAACCAATTTTAAAGCAAGTTTCGCAATTTGACCTATAAATGACCTTGACATTGACCTTTGGTGGCCTTGATCATCATCTTGTTTGAAAGCCCTTTAAGTGTACATTTATGGTGATAAACATTAAAAAGTCAAACTATTAGCATTTAATATTTATGACAATAACAAGAAGAACTAGCACTTTTTTTAGACGCCATCTTGGTTTCCATGATAACCTGCAGTATGCCACCTGCCCACCCTTGTACAAATTGAACTTTTTTGGCACTCCTCTACACAAATATGCAAAGAAACTCCCTGGACAAAAAATGCACACAATTTCGCCCAGGGACTATACTAAAACGATCGAATGCGTTTTGTAAAACCTTGTGGAGTTCGCACTGCCCCGTGCGGTCATCGTATGGGCAGTTTGGTTCATACGAGATGTCGTGTTTTTTTTTTTCGTTTTAGCAAACCTCAACTGTATCTGCGAATCGTACCATGCAACAAATAAGTTATTATATATCATAAAGTGAAACATAGAGTGAATTTGGACAATGAAACCATCGTGGCAAAAATATGCAAATAATTTCAGATAATTATACAAAGCGCGTGGTCTCCGTGCGGACACGTGCGACCGCGTGGACATAGAACGTTCAGTGATTGCCGCATGGTCATCCCATCAACTTTGAATTATTATTGTGCCTATGAGAGCTAAACATAGAAAAGGTTTGGCAACTTATTATCAGTTCGAAACATGTTGTGGTATTGCCACCCCAAATAACATACACAGTTAATCTTTGAAACAATGAGACAACAAAAGTACCGTATAGTTTAAGAGAAGGTTTTATAACATAACAAACATAATTATAACAAAAAGGTTCGTAGAAAAAAAGAAAGTACGGAATCCGGTTAGTGCCACCATATGGAATATCGTGCCTCTTACGGCGACGGCGAGGCACGAGAATTGCGCGAAACACGAAGCGAGACACGATATTCCCGCGAGACACGAAGCTAGGCACGGTATTGTAATACGAGATCTCACACTGTCGCAGTATCCCATACCACAAAATCTCGTGTCTCGCTTTGCGTTTCGCCGGATTATCGTGTCTCGCTTTGTGTCTCGCGGTAAAATATCGTGCCTCACTTCGTGTCTCGCGTAATTCTCGTGCCTCGCGTTCAAAGGTAGACCACAAGATGTGAAGCGAGACACGAAGTGATACACGATATTCAGGTGAGATACACGAAACACGAAGCGCGACGCGAGAATCCGGCGACGCACGAAGCGAGACACGATATTTTGCCGCGAGATTTCGTGGTATGGGATACTGCGACAGTGCGAGATCTCGTGTAACAATATCGTGCCTCGCTTCGCGTTTCGGGGACAATATTCTATATGACACTAACCGGATTCCGTAAGAAAACGTTGAGAACACTATAAATTGTTCATAGGTATTTGCCATTAATATGTGGCGGATCCGTGGTCTAGTGGTAACGCACTGGCTTTACAACCCAGGGGTCGCAGGTTCGAGCCCCCGCTACACCCTAACCTACTAACTCGTCTTTTGCATGAGACGTTAACCCGAGGTGTAGTGTACTAGGAGCTTCACACCGGGCACTAAAAGACCCTGGGTCGCCTCTGGAACGAAGCGTCTCTTGTATCTTGCACTATTCCCCGTAGCCTAACAAGTTTTCTGGGGGCGATGGCCATATGGGAGAGAATCCCGGTGCACTCGATAAAAAATGTACTACACACACGACATTAATATCGGTCGTGTGTAACCCGTATACACCCCTTTACGGCGGCGTGATTTTTCTTCACCCAGCCTTGACACTGACAGCAGCCTGAGAAGTTTCTGAAGTTTAAATAGGTAAACGTTAGTTTTGTGACTAATATCCATTGAAATTATCATTCCACGCTGGCATTGATTGAATTATGAAGTTTTTCATACTGATGGTTCTTGTAGAAACATGGTAGACCGTAGAGTGAACAAATAATAAAAAATCCGAGCTGTCCAATCATGGCGAATAATCAATAAGCCAGGTTCTGTTAATTCTATACATCTTTTTATATAACTGTGTAAATTGGTGTTGAACTAATAATAATAATATATACTTATAGCATATGCCATTGACACAGAACATAGTTGTTAATCATTGATACAATTATTAGAATCTGATTTTGATTCTAATTCTCTTTCAGCAGCAGAAATCCGGTACCGTATAGTAGACATTGTCGAGATGGTTAATTTGTCAGTTGTTTGGGAGGAAGAACATTCTGCCTATGAGCAACATGGTGTCACAGATGTACCAGTCTCAGCTGGGATAAAGAAACCAGATATTAGAATATTTAAGAGAAGTAAGATTGTTCCTTTGCCACCAGGAAGTCAAACAGAATATGCAGAGAACCCTCTTGCTGAAAATTCATCTCAGAAATCTGTTTCAGAGCCTGATGTGGCATCCAGCAGCAAGAGAAAATTGCAAAAACACAAGACAACACATAATTGTTTTTTCTCCCAAAGTTTAATTGCCTTGGGCATTCTTTTTGTGATTGTTGGAGCCCATGCCTTTCCAGAAGTGAAGAGATCTGTTAAAGAAGGCAGTTTAATTACATGCTGTTACAAGTGGAATTTGTTCGCAGATCACATTGTGAAACTAAACGGAAAAGAAGTTGGTATGTGTAACCATGGTTGCCATAAAACTGATGATGAGGACCAAAATGATGGCCTAAGTATGAGGAAAGAAGACACAACAAACATTCTGAAGATCAAAGCCACATCATGTGTCAGTATGCATGTGACTGTAGTCCTTACTGGAAGTGTCACCGAGGCCACTGTACTTCCAAGTAATGAAAGCTGTGAAGATACACCAAAACATTCCGGAAGTCCAGCTGCCAACGCCTGGATATGGAAGATGGTTATTATTATTTTGTTGATCGGAATGTTCATTTAAAACAGAAAGTAGATATAAATATAAAGCAACAGACCAAACAGACATCTCCCTGATGGTGTCCCCACCCTCACCTGCCACCACTGTCAGTGTACTTTCCGCGCACAAATTGGACTGTATACTTGTAGTCGTTTGCGCACCCACGGAGAGACTCAAGACACCCCTTCCCCACTTCCAGCAGTTTGATGACAACGATGGTCCTCATCAAAACCAATGGACAACCCTCAGATATGCAGTGTTTAAAGAGGGACTTTAGGATTTTATACAAACACTATAACTAAAACCATCTTTTATTCTTATGATGTCAGTATATTTTTTTAAATAATGTTATAATAAATGTTGAGAATAGCTAATGTTCAAAAAAAATTTATAAGAGAGAAATTTAAAACTAAAAAAATACTATGCAGCAAGCTATTATATGGGAATGCTCAGGGAATTCAGAATTTCAGTGGCCAACCTGTTCCAAACAATCACTCACAAATAAATAGTGCTAACACATTTATGCTATAAATGTATGCATAATTAAAGGGACATGTCAACTAAAAGGGCCTCAAGGGGGTTATTTCTTTAAAAAAAAACAATATGAAATTATTATAATGGTTAAAATAAGGTATATATAATGGGAAAATAGTTTTCACATTCTGAGAAAAAATCAATTTATAACAATGGTTGTGGGGTCTGCCCTTTTCATGTTTACATTTTGATGTCCGAGTTTCGAGTATTTTGTATAATCGTAGATAACACACGTATCTTATAAAGCAGTATAGCACCGTTGGTTAAAGCGCTGCCTACTGTCATTTCTTCCTATGGCTTCTTGGTCTTGAGTTCGATAAGCGCTTGGGGTTTTATTTTTTTCAAACATTTTTGCTAATTTGTTTTTATCAATTGATCATTATGTATTATATTATGTTCCCTTTGTTTAATGTACATGTCTTAGTATAGTGCATTTCATTTGTAATGGAAACCAAGTTTTCATTGACATAGAGTCTTTAATGGTAACTTTATTATTATATATACCTTCTCCTTGAGGTCTGATGTCATTTGTTAAAAGCCGCCTACTTATTAGTTTTTTATTATATGGTAACTTTTGGAGATACTTTCGGCATGAATATTGTCGCTTCCAATCATATTTCTGGACATTAAGTTAGTTTAATCATTATGTTTATTATTATAAGTTTAATCATTTTGTTTGGCACAAATGTTCTGAGAAATGGCTGTGTTTTATGTAAGTGTTTATAGAACAAATCCATCGCAGCAAGCAACATTGTAAACTCAGAAAGTGTCCAACTTAACAGTAACTGTTCTTTTGCAAGTCTTTCTTATCCTCTAGTGTGTATCATTGAATGAGTGAATAAATCTGATTGTTTGAATTATGCACGTTATTTATTTATTTATAACATTCTGAAATTGAAGACACAACATTCCATCATACTAGATTAACTAAAGGAAGGTTCTTCGTACAACTGTTGTTATGTTAAACGTGTGATTTTTTCGCCTTCTCAGCAGATTTTAATCTTTAAACGCCAAAATTGACATACAAATTATGCACCTTAAATTTTCCAGATCTGTTTTGAAATGATACGTTTTGGTGAACCTTTTAAGGCGGGATGGGCAAGGATTATTTTCCTCTCATCAATTTGTCTCATGCAGCATGTCACAAAGAGACAGTTCTCTTTGACTTTTTCAGAAATAATTTATGAGTAGAATATTTTAAATCTGTGTTTACCAGACTGCTTGGTAGACACATTATGTTTTTGTGAACAAACTTCAATTCTTTCTTTTGACAGAGGCATAACTAGACATACTACTATGAAAACAGGCGTAAAGATCATAACAATTACATGGATATTTTTGGGTAAAAGGCTTTAAAAAATGAGCATGGCAAACCCGATATCAAAAGGCAGTTCTGCATATCAGCACTAACCAAATACAATGATCTAAATGCAATGAGTGTGAAACTGAAATAAGCTTCGTTACATTGCACTTATTCAATAGATGTTTGTTAATTACTAAACTGCAACTTTTTTGGGCGTACACCTGGGCCCATATTCCAGAAACATTTTAAGTTTATCTTAAACCTATTTGCTCTTAAAATCCAATTTGTGTAGGATAATATTTTTAAAACTACATATAAATTAATGAATCCAATTACAGTTTAGTAAATAGTAGTTAATAATAAGTTGATACTTAGAAAACATTCATCAGAATTTAATGTATACATGGAATTAAATGCTTACGTAAAATGACGATTTTAAGGCCAAGGATAATATTTCACTTCAGGTGTTTCTGGAATATGACCCCAGTACTCGAATGCAGCATAGGTGCGCCAATTTCTGAGAATGCATTGTGGTATGATTAAACGCATAATGCCCTTGTAGTTCTGGTAAGTATATATGAGGCATGTCGTGGGAAACAATGGCTTAATGCATGTGCGTAGTGTCGTCCCGGACTGCACAGGCTAATCCGGGATGACACTTTCCGCTTTTTAGCTCACCTGAGCACAAAGTGCTCATGGTGAGCTCTTGTGATCGTCCGTCGTGCGTGTGTGCGTCAACTTTTCATTTAAACAACATCTCCTAAACTTCTTGGCAGATTTTCACCAAACTTCACAGGAATGATCCTTGGGTGGACCTTTCAAAGTTGTTCAAATCTTTCCGGTCCGCTGCATATGTAGGTCACCAGAGCTAAAAATAGCTCTCCTCTCATCCTCTAGTGGTCCTCTACTAAGATTGTTCAAATGATGCCCCTGGGGTCAAAACTGGCCACGCCCCAGGGGTCACATGGTTTATATAGACTTTAAAAATCTCCTCTGAAACCGCAAGGCCTAAAGGTTTCATATTTGGTATGTAACATTGTATAGTGGTCCTCTACAAAGATTGTTCAAATGATGCCCCTAGGGTCAAAACTGGCCAAACCCCAGGGGGCACATGGTTTATATAGACTTAAATAGCAAAATGACTTTAAAAATCTTCTCCTTTGAAAGCGCAAGGCCCAGAGGTTTCATATTTGGTATGTAGCATTGCATAGTGGTCCTCTACAAAGAG
Source organism: Congeria kusceri (assembly GCA_027627225.1). Taxonomy (NCBI): domain Eukaryota; kingdom Metazoa; phylum Mollusca; class Bivalvia; order Myida; family Dreissenidae; genus Congeria; species Congeria kusceri. The sequence goes on along the minus strand of CM051032.1, from coordinate 71,604,022 downwards.
TGTTGAAATGATGCCCCTGGGGTCAAAACTGGCCACAATCCGGGGAAACATGGTTTTTATAGACTTAAATAGCCAAATGACTTATAAAATCTTCTCCTCTGAAACTGCAAGGCCTAGAGGTTTCATATGCGATTGGTAACATTGCATAATGGTCCTCTACAAAGATTGTTCAAATGATGCCCCTGGGGTCAAAATTGGCCACACCCCGGGGATGACATGGTTTATATAGACTTAAATAGCAAAATGACTTGTAAAATCTTCTCCTCTGAATCCGCAAGGCCCAAAGGTTTTATATTTGGTATGTAACATTGTGTAGTGGTCCTCTACAAAGATTTTTCAAATTATGCTCCTGGTGTCAAAACTGACTACACCCCGGGGGTCACATTGTTTATACTGCAGCACTATAATTTCAATAAGCCTCCAACACTCAAAAATCAACACAGCAGACGACATTCCAGCCAGGTGTATACAGTGTGCTATTTTTAGATCTTATAAAACCAGCTAGCAAGTTACACATTGTTGTGAAGGTGCTTTAGAGAAGCGTTGGAGATGACCATTGAAATGCATAGAAAATGTTACTCACCAGCATGGTAAATCATGTTATTGTGTAAGTAAATTAGCTGGATGTAATGTTTAGGCAATGTGTAAGAAATGTAGTCAATCAGTCTTAGTATATAAGACCGTCTTATTTATTATCACTTTAGATCTACTACTTTGAATTTGTTTACAGGCGAGGTGTAAATTTCTAATTTAATAATGAAATGCCAAATATGAAATGATAGCATTAGATCTATAAGTAGTCTAACTTAGGTGGAACTGCACAATTTTTTGTAAGACAAAATGAATTGGCAATCGAGTCTGTGGCTCGGACACTGCAGTCAGTTTCACCAGCATGTACAAAAACATGTAGCATAGAGCCTAAAGTCTAGTCATCTACTTTAAACCTTTCATTTGTACAGTTTAATTAAATGTGTGCAGCACACAAAAAACTACACACAGATCATGTCTCTCCAACAAAGTTCTTAATGCTTTGTTGGCAGCCTCCACCCAAGGACCTCTTCTCAGAAGAACAACTTTTTAGTACCAGATATTGGACAGGGCTTTCATATTTGTATGTGACATCCTGTAGTGGTCCTCTACTAAGATTGTTCAAATCATACCCCTGGGGTCAAAACTGGCCATGCCCCAGGGGTCACATGGTTTATATAGACTTATATAGCAAAATGACTTTAAAAATCTTCTCTGAAACCGCAAGACCCAGAGGTTTCATATTTGGTATATAAGATTGTATAGTGGTCCTTTACAAAGATTGTTCAATTGATGCCCCTGGGGTCAAAACTGTCCACACCCCAGGGCTCACATGGTTAACATAAATGTAAAAAGCAAAATGACTTAAAAAAAACTTTTCCTCTGAAACCACAAGGCCCAGAGGTTTCATATTTGGTTGGATACATTGTATAAAGATTGCTCAAATGATGCCCCAGGTTTCAAAACTGGGCACACCCTAGGGGTCACCAGGTTTATATAGACTATAGCAAAATGGCTTTAAAAATCTCCTCCTCTGAAACTGCAAGGCCCAGAGGTTTCAGATTTGGTATGTAACATTGTAGTGATCCTCTACAAAGACTGCTCAAATGATGCCCCTGGGGTCAAAACTGGCCACACCCCAGGGCTCACATGGTTGATATGGACTTAAATAGCAAGATGACTTTAAAAATCTTCTCCTCTGAAACTGCAAGGCCTAGAGGTTTCATATGTGGTGTGACATTTTAGAGTGGTCCTCTGCAAAGATTGTTCAAATGATGTCCCATTGGTCAAAACTGGCCCTGCCATGGGGGTCACATTGTTTATATAGACTTAAATAGCCAAATTACTTTAAAATCTCCTGAAACGGCAGTTTTTTCGTATGTGATATGTAACATTGTATAGTGGTCCTCTGCAAATATTTTTCAAATTATGCCCATGGGTAAAAAGTGGCCATGACCCAGGGCGTCACATGATTTATATAGACTTATATGGCAAGAGGGCCTTAAAAATCTTCCTTGTTGAAACCGTAAGGCCCAGAGGTTTATATTTTGCGTGAAACATTGTGGAGTGGTCCTCTACAAAGATTGTTCAAATGATGTCCCTGGGGTAAAAATTGGCCATCCACTGGGGGTCACATGGTTTATATACATTTAAATAGCAAAATGAGTTGAAAAATCTCCTCTGAAACCGGGTATGTAACATTGAAAAGTGGTCCACTACAAATATTGTTCAAATTATGCCCCTGGGGTACAAGGTGGCCATGCCCTGTGGGTCACATGGTTTATATAGACTAAAAAAATATCTGAAATTGCAAGGCCCAGATCTTTATACTCAGGTAAGGTGTTTAGTGCCATTTTTCCCTCATGGTATTAGCCATTATGCCTTAAACTCAGGTGAGCGACCTAGGGCCATCATGGCCCTCTTGTATGGTATTTTCTGTTTCAAGGAACTCTCTCCTAAACATAAATCCGCTGTATGCTGAAGTGTTGTCCGCGATTAGCCTGTGCCAACTGCAGAGGCTAATCCGGAATGACACTTTATACACGTGCATCAAGCCCAGTTTTCCCATGACACGCCTCATATCATGAAAATGCAAATCGTTAATTACAGACATGTGCCATATAGAAGATGCCATTGGGCACATTTTGATCAGAAAATGTTCAAATTACCTCAAAGGCTTAATAATTAAAAGCTAAAGGATCAGACAACTGAAAATCACTTCTTGTCAAATATACATTTTATTTAACACTTCAAACAGCTGATACAAAGTGCATCATAATACATGACATTGTGTATGGAAAATAAAACATAAAAGAACAACAATAGTTGTACAGAACTGCTTGCTCTCTTACAATAATGTTCAAAATACATAGGGATTGGGACAAATATTCCACATTCCTCTTACATTTCATAAATGTAAACAATATGATTGGATGAAAACTTAAAACAATTATAGGCAATTAAAACTGATTTTTAAAGTCATCTGACATGTCACCTTTTGCTTATTAAAATTTTAACAGTTTAATACTGAACAGTTTACTATTTATTTCATAAAAAATAACACAACACGACATGCGGATATGTGGTACCGGTATGCATTGAAAGGAAAGCAGAATTATTATGTTAATATTTTGTGTGTTTTTGCTCTGGCAGTAAGAATTAATTTGGCCAAAGCACAAGTGCCATGATTAACAAACTTGGATCATGTGTACAGTGCCAAGATGAGAGAAGTTCCCATCACGGTTGCATATCTAACTTTGTACACTGATGCCTGAAGCACTTAGAAAGATTTTATCAGGGTTGCATATCTGATGCTCTGAAGAAAAGATTGTATATCAGCACCATAAAATACATCCAAGGAGCCAGTTGGCATTTAGGCTACAATCCATGCAGTACTGAAAAATTGCTGCTCCAGATTCAGTTTTAAAATGGGTGGTAAGCCATGGCAGCTCTAAATTTGTGTTGTTGAGGCTTCTAATAATGAGTCTACCCTGTATCTGAACATTTTGTTTTTATATCGCATTCCTGGGAGCTTTTCCAGGTTAATTGAATACTGAACATTTATATTTTATTTATTTAAAATATGACATCAACCTGGAATTCTGTTAACTTAAACTACTGACTATATAATACTGCATTCAATAATCTCAAACAACAAATCACATTTTCTTTAAAAAGAAATGTGAAAAAGAAAACAAAATAAGTAAATAACATAATACTGTAAGGTGCATACACTGTTACTAATTGCAGGAATCATTAAGCAACATACACTACACTGATGTCATTAACAAAGACAAATTCAGAGTCTAACAACTAACATCAACTTCTGTATAGAAGGATCACAGCAAATTCTGACTGATTGTGTAAAAACAACAACAACAAAACAAGAAAACATGCCAAATAAAAGCCAGCAAAGCAAAGAACAACAAGCAATAATTCAAGTGCATAAAAAGTCCAATGCATTGATATTTACACTAGCACTTGAGCAAACAAGACGTAAAAAAAAACACTATATTATTGCTTGCATTGCCACTAAATTAAAAACATTTGGGGCGGGTCGTGGGAAAACCAGGCTTAATGCATGTGTGTAAATTGTCGTCCTGGATTAGTCTGTGCAGTCCGCACAAGCTAATCCAGGAGGCACTTCCCACTTTTATGGTATTTTCTGTTTCAATGAAGTCTCTTCTAAACATAAATTGACTGTAGGTGGAAAGTGCTGTCCTGGATTAGCATGTGCAGACTGCACAGGCTAATCCAGGACGACACTTTATGCACATGCGTAACGCTCGGTTTTCCCACGACATGCCTCATTTAAACTTTTACACATCTATAAGCATCTATAAACTGCATTTAGAGTGTTTGTATCATTTTGTTTCAATAAATGTACATATTAAATGATGTGGTATCAAAATGCACAGAAATAAGGTCCATATAACCGCGAAAAAAGCAATGAATGCCTAAAATGAAATCCGGAATGTGATCAGAATAATGCAATAAGCATTATAATAGGGGATCACAGTCATGAGATGGCAGTTAGCGTAAATGTAACATGATTAGAAATCAAGAGGTCTAGCAACTAAATATATCAAATTAACAAACCAATCTTTTAACAGATATAAAGGCAGTGTGAGGGGTCATCTACAACTAGGGCCATGCACAAGGAAGGTAGAGCCCAAACGTCTCGGGGCTTCCTCCAATTTACCAAGCACACATTCACTACCCTGTGGATAGTCTGCAGCACATGAAACAGAAACTAGTAAACAGCAAAATACCACATGAAAGATTTTAAGAATATAACTGGTCTGAACTCCAATGTTCGAACAAATACCAATGAAAGAATTCAAGGCTTGAACGAAAAGCTGGCCTTGCAAAAAACCCACCACAAATTACTTGTAAATTTGTCCACTGTTTCGAACAAAACTTTGTAGGCTAGAGTCAATTGGACCTGCCAAGCCTGATGGCTTGAAAACCACTTAATCCAGCCCAGCAATAACGTGTGTGAGTTGAGCAAACAAACTAGCAACACTTTGGCAATGGACCTTGAAAGCATGAACACAGTTCTTAATCATACAAAACACAAAATTTAATATTGTTAACGATATCCTACCCTTACAGTACAGGGTTACAGAACAACATTTAATGTGTAATTACATCAAGTCATTAAAAGAGTAAGTTATCATGGCTATACAGTTTGCAGTATATAATTATATATTATTATATTCATGTATTAAAATACAATTAATTTGTATTGAAAACACAAAACAAAACTTTAAATACAACAATGTAAACATTGCATATTGTCAGACATTTTCATGACTTATATTCTCTAAAATTATGAACTCCACTTTGCTACGAAATACTTACAACAATATTATGCTGTTAAAATATATTTACTTATAAAATAGATATAACATGTCCTGTTTCAAAATCTGAATACAGTATATAAGCACATGAATAGCTTTTGACTCAATAGACTAAATGTGCAGGCGTGTTCATGCCACAGTTATGGCCCTTTGCTTGATGAAGGCATCCTGCGTGCCAGAACGTGCAAGGTGGTAGCCGGCGGGCACCTGTGGAGTGACGAGGAAGACACGGTCTTCTACGCGAACGTCCTTGCCTCGAACACGCTCCCTGAAGGACAAAAATATAGCACTAATACTATTTGACACAAACATGGTATCAGGTGAAGTGTTCTGGTGCAGATACAATATCAAGGTGCTATCAGCCTACTTTGCATATGCAGTTTGCCCACTGGTTTTCTAGGGATGATAAATTATATACAATGAAGGATGATAATTAATGGATATACAATGTTTACATAAACTGACAACTCACTAGTTTATATATATATCAAACCAGAGCTGTCTCAGGACAGTGCTCTTGACTATTCATAGCGCTTTGTCAGAGTTATGGGCCTTGGTCAGTGACCTTACATATTGACCCCAAACAAATAAGTGAAGTTTTAATTAAGTATCTGAAGTAAATATAGAGATATGAACTTGTTGCACGCAAACCGTAACCTGAATTTTCTAAGTATAAAAAGGGCATAATGACCCGGAAGACGTGTGAAGTTGCAAATGAATATCTGTAGTATACAGAGATATGTACTTGCACGCAAACCTTAACCTGAATTTTCTAACTACAAAAAGGGGCATAATTCTGCTAAATTGCAGGTCAAAGTTATGGGCCTTGGTCAATGGCCTTCCATAATGACCCAGAAGACATGTGTGAAGTTTCAATTGAATATCTGTAGAAGTTACAGAGATACGTACTTGTATGCAAACCTTAACCTGAATATTCCTAGTGCAAACAGGGGCATAATTCTGCTAAATTGCAGGTCAGAGTTATGGGCCTTGGTCAGTGACCTTACATAGTGACCCCGATGACATTTGTGAAGTTTCAATTGAATATCTGTGGTAGTTACAGTGATATGAACTTGTGCAAGCAAACCTTAACCTGTTTTATAATTACAAAAAGGGGCATAATTCTGCTAAATTGCAGGTCAGAGTTATGGGGCTTGGTCAGCGACCTCACATAATGACTTGGAAGACATGTATGTAGTTTCCATTGAATATCTGTAGTAGTTACAGCCATATGAACATGTTGCACGCACACCTTAAATAGAGCATTACGCCAACGATGACGCCGATGAACAGGTGAGAAAAAATAGCTCAGACTATTCGGTGAATAGTCCAACTACAAATAACTTCATTTTTTTCTCCAGAACTTTCTTTCTTATTTTACACATGTGATATTGAACAGAAAAGTGAAATTTTCAAGCAGTATTAACATGTCTGGTATAGAAACCTTTTATTTCCCGGATACTTTGTTAGGTCTTTATAAATGCAATCTAACAACAATTTTATTATACATCATATTATCTAGTTTTTTTAATTTTAAAACTTAACAGCTGTAAGAAAGGGGATGTTTAAGCGCTGTTCTTTAACATCATAAACTAAGCGTCTAAGTGCGTATGACCCAAATATTTGTGAAAAACTGGTTACAAGATGTGGTATTGAAGTAAATGCACAACAAAGTATAAATATTGCTTTTTAAAATATGTTTCAATTGCATTTTAAATGCAATTAGACCACATACAATGTAATTATGTAGTACCGGTATATCTTGACAATTTTTGTAACCAGGGGCGTGTATCCAATTCCAACATGACACTTTAAATGAATTTTAAAACAAAAATGTACATAGGTTCGAATTCTCAAGACATTCCTCATTCAGTTGAGGTTTCATTATAACTACCAGGTAAGCCTAGGCATAAGCATATACCTGAAAATGCCCCTGGTTAAAAAAAATTAAAGCTCTTAGAAAAAAGTGCATCACAAACATTACCACATGCTCTTGTGAAGGTCAAAAGTTAACCTTGTGATATATAGGTTAAATGATTGGATAATCAATCAGTTAATTTGAATAAGACTCACATTTTTGGAAATATTGACTGGCCATGTATACATATAAAAGATGTCATATTAAAAGGTAGGGGTAAACAAAGTCAACATTCAACTATTTAAAGAGAACCAAAATTTTAAGATGATATTGAGACATTGATTCAGCCAGATATCCTCTGATATGTGACCAGTAAAAAAAAAAAAAAAAAAGACAATCAAACTGAAATCCACATGATGAATAAGATAATGCAGACCAATATTTCAAGAAGCCGACCCACAATAAAAACAAACAAATGTGTAAATTATTTGTCAAGAGCATTTTTCAAACATTTCAATTTTTCAATTTCCATAAAGCTAATAAAGCTGTTAGGAAAAACTTGTCTGTTTGCTGGCCAAGAGAACATTTATGCACATATAAATACTGACCCCCAGGGGCGGGTGGGGGGGGGGGGACGGCAGGCATATACGGGACTTTAGACTGAAAGCAATTCCTGACAAGCCAAATGATTCTGGGTCCCGGGGAAATAGACTAAATGTTCAGATTTTAGAGCCCGGTAATATTGGCCCCCTGGGCCATTTGATACACCAATTAAGCATCCCCCATTGAGGGGATTTCGACAAAAATGCTTGACCCTATAGTGGGAATTAGATCCCTCAACATACAATTAGTCAAATTCCCCTGGGTTTGCCCACCGCTCCCCCCCCCCAGGGGAAAATATTGAATAGTGCATTACATCACCATCACATAAAACTATACTAATAATTTCATTTTAATTTTCCTGACACAGGAACTTGTTATCTGTCATAGTCCACATGTTGTGAATGTAAAGACAGTCATGAAATGTTGAATATATAATTGTTTGAGGCTTCTGCAAAATTGAGATCTGTACAAACGCGTCCTCATATTTTGACCATGTTGTTTTATGTGAAAATACCAAACACATGTTTGGTTGTAAAATGGTGTTACCCTGTTTTAATTATTTGTAATGTTATTATGTTATAGACTCTTATTATGTTACTTGTTAACCAATGTTTCACAAGTTTGATGATGTTGATGTTAACTGTGGTTGTAAGAAGGGACAAGTGTACTGCACATGTTATAGGACAGTTAGGGGTACAATTACCTACTATCGCAGAACTGAAACCTGGGTTCCTTCCCTTCTTTTCATCAAATGCAAATAAAATATGCACAATTGTCAAAACTTAATCCTGAAGTCTATTAGTAAGATTTTGACAAACATACATGGTTTACCAAACAATGCCTCTATGATGTTTTCTTGGAACAAATTACATAAATTTCCTCTAGTAACATGCAGGTTAGAAATATTGACGGCATGAAATATTAAACATAGCTGAACTGATTAAAGATTTGCAGCAAGAAACAATTTGGCCACAGGGACATTTTACTTTCATGGTTTTTAGAATTAGCTGAACACATAAGAAATGATTTATGATGAGAAAAGTAACGGTGAGAAGAGTCAGCAATTTAGATGATTTGGTTGAAATATTTCAATGCTTTTACATCAGCTTTTTTACCAACAAATTACTTGTAGTGAACTCTATATTAGAAAAAACAAGAAATGTCTTTTAAAAACAGACAATCGGCGTTGAAATTAATATTAATCTCAATGTCATTTTTTGCCCTAAATATAATACAAGAGGACCAAGATGATCAGTTACGTGACTTCTCGGACCCCAGATTTTTCTGTCCCTACTAAGAAGACTTCTCGGACACTAGATTTTTCTGACACCATAAGAAAACGTATCGACCCCAAAACTAATTTGAGATAAACTCAATCATTATTAATATCTGTACCGTGAATAAACCCATCATATAACGCCCCATGGTTTTACAAGTGATACATGAATAACCTAAATACGATTACTAGTAATTTACGTAAACATAACTGATACATTAATTTGTGAGGCAAATTTAACAAATTAACATTGTCAGAAAATAATAGAATGAATTAAAATTATTATATATATCAGACAAGTGTACATAATTATCTAAATAATATACTATATGTTTTATTAGTATTGCACATAGTGTATTCATGCTATGCAAATGAAGTTAAAGTCACATGAATAACATTTCGACGTATTTATGAGACTTCTTTCACCGAATTTTACTTATATAAAGATGTTGAACATTTTTATAACTTGAATAACATCTACTGGAGAAGTTGATAGAAAGGTGCAATTATAAATAATTCGTAATAAAACGCAACGTCAATTCAAATATAAATTAAGATGCACAGTAAGTTTATAAATATAAATTCCCCATTTACTGAAATTCTTGGGTTTAGGATTCTCTGGACGCTAATTGATGCGTGTGTATTAACACAGCTTTACTGCGCGCTATTTTCAGAATGATTCACTCTCCTGCTGAAGTGTGTTGTACCCGCTAGAATTAATTCACGGGCACGACAGTCGGTCACAATATTTATACACAATGATAAAATAATATATAGGGAACATAAGCTCCATCAAGTTGCTAATATTTTTTGCTTATTTATCAGAAAAATACCAGAAATTTACCAATTCATATTTTGTGCTTGTCACAAGAAATCTTAATACTATTGACAAGCAGACGTGATGCGAACTCAACAGGCAACATTGTACGTTGCGACCGACTGTCGTGCCCGTGAATTGTAGCAAATTTAATTGCTCTTTATAGAGTGCGACGATTATGTAGGCTAAACAAAATAGTTATTCATTATGTGAATGAATATAACATTCTGATCATGACATACAATGAGCAAAATTGTTCATAATTATGTTCAGTTCTAGAGTGTATGTCGAAGATATGTTTATAACCTAATTTTAACCACTTATGTAAACAATTATGTAAATTTTAATCCTATATAGTATGCAACAGTTTTTGGTATACATTAAATCTTTGATGTAAGTTTGCAGTCCCTAAAATTAGAAAATTTGCCCAATTCTATTGGCATTCAATTTTCCTGCTGCATAATTATCGCAAGAAATCTAGGTCAAAAGTGATCTAAGACAGCTATGCCGAAAAAAGATTTTTTAATACAACATATACCAATGTAAAGACCAGACATAAATACTAAATGGCCCAGTGCCAGATTTTAAAACACCGGAAGTCTAACATGGACTGAATGTCTCCGGTATGTAGTGGTGGGACGATGATTGGAAACAAATTTATTAGTGGCATGTAAATTTATTATCAATGTCACAGTTACAAAATCGATCATCAGTTTTACATTCATTTTGAATTGTTTTACAGTTTTACAGTTTTTCCATGTTAAATTTACTTGTTCTATACCTGTTTTATATGTTCAAAATGTTCAAGTATCGATCTGTTTAGTAAATAAAAGTTATGTTTTTAAAATTATTGTTTATTTGATTACATTTATTATTGATGCACAAAGCAAACACATATACATCCATATTTAAGTATTTTGTCAATGTTAAAAGAAGAAAAATTTGTATGATACAAAATAACATTTTAAACCGATTATAATCCCTAACTTTGCATTGGAAGTGGCAACCGATTCCAACCCGATGATCATTTCCAACAAAACTGGTATGACAGCCACACATCAACTTGACCATTGGAGAAGAACGTGTAATGTTAAACCAGAAAATAGGTTTGCAATGCACCTGTACACAATTCTACAGTAGAAACTATAATACGTCTAAAATGGAATGGAAACTGACACCCAACACAGCCTAAACACATGATCAGAAGCTGGAAAGTACTCTCCAACAAATGAGGCTGGAAATCACATACCATAAACTATGAATGAATGCAGTATAGCAGAAAGTTCGGGAAAAAAACATCCATTTCCAGACAAGACTCAACACAAAAAATCTCTTTTGCACAAATACACAATGAAAGAACCAGGCAGACAGTCATCATTATAATCGAAAGGTTTACTAGGAGTAACCTGTTCTAAAGATGAAAGCTGTGGAGTCGCTTGTTGACTACCATCTCATGACTGCATGACATAGATGGGATGTTTTAAACTGCACAAGCAGCCATCAGCGCCAGGGTCTGTATTTACAAAGATCCTTACTGAAAACTTGCGTAATTTCTTTAATTCATAACACTCCTTCAGTCTGTGGCTGTTTCATCACTGTCTTTTCACATTAAAATGTTTAACATTACTAAATATTGCTTAGGAAGTTTCCAATTTTGGTCTTCTGTGAACATAAATCATTGGATTTCACATAGAACATTTGATCTCAACTTTTCACTCAAGTACAACAAACGTTAACATTTTCAGTGTTCAAAATAAGCCACTTGCCCAAACTCGCAACTTCTGATGGCATCATATACAAAGGCCTAAGAATTGTTATTCCTCCAAGCCTGCGACCAGAGATGTTAAAACTGATACACAAGTCACATCTGGGGATAGTAAAATGCAAACAAAGGGCTAGGGAAGTAATGTTTTGGCCTGGAATGAATGCCGACATCGAGTTAAAGGTGAAAGATTGTAGTCTATGTGCAGAGCATCAAAACCAACAACCATCAGAACCGCTGAAACCCACCATGACACCAGAGCTGCCATACTATATGGTTGGGTGCGACCTGTTTGAATTCCAGGGCAAGAAATATGTTACTGTTGATTATTACTCAAAATTCATTGATGTTGTTGAACTAACCGATGAGTCAACGACGTCAGTTGTTGATGCCCTAAAATCCATATTCGCATGCCATGGAATCCCAAAACGACTAAGGACTGACAATGGACCACAATTCAGTTCTGCTGAATTCAAAGATTTCTGTACAATCTTCCAGATCGATCATGAAACGTCAAGCCCGCATTTTCAGAGCTCAAACGGGGAAGCTGAACGTGCAATCCAAACCGTGAAGAAAATGTGGAAGAAGAATAATGAAAAACACATTGCGTTACTAGATTATAGAACAACGCCATTAACCAACGTGAATTTGTCCCCAGCCCAACTCCTTATGGGGAGACGACCGAGGAATTGCCTGCCAACATCGTATGAAATTTTAAAACCACATTTTCACAGTTCACAAACAGTGAAGAGACAATTTGATGCAAAGAAACAATCACAGAAGTTCTATCATGACAAAAGAAAAGGAGCCAAAGACCTCAGTCCTTTACAAGAAGGAACACAAGTGAGGATAACGGATGGAACCAAAAAATGGACTCGTGGGGAAGTGGTTGAGAGATACAACAAACCACGCTCATATGTCGTGCGGACTGAGAATGGACGACTCTACCGTCGTAACAGAAAGCACCTTCGCATCACAACAGAGGCAAACAGGTCGTGGATGCCCCCAGATGACTCCCCAATCATCGAAGTCCCTGAGGCTCTCCAGCCTGATGCCCCACCATCTGCTACTCCAGAGGCACCAGACACTACCATGGAACCACAGCAGCTGAGACAAGCCAACACCTACGTAACACGGTCTGGCAGACCTGTAGTCAAACCAATGAGACTTGACCTATAGACTCGTGTGCATTTCATGAACATACTAGACTAAGAGACTCGTGTTTGTGAAAACTATTGTGCATCACATTTATTAATGACACTGCTTTTCTTTAATAGTTTGTGTTACTTTTTATCAAGTGAGGCTCTATGTTTTTTTTTTAATTAAGACACTATTGTATTACCGCAATTTGATATTTTCCAGTTATTCTCTAGTCATTTAAGTGAGAGCAGTTTTAATTTATTTCTAGTCATAATTTTTAAATATTGTGCATTTTATTATTGATTATTTCTTGAAAGAAGGGGAGATGTGACATATTTAGTTGAATGTAACCGGTTGCTATTATGACGACAAATACTTTTGTTATGCGACACAGAATAAATGTCAGCCTCCACAATTGTTGCTTGATTTTACAACAAGTAAAAACCTATTTGGGCAAGTTAAACTTTGATCTGTCTTCCCAAAAGGGCAAATACAAGAAGATTGCAACATAATGAAATCAAAAGATTCATTTACCCAAAAATACAAGTTCCAGATTTTGTTTTCTTAAAATATATCATAACCACTAGATTTTCTTTCAATATGATTACATGTACATGATCATCATAACTATCATTTGAACTGATTAGGAAAAGTCTAGATTTTATTGCCATATTTCAGACAAGTTCAGGTGGATTTGGGCAAGCTGAAATTGCATGGCCTATGCTTGAATGTCCTTTTTTGTCCTGTTTTTTGCCTTTCCAAAAAAACTATTGTGAAGAGATCATTACGCACCTTTCAATGTTTTACCCTGGGGGGGGGAGCGGCATCCATTACCCCGGGGGTGGGGGGGGGAGCGGCAGGCATATAGGGGAGTTTAGACTGAGAGCGATTTCCGACAGGCGGGAATTTGACATTCCAAATGATTCCGGGTCCCGAATAGACTTTGGTCAGAATTTAGATCCTGGTAATACAGGCCCCCGGGCCATTTGATAGACATATAGCATCTCCCACTGAGGGGATTTAGACAAATATGCTTTACTCTAGAGTGGGGAATTAGACTCCAAAAAATAAAATTTGTCTAATTCCCCTGGGTCAGCCCGCTGCTCCCCCCCTGGGGGAATATATTGATAGGTGCATTATTCTGAGAAGCATTTTGAATATGTGCTCTGAGGCTGTATTCCAGAAACATCTTACATAATATCTTAACCTTAAAATCAACATTTTCAGTACATTGTGCTTAGTGTTTAATAATTATCACCAACAGCAGTATATATTCTTTACATACATATTATAAAAAGATTCACACATTTATACATAGTTTTACAAATATAACATTTAGAAAATTATAACTTAAGTGCAAATAAATTAAGATGCACTTAAGATGTTTCTGGAATATGACCCCTGGGCTGGTATTCACAAAGCTCCTAAGGTAAATCTTAACTCAAGTTGTACTTATGTGAAAATTTTATATGAAATTTTCTATGTGAAATCCAATGATTTATGTACAAAGAAGGCTGCAATATGAAACATATAAGCAGTATTTAAAGGTTTACAACATTTTAATGTTAAAAGACCTATACACGAAAGAGCCAGAGACTTAAGAAATTTTATAAATTTAAGGAATTTAAGTTTTCCCTAAGGAGCTTTTTAAATACGGGCCCTGGTCTCCATACTTACTTAAGGAACTTCTCCATGGCCAGGGACAGTTTCCCGGTTTTGGCCCTAAATACGCTCTCGTGTGAGTTGCGGTGCTGCGCCTCATCCCACTTCTGGATGTCATAGCGACCTGGACCCACGGGGTTCTGAAACACATGTTCACATTCTTTGTGAAATACTTCACTCCAGGGATCATATTATTTTCGGTTTTCCCAGTCTGATTGAAATGACAAGCAATCAGTCCGACCAGTTTTCTTAAATTTCTCCAGAAACTATCAAAATCGTGATAGGCCCCTTATTTCAATCCGCAGTACACACATTATGGCCCCAATGCACTGTAGGTCCGAACTCTGGTGGATCAGTGATGAGTGAATGTCTATTTCAGAGTGTACTTCTCCACGATATAATTGTGTCCATTTACTATAGAGACTGGTAATAGCAGGCGCATGTAATTCTTGTGAAAAACATGCATTTGCTCCATAATAATTTTATGTACTGTGCTGCATTCATAATGATATAAAATATTCATAGTAATATTATGAAATCTAACTAAACATCGTAGTAAAAACCCAGTTCAATACAATTAAAGTTTATTTGTTAGTTGGCTTAATTGACGTTCATGACATCACCTAGTTAATTTAAAAAAACAAAGTGACCATGTTGTATTACATTATATTTTAACTTTAGTTCAGCAAATCTCATATAACAGACATAGAAATTAAAAGTTTATTGAAGATTAAGGCATGGAAACTTTGTAGTTTATAATTATAATTAAAATACACAATTTCAGACATACCTTATTTTTCTAATACACAAAATTCCGATACAGAATGGGCGTTTTTATTGTACTTTTTAAATGGCATTATCTTAAAATTTTTGTTAAGTTAAAATTCACAAAAAAGACATAGAAATGAAAATGTATTGAAGTCTGAGGTGTGAAAACTGTGAAGATAATAATAATACTTTAAAATACGCATGTTCTGACCCACACCATTTTCGGATACACAAAATGATCGTGATCTGTGGACTTCAGGATTGACTTGCTAGAAAAATATGATCCCTGCTTCACTCCTTTTGCAAGGGGCCTCTTTCTGTATTGGGGGAAGCTACACACAGACCTTGGTAGGCGAAAATATGATCCCTGCTTCACTCCTTTTGCAAGGGGCCTCTTTCTGTATTGGGGGAAGCTACACACAGACCTTGGTAGGCGAAAATATTATCCCTGCTTCACTCCTTTTGCAAGGGGCCTCTTTCTGTATTGGGGGAAGCTACACACAGACCTTGGTAGGCGAAAATATGATCCCTGCTTCACTCCTTTTGCAAGGGGCCTCTTTCTGCATTGGAGGAAGCTACACACAGACCTTGGTAGGCGAAAATATGATCCCTGCTTCACTCCTTTAGCAAGGGGCCTCTTTCTGTATTGGGGGAAGCTACACACAGACCTTGGTAGGCGAAAATATGATCCCTGCTTCACTCCTTTTGCAAGGGGCCTCTTTTGTATTGGGGGAAGCTACACACAGACTTTGGTAGGCGAAAATATGATCCCTGCTTCACTCCTTTTGCAAGGGGCCTCTTTCTGTATTGGGGGAAGCTACACACAGACTTTGGTAGGCGAAAATATGATCCCTGCTTCACTCCTTTTGCAAGGGGCCTCTTTCTGTATTGGGGGAAGCTACACACAGACTTTGGTAGGCAAAATGTTTAGGCTATTGTCTTCTGAACGGAGAAAGTTTTAACAGACACAATAAAAGTATGGGTACTGGTATTATCGCTAATAAAGAAGATTCTTTGGACTTATAGAAGTGTGCAATATTAAATAAATAGTATTTATTTTTTATCATTAAGACCCTTAATCATTACAGTACATTTAATTTAAAATAATTATATTTAATCTGGCTTTGCTTATGTCTAGGCAAAATTGACAGGCAATAATGACTCTTTCTGTGGGTAGCAGCCTCATTTCAGCTGCAAATTAGGCAGATTGTGGGTCATGTCAGAAATTGTAATCAGATTGCCATATGTTAGAATATACTATATCACATTTTACGGAAACTTACGAAATTTCGAGTGAAGAATCGCTGTGAAAGCTTGTCGTTTCTCTGGGCGGTGGACAGGAACCCTGGCGCTTTCTTGGACTCTGGTTTGGACAGCTGACCTGGCTCATACTGGCCCGGCCCTGGCTGCGTCTGCAACACAAGCAGGCACCATTCTAAAAAGCTCTATGACATCTACTAGGTTAGCAAAAAGAAATAAAAATGAGTAGACAATTTTTTAGGTTTTGCCAAAATATCTGTCATTTTAAAATATTTAAAAAAAATACGTGAAAATTTACCTCATTTTCAATTAATTTCCAAAATATTAGTAGGCATATGCTATTTTGGCTACGGGTAGTGCTAACATAGGTCTACAGTGGCTACTGGTAGTGCTAACATAGGTCTACAGTGGCTACTGGTAGTGCTAACATAGGTCTACAGTGGCTACTGGTAGTGCTAACATAGGTCTACAGTGGCTATTAGTAGTGCTAACATAGGTCTACAGTGGCTATTAGTAGTGCTAACATAGGTCTACAGTGGCTACTATTAGTGCTAACATAGGTCTACAGTGGCTACTGGTAGTGCTAACATAGATCTACCATGGCTACTGGTAGTGCTAACATAGCTCTACAGTGGCTACTATTAGTGCTAACATAGGTCTACAGTGGCTACTGGTAGTGCTAACATAGGTCTACAGTGGCTACTATTAGCGCTGACATAGGTCTACAGTGGCTACTGGTAGTGCTAACATAGATCTACAGTGGCTACTATTAGTGCTGACATAGGTCTACAGTGGCTACTGGTAGTGCTAACATAGATCTACAGTGGCTATTAGTAGTGCTAACATAGGTCTACAGTGGCTATTAGTAGTGCTAACATAGGTCTACAGTGGCTATTAGAAGTGCTAACATAGATCTACCATGGCTACTGGTAGTGCTAACATAGCTCTACAGTGGCTACTATTAGTGCTAACATAGATTTACAGTGGCTACTATTAGTGCTAACATAGATCTACAGCGGCTATTATTAGTGCTAACATAGATCTACAGTGGCTACTGGTAGTGCTAACATAGATCTACAGTCGCTACTAGTAGTGCTAACATAGATCTACAGTGGCTACTATTAGTGCTAACATAGGTCTACAGTGGCTACTATTAGTGCTAACATAGATCTACAGTGGCTACTGGTAGTGCTAACATAGGTCTACAGTGGCTACTGGTAGTGCTAACATAGGTCTACAGTGGCTACTATTAGTGCTAACATAGATCTACAGTGGCTACTATTAGTGCTAACATAGATCTACAGTGGCTACTATTAGTGCTAACATAGCTCTACAGTGGCTACTGGTAGTGCTAATATAGGTCTACAGTGGCTACTGGTAGTGCTAACATAGGTCTACAGTGGCTACTATTAGTGCTAACATAGATCTACAGTGGCTACTATTAGTGCTAACATAAGTCTACAGTGGCTACTGGTAGTGCTAACATAGATCTACAGTGGCTACTGGTAGTGCTAATGTGACGGGGCTGCAATTTAGCATTAAGTGGTTTTTAACCTTTTTACGACGTGTCAGTAGCTTTGTAATATGACTGCGCATGCTTGACTTTCACGTGGGACATTTGCGCAGAGTTATTCAGATTTCAAAGGGACAAGACGTGTTTCTTGTTTCCAATTATAATTAGTGTGGCAGCAGTCATTGCGTAGGTAAATACTTAACTGTTTCTTTCGTCTTTCGCTCAGATTCCTTTCTTCCTAAGAATAGATTCTGGTTGCATTATTGTCATTTGTATGCGCTTTATAAATAACGTTGGACATTGTTTGCCTCGGCAACAAAATTGCGGTTGAACGGTTTTATCTATTGTAATACTATAATACACTACTCTTTCATTTATGCACCTGATTTAACTTACAGCAGCAATTATGCAGTAACAACAGCAGAGTTATCTTCCCTGTAACATCACTGAGAAAGCGGTTGGAGAGAAAGAGTCAATCAGATCCATAGTTTGGTAAGTTGGAACATGAGACTGCTAATTGTACATTGTATATTATCATTTGTATATCTAATAAGGTTATTTTGTGCATTGGTCAACGTATATTGTTTACATTGTTTTGTAAGTATATTGTCCACATGTCGTTCCCAAGGTTATAGATCTTGCTAGCTAGAGGTCGTATGTTTAAACTCTGGAGAGGGTTTGCACCATTACCCAGTCCGTATAGTTATTTAAATGCACAAGGAATTATGCTTTTATGCTGCCGTTATTGTTTGTTAATAGTAATATACAGACTATTCTCATCTTTATCATATGTATCTCTTATATTGATTATTGTCCTAACCTAGTGTGTACCTGTAATCATTGTATATTATGTAAATATATTAGGCACACTAGCACTGACAGTTGTTTTTTATTGTTGTATATTTTCAGGTTGTAAAACTCATAGTTTCCAACATCCTGATATAACCAGACAACCCTATATATTGTGAACATTGCTAAATAAAGAATTAAAGGACTATCAACGTCTTTCTACTCCAAGAAGCCCACAAGTTACACTAACATAGGTCTACAGTGGCTACTGGTAGTGCTGACATAGGTCTACAGTGGCTACTATTTTAGAGATATTATAACCACAAACACTTTTATTAAGTTTGGTGAAGATTGGATGAAAACTAATGGACTAAGAGAGCAGAAACAAAAGTGGTCTACTACTGACCGACCGACCACCATGAGTAAACCAATATACCCCACCATCTTCGATGGAGGGCATAATAATAATATCACAGTGCATGTTGTACCCAAAACTGAAACAGGTATTATCCATCATTAACAATGCAAAACATTAACCGAAATGTGAGAGCTTGACCTTAAAATTAGAATTTTAGCACAATATGACTGGAAATCAGCCTCTCTGTACTGTGAATATGCTAACTACATACCAGTTCTTTAGGACACTGTGAGAGCGTGCTACAGAAGACGCGATCCGTGGGTTTCTCCGGATATTGCTTCACTTTCCCAAACTTTCCCTGTCGAGTTTGATGGATTGTCTCAAAATTGTCCACAAATGACTTCAACTGATACTGGCCTGGTCCTAAGTTGGCGAGTTTCTGAAAATTAAATATTTAGAACTCTGTATATCAAAACTGTGTCAAACATGATATACGATACAAGAAAATACAACATGTATTGACTGTTTTAATCTGCAATAAGTCCACACAATTTTCACAGTAACAGAGAAGCCTATTTTAAAATGTCATTTTAGAGGCAACTTAACAATGAAAATAAATTTAAATGTTAATAATATAAAGCATAACGCAGACATGAAAATATGAATACATGGTATGTGAATAAAAACTGTGCAAAAATCTACATTAATAACTACTTACCAAAATACCAAATTACACCAAAAACAAGATAGATCTACTTTGGCATTTGACTGAATTTTCAATGTAGATAATTTTCCGATCAATAATTTTAAGATTATGCTTTACACTACATAATGAAAAAAAAAGTGTAATAAAGGTACGGTATACATCTAAATGGCTGCCGTAAGGCCATAGACACAAAATACTGTAGCCATGAATTTGTTTTAATCAACTTTTAATGACATCCAACCCAAATCCATCTTTTTTAATACTGAAAAAAGTCTCGAGTAAACACTTATCCACCAAAGTTCTAGCATTACAATCATTAAGCATTTAATCTTGGTTATACAAGTCTACTACCTCCATAAAAATATCTGTATTGAGT
The DNA here is from genome assembly GCA_027627225.1 of Congeria kusceri. Taxonomy (NCBI): domain Eukaryota; kingdom Metazoa; phylum Mollusca; class Bivalvia; order Myida; family Dreissenidae; genus Congeria; species Congeria kusceri. The sequence goes on along the minus strand of CM051032.1, from coordinate 71,583,744 downwards.
GTCTACTGAATAAAGTATTACCAATGTTTAAACAGTTACACCAACTTTTTAGAAAACACTAGGTACATTTTATTGATTTTAGGGAGAATATTATTATTATTATTTATATTCATACTCCGATCTGAAAGTGTTCAGTACCAATATAATCAAAATGTACCCAGCGTTTTTAAAATAAAGAAGATTTGTGGCATGTCGTGGGAAAACCGGGCTTATCCAGGACGGCACTTTCCGCTTTTATGATATTTTTTGTTTCAATGAAGTCTCTTCAACACATAAATCCACTGTTGGCAGAAAGTGCCGTCTTGGATTAGCCTGTGCGGACTGCATCGGCTAATCCGGGACGACACTTTATGCACATGCATTAAGCCCGGTTTTCCCACGACATGCCTCATTTCTTATTATTTCATGCTATTTAGCAAAATAGTGGAGAATACCACTGAATGAGAACTCATCACATCATTGCGGGTTGAGTTATGTAACATTTTCATTCCAGTTATTTGGACATCCTGTTTTAATAATGCTAGCGTGTACATGTATATGTACACAAATGACTGCAAGTTATATTGCTATCTGGTTTTATCGCGGTTGCGATCCATGGACCGCGCAAATCGCAAAATAATGATGCTGCAGTGTAACTATCTGAGTTGTCTACTTGTTTAGAACCACAAACGATATAAAGCAGGCACAGCCAAAACAAACATTTAAAGAAATCTACTAAGGCATAAAAAACTAAATGTTTGTTTCAGGTTACATGCCCACACAAATTAGGGTAGGTACGTAGGGAATAATTTATTTTTTTTGGGGGGTAATGGTCAACTTGAAGATTCTAAAACTTAATGAATATTCAAAACCTGTCTCTAATACCATAAAATATTGTTTTGAAGTTGATGCTATCAAAACAGAACACTTATTTATCCAAAGAACATTTAATTATTGAAACAAAGTAAAATAAACAAAAAAAATATCTGACCCACTCAATAAAATGTTCTAGGGTCGGGGCTTTTTTTTAGGGTAGGTCGGGTAACCTGAAACATACATATTTTTTTTTACGCCTAAGCAATGATGTAAAATATGTGGGATTATGCTAAGAATGACCATTTTAAAATCATGTATAAGATCATACTGCTATCATGCTATGAATAATCATGTTTGGTGTAAATTGTGAAAATTGACGCTCACAAAATGGACCAAGGCAGTGAGATTTAAACTGCTAGAAGCAGCAATTTCTTGATAAAATAGCATGAAATAAAATGAAAATTTGTTGATTTCATAGTAAGATAATATTTTGATTTCATTTGTGGTCATAAATCAAATAATTTCACTCAAAACTGCAAATAATATTGCTATGACTGCAAATGAAATAAAGTACAATCATACATTGAAATCAACAAATATTCTCGATATCGTATAAATGATCAAAATATAACTAAAACGTTCTATTCATTATTAAGACAAAGAAAGACAAAGAGAATATTACTATCTTAATAAATTTAATTGAAGTTATACCTGGGAATCTGCAAATAAAAGCCTACAAAAGTACAGGAAGTTTTGTTCTAAAACTTTATCAAACAAGGACAATAGCAGTAATTGCCAACTGTTACCAAAGAGACATTGGTGTGCCACACTATTTAGGAATTTTAGTCACGATCTAAACAAAACAACCAAGTAATCTGCATGGCACTTCACACAAAACAACCAAGTAATCTGCATGGCACTTCACACAAAACAATCAAGTAATCTGCATGGCACTTCACACAAAACAATCAAGTAATCTGCATGGCACTTCACACAAAACAATCAAGTAATCTGCATGGCACTTCACATGCATTGCAGCGATCATTTTAACTTTCACGTCTTTTGCCTCCAAAATAAAACAGGGTTTTAGGCAAAGACAGGTACCGGTGATATAAAAGAAAAAAGCCAATCTAAAATTACAAACATTTAAAACAAAAGAATGTGCATTTAATGATATAATTTGAAGAAAAAAAAACACACACAAAAACACAAATGAAATCATGTTGTTGTTTATTGTGTATTTTTTATGGCAAAGTGTATGTTTTCTGCCAGTAACAAAAATATTTTTGTTATATCGTTCATTATCAACAAATGGCCAACATCTACACTTACCGGTGCCGCCAGATACCCGACTGAAATGGGTTTATTTCTGTCCCCAGAAAACAGATCATAAGGTCCTCGTATGCTCGTAACTTTGCTTATTCTTTCCTCCGCAAAACTCTTGAAGTTGTAAGTACCTGGTCCTAGTTTTGAACCCTAGAAATAAAATAAATAACAAATTTTTTGTAAACATTTAGATTTAGACATTATCTCAGTGATCAACAGACTTGAACAGTTTACAAAGACATTATCTCAATGATCAACAGACTTGAACAGTTTACAAAGACATTATCTCAATGATCAACAGACTTGAACAGTTTACAAAGACATTATCTCAATGATCAACAGACTTGAACAGTATACAAAGACATTATCTCAATGATCAACAGACTTGAACAGTTTACAAAGACATTATCTCAATGATCAACAGACTTGAACAGTTTACAAAGACATTATCTCAATGATCAACAGACTTGAACAGTTTACAAAGACATTATCTCAATGATCAACAGACTTGAACAGTTTACAAAGACATTATCTCAATGATCAACAGACTTGAACAGTTTACAAAGACATTATCTCAATGATCAACAGACTTGAACAGTTTACAAAGACATTATCTCAATGATCAACAGACTTGAACAGTTTACAAAGCATTAACTAACAAGAGCTGTTGCAGGACAACGCGCTCGACTTTTCTGGTGCTTGTCAGAGTTTCTAACATTTTTTCTAAAACAAACTGAATGGTAGGGGCCATTTAAACAAAATTAATTTCTCTCTTGAATTACCGAGTGGAAGCATTTTTCTAAATTTCAAAACAGTGACCTTGACCTTGACCCAACTAACCCCATATGCAATCTCGTGCAATGTCTCGTTATACAGTATCTATGAATTGAATGTTAATAAAATATTCCAATTTGTTATCAAGTTATAAAGCAGAAGAATTTATATATATTTTAAGTAACAGTGTTCTTGACCTTGACACATCCAACCCACCACAAATCCATTCCCTTGTAAAGTGTTGCCCTAGGGTATTCATATATGAAGATTGATTCTCAAATTAGAGAGTGGAAATCCAAAGTTGACGCCGTCATTCCACCCACTTAAAAATTTTTAAGTGTAAAAAGGCTCATAATTTTGAAAAATTTCAAACAAGAGTTATCAAAATTGGTATATGAGTTCATATACGGAAAAAGTGTTCTAAGCTTAAATGAAATCTCTCAAGCCATTCCTGAGAAACCAGCTTACCGAAAAACTTTAACCTGTCCATATAGCTTATATGTAAAATTTCTAAATGTAAAAAAGCCCATAATTTTGAAAATTTCAAACTAGAGTTATCAAAATTGGCCTCTGAGTTGAATTTAATAATTATAGGGATAAGTGTTCTAAGTTTGAATGAAATCCCTCGAGCCATTCCTGAGAAACCAGCTTACCGAAAAACTTTAACCTGTCCATATAGCTTATATGTAAAATTTCTAAGTGTAAAAGCCCCATAATTTTGACAAATTTCAAACTACAGTTACCAAACTTGGCCTTTAGGTTGATTGTAATGTGGGGAATAAATGTTTTAAGTTGGAATGAAACCCCTCAAGCCATTCGTGAGAAACTAGCTTACCGAAAAACTTTAACCTAGCTCGGACGCCGACGCCGACTTAAATTTGTTACAATTTCTACATATATATAAACAAAAAATACAAACCCCAAAATTATTTACATAAAAAAATCTAATAAAATCAACAGAACCAAAACCTACTGTTGCAACACCCTCAATTAATGAGGCAGAATATAATTTCTGAGAAAAGTGAACAACAACAAGAACCCCAAACAACATGCGCAAGGCCCAGGTGGTAACCAAGTATACAATTTACAAAGTACAACACTGACTTGTCAGTGTTTAAATTACTACCCAACATACGGAGTAAGCATACATAAATTTGTCAAAATTCCTAAGATTGTTTACCCCTCGACTTTTGAGCAGACAGACTTAATATGACTGAGTATTTACGTTACCACAGAGGGTTCCTACTAATTTTTACCCCTCGCCTTACGAGTGGACAGACTTATGACTGGGCATTTACGTTACCACAGAGGGTTCCTACTAATTTTTACCCCTCGCCTTACGAGTGGACAGACTTATGACTGAGCATTTACGTTACCACAGAGGGTTCGTTACCACAGAGGGTTCCTACTAATTTTTACCCCTCGCCTTACGAGTGGACAGACTTATGACTGAGCATTTACGTTACCACAGAGGGTTCGTTACCACAGAGGGTTCCTACTAATTTTTAACCCTCGCCTTACGAGTGGACAGACTTATGACTGAGCATTTACGTTACCACAGAGGGTTCCTACTAATTTTTACCCCTCGCCTTACGAGTGGACAGACTTATGACTGAGCGTTTACGTTACCACAGAGGGTTCCTACTAATTTTTACCCCTCGCCTTATGAGTGGATAGACTTATGACTGAGCATTTACGTTACCACAGAGGGTTCCTACTAATTTTTATCCCTCACCTTATGTGTGGAAAGATTTATGACTGAGCATTTATGTTACCACAGAGGGTTCCTACACATTTTGACCCCTCGCCTTATGTGTGGATAGACTTATGACTGAGTATTTACGTTACCTCAGAGGGTTCCTACACATTTTTACCCCTCACCTTATGTGTGGATAGACTTATGGTTAAGTATTTAAGGTACCACAGAGGGTAGGTTTCTGGGTATGAATGAGCAGGCTGAAAGATGACCCTATACCAATAGCTCAACAAGGACTTCCTGCTCAGGTGAGCTAAAAATGAACAACAGCAAGAAGGCTGAACCAACATACCACAGAGGGGAGGTTTCTGGGTGTGGATGAGCCAGCATCTAGGAGACCCACGGTGGAGGTGGCCATCTTCTCTTTCTCCTCCTTGGCTGCATGTGGCACTCCGCCCTCACCGTACGTGCCTGTATTCACATTTGTATTATATTGTGATCTCTAGCACCCTAGATTACGTATCAGGCGTGTCGTGGGCCCCCGCTGAATGCATCTGCATAAAGTGTTGTCCCCGAGTTGCCTATGCAGTCCGCACAAGCTAATCCAGGACGACACTTTCCGCCTACAGTGGCTTTATGTTTAGAAAAGACTTCCTTAAAACGGGCCAATCCGGAATGACACTTTACGCAGATGCAATAAGCCCGGGTTTGAAACGCGACACGCCTCATATATTGTGCTTGCTCTACTAAGAATTATAAATGGTACAGCACTGGATCAGTTACTAAACTTAATCTAAGTCTTAAAACTAAAATAGTAAGCAATGAAAATCAATGCTCATAATTATGTAACATGAGTATTCATTGGTCAATATCTTAAGTTCAGACTTATCTTAAGATTAAGAACATTAAATTGTTGTAGTCATAAGGCCGGCTTTATGATTTCAATTTGCTTTAAATTTACATGTTGGCTCAACTGTGAATTGTAAAAACCAGCAACACTGGTCCCCGGATTTTATTCTGCATTTCCTTGAACCTGTGTGCAAGGTTCCAAGTGTACAAGCTACATGAACTTGGGTGGGAATTTCAATCTGTACTACATTTCTAACTGTTTCTTTTACAAAGGAAGTTAAAACTGTATAAGCAAAATCACCTGGTCCCGGGATTTCATTCTGCATTTCTTTGAACCTGTGTGCGCGGGTCTCACAGATACCGAGGGCGCTGCGGGGCTTCAGGTCTGTCATCTCCAGGAAGTCTTTGATATTATACGAGCCTGGCCCCAGTTTACGCACCTTAAGAAAAACAAGTGCGGGTTGTTTAACCATAGTTATTTGGGACTAACTTTCAAATTTTGGAATTTAAATATTAACGTAGTAATGTGTTTATGATATTTTATATATCTTGGTGCACAATTTGCATTGTGTAGTGTGATATTGAGAATGTAATGGTGCAAGTTATTCATTCCATCATTGTGTATTTAATTCTTTCTCTTTCGTACACTTCTCAATAAAAATTGAAATTATGCTGAGAGGAAAGAGAAATGTAATAAAACTGAAGAATCAAATCATGTACATTTAAAGGCATCGTCCTTTGCAACACAACAATATGTTATCATTATCATGTTTTAGTGACATGCTACTTAACTAAACCTAACAATTGCATCTTCAGCTAAATTTATTTTTCATACGAAAAAGTATCTACCAGTTCTTTCTTCATTTCCCACTGTTCTTTGTGTAAGAGGTGAGGTAGAGCAGCCATCCGTTCGACTTCATGAGCCCTTGCCCATCCAGGACCAGATGCCTTCTCATCGACCGACTTTCGGTTGAAGCCACCTATATCCACATTGTAGGATCCAGGTCCCATTCTACGATTCTACAGTAAGAAACGTGTGTTATTTATACTGCATATGCTGAGATGTTGAATCCAACAATTATGGTTTTAATTGAATTAGTCCTTTCATGTAAACATTATAATTGTGGATGGAATAAAATATGCATGATAGCAGCTGTGCATTTTTAAATCATCAGGATATTGTGAACAATCTTATTATAGTCATGCAAAAAAATATGTATGTGAAAAATACATTGGGACATTTTACTGGAAGTTTCTGAGGAAGGTTTTACTAAGCCACATCTACTAAGTTATTGGTGACCCTGTTTTACAATTAAGAAATAATTTTTGATTTATCATTTTTTATCAGCCAATAAACAATGATTTGGAGTTCTAATGCGTAGGAATTAAACCATGTGGCCGTTAGCCCATGCTGTTTAATAGCCACGCATCAGAATGACAAAGAGTTGTTTATTGGCAGATAAACAACGATAATGCAATATTTATTTTGATTCCAACATGATTTGACATATATTTTTGCAATTGTAATTGGAACTACTTTTTACAATGCTCCGCTCAGGATAAGAGCTTCGTTTTGCGTTGTTTATGGGTAGTTTACAACAACGATAATTTTGTTCTCTGTCTATAGAACAATTAGCAAGTATCATGTTAGAATTTTTTATTCATGCTGCTGAACATTAATCATGTGGGATAGACTGGATGGAACAGAGTGATAATGTTTGAGTGGCAAAACAAAAACTCAATGAGTGACAAAACAAATCTTTACCAATTCTTCTATAGACTTTTTGTCATATGGAATTTCTGTGAATGTTCCAGGCATTTTCTTTTTTGGATGAATGCCAGAAACATCAAACCTGAAAATAAAATGTTATGTCCTTTTTCACGGAAGTACTAGGATAACTTGTTTTTGTCTTCCAAGGAACATTCATAAATAACTCTAGTCTAGTTATTCACACCTACAGTCCTATTTCATACTTCATTGACAAACAACTTTTCAACAGCTTGAACATCAAAGTGTTTGACATCACCCATGTATATCATACATGCCACACATGATAACAGTTTTTTTCCCTAGCAGTTGCTTTCTTTGATAAGAAGCCAAATAAGGTGTGAAAAATAACTATGAAAAAATAATTTGTTTTATTCTGGTACTCTACAATGTTAACCTACAAAATACAGACAAAAACCCTCCTGGACAAAAGCCCGCTCAAGATTTTTGACACAACGGACTTAAGCCCGCTCATAATTTTAATGACCCGTACAAAAGACCGCTCGTTAAAAACATGTAAATCTTTAATTATAATTTCGCCCACAGTTAGTCGTAATAAATCATAATTAATGCCTAATAACAGTGTATGCTGTGATTCAAACAGATTATTTTTAACACTTTTTTTACTATGCCGCTAAAAAACAAACTGTTACTTTTCTGTGTATATATGTTACAAATTTGCTGACGTACCATAATTGTATAGACTAGATTTGTCCGGGGTGTCAAAAACATTGAGCAGGTTTTTGTCCGGGGTGTCAAAAACATTCAGCGGGCTTTTGTCCGGGGGGCTTTTGTCCGGATACCTTAACATACTGACCATAGGAATCAAAACAAAGCATTATATATATATCCAAGAATATACAACTGGGACAAAAATCTTAAACATATCCTGTGCAACTCAAATTGGATGTAACCTTAATTTGATTGTTTAGTTTTTATTGTGTAATGTGAAAACATGTAAGATTATCAATTTATTAGTCTAGAAATTGAGTAGCAAATATAAATATGACTTATAATCCAAAATATCGAGTATATGCAAAATTATATGTACTAGTAATTGGCATAATCCAACTAAATTAATCATAATTTCAATTATTATACAGTCCTCTTATTGTTATGTCTGCACCATATACTAGTGAAACCCAAATTCGAAGTAACCTTACTTTGACGATGTTTTGTTTTTTTATTTCCTATTATTTGCAACAATAAAGTTATCCATGCATGTAGTATACATGGATACATGGACAACACCTAAACTGCGTAACATATGCCAAACTTTACCTAGGACATGCATAAATTCCAATTTAAACCTGAGTATTGGTCTACTACATTTATGTACAGACTGCCATTATTTTGCCTTGTTTACACCTTCAACTTTATTAATAGAATCAACTGACCAATAGAAATGACGCAATGCCCTGAGTAAACAGATTTAGCGATCAAATTGAACACTGATATACAGCTGGGGTTATCGAGATTTATTTTAAAAAGCAACGGGGTGAAGGTTTAAATTGTTCATGCATCCAAAATGAAAGTGTCATTATACAAATATTTATGGAACATTAATTAGGAATGGTTTATCTGCCTAACTATGTAACTTTTATAGCAATCTGTTCACAATAACTATCTAATTTCGGGAAGCAAAAGTTGCCATTAAAAGCCTGTCGGAACAATATAGACAAAGAAGGATCATTTTCCATCACAGAAATGGCCCTTTCCCGGTTATGCGCTCCAGCGAATATTGCCCATATATAAAAAAAGTAGCTCAATATTTGCCAAGAACTAACAATTTATGCTAGGGACACACCAGGTTATTTAAAATTTGATAATTATTATATCAGTGCAACATGCACCTTCAAATCATAAGCTCAATTATTTTTTTGTTGTGTAATTGAAAGATTGTATTGCATTCAAATGAAATTTTTCTAACTTTCTGTATGTTCTTTTGTTTAGCTGATGTTTTTAATGTTGTTAACATATACACCACCATGTAATTTGTTAACATCAGGCAAAAAATTCACCAGTGCATCGACAAAATAAATATGTTATACCTTGCTGTTTGAATTCCAAACGGACTCCCTATGAATTTCTTCTCTGCCATTTTACTGATATTATTCTGACGTTCACCAGGTTTTGTTCTTACAATTTCATTTCATTATTAAGTACGGGAAACCAACTGCTACTGTAGTTTGTTGTTCATAGCAACCAATGGCCACTTTCGTACCTCCACTATATTCCGAAATTTAGTTTTCTAGCTACAGCAAAGACAAACAATAATTTATATGCATTTTAAATATCATATTTATGAAAAATATTAGATATATGATTGATATGAAATGTAATATTCAATATTAATCAACGTTTTTCGTGAACATTATCATTAATTTATGATCTTTTAAATAAAGAGTTACTAACCAAAACGGTCAGGAGTCAAAACGGTCTCTGACGGCTTTTACTTAGCCTGGTTCCCGATGTACAAAATTCTTGGTGAAGTGTCTACACCAGAAACGTAATTAAAATAAGATAGATTATATAAAATTAGATGGAGATAAATAATAAGTGTACAAAATATATTTATCACTGTGTTCTTTAGACAATGTGAACAAACAGCTCTTAGAAACTCATATTCTTCTGCATAACATACTGGAAATTTATTTATATTACCGGTAAGACAATATTTAATATGTGTGATTGAAGTTCCATTTGATAGAAGAGAAACAATTTAAACTAGTAGTAAATATACAATATAGTCCAGTCGTCCAACTAAGTGGTTTTGCATCTTTTGAGGTGATACAAACTTAAATGTAGAATATATCAATTTTTTTTGGCATAATACAATTTGATACAAGTGTCAATTCCCCAAAAAGTATGGTTATGACATGCTTGTTTTGACTGATTTTCAGCCACCACCCTGCTCCTTTTGAGCAGCGTTATATCAACTTGCTCATCCTTGATTTCTCCCTAGCAGTGGAAGTGAATTTGTGCTCTGAGGCCAAATCATTTTGGCCATGTTATATGTGGACGATTTTCAACTCGGGCACGTATCCTTCAGGTTAAGCCATAGTAAACTTTTTCATTGCAGACATTAATTTTACAGACTTTTCTTCTATTTGCCAGTATTTTGTATTTTTATAGATATTCTTTGATACTTATGATATATAGTAGGAGCAAATTCCTTTGATATTCAGAGTTCCAGAGTTTGCGGATATAACCAGAAGTTGGAATTTGAAGATTTTGGGATTAATTTTTGATTAGTTTCTGTTTAGAACCAACAGATCCTGTGAAACCCAGCTCATCATGACTGCAGATGACATTGCGAAACACCTTGAAAACAACACCAAGTCGACATGGCCATTCTAGACTTTTCGAAAGCCTTCAACAAACTTTCACTCAAGACTTTCTGAAAAACTTCGATACTACGGCATCCAGGGAAACACTCGTTCTTGGATTGACTCTTTTCTATGAAATCGTTTTCAAACAGTAGTCATTGCTCTGACAGAATGCAAGTAACATCCGGCGTACCTCAAGGCTTGGTGGTCGGGCTGGCGTTATTTTTCATTTAATGATATCGCCTGTAATATTTCTTCAACAATACAACTCTTCGCAGATGACTGTTTAATCTACAGACCTATAAGTACACCTCAAGTAACAAAGAACTTCAAAATGATCTAGATAAATTAACACAATGGGGAGACACCTTGGCCATGGAATTCAATGTTAACAAATGTGCCATAATGCAAATTTCAACAACATCAAAGAAACATCAGAAGTACTTTATGAAGGGACAAGAACTAGAAATAGTAACTCACCATCAATACCTTGGAGCAGAACTAAATGACAACATGAAATTCAACACCCATATTGACAACATAACCGGCAAAGCCTCCAGAGTACTGGGATTTTTAATGCACAACCTGAAGCATTGTTCACAACAGATAAGAGCCTACCAATGCCTTGTTAGACCAAAACTAGAATATGCCTCAACACTTTGGAACCCTATACAAAGAACGCAGATCAAACAGATTGAACAAGTACAACGTAACGCAGCACGATTTGTTTGTAACAAGCCCTATAATCCAAGAAATCCTGATAGCGTATCCAGAATGATGAACAGCTTAAACTGGATGCCCCTACAACAGCGCAGAATACAAGCAGACCTCATCTTCATGTACATAACAGTGAATGCTCTCGTTGCCATACCATTCATATACCATCCAACCCCAGCTAGTTAGGACAAAAAGATCTCGCCAAACATTGAAATTTATCCCATACCAGTGTCGACTCGACATATACAAACACTAATTTTTTCCAAGAACAGTCACTGCTTGGAACGCCTTACCCGAAGTAGTCATCTCAGCCCTAAGACAGTCCTCCTACAGGTCCAGGGCCCGGTTACACCGGCAGTCTACTAGCAATCAGGGTCATATTGTATAGTGTAAATACCCGTTTCATTTTAATAATGGCAATTTTTATGGATCTTTTTCACACGGAGCGCATGTACAACACACAACTTCGTTAATAAATGTCTGCTTGCGGATTTTGACGAGTAACCAAGTTGAAGTTGAAGTAGCGTAGAAACCATTTCGTTCATTTAACAAACAAATATTATCTAGCTCAGACAAATTAACTGGACACTGACATTAAGTTCTCATACTGAATTAAAATAAAATTGATGTAAAAGTATTAAACTGGTAAAGCACAATGATACAATACACATGCAAGAACTAAACCGAGTATATACGAAATAATTCAAGCACATAATTATGCTAGTAATGAGTTTTGTACGTGTCAGTGTCTGAACTATAGCTGTAGAATCTAATATCCCACTATGCTGAAATTTGGTATGCTTTTGGCTCAATAAACTGCAGTGAGACGCAGGACTTTTATTTAATTAAAATCAGAATTTCTAAATTCTAGACAGATTCGTCTTTTTCTAGAATATATCTTTATTTGCTGTAGTTGTGGTACTATGTGCCTATACATGAATTTCTTATAAGTTTTAAGTTTTCTATACTCAAAACTATTTCGTTCAGATGATAAGTTAGCAAGTTCTTATTTTTATTAATCTTGAACCCTCAGCTTCGATCTGTGATTTGCTCATGAATAAACATCAACCAAGCAAACGCCACGAACACGTTATTAGAGAACCAATAATTGTAATGAGTTATCTAGTGGTGAGGAAATATGCCCACTCGACTGTTAATCTCAGTTATACATAGACAAGTTATTTGAAATACCGGTAATCAAGTTATTTCAAATAATGTTGTCATGTGCCACAATGATGTTGGACAAATAGTGACATCAATCTAAAGACCAACAATTCATTTTTTCGTGGACACCTATTAATGACCGATGGTCTTATAAAATGCTCATTTAACAATTACTTCATACATTATTCAAGACTTTTTCAAAGCCAACTGTTAACAATTGTTCATCACATAAAGGGGTCAGGTCATAAACAACAAACGCAATTTGCCAATTTTTTTTTTTTTTATATCATTTTGCCAATTTTTGTATAATTTAGCTGCAATTGCAGGTTTGATGGTATTGTGAACAATGAAATGATGAAAGGTTTTATGCAATTTTCAAGTGTAAAAAACAGTATAAATAAATACAAGAACTAACTTATTGAACAGATGAACTGCGCAAAACAATACACATATTTTTACAAATTTATAAAACAAAGTTACCAACACTAAAATGACCATGAACAGCCATGTACATTTAAAAATTTACTTTGCTGAACAACAGCAGTTTAGTTTTACAATTTTAAAACATCATTTGCACATACAAGAAAAACAAAACAACATAAAATTTGGGGAAATAATCCAATTTATTTAAAAAAAAACATGTAAAACTATACTGCATTCACTCATTTCCACAAAACTAATTTCATGGTAAGGTGTTTGTTCATTGTGCTGATATTTAACAAATGACACGTATGCCTTTGCACACAGGACAAAATATCACAGAAAACAAATTTAAAGGAATATGAAATTTGTTAAATTAAGTGAAAGATATTTTATTTAGCAGAATTGGATTAGAGAATCAAAACTGAACCAATATTGTTTTGACATTTGCAAATGGATACACAGTGTACTAGTTCAACTCAGTGCTACATATTGTTTTCCCAAACAAGGCAAATAAGCTACACAATAATACAATCTTTGGTCATCAAAATATCAACTGTTCAATACCCAAACATCCCTGCATAAAATTCATTAAGGTTTAATCACCAATAATCATTTGCCAACAAATATTTAAGACTCCAAACAGATTACTGTGCCCAACTTTTACCTTAAGTTACTGAACATTGCCTTCAATGGTTAATGACTAGGATTTTCTTTAGCAATAAAATGAGATGTGTCGTGGGAAAACCCGGGGTTAATGCATGTCCGTAAAGTGTCATCCCGGATTAGCCGGTGCAGTCCGCACAGGCTAATCCAGGACGGTACTTTCCGCTTTTATGGCATTTTCTGTTTCAAGGAAGTCTCTTCTAAATATGAATGCACTCTAGGCGGAAAGTGTCGTCCCGGATCAGACTGTGCAATCTGCACAGGCTGATCCGGGACGACGCTTTATGCATATGCATTAAGCACGGTTTTCCCACAACACACCTCAAATCTATTTTAGGCTCAGTGTTCACAAACAAGATTAGTTTTCTGGTTCAAGGTGAATTTGAGTCAGACTCAAGATCAGGCCAAAAATGGCATTCATTAAACGTCTAGACCAATTTTAATTGTTGGCCAAATATATTTTATACTTTTTTCTGAATTCCTCTCAGCATACACTAGTTTCTTTTAAGACTTTAACCATACTTCAAAACAATTCATGTTATTTCAACTAGACCAGAAGTTATTTTCAATATAAAATATCTACTCAGCTGGGCCTGTATGCACAAAGCTCCTTAAAGGGAAAACTTAAGAAAATTTCTTCAATTCATAAAATTCCTCATGTCTTTGACTGTTTCATAAATAGGTCTTTTAACATTCAAATGTTTTAAACTAGTTAATTTTGATTGGATGTTTAGTATTTTACCTTTTTCAAATACATAAATGAACGGATATCACGTGGAAAATGTGATCTGAAATGTTCACTTACATATTGTACAACTTAAGTTACGATTTCCCAGAGGAGACTTGTGAATACCCACTCTAAGCAAAAAAATCAAGGTAAGGTAAGATGTATGATTCAATGACTATTATATTTCAACAAAGACTGATCTTGAACCGGTAGTTAATCCTTTGTGAACACGGGGCCTGTATTTTAAACTTCCATTTAAATATATTTGAGGCATGTCGTGGGAAAACCGGTCTTAATGCATGTGCGTAAAGTGTCGTCCCGGATTAGCCTGTGCAGTCCGCACAGGCTAATTAATCCAGGACGACACTTTCCGCTTTTATGGTATTTGCTATTTAAAGGAAGTCTCTTCTAAACGTAAATCCACTGTAGGCCGAAAGTGCCGTCCTGGATTAGCCTGATCGGACTGCACAGGCTAATCCGGGACGACACTTTGCACACATGCATTAAGACCGGTTTTCCCACGACACGCCTCATTTATACTATCTACTTCATTATTTTATTAAATTAAATCTATGTACAACTTTAAAACATTTATTACCTAGAAAAGACCAAGCATTGGTTATATGCAGACAGTCAAATTACCAAACTTTTACCCATTAGTATTATGTAAAAAAAATAACAATCTATTGAAGCAATATTTACTCTCTGACTGGAAGTAGTACCGGTAATAATCATTAAAGATTAATAACATTGGATCATTCAAAGATAGCTACACACTTCATTTAAGAGCACCACAAGGCAGATACCAGCCTAAACATGACATACCATGGTGCAAAAAAAGAACTCTATTTTGCCTTTTAGAGTACACTGTAACAACCTGTAAACTTTACATCAAAAGCTCTGCACCTATCTTTCATCCATGTCACAACGATCAACATTTGGTCAAAATGTTCACTGTATGTACTTATTTTTGTTTGTACTGACTTTTGAGAATTGACCACTTGACCTCAAATAATGCTGTTTATATGAAAAGCATTCGTTACTTGAAGAAAAACAGTTCAAAATACTGCATTTTTTTTCAAAAGCTGGTTAACATTCCATTGTATAGTTTACTGGAGGAGCTGGATTTACCATCAGTAAGCTCTTAGGTAATTTCTAAGCTCAATTTTAAGTTAAAATTTAGGTAGTTTTATCAAGCTTAATAAATCCCAATATACATTTGTAGTATTACAGATAAACAAGTTGTTTTTTTTGTATGGAAATAAACACATTTTAGGCCGTGTCCACAAAAGTCTGTCAGCCCTCAAAAATGGTCTGTAAAAATGTACAATATCCAGGAAAAGCAATCACAAAACAGGCCCTCATAGTTGATGAGAAATTCAAGTAAAGTATATTCAGAGGGGTTTTGCACCACACTGTTTTTATTGCTTACTCATTATGGTATTTTGTTCACACGTTGTACATGAACATGGCTATGAATGTTCTCCTGTGGTTTTCTATGTGCGAGCTAAATGTTTTTGAAAAGCTATTAATTGTCAGATTGCCAGATCTCATGGCGCTTGTATCAAGCTCATTTAAATGACAACATACTAGAAAGTAAGATAATACATTTATGCTATTTTCATCTCATGAGTTAATAATAAATACCTAGGATACGTGGAATGACCATTCTTAACAACATGTATAAAAGAAACATACCAGGTACTTAAGATCTCTCGTGAACAAATGGTGAAAACCACTGTATTGCCTTACTGGTACTTGATTCTTAGGTTTGTTCTGAAGACCTTGACCTTTAACCCCAGCAACACCATATTCAATCAAAAATGAGATCTCCACAAGTTTGAGGTCAATAGGTCAGAAAAAAAGTTCTTGTTGAGAAACCAATTGCATGTACATCCAATTCCCCCACATTTGCCAATCTTACAATAGATTTGCAACAAATGACAAAATTAATGCCTAACAAATTTCAGATATTCTAATTCATACAATAACAGATATTAAATGCACTGGAATTACGCTGTTAATGTACCATTTTATCATGCTGTAGAATTCTCCAAACTTGTGTTCAAACAGCTGCTGTGATCCTGTGCTGCATAAGAAATTATCACACTCCTATAATGGGTACCACTGTTGCGACATCCTCAACTACACGGATCATAATCACTGTCATCCTCATCATCCGAGTCCGATCCGTATCGTTTTCGCTTTTTCTTTTTCTTCTTAAGTGACGATGGCGTGTGACAGGATGCGTGAGATGAAGTGTGGGATGAGGATGAGCGATGTCGAGATCGAACGGCGTTGTTATGAGAGTTCTGTGACTGTGAGATATGAGACGACGATGATTTGCTGTGGGCAGACTCCTGGAGCTGAGACGCCCCAGGCAGCCGAAATGTTCGCACTAATGTACCTTTCTTTTTGTCCTTATCACGTATTGCAGTCTGTAGTTTTGCTGCTGATATGATCATTGGGGGTATTCTAGGTTTGAAATTGTCCTCCTGTAGAACATGCAATGGCAATGTTACATTCGGAGGAATACAAAACTACATGTATTACAACACCATTTTAAGATCGAGAAATGCAGTACTTATTTTTGTAAACTTGACGGCATGTTTATCTTGACTATTGACAGTGCTGGATACAACAGAAAACAGTTACTTCAAATATCTAGATGTGTTTTTAAAATATGTTCATTCTTTGAAGTTAACGCAAAAAATAACAGCCAAATCTAATGCAAGGATTTAATTAACTCAGTGTGATGAATCATAAGCTACAAAATGTTACCAATTACAATTTCAAATAAAAGGCAAACAGTGAATAATGAAGGATCTCCTTAAATCAGGTAAATGTTGAGACTTGTGCACCAGTTATTTTTAGGTTACTTACTGAAGATTCCTTGTTTAGATCTACAGAGCCCGCATCGCCGTCCTGGTCGACTATTACATCGTTGCTCATTTTGGACTCCTCCCCATTCTCACCGATGACGTGATTCGAGTTCACCAGCGAGTCACCTGCCTCTGCGTCTGGTTTCTGTTTGATGGTGTATGTGGTGGAGGCAACTGGTTTGCTGGCGTTGCCGTCACTGTCATCTTCATCCGGAGGGTCCACACTCAACATGAGATCCTTAAACTAAAAGAGGGCATAGAGCATACACAGGGTGGCAAAGTCTCATTATTGCCCTACTAGTCTGTTTTCGACCAATGATCTTTGCTGCTAGTCTATAGAGTAATTATATAGTAAATGTTGGCAATATTTCACTTGTCCATACATGCTCTGGGACAAGCTGGGCAATATGGACATATAGGATCTGACACGAGTTGTCATATTATAATTTATTAAACGAGTTCAGGAATTTCCTGGACGAGTTTAATGAAGTGACAACTAGTGTCTTTTTTATCACATGCTTTTAAACGAAATAAAACTCTTCTAATTTTACCAAAATAAGTTAGTAAATTCTCAAAGTTGTGTACTGACGTGATATCATTTCAACTAGTGTCTTTTTTATCACATGCTTTTAAACGAAATAAAACTCTTCTAATTTTACCAAAATAAGTTAGTAAATTCTCAAAGTTGTGTACTGACGTGATATCATTTCATGATGACGACGTCATTTCACCAAACTAACGTCATGCTATTGGTCAGTCAAATAATACGTAGCCAATGAAAACGCTCAAAATGTTGTCTTACACATGTGTAAGATAGAAATATTCGTAATGGTTGTTACACGGGAAACAAGGTATAGCATGTGATAAAATGTATTTTGTCATCCCTGATACAGTTGCATAGTTTTGCAAACGTTGACATTGTAGTATCTTAGAAATTGAACAAGAAAGTCATATTAGTAGGTAATCAAAATTTCAATTAAACAATCTAAAAATAAATATTAAGCATCTATAGTTTACTAAAATATGTTATGAACAAACTACAACAGTTGCCTATAATGGCTACACCCAACTGTCCTTTATAATTATAAATGGACAATAAACATGATCAGATGAACATGAATATTTTCTCCAAACCGAATAATAAACAGGTTATGTAAATATTCGTCAATGTATTGCAATTATTACTAACATTGAGGTAATCATCGACCAGTTTATCACATTCTTCTCCATACGATTTCCCCTCACTGCTGTCTTTCTCTCGTATGACGTTTAGCACAGCTTCTGGATTAAACTTCACCAATGCTTTTTTTGGCAGCGGCTTGTCATACACCTTGGCTGCCTCTGCTGGAGAGTAGTTCTGGATTTTGCTGGAAACGGAATAATAAAAGCTTGATTGTTTGTTGATTTGGATTTTTCGCTGTTTTTGACATTATTTTAGTCATATCACGGACGTCAGTTAACCTACTCACACTTCCTAGACAAGCCTAGCCGATCTAAGCTGTTTACCAGTACTAAGTGCACATACTTATGCCAGTAACTGACAACTGCCCTACTTGAATCAGAGGTAGGGAGAGAATGGCCGTAGAAATAATTTCATGACCAATCCCCACACAAGTTATGTGGCCGGGCTGAGATTCAAACTCACGATCCCCAGATTGACAGTCCAGTGCTCTACCGAGCTAGCTGGGCCCCGTAAAAGCTTGATTGAATATCTGTTGGGTGTTATGTGCAAATTATAATAGTGCATGTCAATTAACAACAGCAAGCTGAATATCTACTGAAGATGCATCTTTTGAGTCTCATAGCACAACACTACACACTTGTAATGGAGTTTCGCATTATAAATCTGCTGACATGAACGCCCACGAAATCCACAAAAATAATTGTTGAACAAATAAAACTGTTTTCACTATATGTACAAATTCAAAGACGTTTTTATAATATAATAATATAAGCAGGGTCCAAATATAGGCTTCATCCCTAAGAAAACTTTCTTTAATTTTGCTTAGACCTGGATACTTTTCTCTTTTACCAAATGTGTTGCGTTAATTTTCCCCAAAACGGAGTCCCTAGGCCACATCTGTAGCCACTGAAAGTAGCCATGAAACTGTACAACAAGAAAGTCCTACCTGTCTGTGAAACTATACATATCCTTGAGATGCTGCTTTAGATAGAGAAGCAGGATACAACCCTGGGCAATCCAAAGGATATCCTTCAACGGTGAGATGTCTTTAGGCAAGCGGTCTGTATTCAAATGAAAAAGTTTATTTCCATATTACTATATGATCCAAGTCGTTGGAAACCTAGGCTTAAAGCATCTGCGTAAACTGTCCTCCTAGATCAGCCTGTGCAGTCCGCACAGGCTAATCTAGGACGACACTTTCTGCTTGTATGGTATTTCCTGTTTCAAGGAAGCCTCTTCTAAACAGAAATCCACTGTAGGCGGAAAGTGTCGTCCCATATTAGCCTGTGCGAACTGCACAAAGTCCGGGTTTCCCACAACACACCTCATATATATTTAAGTACCAAAGAACCTTATTTTATTTCTTGTAGCTATTATTCAAACAGAACTGCATATTATTATCAGATAAACACCAGAACATGATGAATTGTACATTGAAAACAGCAATTCAACTACATTTCATTAATTGATTAGCATGTGTGTTCTATGATGGCGCTAAGAAATATGAATTAGTAGCCAAGTATTTTGCAAACATTACCTGTTATTTAGAAAGATTTTACTATGAAAGTGTAAAAATATGCTTAATTTTCAACTATTTTCAAGAATGTTACTAGCCAATTATAAATGTTTGGAGCCAATAAGTATTTTCGTTACTGGTAGTGATTACATAGAGTGTTACTGGTAATTTCCCCCCATAAAATTTGGGACTAATTTTGATATTTATCAGAAATGCATCTGACTTCGACAAGAGATTTACGTGAAAGTCATAAATGCTGTTGTGAAGTCTCTCTGTTTCACATATTTA
This sequence comes from Congeria kusceri, assembly GCA_027627225.1. Lineage (NCBI taxonomy): Eukaryota > Metazoa > Mollusca > Bivalvia > Myida > Dreissenidae > Congeria > Congeria kusceri. The sequence goes on along the minus strand of CM051032.1, from coordinate 71,563,644 downwards.
ACTATTTGCGAATGTTTTGACCTGTTAATCAAACAACATAGGCCATTTGATATTCAAACTTTAATTAGGTGGTGATTCTGGCCGTTCATTCTGATAGATGATAACCTAATGGCTTACATCTAACCAGCAACTAAACATATAACCAGCCATTATTGTTTAAAAACATACAAATAGAAATTTGCACAGCCTTTAAGTTTATCAAACATTTTACCTATTAAGGTGTCTTTATCATCATCATCCTCATCATACACAGAATGCTTCTTGTTGTCTGAAAGTCCATTCTCAGCGACATTGGGCGGGGATAACATCTGAAAATCAAACAGAAATGGAATGTAACCACTAAAGAATATAACAAGAGCTGTTTGTAAAACAGTTATGCCCCCGCTAGGTTAAAATAGCTAAAGTGGCTAATTTTAGATAATCATGGGCCATAACTCCACACAGTGACTGGGACAATACGGTTGATTATCAAGCTTAACCGAGATAATACGCCCACAAAGATTTTCACCAAATTTGGTGAAGATCGGCTATGAACTGTTGGACTTAAGGAACGGAAACTGCTAAAACTGCCAATTTTAGATAATTCAAGGGCCATTACTCCAGAATTACTGAGGCGATTGGGCAGATTATTAAACTGTGCCAAGATATTATGCCTTCAAACACGTTCATGAAGTTGGTGAAAATCGGATGAAAACTGTTGGACTTAGAGAGCGGAAACCACTAAAAAGGCCAATTTCATATAATTCAAGGGCAATAACTCCTATATCCTGGGAAAATTTGGCTGATAATCAAACTTGACCTAGATATTATTATTACAAACATTTTCATTAAGTTTGGTGAAGATTGGATGAAAACTACTGGACTTAAAGAGCGGAAACGGCTAAAAAGGCTAATTTAAGACAATTCAAGGGTCATAACTCCACAATTCCTGGGGCAATTTGGCTGATTATCGAGCATGACCTAGACATTATTATTACAAACATTTTCATGAAGTTTGGTAAAGTTTGGATGAAACCTACTGGACTTAGAAGGCGGAAACGGCCCAAAATTATAATTTTAGACAATTCAAGGGTCATAACTCAGCAATTCCTAATGTGGCTGATTATCGAACTTGACCTAGATATTATTATTACAAACATTTTCATGAAGTTTGGTGAAGATCAGATGAAAACTGTTGAACTTAAGAGAGCGGAAACGAAAGTGGTCTACCGACTGCAATTAGCAAACCAATAAATCCTGCCATCTTCGATGGGGGACATAAATATACATTCAAGTGAAAATCACCAGTTTAAGTTACTGACGGGAAAAAAAAATCAGAACATGTGTAAATATCTAGTAACAAGATGTATTCCCTTCTGTAACTGCCCATTAGTAATTCCCATCCAGCACACTCTGCTACTGTCAATGTCTACTTACTTGATGACACAGCAAAACACCTAGCTAACAGTACAACAAAACAACAGCATATTCAGAACTTGGTTATTTCTACAGCAACATTCCCAACACTACGTTTAACTGCAATTGTTATTTCACTCTTTATTTCTTTCCTGTAGATACATACATGAGACGTGTCGTGGGAAAACTGGGTTTAATGTGTGCGCATTAAGTGTTGTCCCAGATTAGCCTGTGCAGTCCAGGACAACACTTTACGCTTTTATGGTATTTTCTGTTTCAAGAAAGTCTCTTCTAAACATAAATCCACTGTAGCCGGAAAGTGCTGTCCTGGATTACAGGCTAATCTGGGACGACACTTTACGCAGATGGATTAAGCCCAGTATAACCCAAGACATGACTCATAATTTTTTGTACAAATACACTAAAACCCCGCTTTGTGACCACCTCAATTTTACAACCACCCCGCTTAAGCGAACACTTTTTAAAAGACCCGATTGTTTTTCTATATATTTCAATGGTTGCAAACCCCGATTATACGGGCACCCCGCTACTCCGTATTACGACCACTAATCTCAGACCGAAAGTACCAAATAATGCTCAAAATAACCCCATTATTGCGACCAGTTTCATTTCGTCGTTGACACTTAACATCATCCACTAACAACATATGCTGTGGAGATAACATAATGCTTTGCGGTATAAATGGAGCGTGTGAAAAACAATGTTACAACTGTTTTGATAAGGGATTAGCACATCGACTGTGTCTCATATTACGTTAATTGACACTATCTGGCAATTAATAGGTAACACTGATGAATGCTGAACCTTAAATGGGCTTAGTTAATACAGCTTTAATTAATTTCCAACTTAATGTGAAGTTCATATCCATAACTATACGCTAAATAATCTGTATTCAATAAAACATTTTTTGAAAACAAATTGGAAGTTTCGTTATCTATCCATTATTTTCATTAAAACTTTTAATTACACAGACGTTTTAATGTACTGACTCTGTGATCTGCCCTAGCTCGATAATACGACCACCCCTCTATTAAGACCACTTTTATAAAGACCCTCAAGTTGTCGTATAAGCGGGGTTTTACTGTACATGTAATTATCCAAATGCAGAGAAAGATAACTATAAACTCCTCATTTGACAGCATACTCAACTTTATCCATTGCCTTGAATAATTATCAACACCAGTGCTTAGGCCATTTGTTAACTGCATAATAATGGCACAACAACAACCACACACATTCTAAGCACAGTAAAAGCAAACAGAAATAAAAATGTCAAATACCATTTTTGGTGCTCTTTCCTCGTCACATATCAGCTTCTATAAAACAGTAAAAAAGTAAGCACATCACTCTAAGCGATACGATTGACAAAAACATAAAACACTTATACATATAAGGTGCAAAAAAAAAAAAGTTTGTTTCAGGTTATAAGCCCAAAAAAATTAGGGTAGGTAGGTAGGTAGGGAATTTTTTTGTTTGTTTTGGTAACTGGTCAACTTTAAGATTATAAAACTAAATGGATATTCAAAACATATCGGTAAGATCCTTAAACATTGTTTTAAAGTGGATTCTATGAAAACAAAACACTTATTTATACAACATTTAATTATTGGAAAAAGGTAAGTAAAACAAAAAATATCTTGACAAACTCAATAAAATGTTCTAGGGTCGGTGCATTTTTATAGGGTAGGTTGGGTAACCTGAAAGAAACATAATTTTTGTTTACACCTAAACATCATATCTAACATGCTGAGGACCATTAAAAGCATTAACATATCACACTCTATGCACAAATACATAGGAATGGAATAGTACTTCAACTTGCAAAATTCCAAAACAAACTGGGACATGGACATTTCATTAAAATATATCTTCAACAAGGCTTGTCACAGGATGTGACATATGCCCCCGAAGCATATGCTTGTCAGAGGAAGGCAAAACAATGTCAAAGTACAATATTATGCCCTGGACAAATATCTTGAGATTTCAGCAAAACAGCTGTTTGTTGTTGTGACTCACTTCCTGATAATGATCCTCATTCCCACCAAGTTATTACATTCCTTACATGTTTGCAAACATGATGCTTCCTAGAAAAAGTTCATTATAATATTTGACCTTTTACCGTAAATTACCATGCATAACGCGCATCCATTTTTTGATGCCAAAATCGGGGAAAAAAAAAAAAATTAAGTTCCGAAACTTTGAAAACCAGCAAAATTGGCCGCCATTGTGTAATTGGCCGATCACGTGATCAAAACATTGATCCGTGTCACTGAATGGATAGCTTTTATTTTTCGTGTAAATAATAACCGTTTTATGACAAGCGCGCGTGGGCTACATGGCACTATAATTTTGACAATTTGAGATAATTCTTTCAAGAATATGTGTGGCCCTGTAAAGGGCCGTTGTCGGTCAGTTTTATCCTCGTCATCTACAGAGGGCGTCCCTCGATGTCAGAAGCGTTGAAACCTATGAATTCTTCTTTGTCGTCACTCTAGAAAAACATTTTTATTCACACATTTTTATTGCTGTTAAAACTTACTGTACGGCGTTTTTGATACTTACGCTCCCATTTTTGACAGATCGACAACGGCCCATTTAGACTGAAAGACGATAGGGTGTAGTATTATGTGAAAACAAAATGGCGTCAATATGGTGGATCTTTACGATTATCGTGGAATTTTTGCTAACTTTCGACCAAAAAAGCATTGTTTCAATGTATAACTCGCACCAACTTTTTAAATCGAAACTTGGGGGTAAAAAACTGCGCGTTATACATGGTAATTTACGGAAAGTGTAACCTTGGACCCACAGACCTTGACCGAGGAGCATGTAAGTGGTATGTGACACATCATTTGATAATGGGAAAAAATAATCTGAAGTAATATTAAAATCCTTCAAGGCTTTTGGAAGTTATAGAGCAGAAAGAAAATTCCTTGACATTTGACCTTGAATTGTGACCTTGACCTTTGACTGAGGACCATGGCCATGGGAGTTGTACACAACACATCGCCTGGTCATGGGAAATAACAATCTGAAATAATATTAAAATCCTTCCAAACGTTTAGAAGTTATGGTGGAGAAACAGAAATCTTTGAACTTTGACCTTGAATTGTGACCTTGACCTTCGACAGACGAGCATGGGAGTTGTATGCGACACATTGTCTGGCCATAGAGAATAATAATCTAAAGTGACATTTAAATCCCTCCAGACGTTTAGAAGTTATAAAGTGGAAACAAAAATAATTGACCTTTGACCTTAAATTGTGACCTTGACCTTTGACCGACCATCATGGGAGTTGTACGCAACACATTGTCTCGTCATGGGGAATAATAATCTGAAGTTATATTAAAATCCTCCAGGCGTTAAGAAGTAACAAAGCCGAAACAAAAATTCATGACCTGCCTTAAATTGTGACCTTGACCTTTGACCGACGAGCATGGGAGTTGTACGCGACGCATCATCTGGTCATGGGGAATAATAATCTGAAGTTATATTAAAATCCATCCAGGCATTTAGAAGTTTTGGAGCGGAAACGAAAATTCATGACCTTTGACCTTGAATTGTGACCTTGACCTTTGACCAAAGAGTATGGGAGTTGTGTGCAACACATTGTCTGGTCATTTGGAATAATAATCTGAAGTTATATTAAAATCCATCCAGGCATTTAGAAGTTATGGAGCGGAAACGAAAATTAATGAATATTGACCTTGAATTGTGACCTTGACCTTTGACCGACGAGCATGGGAGTTGTACGCGACACATTGTCTAGTCATGGGGAATTATAATCTGAAGTTATATTAAAATCCTTCCAGGCAATAAAAAGTTACAGAGCGGAAACGATGTCTGGACAGACGGACGGACCCACCCACGTACGCACCCACCCACAGACGGACGGTGCGACTACTATATGCCCTCCTTCGGGGGCATAAAAACACCGGAACCAAGCACCTGTCTTGTGCCTAAAACAATTAACGGGACTCTGAAAAGAAACATAATGAAGCATGCAATGGTTGGTGCAAAAATGATACCTGTTTAAAATGTGTTGATGGTTTCAGAAATAAATGCTGCACCTGGTCACAACATCATGGTGACCAATTCTATCTTCACAATGTAACAATAAGTCATGCATAACAACAGACATCTCAGAAGCAGGTGTTACTATGCCACAGACAACATATTTGGGTTATCCAGCAGCAGTGTTAGGCTAAGGAAAGGGTGGTGATTGGCACTACAATGTACACAGATCTCAAGAATAAAGTCTGAGTCACCCAACCCAATCTTCATGTAACCTTCGAAGACATACTTAAAACGGTAAGGAATATCAGGGGCAAGCTGTATGACCTCACTGGTAGAGTCATCAAACAATAACACTGTGACAATACAAAACCTTTAACTCTAAATTGACTGGACTAATCAGGTTTTCTTTTTACAGTTACTTCACTGGTAGTGTCATCAAACAATAACACTGTGACAATACAAAAGCTTTAACTCTAACCTGACTGGACTAATCAGGTTGTCTTTATAACTTTGTGTATCGAGGGTATGTTGAAGATTCTCTCCGACCATAACCCAATGAGCGTCATTAAATAGTTGAGAACCATAAAAACACTGCAAACCCTTCCATCACTGTCTACTAATTAGATATACATGTACCTTACACAACATGTTTCAGCGGACTGCAAAAACTATCACCTTCTACGGCTGGGAAACAATGTAGACCAGGGCCACTGTTCATCAATCCGTTCTTATACTTGTACTTTAGGATCAAGAATATTCTTGAAACTGTTTGATTTTAAGAATGCCGTTTATTTGACTCTTACTTGGTATTTAACTAAGTAAAGTTTAGCATTCATTATTCTGAAAGATTCAGATTCCAGACCTTTTTCTACAAGCCTCACAGGTCACAATATTTGACCCATTCCCAATGCAAAATATGGTTTTTTACCAATTGAAAAAATAAATTCCCGTCCGCTAGAAAATTTGGTTTGACATTTATAACAATCTTGAAGAAAATTACAGCAAGAAATATATAAGAACAAACACATTAAAAATCACAACGAAATTTATATAGAAATTTCAATTTAATCAACTAATCAATTGAAATTGATACTGACAACAAGATTTATTTGTACATCCGTTTCCCAATTAACCAAATTTTACGTTGATAAATTCTCGATTTCAAACCAGGTAATATTTCCCCAAAAGATCAGAAAAAGGTCTGGATTCATTAATGCCATAAGGGACATTGGTATCCGGCATATTATTTCCTGATTCTAAGTCTATTCTTTATTCTTAAGTCTAAGAATGGGTTGGTGAATACGGGCCCCGACCGTACCTCTCTGAACGACTGTAGCAGGTTGGAGCCAGACACGGACACGAGGATGTCAATGTGATGGATGATGAAGAGGGGTTCGTCCTGAGTTTGGTACAGGAAGAAGGCAAGGTTGTCCGCTATGTACAGCTGCTCCTGTAGACTGATTTTCTGAAACAGGCATTCACACATTTCACATACGGACGTGTACACAGGTAACAGACCCATACATGCATAATTTACCCCTGAAAACAACACTACGCACAAAAAATAAAATCAGGGTGTACATTTACAAAAAAACAATGTCTGGATGGGGTCCATGGATGATATTCTGCATATTAAATGTCTGCATAAACGTGAATATGAAAATCAGACTGGTCAACAAATGTTATCGACGGGAAATGGTGTGGATGTGTAAAAATTTCTTATCTAAAACATGTTTATTGTCGTCATGAAATGTCTACAACATCACTTAACAATACTATATTGAATTATTGAATTTGTTCACACATTTAAGCTAACCAATATTCGACATTCAGTAGAACTTTCCTACTGAGAGAACATTTACCCCAATGCATTTTGGACTGAGAATACATTTACCCTCATGCATTTTGGACTGGGAGTACATTTACCCCTATGCATTTTGGACTGAGAGTACATTTACCCTCGTGCATTTTGGACTAAAAGAACATTTACCCTCATGCATGTTGGACTGAAAGAACATTTACCCTCAAGCATTTTGGAATGAGAGTAAATTTACCCCCATGCATTTTGCACTGAGAGTACATTTACCCTCATGCATTTTGGACTTAGAGTACATTTACCCCCATGCATTTTGGACTGAGAGTACATTTACCCCCATGCATTTTGCACTAAGAGTACATTTACCCTCATAAATTCTTGTTTGAAGTTTACATTTACCCTCTACACAAAATTTTTTCTGGAGCTCTGACACAGACAGTTTGTACAGTTCATTAATTGAAATTCATTCACTTGGCCAATTGGTAACATTAAGTACAACCTGGATGACGAAATCAATTGTCCATATTGTCCAGTGGGTCACACAGCAGATTCAAATAGAAATTTGCCAGAATTTACTACAGTAGATTCCGCTTAATTGAATAGCCCATTTGTCACGTCAGAATATTCAAATAACCGGAGTATTCATATATGCGGAATCAGTCATATTTCAATTATTTCAATGTTAATCAGATATGTTATGATCTTATTTAATCCATTTTGATGATATAATGTCAAACCTGTTACGTAACAAAATGTTTCACACTTTAGAATGCTAATAAATATGCAGAAAAGCGTTCATAGATGTTTGTTATCCATTATACGGTGCATCTGAAAAATAATTCACTTGTAATAATCACTAACAGGCTACATTGCTTTCTAGATGTGTATGCGCTGTACTTGACCCGCAAATTACACCTATTAGTCACGTGACATTCAACAGACGCTGCATTCATGCGTGGTGTGAAATGATAACAAAGGCGGTCATAGAAGCGCGACTGTCAAAACTTGCGATATGATACATATCCTCGGAGATTATGAGATTATCGAGCGGACTATACGCCTACAACTGATAATTGGCTATTCAATTAACCGGAGGACACCATATTTTCTATCAGATTACGCGGTGTTTTTACAATGGGAATGAATGCAAACGGTTTGGTGTTTCCAATCTTTATTCAATTAAGCAAAATATTCAATTATCCGATATTCAATTAAGTGGAATCTACTGTATTAAATGATTGCAAGGACACAAGGCTAACAGCACTTGTCAAACACGAAGTATGGCAATGTAATAATTTGCCACCTCTACGATTATAGGCCCTAATAAAACTCATACAATAATAAACGGTGAGTGCCACAATTTTTTATTTATATTAAGGCTTATTTGTGTTTGAATCCACTGCACAACAGATACATACAAACAAAATTGCACCTAACAACTTACTGCTGAATCATCTAGAAGATTGAGTAATGAAGTAAGCAAGGCTCTCCGATGGGATCTATTTGCGCGGAGAACGCCGTAAAGGAATGCATTTAGACTGCTACTGTTATCGTGGGGATTGTGAATGCCTCGTATAACACCGTCTGCACTGTCCGCCTGGATGATTTCCTGCAGTTTGAAACACATCTTGATCCCCTGCAGTGCCTTCATCTGAAATGGGTGTACATACATAATTTATGTAACATTTTTATTAATAATGGTTGTACACAAGAAAACAGAATAAAACATGAAATGCCACAAGTTTATCCGAAAATCAGCTCATCATTTAAAAGATGGAACAACTTGTTCACCACCTTGAAAGCCAGAAGGGGCCATCAGCCTTCTTTTCATATGCACTGATGACACGTTGTAGCTTTCAATTGACGAAAAATAAACTGTTTTTCATGGCAAAAATATATCTTAAAAAATATCCTCATCATTAATGCGACAGACCAACTTATTAATAAATTTTTCACCCCACTATTTACTGTTTTTCATACACTTACAGTCTTAACAACAGTTGCATGCAGTTTTGGATGAATCTTGACCAGCATGCCCCATGACAAATATATACCCAAGGAAACCAGTTTCGACTTCAACACACTATTTGAAGCAAGTGCCAAAAATACAGTGCAAGTTGGTAATGTTTTTTCAACATTAGACACATTCACTATTTGAATGGTGAATTTAAACAGCGCTACAATGGCCCACTAGACAGACATACAAGTATGAATACTGGGTATGTATTCAGAATGGTCACTTCAAACAGCGCTACAATGGCCCACTAGACAGACATACAAGTATGAATACTGGGTATGTATTCAGAATGGTCACTTCAAACAGCGCTACAATGGCCCACTAGACAGACATGTGTATGAATCCTGGGTATGTATTCAGAATGGTCATTTCAAACAGTACTACAATGGCCCACTAGACAGACATACAAGTATGAATACTGGGTATGTATTCAGAATGGTCATTTCAAACAGTGCTACAATGGCCCACTAGACAGACATACAAGTATGAATCCTGGGTATGTATTCAGAATGGTCACTTCAAACAGCGCTACAATGGCCAACTAGACAGACATACAAGTATGAATACTGGGTATGTATTCAGAATGGTCACTTCAAACAGCGCTACAATGGCCCACTAGACAGACATACAAGTATGAATACTGGGTATGTATTCAGAATGGTCATTTCAAACAGTGCTACAATGGCCCACTAGACAGACATCCATGTATGAATCCTGGGTATGTATTCAGAATGGTCATTTCAAACAGTGCTACAATGGCCCACTAGACAGACATCCATGTATGAATCCTGGGTATGTGTTCAGAATGGTCATTTCAAGCAGTTCTACAATGGCCCACTAGACAGACATACATGTATAAATCCTGGGTATGTATTCAGAATGGTCATTTCAAACAGTGCTACAATGGCCCACTAGACAGACATACATGTATGAATCCTGGGTATGTATTCAGAATGGTCATTTCAAACAGTGCTACAATGGCCCACTAGACAGACATCCATGTATGAATCCTGGGTATGTATTCAGAATGGTCATTTCAAACAGTGCTACAATGGCCCACTAGACAGACATACATGTATGGATCTGGGTATGTGTTCAGAATGGTCATTTCAAACAGTGCAACAATGGCCCACTAGACAGACATCCATGTATGAATCCTGGGTATGTGTTCAGAATGGTCATTTCAAACAGTGCTACAATGGCCCACTAGACAGACATCCATGTATGAATCCTGGGTATGTATTCAGAATGGTGAATTCAAACTGTTCTACAATGGCCCACTAGACAGACATACAATGTCATGTATGAATCCTGGGTATGTATTCAGAATGGTGAATTCAAACAGTGCTACAATGGCCCGCTAGACAGACATACATGTATGAATACTGGGTATGTGTTCAGAATGGTAATTTCAAACAGTGCTACAATGGCCCACTAGACAGACATACATGTATGAATCCTGGGTATGTATTCAGAATGGTCATTTCAAGCAGTGCTACAATGGCCCATTAGACAGCCATACATGTATGAATCCTGGGTATGTGTTCAGAATGGTCATTTCAAACAGTTCTACAATGGCCCACTAGACAGACATCCAGGTATGAATTCTGGGTATGTATTCAGAATGGTCATTTCAAACAGTGCTACAATGTCCCACTAGACAGACATACAATGTCATGTATGAATCCTGGGTATGTATTCAGAATGGTGAATTCAAACAGTGCTACAATGGCCCGCTAGGCAGACATACATGTATGAATCCTGGGTATGTGTTCAGAATGGTCATTTCAAACAGTGCTACAATGGCCCACTAGACAGACATACATGTATGAATCCTGGGTATGTATTCAGAATGGTCATTTCAAGCAGTGCTACAATGGCCCACTAGACAGACATACATGTATGAATCCTGGGTATGTATTCAGAATGGTCATTTCAAACAGTGCTACAATGGCCCACTAGACAGACATACATGTATGAAGCCTGGGTATGTATTCAGAATGGTCCTTTCAAACAGTGCTACAAAGGCCCACTAGACAGACATACATGTATGAATCCTGGGTATGTATTCAGAATGGTCATTTCAAACAGTGCTACAATGGCCTGCTAGACAGACATACATGTATGTATGAATCCTGGGCATGTATTCAGAATGGTCATTTCAAACAGTGCTACAATGGCCCACTAGACAGACATACATGTATGAATCCTGGGTATGTATTCAGAATGGTCATTTCAAACAGTGCTACAATGTCCCACTAGACAGACATACATGTATGAATCCTGGGTACTTCTTGTCTATCTCCTGCAGCTGCTGCTCTGACTTGATCCTGATGGCAGGTAATGTGTCAGTAGCCAAACTTATAAGGTACGGAATACACTGAAACATATTACGATTCCATGTTACAGGAAGTGAATTAAAGAAAGATTTATTCTAGGCTGCCACTAAAAACTAGTAGGCATTTCTTGAAATTGTGCAAGAAATACTAATCCTGCAAGTTTTTTATCTCTTTTTTTACAAACAGCTTCCACAATGTTAAGTTGACATAGGTTTTTTACTTCTAACAAATAAAAGATTACAATAGAAATCTTTTCACAAATAATTGGAATACAATTAGTTACAATGGGCTTCAATTATCCTATACTTGTTTGTTAACTGTTAACTGACCCTGTAACATACACAAAACATGAACCATGGTTTTTGCAACAGAAAATTACAGATTCGAAAAGCACTGTACCTGTACTGGATGCACTAATCCCTGATTCAAGACGAGCTGTATCACATTGAGGGCCTCCAGTCGCACCTGTGACTTGCTGTTGAAGAAGGACTCTAACACCTCCTTCAGGTACACCTGCATAATGGTGCTGGCCATTCTGCAACATCCAACACACACACACAGACATATAGACCTTTCTACAACATACCACATACATGTGTATGGGCCCATATTCACAGAGCTAGGTAGGAAAAACTAAATTTCTAAAATTCGTAGAAGTCAGTGGCTGTTTCATGTACAGACCATTTGACATTGTACAAGTTTCAAACTAGCAAATATTGCCTAATATTTCATATTTTACCCTTTTGTTAACAGAATCCATTGGATTTCACATAGAAAATTTGATCTGAAATGTTCACATACGTAGTACTTAAGTGAAGATTTCCCTTAGGTACTTTGTGAAGATTTCCCTTAGGTACTTTGTGAAGATTTCCCTTAGGTACTTTGTGAATACCAGCCATAAATACCAGCCATGTTCTTTATCTGAATTGAACGAGTAAGGCCTAGAAATACCCATGCCAAACAAACATCATGTAAAACAAGCTAAATTGAGTTGAAGTACTTAAATAGCTAAAGAATGTTTTAGACTCGGAATTAACAGACTTATTGCAAGGTAAAAAAACAAGAGCTGCCAAGAGGATCTTTACACCACCCACCCCACCCCAAAGGCAATCCCAAGTTAAGTATTGCCTTAGGGTATCTATGTAAGATTCATTCTCGAGAAAGAGAGTGGAAATCAAAAGTTGATTCCGCCACCCCACCCCTGATGTAACAAGAGCTGTCAGAGGACAGCGCGCTCGACTATTCAAAGTATTTCAGTTGGTACATATTTTGGATAGTGAAAGGGGCATAATTTTTTTTAAATACAATATTTTTAAGTGAAGCCTTGTATAGTTTAAAAATTTTTGGAACAAAAACTTTAACCACAAAGTCTGTGTAAAAAGTGGGCTAACTCTGTCAAAATACAAAACAGAGTTATGGGGAATGTTCACCCTGATACTGGAGTTGATGACAAAGGTATATTTCAAGTTTCAAGTGAATAGCTTTTGTAGTATTGAAGTTACAAAACGTTTTAATATTAACTTTAATCGGAAAATCTATGTGAAAAGGGGGCATAACTCTGTCAAATACAAAACAGAGTTATGGGGATTGTTGCCCTTGATACTGGAGGTGATGACAAAGGTTAGTTCCAAGTTTCAAGTGAATAACTTTTGTAGTTTTGAAGTTACCAAACTTTTGAATATAAACTTTAAACAGAAAATCTAAGTGAAAAGGGGGCATAACTCTGAAAAAATACAAAACATAGTTATGGGTAATATTGCCCCTGGTACTGGAGTTGATGATAAAGGTTAGTTCCAAGTTTCAAGTGAATAACTTACGTAGTTTTGAAGTTACACAACTTCTGAATAGAAACTTTAAACAGAAAATCTATGTGAAAAAGGGACATAACTCTATCAAAATACAAAACAGAGTTATGGGGAATGTTCACCCTGATACTGGAGTTGATGACAAAGGTATATTCCAAGTTTCAAGTAAATAGCTTTTGTAGTATTTAAGTTACAAAACTTTTGAATCTTAACTTTAACCAGAAAATCTATGTGAAAAAGGGGCATAACTCTGTCAAATACAAAACAGAGTTATGGGGAATGTTGCCCCTGACACTGGAGTTGATGACAAAGGTGTATTCCAAGTTTCAAGTGAATAACTTATGTAGTTTTGAAGTTACAAGACTTTTTAATAAAAACTTTAACCAAATCCAGACGCGGACGCGTACACAGACGCTTGTAGGAAAGCTCATCTATTCTTCGAATAGTCGAGCTAAAAAGGCCCATAATTTTGACAAATTTCAAACCAGAGTTATCAAAATTGGCCTATGGGTTCATTTTAATATAGGGAATAAGTGTTTTAAGTTTGAATGAAATCCCTCAAGCCCTTCCTGAGAAACTAGCTTACTGAAAAACTTGAACAAAGCCCGGACGCTGACGCCAACGCGAGTAGAATAGCTTGTCTTTTCTTCGAAAAGTCGAGCTAAAAAGGTTCATGAAAAGATTACCCTGATTGCACATCCCCCATTTCTTTGAGATCCTCTTCCTTCGCATGTTTCTTCCCTGAAATACATTGAAATCAAGGAAATAAACAGTCTCCCTGCCCTAAGATAAACTGACAAAATATACATCTGTTCACTTGCAAGTAAAACACAATGGAAATGTGGAGCTACGAAGCAAACATTGGGAAAGGCCTTCATGTTTGGGACATGTTCTTTTTGCTATTTTACATTAGTAGGGAGGTGAAATGCATTCAACATGTGTCTGTGAGCCATATACGTTATTTATTGGCTGTCATAGTTACATGTACATAACTTGTGTCTCGCTTATCCTCATACCATTTTTCATTCCCAAATTACTAGAATAAACTCGCCACAGACACAAAACTGAAACGGAACACCCAAAACTAGCCTACCAACGGAACACCCAAAACTAGCCTACCAACGGAACACCCAAAACTAGCCTACCAACAATAGTTTAACGGAACAGATATGTATACACCCATCTCTGATAAATGGTAAGAATCACTTACAATCTGCATCGGATTTAGCCATTCGGACCTCCTCTTCTTGCAAGTATAGAAACAAATTCTTCAATACTTGACACTTCAGTTTATGAGATGCGTTAACATCTACCATCAAATCACAGTACATCGTTTTCAGTGTTCGTCCCAACATGTACTCAAAATGCCTAACAGCCATGAAACCTGAAAAGATGCATTTTTTAATAATAAAACTATTTCAGAACATTGATTTCAAAGTATTTTCATCTTTTCAGTTAAACGTCTTGTTTCCAGACACTAATAAAATCTTATCTGAATTGGCTCATAACACATACTTTTACAATGCACAGAACTATTCATTACTGCAAGGCAATACAGAAATGTTATTAATAATAGCATATACAGAACCCACCACTTTCAACAAGAAGTTTTAAAACAAACATGGTCTACCTAACTAACAGACAGTCGAGACATTAAATGACACTCTGGAACAAAGAGATGAAACTAGCCCCCTTACCTATGCCTGTCAAAGCCATCAATTGTACACTATCATCCTCATGGGTTGTGAAGTAAATTAACAAGTCAAATATGGTCTCCTTCATAGAACTCTGAAAAATATATAGTGAATAAATAAATACCTTCAATAAAGTAATGAGCATAGTGCATGTGATTGTTTTAGAAACTCTCCAACTATTTTAGAAAACTGCACCCACCAAGTCTATTGCATATGACCATGATGCATGAGATTTACTTAGAAAATGAATATTTATCTTGACAAGACAAACAGTCAAATTGAATTTATTATTATTGTTGTGCAACATATATGAGGCGTGTCGTGGGAAAACCGGGCTCAATGCATGTGCGTCGTGTCGCACCAAGTCTGCACAGGCTAATCCAGGACGGCTCTTTCCGCTATCAGTGGATTTATGTTTAGAAGAACCTTCATTGAAACAGAAAATACCATAAAAGCAGAAAGTGCCGTCCTGGATTAGCCTGTGCAGACATCACAGGCTAATCCGGGACAACACTTTAGGCACATGCATTAAGCCCGGTTTTATAATGAAACGCCTCATATATCTTTTTTTTTTCAAAAGAAAAAGACACAACAAAACTTACATTATCTTCACTTAATTCCTGCATGTCAAAGTTGAAGTGTTTACACATTAATCCCACTGTGTACAAAGACCTGAGGAGAGTGGGTTTTTTAACTGGATCGACAGCAACCGTTGGGTTCTCTTGCCGGAATGACTGGTATTTCAGCAAGAAACCTAAACAAAATAATAATACACATCATAATACACATTTTGTTTATAACAATTTTCATGTTTATTACAATTTTCAATCTAAATGCGACAAATATTGATTAACAATGCACACAAACCCAATAATCAAAACCTGAAGACAAAATTGCAAACTTTGATTATGAACCAAATAAAACTCTTACCATAAAATTTTTGGAAGCAGTCTCGTACAAGTGGATAATTATGACTAACATTATTTACAACAGCACCAAGACAGCTGACGCAGCTTTCGAGCACCTGAAAAATTACAATTACACATGAACATTCACATGAGGAAAACAATTATATCGATACATCATTGTGGCATTAACTTAGTACTCTTTGCAGATAATTGCTGTCGTAATGCAATGTACTTACGCTACCTCCATAAACATTACACTAAAAATTATCTCAGACATTTCAAGCGAAACTGCTTATTTTGATGACTGCATTTAGAGAGAATGAATAATCCCAGAGCCATACTATTATGCTATAGTTGACCATGAACAATGGTTGAAATTACAATTAAAGCCCATTTATAAAGAATGTGTACCGGCACATATCCGCACCACCATGCCATAGCTGAGAATGAGTTTGATCATTATTAGAATGACTGATCCATAACTATTCACCAAGGTGCCCTACAGTGATGCCACTTTTGAGCATCCGTTCTATCATTATTAGAATGAATAAATCCTTGACAAGTCACCACGGTGCCCTACCATCATGCCATAGTTGAGAATGAGTTCTATCATTATTAGAACTATTAATTCTTGACAACTCACTATGGTACCCTACCATCATGCCATAGTTGAGTATGAGTCTGATCATTATTAGAATGACTGAATCCTTAACTAGTCACTAAAGTGCCCTACCATCATGCCATAGTTGAGTATGAGTTGTATCATTATTAGAATGACTGAATCCTTAACTAGTCACTAAAGTGCCCTACCATCATGCCATAGTTGAGTATGAGTCTGATCATTATTAGAATGACTGAATCCTTAACTAGTCACTAAAGTGCCCTACCATCATGCCATAGTTGAGTATGAGTTGTATCATTATTAGAATGACTGAATCCTTAACTAGTCACTAAAGTGCCCTACCATCATGCCATAGTTGAGTATGAGTTGTTTATTAGAATGACTGAATCCTTAACTAGTCACTAAAGTGCCCTACCATCATGCCATAGTTGAGTATGAGTTGTATCATTATTAGAATGACTGATCCTTAACTAGAATTGTCACATGAGTGACGGATATACCCCCACAATATGGCCTTGTCACAAAACTATGGCATCCATTCGAAAGAAATGGACAGAGAGAATGCTTTAATTTGTGAATGGTCAACAGTGTATTTGGAAAATTTTAATTTCAATAGGAACCATAACTCTGTCAACATTTAGTGGTTTGTAACCAAAGTTGAACTTGATCTGCATTTTATGATGTTACACCTATGTACCAAAAGTAAGTTAAATATGTGAAGCCTTTCATGAGTTATTGTCCATGTTTTTCGGGAATTTAAGTCAAATAGGGGAGCCATAACTGTGTCAAAATTTAGTGATTTGTAACCAAAGTCAAACTTGACCTGTATTTTATGATGCTACACATGTGTACCAATAATTATTTAAATATGTCCAGTCATTGTTGAGTTATCGTCAGGAAACCATGTTTTTAGGGAAGTCAAATAAAGGGCCATAACTCTGTCAAAATGTAGTGGTGTGTAACCAAAGTCGAACTTGACCCGTATTTTATGATGCTACACACATGTATATCAAGAATTATTTGAATATGTCAAGCCATTCTTGAGTTATCGTCTGAAAATCATGTTTTGGGGGAATTTTAAGTCGAAAAGGGGCCATAACTCTGTAAAAATTTACCAACATCGAAATTGAGCTGTATTTTATGATGTTACACATGTGTACTAAAAATTATTTGACTATGTCAAGCCTTTCTTGAGTTATCATCCGGAAACCATGTTTTTAGGGAATTTTAAGTCGAAAAGGGGCCATAACTCTGTTAAAATTTAGTGGTTTGTAACCAACATCGAACTTGACCTGTATTCTATGATGTTACACATGTGTAACAAAAATTATGTGAATATGTCAAGCCTTTGTTGAGTTATCATTCGGAAACCAAAAACCAAATGACTGACGGATAGAGCTCACTCCTATATACCGCCCCTAAACTTCGTTTGTGGGGGTATAACTAGTCACCAAGGTGCCTTACCATAATGCCATAGTTGAGTATGAGTCTGATCATTATTAGAACTATTGATCCCTGACAAGTCACTCAGGTGCCCTACCATCATGCCATAGTTGAGTATGAGTCTGATCATTATTAGAACTATTGATCACTGACAAGTCACTCAGGTGCCCTACCATCATGCCATAGTCGAGTATGAGTCTGATCATTATTAGAACTACTGATCCCTGACAAGTCACTCAGGTGCCCTACCATCATGCCATAGTTGAGTATGAGTCTGATCATTATTAGAACTATTGATCACTGACAAGTCACTCAGGTGCCCTACCATCATGCCATAGTCGAGTATGAGTCTGATCATTATTAGAACTATTGATCCCTGACAAGTCACTCAGGTGCCCTACCATCATGCCATAGTTGAGTATGAGTCTGATCATTATTAGAACTATTGATCCGTCACAAGTCACTCAGGTGCCCTACCATCATGCCATAGTTGAGTATGAGTCTGATCATTATTAGAACTATTGATCCCTGACAAGTCACTCAGGTGCCCTACCATCATGCCATAGTTGAGAATGAGTTTGATCATATCTTCCTCGACCTGGGCCAGGAAGCTTTCTGCAGGGTGCTCCATCAGGGGAATCACCTGCTGCAGGATCTTGGCCACGTACGACAGCACATACAGGTCTCCCTGGTTCTGAAACAGGAGACACATGGGGACCGATATCAACGCATACACACCGCGGCAGTGATATACGGAACATACAGATCACGCTGGTTCTGAAATATGAACACACTGGGGCACTGACGAACGGTTCTGAATTTACAACGTAATGTACACAGCACATACAGGTCAGACTGGCTCTGAAACATGCTCCCATAGGAGAACTGGTTCTCAATTTACAATGCTTAGGGCTGTCATTATCAAATGAAACAAGCGATTTTTGCCTTAATGTAAACGATTTGGCCAGGGGTCTAGGGGGCTCCCTTGTGATATTACTGATTACAATTTGGGGTCTAGGGGGCTCCCTTGTGATATTACTGATTACAATTTGGGGTCTAGGGGGCTCCCTTGTGATATTACTGATAACAATTTGGGGTCTAGGGGGCTCCCTTGTGATATTACTGATTACAATTTTAAAGTTCCTGAAAATACAACAACCGCTTATCTCACAATTTTGAAGGATGAATTTGATCAGCAATCAAATATGTCAAATGATGACAACCCTGAATGCTACGTACAGCACATACAGGTCAATCTGGTTCTGAAACACGTAACACTCACGGGGATCGATATATGCAAATACTGTTCTGAATGTTCAACCAACAGGTCACACTGGTTCTGAATAACACCGTTCTGAATACATGCAAACAAGGATTTAATGTTTATATTACTTTGTGATGGAATAAACAATCATGCATAACTCACAAATGTTGTCTTCAAAATTTAACCTCTATTCTTATGAAGATGCTTTGTAATTCAGTATGCTTCAAGATGTCCAAAACAAAATATGTCAGAACAAAAAGTTTATGTTAATGCTAACAACAGCAGTTTAGCTATATCTATAGTAATGGTCACAAAATGGACAAACACCGTGTCCATTTAGTATTCAGATTGCGGCTAGCTCTGTTTTAGTTTTCAATAAGAACTCATGTTATGATACTTCCCGACAGTGAACCACTTACATTACATTTGATATTAAGATAAGGCTGCAGTGTGTGTGCATGGTCGAGCATGAGATCCGGTTTGATCTTGGTAAACAAGTACAGTGTGGACAAACAGCCTGTCAGACGTGTGCTGCATTTGCCATCTGAAAGGCAAGTAATCAGGATGTTAGAAATGCAAGAATTCATTACATTGAAAAAGCTACTGGTATTTAAATTAAATGAGATAAATCTTTTAAAACTATTTCCTTTAATCTAGTGCATGCAAGTACAATAAATATAATGTGCATATTTCTTTTATTCCATTGCATACATACATACCCACACTGGTTTCTTCGAGCCGTAATACATTTTCTACTAGACAATCTACAATCTGTCGACATGATGTCAGGGCAGACTTGTTGTAGTTCCCATGCTCATCTTTCTTCAACAACTGTTGAAAAATTGAAACAACGAAAAAGTAAAAACAGTAACCAGCCTTCAATGAAATAGGAATACTTTATCTGGAAAGCAAAACTTCCGAGAAGGGCCAATCGAAGTCGTCGGAGCTTTAGACCAATTATTATGCAATAAAACTGACAACTTACATTGTCTAGCAGCTGCTCTATGAACTCAAACCCAGTGTCCTTGCATGCTGCCACCTATAAATGAACAAGAACAGCACACTCATTGGTGATAAACTGCATGTAACCAGAACAGTTAGAAAACATAGGCTGGGATGAAATGATCATTAAGTGTTATCAATTCATTTATACTGTGTTCAGCCTAAAAGTGCATATGTAGTCATTTATGCAATTATTTTAACCAAAATCATTCTATCACACCAAATATCATGTCTGGAGCATACAACTTGAATCAAGTGATACAATACTGATCCCAGCTACATATGAACAAATTTGGTCAAGACGTTTTTTGCCGAATAACAAAACAAGTTATGTGCATTGTAGATTTTAAGGTTTAGACTTGAAACTGGTAATATCCCTGACACAACAGTGATGGAATGGGCAATTCTGTTTAGAATTTAGTTGACTCCCACTGACTCGAAGTCAAATTGCAAAACCTGTGAGTTTATAGAGCCAAACAAACATTGTTATTATTAATTGCTAATACCCACCACATCTGTGATATGCACAACCCTCTGAATGAGCTTGGCTGAATCTTTGTCCCTAGCACTGATTGGGCTGAACCACATCGTCTGGAAGACTTCATTCACCAGTTTCTGAAAGAAAGTCAACATTTTATTCATTTTTGTCCTCAGTGGGCAGTGGATGAAATTAGCACAAGCCCGTAAGTCCTGAAAGGGTGAATTTTTATATGGGCTTGTTCAGAGTCTCAGTTTTATACAGGTGGGCTTGTAACATTTTCTTGCTCTTTCGTACTAATTTAAGAATTTCTGGCTTGCTTGGCTGATCTGCTAATTTCGATGACTGAAATGGTTAACAAATAACATGTAACTGCAAGTTTATGCCAACTGGTTATGTGTATCTTGATCAGGATTTCTACATAAAGACTGAACTGCACAAAAGTTCTTTAAATCTTTAATTGTTCACAAGAATACAAATATTACCTTGATTCCATCTTCATCATTTACTCGTCTGATCATTTTCACACACATCTCTGGGATTTTGGAAAAATCTGGTTGAACACTGAAGATGTCTCGGAAAATTTTTATCACACGCTTTCTCACACTTATACCAGTGTCCTGAAAAACAAAGTGATTATGAAATCCCTCAATGAAAAAATTTATTGTCATTTCTTGTAAAGAAAATATTTAAATGTAAAAGAATACTTAAGTTTTACTATTATCATCATTTTCTAAATGCCATCCTGTCGCTGACTTGAAACATTTAAAATTAACAGACTTTTCTTTTAATGAAGTGTCTATACTACTTCAAATACTTCTCTTTCACCAAATGCAGGGTTTGGATTTTTACCATGCTTAATTGCCACATGTAGTTTCTATCTAATGTTCTTAAAGGCATTGGCAAATGACTTTTCCATTATACATGCAAAGATCTGATGTTTAAAACAAAGTAATATGCACATACCAATATTCTTTCTGACAGCATGTTGTAGTACTGTGGAATGAGTTCTGGTCGCACAAGAATGAACTTGCCCACCAGTTCAACAGCAGCCTCTCTCACTGACGTCGACGGGTCTAAAAAGCGGCCATGTACACCCCTCTCCATGTCAGTCTGTAGTGGATTCAAGCACATCAATTCAAAAGAAATAAGGGCTATTTGTAAAACATACAAGACCCCTCTAAGTTAAAAGCAATCTTGAAAATATCAACTTTCATGAAAATAAGATGAAAACTGTTGGACTTCAGAGAGCGGAAACAGCTAAAAAGTAGGGATGGGATCGAATACTGAAATCAATATTCAAATATTCGTTTCAGGTATTCGAATCTATTCGAATATTCGTTCTGTAAATACAACTATATACGGCACTCAGAATATTTACCTATACGAAATATGTATACTACGTGAACGTAGTTGTTTTACCTTGTTTCAGTTGTAAATGAGCGATATAACTTTAGTGAGTGTTAGGCAAATATAAAGAAATGTAAGATATTGTTAAATGTATTGTTAATTAATTTGTTAATCGTTCTGTACACGTATTTCTTATTACATAAATTACACGTTGCCTGGGTTTTGTCTAATGACCGCGTAAAGTACTTCCAAGCACATGATGGTGGCATTGTTTAGTAATCAAGACTCATGTATAATATACTGTGTCGATATAATGGAGAATAATTTACAAGTGACGTATATTAAGATTGACCAGATCATGCTAATTTTGTTAAAGAAATTGATTGGCTGATAATGGATTCATTTTGATTGGTTTACTCAGGGAGTAATTGTAATTTACTGTAAACAAGTTAACCGTATAGATGTGACTTAAGGACAATAAACAACAATGTACGCCTTGTGCAAACTGTGAAACCGGTATCACAACATGACCCAGTTTTGTTATTTGTGGATACAATGCGTCATATTCGCGCCTCCTACAAACTGTTAATTCGCGGCCCTTGTAAAGATGTGCCCCCCCCCCCCCGCCAATTATCAATTGTCGTTAATTGGACATGTTTGGCATGTGTTGTAAAAACGTTACACTGCCCCCCCCCCACCCCCAATTTTAGAAATTTCAAGGACCATAACTACACAGTCCTTGGTGAATTTGGCTGATTATCGAACTTGGCCGAGATATTATGCAAACGAACATTTTCATGAAGTTTGGTGAAGATAAGATAAAAACTTTTGGACTTCAGAGAGCGTAAAAGAACATGGACTACTGACCAACTGACATTTGAAAACCATTAAACCCAACCATCCGTAATGCGGGGCACTGAATTATAGTCAAAATGTCAACATTTTTTAAAATAAATTGTCAAGGTACATAATAAGACCAAATATTTACCGCAAAAAAGGTCACTTACTCTGGCCAATACACCAGGGTCAGCCTCAACAATGGATGTAAGACACTTCATAGCTTTAGTTCTAACAGCAACTGCATTTTCAGCTAGCACTTTGAGTATCTGTCCCAAATAGATGTCAAAACTCTGGGCAAAAGGCCTCTTCGATGACAAGTATCTGGCTACCAAACAAGCACTGTCGTAGTCCAGTTTGCTGGGAAGTGGTCTGAAAACACACGGTTTCATCTCAAAATTAGTCATTATTGTTGAATGCACAAATTACACACTTGTATCTTTGAAAAAAAAACTCATTTAAGCAAAACAAGTTATTGACAGCAGTGAAACAAGGTAATGAACCTTTTAGTTGTGTTGAGTGTTTTTAAAAAGTAAATGGTTTCAAGGCTAAACAAGAATACACAACAGTTAAGGGAATCAGACAATTTCTATAAACCTCTGTAAAAGCTAGATTTCTCCAAACAATGTTTTGAAACGCATTTCATTTCTGCTGCATCCAAACCACACAGCAGGGTCTGTATTCAACCACCCCTTCTTAGACTTGAGATGTAAGAATAAATAACATTCTTGAAACTGTGGCGCGTCGTGAGAAAACCGGTCTTCATGCATGTGCGTAAAGTGTCGTCCCGGATTAGCCTGTGCAGTCCGCACAGGCTAATCCGGGACGGCACTTTCCGCCTACAGTGTATTTATGTTTAGAAGAGACTTCCATGAAACAGAAAATACCACAAAAGCGGAAAGTGCCGTCCCGGATTAGCCAGTGCCGACTGCACAGGCTAATCCGGGACGACACTACGGACATGCATTAAGTCCGGTTTTCCAACTACGCCCCTCAACTGTTCTGTTCTAAGATGGTTGTTAATTTGAATCTTGCTCGATTATCAACCACTCAAATTTTGCCATTCTTGATTCAGAATGACTTATTAATGGTATAAGCAACATTGGTATCCAGCATATTTGCGAATGCTAAATTATTTTTTCTCGAGTCCATGTCTATAATTGTTACTTAAGTCTAAGAATAGTTGGTGATTATGGGCCCAGATTTGAATTCTTACTTGAAAGAAGAGTAAGGCTTGTAGTTGATCTCCACCTGTGACAGGAGGAACTGTGTGCGAGACTCGATATCCACGACGCTCTCTGTGGTCTTATCTTCATTCTCGGCAACAAAGTCTTCATCGTCTCTTTGGTGTTGCTTCTCTGCTTCTTTCGTCGTGTCCCTGAACCACTGCGCTATGTAGAACTGACGAGCAAACTGAAACCAAGCAGACAAGCTACTTAGAGCGGAATACCCAATTTTTATTCCCACCGTTTGTGTTTTTACCCGCCCTGTTTGCCATATATGCCGCCCTGCTTGCCTTTATCTCCGCCCCGATTGCTGTTTACCCCACCACTTACATTAATTGGCTGCCATTTTTATCGTTACAGATTTTCAGCATGTCGGGATAACCAATCATCAATTAAAAGTCAGTAAATGTTGCTAACCATATCTTATCTGTGTATTAAGGCAGTATACAATAACTGATGTTGGTTCAGTGCAGTGTGTATTAAGGCAGTATACAATAACTGATGTTGGTTCAGTGCAGTGTGTATTAAGGCAGTATACAATAACTGATGTTGGTTCAGTGCAGTGTGTATTAAGGCAGTATACAATAACTGATGTTGGTTCAAATGGTGCAGTGTGTATTATTTATATAAAATATTATTGCATAATGGTCAAACAATTTTAATGCTTAAACTTTTCACTCGGGATCTCACCTATAAATACAAAATCCAAACACAAACCTGACCATGCAGAGCTTAAATAAATGTATTTGTGTTAATTCTGTTATTGTGTTTTATATCAATAACCAGTTCTATGTTGGACAGAAAACCACAAAAAAGTAGTTTAATGTCCATATTTTACTAATGTAAGAGATCACAATTATGACTTGCAACCTGGTTTTTATGTTTAAAACAATCAAATCACATTATAAATACAAATCTTTTGTGCAGAACTGTCTCTGAACTGTTTTCTTTACAAAAGTTAACAAACGATTAAATGATATCACAAAAGTGTGTTAAGAAATGACAGTCTCCGAGACCTACCAGGTAAGCTGGTTCACTGACACCATGTTCTGCGAGGTAATCCAACATGGCTCTCTGCAAACACTTCGTCTCATCCAGCACTTCAACCTCTGTCTGAAATGTGCAGATAACAACATACATACTTAAGGCTTAATATGGCAAAATGATTAACCAGAAGTCAAATAATGTTTACACTAAGAAAGTAAAATCATTATGACAACAGTCTTCGAAATTAGCAATAGCCCGCTCGCCCGTGGCAAGTAAGATATTGTCGGGCACAGAATAAATTTTTAGTAGATCGCCCGCGTAGCAAGTAATCAAATTAAATTAGAACTACCTATAAGGTAGCGAAACATAAGTCTTTCAGAGACTTATATGTTAACACATGTTAAGTGGATCAAGCAAAATGCTAATTAAGTAGAGACGTGAGAGACACTTCTATACCACTTAGTCTTGTTATTTCTATATAATAAAATGATGAACTGTTGTTAGTTGTTAAGCTTCAATTTAAAAAAAGTTCGGGTTAGTAAAAAATGTTTTGGGCAAGTAAACATTCTAAAGTTCCTGGCCCAAATGGCAAGTAATTTTTGAAAGTTAATTTCAAAGACTGTGACAATGACGAGTCAGTGGACTTCAAATATAATTGTCGATTTTGAGATTAGTATTTTCTCAAAACACTGTTTTAAGTTCCAAATTAACACAATTAAGACAGCCTTCCATTCAACAAGTTTCAATTCTTAGGAGCTAGTTACTAGTTCCAGAGGAAATAAGTGAGCTTGCTGCATTAGATTATGTTTTAAGTATCAGTGTTTACGAAATACGTCGGACACGTCGGACATTGCCGGTACATTTTGAAATTGTCCGCCGTTTCTTGAATCTACGGCGGACAGATTTGTCCGGCGTAATTTGAAGCCTTCCAGAATAAATTCCAAACGTTTAATAATCCTTTTTTATTTTATTTTCTCGTGTTTTCTGATAATCAGGAATTTTATGACACTTTAATTTTAATCTTAAATGCCTTATGCGCATGAGCGGCGATCGACAAGTCTAATCTCGCACCGTACTGTTTGTCATGTAATCGTAACTAGTCGGTATATTCCGCTATGCTTCATTGTACAATTGATACGGAAATTGACGTCATAAGACAAACTGAAAATCGTAAAGCCCGTTTGATTCTGTGACCGATTCGACTTATTTGAGGGAGTAGCCTCACATAAAACGAAATAAACGAAAATTAGAATAAGTCAATATTCTCTTAAATATTAAATGGAATAAAATTCTCATTAATGATGTAATTTAAATGAAAATGGCGGATTTCATATTACACTTAAATCTTATACATAACAATTTGTCCCCGTCAAAATGGCAGCGTCCTAGTCAGAAAATGTCGCGTATTATTCTAAACCAGGTAAGAAATCGATGAATTTGGTATGAAAATTGAACTGAATATTTGTATCTGTTATGTTTTATAATGGTTCTAATGACAAATATTTTATTGTAAAATACTTTAGTGAAAACAACATTTGACATGGAAGGTTACGTGCCACTATTAAGTATTTCAGGTTTCAATTTTTTTTATTTGCAATCTAAAAAAATCTCAAGAAATATTAAATAGGTTTGAAAAGGAAGGTTTTTGTTATTATTTTTGCAATATTCTTGTATTTTAATAAATGTCCTGCGTGGCTGAAAAATGTCCTGCGTAGCATAGAAATACGTCAGACAAATTGTCCAGCGTAGTCCAAAATGTTTTCGTAAACACTGAAGTATACAAACATACATAATGAGATAAGGCTTCAGGACATATTTGCAGTCTTTTTTAAGTTTACTTTGCCTAGCGAAGGTATCATCTTGACTGGATTTAAAGCCGAATCTCTGATAATATGAAATACATACCTCTGCTGTTTTCGGAGCTGCTCGCGTTGAACGTTTGACAACCACATCGTTGTCCTCCAAGGAATCTTCATTGACCTTAGTAATGATATCCTGAATCATCTCTGGGTTCAATTGGCTGGAGACTGCGTCCCGACGGAGCCTTGCCACCACAATACTCAGGTAGTCCAGGGCTGCAGTTCGCAAGGTCATCTCTGTGGACTTGTTGCTGAACTGCTTAATCTGCCCAGCAAACAGAACAACACACACTGAACAACATCACGTATACACACAGTGACATTGCTACCCTTGATTAAAATTTTCTTAAGCCAAATTTACTGTACTTTGTTAAAATCCTTCTCATTTTGGTATTTTACAAGGTTTTATGAAGAAAAAATTGTAGCCAAATGGAAATTTCTTTAGCCAAATGTTTAAAGTTGTAGCCATTGGCTAATTGGCGAATGGCAGAGTGAGATCTGAGTGAGAAAGACTTGCTCCAAAGCGATAAATGCCACTGAACATACAAATTTCACAAACGCACTATGTATTTAAATATGTCTATAAGGAAACACAACATTCAGTGTTAACATTATGAGTATAACAACTTGTACAAGAATACTTATGAGCTGCTTCTAACAAAACTAGAAAATTGCAAACTTTCTACATGTATTAGAAACATTCCTACAAATATCCTTACAATGAGTTCACTTTCAAACATACACCAGCAGTATATCTGGCAACCCTTTTGCAAACCTCTTTATCACGTTAATCACAAGGTTGCTCACCAAGATTTTCCCTAACAAGCTTAGAAGCAGCTCTGAGGCAGGCCATTCTGGTTTGTTCACTGTAGACAACAGGTCTTGCACAAAGTTTTCAAACAATGGCCGATAGTCCTCCTCTCCCTTCAGAGTGCATCTAGAACACAAATTGCAACCATCAATTTATCACATCCTATACCTTGTTGTCCATGTAATACGACCAATCACATGACGTTATTTTGGTGAAATGACGTCGTCAACATGTAATGACGACAATGCAGTAAACAACTTTTAGGATTTATCGACATGCTTTGGTAAAATTAGAAGCATTTTTTTTTGTTTAAAAGCATGTGATAAAAAATATATGACACTCGTTGTCATTTCATATCATGCCAAAGGCTCGCTAACTAACAAAATTCCTGAACTCGTTTAATAAAATATGATATGAAATGACAACTCGTGTCAGATCCTATTCACATGTATAATAAATTTTATTTCCTTTTGTTCTTATATTCCTAAGTATAATCTAAATCTTTCTGTCAAATTTATTAAATGTTAATTTACTAGGTAAATAATATGCACCTCCAATCTAATATTTAATTAACAAACTAACCAAGAGATTGTTAATAAGAACACATGTTAAAACCAATCAATTTACTTATGAATACAGCTGTAGAATACAATCAATCATGTTTATAATGTAAACTGGTCAGAAATGTACAAACTTACTTTTTTAAGAAAACAGTCAGGAAGTTGTACCCCGTCCTCATCGCATGTTCGTAAGATGTTACTATGACAACATCACGGTCCAACTGAAACAAAACACCAATGTTCTTGTTCAATTCTTCCCAAGCTCGACAGGCATACAAAATGTATATTTGTGGCGCGTCGTGAGAAAACCGGTCTTAATGCATGTGCGTAAAGTGTCGTCCCGGATAAGCATGTGCAGTCCGCACAGGCTAATCCGGGACGGCACTTTCCGCTTTTATGCTATTTTCTGTTTCAGGAAGTCTCTTCTAAACATATATCCACTATAGGCGGAAAGTGCCATCCCGGATTAGCCTGTGCGGACTGCACAGGCTAATCTGGGACGATACTTTACGCACATGCATTTAGGTATGTTAATCAGCTTAGGGCTGTTCCAGGAAAAAATGGTGAAGACAGGGTGGAACGCTGATGTATTAAAATTCAGTGGGTGGGGGGTGATCGAGGGGATTAAAGGGGTTATCAATGACTTGAAAAAAAAAAAAGTTGTATTGGTAGTACCCATCACCTTTTTTCCTGGAACAGCCCTAATATACAAGGGCTGATTTTCTGCAAAGATTCTTATGCATGCAGTTTTAAGACCCAGCTGTTAACTTGCACAAAACAACGATACTGCTATTCAATATGTTTACTCACAGTATCTGCTGACCGCCTCTTGCCTTTGCTGGATTTTTCTGATTTGCTATGCCTGCTGCACTCTGCCTCTTCCTCCGCTGGAAGACCATCAGCAGCAGTGGGGGGAGACTGGGGCAGGTTCACCACGCACTGTATCAACTGCAACACTAGCGCGGTCACCATCTGGATGTTGTCTTCCGCATTTAACCTGTAATCGGACATGAATTGGTTTTAAATAGTCTGACAAGGATCGTTGCTGCAACAAATAGCTGTAACTGCCAGCATAAAGGAATGGTTTGTGCAAAGTGGAATATAAAGACACGTTTATCTCCCCCGAGTTTGAAATTTTTGTTTTTGTAAACACCAAATGCCAACAAATCATGACTAATATTGAAAGGTTAATTATTCTTTTTTTTAAAGTATGTTCAGAAAAGACAAACTTATTTTAGTCAGTCAAGCATTATAGAGAAACATTGTTGCTGTTCTACATGAGTTGCAGTTTCTTTATTATTTAGAACTTATATGAGCACGTTGTGGGAAAAACGGTCATAATGCATGTGTGTAAAGTGTCGTCCCGGATTAGCCTGTGCAGTCCGCAATAAGTGTAAAGTGCCGTCCCGGATTAGCCTGTGTGCAGACTGCACAGGCTGATCCGGGACAACACTTTACGCACATGCATTAAGTCCAGTTTTCCCATGACGCGCCTCATATCAACTTGAGCATAATTCGCACACTACTGTCTACATCTATAAATTTAAAACCACCTATAGCTGCGTAGATTTCGTTTACTGGATGGAAGTCGAGCCAAACTAGAGAAAATGTCCTCTAATATCAACTGTCTGTGCTTATCATAGTGAGCAAATACCTGAAAATAAATGCAAGAAATAGAATATTTATAACCAGAACAAGTTAATATTAAGACATTCTAAAAAGTTGCACAAAATACCACAAGTTTAAGCAGTACATTAAGTAACATTTTCATCTGAGGCAATTATTTGTAGCATATAATAAAACATAATAATAAAGAGTAAGCGATCACAAACTTTACTACGCATCTTGTAAATTATGATGAGAACAACTAAACACTATCATCTTCACAAATAAACTTCAAAACGTCCCTGCTTCTAAGTTAATAGTCCAGCATACCTGTATATGACTATGTGTAACAAAAACAAATATACAAAATTACATGTACATACTAACCGTTGTGACTAATTTCATTGCATTCAGCTGCAGCTCACTGATGTTTTCTACAAAGAATGGGGCAACTCCACAGCTAGATATCTGCAAGACGAAACCATGAATGCGTGTTTATAAGCATCACACTATCCTTTCCATTTTTGATCAAGACGAAACCATGAATGCGTTGTTTATAAGCATCACAATATCCTTTCCATTTTGATTTCTTGGGTTTAACGAAAGTGCCAGTATAACCATGTTATGTTCACTCGAATGGAGCTTAAATTGCCTATACATGGATGTTACGTCTTTAACACAATTTAGTTGTGTTTAATCAATGCTATTAAACAAAGCAGGTGAATGACTTCATTAACACTTCAGGAGAGGAAAATACCATATGCCCCACCAAAAGTTTTCCCCAAAACACATCCAACAAAATAATCCAGATTTTTTTCCACTATCTGTATGACATTTAGCTTTAGAAAGCATGAAATCAGCTCAAAGGATTAAGAAATGGTTTCAATATTCATTGCCATTGTAATTACAAGTCTTTTTGAATAACACGCAAGAATGGGTGTGGTCAGTTTTAAGATGGCGGACCGATTACTCACTTGCAGAATGAGTGTGTCCGTTAGTTCCTGAATCTCAACCAGTTCTGCTAGGTTTCCAACAAGGTCCGTTATTTTGTTATACAGGGATATGGTTGATTTGTGCTTCACTGTATGTGCTCTGGACCGTTTCATTTTCAAACTTTTTTGGTACCCATCTAAAACAAAACACAAAATATAGATGGTCCAATTTGATGCAAGTGAAGTATTTCAGTAATTTATACTGGTGAATAATGGAATGTTTATTATGTACATGAAAATTAATAAATCAGAATCTGACTTGCATGATATATGGTTGTTAGTAGTATATTTTATTGTACTGATTAAAACCACAAATACATTTCATCACACAAAACTTGCCTGTAATGAGTAACATTGCAGATACTAAACATTCAAATCAACAATTTGACAAAATATGTTTTCAATTCAATAAAACAACTTTACACAATTATACACATTAATTTAGTAGAACAATATTATTGCTGATGGTAAATGGAACAAAATCACAGTCTGCCAGAGATTACTTTATTTTAAGCAATTAACACTAGTTTACAAACAAAACCAGTTTTAAAAGGTTTTGAACAAAACAGCTAGCAATTAAAATTTCAAAGCACATACCTTTATCTTTGGGGTTAATTCTATATACAGGATCAAATTCTGGGTATATTGTATTCGACAACTGAAACTTCGTAAACATGACAATTCTGTCGATGACGTCTTCAATGAAGACTTGCTTTGGCATGCTTGGGGCGGTGATGATGTATATTGCTGTGAGTGCTGCATCTATGGACCTCCCTACTCTCTCCATGGCAATCTCTTGCCACAACTTCTGGCCCTCCTCATCCTCATCATCTGTTTCCTGAAAAGACAATCAATATGATCTTACTTTGTTTTAAAATAAGTCCATCTGCCTACTCCTTAATATAGCCAGTCATTGATATATCTTGCGTAATATCCAACAGAATTTTGAACCGATAAGTTAAATCCATCCAAATATCAAAGTTAGCAGGGCCCTCGATCTGTCATTTTTACAGCTGAAATAAGACTGCTTTCTTCAGCAATTTATTGTCTTTTTTCCCCATAAAATGTCAGAAATTCCCACAGAAATTTATGTTTTAAACAAAAACTAACATAATCGTTTTTGTTTTGCTCTTAAAAGTAACACTTTCAATTAGAGTGACCTGTTACAAGCACCTGCTGAGGGTTTAGCAACTGAATAGCTAGAATAGCTGAATAGCTAGAATAGTGTATCAAGTGAAACAGACCATTGACAATATTATTATGTTATTTTAAAATTCTGTGTTATTAGGATATGATGCCAAAATTGCAAGGAGGGCTGAGGGTGGTATCCCCCAAAATAGAGAGGGCCCTGGTAAGAATTAATAGCTAATCAAAATAACACATTACATTGTGTTTTCGAACACAAATTATAAAGCCATTAAAATCAAAAGCTCATTTTTGACAGCTCAAATGTTGCTTGTTTTTACAGAACGACCTTAGAACTTATGTGATCAAGATACACAAACTCTTCAAAGTGTATCCTTATAACAAACCTGAGTCATAAAAGGTACAAGTTTTGTTCCATCTCTAATATTCCACTGCAGAATGGTGAGAAGCTTCACTAAAGTTCCAGCAGGTATTTTATTCAACTCTCCCATGGACTTCAGTTTGGCCGTCTCGCTTGTCAACTCTGCCAAGACGTGTCGACTGATCAGAGATTCACGGGGACACTCCACTTCTTCATCATCTGTACAGAATCATGTTATGTTAAATTAGACAAAAAAATGTATATATCTGCACTTGCACATGTATGTTTCTGGCATTAAACATCAAACATTCTTGCCTAGAGTAAAAATGTAAACATTACACAATTAATCAATTTTACATCAAATATCACATTATCAAAACAGATTTACAAGATTTCGAGTGAAGTTGATCGTATTTGTTGGCATTAAAATTACTTCTCAGTCTTCATTGACAGCGACACCATTTTGTACATGAAAACATGAATATAGATAACATATGATTTTGTAAAATACACCATTTCCTCTTTTTTAGATTCATATACTGCAGTTGCATGTTAAGTAGAATAGAATCAGGGCTCGCATTAATGGATATTTGGAAGTAATTTACTCCCAGTTTTTGTCACAGGACTTCCAAAATTGCAGCCATGGAAGTATCAAAAAGTCAAAAAGAATGCTTAAAACCTCCAATATCCAACACCTGGGAGTGAGGACTTCCAGCATTTTCACCTACGTGCAAGCCCTGATTATAATTCAAAGTTTACAGTAGGTCCCAAAACAACAACATGAGGTGAAAACATGACTGAAGTACAATAATAGCTGTACTAATAGTAGTGATATGTGCTGTGAAAATTGTAATGTACATATTTATGTCCCGCAATACTGTCAAAACTTCCAAATATTATGAGCAAAACCAGAGGCCAGGAAGTTCAAATTTCCAGTTTTCCAAAGTTAATGAAAGCCCTGTAAGATAAAGAAATACAGTTTAACACGTAAAGGAATCATCCTACAAGTACAATGTACTACATCCACACATACGAGGATCCAAGCTGCCAAAATTTATGTCTTCAGCACTATCCAAAATTTGTTCCAAGCACATGCTAAACTTCTTGAATGTTGGACTGTCCAGCAGTTCCTCAGTGGTCATATCTGTTTGGTTCATTCTGCGCTGTCGTTTCTCTTTCTTTTTTCGTCGTAACACTGCCAAAAAGATCATTCTTATCATTTTAATGACCAGAAAATAGCACTTAACTTAAGAATCACCTTTTGGTTAAAAAACTACAATCAAGGGTCTAACATATTGTCATTTTATCTCAAATATTGTACATGTCTTTGCACAATAAATGACTGTAAATGAGAATATGACGGAATGACATATCAAGAGTCAAGACAACATTGTATGGTAATAATTATATACATGTACAATGCTCATATAGTTGTGAAAATCACACAAGATATTGAGGTTTATTTGCATAGAAAGACTGGCGTCAAAGGGATTAATAAATCTGTAAGAATATGTAGACCACCCAAGGACCAAACCGTCAACATGAACAATGTGTTCTACATACTATGGTGCGCAAAAAGGCAGCACAACTCTAGTGATCAAAAACTACCCTATAAAAAGCTCTACATCAGTATATGCATTAACATTCAGTCAACTTCATCATTGCAAAAATCTGCCAAAAAGTTGGAAAAGCTCCAGACCGAAATAGCAGAGTGCTGTCCCCTGCTCCTTTTTGGTCAGGTCCCCACCCACCCCTGCTGCCACTCTGGGCTGATTAACAAAGGAAAAGTGAATATCTTTTGGAATGTACTGTATTATTGCAATTGTTCAATGAGAAATGAAGAGGCAATGTTCTTGAAAAAAACTTAATTAGAAGCTTTTAAGTGATAAGAACCTAGTATATTACACTGTATTAGTAAATTTCATTTAAATGGACCAACTCCCCCCCCCCCCCCCCTCTGTTCCTTTTCAGCAGCACCCTTTTCTCTTATTAAGCCTGGATCTTTCCCTACAAAGAGTGACAAAATGTGTTTCTTACAATCCTCTGTAGTGCCATGCCCGCTGTCATCGTCATCATCGCTGTCATCAAAATAACCAGACCTCCGCTTTTTTCTCACATGGTCCGACATGCCAGCATCATCATAACCTCGTTTCGATCGTTTTGTCTTCACTAAAGAAACATATGGGTTTTTTTTAATAGTGTACCCGTGCTTTCAAAACTGAAAGCACTGGTACAAGTACATTTGAAGTACATAACCAGTGTTTTTAGGGCTATGCTAAAAAAGCATATATTTTTCCTATATTTGCCCTAAAATTCCCCTCAGAATGTAAGCTTTATTTTGAAAATAAGTTGACCAAAATCGGACAAAAATTGACTTTAAGATTTTCGTAAACAATCCCATCAATTTTTCATCAAACCAAGTGAGTGGATAATCTAAGTTATCATTTGTAGCAAAGCAATGGATTAATATTTGATAACAAAGTAGAATATAAACATCTAATAATGCTTTTCGAAAAAAAAAAAAAAAACCTTTTGCCATAAAATTCCCCATCTGAAGGGCCCCGCCACCATTCCACTTAAGGTGAAAAACAACACTGATAACATCTAAAGTTAGCCCAAAACGTAGTCATTACCTACCATTATTACATTATACTAGACTTGTAATATGAAATTAGTAGTGGTATAAACCTTTTTATTTTGCAATATCCCAGTTCTGAAATGCAGCTACACACATTTCAAATTCATTCAGAATTCACTTTTTTACGATTGTGCAAGGTAGATCATTTTAAAATTATACAAAATGATCTGAAAACACACTTTTCTTACCTGTCCCATTGCTTGCTATGGACTTCAAGGTCTAATGTAAAAGATAACATAACAAATTAATAATAATATAAAGGACATTTATACAAATACATATAACAATCTATTTTAGTCACAGTAACTGATAGTGATTAGTGAACCTGTAAATTGTTCAGAACGTTCTATCTTGGTGTAAGTACAGGTAATATTGATAAATATTTTCAAACTGAAACGTCTAAGGCAAATAGCCATATTTTCTGGAGTTATTTGTGCATCAGTTCTTTAAAACAAGAGGGCCACTATGGCCCTAGGTCGCTCACCTGATATCCATGAATGAAGTTTCATTAAAATATCTCAAGAGGTTTTCAAGTTATTGAGCAAAAACTGTTTTTCTATTTTTAGTAACAGTGACCTTGACCCCACCCACCACATACGTAAAGCAAGTCCTCGATATAAGGTATCTAGTTATGATGTTTCATTAAAATATCTCAATGCGTTCTTAAGTTATGGAGCGTAAACTGTTTTTCTACTTTTAATAACAGTGACCTTGACTCCACCCACCCCATTAGCAAAACAAAGTGAGGTCTCGATATAAGATATGTGTAATAAGTTTCATTACAATATCGCAATGCTTTCTCAAGTTATTGAGCTGAAACCGTTTTTCGATTTTCAGTGACAGTGACCTTGACCCCACCCACCCCATAGGCAATCCCAAGCAATGTCTTAATATAAGGTACTTATGTATTAAGTTTCATTAAAATAGCTCAATCGTTCTCAAAATATTTAGGGAAACCATTTTTCTATATTTAATAACGGTGACCTTGACCCCACCCACCCCATATGCAATCCAAATCAAGGTCTCAAAATAATGTATTTATGTATTAGGTTTCATTAAAATATCTCAATGCGTTCTCCAGATATTGAGCTGAAAACGTTTTTCTATTTTCAGTAACAGTGACCATGACCCCTCCCACCCCATAT
Source organism: Congeria kusceri (assembly GCA_027627225.1). Classification (NCBI taxonomy): domain Eukaryota; kingdom Metazoa; phylum Mollusca; class Bivalvia; order Myida; family Dreissenidae; genus Congeria; species Congeria kusceri. The sequence continues at coordinate 71,527,305 of CM051032.1, read as the reverse complement.
GCAATCCCACGCGAGGTGTCAATACAAAGGTATCTATGTATTAAGTTTTATTAAAATATCTCAATGCGTTCTAAAGTTATTGAGCGGAAACCATTTTTCTATATTTAGTAACAGTGACCTTGACCGTAACCCCACCCATCCCATATGCAATCCGAATGGAGGTCTCCATATGCTGTTTTAACCAAATATGAAACCTCTGGGCCTTGTGGTTTCAGAGAATTTTAAAATCATTTTGCCATTTACGTCTATATAAACCATGCGGGCCCCTGGGGTGTGCCCAGCCTTGACCCCAGGGGCATCATTTGAACAATCTTTATTGAGGACCACTATACATGTTACATACCAAATATATAACGTCTAGGCCTTGAACTTTCAGAAGAGAAAAGTTTTAAAGTCATTTTGCTATTCAAGTCTACATCAACCATGTGACCCAGGGGGTGTCGTCAGTTTTTACCCCAGGGGCATCAATTGAACAATCTTTGTACAGGACCACTATACATGTTACATACCAAATATGAAACCTCTAGGCCATGCAATTTCAGAGAAGACTTTTAAAGTCATTTTGCTATTTAGGTCTATATAAACCATGTGAGCCACGGGGTGAGGCCAGTTTTGACCCCAGGGGCATCATTTGAACAATCTTTGTAGAGGACCACTAAAGAATGTTACATACCAAATATGAAACCTGTGGGCCTTGCGGTTTCAGAGGAGAAGATTTTTAAAGTCATTTTGCGATTCAAGTCTACATAAACCATGTGACCTCCGGGGTGTGGCCAGTTTTCACCCCAGGGGCATCATTTGAACAATCTTTGTAGAGGACTACTATACAATGTTACATACCAAATATGAAACCTCTGGGCCTTGCGGTTTCAGAGGAGAATATTGTTTGTCATTTGCCATTCAAGTCGATATAATCCATGTGACCCGGTGTGTGGCCAGTTTTGACCTCAGAGGCATTATTCGAACAATGTTTGTAGAGGACCACTATACAATGTTACATACCAAATATGAAACCTCTAGGCCTTGCGGTTTCAGAGAAGAAGATTTTTAAAGTTATTTTTCTATATAAACCATGTGAGCCCCGGGTGTGGCCAGTTTTGGCCCCAGGGGCATCATTTGAACAATCTTTGTATAGGATCACTATACAATGTTACATACCAAATATGAAACCTCTGGGCCTTGCGGTTTCAGAGCAGGAGATTTTTAAAGTGATTTTGCTATTTAAGTCTATATAAACCATGTGACCCCCCCCGGGGTTTGGCCAGTTTTGACCCCAGGGGCATCATTTGATCAATCTTTGTACAGGACTACTATACAATGTTTCATTCCAAATATGAAACATCTAGGCCTTGCAGTTTCACAGAAAAAGATTGTTAAAGTCATTTTGCTATTCGAGTCTATATAAACCATGTGAGCCCCACGGTGTGGCCAGTTTTGACCCCAGGGGCATCATTTGAACAGTCTTTGTAGAGGACCACTAAACAATATTACATACCAAATATGAAACCTCGGGGCTTTGCGGTTTCACAGGGTTCCCGCTGTCGATCGCCATTGTCGCCAATGGCGACAAAATAAAAAATTTGGCGACAACTTTTTGAATTTGGCGAAAGTAAGTGGCGACAACTTTTCAAAAATGGCGATTTTTCAAAATTCCACATTTTTTCTGCGTAATATTTACTTAAAATGACATAAGAGGCTCTGTTTACCAGCCGCTTTACGGCAGTCGCTGTGCAATGGATTTCCGTGATGTAAGCGACACTGCTGAAATCAATGGAGCGTGCTGATTGCCGGAAAGTGGCAGATTATGGTGATAATTGGGATTATTGGTGGTGTTGTTACAAGTTATCTTAATTGGTCGTCAGTTTTATTGCTTCAGAGATAAGACAACTGTGAAATGTACCGACTTTGCGCTGAAGTGTGAAGTGTTTGTCACAGTATAGGAAGCAGATTAAAGCCTGTTAGGTTGACAACAATGACAATCAAAAAGGTAAATATGGATTGTTTTTAGCATAATCGGTGTGTTTAAAGGCAATAATTAAACATTTTGCCTTGATTAGTGCTATATAAACATGAGATAATATTCTCTGTTTTACTCGTCAAAATGGCAAGTTCAGAGTGTAAAACGCCTGTTAAAAAGCGAACGTTAGATTCAGATGATGTTGAGACTCCTTCAAAAATGTATAAAACTCTAAATTCACCAGCTAACAGAAATTTCAAAGACAGTTGGAAATCAGATTTCCCGTTCCTCAAATATGATTCCAACACAAAATCTATGCTGTGTGAACTCTGTATATCCTCAAAACTGAGCAATTCATTCACTACAGGATGCACTGTATTGAAAAAGGAGAACATTGTTAAGCATATGAAAACCAAAGGTGAGATTTACTGTAGAGTGAAGTACACAAATACTTAACTTATTTAACTGTGTTCTGTACAAGGCACTATGTAGTAGTTCATATAATATAACGCGTATTTATATTGTTTATATGCTATTATTGTTATTAGCAGAATTTTTCATGTCTTCATTTTCTACAATGCAAATTTGGCGACAACTTTGTGAATTTGGCGAAAGTAAGTGGCGACAACTTTTTGAATTTGGCGAAAGTGGCGACAACTTTTAGATTTTGGCGAAAGTAAGTGGCGACAACTTTTTAAAGCCCAGAGGGAACCCTGTTTCAGAGGAGAAGATTTTTAAAGTCATTTTGCTATTCAAGTCTATATAAACCATGTGACACCCAGGGTGTGACCAGTTTTGACCCCAGGGGCATCATTTGTACAATCTTTGTAGAGGATCACTATACAATGTTACATACCAAATATGAAACCTCTGGGCCTTGCGGTTTCAGAGAAGAAGATTTTTAAAGTCATTTTGCTATACAAGTCTATATAAACCCCCATGTGACCCCCGGGGCGTTGCCAGTTTTGACCCCAGGGGCATAGTTTGAACAATCTTTGTAGAGGACCACTAAATGATGTCACATATCAAATATGAAAGCTCCAAGCCTTGTGGTTTCAGAGATTTTTAAAGTTTTCAGTTTTGAAATCTGTTTTTAGCTCTGGTGACCTACATATGCAGCGGACAAAAACGATTTGAACAACTTTGAAAGAGGGTCACCGAAGGATCATTCCTGTGAAGTTTCGAGAAAATCTGCCAAGCGGTTTAGGAGGAGATGTCGATTATATGAAATGTTGACGCACGACGGACAAAAGGCGATCACAAAAGCTCACCATGAGCACATTGTGCTCAGGTGAGCTAAAAACAAGATTCTGTGTTTCATAGACACACATGCCCCCGGTTAGCCCATTTCTTAGTCCAAATTAGGTCAAGGTCAAGGTGAAAGTGAGGTTGGGTGATATGGGTGGATTGGAAACGTTCATAAGTAACAACTGTGTAAATATCCAAGTGTTGTAGTAAGCGGTGTTGGTGCTAGACGAAACGGTAAAATGTAGTTATCAAAGAAATGGCACTTTTGAATTACTACAAGTCCAAATTAGCTCAAGGTGAAAGTGAGGTTGGGTGATATGGGTGGATTGGGAACGGTCATAAGCAACAACTGTGTAAGTATCCAAGTGTTGTAGCAAGCGGTGTTGGTGCTAGACGAAACGGTAAAATGTAGTTATCAAAGAAATGGCACTTTTGAATTACTACAAGTCCAAATTAGCTCAAGGTGAAAGTGAGGTTGGGTGATATGGGTGGATTGGGAACGGTCATAAGCAACAACTGTGTAAGTATCCAAGTGTTGTAGCAAGCGGTGTTGGTGCTAGACGAAACGGTAAAAATCTAGTTAACCAAGAAACAGCCCATTTGAATTATTTCAAGTGCAAATTAGGTCAAAGTGAGGTTGGGTGAAATGGGTGGATAGAGAATGGTCATAAGCAACAACTGTGTAAGTATCCAAGTGTTGTACTATGCGGTGTTGGTGCTAGACAAAACGGTAAAATCTACTTAACCTTGTAATGGACGGAAGGACAAGACAATCACTATATGCCTCATGCATCAAGCTGACGGGAGCATAAAACATGTAACTGCTGTAAACATAAAGTACCTGTGCATCCAATGGTTTCAGAGAAACACTGAGCTGCTTACAAGAATTCCATACGTCGTCTTTCTTCGGAATAGCCTCAAATAATGACAACTGAAACATATTTGAAATTAACTGAACGTTTGAAAGGTTTTAGTATGGCTATGTTTGTCTTGAACCAACTAAAGAAACATTATAATCTGTAGTACATTTTAGCTAAATGTCTGCCTTTGCTGATGAAGTAATTTTTTTTCAAATGTACTTGGCCAGTGTTTTTTTAGGGCCAATTTGGGGCCAAAATTCGGCCCCATTCCCCTGCTAAAAAAGTATATATTTTTCCCCTATATTTGCCTTAAAATTCCCCTCAGAATGTAAGCTTTATTTTGAAGAAAAAAATTGACCAAAATCGGACAAAAATTGACTAAGATAGCGGCATTTTCGTAAAAAATCCCAGCAATTTTTCATCAAACCAATTCAGTGCATATTCGAAGTTATCATTTCTAGCAAAACAGTTGATTTATTTTTTATAACAAAGTAGAATATAAGTATGTTATAATGCTTTTCTAAAAGAAAATCATTCTCCTTTTGCCGTAAAATTCCCCATCTGAAGGGCCCTGCCACCTTTCCCCCAAAAGTCTGTAGGCTTCAAACAAGTGGGTGATGCAACAGAAGAACAACTGACCAGCAGATACTTGTCAATCAATTATGGGTTTATACTTCAGTGGTAAAAAATAGCATGTGGTTGGATAATCCAATCAATTTACTTCATATCCTTGGACAAACAACCTTAGATAAACAGTAAGGCAGAGCGATCTATGTTCGTCTACTGGTAAATTCTTTATGCCTGAAATAAGCGAAACTGTTCAGGTAAAACAGATGAAAAAGAAGACAGACCATGCAAATAATTGTCAGCCCCAAATTTGATGAAATTTAGTTGAATGGCTTTGAAGTACACAGCACAAATGTTGGCACACAATACTGAATGCTGAACAAGTTTAAATACCTTAGGATCAAGAGGTTCCAACAACACCACTGGCTTCTTGTGTTCGACTCGAGTCTCTGCCGAGTGTCCACTGTGTGACTACAATACACATTTTGGTTTTGTTTGTTTGGATTTTTTGCCGCATTTAACAGTATTTCGGCGGTCAGTTAACCTTCTCACACTTTTCCTGGGCAAGCTTAACCCATCTAAGCGGTTAACCAGTACTAAATGCACATGATTATTATGCCAGTAACTGACAACTGCCCTACATGAATCAGAGGTAGGGGGAGAATGGCCCTAGAAATAATGTCATGACCAATCCCCACAAGTTATGTGGCCGGGCCCGGGCGTGAACTCACGACAGTCTTGCGCTCTACCAACTGAGCTAGCCAGCCTGACTTACAATACACAAAATTACCCAGTTGGCCTTGTGTTACTGAACTTCACACACTCATTTTTATTGTCATTTATAGCTGGATGTTTTCTTTTTTCGCGATATGATGCTAACAGTGACATAACATTACACCACATGCAAATGACATAATAAATTATAGCTTCCTCTTATAATTTTAATATCAAAATTGTACCATTTAAATGTGTATCAGCAAAATAATTATAAACTGAAACGATCACATACCCCAGCTGTTTGTTTGGAACCACCTACAACATATAAATGCACCTTTTCATTAGAAATAATTTAAAAAGTAAATACTTGTTAGAATAAATAACTCCCTAAGTAAACAGATGTAAATTAATCACTTTCATTTTCTTATCTTTGACCTATTACAAGTCTTACTTCTGGAGCAACTTCTATCAAAAGTAGTATTGCAAAATGTGATGAAAGCAATAAAATGGAACATACATTCTTCCTGAAACAAAACCAAAGTTTCAATTCAGAAAAAGTGATTTACCAGAATAGAAGACATCAGGATCATTTGCTAGTATGGCACGTAAAAGTTCTGACATTTCCCCATCTACCGGAGTTCCCACTAGATTGTCCTTCGGCTCTCTGGAGATAAACAACGGTAGGAGATAGTGATTAAAAGTAACCGAGGAACATGGCTGATGTCACTCAATATCAGGATGAAATGTTTAAGTGTCATAAGTAACTTTTTTCAAGAAAAGTTCCACATCAATAAAATTTTAACACAAAATTCCTCATTAATCTGCAGACAGCATGAACAAATATACGCTGTCCAATCATCTGTTAATTTCGATATTTAACTGCATATGATTGATTTGTGTTTCAAAACAATAAGACGGCTAATATTCAAGGTGGAAAAAAATGTGTACATGTGATCTGAAGAATTCTTCCTAAGTATGGTCGCAATGTTGTCCACCAGAGCATCATCAGCATCATCCAGGAGCTTTCTCGATTGTACTGTGAGACTGGCATTGTACAATAAACTTCGGCTGTTGATGGCATTTTGCAAAGGTGTCGGTAATGGCAGCTCTGGTAATACTGAAACAAATACAGCAATATTCATGTGTACAAAGAGCTGAGAGATTTTGCAATTTAAATTTATTACAAGAAACATGGAAATTCCACGAAAAAACAAATTTTTCGAACGAAATGCACAAGCCAGCACAATAATAAAATAAACTTTCTTAAGGATGCAAGGTGAAGGTTATACAGATAGGGCTAGGAATATATAACCTCAACTCGTTCTTGAGCCGTTGATAAAAATGATTTTTTCTATTTTTAATAAAAGTGACCTTGACATTACCAACTCCATAATAAATCCCAAGCGAGGTCTCGATTTCAAGTGCCTACATATAAAGTTTCATTACAATATCTCAATTTGTTCTCATTGAACGGAAACTGTTTTTCTATATTTAGTAACAGTGACCTTGACCCCATATGCAATCCCAAGCGAGGTCTAGATATAAGGTATCTACATATGAATTTTTATTACAATATCTCAATTCATTCTCAAATTATCTCAAGGTGTCCATGTATGAAGTTGCATTACAGTAGCTCAATCCGTTTTTCGCTTAAAGAGCGGAAACCAAAAGTTGACGCCCCCCACCACGCCCAACCACATAGCCCAATCTAATAACCAACATTTTTCGAAATAAGAACATTACACTGAACAGAACAAGTTACAACCCGACACTTTCACAATTCGTCATTAAATGGTTAATTCTCAAAAAAATGTTATCAAATTTGCACAATAATGAATTTATTATTATCATTAATTTAATTGCTGCCCAAGTTTAGCAATATTTTCTTGAAAATAAACCATTTTATCACAGTGTGTCCGACTACGGGTGCAGTTCAGTGTATGTTTTTGTCTTTGGCTAAACAAATCCAAGTGCAAACTGCAAATTATAACACATAAGAAACAACAGAAATAGCTATGTTGACATTTTTTTTAATTTTCAGAACCAAACCCTGGCTGCCATTGGATACAACAACGTTAAAATCTCATTTACGTGACCAATAATAAATCAATTATCAAACTGATCAAGATACAATAACGAAAGTTATGAACAGAACTTGACATATTTAGTTTATTTACTTACAATCTGTTAAGCTTGTAATCCCAGCTAATGTGGTGATAGGAACATTTGGCACCTCACCATTCATTTCGCCGACTTTAGATGAACATCTGAAAACAGAAACATGTAAAGTCCTGAAAATGCAAAACGTTTTAGTTTACAGCACAGGACTGCCCAGCAGGAAATTTGATGCAGCGAGGGACATACACAGTCCTAGCTGAAAAAATGTTGTTTTTTTACACATTCAAATGTGATGTTCTATGGAACACATAGAACAACACATACAATGGTAATTAATACAAACTCTGATTTTGTACAATATTTATTTGCGTGGTCCATATGGACCTTAAGTTTATTTTGAAGTTGCATGCAAAAAACTTGGATCATACGAAAGCAGTCTATGCAGAAGTTCGTCTGACCTTTGACAAAACCTGTAAACTGAAGCAGGACAAGTCCCTCACATGGTTGGTAAAAAACTGATGGTTAAGGTTTCTGCTTTCATGCTAAGTGGTTTTGAGTGGCAAGATGTAAGGACCTCCAGCAAGTTACAATTTCTGGAAACACGTGTCTTAGTTTGATATTTAATTAAGGATGTATTGACACAAAAATTACATTTTATTAATATTTCTAGAATATATACATAATATGGTTGGATTGTTTCAGTCAGGTTTACGATTGCTGGATCTATCGACAGCTATTGCACGGATCTATTGAAAGCTAATGAAACTATGTTGGATCTGTCATTCAACTGACACAACTCAATGCATATTTCATGTGTGTATTTTAAACAATGGCATTGACTGCAAACATGAAAGAGCCTTTGAGTATGTCAATGACATTTTATCCGATGTACATAACTCATTAGAATTGTTCACCCTTGCAAATTAAGTCTAAATTTTCCAATTTTGTTTGTGTAGTATTGTTGAAACAAAACTGGGTCAGTATCCCCCACCCACTTTTTTGTGTTAATGGACACCAGTTCTATAGAACTAGAAAACATTCCGTCATAATACCAGTAAGAAACACGGTGACATAATTCGCCGACAATAATAACGGTTTTCTTTGAAACGAGCTTGTTGGTGTTTATCTGTCTTAAGCATCACAATGTATACCGACAAATTATGGCAAATGCAACTCCATATTAAACTCACCTGTGTTGATGTTTAGGAAATGTTGCACTGCGATAGAATACGGACTAACCCAAAACAGACATAATGATAAAATATTAAGGCGCATTAATATATGTGTAAAAACATGGGGCAGATACTGTTTTTAACACATCTAAGCACAGAAATATCACCATCCACAACAATGATCCGCGCCAAAAATAAAACAACCGTATAACTCAGATGCAAACTTCTGCTACATGAAAAATAGATTCTGTGTTTGTGGTCATTGAAAGGCAAACAAACATGTGATTGTAAAGTCTCACCGTTATTCTGTATTTTCTACCAATATGATTTCCATGTATTGATTTACTTTAAACAAGAATACCAGACAGTGTGTGTAAAATAATAGATTGCGTGTATGTTTTTAGGAAATAGTCCCTAATTCCTAATGTTTCATGACGTCACAAAATGTCGGACAATTCGTCAGAACAAAATGGTTTTCCAGCCGACAATATCTGGTCTCCCAGTTAACTGGGCATTTTACAAATGTACAAACAAGACAGATTTATTCAAAGAGGCATTAAAAAGAAGCGTATTTATTTCCAAAATATTCATGTAAAAATCGGGGTTATCGCAAATCTGTTTGGCTGTTAGTGACCACGGACAGAACGGTCAGTCCAAACTGAACAGTACAATAGGCCGTTTTCACTGTCTTTCACAATGGTTCATATTTACATGAGTGAAAGGAACAACAAATCTGCAAAGCACAATAGACATTTCAAAGAGAAACGTGCAACACTAAGATTAACGCTTACGTTTATGTAGCTCTATTCAGTCCGTTTGAAATGATTATAACTATAAGTAATAGATGAGAATTGAATTTAGTGGACTGTATCATGATCCCATATACGAACATATAGCGGCCAATACATTTTCAAACTTAAGGTCAGTGTTTTTTATTCAATACAATTAATTTTAATTTTGTGCCACAAACTGTACAATTATTTTACTCCTTTTTTTTTTATATTTTGAACGCTATTCTGGCAAGGAGTGGTCCTGTTGTAGTTTTAGCCTATGTTTCTGTGCTTGTCATTGAAAGGCATCAAGATGAAAATAAAACCACTAGGTTAAGAAATGGCAGTTGAAATAAAGAAACACTCTGCCATTCATTTAATATTCTTTAAAACATAGCATTAAAAATGCAGGTGCCTTTCAAAACTTGTTATCGGGAAATGGGAAAGCAGTGGTCAATCTAGTTTAAAACAACGACTGCAAACTATAACGCATTAAATACAAAGGGAATTAAACTTGGGCGCATCAGTTATATAGCTCCATTCGAAGGCATTTCATGGAAAAAAAACAAAACAAATTGCACCATATTATTCATCGCCTCTATATACGACCACTTTGACATATTATTGACAGACTCTGAATAAATACTCGGCATCGGTATTCTCGCGGTATCTCTATTTTCGAGGTAATTGTTTATCTTCCGATTGTCTTGCTTAATTGTCAACCTCTAACATATTATTGGTTTTCTTTAAGAAAATAATAAGTTATAAATTAATTCATTCGAATTTAAACAACTAATATGATTTGAAACCATAAATATAAATAACTTACGTATCAGCTTGCAGCTATCGGTAGACATTAGGGGGTCATACAATGTCTACACTATGTAAGAACATAAAACAAAGATCTAAATTTACAAACAGTCGGTATATAATAGATATCTGCATTAACTTATTTCAGTTATAAATCTGTAAGCGCATATTGAACCGAATAACATTCAGAATAAACGTTTTTAGACAATACCTAGATACTTCTTCAACAAATGATAAATAACGAAAATTTCGTCCGAGTTTAAAACTGAACAGACGTTACGTAGACCACCTGTACGTCTACTCGCTGGCAACGACGTCAAATGCAATCTAGTTTATTGCAAAAAATGTCAACGCCAGACATGTTTTTAAAATAACTCCAGAATTACATGCCTATAAGCATTTAATATTATATAATATTTCGCATACCATATATGGGAAACGGTTTCGCGAAGTCCTCTGGATCCCCGCCTGACCAGAAAACCAGTAGTCAAGGTCCAGAGCGGCCCGATTTGGGGAAACAGACGTCCCATCATGGTGAGAAGCGATCTATACAGTCCGTATACAAAGGTTTGTATGATTAGTTTGTTAATCGAATTAACAATTACTATCACATACATAGCAACAGTCATAATGTAATACTGAATATTCGTAACGTTTAAACGACTAAATATGGAATATTATAAATATGAATGTAGATCTATTTCAGATGCAGATCTATATTTTTTACAAAATTGAAGTAGGTTTGTTGGTAGTACTTAAAACAAGGGCTGTCGGAGGACAGCGCGCTCGACTTTTCTGGTGCTTTTCAGAGTTACTGGCATTTTTGTTCAAAAACAAACTGTATGGATTATTGGATAGTCGGGGCCAATTAAACAAAGTAATTTCGTTCTTGAGTTACAGAGTGGAAAGCATTTTTCTAATTTTCAAACAGTTACCTTCACCCACCCCACGCCATATGCAATCTCATGCGATGTCTAGCTATACGGTACCTATAAATTAAGTTAGCATTATATCATTATTATTAAGATTTCAATTGTTCTCGAGTAACTGAGGAGAAACTTTTTTTTCTATTTTTAGTAAAAGTGACCTTGACCTTGATCCCTACCAGCCACTCCATATGCAATCCCAAGTAAAGTATTACTGTAGGCTATCTATGTATGAATATTCATGATCGAGTTAGAGAGTGGACATCAAAAGTTATGGCCGCCACACCACCTGCGTGAATGTACACTGTCTAAGTTTAAAAAGGCTCATAACTGTGACAAAGTTCAATCTTAAGTTATCAAAATTGGTCTATGGGTTCATTTTAATATAGGGAATACTTGTTTTAAGTTTGAATGAAATCACTCAAGCCATTCATGAGAAACTACCTTACCAAAAAACTTTTACCTATCCAAATAGCTTATATGTAAAATTTCTAAGTGTAAAAAGGTCAATTTTTTTTTACAAATTTCAAAGTAGTGTTATCAAAATTGGCCTATTGGTTTATTTTAATATAGGGAATAATCTTTTTTTTAAGTTTGAATGAAATCCCTCAAGCCATTCATGAGAAACTAGCTTACCGAAAAACTTTAACCTATCTACATAGCTTATACGTAAAATGTATGTGTAAAAAGGCCCACAATTTTAACAAATTTCTAACTAGATTTATAAAAATTGGCCTATCGGTTCATTTTAATATAGGGAATAAGTGTTTAAAGTTTGAATGAAATACCTCAAGCCATTCCTGAGAAACTACCTTACCGAAAAACTTTAACCTAGACCGGACGCCAACGCCGACGCCGGAGCTAGTAGAACAGCTTGAAAGAGCTAAAAAGAATTTTTGCTTTATTGACATTCGGTTTTTGTATTGTTGACCATTGCAGGACAATTGTCCCAGACTTTAAAAGCAGTCGCACCTGATCGTATTGACCTGGGCAGCAGTGTCCGACCGAGGCGACTTCCGCCGTTACCTAAGTTAAACTGGAGATCTGGAGGGCGACCCAAGTTGGTACGTTTCATATTAAACATTTGATTTTAACATTTGATCATTCATAGTTTTAGGATTGACAGTACATAGCAATTTTAAAGAAACGTTTAATTACACTTTAATGAATCTGAAGTAAATGTGTACAACCACAGGGCGTCGGTACTCGAAAGTAAAAGCCAAAGTTATTGCCCTTTGTTTCATTTTCGTATACTCTGAACTAGTGGTCTTGCTAAAATTGAAAACTGTTCGTGTGGTAATTTGATTTGTAATTATATTCATGAAAATTGCTTATTATTATGAATACTTTTTTTCGACCCATTTTGAAATTTGAATAGTTAATAATTAAATATGCAACACGATGACTCTGATGTGTGCAGTAATGTCATGGTTGCCTCAAAACGCCGCAGTTATAATGCCCTTAATTAAAAAACTTTCTCCGTCAAGATCTGTAACATGCATATCTGTGGTTGTAACTACGTATATAAGTCACGTGGACAGAAAAGCATGAATTTGTTAATATGAAAGTATTTTCGTTCAGACTCGTCGGCTAGGCGGACATGGTTTAAGAAATAAGTATTATAAATTAAAGTGTAACCCGTCCAAACAATCTGTCGGGTGAAACAATGTTCACGAATTTGATTGTTTGAATTCTGTTCATGCATGGCCCAACGCAATGGCTTTTACACAAAACATAAATGTTATCAGTTAACCACTCTTCCTTGCAAATGTCTTCATTAAGCGACAACTTTCCGTGACCCCTTACCAGAACATTTAAATAAATGTTTGGAAAGAGTTTCATCACCATGATCATGGTATTTCCTAGTCCTCTTATATTTATGTTCAATGCTGGACGAATGGCACACATGTACTTTATATCCATACTGTTACAGAAGCAAATTAGTCGTTTTCATAAGACATTAAACAGCTTAAATTGTTACTGTTTAATTTATAAAGACCAAATATGTGGCATAAGTCAAATATTTCTCATGTAAAATATTTGACAAGTTGGCGAGAGACAAGTTATGCTAATAGCATTAGTAACAATGACTGCAAATAGAATACGCATGCATTTATCATTACAAGTCATGTAAACATGTCGTTTTCATGTATTTATTAAAACTACTTAACGAGAAATGGCAAGCGATAGGAAAAGATACCAATACATCAAGCATTTTCAAACATTAGTGATCTTCAATAAAAACGTTATAATAATACATTATACTGATTATCATATATTGTTGTGATTTTTATTTCTGCAGAACAAATCGGATACGGAAATACTAGTCCAAGAGAACACAGAATATGGCCCTAACGACGAACCAGAGAAAGGACGTGTTGATGCGAACAGAAAAGGTGCACTATGAAGCCATAGATTTAAATAAGTCTTTATAAAATGTCACCAGTACAAGCATGATATTTTATTCAACTTCAGTTAGTATTGTATTCACATCATGTTAAAATGCTGATTTGATGATTTTTAATGGATCGACGTGTTCATAAAATAAACTGGTATTTATTATACTTAGTCTATGTTATATGCTAAACATACTAAAATGCCTTCTAATGTTCTGATGCATTTATGATGTACATATGCATAATAATGTAGCATGTTACTTCGTATACTAATGGGCATTAATTATGTGCTGGATGTATTTTGAGAAGAAAAAACTGCAACGGTAAAACTGTTTTTAACTTTTTCAGGTAAACATATTGCGAATAAAGATTTAATCGTAGACGACCCATACACACCTCGAGCACACCTATCAGAAGACGCCATTATTAGCGAGATATTGAGTGATGACGAACTCAATGATGAGGCGGGCAAAGATGCCAGCGTCCACCAGTGGTCCGACGACGACGACGACAAAGCCTTCATTGATGAATTTCTCTGTGACCGGTTTGTTAATGAACCCGGATATGTCGGCAGCCAGCTTGAAACGAAAGAGAGACCGTCTGATTTTAGAAATGTCAGACCTTGGCAATAGACTGTGTTTAAATAGGGATTCTGGTTCATAACACATATATTCACATTCTTTTCCTTCTTAATAAACGCCGATTGATGATTTAGCAGCACGAGTTTGTCGTTAAACCTCCCTGTATATATTTTTCTCTTAAATACAATTAATAATACGGTAAAATTAATTGATGCAAATATTAAAACCGGAATCAGCACAAACAAGTGTTTTTGGTATTGTGTCTATTAAGCTGTTAGGTAAACTGATCAACATTTAAAAACCTTAATCGTCTGGTCACTTAGCAGATGTGAAACTTTGTTCAACAGCGATCCAGAAAACTAAACGAACAAGAATACAGATAGAACCGATGGATGCTCCTCAATGCCGCTTTGACTTCTAATTGTGGCCTTGACCTTTAACATGTGGACCCGATTTATACGGAGACATGCTGTCTTGTTAAGGCAAACATTTGTATAAAGTGATTTTAAAATCCATGCATTCATGGCCAAGTTACAAGTCCGGACAAGCAAAAGCCAATTTCGACTTTTAACCTTTAAGTATGACCTTGACATTTGACCTACCTTTATAGTTTGTGCGCTTGATATACCGTCTCATTTAGGCAAACATTTGTGCCAAGTAATTATAGAATCCCTCAATCCATGGCCGAGTTATACTCCTGACCAGCAAACAACTATTTTGACCTTTGATCCCTAAGCGTGACCTTGACCATTGATCTACGGACCAGGTTCATGTGCGCTTCACGCCGTCTCATTGAGGGTAAATTTGTGCTAAGTAGTTGTAAAATCAATTGCAAGCTAAAAGCACGGACAAGTAAAGTTCAAATTTTTAACGGTATGTGTCACCTTGACATTTGTCCTATAGACATAATTCGTCAGTAGTACAAACCAGCTCATTCCAGCAAACATTTGTGCCAAGTAATTTTAAAATCCGTCCATCCATGGCCAAGTTATAATGTGGATAAGCAAAAAAGCTTTGTAAAATCACAGAGCAATTACTCCCTGACAAATCATCAAACGGGAACGACCTGAATATATGCACATGTCCTCTTAATAGGAATGCTGCATATAAAGTTTCATTTAATTGGAGTTATAAGTTCCTGAGATCTCACACGGCAACGAAAATATCGTATAAAAATCATATTTATAATTATTAAAGGGTAATAAGTTGAATCCCTATAAAATTATCAGACCGGAACGACCTGAAAATATGCGCATGTCCTCTTGGTAGGGATGCTGCAAATAAAGTGTCATTGAATTCGAGTTGGTAGCGCCTGAGATCTAGCGCGGAAACAAAAATATTATATTTGGCAAAATATTCGATTAAAACGTATATATATATATATATATTAAAAAGTACAAACACGTTACATGGGATTATAAATATATATTAACAATATAGCCAACGCGTTTCGACAAAGCTCATTGATCAGGGCATAATACAATATATCATAACGTGAAAATGTCATAGAGATAACGTCATTTCAATTATGACGTCATAACGTCAACAATTATTAGATAACATTTAATTGTGGTTTAAGTATATGAATAAAATATTGCTCTTTCGCTAACCTAGCTGAAACACTGTCCGAAAATACCGGTAGTTTATAAAAAGGAAAAATTTGAAATTTCGGTTCAGATGTAGAACCTTCATCCAGGTGTTTACTTAAAGGCATCTGTCTTGTTGAGGGGTCTCGCATTTGTTGTTCATGAACAGATCTTATATGTCTAAGTTTATCGCCAGTTTGTCCAATATAAATTTTCCTGCACCCATTGCATACTAATACATTAATAACTTTATTAACATCACACGACATATTAGTTTTTATATTAAACAGTTTCCCGTTAAAATTAAATGAATTTCCTTCAATAATATAGTAGATCTAACAGAGTATTATATATAATATATATATATATATAATAAAAACGCTAAATATAATAAAAACGCTAAAATATCATTAGCCGTAGCTTTCGACCTTTCGGTCTTCTTCAGCGGCATTATTTCGTGATGATACAAGTAAACGGAAGTGACGTTGTGACGTTGAACGCCAACGTTCGAATCCGCGCCATTTTCCGATCGATAAGTCCTTGCTATTGACTCAATAGGGTTTGAACGTCCTCAGCTTGCGCTTCCATAGCTGCTCCATGGTCTTCCGGTATTCATCGGACCCGTTTAGCTTCTCGAGTCCCATGATCCGGAAGTCCGCAACGTTGTGGCCATTGGTGACGAAGTGCTCGGCCACCGGGTCATTGTGCCGTGTTCGTATACGCGATATATTGAGAAGGTGTAGACTGCCCCCCGTCTCTCCCACGTATATGAAGCTCTTGCAGCGTTCACAGTGCACCGCGTACACTACATTGGTAGATTTGCAGGTTACTTCGTTCCTCACAGTGTACGTGTTGCCAACTGCATCGGTGAACTCTCCGGCCTCCATCATATACGGACAGATTGCGCACCTCTGCGCACCGCACGGTCCGCTCCTGTTTGGCCCCCGGAAGAACATTCTGTTATATTTCTTGTGTACCAGGATGTCTTCCAGGTTACAGATAACTTAACTATATAAAGGGCAATAACTTCCCGACAAGTCATCAGACTGGACCGACCTGACAATATCCGCATGTCCTCTTCATAGGAATGCTGCGTACAAAAAAAACCTGTTAAAAGGTCGCATTTATAGTCAAGGGCAATGGCTCACAGAAAAATCATCAGACCAGAACGACCTGACAATATGCGCATTTCCGCCCTATAGGGATGCTGCATTTAAATTTTCATTGACTTCGAATCATTAGTTCCTGAGATTTCGCTTGGAAACGAAGTGCCGGACACAATTGTCAGGGAAATGCATTTGACACCCGGACAAACTGAATGGCACTTGCATTTGAATACGGACGGACGGACAAAGCGGCGACTATATGCTCTTCCTTTCGGGGAGCATAATAATTACTAAATAGAGCTGGACCAAGGTATTATAGAGTACATGTTTGCATCCTGAAGCATATATAGTTACCCATGCAGTGCCAGTTTTGTTCAAGTTGTGTTCCACACCCGGTCTGCCACCGAACGTGCCTACCAAGGACGACGTTATAAGCCGTCGTGGTAAACCCAAATGCTTGGCCATTAAAGGCACATATATTAAGAGAGTTTTTTGTCATTAAACGTCTATTGCGGGGCTAATTTTCCTTGTACGTCAAAAAACACTGGTTGATTTTCCAAATAATTTCACAGAAGTGTTCCGTGCGTGGTTTTCTACCAAAGTTGCACAAATGGTTCCGCTCCGTTGACAAACATGGCCGCAAGGGGTCGGGGCCATTTTTTCTTATATGGCTACACTGTATATTGAAAACTTCGAAACTCTTCTTGTCAAAAACCACTGGTTGTATTTCCAAATAATTTCCCATAAATGTTCCTTGCGTGGTTCTCTATCATAGTTGCTCAAATGCTTCCGTCCGCTAAAAAAAATAGACGCCAGGTGGCGGGGTCATTTTTCCTAATATGGTTATATTTAAAACTTCTTCATGTCTGAAAGCACAGTTTGGGTGTTGAAATATTTTAACAGAAATGTTCCTGAGGTGGTTTTCTACCAAAATACTTTAAATTATTTTGATCAATTAAAAAAAAAAGGCTTCCAGAGGGCGGGACCTGTTTTCCTTTATTAGGATCCTTTCGCTTCAAGACTTCTTACTTAATAAGCCAGTGGAGCGATACAGGCACTCGTGTGCCTCTTGTTCATATTTTTTATATTTCATTTGTCAGAAACATAGCTACATAAGGATATGAATAAGTCGGCCCTGTCAACCATTCCAAAGTAAAATAGAATTAATAATCTCAATCAGCAATCGCCACTGTGTATTCACAAAGCGTTACATTATCAACTAAAAGTACATAGAAATTAATCAGCAAAGATATTAACCTGTCTGACTGACTTGTACGGGCTTTTAACATTTTGTACGTTCAAATTTTAAAAGTACACTTTCTTGTTATAACCGCTATATCTAGTTGTTTACACGACGGGCGGCACAAGTTCACAAGCGTTATGCATATATATTATGATGTTTATTGCAAATATCGTTTTGCATTCAATTTTATTTAATATTTATTGTTAATGACTTCATGATGTTCAATTCTTTACTAGTACGAGTTTAATAAACGAGCTTGTAGTCATTGTTTGAACATCGTTATTTTAATTTTAATAAGTATAAGGTAAACAACAACTAAATGATTTTACACTGTTTTATTGAGTAAATAACTAAATATACATCGACACTGACATGAGCTTGTCTACGGACGTTGTTTTTTCCCCGTTCAAACTCGTTTTGGACACATCGCTCCACCGCCCGCAAGGCATCAGCTTCCCGAATACGCCCTCATTCGTGTATATCGCGAATTGTCGCTTCCGGTGGATTGTATTGTTTCAGAATATTGTCGTAGTCTTCGAACAGCATTTGATTATCGGCCGTTTTCTTGATCCGTATGTGGTATCTTTCCTTTGCGCATTCGTCCAATCGACCTTCTTTAACTCCTGCGCGACGACTTTTCTGCAAAGAGAACGCATGTTCCGGAACCTCTCCCGAGCGACATCCTTAAAAATTCGCCAATTCCATCGGTTCGCTTACTAGCCTGCACCCTTTCGCTCAATGTGTACTTGTAACCATCAATAGCGGTTTCAATGATTTCGTCCCAGGGATCAACCGTATCACCAATATCTGCCTCATCATCGCTCATTTCCTGCTCTGTTGCGTTTTCTTCTTCAGACATACTTTCGCGTCTTGAAGAAGCTTCCTCGTCACTTTCTTTTGAGCGCAAAGTTTTCTGGTCTGTTACATTTCTTAGCACAGTGACAACATATTGACGGCTTCTATACGAATGAAGTGTAAGGAAGCACAATATTTATTTATATATTTCGAGATGTATGCTTTTTAATCATTGCAAGGTGTGATTGGAAACGGAACATTGAATAAAAAATGTCTATATATAACTTAACTATTTATTGATACAAAGCTGTTTAAACTAGAAAGTGTTCATTTGTTTGACGCAGATTTCGACTTTTAACCCACATGTACTCGATAAACCTGTTTCGTGATACATTTTAATTTCGCTGACCAGTGGTGCCGGGAAAAAATATAAAACCGCTGGGAATTAGCCAAATTTGTGTACACCAATACCTTTAACAGGCTATACTTTTCATATATATGTATATATTTTTTAATACACAATTTGGTGTGAATGCTTGTGGAACATTGGACAAAAAGTATGCTAATTTTGTGTTTTCGAAACTAAGCTATTCAATTATTGACAAAATATGGAACTGTCGCACTCCTCTTTGAAATTCAACACAATGGACCAGGGCCGTTTTTATGATCCCGGACCTGTTATATATATATAGAAGAAATAATTAATATGCATGCTAAAAAATAAACTCATCACATCTTACTAACAGATCCATTGTTCGAAAACATAAGATTTTCTGTTCGACTTTTTTCCAACTTTTGACACCAAGTAAACACCTTTCCGTCACTTGACGCATATTGGACATATATTAGTGGATATATCATATCAACGATATATTTTTATCCCTGACCACTGACATTTTGACCCTGAGCTCTGGTTAAGGCCGTAGCATCATACAATGAATCAAGAGGTTATAACTGCAACTTAAATTGATCAAAAAGCTTACACCCCGCCCCCTAACCCAAAATGCTGGATCCGCCCCTGATACCGTATGTTTCTAAATGTATTGTTTTGTGAAATCTTTGTCAATTATTCACGGTCTGTATCCTGATAATGCCGGCTCAGAAGATAATGTGGGTTTTTTTAAGGGCCAATGTGGGGCCGAAATTCGGCCCCGTTTCCCTGCTTAAAAGGTATATATTTTTCCCCTATATTTACCTTAAAATTCCCCTCAGAATGTAAGCTTAATTTTGAAGAAAAAATTTTGACCAAAATCGGACAAAAATTGACTAAGATAATGAATTTTCGTAAACAATTTCAGCAATTTTTCATCAAACGAAGTTAGTGCATAATCTAAGGTATCATTTGTAGCAAAGCAATTGATTACTGTTTTATAACAAAGCAGAATATAAACATGTAAGTGCTTTTCTAAAAAAAATCCCCTATTGCCGTATAATTCCCCATCTGAAGGGCCCCGCCACCTTTCCCGCAGAGGTGAAAAAAACACTGAGAGAGTGGGGTACGTCAGTTTATGTATAACCTTTACCCATGCATTCTGTTTTGTGATAGATATACATTAAGAGATCCAATATCTGTCTACAGGTACCCTAACTTTCTAAACTATTCCTCAGATAAAACTTATAAATAGAGAAATAATTACAAAACATGACCCAAATCAGCGGAAAACGGTATATTTCAATCTTTTAAAAATATATGTAAGCATTTTTTTTATATCAAACTTGTGTAAACAAAGCCCAATCGTCGACAATGAAAATGCAGTTTTGCTTGGTTTAGTAGCAAAAGTACGTTTCTATAGAAAAAATAATTTTCCAAGCTATCTGCACCCAATTGCATAATGGCTAGCGACACGATAAATACACAAAGATAATGGCATGTTTAACTTGAATGATAATACAGCTTGCCTTTTTATCATGCTTATTTACAGCTTAATAGTCTCTATGTACCTGTCTTTCTCCCCCTTTATGTGTCAATTTATTCCTCTGTCTATGTCTGTCTGTCTGTCTGTATGTCTGTCTGTCTGTATGTCTGTCTGTCTGTCTGTCGGCAATGGTATTGAGAATATCTCAGAGGTGGGATGTAACTTCCTATATATCCTGTGGAAGACATGTGCGGATTTATGCCCTATTTTCCCCAAAATGGTACCAGTATTTGATTGACCCCGTTTATTACCTTACCAGAATATGAAAGGCCCCATTTGCCGTTCCCAAAGTATCTTACATGCACTCCCAAGAATAATTACCGCAATAAATTATATTGTTAACTGTTAATTATTAGAACCTCTCAGAATCTTCTTTTTATTGTGTTCTTCCGAAGGATAAAACAACATCAATAGCTGCCATTGTATAGTATATAAATTATGAATGAAAAACACCTCTATTACTTCCAAGCTAACCTCCCCGAAAGCACACATTCTCAAACAAATATTGACTAACAAGCAGGATCTAATGAATAAACATATTTGTAAATATCAACACCTATTGCTTTCTCCACTCACACATGAAAGTATTTAAGCAGTCATCATATGTCTCTCCATAATTATGTGAATATATTTTACAATAGAAATAGAAATGTTTACTTAAGGGGACGCCACGGTGAACTGTAGTAATAATTGTTAATCATAGGCAGGTAACTCTATAACTACTTAGTGTGCCCATTATTTAATCCCTGTGACCATAAGACTACGCGACTAGCAGACCAACTTCAGCAGGTGAAGAGAAAAAATAATTTCAAAAACGTTTTAGGGGCGGCCCCTTTAATTACTATGAGACCAACTTCAGCAGACAAACTGGACAAACTTCTGCAGACTACCTTTTTTTTCTTTTTGCCGACGGACAGTCTTGACACCAATATAACTACATACTTTGTACTTTCTGAAAATTATTTAGTTAAACACTGCCTCATATAATAAAGCAGAGTAATTCAAAGAAGCTCGATTAGATGTTGCATTTATTACCGTAAAATAAATATTGGATATCCCATTGTAAGAATGCTTATAACGCTTTTTTTATACCCTACTCATACATATTAATGTATGTATTAGTGTATATAGATATAATGTATAGGGTAAGATCTAGAGCTGCACCCTGCTCCTTTTTGGTTCCTCCCTGCTGCCCCTCTAGGCTGGTCAACGCAGAAATGCGGAATATCTTTTGAAATTCAATGTACTGCTGCAAATATTCAATAACAAATTAATAGACTGTTAAAAGACCTTAATTAGAAGCAATAGACTCATTAAAACCATGGATTTAGCAAATTATTAGAAAATGTCAACAAACTAGTCTGGCTTTCCCCCCTGCTCCTTCTGAGCAGCACCCTGTACCTTTTGTGATCCTAGATCTTTCCCTAATGTAGGATACAATGTACTTTATGTGACTTAAAACATATCATATTATAAATATTCAAAGAAAAAAGCTGATTCAAATTATACAAATCATAGATAGAAAGGCAGCTCTATCATTATCCACCAGGTAGCAAGCCATTATCCCATTGGGTGCAGATAGCTTGGAAAAAATCCTTTTGTTTAGAAACGTACACGTGTATGTTACTGAACCAACCATACTGCATTTTCATTGTCGATGATTGGGCTTTGTTTACACAAGTTTGATATATAAAAAAATGCTTACATATATCTTTTAATGATTAAATTATACCGTTTTCCGCTAATTTTGGTCGTGTTTTGTAATCATTTCTCTATTTATAAGTTTACCTCACGAATATTTTCGAAAGTAAGGGTACCTATAGACAGATAATGGATTGCGTAATTCATTTCTATCGCAAAAAGAATAGAGCTACTTGGGATAAGGGTAAAAAGACAATTTTACATAAATTGACGTACCCCACTCTCTGCTCCTCCGCTGAAGCTTGCATTATCTTCTGAGCATGCATTATCAGGATACAGACCGTGTTATTCGACACTGACTTCTTTATCGGTATCATGAACATCATTCGGCAACAAGCAGATCTAGTTCGTATTGCTGATTGAATAGGCCTATTGTGTAAGACGAATCATTTCACATTTTAACTATTGCGAAATTGTAATAAACATTGTGTTGTGATTATCTTTTTACACTGATGATCATCGATTTTTTTTTTCCAAGTGCACTGTGAATCGATTGACGCAGTGCATTATCACGTGCATCTCGTGGTAAGTGAAGAAGTTTAAAAACCACTAAACAGTATGAATCGCCTGATTAATTTTAAATAAAAAAACAACAACAATAAAATCGCTCGTTTCTAAGGATTAAAGTTGTATGAATAACGTCACTCGCATTAAAGAACACACAGAAACCACATAGAAATCCTAGTTTTTACTTCAAACGTGTTAAACTCTATCTATAGATATATCGATAGATATAACGCAGGTTATACTGTAGCGTAGTTTATTTGTCTTTGCGGAATTTAAATGTCTTTGGTATAAATAAATAAACTAAACTTGAGTGTCCTTGACATATATGGAAGATCCACAGTCGGAACTTGGATTGGTGTTGTTATTGACAGTCTAAACATTTTGACAAAGTGACAAGGTATTATGCCATTGTCACAGTGTTTTATTAATTTAATTTTACTTGTTTCTGGTGAATAATCATGTACCAATTAATTCGACATAGCGATAGCGCGAAATGTTTACGTGTCGCCCGAATTTCGTACCAGACGAAACCAGTTTTGCACGAGCATTACAAAACCGTTTTTGGACACCAGTCATTGGCACCATCCAGGAGTCATTCCACGTTGGATGCATTGTACCCTAGTCATAATGTGTTTGCAAACCGGCACATTGGACCAAATAAGGATGAAAAGCAGGCCATGTTACAATTCATTGGGCTTCAGGTAAATGTTTACACAATTTCAGTGAGGAATTATTTAATCCAATTTTTAAAAATGTTAAAATCAAATTCTCAATAATTGTTATTGATAATATGAACGTTTATTTAAAAATATTTTCTAAAGATATAAGACAGGCCGGGTTTTACCTGGGGGGGAGGGGGGCAAGTTGACCCCAAAGCTTAGGTAATGTATGGGTTGTTTTTATTGAGTCGTGGGTCCTTTTTGACTCGTGGTCTTAGAAATTGCGTGATTTTAAGAAAAAGAACGTGTGCACATGTTGCAGTTCGTTCCGGTATAAAGTTTTATCACAAGCACTAGCTTTTCGTGGATTGAAAATGAGAAAAAACAGGTATCTATTGCATTTCACAATAAAAAGTTGTATGAAAGATCTCTATAACAACTAGTTGTACCTTCACATTTTGTTGAAATCACTTAAAATCCATTAAATATAAATTGTTTACATTCAACTGCGTCTGCTGTCATTTTTTCCACAATGGCGCTCTGCACTTGCTGTAAATATGCTAAAAAAATGATGGGTCAAACTCTACTAGTTTTCTAATTGATTAAATCGTATTGAAGAATTCAAATCAAGAACCAGTTACTTGAGTTTACAAATATTTTACTTAAACATTTGATAAAAATGAGATATATATAATTGAGAATTGAATGAAAACACATTGTAAGCATGACTGTATATATTGAATGTTGTAAATAAAAATAATTGTGATAATGCCCAGTGCACATGCATTAAAATAGACTATAATGATTTATGACTGAAATAAATGAGTTCATTATCATTCTTGAATAAAAAAAAAAAAACTTATTGTAGTCATCAAAAACAATTGCAATCATAAGAGAAATGTAACCTCCACTCAATCTGAAGCTATAAGGGTGTTTACACAGCGCTTCCGTTAATTGTCATCGGAGCATAAATTACGCCCGAAAATTGCAGTCGTACGTCTATTTTACAAACAGCGGGAGTCCTTTGTACGTCCAAATATTTGCATGTACGTTGTTTTCAAATACACGGGATGTACAAAACCCGACAGGATATCGAGTCCGGTCATTCGTATTACTGTATAACTGCGTCATTCTTAAACCCGCCTCCAAAACAGTTGTCTGAGGTGCATTGCTCAGCGAGTGGCCAATATTGATTTTTATAACTCTGCCTACGATTCAGCTGTAAGCGTCCTGCTATCCAATCAGTCGATTAATTCGAGCTTCGTCCTTATATAGGTTTTTCACACGTTTGATTGACATTGGCTGTTTGCCAAACTAAATGATCGGCTCCCTACAGAAACGTTATCTTTTGTAATTGCCTTGTAATTTGGTTATGGTCATTAACAAAAATATGGACATGTTGAGTATTTAATTGGTACTCGGTAAGTGATAATCGTTTTGGGTTTATTTGATCCTGATACGCACATTTTTGACTCGAATATCAAATAACAAGTTTGCCATCATTTCTTTCCAAGATGTCACAACGATCACTGCTCGATTTTGGGCTATCTAAAAGTTCTAGCAAACGCAAAAATGGAGAGCTTAATTCGTATTAATGTGCATTGACTTCAAATGGATAAAATTTGAAATATACATGTATGATTTTTTTATTTAATTTAAGAATAAGCAGGCAAGATCACTATTAACATTTTATTGCGCTCATCTATTTTATTGACGTTGATGAATGGTAAATGTATTTGAAAAAGTCTGTTATTTAATGTCATTGAAGCGAAGAAATGAAATAAATAAAATATAAACATTTTCTTTATAGTTTTTCAATTATAATTAGAAAAACACAACCAACAGGACCGATGTCCACCGTGATTAACATATTGAGATAATGAATAAACGTGGGACCGATTTTGCCAAAATTGCCCACGAGTTAACAAGGACATAGCATTTATATCTTAAACATGAAATTTTAAATTTAAAAAAAAAGAAAAGAAGATTGTGAAAATATGTTTTGCCCCAAAACTGATATTTATCACTAATCCAAGGCCAACGCCTAGGGCACATATTCAAAGCGAGGGGCCACATGGGGCATGTGCTTTCAGCTGAACACAAATCTTTCTGTGTAAATTTCTAGAACATGGCCTCAAGTAGTGCCCCAAAACTGATCATTTTGGCTAATCTTAGACCACAGCCTTGGGCAACTTGGAGACACTGATTTATGGCGGGATGGGGGGCACTAGGGGCATGTGCTTGCAGCTGATCCCAAAAAGATCCTTATCACCACTTCATAACACCACTTTAGTAACATTGTAGCACGGGTGTTTAACCACACATTGCTGAGACTGGATATATGTGGTCAAGCTATAGGTAACCTGTCCCATGCTGAGACCTGATATTTCTGCCAAATCTTGTTTTCCTTATGTATTCCACTTTCTGGTCGTTTTTCAAATAAACACAAATGTGACATCCTTTATGCTGTATATAATCCAATTCCTAACACTTTTTCTGCAACATTGTATTTAATCTATTCTATTTTCCAATCCAAATTACACTGTATAAAAGTGTTTGATTTTCTCTTTTAATAACTGTCAACTATGTCTGCCATTTTGTTGCTACAACAATTGTACTTGAGGTTAAACAATCTTAAATATTATTTATAAAAATGAGATGTCATGCTTGTTTTCTTATCAAACATGGTTTAAAAATGAATTTAATTATTAACTATTGTAATAGGGACTGGACAGGACTTATGGAATAAACACTGGGGCTTGTTGGACCAAGTATTAGGCAGTGGAAAATGTAGGCGTACTTCTGTACGCCCGGCCGTTAACCACAAAATGACCATGGTTAAAAATTTAAAAAAGATACATGCCCGAAAAATACTTAAAATCTGATGCCTTATAACCCGTGTAAGGCACATTTGTGATTGTACGTTCAGAGGAACCGACATGTCACTTTGCTGTATAAATCATTTATCAGAAAGTGATAAAGTAGGTATGAGCTATTAAATGATTATTTCTTTATAAATTCAATGTTACGCAGTGTGATAAGAACATAATCTGAATATGACACAATGTATGTGGTAATATAATAAGTAAGGAATGTAAATTGAACTTCCTTTTTCAGTTGTTAAAACTGATAAATAATTATGTAAGTTGGTTGGTTTCAAATACGATAAATTCATCATAATGCATGTATTTGTTGCGTTTCTGACTAGACTGATACATGTACGCAGTGGTTTTTTTTTCACCTTTGGGGGAACGGTGGCGGGGCTCTTCAGATGGGAAATTTTGCGGCAAACAGGGATTTTTTATTAGAAAAGCATTATTAGTAAATTTACATGTTTATGTTCTACTTTGTTATTACACATTAATTAATCAATTGTTTTACTGTAACCAATGATAGATTTTGCATTAACTTGGTTTGATGAAAAATTGCTGGGATAATTTAAGCAGGGGAATGGGGCTGAATTTCGGCCCAAATTGGCCAAAAAAAAAACACTGTCCACTCTTAAATCATACTATACTCCTTATATTTCATTATGCATATAATTGTATGTTGTTTTTACTCAATAAAAACTAAATGTTCTCTTTGGTTTATTAAGAATTTTGTAAAAAAAATTATAAAATTGTTCATTTGAAAGTTAGCAAACCAGACAATACTGCGTAACTGCCAATACAAATGTGCAAACAAGCTACTTTGTATGAACATTCCTTTGTGAATTACTGGTAAAAACGGTAACTCGAAACGATTGAAATGTCTTCTGTCGTTCCAAAACGTCAAATGTATTGCTCAGTAACATGTAAATTACATATTAGTTTATACTATAAATATATATTTTAGATATTTTCACAAAGGGAAACTCTAATTCTTAAAGTAAAAATTATCTGATAAAAATTGTATGTATGTTTTCGTTCCAGATGCATTATTAGCTCACCTGAGCACAACGTGCTTATGGTGAGGTTTTGTGATTACCTTGTGTCCGTCGTCCGTCGTGCGTCAGCATTTTCATTCAAACGACATCTCCTCCTAAACCGCTTGGCAGATTTTCACCAAACTTCTCAGGAATGATCCTTGGGTGATCCTCTTTCAAAATTGTTCAAATCGTTTCGGTCAGCTGCATAGATTTACCGTAAATTCTCTATTGTGGTGAAAATCTACAAACGTGGATACATTACACTAAATGTATTTTCGCTGTATTGAGAGGTGTTGGGAAGTCTCAGTGTCAGCACCTTTAATTACACCATAAGCTCTATTTGTCTGTTTGACAAACACGGTGAGTTCTGCAAGTATCATCAATGACACTGTTACACTGGTTATTGTTTGCAGAATAATACAAAAGGTGTGAAGTAGTTTGTCAAGTGGTGTTTACACTACAGTTCTTTGACCCTGGTTCTTATTTCTTATGCATTCTGTTGCACATATATTTTAATTTCGTAAAATTAAGAAATAAAATATAAAACACAAAATTAGAACTATATATTATATTTTTAAACAATCCCAATATAAAACATCACGAAACGTATCGGGTACGAATATTTGCTTATCCGTGTATAAGCGTATTAGTGACGTCGATCGAGCATGTATTAAAAATGACAGCCAAAATACTACGGATGATATTTATAATAGAAACGCTAGGAGTTTTTGCTTATATCCGCGTATAAGACGCACCGAAAAAATGGTACAATTATCGGAATAAAAAAAGTGCGGCTTATACGCCAGAATTTACGGTAAAAAGTGAAAACTTTAAAAATCTTCTCTGAAACTGCATGGCTGAGAGCTTTTATATTTGGTATTTGGCATCCTCTAGTGGACATCTACAAAGATTGTTCAAATGATGCCCCTGGGGTCAAAACTTGTCACGCCCTGGGGGTCACATGGTTTATGTAGACTTACATAGCACAATGACTTTAAAAATCTTTTCCTCTGAAACCGCAGGGCCCAGAGGTTTCATATTTGGTATATAACATTGCATAGTGGTCCTCTACAAAGACTGTTCAAATGATGCCCCTGGGGTCAAAACTGGCTACGCCCTGGGGGTCACATAGTTTTTATAGACTTAAATAGCTAAATGACTTTAAAAATCTTCTCTGAAACCGCAAGGCCTAGAGGTTTGGTATTTGGTTGGTAACATTGTATAGTGGTCCTCTACAAAGATTTTTCAAATGATGCCCCTGGGGTCAAAACTGGCCACGCCCTGGGGGTCACATTGTTTGTATAGACTTCAATAGCAAAATTACTTTAAGAATCTTCTCCTGAAACTGCAAGGCCCAGTGGTTTTATGTTTGGTATGTAACATTGCATACCAGTCTTCTACAAAGATTGTTTAAATGATGCCCCTGGGGTTAAAACTGGGATGCCTCAAGTATCTAGGGCCATTGTGGCCCTCTTGTTTTATGGGTCTTTCAAATCTAAAATAAACTTTAAATGACTACTTATTGTGCAACAGCTTTTGTGTACATTTAAAAAATAGAAGAGAACTAGTTGTTGTTTTTTCTTGTAAAAAAAAATGGGCGTACATTCGATTTTGCCCTAGATACACCCGATGTTAGAAATTTAACAGTATATGTTTTTAGTAGGAATGGGACCGAATACTCGAATATTCAAATATTGGATAATATTCGAATATAAAAAAACGAATACGAATATTCGATTTTTTTCATTTATTTAAAGAACAAATTTTTTTTTTTTTTTTTTTTTTTTCCAGTTTTATTGCTAAGTTAACATGAATTTCAGTTGTATTTCCTGCCTAGCAGGTGGGCGGGGGCAGTGTAACGTTTTTACAACACATGCTGAACATGTCCAATTAACGACAATTGATAATTGGCAGGGGGGCCACGTCTTTACAAGGGCCACGAGTAAAGGGTTTGTAGGAGGCGCAAATATGACGTATTGTATCCACAAATTACAAAACTGGGCAATGTTGTGAGAACGGTTTCACAGTTTGCACAAGGAGTACATTGTTGATTATTATCCTTAAGTGACATCTATACGGTTAACTTGTTTACAGTAAATTACATTTACTCTCTAAGTAAACCAATCAAATGAATCCATTATCAGCCAATCAATTTCTTTAACAAAATTAGCATGATCTGGTATACGTCACTTATAAATTATTCTCCATTATATCAACACCGTATATTATACAAGAGTCTTTATTATAAAACAATGCAACCATCACGTGCTTGAAAATACTTTATGCGGTCATTAGACGAAACCCAGGCAATGTGTAATCTGCACAGCAGATACAAGCTTCATGGTTCTGAAAAAAAAACGGAACGTTTAACAAATTAATTAACAATACATTTAACAATATCTTACATTTCTTTATATTTGCCTAACACTCACAAAGTTATATCGCTCATTTACCACTGAAACAAGGTAAAACAACTACGTACACGTAGTATACATATTTTGGATAGGTACAGCGTTTTTCCTCTATATAAAGTTGGTTCCGGAAAACGGTACCATTCCCAATCGGATTTTCTAACTATTTTTCCCATTTGAAGTTTAAAAAATCCCAAATGTAAGAAAAAAATCCAAAAAGACCCTGAAAAGTTTGACGATGTTCCTGTATTTTACTATAGTTTTACCCAAGCGTAAACCTCCACGCACAGCTGCAGGGCCTTCCCCAGGCTGTTTTAGCGCCCCGGTGCCTGGGCGTTTAATTTTAACTTGAACATAAAGGGGGCGCCATAAATTAGTATTGCGCTTATAAACATCGCCCGGGGCACGTGTATTTTATCAGTTAAGTAGCTGTGTTGATTGCAGCAGACCGACAATTCCTGTTGTGAAAGCTAATATTTTACGTCACATTGGCCGTTTTTCACTCGAGAAACATGGACACCCACTCTATGAAGTCAGTGAATGATCAAAGCGAGTGTCGATTCGCCGAAAATTTTAACAATTAACAGTTATTTCTAAGCCGCAATCAATCACCCTGAAGCACCGCCATGTAGGCGGAGTTTCAACATGCAGTAAAATCGAAATGAGCCAGTGGAAACGCTCAGTTTATCTTCGCTTTGGAATGCGAAATATCTGACCAATCAGCGCAGTTGGCACATATCCACACACAAGTAACCTTATATGCGCGTCAAGCATATTATCGACCTAAAAAGTAAACAAGTTTTCGTATTTTATAATATGCACACTTGTTAATCTAATAAATTTCGTAACTTTAAAAAATAAACTGCGAAAAATCAATCTCAAATACGCTAATATGAAATCTTAATCGGAAAAGCCTATCCACTGTTACTGCTCAGTGTTGTAGTTTCGTAAACACAAGCGGTCTCGTTTATGTACATGTAAAACCCGTGTTTTCTGCAAAAGAGCACGAAATGTCTGCTGGCAACCACGACGTCACGTTCCACGCATGGAAAGCGTGCGTGTACCGACCATGTGCTTTCTAAATATAGGTCTTAACATTTGACGCGCTAAGGCACAACGTGCACGGGGAAATTATCCCGCCGTTTTTGTTAGAACAAAGCATATATAATATACATGTATTTTAATCGTGATTCTTACAATGAGACTTTTTATTTTTAAAAGGCTAGAGGTATACTGTTAACGGTGATGTTTCG
This sequence comes from Congeria kusceri, assembly GCA_027627225.1. Lineage (NCBI taxonomy): Eukaryota > Metazoa > Mollusca > Bivalvia > Myida > Dreissenidae > Congeria > Congeria kusceri. The sequence goes on along the minus strand of CM051032.1, from coordinate 71,496,099 downwards.
TTTATTTCATTTCGTTTAAACGTTTACAAACAATTGAAAACGTGTTAGCCATAATTTTAAGAGCTTAAACGCACCAGATAACGTCATATGACACATATGAAAAATTCTGGGTTACTGTTAACAACTAGGGGAAGTAACTTACTGTTTTTACATCTTTTATGAAATTTTTTAATAAAAGTGATAAAATTCCCAATTAAGATGAAAACAACGCTAATTTTCCCAATTTGACCGGTACCGGTACCATTCCCAAAGTGGTGAGGAAAAACGCTGAGGTAAATATTCAGACAGGGTGCCGTTATAGTAGTATATAGTAGTATTTACAAAACGAATATTCGAATATATTCGAATACCTAAAACAAATATTCGAATATTGATCTCAGTATTCGGTCCCATCCCTAGTTTTTAGACTTTTAATGACAGTTTATAAAAAGTAAAAAATAAGTTATGTATGTGTGAACTACCATGTTTGTCTGTAAATACAGAGCATGGAAGATTTGGTGTCCAGTGCTGTGCCCAGCAACATCCGACTTAACAGAGAGCTGAAAATTGAAGAAGCAAGAGGTAGAATTTTCACTTAAGTTTTTACTACCAGGGCCCGTATTCACAAAGCTCCTAAGGGAAAACTTAAGTAAATTTTATAAATTCATAAAATTCCCTAAGTCAGTGGCAGTTTCATATATAGATCATAGTACATTAAAATGTTACAGACTAATAAATACTAATAAGATGCTTCATATTTTACCCTTTGGTAAACATAAATTATTGGACTTCGCATAGAAAATTTGAACTGAAATATCCACTTAAGTACAACTTAAGTTAAGATTTCCCTTGCAAACGTTGTGAATACCGGCACATGGCCCGTATTCACAAAGCTCCTTAGGGAAAACTTAAGTAAAGTCCTTAAATTCCTGAAATTCCGTAAGTCTCTGGCTGTTTCATGTACAGGTCTTTTAACATTAAAATGCTGTTAACTTGTAAATATTGCTTATATGTTTAGTATTCAGCCTTCATTGAATAGAAATCTTTGAATTTCACATAGAAAATTTGATCTGAAATTTTCACTTAAGTACAACTTAAGTTAAGATTTCCCTTAGGAGCTTTGTGAATACCAGCCCATATCCACAAAGCTCCATTGTCATAACTTAAGTAAATTTCTTAAAATCACGAAAATCCTTAAGTCTTTGGCATGTTCATTTAAAGTTTATTTTGTCTAAAATGGTTCTAATTTTGCACAGAATCAACAGATCCTTCTTATTTTACCGTATTACAAATACGAAATACTAATTTTCCCAATGGAAATATTATTTGAATTTTTCACTTAAATATGTCTTAAGTTACGATTTCCCTTAGGAGCTTTGTGGATATTGCCCCTGTTATTTTTGGCCACTGCATGATAATAATTTTGAGTAAAGTATGACAGAAAATGGTCAGATTTACCATTTCCCTATCCATGAGCAAAACAAGAAATGTCTTTAAAAAAGACAATCGGTGTTTCAATTAATATAGAGATGTCATTTGTTTACCTGAAAAACTATACAAGAGGGACAAGATGATCGTTTACGTGACTTCTCGGACCCCATCTTGTTTGGTCCCCACTAAGCAGGCTTCTTTCGGACGCTATAAGAAACCTTATCGGACCCAAAATTAATTGGAATTAAACTCAAACATTATTAAGATGTTTACCATGAATAAACCGATCATACCTTCCATGTTTTCACGGGTGATAAATGAATAACCTAAATGCTAGTAATTTACGTAACTATAATTGTTACATGAATTTGTCAGCCAAATTTAACATATTACCATTGCCAGAAAATAATTGTGGAAATTAATGAAAATTATTATATATCAGACGAGTGTACATAGTTATGTTAAATAATATACTATACGTATCATAAGTATTGCAAATATTGTATTCATGCTACGCAAATGAAGTAAAAGTAACATTTTGACGTATTACAAGACTTCTTTCACCACATTTTATTTGTAGAAAGATGTTAAATATTTTTTTTAAATTGAATAACATCTACTGGAGAATTAATAGAAAGTTGCAAATATAAATCATTCTTATTAAAACGCAACCGCAATTCAAATATAAATTAACATGCACAGTAAGTTTATAAATATAAATTCCCCATTCATTGAAATTCTCGGGTTTACGCTAATTGATGAATGTATATTAGCATAGCTGTACCACGCGCTATTTTTAGAATGATGCACCCTTTATCTTGAGTTTGTTGAATACTTTGGAATAGACTCATTCTTACCGATCTTCGCCGAATATCTACGTATGGCTCCGAAAGGTTTCAGAGCGCAATAATTCTCACAAAATTGGATCATTGTAATTGCTATTTATAGAGCGTGCAGCTGATTTAGGCTAAACAAAATAATGATTTCATTATGTGTAAAAATATTAAATTAAGTTCATGACATACAATGAGTATAATTGTTTATAATTATGTTCAGTTCTAAAGTGTATGTCGAAGATATGTTTATAACTTTATTTTAACTGCTTATGCAAACAATGATGTTAATTGTAATCCCCCAAAATATGCAAGTTATTGGTGAACATCAAACCATTGTTGTAAGTTTGCATTCCCTGAAATTAGAAAATTTGCCCAATTCTATTGGCATTCAATTTTCCCGCTGCATAAAATTATCGCAAGAAATCTAGGTCAAAAGTGATCTTAGACAGCTACGCCGAATAAAAATATTGTATCTACCTACCCACATTTTATTAGCAGAAGGTAAAACAAACAATATCTTACTTGGTTAAAAGCCTTATACTAGATTTTAACAAATGCTAACACACATGGAACCTGTTTCAATGACATTAAGTTAAGTGGTTGTTGCAGGTGAGCACGAGTTGTTGGAAAGGTTGTACGAGATGGCCAACAAAAACAAGCTATACCGCAGCTACATTGGCATTGGTTACTACAACACCTACACCCCAAATACCATCCTGAGAAACATACTGGAAAATCCAGGCTGGTAAGATTCTTCTTGATTTATTGAATTTCATGTTAAATTGATATATATATAGTTCATACTTGTATTTATTAACACGTTGCTCTATTTGCATTTTACATGTATGGTGTATCTTTTGTGAATCCTATATATTGTAATAAGTACGCCAAATTATGTTTCATGTATTCTGACGTCATGACGTCATTATAACGTCTTTGTCATAACATGTTACCTGAAGAAGGCTTTTCAGCCGAAACGTTGTAATTAAATAAATTAGGTAATTAAATAAATTAGCTATGTTTGAAGTTTTACTTCTTCATAAAATATATAATGTTAAATTGATATAAAGACACTGAAAGTACAGATGAGTGACAGTGATTTTTATGTTATTCATTGAATTAGTGAATTATTATTATTATTATTATTGAATTATTGAATTATTATTATTATTATTATTGAATTATTATTATTATTGAATTATTGAATTTCATGTTAAATTGATATAAAGACACTGAAAGTACAGATGAGTGACAGTGATTTTTATGACCTCGTAGGAGGGCATATTAAAATAGAACCTTACGCATGTCTGTGCCTCCGTCCGTTCGTTCGTCCGGCTAACGTTAAAGTTTTTATGCCCCCGGCATCTTGATATGGGAGGCATATAGTGATCGTCCTGTCCATCGTCCTTCCGTCCGTTACAAGGTTAAGTAGATTTCACCGTTTCATCTAGTACCAACACCTCTTACTTCAATACTTGGATACTTACACAGTTGTTGCTTATGACCATTCCCTATCCACCCATATCACCCAACCTCACCTTGACCTTGACCTAGTTTGGACTTATAGTAATTCAAAAGTGCCATTTCTTGGTTAACTAGATTTTACCGTCTAGCACCAACACGGCTTACTACAACACTTGGATATTTACACAGTTGTTACTTATGACAGTTCCCTATCCACACATATCACCCAACCTCACTTTGACCTTGACCTTATTTGGACTAAGAAATGGGCTACCCAGCACCAACCGGGGGTATGTGTGTTTATCAAACACAGAATCTTGTCTTTTTTATTATGTCAAATATCTTGAGTACTATAAAAGGTATTTACTTGAAACTTGAAATACTTCTTTACTATTAATGTCTTCACCAGGGAAAAGCAACCACCATAACTATGTTTTGTACTTGGACAGATTTATGACCCTTTTTTAACTTTGAAATTTTAGTTAAAGTTTCTCGTAAGTTTTTCCAGAGCATCCATTTAGACTGAAATAATTATCTTTTCATTTTGCATTCACTTTTATTTACAAAGAATCATTTTGGTGTCAAAGGTCGCACGTGCTGACAGTGCATTCGAGGGCATATGTCACCTGATAGTGACAGCACTTGCCAACAGTGCATTCGGGGGCATATGTCACCTGATAGTGACAGCACTTGCTGACAGTGCATTCGGGGGCATATGTCACCTGATAGTGACAGCACGTGCTGACAGTGCATTCGGGGGCATATGTCACCTGATAGTGACAGCACTTGTTGACAGTGCATTCGGGAGCATATGTCACCTGATAGTGACAGCACTTGTTTTTCTCGGCGTTGGGAATAGGTCCAGTATCCATCAAATTGGGAATTTCATGTCATGAAATCTTGCTAATAAGACAATAGTTAAAAAATAAATTTAGTTACTGAATTTGATTTGTGTTGTATTGGTTGAACTTGGTATTTTAATGGTGTTTATCCATAACTATACATGATTTACAACTTATATTCACATTTCCACATTTATTTTGTCACTTCAGAATTTTGTCATTCCATTTCATGTATTGGAAAAACTGAACAATATGAGGCATTGGGAATCAGTCCATTTACCAGGTCTTTTAAATGAGGAGAAAAATCACTGAGCGAGCAAACCTAAAAATAATGCATTGTACGTGTTCTTGCAGGACAACACAGTACACCCCCTATCAGGCCGAGGTTGCACAAGGGAGACTGAACTGTCTGTTAAACTACCAGACGATGGTGTCAGATATGACCATGCTTCCGGTTGCAAACGCCTCTCTTCTGGACGAAGCCACTGCTGCGGCCGAAGCTATGGGCATGTGTTACAGGTGGGTTTGCCTAGAGTACAAGTGGAAGCAGATATATTTACTGCAAGTTGTTTTTGGCATAATTGCTAGGTTCTGTAGTAATTTGTTTCACAGTTTTTGAAACAGTTTTTAAGTTGACTTTTAGTAGACTAATAGTCTACTATTTTCCCCATATTTATAGTATCAAAATAATGTTGCATGCATTTCCATTTGTTAAAACGCATCTGTGAACACTGCCAAGATTAATCTTTTACCACTACTTTAGTGGCACAATATTGTTATTGATAGAACTTCTTTTTGATTGAGTTGTAAATATTTGTGAAGAACAATGGCATGTCCAGGAGTTTAGTCACAAGTTGAGTTCTTCTGTTGCTTTTGCAGACACAACAAGAGGAGAAAGTTCTTCATTGACAAGCGTTGTCACCCACAGAGCATTGGAGTCGTGGAAACCAGGGCAAGGTACACAGTTTTCAATGTTTCCTTAGGCACTTTCGGGACAAGTTAATGCCTTCCCCATCTATAGAGATTATGTTTTCCACCAAGCACTCCAGTGTTTCAGATATTTTATAATCTGTTGTTTAAGTTTGTACACTGCAGTTTTTATGCCCCCACCATCAGTGATGGGGGGGGGCATATAGAGTTTACCCTGTCCGTGGGTACATACGTATGTTCGTGCGTACGTATGTACGTATGTTCGGTTTCTTGTCCGTACAATAACTTTGACCAGAATTAGAGGAATTTCAAATAACTTGGCAGAAGGGCTAAACATGGTGAAACGGTGTGTCGCGCGCAAGAACCAGGCTCCTAGATCCAAGGTCAAGGTCACACTTAAAGATCAAAGGTCAAGTATAAGAATATAAGCCATAGACCCTGTCCGGAGAATAATTTTGTCCAGAATGGAAGGAATTTAAAATAACTTGGCACAAGTGTTGAGCACGGTGAGACGGTGTGTCGCACGCAAGAACCAGTCCCTAGGTCCAAGGTCAAGGCCACACTTAAAAGTCAAATTTCAAATATAAGAATTAAAGTTACAGACAATGTCCAGAGCATAAGTTTGTCTAGCAGGAAAGGATTTTAAAATAACTAGGCAGAAGTGCTAAGCATGGTGAGTCAGTCTGTCACCTGCAAGAACCATGTCCCTTGGTCCAAGGTCCAGGTCACACTTAAAGGTCAATGTTCAAATATAAGAATATTTAAGCCATAGACAATGTCCGGAGCATAATGTTGTCCAGCAAGAAAGGATTTTCAAACAACTTTGCATAAGTGTTAAGCACATGTGGTAGTGTGTTGCGTGCAACAACCAGGTGCCTTGGTCCAAGGTCAAGGTCACACTTAAAGGTCAAGTATATGTATATATGATACGATTCTTGTCAAGGCAATAACTTTGTCCTGCATTGAAGGATTTTCAAATAACTTGGCAGAAGTCATAACCATTGTAAGACGATGTGTCACTCGCAAGAAATAGGTCCAAGGTCAAGGTCACGCTTAAAGGTCAAAGGTCAGATATAAGAATTTAAGCCATATACCCTGTCTGGAGCATAATTTTGTCTAGCAGTGAAGGATTTTGAAATAACTTGGTAGAAGTGCTAAGCATTTTGTGAGCCGGTGTGTCGCGCACAAGAACCAGGTGCCTTGTTCCAAGGTCAAGGTCACACTTAAAGGTCAATGGTCAAATATAAGAATTTAAGCCATAAACACTGTCCGTAGCATAATGTTGTCCAGGAGGGAAGGATTTTCAAACAACTTGGGATAAGTGATAAGCATATGCGGCAGTTTGTCGCATGCAAGGACCAGGTGCCTTGGTCCAAGGTCAAGGTCACACTTGAAAGCTCCAAGCCTTGTGGTTTCATTCTGCTGTATGAATACCATGGACTCTGTCTGGAGCATAATTTTGTCCAGCATGGAAGAATTTTTAGCTCACCTAAGCACAACGTGCTCATGGTGAGCTTTTAGGATCGCCTTTTGTCCGTCGTGCGCTGTCCGTCGTGCGTTGTGTGTCAACATTTTCATATGAAGAACATCTCCTCCTAAACCACTGGGCAGATTTTCACCAAATTTCACAGGAATTATCCTTTGCTGACCCTCTTTCAAAATTGTTCAAATCGTTACGGTCTGCTGCATATGTAGGTCACCAGAGCTAAAAATAGTTTAAAAAACAGAAAACTTAAAAAATCTCTGAAACCACAAGGCTTGGAGCTTTCATTCTTGATATGTGACATCCTCTCGTGGTCCTCTACAAAGATTGTTCAAATGAATCCCCTGGGGTCAAAACTGGCCACGCCCCGGGGGATCACATGGTTTATATAGGCTTGTATAGCAAAATGACTTTAAAAATCTTCTCTGAAACCTCAAGGCCCAGAGGTTTCATATTTGGTGTGTAACATTGTATAGAGGTCTCATATTTGGTATGTAACATTGCATAGTGGTCCTCTACAAAGATTGTTCAAATGATGCCCCTGGGGTCAAAACTGGCCACACCCCGGGGGTCACAATGTTTTTATAGACTTGAATAGCAAAACAACTTTAAAAATCTTCTCTGAAACTTCAAGACCTAGAGGTTTTATATTTGGTATGTAACATTGTGTAGTGCTCCTCTACAAAGATTTTTCAAATGATGCCCCTGGGGTCAAAACTGGCCACACCCCGGGGGTCACAATGTTTATATAGACTTAAATAGCAAAATGACTTAAATAATATTCTTTCCTGAAACCGCAAAGCCCGGAGGTTTCATTTTTGGTATGTAATGTTGTATAGTGGTCCTCTACAAAGATTGTTCAGATGATGCCCATGGGGTCAAAACTGGCCACACCACGGGCTCCACATGGTTTATATAGACGTAAATGGCAAAATGATTTAAAAATTCTTCTCTGAAACCACAAGGCCCAGAGGTTTCATATTTGGTTAAAACATTATATCGAGACCTCGATTGGAATTGCATATGGTGTGAGTGGGGTCAAGGTCACTGTTACTAAAAATAACTTTACAACGCATTGAGATATTTTTATGAAACTTAAACATAGATACCTCATATCGACACCTCGCATGGGATTGCATATGGGGTTGGAGGGGTCAAGGTCACTGTTACTAAAAATAGACAAACGGTTTCCGCTCAATATCTTGAGAACGCATTGAGATATTTTAATAAAACTTAATACATAAATACATTATATTGAGACCTCGCTTGGGATTGCATATGGGGTGGGTGGGGTCAAGGTCACCATTATTTAAAATAGAAAAATGGTTTCCGCTGAATATCTTGAAAACGCATTAAGCTATTTTAATGAAACTTAATACATAAGTACCTTATATCGAGACATTGCTTGGGACAGCATATGGGGTGGGTGGGGTCAAGGCCACCATTACTGAAAATAGAAAAGCGGCTTCCGCTCAATAACTTGAGAACGCATTGCGATATTTTAATGGAACTTAATACACATATCTTATATCGAGACCTCACTTAGGTTTGCTTATGAGGTGGGTGGGGTCAAGGTCACTGTTATTAAAAGTAGAAAACCGGTTTACGCACAATAACTTAAGAACACATTGAGATATTTTAATGAAACTTCATACATAGATACCTTATATCAAGACCTTGCTATACGTATGTGGTGGGTGGGGTCAAGGTCACTGTTACTAAAAATAGAAAAACAGTTTCCGCTGAATAACTTTAGAACGTATTGAGATATTTTAATGAAACTTCATTCATAGATATCAGATGAGCGACCTAGGGCCATCGTGTCCCTCTTGTTTAAATAACTTGACTGAAGTGATAAGCATTATGAGACAGCATATGGTGTGCAACAACCAGGTCCTTTGGTCTAAGGTCAAGGTCAAACTTAAGGTCAAATAATACAGTTTAAGCCATTGACATTGACTGAAGTATAATTTTTTCCGGCATGAAAGAATTTTCAAATTACTTGGCAGAAGTGATAAGTATTATGTGATGACATGTGGCGTTCAAGAACCAGGTCTGTAGCTGAAAGGTGAAGGTCACTAATCAAGGTCAAAGGTCACATATTTGTCCAGAGCATAATATTGCCATGCGTGCAGGGATTTTCAGATAAATTGGAAGAAAAGATCACCATCACCAGATGGTGTGTCGCATGCAAGAACCTGACTTGTAAAGATAGTGAATTACTTTCCTTCATTCATGAGTGTGGATATAATAATTCAAAAATGATGAAAGGCATTTTGCTGAATCTTTAAGATAGCAAGAGTAAGTGAAGCATGCAAGAACCATAACTCATAATTGCCCAAAAGTTTTAATAAATACCCTGTAATTTTTTTTCTGTCAGGACTAAAACTATTTTGTGATAACGCAACTTACTTCACATAATTAGAGAATACATTAGCATGAAGTACAGTATAACAGTTCAATTCTCCTTTTGCAAAATAATTTGTATGCATACAGATAAAGCTGCGCCATGTAGAAATGGCTGCATAGGTGGGGGCATCCATTGTCTGTAGATTCATTTCTAGTTACATCTAATACTGTATACTCTGTAATTGCCATTTAACACAAATTGAGTGCAATTCCATTGGAGTTGCCATTTCATGTTATATGTAAGATGTATTAAAACAAGAAAACAAATGTTCCTCACTGTACGATTTGTTTGCTTGTTCAGTGCCTTGGGTATTGAGATAGAAAGAGGCGATTGGAAGACAGTAGACCTGACAAACCGAGACATTTCCGGCATCCTTGTGCAGTACCCGGACACTGAGGGAAGCATCGAGGACTTCACATCTCTTGTGGATGAGGCCCATGCGAACGGAGTAAGTACGTTATTATTGAAACCAGTTAGCAGTGATTTATTGTTTGGGACCAATCTGTGTTGACTTGTGAAAGCTACAGTATTTTAAGCTCATCTATTCGAAGAATATGTTAGCTATCCTACTACCCCCGGCGTAGGTGTCTGCGTCTGAGTTGGTTATAGTTTTTATTCAAAAGTCTTGTAACTTCAAAACTACATAAGTAATTCACATGAAACTTGGAATATACCTTTGTCGGCAACTCCAGTATCAGGGGCAACATTCCCCATAACTCTGTTTTGTATTTTGATACAGTTATGCCCCTTTTTCACTTAGATTCTCTGGTTAAAGTTTATATTCAAAAGTTTTGTAACTTTAATACTACATAAGTTATTCACTTGAAACTTGGAACTAACCTTTGTCATCAACTCCAGTATCAGGGGCAACATTCCCTATAACTCTTTTTGTATTTTGACAGAGTTATGCCCCTTTTCTTACATAGATTTTCTGGATGAAGTTTCTATTCAAAAGTTTCACCTGAAACTTGGAACTAACCTTTGTCATCAACTCTAGTATCAGGGGCAACATTACCCATAACTCTGTTTTGTATTTTGACAGAGTTATGCACCTTTTTCTCTTATATTTTCTGGTTAAAGTTTATATTCAGAACTTTTGTAATTTCAAAACTACATACGTTATTCACTTGAAACTTGGAACTAACCTTTGTCATCAACTCCAGTATCAGGGGCAACATAACCCGTAACTCTGTTTTGTATTTTTACAGAGTTTTGCCCCTTTTCACATAGATTTTCTGGTTAAAGTTTATATTCAAAATGTTTTGTAACTTCAAAACTACATAAGTTATTTACTTGAAACTTGGAACTAACCTTTGTCATCAACTCTAGTATCAGGGGCAAGATGCTCCATAACTCTGTTTTGTATTTCGACAGAGTTATGCACACTTTTTAAATAGATTTTGTGGTTAAAGTTTTTGTTCCAAAAATGTATGAACTATACAAGGCTTCACATAAAAGTTTTGTATTTTAACAAATTTATGCCCCTTCCACTATCCAAAATATGTACCAACTGAAATACTTCGAATAGTTGAGCGCGCTGTTCTATGACAGCTCTTGCTAACTAAAAAAGTTACCCAACAAAATTTGACATTTTTATTTTAACCAAATCAAAATATATCTTTTGATCAGGAAAATTTTACTTGAAAAGCTTGTTAAAAAAAGAGTACCCAATTCTGCAGCCCCATGTTGAGGTATGTTATTTTTCTTCAGACACTGGCTGTCTGCGCCACCGACCTTCTGGCCCTCACCATCCTGCGACCCCCAGGAGCATTTGGATTTGACATCGCTGTTGGTTCCAGTCAGAGGTTTGGAATTCCCCTCGGCTATGGCGGCCCCCATGCTGGTTTCTTCTCCACCAAGGAAAGCTTTGCTCGTCATATGCCTGGTCGAGTAATTGGTGTCACAAGGTATGAAGTGTATGGAAGGCTGAATTGCAATCGTTGTTCTTGTTCCCATTATGAATCCTATCACTAGAGAAGAAGTGGTACTCTTTGTTTCACTTTTTACACATAAACATCTTATGCAACTGGCATGAGTTGAAGTGTCTCAATTGGGTTGCTTATTTAATGTAGGCTTGTAAAGTGTCATGTGTACTCATAAACATTTTTCAATAATTGTGTAATAATTGCTGCCTTGAAGCACATGTGTTGCATGTGCTGAAAAGAGAGCTGTTTGGATAGTGACAGCATGGACATTATAGGAGACCATTTTACTGTTAGATTGTCTTTTAACATACTAGCTTTATGGTATGATTGTAGCCTTTGATAATTTATCACTTATTTGTGATGAACAAAAATATATAGCTTAAAGCTTATTGAAGATATGAGTGTAAAGCAGACGACCAGCAGCCAATTGTATCAACGGTGGTTAGATTTAACTGCAGTTATCTACTTACCGCAGTAAATTTTGTGGTTAGGTTACCTCGTTAATTTTTCATTTGTATAAAGCAAGGTTACCGCGCGGTTACCTAACCACGCTAATTTTCAAAGTAACCACAGTAATATTAACAACAATGCAACACGAAAATGACGTCATTTTCGCGGAGTTTGTCATCAACTTGTCAGACGATAATCGGTGTTAGAAGCAATCGCCATGTCAGAAAAACAAGAAAAACGGGCCAAGTCTTTCTCAGATCGTGAGATGGATTGTATAACAGATTTCATGAGAGAAAACTTGCACCGGTTGCGGACTAGTCACAGCTCGGGAGGTCCAGGAATGGTGATCAAGGTCCATAAAATCTGGATGGACCTCACCGAGCAGGTGAATGCTTGTGGAAATGGCCTCGCATCACCAAACAAATTAAAGAAAAGTGGCGAAATATGGTAATTGCAATGTATTTTTATCTGTTCTATCCGTGAAATATGTTTTAATAAATCAATTAATGAAAATGATTTAGCAAAACAGTTTTACATTTTTACCAGTGCAAAAAAAAACAATGCCAGACATGATATTTATTCAACATTTATGTAGATCTTGAAAACATATTTTAAATTATAGATGAAAGGTGCCAAGGGGGACGTGTCAGTCCATAAAAACCACGCGGCAGCGACGGGGGGTGGTCCGCCACTTCCCGAGATGTCTCGTACATCTCAGGCAGTGGCGAGCCTGTTCCATAATTCCGCCTCCCTTCATGGAATTGTGGACGATGTGGACACATTAATTGGTACTTATCTAAATAATATACGACTACCCAAAACATTATTAAATATTATGTATGCGAATTGCCATTTGCCATTAATGCGTAACATGGGATAATATTATAATAAAAGGTTTGACAGGAATTCAAATTTACAACACAAAATTTTCTCTTACCTTTGTAAATGTTATCCATTGACACACTTTAATTTAATCATTGTGAGTTGTATAAATTAAATCGTTTATATCCGCACAGTGGAAACATAAACTCATTCATTGTATCCTGTATCATGTTTTAGCGGATATTCCTCCATCACCGGGGATCCTCAAGCTGCCCATCATGGACTTAATGACTATAGTCAGCTCGGAGCCCTTCGGCGTGGAAGGGCCTTTGAGAGAGAGTAAGTATCCATGAATCAAGCAATCCATACTAAAACTTCCGAAAAAAACCATCAACCAATCACTTCGACATCCGTGGACCTTGTGACGATTACTTTACACTGCTTATGCCAAGTCTAAAGGGCGATTCCATTATAGATCTAGTAAATTTTCAGGAATTATAAAAAAAAAAATCAATACGAATGTTTACAGTACCGTAAATAATCGAGCCAAAATACTAATGTATTTTTAAAATCAAAATAAATAGATTGTACATTATTTGTTGAACTATTTCATAATATCAAGATTATGTGTGTTTGAATGCTTAGCGAATCCACCCGTTAAAATAATGTGCTAGTCCATTGAATGTCCTTGATTGCACTCTCGCTTCGAATATACAAGAGGCACAAAAAGGGATAATTATTGATTTTTTCATTGTCTGATGTGCACCTTTTCAGATTCATTGAGAGGCACAGCAAGGGAAAGCACTACTTGTAAGTATTAGTGTCAGTCAAATGAAGTTATATAAAAAAACAACTTACGGTTAATGACGACAAAATAATTTATGTTGATGTTGTTGATGATGATAATGAAGATGATGCTTAATGAAAAATCATGCATGAATCATATGAGTTTTGGGGATTTTAATGGGAATAACATCAACTACAATACGTATAATAATAATAAGATACTACTGCTAATACTAATGATAATAGTAATAAATAATAATGAATATTAATAATGTATATAATTAAAATATATATAATAATTATAATATTAATATTTCAGCAACAATTGGCACATCAGCAAAAAACTGTCCAAGTGCAAGGACAGTACCTATTGGCAGTGAAATGAAAAGGTATTAATTTGTAAAAAAACATCAGCAACATTGGCTCTACATAATTATGTCAGAAAGAGAGCTTAATTTTTGTGGTACATTTGTTTAACTTCTATAGTGTTGGCCTAAGTACACACACTTGTTGTATATACGTATCGAGGGTTGAGTGTGAAACTGTTGTATCTGCTTAACATTTCTATCTCAGATACAATATTTTCGCGCTCAACCCTATATATATACGTATTTCAATAATAGTGATCGAAGCAAAGAATTTTTAAAAATTGTTCTTGTAGGACTCTGAAAGATGCACAAATGGAGGCCCTGGAGTGCCAGATAGAGATGGCGAAGACAGCCACAGTCTGTCTTAATAAGTTTGCAAAAATAGTAGACCTGCTACTCGCTAAGATGGAGCAGTGATTAAGCTTAAGACTTTTTTTATTGTTGTTTGAAGATGTTTATTACTGATATTATCAATATATTATTTCACTGATTGTGTCATGTGTAGTTTTTGTATAACATAAATTCTAAGCATCACCATGATTAAATTTGATAGCAGTAATTAAAACTACTTGGTAAGCCTAATCATGGTTTCTTCCTGAGAGCATTACTGTCATATTTATTCCAAAATGATTAAAGGACTGATTAATGGTTAAGAATTGCTCAAGAATTTAGTACTAAGGTGTGAGTTGTAGGCAATTTATATTTAAATTCTTTTCTGTTTGGTAGATTTTCCACATAGTCTTTATGGTTAAGTGTAACAAAATATAAATAATCATAAGTAGATCCTTTTTAAATGTTTATTGGTGATTTCAATTTCATAATGTATAATGGTACAAGTTCAGTATGGAAGAAAAAATTAACAGCTTGACATTCCACCACATTTTTAATATGGTCTTACAGTGTATGACACATCAAATGTATAATGATTTTTACAAAATTAATGAACAATTAATAATAATTGACATTCTTAGAACTGATATAAAGACATATGGCTATACAGACATACAGATTTATTCATGTCAAAACACACAATTTTGCAGCACAACATATTTGATATTAACGTTGAAAACAATTTTATAACTAACATTTGATTTATAAAACAATGTCATTATTCAGTGAAATAATTTTTGAAAAACAACAACAATATTTTATGAACAATTTTTGTCATTATTTAATGTATTCTCTAGGGATAAACAATTGTGAAATCTGTTATCAAAGATGTATGTGGCATTAAAATACAAAACTAGTTCATGTTATAAACAATGAAAGCAAGGCATATGAAAATTTATTTTTGATGAAAAATAGTAATTAAACGGTTCAGGATAGACAAAAATGTGTATTTGAATATTTCAACGGAACAAATTTGAAAAATAAATAAAAATGATACTGAACGAGAATTGAACTTCATTGAAAATATTGTCGAATTATTCTGTTTCTCACACCACGTCCGTCCATTGGTCCGTCAAAGTTCATCGGTTCTGGTTGGTCGTCAAGGTCATCTTGGAGGTCCGGGTTCGGTTCTCCCCATAGCCGTCTCAGGTTATGAAGCACTGCACAGGCTATAACAAGTCTAGTTACTTTAGCTGGCTTCATTCTGATCTGTAATTGATAAACAAACAATATAATTACATATGCACAATAAGTAACATGCTATTCATTGATAATTAAGTTTTTTAACATAATATGACATTCATTTATACTATTTATTATACATGTAAAAAAAAATACATAAGGATAAATATACATTCATATGATGTAACTGTACACATAACTCAATACAATTAAACATGTTTATGCTTTAAATTGAGCTTTGATTACAATGAAAGTTATATGAGGCTGAGCATTTAACTTTGACATACACATACTTCATTTATAACAGCAAAATAGCATTTTAAATAAGAAGCATGCAATATTAATTAGACAATTTGATACCTTACTATTAGCAGGAACATGCATTAAAATGAAAAATGTACATATTATTTAACTATAAGTTCGATGCTGTCTGCATGCATTTCAACACTGTAGTGATTTATTTGCACATATTGATAAGGCGTAAACAAACAATTGGTTGTTTCATGTTACCCGACCTACCCCCCCCACAAAAATGCCCATATAACGTTTTATTGAGTTGGTCACTTTTTTTTGTTGTAATTACCTTTTTCAATAATTAAATATATTTTGTGATAAATGTTTTATTTTGATAGAATCCACTTATAAACAATGTTTAAGGATATTACTCATATGTTTTGAATATTTATTCAGTTTAAGGAACTTCAAGTTGACCAATTACCGAATAAAATAAAAATATCAAATTTCATCCCGACATACCTAGCCTAAATTTTTTGGACATGTAACCAGAAACAAACTCCTTTTTATTTTACGCCTAAATTAAAGTCATAATATTGAAACTTCACTTGTTACTGTCAATAGTGTGGCTTTCCATATTTAATGATTGAGTTTTGAAATAACTAAATTTTGTTATAAAATATAACAATTTTTTTTTTTTAATGCATAATTTAATAAATGACCCAATGAAGTTTTCTACATTACATAATTATAAAAATGTACACAAAACATCTCATGCACATATCAATTACTGTTTACATTAATAATAAGTCTATTCATCATTTGGGACAAGTACTTTGAGTGTTTTCATTATCTACAGAGAACATGCACATACTGTTTTAATTTACCTCAACATGTAATACATGGAAGGTCCTCTTCCAAACACTAAAGCATCTTTCAATTATGTTTCTGGTTGCAATGTTTGACTGGTTGTGCCTTTCCTCCGCCTCAGTTCCTGTTCAAAATTTTGGTGTTCGATTACACATTATTTAAATAAAGACATTATGAATATTGTCTTTCTCATTATATTTTTTAACTAATTTTTTTTTTTTTATTTATTTAATCTTGTTAGAATAAAATGTATTACAGTTGCTGTTTATAAATTTGCTGCAAATACTGGTATAAAGGAATTCAGCTTACTAGGATTCTGAATTGGTGTCATCAGGAATGGTCTGCAAGGGTAGCCACTATCCCCTAACAGAAAGCCACGCCCCGGGTCTGGAAAATTATATATTTTTTTTACATTTATTTTTTGATGAATTATTTATGATAATGGGCATTATAGAAGTAATTTTATAATAGTATGCATTATATAAAGATTATTGACTAAACGGTCTGTTTTTGTGAGCTTATATTCATATGAAAATCTCCTTTTGATCCATGCATTTGCTTGTTTATTATCACCATGATCTTGGAAGTATACTATATGTACCTTGATGGTTGGCTTCCAAATATCTCCCAATGTTGGACATTCTGAAAACGTGGGCGTCATGGCAACTCCCAGGCCATCATGCGTTCACACTTGTGAATACCCCTGAAAAAAATGCAATCACTGTATCCATTATATTCACCATACAGTCTTATACTGTGTACATGTGGGTCTCGATCAGTATTTTTTTTTTAAATAATTATTGAAAATATACCAGTCAAATTTATTTGCTATATCAAAAAGCATTACAACAGTTATATAAATTGGAAATATGGTTTTTTAAACTAAATTAAATGCTTTATATCAGTATAATTTTAATGGCATATATAATCCACACAAACTATACAAACACTAGAATTGAAATTTTTTCAATATATCATTGCATATTAATATACATAAAACTCTAAAAAATAAAAGTATTAGTGTCACAGTATCTATTATATTTTGAATTTATCTATTCAGCTTCAGCTTGATACTGAAGAAGAACGATCTCATAATTGCATTTATTGTATATAACAGTTTTCAAAAATTACATGATTTGTTTACATAATTTACTTTAAATTTCCCCTAATGCACCTCATACTTATGCAGAACGGATTACACAAATTGTCTGTACATGTATATAAAGCGTCCAGGGTAAAGTGTGTACTCATTTCGGTCAGTCTTGATTCGGAGTTTGACGGTAAAAGTCGCATTTTAAATGACGCGGAATTAATCAGATTCATGAAGCATGGATTTGATAATGGATAAAACGTGGACTGTGTTAATTCAATACAAATTGGCAATGCAGATACGAACATGCGATGATTTCGATCTACGTTGTTTTTTTAAGACGGAAAAGTTGCATGTTTGTCAATCTGCATTGCCTCAACTGCATATTTGTTCGGACATTAGTGAAATTATAATACAGCATGTGAACTAACAAATGATATTTTGGGATACGCTTTCGTGGAATAAAAAAGGTACGTGTTATTTTATAATTTACCTACCATTACTATCACACGTCGCCTGCACGTTGATCGAGTGGAAATGCTTTCTATTCACAAATGCCACTTCGTCAGGCTGCCCGGGTGACAAGATGCGGACGTGGGTGCCGTCGATACACCCGATGAAGGATGGAAATCCCCGAACCCGGAATAATTCGTTTGTCGCTCGTCGTCGGACTTCGTCGCTTGTAGGAAACCTAATAAATCGGTCCTTCAATCCGAAAATAGCGTCAACGACCGCGGTCACCACACGAGAAACGTTGGCTATGTTGACGCCGAAGGTGTCACCGATAACCTGCAGAAAATTTCCTGTAGCCAAGAATCTCAGAGTAATTAGCACCTGTTGTCGCGTCGACAGTGATTGGTTTCGTCGTGTCTGGCGTCGTATAATGGGGTCTAAAAGGTCAACAAGTCTGTCTAAGTTCATAGAAGAAAACCTGTACCTTCGGCGCAGTTCGTCGTCGGTAAGATCTGTCATTTGCAAGTCAATTCGTCGAAATCGTCGCGGTAGTCTGTGTCTAAAGAAAAGAACGTCCGCCATGTTTGTCTGTCAGTCCGTACGGTAACCACTCCTTAACCAGCACTTGGAGCAGGGTTAAAACTGACCGCGGTAACGTCGTGGTTACTGTCAACGTCATTGTTTATACAACCCGCCTCGGCGTGGTTATCACAGCGGTTACCGCGTTCGTACGGTTACTGCGTGGGTTTAAACGTTTATACAATTGGCTGCAGACAACTTACATACACGCATAATTTACTCGCAGAAAATCACAAGATACGCACAAAAAATGCATTTACACACAAAATTTCAAATCTTTGCGTACACATTCAAATGCAAAGCAGACCCATAACTGTTAAATGTGTGGATGTGTAGAAATTCTTTATATGTTACATGTGTATTATCTTCTTGAAATGTCTACTAAATTATTTAACATTGCTATATTGCATCTGTCCGATCTATTCAGATTACCATTTTCCAGATTTCTGTATTTCCAACTCAAAGTACATTTACCTCCATACATTTTTGTTTGAGTGTACATTGATCCTCTAGACAAGAAGTTATCGGGAGCACTGGTAAAGCAGTAAAATGCACTATTTCTGCAGGGATGCTGCGGGTCGTGAAGCCTTCAGACTGGCACTGCAGACCCGAGAGCAACACATCAGGAGGGACAAAGCCACCAGCAACATCTGTACAGCACAGGTAATCTCCTTGGCTGGCAATAATACAGCACAGGTAATCTCCTTGGCTGGCAATAAAACAGCACAGGTAATCTCATTGACTGGCAATAATACAACACAGGAAATCTCCTTGACTGGCAATAATACAGCACTGGTAATCTCCCTGACTGGCAATAATACAGCACAGGTAATCTCCTTGACTGGCAATAATACAGAACAGGTAATCTCTTTGACAGGCAATAATACAGCACAGGTAATCTCCTTGACTGGCAATAATACAGCACAGGTAATCTTCTTGACTGGCAATAATACAGTACAGGTAATCTCCTTGACTGGCAATAATACTTCTTCATGTGTCATATATGTAGATTTTGCAAAGATAACCTGTTATTTAGATTGTGCAAAGATAACCTGTTCTTTAGATTTTGCAAAGATAACCTGTTCTTTAGATTTTGCAAAGATAACCTGTTATTTAGATTTTGCAAAGATAACCTGTTATTTAGATTTTGCAAAGATAACCTGTTATTTAGATTTTGCAAAGATAACCTGTTATTTAGATTTTGCAACAATAACCTGTTATTTAGATTTTGCAAAGATAACCTGTTATTTAGATTGTGCAAAGATAACCTGTTATTTAGATTTTGCAACAATAACCTGTTATTTAGATTTTGCAACGATAACCTGTTACTTAGATTTTGCAACAATAACTTGTTATTTAGATTTTGCATATATAACCTAATATTTAGATTTTGCAACGATAACCTTTTATGTAGATTTTGATAGATAACCTGTTGTTTAGAATTGTTTGCCTCAGAAAGTGTGACAGTATGCTTCATTTTCAAATAATTTCAGAAATGTTAGTGGCAAATTAGAAATTCTAGTAGCATATAGCTATTTTGACCACTGGTATCGCTAACATAGCAGTAAAATGTATGTTTAATTCGTTTAATACATTTGTTACTTCTAAATTTTGGTGTTAGGCATTGCGATTTAATATTGAATACTGTATGTGTGCTACACGAGTCATGGCATGATTTATTGTATCGAAATTTCTATGCTGAAGGCTCTGCTGGCTAACATGGCAGCCATGTTCGCAATCTACCATGGTCCAGATGGGTTGAAACATATTGGAAGACGAGTGCATAATGGGACTCTGTTACTAGCAGAAGGTGACTACAAACAACGATCCTCTCTGTTGTGGTATTATGAATATCCCAATAAGGGATGAATTTATGTCACATTAGTTTGTCTGTCTTCACTAGATTTCCGTAAGCCTGGGCAGAGATGTCTAGTTAAGCAGATTGTTGGTCACATTCTGAAGGCTTTTATGACAATTTTCTTGTCCTTGTTAAATATACTTTGGTGGATGTAAATCTAACTCGGTGGAATAGAATTGGAATAATGGTGTATCTACTGACAGTTAGTAGTTGTCTTTACAAGTTCTTTACAATGTTTACCAACATTTACAGAAAAGTAAATAACATCTCTGTGTAATATAAATAGATGTTTGTTTCTCATGTAAGACAGTGTACTCATTATTCACAATACTCAGCAGTAAATTAAAGTATCAGATACATGTTGATGCGTGAGTTTATTATATTGGTTTTAACCACTTTAAAGGGACTATGTCATCGAAAAATTGGTTTTCAATTGCGCTATAAATGATATAAAATGTTAGAAATGCGTTATACTAAGACATGTACATTAAATAAAGAATAAATAATATAACAATAATGAGATATTTGATAAAAACTAAACAGCAAAAATGTTTGAAAAAAAAAAAAAAACCAAAGTGGGTATCGAACTCACGACTTAGGAGTCATACGAATAAATAACAGCAGGCAGCGCTTTAACCAACTGCGCTCTTCTTCTTTGTAAGGCTACATCTGTAAACTATGGTTATACACTAAAGTCATAATTCTGACCTCAAAATGTAAACATAAATAGCGCCAAACAAACACAACCCATATTATAAATTGATTTTTATATCAAAATGCGAAAACTCCTTTTTCATGATATACACCTTATTTTCACAGTTATTATATGCTAGTTTTAATATCTTAATTTCATATTTTTTAAATGAAATTACCCCCTTGAGGCCCTTTTCGGTGACATAGTCCCTTTAACAAGCATGAGTTTATTATATTTGTTGTTTTAACCACTTTAACAAGAATGTCTCAACTGCTGGCTTCTTTTGACAGACATTTCACTTTGTTACAGGCATTAAGCGGTCAGGTCACAGGGTGAACAACAAGCTGTACTTCGACACTCTAAAGATCACCCCCAATTGCAAGCAGGCAGACATACACAACAGGGCACTCGACATGCAGATCAATCTGCGTTATTATGGCAATGGAGATGTGAGTACCGTACCAACAGAAGGAATCTTATACGAAATATCAGGCTGTCTATTTAGAAAGATTATAATTCAGTACAGTGTCTATCTACAAATACGATTACATGACATAATCGTACTGTTTCTGTTCTGTATATTTAAACAGTCCAATTAACCTATTATGTCATGACATATTCGTTAAATGAATTGAATTTTTAAAAAAAAGAGACCCCCCTTCCCCTTTCATATTGATTTTTTCTGTTAACAACTGGAGGCCTTATTATAATGCATTCACAGAACGGTCTCATTCTGCAGTTTGATTGCTCTACATAAATGATTGATTGCTGTACATAAATGATTGATTGCTCTACATAAATGATTGATTGCTCTACATAAATGATTCCTTTAAGGAAGCTTAGTGTGACAATTTGCAAATGTTATGAATGCGTTCTATCTGAGAATTATATCAACTTCTCAATACTATCAACAGTTTTGACTGTGTTATGGATTTGCCTTGTATTTCTATATTTAAGAATAAGGCCACAACAAATTGATCAGATGTTTGTCAGATTTGCTGCACCTTAAAATTGTAAATCGAAAAAAAAAAAATTTTCTTCTTTTTTGCGGCCACACCTACAATTTTTTTTTTTCAATTTTGCCCCACACCCGATTTTTTAAAATGAAGTTTTCATCAACGAGTTAAACACCCACTTCGTGGTGTCCCCAAATCATAACAAGCAAATGGTACTGATATAGACATGAATAAGGCATTTTGCGGCGACTGGTTTATGTACAGAGCACATAATATATGACCCAAACCTTTACTCTCCAATAGCTAGTCTGGCACAGCTGCCAAATGTATTTCGACTCGGCAATTTCTTATCATGTTTTATCAAACTTGTGAAAACACAACGAGCTGTTTGTCAGCATTCATTGCCTAATTAAAGATGATTGCTAGCAAGCTCTCGTAATATCAGCAGACACAACAGTAAATTAAAGGATTATCTTGTTTATCTTGGAATATGTCAAATGGACTGATTATCGGTATGTTTACATTTCGGACAGTTTTTACCAGCGGTTTGTTCTTGATTTCTTACTTCTAATATCCACACATATAAGTTGTTTTTGACATGTCCATTTTATATATTCAACATATCTGTTTGGTGTACATTTTGTTCAGCGTTTATATATTAAGGTACATTTAATAGGGCAAGCCTTTTCATTATGTTAGGTATTAATTTAAAGTTATTTATTGGTATATTTTGTTAACATCTTGTAGATATTTTAAGAGCGTATGTTCAAATAAAAAATAATTATCCAAGTTTACTGCAATGAACAATTAACAAAAATGTTAATATAAAAATCTAAATATTCTAATGCTTTTGTTAATGCCATAATGCAATTAATATACAGCACAGTGAAGTATAATTTTATAACAAAACAACAAGATATAACCATTCCCTGTCATGGAAACACGCAACGATGTTGCGAGTCGATTACAAAATTGGCTCAAGAAAAATAAGAGCCAGTGTGAGCCCTGGTTTACGGTTTTAAAAAATGGTGGCGTCCAGTTGTTTCATCGTGTCATTTAGAGATACAGAACTTATACTAGTCATTCCTAAATTCTTTTGTGTTTATTGTATGACATTTCATATCCATGTTATTAAACTGTTGGTAGTGAATGACTTTGTGTATCAAATATCTATTTTGATAATGATAATTACCTTGTATAAGGTCTACTTTCTTATAGTTAAGATATGGCTTTTAGTATTTACTGCCGGGTGTTAATTTAATAGCAGAATCACTATTGAAGACTTGTTGCACAAAACCCTTTGCAGGACATCGTCGAAGAAGAAATGGAGAAATTAGTTGCTTAGGTTATTACATATATATTGATTTTGACAACAATTTATGGACCAGAGCAGATGAAGAGGAAATTATTGACAATATATCAAGTTATGATGGCGTTTGTCAGTAATTTTTAATCACTATGGGCAGGATAGGATTTTTTTTATTTTGCGCTTTTCGCTCGCCTCCGATTTTATCGAAAATGGAAGAAAAATATTTTTATTTTTATTTCGCTTGCTCGCTCCAATTTTGTTGGGGCAAAATCAGTAGAACAACTGATCAATTTGTTGTGGCGTGAATAGACTTTACAGAAAAGCCTCTTTTTAAAATACATCACTCGGTCCTACAAATGGCAACACACAATAGTGGACTAGGTGCAGTTGCTCAAGGTTTTAACAGTCAATTAAGCTACGGGTCAAATGGCTGTACAAATTGTGAAGTTTTTTTAAGGGATGCTTAAGATTTATTGTTATGTTTGTGATGAATACATTGTCATTATTGTTTAAAAAAAAATTGAAATTTGGTCACTAATCCAGTTTGGTGGTTTCAGGTTGGTGTTTCTCTGGACGAGACAGTGGAGAGACACGACCTTCAAGACCTGCTGGATGTGTTTGGGTCCCCAGACTCCTTGGTAATCACTGGTTGTTCTCTTCCTAACATGTTTTCAATTACGAGTTACATGAACAATTTTGGGATTATTGATTTTATGCCTCCGTCATCTATTGTTGCGTGAGGCATATACTGATTGTCCTGACCGTCTGTTATTCCGTCCATCTGTAGAGATTAACTTGACTTTACCGTTTCATCTAGCACCAACACCACTTACTACAACACCTGGATACTTACACAGTTGTTGCTTATGACCATTCCTAATACACCCATATCACCTGACCTCACTTTGACCTTGACCTACATATAATTTGGACTTAATATTCAAATAGGCTATTTCTTGGTTAACTAGATTTTAACGTTTCCTCTAGCACCAACACCGCTTACTACAACACTTGGATACTTACACATTGTTGCTTATGACCATTCCTAATCCATCCATATCACCCAACGTCACTTTGACCTTGACCTTATTTGGACTTTGAATAATTCAAATGGGCTATTTATTGGTTAACTGGATGTTATCGTTTTGTCTAGCACCAACACCGCTTACTACAACACTTATATACTTACACAGTTGATGCTTATGACCATTCCTAATCCACCCATATCACCCAATTTCACCTTGGCCTTGATCTAATTTGGAAAAATTCAAATGGGCTGTCCAGCACCAACCAGGCGCATTTGAGTTTGGGTCTAAATTTTGAATTCTCTCTGTATTACATTTTAAAACTGTATCTGTGTATTAGTTTTTACCAATAGCGTAATGTTAAGAATATTTGTCTTAACACAGTTCTGAGTGAAGAATTTGTATACCAAATTTTGAGATCATTGTCTTGGCTTTAAATAAAGGCATACATGTATTGTTGGGCAGATAGGCAGATGACTTTTGCACATTCCTGCTCCACACACAGTTGAAGTGAGTTGTACATGTACTAATGAAAAAAGATCCCACATTTTATTATATTTTCTGCCAATTTTCCCACATTTTCATTTTATTCACTTAAGCACAGTCATGTTTTTAAATTATTTTGTGTGTAACCGTGACTCCATCATACCTGCAGGCAAAGATAGCAGAGGACTTGGGGGAGGAGCCCCTGGAGAGCATTGAGAACACCTTGTTCCGCCGCACCAATGACTTCCTCACTCACGCAGTCTTCAACAGGTAGATATCATGGCAGCGATGTGAGACCATAATTTGAGTTTTTATTTACATTTTTGTGTAATACGCAAGATCATTTTGAATGTCTGGGTTTTGTTAAAAGCATAGGCTTACCTAAAATTAATAACAGGAGTGACATATTTCTGTGACACATGCCCAACTTTGATACTTTATACTTGTGAACAAATAGTTAGTACTATGGCATCAGTAGAGTTATAGTCATCATGTTTCGCTGCACCAACGACTTCCTCAGTCGGGCTGTCTTCAACAGATAGGTAGCGGTATTCACAAACTTGTTAGCAGAGATGAAAGCCAGTTATGATTTCAGCCAATTCATGCTCATATATTGCAGTGACACCTAACATTAAAGAAGAAACAATCTTTACCCTTGATTTATATGCTGCATATGTAATATTCAACATTATTTACTAAAAAAAATAAATGTTACAGATGCAAAATGAACCTACTTAGATGTGTCATCATGGCACCTGTGTTTTGAGAGTTACGCAGTTAATATGCTTAGGTCTATGTAGAAGGTCTTACTTGATACAGACAGTCCACAGTAAATGTTGTGGTGATATTGCAGGTACCACTCGGAGACGGACATTGTGCGCTACATGAAGCAATTGGAGAACAAGGATCTCTCGCTAGTACATTCCATGATCCCGCTTGGCTCTTGTACAATGAAACTCAACAGTACCACAGAAATGATGGTATTACACCTTTTTTTTCTCAAACATTAAAACTACTTTGGAATCTACCTTTCTCGTACTCTCTAGCACGTCTGTCCTAAGACAAGTGTCTTCCTGTTATACTTTTTGAAGCATTGGTGTTAAGAATAGACAGAGTTTCACTGTGATAAATTGATGTGTTTTTCAGCCTGTGACCTGGAAGGAATTCGCGAGCTTGCACCCATTTATCCCCAATAGTCAGGCTCTGGGTTACCTGCAAATGTTCAACGAACTTGAGAAGGACCTCTGTGAAATTACTGGATTCGACAAGATTTCCTTCCAGCCAAATAGGTGAGCAGAACCTAGGTTGGCAACCAGATGTTTCAAATTGATATTATTAAATTTGTTTGTGTTTTTGGTTGCTTGGGCCAGCCATCAACTGTCGATTTCTGCTCAATAACTGTAGATAAGTGACCTATTCTTATTAAGACACATGGTGTACAGATAATTTATAGTGAAACCTTGTTTGGGACTGCATATGTGCCACAGCCAGAAAATCATGAACACTGCATTCAGTTGACGAGCACTGAATTGTACCACAGTCTGTTGAGAACAAAAATTCCTTTGTTAAGTTTATGTACACGTGTTATTGTCATCTAAAAACAGATGCATGCAGAAATATGATTGGGAAAAGCCCAGTGAATTGTGTTACCTAACTTCCTTGATGTAGAAGTAAGTTAACAAAGAAAAGCATAATTTATCTTGCGAATGCTGTCAGAATATTGAATTTGTCGAGCATTTCTTGTAACAATGTTTCCAGTGGAGCCCAAGGTGAATATGCTGGTCTGCGAGCCATCATGGCCTATCTTCAAGCCATAGGCGAAACACACAGGAAGGTAAACACATACAGCATGTGGACTAATATAGCCACATCCATAGTCTTTAAACAAGAAAGTATAAGACATTTTTCTGTAGTTATATACTAAAAATGTAAAACATGTATACTGTTTATGTTCCTAAGCAAAAACATTTGGCATTTAGGCAAAAACAACCACCAATTTTATCGTGCATATTTTGACTGTCCAATTAGCACAATGGTTTGTGCACTCCATTCATACCTGTGTGACCAAAGTTTGATTCCTGCCATAGTGTATGAGTTTGGTTAGTGGTTAATTTAATGGACATGTGGGTTTCTTTTTGGAACTCTGAATTCGCCATAGCTTAAGAGCGTATCAGAATTAAAAACAACTAAAACAACACACTCTTCAATTAAAATTCCACATTGGTAATTGAAGCTACATGTGCACAATGCTAGTTTGTCAAAGAAGGACCTCATTGGCTATGAGATATGTATTTTGGCACGTCGTGGGAAAACCAGGCTTAATGCATGTGCGTAAAGTGTTGTCCCGTATTAGCCTGTGCAGTCTGCACAGGCTAATCCAGGATGGCACTTTCCGCCTACAGTGGATTTATGTTTAGAAGAGACTTCCTTGAAACAGAAAATACCATAAATGCGGAAAGTGCCATCCCGGATTAGCCTGTGCAGTCTGCACACTTTACACAGATGCGTTAAGGCTGTTTTTTCCATGACACTCCTCGTATGAATTTTATGTTGTATTTTATGTTAGGTGTGTCTGATTCCTACGTCTGCACATGGAACCAACCCGGCCAGTGCCCAGATGGCAGGCATGAAAATCCTGCCCATCAATGTGGACAAGAACGGGGCTATAGACATGAAACACCTCGAGGAAAATGTGAGCCATGTAGTGTTTCCCTTGGTGTGGTCTTGCATAATTAGCAAAGGTCATGTGTGTGAATCATCTTGATTACCGAAAACTGATAACTGCATCTTAGCAAAATACTGTATTTACATTGTATAAAAAAAAACGTGAAAAATACATAATAGAGAAAGTCAGGACTTCGATTGTGTTTAAAAAAAAATTTAAAGATGATTTTATCTAGGGAGGCTTAGACAATTTGAACCATAAGTCGTGGGTTTAGCACTCTGATGTATTATTGAGGTACTTTATTATTAGCTCTAGCAGTGCAGTTAACAGGACCTTGATTGTTTTCATTTTAAGTTCCTACTGTTGATACACTGTGCTGTGTTTGCAGGCAGAGAAGCACAAAGATACACTGGCATGTTTAATGGTTACCTATCCTTCTACCAATGGCGTCTTTGACAAGACCATCAGGTCAGTGCAGCTGCTTTCAAAATGTGTCAACTGCTTTTAAGCTTGTGAATTTCTACATTATTACATTATTATTATGCCCCCCTTCGAAGAAATGGGGGGTATATTGCTTTGCACCTGTCCGTCGGTCGGTCAGATGGTCTGCCTGTCCGTAGACCATTTCGTTTCCGCCCGATATCTAGAGAGCGCTTTGACCTATGATCATTTTAGTTGGTATGCTGGTTACTTGGGAGGAAAGGAAGACGCCTATTGATTTTGAGGTCAACAGGTCAAAGGTCAAGTTCTCTGTTGCTAAAAATAGAAAAATGGTTTCCGCTCAATAACTTAAGAATGCATCGAGATATTTTTATGAAACTCAGTACATAAATACCTTATATCAAGACCTCGCTTGGGATTGCATATGGGGTGGGTGGGGTCAAGGTCACCGTTACTAAAAATAGAAAAACGGTTTCCGCTCAATAACTTGAGAACTCATCGAGATATTTTAATGAAACTTCTTACATAGATACCTTATATTGGGACCTCGCTTGCGATTGCATATGGGGTGGGTGGGGTCAAGGTCAAGTTCACCGTTACTAAAAATAGAAAAACTGTCTCCGCTCAAAACTTGAGAACGCATCGAGATATTTTAATGAAACTTCATACATTTATGCCTTATATCCCAGCCTTGCTTGAGATTGCATATGGGATGGGTGTGGTCAAGGTCAAGGTGACAGTTACTAAAAATAGAAAATGGTTTCCGCTTAATAACTTGAGAACGCGTTAAGATATTTTAATGAAACTTCATACATAGATATCTTATATTGAGACCTCTCTTGGGATTGCATATGTG
Source organism: Congeria kusceri (assembly GCA_027627225.1). NCBI lineage: Eukaryota > Metazoa > Mollusca > Bivalvia > Myida > Dreissenidae > Congeria > Congeria kusceri. Next base: position 71,467,285 of record CM051032.1, on the reverse strand, counting down.
GTGGGTGGGGTCAAGGTCACCGTTATGCAAAATAGAAAAACGTTTTTTTCTAAATAACTTAACAAGCATTGAGATATTTTAATGAAACTTCGTACATAGATACCTTATATCGAGACCTCGCTTGGGATTGCATATGGGGTAGGTGGGGTCAAGGTCATCGTTGCTACAAATAGAAAAACGGTCTCGGCTCAATAAATTGAGAACGCATCGAGATATTTTAATGAAACTTCATACATAGATACCTTATATTGAGACCTCTCTTGGGATTTCATATGTGGTGGGTGGGGTCAAGGTCACCATTGCTAAAAATAGAAAAAACCTGTTTCCGCTCAATAACTTGAAAACGCATTGAGATATTCTAATGAAACTTCATACATAGACACCATATATCGAGACCTCGCTTGGGATTGCATATATAGATGTATGGTGGGTCAGGTCAAGGTCTCCATTACTAAAAATAGAAAAATGGTTTCCGCTCAATAACTTTAGAATGCATCAAGATATTTGAATGAAACTTCATACATAGATACCTTGTATCTAGACCACGCTTGGGATTGCATACGGGGCGGGTGAGATCAAGGTCAAGGTCAATGTTACTTAAAATACAACCTTTCTGCTCAATAATTATGCCCCTCTTCGAAGAAGTGGGGTATATTGCTTTGCACCTGTCCGTCGGTCGGTCAGTCGGTTTTGCCATAGACCATTTTGTTTCCGCACGATATCTAGAGAACACTGACCTATGATCATATAAGATGGTATGCTGGTTACTTGTGAGGAAAGGAAGGCGCCTATCAATTTTGAGGTCAACAGGTCAAAGGTCAAGGTCACAGGGGCTTGTAACATGAAAACTGTTTCCTCTGTAGACCATTTCGTTTCCGCATGATATGTAGAATATGCTTTCACCTACGACCATCTAAGTTGGTATGCTGGTTACTCGGGAGGAAAGGAAGATGCCTATCAGTTTTGAGGTCAACAGGTCAAAGGTCAAGGTCACAGGGGCTTGTAACATAAAAACATTTTTCTCCGTAGACTATTTTGTTTCCGCAGGATATCTAGAGATGTTTTGGCCTATTTGATCAAACAGAAAACAGATACCCTTATATAATAGACTGTAAAAATAAATCCATAATTATACTCTATCTTTCTTTTAGCTTTAGATTTACTTTCTAAAGCATCAACTTAAATTTCCTCCCCATGTGTTAATGTGCACATAGAATATTAAAAAAAAATCTTAGCAGTTGCACATATTCACGACTTGGCTGCAAGTCGGGGGCATACATGTTTTACAAACACCTCTTGTTATTAATATTATTTATTGAGCAGATGGCAATGATTTACCAGAACTCGGTTATATATTCAGATTTGTTGGAAGAATACTTTCTATTTAAACATTGTTTCGATAATTCAGTATGTTCCTATTGATGTACAGTAGAACCTGTCTAAACTGAATGGCGTGGGGACCAAGCCGATTGTTCGGCTTTCAGAGGTGTTCAGTTCGTTAAGGGTTTTTTATTAAATGTCATTTTCCTTTAAAAATGTGCGCTATATGTTATATGTTAATTCGAGTATATAATAAAACAACAACGTGTTAATGTTAGCACTTTTATTACTGTTCCTTATTTTTATTATTTGTATGTAAACATGTATATGTGTACATAAACCAACACTCAATCTATTAATCAAACAAGTTCATGTATTCAACGTACAACTTATTTACATCTGTTTAAAGAAATCACCATTTGTTGACTGCTTTGATTAGTTTAAACCTATTTATTTTAATTAGATTGTATCGCTAGCTTAGGCTTATAGAGATCAGCGATCGAAATATTGCCAGAAATTATTGTATTTATAAATTAATTACAGTGTTGTAAAACATTCAAAATATTCCACTGTACATAGATTTCAACATAAAACACAACAGACTAATCTGTTTTTCACAAGTTGACTATTGTCGTATGCACCGACTAGCTTATCGCTAATTGCACCACTGCCCAGTTATCACCATGGAGATTATGCCCTTTGTGTGTAATTGTCTCACAAATTATTGGGTTCACGCCTCTGCGGTAGCGTGAAGTGACACCTGACAAGATACTCCGGTTTATTCAGGGTTTTTAAGGTTGAATGAGATCAAATTTGTGATAGAATCGTTCGGTACTCAGTTTGGACAAGGTTCAATTTATTAAGGGTTTTTGATATATAAAACAAGAAAGAACAAAATTGGGACCGACGCAGCCGTTCGGTTTTGACAGGGATTCGGTTTTCACAGGGTTTGGTTTGGACAGGTTCACTGTATTGCTGGGAAATCTGTGATATATGAAGCACCAGTATGGAGGTTCATTGACATATTACTGTATTTTCTGTGAAATGATCATTTCAATGTAGGTTTATTGATGTATTGCAGGGAAATCTGTGATATGATACACCGGTATGGAGGTCAGGTGTACCTAGACGGAGCCAACATGAATGCCCAAGTGGGCATCTGTCGCCCGGGTGACTACGGGGCAGACGTGTCTCATCTGAATCTCCACAAAACGTTCTGTATACCTCACGGTGGTGGGGGGCCTGGCATGGGGCCCATCGGAGTGTGAGTCATGTGCTATGCTTTAGAATCAGTTCCTGTGTTTTTGATGTAATACCTGGTAAGTGCATATTTATGATGCTCATGACATTGCTTTTGTAGATGTTGATAATGACAATTCTGTTGATGTTGATGAATATGATGTCGATGATGATGTCGATGATGATGATGACTTTTCATACAATGTTGTGGGATATTGAAACACAACTTACTTTGATCTGAAAGATCAAAATAGACAAACTGCTGTAATGCTATTGCAGAAAGGCCCATTTGGCTCCGTACCTGCCAACTCACCCTGTGATCCCACCTTATGGAATGGACAACCCAAAATCAAAGGCTTTCGGCGTGGTGTCTGCAGCCCCGTATGGCTCCAGTGCAATCCTGCCCATCTCGTGGGCGTACATCAAGATGATGGGGCCAGCGGGGCTCCGTCAGGCCTCTGAGATGGCCATTCTTAATGCCAACTACATGAGCCGCAGGCTGGACGGCTACTACAAAACACTCTACAAAAACGAACTAGGTATGTACACATGTATTGGCAGTCTCAAAAAACATCTTGAAAGAAGTTCCAAAAATAATTATTTACAATTAAACGCTTTGATTGTTTTCAGGGTTCGTTGCCCACGAGTTCATCATTGACTGCAGGGAGTTCAAGAAGACAGCCAATGTTGAGGTTGTGGATATTGCTAAAAGACTTCAGGATTATGGTAGGTTCTCTTATTTCTTCTAATTAATTATCTGCAAAGTGGGAAGAACAAGAAAATTTACTTCTCGCGGTATGAATTTGTGATGTTGTGCATCCATTCTAAAGTATTGGTTGTGTGTTATTTTGGTACTAGTCATTTTATTAAAAGTGGACAATTCTGTTTAAAAAAATGATTGAAATATATGAAATGGTTTCATATGTCAACAACTTTGTATAACTCTCATAATTTACATGGCTTAGTGACTGCATTTTACTCAAGACATTAGATTTTGTTGATAGTCAATTTTCTTACATCCTCCAAAGCATTGTTTAATGACTGGTCCTGCCATGTTGTTTAATGACTGGTCCTGCCATGTTTAATGACTGGTCCTGCCATGTTGCTTAATGACTGGTCCTGCCATGTTGTTTAATGACTGGTCCTGCCATGTTGTTTAATGACTGGTCCTGCCATGTTGTTTAATGACTGGTCCTGCCATGTTGTTCGTCAGGTTTCCATGCGCCTACGACCTCCTGGCCAGTGGTGGGCACACTGATGGTGGAGCCAACAGAGTCCGAGCACAAGGATGAGCTTGACCGCTTCTGTGATGCACTCATAGGTAACTAATATTGTGATGCACTCTTAGACAACCAATTACTATGTCATTCTCTCATAGGTAACCAAGTCTGTCATATACTTATAAGCCACCAATTATATCATGCACTCAGGTAACCAATTTTGTGATGCACCCATAGAAAACAATTATGTGATCATTCATAAAAACCAATTATGTGATGTACTTGTGGGTAACCAATTCTGTTTTGCACTCGTAGGTTACTAGTTTTGTGATGCACCCATACGTTACCATTTCTATTGTGCACTCATGGGTAACCAATTTTGTGATGTTCTCCTAGGTAACCAATTATGTCATGCACTAATGTGTAACCAATTCTTTGATGCACTCATGTGTTACCAATTCAGTGTTACATTAAAATAATAGGTAACCAATTCTTTGGTGCACTCACAGATAACCAATTCAGTGTTACATTTATATCATAGGTAACCAATTTTTTGATGCACTCATAGGTAACCAATTTTGTGATGCACTTATTAGGAGCAATTATGTGAAAATACATTAGAAATCAGTTATGTGATGCACTTATTGGTAACCAAGTATGTGGTGCATTCATAGGTGACCAATTATGTGGTGCACTCATAGGTTACTAAGTCTGTGATGCACTCATAGGTAACCAATTATGTGGTGCACTCATAGGTAACCAATTATGTGATGCACTCATAGGTAACCAATTATGTGGTGCACGCATAGGTAACCATTTATGTGATGCACTCATAGGTAACCATTTATGTGGTGCACTCATAGTTAACCAATTATGTGGTGCACTCATAGGTAACCATTTATGTGATGCACTCATAGGTAACCATTTATGTGATGCACTCATAGGTAACCAATTATGTGATGCACTGATAGGTAACCATTTATGTGGTGCACTCATAGGTAACCAATTATGTGATGCACTCATAGGTAACCATTTATGTGGTGCACTCATAGGTAACCAATTATGTGATGCACTGATAGGTAACCATTTATGTGGTGCACTCATAGGTAACCAGTTATGTGATGCACTCATAGGTAACCATTTATGTGATGCACTCATAGGTAACCAATTATGTGATGCACTCATAGGTAACCATTTATGTGATGCACTCATAGGTAACCATTTATGTGGTGCACTCATAGGTAACCAATTATGTGATGCACTCATAGGTAACCATTTATGTGGTGCAATCATAGGTAACCAATTATGTGATGCACTCATAGGCAACCATTTATGTGATGCACTCATAGGTAACCAATTATGTGGTGCACTCATAGGTAACCATTTATGTGGTGCACTCATAGGTAACCATTTATGTGATGCACTCATAGGTAACCAATTATGTGGTGCACTCATAGGTTACTAATATGAATGCAACGGGTAGCAAATTTTGGTCGGGTTGGGTATCTTTCTTTGGGTCGGGTATTTGCGGGTCCGGTCGGGTATTGATAAAAGTAAACGTACATATCAAACAAACATTGCTTCTACCCTGAAGATTTGACGGTACATGAAATATTCTCATTTGTGGCATATTCACATACAGTTTTCGTGTCAGATTTGGTTCTGCAGTTCTAGTGATGTTTAGCTATTTAATATCTGCTTCTTTTTCTCATTGCAATTATATTGCTTGACAAAGTGCATAGATGAGTATCCATCAGTTTACTGATATTCTTGTTATTATTTTCATTGTAATACTGCTGCTGAGAAACATCTACAAAACTAGATCCGAATTTATCTAATCTGTCGCAGGATTAAAGCTACAAATATGTTGTGATCGGACATTAGTTCTGTAACACTGATAGAAAGGAAATATGAAGTATGAATTGTACCTGTTTCCTTAATAGTTATTTTTCGCTGGACTTTTGTCATCAACATCGTTGTTTTTTTAAGGTGAATTCTGTGTCTATATAGGTCCAATTCCTCCAGCTCTAGAGTATATATGTTGTTTGTTAACGAGATTTCTGTGTCGAAATAGGTCCAATTCCGCCAGCTCTAGAGTATATATGTTGTTTGTTAACGAGATTTCTGTGTCGAAATAGGTCCAATTCAGCTCTAGAGTATATATGTTGTTTGTTAACGAGATTTCTGTGGCGAAATAGGTCCAATTCCTCCAGCTGTAGAGTATATATGTTGTTTGTTAACGAGATTTCTATGTCGAGATAGGTCCAATTCCTCCAGCTCTAGAGTATATATGTTGTTTGTTAACGAGATTTCTGTGTCGAAATAGGTCCAATTCCTCCAGCTCTAGAGTATATATGTTGTTTGTTAACGAGATTTCTGTGCCGTATAGGTCCAATTCCTCCAGGTCTAGAGTATATATGTTGTTTGTTAACGAGATTTCTGTGTCGAAATAGGTCCAATTCCTCCAGCTGTAGAGTATATATGTTGTTTCATATATATTTCACCCCCAAATCTCAATTTTTCCTATTAATGACTTCAGTTGAATGACAAGGAAACCAGCAAAATTATCAGTTAAAATTAAAGCGAAAAGATATACAGATTGCTTATATTACAGGATATTTAAGTTCTAAGAAATAAACATTTATAAAATCTTTGTTTAAAAAAAAGTGTTCTCGTTTTGATAAAATACAGATTTCTTCAGTAATTTTTTTGCATACGTGATTTTGCAGAGGGTTTACTGTAATAATTCAACGGGAAATAATCCACGGGCTTCTTGTGTACGCATATATGTACATGTATGCGTTATAAAGGTATTAATTCATCATTCGAGGTGTATATTTGATGGGGAAAAGATATGGCCCAGGAAAAAAATAATGAATACTTAATAACCACCCTCCCACCCGTCAGCAGTTTCGTTCGCTGTTGAATTTGATCACTTCTTTTCATTTTTGACATTTGCTTAGGTTTTGTCATTTAAATAACGATGCTCTGAGTTAAAAATATTCAGTTTTGTTAGAAGCCAATGCACTGTTCCACATCCTTTTTCCTCAACTGTACGGTTTGAAACTCCTTGGTTTAAGACGTCTTTCCATTCAGCTGTTCAGTGGTGTTCGTTGAGCGATGCACTCCAATATCGAAGAGTGCCAGAAGAATATTTGCTTTTAATAGTAACAAAAACTGTCAAATAGAAACACCTATGCTTATTAGGTAATGGGTTTATTAATTTGTTGAATATGATTTTAGATTAAGAAAGATGATGACGATTACAGGCTGTCAAGTGGGCCCTACTTTTCCCTACTTTTTTAACCTTAGCCCTATTTTTCCCTACTTTTTCTCAAAACAGCCCTAAAATCCCTACTTTTTTAGGATGTCATGTTGTACAAAAAGATAGGAACATTGTAAAGTCTTTTATTTTGATAGTTAACATCAAGCTGTTACTAACTACATGTTATTTGAGTACATTTAAGATTGTTTCTGTGATGGAGATGACCTACAGACTGCTTCAGAGAAGTTGTTCTTGTGTGACTGAGGTGAACTGATGACTCTTCAGCAGAGCCACTGAACAGTAAGATGATAACTAATTAACAATTATATTTAACAATATATTACTATCTTCATTATTATCATTATTCATTTTGTAGGAAAGCCTTTGTACACTCACTCTTAACAGGCCAAATGCCCAATGATGCCATGGCTGAGGGATGACACTGCCGTGAATTTTAAACCTCATGGTCAGTGTGCAAGGCGTGAGCTATGACCTCTTGATTCAATAACCTTCAGTTAAAGAAGGCTTGTTTCTATGGGGAGCTTATGCATTATTATTTTTAGAATTGGTATTGAGTTTTCATTGTCTGTAGAAATTTAATTTGTTTTTCATCCATAATTTAATTATCAGCAAATTAGATATGCCTTTTGACTGCATGCTTTTCAAATTAACAAAATGAATATGTATCTTCAATTCTTGCTATCAGCAGGAGCAAGTTGAAATTTGAAATATTATATGAAATATTTTGCTTAAGACAGGAACAGTAAAAATCATTATACAAACAAACATATATTAACTAATCCTTCATTGGTGGAGGTGCCCTCATTGACTCATTTTTAGCTCTAAAAGTTCAATAATGTTTTTTGTAAAAAGCATTCTAAATTTTAGCATACCTTGCTTTGATTTTAGATTGGTTAGTGCTTAAAATGAGTCAAATGCATGCTTTTCCCTGCTCGGTTGCTTGACTAAGATTTTTTACAGGTGCTGAATACTTGTGAAAACTAACTGTTTAACACAACTCGGAATATATTGTCCATCTAATGTCAAAATGCCACACGGGAGGACAAAGTTTAATCCAGCATGGTTAAATCAAAAAGATGAAAATGGACATCAACTAAGAATGTGGTGTAAGCAGGACCCCAACTCTGAATATGCAGGTTATTGCTTCATATGTAACAAGTCTATTCAATGTGGAAACAGTGGTTCAGCTCAAATACTCAAGCATGCTGAAGGTAAGACTCATACAACAACAGCTAAAACAAGATTTGACGAAAAGCAGAAACATTTCTTCACGCAAGAGGCCAGCAAGCCAAGCACATCAACTCAAGGAGGAGGAGATGTCAACAAGACTGTGGTATTAGAAAGCAGGACACATAGGGACCAAGTGACAAGTGCAGAAATTATGTGGGTGATGAAAGTCGCCTTCTCAGGATATTCTTTCAGGTCATGTGATGAGGTGACGGAAATGTTCAAGGAAATGTTTCCAGGTGCAATTAGCCGGGACTTCAGTCTGAGTAGAACAAAAGTGTCATATAATTCTGTCTGATGGTCTGGGACCCTACTTCAGGGAAGACTTTTCAAAAAACATAACAGAAAACAAAGTGTATTATACCATCCAATTTGATGAAACAAGAAATGCACAGGGAAGAAAACAGTGCGATATCCTTGTGAGATTTTGGAATACAAAACTTGGTGCAGTTTCCACCCAGTATGTAAAGTCTGTTATGTTTGGCCATGCCAAAGGAAAAGATCTGGCCTCTGCTCTGATAAATACAATCTTTGAAAAGAATTATGAATTGCCACTTGCTCAGTTACTATCAATAGGTAGTGATGGTCCAAATGTTAACAAAACTGTCTGGCGCCTGATCAATGAACAGATGAAAGACTACAGTTTGCATGGCCTGGTTGATTTCATAGCCTGTCCTCTCCACACTGTTCACAATGCGTTTAGGAAAAGGCTCATGGTGTACGGAGAAGAAGCTGAAGAACTCAGCATTGACATCTTCCAGTGGTTTAAGACCCATCCTTGCCAAAAAGAAGACTTTGCGAAGACAGCTGAAGAGTTGGAAAGTGAAGGTAACACATTCATGAGGCATGTACAGTGTAGATGGCTTACTCTGTTGCCTTGTCTACAACGACTGAAAGAAAATTGGTCTACCACTTGCCAATATTTCTTGAAAGATTTGCCTCAGGAAAGCCAGAAAAATCACACTTCAAATCACCTGAAAGGAAATGACAGATACAAGAGGATTTGTGAAAGACTGAAATCAGCTGAAATCCTGGTGCAGATTGACTTCTTGCTGAGTCTAGCTCCTATGTTCCAAGAATATCTGACAATCTTCCAAAAACAAGAACCTCTCATCCACTTGTTGTTTCCAGAGGCTTCAGATCTTTTGAAGAAGATCATGAAGAGATTTCTGAAGTTTGATTCTGTCTCAGGCAAGAGTACCTCCAACTTGCTTAAGATTGATGTGGAAAAGCAAGAAAACATCATGCCATTGAATGAAGTACACATTGGTGCAAAGGCATCAGAACATCTATCCAAATTAGGATCTTCAAAAGAAAAGCTGGTAAGAATGCAGATCCTTCAATTCTACCAAGAAGTCAGCAAGTATTTAGCAAAGAAACTACCATTAGATGAACCAGTTGTAAAGAATGCCCAGTGCCTTCATCCAGAGGTCAAGGACCAGGATATAGCTACCAAGATGATTGTCAGGCTTGCTTCTGAACTTCCAAACATCACCAAAGATGAAGAGACAAGAGTAGCAGATGAGTGGAAAGTATATAAGGAAGAAAAAGTGGAGAATTCTGATATCTATGACAAAGACAAACAGATGAAAAGAGTAGACCATTATTGGAATCAGATTCTATCCAGAAAGTCATCAACAGGCAGCCTGAAATTTCCAGTACTGAAGAAAGTGGTAACATCTTGCCTCAGCCTCTTCCATGGTAATGCTGATGTTGTAAGAAGTCTCTCCATCAACAAGAAGATCTTAACACCAGAAAGAACACTCATGTCTGACGATGCTCTGAATGGCTTGAGAATTACACGAGATGCTGTATCTCTTCATGGAGAGAAAGTGTCTGATGTGCCAATCACTAGGCAAATGATACACTTTGTAAGAAATGCACACAGTAAGTATCAGGAGAGGCTTGCTGAAGAAAGGTCAGATGCAGAACGATTGAAATTAAAAGAGAAAGCAGAAGAAAAAGAGAGGGAGGAGATCTTAAAGAAGAATGAAACGAGAAAGAGGAAAATTGCTGAAAAAGAGAGAGATATCAAGAAAAGTGAAAAGCAGGTAGAAGAGGGTCTTCTTAAGGCCACAATGATGTTTGAAGATGCCAATAAGCGGCTTACAAAAGGACTTGAGAGCAAAAACTTCTCTGAAATCTCTCTAGCGAAGGAAATGTTGGAAGTGGCAAATAAGAATTTAAATGAAGGAAGATCAGCTCTTTCAAAGATTAAGGAACAGAGAGAAGACATAGACTCTAAGAAAAAAAAGATCAATGACAATCAATAGGTGTATTTAAGCAGTTATTGAATGTACATGTTGTAAATTGGTTTAGTAGCTGAAACTTTAATAACCACTGTAGTGTGTGTTAGATTTTGCTTACTCATTCATATGTATGCATCTGCTCTTGGTGGTGAATGGTGTACCTTTGTATATAACTAGTTCTGTTTCTCACCTTGCATTCCACATATGCTTTTTGTCACCATTTGGTATACACTAACAGTGATAAAGTACAAAGGCTTTACCTAGATTACTTTAGATTGCTATAGAATTCGCTATGACTATGTAACCTTATATGTATGCATTGTATTTACTAATGCTTGCTGTGTGTAATGATATGCTGTGCTTACCAGGAAAGACTTTTTTCAAATGTTACTATAAAAAAGGAATGGTTTTTAGTGTGCATGAATAAAGATTGAAAAAACCATTCCAGGTAACACCCAAGCACAAGAACAACAGCCTGAAGCACTGTGGTCTCCTATTTGCAGTACAGTGAGCTGTTTTTATATCATTTTCGTTGGAGCAAAGGTAAGAAAATATCCCTACTATCCCTACTTTTTAGCTGCAAAATCCCTACTTTTGCCCTACTTTTTTTAAAAATTGAGCCCTACTTTTGCCCTACTTTTTCACAGAAGGCCACTTGTCAGCCTGTGATTAAAAAGGTTCAATTACAATATTATTTTAATACTCGACCCAACCGAAATTTTCCAATGAGGTACCGAATTCGAGTTAATTTTAATGGAACCGAGAATGTGGGTATTTTCGGGTACTTGTTGCATCCCTAGTTACAAAGTCTGTGATGCACTCATAGGCAACCAATTATGTGGTGCACTCATAGGTAACCAATTATGTGATGCACTCATAGGTAACCAATTATGTGGTGCACTCATAGGTAACCAATTGTGTGGTGCACTCATAGGTAACCAATTATGTGGTGCACTCCTAGGTAACCAATTATGTGGTGCACTCACAGGTTACTTAGTCAGTAATACACTTGCTTCCATAGGTAATCAATTCAGTCATGCACTAATCAGTTCTTTGATGCATTCATAGGTAACAAATGTTGTAATGAACTCATAGGAAACAATTATGTGATACTTAATAAGAAACCAACGTGATGCACTCGTATGGAACCAATTCTTTGATGCAATAATAGGTTACCAATTCTGTGATCTATAATAGGTAACCAATTTTGAGATGCAATAATAGGTCACCAATTTTGTGAAGCAGTAATAGGTTACCAATTTTGTGATGCAATAATAGGTTACCAATTTTGTGATGCAATAATAGGTTACCAATTTTGTGATGCAATAATAGGTTACCAATTTTGTGATGCAATAATAGGTAATCAGTCTGTGATGCACTCATAGGTAACTGATTCTATGAGGAGTTCGATGGTAACCAATTCTGTGGTGTGTATGTAGGTTACCAATTCTGTGATGTGATATTTACCAGCAAGATTATTGCATATTGTGTTATCATTTACACTGGTTTATGTACATTTGCTTGTTGCAGCAATCAGATACGAAATCAAACAAATAGAAGAGGGGAAAATGGATAAAAAAATCAATCCTTTGAAGGTAAACTATTTTTTCGACATGTGCATAAAACCTTTTGTGTTAGTAAATATTTGTCAGTGTTCTTATTTTAATATTACCATAATTACCCTAAGTATTGGGACACCCTAAATATTGGGACACCCCTAATTGTTGGAAACCTTATGATGTTACTGTATAAACAGTCCATACCCTGCTACTAAACTGGTTGCATAGTGACTTATGACACAGTATATTGCGGTTGCTTATCTATACACCACGATCAGGGGTATGTTTACATGTAGTAAGTTGACATGGGGTGCAAACTGTGTACTCTACTGGAGCATGGTCTTCACAGTAAAAGCTTCTGAATTAATTACCATTAAGTTCCCAGCAAGAAATAATTTATCTTATAAACAGCAGTCTGCTAAAACAAATTCTTTTTAATTTTTTTATAATTTAATAGTTACATATTAATATATTTCAGTAAACGAATATCATCACAAAGAAATAAAAATAATTAATTGGTTCAAGACATAGATATATATACAGAGAATAGATTGTATCATATATTGTCCTAAATGTTGGGACACAATTTCGAGAATTATTTTTTATGTCCCTTAATATTGGGACTATGCAATTTTTAATTATTTTTAAGTGTCCCAATACTTAGGGTAATTACGGTATATTTCTTAAAAGTTAAAAGTGGTATCATGTGTTTACTTTGAAAGACCTTAGAATATTACATTCATAGTTGTTTATAAAAGAAATAATTTACTGTTTAATGTACGTGATTAAAATGTATATTAAACTAAGCTTAGCTCATCAGAAAATAAATAAATTTCAATTTATTGATATATATTTTTAAATTCGAAGTAGTTAAATAACACATGTAGTTCTCCATGTAATATGGAAAATTACTCACTTTGATGTACACTCGATGTTTTGTCATTGAAGCTCCCTCGTTGCTTTGCAGCAACATGTCACAGGATAATAACACGCATAGTCGTGTAACTACCGCAACAACGGTGAACAGTACAATACATTGCTACATATATTTACGATCCAGAACCTTTTCCTAATGCTAAGTCTCTTGCGATTTCAATACTGCTTTTCCCTTTCTTTAATACGGTTTTATTAGTACTGTTAGATTCCTTCGTTTTAAAGTATTAGAATTGTACCGAAGTAATATTTTGTAATTAAAAGTAATGAATAGAGAATATGTTGAATAAAGATAAGTTTATGTAGCGAGGTTTAGAAAACGTGAACCATGGGACTTGGCGAGTGGTTCACGTTTTGGTGCTGAGCAAATACAGCAAACATTATCTCATGGGGTGTTATTTTGTCAGTGCCAGCATAATGATGGGATGAAGAGAGATAGTAGCAGCCCGCTGTCATGCATGCATACAATTACACAATTTATTAGCCAACCATTGACTCTTACATACATGTATATTAAAGCTGCCTTTTGTTTCTTTATTGGCTTTTGTCACACATCTCACAACATGCACTATCAATTAAACACGAATGGCTTTTGCTACCCAATCTTCTTACTTGATTGTCACTATTATTTAAACCTATTGATTGTAAATACATGTACTATGTTCCTATCAATTGCGTAAACAGCATTGTCCTTTCTGTGTAAGTGTCTTCTGGGATTCTATTTAAAATGAGTTGTGAAATGCAAGTTTGGCAGAGTAAATATTCAGTACCCTAGTACTTACATGTAGCAATTGGTGTAAAGGTTCAATAGTACATAAACATGTATTATAGCATGATTATTTGTTTCCATTTGTGTAAACATGTATTAGTAAATTAATCACAATGTTTTTGTCTGCTATTGCATGTACCCTTTTTCAGTTTTTACACCAAACGTCTCTACTTGTTCAATGCACACTATGCCTGTTGGGTGTTGCAGATGTCGCCTCACTGTCAGCAGGATGTCATTGAAGGGACATGGGACCGTCCGTACGACAAAGTCACAGCTGTGTACCCTGCTGTAGGTCTTTAGTCTGCCTTTTGAAATTCCCAAGAATTTCATAGTTTGATTTCTGAACTAAAACACATTATAAAATGTGACTCAGTTTTATTTGCTATAAAGTCCTAGATATTATTGTATTGTATGTTCACAATTATGTTACTTGCACAAACTATATTTTCTATAATGAATTACTGGATTTAATTCCCTGTGTCAACTGCAAAATGTTTTAACACAGTCTGCTTTGAGAAAACAAAAAAAAATACATGTTTAAAAAAGCATAACAATATTAAATTGTGTTTAACAGAATGTATTTGTAATCTTTATCTATGTTGTTTTTTTTGTGTGCAAATGTAGGCTTTTGTAACCCCATCAACAAAGTTTTGGCCCACTGTTGGCCGCATTGATGATATTTACGGAGATCAGAACCTGGTTTGCACGTGTCCCCCGATGTCCACGTACGAGTCTCCGTTCGTAGAAGAACCAGAGGAGGTCGCAGAGAGGCCAAAGTCAATGTAGAGAGGTCATGGAGAGGTCAAAGTTTGTGTCGTGACGTCACAGAGAGGTCAAGGTCAAAATAGAGAGATTGAATGTCGGAAACTGCACAAACTATCACTTTAGCTTAAAGTGCTGATATATAACTTTATGTTAATATTTTATAAATAAGTATTAAAATATGAATGTCCATGTATGCACAGACAATACATCTATCTATGTACTAGTATGTAAATAGGTTCACATATTGCCTTACTTCATATACAGATTTGCTCAACATGAAATATCGGAAGACAGTTTGCTGATGTATGAGACTGTTATGGAACTGCTGTGTCGTATTAATCATTGCAAGACACATCATTTCACGTGGGCATGTGAGATAATCATGTCATTGTCCAGCTACCTCAGTATTTTATGCTTTTGTCAACACTGATTGTAGACATGTGATGCCTCTTGTCTATTCTACAAAAATTAATACTATTTATACAAACAAAACAATCAGCTCTACACTTCAGGCCAGTAAAAAAAAAAATTGCACCATCTGAAACTGAGTGTATTAAAATAAGGAGGTTGCTGTGCAGCTCTGTGTGTGTACCTGTATGTTATGGTATTTTGTTACAGTTGACTCCCGCTGGCTCCAACTCGCTGGTCTCTAATTTTTCGTTGGCTAGAAGTTTCTTTGAGGAACCGATATTTTATTGTTTTCTATTCATATAAATTTCTGTTATTTGACTCAAATTTGTGAGGGTCGAATCTTCGGATGGCTCGAAGTGTTTGTCACAGTCCCAGGTACAGTTTTCATACATTTAATTGTTTGTTTGGCTGGAACTCGTTTCGGTCAAACACCCTTTGGTCGCACAGAATCGTTTATAGATTAGATGCGATTGATAAGTGTTATATGTTGATTTCACAGCTTTCATAAACTAAAATGAATAACATTAATAAAATATAAAAATAAATTTTTGCAAAAAAATTAATTTTTTGAAGTCTGTAAATAAGCATTATAGATATCTGAAAACTCTTCAATTGGAGATTTGAAAATAAGGCAGACGCATTTCTGTCCATACGTGTATAAGTACACATTATCGAACAACGTTTGGCTCGAAGTTTCAATTGCTCGAAGTATTGTTGGCAGTCCCTGCAACTTCGAGCCAGTGGGAGTTGACTGTACTTGTGTTTTTGGTTAATGATAAATGTGCCATGTGAATCCCATATTATACAAATTATTGTTTTGATTTATTTAGATGTATGTCATTTGTGTGAATTAATTATGGCTTTAATTTGTAAACTTGAGTAATTTCATTCTTTAAAGTTTAAGTTTTGATTATGTATATTTGATATTATTATGTCATTAAATTGTTTTAATTTGTTTTACGCTGGTTGTACTAAGAGTTAAGATATTTCAAATATCCAGCTTATGGAGTTGTTTGATAACATGTTAGTAGTAGTGTTAATATTAGTTTATATACAAAGTTAACAGCATAAGCTCATGCAAATATGAAATGTAAAAGGGAGTTGTAAAAAAATATTGATGTTAAGCTCCACTGGAGCAATGAGGGGTCTTGTTTAATTAGCCAGTGGAGCAATACAGGCACTCTTGTACCTCTTGTTTAGATGATTCTCATTGCCGACTTGTGCTGTTCCCTAAAATGTTTTAAATTTTTGGCTTGTGTACTGATGATTTAATGTAATTGAATTTTTTTTTTACCAGAGTGTATAATGTGCCACTTTGAACTATATAGTGTGTTTGTTATAGTTACCGGTTATTCATCAGTCTTCCTAGTTGTTAACTTTTGTGTTGTGAAATGTCATCCATATAACTGCTTATTCAGATTTTGAAAACCTTTTAGATAAGATGCACAGGTATGCTCCCTGAAGGTTCCTGTAGCATATACAGTATAACCTGTCTAAACTGTACGGTGTCGGGATAGGGCCCGACAGTTGTTTTTCAGAGGTGTTCGGTTTACCCAGGTTTGTAATTAAATGTCATTTTCCTTTTAAAATGTACGTTCTATTTTAGATGTTAATTTGAATATATAATAAGACAACAACATGTTAATCTGTACACTAATCCGTTTTTCATTATTTAACTATTGTCGTATGCACCAACTAGCGGATCGCTAATTGAACCAATATCCTATTATCACCATGGCGATTTTGCCCTTTGTGTGTAATTGTGTCACCAATTATCTAGTTCATGCTTCCGCAGTATCGCAAAGTGACACCTGACAGGATACACCTTTCGGTTTATTCAGGTTTTATAAGATTGACTGAGATCAAATTAGTAATAAAATCGTTTAGTATTCAGTTTTGACAGGGTTCGGTTTATTAAGGTTTTTTTATGTATAAAATAAGACGGTATAAAATCGGGACCGACACAGCCGTTTGGTTTTGACAGGGATTCGATTTTCACGGTTTGTTTTGGACAGGTTTCACTGTTTATTCAAATCCTGTTTATGTGCTGGCTAATACATTGGAAACAGAAAATGTCCAAGTCTACTGGTCCAATTTAGCAGAAATATCCGAAAGGTGATGTAAGACTAAATTATGTGATTAGTTCAGTCCTAATGAAAACATTAAAACCTGAGCCTGTATTCACCAACCTATTCTTAGACTTAAGAATAAAGAACAGACTTATTAGACTCAGGAAAAAATACCTGTGCATTTGAAGATATGCTGGGTACCAATGTCGCTTTGGTTGTTAACAAATCATTCTGAATAATATAAGAAGAGTTGGTGAATACTGAATACAAAGTAAAATTCAAATTATCAGCGTTCTTAGTACAGAATAGTTTCAGGAGTAGTCTTTATTCTCAAGTCTAAGAATGGGTTGGTAAATATGGGCATATGGCATGAGCTTGTTTTTCTTGCACTGCATGAACTTATTTTATATCTGCATCTTAGAAATGATTTGTCGGTGATATTGACCGTTTTCATTCATTTTGTCTTAATGAACTAGAATCATGTTTCGGTCATTGTTTAATTAAATCCACCTTGTTAACACGAACATGTGTTTTATTTTTTATTTTTGTTGAATATCAGTTGCTGTTTTTTTTCTTTGTAAAACATGTTTGCTGAAGTTAAGCCGTCCACATCTACCTTGTTAAATTGTATGGGAAAGGATGTACTAGTATTAGATTTCACTTATTGGACAGAAGAATAATTTATTAAACTTCCAAAGATGAACAAAGTTTGTTGTCTTTATTCATGGTATTTATTGATTTAAAAAGTTAACTGTGTACTTGAAAATTGTTAAGTTGTCTTACAGATATCGCAGTTGCAAAAAAGGATTATAAATGTAATTATATATATAAATTAGGCATGTCATGGGAAAACTGGTCTTAATGCATGTGTGGAAAGTGTCGCCCCATATCGGCCTGTGCAGTCTGCACAGGCTAATCCGGGATGGCAGTTTCCGCCTACAGTGGATTTATGTTTAGAAGAGACTTCCTTGAAACAGAAAATACCATACAAGCAGAAAGTGTTTACCCGGACTGCACAGGCTGATCCGGGATGACACTTTACGCACATGCATTAGGCCCGGTTTTCCCACGACACACCTCATATATATTTATTACTGACAAATTGCCTTAAGCTACCTTACAGTGACCTTTGTGGAATTGTGTGAAAGGTTAATAGAGTAAATTTCAAAACTCTGTTTTATAAAAATAGCAGTTTAACTTTTAATAAGAGAAATCAGTCGATCTGAAACTTGGTATATATTTAAAGTTTATTTTTATTTTGCATGTGGTTCATTAGACATTGTTTGGAAGCATATATGCGGCTAGTGAGGCCAAGGTCATTGTAATTAATGATGTTGTGAAGTATTTCCATTTCATTTCTTCTTGTCCTTCACTGTCAACACTGTCCCTCCAACAACAGCTATAAAGGAATGCTGTCTGCTCCAATTCGTCTAGTATGCTGTATAATTTCATCTTAAGTGGAGTTGGCTAGGTAGGGTCAGGTTGCCCGAAATACATTAAAAAAAAAGTTTGGCCTAAAGAGGGTGAATAGACCTTTCCAGTTTCTGCCACTAACAGTTTAAACTCCTCCCCAGCTATTTGTTAAAGGATTGATTTCCATTCATCAATAACCACACACACATCACAAGCTTTGCCACATGCTCTTTCATGTAAAATAGGTTAACCATTAACCATGTGATATTCGAGTACAATAAGTGCATAAAATACAAGTTTGATTTACGTATGATTGACATTTGTGGAATTGTCAATTGTCTGAGTCTCTGAATATAATAGTTATTCTTTGTTGGGTAGCCTTCATTGGTGATTTATTGCTGTATTACCAATCTTGTTTTGTGGTAATGGTGAAAAAACCTGCTCTGTTTGTGTATGACCACACAAACTGATGACGGGTACTGTGTGACTAGAAAAACTAGAGTTTAAATACTGGTACAATTTTTACCAATACATGTATCTACCGTTTGTTGCATAATTTGTCTCCGGACATGTCTTCTCAGAAAAATTAACCGGACACTGATCATTCTGCATGCATACAAACTACACACTAATTGGGATTACTGTATTACTTTTCATGTTGGTATCATTTGATTCTGTATATTTGTTAAAAATAGTCTTTTAATTTAAATCCATAAACGTGTTGAACTTTGTCACAAGTCAACAACTGGTAATGTTCCCACTATCGCGATTCGCGTCACGATTGAAATCGTGGTCTTAATCGTGGACCAATCGTGGTCTTAATCAGGGACCAATCATGGTTATCTGATCAGATCTTGAGGTCAGCCGTGGCAATCATGTTAATCGTAGAAAAATTTTGAACTGTTGAAAAATTCTCAATGATTAACACACTCAACTGCAATCAAATGTCCATCGGGATTATCGTATCAGATCTTATTGCATCGTAACAAAGCGTGACAAATCGTACATACAAATCATGATGATCGTGTCAGATGGAGACCCAATCGTGGACTTGATCGAAACAATCCCAACGGATTATATATAATCGTATCTAAACTGGAGATCAGACTGTGACAGATCGTGACACCTGTAATTGACAAATCGTGACCAGATCGCAACCACGCAAAACATCGTATCACAACATATGGACTTGCATCACATCGCATCAAAGCCTGAAATCTCAGAGAAATACCACGATCAGCTACAAGTTGCAAATCGTGGCGTTCGTAACGGATCGCACGATAGTGGGAACCTAGCATAACTGAGGATGAATCAGCCGTTGAAAGTGCCATCAACAGTGGTGAAAAGAAGGCTGACGAAATATATAAAATAATAATTTAACATTCAAACAGATTTCACAAGTGTCAGATCACACTGTTCGAGCTATACACTATAGTAAAACATCAAAGTTGCATGTAAATGATAACAAAATTTGTTTCTACATGTGTTTAATATATGAAAGAGAAAATGCATGATAGAGTAATAGTAAATATCAAATTGGTACATATAAAAGTACCAGTAATGTTTCCATAACAAAAAAATACATAGTATAAAAAAAGACAATACAAAATGTGAACAAACATACAATATATAAATATTTGCAGGTCTTTAATATTTTTATATTTTTGTACCTATTTCACATAATCAGGAAAATAAGATAAATATCATGTACTGTAAAGAATTTTTTAGCGTGTGCTTTTTTTCTTTTCGTTTTCTTTATACAAAAATAATAGTTTCTAGAAAAATATGGAATGATCACGAGTATTTATTTATATCAACCATATAAAACAACAAACATGTAGTCACAATGGTATATACACATAAAATTAATAAAGTACAAAAAAGTTACATTTTTTTCAGGCAATTCGAGTTTATTGAAGAGCCACAACTTGTAATTTCAGAATTTTGTTTTTCCTATTAAAACTACCTTTTAACAACGGTAAAGAATCATCGGGCAATGCTACATATAACATATTTAAGGCCCATGCTTTGTAGTATCAGACAAGAACATTTTTAAAGGTTTTTCCTATTAAAGAACATGTAACACAAATTGAGCCCCAGGACGCGGCCATTTTTTGCATATGAGCATCATTTTAACAAACATGGAAAAGGACCATAAGGCAATGCTACATACCAAATATCAAAGGCCCAGGGCATGTAGTTTATGACAGGAAGATTTTTAAGATTTTCCTCTTAAAAGTACATAAAATAATAATTAAGCAGTGAGGCAGGGACATGTTTTAGCCCAGGGTTATCATTTTGGTAAAGGATCATAAGGCAATGCTACATAACAAATATCAGGCGCCTAGATCTCGCAGTTTCAGACCAGAAGATCTTTAATGTTTGGTTAACACAAAAATCTATGTTAAGCTCCTGTGACCTAATTATGCAATGGACCATAACCATGACAGGAATTTTTTTAAGTGGACGCCCGCTTGCCCGTGCCGGATTAAAATAACTGCAGGCAAATGACTTTCCAAAGGAGATAGCCCGCTGGGCAATTAAAATATCTTGGTGACATCTCTCGAGTATTTTTCTTCAGTGATTATTCATTTTCTTTGAGTTAATATCAAGGTCTATCAGGTATATGTAAAACTGATTTTGACTGGTTGTTTGCATGGTGTCAGCCAATCAAAGTGCTCGAAACAGATTCTATTCGACAGTCTCTCCAACATGGCGGCTGGTAACGATGCAAAGTCAAAAGTTTTCCCATCTTTCAGAAAGCAAATAATTTTAATTAATAAGCAAAACCTTCAAATAAACAGACATCAGAAAAAGAAAGAAAATATGAAACAGAATCTGGTAAACAAACTTTCCATATGTCATTGCTTAATGAAAGGCAATGTCTTGAGTTTGATATAGAATATGAAGATCATTTGAATGTTGCAAAGCAGGCCTATGAAGAGTAGGGAAAGATATAGAATCAAAAAGGTACAGGGTGCTGCTAAAAAGGAGCAGGGTGGAAAACCGAACCAGTTTGTAGACATTTTCTAATATTTTGCTTAATCCAGGGTTTTCATCAGTTCAATGCTTCCGATTAAGGTTTGTAAGCATTGCCTATTCATTTGTCATTCAATATTTTCATAAATATATTAAATATTAAAAGATATTCAAGATTTCTGTATTGACCAGACTAGAGGGGTAGCAGGGGGGAACCAAAATGGAGCAGGGTGCTGCGCCCTGCTATTTTGCTCTAGATCTTTCCTTGGAAGAGTGTCTCACTGTTTTAAATTGTGAATAATTGGTCGATGGTTTAACATATTAGATCTGATCATCAGAAAAATAAACAGTTGTTCATTGTTTCTGTTGATAGCATTTATAAATATAAACTAGAACTCTGTCGCCTGACGCCGGATAGCTTACCTGAAATATGAGCGATTATGTTGCAAAGTACACCTTGCACACCATAAGTTATTGTCTACACAAACCTTATTTCAACATTTTCTGAGAGACATAGATGAGCAACGTAATGTCTGAGATCGACATGGCTGGCTTCAGAGTTGCTGGCAGGTTATACAGGTCGTACAATGAAGCTTTGTGACACGTACATGTTCTTAAGTCAACGATCCGATATCTCTGAATATTCAACCCTCATGCTTGAAGCTTCGATTGTACCTGGAATAAAACTCAGACAGACTTTCAAAACAAATCCAAATGAAGAAGCAGTTAAGGTTAATGCTCAATTTTTTTATTTTTTTTTACATATTTATTGAAATCTTCAAAAGCACTGCAGTCTGGCTAATTGCACAGAAAAGACTAATTAAAACCAAAAATGCGACACAAAAATTAGTATGAAAATTTACAAAGGGCAATAACTTTGAATGTATGAGCTGCAGAGTAACTGTTCTTGTGCACTGCACTTCTCCTCAATGAGATCTATCTACCTATGAAGTTTCAAGTTGATAGCTTTCATAGTCTTAGAATTAAGTATGAAAATAAACAAAGGGCAATAACTCCAAAAGTATGTGATGCAGAGTAACGGTTCTTGTGCATTGCACTTCTCCTCAATGAGATCTATCTACCTATGAAGTTTCAAGTTAATAGCTTTCATAGACTGAGAGTTATGCTCCGGACAAAAATTAAGTATGAAAATAAACAAAGGGCAATAACTCCAAAAGTATGAGGTGCAGAGTAACGGTTCGTGTGCACTGCACTTCCCCTCAATGAGATCTATCTACCTATGAAGTTTCATATTGATATTTAATAGTCTAAGAGTTATGCTCTGGACAAGCGAAAGGGGCCGCCGCTGCCTCAGCCGCCGCCGCCAACATAAGTAACCCCTATATGTCGCCTAGTCAGACGACACAAAAAAGTCATTTAGTTTAATGCACTTACATGCTTTAAAAATCAACAAACAAAGTAGATATTCAAAGTAACTTGTCCCCTAGGAAAGTGAAAGTCAAATCCTTAAGTAAACCCCTGTATGAGCAAATTCAAATCTCCATCTCCCAAGGATGATTTCTATGTAATTTGGTTGAATTCTGCCCAGTAGTTTATGAGGAGACATTTGAAGTGTTAACGAACGCACTGACAAACGCACACACTTTGGACAAAACACCATGGCATAAGCCCTCTGTCCTTGGGCCTGTAGAGCTAAAACAATAATTCACACAAAAATAACAACCGATTCTAAACACATCTCAATTCATTATGCTCAACCCTAATAAGCAAAAACGGGGATGCCATTTGCAAACAAATATGCAACATTGATATGTGTCTATAGTATCTCTAATGGAACAGCTAAATTTGGACTATGTTCAGTGAATGATTCCGGCTGCATTGTGACTCAGTAGTTTAAAACAATGAGGCACGTCGTGGGAAAACCGGACTTAATGCATGTGCGTAGTGTCGTCCCCGATCAGCCTGTGCTTTCCGCACAGGCTGATCCGGGACAGCACTTTCTGCTTTTATGGTATTTTCTGTTTCAAGAAAGTCTCTTCTAAACACAAATCCACTGTAGGCGGAAAGTGCCATCCTGGCTTAGCCTGTGCGGACTGCACAGGCTAATCTGGGACAACACTTTACGCACATGCATTAAGACCGGTTTTCTCACGACGCGCAACATATCTGCTTATTTATTTGGATTACATAAAATGTCAGTGCCAGCTCTGGCTAAAATATTCTTTAGCCAAATTTACCGTGCTGTCTTGAACTCTTTCTCTTGTTGGGTATTTTAAAGTTTCATGAAGAAAAAGTTGTATGTCAACAGAATTGTCTTTAGCCAAATGTTTCAAAGTGTAGCCAATTTGATGAATGACAGCACGCCCTAAATATCTCGGTAAAGGATACCATGGATTTCTTAACTTTTGAAATGCACATAATATGTGAATATAGCAATACTCACAAAATTAACAGAGGACTTACAAACAGGTAGTCAATAAGGTGACATGATCTGTTGACTGATATAAACAATCTCCTGTCTGAATTACACAATACTGTACAGCAATTTTAAATATGAAAATTGTGCTGACTGAAGTGCATAAACTATGAAACTATGAATGTAACATATTAACTAACAGACAAGGCACTGTAGGATACACAACTGCAGTACACAACCTACTGCGCGCACAACAACATAAAAACAAATGATGGATCTCCCTTATCACATTGTGTGCAAGAAAACTCCCTCTTCCCTACTTGCTGTTTTTAAGACAAAATACTTATGTAAGATTTCCTGCTCAGAGATTCCAGACTAAAACTATTTAATATTCTTGCTTTTCTTGATTACAACAACAACAGGTCCCAATCCACCTGCTATTCTGAACAAACTTAGCATAGGTTGAATAATTCCAAGGCAAAACAACTATCCTGTAAAAAAAAATGCGAGATTATGGGAATGGTTTTGTAACAAACTGAAAACAGCTGAACATGGTTGACAAAGAAGTCCACAGCAGTTGTTTACTGAAGAAATTTAACTGTTAATTCATCTAACACTGCAGTTCTTCTGCTATCTTCAAGTTTGACGATGAAGGGATGTTCAGCCTCAGTTTGCGCTGGAAGTTTCACTATGATTTCAGCAGGGACTCTGTCTATAGGCTTAGCACTCTCTAAGGTATGGCACTCCGGTAGGACAGTGACTACGAAGATCAAAGTTGCGCCTTCATCTGTCACAGAAAATCTGTAGCAGTCAGCCGATCCAGGCGTTACCTTATGAGATTCTTTAATTTTTAAACCAGGCATGTTAACACTCTCAACCAGTATCTCCCCATCAAACCCTATGAAACATTTGATACCTTTAATATCTTCAAAATGCATGTAATGACTTGAACGTACAAATATGCTCAGCCCAGTCCGGCCATGTTCATCTTGCAAGTTTCTACGATTTAAAAACTGCACCCGTCCTTGAAGTTTCACATTCGGATTGGGGGTATATTTGGACTTGGTCACCATGTACACAGCTCTGCTCTGCAGAACTACCGCTTCAGTGCTTCCGAGAATGGAGTGTGCTTCCATGTGAAAGCCCATTTTCACCCAGGCTTCAGGTCTGAACATCAGGGAGTCCCTTATTTCCACCCTGGAATCCAGGTCTCTGTTACTTGTGATACGCCTGTTGTTCCGGATCATCATTTCAAGTTCCTCATTACTAAGGTCAAAGAACACACTACGTGGTGGAACCCTATAGCACAAGTATCTCAAGATTGAACTATAATGAACTCCCACATCGTTAGGGTGCTGCCATACATACAATGACCCACCGGTGTTATCCAACAACCACTTCAGCTGTGGGATAGAATTTTCTAAAAACGAAGCTCTCACTGAGAAAACCAATGGAGATTTTACCTCCATATTGTGAACAATATAATACATGTCAAGAATCATATTCCAGGTGTAGCTAATCTGACTAACGTCTGTGTGAAATCCTGTGGTCCAGCCTAATGACAGTGTACTTTCTGGAAACATTTTCTTCACAATTTTAATGAAGCGAGTTGATTCGACTTGTGGTTCTTTTCCCAGAGGACCCGGTAGGACATCAGCATGCAGCCATACTGGTACTGTAATCTGAAAATTAACAATTGCACAAAGGTAAATCTAACATATATAGGTATGTTTCTGTGATTTCATTTACATACTGGGCCTTACGATAGCGTCAATTTATGCAAACTATTTTTCATTTCTTATTTTCCGCTACATGCACTTTTACATACAGCACAACTCTATCTTGAATTGATAATATCAACTGTGAACTACTACCGACTGCCTTGACAAAAATTGCATGAAACATTTAATTGCACTATCAGAAACTAGTATGTTCCTCATAATGTTTGGGGAAAAAAGGAACAATACGATTTACAGACTTGATATATTGAACAAATAATCACAACCTAAGGAACAATAACCAAAATATGAAGCTGAAATAATCATCCATACCTGATCCTTCTTATCTTTCAGTGCCTGCAGTGTAAGTTCAACAGCATCAATAGCCTGGAAGTCCAGTTTGAATCCCTTGGAGGACGCCTTGATCACGTGCTCCAGCCAGCTGTGGAAGGTCAACTTACTGTCCGTCTGCGGGAACTGAGCCATCACCGGGACCAGCTCCTGATTGCTCGTACCCTGGCCTCGGATCATCACGTCACTTTCGATCATGTGAACATCCCCTGAGAAATACAATGTTAATTGTTAAGTTGCCAGTTTGACCTCAATAACCATAAGGAAACAAAGTACAGAGCTTAAACCAATATTCATAATAAGCATTTACTAACCAGGTTAACATAATATCTGTTTTTACAAACACATTCCAAGTGTTCATTGCCGAGATTGTGACAACGCTGTTACTGTCTACAGAACAGACAGATTTTATTAGTATTTATCAATGAATAATAATTTATCAATGAATTAGTATTTATGAATTAACACTGACTACTGTACAATGCTCGCTCCAAAGTTTCCTGAGAGTTCACTCCTCTTGCCCACTTAATCATGGCCGCATTATCACCCACTGCAGGGAAGTACACCAACAGACTTGACTCACTGCCCATCGTCAAGGTGAATTTCTTGCTCAGGAATTTCGGCAACAGTCCTAAAATAGCAAAACCATGCCAATTAACAGTGTGAATCATAAAAATATCTCTGAATTGCCTTTAGTTTTTAATACTTATTTAATGGGAGACTGGGAGTGTTACTATACACAATTTATATGGAACATTAGTATGGAATAAATTCTCTTCACATGTATTTATTTCCAAACATTTGAGAAAAAAACATATGACAATATATCACTGAACAATGTATATGGTTTAGTTCATGATCCATTCCAATACTGTACGAAATTATAACGAAGGGGTTAACATTTAATGTACACTTTAACCCTGTTTACAACCACCCTAATTCTGAGACCTCCACTCTAAAGGTATTTCAATGGTCTGAATCCCTCATTATATTTGGAAAATAAGTATTAAAAATACAAAATAATGCTTAAAATAACCCTGATATTCTGACCAGTGTCATTTGGTCTAGGAAGATTTTCAAGTCTGTATCAATCAACATAGAATAATCCTGGTGCATCCCAGTTAAGATCAACTCAATTTGACAATGTTTTGTTATGATTGTAAATCTATATGTAAATCTAGTGTGAACAAAACAATAATTTTAACATTTAAAATCTTTCTAGACGATAAATCTCTGAAAATTTAAAATACCTCACATATTACAATCAAAACATCTCAATAATAAAAACAAAATAAGAAACGTGGAAATTCCACAAAAACCAAATTTTTCTAATGAAATGCATAAAAGTCTGCACAATAATGAAAGAAACTTCTGAGTGCCATATGCATTCCTAAGCGAGGTCTCGTTATAAGGTTTCTATGTATGAATTTTCATTAAAATATCGCAATGCATTCTCAAATTATTGAGCAGAAACCGTTTTTGTATTGTTAGTAACATTGACCTTGACCTTGATCTCACCCATCCCATATACAATCCCAAGCGTGGTCTTGATACGAGGTATCTATGTATGAAGTTTCATTTCAATATCTTGAGAGGAAACCATTTTTCTATTTTCAGTAATGGAGACCTTGATCCCACCCACCCTATATGCAATCCCAAGTGAGGTCTCGATATAAGGTATTTATGTATAAAGTTTCATTAAAATATCTCGATGCATTGTCAAGTTATTGAGCGAAAACCGTTTTTCTATTTTTAGTAATGGTGACCTTGACCCCACCCATCACATATGCAATCCCAAGAGAGGTCCCAATATAAGGTATCTATGTATGAAGTTTCATTAAAATATCTTTATGTTTTCTCACGTTATTAAGCGGAAACCGTTTTCTATTTTTAGTAACTGTCACCTTGACCTTGCCACACCCACCAATATGCAATCTCAAGCAAGGCTTAGATATAAGGTACATGGATTCTAAAGTTATTGGGAGGCAACTTTTTTTCTATTTTTAGTTACGGTGACCTTTACCTTGACCCCACCCAATATGCAATCCCAAGCAAAGTCTCAATATAAGGTGTATATGTATGAAGTTTCATTAAAATATCTCGATGCGTTCTAAGTTATTGAGCAGAAACCTTTTTTCTATTGTTAGTAATGGTGACCTTGACCTTGAACCCACCCACCCCATATGCAATCCTAAGCGAGGTCTACAGGTCTAATTACCCCAAAACGGAAGTCACATCCTCAGGGTTACATGCCGTCAGTTAGATAATAAGCACATGTGGCTGAGTGCAGGATGCATATAATTTGTAAAATACCGTTTAAATTATATGTTTTGCTATCATTTAAAGGTATATATGTAAGCAATAAGAAAAAAGGCTGTTTTGTGCACTACTTTTTGTCTAGTGGTTCCCAGCTTCATAACTTTTGGCCCATGTATTCATGCGCAAAATGGCAGCCTCCATGCCCGTCAAAACCGGTGTTTTTTCTAAGGTAAATATTTTGAGTTATAACACATAGAATTTTTTGACATGCTGTTTTTTCAAAAGGTTATGTCCTCACCTTTCCAAAAATGTATGGTGATATATTGGAAAGTAGCTTGGTCATGGTGAAAAATGGGATCAAATTTTGAATATTTTATATGTAACAAAGAAGGAATTTATTTGCGCATTCGTAACCTACATATATGGTATCCATGCAGTCTTCGTAGTAACTGGGTAGCCCGATGCCCGGGACAAGTAGATTTGATTTCAGGCTAGCAGAAAATGCCGCATGCTTGCCCGATCGGGCAAGTGTTATCAGAAGCTTTATATATTATGTGGAAACAGAAATGCATTAAAAATAACATTCAAGATTGTTTCTTCGAAGAAAATATTTATAAAACCCGTTGTTATATTGGCACATATAGTATTTACACATAAACATATGATGTCATCATGCTGTGCGATTTTCATTGTTGTGTAGACGCTTATTGAGATATATAGACAATTGATCGTAGTCGAGTAAACGCTTCTCCGTTCAAAAGATTAAGATGCAGACTACCTCAGTTGAGTTGGAGTACATGCTAGTTTGGCTGAAATTGAAGTGTACACATACTTGCATTATTTGTAGTAATTAACATATATACAAGTATTTTATTTTGAATATGAAATTAATTGCACAAGTGCATGTTGTTTGAAAGTAAGACTGCATTTAAATACTTTTCTTTGGTAAGAACTATTTTGGAACTACTTTCGTCAAATGTAGCTTGCAGTTTAATAAGAGTGAAATAGCAGGTTGCTTCACCCTGCTCCTTGTTTAGTTTTGCTCTGCTGCCCCTCAGAGTTGGTTCACAGAGAAATGTTGAATATATATCTTTTGAAATACAACATATTTGTGCAAATATGATTATCCAATAAATAGACGTTGTATAAAAACCTTAATTAGAAGCGTTTAAGTGAGTTATCAAGTTATTAGAGAATATCAACACATTGGTCCAGCTGTCCATCCCTCTCCTTTTGAGCAGAGTAACATACCTTTTGGACATTAGATATTTCCATGTTTATCTTTTAAATCACATTTGACACATGACATACAAAATATGATGAACCTTATGCATTTCCCATTTTGAGGGAGAACAACAAAAACAAGATGACAGACATGACTATGGAAATAAAATATGAATAAATAAAATTATAGAACACATCATTTTCTTATATTGCATTGTAAAGTAGCATTTGAAGTTCGGACAAGTTAAACAGATTTCGGGCAAGCTTGTTAGCAAAACCACTGGCTGCTTTGAAAAAATTAGGGCGACGACTGTATCCATGTATGAAGTTTTATTAAAATATCTGTATGGATTCTAAAGTTATTCAGCAGAAACCATTTTTCTATTATTAGTAATGGTGACCTTGACCATGACCCCATCCACCATATAAGCAATCCCAAACAAGGCCTCGATATATGGTATATATGTATGAAGTTTCATAAAAATATCTTGATGCGTTCTCAAGTTATTGAGCGGAAACCGTTTTTCTAATTTTAGTAACGGTGACTTTGACCTTAACCCCACCTATGCCATATGCAATCCCAAGCGAGGTCTCGATATAAGGTATATATGTATAAAATTTCATTAAAATATATCGATGCCTTCTCAAGTTATAGAGCGGCAACCGTTTTTCTTTTCTTAGTAACGGTGACCTTGACCCTGACCCCACCCACTCCATAAACAATAATTACGAGGTTTGACAAAAATATCTCGATGCGTTCTCAAGTTATTGAGCGGAAACCGTTTTTCTATTTTTATATAGTATCCATGTATGAAGTTTCATTAAAATATATGTACGGATTCTAAAGTTATTGAGCGGAAACCATTTTTCTATTATTAGTAACGGTGACCTTGACCCCACCCACCCCATATGCAATCCCATGCGAGGTCTCGATATAAGGCATCTATGTATGAAGTTTCATTAAAATATCTGAATGCCTTCTCAAGTTATTGAGCGGAAACCATTATTCTGTTTTAAATAACGGCGACCTTGACCTTGAACCCACCCACCCTGTATGCAATCCCAAGTGAGGTCTCGATATAAGGCATCTATGTATGAAGTTTCATTAAAATATCTTGATGTGTTGTCAAGTTATTGAACGGAAACAGTTTTTCTATTTGTAGTTATGGTGACCTTGACCCCACCCACCCCATATGCAATCCCAAGAGAGGTCTTGATATAAGGTATCTATATATGAAGTTTCATTAAAATATCTCAAGCATTTCTCGAGCTAGAGAGCCAAAAGTTGACGCCACCACCCCGCCTGCCCGCCCTTCCCCTGCCCGCCCAACGACATACCCCAATCTAACAAACTAGTATTGTCACATGAGTGATGGATATACCCCCACAATATGGCCTTGGCACAAAACTATGGCATCCATTCGAAAGAAATGGACATAGAGAATACTTTAATTTGTGAATGGTCAACAGTTTCAATAGCAGCCATAAATCTGTCAACATTTAGTGGTGTGTAACCAAAGTTGAACTTGATCCGTATTTATGATGTTACACCGTAAGTTAAATATGTGAAGCCTTTCATGAGTTATTGTCCATGTTTTTTCGGGAATTTAAGTCAAATAGGGGGGCCATAACTGTGTCAAAATTTAGTGGTTTGTAGCCGGAAGTCGAACTTGACCTGTATTTTATGATGCTACACATGTGTACCAATCATTATTTAAATATGTCATGTCATTGTTGAGTTATCGTCAGGAAATCATGTTTTGAGGGAAGTCAAATAAAGGGCCATTTGTCAAAATTTAGTGGTTTGTAACAAAAGTTGAACTTGACCTGTATTCTATGATGTTACACATGTGTACCAAAAATTATTTAAATATGTCAATATCATCTGGACACCAAACAGACCGGCAAGCTCACTCCTATATACCCCTGTTAAACTTTGTCTGTGGGTTACAATGAAGGTTATGATGAATTTGGGTTGCGTTACATTAGTGGCTATTTAGGAAAAGGCATTTATTGTTCATCACTGAAGTTTGGGACCCAGTCCCAATTTGAGATCTATAATAATATGTGTTCAGGTAAAACTACTAGTTACAAGCTACCTGCAGACGTAATAGCACAAATCTGTGCCTAGCATTGTCTGTACATAACAGGGAACAATACTGACAAAGTAAAGTTCGAGTCACCGTAGAATAAAAGCTGGTTCGCAGTTACGAAATGGCATTGAACTTTTTACCCACCTCCATTGACATACACCCAGATAAACAGCAACACGCCAACGCAGAGGCATCTCTGCATCAAGTGTTGTTTGACACGACTGTTTCCTACTAGTCGAGATAGCATTTCTAAATCTTTTGAAGGTGACACTTCAAATTTCATATCTTTCAGGAACCTCATAGTTGAAAGTTGTTTGTTTATAACAAACCTAATACACCGGAAACACTAAGGCCAGTTGGAATTCCTCGGTTGTTTTCGTTTGCGATGATAACGGAAATCGGCTCAAAGAACAAACGGCCACGTTTAATTACCTCCGAAACACCTACAAACCATACCAAAAGTTTCAAATGCTCAAAAGGGTGTGCGTTGCAAAAAGAACTTATTATTATATATATTTTAGTATGACTAAAAATAAAGTTTAAAAAATTACATCAAGGATTAATAGATTATATAGATTCTGGGTGTTCTTCAGAAATCATTGCGCTTCATTAGGAACGACATAGATCTACATTACATATTCTATGAATAAAAATTGAAGCTTTTAAAAATTTCACCAAGGATTAATAGATTCTGGCTGTACTTCAAGAACGGTGTACTATATGTACTTATTTTCGTCATATTAATAAATAATATATGTCTTTAGATAATAATGTCAATAGCATACAGAATGCGCGTCTGCTCATGTTTTCTTAATCTCCGCGAAATTTAACATATGTTTGTATTTATATTATATTTATCTTGTAGTATTCCACTGGGTCGACACGATTAGGATTTTATATAACATCCGGAATACTTTAAAGTCATTGTTTCTTATTACTAAACATTTTTAAATTCCGCTTCCCAGATATGCTAAATAATGTTTATATCTTTTGTTCAACCCTCCATATACAGTTGTAAACAATTAAAATATTGAAGAGATAAATAATATTGAGCTGAACTTCGTTATCTCGAAATCGCCGGTTATTCACAAATGACTTCGAGATATCCGAAGTTCGACATTCCGAATATTAACTCATAAGAAGTGTTTGGTCGAGATGTTTTATTAATACATTGTTATAACAAAAGTAGCGATCATGTATACATATTATGAACTGAAAACCAGTAATAAATTATTCAAAACCATACTCATTTAAATTTAAGAATAGAGATGTCTTGATGTTTACATAGTGTGAAAAAGTTGGTAATGGTTCGGTACGTCTTGCCACAGACTACTAAACTTCGAGTTAAACAGATAGAAAAAAAGTGTGAAAGTACTGGTTGGGACAGAAAACCACTTCGACATAAGCGAGTTCGAAATAACGAAGTTCATGTACATGTAGTTACAGTTGGCAGTCGATAATGTGCCATGCGCCACTCCTACACCACTCCGATCCCAGTATAGCATGCCCGGCCGACTACATACGAGATGCCGTTGATGAGCTAACTATTTAACGATGGTATTATTTTGTCTCGTTGTCAAATATATTGTGATATACTTTATTGTAATGAGTTTTGCGATATACATTTGTATTCATTCAAGGATTATGGTGAGGATAACATAGAAAGCATGGACAGCAAGCAATATGTTTATTATTGTAAATATAATTCAATACTAATTTCGTAATTATCCACTGTCAATATATTCAATACATATACACCATTTAATCTGTTAATCATGAGACAAACAAAATTATGTAGCCATTGTTCATAAAGTACAAAAATGTCATCTCAAAGATCACGAATGCAGATAATGTAGGTTTCGACAGGGCAACTGCACTCGTTGGGCGGCTTCAGTCATTGTAGACATGCACATGATCCATGAATTCACTCCTCATCAAATTGTTCTCCTTCATCATCGACAATGTCGTCGTCGTCTTCGTCGCGGATACCTGAATTACGAAAAATATACAGAACACACGTTAACCTTTAAAGAACTAACATTTGTAAATTAAAAGAAAATATAACGTAAAATATATATTATATAGGAACAGACAAAACCAAATACACGTAAAGTTATGGTCTGTAATTGTTTCTGTGACGTTTTAACCCAGTACCTTGTTCCAACTCGGCCTCGAGTTCCTTTTCCTGTAACGCCGCGCGCACTGCTGCTTCTTCTTCCGGTGTCGGATCGTCCTGTTCTGTCACTTCCGGTCCGCTTGGAAACTCTGGCTGCGGGTCATCAGGGAGGGTCGGCTCGAAGGTTGATTCGGTGTTCTTAAGGCCCCAGCCGATATATATGTTCTCAAAGAACCTATAAATCATTTAAAAAAACACTCATGCGTAAAATGCTGCGGTTTGCTCAGAATACCCGGTAAGTACAGTATTGGAGATCACAAATCACTGTGCAGACTAGTCCAAGTAGTTGCAACCCCGGTAGACATGTTGTAGTTTCAACTTTGTAGATATATACTACAACAGTACCATCGTCGGAACCCACGTACGCTCAAATACGCTATGATATAATGTAGTTTAACAGAATACGTAAGGTGGGTTCCGACGATGGTACAGTACGTGGTATCACCTTTGTAACAATACTTTTCATATAGCAATGCACCTATAAATATTCCCCCTGGGAGACGGAGCGGCGGACTGACCCTGGGGAATTTGAATAATTTTATTTTTAGTCTATTTCCCGGGACTCGGAATCATTTGACGTGTCATATTCCCGCCTGTCGGGAATCGCTTTCAGTCCCGTAAGTGCACGCCCCCCCCCCCCCCCCCCACACTGGGGAAAATATTGATAGGTGCATAACAATATTGGGTCCAGACAAAGGCCTCTGTACTAAGACGGTCCACAAGCATATTTATTGTTTGCTGTTTGTTATACATACGCGGTCGTAAAGCTTAGAAATATAGTTCCAAAAATATTAAATACAATATAAAATAATAATTAATATCAAAGTTCTGCATTAAGCGATTATGACTGGATGTAATGGTTTAAAATCTATAATGCATTGCAGGTCAGTTTTGACCGGTTTACACACAACGATATTACGGTATTGGGCAAGTAATGTACGACCATGTTTGGGTTACCAAGACTTAGTGGTAACATGAAACTTACCTGGCCTATTTAGTGATCACTGATCACGGTTTAATGCCTGTATCTTAAAAAAAACTTGTATATATGGTAAACGCAGTGT
Source organism: Congeria kusceri (assembly GCA_027627225.1). Classification (NCBI taxonomy): domain Eukaryota; kingdom Metazoa; phylum Mollusca; class Bivalvia; order Myida; family Dreissenidae; genus Congeria; species Congeria kusceri. Next base: position 71,432,584 of record CM051032.1, on the reverse strand, counting down.
AATGCACGAAACACACCTCCCCTTTTCGGTGGCCACGGCGTAAGCCCCCTTCCACGTGTTCGACTGCAGGATCGCCACTGCGTGCTCGGGGACGAACTTGGAGCTGATGTATGCAACCCAGGGAGGACTTGCACCAACATCTTCCCAAACGCGTGAAAATGTTATTATTACCATAATTATCATCGTCGTTATCATCATCGTCGTTATCATCATCATCATCGTCATCATCATTTTTATTTTCATCACCAGCACCACCAACAACCACCACCACCACTATCATCATCATCATCACCACCACCATTACAACTATCATCATCATTATCATTATTATTATTATTATTATTTTCACACCATAATTATTTGAATTTGGCGCGCGTAAACAGACTAAGTCGAAAGGAGGACATATTTACTCGTAATAAATGAAACACACATTCGCACAATATAAGAAATATATCATTATACTTTCATCTTCTGCCAAAGGTGTGAGTAGCGGCGGTCCGACTTCCGGTTCCGGTTCGTCAGGTTCCTGGCGCTCCTCCTCATCCTCCTCGCCCTCCTCGGCGAACTCGTGGCGAGGCTGCACCGGGTTCCACCATGTCGCGCGACCCTGGGGTGCGGAGTAAACGCATATTTATTTGGGCTCTATTGTGTCGAAAGCCTGATGCTTATTTAGACACTTTCAAGTCCGTTACCTGGGTACCGTAAAATCGTCTCTACCCACCTTTCCCTATACCCACCTTTCTGTATACCTATCTCTCTCCCTACCTCTGTCTCTACTCACCCCTCGCCCTACCCACCCCTCACTCTCTACTCACGTCTCTACATACCCACCCCTCTCCACCCTCTTCCTACCCATCCCTCTCTCTGTACCCACGTCTCTTCCTACCCACGTCTCTCCCTACCCACGTCTCAACCTACCTTCCTATCTTTTCCTTCCCTCCCATCTTTCTAGTCACCGCTGTTTCATATTCCTATGCATGCTAGCCAATCAGAGCTTAATACCTGTATTGCTACAACTGATAAGCACCGCCCACTGTAAATGACCACTTTGATACTCCTGTGTTAGAGCGGTCTTAGTAAATAAACCATAGAATCAACATCTCTCTTGTTATACACCAAACCATCATAAAACATGGTGTCAGATGGTCTAGATTCACAAGTTCATCTTGTCATGTCAAATTTGCCAATTAGTGATCAAAAGATGGAACTTGTACGGACAGCTTCCAGTTCAGACACTAAATTACAACTTCTTTCGAAAGTTATCCTTGATGGATGGCCTAATGACCGGTCAGATTGCCCTAAACAATTGCTTGATTTTTGGAATTACAGAGATGAATTGACTGTGATTGATGGAATTATCCTGAAAGGCTCTAGAATATTAATCCCCAGAGAAATCAGACCTCTCATGCTCGAGAAACTTCACGAATCACACCTAGGTGTCGAGAAATGCACAGAGCGTGCAAGACAAATAATGTTTTGGCCCAGTATGACAGTAGACATAAAGACAAAAGTACTGGAATGTCCAATTTGCATAGAGCATAGGTGCTCAAATGCAAAAGAGCCCCTGCAACCTAGTCAAGTACCTGACAGACCATGGCACATTTTTTGTGCCACAGATTTATTTCACTGGAACAATAAGGGCTATATACTGTTAGTTGACGCCTATAGCAAATACTTTGAAGTAGGTACACTTCAGAACACAAAGTCAAGCACTGTCATAGACAAACTGAAAAGCTTTTTCAGCCGACATGGTATTCCGGAAATCGTATTCTCAGACAATGGCCCCTGCTACAGTGCAGAAAGTTTTGCACAGTTTGCAAAATAATATGACTTCCAGCACATGAGCTCCTCCCCAGGTCATGCATCGGGTAATGGGTTGGCTGAAGTCACCGTCAAAACAATCAAATCATTATTCACAAAATCCAAACAGGCTGGGAAAGACCCCTACCTTGTTCTCCTGGAATATCGTAATTCACCCCTACAGTGCGGGAAGTCCCCAGCACAACTCTTAATGAGCAGACAGCTGAGGTCTACACTGCCATTAACCTCCCAGCAACTTGCCTCTCAGGTACCGGATACAAAGGTCATTAAAGATAAAATGCACCAGTCAAAGCAAAGGTCAAAAGTGTATTTTGACAAATCAGCAAAGCCTCTCAAGCCTTTACACATTGGAGAAGGTGTACGGATTAAGAATGATAAATGCTGGTTACCTGCTATTGTGCAGCAGAAAGTCAATGACAGATCATACATTGTTAAAACACATGATGGTGGACTATACAGACGTAACCGACAACACCTGCTAAAATCAAATGAAGCTCCCTTTGAAGAAACTGACTCACATTTTCAGTTTACTTCAGAAAAAACACATGTAACAAACAGACCAATTACACCACCTGTAATCACGCCTGCAACAACAGTCTCGCCTACCCCAATCATGACCCCAGGTCAATCATGTCAGAGCAATGATAACAAAGCAGTATCGAGTTCTAGTACCACAGTACCGCAGACAGCTAAACAAACATCACCAGACAGGAACCAATCGCTCATGTCAGAACATGACACATATAGAACAAGATCAGGTCGGTATGTTAAACAACCTCAGAGACTTACATTTTAATACACTCTATTAATGCATGTGTTCTCTGTTGTTATGTGCATACTTTAAAATTCAACTGTGAACATTATTGAACTTTGAAATAAATTAATGCGTGATTAATTGACATTGTTCATTTATTGTGTGATTGTCAATGCTTCAACTTTATGATGTACATGTATTTTGTTTTGTTTAAAAAAAGGGAGATGTTTCATATTCCTATGCATGCTAGCCAATCAGAGCTTAATACCTGTATTGCTACAACTAATAAGCACCGCCCACTGTAAATGACCACTTTGATACCCCTGTGTTAGAGCGGTCTTAGTAAATATACCATAGAATCAACATCGCTTTTGTTATACACCAAGCCATCATAAAACAACCGCCATCTCTATCCACCTCCCTCCCTACCACCTGTCTACACTAACATTCGCATGGTTACGGTTACCTGCGGCAGGATGGCGGCCGAGTGGTGCACCCAGGCCTGTAGCCCCTGGTCGGCCAGGTCTCGCACCGAGATCCCCTCAAACTCCAGGTCCTGGATCATGCTGCTTCTTCCGCCGCCTGACGTTCAAACATTAAACGGTTAATGCTAAATACTGAAGCATTGGTCATTTTGACGAAATATACGCGTTTGCTAATAAGAAATTACTAGTATACCAGTATCAGATGAACACATGTATGTAATGAGCAAAGGAAATCAGGGTATGTTATTTGTGTAATGAATGCAATTATTCTAATTAAATATCTGGTAACAAACAAGCACAATCACTTCGCAAACTGTTAGACATTTGTGTAAGTTCTGCTCTCTATCCCTTATATATGTAATATCCTCATTTATGTAATATCTGTTAAAGGGGCATATCGACGGTATTTCCTGTAAATATAGACACGTATTAAAACAAGGCATATTCCCATTTTTAACGAATTAATTTTTCTATGAGAAATAATATATTGGTTGAATCGTTAAGAATCAAATATATACAATGCCAAAAATTTGCTTTTCGATACACGGTTCCAGCAGGAATCGAACTCACGCCTTCAAAATCGCGTACTTCAATGAACGCTTTCCCACGCTATGTACAGTACAGTTATCAATAGTGCGCATGTACATTTCATTCATATCGATTTTACTACTACTATACTTATTGACCCGCGTCCGCGAAAAGTGTCACGGTGACAATTTTTTAGTATAAAAGTATAAAAACCAATATTGAACTGTTTGTTTATAAAAATGAGACCCATGTGTTAAGCATTCATTTAATAAATACTTCTTAAAATAAATTAAATATATCTTAAGAAGTAATTTTTTTTTTGACAATATTATTCCGAATAAGCCGTCGATAAGCCCCTTTAAAATTGTATCTACCACTCTTACGAGGTATAGATCTACATGCTATATGAAAGGAGTTATTGACAGAACAAAACGACAACAACAAGACGCGATTTACCGGTTTCTTCCGCGTGCTCTTCTTCCTCCTCACCCTCGTCATCAAACCGGAAAAAGCCGAGCGGCGACACCTGCGTACTGGCGCTTATACGCGCTATCTGAGCGCGCAGGTAATTGCGTTCTAAGCCGGGAAACGGTGGAAAAGATATTACCTGTGTGGAAAGTAATGCTAAATTGTGGCCGTTCCAACACTCCGTATTTGAGCTATTTTGGTCGAAAAAGGCTTTGTTCAATGGTTTATACTATCTTTTGTATACAGGTATATACATTGAGTTATTTATAGCAACATTTTGTCAAATACGTACATGTTTTATGTCAAATAAAACGCGAATATCTTTTGAGTAGCATTCGTTATTTGTAGCAGTGATTAAGTTGATAAATTTAATTAAATTGTATGTAATAATTATATTGTAGTAAAAGTAGATTATATAGTCAGAGATATAAGTAACAACATCTATAACGTAGATTCCTTGTACGAGCATTTTGTCTTTCATGCCATACCATATTTCAAATACATATCATTTATCAATATGAGGCGTGTCGTGGGAAAATCGGCTGAATGCATGTACGTAAAGTGTCTTCCCGGATTAGCCTGTGGATCCGCATCATCATCATCAGCAGCAGCAGCAGCAGCATTATCATCATCATCATCACCAGCAGCAGCAGCAGCTTAATCATCATCATCATCAGAAGCAGCAGCAGCATCAAAAACAAATGAACTGCGTTTCACTTAATAAATTAATACTTCACCGTATTATGCTCGAAAGACATATATTGGTTCATCTGTATGATTTATGTTTAGAAAAGATTCTTTGAAACAGAAAATACCATAAAAGAGGAAAGTGTCGCCCTGGATTAGACTGTGCGGACTGCACATGCTGATCCAGGACGACACTTTACGCAGATGCATTCAACCCGGGTTTCCCACGACACGCCTCATATACTTTTACTGGTAATTATTGTAGGTTTTGTCAAAACTATGTTGCTGCTCGAAACAAAATTGTACGCAGAATCACATCCGAGTGACTGACTTATGTAATATCTCCACACTCCAAAAACAAACTGTCGCCATGCCCTTTAAAACGAGTCTACAATGTACACCAATGATGCGAAACGAACCTGCGCGTCAAGATCCCCGGTGAGCAACTTGCGTATCTTCCTCGCGACCTGTATCTGCGCCGGCGTCACGTGCGGTAACCGTGTCCAAGGCAACCCCGCTGAGACAGGAAACGGGAAACGGGAACAGGTTACTTGAATGAATCTAGACCTTTGGACGCTTGAATGACACGGTATCATAAACGTTTGCTGCAGCACAAAACGCGTTAATTCGTTGACATATTGTTTGTCTGCCTGGTGCATGTAAATAGAAGCGACTTATTTTATACGCTTTTATATCTAGATAATGCAGCCATCACAAGTGCTACTATACACTTTCTATGCCAAAATATAAAATATGAAGGACACCAGAATAAGTAGATTTTTTCACTGCGGATTAATATGTCTACGTAAAATTCAGGATTCAACAATTTACACATAAAATAATAATGAAATATGCATAGTTACCCCTATTCCAAACGCTAATCGAGACAGCAGTGTAACCCAAACCATAATGCTTGGGAGTTGGAATGTATATCGCAAAGCTAGGCGCATAATACAAAGTCTGGAATACTAGTATTCACACGGTACTCACGTTCATGTGTGACGTAATAGACCTTCCGGTTGAGGCCCTGACCCGGCCGCTCGCACGGAATCTTGGGAGGCGGGCGGTACGAGGGCTTCAGGTCGTCTGGCAGCAACAGGTCTGAGAATAGTAAGAAGCAATAGGCGTTTCCACAAATGTAAATCATAATTATGTAAATTAATCTAGTATTTTATCCGATCACTGCACTCAAATACTGCGTATTAACCTATTTTACATACAAAAAACGCGTGGTAAAGTTGTGATATGTTTGTGGCTATCGATGAATGAAAATTAATAGTTTAACAAACATGTGCACGCTGGAAAGTTCGTACCTTATAATTAAGACGGTAATAACTGGCAGGGTGCACGGTAAGGTCGGAATAAACATACAAGTAACAAAGACGTTCATACCACTGCATTAAGAACGGTTGGACATGTGTACAGTTCGCTTACCGTCGAGGAGAGTGCTGTCTTCCTCCTGAAATCAGAAAAGTTAATTTGATTACTCAATCGATTAATCACTCGACCAAACGATTAATGCAACTCGTATACTACCGATTCCTTATAGGCCTAAAGACCCACAGATACTTGTAACAATGATTTTTTAAATGTTCCATACGTATATACAGTATATACGTATGGGACATTAAACAATTTTTGTTACAAGTACCTGTGTATAGATCTTGTATTGAATGCACACACACACATTTGTAAATTTTAAACGAAGGCAAAAAGATACACTTGCTCTGAGTTCGCTGGGCAGCTCATCATGTTCGTGCTCTTGTTCGGCTATGACGTCATCTTCGTAACTGTCCTCGTTCAATTCCGCTTCAGCAACATGGTAGTTATGGTTGGTTCCAAGGATCTTCCCCCAGTATCGAATATTCTACATAATTAGAGAGGGGGGGATACTTAATAGGCCCCTCTGCATCGTGTTAACACTAAGCAGATTTTACTGCTAAAGTACCGGTAGGCCTACTCTTACATCTGGGGCCATAACTTAAGATATTTTTACTCAAGTGTCAATTTTTATTTTATCTCTAAAACAATACATCAATATGTGAATCCAAAAAATTACAGTGAATTAAACATTTATTTAATAAAATAGTCCATATTTCATAAACAATACGCACAAGGTCTTATGCACTTGCTTAAATCGACAGTAAAATGAAAAATGATGGTTTTATAGTTAAGGACATAGGCCTATTTTACTTAACATGATTCTGGAATATCGCCAAAGCTGTTGTAAGAAGATATGAAAATAAACCATTTCTATTCATTTTTGGTTTAATATTTACAATATTAGTTTTGTTCCATTTTTTGTATTAAAAAAACAATCGGTTCGGCAGATCCGAGAAACTAAATATGAGGCGTGTCGTGGGAAAACGGGGCTCAATACATGTGCGGAAAGTGTCGTCCTGGATGAGCCTATGCGGATTGCACAGGCTGATTCAGGACGACACTTTACGCAGATGCATTGAGCCCGGTTTTCCCACGACACGCATCATATCAACAAACTCTGGCCTTAGCGCACCTTGATGGCTGTGTTGGACTCGGTGAGGTCTCGCAGCGCCAGGGCCAGTCTCACAAACTCCTCCCGAGGCAGCCCCACCGCCGCCGCCTCGAACAGCATGCCGACCCGCTGTAAGTCCGGGATCACGTGGGGAGGCTTCTCGGCGACCTGCTCCTCCTCCTCCAGATCCGGAAGTGGCACTTCCACCACCGGCGGCGGCGGCTTCTGCAAACATCGACTGTTTTATAATATTATGGACACGTATTTGAAGTTTGTTTTCAAGACATTGCTAATCGACTTTGAACAGCGCGATATTTATCTTTGGCAATCTGATTAAAATCATATCCTAAAATACGCTACGCATTCCTGTAGGAAGATCGTGTAATTAGTCAGATTAACATCATTAGTGAAACAATTTTAAGCACGGGTATATAAAATATGAAGCACGCGTTTAAATGAAAGTGTCCACGTAATTGTCACGTTAAACAAGACAACAAAGGACAAAAATCTCATGCAAACGAATATGAATAGTTGGCTGTACAGTATATGACCATGACTTAAGAATTCACCTTCAGCATGGCCCACTGCGCGAACGCGAGTGTCTCGGTGGGGGACCTCTTCTGACCGTCCCGGAGCAGCTCGCTGGACACGACCAGCCTCTCCCTCTTCATGGTCCTACTCAGGTCCTCAAGATCCGATAGACTGATGTGCGAGTCCGCGTCGAGGCAGCGCGTAATCAGCTCCGATAGGTGCTCGTACCTAGATCGAGGAAACATAACAACAGGTGCTCGTACCTGGATCTAGGAAATACAACAAGCGGTGCTTGTACCTGGATCGACGGAACATAACAACAGGTGTTCGTACGTGGATCGGGGAAACATAACAACAGGTGCTCGTACCTGGATCGAGGAAACATAACAACAGGTGTTCGTACCTGGATCGAGGGAACATAACAACAGGTGTTCGTACCTGGATCGAGGAAACATAACAACAGGTGTTCGTACCTGGGTCGAGGAAACATAACAACATGTGTTCGTACCTGGATCGAGGAAACATAACAACAGGTGCTCGTACCTGGATCGAGGGAACATAACAACAGGTGCTCGTAACTAGATCCAGGGAACATAACAATAGGTGTTTGTACCTGGATTGAAAGAGGATATCACGTACTTGAATCGAGAGAGAGCATAGCACGTACCGTCTGAATTGAGATAGCATAACACGTACTGATGCATAACACGTGCTGATAGCGCAGAACACGTACCTATAGGTCGTGAGCGAATAACATGTACCTAGATCGACACTGACCATAACACGTACCTGAATATTGACAGCATAACTAGAATTTTGATCGAGACTGCATAACACAAACCCGGATTAAGAGAGTATTACATGAGCCTAGATTTAGAGCACAACACGTACCTGGATTGAGAGAGCATAATACTGTAAGCACTCTCTGTGCTTTTTGTAGATCTCTCTTTAAGCCTTTGATCTATAACTATTCGTTGTTGGGGTTGGTTAAACGAACGACGAGGCGAGCTTTCGGGGTTTTTAGATGTTATTTATTTGTCATAAAAACAGTAACTTTGAACTCGTATAAATACGCGCCACAGACACAGCCGAACAATGATCCGTATAATAAACTGAACTATAAAATTGTTTACTTTTATTACAAGATATTCAGTAGAAGTCTAGAAGTATTTCCGTTTCATGTGTTAAACTTGATGGTGGCGTGTAACCGCTGCTGTATTCGAATTATTTACCTTTTTGAGTGTTGGTCTGAAAGTTCATGATGTTTATTAAGATTTTGGAATGATCGAATGATGATCTCGGCAGGTTCTGCGCGCCGTTTATAGCTAACTGATGCTGTAGCTGGATGCCGGATCTGACGTTTAACCAATCAGAATCGAGCAAACACTTCCAGCATCAACAGTGTTATTCGGTCATATGCAAACATAAAAACATAATATGATTTATACGATACGAACAAGTTATACAGTCCAACTGTTTCATATCTATAGATGTAAAAGGAACAACTGCTTCATCCTATTTAGCCTTGATAATGAAGACATTCTAATAAAAATAACGAAGTTAATCAATCCAGCTTGGTTCCAGCACTACGCGAAACAGCAGAAAATAGGCCCGACATAAACGGGATAAAATACAGGGAATAATTAATTCTTGATTATTGTTACAAGCTATAAATGCAATATTTAGACACATAACTTCAATAAACAATAAACAATGAAATACTTTAGTAACATTTGAACCGAAGAAATACGTAACTACGCGATGCTTCAATGTCACAATGGCAGTAACAAAATGAACGCAAAAAACAAATGCTGGATTCATCATAGCATCTCATTCCTGGAATTGTTTGTGTGAAAATATAATCTGGATTTACTGATAATCATACAGGCTATCTATTACTGTTAAGAATTGAATTAAACAATATGTCTGTGTACAAAAATCAAAAGTGGAGTAGTAATTCGGACGTGACATTTTCCGTCCTATAGGCTGTTACATTTCCCCCACCTTAAAATATAAACTTCTCCTGAAATTTCAAACAAATACAAATATTTTGACAACTTTTGAAGCATTGTAATGTGATCAATAGCATAATAACATATACAATAAAATTTATGTCTGAATGCTTTACTGCTTTAAAGCAAATCCCCAAATATGGGATGAATACTGTAACAGTTTGTTAAACACATCAAACAAACATATTATAATTATAACCTATATACAATATGAAATATATCAACCTGGGTTTTCATTGTATGCAACACTTATACATGTTAAGATAGACTAACAATGTTCATTGCATATATTCACTTTTATAATATTACACTTTACATCCGCATCAATGTCTATTTGGTTGTTTAGAGACTGTGATTTAAAGTTAATCAATTCATTCATTTCTTCACTTTTCTTAGAATAAACAGTCCATTTTCACTTCCTTACATTTCAACTTACATATATATATCACAGCACAGTTCATTATGTATGTTATTGTAATGAATAAGTATCACAGTCCATTATAGGTTAACACTTTTTGGAAAAGATAAAAAACAATTTCATTTAATTTTTCACATACCCAAAAATGCTTATTGTTATATATTTGAAAGAGTTTCACTTTGTATTTTTCATGTTGCCGAGCTTCCTGGCCGTAGATCCTGGTGTCCTTGGGTTTCGCTTGGTAAGTTGACTTAAAGCATCAATGATAATGTTCCTATTTAATATCTTTATTGAAGAATTGGTTTTGGGCTGAAGTTCTTTCTAATTTTGATTCTTTCTTTCAGGTGGTGATCGGTCGGTGTTGATTCTGAGGGGTACATGCGCAATTGAAGCCATCGGTATTGATTCTGAGTTCGGTTTGAACGCCTTATGATGTTGAGTTGCTCGGTCTCTGAAGATATATCTCTTTTTAAGGCAATATCCCGGACCACCTCGTAGTTGAACGCCATCGCCTTAGTTTTGTTGGTCATGTGAGTTATGGTTGTGCCTTGAAGGACTAGGAAGTTTTATTTGAAGAGAAGGAAACTCCTGTCTATAGGATGGAATCCAGACCTCTGCTCGAGTACATTTGCGGCAAACTCCGCAGCCAGTGCTTTTTGATCAGGGGTGAATGAAGACCAGTTCTTTGGTGGCCATTGAAGATTGTCGGAGATCTTGATGGATTTTTCTGGGACGGCGCACCATTCTCGGCGGGCGGGAGGAAGAAGGGGCATAGCCCTAAGGCGTATTAGTTGGATGGCAGCCATCTGTGGGTCCTCAGGAAGACGAGCAAGAGGTGTCGGATTGTAATCTGGATAAGTATTGAACATGACCATAGTAGGATGGTACTGCTCAGGATGGTAAGATGGCGTATCCCCGTAGGTCTGGACGGATGGTGGTGATACTGGGTCGTATGTTGGGGATTGAACAACTAGTGCAGGACTCTGATGGAAGACGGGATCTGGGCGGTCGCGAAATGCAGGTGGTGGTGGGATGATGGTTGGTGGAGGGCTGGATATTGATGGTGACTCATCTGTAGGGATTTGGTGATCTGGGAGGTCGGGAAATGCAGGTGGTGGTTTGGTGATGTTTGGTGGAGTGCTGGATCTTGCAGGTAACTCATCTCGAGGAATTCGGTGGGTGTGGTCGTTCGTAGTAGTTGCAGGAGGTGAATTACAGGTAGTGGCGGGAGCAGGTGTCATAGGTGTGTCTTCATTGCAAGTGGTGATAGTGGGCATATGCAATAAAGTCGGCATTGGTGAACTAGTGGGGGTCGTCATTGAAGGTGTGGTAGTTGCAGTTACAGGCGGTCGATGTTGTAGTCGTTGGCTGCTGTTGGAAGAAGATGTTGGGTCCTTTTACTTCTAATGAGGATGAGCTGGGTTGACAGGGAAGTTCTGTGTGTGGGGTTGATCCAATTGAGCATGAGGAGGGCGATCTTAATGATTCTGAATCAGGAGAAGCGGGTCGTTCTATGTGATGAATCTTGGGACGTTTGGACGCTTTGGTGGGAATGAATAGCGGGTCCTCTTGTACCTACAGAGTGCTTAGGTGACTCGGCTCAAACCCAAGGACGCTGGAGATTTGCTGTGGGATCAGGTGTGGTTCATGATGAATATTCCAATTTGAAGTTGGCGCGTGGTAATTGGAGTCGGTGTCTTGCATATGCCTCAGAAGTGTGGTGAATACTGTATGGTGAGTTAATGCGGAGTCCTTGACCTTGATCTTGTAGAGCTTGTTGGAAGAAAATATAATCCTGGTGTTGCCGGATGCCATGGTGACTGAATGGATTGTGGTGTTGTCATGATGTCGTTTGTGTTGCGTGGAGGGTGGGGATGGTTGTGGTGCTGGTGTCTTTGTTGATGTTTCCCAGGCCTCCGTCTAGAACGATGCTCCTGGCACTCTGCCTGTTGCCCACTTGATCATGGCTGTCTTGGCAGCTATCGCCTCTTCGGAGTCTGGTTTGGTGATGTTGATGTGTTGCTGGTGATAGGCTGGTGGATCTCGTGCGAAGTAATAACAGTTTCCAGTCGAAAGTGTCTTAGGTGGGAGTTGTTGGTGGATCTGTGGGTGTTGGCTTTTGACGTGTCTTATGACATCTTGGGTGTGTCGAAATTCTCTTGGGGTCGCCCCACTGATACACCAGGGGCAGATCACGGCCAGGTTGGAGTGCCTCACTTTTATCATGTGGTTGGTCAGGTCTCTTTTGCATATAAATTTTGCAGGGCACCTTTCACAGGCGAACGTTTCTAGTGCTACTGAAAAAAAAATAAAATGCATTCATGTTGCACGCTGTGTAGTTACTAATAATTCATTATGGCTAGCGGCTGTGTCTGTGTTAATATGTACGTATCTCATGCTGAGTGCCTATACAAACGTAATACTTCGAACGCGCTGAGTAAATCGCAGGAGGGTGATCAATCCGACTTCATTACCCACTTGGAGATCTCCGTTGACCAACACCACATCCGCTATACGTTACATTCTCCTTCGCGTGTAAAATGCAGACAAATTCTTAACCAACCATTCCGCAATGTTACTTTCTCGATGGTAAATTCTGACCGTTAATGTGGAAACATTAGACTTTTAGAATTCCTTTATTTGCTACGTGCAAGTACTGCATGTCTGTAACTTATTTACTTGCAGAGACCTTAGTGCCAGGTATATAAAAAAAAAACTGTAATAAGCGTATACTGTGATAATTATTGAATGTGATATTTATAGACTGTGCTATTGTTTAGACTGCGATATTTATAGACTGTGATATATATATAGACTGTGCTATTGATAGACTGATATTTATAGACTGTGATATTGATAGACTGTGATTAAGTACACTAAGTTGCAATGTAATTGTGCACATGTGTTGTCTCTAATTTTGGCTTAGTTTGTTCTAGGCATGGTGGCCTTGCTGAACAACGTTGGAATATGTGATCCATTGTATCGGTTGAGTCTGTGTACATGAATGACTTTCGCTGGGGACTTGACAGACTGTTTCACCAGGCAGACGAGATCATCAATCTTCTTCATCACAAGGAAAGGGCCTTTCCATCGTGGTGCAAGCTTACTGCATATTCCAGGACGTTTTGTAGTATCATAAACCCAAACTGCGTCGCCTGTGGAAAAGGGGCGTCGTTTTGCATATTGATCATAGTGTCGTTTTTACTGTGCCTTAGTCTTAAGAACCTTTTGAGCTGACAAGTGAATGGTTTCAAGTTCTTGCCGAATGGACTGTATGTAAGATGAATAGGACTCAGTGCTAAAGTGAGTGTTAGTCTGAGGCGGAAGACCGATGCAAGCCTGCAGATGTAGGACAATATCTCTCCAGAAAACCATCTTGTTGGGTGTCACGCCTGTACATGCATTAATTGATGAACGATATGCCATCATGACTTGGGGCAAAAACTTATCCCAATTTCGCTGATTTGTTTCACAATACATGGTCAGCATGGTTCCAAGCGTGCGGTTAAACCTTTCGACTACACCATTGGATTGCGGGTGCTGAGGGGTGGATTTAGTATGGTATATTTGTAACAAGTCACACATGTCTGCAAAGAGTTTTGATGTGAAATTACTACCGAGATCAGAGTGCAATGTTACAGTGCAATGTTAGCGGCACACCAAATCGGGAAACAAACTCGTTTACAAAGGCCTTCACCACCGTTTCGGCTTCCTGGTTAGGCCTTGCAATGGCTTCTGTCCAGTGAATGAAACAATCATAAATGACAAGAATGTATGAATTACCAGAAGTTGATTTTGGAAGAGGGCCGTATATGTCAACTGCGCACCTTTCCATAGCAGCATAAACTTTGGATTCACCAAGGGGGGATTTAGGAGGGTTAGAGGGCTTACGAGCTGAACAAGCATCACATTTTGAACATAAACTTTCGATATCTGCCTTCATACCTGGCCAGTAAAATATCTGTTTAACCTTGGCAAGGGTTTTGTCAGCTCCAAGATGGGCAGCCGAAGGAATGTCATGAAAATATCGGAAAACATCAGACCGCTGGCTCTCGGAGAAAACTATCTGTTTGTGTGAATGGTCACTGTCACCGTACCATATCCTTTACAAGATACCATTCTCCAACAAGAGGCGTTCCCACATGCGCCATAATGTTTTTGAAACAGAAGTATGGCTGTCGACATCTTGCCAAGTTGGATGTGATGATTGATCAAGAGATTGCATGATACAATTCAATGAAGGGTCACTGCTCTGCTCACGGCCAATGTTTGAAATGGACCAGTCTGTTGGCCCAGCCATTGAAGGCTTACGAGATGAAGTGCATGCAGCTTGTGATCATGTAACGACTCGGACATCCTCGTCTTCCACAGCTGTAGTCATGGGTTAGTTGCCACTTTGCTGTTTTAAACACTTCGAGCAAGGTGCTCGAGATAGTGCGTCTTCATTTCTATGACTTAATCCAGAGCGGTGTGTTACATTTAAGTCCTATGTTCCTATGACCTCCAACCATCTGGCGACCTGTCCTGTCGGTTATTTTAGATTCCTCATCCAAGAAACAGCTGCATTATCGGTTCGAAGTGTAATAGGCTGGCCATTCAGATAATGATCAAAGGCATTGAGTGCGTGTACAACTGCCAATAATTCCGTTCGTGTGACACAGTAGTTTTGCTAATGCTGATTCAAACTTTTACTGTAGTAAGCAATGACAACTTCCTAGCCATCCTACATTTGGAACAGTACTGCTCCAGTGAATTTATCAGAGACATCTGTGTCTAGAATGAAAGGGCAATTTGACAATGGATAAACAAGAATGGAGGAGGTAATCATAGCATTTTTCAGGAAATCAAAGGACTGCAAGCATTCGGAAGTCCATTCGAATTTTGAGCTTTTATCGGCAGCCTTGTGGAATGGTCTTGCGATTTTTGCAAAGTCTTTGACACACCGGCAATAGTAGGAGCTTAAGCCAAGAAAGGATTTAACTTCTTTGGCATTCTTAGGTACAGGCCAAGATTTTATAGCATACATTTTGTCAGGATCTGTCATGACACCGCTTTCGGAGACCGAGTGACCAAGGAACTTCACCTGTTTCTGGAAGAACAAACATTTCGAGGGTTTGCACTTTAAACTGGCTTTTTGCAATCTTTCAAAGACCCGTTCCAGCCCAGCTAGACCTTGACTGACACTACTAGATGGGACAATGATGTCATCCATATAGACCAAGCATTCTATCCACTGTAGACCTCTCAAAACGTTCTCCATTGGTCGTTCAAATGTGGATGGTTTATTAGCAGGTCCGAAGCGAAGCGAAGTGAACTGGTAGAGTCTATATGTAGTTGCAAAGGCGGTCTTCTCCTTATCTCCTGGTTCCATTGCCACCTGCCAAAACCCGGAATTGAGGTCCATGCTTGAAAAATACTTGGATCCAGCCAGGGCGTCTAGACAGTTGTCAATACGTGGCAAGGGGCATGCGTCCTTGATGGTTACGTCATTGAGTCGCTGAGCGTCCAAACAAAACCTAGTTGTTTTATCCTTCTTGGTCACCATGACGAAGGAGATGCCCATGCACTATTTGAAGGCTCGATGACCCCACGGTCAAGCATTTTGTCAATTTCTTCTTTTTCGGTAGACCTCTTGCCAAGGGGTAGACTCCTAGGTACTTGCCTTATAGGAGCAGCATTTTCGGTGTTGATTGCATGCTCTACCAGATTAGTTCTGCCAATATCTTCAGAGTTTTTGGAGAAGATTGACTGATATTTAATGAGAAGATTAGAGAGACCTTGTTGTTCTTGTTTACTCATATGTGTGGAACGTCTTTGAAACAGATCAGAGAGGTGTTCAGGTAGTTCATTGTTATGTGAAGAGTTGTTAACTGAAGCAATGCATTGGCAGTCATCGATTGAGTCAGACTCATAATATGACTCACAAGTACCTAGATTTGTATGTTTGTATAATGTTACACTTGATGATCCATAATTCAAGATGTTCATCGTCAGCGTACCGGAAGTGGTATTAACAATACCACCCATGACACAGATTTCACTTTTTGCCACAAGTTCTATAGAAGGTTCTACATAACAAGTTGCTGCCAGGTGTTCTTTGAGCGGTATTTCAACAGAAACCATTTTCCGTGAATGAGGTGGAAGTTTGACAGTCTCTTGCAGCTGAACGCGACATACCTGGTTTGCTTGACCACCAGTCCAGAATGGTACAACATTTTGACCCATAACCAGACATGACCGTTTGTAATTGATGCTGTCAACATATTGCTTGAGAAAGTCTTGGCCCAATATGCCCTCAGCTTCCATTTCACACCCAATATATGAATGATCACATTTTTAACTGGCTATTCGGAATATAAGGTCGACGCTTCCACTGACTGCCATTGGCTCTCCATTAACCGTTTTAAGAACCTTGGAGATAGGACGAAGTTGATAAGGATACTTAAGAGCTATTTGTCAGAAATCAATAATGTGGTTGTTCCAGGATCAATAAAAAGGTTTACTGAAACGGATCCGATATAACATGTTACGTCAAAGCCATTATCGTTTTTATTGAAATGTGACTCCGATCTTGCTGAGTGGACTTCGTAATAGGCACAAGTATTTTCTAACTCAGAGCCAGCGCAAGTTAGTTTTCCTGGACATGGTTGTTGCGTCTTGCGTCATTAATGCGCGCAGTTTGAACAGGGAAGTCTGGTGCTTTGTGTGTTTGTTATGTGCCTTGCAAGTTGTCTCCTGGTGTATTTCTGACATTTCGCCGCGGGCGTGGATTTGTGTTGCGTGGACACGATGTCCATAAATGGTCAGGTGAATTGCAGCCGAAACACAGTCTGCTAGACTGTCTTGACGTCGCGGTCTCGGTGAAACGCCCGTTAGAGAGCGACTCGATCTTTGTCAAGAGCGACTCGATGCGCTTTACGGTGCTTTCTAGGTCCACACTTTCAACTGATCTTACATTTGAGACTGAGTTATCTAATATCGACTCGTAACGTTCAATGACGGACACGGCTTCGTTTTTAGTGATGCAGTCATGATCCATGCTGCGGCATTTCATCTTTGTCGACACTAACTTATACAACTGATTAAGGGCCAGTTTTTCTTGTGAACGGTGGAAGAGGTCGGAATATGCTTTTTGCGAAAGCTGTCTTAAGTCGTCGGCAAGGTAGGCAATCGATTCCCCATTAACGCGGCGGCGTTTTTCCGGTTTGTTTAACCATAAACATTGGTGCTTGCTACTGCTACCGAATCGTTCCGACAACCTTGACGTTAGTGCTCTATAGTCGCGACGCTCAGTGTCGGTTAGGCTCATATAGAAGTTCCGCGCAGCGCCTCGTAAACTCGCGGCAAGCATCAGGACACGCGTCCGTGCATCCCATACAAACAATTCGGCGCAATCTCGAATATGCGAAATGTATTGCTCGAAACTGGAAGTTCCGTCGTATGTGTCGGGTTTAATTGTGACTGCGTTATTTATTCTGCTAGGATACTGTGATGGAAAATCACCTTGGCTGAAGTGAGATTGTTGGTGGCTATTGTTAGTACGGTCAGAAACCATAAACTGACTGGGATCACGTAGATGCACATGGCGTGAATCAGTGCTCTCTCTGAAGCGGACGTTTCGTCGGTCGTCTGCCGATGAATCATAGTGAGGTGACGGCGTCGATTCGTTACTCCCACTTTGTCAATAGTTTCTGTTTCTGAAGGTTGTGTATCAAACGAAATGTCAGGATCTGGGGATGACATTATGTTATGTATATAGATGCGTGTTCATGTAGATGTAGTTATATGGACGGTATGAAGATATCAATTCAAGCGCGGTTGCGATAACTTTTGTTATAATATAGAAATTATATCTGCACTTCTGACGCCAACATTGTAAACACTCTCTGTGCTTTTTGTGAATCTCTCTTTAAGTCTTTGATCTATAACTATTCGTTGTTGGGGTTGGTTAAACGAAGAACGAGGCGAGCTTTCGGGGTTTTTAGATGTTATTTATTTGTCATAAAAACAGTAACTTTGAACCCGTATAAATACGCGCCACAGACACAGCCGAACAATGATCCGTATCATAAACTGAACTATAAAATTGTTTACTTTTATTACAAGATATTCGTTACTAGTCTATAAGTTTTTCTGTTTCACGTGTTAAACTTGATGGTGGCGTGTAACAGCTGCTGTATTCGAATTATTTACCTTTTTGAGTGTTGGTCTGAAAGTTCATGATGTTTATTAAGATTTTGGAATGATCGAATGATGATCTCGGCTGGTTCTACCCGCATTTTATAGCAACTGATGCTGGAGCTGGATGCTGGATCTGACTTTTAACCAAGCAGAATCGAGCAATCACTTCCAGCATCAACAGTGTTATTCGGTCATATGCAAACATAAAAACATAATATGATTTATACGATATGAACAAGTTATACAATCCAACTGTTTCATATCTATACATGTAAAATGAATAACTGCTTCATCCTATTTAGCCTTGATAATAAAGACATTCTAATTAAAAGTAACAAAGTTCATCAATCCAGCTTGGTTCCAGCACTACGCGAATGAGCAGAAAATAGGCCCGACATAAACGGGATAAAATACAGGGAATAATTACTTCTGATTATTGTTACAAGTTATAAATGCAATGTTTAGACACATAACTTCAATAAACAATAAACAATTAAATACTTCAGTAACATGTGTACCGAAGAAATACGTAACTACGCGATGCTTCAATGTCGAAATGGCAGTAACAAACTGATCGCAGAACAAATGCAGGATTCATCATAGCATCTCATTCCTGGAATTGTTTGTGTGAAAATATAATCTGGATTTACTGATAATCATACAGGCTATCTATTACTGGTAAGAATTGAATTAAACAATTTGTCTGTGTACAAAAATCAAACGTGGAGTAGTAATTCGGACGTGACATTTTCCGTCCTATAGGCTGTTACAATACGTACCTGGATTGAGAGAGCACAACACGTACCTGGATTGAGAGAGCATGACAAGTACCTGGATTGAGATAGCACAGCACGTACCTGGATTGAGAGAGCATAACACGTACCTGGATTGAGATGGCACAACACGTACCTGGATTGAGAGAGCAAAGCACGTACCTGGATTGAGAGAGCATAACACGTACCTGGATTAAGGGAGCATAACACGTACCTGGATTTAGAGAGCATAACACGTACCTGGATTGAGAGAGCACAACACGTATCTGGATTGAGAGAGCATAACACGTACCTGGATTGAGAGAGCACAAAACGTACCTGTCTTGAGATAGCACAACACGTACCTGGATTGAGAGAGCACAACACGTACCTGGATTGAGAGAGCACAACACGTACCTGGACTGAGAGAGCACAACACGCACCTGGATTGAGAGAGCATACCACGTACCTGGATTTAGACAGCACAACACGTACCTGGACCGAGAGAGCACAACGGTTACCTGAATTAAGGGAGTTTAATACGTACCTGAATTTTTATCACAACACGTACCAGGATTTATGGAGCAAAAGACGTACCTGGATAAAACCAGCATAGCACATTTAGAGAGAAAAACACGTTACTGGACTAACAGAAAAAGAGCATAACGGCTCCATGAATTAAGACCGCATAACACGAACATGTACCCACATGCATTTAGGGAAGATACGCCGTACCTGCATTCAGTGAGCATAGCACGTACGTGCAATTAGACAGCAAAACACGTCCATGGATTTCGAGAGCAAAACACTTTATTGGATTAAGACAGGAAACACGTACCTGGATAGAGAGAGCATAACACTTACTTGGCTCAAGAGAACATAACAACAATAACCTGTGGCCACAATTATTACATAAACAGCACTTTGATATTACAAACGGATGACACAGACCTTTTTCTACTGTTCTCACTGGTCAGACTATCTGACCCATTCCCAAAACAAAATATAGCTATTTTTTCCCAATTCTGACAACAGTTTTCCCATTCCTAGATTAAATAGTGAGAAAAATACTTAATCAACTAAAATAAAGTTCTTTAAAACAATTTCTTTCAAAGTAAAATGAATATTTAGCAAATAGATACCCTGTATGAAACAATGTCAAATCAAATGTATTGTAATATACGGTATTTATTTACTCAATTCAACACATTTCACACTGAAAAATTCCCTATCACAACCAGGTACTTTTTCCCAAAAAGGTCAAAAAAAAGGCCTGTGACAGACGTTATGCTGCACTCTCTTACAAAACAGTCTGCAAATGTATTGTTTTTAAATTTTATTCAGCACTCATGCCTTCCACTTTGGTAAATAATTCGAAAGAACTTATTAAGCGACTGGCGTATGCCATAATGGATCCAACTGAATATACACATGTAGCAGACTTACCACTGTAGGGAAAGATCCAGAGCGAACTAGCAGGGTGCAGCACCTTGCTCCTTTACCCCCACGCCCACCCCATCCCCACTCCCATCCCACCCCATCCCCACGCCCACCCCACCCCCACCCCTGCTGCCCCTCTGCGTCAAAAGTAAAAAAAAAAAAAAAAAACATTCACATTTATCACATTTATGAGTATTAACAAATGCGTAAGATTTTGTCCGCCCTACTGCTCCTTTTGAGAAGGACTCTGTACCTTTTCTTATCCTTCACTAAGCCACATATTACAATACCAAACATGACCTTGTGCTCATGGTTTGCTAAAACAACAACAAAAGCAAAAACTTACAGACTGGGTGTGTCTGGATCTGTCCGGGACAGCAGGAACATCTTGGCGTTCAGCCAGTCCCTCTCCTCAACCGTCAGCATGTAGAGCCAGTCGTCGTCGGAGCCCGGCAGACTCTCCACGTCACGGCGACCCCGCACGCTGCGCTTTACTTCCGCTGCGTTCATGTCACTTCAACAAAACTGCAAACCAGTAGACATAATCATTATTGGCCAAAGGCGGGGCGGGGGTGGGTCCTTCGCGCGTCTTGTACACGGGATTACATGTACATACAAGCACATATACTAGCTTTCTGGTCATTTCTTATTTCTCGAGATAAAATATTATCTAATGACTACCCCAACTCACCGGAAAAAAAAGATAATCATATAACCTGGCAGAGCAAGCATATGTTACAAGTTATTATGGAAAATGAATGACGGCATGCTTGTTACGTCTATACAATACATTAAAATTATTATTTTAAGTTATAATAAAATGAAACTCCTTACCACTTTTCAGCGATGTACTACCACTCCGAAATAAGCTAACTATATATTCCCAGTCACAAACTTTTTGGAGTGAATGGTACTGTATGTAATTTAGTAAATTGCCATGCCGACAAGACGGAGGTGTAAAACAAACGATCGCGTTTACAAAACTACCGACGCTCACAGTTTTTCCATGCATGTCAATGGTGATATGTGCTATGTAGTGTTGATAAATAATTAATCTCGCCGTATTATCGCTAAGCAAACCGCGTGCTTTGAGGCTGTAAAAGAGCAATCGTAATCAATACTGATAGACTTGTGGGGCAGGTCAATACCGGTAAAAGACAGGGGCATACATGTATAGCGCACACATCGCTGAACGGTGTTGTATTCGCCAAGAAAATAGTTTAGAATGATATGTTTACTGCAATGAGATTGGCCCTCGTGCGTGGAGTGGCAGTTTATAACGTCTCATTGAAAGTACCGGTATAAATTGGCGTTTAAGTAATTTGTTAGATTAACAAACAATGGTTTTATAAGTATTATATAAGTATATTAAAAACCGATGAGGACATTATTTCACATAAAGTTTCCATTGACGGCAATAGGGGTCATGCGGCTCCCCCCACCATTCTCACAAAGGCTGTCCATTCGGTATAAATGGAAAAGTCTCTGGTGGTACAGCCATTACCGGCTATGGGTGCAATTTTTAAAGTTTTATAGCGACCAAACGCGGTATGTGTATAAGATATCCAACGTAGCCAGTAAAATTATTTGAACTGAATTACCTATCGATTTCCCTTCAGTTTACTGGGCAACGTAAGAACAAAAACAAGAGGGCCATGATGGCCCAAAGCGCTCACATGAGAACTGGCAAAGATGAAGACCAAACTGTTGTGACAGGTTTGAAAATTAAGGTATCTGAACAATACAGACGTTTCCGCAACGGGGGATAGGATCGGTTTGATTTAAAACATCGGTTAGTGCATTGGGCTAACTGAAGTACGAGTTGGGTAGTGGATGTGCGGTGTTTGTTTTTTTTCTCGATATTTATGAAAAATAAAGTCTCTATCCCGAAATGTCAATTTTTGTTTATGTTGACATTAACAAAGGACAATAACTCTGGTGTTTGAAACACGATCTGGCTCATTTTTCATACACAAACTGTAAAAGTTTGGTTAAGATTGGATGGAAAATAAAGTCTATAGGTTGGAAAAAGATATTTTTTGCACGAAAAGGGGACAATAACGTACTCTAGTGTTACTGGTGTGATCTGGCCCAATAACAATCCCGTCCGAGATTTAGGGTCATACACGAACTGTGCAAGATTGGATAAAAAGTGAAGTCTCTATCGTGAACACAAAACAAATTGTTGACGGCACACTGACGACATACTATGGACGACGCCGGAGAGGTCCCCTATACCAATAGCTCACCAAGCACTTCGTGCTCAGGTGAGCTAACAAGAGGGCCATGATGGCCCAAAGGGCTCACCTGAGTACTGACGAAAACCTTGCTATTGTGACAGGTTTGAAGAAATGTTTCAAGCATGTTGCCATAATGGCCTTAAAAATCATTCGACTATTAACTAATCCGACTTACCCTTGCATATCAAAAGCAAACAATAAAACTCATGGTCATAAACAAGTCAGGACTGGACAGGTACCGGCACCCATATATATTTTCTCTACACTAGTATCCGATATTTTTATGAAGATACCTCAAGAATACATGAGTGGGTGTGATGGGTCTCCTTCATTTCTTGCGTCAGGCAGTGCGATGTGTTTTCCTGTCTGGGTGGTGCTCAGGTGAGCTAAAAACGCATAATTGGAGTTCCTACAATGCATATTAATCACAGTAGCATCCACTGTCACATCTATTTTAATAGTGTTTTGATATCAGATGATAACTGCATAATTATTATCTTAACTCGCAAAAGCTACAAATGTATGCTATGAGCATTTTAAAATTGTTCATTTTCTATTAACTTTTACAGTATAGGAAAAACATTTTCAATGTATATCACAAATTGTTATCTATATACAATGTATTGGTTATCAAGTTTATGGAATTTTAAATAAATGCCAAATTTTGAGAATAACACACGTGTTGTTTTTCCTTCATTGCCATACGAGTTGCACCGCTACTTAGACTTCTCCTGGGGAAATACATCATAAATATTTTATAAAATTCCAGCTAAATTACAAATCACACAGTACTAATGTTGATAGTGACACCACATAATTTCGATAGTTACAAAATTGCACTTGACATGCACGTAATTTGGAATGGAGTCGTTCACACAACAGTGATGCGACGGTCAATTGTCCTATGTTTTAGTTTTACACATTAAATGTGTAAAACTAAAACATATATAAATTTTATATTTTAGCTCTGTTATATCAACGGTCTGAGCCTTAGTGGACAATTTCCAGTGTTCATAATAGGTAAAACCAGTCAATGGTGCATTGAAGACTATTAATTGTTGAATATGGTTTGTGTAAGGGTTTTACTAATAACCTATCTATCACACGGTACACTCAACAACCATAAAGAAGAGCAGCAATTGCATTGTATTTGAAAATGGTCAGTAGATTATAATTTAAAAATTAACACTGAAAATAACCGACTGTCAAATAAAAACAAACACATATACAAGAATATATTATAATGAAGAAGCAACGAGGTCAATTCAAGTTGCATTAAGTATGTAATGAGGTGTGTCATGAGAAAATCAAGCTTAATTTATGTGCGTAGTGTCAACACTTTCCGCTTTTAATGTATTTTCTGTTTCAAGTAAGTCTCTTCTAAACATAAATCCACTCTGGGCGGAAAGTGCCATCCCAGATTAGCCTGTGCGGACTGCACAGGCAAATCCAGGACGACACTTTACGCACATGCATTAAGCCCGGTTTTCCCACAACACACCTCGTATTTAGCCTGATTATTAAAATTAACATAAACATTTGCAAACAAATGTTGCTTGTTCCACATCATGTAATAAATGTCTTATCAAAATATATTTGTTAATGCATGATCTGTTCAATCACATAAAAGGAGTAACAATATTTCCGATTTCATACTTATTTAGTACAAATATTATATATTTGTTAATAATTCCCATAGAACATCCAACAACCTATAATAACACGACAACTGAATGCTTTTTGGGCGTTAAGAACAGGTAACAACTAAACTCCACACATTTTACATGTATTGTCTACTCCTTCTTATGTAAAACATCATCAGCCAGAGCTGATAATTCTGTATTATCATCATTTTCCCCAAGGACTACATCCGCTGTATCAGACAGTCCTTCTTGTGTAGCCACACTTTCAAATGTGTCTAAATCAATTTCCTCTTCAGTATCTTCATCTATAGAGAACTTCACTTTGTTTTTTTTTGTAGGACCTGTTTCCTCTTCTTTAGCAACACTTGTTTCTCCTGCTACTTCATCAGTGACATCATTGACATCCTTGTCTGCAGTTTCAAGATGGTATTCCCTCATTTTAATGTCTGTTTTAGCTAAAATGGTACTTCCTTCATTTTCACAAGATCGATCAATTACATCTGCTACTGAAAGGTTCTCGTTTTCTACTGTACTATCTTTAGCATCTGGTTCTTCATGGGAAAATGCAATCCTGGGCTTCAGTGCATCTGTTTCTGCTGCAAATGCCGATTCATGACTTTGCTGTTCAGCTGTTTGTGCAACATGTTCAGGCTGATTTCTGGATGGATCATCCACTTCCATCTCCGGCAGAATGTGTCGGATTGACTTGAGAGCCTCAGTAATGTCAACTCGACCTATGTGGCCCTAAAGAGAACAAAGACTATTCTTTTTACTGTATTGAGAAAGTAACTGACATTTTGAGGCGTGTCGTAGGAAACCCGGACTTAATGCATGTGCGTAAAGTGCAGTCCCGGATTAGCCTGTGCAGTCCACACAGGCTAATCCGGGACGCCACTTTCTGCCTACAATGGATTTATGTTTAGAAGACACTTCATTGAAACAGAAAATACCATAAAAACGGAAAGTGTCGTCCTGGATTAGACTGTACGGACTGCACAGACTGGTCCAGGACGACACTTTACGCACATGCATTAAGCACGGTTTTCCCACCACACACCTCAATTAGGTTTATGGTATAACCATACAACCAGACAACTATTCTTGGGAAAATTTCACAAAACAAACATGAAGATATTTATTTGGCACAATAAAGCTTAAAGCAAAACAATGTTTGTAAAACATGTATGCCCCCCCAACTTACAACCAAGTTGTGAATATGTGCAATTGTTAAGAAATTTTTTTAATATGCAAGCCCAAGCGAGGTATATATGTATATGGTATCTATGTATGAAGTGTCTTTAAAATATCTGGATGCGTTCTCAAGTTATTGAGCCGAAACCGTTTTTCTACTTTTCTACTTTTAGTAATGGTGATCTTGACCTTTACCACACCCACCCCATATGAAATCCCAAGAGAGGTCTGAATATAAGGTATCTATGTATGAAGTTTGTTAAAATATCTCGATGTGTTCTCAAGTTATTGAGCGGAAACTGTTTTACTATTTTTAGCAATGGTGACCTTGAACCCACCCACCCCATATGCAATCCCAAGCGAGGTCTCGATATAAGGTATATATGTATGAGGTTTCATTAAAATATCTCTATGCATTCTCAAGTTATTGTGCTGAAACCGTTTTTTCTATTTTTAGTAACGGTTACCTTGACCCCACCCACCCCATATGCAATCACAAGCGAGGTCTGAATATAAGGTATCTATGTATAAACTTTCATTAAAATATTTCGATGCGTTCTCATGTTATTGAGCGGAGACCGTTTTTCTATTTTCAGTAATGGTGACCTTGGCCTTGACCCCACCCACCTCATATGCACTCCCAAGCGAGGTCTCAATATAAGGTATCTATGTATGTAGTGTCATTAAAATATCTCAATGCGTTCTCAAGTTATTGAGCGGAAACTGTTTTTCTATTTTTAGTAATGGTGACCTTGACCACACTCACACCATATGCGATCCCAAGCGATGTCTCGATGTAAGGTATCCATGTATATAGTTTCATTAAAATATCTCAATGAGTTCTAAAGTTATTGAGCGGAAACCGTTTTTCTATTTTTAGTAACGGTGACCTTGACCTTGACCCCACCCACCCCATATGCAATATCAAGCGAGGTCTCAATATAAGGTATCTATGTATGAAGTTTCATTAAAATATCTCGATGCGTTCTCAAGTTATTGAGGGAAAACCGTTTTTCTATTTTTAGCAACGGTGACCTTGACCTTTGACCTGTTGACCTCAAAACTTATAGGGCTCTTCCTTTCCTCCCAAGTAACCGGCGTACCAACTTTCATGATCATAGGTCAAAGCGTTCTCAAGACATCGTGCGGAAACGAAATGATCTACCATTTTTCTATTTTCAGTAACAGTGACCTTGAAACCACACACCCCATATGCAATCCCAAGCGAGGTCTCCATGTAAGGTATCTATGTATAAAGTTTTATTAAAATATCTCAATGCGTTCTTAAGTTATTGAGAGGAAACCATTTTTCTATTTTAGCAACGGCACCTTGACCTTTGACCTGTTGACCTCAAAATTTATAGGGTTCTTCCTTTTCTCCCAAATAAGCAGCATACCAACTTTCATGAACGTAGGTCAAAGCGTTCTCAAGATATCGTGCGGAAACGGTCTACGGACAGACCTACCGACCGACAGACCGACCAACCGACTGACGGACGGACAGGTGCAATGCAAGATACCCCCACTTATT
This sequence comes from Congeria kusceri, assembly GCA_027627225.1. NCBI lineage: Eukaryota > Metazoa > Mollusca > Bivalvia > Myida > Dreissenidae > Congeria > Congeria kusceri. Next base: position 71,405,408 of record CM051032.1, on the reverse strand, counting down.
CGAAGGTCGGCATAATTATTGCACTCACTGAAATTACTGATGTGGTTAAATAACTGGTAATAAATGGTTCATAAGAAAATCAATCCAATTGATTAATTGAAAATGTGCTGATTACAGATTCTGTTAACATCGATGCTCAGTCAAGCTGAGAAAACTGGAACAGCGGTCTTTTATCGACATTGCATCTTTAATGGCCATTATTCCTGGTACAACATAGTTCCACTATGTCTGGCTACACAATTATGTGTTATTAACAACCAACTCATATCAACTGCTGATTTTACACACCATCTTGTTCATCTCTGAAGTTAACATAAAAACCTGTTTTCTTCTGGGGGGGTTTTCTGCATCACAATTTTGTTCATCTCTGAATTTTGAATAACTAGCTGAATATTGTGTTGATTTTTACCCGCCATTTTGCTCATCTCTAAATTTTAAATAACCAGGGGCCATATCCAAAAAACTCTTAAGGACAATCTTAACTTGAAAAATTTGAATAAAAATGTCCTTGTAAAAATCAATATTTTATACCTGAAATAGGGTAAAAAGGAAGCATCTAAAGATTCTCTACCAGACTAAAACAATTCAAGACAAAATAACTTTACATGAACTAGCCACAGACTTAAGGAATTTTATGACTGAGAAATTTACTTAACTTATCACTAAGGCGCTTTCTGGATATGGGTCCAGCTGAATATAACTGAATATTTTGTTGGTTTTACCCACCATTTTGTTCATCTCAGACACAGTGACCCCCAGAGCCTGTGCCAGCTGTGTGGGCGGGTAGAGGGCCTGAAGGCACTGGTTGATGTACGGCAATAGGCTCTGGCAATAGGATGCACAGAAACCGGAGAACTTGCTCCTCTCTCGGCTGTCAAACGTCGTCTCTTCGGCTCTGAAAATATCAACACAAATACTAAAGATATCTGGTAATTTTAGATACAATTTTAAAACCTGTTTTATTTTTTTATGAAACTCATCTTCACACCATTACATCTAGAGCTGTGACCAAAGACATATAAATTGCATTCTTCTGCTAAAAACATGTTACAGTAAAAAAATCACAACAAACGATGCAATTCATGAACATGGGCTTGCTTACCTGGAATGCTAAAATGACTTTGTTAACTGCTCACCATAGCCCATCATAAGAACTAAGCCCTTACATGTGCTCAGGTGAGCTAACAAGAAAAACACACACATCAAATGTAATTCTAAACACAGGGTAACTTACCTATGGAATGCCAAAATGACTTTGTTAATGGACTCATATGAACTCTGCAGGGCCTCTGTGACTGAGGTAACCATGGCAACCGGGGCACACAGGCGGAGCTCATTGAGAGCTGACAGGATGTGGTTACAGTATGCTGCCAGGGGAGTGAACTCCAGCAGATCTGTTGGTGGATAGAGTTGTCCTGCCTACAAAGTAAATGTGGTTGCATAACGGATATGGTGTACGCCCTGCGATCGGAAGCCCATGAATTTGATCCCCAGTCATGGAGTGTTCAAATGATCTTTCTCAAAAGACACCACGAAGTTCTCCACATAATCAAGTAAAAATGGTTTTAAACCAAAGTAAATGAATTGCTATTGTCTTCATATCAGGACATCAAGTAACTTAAGTCCATAACTGATGATGAACATCACAGTCCACCATTTGGGGAGTAAAAACAATCCAATGGAAGATAGAAAATTAGCCAAGTGAATAGCGTCCAGGACAAGGTTAACTTTGTGGATAGTTACCCCTGAACTAAATGAATAATATGCATGACAATCCGCTTAGTATACAGTTACCTAACAGGCATAAAGTAGTACCATAAGTGGTCAGATACCTGAGTGGACGGTGTGTATGGCAACCCGCTGACTCCTCCAGTGCCTGACAGAAGGCTGTAGGATCTCATAGTTTCTTCAAATCTAAACATGAGCAAATTTCGAAAAATTAAACACTGTTAACAAGTTTAAAAAGCATACTACTTACCGGTACTTGATATCTGTCTTTGTTTACATAAACTTAAATGCAAATCTATCTAAACTATTTAAACATCATGAACTGAAGTTCAACCTACCTTACATTAGCCTGCTGTAGAGTTTGTTTCAGACCTTGGATGGCCGCCTGCTGGAAGATGGGTGGAAGAAGTGCCCGAAAGTCTGCGCCAACTCGTGAGAAGGAGAGCCCGAAGTACATGCACTGCCCGAGGATGGAGTCCAGTCTACCCCCAACCCCCCGGGCCAGGTCTGCCTCCAGGCTCGCCAGGAACTGAGACACCTGGGGGCGGCAAGGCAAGGGTTGTTGTCAAACACCTTCATTTATGTATACAAATGCAGAAACAACAGTAGCCCAACAACCTTGAACATCCTGGTTATATGTAATGAAGCTTCCCAAACAGATTAATTGAAATCAGCCCTGTAGCTGCTGAGAAAAAGCCTGGACAATAATTGTGTACTATATTCAAGCAATCTTCAAAGTCCCGTATCTCCAAGATCTTTGGAGCGGAACGTCCTGCACATCTCGTAGCAATGAAGCTTCCCATAAAGTTTCGATGAATTCCAGCCAGTAGTTGCTAAAAAAGTGGGATGGAAGGACGGACTGACACACAGATCGCGGGTCAAATTTAAAATTATAGTACACAAGTCATTAATATTAAAATTCTGAGAACACAATAATGAGACCCATTTTTAAGTGTCTATATTAGTGACCAGTGCCATGAATGCAACAAATATCTAGTATATCTAGGAAACACAATAAGTCAAACAAACCTTCTGTACAATCCAAGTATGAAACAAGGCGCCCTCGTTCAGCGTATCATGCTTCGATGTAGACAGAAGTGGATCTTCGTCTGAGAAGATGGCTCGGTACTGGGTGATGATGTCAAACATGTGAACCCTGCTCGCCTCAATAGTCTTCGTTATGTGAGTGTATGCTGAAAACATTTTACAAACGAGGCCCGTGGGAAAACCAGTCTTAATGCATGTGCGTTAAGTGTCGTCCTGGATTAGCCTGTGCAGACCGGACAGGCTAATCCAGGACGGCACTTTCCGCCTACAGTGGATTTATGTTTAGAAGAGACTTCCTTGAAACAGAAAATACCATTAAAGCTGAAAGGGACGACACTTTACGCACATGCATTAAGACCGGTTTTCCCACGACACCCCTCAAACTAAGACTTTTTTGTTGATCACTTTCATACATAAAATGTATTGCGAACAGGTATACGACTTGCCAAGGACAATGTTCACCCCAGGCACATGACTTAAACAAATATTGTTTTAGCCCACTTATATTAGATCAAATATTCAGTGCTCTTTTCTGTGTAGTGTTGAAGACATCAGCCAATAATGTTCCAACCTTCATTTATTGTGACAAAAATGTTATGGCTTTTACCACTCTAACAATAGTTGACTGGGACTCACAGATAAATCTTGCCTGACCAACTTAAATGACTCACAGATAAATCTCACCTGACCAACTTAAATGACTCACAGATAAATCTCACCTGACCAACTTAAATGACTCACAGATAAATCTCACCTGACCAACTTAAATGACTCACAGACAAATCGCACCTGACCAACTTAAATGACTCACAGATAAATCTCACCTGACCAACTTAAATGACTCACAGATAAATCTCACCTGACCAATTTAAATGACTCACAAATAAATCGCACCGGACAAACTTAATTGACTCACAGATAAATCTCACCTGACCAACTTAAATGACCAATAGATTAAAATGTACATACATAAAATATACTTATAAATTAGACCTGATCAACTTAAATGACTCACAGATAAATCTCACCTGACCAACTTAAATGACCAATAGATTAAAATGTACATACATAAAATATACTTATAAATTAGACCTCACATCGAGGGCCAATTCTAAGCTCCATCTGCGTTTTGACCATTTTGTTTAACCAAATACTGAAGCGTCTTAGCTTGATCATATTTTAGAAGACATCTGACAAGGTAGTCCCTACTAAACACTACTGAAAAACTGTCAACGGACATTGAACATTTGGAGATCAAAAGAAAAAAAGAATGTTGGCACAAGTGGTCATATACTATATACTAGTATTTCGACTTACCATCTTGCTTAGGGATGGCTTCCAAAATGCTTTGAAACCAAGAATCTCTAGCCTGAAAACATATACAAATATCTGAAATATACACAGGGCATACTAAGATACACATACACAGATATTCTTAGATTACTTTTAAACCTGAGAATATTCATTCTTGCAAATTTTATAAAGCATCCAATGTGTTCAACCAACAACCAAACTACCATAACAATTAAGATGATGACCACGGTGGTTATATGGCGTTTGTTAAGCCACTGTACGAATAAAATGATGGAGGTACAACACTGTAAATTACTAAACAGAAATTGGCACTGTAAAGAGTAATAGAAGGAAAGGCAAAAAATTGTGTGATCAAAGACTCGAAGAAAACAACTTTATGTAATATTCTAACATGAAACGCACCAAATTACGTTGCTAAACTGCCAATAAACAACTCGAAAAAGTAGTTCCAAAACTTCAAAATATAGTTGACGTAACTGCAGAATATGTTGTCAGGTCATGTTAGAATCAAAATAATTTATCTGTAAATAAAGATTTTTCCTTCTGCATGCGGATATATTAAACCACTTAGGCTAACGACCTTATGGTTTAAATATGCATCAGAACTCATAATTGTTATTTATATACAGATAAACAACTCAAAATCGAAAGTATTTTTTAAATATGCTATTTTGCAGTAAAATATGATTCAAGTTTAAAGGATCATAACTCTTATGTTGATGCAATCAAAGGCACCTTACCTGTAATACTGCTTGCCTTTACAATGCTGAATAATTATTGTACATTTGATAGGTTTACAAACCTGATGGAAATGTTCATAATGAATTTTAATGTAACAGATAGGCCACTATAAACCTCTGCAACCATGGCCCACAAACGCAAACTGACCTGTAGAAACTTGATGCGTAACTCCACTTCTGTGAATACGTCCATTCGTCGCAGATAGCCTATGACTCGCAGACATCCTGGCAATTGAATGTTTGTCCGAAGCTGCTGAATCAACTGGTTCAACATTAGCTGGCTGGATAACTTGACCTCCCCAACTATGCTCTGAAAACATAATAATTTCTGCCTTAAACTATCCATGTTTAACCTATTTAAAATACTTGATTTAGATTTCATAAGATGACCTGCAACACAAAAATACTATTTTATAAATCACATGTCTCAATATAAAATCTTCAGAAAGAATTCTAAATTCAAGAAATTCAATATTCATCTAAATCAGATGGTGCATTCAATAAGATAATTTAACACACAGTTAATGATTCAGATTAGTAAGTACTGATAATGCTTTTTGCCAAATATCAAAAAACTTTAATATCTAAATAATTTAACGAGTTTATAGTTTACATAATTATGAAAAACTATTTCAAGCTTATTTAGCTATCATGTTGTATATAAATAAGTATATATAAGTTTCCTTCATTAATGACATGGTAAAGCAACAATAAATGTTACAACATTCACATGTATTATTGAATCATAACAAATTAGAATGAGACGACTGGTCACCCACAAACTTACTAATTCAGAAAATACTAGTTTTGTTTTTCTTCCATGTAAGTAGCACTTACAGCTATGACAGGGATGTTTGAGTAAGGATAAACGTAGCACTTACAGCTATGACAGGGATGTTTGAGTAAGGATAAACGTAGCACTTACAGCTATGACAGGGATGTTTGAGTAAGGATAAACGTAGCACTTACAGCTATGACAGGGATGTTTGAGTAAGGATAAACGTAGCACTTACAGCTATGACAGGGATGTTTGAGTTAGGATAAACGTAGCACTTACAGCTATGACAGGGATGTTTGAGTGTTTCTTCTCTAGTCTCTTAACGTGCACAGCCAGCTCGAGTGCCTCGTCATAGTAACCGTTCCTGACACATGTGTCCATGAGTTGTGGTAGCTCAAGAATTTCTAGGAGCTGAGTGTGACGCTGAAGAGTCATCGAGTTCATACGGCGGCTGAAATGGTCCGAACACAATTGATGTTTCCACAAATGTCAATCATATGCAAATCAATCAAGTACTTTAACCAATCAGTGTACTCGAATATCACATGTTTAATGGTCAACCTATTTTACACAAAAGAGCACATGGTAAATTGTTTGTGATTATTGATGAATGGAAAATAATCCTTTAACTATAGCTGGAGAGGCAAAAATCTGGAAAGGTTTCTTGAACAGGAGCCGTGAGTCATTGAGCTCGTAATTATAGTGACTGAAATGGCCGGAATGCATTTGAACACAACCAGCAGTCATCGATTTCATGTGGCAGCTAAAACAGTAACAATGTAATTTTAATGGGACCCAGGAGTCACTGCACTCATAATTATAGCGACTGAATAGTAAGAACTCTTTTAAACAAAGCCAGCAGTCATAGATTTCATGTGGCGGCTGAAACCGTAACAATGCGTTTGATTGGGAGCCAGGAGTCATTGCGCACCTATTGCAACTGAACAGAACAGGACGGAATGTCCAATAATCCCCAAACATTTTCGGAATGTCAGCATCTTGCGAAATGCAAGATACTATTGGCAGCACAGAGTACACATAGGTTGACATTTACCTGGTCGTGATATCCTGAGCCTTCTTCAGGACCTGGTTACATTGAGTGGCGAACACGGGCAGCTTCTCCAGCAGTTCGCCTACATGACTCTCAATGATCTGGAACTGTTGGCACATTTCACTTATAACATAGCTCGGACACATTAACCTAACACTGACGTTTCGGCGTAAATATATAACAGATCCGTTACAGTGAATATATTAGTTTTCATACTGGTATGGAGTTATATCAATGAAAGAGAAGCCCACTGAAAATAGTCATGGTATCATTAAACTTCTGAAACAAGTGCGCGAACAAAAAATATAGTATAAATAGATAGATGTTCACATACATTTTGGAACAAAGTCATACATACATCTTGGAATATTTCTCTGGAGCATTCGGCCGTCTGGATGAACGTGTTATAGTTCTTGAAGGCCAGGTTCTGAGTCTGCTCAAGGATCTGACTCTTTTCTTCACGCAGCCGCTCTGGCTCTTGGGCTGTTCAAGATTTTACACTGGTTAAATACTGTTCGTTGCATATTGTGAAAAAAATGTAAGTAAAAGTTGTGGAATCAACACCAACTTCAGAAATGATAATACATTTTTATAGATTTTAACAAAAAAGGTAAAAGTCTCGTAAAAGGGATGAAATTAATTCAAAACCTGCACTACAGGCAGCTATAAACTGCCTTTGTGTTTACAGAAACATAATGAATTAGGTTCACAAACAAATCAACAAGGTTGTATTATAACTGGTCTTATAGTTACTGGAGTAACTAAACCCTTAAACCTCTTTCACACTACGGTCGTGTTCTCATGGCGATCCCATGGCGTCCAAGAAAAATGCAGAACGCCGAGATGCTCGCAGTACGATCGCAAGCATCGCCGCAGTAACGTAGTGGCATCGCCAGTAGACGCGTTGAGATTGCAAAGAAAGCCGAGCGACGGCGCGCACTTTGAGCATGCACATAACAAACGCCGTCGCTCGGCGTTCTGATAAGAGCGCAGTGGGGTTGCTGTAAGGTCGCCATGGCAGCGCAGTAAGGTCTCCTTCAATGCCACAGAAGCTCCGCGGGCGCGCACAGAGGTAGCAGTGCGAACCCTGTGGTTGTCGGTGGCGCTTGCACGGAGATTGTACGGCGTTCTCTAAGATGTCACTGCGTCCCTACCGAGCTTATATGGTGCGTTTACGGCGGGTCTACGTCTCTTATCTGGAGTGTTATTTATTTTACTGTGCTCTTACAACGACTGTACGGAGCTATCACGTCGATCATTATGCTCCCAAGGTGCCTTTACCACGCCCATTGGCGTTTGCATGACAAAAAGAACAAAAATGTCTTCAACACGCCATCAGTGCAGTGTGAGAGCCGTAAAAGTGCAGTGCACGCAGTGGAAGCACCGTGAGAGCGCCGACAATCGCCAACAAGAACTCCGTAAGAATGTGATAGAACTCCATGGGAGCTCTGTGGCAACGCCTTGGTAGCTGTGAGGACACCGTCACATCTCTATCTTCACAAAAAATATATGATTTTTCATACGAACTCAGGCGCTCTAGCAAACGCCGTGACAACGCAGTGGAAACACAGTATAGTTTGACAGGGGTATTACTAGCAATTGACTACACTTACTTTAATAAAATGTTGTGAAGCAATTTTCTTCTATGAATATTATATTTAAAGCCATGTTTATATTTTAAATATTACAATAACCAGAACATGGCATAAGTAAATCAAACCTTGGGAGCATATTTATCTACTCACCAAGTTTGTCAACTCCATAAGAACTTAGTTCGGATAAATACTGCACAAAATTTGGGTCGGTCTGCCAACTTTCTGGAATAGAAAACATATTTCATAGTTCATTAATGAATCTGAGCATTTAGTAAAAGAGTAGCTAATTTTTTATATGTGTGTCTATCAATAAACGATCTTTGTTACTGTTACTGCAGTATGTTAAACCAATCATGTTAGAAGGCAGTATTACACATCAAGAATGTATCATGTACAAATGAAGCCATTTCTTTACCTCAATGTTTGCACAGGGGTGGTATTCCAGAAACATATTAAGTAATACCTAAAACCTTAACCCTAAAATCAACATTTTATTTAACTTTTATTTTCTTGTACAGTGCATTATTCTTAATGTTCATTAATTATCACCTATAATATTATTGTCCGTTCATATAAACAAAAAAAGATTCACAAATTTATATGTAGTTTTTAAAAGATAACACTTTGAAATTTTTAACTTAAGTGAAAATATTTTAAGAACACTTAAGATGTTTCTGAAATATGCACCCTGGTCTTCCAAGTATAGGTAATCATTATCTCTTTATTCACACAGTATAATTCATTTATATAAATGGACAGCAATAGAGCTCTGATTTTCTAATCAAATTGTTAATTGAAACTTGAGACTGAATTATTTATCAATATGTGTAAAGTAAACCTGGGAGGAAAAGTGTGCCTGGTGCAGGGCTCGAACCCACGACCGCCGGAACGCTAGCATGGCACTCAACCATCTGAGCTAAATAGGCGGCTGGTTCTTACCCTCGCACATTACATGTGCACTGTTTAAACATTAACATGCATGGATTTTGTTGAACATATGTTTGAGTGTCATTCATTACATATATTTTGGTTTGTGCAGTAATCATAACATGAATACAGTTGTCTCCTGATGTCTGTAACATTTTACAAAACTAACATTATCCACACAAAAAAGATTTAATTTTATGTTGATCTTCACATATTTATTAAAAATACTAATTTAATAAGGAGACTAATGGAAAAGGGGGCTAAAAGTCAACGGGGCCGAAATGTCTACTTATTTACCAAGTAGGGGCCGAAATGTCTACTTATTTACCAAGTAGGGCCGAAAAATCCTAGGCCGTTAGGGCCGAAAAGTCTAGACGCCAATTATGGATAAGTCTCAATACCGAATACAGAACATGCTGTGCAAGAATGGTTTTGTGAGTTTTAAAATATCTTGACACAGTAATAACTTATCAAACCTGGAAAAGCGTCTTTGAATATTGCTGTCAAAATACTTTCTTCTTCCACGTCAACTGATTCCATATTTTTATTTACTTATTTGATTAAGCATCATAACTAAGGTGTTCCGAAGGACCGGTGCGTATGTTACAATTACGTTTTGTGAGATTTGGTACATGGACTTCGACATTTCGCGGTCTAGAATTTGACAGCGTAACAAACAAAATTCTGACATAAGTGTAGCACCGTGTAACAAGATGGATCGCAGAGTTTTTGTTGTGGGTGTTGGAATGACGAAGGTACAATTTTATTTGTTGTTACTTTTCTTAAAGAATAGTTTCACTTGCTTTGCTTGATTAAAAAACTAATTAAGTAATTTAGCTCACTCACTGAATTTCTGACAAGTGACTTCACTCTTTTCTGACATCACTCGTAGCATAACTTGCTAGCACTGGGCGAATATTGAGATTCTTTTTATATGGGCAGTATTCGCTGCAGCGCATAACTGGGGAAGGACCATTTCAGTGGTGGAAAGTTTTCCTTCTTTGTCTATATTGTTCCAACAGGATTTTGATAGCAACTTTCACGCCCCAATATTAGATAGTTATTGTGGGCGGATTGCAATAAAAGTTACATACCTAGACTGATAAATCATTCCTTATTAATATTCCATAAATATTTGTATGATAACACTTTCATATTGCATGCTTGAGCAATTTAAACCTACACACTATTGTCAGTATTGCATTTTTAAACTAATCTCGCTGTCCTCCACTGTGTAAACTTAAATCAATATTCTGCTACGCTTTAGAAGTGTGACATCATTCTGTTGGTCAGTATCAGGATAGCCCCACTCTGATTGGTGTAAGTGCTGAATGAGGCTGCACTTTTGGGAATTTTTTCTACAAACATGTGATAGATTTATACATTAATTTGGAATTAAATGCATATATTAGGTAAATTTCAGCACATGTTAATCAGTTTAAGTGTTGTTTAGGCCCCCCCCCAAAAAAAGTCCCGTTCTGGTCTCCCGACTGACCCTTTACTTTTGCTGCGACCCTACATATTTTTGGTCCAAAAATAATATTTATTTATTTCTGCCGATAAATATTCTTATTTATTTTACCAAACAAGATTTTAACTGGCTATTGAGTTTGTAAACCTGATTATGATTCACTGTTGCACATGGTACATATTTTACCAAACTGTGTTCAGGTTTTTTATTGTTGACCAGAAAACTAAATTTTTTTTGGCCTTATGTAAAGTACATCGATTAATAACTTCATTGTAGCAAATTTAAGGAATTTATGACATTTTAAACTTTCAGGTTTCCATGACATAAATGGTCTTTCGGCGATAAGACGTTCCAACGAATTTAGCCCTGTATATAAAGTAACACTAAATTTATTTCAGGTGTTATAAATAAGACTAACATCACTCTGTACTTATAAATTATTGATATTTTTTCGGTTATGTCTTGTGTAACAGGGCTAGAAATTATGTAGCTGTTCTGGGATTCTAATAGGGTCATCTAGGACAAATGCTGCCCTGACTCCTGCCCACAAAGTAATATGTCCATAAAATTTACCAATGTCACCATGTAAAATGCACACCAAATTAAAATATACATGTCATACTGAAATTCAGGAGCTTTATATAATTACCTTGAGAGTAAAACTGTCATGTCACTGTCCCACAATACAATCATCATAAAATGGTATGAACTTGGTCACTTTAGTCTTAAGGCAAAAGGTTCTAGTCCCAGTCTACCTGCTCAATTTTCTTGCCCTGTGATTTTTGCACCCAACATTGGATCGTGATATTACCGATGTTTACACTTTGTTTGCATGTGTTAATGAATAAATTATCGAAAACACTCTTGGATTTGAGGAAGATTTTTTCACGTTTGAGTGTGGATCAGGCCTTTTTCTGACCTTTTTGGGAAAAAGTACCTTGGTTAAATTGGGAAATTCCCGACATAAAATTTCCAAAATTGGGAAAAATTTGTATCGTTAAATCGTAAGTATAATGAAGAAATTTACAGTTTTAAATCAATAAATAAGAATTTAAGGGGCACTTATAATTTTAATTTACCTCTAATTTCTAAATTGTGATGAATACCTAAGCAAGCTATGCAAACAATGGTCTGTAATCTGTAAGCATGTCTTATTTCCTATAAGTGTGTGTATATTTCTAAAAAAGCATCACCAAATCTGACCAACTTCACAAAACTAAAATTGTGGGATCTACTGTCTACATGATTTATTTTTAATGACGTGTTAATAAACGTCGTGTAGTGCCTACACTACGTATGTCGCAAAAATATGTGATAACTTGAAAAGTAATCTTTACCTTCTTATATTTAAATCCTTCTTTTAGCTGACACATCAACTTGTGTAAATAACAAAATATTTGCCCACAATTCATGTTAAATTTCATCATTATAGAGGACAAACAAATCGTTTTTCTATGTTTTACCAGTATTATAACACAGCTATTTGAGTGTTCCTTTGTAAACAATGTCAACGATAAAATTAGAGCATATCCAAATGTAAAGCCAGTGTGAAAAAAATCGTCTGTAAAGTATTGAAAAATCATATTTTCACTTTCATTTTCGAAAAAACCCCACATATTCTTTGCAATTGGGAATTTTCGTGTCAGAATGAGGAAAAATTATGCATATTTGGCATTGGGAAGGGTTCCGACAATCGGACCTGTGAGAGCAGTAGAAAAAGGCCTGTGGATGTATGTCAAAGCTTGAACTTGGTCACTTAAGGGGAGAGGTTGTATAGTGTCCCAGTTAGCCCAGTCGAACGATCACTGGCCCTGTAAGAATGAGGTTCTAGTTTCTAGACTAGGTGCACAATTTTCTTGCCCTGCGACACAGTCTTCATGATCGCCCACTTAGCCCAGGAAAACTGCACTGTCTTTTAGGCAAGTACCATTGACAGTTTCAATTAGTCAGACAAGTGCAAAAGGTAAACAGATTGTAAAGTTTTAGGCAAGTAACTGGGAAAAAAAGAAAGACATTGGTGACCTAATGTGACAGTAGAAAAACATGGTGCAACCAGTATGGAGTTTAACATCTGACATTTCATACATGTGGCAACACCTTTAGACATGTCTGCTACGTCTGTATTTAAAGTGATATATTCTCCCTGATATTTGATATAAAACATTAAAAATCTCAACTCTTTGTTCTTGAGCCAGAAGGTTTGTTTTAAAGCATATGTAAGCAAAACTCTAAATTAATGAATACGTATTTTCTTCAGAACATTCATACAGGTAACTCTTATATTAGCAGTGAACAATGTACATGAGGCAGCACATGTTGCACGTTATCCATTATGTTACACATGTATGTCTCATAAGTCTTCAAGGGTCATGTTGATTATTCATGGGATAGAGCCTGTGGTGTACCTTTGTAAATGGTAAATTTAATAACATGTAACATTAAACAAAAAAATGACACATTTCAGCTTGTTCAAAAAGTTGTTTCCACTAAAAATTGATATATTCATTATAGTATTTCAATAAAAAATTGTATTTATTTTATTTGTTAGTTTGAGAAACCTGGGTCCAGGGAAGACTTTGATTATCCTGATATGGCAAAGGAAGCAGGTATATACATGTACATTGTTTGAACCCCATTATCCGGTGTCTTAATTCTGATACCCCTTAGACATTGTAGCAAGCACATACCAAAATTGGAAAAAGCTGTTTATGAGTAGAAGTTGTTAAATTTTTTAATTTGTTGTGTACCGGTGTATCTTTGTTTGCAACCAGTTGATAACTTACAATAATGTCTACTTTAAAATAAAATTCAACTACTGGTATACAGGTAAATTATTTCTGCCTTAACTTTAGAGAATGCCTTTTAATTTCCTTCTATACTTTAATTATGCCCCCCTTCGAAGAAGTGGGGGTATATTGCTTTGCACCGGTCGGTCGGTCGGTAGGTCTGTCCGTAGAGCATTTCGTTTCCGCACGATATCTTGAGAACGCTTTGACCTACGATCATGAAAGTTGGTACGCTGGTTACTTGGGAGGAAAGGAAGAATCCTATAAATTTTGAGGTCAACAGCTCAAAGGTTAAGGTCAATGTTGCTAAAAATAGAAAAACGGTTTCCCCTCAATAACTTGAGAACGCATCAAGATATTTTAAGGAAACTGTATACATAGATACCTTGCATCGAGATATCGCTTGGGATTGCATATGGGGTGGGTGGGGTCAAGGTCACCGTTACTAAAAATAGAAAAACGGTAGACCATTGCGTTTCCGCATGATGTCTTGAGAACGCTTTGACCTACGATCATGAAAGCTGGTACACTGGTTCCTTGGAAGAAAAGGAAGAACCCTATAAATTTTGAGGTCAGCAGGTCAAAGGTCAAGGTCACCATTGCTAAAAATAGAAAAAACGATTTCCGCTCAATAACTTGAGAACGCATAGAGATATTTTAATGAAACCTCATACATATATACCTTATATAGAGACCTCGCTTGGGATTGCATATGGGGTGGGTGAGGTCGCATCGAGATATTTTAATGAAACTTCATATAAAGATACCATATATCAAGACCTTGCTTGGGCTTACATATTAAACAAAATTCTTAACAAATGCACATATTCACAACTTGGCTGAAATAATAATTTGTGTGAAAGAAGCTTATTTATGTTTCCGTGTCCGTGATCTTATCACTGTGTTTTTTGTTGAAAAAATATGTTTGGAACTATAAACTTGATATTGGAACTTAAGGTTTCCATGCTCATTATGCATATCATTCACTACAGGTACTTGTTTTTTTTACCGAGATCTACACCATGTTAGCACTATTTTACTAAACTTGAACGTTCATGTGTGGCTTAAATCATATTTTGTTCCATGCAATTCGTGGTTTTATCATATGGATTGTTAAATATTTGAATTTTAAATACAGATATATCTTTCCTGTTCAACTACTTTTTCCACGAAGTATACTGTGCTTTCCAATTTCATTTCAGCAGTATGCGGTGACCATATTCACCGTGAATGTGTAATTGTATAAGCACTTTTTTCAGGAATGAAGGCTCTGGAGGATGCAGGGTTGTCCTATGATGCTGTGGAACAAGCCTGTGTGGGATATGTTTATGGTTTGCAGTAGACCTATATTGATGTTGCTTTAAAGGGACCGTTTCACCGTTTGGGGTTGGAGAACTTATTTCTCTAACAATGGAATGTTAAAACAGGATCTAGAATCTATTGAAACTTTTTATCTGCTATACTGTTTTGGTTGCACGAGATACCGGTAATTATTTTTATAGTTATTTTGTCTTTTTATGTAAAAAACAAATACGAGGGCGGGTCTACCTGGTAGCATATATTTCTAGAAAAATTACACAGATATTCGTCAAAAGTTTAACTTTGCCCAAGCAGTGTTCTTTTTGTGACTTGAAATAATAAATGTATTATAGAAAAGGGAAAAAAAGTCAGTTTCAGAAAATTATCACCGCCAAATTTGTGAAACTGTACCTTTAAAACCAGTGGTTTGTATTCATACTTAAAACATCCAATAAATTTTCCTATTGAGGTTAGAGAATAAATTGCGAGTTTTCATTAACACAAACATTTAATGTGCATTGGGAAATTCAAGTTGAAAATTGAAAAGATTACAAGTTCAACTTAGTGTAATGGATAAAGGCAATAAATATAGAAATATCATTAAGTATTTTATGCTTTTGGGTGGTTTATAGGGAAATACCAGTGAAATAAAATTGGTAATTCACTGTTTTAAAACAGTGAAAATAAAATTGCTAATTCACTGTTTTAAACAGTGAAAATTACCACTTTGGTAATGAAACTGCCTTTTCACCGAGATGTCGAAAAATGCCAAAATAACACACATTTAAGCATAAAATAAATAGAAAATTTGTTAGTTTTGGTAGAAAATATCGATTTTGATTCACTCATGATCATAGAAATTATAATTATATTTTCACTTGTGACTGTGGCACTCGTGAAAATATATTTTTTCTATGATCACTAGTGAAATAAAATTGATACGCTACCGAAACCAACAAATATCCTCCATGTACATGTAATTAACAATAACAAAGCCAGAATACATACTTCATATCAGCAAGAAAGTACACAGAGTGTTGCCTGCCCAATCACACACATTGTGCATGGTTGTTTAATATGTCATTTATTATTGCGACTTTGGACTAATAATGTGCCCCATTTAATGTTTTATGTAATGCCAACACAGGATTTGAAGACCTTTCTTTGTATGCCATTATTATTGAGAATTTACTCAGTACACAACATGCATGTACCGGTAGGTTGCCAACCTGATAGACAGTCCTTACCCGGTACTCAAAAATATTATTTGCTAAGAGCCTAACAGGTTTAAAAGTCTACCAAGGTACTGGGTATAATACAATCTTGAAGAAGTGAATTCTAAATGAGGCGCGTCGTGGGAAAATCGGTCTTAATGCATGTGCGTAAAGTGTCGTCCTGGATTAGCCTGTGCTGTCCGCACAGGCTTATCCAGGACGGCACTTTCCGCTTTTATGGTTGGTATTTTCTGTTTCAAGGAAGTCTCTTCTAAGCATAAATCCACTGTTGGCGGAAAGTGCCGTCCTGGATTAGCCTGTGCGGACTGCACAGGCAAATCCGGGACGACACTTTACGCACATGCATTAAGTCCGGTTTTCCACGACGTGCCTTATATCTATTATATATTTTTAATTGTTCTTCAGGTGATTCAACATGTGGACAGAGAGCTATTTATCAGCTTGGAATGACTGGTATTCCTGTGTATAATGTACGTGAGTACCCAAAGACTTCATGTTGGAAATAATGATTTTCGTATCATTGTTCATTTACATTAAAGTTTGTGACCTTTATATCAAACAAGGCCTTCTATTTGTATTTTTAGCTCACCTGACCACGAAGTGCTCTGTGCGCTATTGGTATACTATAGGGGACCTCTCTGGCGGCGTCCATCGTCCCTATGCCGTCAACAATTTGGCCCGTTATTGCGATAAAGACTACATTTTTTATTCAATCTTGACCAAACTTGCACAGTTTGTGTATGACCATAAAATCTTAACAGGTTCGATAATGGGCCCAATCGGACCAGGAACACCAGAGTTATTGTCTCTTGTCTGGCTCCAAATACATCTGTTCCTGAATAACTCACCTGATAAAGGGCGGTAAATGAAGTGTCAGGAATATAATTGCCAGAAATGTGTTATTTCCCTTTGTAGCTCAGTCACAGATATAACCCAGATAGTGGAGTCTGCTTATCAGTAAAATCAATACATCACTCTGAGTCAACATGGTACTTCTGTTTTAGATCAGCATCATTACACATAGTAACCATTGATAGCCTGCTTCTGACCTATATTTTGGCTATGTGTGCAGCAATAAAATTTTCCACTGTCTGTCTTGGCATCCAGTTAGGAAAAAGATGAAAACAACAATCAATAGCTAGAATTCATGTTGTTAACAAGCATTCGGAATATAGCATTTAGATCATGTGATCTAGTGCCTGAAAGGGCTAATTATTTTCTGTAGTTTTTGGACTGTTTAGTTAGTAACTTATTTCAGTATCATTTAATCATGTAACTTTTGGACTGACTTTTACATTTGAATTGGGATTTTGGAAACTCAAGTATTATCTTAGATTATTTTTTAAGCTGATTTATTATTTCTCCTTAATTGAAAAATACTTCTACACTGTTTTACATTTTCTCCTTAATTAAGAAATATGTTTACACTATTTAGAGTGCACCATGCTACTTGCTAGTATCTGTTTGTATGGTATATATAAGTAAGGGCTTGTAGTTTGGGGACTCTTTTTATAGTTCAACAAAATAAAAGTGACTTCCCGTACATCACTTTCATTACATTTCATCTCACCTGAGCACTTTATACTCGATGAGCTATTGGTATAGGGGGACTGTCCTGTGTCGTCCGTCGTCCGTAGTGCATCATAACAATTGGGCATGTGGACGTGATACAGACTTCACTTTCATTCAATCTTTACCAAACTTGCACAGCTTTTGTATGGCAATAAAATCTTGGATAGATAATGGGCCAAATCATACCATGAACACCAGAGTTATTGCCCCTTTTTCATGAGAAAATCTGCAAACTGGACTTTGTGCAACATACAAACTTCATTTTTCCTCTGAATTTGACCACACTTGCACAGGATGTACATGAACTGAATATTTCAAAATAATCAATAAAATGGCCTAGATTGGGGTACAAACACCAGAGTTATTGCCCCTTGTTTTTGTGAAAAATGGACAATGTGGAGTATAGAGACTTCATTTATTGCCTAATATTGACCAACTTGCACTGTTTGTGTTTGACCATAAGGTCTCAGCCAATTCCCAATAGGGAACAGATCAGACAAGAAAGACCAGAGTTATGACCCCCTGTTTGTGAAAAAAAATCCATAATTTAAAAAAAAAATTGGCTTTCCGCCTCCATAGTGAATTAACTTTTCATTCCTTGTTGATGAAACTTGCACAGTTTGTGTATGACCATAAGATTTCATCAAGATGCAATGATGGGCCAGATAGAACCAGGAACACTGAAGTTATTTCCCCTTCTTTGTGAGAAACTTTGCAAAAAATGGACTTTGTGTGACATAGAAACTTCATTTTTCATCTGATCTTGATAATACTTGCACAGCTTGTGTATAACCCTAAGATCTCATAATAAACCAAGGTTTTGCGCTGATTAGGCAGCTTGTGTATGACCATAAGATCTCAACCGGTTAATTAGTTTTGGTATTTGAGCTGTTAACCAGTGAGCCAAATATCATTTACAAGACCTGAAACACAATAAAAATGGAAACACATCAAGTACAATGGTCTGTTTGATTGAAGAGTCCTAATCGATGATATACATAATGCTGACAGTTGTCTTGTATTGCTGTCTTTTGTGACTGTTTTAACTATTGTGCTGTTGAAATAAGAACAAAGCACAGTACATGGAATTCAGCTGGATGTTTGAACCTGTTGAATTGCCAGATCAGGTTGTCTGATTTGGGTCATTTTGTAGGTGATGACATTTAGCTGATCTCTGTTATTGCCAGTACTAAGGTGAGCGCTTTGGGCCATCATGGCCCTCTTGTTTTCAGAACAAGTGTGGCTAATCCTCCATCAAATGTCTACTTTTACTCATTCAGATTGGTATTTTCCTCTCTGAATTGGTAATGAAATAATTAGAAAAAAACAACAACAACTTACATGGAGTGAAAAATCTCATTATTGGCTTATAACCTGCAAGGTGGATTCTTATCGAACCCAACTTTGAAAATTTGTTTGATATAGATTTGAAAAACTATTATTTATAATTTTCACTCTAGAATACAAACATTTGGGTACCTTCTTACAAAGGAGAATGAGGGTCGTGTTCACAAATCTGTGATAAGTTTTCTTTCGATTTCATTGTAACTTGTCACCAATATATACCCAAATGAAGGTGTCAGCCACAGATAGTCATGCTTATTATAAGAAATAGACAGACCCATCCATACTTTGTGGTATTGAAAAATACAAAATAATACAATATAATACAATACAATTTAATACAATATAATACAATATAATAAAATTGTAGGCTAAGCTTACATCTGTTTGATGATCTGCAGTTTCATTGATAATTTTTTAAATTTAACCTTGTTGATTATTGTTTTCAGGTCAACAACAACTGTTCTACCGGTTCCACTGCCCTGATCATGGCAAAGCAGCTTATCCAAGGAGGTGGGGCATGATATTCAGACACATGGCTTGACTTCCTATACATTATGGTTGAAGCAGATTAATTTTAAGGAGGCCAACATCAAAACATTTTCGGAAACTGGTAGTTCATGTAGCAGACATTTTGAGCGACAGTTAGTTTAGTTAGATACCCTGTATCTATGTTGTATTTTAAAATAACAAATTCTCTTCTAATTCAGATTTTAAGTTTTTGACCTCTGTATTATAGATCTCATTCACTATCATTTTGTAAAAAATAAAACATTATTCAATTTTCAAAATTTGGCTGGATTTCAGTTGCTATAGATACTGTATTTCCAGGAATGGCAGACTGTGTTTTGGCACTTGGATTTGAGAAAATGCAGAGAGGGTCATTGAAAGCTCAGGTAAGTTTAAAAAATGTTTCAATTTAAATTAACTTAATATGAACTAAAAATTGTCAGTTTGTTTGTCTCGTGAGTTTAAGCTGAAATGTTTTCACATTCTTTGAAATTCTATGATTGTTAAACCTTATGAGAAACACCTGATATTTTCCTAAGAAAATGTAGTCATTACATTTATGTGGTAAATCTTATGGTTCACTGGTATATACATCTGTATATATGTATAAGATCTTGAAATTTGACATTCACCTTTTGTGGAATAGCCGTCGCCTTCTTGATGTTATGATTATGAGAAACAGTCTCTAGTTGTTTGCCATACATTTAGTTTGATGACAGGACAAACCCGTTGGACAAACATATGGAGGTGATGGTAGAAAGTCGGGGATTTGAGAGGGGACCTGCAGCCGCTCAGATGTTTGGCAATGCAGGCCGGGAACACATGGAAAAATATGGTAACAGCTAATTGAGTAATTCTTGTTATGAAAGGGTAAAGATGTCCAGACTAATACAGTACTCAAGTAATCTACTGTTTTAAATATAAAGTTTGATACAGGTAACGTTTGTGTTGTGCATTAAACTTTCGAAATGATGTTCTCGGATGATTACCCTATAGAATGACCCTCACATATTTGGCTTGCATAACCATTTATAGGTTGCAATAGAGATTTTGTAGTGTTTACTTATATTTTGTGTAATCAGTCGTTTACATTATTAGCACCATACCGGTACATGTTTTTCCTGCTACTAAAATCTTTGACTGGTTATTTAGTTTAGTTTAAACAAATTTATTTTAGCTCGATTGCATCGAAAGCCTAAGGCTTATAGAGACACTCTAGTCCGTTTCCTGGGTAGAACCAGTAGTTGGTGTCTTTGGGGGAGATCTTGAGAACGCTCCTAGAGTGGGGATCGAACCCAGGACCACCAAATCGCTAGGCGGACATCACATCCACTACGCCACCGCGACCTCTGTTATTTAAAGGGATAATTTCACAGTTTGGAGTTGGAGAAATATTTCTCTAAAAATGGAATTTTAAAACAGGAATTTGTGGAATCTATCAAACCATTTTGTCTGTTATGCTGTTTTTAGCTCACCTGAGCACAAAGCGATCGCTCGTTGTCCGTCGTGCGTGTGTGCATGCGTCGTCAACTTTTCATTCAAACAACATCTAAACCGCTCGGCAGATTTTCACCAAACTTCACAGGAATGATCCTTGGGTGGACCTTTTTCAAAGTTATTCAAATCTTTCTGGTCTGCTGCATATGTAGGTCACCAGAGCTAAAAATAGATTTAAAAAGTGAAAACTTTAAAAATCTTCTCCTATGAACCACAAGGCTCAGGGCTTTCATATTTGATGTGTGACATCCTCTAGTGGTCCTCTACTAAGATTGTTCAAATGATGCCCCTGGGGTCAAAACTGGCCACCCCCCAGGGGTCACATGGTTTATATAGACTTGTATAGCAAAATGACTTTAAAAATCATCTCCACTGAAACCGCAAGGCCTAGAGGTTTCATATTTGGTATGTAACATTGTATAGTGGTCCTCTACAAAGATTGTTCAAATGATGCCCCTGGGGACCAAACTGGCCACACCCCAGGGGTCACATGGTTTATATATACTTAAATAGCAAAATGACATTAAAAATCTTCTCCTCTGAAAGCGCAAGGCCCAGAGGTTTATATTTGGTATGTAGCATTGCATTGTGGTCTTCTACAAAGAATGTTGAAATGATGCCCCTGTGGTCAAAACTGGCCACAATCCGGGGGTCACATTGTTTATACAGACTTACATAGCCAAATGACTTTAAAAATCTTCTCCTCTGAAACTGCAAGGCCTAGAGGTTTCATATTCAATTGGTAACATTGTATAATGATCCTCTACAAAGATTGTTCAAATGATGCCCCATGGGTCAAAATTGGCCACACCCTGGGGGTGACATGGTTTATAAAGACTTAAAATAGCAAAATGACTTTTAAGATCTTCTCCTCTGAATACGAAAGGCCCAGAGGTTTTATATTTGGTATGTATCATTGTATAGTGGTCCTCTACAAAGATTGTTCAAATTATGCCCCTGGGGTCAAAACTGACTACACCCCGGGGGTCACATTGATTATACTGCAGCACTATAATTTCAATAAGCCTCCAACACTCAAAAATCAATACAGCAGACGACATTCCAGCCAGGTGTATACAGTGTGCTATTTTTAGATCTTATCAAACCAGCTAGCCAGTTACACATTGTTGTGAGGGTGCTTTAGAGAATCGTTGGAGATGACCATTGAAATGCATAGAAAATGTTACCCACCAGCATGGTCAATCATGTTGTTGTGTAAGTAAATTAGCTGGATGTAATGTTTAGGCAATTTGTAAGAAATGTAGTCAATCAGTCTTAGTATATAAGACCGTCTTATGTCATATATTTTCACTTTAGATCTACTACATTTAATTTGTTTACAGGCGAAGTGTATATTTCTAATTTAATAATGAAATGCCAAATATGAAATGATAGCATTAGATCTATAAGTAGTCTAACTTAGGTGGAACTGCACAATTTTTTTTTAAGACAAAATGATGCAGCAATCAAGTCTGTGGCTCTGACACTGCAGTCTGTTTCACAAGCATGTACAGAAACACGTAGCATAGAGCCTAAAGTCTAGTCATCTACTTTAAACCTTTCATTTGTACAGTTTAATTAAATGTGTGCAGCACACAAAAAACTACACACAGATCATGTCTCTCCAACAAAGTTCTTAATGCGTCGTTGGCAGCCTCCACCCAAGGACCTCTTCTCAGAAGAACAACTTTTTAGCACCAGATATTGGACAGGGCTTTCATATTTGATATGTGACATCCTCTAGTGGTCCTCTACTAAGATTGTTCAAATTATACCCCTGGGGTCAAAACTGGACTAACCGCAGGGGTCAAGGCCCAGAGGTTTCATATTTGGTATATAACATTGTATAGTGGTCCTGTACAAAGATTGTTCAATTGATGCCCCTGGGGTCAAAACTGTCCACACCCCAGGGCTCACATGTTTAATATAAATGTAAATAGCAAAATGACTTTAAAAAACTTCTATTCTGAAACCACAAGGCCCAGAGGTTTCATATTTGGTTGGAAACATTGTATAAAGATTGTTCAAATGATGCCCCTGGGGTCAAAACTGGGCACACCCTAGGGGTCACCAGGTTTATATAGACTTAAATAGCAAAATGGCTTTAAAAATCTTCTCTGACACTGCAAGGCCCAGAGGTTTCATATTTGGTATGTAACATTGTATAGTGGTCCTCTACAAAGACTGCTCCAATGATGCCCCTGGGGTGAAAACCCGCCACACGCCAGGGCTCACATGGTTGATATGGACTTGAATAGCAAGATGACTTTAAAAATCTTCTCCTCTGAAACTGCAAGGCCTATGGGTTTCATATGTGGTATGTGACATTTTATAGTGGTCCTCTGCAAAGATTGTTCAAATGATGTCCCATTGGTCAAAACTGGCCCTGCCCTGGGGGACACATTGTTTATATTGACTTAGAAGCCAAATGACTTTAAAATCTCCTGAAACCGCAGTTTTTTCGTATTTGATATGTAACATTGTATAGTGGTCCTCTACAAAGATTGTTCAAATTATGCCCCTGTGGTAAAAAGTGGCCATGACCCGGGGCGTCACATGATTTATATAGACTTATATGGCAAGTTGGGCCCTAAAAATCTTCCTTGTTGAAACCGTAAGGCCCAGAGGTTTTATATTTTGCGTGAAACATTGTGGAGTGGTCCTCTACAAAGATTGTTCGAATGATATCCCTGGGGTAAAAATTGGCCACCCCCTGGGGGTCACATGGTTTATATACATTTAAATAGCAAAATGACTTGAAAAATCTCCTCTGAAACCGCAAGGCCCAGTTGAATCATATTGGGTATGTAACATTGAAAAGTGGTCTACCACAAATATTGTTCAAATTATGCCCCTGGGGTACAAGGTGGCCATGCCCTGTGGGTCACATGGTTTATATAGACTAAAAAAATATCTGAAATTGCAAGGCCCAGATCTTTATACTCAGGTAAGGCGTTTAGTGCCCTTTTTCCCTCTTGTTATTAGCCATTATGCCTTAAACTCAGGTGAGCGACTCTTGTATTAGCAAAAAATGCTATTTTTGGACTTGTGTCACGCGTAACTCAAAAAGTATTGCTGCTAGAGTGATGAAACTTTACAAACATATTAATCAGGATGTGCACCTGGGTATTTTGGTGCATTTTTTTCCGACATAGCGAAGTTATGGCCTTTTTTTTTAGCAAAAAATGACATTTTTGGACTTGTGTCACATGTAACTCAAAGAGTATTATCTCTAGAGTGATGAAACTTTATAAACATATTAATCAGCATGTGAACTTGTGCACCTGAGTATTTTGGTGCAGTTTTTTCAGACATCAGTGGAGTTATGGCCCTTGTTTAGCAAAAAATGACATTTTTGGTCTTGTGTCGCACATAACTCAAAAAGTATTACTGCTACAGTGATGAAACTTTATATACATATTAATCAACATGTGAACTTGTGCAACTGGGTATTTTGGTGCAGTTTTTGTGTGCGTTTCATACCTTGAAATATGAACAATAAATGTATTTTAGATCAGGAAAAGTCAATTTTAGAAAGAAAAAAAACTGAAATTGCACCTCTAAGGTAGATGTGGAGGATTATATGTTGTTTCTTACTGCTACCCGAGGTTGATGTTTCAGGAACCAAACCTGAGCATTTTGCCAAGATTGCTTGGAAGAACCACAAACATTCCACCAACAACCCGTAAGTTGGGTATTGTGCAGACCTTCAGTTTTAGTTCAACTTTTTGTATCGCGAGACATTGCATGAGATAGACATTGCATGAGATTGCATATGAGGTGGGTGCGGTCAAGGTCACTGTTTTGAAAATTAGAAAAATGCATTCCACTCAGTAACTCAAGAAGGAAATTAACTTTGTTTAATTGGCCCCTACTATCTACACAGTTTGTTTTCGAAAAAATGGCAGTAACTCTGACAAGTGCAAGAAAAGTCTAGCATGCTGTCCTCAGACAGCTCTTGTTATTAAACACCTGGGTAAAAAAAAATGCCATAATATATTGTGTCCTTACTTGTTAAAGTATTATGCAAGCAAATTTCATTCTAATTGTGGCAATGAACATTTGGTACCAATATAATTGTAATTCTTGCCTTTCTCATGACCAGGTATTCCCAGTTCCAGACGTACTACAGCCTGGAGGAGATTCAAGGCTCCCCTGTAATCCACAATCCCCTTACCAAGCTGCAGTGCTGGTATGTGAAACATTTGTTAAACATTACTTTGTAGAAATGTGTTACATTTTGTGCTGGTATGTGAAACATTTGTTTAACATTACTTTGTAGAAATGTGTTACATTTATGCTGGTATGTGAACCAGGTGTTAACATTACTTTGTAGAAATGTGTTACATGTGTGCTGGTATGTGAAACATGTGTTAAACATAACTTTGAAGACACTTGTTACATTTGTGCTGATATGTGAACCATGTGTTAACATTACTTTGTAGAAATGCGTTACATTTGTGCTGGTATGTGAAACATGTGTTAAACATAAATTTGTAGAAATGTGTTACATGTGTGCTGGTATGTGAACCATGTGTTAAACATTACTTTGTAGAAAATGTGTTACATGTGTGCTGGTATGTGATCCATTTGTTAAACATTACTTTGTAGACACATGTTACGTTTGTGCTGGTATGTGAAACATTTGTTTAACATTACTTTGTAGAAATTTGTTACATTTGTGTTGGTATGTGAACCATTTGTTTAACATTACTATGTAGAAATGTGTTACATTTGTGCTGGTAGGAAAAACATTTGTTAAACATTACTTTGTAGACACGTGTTACATTTGTGCTGATATGTGAACCATGTGTTAACATTACTTTGTAAAAATGTGTTACATTTGTGCTGGTATGTAAAACATTTGTGAAACATAACTTTGTAGAAATGTGTTACATATGTGCTGGTATGTAAAACATTTGTGAAACATAACTTTGTAGAAATGTGTTACATATATGCTGGTAAGTGAACCATGTGTTAAACATTACTATGTAGAAATGTGTAACATGTGTGCTGGTATGTGAACCATTTGTTTAACATTACTTTGTAGAAATGTGTTACATGTGTGCTGGTATGTGAACCATGTGTTAAACATTACTTTGTAAAAATGTGTTACATGTGTGCTGGTATGTGAACCATGTATTAAACATTACTTTGTAGAAATGTGTGACATTTGTGCTGGTATGTTAACCATTTGTTTAACGTTACTATGTAGAAAATGTGTTACATTTGTGCTGGTATGTGAACCATGTGTTTAACATTACTTTGTAGAAATGTGTTACATGTGTGCTGGTATGTGAACCATGTGTTAAACATTACTTTGTAAAAATGTGTTACATGTGTGCTGGTATGTGAACCATGTGTTAAACATTACTTTGTAGAAATGTGTTACATGTGTGCTGGTATGTGAACCATGTGTTTAACATTACTTTGTAGAAATGTGTGACATTTGTGCTGATATGTGAAATGTTTGTTTAACATAACTTTGTAGAAATGTGTTACATTTGTGCTGGTATGTGAAACATGTGTTAAACATTACTTTGTAGAAATGTGTTAAATTTATGCTGGTAAGTAAAACATTTGTTAAACATTACTTTGTAGACACGTGTTACATTTGTGCTTGTATGTGAAACATGTGTTAAACATTACTTTGTAGAAATCTGTTACATTTGTGCTGATATGTGAAACATGTGTTAAATATTACTTTGTAAAAATGTGTTACATTTGTGCTGGTATGTGAAACATGAATTAAACATTACTTTGTAGAAATGTGTTACATGTGTGCTGGTATGTGAACCAGGTGTTAAATATTACTTTGTAGAAATGTGTTACATTTGTGCTGGTATGTGAAACATGTGTTAAACATTACTTTGTAGAAATGTGTTACATTTGTGCTCGTATGTGAAACATTTGTTAAACATGTAGAAACGTGTGACATTATGACTATTGTACAGAATCCAATTTCTTTTTTCGGGGACAGAGGGTTTGAACTTTATTTAGTTGTGTGTAGCTATCACATGTCACACAACACTGTAAATTTGGATTTTTGAAGGATACCATTAATGTTGTTTACTTTCAGTCCGACATCTGATGGCTCGGCAGCAGCTATTCTCTGCAGCGAGGACTTTGTCCGGAAACACAACCTTGAGGCTCAGGCGGTGGAAATCCTGGCGATGCAAATGGCCACCGACCTGCCTTCGTCTTTCAAGGAGAAGAGCTGCATTAAGATGGTGGGCTATGACATGTCCAGGAAGGCAGCTGAGGAAGTCTATAGAAAGGCAGGTAGGTAATGATGGACAATGGAGGTTGGGATTACTGTTAGTAAGTAGAAATGGGAAGGCAAGATGTCAGAATTAGAAAATACCCGGTACTGTGATGAGAAATCTGAAAAAAAGTTAAATTGGTTTCGTAATGAAAGGCTTATACAGTACGAACTGTGATTCATGCAGATATTTAGCATTGAAAATAAATGCCGTGAAAAGTAAACAATAGGGCATAATTCAGTCTCAAATGACCGAGTTATCCACCATTGTTAAGTTTCTTCTATGAGGATCTTTATCAATGCCCACATGTTGATGAGGCAAACAAAAATACTCTGTGTTTTGGGCTAACCAACCCTATCTAGCGAAAATCACCAACCCTAAAGTTTTTAGATACGATTGTTTTCTTTGAAATCTGAATTCCTCAGGTTTTTATTTTTCAAGGGAGTTATCATGATTAACGAGATAATTTGCATCAAAAAACGCGTTTTGTATGCTTTGTTGGCATATTTTATGGATGTAAACTATTGCCGATTGAGAGTTTGGGAGTCGTCTTGCTTTATCACTAGACTTGAAAAAAAACAACAACAACTCAATCCCTACCTACCCTACCGTTGCCTTAAACACAATATTATTTTTTTGGCTTGATTGTTAAATTAACTCTATGTTGCATCTTCCCCTTTCCAGCCTCTAAATTGCTCAGTACTTGTTGCAGGTGTGGGTCCAGACCAGGTGCAGGTGGTGGAGCTTCATGACTGCTTCTCCTGCAATGAGCTGATAACGTATGAAGCCCTCGGTTTGTGTCCGCAAGGTACGTTTGCAGTGAGCTGATAAGGTATGAAGCCCTCGGCTTGTGTCCGCAAGGTACGTTTGCAGTGAGCTGATAAGGTATGAAGCCCTCGGCTTGTGTCCTCAAAGATAAGTTTGCAGTGAGCTGATAACGTATGAAGCCCTCGGCTCGTGTCCTCAAGGTACGTTTGCAGTGAGCTGATAAGGTATGAAGCCCTCGGTTTGTGTCCTCAAGGTACGTTTGCAGTGAGCTGATAAGGTATGAAGCCCTCGGTTTGTGTCCTCAAGGTACGTTTGCAAACAAATGATAACTTACGTTTTGTGTCCTGAACGTATGTTTGCATTGAGTTGATAACGTATGAAGCCCTTGGCTTGTGTCCTCTAGGTATGTTTGCAATGAGCTGATAACATGAAGCCCTTGGGTTCTGTTCTCAAGTTACCTTTGCAGTGAGATGATAACGTATGAAGCCCTCTGCTTGTGTCCTCAAGGTACGTTTGCAGTGAGCAGATAACATGAAGCCCTTGGTTTGTGTCCTCAAGGTACGTTTGCAGAGAGATGGTTACTTATGAAGCCCTCGGCTTGTGTCCTCAAGGTACGTTTGCAGAGAGATGGTTACTTATGAAGCCCTCGGCTTGTGTCCTCAAGGTACGTTTGCAATGAGCAGATAACATGAAGCCCTTGCATTCTGCTCTCAAGTTACGTTTGCAGTGAGCTGAGAACGTATGAAGCTTTTGGCTTGTGTCCTGAAGGTATGTTTGCAGTGAGTTGATTACTTATGAATCCTTCGGCATGTGTCCTCTAGGGTCGTTCTGGCCTTGAAACATAACTAAGGACTTGGCTGTGTTCATGTCATAAGTGGACATAAGTGAAAAAGTGGCTATGTCACTAATGATTTTGTTGTATTTTTTACCTCGACTATTCACCTATTCTAACCGCCTGTTCGTTGTAGGCGTAATGCTCTGATTAATATATGCGTTCAACAAGTTCTTTTCTCTATATCTACTACATATATTCAGTTGAAACTTCACACACGTATTCATTACATAAGGTCACTGGCAAAGGCCCATAACTCTGACCTGCAATTTAGCAGGTTTATTCCCCTTTTGTACTTTTACATATTCAGGTTAAAGTTTAGGTGCAAGTACGAATCCATATAACTACAACAGATATTCAGTTGAAACTTCACACATGTCTTTGGGGTCATTATGTAAGGTTACTGACCAAGGCCCATAACTCTGAGAAAGAAGTATGAATTGTCAAGCGGGCTGTCCTGAGCGAGCTCTTGTTTTTATTCTGCGGAAGCAGCACATTTGTATAAATCATTTTGTTGCCGTGCTTTACCTACTTAATAATTGCATAACAGTTTTTTTCCTAGGCAAACATAAATTTTAAGTTATTTCAGTGGTTCAGTGTCTTGATTGTTTGCTGCTCGTATTAACATTACTTTTTAGCTAAACTTGAACATATAAAATTAGGTTAAAAAACCTCGGCCATAATAGCAGTTTCCTTTGAGCTTCTATAACAAGTTTGTTTCCATGTTTCATAGGCAAGGCGGGCGAAATGGTGGACAAAGGAGACAACACCTACGGTGGTCGTTACGTTGTCAACCCGAGTGGAGGTCTCATATCCAAGGGGCATCCCCTAGGAGCCACTGGTACAATGTTCACTTTAACAAACATTTTTTGGTAATAAGGTGTTTCATGTTCGGTTCATACTCATTTTCCTAACACTTACTTATTGTTTATGCCCCCGGCATCTTGATGCAGGAGGCATATAGTGATTCTCCCATCCGTCTGCTTTCGTCCGTCCATTTGAGGTTAGCTAGCTTTTACCATTTCGTCTAACACCAACACCGCTTACTACAATACTTGGATACTCATACAGTTGTTGCTTATGACCTTTCCCAATCCACCCATATCACCCAACCTCACTTTGACCTTGTCGTAATCTGGACTTAAAATATAAGAATAATCCTAATGGTCTATTTGGTGGTACTAGATTTTACCATTTTGTCTATCACCCACTCCGCTTGCTAACACACTTGGATACTTACACAGCTGTTGCTAATGACGATTCTTAATCCACCCATATTACTCAACCTCACTTTGAAATTGACCTAATTTGGACTTGGAATAATTACATGAAAAGGTGAAAAGGTTGTTCTTTATCAAAATGGTAATTTTCTCTGTTTTACAACTGTGAATTACTAATTTTATTGTCACTGTTTTAAACAGTGAATTACCAATTTTATTTCACTTAAATTTTCCTATAAACCACCGGAAAGCATAAAAAAAGCATAAAATAAGATGTGACCTTGAACCAATATTTGTCAAGAATTGACAGTTTTTTTTACAAGATAATAGGGATAGCAACAAGTATTAAAACGCTATTACAATATTCAAATTCAGAATTCAAATGCAAGGCTTTATTTCGGCTGATTTTATAGCCGTTATTGGGTCATATTCCCGATGGCAAAAAGTATATTTTTTTCCAAAATCCAGTCCCATATTTGCCAATTGATGGTTTGACTTTCAGATGTTTGGAAATTAGAGTCGTTCAGCTTAGAAATAAAGACTGTTGAAGTTGTAATAACCGTTTTACTGATTTGTTTTTGCTCAGAACATTCTTTTTTATGTAGTTTTATCAATCATTCTTCACATTTTATTAATCAAACAATTATACTTTTTTCCCATTTAGGTGAATTGAAGCTAAAATTCCAAATTTCACGGGTATAGATCATATTCCCAAAATGGTGAAAAAAAGCTCGGGAATGTTATTCAAATTTTCGGCCATTTGATTATTCGTTGACATCCCTACTAGATACAGTTTTCTCCTGTTTCTAGGCCTGGCCCAGTGTGCAGAGCTGTGTTGGCAGCTGCGGGGCATGGCGGGCAAGCGTCAGGTGTCGGGAGCCCGGGTGGCACTGCAGCATAACATCGGGCTCGGGGGAGCGGCTGTGGTCGCCCTCTACAGGCTGGGCTTCCCACAGAAACACAGGTGGGTTGTATTATATAAATATCATAGGCAGTTGAGAGGTATAGTAAATATTGCACCCCGATCAGAGTGTTCGGCTTCGATTGACATGACTCTTCGAGGGAGCCAATATTAACTATACCCCTCAACATGCCTGTGATATTTATTTTATTATACCAAACACAAATATTGTAATTCAAAGAACAAACTAATCGTACATCGTAAACTGATGTTAATTGTTGGAAAATCAAGGGCTCAATGACATTTTTTTTTTAATTTATTTTAATAAGCGTCTGCTGATATTAGCTAATACGGATTTCTAAGAAAACCCGCTGCTATATTTAGACCCACGCGCGGGTTATATTTTAGCCTTTCGCTGGGTATATTAAAAATTATACCCTGCTCAGTGTATATTACTTTCCAATGCCATGACATGTTAAAATTATGCAGTGATGGGTATATGGGATTTTACGATGTGCAAGCGAAGTGAGGTTTTATAAAGCTGCATGTTTCACACCAGGGCTCGTATTCACCTACCTATTCTTAGACTCAAGACGTAAGAATAAAGAAGAGGCGCGTCGTTGGAAAACCGGACTTAATGCATGTGCGTAAAGTGTCGTACTGGCTTAGCCTATGCAGTCCGCACAGGCTAATCCGGGAGGACACTTTCCGCTTTTATGGCATTTTCTGTTTCAAGGAAGTCTCTTCTAAACATAAATCCACTGTAGGCGGAAGTTGCCGTCCTGGATTAGCCTGTGCGGACTGCACATGCTAATACGGGACGACACTTTACGCACATGCATTAAGTCCGGTTTTACCACGATGCACCTCACTGAATAATCTTAGAACTGGTTTATTCTAGGAATGCTGGTAATTTGAATCTTACTTGGTGTTATACAATGCTACTTTTAGCATTCTTTATTTAGAATGATTTGTTCATGTCATGGGTTTGTGAATACAGTCCCAGACTGAAGGCTATAGAAGTAATTAATGGCAAGTCGTATAAATCATGTATGTTGGCTGGCCATGGAATTCATGGAACACACTACATTAACATGTATGTTGGCTGGCCATGGAATTCATGGAACACACTACATTAACACATATGTTGGCTGGCCATGGAATTCATGGAACACACTACATTAACACGTATGTTGGCTGGCCAGGGAATTCATGGAACACACTACATTAACATGTATGTTGGCTGGCCATGGAATTCATGGAACACACTACATTAACATGTATGTTGGCTGGCCATGGAATTCATGGAACACACTACATTAGCATGTATGTTGGCTGGCCATGGAATTCATGGAACACACTACATTAACATGTACTTTCATATATTTCAAGCTTCAGCTTTCTCTTGTCTATTGTTATAAATAAATCATTGTTCACCGGGATGACTCTTATTACCCCAGCATTTTACACAAATGGTCAGTGTGGTGCACTGATTTCGTGTTATGTTGTTAGTTGATATGAAAATATCAAAATAAGTGTGAGGTGAGCTTTTGTGATCGTTCTATCTGATATCTTTGTTGTAGTGCTCAACTTCAAGCAGTTCCAGCCTCCACTGTTGCCCCGGATGATTTCAAGTGTAACGTTGTCTTTGGACAGATAAAGGAAGCCCTTCAAAAGGTACCTATATAATCTATGGTTACGGTCACTATGTTTTTGGGCACACTCAAAATTATTTTTCATGTTTATAGTTTTTCTGACACTTTAAGACAAGACATTTATTTGCGATCTATGTTTTCGGAATGATAACAATCAGCAATTAACGTCCATTATGTAAATTATTTTCTGCCCTCTAGATGGTCAGTTTGTATGCCAATTAGCAAGTCTTGAATTGTATAACGGCTTAAATGTACCGTCTTGTGTCATAAATTAACGCCTCCGGCAATAGACATAAACCATAAGTGCAGATAACTCTACTAACAAATTGGTCCCTTTTGCGATTTTACCACCCTAAATATTTCAGATTCTATGTTTTCAGACAGATTGTGAACAAATAGTATTTTGAGATTCTAAATATTCAGACACTGACAATGGCTGATACGATGCCATAGGTGTCCGAGACAATGCCAGAGTTGTCTGTCACATTTGGTTCTTTTCCTTTGTGTATTCTCTTAAGATGAAATCATTAAGTTGTTATGTAACCTTTCTTTGCTGTTTCTGTAGGAAGGTGCCACCATCGTAAAGAAAATGAATGGAGTGTTTTGTTTCCGTGTGAAGAAGTCTGATGGATCGGAGGGTATTTGGGTCGTTGATGCCAAGACCGGCACTGGATCAGTCAAATTTGGGGGACCAGGTAAGGATGGTTTTCCGTATTTATTTATTGTGGAGCCTGTTTACTTTAAGGGACTGAACTCCAGATTGTCCAATATAAAAACTATATTCTATATAAAAACTATATTGTATATAAAAACGAAAGAAAATTGTCAAAAGTGCATTATTTTCTTCCATAATCGTATAGAACCCATAAAAAAATTAGGCACATATACATGTTTTTATTTACCTCAAAAACAATGATTTTATATTCTTTCCTTTTACCGTCTTAAAATCCATAGCGTCTGCAGATGCTATAACCCATCGAGCAATTTAAAAATAGTGCCATTTATATTTAGGATAATCACGTGTCAATTTAGTTTTGTCGAGTCGCGCATGCGCACACTTGAATCAGGTGCTTGTATCGGGGAAAGCCGAGGTATTTTTACATCGGGAATATCAGGTTCAAGGAAAGTGGGAGCTTATTCGACTTATATTTTTCAATGAAATATACAGTTTATGACAGTATTGGATTGTGTTCTATACAAATAGTGATGGTTTTATGCATGTTTTTACCGTTTAGGCACAACTACAAACAACTCACATTTTCTATGCCCATCTGGATTTCAGTATCTTTAAATCATAATGAACTATACAACATTATTGGTGATTTTTTGCAGCTGCACACATTTGTCGAGATTTTGCCACTTCAGCTTTCAAAAACAGTAACTTGTAAAATACTATAATAATGTTTTTGAAGCTTATAGCATGTCCCAAATGGCAATAGACAGTGTATTGAATTTGCAACAAACAGATGTGTCCTCCAGTTTCATAGTTAAGTCGTGTGAGGCATTAAACATTAGCCTTGTGTTGTTGATAAAACACACTTCACCTCAATCATGTTCAGGAACAAAATAATTATGTTTATTTAAAATGAGAAATGTGAGAACATACATGTATAATCATAATATGCTGTAGCTATTGGCATATATTTTGTTCCTTACATTATATCTGTTTCTTGCAGCCAATGGAGATGTGACAATTATCATGTCTGACAATGACTTGTTCAGCCTCATGACTGGGAAACTTAACCCCCAGTCTGTAAGTGAAAGATAATTGGCTTATTATCCGTATATCTTTGTTGGATCTAAGTCGAGGAGGGGGGCGGGATTGCAATTACTGTTGGAATAATTGTTTCTGTTCGCTTACTCTGGATATTTGATGTCTTGAGGTAATAAACTTTTCTATATATAATTAGGGTATCTTCTACAGGTATTGCAATCACAGTGTATGTAGATTCTCATGGTCGACTTAGTTTTCTTAGTTTGTACCCTTGTTTTTGGAATCAAATTCCATAATCACCCATATACTGATATTATTTCAAAAGTGCAAAAAGCTTAGGCGAAGATAGGCAAAGATTGACGATCTTAAATATAAATTAGCATTAGTAAGGCAGATGTTTTTGGGATGCTTCGCTTGTTGTGTGTCATTTGGTATGCCGAAAGCTGTTATTAACAATACCTATTTGCTAGTATTTTTAGCTCACCTGAGCACGAAGTGCTCAGTGAGCTATTGGTATAGGGGACCTCTTTGGCGTTGTCCGTCGTCCATATGCCATCAACAATTTGGACCGTTATCGCGATAAAGACTACATTTTTTATTCAATCTTGACCTAACTTGCACAGTTTGTGTATGACCATAAAATCTCGGATGGGAATGTTATTGGGTCAGATCACACCAGTAACACCAGAGTTATTTCCCCTTTTTAATGCAAAAATTGTGCAAAAATGCCCTTTTCCAACGTATAGACTTTATTTTGTATTCAATCTTAACCAAACTTTCACAGTTTGTGTATGACCATCAGATCTCAGCAGACGCAAAAAATGGGCGAGATCGTTTTTCAAACACCAGAGTTATTGCCCTTTGTTTATAAAAAATATACAAAAATGGACATTATTCAAGATAGAGACTTCATTTTTCATCCAATCTTCACCAATCTTGCACAGCTTGTCTATTACCATGAGATTTCAGTTGAAGTAGAATATAAGCAAAATCAGACCAGAAACACCAGAGTTAAAGCCCTTTCTTTGTGAAAAAAAAATGCAAAACTGGACATTATTCAAGATAGAGACTTCATTTTTCATCCAATCTTCACCAATCGTGTACAGTTTGACTACAAACGTAAGAGTACAGGTGAAGTCGAATATAAGCATGATCGGGCCAGAAACACCGGAGTTATTGCCCCTTGTGTTTGGAAAAAACATCAACAAGTTATCAATGATTGGCTTGCACACACGATTTTTGGTTCAATGTTGACCAAACTTACACACAGTTTGCACATGACCA
Organism: Congeria kusceri; assembly: GCA_027627225.1. NCBI lineage: Eukaryota > Metazoa > Mollusca > Bivalvia > Myida > Dreissenidae > Congeria > Congeria kusceri. The sequence goes on along the minus strand of CM051032.1, from coordinate 71,369,877 downwards.
TAAAAATTGATTGATAAAATTTGATTTCCAACAGTTGCAAGACTTGCATGCAGTTATTTGTACATGCAACATTGATGTCTTCAGAGCCTGCATTAACATCATTTTTCATCATTGGACAGAAAGTTATCAAAGAAAAAGCAAAACTTATAGCACAGCCATCGCAATTATCGCATTGCAACTAGTTCTTCAAAAATGTCTGCGAAAAAGACATCAAAATCTACTGTTTCTGCAGTTTCCTGAATTGTCAATGACTTAATGAAAAAGGGTCACGTAAGAATATCGAGAAAATGATTTGAGAAAAAAAACGCACTTCCACTAACCAGCTCATACTTGAGTTAGCCCATTGCACTAATCGATGTTTTAAATCAAAATTGTTCCTATCCTCCTCTGCGTATTGTTCAGATACCTTAATTTTCAAACATGTCACAACAGTATGGTCTTCATCTGTACCAGTTCTCAGGTGAGCGCTTTGGTCCATCATGGCCCTCTTGTTACAGTAACAGTCATGGCTATCAGATTTATTTATTGTTCAGGTCATCTAATCACTTTTAAAGCTTTTTTTGTGGCACTGAAGAAATTGCTTTGGTGTTTTTGAGGTTCATGTATTTAATTGCTTACATATGTGGCGCTTCGTGAGAAAACCGGTCTTAATGCATGTGCGTAAAGTGTCGTCCCGGATTAGCCTGTGCAGTCCGCACAGACTAATCCCGGACGGCACTTTTCGCCTACAGGGATTTATGTTTAGAAGAGACTTCCTTGAAACAGAAAATACCATAAAAGCGGAAATTGCCATCCCGGATTAGCCTGTGGGGACTGCACAGGCTAATCCGGGATGACACTTTACGCACATGCATTAAGTCCGGTTTTCCAACGACGCCCCTCATATTTGTTTTTTTGCAGGCCTTCTTCCAAGGGAAATTAAAAATTCAAGGTAACATGGGCCTTGCCATGAAATTGAAAGAAATCCAACCTCAACGACAATCTAAGTTGTGAAGATGTGGACATGATGTGCTAAATAAATCTACATATTTACCAATGCAGAAATTGCATACATTCTAAGTAGTTTGTGATAGTATTATATTTAATGCGATTGTTGGAATGAGATAACAATTCTGAATGGTCATACAAAATTTAAATATATTTAAATTGTTTTCTTTTTCACTTTTTTTTCCAGTAACACTGTGAAAACAATAATATTATATAATATTATTTAAATTATTTAATATAAGGTAAACAAAAACTGCAGATTAATTTCTTACTGTAGAAAGCACTCGAATGTCTGCCATTTACAATGCGTACATGTATCATTAAACTTGCATCTATTTTGAAATTGATTAGTATTATGACTATGATCAGTTTTTCAATTACATGTATTTCATACATTTACATTTTGATTTTATATGTTTTAGAGGAATAATTTAATTTTTTAATTTTTATCATATCATACATTTGGATGGGAATATAATAATGTAACAAGGCAATTTATTCCTGGGCTGGTATTCTCAAAGCTCCTGCCTGAAATCTTAACTTTCAGATCACTTTCAGATCAATTTTTATCTGAAATCCAATGATTTCTGTTTACAAATTAGTAGAATACTAAACACCTAAGCAATAGTTACTAGGTAACAACATTTTAATGTAAAAGCACTCATACATGAAATAGCCACAGACTTAAGGAATTTTTGTAATTTAAGAAGTTTATTTGAGGCGCATCATGGGAAAACCGGACTTAATGCATGTGCGTAAAGTGTCGTCCCGGATTAGCCTGTGCAGGACGGCACTTTCCGCCTACAGTGGATTTATGTTTTGAAGAGACTTCCTCAAAACAGACAATACCATAAAAGCGGAAAGTGCCGTCCCGAATTAGCCTGTGCAGACTGCACAGGCTAATCCGGGACAACACTTTACGTCCGGTTTTCCCATGACGCGCCTCATTTAACTTTTCCCTAAGGAGCATTGTGAATCTTATCACGTCTAAAATAATTAAAACAATTTGACACTCATTAAAAGTGAAAGCTAGCTCTTCTTCATTTTCGGTGTATTCTGATCTGAGAATAAACTAAACTGAAAACTTTGTTGTAAACCTTGTTTTCATCTTAACATGCAATTTACTACTCGCATGTTTGAACAACTATTAACAATTCATGTTATTTACCGGTTAAGTCAAAGTGTGTTTTGGAAGCATCTTGGTTAATTTTGTATTGGTTTTTTGTCTACAGTAATAATAAATAGGAACTGTGAAGTGAACAAGTGTCATTGTTTATCCGGTCATTCTGTAAATCAAGCATAGATCTATGCAAATACTACAATCCTTTATGTATACATGTGTACGAATAAGAAGACATCGATACAGTGCACTCAGAAAGGTATAGACTGGAAATTAACATTACAGATCAGAAGTTTGCCATGGAAGGGTGTCCAATTTTGAGTTGTATCATTTCAGTGTTTAAATTACATGTACATTATGTGTTTATGACTTTGTGAATATTAATGCTCTTGAATGAAGATGAATTTTGTTGATCAAATATCTATGTTAATCTAATGATATCAGCTCTTGAATGTCTGTGATCATATATCTATGTAAATCGAGTGATTTAAGTGATTTTTTATTTAAAAAACATATTGTAGAGTATATTATTGTAATAATAAAAATAGATAAAATCATTCAAATAAATAAATGAATCATTTGTTTTATGTTTTCGTTTTTGTTTTCAATGCAAAACAACGATAGACTGTGTGTAGACGTTTCAGATTAGATTAGTGACATCAGTTATAAAACAAGGAGCATAACAATAAATAATCGGACAGCAGTTACATAATATACTGCATGACTTGTGTTAAATCACCAAATAAAGGATTAAGTTGAATTCATCATGTGTAGCAGATGGGTGGTCTAATGGTAATGCACTGGCTGCACAACCCAGAGGTCGCAAGTTTGAGCCCCCGCTACCCCCTAACCTACTAACTAGTATTTTGCATGAGACGATTAACCGAGATGCAGTGAACTAGGTGCTTCATATCGGGCGCTAAAAGACCCCTGCTGTCTCAGAAACGTGAAGTCTCCAGTGAGTCCTGTATTTTGCACTGTCCCCCCGTAACCCAAACAAGAAGTCTTCTGGGGGCGTTGGCCATGTGGTACAGAATCCCGGCGCACTGTATAAAAGTCCACCACACACACACATATTGTGTTAATCTTTGGATACATACTGGGTTACCTTCCGATACCGCATCGACAGTCTTAGCGAGCAAGTACGAAGAGTGCTTATATAAACCCTCAATTGTATTGTAACGTATCCGTTGCCTAGTGGTTACAAACTGGTCTCACTTCCCAGGGATCGCATGTTACAATCTAGTCTACTAACTCGTATTTCAATCAAAACAGGAAACCGATATGTATTGTTCTATGTGAATCAAAGATCTGTGGTTATTTTAACGGCATAAACAGGGTGGCTTCTGTATTTTGCTCTGTTTGATCTGGCGTAAAACACTTTGATCCGAATACTAGTAGTCTTTTGGCGGGGAAAATTCGACACGAAATAACACACATACACACCCTATTCGAGTTTTGAGTATCGTTGATGTCCTGAACATATTTGTGCTCGTCGTGGGAAAACCAGACTTAATGCATGTGCGTAAAGTGTGACCCGGATTAGCCTGTGCAGTCTGCACAGGCTAATCCGGGACGGCACTTTCCGCCTACAGTGGATTTATGTTTAGAAGAGACTTTCTTGAAACAGAAAATACCATAAAAGCGGAAAGTGCCGTCCCGGACTAGACTGTGCGGACTGCACATTCATTATGACCGGTTTTTTCATGACGCGCCACATTTGTATTTGATTACAACTGCTATATTCGATTGTACTAAGCATCTTTGTCCTACAATTTAGACACTTCCAAAATTTCCAAATACCGGTACATGTAAATACTATTCACTGTTGTCCGGTAAACTTGCTTCTCGCCATCGGATTGGATTCCTTGGTCCGGCATATGTGGTTTGGTAAGTCGCCTAGTAGTCACCATGCTGGGCAGAAAACTACTCTATATCCCACCAAAACACAAGACCGCCTCAAATGCAAAAGCTTTCAGGAAAATGCAAATCATGTAGGATTGAAGACACACAGTCTGGACTGTATATTGCAGCTGACTTCACGGTGCAATAGTACGCTAGGTTAGTCGCGCTACGAAACACTAGTACTCGTATTGTACAAGTTACAGTCAGCTACCTTCATCATGTCATTTTCTTTAAAAAAAAAAAAAAGAAGGTGCCTCGGTACCATTAGATTATGTCCAAATTTAATTCTCTCGACGCATCGGCAGCAAATCTTCAATATATACCACTGATATATGGCAGCAAACCTTCAATATATATCACTGATATACGGCAGCAAACCTTCAATATATACCACTGATATACGGCAGCAAACCTTCATTATATACCACTGATATACTGCAGCAAACCTTCAATATATACCACTGATATACTGCAGCAAACCTTCAATATATACCACTGATATACGGCAGCAAACCTTCAATATGTACCACTGATATACTGCAGCAAACCTTCAATATATACCACTGATATACGGCAGCAACCCTTCAATATATACCACTGATATACGGCAGCAAACCTTCAATATATACCACTGATATACGGCAGCAAACCTTCAATATATACCACTGATATACTGCAGCAACCCTTCAATATATACCACTGATATACTGCAGCAAACGTTCAATATATACCACTGATATACGGCAGCAAACCTTCAATATATACCACTGATATACTGCAGCAAACCTTCAATATATACCACTGATATACGGCAGCAAACCTTCAATATGTACCACTGATATACGGCAGCAAACCTTCAATATATACCGCTGATATACGGCAGCAACCCTTCAATATATACCGCTGATATACGGCAGCAAACCTTCGATATATACCACTGATATACGGCAGCAAACCTTCAATATATACCACTTATATATGGCAGCAAACCTTCAATATATACCCACTGATATACTACAGCAAACTTTCAATATATACCACTGATAAACGGCAGCAAACCTTCAATATATACCACTGATATACTGCAGCAAACCTTCAATATATACCACTGATATACTGCAGCAAACCTTCAATATATACCACTGATATACGGCAGCAAACCTTCAATATATACCACTGATATACGGCAGCAACCCTTCAATATATACCGCTGATATACGGCAGCAAACCTTCAATATATACCACTGATATACGGCAGCAAACCTTCAATATATACCACTGATATACGGCAGCAAACCTTCAATATATACCACTGATATACGGCAGCAAACCTTCAATATATACCACTGATATACTGTTTGTTAAGGCTGCAATACATTGAAAGCACCTTTGTACAATATATTGCATACATGCCTAAATATATATAATGCAATGTGAATCAGACGTTAAATTCTGGTACAGCTTATTTGATAGCATGTACAATGGAATCATACGAGCATGCTATTCAAAGAAATTGTTACTGGTCGAGGTGTTCAATATTAGCTCCCTCTCGACATAAATCTACAACATCCTTTACTTTGCAAAGTGTTGTAGCTATATATTGCAAATTTGCAATAATAATCGCTATGTACATACATGTATACAGTCTCCAATTAATTTTATTATTCATTGTTTAAGAACGTGTTAATTTAGATTACATGTGTACATGTATACCGACTTTGACCAGTTGCCGACAGAAAATGCCTACTGGCACGTGTAGGCCTATGTACTGAGTAACAACAAAAATGTCTTTAAAAACGACAATCGGCGTTGAAATTAATATTGAGATGTCATTTTTTACCCGAAACATAATACAAGAGGGACAAGACGATCGGTTACGTCACATCTCGGACCCCAGCTTGTTTAGTCCCAACTAAGGAAACTTCTCGGACTGTAGATTTTTCGGACACCGTAAGAAAACTTATCGGACCCAAAATTAATTTGAGATAAATTCAAACATTATTAATATCTGTACCCGTAATAAACCGATAATACCTTCCATGTCTTCACCGGTGATCAATGAATAACCTAAATGTTAGTAATTTATGTTACCATAATTGATACATGAATTTGTCAGGGAAATTTAACAAATTAGCATTGTCATAAAATAATTGCGGGAATGAATGAAATTTATGATATATCAGACAAGTATACATAGTTATGTTAAGTAATGCACAATACGTATCATAAGTTTTGCAAATAGTGTATTCGTGCTAGGCAAATGAAGTGAACGTAACTTGAACTCGTTGACATTTTGACGTATTATGAGACTTCTTTCACCACATTTTATTCATAGAAAGATGTTAAATATTTTGAGAGATTGAATAACAGCTACTGGAGAAATTGATAGAAAGGTGCAGTTATAATTAATTCTTAATAAACGCAACAGCCATTCAAATACAAATTAACATGCACAGTAAGTTTGTAAATATAAATTCCCCGTTTATTAAAACTCTCGGGTTTATGATTCTTCGGACGCTAATGAATGAATGAACATTAACATAGCTATATCGCGCGCTATTTTTAGAATGATTCACCCTCTGAATACGCTATAATAGACCATTTCATACCGATCTTCGCCGAATATCTTCGTATAACTCCGAAACGTTTCAGAGCACAATCATTCTCAGATATCGGTCAACCAATGGGATCATTGTAATTGCTATTCATAGAGAGCCGCTGATTTAGGCTAAACAAAAGAATTATTTCATTATGTGAATAAAAATAACATTCTGTTCGTGACATCCAATGAGTAAAATTGTTCATAAATTATGTTCAGCTCTAGAGTGTATGTCAAAGATATGTTTATAACTTTATTTTAATCGCTTATGTAAACAATTATGTATATTTTAATCCCCAAAAATATGCAACAGTTATTGGTAGACATCAAACCATTGTTGTAAGTTTGCATTCCCTAAAATTAGAAAATTGGCCCAATTCTATTGGCATTCAATTTTCCCGCTGCATAAAATTCTCGCAATAAATCTAGGTCAAAAGTGATCTTAGACAGCTACGCCGAAAAATAACAATTCCATTGCTCTTTTCAAAGGAGACTATAACTGAAGTTTCCAACAGAATAACAAGCTAAGATGTGCGTACACTTGGTTAAACAAATTTAAAATTGCCAAAGAACGATAGTTAATAGAAGGCTCGTCGATCGAAGAGTGGTAAAGTTCGTTAAGTAGACTTGAGCTATGTGAAACAAGCGTTGTCACTGTAAGTGACGAATGCCCCCGAAGATGTTTTGACAGAAGAAAGAGGCATGGTCCATGTGCACTGCACTGCCTCTGAAAGGCCTCTATCATTATATGAAGTTTAATTTGAAACCCTTCAATGCTTTTCGAGTTATGTACCGCACAATAACTCCAAAAATAGTTAAGAAAGAGTTATGGCCCTTGTACTCTGCACTTCCTCTCAATGTCCTCTATCAATATATGTGGTTTTATTTTAATTCCCTTCAAAACTAAGGGAGTAACGCTCTGCACAAGAAAATTAAACAAAGGGCTATAACTCCTTAAATATTGAAGAATTAGTTATGATCCATGTACTCTGCACTTCCTCTCATTGTCCTCTACCATTATATGAAGTTCCATTTGCATCTTTTCAATGCTAATGGAGCTATGCTCCGTACAAGAAAATTTAACAAAGAGCAATAACTCCGTAAATATTGAAGGAAGAGCTACGGTCCGTGTGCACTGCACTTCCTCTCATTGTCCTCTATCATTATATGAAGTTCCATTTGAATCTCTTCATTACTTATGGAGTTATGCACCGCACAATGAAATTAAACAAAGGGCTATATTTCGTAAATATTGAAAAAAGAGTTATGGTCCTTGTGCTCTGCACTTCCTCTTATTGTCTTCTATCGTTTGATATGAATCCCTTCAAAACTAATGGGGTTATGCTCCGCACAATAAAGACGCGTCATGGACGGACAGACAGACGAAAGGACGGACGGACGATGCGATTACTATATGCTCCTTCCCCCTTGTTATTGCTGCTGCTGATTCTGTAGAGATCTCAGAATTAATGTTGGAATTATTCAATGTTATTCATTTATTTTGGAATTTTTGGATTGAATGAAACATAAATGATGTAGTTTTAATGTTTACATTAACGCCCTTTTATTAGCTCGACTATTCGAAGAAAAGGTGAGCGATACTACTACCCCGGCGTCGGCGTCCACGTCTGAATTGGTTAAAGTTTTTATTCAAAAGTCTTGTAACTTCAAAACTTGGAATATACCTTTGTCATCAGGAGCAACATTCCCCATGACACTGTTTTGTATTTTGACAGAGTTATGCCCCTTTTTCACTTAGATTTTCTGGTTAAAGTGTATATTCAAAAGTCTTGTAACTCAAAACTACATAAGTTATTGGAACTTGGAATCTACCTTTGTCATTAACTCCAGTATCAGGGGCAACATTCCCCATAAATCTGTTTTGTGTTGTTACAGAGTTATGCCCCTTTTTCGCATATATATTTTCTGTTTAAAGTTTATATTCGAAAGTTTGGTAACTTCAAAACTACATCAGTTATTCACCTGAAACTTGGAACTAACCTTTGTCATCGACTATAGTATTAGGGGCAACATTACCCATAACTCTGTTTTGTATTTTGACAGAGATATGCCCCTTTTTCACATAGATTTTCTGGTTAAAGTTTATATTTAAAAGTGTTGTAACTTCAAAATTACATAATATAGTCACTTGAAACCTTTAACTAACCTTATTAATCAACTCTAGTATCAGGGGCAACATTACCCATAACTCTGTAATGTATTTTGACTGAGTTATGCACACTTTTTACATAGCTTTTGTGGTTAAAGTTTTTGTTCCAACAATGTATAAACTATACCAGGCTTTACTTAAATTTTTGTATTTTTAAAAGTTTATGCCACTTCCACTTTCCAAAAATATGCAACAACTGAAATACTTCGAATAGTCAAGCGCGCTGTACTCCGAAAGCTCTTGTCTGGTTCGTATCGGCCCACGGTCCGTATTGTCTGGATACACTTTTTTCATGAGGCCGTTTTTAGTCATCGCCCGATTTGTTTTGGGCCGGTTCAACTAACATTGGAATGTGTCAAATTTATTTATGTCATAAAGGTAATTTTTAATTAGCACGTTGTAAATAATGAAATAAGTTTCATTTTGTGCCTTTTAGGTTTTTGTTAGCTGTTTTGTTGGTGTTGGGCTGATTGGTATTGTCTAAAATTTATAATTTCCTTGCTCAATGCTCTAACTACTTTTCGTACCCTAGCAAATTCGTAACCGAGTGACGCATTCGTTCCAAATATAAAAGATGCATTCGTTCCAAATATTCGGTTGAATTTAATGAAATCAACATGGTGGTTAATAGCTGATTGTGTTTTCGTAAACTAGTGATGATTGGCAAAATTAAAGTTTATTTTAACATGATATAACCATGAAAAAATATTTGATAAAATATTAATTTGATTTTCCAGGCATTGCTATTGTGTGTATTGAACTTGATTATTGAACGTCTTGATTTATACCCCATCATGATCAGTGAGAAACAATAGTGGTCTCTGTTCTGGTAATTTAAGAAATTAAGTTGTTGCTCACTTGAGGTTTTCCTTACTAGTCACTATTGCTTTGCACTATTGCTTTGCCTTCATTACATTGTCGGCTAGCTCAGTTGGTTGAGCGCTGGACTGTCAATTGGGGGATCGTGGTTCGAACCCCAGCCCGGCCACATACTTTGTGTGGGGATTGGTCATGAAATTATTTCTACGACCATTCTCCCACTACCTCTGATTCAAGTAGGGCAGTAGTCAGTTACTGGCATAGGTATGTGCACTTAGTACTGGTAAGCCGCTCAGGTCAGCTAAACTTGCCCAGGAAAAGTGTGTGTAGGTTAACTGACCGCCGTGATATGACTGAAATAATGTTAAAAACTGAAAAAAATCCAAACAAACAAACAAACAAAGCCTTCATTACACAATCATAAAAAAAAATTGAGCAATTACAAGAACAACATGTGTCCTTATATTTATATAATGCTGATGTGTGCACAAACATTTGGTCAGTGATGTACTGTAATGATTTTTTAGGGTGAAAGTGTCAAAGTAATCCAGACACACAAAGATGTCGGCCTCGGCAGTGTATATACTGGACATGAAAGGAAAGGTATATCACTTACATCTGTAAATGGATGATAATGTGTTTCAAGTACACAGTTTGTCTCCATATTACTAGATATTGGATTGTTTGAAAAATTAATATTGATTTTACTGTCATTGTTAAGCAGTCCACAGCAAGTTTTGTTGGCAGAGTAAATGCATTGCATGTTGCGAGTCTTGTTTGATTTATCATGCTGCAACTATTCATTTTGTTAATTTTTCATAGCGTTGTTGTTGTTTTTTTACACACTATAACTTACATGTAGTATATTAAGTCCAACCGATGACTTTGTTGTTCTTCTGTTGTTGTCTAGGTGCTGATATGTCGAAACTACCGGGGCGATATTGACATGTCGGTGGTGGACAAGTTCATGCCGATGGTGATGGATCGGGAAGATGAGGGTCAGATGTCCCCAATCATCCAGCACGGCGATGTGGCTTTCATCTACATCAAGTATAACAACCTCTACCTGGTGTCAACGTCGAAGAAGAACGCCAATGTGGCTCTCGTATTCTCATTTCTTCATAAACTGGTTCAGGTTTGTTGTCGTATTATAGCTCCGACACATTAGCCTGACACTGACCATTGTGGATGAAAATACTATAAATCTGTTCAGTGTTTATTCTGGGCCGCGCCTTTGCGGGATTCCTGCAAAAAAATATGAATGGGCGCAACAAAAATACTGTCAGTGGGCCATTTGGGCGCGTGATAAATATAATGGGTGCATCGAAAATCCCAATTTTTTTCGTATTAAAATTATCGAAATTCATCTTGCGAATATTGAACATTGCATAGACAGATTGTTAGTGGAAACTAACCGCTGCTAGGTTACAGCAAGCACTGTTTTATAACTAGCGATTTCATTGGCCGATAAAGGTCACGCACCATTTGACATCGCTTACATCATCACAAAACGCTAACAGTGGTGTCTGAAATATACATACGGTTTAAGTTGATTTTTATAACAATATCACAATGTCAGAGCGGAAAGCAGATAAAGAGGGCATCGCGGGACAAATGCTTTTGGATTTTCCACCAAAATTCCTAGGCAAAATTAGAACACCGTGGAAAATGAGGGCGAGAAAACATCTGATGATTAGGCCGTATCGATAACCTTACTTCGTCTGCAAGTTTGTGTGTAAAAAATGGTAAATCTTCCAATAAATCTTCCAAAAAGGTTCAGGGTCACAAATTTCTGAAAGGTTGGTTAGAGATTTTCGTGGTTATCATACGATGAAAAGACCAATTTAATGTTTTTTTTATATTTGAAAAAAACAACAACATAAAAGTAACATGAAAACTATGCTAATAATTTGTGGCCTCCCCCCCCCCCAAAGAAAATCCTTAAATGGCACACTGATTTTGTGGCTGATGGGCCATCGTCCCACCTGCAACTCGGCCAAGAATGAACACTATCTGTTACTACGCATATATTAGTTTCTGTACCGTAATTTAATAAAGTTGATGTAAGCGTACTTCACAGAAAATGCATTCATTGTATCAGTACACACGTAAAACACATGCTCAAACAAAACTGAGTATGAATATACATGTAGGAAATAATTCAGGCATGTAATGTATATATGCTAATAGAGTTCATTAATGTCCAGTTGATGTGTCCTAAGCTATTACTGCTTTTTTAGCTCGACTAATCGAAGAATAGGTGAGCTTTCCTACTACCCCCGGCGTCGGCGTCCGTGTCTGCGTCTGAATTTGGTTAAAGTTTTTATTCAAAAGTCTTGTAACTTCAAAACTACATAAGTTATTCACTTGAAACTTGGAACTAACCTTTGTCATCAACTCCAGTGTCAGGGGCAACATTCCCCATAACTCTGTATTGTATTTTGACAGAGTTATGCCCCTTTTTCACTTGATTTTCTGGTTAAAGTTTATATTCAAAAGTTGTGTAACTTCAAAACTACATAAGTTATTCACTTGAAACTTGTAACTAACCTTTGTCATCAACTCCAGTATCAAGGGCAATATTCCGTATAACTCTGTTTTGTATTTTGACAGAGTTATGCTCCTTTTTCACATAGATTTTCTGGTTAAAGTTTATATTCAAAAGTTTTGTAACTTCAAAACTACATAAGTTATTCACTTGAAACTTGGAACTAACCTTTGTCATCAGCTCCAGTGTCAGGGGCAACATTCCCCATAACTCTGTTTTGTATTTTAACAGATTTATTCCCCTTTTGCACTTAGTTTTCTGGTTAAAGTTTATATTCAAAAGTTTTGTAACTTCAAAACTACATAAGTTATTCACTTGAAACTTGGAACTAACCTTTGTCATCAACTCCAGTATCAAGGGCAACATTCCCCATAACTCTGTTTTGTATTTGACAGAGTTATGCCCCTTTTTCACATAGATTTTCTGTTTAAAGTTTATGTTCAAAAGTTTTGTAACTTCAAAACTACATAAGTTATTCACTTGAAACTTGGAACTAACGTTTATCATCATCTCTAGTACCTGGGGCAACATTACCCATAATTCTATTTTGTATTTTGACAGAGTTATGCCCCTTTTCAACTTAGATTTTCTGTTGAAAGTTTATATTCAAAAGTTTTGTAACTTAAAAACTACATAAGTTATTCACTTGAAACTTGGAACTAACCTTTGTCATCAACTCTAGTATCAGGGACAACATTACCCATAACTATGTTTTGTATTTTGACAGAGTTATGCCCCCTTTTCACTTAGTTTTCTGGTTAAAGTTTATATTCAAAAGTTTTGTAACTTCAAAACTACATAAGTTATTCACTTGAAACTTGGAACTAACCTTTGTCATCAACTCCAGTATCAAGGGCAACATTCCCCATAACTCTGTTTTGTATTTGACAGAGTTATGCCCCTTTTTCACATAGATTTTCTGTTTAAAGTTTATGTTCAAAAGTTTTGTAACTTCAAAACTACATAAGTTATTCACTTGAAACTTGGAACTAACCTTTATCATCATCTCTAGTACCTGGGGCAACATTACCCATAATTCTATTTTGTATTTTGACAGAGTTATGCCCCTTTTCAACTTAGATTTTCTGTTGAAAGTTTATATTCAAAAGTTTGGTAACTTAAAAACTACATAAGTTATTCACTTGAAACTTGGAACTAACCTTTGTCATCAACTCTAGTATCAGGGACAACATTACCCATAACTATGTTTTGTATTTTGACAGAGTTATGCACCTTTTTCACATAGATTATCTGGTTAAAGTTTATATTCAAAAGTTTTGTTACTTCAAAACTACATAAGTTATTCACTTGAAAATTTGAACTAACCTTTGTCATCAATCTAGTATCAGGGGCAACATTACCCATAACTCTGTTTTGTATTTTGACAGAGTTAGCCCACTTTTTACATAGATTTTGTGGTTAAAGTTTTTGTTCCAAAAATTTATAAACTATACAATGCTTCACTTAAAAATATTGTATTTTAACAAATTTATGTCTCTTTCACTATCCAAAATATGTACCAACTGAAATACTTCGAATAGTCGAGCGCGCTGTCCTCTGACAGCTCTTGTCTGAACATCTAGTCTTCTGACTTAGTAGCTATTCGCAAGGGATAAGGGTCCTTCTTGTTTATTGATTATAGTCTTATGGCTATTATGTTTTAGCACAAGAATATAATATTTCAGAGTTTACAGTATCAAATAATGTACACAATTTAAAAATCAAATTCTGGCAAAAAGCCTGATTCTTTTCTATGGATCAAACAAGATGTAACACAAAACAAATAATTACTGGTTAAGTTAATTTAGTTAATTTATATATTTAAATTTGAAGTTTAAATATTGCAAGATATGTCAACTATGGTATACACAAAATAATTTCCAAAACATTCACCTTTAATAATGACCATTGTCTGTGTTTGCAGATATTCCTTGAGTATTTCAAGGAGTTGGAGGAGGAAAGTATACGGGATAACTTTGTTCTGATTTATGAACTACTGGATGAGGTCATGGACTTTGGGTTTCCACAGACAACTGACAGCAAAATTTTGCAAGAGTAAGTGATTATTGAGAGTTATAACTGATTATTGAGAGTTATAACATCACATATCCTGATTTTTCTATATACAAAGAACATAATTTACAGTTGTTTATTCTGCAGTAATATGGTCAGGTAGAACTTGCAGGTGTTTGCTCAAACAATTTACTTGCATGTGTAGTGCTAATTTTTGCAGGACTTGATCTTAACTTTTGGCAACTGTTCGTCCACAGGACCAGCAACCTTAAGAGCCAGATGGTCCAACACTGTATAAACTGGTCCTGGAAATAAAAAAAAATCAAACTGCATAGTGCAGGTGCTAAAAAAAATTATGATTTCAAAGTTGAATAATCAGAAAAGGTACAACTTATACAAAAAAGCTTGCTGTAAAATGTGAAGAAAGAATATATTTTCGGATGGTTCCCTGTATTTTTAATGACAAAAGTTGAGAGAGTTGACGATTTACACAAGTGGAACCATCGGACCAGTCGTCATTAGAAATCAACTGGTCTGAGCTAAAACACTGGTCTCTGACCTATGCACACCCTGATCTTTGTATTTCCAGGTGTATTACTACATGAAATTTATTGCAGGTATATTTCTCAATCCATTTACTTGCAGGTATATTGCTCAGTCCATGTTATTCTACTTGCAGTTATATTTCTCAGTATATATACTTGCAGATATATTTACTTACCAGTATATTTCTCAACCTGTTTACTTGCAGGTATATTTCTCAACCTGTTTACTTGCAGGTATATTTCTCAACCTGTTTACTTGCAGGTATATTTCTCAACCTGTTTACTTGCAGGTATATTTCTCAATCTGTTTGTTTGTAGGTACATTACTCAATGTGTTAACTTGCAGGTACATTACTCAATCTGTTTATATGCAGGTACATTACTCAATCTGTTTATATGCAGGTACATTACTCAATCTGTTTATATGCAGGTACATTACTCAATGTGTTTATATGCAGGTACATTACTCAATCTGTTTATATGCAGGTACATTACTCAATCTGTTTATATGCAGGTACATTACTCAATCTGTTTATATGCAGGTACATTACTCAATCTGTTTATATGCAGGTACATTACTCAATCTGTTTATATGCAGGTACATTACTCAATGTGTTTACTTGCAGGTACATTACTCAATATGTTTTCTTGCAGGTATATTGCTCAATCTGTTTATTTGCTGGTACATTTCTCAATTGGTTTACTTTCAGGTACATCACTCAAGATGGCCACAAGTTGGAGATTGCGCCCCGCCCACCCATGGCTGTGACCAATGCCGTATCCTGGCGGTCAGATGGCATCAAGTACAGGAAGAATGAAGTTTTTCTTGATGTCATAGAATCAGTCAATCTTTTGGTACATACGTTTTTTCATATAATTTTGCTTAACTTGGAATAAATGTTGGTTTGTTAATATTGTTATATCACTATACGCTGCTGGTAATTCATTGATTGTATTTGTGGTGCCTTCAAATTATTGTAAACAGGAATTCGTTTTTGAAGTTAGGGTTATTGATATAAGAAAACAACATTGTAAGCACTCATGTTTGATCTACTAGAGAACTTTTTAATACATTTCTTTTGTGTTCAGCATTTTGTAACAACTGTATCAGATTAATAAATGGTCATCTCCTACAATGTATGACTAAGTTAGTTTATAACAGTATTTAAAGAACATGTGAAAAATATCTGAGCGGGTGAAAAACAAAGGTAATGCATCAGTATCACACCCTTTTTCTCAATTATAATATTTACAAAATTAAGTGCATATTTATTGCTGATAGTTTTAATTTAGTGGTTCAACTTGGCCCTTACTTATATTTTATTCTAAACACTTAAAAAAACACACCAACATTTGGCACAGTAACAGTAACACCCTTGCTTCAATGTTATGTTGCAACACCAAAAAAACTCCAGTGACTGTAGGTGATTTTAGTAGGGATGCTTACAAGCAATTGGATATCGAAATACAAGTTGGGTATCCGAATACTCTAATGGGATCCTTATACCCAGTAAAAGTTTTTATTATATGCTTAGTGATATTCCCACTGTTGAATTATATATTTTCTATGCAGTGAAAATATAACATAAAACATACTTTTTTTCTATAAATATTATAGATCTACCAGTAGTGGTTTACCTCCCTTGGCAGTTTGAAATACATGTACAGTATTTACATACATGTGTTTACAGAAAACACATTATAAAATTCAACAAAAATGTAATTAAGCTACAACAATGCACAATATATGGCACTTTTTTCTGACCATATTTGTAAGTTACAATTGTAGAAACATTTGTGATGTTATCTATGATGTCAGAATACATTAACTTGTAACGTTTAAGCGTATCTTGCACAATTTTGTTTATGTATTGCCCAAGAACATACAATAAAAAGAAAATTCGATCATTCACCAAAATCGACAAATATCCCCTATATATTGCATTGTTTTATGTGTTCGTTAATGTTGTTACAAATGTATTTCTGTCCCTGTTTTGGCAGACAATAATCTGTATAACGCACCAGAGACAGACACTTCATCAGTTAAAAGGTTGTTTGCATAATGGGCTGTTGACAGTATCCTTATCACCTTCATGCCCTACATGTATTTTTTTATTAAGTGTTTTGGGTCATTGACACTAACCGGTGTTTCTTTTTTTACTGTCTGACCTGCACGTGTTTGCTCTGACCTGTACATGTTTGCTATGACCTGTACATGTTTGCTCTGATTGTACGTGTTTGCTCTGACCAGTACGTGTTTGCTCTGACCTGTAAGTGTTTTGCTCTGACCCGTATGTGTTTGCTCTGACCTGTAAGTGTTTTGCTCTGACCTGTACATGTTTGCTCTGATGGGTACGTGTTTGCTCTGACATGTACGTGTTTGTTCTGGCCTGTACGTGCTTGCGCTGACTGTACGTGTTTGTTCTGACCTGTACGTGTTTGCTCTGACCTGTACGTGCTTGCTCTGACGTGCAAGTGTTTGCTCTGACTGTACGTGTTTGTTCTGACCCGTACGTGTTTGCTCTGACCTGTATGTGTTTCCTCTGACCTGTACATGTTTCCTCTGACCTGTACATGTTTCCTCTGACCTGTATGTGTTTGCAGGTAAGCGCGACAGGGAGTGTGCTGCGCAGTGAGATCGTGGGTGCCATCAAGATGAGGGTATACCTGTCAGGCATGCCAGAACTCAGACTCGGGCTCAACGACAAAGTGCTGTTTGAGACCACTGGAAGTAGGTCTTGCAACTGCTCCATAGGGATTTATAAATGGGTTTGAATATAGTGAGAAATGAATTTCAATTTTGCTATTATGACTGTTCACCAGTGTTTTTCCTCTGTGTTAATTTAGTACCAGAAAAAGGTACCATCCCTGAACCAATTTACCTGCCACAGTTCCCAATTTGAAGTTAAAGTTAAAAAAAAATCCCAAATCTCTGAAAAAATAATTAACTCCAAAAAGATTCTGAACAAATGGATAATGTACCTGTGTTAAACTTAAACTTTACCTCCTCAAAACAAGTGAAAAAATAAATGAAACAAGTTGTTTCAGAGTTTGTTTATTGTAACTTATTGTTTTCACACCTTTTTTGGTGGTTCTTGATGAGAGTGATAAAATTCCCAATTTGTTTGAGAATGGCACTAGTGTTTCCAATTTGAACATTACCGGTACCATTCCCAAAAAAGTGAAAAAAAAAACGCTGTTCACATCATACATTTTTATACCTCCATCCAAACTGCAATTCACTTGTACTCCGGTATGCTAAAAATGTCACGTGGAAAACAGTTATGAAATTTATGTTGTTGTTTTTTCTGCACTAAATACAAATGTTTCTGTATACAGATAAAAGGGATTAAAAAGTGTGTATTGCTTCCAAATGTTTTAAGGTACATGATTACATCATACATGTTACCAATCCAGGACGGCACTTTCCGCCTACAGTGGATTTATGTTTGGAAGTGACTTCCTTGAAACAGAAAATACCATGAAAGCAGAAAGTGCCGTCCTAGATTAATCCTGGACGACACTTTACGCACATGCATTAAGACCGGGTTTCTCACGACGTGCCTCAAATCGTTATAACAGTGATGTGCAAATGTTGTTCTTATAGGTTTGTGTGTTTTGAAGGAGGCAAGAGTAAGTCAGTAGACCTTGAGGACGTGAAGTTTCATCAGTGTGTTCGTCTCTCACGCTTCGAGAATGACCGCACCATTTCCTTCGTTCCACCAGATGGGGAGTTTGAACTGATGTCCTACAGACTTAACACACATGTAAGTGACCATTTTTAGCTCGACTCTTTGAAGAATAGGTGAGCTTTCCTACTACCCCCGGCGTCGGCGTCTGAAGTTGGTTAAAGTTTTTATTCAAAAGTCTTGTAACTTCAAAACTACATAAGTTATTCACTTGAAACTTGGAACTAACCTTTGTCATCAACTCCAGTGTCAGGGGCAACATTCCCCATAACTCTGTATTGTGTTTTGACAGAGGTATGCCCTTGTTTCACTTAGATTTTCTGGTTAAAGTGTATATTCAAAAGTTGTGTAACTGCAAAACTACATAAGTTATTCACTTGAAACTTGTAACTAACCTTTGTCATCAACTCCAGTATCAAGGGCAACATTCCGTATAACTCTGTTTTGTATTTTGACAGAGTTATGCTCCTTTTTCACATAGATTTTCTTGTTAAAGTTTATAATCAAAAGTTTTGTAACTTCAAAACTACATAAGTTATTCACTTGAAACTTGGAACTAACCTTTGTCATCAGCTCCAGTGTCAGGGGCAACATTCCCCATAACTTTGTTTTGTATTTTGACAGATTTATGCCCCTTTTTCACTTAGTTTTCAGGTTAAAGTTTATATTCAAAAGTTTTGTAACTTCAAAACTACATAAGTTATTCACTTGAAAGTTGGAACTAACCTTTGTCATCAACTCCAGTATCAAGGGCAACATTCCCCATAACTCTGTTTTGTATTTGACAAAGTTATGCCCCTTTTTCACATACATTTCTGGTTAAAGTTAATTTTTTTTAAAGTTTTGTAACTTCAATACTACAAAAGCTATTCACTTTAAACTTGGAATATACCTTTGTCATCAACTCCAGTATCAGGGTAAACATTCCCCATAACACTATTTTGTATTGTGATAGAGTCATGTCTCTTTTTCACATAGATTTTCTGTTTAAAGTTTATATTCAAAAGTTTTGTAACCTCCAAACTACATAAGTTATTCACTTGAAACTTGGAACTAACCTTTATCATCAACTCTAGTACCAGGGGCAACATTACCCATAACTCTATTTTGTATTTTGACAGAGTTATGCCCCCTTTTCACTTAGCTTTTCTGTTTAAAGTTTATATTCAAAAGTTTGGTTACTTCAAAACTTCGTAAGTTATTCACTTGAAACTTGGAACTAACCTTTGTCATCAACTCTAGTATCAGGGGCAACATTACCCATAACTATGTTTTGTATTTTGACAGAGTTATGCCCCTTTTTCACATAGATTTTCTGGTTCAAGTTTATATTCAAAAGTTTTGTTACTTCAAAACTACATAAGTTATTCACTTAAAACTTGGAACTAACCTTTGTCATCAACTCTAGTATCAGGGGCAACATTACCCATAACTCTGTTTTGTATTTTGACAGAGTTAGCCCACTTTTTACATAGACTTTGTGGTTAAAGTTTTTGTTCCAAAAATTTATAATCTGTACAAGGTTTCGCTTAAAAATAAAGTATTTTAACAAATTCATGCCCCTTTCACTATCCAAAATATGTACCAACTGAAATACTTCGCATAGTCAAGCGTGCTGTCCTCTGACAGCTCTTGTATTTACTTTTACAGGCTTCCCTATCCATGAACACAGGATTCCTTATTTATGAACAAGTATTCTAACATGATACTCGCTAATTTTCTATAGACAAAGAACAAAATTATTGTTGTTAAACTACCCAATAAACAACGCAAAAAGAAGTCCCGATTCTGAGCGATGCATGGTAAAATGTAGTTCCAATTACAAGTGGAAAAATATATGTCAAATCATGTTAAAATCGAAATAATTTTATATTTATCATTTATTGGCCAATAAGCAACTCTTTGTCCTTCTGACGTGAGGCTATTAAACAGCTTGAGCTAACGCACTCATGGTTTAATTGCTACCCATCAGAACTCCAAATCGTTGCTTATTGGCCGATAAACAATGATAAATAGAAAATTATTTCTTAAATAATTGGTATATCAGATCAATTTGCAGTAACATTTTAACTTACTATATGGTAGTCATGACTGCTTAAAAGTCGGGACCCCGTCTTATAGTCAAGCCTCCTTATAACCAAGTAAATACGGTAAATGAAAAGCTTCAGTTAAGAATTTCATGATTTACATTAATTGTCATAATATTAATTCAATTTTTTTTAGTAGCAAACATGTCAAAATAGGCATGACTGAACCACGAGGTTATGATGGTACAAGGCTTTTATAGTTTCAACATATTTTTTATGAGTTTCTCATTTTAACATACTTTTCAGAAAAAACTTTGGATAAAAAATTCTTCAATAGATCACACCGAACCTTGTAATCTGTATTACTCATTCTATTATGGTTTTCACATGTTTTTATTTGTTATTCTTATTTTGACTATTCACTGACTTATTTAAGAATGTGTATTTTTTTGTTGCGATCTTTTCCAGGTGAAGCCTCTGATCTGGGTGGAGTCGGTTATAGAAAGGCACGCTCATAGCAGGGTGGAGTATATGATCAAGGTGAGGTGATGCTCTTTTCAGTTATTATTATTCTTATATTCTTCATAACAGGTATGTGCATCCTCCTCATTTCTGCTGATGTCCTTTTTTTACTGAACATTTTTTCATCTGAAAAGTTGTTGAACTTTGTGAGATCTGTGTAAAACAGACAAGATTTGAAGGGGTGTTAGGGGATTCCGCTGTTTTTCAATATTTTCGTCCTCATGTCTGATATAGTCAGCAGAGACATTGGAATGTGGTAGTTATTCCTGTATTATGATGTGCATGATGCATGATGAACCTGTTTTGTACCATTTGAAATGTTTAGAGTCAAAGTTGTAAATAAAATCAGTATTACAAGCAACTTCCTTATGAAACATTTGAAAATTATTTGAGCATACCAATTTATTTAGAATAAACACAAAGTTTACAATTGTTACATTTAATTTACATAAATAGCTTCATCCAAAAGTTAACGGCTGTTAGCTTAATTGTCCATTAAAAGTTTTGAGCAACTGGGCCCTGGTATCTGTTTTCCAGGCCAAGAGCCAGTTCAAGCGTCGATCTACTGCCAACAATGTTGAGATTGTCATACCCGTTCCCCCTGACGCTGATTCTCCGAAGTTCAAGACAACCATTGGCAGTTGTAAATATGCACCAGAACTGAACTCAGTTGTTTGGACCATCAAGTCTTTCCCTGTAAGTACTTTGAATACAATCATTTTGCATCTATTAATGTACTCGATCAATTCCTATTTAATGAGCAGTTTTTTATTTTTACGTGCACTGTTTGAAGCACTGTACTTAAAAGGACACTGTTCACAGATTGACAATTTTTCAACTTTTTGTCACCGATTCCAAAAATAGAAGAACAGTTTATACAAGGGAGAAAAATAACACTATGGACCTAGAAATATACTGTAAAAACTGTTTCGTTTATGAAATATCACCATTTGAAATTGATAAAATTATAAAGTGTTTTTAACGCTAAACGATGGAATAATTTGGAGTGTTTCTGTTGTTTTCATTGAAACTGTTGACATCACGTGGAACACTTACATAAAGTCAATAATGCAGGGCGAAACATAGAAGTCGGACTGGCCGAGTGGTTAAGGCAATAACCTTTTAATCCGGAGGTCCCGGGTCCGAACCCCGGTGGGACCAACTGTTTTTATTTTATTATTTTTTCCAAATACTTTTTGGTTATTATACTTGAGCTTTTTGGTTCCGATGCATTAATCTGTCAAGTTAAGACATTTAATGGCATACTTTGAAAAAATGCGAAAATCTGTGTACAAGTCCCGTTAACAAAACTAGACTTACAAGTTCCAGTTATTTGAATTCACACATTTATATACAATTTATACAATATACGTTTCAGTTACATTCCTTGTATCAAAAATGATACTGATACATACATGGTTTGTTCGGATCTGAAAAAGTCATGGAAAATTTGTCTGGAAATATCATGGAATCTTGATAATTTGGATTTGGATTTTGGAAAAATCGTGGTATTTTCAAAAATGTTACAAAAGTTAAAAAGTATCATTGAATATGCCTTTAAGTGCATTAAAATGATCAAATATTCTCGATCAAAATCAAGAACCTAATGATGGACAGATATGTAATGCAATGCTACCAGCAATTAATTTCTATTCTGCAGGGCACGAATTGGCCTGGATAAACAATTTTATGATGTAGATCAAATCCAATGTGGATATTAGTGTACTAACTTGCCTTCAGTATGTTCGGATTGTATTAATTTTCACATTATCTTTGTTAATCTGTAAATAAACAACTGTTTGTCGTTCTGATGTGCGGTTATTAAACCACTCAGGCTAACGCTCTCGTGATTTAATTTCTACGCAGCAGAACTCCAAACCGTTGTTTTTTAGCCAATAAACAACGATAAATCAAAAGTTATTTCTTAATTGTATTTCAGGGTGGGAAAGAGTACATGATGCGGGCTCACTTTGGATTGCCGAGTGTGGAGACTGAGAACCAGGAGGGGAGACCACCCATCTCCATTAAGTTTGAGATCCCGTACTTCACTGTGTCTGGCATACAGGTGGGTTCTTAGTTTGGTTAAGCATGTAGTCCACTGTGTCTGGCATACAGGTGGGTTCTTAGTTTGGTTAAGCATGTAGTCCACTGTGTCAGGCATACAGGTGGGTTCTTAGTTTGGTTAAGCATGTAGTCCACTGTGTCTGGCATACAGGTGGGTTCTTTGTTTGGTTAAGCATGTAGTCCACTGTGTCTGGCATACAGGTGGGTTCTTAGTTTGGTTAAGCATGTAGTCCACTGTGTCTGGCATACAGGTGGGTTCTTAGTTTGGTTAAGCATGTAGTCCACTGTGTCTGGCATACAGGTGGGTTCTTAGTTTGGTTCAGCATGTAGTCCACTGTGTCGGGCATACAGGTGGGTTCTTTGTTTGGCTAAGCATGTAGTCCACTGTGTCTGGCATACAGGTGGGTTCTTAGTTTGGTTAAGCATGTAGTCCACTGTGTCTGGCATACAGGTGGGTTCTGCGTTTGGTTGAGCATGTAGTCATGGTGACCACTGAATCTGGAAAACAGGAACAACAGGAATAAAGTGTAAAACAATTTAATTACGTCCTTTGCTTATGTTAGAATAACAGGACCGAAATTACATTCACAGGACAGTACATGTATCTGATTTTTTAATTGGAGCAAATTTACAAGACTATTGGTCCTGCTAACTGAGACTTTTTACAGGACCGGCTGGAAAATAACCTGTCAGGTCATTTGACCAGGCACGTCAAAATGTCTGAAAATGCATTTATTACATAAAATTCATATAGTGACAGATATTTCTCCCAGCTATTGAAATGGTTATGCTGTGTTAGTGAAAACTGCTAAGAATGTCGGGTAGTCCCCTAACACTTTTTGAATATCTGCATTTTTATTTAGCTACAACCCACAAAGCTGTCTTATTCTATCACACCCCACAAAGCTGTTTTATTCTATCACACCCCACAAAGCTGTCTTCTTTTATCACAACTCACAAAACCTTTTAATTCTATCACAACCCACAGAGTTGTCTCGTTCTACTGCAGGTGCGTTATTTGAAGATCATTGAGAAGAGCGGGTACCAGGCGTTGCCGTGGGTACGCTACATCACCCAGAACGGGGACTACCAGCTACGGACCAGTTGAGAATCGTGCAATCTACACACACACTGAATATATATTCCCGAGGCAATATCCACAGAGCTCATAAAGGAAATCTGAACTGAAGTCATATTTTTATTTTTATTTAAAATTCAAATACAGTTTTCCATGTGAAAATCAGTTATTTATATTTGAAATGTGATAAAATAAAATAAGAAGACCGTATGGACTCTTTACCAGATGAAAACTACTAAAGACAAACTAATCATGAAAGGCACCAACCACAGACTTAAGGAATTTTATGATTTTAAGAAATGTACACTAAGGGGCTTTGTGGATATGACTTTAAGAAATGTACACTAAGGGGCTTTGTGGATATGGGACTTTAAGAAATGTACACTAATGGGCTTTGTGGATATGGGACTTTAAGAAATGTACACTAAGGGGCTTTGTGGATATGGGACTTTAAGAAATGTACACTAAGGGGTTTTGTGGATATGGGACTTTAAGAAATGTACACTAAGGGGCTTTGTGGATATGGGACTTTAAGAAATGTACACTAATGGGCTTTGTGGATATGGGACTTTAAGAAATGTACACTAATGGGCTTTGTGGATATGGGACTTTAAGAAATGTACACTAATGGGCTTTGTGGATATGGGACTTTAAGAAATGTACACTAATGGGCTTTGTGGATATGGGAATTTAAGAAATGTACACTAATGGGCTTTGTGGATATGGGAATTTAAGAAATGTACACTAATGGGCTTTGTGGATATGGGACTTTAAGAAATGTACACTAAGGGGCTTTGTGGATATGGGACGTGTTGTATATTGAATCGGTTCACAGAACTGATTATTGTGAGACATTCCCAAGTTGTTTTTTTGCTTCTTGAAATACTGATTATAATTTTCTTACACTATGACTTTTACACGTGTATGCTAGTTTTTGCATCAACAAACCTTCAGCATTGTTGAAATGTGTTTGTCAGCTGTTAATAATTATGAATTGTTTTAACTTATATGATTAGATTAAATAGTGTTAATGATTGAATAGTGATGATGGTTGTTTAACATCTTTAGTTTAGCTTACTGGACACAGTGACAAATGTTGTTTTGGTCTTCAGCTGTATTTAGCTGTCTTCATCTCCATTCATCCAGCTTCAGTGGACTGTTTGCAAGAAGCAGTTCACTGTTGTTATCTTTATGTTTAACCTGTCATGTGTGAAAGAAACCTAATTGCTAACACAAAAATTGGCCTGTCAGGTCACAGTGTTATTACTTTTAATGGAATAAAGAATGGAATTACGGAAGCAAGTATAACACTGCTCCATTACTGTAATTTCTATAATGATTAAAAAATATTGGTCTACGACATTACTCTTAATCTGCTGTATTACTATATAAACTGTTATAAAATTGTATGTTTTAAAAATCACCAGTGTCAAAGACATCTTATTTGATATTGAAAACATTGAAAATAGTGCTATGTTTCATGTTTATTGAT
This sequence comes from Congeria kusceri, assembly GCA_027627225.1. Taxonomy (NCBI): domain Eukaryota; kingdom Metazoa; phylum Mollusca; class Bivalvia; order Myida; family Dreissenidae; genus Congeria; species Congeria kusceri. The sequence continues at coordinate 71,344,299 of CM051032.1, read as the reverse complement.
GGTAAATAGTGCTTTTGCAGAGAGAAGTTGCATTTAATGTTGACAATTTATACAATTTAAAGTATTGTATTATCAGTCGTACAATATTTTCTAGATTTTTTCCAGTCTTTTTAAATTTATCATATAAAAAACATGGTCACAACTTACAACGGTATCGTTGCATTAGATGCAAGTTTGTTAAAATAGAAACATACTTTTAGTTTTATTATAGTGAATTCTAGAGGACTTTAATGGCCCAAGTGTTTCCTCTATGTTTTATGATACTTCTTTATAATATTGTCAATTATTTCTCCTGAATATGTGTGTAAAATGTTTAAACCAAAATGTCAAGTTTATGCTATTTAACGTATTAATATTATTGTACTAATTTTCATTTAAGTCCATGAACATAAATTATCCAGTATGCATGCATGTATGATGTATGTGTTTAAACTAATTGTATTAATACTGAACCCATGTAAACGTGACCTTTTTAAAATGTAAAATACAATGTGATGTATGAGTATTTTGATGTAATTATAAAGTACTAGAACAAATATGTGGGTATGTGTTGTTCATTGAGATTGGTAAAACACCAGCTGGTTGTGTTAAGTAAACAACATATTAATTAAATCTGCAATAGTAGTCGTTTGTTTTGTTTAGCTTCTTTTTATTTTTATTAATGAATGATAGTTAATGAAGTCACTTTTTTACAATTTGGTTAGTAATAAGCCATCAAGCAGATATCCATTTTGATTCACTTCTGCTGAAGACCTTAAATGTAGTCTTTAATTACAAATTATTAATAATAGGCGCTTCGTGGGAAAACCTGTCTTAATGCATCTGCGTAAAGTGTCGTCCCGGATTAGTCTGTGCAGTCCGCACAGGCTAATCCAGGACGGTACTTTCCGCCTACAGTGGATTGATGTTTAGAAGAGACTTTCTTGAAACAGAAAATACCACAAAAGCGGAAAGTGCCGTCCTGGATTAGCCTGTGCGAATTGCACAGGCTGATCCGGGACGACACTTTACGCACATGCATTAAGTCCGGTTTTCCCACGACGCGCCTCAATTTTATTTATAAACTGTTGGAAGTGGCTATTGCATATTGAAAGTAATGTTAGTGTTTCGATGCCGATAGTCACAACAGTCATAAGGTCTGGTATACCTTCTATACAGTTTAAGTGTAAGACATTATATTAGTATACTATTGGTACCAAGATTGAATACGGGCCAGATTGGCAAACTGTTCACAGTTGTCTCCCCTGCTTCGCTAATCAATCCCCAGAAGGGGAAATCACTGTGAGCGGTTTGATATGGTAGTTTCCAACGATTAACAATGAGGGGGCAATGGGAGGAAATGCATTGCAGTTATAATATATATACTAATACATTATTATATTTTTAGTGGTTTTTCTTGGTGAATTGTCAGGGGTCGTAAAAGTGCAAATAAATAGTACAAACTTTTTTCTTGGTGAATTGTCAGGGGAAGTAACCGCGCAAATAAATGTTTGTTTATTTTGATTTTTCGCAGTATTCAACAGTATTTTAGTCATATAACGGCGGTCAGTTAACCTACTCGCACTTTTCCTGGGTAAGCTGGTTTACCAGTACTGAGTGCACATACTTATGCCAGTAACTGACAACTGCCCTACTTGAATCAGAGGTAGGCGGAGAATGGCCGTAGAAATAATTTCATGACCAATCCCCACACAAGTTATGTGGCCAGGCTGGGAATGTAACCTGCGATCCTCGGATTTGTAGTCCAGCGCTCTACCAACTGAGCTAGCCGGCCCGGCGCACAAATAAATAGTACAAACTTTATAAATTATAGACACATTATAAAATGGTAAACATAAGTCCCTAAACACGTTACATTAAGACATTTAAGGTGGCAATGTCAAAGAACTGAATGCCGATTTATAGCTACTACACAATACTGTCAGGATGTTAAGATGAATGAATAAATCGAGGGTTGAGCATGAAACTATTGTATCTGATATAGAAATGTTAAGCAGATACATTAGGTTCACGCTTAATCCGCGAAATATGAATATATATGCTTAACAAACATATTGCTGTCGCATTAGATAACAAAAACAAGATTTGCCCTCAATATTATTTTGCCTAACTATTTAATCCAATATTATCTACAAAAAAAAATCAGCAACATCTTAATTTGTAATGTAATATGACTTCATATGGCATCGGGGCAGGGTATAGTTTCTGTATATAATTTTTCTGAAAACTAACTTTATAATAAAAAAACGAAAATATTCTGAAAGTGAATACAACTCCCATTGTCGTTTTCACCAAATTCCTTTAAGCTACAAACACGAAATTCCTTTAAGCTACAAACACGAAATTCCTTTAAGCTACAAACACGAAATTCCTTGAATCATATTTGTTAGCCAGTTATTGTAGTGTTTCTTTTTAGAACAACTTGTGACGACTGTTGTCCAGTCTCAACATTATTTTGCTGAAGTATTGTCTAGTTTTAGCATAATGTCTAACAGTTGTCTGTTTTAATAGTATGTATGTATGACAAACCAAATTTCCTCAACAAATAACATCTTTTAGATGAACGATCGTTTTTTTTCCTTTCGTTACGAAGTTTATACATTGAACAAAGGTTAAAATGATGGTGCCATAGTATTTGCTATAAGTCCAGGGGGCGTAGTTTAATATCCCGAGAATTGAATGTTCATCTTTATCCTTTATTTCAATGTTTTGTTAGCATTTAATTCCATGTGTAAATCACATTGGGCTGTGTTTGTATTAATCATTCTCACATGATGCTCGCTAATTTTTCTATAGACAAAGAACAAAATTATCGTTGTTAAACTGTCCATTAACAACGCAAAAAGAAGTTCCAATTCTGAGCGGAGCATAGTAAAAATTAATTCCAATTACAATTGCAAAAATATGTCAAATCATGTTAGAATCGAAATAATTTTCGCAATATCGTTGTTTATCGGCCAATTAACAACTCTTTGTTGTTCTGATGCATGGCTATTAAACAACTCGGGCTAACACCCTCTTGGTTTAATTCCTTCGCATCAGAACTACAAATCGTTGTTCAGTGGCCGATAAACAACGATAAATCGAAAATTATTTCTTAAAGTATTATAAGCTAATGTGTACTCAAATTAAAAAGATATTCATAAATGTATGTGTTGTTTTAAAAGTATCACCTAACAAAAATGGGAATTACAGTATAGAATATTTGAAGGTAAACTTCAGATGTTTCTCGAATAAGGACGCAGATATTACTTGATTATATAAGGTTCGCATAAATTAACAATTGAGTTACTATTGTTCTAACAATAATACTTCACAGCTTCAAAATGTCGGTTACGCTTTACCGAGTCGTTGCCAGAACAAAATCAGCACTTGTGGGCAATATTCCGTGAAGAACCGCATATGAATCAGGACAACAAGTATCGAAGTGCGCAAAATACTAGTTGTGAAAAACAATCCGAAACAGGAACCGCGTAAAATGTGCGCGGTTTTATACCTGGACAAGGTATTTTCTTCTGCAAACGACACGATTTTTATTGACTACTCTTAAGAAGGTTATGTTTTTTGCTGTCGTTGATTTATCTGTTTATTAGTTAGCAACTTAACGCAAATGTTATGAAATGTTTTTAGAAATTGGCCATTTTACGAATGATTACATTTTGGTGGTGGCCTTATGGTTTCTCTATTATCGGGAGATAGGAGAAATTGCCACATTATTCCGTTTAACTCAATAGTTAAACAACACATGCGGGAATGGGCTGCGTTGGCGAAGGCCTGCGCTCTATTGAGTGCTTTCTATTTTTCCTTGTTAGTTTATTGAAACTGTCCCACACAAAAATTAAAATATATGTACCGGACGGTTCTTACCGGTACTCGTTTTACTTTTACCGTATTGTGTCGTGCTCGTGTAAATATTAGTAAAAATCAGCTTGAATAAGCCAAATACGAAAAGCTACTAGCCACAAATCCGTACTGCGCTCGTTCGCGCGTTCACGGTTTAGCGGCGTGGGCTATCAATCGGTTGCAGAGGATTGGACTTTGGAGCCTGATAATGAGCCGTATATAAAGGGCGGCTGAGCACCATGAACCCTAAACTGTGTAGCCACTTAGTGTTGTTGTTTAATGCTCATGGATTGTCGTTTACCCATCTTGCTTGCCCTCGCGGTGTGCATTCACGGGGGTATGTTTCCAGTTTTGTAATCTTGCATGTAACTTATAATACATAGAATGTATTAACCTTATTAAAAATAATTATTATGTTTAATTGTAACGGTCGTGGAGTGACTTTTAACGTTTGTGGTTTTAAATGCAAAAGCAATTGCGCAGAGCTGGCTGAAAGAACTCAAGTACCTCTTGTCGCACAGAAACTTACAATAACTTACAATATACGTGCATTGCATCCCTTTCATGCCACACGTATGTACACTTAAATAATGATTTTTAAACGTTTAATTTGCATGTATATCGGCGTTACGTCTTTACAATAGCTGACATACGGTCAATGCGTAGCAATATATAACAATGCATGCAGATGAAATATGGCGTCGTTCAATAATTATATTATTTCGTTACCTTGGCGCAAAAAGTTATGTGACTGACACTTTGCGAATTTGGATCATGTATAGCATTTCTCATAACCTATTTGAATGTTAGGCTTGTTTTCCACCTGGAAATCCAGACTTTGCAAAACATTTTATATACTGCCAACATTGTTGGTGCACAACGTATGGTAACTGCACGTAGTTCCCTTGCTTGTGCACTTAGAATTGTGCTCCCAATAAAAGCTCATTGAATGTTTTAATTAAAGTAAATATAATTAATTATCTCCGTAAATTATAATTAAAATAATCGTAATCATTATAAGTATACCCTGTCAAAAGGTGTAAACGTTATTCTTGTCAAAGCAAACTCGCTCGTTAGTGCTTTTACTATACATTTTGAATGCACTAGATTTCAGCGCAAAAACTCAGCTAACTGATCAATAACATATAACGATTTTTGTACACTAACTGAACTGTAGATACATGACAACTGCATTCAACATTAATTTTTTGCTTCCCCAGTACAAAATAAGAAATGTCAGGTACGGTAGTTTTTGCGCCAAACGGACGATTTGAATTTTTGATATCATGGAACTTCCCGTACAAAAATCGTACACTGTACATAGCTGACATGGCTGACATTTGAAATGCAAGATATTGTTTGCGTAACGTGTCAAAAAAGCACGCTGAACGATTATTTATATGTTGGAAGTCATTGTCGCATAAAATCTTAACATCAACGTTTTGTTTCGCGGCATTATAACTGCGCATGGTATCCATGGACAACGATATTGTTTTCGAATGTGCTAATACGAGTTACCAATAATTAATATGCCTGTATATCAATGGGTCAGCGTTCAACTATATATTATAACTCATATGAGAAAGAATTGACATGGTTTTAAACCGAGCTATGTTATATATGTTTATGTAGCATTAAAAAAATCACTTTCATACTAAGGTGCGATATACTAGTTTGGGCAATGATTTGTTGACATTTGTCTGTGTTGCGCATTGCATTGAATGCATTGACATGTAGTTATGCACCTATCAATATTTTCCCCCTGGGTAGGGGGGGGGGGGAGCGGCGGGCTGACCCAGGGGAATTTGACAAATTATATTTGTGGGGGTTTAATTACCCACCCTCACGTCAAGCATATTTGTCTAAATCCCCATAGTGGTAGATGCTATATGTCTATCTAATGGCCCGGGGGCCTGTATTACCGTGATCGAAACTCCGACCAAAGTCTATTACCTCGGGATCAGGAATCATTCGGAATGTCACATTCCCCCCCCCCACCCCCCGGGGGTAAACATTGATAGGTGCATTACCAAAAAATTGCCAACTAATTAAAATAAAATATATCTGATAAATCCATCATTATGCTAAGACAAGGCTAAGTAAAATAACATCACGCTTTACTCCATAAATTACTTGCACGACATTGTTTTCGTGTCCCATATATACAATGTGTAAAAGTATTTTGTTATGGCATGTTTGTATCTTACACTTAAACACTTCTACAGGATTTTCTATAAATATGTTGAAATTATATGTTATAATTCCATTCAATAAATGAATATAAATAATGTATTAATATAATTAGTTTCATTATGAACAATTAATTCGAACCGAAATATATAATTATGTAATGGATCCTTTATTAATATTTTACAAATATATATAATAATGACATTTAATTTAATATAATTGAATAATGTAATCATTTTAATTATGATCAACGAAATGCACAATCTTATTCATTGGATGCGAGTCGTAAGTAGGTCAATGCTCCAAAGGAATCAGTTCGAACACCTATTAATTTATGGCAACCTGTTGTTTTGATTACTGCCTTCGACGGGGTAAACACCTATAACGTTGGAGGAGATCTCCTGAACAAAGAAACCAGGTTGTTAATTCGTCCACTGAAAGCCAAAATGACCTATCAGCCTTCTGTGCACATATGCTGATTGGCCCTATTGGCAATCAATGGACGTTATAAAGACCATTGCAAATTGGTTACCAATTCGCCGGACCGTGCCACCAATACACTGGAGCCGGTGTTGTAAACTAGAAGCGTTCGCGATAATGATCAGCTGAGCGTTACGTCGCTTTACGTCACTGATGCAGGTTGCGGTCAGGATGCCCGCTGTGCTGACGGAACTAAACTGACATTACAGGATCCCCCAGGCACAGTAACATGGCATCTCTGTTGTTGGTGTTTGTTCAAACAATTACTGTTAATTAGATGCGTAAAATGTAATTTGCATGCCCGTATAACGTTATTTTATGAACTGCGCGTCTTTTCACCACTGCCACGTGAAGGAAAACAGACGATACGAAAGCTAATGGTAATTTGGTCGGATTTGAAACAGAGTGTAAGATAGAAACAAATATTAATTGTTATCTTGTCAAGAAGTCCTGATTATAGTGTTTAGAAAATGATGTTACTACTGGTCACCGAACAAATATCACGCCATAATTTGAACTTTGATAGTGACACTAATTATCATAAGATTTATCAGAGTGTACGTTAACACTGTGATTACCGAGATAGCGATCATGGACTAATCTCTTGGTGATAAAGGTGTGAATTGTATTATCAGTCGGTGTACTTCTTGTTATTATTACGCACCTAATGTCTTTCATTTTATCTCGTCGAACTGGTTACTTTTATTTGCAAGCCTACCGATAATATATGATAGTGATACATAGTATCACATTCACAATAATGATACGCAGCCCTATCAAACATGTTCTAAACTTCATGAACAAAAAAGGTAGACCCTGTACATCACCCAGTCAGTTTCCACTCACTACTGCTAGCTTAGCGCCCGGACTTGAACCGTTTAAGTCACGCACTGATCGCTCCGTAAAAAAACTCGGTAACAGCCCACTGCGGTCGCCGCAAAGGCACCCTACGGCGCCTGCAAGTTTACCGCCCGGTGCCTCGGCTGGCAAATTTGAATCTAAAACCGTAAGGTACACGTTCCTTTTAACCCGATTGTGAACAACGATGACCACGTTTATATAAATAATGGGTAAAACCAAAGAGCTAAGGGTATCGGCACAAGCGTTTACTGCACATTTCCCGCCTGTACACATATTTATTTAAAAATGGACGCATGATATCTGAGCAGAATGTTTCATAAATCTGCCTTTGTTAAGGACAAAAAAGATGTATATGTATATCCCTGCGTTCGTAAAACTGTAATGAAAGTGTTTATTACAAGACATTATATATAGGACATATACAAATGTATATAGAACATATAAAAGTGCAACGACAGTAAAAACTGTTATGACCTTACCTTGGCTATAAATCTTGTTTGAATGTCACACCTATATGAACGATTCTGAATAAATATACCCGTTTATTTGTGCAAACTTAAAACTGTACTTTCTCGGTATGATTTCACCCGGCAAATTAAAGAAAGAAGAAATAAGGACATTACGACATGAACCAACGACTGTTTGAAATAAGTCATGTTGTCATCACTACTGTCATAATTTGACCCACAGTCTGATAGTAATCAATGGTTATTTTTTGACGCAATTCCTGTTTTCCTCCGTTGTGCCCAGCTCGCTGCGTAGTAGGCATCGCAGTCTGGTCATTCCTTCAAGACACTTCTTGAGACGATCGTCGAAGTCTCTTTCTATAATGTGTCACCTATTAGAACATTCATTTAGCTATTGGTAAATGCAACTTTACATATTGGCAATACTTGACTTGTGATAACGAAGCTCGTGTAAAAAGTCACCTGTTGAACGTCATTTCGTGACACCTTATTAATTGTCAGTTTATTAATGCTTAAAACAGATTGGGAATGCGTAACGCTTTCTTTGTTTAAAGCAGTAAAACAGGCTCATTATAAATAATACATTTGGTGCCTCTGAACCTTTGGGGGAGTGCGATTTGTATGGCGGGAACGTGCACGGGCTCTGAGAAAGGTGACAATTATTTTTCTCAACTTTTCAATTTACTTGGCTATTTATAAAGATTATACATGTATGTTGCGGTTGTCGTGTTTAAGCGTGGGATCTGTCCACTGATCATGCACGCAGTTCTGTACAGCAGATAATACACGTTTCTCCCGGTTGATTTCAGTATTTAGATTTATCATTGTTTGTATCTATAATGAATTAAGCACATTTTAAGCACAATTGTGCTGTTTGCACATGCGGATGTGCAGGCTTTTCTACCGACCACGTTGTTTCGCAAATGTTGTACATTGTATTATTCGTTATTGACGTGTATGCAAAGCACAGAGTCTTAGTCGAGGTGTTTACCAGCATCAGTATAAACATCAACACGGTGTTCACACCGAAAACGGCGTAAAAGTTCATCAGTTATCATGCATCGCATGCGGGTAATTGGTCCGGTTCTTGTTTCAGTGATTCAATAGTTGTTGGATCTTTTCTCATCCGTAAACGAGATTTGTTAGTAACACCTCTCTCTGCCTTACACCAACCGTGGTCACAAACGAGACCCCTACCCAACTGCATTAAATATCGAGGGCTCAACTTATGTCGTTTCTATATGGTTGCTGAACTGTCAACCGGGCCTTTCACTAGTTTTGGACTTGATTAATATTCTTTCTTGCAGGCACGTCATACAGTGTCAAAGGCTTTCTTTTTGTCTTTTATTACAGTTATAATTATTTGCCCATGTGTAGTAGACACAGTTTGCAGACTTGTCGTATTTTGAAGCAGCATCAAATCTTTTCCATTGCTTTGTAAAGGTTACTATAGATAGCATAGGTACCAGTTGAATCCTATTTAATATAATTTGCAGCTCTTGTGTATCATCTTTAATAATGTGAAGATTTCCGGAAGGGTGATACTTTGTCTAACTACTTATATCAAGTGGGTAAAATTTAACTGTGTCTGTCAATCAACAATAAATAGCAAAAATGCTATTGTTAATGGAAACGCCCATACTCCATCATAATTTGGCCCTTAATAGCCAGAAGGTGTCATCAGCACATGGGCAAAGAAGGCTGATAGCCCCTTTTGGCTTTCAAGCACAAATCATCCCCTGAAAGCCAGAAGGTGTCACCAGCATATGGGCAAAGAAGGCTGCATGATAGCCCTTCTGGCTTTCAAGGAACAATATGTGTCCCCCCTAGATATCTGTCTGTGATAAAATATAAAATATAAAAGTACATGTGGTTTATTACATTTTGTTGTCTTAAATGCTTTTCCACAAGTAGCTTTTTGCTCTGGTTTTGGTTGATCAGACAATCCCTAGAACGTATGGAACAAAGAATTACAAGAATTGCACTAACTGGGTAGGGCTTTTACTTTCAGCAGTCAAATTAATGTCAATGAAGAATCAGGTCAAAATGTAAAATATAACAACTCGATGCTGTAGGCTGCAACCTAATTGCATACACTGTATTTAACTAATCTCACATATATTTGCAGGTCCGGCAAGATTTCAGTCATTGCAGCAGACGAATTCCTGTTCTAAAGAGTGCACAGGTATTGGAGTAATATAGTAAAGTACAATGGAGAAGCATATTGTTATTCAGATTATAGATCTGTCATTAAGGACAGAACATTTCTATAATGATATTACATGTTTTGTATTTTTGGCATCATGAAGAAACGAAAATACTTACTTTCATTAGTATTACTTAAAGGGACTTGTTCACAGATTGTCAAAATGACATTTTCCCAACTTTTTGTCACAGATTCAAAAAATAAAAGAACACTGTACACCAGGGAGCGAAATGACACTAATGGCGTAGACTCATTATGAAAATACAGTTTCGTTTATGAATAGTGATAATTTGAAATTGATAAAATTATAAAGCGTTACAAACGCCAAACGATTGAATAATTTGGAATGTTTCTGTTGTTTCCGTTAAATTTTGTAACAACACGTGGATCACTGATATCAAGTATTAAACGCAGGCTTCTTATAACAGTCCGGATGGCCGAGTGGTTACGGCGATAACCTTTTAATCCAAAGGGCACTGGTTCGAGCCCCGATAGGGACAAACTTTTTTCTTTTAATTTCTCTTTTTTAATTCTATTCTTGTTATTATAATGGAGCTCTAGAGTTCCGATGTTTAAATCTAACAATTTAAGGCATTTAATGACACACTTCAAAAAATGTCCCAATCTGTGAACAAGTCCCTTTAATGTAACAAACACATAACACACCGTAGTTGCGTGATAAAATACGACGATTACAGTGAAACAACGTGTGCACTAAAATTTTCATAATGAATTATACATCAACAGGAAATTTTAATAAAAAAGGTCTTAAAGAAATAAAGACACAGCGGTTTAATGTAATATACATTATTTATTAATGGCTTAAAATTTGTCATAAAACAATGTCTGGATGGTTTCTGTAAAACTAAGTAACAGAATACGATGTAAATTTATGTTACTGAAGCAGTACAAATGATCTTGCCGTGCTGTAGGTAGCAAAAAATTTGGGCTGACGGTTGGAAGCACGTACCAGTACAGGTATGAAGCGGAGACTCGCACCTCCCTGCAAGGTGCCTCGAACGAGGCCTCAGTCATTGGCCTCACCGCCAACGTCATGATACACGTGGAGTCGAAATGTGAACTTATTCTAAAGGTATGATGGTTCTTTAAGGGGTACATTGTTTCATAAATGTAAAAGGTATGATGGTTCTTTAAGGGGTACATTGTTGCATAAATGTGAGCTCATTCTTAAGGTATGATGGTTCTGTTAGGGGTACATTTTTTAAATATGAGCTCATTTTAAAGGTAGGATAGTTCTTAAAGGGGTACATTGTTGCATAAATGTGAAGTCATTCTTTAGGTATGATGGCTCTGCAAGGAGTATATTGTTGCATAAATGTGAACTCATTCTAAAGGTATAATGGTTCTGCAAGGGGTACATTGTTGCATAAATGTGAACTCATTGTAAAGGTACGATGGTTCTGCAAGGGGTACATCGTTGCATAAATGTGAACTCATTCTTAAGGTATGATGGTTCTGTAAGGGGTACTTTGTTGTATAAATGTGAACTCATTCTTAAGGTATGATGGTTCTGTTAGGGGTACATGGTTGTATAAATGTGAACTCATTCTTAAAGTACAATGGTTCTGTAAGTAGGACATTGTTGTATATATGTGAACTCATTCTAAAAGTATGCTGGTTCTGTTAGGGGTACATTGTTGCATAAATGTGATCTCATTCTTAAAGTATGATGGTTCTGTTAGGGTACTTTGTTGTATAAATGTGAACTAATTCTTAAAGTACGATGGATCTGTAAGGGGTACTTTGTTGTATAAATGTGAACTCATTCTTAAAGTACGATGGTTCTGTAAGGGGTACTTTGTTGTATAAATGTGAACTCATTCTTAAAGTATGCTGGTTCTGTTAGGGGTACTTTGTTGTATAAATGTGAACTCATTCTTAAAGTACGATGGTTCTGGAAGGGGTACTTTGTTGTATAAATGTGAACTCATTCTTCAAGTATGATGGTTCTGTGAGGGGTACTTTGTTGCATAAATGTTAACTCATTCTTAAAGTATGATGGTTCTGTTAGGGGTACTATGTTGCATGTTTGTGGTTATGGAGAAATAACATTTTCAGAACATTGTCTTTCTTTTCCATCAATAGCAAGAATGATAAATTCATACATTAATTAGCCTAAATAGGATAGATGACAAATCTAGGCATTCAGATGCAGAATGCTAACATTGAAAGGCCACACATTGATGTACTTTTATTTAAATAAAAAACAAAACAAAATAATAGTAATTTCAGAATTGGGGTACGGACAGCATAATTATACTCCTTTAAAAATGTGTTATTTGGTTACTTTTAGTTGATATTTTATAAAATTTCGTAACAAAAACATTATTATGTGAAGAGTAACCCTTGCACCATATCATGGTCATTATATCTGAAACAATCAATACCCCATGTTGTTAGGTGAGAGACTCGTCCCTGACCGCCAGCAGCTCACAGACCTACCAGGACCAGGAACAGAAGAGGCTGTTCGCGGAATCTCTTGAGAAGTATCCCATGAGGCTCTCCTACCAGGATGGGGTCGTCAGCACGGTGTGCCCAACCGACGCAGATCCTACGTGGGTTGTGAACGTGAAGAAGGGAATCCTGTCCGCTCTACAGAACTCCATGCAGGATCTGGGGACGGGTACCAATACTACCGAGGTATGTTTATCATGAGCTGTATTGCATAAACTGTACCAAAAAGCATATGGCAGTAGTGAGATGTATCTGAGGTACAAATAAACAATACAGCAATTCGGTGTTGTACAAAAACCAAACTTATTCTGTACATACTTACATAATTATTTGTAATTTGACTTTTCATTTGACAATGTTCCTGGCTAACAATGACTAGAATTTGAAGATACATCACCCTTAAAAATCATAATAAACTTATAAATTATATATGAGGCGTGTCGTGGGAAACTCAGGCTTATTGCATCAACGTAAAGTGTCATCTTGGATTAGCCTCTGCAGTCCGCACAGGTTAATCCAGGATGACACTTTTCGCTTTTATGTTTTTTTCTGTTTCAAGGAAGTCTCTTCTAAACATAAATCCACTGTAGGCGGAAATTTCATCAAACTTAGCGTGTACAGACTGCACAGGCCAATCCGGGAAGACACATTACGCTCATGCATTCAGCCCGAGTTGCCCATGACTTCATATATAATAATTAGCAAATAGAGTTAAAAGTATTATTATTGTGTATATAAAGTGAAAGGTTATGGTACATATTTTTAAACACAGATTTACAAAAATTACAAACTTACAAATAAAACACAAAGTATCGCTTCATCTCAGACAAACAAAGCCTGTTTTCCATTGCAGAGTGATGTGACGGGTCAATGCAAGACTGAGTACTTGGTTGTGCAGCAAGGCTGGCGTTCATGGACACTGCGCAAGGTCAAGGACCTCTCCACGTGCACGCACAGACAGGGGTTCAACAGCGCCATCCAGACGGCACCTTTCCAAACCTCATCCGTATGTAGACTTTCTATGGTGTCTTTTGTTTTAGGATAATTTTCATTTGTACTACCACAGCGCCATCCAGACGGCACCTTTCCAATGGTATGTAGACTTTCTATGGTTTCTCGTGTTTTAGGATAATTTTCATTTGTTCATTTGGTGCTTTACTAAGAATGCAACATTTGTTATACTTGTTTGGTAAAAACATAACAGGCGTGTCGTGGGAAAACCGGTCTTAATGCATGTGTGTAAAGTGTCGTCCCGGATTAGCCTGTGCAGTCTGTACAGGCTAATCCAGGATGGCACTTTCCGCTTTAATGGTATTTTCTGTTTCAAGGAAGTCTGTTCTAAACATAAATCCACCGTAGGTGGAAAGTGCCGTCCTGGATTACCCTGTGCGGACTGCACAGGCTAATCTGGGACGACACTTTACGCACATGCATTAAAACCGGTTTTCCCATGACGCGCCTCATAATTATGTAAGCTTGATTATGTCGAAAGAAGACATAGGCGTCAGACTCTTATTGAAACACATTTAAGTCTTTTCCCTGGGAAGAACCAGTACTTGGTGACCTTTGAGGGAGATCATTCAAACGCTTCTCGAGTACGGATCAAACTCGCAAAGTCCGGCTCCACCCTTCTCGAGTAGGGATCAAACTCGCAATGTCCAGCTCCCTAGGTGGACACCATTGTGACTCACGAAGATGTGTTTTTCTGATAGGTACTGATTGGTTAAAATATGGTATAGTACCAGAATACATTAGGATATTACATTTGATTCTTTGACACCTCCTTAAGCACTTATCAATATGCACCTGTTTTCCCCGGGGGGGGGGGGAGGGGGGTACTTTAGACTGAAAGTGATTCCTGACAGGTGAGAATTTAACACTCCAAATGGACTCCGGGTCCCAGGACATAGACTTTGGTCGGATTTTAGATCCCAGTAATAATGTGGTCCCCCTTGCCATTTGATACACCAAGCATCTCCCGCTGTTGGGATTTAGATGGAAATGTTTGGCTGTAGGTGGGGAATTAGACCCCCCAAAATATAATTAGTCTAATTCCCCTGGGTCATCTGCCGCTCAGGCCTTGGGGGACAATACTGATAGGTGCATTATCAAAACATATTCGTATTTGTGTTCAGGTCATGAAGTCACTTCCCCTGATGAAGAGCAGTCAGACGTGCGACCAGGACGTGAGTGACGCAGGCGTTATGACGCGTGCTCTATGTCACGAGGTGCACACGTTCCGACCGTTCTCCAGTGAGACAGGTGGCGCTACCACTGAGGTCACCCAGAAACTGACGTTCGAGCGAGAACTCGATTCCTACATAGACAGCTCGTTATACAATGGTATGCAATATTTTGTAACAAAATTTGCCTATGTCTCAATGCTGAAATCAAAAGGGATCACCCATGTGTAAAATGTATAGATTCGGCACAGTTGAGCCATGAGCCAGTTACAAAAAATAATTCATATGTTATGTACTTCATTAATTGATTTGTTACATAACCTGGGTATCTATCCATCTTAACCAGCATATGGGATCCTTGCAGTGTTTATTGAGTCATGTTTAGTTGAAATACATCTTGACGTGCATTAGTGCATTATTTTATGATAAGTTTATTATTCACAACAAATTTAAAGAGGATTTCAGATAACAATATATAAACCTGTAATAAATTTGTTAATGTTATATTAAAAATTTTTATACACAAAATACACAGAGCAGTCACATGAGGTATAATAAACCTCATAATTTTTGTATGGTGGCATAGAACTGCAATACGATAACTACATAAGGTTCGCGAACACATTCGTGTTAACTACTTAGCGTTAGGGAACAGATTTTTGTTACCGGCTATTTATAATATTTATTTGGATATTAGAATTTGCGAATATTTTTCTGCAAGATATTTTATTTTTATACTAAATGCCCTAAATGAGGCCTGAACTGACATTAAAGATACATTTTCTGACGGTTGAGAGATCTTACTTACACGAATATTATCATAATAATTATCTTACAATGCAAATCAAAGTGGTAACACGAATGTGTTCGTGAACCTGTTATGGTATGGCAGTTCTATGCCACCATATTTTTGTATACAAATTCTTACTCCAAATACAATAACAAATTGTGTTCAAATGGTTCTAACAGGAAATGTTCTGTTCTGTTCCAAGTTTCCACAATTATATAGTCAATTATTATTATTAGTCACAATGCTTGATTGTTCGTTTCATTCCATTTTTTCAGGAAGAATATCCCTATAAGGAAAACAATAACCACCCTCAAAAGTAGCTTGTTGTACTTATTGCTCTCTAGTCTATAGTTCAAGCATTCATTAGTGACTTAAAACGAAGAATAGAAAGTTGGAAACAGTTGAAGTAGGGCTCAATGTTCAAGTGTTCTTCCGCATTATGTCTGTACAGGTCATATTGTATTTCGATGGCTCATGATATGTATGAGTGATTCAATGTGTTGTTGAAATAACTAACTGCGCACTTGATCACTTCAGTCACCAAGCACGTAAATAATTTATTTCATGCAACTAGTTTACGGACAACTGAATAGGTACAGTGTACAGTGTATCGAAGCAGTTTTGATTAAATTTTGGTACACATACAAGTAAACACAATATTTATGTCAATAATTACTGCATCCAATTATTGGACACCTAAATAGGAACAGAGTGTACCTTTGTCAAATTTAATTATGCATTACTTTTGGTGACCATTTTTGCTCATCCTGTAGTCTGTAGGCCACCAAAATTTATAGAAAGCAAAAAAACTACAACACAAACGATATTGACAGTGTTAGTAAACAATTTATTAGACACAACAAAAAATGGAAGTTTTATATGTTATTATTGATAATAATTTATGTATTCTTTTTATAATGCATAGAAAAAGAAATATTTGTTGGATGACACAAAAATGATATGTTTTTTAAATAAGTAATGTATCACAAATCACAGTTTAAGGTCATAACATGTCAATAACTATATAAATTTATGACAGAAGATTGTGCCTTTTTTTGTCCCCTTTGAGACTGATTTGCTTTCGAACATATTTACATAGTACATTTGTTTTTTATTTTCCTTTTCCTTTGTTTACTTGACCAAGATTCTCAAGTTTGCAGGATGATAAGAGTGCTTAAATGCTGAAATTCTACTTTGCACATGCATTGAATTTCGGTCAACTCACAGCACATGATGCATCATGTGTCTGTCATGTGTCTGTCATAGAAGAATTAAACTAGGTCTGTGAACATCTGTTGTCAACAAATTCTAGACTTTTTGTTCAATATTTAAACAATGTCAAACAAGGATGCTTGGCTGACATTTGCTGGTGCTTGTGAAGAGATGGTGTCGAATGCCAACTAATGCTAGAAAGTAGATATTTGTTGAACATGTTTCGTTTTGCAAGCTGCGCATTAATTGACTGTCTATGTTAAAATATGTAACGATTTATGAAATCCCAGCCCGGAAATTGTTTTATTCTTTTTTTTTCTGCCTCACCACATATATGCATATAATATGAAGTGGGTGTATAATAGTGGGGAAGAAAAGTATTCTGAAGTAGTTTTGCTAGGGCTATGACATTGCGGCAAATGGTTAGAAACCTGAACATGCATTTTTAATAATCAACAATATATTTAAAGGGGTGTTCAGATATTATTGAGACACTGCTTGTTAGATGAACAAGGTTAGGCCTCACAAATTTTATTCTATGTTTAGCATCCCCATGATTTTTCAAAACCTACCAATCAGGCAGAAAAAACCAATGAGTTGATAATTGTTTTTTTACTTTTTCACAACTTATTCATGGCAGTGGTACAAGCTAAAGCAAATGTTTACCCGCAAAACTGTTAAATTTCATCTTCGTATTGGGTACCTACTTTGACACAGTCTTTTAACTATGTTAATTGAGTAGTTGTACACTGTTTTTACAAATATTGGTAAAAACACCTATAAGTCTTTTTTTTTCAAATTTGTGCTTTCCAACTAAATTGTTCACATTGTCAACGTTGTTTGTGTTTTTTTTTCGTTCAGGCCCAAAAACCTACCAGCCCGAGGATGCTAAACATAGAATCGAATTGGTATGCCTTATACCAAGTGATAAAAAAACACTATATTTTACACTGTGTTAAATGACATATATGAAGTATGATGATCCAAGTTCAAGATCATTAGCCTAGTATTTCAGGGTCAATGTCAAGGTTATAATGTCAAGGTCATTATGTTGAGGTCATGTTACAGCTAATGCTGGGCAACCACAGAAACTTTACTTCATCCATAAAGCCGAGACTGCAGTGTCCGATAGGTCTTCGAGAGATGCCCTCGACGTTATCAATCATCTGTGCGAGCGAGAACTGAAGGAGGTCACGCCGGAAACCAGCGAGCAGTTCGGGGCATTGGTCCACGTTTTACGCAAGATGGACCTGCCTAACTTACGACAGGTGTACAGACACGTTCTTCGAGACTCAATTTGTGCGAATAATATGGAGAGGGTCAGGTAAATTAATGTATTTGTATTTAAATCATAAACTCTTATGTTCACAAATGGGTTTGCTATTAGTTAAAGTTTATGTTGGAGTAGAATCTAATTGGTCTAGTTTGTTTGTTTACGAAAGTAAAACTATCAACACATGATCTGTTTTGATGAACGAGTAATTAAAAAATGCAAATTATACCTTCAGAATTGACTGAATATAACAAGCATACTTATACAACATGAAATGGCCAGTTCTGTATATGTGAAAAACAAAACATTTCAGATCCATTCTATGTTTGATGTCTTATTCTAGCTTCACTTAATAGAGTATGTGTTAATAATTACACTTCAAGTACATGAGGCATGTCGTGGGAAAACCAGACTTAATGCATGTGCGTAAAGTGTCGTCCTGGATTAGCCTGTGCTGTCCGCACAGGCTAATCCAGGATGGCACTTTCCGCCTAGAGTGGATTTATGTTTAGAAGAGACATCCTTGAAACAGAAAATACCATAATAGTGAAAAGTGCCCTCCTGGATTAGCCTGTGCGGACTGCACAGACTGATCCGGGACGACACTTTAAGCACATGTATTAAGTCCGGTTTTCCTACGAAATGCCCCAAGTATATACTGAACCTGAGAAATGTGCACAATCATCTTGCAGGAAGACAGATTGACTAGCAGTACAAAATTGTATACTAATTACATAGGCGGATTTACAGAGGGGCGGGAGCGGCATATGCTCAGTCTGAAATTGCCCAATATTTGATTTTTAAAATTTTCAATATCTGAAAACATATGCATTTTGTTGCCAATGACATGTTCTTCAATCAATTTATTGTAATAATCAAACCTATTATTCTGTATTTTTGTTTAACTGTTTTTTTTCGAAATCTATTCCAATGTATGAGAGAGACCGAAAGCAGTTTGTTAATTGGCAGCCTTTTTCAGTCACTGAATATTTCCGCCCCATCTAACTCAAAAGCCTGGGTCAGCACTGAATTATATAATTATACCCCCACAAACGAAGTTTAGTGGGGGTTTATAGGAGTGAGCTTGTCGGTCTGTCTGTCTGCCGGTCGGTCGGTCTGTTGGTTTTTGGTTTCCGGATGACATATTCAAATAATGTTTGGTACACATGTGTAACATCATAGAATACAGGTCAAGTTCGATGTTGGTTACAAACCACTAAATTTTGACAGAGTTATGGCCCCTTTTCGACTTAAAATTCACTAAATACATGATTTCCGGACAATAACTCAAGAATGGCTTGACATATTCTAATAATTCTTGGTATACTTATGTAGCATCATAAAATACAGTTCAAATTTGACTTTGGTTACAAACCACTAAATTTTGACAGAGTTATGGCCCTTTATTTGACTTGAATTCCCTAAAAACATGGTTTCCGGATGATAACTCAACAATTGCTTGACATATTTAAATAATTATTGGTACACATGTTTAGCATCATAAAATACAGGTCAAGTTTGACTTTGGGATAAAACCACTAAATTTTGACACAGTTTTGGCCCCTTTTTGACTTAAATTCCCCAAAACATGGACAATAACTCATGAAAGGCTTCACATATTTAAATTATTTTTGGTACATAGGTGTAACATCATAAAATACAAATCAAGTTCAACTTTGGTTACCAACCACTAAATGTTGACAGAGTTATTGTTCCTATTGAAATTAAATTTTTCCAAATACAATGTTGACCATTCACAAATTAAAGCATTCTCTCTCTGTCCATTTCTTTTGAATGGATGTCATAGTTTTGTGACAAGGCCATGTTGTAGGGGTATATCTGTCACTCATGTGACAATTCTAGTTGGGTCTTTTTGCAGGAAGTTTGCTTTGGATGCATTCACAATGGTGGGTACAGATGCTGCTATTGAGTTGATGTCATTGCTCGTGTCATCAGGCGACCTGAAGGGTGCGATGGCAGACATGTGGCTCAGTGCTCTCGCCTTTGTCAATAACCCAACAACCCAGATGATTTTCCATGCACAGGTATGGTAACAAAATATCAGTGATTATGTGGACAAAAAGCTTCCAAAGTCTGATGTAACAGTAATGTCACCAATAATATATTGCCGGTTTTATTTATTATTTGTTTAAAAATAATGAAACTATTGTCATCATATATGTAATATTGTTTTGTTACAATGCAAAATGATATTCCCGATAGATAATGCAAATACATAATACAAATAATAATACAAACCCATAACAAGATAATGGCAACTATTTAGCAAGCCAGGTTGAGATATACTTGGGAAAATGCAGTTTTAGATATAATCCCAAAATAGTTTTAGACATTTTCATGGATGCACATTTATTGAGATATCAGTTGATTTTAGAAATTATTACACAAATTTGTTTAAAGATCAGTTAGCGCTGTTTTTGAAATGCTGTTAATCGGAAGTATATCAATTATTCTTTGCAGATGCATCATTTTTGTAAAGAAATGTTAGGTGAAGTATTTAAAGTGTGTATGTACGATCTTGCAACAGATATAGTGGCATAAATACAATTAACAAAATAAAGTTCATTAGCATATATTTCTATTTAAAATAGAATACAATTAACAAAATAAAGTTAATTAACATATATTTATATTTACAATAGAATAAAAGTTGAGAACAAACATTGCTTTTTTAACAATAAGCTAGTTTTTAATCACTTAAATGTTTTCGTGAATACAGGCAGAAACTCAGATACATACGCTAGTCAATTGTTCCAAGTGTATGTATTAGTCGAGTGGCTTGTGTGATGACGTATTGATTTATGCCATATTGAAGTGTTTCCTTCGGCATTTTTAGCTCACCTGAGCATGAAGTGCTCGGTGAGCTATTGGTTTAGGGGATCTCTCCCGCGTCGTCCGTCGTCTATCGTCCGTCTATCGTCCATCTATCGTCCGTCGTCCGTATGCCATCAACAATTTGGACCGTTATCGCGATAAAGACTACATTTTTTATTCAGTCTTGACCTAACTTGCACAGTTTGTGTAAGACAATAAAATCTTGGATGGGATTGTTATTGGGTCAGATCACACCAGTAACACCAGAGTTATTGCCGCTTTTTCATTCAGACAGAGTGCAAAAGTGTCCTTTTCCAATGTATAGACTTTATTTTCCATCCAATCTATTTATTTAACCAAACTTTTACAGTTTGTATATGACCATCAGATCTCAGCAGACGCCAAAAATGGGCCAGATCATGTTTCAAACACTAGAGTTATTGCCCTTTGTTTATTAACAAAATATATAATAATGGACATTATTCAGGATAGAGAGAGACATTTTTCATCCAATCTTCACCAATCTTGCACAATTTGTCTATTACCATGAGATTACAGTTGAAGTCGAATATAAGCAAGATCGGACCAGAAACACCAGAGTTATTGCCCTTTGTGAAAAACATATGCAAAAATGGACATTATACAGGATAGAGACTTCATTTTTGATCCAATCTTCACCAATCTTGCACAGTTTGTCTATGACCATAAGATTAAAGGTGAAGTAGAATATAAGCAAGATTGGACCAGAAACACCAGAGTTATTGCCCTTTGTTTGTGAAAAAACTATGCAAAAATGGACATTATTCAGGTAGAGACTTCATTTTTCATCCAATCTTCATTAGTCGTGTACAGTTTGTCTATGAACGTAAGACAACAGGTGATTTCGAATATAAGCATGATAGGGTCAGAAACACCAGAGTTATTTCCCCTTGTGTTTGGAAAAAAACATGAACAAGTTATCAATGATTGGCTTGCAAACACTATTTTTGATTCAATGTTGACCAAACTTAAACAGTTTGCGCACGACCATAAAAATTGAGTGATAAAATTTGATTTCCAACAGTTGCAAGACTTGCATGCAGTTATTTGTACATGCAACTTTGATGTCTTCAGAGTCTGCATTAACATCATTTATCATCATTGGAAAGAAAATTATCAAAGAAAAAGCAACACTTTACCTTATAGCACAGCCATCGCAATTATCGCATTGCAACTAGTTTTCCAAAACTGTTTGCGAAAAAGACATAAAAATCTACTGTTTGTGCATTTTCCAGAATGGTCAATGACTTTATGAAAAAGGGTCAGGTAAGAATATCGAGAAAAATGATTTGAGAACCATTAGCAAACAAATGCACATCCACTACCCAACTCGTACTTTAGTTAGCCCATTGCACTAACCGATGTTTTAAATCAAAATTGATCCTACCCCCTCTGTGTATTGTTCAGATACATTAATTTTCAAACCTGTCACAACAGTATGGTCTTCATCTGTACCAGTTCTCAGGTGAGCGCTTTGGGCCATCATGGCCCTCTTGTTATGTTTTTATGTTTGCTTTCAAGTTTTATTGTCACTTTCATCTGCTTATTTTAAACATAATTGATAATGAAGATCATACATACACACTTTAAATATTTCAAACATAAATGGAAGTGTATGTTATGTACATGTTAGTCACTGCTGCGAGTCCCTGGGATGGAGAACCGTGCGCTGGTTCCCGTTTCGGCGCTCGTGGCTTCCTACTGCTACCACAACCCCGAATGTGGAAACAAACTGGAGGTGGCCGACTTCATTGACAGCCTGCGACGAAGTTTCGAGCAAAACCGCTGTAAAACTGATCAGCAGAACTTCAGAAAGGTTTGAGAAACATTTGTGTTTTCAATATAGATATCAATTACATGTCCTGTAGTAGGTTGGCATTAAATATCTAAATAAGTAGCCAAAATTTTGATTTTGAACAGAAAACCTGTTATTAAGAAATATTATTTAGAAATATTTTTATCTGAAAGTGTGAACATATGCTTCATTTTCAAATATTTTTATAAATTTGTGTAGCCAATTTAATTTTTTTGTAGCCAGTTAAGATTTTTAGTAGAAAATGGCTAATAAGAGTTTGGCTACTGGTAGCGTTAACAATGAGAGGTTGGCTGCTGGTAGCGTTAATGGCTTTTGAGAGGTTGGCTACTGGTAACGTTAATGGCTAATGAGAGGTTGGCTACTGGTAGCGTTAATGGCTAATGAGAGGTTGGCTACTGGTAGCGTTAACAATGCGAGGTTGGCTACTGGTAGTGTTAATGGGTAATGAGAGGTTGGCTACTGGTTGCGTTAATGGGTAATGAGAGGTTGGCTGCTGGTAACGTTAATGGCTAATGAGAGGTTGGCTACTGGTAGCGTTAATGGCTAATGAGAGGTTGGCTACTGGTAGCGTTAATGGCTAATGAGAGGTTGGCTACTGGTAGCGTTAATGGCTCATGAGAGGTTGGCTACTGGTAGCGTTAATGGCTCATGAGAGGTTGGCTACTGGTAGCGTTAATGGCTCATGAGAGGTTGGCTACTGGTAGCGCAAACATAGCTGTAGAAGATTTTCCTTGTTTGATTTTAACCCATTGTAAATACTTTGAGGCGCGCCTTGGGAAAACTGGGCTAAATGCATGTGCGTAAAGTGTCATCCCGGATTAGCCTGTGCAGTCCGCAAAAGCTAATCCAGGATGGCACTTTCTGCTTTTAGGGTATTTTCTGTTTCAAGGAAGACACTTCTAAACATAAATCCATTGTAGGCGGAAACTGCACAGGCTAATCCGGGCTGACACTTTACGCACATGCATTAAGGCCGGTTTGCCCACGACACGCCTCAATTGTATTACATACCCATCAAGAAAGCATTTAAGGTTTAGCTTGCCTTTTAATCTGAAACAGTTACTGCATTTGGATCTTAAATAATGTGCCACAAGACTATAAATGTTTGAGCAAGCATCATTAAGGCCAAAAAAAAAGTTGTCTTTGTTTCGGGCAACCGGACCCTACCTAGCAAAAACCCCCCGACCCTAAAGTTTTTAGCGATGATTGTTTTTTGTGAAATCTGTATTCGTAAGATTTTATATAATTTTCAATGTTGTTTGACCGAAATGTGTCTTTACAAAAACTCTATCCAAACCCTACCTAATGTCTTTGAGAATGTTGCTGAAACACACAATTGATTTTTTGGGGCCTAAAAACTATTTTAAGTTTTCATCAAATGTAATGACAGTACAACCATCGCCAGTTGATTGTTGTTCTTTTAAAAATATATTCTTGACTTATATTATGAACTTTAAACCAATGCTACAAACACCAAAACATATGCTTTAATGGAGAAAATAAATATTTCTTATTATTCTTAATACATCTTTGTGCTGTTTACAACATGAATCCATTGATCCAATTTAGTGTCAAAAAACAGTAGTTCGTTATTTCATATATTTTTGTTGGACGCGTTCACACACATATTGCGGTACTTCATTAGCTTGAACTCACTACAGTCGAAATTTTGGATAAGTTGTAGGGGAAACAAATTCCTGATGTGCTTCCTTTTTATTTTGTTTACCTTTTTTCAGTTACGTTGAAGTGAAATCCTATCCCTAATAGTATTTTCACACTTATTTCTGTGTGTTTGTCTCGTAATGTTAATGTCTTTGGCTAGACGAATGCACCCGTGGTCCTAGATTGTCAGACATTGCAAACATCATACCACTCGTTTTTACCTCACCTGAGCACAAAGTGCTCAAGGGTGAGCTATTGTGGTCAGTCTGTGTCCGGCGTCCGGCATCGGTCGTCAACATTTTACTTCAAACAACTTCTTCTCTGAAACCACTAGGCGGATTTTAACCACACTTGGCAGGAATGTTCTTGGGATGGCCCTTGACCAAATTCTTTCAATTTATCAAAATATATTGAAAACTCTGGTTGTCATGGTTACCAAACGCTTAAAAACAAGAAAACTTAAAACATCTTCTTGTCAGAAACCACTGACTGGATTTAAAAATAGATTTAACAGAAATGCTCCTTGGGTGACCCTCTACCAAATTCCTTCAAGTCATTTTGATTTGTTAAAAAACATGGCCGCCAGGGGGCGGGGCAGTTTTCCTCATATGACTATATTGAAAACTTTAAAAATCATCTTATCTGAAACCATTGGCTGGATTTTTAAATAATTTCACAGAAATGTTCCTTGGGTTATACGCTACCAAATTCCTTGAAATTATTTTGATTCGTTAAAAAACATGGCTGCCAGGGGGCAGGGCAGTTTCCCTTTTATGGCTATATTAAAAACTTTAAAAATCTTCTTGTCTGAAACCACTGGCTGGATTTCAAAATAATTTCAAATAAATGTTCCTCGGGTGACCCTCTATCAAATTCCTTGAAATCATTTTGATTTGTTAAAAAAAATGGCCACCAGGGGGCGGGGCAGTTTTCCTTATATGGCTATATTGAAAATTTAAAAAATCTTCTTGTCTGAACCACTGGCTAAATTTCAAAATAATTTCACATACATGTTCCTTGGGTGACCGTCAACCAAATTTCTGGAAATCATTTTGATTCGTTAAAAATAATGGCTGCCGGGGGGCGGGACAGTTTTCCTTATATGACTATATTGAAATCTTAAACAATCTTTTTGTTAAAACCGTTATGATGCTTTACACTCAGGTGAGCAGCCTAGAGCCATCTTGGCCCTCTTGTTACAGGTTTTAGTGATGTAGCCTATCTTTCATTTTTGTAAATTATCCTTCTTTTACAGTACAGTCTATGCATATCAATCATTTGGACCCAATAGTCTGTATACAGATAAGTCGAACTTCGGATATGTTGTAGTCATTTCAAAATACTGGTGAACTCAATATAATTAAATTCAGCTGTACCGTGTGATTTGATTTCCAGGTGATGCTGAGTCTCCGCGCCCTTGGCAACCTGGGCCATGTCAAGGCGTTGGTACCGGTGCTGGACACATGCCTAAGCAATGCTGACAATCCCCTCGATATCCGAGTAGCGGCCGTGCAGGCCTTCCGCAGGATACACTGTGCTGAAGACGTAAGTAGTCTTAGGTTTTGTTTATTGTCTTAAAAGGACTTTGTCTATGTAAAGGGCCCCAAGGCGGCAAGTGCAGTCAAATAATCTGAATTTAAATATTCATATTTGCATACAATAAAGGTTAATATTATGTAATGGGAAAAAAGTTAAGCATTGTGAGAAAAAATATGGTAATATAATTTAGGTCGTGTTTGTTTGGCCCTTTTCGTCTTTACACTTTGACTTCAGATTTGTGCATTTTCACAAGTCATAATAGCGCAGCTGGTTAGAGGACTGTCATTTGTTATTGGTTCTTACAACTCTGTCGTTGGGAGTATGATACCCACGCAGGGTTTTCAAGTATTTTTATGCCCCTGGCATCTTGATGCGGTATGCATATAGTGATTGTCCTGTCCGTCCTTCCTTCCGTCCGTCCGTCTTTCCGTTTTTCATTCCGTGACAAGGTTAAGTAGATTTTACCGTTTTGTCTAGCACCAACACCGCTTAGTACAACACTTGGATACTTACACAGTCGTTGCTTATTACCATTCCCTATCCACCCATATCACCCAACCTCACTTTGACCTTGACCTTGACCTAATTTGGACTTATAATAATTCAAATCGCCATTTATTGCTTAACTAGATTTTACCGTTTCGTACAGCACCAACACCGCTTACTACAACACTTGGATATTTACAAAGTTTTTACTTATGACCATTCCCAATCGACCCATATCCCCCAACCTCACTTTGACCTTGACCTTGACCTAATTTGGACTAAGAAATGGGCTACCCAGCACCAACCTGGGGCATGTGTGTTTAGCAAACACAGAATCTTGAGATTTAATTGTTTTTATCAAATGTTTTATAATGTGGTAAATTATTCATACTTTATTAATGGTATGCTCCGTTATATTGTTCATTTCTATAACACGTTAACATCGACATTGCTGAAGGACAGGAGCATAGCTTGGTTTAAATAAATGGGGCCGTGTCGTGGGCTTAATGCATGTCCATAAAGTGTCGTCCCGGATTAGCCTGTGCAGTCTGCATGGGCTAATCCAGGATGGCACTTTCCGCATACAGTGGATTTATGTTTAGAAGAGACTTTCTTGAAACAGAAAATACCATAAAAGCGGAAAGTGCCGTCCTGGATTAGCCGGTGTGGACTGCACTGGCTAATCCGGGACAACGCTTGATGCACATGCATTAAGCCCGGTTTTCCCAAGACAAGCCTCAAATGTTTTTGGTCCTAGAGTGTCTGAGGTGCGTTTGGGCGTATATTTAGACTAAAAAAATATGTTTCTTAGACCATTAATATTATTACAATGAAGTTAGATTAATGTATCAAGAAATTGACAGCAATTGAACATTGTTCTTAAATACACTATTTGATGGCTATTATCACTAAACCCACATTGTATAACCCGGAATGCCTACGTTGCATTTTGTGCTTGATGATTTATTTGTTTTCTGCATTAACATTTATTGTCGAATTAACAAATATATACACTTGTTTTCAATTAATTACATTTTTGGCATTTTTATTTCTTTAATTTTCTTGGGAAAAGTGTAGGCCGCATCCTACACCGCCTATAGGAAGCGACACCCTGATTAGGGGATCACATTTTCGCTTTAATAATGTATTGTTTATTATTGAACACATTTTTATAGTGGTCATTTTAGTACTTTTAAGTTGCCTTGGCTATCAATGGTTTTTACCTGTGCGTCTAGTGAAAATACTTCATGAACAAAATAACAAGGCTAAATGTTCAGGCATTAAGTAGTTAATTAGTGTGAAAGGGAAGTCCGCTTGCAGTTGACGTTAAAAAGAATATCTACATTGTATAACACCCTATTAATTGAAGTTAGAATAAGACATCAAACATAGAATAAACTGTTCTATTATGACCAAGGTTTTATATGCAGT
The DNA here is from genome assembly GCA_027627225.1 of Congeria kusceri. Classification (NCBI taxonomy): domain Eukaryota; kingdom Metazoa; phylum Mollusca; class Bivalvia; order Myida; family Dreissenidae; genus Congeria; species Congeria kusceri. Next base: position 71,316,511 of record CM051032.1, on the reverse strand, counting down.
TAACGATTTGTGATATATTTGTTCTAATTAGTGTAATAGACAGCATGCATGGACACAGTTATTAAATACAGTAAAAGCGATCAAATACACAGTCATGCAAATTATGCCATAAGTATTGACTGAATGCAACAAACATACTTAAACAACCTAAAATGCACAGATTTATGTGGAAAAATAAATATTCCATGTCCATTCTATGTTTGATGTCTTATTCTAACTTCACATAATACAGTATTCTATCATATATATTCAAATTAAGTAAGTGACCAGTGATTTATCCAACTGTTGTACTAAATGGTTATTACATAATAAATTGTTAGTTTATACAACAGAGCTTGTAATGCGTTTGCCCAACTAATCAATGAAATTTTAATATAATAACCAGTAATAAGTGTTTGGGAAGAACTTAGATCACTGGTAGCAAGAGCTAGAAAAGTCTACTGTTGTTCAAATAATTTTCCAAGCAATAAGTTGTCTTCATGGCCAATAATGAGAATCTTCCTCTTTTTAGCTGATATCCTCTTTTTAGCTCACCTGAGCACGAAGAGCTATTGGTATAGGGGACCTCTCCGGCCTTGTCTATCGTCCGTCGTCCGTCGTCAATGTGCCGTCAACAATTTGGACCTTTATCGCGATAAAGACTACATTTTTTTATTCAATCTTGACCTAACTTGCACATTTTGTGTAAGACAATCAAATCTCGGATGGGATTGTTATTGGGTCAGATCACACCAGTAACACCAGAGTTATTGCCCCATTTTCATACAAAAAAGTGCGAAAGTGCCCTTTTCCAACGTATAGACTTTATTTTCCATCCAATCTTAACCAAACTTTCACAGTTTGTGAATGACCATCAGATCTCAGCAGACGTCAAGAATGGCCCAGAGTGTTTTCAAACACCAGAGTTATGTCCCATTGTTTATTAAAAAAAATATACAAAAATGGCATTATTCAGGATAGAGAGAGACATTTTTCATCCAATCTTCACCAATCTTGCACAGTTTGTCTATTACCATGAGATTACAGTTGAAGTCGAATAGAAGCATGATTGAACCAGAAACATCAGAGTTATTGCCCTTTGTTTGTGAAAAAAATATGCAAACATGGACATTATACAGGATAGAGACTTCATTTTTCATCCAATCTTTACCAATCTTGCACAGTTTGTCTATGACCATAAGATTAAAAGTGAAGTCAAATATAAGCAAGATCGGACCAGAAACACCAGAGTCATTGCCCTTGGTTTGTGAAAAAAATATGCAAAAATTGACATTATTCAGGATAGAGACTTCATTTTTCATCCAATCTTCAATAAAAACGTGTAGAGTTTGTATATGAACGTAAGACTACAGGTGAAGTCGATTATAAGCATGATTGGGCCAGAAACACTAGAGTTATTGCCCCTTGTGTTTGGAAAAAAACATCAACAAGTTATCAATGATTGGCTTGCACACACGATTTTTTATTCAATGTTTACCAGACTTACACAGTTTGCACATGACCATAAAAATTTATTGATAAAATTTGATTTCCAACAGTTGCAAGACTTGCATGCAGTTATTTGTACATGCAACTTTGATGTCTTCAGAGCCTGCATTAACATCATTTATCATCATTGGAAAGAAAATTATCAAAGAAAAAGCAAAACTTTACCTTATAGCACAGCCATCGCAATTATTGCATTGCAACTAGTTTTCCAAAACTGTTTGCGAAAAAGACATAAAAATCTACTGTTTGTGCATTTTCCAGAATTGTCAATGACTTTATGAAAAAGGGTCAGGTAAGAATATCGAGAAAAATGATTTGAGAACCATTAGCAAACAAACGCACATCCACTACCCAACTCATACTTTAGTTAGCCCATTGCACTTACCGATGTTTTAAATAAAAAATGATCCTACCCCCACTCTTTATTGTTCAGATACCTTAATTTTAAAACCTGTCACAATAGTATGGTCTTCATCTGTACCAGTTCTCAGGTGAGCGCTTTTGGCCATCATGGCGCTCTTGTTTTCTCCAAAAAGCTGTTGAACTTTATAACATCTATATAAAAGAGACAAGATTTTAAGATGTGTTAGGGGTTTCAAGATGTCCATTCTCTTGCCTGTGTAGTTCAGATAATTTTCCCATCAAAAGTCTTCATGGTGTTCTTGTTCTGTTCATCTAGATGAGCAGTCTGATGTCCTTATTCCGTGACATGAGTGCCGACTCTGAGCTGCGTATCAACGCCTACTTAGCCGTGGTGCGGTGCCCGAGCCCGGATACAGTCTCACAGATCAGGAAGGTGCTGGAAACCGAGACTGTGAACCAGGTGTGTTGAGCTCAAAAAAACAAGATCGTAGGCAGATTTAGATGGTCCCCATGTAATAAAATATATAAAGAAAAGAAAACTTGAAAAAAGTATTTTTAATGCTTTCGGCATAAACTGAGGGTGTTGGGCTTCTTCCAGTAGGCCCGGCGAGAACCACCTTTGATCTTGTTGAAGCCGTGACCTTTACCAAGCCCTTTTCCATCAAGCCAGAAGTGGCGTACGCTTTCTTTAAAACTGGCCAACATTTGATTGCTAAAACAAAACATTTATTAAACATATGCATTTCACTGCAAAAGGCTTGTTCCTCAATCAATTTTATTACATTAATTTTATAGAACATGTTTTTTATATTTTCCTTAAAGTGTTCCTTTTTTGACGATATTGCACCATTCCAATATAATTCTATCCTAACATATAACAGAGACCAACAGCAGTTTGTTGGCAGTTCTTCCTTCCTTCCCCTTTACCAGTAACTCAAAATCCTGCATGTGCGCCTGAATCTGTCATAGACCCAGAGCTTCAAATAATTTTTTCAGTCGAGGGGTATTTCACTGATGAAATTCTTAGTTGATGAGTAAAATTCAAGCCCAAGATTGTTCAGGAGTATTTTATATCACCCGCGAAGCATCATAACAAATGCACATTTGAGTCTAATGCATCACTCTTGCTGTAAATTCTAAGCCATGGAAAACTGATTTTCCAGATGGACATTCTTTTCAACAACTTTGTTACCATCATGTTTCTTTTTCTGGACACATTTTATAACGTCAGTTATAAGATTATCAATAATTGGACCGATGATCTTTTTTGAACTAATTGCCAACGATATTGACTTAAAGAAATCGAGCATGTTCTTTTTGCTCGCCATGATCTGTCAAACTTGTAAGACACAACATGCAGACACTCATCAAAGGAAGGCAGCTTCTCTGTGACTATGAATATAATAATTATATAATTTTGAACTAATTGCCAACGATACTGACTTAAAGAAATCGAGCATGTTCATTTAGCTCGCCATGAGCTGTCAAACTTGTAAGACACAACATGCAGACACTCGTCAAAAGAAGGCAGCATCTCTGTGACTGAGACTGTAATTTTGGACAGCTCTGGCCAAACCTGACAATGTGTGAACGAAAGACAGGAACCAGTCATGTTTACATGGAAGTGCAATTATAAAACAGCTGATCGAAAAATACAAGTAGGCAATGGAAGTATGCCTGATAATAGCATACAGTGCGTATAGTGGATTTTACCATGAGTTTTTTACTTACTGAAATTTAAATTCATTCATATTTAGAAACTTTTCATGCAAATTTTATGCAGATATGCATCTTATCTGCACTTCTGCATAGACCTTTATGCATGAACATATTACACAGCAATTACTATGAATATAATAATTATATAAGTTGCCATATTGGAATCATTTTAGTATTACTGCACTGCAAATCCAGTTATGGTGTCAATAAACATGTAGAGCATGTGTGCAAACTAAACCGAGTATAAATATATAGGAAATGGTTCTAATATTAAATTATTCAAATATATTTCACGCTTGTAAGTTAATTTTGTTTTACTGACAGTTGGCAACTACTGGTAATAGCTATATGTACACTTTTCATGTGAAAAACTGCTTAAGTTAGGTGTCAGTTAAACCTTTAAAGGCACTAATAAGGTGATAATTGCTAAACTAAACATTAAAAGTTTAACGATGAGATAACAACATATAAAATAATGCATTATGAGCTAAAACCTTATACACATTTTAATAAAATAAATGAAATTTGAACAGTTTGAAGTTCAGTTTTGTGTTTACGCTACGAAACTAGCCAAAATTCCTCCTGTTTTATGTAGAATATCGTGCAGTTTGCCGAATGTTAACAGTGAATAGTCAGATTGAATCCGCATCACCACAAAATTCGGCAGTAAATAAAGCCAATGTTTGTAAACAGTTTTACTTGGAGGATCGGTGTTTTTGCAATAAAAAGTATCCATCAAACCAAATGTTTGTGACGTATGTTATATAGTTAACGTAAACAATTGCTTAGACATACAATAGGATAACCGTTTTATTGTAGAGTCTGAATTTGGTCATATTCACCTTTTGCGCAGCTTAAACAAAACCCTTACCCTAACCCTAACCCTCACACCTGTAATACCTGTCCTAACTGTGTATAATAGCTTAAATTGTGGGTGTTTAGACAAAATCACAAAAACAATCACCTTTTTTTTTTTACACATAACTTGAACGATTGTTCTACCTTAAACGGTGAATGTTAAGTTTTTATCCTGCAGGTCAGGTTTCTAACATTATGTAGTATTTGCTAACAACACAACTAATAAATTGTATGTTTTTTTATGTATAACTAATAAATGTACAGGTAGAAGAATGGTAAATATGGAAACTTACGTGTTAAATATTGTATCGCATAAAACAGCCAGGTAAGTTTTGCACAAAACAGACCAAAAGAGAAATACGGAATGAGGAGCAAATTATACACCGTTTAACACACTTAGAAGTCTACGGCAGTTTGTTTTGAATAATTTGGGCACTAATAATATTATGGCACTTAAATTTGCTTCCTTTTTTTGTCATGTTTAAAAAGCTGTTGGTGGTGAATTCCAGGTTGGTTCATTCGTCTGGTCACACCTGACCAACCTGCTGGAAAGTTCCGACCCAGAGAACAGGTACATCCAGCAGTTGCTAGGAGACGGTGTTCTGAAGCCAGAGTTTGACCTCCACAAACTGAAGTTTTCCAGAAATTACGAGGGCTCGTTCTACGTGGATCAGTGGAATGTTGGAGCTAAAGTAAGTCGTAAAATAAAAACCAGCCATGGTTAACAGACACTTAGTGATTTATTTACAATTATTTATAAGAAGATGATGATGATTTTAAAGATGATGATGATGATGATGATGTTGATGCTAGTGTTGGTTGTGGTGATGATGATGATGATGATGATGATGATGATGATGATGGTGTTGGTTGTGGTGGTGATGATGATGATGATGATGATGATGATGGTGTTGGTTGTGGTGATGATGATGATGATGATGCTGTTGGTGGTTATGCTGATTGTGATGATGATGATGATGATGATGATGATTATTATTGTGACGATGATGATGATGAGATGATGATGATGATGGTGATGATGATTATGATGCTGATTATGATGATGATGATGATGATATGATAATGATTATGATGATATGAGGAGGAGGAGGAGGAGGAGGAGGAGGAGGAGGATTATATTGTCAGTCATGATGATGATTAAGTATGGTAAGCATATTGAATGAATTACATCAACATGCCTTACAGGTGGACAGCAACCTGTTGTGGTCTAGCAGCTCCTTCGTGCCGCGTGCTGCAAGCCTCAACCTCACCACGACACTGTTTGGTGCACCCATAAACCTGCTGGAGCTCGGTGGGCACCTGGAGGGTCTGGAGAGTCTGCTGGAGACCTACCTGGGACCCGGCAAGGGAGATAACAAGGTCCCGGAATCCGACCCCAACCACGCCAACCTCAGTCCTAAAAAGTTCAAAGAAATAAGATCAAAGGTAATAAGAATGCAAAGAAACAGCAGTGAATGTTTGTAGCTCTAATGGTGGTTTTTAATTTATGAAATTTGAAACGACTCATTTTGTAGATTAGATGCTCCCTTGTGAAAGAATTACAGTGGAAACATTAATTAAATACTGGTATTTTATTTTAAAGGTCCAGAAAAAACAAAACCAACTTAGAGGGGCTTTTTACATGAGAATGTTTGGAAATGAACTATCATACAACATGTATGGTGCCAACAATGGTGTTGAGGATGACACCGGGCAGGCTGACATGTTAAAGATCATGGACAGACTGTCAAGAAACAAAATGCAAGACTTCTCCATCACCAAGAACACGATGTTCATCGATAGTTCCTACACCATCCCCACAGTGATTGGTCTGCCGTTACGTCTGAGTGTCAATGGATCCACCACGGTCGCACTGGATGTAGACGGCACTGTTGACATGAAGGATCCCAAGACTGGAGTTCTCATTGAGGGCAACTTTGCACCCAGGTAGGTTTTAATAAATATATGAGGCATGCTCAAAACATGTGCGTAAAGTGTTGGCCCGGATTAGCATGTGCAGTCTGCACAGGCTAATCCAGGATGGCACTTTTCGCCTACAGTGAATTTATGTTTAGGAGAGATTTCCTTAAAACAGAAAATACTATAAAAGTGGAAAGTGCCGTCCTGGAATATCCTGTGTGGACTGTACAGGCTAATCCAGGCCGACACTTTACGCACATGCATTAAGCCCGGGTTTCCCATGACATGACCCACATATATATATGCCGCTAATAAATCCAGTCTACACTTTGGCTGGTTTCAGGGGATTTAGACTTCATTTTATTGCCATGTTTTTGTCAGTTTTGCACAAGCACGACCTGAAGTGCTGCCATAATGCCCCTAGGGGTCTCCTAGGCAAATGGTTTGTCGGGTGATATTTAAGTTCAAAACTTGGATTCTGGTAATTTGCTCCTGACATTCAAATTCTTAGGTGTTCAATGTCTGTTATTAGACATTTATGTCAAGAAAATCATATTCAGATAATATGATTTAAAGAAAATATGTCCCAAATTGTTATTTAACTTTTGATGTGTTCACCAAATTTGCTATCAAAATTGTTTTAATGTTATTGTTTTATTTTTCAAGTATTATAAATATTGTCAATAATGCTTTATTGTATTATGTTTTTGCTTCTAACTAGTGTTGAGTTGCGTATATGATCATGAAAAACACCTACATAGCAAGCAAGCCTGTCTGTATTCAAGATTGTCACACATAGAAATGTTTTTCAGTGGTTCAGTGGTGCTGGAATCCAGCATGTCCATTGACGCCATGGCAACCAGAGGTGGTCTGCAGATGACGTCCACTCTGTTCACGAGCACAGGTGCCAAGGGCCGCATTCAGATTACCGGATCTGACGTGTTTGACCTCACATTTGACATCACCAAGGAGAAGAACGAAATCATCACTGCTTCGTAAGAAACTGCAGTTTACATATTATAGGATCAAACTTAACCAGTACAGTTACATATATGATGTCCAGATTGTTCTTAAAGTACAGATACCAAAAAATGTTATGCAAATATATGATAATTTTCCAAGTTGTCATCCTGCAAACTGCAGTTTAATGTCAATAAATGACAATTTTTGAGCTTATGGTCAATATGAATTTTTGAATCCACTCAACAAGTACTCATACATCAAAATGTACCATTTTTAGCAGACCTTCTGTTGTTGTTCGTAACAGTGTCTGTCATTTAGACACATTAGTTTAAACCTATTTATTTATGCTCGATTGTGTCTAAAGCCTAAGGCTAATTGAGACACTTTCGGGTCGGTTTCCTGGAAAGAACCTGTTCTGGGTATATTTCAAGAAAGATCATTTCAACGCGTCCAGAGCAGGGATCGAACTCACGATCTCCCGATCACATGGCCCACCCCATATCCATTAGATCACTGCACCTTATTGAGACATACACTAAACCCAATTTCTAAGTGGCCACTTTTCAAAATTGTTATCGAAAACAGATATTTTCATAAAATGTGGATGAAATGGCAAGCATTAAATGTACTTTCTTTTGCATTGAATTGTTGGCATATTTTTGTTCAACCTTTCCTGAAATAAGATAATACGTAAATGGACGCTTAGAAAATCGGTTTAGTGTGTTGTGTGTCTGTCTGCAGAAGCAAGCTGTTCATGGTGTATGATGGCGTGCAGAAAAAGATGGACATGGTGGCTTACAAGGCCAACGACAAATTTTACTGCACTGGAGAGCAGACAACAAAGTTGTCGGGTATGTTTTCCAAATCACTACTTTTGTGACAGCATTTCAATTGACGTATCATTATAAGATTGATAACCATGCCTACTAAGGGCAATCTCCGACAAACACTGTTAACATAAAACAAATGAGCCATGTCATGGGAAAACTGGTCATAATGCATGTGCGTACAGTACCATCCCGGATTAGCCTGTGCAGTCTGCACAGGCTAATCCGGGATGACACTTTCCGCTTACAGTGGATTTATGTTTAGAAGAGACTTCATTGAAACAGAAAATACCATAAAAGTCAAAAGTGCCATCCCGGATTAGCCTTTTCTGGATCAATTGTTCCAAGGGTATGTATTAGTCTCGTGGCTTGCATTATTTCCTATCTCACTCGAGGCTCTGCCTCTTGCTGATACGTCATCACACAAGCCACTCGACTAATACATACTCTTGGAACAATTAACTAGCATAATATTCCGTGTATATTCATGCATAAAAGACATCTTTGTCAAACAATAAAGTCTTAACATTTCTGAATGGCTAACCACATTCTCAATCAAATCTAGTCAAGCGATAAATTTGCAATCAAAGTAATCATAGTGCTAAGTTCGTCTGTTTATTTAAGCTTGATGTTGTTGAAGGCCAGGGCCCGTATTCACAAAGCATCTTTAGTAATTTCTTAAATATGTGGCGCGTCGTGAGAAAACCGGTCTTAATGCATGTGTGTAAAATGTCGTTCCGGATTAGCCTGTGCAGTCTGCACAGGCTAATCTGGGACGGCACTTTCCGCCTACAGTGGATTTATGTTTAGAAGAGACTTCCTTGAAACAGAAAATACCATAAAAGCGGAAAGTGTTGTCCCGGATCAGCCTGTGCGGATGACACTTTACGCACATGCATTAAGTCCGGATTTCCCACGACGCACCTCATATTTTCACTTAAGTGTTAACTTTGAATGCAAATTGCATTTGTCAAGTAATTTACAAAATTGTATGGTAAAACCAGTACTTAGTGACTCTGAGAAAGATCCATTGATGTCACTCTATGGTAAAACCAGTACTTAGTGACTATGAGAAAGATCCATTGATGTCACTCTATGGTAAAACCAGTACTGAGTAACTCTGAGAAAGATCCATTGATGTCACTCTATGGTAAAACCAGTACTTAGTGAATCTGAGAAAGATTCATTGATGTCACTCTATGGTAAAACCAGTACTTAGTGAATCTGAGAAAGATTCATTGATGTCACTCTATGCTCTATGATAAAACCAGTACTTAGTGACTCTGAGAAAGATCCATTGATGTCACTCTATGGTAAAACCAGTACTTAGTGACTCTGAGAAAGATCCTTTGATGTCACTCTATGGTAAAACCAGTACTTAGTGAATCTGAGAAAGATCCATTGATGTCACTCTATGGTAAAACCAGTACTTAGTGACTCTGAGAAAGATCCTTTGATGTCACTCTATGGTAAAACCAGTACTTAGTGAATCTGAGAAAGATTCATTGATGTCACTCTATGGTAAAACCAGTACTTAGTGACTCTGAGAAAGATCCTTTGATGTCACTCTATGGTAAAACCAGTACTTAGTGAATCTGAGAAAGATCCATTGATGTCACTCTATGGTAAAACCAGTACTTAGTGACTCTGAGAAAGATCCTTTGATGTCACTCTATGGTAAAACCAGTACTTAGTGAATCTGAGAAAGATTCATTGATGTCACTCTATACTCTATGATAAAACCAGTACTTAGTGACTCTGAGAAAGATCCATTGATGTCACTCTATGTTGGTATCAAACTCAGTTCCTCCAGACAATGTATGTACCGATATTACACCAATGCTTTACCCAGTTTTGCTGATTGCAAGTACAAAAAGTTGTTTAACTAACATTAAAAGAAACATTCATGATGAAATATCTATTTAGAGTGTTCCATGCTTTGAAGAACCTTTACTTCCGTCATAAATCATATTTTTCTTTGTCATCACTTTGACACAAGCGGCTACTATTTCAGGCGTGCAGTTCTGTGCCACCTTTTCTGTACCAGACACACAGGGGGTGTCAGAAATCCCTAGTTTCCCTCTTAATGGACCGGCAGAATTCAGTTTTATCATAAACAAAAAGGATCTTCCCAATGGATACAAGCTGGAGGCAAAATCTATTAAGGCAAGATATAGAGGATATTTGTTGTAAGATCGTATTTTATTTCAAGAGTGTTTATAGAAAAGGATATTAAATATAAATTTTCTAAGATCACATGTGAAATAAAATACGATTTTACACCGAAATCAACATATTTTTTTTTTATTTTATGCTTTTGGACAATAAATAAATAAAATTGCGCGAGATCGTCACAAGCTTAAACGTCACAAGTTTGTGTATTCTGACGTCATAAAAATGACGTCGTAAATGATTCCAGAACTATATTTTGTGAGTCATTGTCGCTAAATAAAAATTTTGTTGAATTGTATAATGTGTTTTATGTAAACACATGCATGTATATACTATACATGTTTATAAATTTGCCAAGGGTTGCAAACCACTACTTGTAGATTGATGCTATTTCACCTAAAAAATTCGATATTTCACTGAAAAGCATATAATAAATTTTTGTTCTTTTATTTAAGTAATTTGTCCAACAAACTGATGTAAGTCATTTGACAGAATTGAATCATTGAATATAAATGAAAAAATGAGGTAGACTACACACCCATGGAAACTTATTGAAAGTTTACATTGTATACTTGGGACTAATTTTGTTGTACTTTCCAGACTCATGTAGACTTACTGAATATTTACGTGATAGTCTTCAGACTAATGAAGACTTGTATAATGTTTTCCATTGTAGACTCCAGACTTGTGTAGTTTTCTGTTGTAGACTGAAGATTCATGTATACCTTCTTAAAGTTTTCCATTGTAGACTGCAGACTTATGTAACTTTATCAAACATTTTCCATTGTAGACTCAAGACTTATGTAGACTTCTTGAATGTTTTCCATTGTAGACTCCAGACTTATGTAGACTTCTTGAATGTTTTCTGTTGTAGACACCAGGCTGACCTAGACTTAACAAAATGTTTTCATTGTAGAAAACAGGCTAATGTTGACTTATTGTAAGTTGTCCATTGTAAGATCCAGGCTGATGAAGATTTATTGAAAGTTGTCCATTGTATGATCCAGGCTAATGTAGATTAATTGAAAGTTGCCCATTGTATGATCCAGGCTCATGTAGATTTATTTAAAGTTTCCATTGTATGATCCAGGCTCATGTAGATTAATTAAAAGTTGTCCATTGTATGATCCAGGCTAATGTAGATTTATTGAAAGTTGTCCATTGTATGATCCAGGCTAATGTAGACTTATTGAAAGTTGTCCATTGTATGATCCAGGCTAATGTAGACTTATTTAAAGTTGTCCATTGTATGATCCAGGCTAATGTAGATTTATTGAAAGTTGTCCATTGTATGATCCAGGCTAATGTAGATTTATTGAAAGTTGTCCATTGTATTATCCAGGCTCATGTAGACTTATTGAAAGTTGTCCATTGTATGATCCAAGCTGATGTAGATTTATTGAAAGTTGTCCATTGTATTATCCAGGCTCATGTAGACTTACTGCAAGTTTTGCATTGTAGACTGCAGACTTATGTAGACTTATTGAAAGTTTTCCATTGTAGTAACCAGGAGCATAAAGACTTACTAAATTTTCCTTTACATATACTCATGTAGACTCATTGAATGTTTTCTTCTATAGACTGCAGACTCATGTAGACTCATTGAAAGGGTCTCATTATAGACTGTAGACTCGTGTAGACTCATACAAGGTTTTCCATTTTAGACTTCCAACTTATGCATACTTATTAGAAAGTGTTTCACTGTAGACTCCAGACTCATCCAGTCTTATTGTAAGTTTTTCACTGTAGACTCCAGACTCATCCAGTCTTATTGTAAGTTTTTCACTGTAGACTCCAGACTCATCCAGTCTTATTGTAAGTTTTTCACTGTAGACTCCAGACTCATCCAGTCTTATTGTAAGTTTTTCACTGTAGACTCCAGACTCATCCAGTCTTATTGTAAGTTTTTCACTGTGGACTCCAGACTCATCCAGTCTTATTGTAAGTTTTTCACTGTGGACTCCAAACTAATGAAGGCTAACTGAAAGTTTGCCTGTTTTTACTCCAGACTCACACAGACTTACTGAAAGATTTTCCGTTGTATACTCCAGACCTATGCAGACTTATTGAAAGTTTTCCATTGTAGAATCCAAACTGATGCATAGACTTATGGAAAGTTTTCCATTGTAGACTCCAGACTCATGTAGACTTATTGAAAAGTTTTGTGATTGTAGACTCCAGACATGACCCTTCTCAGACTGATGTCTGATACGCCGGGCTCGGCACAAAGACGTGCCATTGGTGTTGACATGACCCTGAATAAGGCTACCAGCTCTCTGGATGTGAACCTCATATCACCATGGAAACAGGCTGTGCTCACAGGTAGGCTCTCACTAACAACTGTATGTTATGTTGTAATTGTAAACTGGTCCAGGATATTCTTTATTATATAAAGTTGAACTTGAGATAAAAACTCAGGTTAATATTTTAAGTGAAAATTCAATATTTTGTTGCTTTCAAAAGAATAATGTATGTTGGTCAGTTAATTCAAAATGCTTCAAAACACTGCTTGTTTTTTTTGTCAGAAATTGAAATACCTTGCAAATACAAAATGGTTTAATTTATGAGTTTTAAATACAGCTAAAATAAACAAAGTGTACTTTTAATGTATCCTTTGTGATTGTAGGTCAGATGTTAAACAGCGGGACAGTGAAAGGTCTAGTTGGCAAGTTGGACGTCGACAACGGAGCCCGAGTGTACACCATGGACGCCAAGATTCATGTGGATCAAAAAGAAAAGAGCACAACATACAGGCCAGCCATAACGCTAAACATCCCTGACTGGAAAGACCTGCAGATAGGGGGCAGTGTCATGTACAAAGATATGGAGTCCATCAACTCGGAACTTCAGATCACAGGGGCAATGGATAACCCAATAAATGTCACAGGTTAGAACATATGAGGCGTGTCGTGGGAAAATCGGGTTAAATGCATGTTCGTAAAGTGTCGTACCAGATTAGCCTGTGCAGTCCACACAGGCTAATCTGTGACAACAGGTTCCGCTTATAGTGGATTTATGTTTACAAGAGACTTCCTTGAAACAGAAAATACCATAAAAACGAAAAGTTTCGTCCTGAATTAGCCTGTGCGGACTGCACAGGCTGATTCGGGATGACACTTTACGCACATGCTTTCAGCTTTGTTTCCCAAGACAGGCCTCATATGTTTATCTGCTGTTGTCCAGTTTTTGAATGCATTGTTTTCATGGCCTATTGTTTAAAATATATAGCAACATAATTTACAGTGCATTCAGGAGGAATTTTGCATTGAACGTCATGTTAAAGATGTTTACACTTTATCTAATGTTTTAAAGTGTCATAGATGTCAGCTGAGATGACTGCTTTCTTTTCTGCTGCTCAAATACGATTATTAAAATATACTGTAATTGCTCCTTTTTGCCCACATTGCTGCATGCTTTAGTCAGCTGTACGGAGTCAAACGGCTTCAGAAAAGTCTCTGAAGAATTGATAATTTATTTAGGGTGTTTGAGTATGCATAAAATATGAATCTTAAATGATGCTGTTGTATTGCAGCGCAAAAAATATGAATCTTAAATGATGCTGCTGTTTTGCAGCGCAACTGATGAACACAGACACACGAAAAGGGGTGAAGCTTACTTTGAACACTGACAAAGGACAAGGGTACCAGTTTGAGGCAATGACCGATCTAAAAATAGAGGAGAAAAAGAAAATATCGCGGCATACTTACAAACCCCGATTGTACGTCCGAACACCAGACTCAGAGCTTGTGGAATTCAGCGCTGACATTCTGTACATCAGTGGCAAAAGCTTTCAGATTAAATCCAAGCTTGAGAAGATTACAAAGATTCCCTTCCAGTTCGACTGTAAGTTGTAGAATTACTAATAAACAATTTACTTCCTTTGTTATTTAATCTTTGCTCTAAGAAAGTATGTTACTAGTAAATTGGTTTTTTGTTTCCTCTTTTTGTCTCTTTTTCTGTTAAATTAATTTACAATTGAGTGATCTATGTGGGAAAGTGATTGTTTTACATATATACATGTGATGTTGAAATACTATGCATATAAAATTGGTTTTTACAGCACATACCGGTATTTTATTTAATGTGACTTTCTTGAATTATGTTCACAGTGCATGTGACTCAGTCAGATATACCTGCCAAGCAAAGTTCTAAGTACGAAGTTCGGGGGATTCTGAATGGGCCCAAGCTGAGGAACAAGCTTGTGGTCTTGTACAACAACAGGGATAATAAGAAGATCATCACCAAAGTCATGTTGCAATATGACGCCAATAAGGAATGGAGTGATACCATCAATGGAGAAGCCACAATTGAAAACAACCTTGACAAGCAAAAGCAGATTGTCAAAGGATCCAGGTGAGATACATTTATATGGAACATGTTTGCTGGTGTATTTTCGAATAAACCTTTGAACTACAGTTTTTTATGCTCCCCGAAAGGGGGAAGCATAATAGTCGCCGCATTGTCAGTCCATCCAAATTCTCTGCAATTCAGTTCATCCAGGTGTGAAAAGAATTTCCCCGATGACTTTATCCATCATACTCCATGTCTGTCCGTCCTTCCGTCCGGTACTTTGATTCTGCGCGAGATCTCAGGAACTAATGACCTGAATTGAATGAAACTTTATATGCAGCATCCATATAGGGTGGACATGCGCATATTATCAGGTCATTCCAGTCTGATGATTTTTCAGGAGTTATTGCCCTTTGATTATAAATAGGACATTTTCTAAGGAAATTTTGGTTTTTGCGCAAGATCTCAGGAACTAATAATCCGAAATCACTTTACTTGCAGCTTCCCTACTAAGGGGGCATGCAAATATTGTCAAGTTGTTCTGGTCTGATGACTTTTCAGGGAGTTATTGCCCTTTTTATATTAAAAATAATACATTTTAATGGAATATTTTTGTTTCTGTGTGAGATCTCAGGAACTAACAACTCAAATTCATTGAAACTTTATATGTAGGGGACATGCGAATAATGTCAGGTCGTTCCGGTCTGATGATTTTTCAGGGAGTAATTGCCCTTGGATTATTTATCGTCCACTTAGAATTGCTTAGCACAAGTGTTTGCTGCTATGAGCTGGTGTGTACCGCTTATGAATCAGGTCCCTAGGTCAAAGGTCAAGGTCACATCTAGAGGTCAAAGGGCAAAGCTTTAGCTTGCCATGGATTTTAAAAACTGCTTGGCAGAAATGTTAACCTCAATGAGACAACATCAAGTGGCATGTAAACCAGATTCATATGTTAAAAGTCAAGGTCACACTTAGAGGTCAGGTCAAAATCAGTTTTTTTGCTTGTCCTGACTATAACATGGTCATAGATTGAGCTATTTTCCAATTAAATGGCATAAATGTTTGCTCAAATGAGATGGCATGTTATGAGCATGATTTACATCTGTAGGTCAAAGGTCAATGTCACACTTAAAAGGTCAGAAGTCGAAATTGGTCTTTTACTTGTCCGGACTTTTAACTTCTTGAATGGATTTTAGGACTTTACACGAATGTTAACCTCAATACGACAACGTGTCTCCGTGTGAATCAGGTTCTTAGGTTTAAGGTCAAGGCCACATTTAGAGGGCAAAGCAGCATCGGGGAGCATCCATCGGTTCTACCGATATTCTTGTACTATTATAGACACTACGTTTAACTATGAAATTTTATTTTACATTGTACTTGTGTATGTATAAATTACTAGAAAAGTATGTCGTACAGAAAAATTCTGCTTTAAAATGGATAGCTTGATGATTAATAATTATTGTTCATTGGAAACTTAATTGTGTGGTTTTTTCTATACTTAAAATAAACTAAAATCAGTATCACACAAATATTTATGGTTTTGCAGTATTTTAAACATACCTGAGATTTGTTTTTATGTCCATATTCTAGCATCAGGGCAAAATAGGCCCAGTGGCCAATATAACAAACCCTTGTTTGTCCATGTTGCCTTTGTTGTTGCCAATCATTTTAAGCTTGACTTTTTGAAGAAAAGGCAAGCTATTCTACTCTCCCCGGCATCGGCGTCTGCATTGGCATTGGCGTTGGCATCGGCGTCCGAGCTAGGTTAAAGTTTTTTAGTAAGCTAGTGTTTCAGGAATGGCTTATAGGCCAAGTTTGAAATTTGTCAAAATTATGTGCCTTTTTACACTCATGAGTGGCTTGAGGGATTTCATTCAAACATAGAACACTTATTCCCTATATTAAAATGAACTCATAGGCCAATTTTTATAACACTAGTTTGAAATTGTCAAAATTATGGGCCTTTTTACACTTAGAAATTTTACATATGGGCTATATGGACAGGTTAAAGTTTTTCTAAGCTGGTTTCTCAGGAATGGCTTGAAGGATTTAATTCAAACTTAGAACACTTATTTCCTATATTAAAATGAAATTAATGCCAATTTTGATAACTCTGGTCTGAAATTTGTCAAAATTATGGGCCTTTTTACACTTAGAAATTTTACATGTAGGCTATATGGACAGGTTAAAGTTTTTCGGAAAGCTGATTTCTCAGGAATGGCTTGGGATTTCATTCAAACTTAGAACACTTATACCCTATATTAAAATGAACTTATAGGCCAAGTTTGATAACTCTAGTTTGAAATTTGTAAAAATTTCGGCCTTTTACGCTTAGAAATTTTACATATTAGCTATATGAACAGGTTAAAGTTTATTGGTAAGCTGGTTTCTCAGGAATGGCTTGATAGATTTCATTCAAACTTAGAACACTTATTCCCTATATTAAAATGAACTCATATGCCAATTTTGATAACTCTAATATGAAATTTGTCAAAATTATGGACCTTTTTACACTTTTGATTTCCACTCACTATTTTGAGAATCAATCTGCATACATAAATACCTGAAAGCAACACTTTACTCGGAATTGCATTTGTGGTTGGTTGGGTGGGGTCAAGATCAAGGTCACTGTTACCAAAATTATATAAAAAATCTTCTGCTTTATAACTGGAGAACAAATTGGAATATTTAATAACATTCAATTTATAGATACTGTATAACGAGACATTGCATGAGATTGCATAAAGAGGGTTAGTTGGGTCGAGGTCACTGTTTTGAAATTTTGGAAAATGCTTCCACTCAGTAACTTAAAAAAGTAAATTTATTTTGTTTAAATGGCCCCTACTATACAGTTTGTTTTAGAAAAAAATGCCAGAAACTCTGACAAGCACACGCAAAGTCGAGTGCGCTGTCCTCCAACATCTCTTGTTCTTGCATACATTATAGAAACTTGATTTTTCTGCCAATATTTTGAACTAACGTTAACTTTCAGTTGTAAACATCAATACAAAGATTTAAAACATCAATACAAAGATTTAAAACATCAATACAAATACCTTCTCTACAAAGAAATCTAAAAACTGTTACTGTACTGTCTATTTAAACCTGAGTTAACACCTATATTGTAAACTCAGTGATGTCAAATATAGATGGCAAATTGTATTTTTATGGAACGTAACAATTGAGATTCCAAATATTGGAAATACTGGTTTATATTCTCTTATTTAAGTTCCTGTTATAGAACAGACGCATTGACCTGACACTCATGAACTCTATTAGCATATATTATTATATGCTTGAATCATTTCCTGTGTTTATACTCGGTTTTGTTCACACACGTGTTACACATATTTACTGACACCCTAACTGTGTTTTCAGTGAAATATGCTTACCTAATACATCGATTTGACTCCATACCAGTACGGAAACTAATAGTCATAGTATTCATTGTAATGGATGTGTAATATATTCATGCATAAAGTCATTGTCATGTCAATGTGTCCCAGATATATATACATGCAAAGTTCAATGTGAGAATACTTCATGATTTTTTAGCACCCTGAGTTTCAAGGAGAGACCAGAGTGGAACTCTGCCACGTCCGTGACATACTCAAAAGATAAACAGACGCTCAATCTCGATGCAGTTTTGAAGTACGGACTGAACATAAAGGACAAGAATGACAAGCAGCAGGTTCAACTGTCCCTAGTTAGCAATTTCAAGGAAAGGAGAGAGGATACTATGACCAACTACACCGCCAAACTGGACATGCCTTCTAAGGTACTTACCAACAATGCTTAAGTCATAACAGAATTTTAACTTTGAACTACGAGTCCATTGTCGTTTTTTTGGTACTTTCCAACAATGCTTAAGTTATAAAACAAATGTAATTTTGAACTATGAGTCCATTGTAGTTTTAAGGTACTTGCCAACAATGCTTAAGTTATAAAACAAATGTAATTTTGAACCAAGAGTCCATTGTAGTTTTTTGGTACTTTCCAACAAAGCTTCAGTCATAAAAAATTGTAATTCTTAGTACCTGTGTTATTTTATCAAGACAATTCAATGTGCGTGATAAATATCAATACTTTGTTACAGAATATCAACCTAATAGTCAAGGGAGGACAGGTCCACAGTGACAACAAAGTTGAAAGCGATGTATCAATCCAGTACCATCCGAAGAAGACAGTCGGGTTTGGAGTTCGATACCACAACCAGTCAGCTCAGTACGCCTTCTACTCCGGAGGTTTGACCATCTCTCTTCCCGAGGAAAGGCAGATGATGTTTGCCGGGGAGTTCGGGCGCAAAGAGGAGAACAAATACATCAGCAATGTGGAATTCGAGGTCATAAAGGGCAGGAGGATGAAGATAGACACAATCTTGAAAATCGCCACAAACCAGATGTATGAGGTGGAGGTGGGTGTCAGTTTGCCTGACCTTGAACCTGTGCGCGTCATTGGTGCCTACAATCAACACGATAAGGGATACTCCGGCGAGGCGTACTACAAGAAGGGGGACAAGACGTACAGGATTCTGGGTGAGGTGAAGCACGAGCCAATGAAGGTGAACTCCGTGATGTTGGACATTGCCGTGCCAACGCGCAGGGTGAAGCTCATCACAGCAATGGAGAGACTGGCCTCGGAGCATCACTATCTCGTGGACATACAGTGGAACGCGGATGATAACCTGGATGAGAGGTTCCTAACAAATATTACGTTTGATGTAAAAGGAGCAGACGACTTTGAAATAAGTACCACCCTTCACTATCCTTCCAGAACCATAGACTTCAGCATTAAGCACAACACAGCAGACCGTTATATAACCAATATCGAGCTAGCTTGGAGCCCTGAGGAGAAAATGAAGTTTTATATAATCTTCCGTGATGATATTTATAATGGTGCTGGACGTAGGGAATTAGATGTTGGATTTGAAAGCCCCTTTAAACGCTATGAAGAGCTTTCATTGTCGATATCTTCCATTAGCAATGACAAGCAGTTGCAGACCAAGAGCAGCGTTGTGTGGGCTAGAAAGAAGAAGGTACTGGTATCCATGACAGTGAAGTTGCCACTGACTCTCGCCAGCACAGACATTGCGGGAACAGTTATTACCCCCTTTGACGGTATCGAGACCATGACTTTGACACTGAAACACAGACTGTCTGATAAGCTGAACTCCAATGCTGTTGCTGAATGGGGAAGAAATCGATTTTCTATTAACACTGTAGGAGACTTAAAGACCAATTCATTGACCAGAAGATTAAATGGCAGCCTGGAGATTCGAACACCATTTGAAACGATGCGGATTTTGACAATTAATGGATGGCATCAGGATAATTACAGAAAATTCCAAAGTGGTTTCAAATTGGTGTTACAAAATTCTACAAATACAGACACCGTGGACATCGTTATGGACGCTGATCATAGTTATTCGGTAGTGGGACTGATGAACGAAGGAACGCTCACAATTACTGCACCGGGTGAAAGGATCTCGACCGTCTGGGAGCTGAGCCAAATCACTGGCAGCTCAAAAGCGTTACTCGACATCCAGCCCATGAGAGGAAACCGGTTTAAACTGGAACTTGGGGAGACACACTCATTGCTTATGATAGGGAATAAGATCTCGTCTAAATTCGAACTACTTATCCCCACAGAAAACTTGCGTCAGTTTGTTGTTACATTTGATCATGAGGACAAAGCCGGTTTCATCAAGACAGTGGGTGGGGTAACCAAAGACAACCTACAGATCATGTCTGCCAATGTTAATTTCAAAAGCTCGGCCGGTTTTGTGGAAATTGATTCACTCCTCTCCAGCATTTATTCGGAAAGTTTGATATTTAAGGTATCATCAGTTCACAGTATTATGCCTTATCGTGGGAGTTTAGAACTTCGCTGGGGTGACACACCTTACAAAATTATGGCTGAATCTAACATTTTTTTCAATGACTTTGGACTACATGATTGCAAAGTCACTATAACTACACCTATCCAAGGAGCCCAGGTAATTGTATTGACCTCAAAACGACAGCGTAATGGACTTAAATGGGAAACATACACGAAAATAACAGCTGATCAACAGAGTTTCACATGCAGTATACTGTATAGGTATGACCACGAAAAATTCACACAAGTATCTTTGTCATCGTCAATTCCACAATTCCCAGGTCTGACTGCTTTGATGAGGTTTGATGGAACGGGAAGCAATTTTAATGGTGACGCTTCGTTTGAAATGGCTCCATATGTAGGCGAGATAAGCACTGACTTCAGATGGATGTATTATGAAGGTTCAAGAATATCTGGAGCACTTAATTTGAACACCCCATATCGGGTCTATCCTTACATGAAGTCCAAGTTTGATAGCGATCTCCTGGGTGTATCCCGGGTCTCCACACTCGAAGTTGAGTATCTACCTACACAGGTGGTAAAAGCTAGTCTCGACCACCGCTTCACTTCACTGGAAACTCTGGTAGGAACATTACGCATCACAAGTCCATTCACCGAAAACAAGGAGGTTGTCGCAGGCTTCACTCATGTTGGCACCATGAAGAATTTCAAAACCAACGCCAAAATAACTTGCGACTGCATCAAAAGACCGGTCTTTACAGAAGCAATATTTTCATTGAACAATGGCGTTGTGTCTAAGTTTGTAATGGAAAGCCCATTTCGAGGTTATGAAACCGTCAACTGGACACTCAATCATCAGAACACGGACACTGGCTACCACACCAGGGCTAAATATGAAACCAGTGGCAGAAGTATTTCATATGAAAACCTTCTGAAGCACTCACAGTCTGGCATCAAATGGCAGGTCACCTTCTTGACACCATTTGCCGACATCAATCGTACACACGTCTTGTTGTCACACCAAGGTGTCTTCCCTAATACAAGAACACATGCTGAAGTAGCTTATAATGAGAAGATGATAAAGACTGACTTTGACCTCACGCACAATGATCAAGCATCCATCGCTAACGCTGTTATTACCACACCATTCGATCGTTATGAAAACATTAGAACAACAATTACAAAGACTGGAAGTCTAGATGACTTTACTGCAACTGTTGACGTTCTGTACAGCTTAAAATGGACTGCATCTTTGAAACACAAATTTGCAGCCAATGAGATTCATACGACTGCACAATTGAAGTCACCATACCTTCCTGATACTGTCTCTTTAGCCTTCAACCACACTGGGACTTTAAGGGACTTTTCCGCCAATGTTGATTACGTTCTCAACCCAAGCTACCGCACAATCAGTGAGGCTAAATTTAAGTATAATCTCCCGGATTTGTATTTGTCTTCAAAGACAACAACAGCAATTGATAGAGATGTCAGAGTGAATGAAGTGTTGTTGAGGCATTCTCAGAACTTTAAGAATAACAATGTGGCGAAGATTTCTTCACAGTTCCTCGCAAATATTAAAGAAAAGAAGTTGAATGCAGACTTCAATTTGAATTACAATGGAGGAAAATCTGCCATTGGTCTGTGGTCTTTACTTACAAATCTTTCTGTAGAAGTCCCGCATCCAGACTTTAACAAAAGCATGTTGGTCTATTCCATTGTTTCCGAAAATGAAAATAAAGTACAGCAGCATCTTGTCTTTGAAACACCCATGCTTGAAAAGTTCTCTATGATTGACTCGCAAGCATTTGATGGGAAGAAAATGACCAGGTCACAGAAGTGGATGTATGGAGATGACATGTTCAGCCAAGAGCAGTTCTGGCAGAAGGGCTTATACACGAACTATATCACTACACCGTTTAAGGGTTACGAGGAAACTAGAATGGAGCTACGTTACTCAGAGTTTGACAACTGGATGAACAAACAGCCAATTAGTGCTGACTTAACTTTTACAAGCTCAAATCTGACAGGTCCTGTTAAGATTGCTGCAAATGCAGTGGTGGACGTTTCTAACGGCGCATTCAACGCACTCAACTTTTCAGCTGGGGTGAACTATGCCAGAGACCAGGAACACACCTTTGCTGTTTCTTACGAGCCCGGCTTGGCATTCAGTAAAATGACAAGTACTGTAAAAGGATATGAGTTGTCAACAGCTGAACTGAGCTATTCACTGGAAAAGGTAAACTGCATTATTCAGAGTTCAATGTTATCAGAGCGAGTGGAATATTCTGGAATTCACAAAATCAGAACAGTGAAAGATTTTGTGATCTCCCATAAGTTTACAAGTCAGTTTGAGTATGTACAAGGTGCTGAATTCCAAGTCAAAAATGAAATGGCAGGTGGGGAATACAAGCCAAATGTTCATCTGAAATACGTTGGTGCAGGGAAGAAGGCTCAAGTGATGTCTGTCAAGCCATCTTGGTGTTGGAAGGTCAAGGACTACGGAAACATGAAAATGTCTGCGGCACTAAGTATGGAATCGCCATTTGAAAAGTTTAACAACATTGATATTAACTTGGGTCATGAACAT
Source organism: Congeria kusceri (assembly GCA_027627225.1). Lineage (NCBI taxonomy): Eukaryota > Metazoa > Mollusca > Bivalvia > Myida > Dreissenidae > Congeria > Congeria kusceri. Next base: position 71,293,483 of record CM051032.1, on the reverse strand, counting down.
GCAATAGCACCGCTGAGAATTAAAGAGTCGGCCCTCCTGAAGTTCAATGGCAAGAAATACTTTGATGTTGAAACAGAATTTGGTGCTTTGAACAAATTTTCTGGCCTTATTGCCCTGCACGCTCCACGCCAGATGGAGTTTAGCTTCACAGGCGTCAATGAAGGTGAAAGCGTTAATGGTGACCTAAACCTGGATTGGGACAAACAAGACTCCAGCAGCAACTTCCGCTTACAGTTCAGTCTTGCTGACAGTGGAACAAAGAACTCGATCAAGAAGGATTTCAGTATTCGCATCACACATCCTGGCCGCATTGTAAGTCTTCGCAATGGTTATGAAAATTCTGACGGAAAGATTTCCAGCTCAGGAAACATTTATTGGGATGAAGGAAGAAGGCAAGGTGTTTCCTATGATGGTTCTTACACTAATATTGTAATCCGAGGTGTGGAGACCCATAGCTCTACCATTACAGTTACTTTACCAACCAGGAAGATTGAGATGAGTGGTTCTTCTACAAGAAAGGGAAGTAAACAGATTACGTCTGGTAAAATTTACTGGGATGCCAACAACGATCTCAAGAAGGTAGTCGAGGTCAGCATCGAGTTGAATCCTACTGATGTCAGAAAAGTGGCGTTGATCAGTGTAAAGCTGCCTAGCAAGAACAAGGTTAGCAAATAACACGTGGCTTTGATAGCTAATTTTTACACAACGTTTATTATTTTGCTTACAGTTGCAGTTAATAAATGATAATAATAATAGTGAATCTTTACATAAACATATGTGGCACGTCGTGAGTAAACCCGTCTTAATGCATGTGCGTAAAGTGTCGTCCCGGATAAGCCTGTGCAGTCCGCACAGTCTAATCCAGGACAGCACTTTTCGCTTTTATGGTATTTTCTGTTTCAAGGAAGTCTCTTCTAAACATAAATCCAGTGTAGGCAGAAAGTGCCGTCCTAGATTAGCCTGTGCGGACTGCACAGGCTAATCCGGGACGACACTTTACGCACCTGCATTAAGACCGGTTTTCCCACGACGCGCCTCATATGTATTTTGCGAACAGTTGCAGTGAATAAATAATAACTACAGAGTGTTTTACAGATATTGCAAGGATTAGCAACAATATAAATAAGAAATGGGCAATTAATGATCAAATACCAGCGCTTATTACATTTATAGTATGAGAATGTTTTGTTCCTTGCATGCAGGAGGTTTCACTGAGTACAGAACTGGCGGTCAATGACGGTGCTCGGCTGTTAGATGGAGAGACAAGATTCAGTTATTCTCGTGATGCAAATAAGGCTGTTGTGATGAAGTACACGATCCAGCAGACAGATTCCAACTATAGGTATGCAGAACTCTACTGATTGTTTCCATCTCATACACTGGAATTCTTTAACTTGTGATATACATTTATAGATATGTGTATTTATGTGAGATAAGTTGTGGAAACTGTGAATGCTTCTCTATTTAAATAGAGCAATAATATTATCTTGTATTTATTTTATTAGCATTTCTGTTAAAGGAAACTGTTAACAGATTGGCAGATTGACAAATCAAAATTTTTGTCATAGATCCCAAATAGAAAAATAAATTATATATAAACAAGTGAAATAACACTACTAACAAAGAAATATATTGGAAATATAGTGTAGAAAAATCCTCAATTGAAATGGATACAATTATTAAGAGTTTGTCACGTTTTTCATCGGTATTTTGGAAAACACGTGTATCACTTACCAGTACATAGTGTTAAAAATTCAATACCATGATTGTGAAAATGCCCAAGTGGTTAGCGCAACAGATTTTTGATCCTGTCCATTGTAGGTTCAAGTCCCGGTGAAGGCAAATCTTTTAATTAATTTTTTTCTGTATATAATATTTGTTTTTGGTTAGTCCAACTGCTTTAGTTTTTGCAGTTAAATAACATTTTTTTAAATATAAAAAATCAGTGAACAAGTTCTTTTAAAGCATTATTCAAAACGTGAAATGCACAAATACTTTGAACAGTCCCAGCTCATTGTGCACCACATTGTATAGTCAGTTAGTCATGCACCTGTAATTTAAGTGTGTAAATATGTTCTTTCATATCAATTATTTTCAAAAAAGCAGATAAAAGTGACAATAACGCTTGAAAGCAAACAAAAAAACATAAAAATGACAAAGGAAACACTTAAAAATGGAATAAATTAAAAGTACTAGTGTGGAGTTTTTGCATCGTTTATTAGCATTGTGTGTAACCTAAACCAACTGTGAACTCAATGTATATACATGTATTTGAGTTTTCCGTATGTACAGATGAAAACTATTTGGAGATTAAAAACTGGCTTATTGTGCGTTTAAAAGCAACGTTTGTTCTTAACTTTTATTCCATTTTGAATAGAAATATATGTTAATTAGCTTTATTTGGTTAATTGTATTATGCCACTATATCTGTTGTAAGATCGTATATACACACTTTAAGGACTTTGAGTTGCAACCATAATCGTTCGAAAATAATACACACTCATGTATAATATGCACCACCAAGTTTCAACATAAGCATTTCTCTTCTGCTAATATAGCTGGAGTTGAATAAACTTTCACATTCTGTTAACAAGACACGACAATACTTACCATAATTATTTATTCAGACATGTACACAATGTAATACATGTATGAACAATAGGTTAATGAAACAGTACGGAAACTAAGGGTATATTACCAGTCTAACAATCAGTAATGTTTTACAGTCAACAAAACATGTGTACCATAAAGATGGATAACAAAAATATGTTATATGACATAAAGGAACAGCTTGATTGTTATTGTTTTGTGACATTTAGCAACACCATGAAGGGTACAGAGGGTAACATAGAGATGTATATTTATTCAATATTTTTATTCAAAATGTACACTCAGGTCCAGTTGGAGCCTTGACCATGTTGCCACAGAGACGCACGTGAAGATGACCACTGACCTGACTGGCTCGGACACACTGACCAAGGGAGATCTGTCCGTCGTTTACAACACCAACGGGACTAACACAATGGCCTTCAACTTACAAGGGGAGCTAAACACTGAGCAGAAGTCATTCAGTTTGCAGGTATAGTGAAAAAGTGTGCATTCTGTTCAGAAGTCATTCAGTATATTGCACCTGTCAATATTTTGACAGGGGGGAGGGGGGAGCGGCAGGCTGACCGAGGGGAATTAGACTAATTTTATTTTTTGGGGTTTAATTTCCCACCCTAGAGCGAAGCATTTTTGTTGAAATCCCCTTCAATGGGAGATGCTATATGGGTATATCAAATGGCCCGGGAGCAAATATTACCGGGATCTAAAATCTTATCAAAGTCTATGTCCCCTGGACCCGGAATCATTCGGCGTGTCAAATTCCCGCCTGTCGGGAATCGCGTTCAGTCTAAAGTCCTGTATATGCCTGCTGCTCCGCCCTGGGGGAAAACATTGATAGGTGCATATCTACAGTTAAAGTAAAAAAATTGTTAGTAAGCATTCTGCTGGTACAATATTTATCAGTGGATGTATTATACTAATACTGGTAATAATTGTAATTTAGCATGCTTCCTCATACTTATAATTCGTTATCATTTATGTCTATTAATCTATACTCCTTACTGTGATTATTTCGACAGGAAACCATGTGAGTAAGTATTATATTTTAAATATAGCTCTCCAGATAGTATTTTAGTTTTTATACATTCAGTAAATAAAAGATCTCATTGTTGCTTTGTTGGTTAATTGGCGGTAGTTATGTATTTTTCTATCGATACAGGTTGGCTCATCTGGTGAAAAAGCCTTAATATCTGGACACATCACCACGGAATCACCCTACATGGTAACCTTGGAAACAGCCCGTAACACGGTTCCAACATGGAAGTCGGTCTGGAGCGTGGACACAACAGCCCACGCACTGGACGTCTCAATGACTTATGGTAGAGACTTGGTTTTGCATCTTGCTAATATTAGATAACAACAAATTTTGAAATAAAAAAAAAACAACAAAAAAAACAACAACAACAAAAACAACTAAGGACTGACATGTCTGCTGCTAGACATAAATTATTTTTATTTGTTAGCTCACCTGAGCACGTAGTGCTTGGTGAGCTGTTGGTATAGGGGAGCTCTCCGGCGGCGTATCCCGTCAACAATTTGGACCGTTATCGTGATAAAGACTACATTCTTTATTCAATCTTGACCTAACTTGCACAGCTTGTGTATTACCCTAAAATCTCGGTTGGTATTGATAATGGGCCAAATCAGACCAGAAACCTTAGAGTTATGGACCCTTGTTCGTTCATAGAGACTTCATTTTTCTTCCAATCTTGACCAAACTTCCACAGTTTGTGTATTATCCAAAGATCACATCAGAAGCCAACAGTGGGCCAGATTGGGCACTAACACCAGAGTTATGCCCCCTTTTTGTTGAAAAATAGGCAAAAATTGCCATTTTACCTTGATTAAGATTTCATGTTTTGTCCCATCTTTACTAAACTTCCACTGTTTGTGTGTGACATTAAGCTTTCAGCAGAAGCCAAAATGGGTATGGTTAGGTCACAGACACTTGAGTTATGGCCCCTTGTGTGTGGAAAAAAAGCAAAAATTGTCTTTTTGTGTTCATAGAGACTTTAGTTTTCGTTCAGTCTCGACCAAACTTCCATAGTTTGTATGGGGTAATCTGATTGCAGCAGGAGCCAACAATGGGCCAGATTGAGTCACAAACATCTGAGTTATGGCCCTTTTGTTATTGGAAAAAATGCAAAAATTGCCTTTTTCGTGCATGGAGATTTTCTTTTTCATTCAACCTTGATAAAACTTCCCCAGGTTTTGTATGGCCATAAGATCTCAGCACAAGCAGCAAATGAGACAGATCAGGCCATGAACACTGGAGTTATTTCCACCTAATTTTGAACATTAATGCTAAAATGGATTTGATGCAAGACATGGACTTTATTTTCAACCAATCTGGACCAAACTGCACAATTTGTCTATGACCATACGATCTAAAGCGAATTTGAATATAGGAAGGGTAAATGGCAGTACACTCTATTTGAAACAAGCCGGCAAGCATGACATGACCTTTGCGCAGCCATCGCCATTATCTTTCAGAACTGCAGCATTAACACTATTCCTCTGAAATTGCCTGCGAAAAGTTGGATACCAGGGTAGAGAAATATATCCAGGTCCTTACTTGCTATTTTATGTTTTAGAGTTAATCAGCTAGACAAATTGTTTAAGGACATTATGGTGTAAATTTCCACATTTCATCAAGCCTGTCACAACAGTAAGGCTTTCATCTTTGCCTGTACTCAGGTGAGCCCTTTGGGCCATCATGGCCCTCTTGTTTTTATATTGTAAAATGACTTCTCTCTATGATCCAGTAATTTAAATTTGTTAAAGACATACCATGCATATATTGAATACTGAGATTTAATGAGTTGAGAGTCAAACACAAACAATATTCTTATTTAAAGCTACTCTTTAAAGAAAGTTATCTGGATATGACAGAAACCTTGAACAATTATTCTTCAAAAGTAAAAAAACAACAAATGACATTATTAAATTTTACAGTATACAAATGAAAACCATTAAGAAAACAAGGTTTTCAGGAATCTTTATTTTAAACATTTATTTGACTATTTTAGAATAACTCCACTTATATGTTTAGACAATGCATGAACTTATTTTAGCAACAATGGTTAATATTTATGTTTGTACACTTCAAGACAACATGAAAGGTCAAGTGGTGACCAAGGCGTTTTTCCTGAATGAGACAAAATTGGTGTCAGAAACGAACACCATAAAGGATGCCACATCGACTCAGCAGGCTCGGCTGGTTTCCGAACTCAACAACAGACACATGCACGCTAAAATCTCGTGGCGAAAGGATATCTTCTCGGATGTTGTCGTATGTAAATTTTTATATATAAAGAAACATTAGTGCTATTGTTTGACATTGTTAACCTTTGATTTATTTGTAATTATTGTTTTATATAATTAATTGTATAAAAAGGAGTTAGTGGGTTTATTGAGTAAACAAAGGCAATAAATGAAAAACAGTTAAACAAAAACAATTGTAATTTTTAAAATATTGGAATCTAGTAAGTTCACATTAATACTAATTCAATCACACACATTTTAGTTTGTATAAATAATTTTATTTTTTAATCTGGACCTGTTTATGTTGTTTTTTTGGTTAAAACTAATGATTTTGGCTGTTGGAGCATCATTTTAACTACATTACCAATGTCAATAAACAATATGGTAAAAAAACAAAAACTCATTTTTTATGCCCCCAGCATCTTGACTATTCCCTATCCACCCATATCACCCAACCTCACTTTGACCTTGACCTAATTTGGACTTTGTTTGTTTTCAGAATAATGGTGTGAGTACACTGCAAGGGGTTGTTGCCGAAGTGAGTCCAGTTCTGCGACAAACCTTTGATAAACTTGGCAATACTCTCCAAGAAAAACAGAAGTCCATGGCGTCTAGTTTACGCGAAGAATTGTCGCCATTAATCGATACCTATGAAGAAGAGATTCGTGTCCTTGAAAGAGAAGTGAACAAGATGAGACGAGAGCTGAGGAGGATGTACAATGACAATGACCTCTACATTAAGGACTTCGAGAAATGGTTCTTGACTGCAGCTTCCAAGGCAATGTAAGTATTGGTATAGAATTGTAATTTATAATTTACAATAGCTATCATGTTCTCTTTTTGAACTGATTTGTTTTGATGACTTTCTTTTATTGTCATGATGTGTCCTTTGATCAGGGTCTGTGTCAATATGTATCGTATCGTATGTTATAGTGTTTTCCATTTTTTAAGTTATTGCAATAGGTGAGATAGAGTAGCTGGGCTTTACTTGGTCAGCATTTCTTCATTCATGCTATTACAAAATACGTCTACAATGAATGAGTTCAGTTTTCATTTAGTCTCTGCAAGGCTATTACATTTTAGGCGTGTCATGGGAAACTCGGGCTTAATGCATGTGCGTGAAGTGTCGTCCCAGATTAACCTGTGCAGTCTGCGACACTTTCCACTTTTATGGTATTTTCTGTTTCAAGGAAGTCACTTCTAAACATAAATGCACTGTAGGCGGAAAGTGTCATCCCAGATTAGCCTGTCGCAGACTGCACAGGCTAATCCTTGACGACACTTTACGCACATGCATTAAGCCCGATTTTCCCACGACATACCTCATTTGTATTTGTTTTATGTAGAATGACTTTAAGAACTGTTGTTATTTTGTGTTGCAGTGAATCTCACAATGCCTTTGTGATCCGAGCAGAAAATGTGTATAAGCGAGGGAGAGAAGCGCTGGATAACTTGTACAACAAGTACCCAATCCAGGAGAAATATCGCAGTTTGGTCAGTTCTGTAGAAGTGGCCTTGCAGGTATCACTGCTCGTTGTTTGGGTTATCATTGATAACAAGTATGCAATTGATGAATGTATTTAATGTGTCCTTGCAAATAATTATTCCTGTCAAGATGTTAATTGTAGCTTAATTCATATATGTTAAAATGTTCAGTGTATCATTGACAATAATTTTATTTGCTAAGATTTTCACTGTATCCTTAATAATTATACCTGCTAAAATGTTCAGTGTGTCCTAAAATGTCAGTGTATCCTTGATAATAATTATACCTACTAGAATATTCAGTGTATCCTTGATAATTATTATATATGCTAAGATTGTTAATGTAGCCTTAAGTTAAACCTGCTACGATTTCATTGAAGCATTTAATTGAATGTGCCAAGACGCTCAATGTAGCATTTGAATTATACCTGCCAATATGTTCAATGTAGCATTTGAATTATACCTGCCAATATGTTCAATGTAGCATTTGAATTATACCTGCCAATATGTTCAATGTAGCATTTGAATTATACCTGCCAATATGTTCAATGTAGCATTTGAATTATACCTGCCAATATGTTTAATGTAGCACTTAAATACCCAGTTTACTAACTAAGATTTTCAGTGTATCCTTGATAATAATTATACATGCACAAATTAACATAATTAGGGTATTATAGATAACTCAGAGTTATAGAATAAAATCTAGATGGATTTTCTTTTGGATCTATTCTACTATCTTTCCTGAAATCACCCAGGCCTGTTTGAGAGAGTATGGTACATGTGTGACGTCAACAGAAATGAGACATATTACGAGCCAGGTTTGTTTTCTAGGGATTCACTGATGTGTTGCGTGAAGAATTGAACCTCGCTTCTCAGAAGATTATGGATGGAATCACCCATATAGCTGCCGTGTATGATGAAATGATTTCCGAGATCTCAGAGCACATCATTCAGCTTCTACAGGGTAGGCATTTTCTATTGTGCTTTCTATTGTACATAAAGAATATTACGTGTGTGTTGGATAAAGATCAAGTTTATCATGCGAGGCTGAGAAACAAAATAGCATGCTAATAAATCATGTAAACGGCGTAAAAATATGTAAAAAAAACAACAAAACAACGAATTTTCCATTTTTTAACACTGGGTTTTTGTTTACTAAAAATGTCGTCATTTGGTTTGACATCACATTGAAATACATTGCGTTCTAAAAATAATGATCGAATGAACGTGTGCTCAAAATAGCGATCAAATAAAGCAAAAGTTTATACGATTGGTTGTTATCCGATCAATTTGGCAGTAGTAATGTGATAAAATACAATAATGATCTACTTTTCAATGTGTATGTTTTTCTTGTATAATGTTCACTTCAGTCTGATTAAGGATTTTCTTTTGATTTGTGCATGAATACTGAATGTATTGTGGTTATTTATTGCTCCTTATTACATTTGAGGCATGTCGCGGAAAAACCGGGCTTAATGCATGTGCGTATGTGCGCACAGGCTAACCCAGGATGGCACTTTCCGCTTTTATGGTATTTTCTGTTTCAAGGAAGTCTCTTCTAAACATAAATACACTGGGCGGAAAGTTTGTCCCGGATTAGCCCGTGCAGACTGCACAGGCTAATCCGGGATGACACTTTACGCCCATGCATTAAGCCCGCTTTGCCCTAGACACGCCTCATTTGGATTTCCTGTAATGTTTCAGCTCTTCTCAAAGAGTTTACACTGGCCCCGTACATGGCCGACATACAGGCGGCCATTGAGCGACTCCAGACAGACCTGCGTATCAGCGAGGGAGCCAAGGACAACATCACGCGGGCTCTGGAGCAACTGCAGCAGGTCAGTTCTGGGGCCATATTCCAGAAACATCTTAAGTTTATCTTAATATATTCACTTAAGTTCCAATATTTATTAGGTAATATTTTAAACTACATAATAAATAATAATAAATAATAAATTGATAATTAGTGGACATACAGCAGAGTTTCATGTAAACATTGAATAAAATGCTCAAGAAAAAAGATGATTTTAAGGCTAAGGATAAGATTTCACTTAAGATGTTTCTGGAATACAACACCTGGGCTGGTATTCAGAAAGCTTGTAATGGAAATCTTAACTTAAGCTGTTCTTCATTGAAAATTTAGACCATATTATTACTAATTTTAGCAGGGGTTTAATTTTGGCTATATTGGCGGTCAACCACGATAGCACCAATTCTTAATACCGCCAATAAACAATCTGCGTTTGATAAAATTTTAATCCCGTCAATCTAACTTCAATAATTTCATTGGACAACTTAGTAGAATTTGTGAAAATTTCTAACTCACAAATCAGAAGTTTGTGAAAATAATACATAGCAACCAAGTATCATGTATGGTCTATATAACTTATAATCTTTTGTGTTAAACATTTTGTCTAACTGGGACAAAAACAAAGCTGCTACACCAGTATCACACCTTTTCACACCATTACATGTGTTATCATAACAAAAGTAGGTACAAATTGATTGGTAAAGGTTTTTAATTTCGAGGTTATTGCTGATTGCTCCAATTTATGACAGTTTTGACACTGTCAATTCAAAACACTTTTAAAAACGCCAACAGTTGGCAACTATAAATTTTGCGTTAAACAGTATATATAACATAAATCAATATGAAACAGTCTATAGAATATCGAAAAAAATTAATAGAGAATGCTGCAAGTGCATGTTATTATATGTGGAAGACGCGATGCATCAAAATGATGCAAGGCAGGTCAGTTGATGGCTCAGTAATGCGTAAATTGCATTTGCTTGTATCAAACAGCAGGATTTTGCCTTTATTGAAATCCCTGATACATGTTATATTATATGTGTATAAGCAGATGTTCAACGACGTCCTGAACACCAGAAGCCTGATGAAGCGGTACGAGATGCTTAGGGAGGGCTCACAGAAGATCCTGCGGGAACATTTTGGTGATCTGGCCGACAATGTGGACATGCAGGACATTAGGAAGGCATTGGAGCATATGTACGAACAGGTACGACCTGCTTTGGTTTTCGAGTGGATGATTAGACAATAAGTACGAGCAGGTATAAACTGCTTTGGTTCTCGATCTGATTAAAATCCCCAACTCAAAATAGAAGTCACAATCAGGTGACCTCTGTCACCCATTTTAAAAAGCCTATCAGGGCCTTAAAATGTAGGTCTTGAAAATGAAAGACCAAGTTTACATTCATGTGTCCTGTCCACCATTCCATAAGGGCCTTACTTTCTAGGCCTAGAAAGTGTATGTAGAAAATTCCACAGCCTGATGTACACTAATTTATATTTGCATACTATACTTAGATGTGTCACTTTGTGACAATATTTTCTTCAATTAACAATATTGACGTCGTTTTTTCTGTTAAATTGTATCAGGTGTGTTTAGATCTTAATGTTGTTGTTTTTTTCACACTAACTGCATATGATTTATCATACTTGAGAGCATAAACTATAACTTTATTGCTTACTACAGGTAATGAAGGTTCATCAGTTCCTAGAAAAGAAGCTATCGGTGAAGGACATGGTGGAGAGTTTGCTGCAGATAGCCCGAGACCATGTGCTCAGTGACTTCCAGCAGCTGCCATTGGGCCTGCTTGACCTTCCAAAGTCCAGGGTGACCACCTTTGACCTTGTCAACGGCAACATCGAGTTTGACCTATATCTCCCGATACCAATGGAAAATTTTGAGGATGCGGTGAAATTCACTTTCAGTGGATACCTCTTGAAGCTTCAGCGTCTTGCTGATAAATACTTCCCACGCGGGGATTTCTGCCTATGGGACTTCTACTACACACTTCCGCCTGTACGGTTGAGTGCCCAGAAGGACTGGGTGCCACCGTTTGATGGTTTGTGGAGAGTTTTGTAGAGGTTTTCTGCATTAAACACATTTTACTAGTTGAATGTTGCTGAATTTAAACACACACAAAGTCTTCCTTTAGTAAACATTGAAGATTATAAAATTATTAATACATGCAAGCAACAATGAACTGAAACTAAAGTAATTATAATAAATGAGGCGTGTCGTGGGAAAACCTGGCTTAATGCATGTGCATAAACACTTTACGCACATGCATTAAGTAAGGTTTTCCCACGACACGCGTCAAATGTTCCTCGAATCATACTTGTCTTAATGAGAATAGACCTTTCCAGTTTTTTGCCTCTTTTTAAACTCCTCCCAGCTATTTGTTAAAGGATTGATTTCCATTCATCAATAACCACACGCACATCACAAGCTTTGCCACATGCTCTTTCATGTAAAATAGGTTAACCATTAACCACGTGATATTCGAGTTCAATGATTGGATAAAATTCCAGATTAATTTGCATATGATTGACATTGGCGAAAATGTCTATAATGATTCAGAATGGTTTGATTCAATGATTCAGAATGGTTTGATTCAATGATTCAGAATGGTTTGATTCAATGATTCAGAATGGTTTGATTCAATGATTCAGAATGGTTTGATTCAATGATTCAGAATGGTTTGATTCAATGATTCAGAATGGTTTGATTCAGTGATTCAGAATGGTTTGATTCAGTGATTCAGAATGGTTTGATTCAATGATTCAGAATGGTTTGATTCATTGATTCAGAATGGTTTGATTCAATGATTCAGAATGGTTTGATTCAATGATTCAGAATGGTTTGATTCATGATTCAGAATGGGTTGATTCAATGATTCAGAATGGTTTGATTCAATGATTCAGAATGGTTTGATTCAATGATTCAGAATGGTTTGATTCAATGATTCAGTCCTAAACACAGACATTTGCACAATCTTTCTCACAGTCACGAAGCACTGGACCTACCCACACACAATATTTAAGAAGATCTCTATCAGTTAAAGACTGAAGTCTCTATTTGTTAGCTTATTAACTTGTCATTAAATTGTGTAGTTTAAACAGATGAACAGATAAGGGGCGTTCATGGTTAATTTATGCACTGAAAATCATAAGACACCAACAGAAAATAAAATCATTTCAGGTTACTCCATGGCATTCATTTACACTTTTAAGCTACCCAATTTTTGACTTCCCATATCACTTTCCAACTACAAATATATTTACCCACATGTATTTTAGACTGAGTGTACCTATCAAATTTGGAATTTCGCGACATGAAATCTTACAATTGGGAATCATTTAAGAAAGAAATTTAATTAATAAGCAACTTAAACTGGTGTGTTATTGGTTGAATTTGGTATTTCAATGGTGTTTTTGTATACATTAACAAGTAAGTTTATGATTTACAACTTAGAATCACATTTCCTACGTATTTAGCACTTGTTAATCCTGATTTGGGATTTTTTGGGGTTCAGTTGGGAAAAAGAAGCCATATTTGGCATTGGGAATGGGTCTGTTTGCCAGACCCTGTTATATAAGGAAAAAAATCACTGCATTTACCCTTGATACAAAAACTTATCTGGAGCTGTGTTAAAATCGTGGACATGTGTGTACTATTCCAGGTGTAGGCACGATATCAGGCAAGCAACACATCACCACGTTCGACGGCCACCACTACGACCTTGCCGGACAGTGCAGCTATGTGCTGGCCACTGACCTCGCTAACAACACATTCAGCGTGATCCTCAAGTACACAGGCGGACAAAAGAATCTTGAGCCTCAGTCCATTGTCACCATGGTGGACGGAAGGACCATTGAACTCTTCAGCAACTACTTGGTATGCGGGATTTCGTGTTTTACTTTTTAGACGAGTTCCCATGTTTGTATGCCTCCGGCATCTTGATGCGGGAGGCATATAGTGATTGTCCTGTCCGTCCTTTCGTCCGTCCTTCCGTCCGTGACAAGGTTAAGTAGATTTATCGTTTCTTCTCACACCAACACTGCTTACTACAACACTTGGATAATTACACAGTTGTTGCTTATGACCATTCCCTATCCACCCATATCACCCAACCTCACTTTGATGTTGACCTTGACCTTATTTGGACTTATAATAATTCAAAAGTAGGTTGACTAGATTTTAACGTTTCGTCTAGCACCAACACATCTTACTACAACACTTGGATATTTACACAGTTGTTACTTATGACTGTTCCCAATCCACCCATATCACCTAAACTCACTTTGAGCTTGACCTTGACCTAATTTGGCCTAAGAAATGGGCCATCCAGCACCAACCGGGGGCATGTGTGTTTATCAAACACAGAATCTTGTTCTGTGTACAAATCATACTAAGGCAAAAAAAATTAAATTTGTGTGTTTCAGGCAATGGTCTCAAAAAAGTGAGGTAGGGTCGGGATTGAGATTTTTTTTCAACTTTAGTTTGTTAAGACACAGTCATTTCGATAAAAAAACCCATTGAAAATTGTCTAAAATCTGATGAATATGGATTTCACGGAAAACAATCATAGCTAAAAACTTCAGGGTCGGGGGGATTTCGCTAGGTAGGGTCGGGTTTTCCAAAACACGGAACATTTTTGTTTTGGCCTAAACAACATAGAAACATTACTCCTGATAACTTTTGAGCAACTACTTTGTATCTGGAAAATGTCATTTAACTTTCCATATATATTGTTCTAAGTGTCTAATTCACAAAATATAAACAATTTTTTCCAAATCTGCTGAGGACTTTTTGTATAATTTTAAGCTTTTTGACTTCCCATATTTTTTCTGTGTACAATGTATAGTTTGCAACTTGTGAAAATTTCTCCACATAACAAATCTATTGCTTTTATTGATTATCTTTTTTATCAGTCTTATTTGTTTTATTACGTTTCAAAAACAAAAGCTCAAGATTATATTGAGCAATATTCTGAATCTGTTTATTGAGCATAGTGATAAACCACCTGTTGTTTTTTGCCATATAAATTTTGTACTTTTTACTGCCAAATCATTATCTTGCAAAGGTATTAGGCACCTGGAATGCTACATGAAAGTTATTTAACTCGTTTATAGATGAAAGTGGATGGGAAGCCAGCAGAGATGCCATATACCAAGGGCGGACTGAGCATTCTGCGCGCAGGACAACGTGTGACCTTGGATAGTGTTCAAGGACTCCAAGTCGTGTCGGACTTCAGTAACCAGTACCACATGGTGCACCTGAGTGGATGGTACTTTGGGAAAGTAAGCTGCAATTGGCGTCAATTTATTAAATGTGGCGCGTCGTGGGAAAACCGGACTTAATGCATGTGCGTAAAGTGTCATCCCGAATTAGCCTGTGCAGTTTGCACAGGCTAATCCGGGACGACACTTTCCGCCTAAAGTGGATTTATGGTTAGAAGACACTTCATTGAAACAGAAAATACCATAAAAGTGGAAATGGCCATCCTGGATTAGCCTGTGCAGACTGCACAGGCTAATCCGGGATGACACTTTACGCACATGCATTAAGACCGGTTTTCCCACGACGAGCCTCAAATATTTATCTGAATTTGATTGGAAACAGTATTTTCAATGGTAATTTCATGAAAGTAAGCTGCGTAAAATACCTTCATTAGTAGTGATTTAATTGTCATCTGAATTTCATTGTAAAACACAAGAATTTTGTATGGTAGATCTAATGATAAATATTTAACCTGCTTAATGAGACTGGCATTTTTTTATGACAATCTTGTGGTTTGATGGTTGAAAAGAAGCTAATGTTTGCATACTTTAATATGTTGAATTTGTATGCCAGGTAAGTACATCAAAATCATTATATTTGTGACACTAATTTTCATAGATTTTGAGAGTACAATGAACCTTGAAGTGGAGTTCCCAATGAACGTTTATTCCATACATGAACTTTGGTTAAGACTGAGTTTTCAGAAAATTTGGGTTGGTTGAAATTGTGCGAGATTTGCTTAAACGTCACAACACAAGTTCGTGTATTTCCCACGTCATAAAAAAAATAATGATGTCATAAATAATTCCAAAATTGTCGCTCATTAATATGGTGGGATAATAGTGCCATACTTTCTCATTCATTGTTGTTGCTGATTTATATTTTTATTAATTTGATCATGTGTTCTCAGTTGTTTGCATGTATGTAAAATACTGTGCATGTATATAAAATTGCCAAAGTCGGAAAAATTACATATTTTCACTGTTTCAACTGTAGAAAATATCAAATTTTTTTAACCAACAAAATTCTATATTTCACTGAAAATCATATAATAAAAACAGTTATTATTCTTTGTTTTCCACAGGTTGGGGGGTTGTTCGGCAACTTCGATAACGAGCACAACAATGAATGGGTGAACCCCGACGGCAGTTTGGAGACTAAGGACAGGAAGTTGATGAACTCGTGGGAGGTGGACGGAACCTGTAAGTCCACGAAGGTCTACACGGATGACGCGGCCACCAGCCATGATGACCAGTGTACGGAGGTGTTTGACTCCAGCCTGTCCAATCTGAGGCCATGCTTCTTGGTGGTAGGTGTCAGGGCCATGTTGCTCAAAACTTTGTAACTGTCAATTCAGCTAACAGACTATTAACTTTAGATGTAAATAAAATTTGTGTTAGAATCAACTTGTTTATCAAACATTTAAAATTATGTCATCACAGCAATTTATATAGAATGGCCCCACAGTTTAAAATTGTGACGTTTAAGTTACATAAATGTCTTCATCGACATTTTAATGACTTGATTGGCAGTTAAGGTTTTGAAACAACTGGGCTGCTTTCTAACGTGGGGGATTACCTTTTTACTGCGATGATTAGGCTTTGATTATCAGTATTTTTAGGAGAATACTAAGTGAAATGTGAATTAGAACAGAATATTATATAAAATTCAGGATTCAATCATTTATCTGCACCACTGGTCAATTAAACAGGCCCTAGACGTATTTGTTTAGTGATAAGAACGCCGCATGTGGCACACTAATTGGCTTCATGAGAGACCCGACAATTATCACATACTACCGGGTAGTTACCCTAATACTGGTAACTGTTAATTGACATTAATGGACAATTTTATAGTTTGTTATAAGAAGTTCAATAAATTATTTAATATGAATATCATTTTACGCGCATGATGTAATACATGCATTAAAATTTTGAAAACAGTAGTCTTTGTAGTTTTTATTATATAAAAGGGGTACACTCTTATTATTTGTAGCATATCTACTGCAATATACGGTGTACAGTAGTTCTAAAATACTCTGATCATATTGATATCGAGAGATATTTATTTTAAACTGGCAAAATTGAAGACAATTTACCATTATAGTTTTGTGTCCCAATATTTACGGACAAGAAAAAATTCAAACGTGTCCCAATATTAGGGGCTCAAAAAATAATTATTTTTCCGAAAATTGGGGTGTCCCAATATTTAGGGTGTCCCAATACATAGGGTAAATACGGTAAGTATAACTTTAGCTTCAACTTGATTGTGCATTTAAAGGAGTTGTTATAAGATATTATATATAATAAAGTTTATAACCATATATTTTGATCAACAATTGAAGGAAAGTTAAGAACAACCATGGTTGTAAAATGCATAATTGGCTAGATTTTTATTGCAAAGTAGTTTTCAACTGTACAGCCGTAAACTTCAATACATGTATTATAGGCGGGCGGACTAGACGACTGTTTTAGGTTACACAGCACTAATAAACGATGCACAACGAACGTCTTTATTGTTTCCTTAGTATTGTCTATGTTTTCCTATTAAATTTCAAGTCATTTTACCACTTTTGTATGCTAATTTTGAAAATAATAATTCTTAAATCGTACGTACACACTTAAAATAAGATTTTACATGTCTTATATAATCATACCTTTAAATAAGATGGTGTCAATGTTCCTATGTATTCCATGTCACATGCAGGTGCCCCCGAGTTCCTACCGCCACAGCTGTGACGTGAGCCCCGGAGACGTGTGCAAGCAGGCAGCCCTCTACCGAGCGATGTGCGCCGAACACAACATAGATGTGGACTTGCCCCCGCAGTGTGGTACGGACGAGTATAGTTTACTGAGAATTCTAACATGATACGTGCTAATTTTTATAAACACAAAGAACAAAATTATCGTTGTTAAACTACCCAAGAAACAATGCAAACAGTAGTCCCGATTCTGAGCAGAGCATAGTAAAATGTAGTTCTCATTACAGTTGCAAAAATATTTGTCGAATCATGTTAGAATCGTAATAATTTTCACATTATCATTGTTTATCGACCAATAAACAACTCTTTGTCGTTCTGATGCGTGGCTATTTATCCTAACACACTCGTTTTTTACTTCCTACGCATCAGAACTGCAAATCATTGTTTATTGGCCGATAAACAATGATAAATTGAAAATTATTTCTTAAGTCATATATCAAGTATTCGTTATCAGTTATCAGACATGAACTTGCCTTCTCAATGCAGTATGGGCAGTGTAGCTTACTAAACAATATGATGAATTGTGCATGCGCCAAAATCAGTCTGGCTCGTCGAGACGCTGCATAATGCATATACATATGCTATCATTTTTTGCTGTACAGTAAACAAATATTTGAATTTCTGTCTTAATACACATATCTGAACATAATCTTTTCTCAATATTTATTCTAATTTGATTAAATAATAAACTGACTTCCTTAGAATAAATGGATGGTTTTTATGATTTTTATACACAATTGTATAGTCCCTCTTTAACAGGGTTGCCACTTAACTTGAAAAGTCAGAGAAAAATGACGTTTTTTCAAGGTCAGTGAATTGTCAGGGTAATCTAGAAAAATGGTCAGTGAAAAATAAAATTTTAGAGAAGTCAGGGAAAAGTCAGGGAAAAATGAAATTCTGGGTCGATGTTTAAAATCTTCAGTGGCTATGGCAGTCTGCAAGCAGTATTTATAAGTATTTCCAAACACATTTTGGTGTGATTGTGTATAAACATAACTTAATGTTTGAATCAATGTTGTTTTTATGTTAACTTAAGACTTTTGAAGACTGAAAGACTTTGCAAACCTTGCCCCCAGAGCAGACTAATCCTATACTTTTCCTGCTTTGTAGAGGTGTCCGGCATGCAACAGCAGTCGCAGTGATTTGATGCAATCAATGTTTTAAACTGTGTTGTTTTGTTTCAGAGCAGCGTAGAATTACACATGCTTCCTAACTCTACAGTGAGTTACTCAATAAGTTACCAAACAGATGATGAAATGATTTCATATATTATTAATCAAACATTCATGCTTCTATTTTCAGGTTGCACTTACTATTATTAGATTAATAGAAATAGATCTATAGACATGAGTTAATTTTAGTTTCAAACATGAGTAAACAGACAATATTTGTTAATGAAATTTTGATATATCTGAAACAAAATAAATATAAAAGGGTGGATTGTACGGCTGTAGGGGAGGAGGAGGCCGAAAAAATATGGTGGTATTGGTCAGTGAAAAGTATGGTTTAGTCAGGGAAAGGTTAGGGAATTTCATTTTCTCAACTAAGTGGCAACCCTGTTAAAGTTGTTGATGATTGGCTATGCAAATAGCAGGAAAAAAATGTTAATAAAAATCAGTGAGACTTATCCCCACAAAAACACCATGGTCCATTTTCAACAACCAATCAGTGAGACTTATCCCCACCAAAACACCATGGTCCATTTCCACCAACCAATCAGTGAGACTTATCCCCACAAAAACACCATGGTCCATTTTCACCAACCAATCAGTGAGACTTATCCCCACAAAAACACCATGGCCCATTTTCAACAACCAATCAGTTAGACTTATCCCCACAAAAACACCATGGTCCATTTTCAACAACCAATCAGTGAGACTTATCCCCACAAAAACACCATGGTCCATTTTCACCTACCAATCAGTGAGACTTATCCCCACAAAAACACCATGGTCCATTTTCAACAACCAATCAGTGAGACTTATTCCCACAAAAACACCATGGTCCATTTTCAACCACCAATAAATGAGACTTATCCCCACAAAAACACCATGGTCCATTTTCACCAACCAATCAGTGAGACTTATCCCCACAAAAACACCATGGTCCATTTTCAACAACCAATTCATAGACTTAAGACATAAGAATAAAGAATTTACTTGAAACTGTATGTAATATTCTAAGTATGATGTTAATTTACTTGAAACTGTATGTAATATTCTAAGTATGATGTTAATTTACTTGAAACTGTATGTAATATTCTAAGTATGATGTTAATTTACTTGAAACTGTATGTAATATTCTAAGTATGATGTTAATTCGAATCTGGCTTGGTATTCACCAATACTAACAGACTTCCTGAAAATCGTCGGTCCGATGGACATGACCGGCAAATTTTGAGTGGGTCGGACATTTATTTACCAAGAATCGGTCAGACTGTCCGACAGCTTTTTCAAGACTTATTCGTATATGTAACAGGATAAAAAAACAACTCATATCGGAGCAATTTAATACAGCTCCGCTATATCGTGCTCCGCATTTTGTGAATCGGTCATAGATGTGATCATGATTTTTTTTCATGTTCTTTAATGATTATCTTATTACCCAAACTGCCATAAATAAATCTCGTTTGGTCCAAATATTCGCGCCTTCATCACTACTTTTTCATTTAAACTCGTGATATGCAACAAACATTAACGCACCAAAGTGTAACAGTTTGACGTCATCAGCTTACATTGCGCAGTGTCCTTTCACTGCAGTAGCTTTAATGAGCAGCCAAATTTTAAACAGCTGTGGGTCATGAAAAACGTGCTGCACGCTGTCCACATGGTAGGTGTTCACAGTCACTGTAAGTGATAGATTAATACTAACCTATACGACAACATCGTTATCAATGCCGTATAACTGCTTTCGCGTTTTAGAGATATATAAATGGTGTCTACACAAGATCTAAACTGAGTAAAAATATGACACATACAATTTGCACATCCTTCGCGATTGTATAGACACCGAATTGTTTTGCGCTATAAAACTTATATACAAAAGTAAAGATTTAACAGTTCTTTGCGCTACAAATTTTTTATTTCACTGTCAATACGTTCACGCTTTCCATGCTGATGACGTAACGTTGTGATTGTCAGCATAATTTTCGCGGGCATTTTTAGCTAACCACGGGTTTTACATGAACAACATGTCTCGTAAACAGTAAAATTTGGATAGGCATTTCGGATTTGCGTTGTCATATCGTAGTTTGATATTAATTAAATGTATTTTATATTGTATGATATGGATGTATGTTAACAACAATGAAAATGGTGAGCAAATTATGTTTGCTGTTTGAGATGTAGACTATACATACATGAATGAATTTACGGTCCGGCAAGTTTTGA
This sequence comes from Congeria kusceri, assembly GCA_027627225.1. Taxonomy (NCBI): domain Eukaryota; kingdom Metazoa; phylum Mollusca; class Bivalvia; order Myida; family Dreissenidae; genus Congeria; species Congeria kusceri. The sequence goes on along the minus strand of CM051032.1, from coordinate 71,272,886 downwards.
CAGGTTGTCGGACAGAATGTCTGACACTTTTTTTGAGCTTTCGGGAAGTCTGTACTAATATTAGCTTTCTGTACTGTATTAAGAATGATTTATTAGTGACATAAGTGACATTTGTACTCATCATATTTGTGCACTTGTAACTTTCTTGAGTTAAAGTCTATTCTTTATTTTTAAGTCTACAAATGGTTTGTTTGTTTGTTTGGATTGTTCGCCGTATTCAACAGTATATCAGTCATATAACGGCGGTCAGTTAACCTACTCACACTTTTCCTGGGTAAGCTGGTTTACCAGTACTAAGAGCACATACTTACGCCAGTAACAGTCAACTGCCCTACTTGAATCAGAGGTAGGGGGAGAATGGCCATAGAAATAATTTCATGACCAATCCCCACACAAGTTATGTGGCCGGGCTGGGAATCGAACCCGTGATCCTCGGATTTGTAGTCCAGCGCTCTACCAACTGAGCTAGCCGGCCCATCTACAAATGGTTGATGAATACTTTGCAGGTAAACTTGCTAATATGACTCATTGTTTACAAAGTATTCAATAGAATATTAACCAGTAACGAAAAAGCATGCTTCTGTGTGTTAATTGAGTAGCTTATAAAATATCTATGAAAAAGAAATCTCTAATATATGTAGTTTCATTTTTGTAGTGAAATGTGAAGCAGGTGGGGGTATGTCCGGTCCGGTCAAGTACGGACCCGGCGGTGACCAGCCAGCCCTTGTTTCCATGGATACGGTGTTTGTTGTTGAAGAGGCCCAGTGCAACAAGAATATTCAAGACAAACTGAAGGACGTTGTTATCACCCTGAACCAAAAGTTGGTCGATGCAGGTATGAAAGTACTTTTATAAAGAAAGCCATTACAGCTCAGTTCACTGTACTTTAGAGCAAGTTTTCATAAATTAGATCTACCAGTGACAAGTTAACCTAATTTTTTACGAAAGCCCTTGCTTCCAAATATTGTGTGTGATAATTTATAGTCATTGAAGTAATTTTTAAACAACATTTTAAGCATAAATAATCATTTTTATTACACACATCAACACATCACTTTTCTTCACACAGAAATGGTCCTGCATGCCCTCTATCCATGTTATGTTACTTACATTTAACTAGCAACAGTATGTTATGTTACTTACATTTAACTAGCAACAGTATGTTATGTTACTTACATTTAACTAGCAACAGTATGTTATGTTACTTACATTTAACTAGCAACAGTATGTTATGTTACTTACATTTAACTAGCAACAGTATGTTATGTTACTTACATTTAACTAGCAACAGTAATGGACCTGTGTACTAAGATTTCCCTTAAAGCAACACTTTTGGAGCTGCACCCTTATTATACCACAGGTAAGCAAGACAACAGATACAGTCTGGTCGGCTACTCTGATGGTGTTCCTACAACATACACGATCGAGGGTCAGCTTTTTAATGAGGCGTCAAAGTTCGCTATGGGCGTCGAGAACCTCCGCTTCAACGGTTTGAAGGGCAGAACTTCAGACCCCCTCCCTGCACTTCAGCATGTGACTTCACTGCCCTACCGACCCGGGGTGAAGAAGACAGTGGTCCTAGTGAGGTAGACATGATGTTGAGAGTGATCACTCATTGTTTATAGATAAATGGTTTAATTCATACTCTATGTTTATAATTTTAGCAGAGTTCATGGTACGATGATTTTAAAACTGGAATTTGTGTCGTTTTTTTTGGCGTCATATTGTGGTGCTACCTGAAGGGATTCAAAGTCACTAATGGGACTAATATAGTCACAATAATGTAGTGGATATGGTGTCCACCTTGCGACTGGAGGTCCCGGGCACTATCCCCACTCGGGCAGCGTTCTCAAGATCTTTCCAAAGACACCAAGTACTGGTTCTTCCCAGGATACACACTCGGGAGTGTCTTTATAAGCCCAAGGCTTTTCGATGCAATTGACCTAAAATAAATAGGTTTAAACTAAAGTCATGGGATTCCATGTGACTCTTTGTTAATGTGATGTTACACACTGAACAGTCTTGAAGGTAAAGGTTAAGGGAGTTGCAGTATGCCTGTTGAAACAGACAAATGACAATTTAAATACATCTGGTTGCAAAAGTGTTATAAAACTCTAGGTTGGTAATGGTTTGTATTCCATATTGTGGGGTTACCTGAAGTGAACTGATCAAAGTCGTCCGATTTCATGTGACACTTCAGTTAACCAGATTGATATAATCACTTAAAATCACATTATGTTTGTAATGGTTTGTATTTTGTCTGTTTCAGCTGCACTCCCTGTGATATCTACGAGGATTACACGTACCACAGACTAAGGACTCTGCTGCGTCAGCAAGATATCAGCCTCCATGTGCTCCGAAATACTGGCTTCATTCTCAAGACAAACAGGGCACCCCGGAATCACATCTATGGTAACTGGCCTTCTTTCCAATGGAAACAAATTAATAATTGCATTATAGTTACAGAAGAGCAATGCTGAAGAAACTTACTATAATTTTGTTGTACCAATATTTCAGAATAGGACTAAGTATTCTGTGTTATATAATGGGAAAGAACCAACCAAAAAGTTAACTTAAAATCAGGGGTAGGTAATAAAATGTAATACACACAAACTAAACTGTTAAAATATGATATGACAAAACTTCAGGTTAAGCATTTTTTTTAAAAAGACATCAATAGACTGTAATATATCACATCTAGAGATGTTTTGACACACAATATGATATACAGTACCAGGGGCCATGTTCACAGCATTCCTTAAATGAAAATCTTAACTTAAGTCATATTGAAGTGAAACTTTCACATGCAATTTCTATGTGAAAATCAGAATTGTATACTTGAAATATGGTAAAACTAGAAGCATCTGTTGATTCTTTACCAGATAAAACACTCTTGACAAAATAAACATTGTATGAACCAGCCACCAGCTTTAATAAGGAATTTTAAGATTTTGAGAAATTTACTTTACTGCAGTTTTCACTAAGGAGCTTTGTGGATATGGGCCCAGTGTGTGAAATTGGAATTATGTTGGGTGGCCGGACTCTGTGAGTTTCTGTTTCGCAGTACTGGACAATGAGAACTTGTATTTATTTCGGGCCCCGTGTTCACAGAACAAGTTGATCCTGGTTTCAGGTTTAAGATGAACTTGAGCGTGATATTTCAGGATGGGGCTGAAAAATGGCTTTCACTAAAAATCTGGATCAATTTTGATTATTGGTCAAATATATATTTTACATAATTATGAACTCTTCTACTCATAGATTTACTATCTGATATGAAGATTTTGATAAAAACCTAACAAAAAATAGTTGTAGTATCTAGAAGAAAAGGTATCGCAAAAATAAGATATTTTTAAGATTCCGCGTAATTGGGCTAGAAGATCCAGATCAGCTAAGATTGATCTTGATCCTATAATTAATCCTTTTGAACATGGGGCCAGGACTTGGAAAGTCTGTGTTTATTTCAGGGTTGGACAATGAAAAGTTGTTCGCTGGTCACCACCAGAACGTTGAACCCGACCTGTTCTCTGATATGGAGAAACCCTCCGACTACTGCGGCTCGCTGGCTCTGGAATCGAGGGGCACGGTGTTCGACTCGAGCAACTTGCACGTGGCATCCATGAGACAACAGCGTGATTTCATTGGTCAGTTTGGAGAGAGACTTCAGCAGCAGAACGAGTCTGTCTGCCAGGTGTGCAACTGCGAGCTGGATCCATCTGGCACACCTGTCATGGTCTGTCGAAGGTGCGACACACAACCCATCAACTTTCAGGTATGTATAAATAACTGGTCCTGATTTCTGACAGTTTCTAAGTCAAGAAGATTAAGAATTTGTTTAAATCAAATAATGTGTCTAGGTAAATATTGAAGTTAAATGCCATTTTACAAATGTGGCGCGTCGTGAGAAAACCGGTCTTAATGCATGTGCGTAAAGTGTCGTCCCGGATTAGCCTGTGCAGTCCGCACAGGCTACTCCGGAATGGCACTTTCCGCCTACAGTGGATTTATGGTTAGAAGAGACCTCTTTGAAACAGAAAATACCATAAAAGCGGAAAATGCCGTCCCGGATTAGCCGGTGCATACTGCACAGGCTAATCCGGGACGACACTTTACGCACATGCATTAAGACCGGTTTTCTCACGACGCGCCACAAATGTTCTTAGCAATAGTGATTAGCTTAAGCTCGATATTTACGAGTTTAAGCTTAATAACAGACTTCTGAAATTTCGAGAAATTGGGGCCAGCTGTCTTTCAAGACAAGTGCGAATTTTTCGGCTTGATCACTGAATTTAAATGGAAATACATGCAATTCATTGGAGCTGTAGGGTTATCACCTAGTCTCATACATGTTTGTGGTGCATTAACTCAAGTTTATTGTACAGTTGTTTTATGTTATTCTGAACCGCATGCATTTGTCATAGGGTATGCTTTTATTTTAGTTTTTATAATGCCTAAAATATACTGTATGTTTACTCAGCATATTTCAGTGAAATATATTTTTAATCCAGGAAACCTTAAATGTTTTTACCACAGTAAATGAAGATTATATACATTTGCAGGGTTGTCATTATTAACCGATTGTCGATCAAAATCATCGTTTTAAATCATGATAAAATCGGTTGTTTTTTCAGGAACTTTAAAATTGCGAATAGTAATATCACAAAAGAGCCTCTTAGACCCCTGACCAAATCTCTTAGATTTAGATAAAAATTGCTTGTTTCATTTGATAATGACAACCCTGCATTTGTATATACTATAAATCAGTTAATCTAAGTGATATATATTTTACCCTATTTTTCAATGCAGATGTTTTTAAACAAAATTCCAGTATTTTCAAATATGAAATATTATGATTTTTGTCACATGTATTACTGGAATTTGTTTGATAAGACATATATCTATATATCATCAGAGAGCAAAGATGTAAAAAATAAGCATAAAATATTAGTTTATGTGCTTAATCTTACACTTTTGCATATTTTTTCTTGCAGCCACCCACAACTATGATCAAGAAGCTGATAGACTACAAAAATGCTCTGACACAGAACATCAAGGTAGGTATTTACATTCTCCATTAGACATTTGTAGTGTACAAAATATGGTAGACAGTGTTTATATGTACATATGTTTAAAATAAAAGGTTTACATTATGAACATCAAAACCACAGTGCCTTAAGTAGCTATAAATAGTACTGGGTTAGCGAGTATTTGTCGGACGAAATATGCATTTCCCTTCTCAAAAAAGTGTATTTAATACTCATTTAATGCGTATTAAACACTGCGGTATTGGCACTATATTTGTTCTGCATTTAATACGCATTTAATACACTTTAAAATGCAGAAAATTTTCTTCAAAAATTACACTTAAGTGTATTTTAAGTGTATTTTCTAGTGCATTAATACACTTTTTTGTAAAAAATGCAGAAAAAGTACAGAAACAATACACTCAGTGTATTTAATGCGCATTACACGCAGAAAAAATACGGTGCCAATACCGCAGCATTTAATATGCTTATGCGAGAAGGGTTATTTTGGGACAATTTTAATTAATGTAGAACTCAACGATGACAAATCACATGCAATATCCTGGGTTCATCACCTGTTTATGTATGTAAACAAAACGAATGTCACTTGTGCGCATGCACAACAAAGAGGCCCTGAAGGAGGCACATAAAACACAGTCTTTTTCAAGTTGACAGTATTATTTTCCGGCCGGTTTTTTAAACAGTGAAATATACAAATAAATTCTTTATAACTTTATTTAATCTATATTACAATATAAATTAATTATCAGATGATAATTTATATCAGAATAAAATGTCTGGATAATACTACTGTCCGACAAATACTCGCTTACCAGTATGTCACCAGACTTGGTCAACAACACATCCTGTAACAATAATAACACTTCCTATTTTACCAGAAACAATAATTTCAACTTTAGACTAACATAACTACAGTTGACTCCGGAAGGCTCGAAGTCTCCGGAACTGGCCAGGAAACTTTGAGCTGAACAGAAAAAGAGTTCGGGATTGTGTACTTATAAGGACGAACATTTGTCTGCCTTATTTTTAAATCTCAAATTAAACGGTATTCAGATAGATATAGTGGTAATTAAAATACATCAAAAGTTTGTATATATAATTTATCAGTTTTATTTATTGCAAGTTTCAATAAATGAAATTGAAATTGAAATCAGTGAAATCAATTATTGCATTCTCTCAACGATTGCGACTAATCAAGCGTATCTGCGACTAATCAAGCGTATCTTATCTGTTAACAACTCAAGGCGACTGAAGAGTGTTCGAGCCAAGCAATTACAACGTTAACTGGGACTTTGAACCATCGGAAAATTCGACCCTCGTAAATTCGAGCCAAACGACATAAGTTTATATTAAATGTATAACGAGTCAACGAGAAATTTGAGACAAGCGTGTTTGAGGCATCGGGAGTGGACTGTACCGGTATATAGAGCTATAAGAGTGTAGAACTACAAGTTCTGTTTTATTTTACAGGCTGTGCTGTACTAGCGAGAAGAAATCATGACTTCAGATCAGTCTAACTTTCATCAAGACAACTTTCTTCACTTGCACTCTGTTTTCACCATGATATTTACTTATGTGTGTGTTTTGAACTTTGAGATGATTTGCATAATTTGGGACTGATTTGACATAGGCAATAGCATTTAGTAATGTTTGTTTATAAGTTTCATATTTTGATTGTTTTTTTTTCAAATGTTTTTTGAGTCTTTTTTTCTTTAGATTTTTCATCCTGTGTATGTTTGAATATGTTTGTATAATAAAAAATGTTACTTTTATGTTGTCATGTTTAAAAAAAATAGATTCTTGTTAATTATATGCTTAAAGCTGCTACTGCACCGATGATGAGAGATATAGAACTGAGGCCAAAAATCTTGTTTATAATGTAAAAGTAACGAAAATCATCAAATGCAATCGATTCAGGACATCTTTATAGTATAATAACAATAAAAATAATAGCAGACTTTAAGGCTCGATTGGGAAAACCCTTCTAAAAATAGGCTACCACTGTTCGGTGTGATAATGAAGATATGATGTTAATTCTGCGTATCCAACAGGTTAATTCTGCGTATCCAACAGTCAACTATTAAAACGAAAGATCATATATTTTAAATGTGGTTTATTTCTGTTCACTGATATGTTTCTTTTAAAATTATTACATGAGCTATATTGGAAAAAGTTGTACAAACAAATTTTTAAGCCAAAAAAAATCCTGTGTTCCTTCAGGGGATTAAACCAGGGTCATCTGTGTGAGAGGCAGACACTCTAACTGCATAGCTAAACAAGTTCACATATTTTGGAAAGCTCTTAAGCGCTACTTGTGTTTTGTAAACTACGAATCTCCACAAGCGAAATCGATTGGTTGTATGGACCATATGGTAATTTTACAACAATAACCTAAGAGTTATAAATAGTTTAAAAGCGTCTCGAGACACTTTTGAAATTGGGTAGAAACAATGCGGTGCAATGAATAATTCAGTATGTTTCAAATTTGTGTTGATGTGTCAACAATCTTATTTCAGTCAGTTGTATCAAATAATATAGTAATTTACTGGATTTGAAACAATTTTGGTCATTGTCCCAATCTGTGATGTAGCAGCTTTAAAATCTAACTGTCTCACAAGTAATCTATTGGAACTACTGTCTCACAAGTAATCTATTGGGACTACTGTCTCACAAGTAATCTATTGGAACTACTGTCTCACAAGTAATCTATTGGAACTACTGTCTCACAAGTAATCTATTGGGACTACTGTCTCACAAGTAATCTGTTGGAACTACTGTCTCACAAGTAATCTATTGGAACTACTGTCTCACAAGTAATCTATTGGAACTACTGTCTCACAAGTAATCTATTGGAACTACTGTCTCACAAGTAATCTATTGGAACTACTGTCTCACAAGTAATCTATTGGAACTACTGTCTCTCAAGTAATCTATTGGAACTACTGTCTCTCAAGTAATCTATTGGAACTACTGTCTCTCAAGTAATCTATTGGAACTACTGTCTCACAAGTAATCTATTGGGACTACTGTCTCACAAGTAATCTATTGGAACTACTGTCTCACAAGTAATCTATTGGAACTACTGTCTCACAAGTAATCTATTGGAACTACTGTCTCACAAGTAATCTATTGGGACTACTGTCTCACAAGTAATCTATTGGGACTACTGTCTCACAAGTAATCTATTGGAACTACTGTCTCACAAGTAATCTATTGGAACTACTGTCTCACAAGTAATCTATTGGAACTACTGTCTGACAAGTAATCTATTGGAACTACTGTCTCACAAGTAATCTATTGGAACTACTGTCTCACAAGTAATCTATTGGAACTACTGTCTCACAAGTAATCTGTTGGAACTACTGTCTCACAAGTAATCTATTGGAACTACTGTCTCTCAAGTAATCTATTGGAACTACTGTCTCACAAGTAATCTATTGGAACTACTGTCTCACAAGTAATCTGTTGGGACTACTGTCTCACAAGTAATCTATTGGGACTACTGTCTCACAAGTAATCTATTGGAACTACTGTCTCACAAGTAATCTATTGGAACTACTGTCTCACAAGTAATCTATTGGGACTACTGTCTCACAAGTAATCTATTGGAACTACTGTCTCACAAGTAATCTATTGGGACTACTGTCTCACAAGTAATCTATTGGAACTACTGTCTCACAAGTAATCTATTGGAACTACTGTCTCACAAGTAATCTATTGGAACTACTGTCTCTCAAGTAATCTATTGGAACTACTGTCTCTCAAGTAATCTATTGGAACTACTGTCTCTCAAGTAATCTATTGGAACTACTGTCTCACAAGTAATCTATTGGGACTACTGTCTCACAAGTAATCTATTGGAACTACTGTCTCACAAGTAATCTATTGGAACTACTGTCTCACAAGTAATCTATTGGAACTACTGTCTCACAAGTAATCTATTGGAACTACTGTCTCACAAGTAATCTATTGGAACTACTGTCTCACAAGTAATCTATTGGAACTACTGTCTCACAAGTAATCTATTGGGACTACTGTCTCACAAGTAATCTATTGGAACTACTGTCTCACAAGTAATCTATTGGAACTACTGTCTCACAAGTAATCTATTGGAACTACTGTCTCACAAGTAATCTATTGGGACTACTGTCTCACAAGTAATCTATTGGAACTACTGTCTCACAAGTAATCTATTGGAACTACTGTCTCACAAGTAATCTATTGGAACTACTGTCTCTCAAGTAATCTATTGGAACTACTGTCTCACAAGTAATCTATTGGAACTACTGTCTCACAAGTAATCTATTGGGACTACTGTCTCACAAGTAATCTATTGGAACTACTGTCTCACAAGTAATCTATTGGAACTACTGTCTCACAAGTAATCTGTTGGAACTACTGTCTCACAAGTAATCTATTGGAACTACTGTCTCACAAGTAATCTGTTGGAACTACTGTCTCACAAGTAATCTATTGGAACTACTGTCTCACAAGTAATCAGTTGGAACTACTGTCTGACAAGTAATCTATTGGAACTACTGTCTCACAAGTAATCTGTTGCAACTACTGTCTCACAAGTGATCTATTGGAACTACTGTCTCACAAGTAATCTCTTGGAACTACTGTCTGACAAGTAATCTATTGGAACTACTGTCTCACAAGTAATCTATTGGAACTACTGTCTCACAAATAATCTATTGGAACTACTGTCTCACAAGTAATCTGTTGGAACTACTGTCTCACAAGTAATCTATTGGAACTACTGTCTCACAAGTAATCTATTGGAACTACTGTCTCACAAGTAATCTATTGGGACTACTGTCTCACAAGTAATCTATTGGAACTACTGTCTCTCAAGTAATCTATTGGAACTACTGTCTCTCAAGTAATCCATTGGAACTACTGTCTCTCAAGTAATCTATTGGGACTACTGTCTCACAAGTAATTATTGAAACTACTGTCTCACAAGTAATCTATTGGGACTACTGTCTCACAAGTAATCTATTGGAACTACTGTCTCACAAGTAATCTATTGGAACTACTGTCTCACAAGTAATCTATTGGGACTACTGTCTCACAAGTAATCTATTGGAACTACTGTCTCTCAAGTAATCTATTGGAACTACTGTCTCTCAAGTAATCCATTGGAACTACTGTCTCTCAAGTAATCTATTGGGACTACTGTCTCACAAGTAATTATTGAAACTACTGTCTGTCAAGTAATCTATTGGGACTACTGTCTCACAAGTAATCTATTGGAACTACTGTCTCTCAAGTAATCTATTGAAACTACTGTCTCTCAAGTAATCTATTGGAACTACTGTCTCTCAAGTAATCTATTGGGACTACTGTCTCACAAGTAATCTATTGGAACTACTGCAGTAATATGTTCTTTATTAAAACAAATGTGGTATGAAGTCTTGTGAGGTTACAAAGAATCAATCCTACAGATGCAAATAACATTGTGGTTGTAACACCACGGCAAATGATTTTTAAACAACCAAATGAAATTAGGAAGTACAAAACTTGACAATTTTAGCACAATATTGTTAGCTAAGTTTTTCTCACCGAGGGAACGAGATACAAACTCGTGGGAACAAGATACAATCTTGTGGGAATGAGAGACTAACTAATGGAAATGAGATACTAACTAGTGGAAACGAGATACTAACCCATGGGAATGAGACAGGAACTAATGGGAACAAGATTCTAACTTGTGGGAACAAGATACAAACTCGAGGGAACAAGATTCTTACTATTCAATGACTAAAGGGAAACAATTAAAAACTGGATAAGGCAGTGTTATGGTTCTTTTGCATTTTACTTCATCTCAATGTCTTCTCTGTGAGGTAAGTTTAGGTATCACAAATATTATATCTGTAATCTTAAATCTAGAATGGAGACACAAAAAATGGTCAAAGGGAATAATTACAACTTTTGGGTATTAATGACAAGTTATTGTTCTTGTGTGCTTCACTTTCTGATCTAATTATGGTGATTATTTCTGCCAACATTAAAACCCCTCCATGCATGACAATATTGGACAAATCTTTGACCTTTAAGTGTGAGCTTGACCTTAGACCTAGGGCCCTGGTGCCTGGGCTTGACATACCATCTCATGATAGTTATCATTTTTTCAAACTAATTTGAAAATCTATCCATGGATAACAAAAATTATACTCGGGACAAATATTTGACCTTGAATTGTGACCTTGACTTTGGGCCGTATACGGATATCGTTTTTGCATGTGACACTTGCCAAGTTATTTGAAAATCCTTCCATGCTGGGCAAAATTATGCTCATGACAATGTCTATGTTTTTTATAAATATTTTACCTTTGTGACCTTGAACTTGGACATGGTTCTTATGTGCGACATCTCATAATGTTGATCATGTCTTAAGTTATTTGTAAATTTCTCCATCCATGACAATATTATGTTTCTATCAAATATCTGACCTTTGACCTTGAAGTTTGATCTTGACCTTGGATCTAGGGACGTGGTTCTAGTGTGCAACACACCGTCACAATCCTTATAATTTCTGCCAAGTTATTTGAAAATCCTTTCATGCTGAACAAAATTGTGCTTCTGAAGAAGTCTAAATATTTATTTCTTATATCTGACCATGAATTGTGAACTTGACCTTGGACTGAGTGACTGACCTATTATTGTGCGTGACACACTGTTTCATTATGATCATCACTTCCCAAAAGGTATTTGAAAATCCTTCCATGCTGGACCAAAATTATGCCCCTTACAGAGTCTAAGGATTTATTTATTTTAGACTTTTGACCTTGAATTGTGACCATAACCTTGGACCTGGAGACCTGGTTCTTGCGCTCAACTTCCGTCTCACAATGCTTTTCACTTCTGCCAATTAATATGAAAATCAAATCATGCTGGACAAAATTAATAATGCTCCAGACAAAGTCTAAGGATTGGTTTCTTATATTTGACTTCTGAACTTGATTTGAGACCATGACTTTGGACCTGGTTCTTGCGCGCGACATGCAATTCCACAATGCTCGTCTCTTCCGCCAAGTAATTTAAAAATCATTTCATGAGAGACAAAATAATGCTCTGGACAAAGTCTAAGAGTTGATTTCTTGTATTTGACCTTGAATTCTGAGCTTGACTTAAGACCTAATGACCTGGTTCTTACATGCAGTCTCACAATGTTTTCACTCCTTGCTGGACCAAATTACGCTCTGGACAAAGTCTAAGGATTTATTTCTAATATTGGACCTTGAACTGTGCCCTTGACCTTGGGTCTAGTTCTTGTGCGTGACACACTGTCTCACAATGCTTATCACTTCCGTCATTTTAAAACAGTTTCTACACAATAACTTAAGAACAAATTCAAATATTTTAATGAAAATCAATTATAGTTACGGTATAGCGAGACATTGCATGAGATTGCATATGGGTGGGGTCAGGTCACTGTTTCAAAAATTAGACAAATGCTTTCCACTCAGTAACTCGAGAACGAAATTAACTGGGTTTAATTGGCCCCTACTATCCAAACAGTTTGTTTAAGAAAAAATGCCACTAACTCGGAAAAGTACAAGAAAAGTTGAGCACACTGTGCTCTCACAACTCTGTTATATTTCAACTTTGACCTTGTGACCTTGGGTATGGTACTTGCACGCAATGCGCTGTCTCACAATGCTTTTCACTTCTGCAAGTTATTTAAAAATCAGTCCAATGCTAGACAAAGTTATGCTCTGGACAAAGATTGTGGATGCCGCCTGCCTGCCATGAGCATTCCCATAATATTTTCTCAAGCAGGCATATGAAAAGGTGACTATAACCCATTTTGATGACATTTCAGAGGTCATGAACTAAATCAGAAACTAGTCTGCTTTTATATCAATAACATTTTATTTCGCCTGCATAAACATACATTAAATATGGCAAAACATAACACGAAAATAACTGTGTTATTACAATATTCCAATCCATCTTTCATTAATATTTCGAAAATATACTCCAGTTTCTAAAATACCTGCTTAATATGAACATGTACACATGTATTGTGAAACATGACAATGTATTATAAAATAAAAATATAATAATCTCGTCAGCATCAGAATAAATGATACCATCAATATATGCTATATAATAATGTATATATCATTTGGAAAAGAATAAAACTGGAGAATGAAAAACTTAAAAATACCAGAATAAATAAATAAGTGCCGGTACACATCTCTCATGCAAAATCAAAATCTTTTTCAACAAGCAAAAATCCCAAGAAAACTGAAAACAATTTATATTAACGAATGAAAATCAACACAAAAATACGATGCTCATGGTCACACACATCTGTCACAATATCAATATAGTGAACTCCCGTACAATTCACAAACAACACACAATCTCAGAACTCTGTGCCAACATAAACGTGATATTCAAGCTTTCCACTGAGAGCTGGGCACGTATTCAGCAACCCATTCTTAGACTTAAGAATAAAGAATAGACTTAGACCCAAGACCAAAAATACTTGTGTGCTTGCAAATATGCCGGTAGTAATGATGCTTATGTCACTAACAAACCATTCTAAACAAAGAATGTGATTATTAGAGTTTGTAAGTAAGATTGAAACTTATGGCCTTTTTAGAACAAAACAGTTTTAAGAATATTCTTTATTATTCTAAGTCTTAAGTCTAAAAGTGGGTTGGTGAATATGGACCCTGATTCATTATTCGTTACAAGTAACCCTGGAATTCAGAAGATGCAGCCCACCTGTAGTGTTTCGCTAACAGACACGACGCAACATGCGGAGAATAATACCGTTCAACGTAACACTGAGACTGATTCGATAAATGTACATACTAGTATTCATCTATCATCTATCAGTCGTTCTCATTTTGTGGTGCTGAACATTTGTGTTGAATGTTGTCAAAAATCTCGATCAGATTCCTCAGCCCAAACAGATATCCCTGATCAACACCCTTGTGGGCCGTGTCTTCCTGAAAGCCCCTGTGTGTGGAGTGAGCAAAATCAATCATGTGTATATCCACCATGTCGCTATCACACGGGAACGAGGGCTGGGCCTTACCGTCTACTGCAGCTTCGCAATTTGACGTCGACTGCACTTGTTCCATGTCACTGTCAGATTTGGACCACTCTATTCCACCATACATAATCAGCAGAGAGCTAGAGTAGAATCGAAACGAGTCTTGTTTTTCTATTACCTGATAAAGGTTCCGTAATCTGTTCAATATTGGTGGAAGTAGCTCAACTCGCATTTTTCTGCCATCAAATAAAAACGATTCCAAGATATCTTTGAAACCTTGCACAGTCAATTTTCGCCCGAAGTATTTGTTCTGACACACATACTGTCCAGAGGTTGACTGGTATACCTGTAACGAGAGAATGCTCATTAGACACTTTATATTGGTTTCTTACTGCCACTGGTGACATGGTCACAAAGCCATGAATAAACAAGAGCACCGCCTATGGGTGCTGGAGGCTCGACTTTCTCATACTTGCTAGTACTCTAGGCTTTTCAAGTTCAAGTCAATACCTCTTATAGATATTGAGAAATTTGACCTACAGCAAAAAAATCTAAGTTGCAAAAAAGGGAATAACTCCACCAAAATCCTTGATATAGTTACCTCCTCTTGTCTACAGAATAAGTTCATCACTGTGATCAAGTACATTGAGTTTCAAGTCAATACCTCTTATAGATATTGTGAAATTTGACCTAAAGCAAAATTTGTTAGTTGAAAAAAGGGCAACTACTCAAGCAAAATAGTTGAAAGAGTTAACTTCCCTTGTCTGCAGAATGGTGTCAGCACTATAAACAAGTACATTGAATTTCAATTTAATGTTTTTGATAGTTATTGAGAAACTTTATATTTACCGATTTTTTTTTCTTCAAAATTTGCTTAGTTGTAAGTCCAAACAAGGGCAGATAACTCTGGAAATACAAATAACAGAGTTATCTGCCTTGTTGTAATGGAGAACCCTTTTGATAGTGAACAAGTATTGGAATTTTCAAATGGATACCTTTGATAGTTTCTGAGAAATGGACTCCGACAAAAAACTTAACCAAAAAACTTAACTAATGCAGACGCTGACGCAGACGACAGGGGGACGACAATAGCTCGACTTCGAAAATTCATGCTGACTTTGGAAACTTGTTAATGGGTCGACAAACTAATCGACAAATACAAACAAATATAACACACTAATGATGACAATGATAGTATTTGATTTACACATGTGCACAAATAGCCTAGACTGCATAAATTGAAAATAAAACAAGAGCTGTTTGTATAACAGTTATGCCCCTTTTAGGTTAAAATCAATCTGTAAAAATATCAAGTTAGGTGATAATCGGATGAGAACTGATGGACATGGTGAGCGTTAACTGCTCTAAAGGCCCATTTAAGATAAATCAAGGGCCGTAACTTTGCAGTTCCTGAGGCGACTTGGATATCATCGAACTTGGCTAAGATATTATAACCTCAAACATTTTCATCAAGTTTGGTGAAGATCGTATGAAAGCTGTTGAGGAGCAGAAACAGCTAAAAAGGCTTATTTTAGATAATACCAGGGCCATAACTCCGCACATAACTAGTGCAATTAGGATGATTATGGAACTTAACTAAGATATTATGCCAACAAAGATGTTTATAAAGTCTGGTCAAGATCGGAGGAAAACTGTTGGTCTTAAAGAGAGCACAAAGGGCTAAAAAGTCCAATTTTAGATAATTCAAGGGCCATAACTCCACAAATCCTGGAGCAATTTGGCTGATTATCAAATCTGGCCAAGATATTATGCCCACAAACATTTTCATGAAGTTTGGAGCAGAACGGATGAAAACTGTTGGACTAAGAGAGCGGAAACAAAAAAGTGGTCTACAGGCAGACCGACAGACGGACCGACATTAGCAAACCAATATTCCCTGCCATATACGATGGGGGCATACAAATACTTGCATCAATAAAATGGCTGCCTGATGTATGCCAATGTATCTATTGCGCTCACCTGCATGACTATCAGACATAGCCCCACGGCATAGCCAATTAGTTTGTACTGTATACAATAAGTATTAAAAATAGCTACACCATTAAAATGGCTGCCTGATGTATCTATTGCACTGACTTGCATGCCTATGAGACGCAGCCCCACTGCGCTGGAGGTAGTTATCTGACACTTGCGCGTCTGACTGAGTTTCTTAGCCTCGGGGGCGTCGTCCCCGTGTTGCCGTGTTCCCATCTTCAAATCCAGAATACAAGGGTACTTGAACGTGGACGCGACGTTCTCCAGGAGGATAAACTCTGAAGAAGTTCAGCAATATAACCATAAAGTAGTATACACAAACGAAATGCGAACTAGTCCCATTACAAAACAATATTTTTATACGAGAGTTCAGCATAAAACTGTTGTATCTACTTAGCATTTCTGTATCAGATAGAATAGTTTCACACTCAACCCTTGAATAGTGAACCGTTAAAGAAAATAGTAAAAGCAGAACATTATTACCAAAAAGGAAACAATCTTATTGCTATATGTGAAATGCCTTATGTATATGAAAGGCAGGACATTATTACCAAAAAGGAAACAATCTTATTGCTGGATGTGAAATGCCTTATGTATATGACAGGCAGGACATTATTACCAAAAAGGCATGACATTATTACCAAAAAGGAAACAATCTTATTGCTATATGTGAAATGCCTTATGTATATGACAGGCAGGACATTATTACCAAAAAGGAAACAATCTTATTGCTATATGTGAAATGCCTTATGTATATGAAAGGCAGGACATTATTACCAAAACGGCAGGACATTATTACCAAAAAGGAAACAATCTTATTGCTATATGTGAAATGCCTTATGTGTATGAAAGGCAGGACATTATTACCAAAAAGGAAACAATCTTATTGCTATATGTGAAATGCCTTATGTATATGACAGGCAGGACATTATTACCAAAAAGGAAACAATCTTATTGCTATACGTGAAATGCCTTATGTGTATGAAAGGCAGGACATTATTACCAAAAAGGAAACAATCTTATTGCTATATGTGAAATGCCTTATGTATATGACAGGCAGGGCATTATTACCAAAAAGGAAACAATCTTATTGCTATATGTGAAATGCCTTATGTGTATGAAAGGCAGGACATTATTACCAAAAAGGAAACAATCTTATTGCTATATGTGAAATGCCTTATGTGTATGAAAGGCAGGACATTATTACCAAAAAGGAAACAATCTTATTGCTATATGTGAAATGCCTTATGTATATGACAGGCAGGACATTATTACCAAAAAGGAAACAATCTTATTGCTATATGTGAAATGCCTTATGTATATGACAGGCAGGACATTATTACCAAAAACGAAACAATCTTATTGCTATATGTGAAATGCCTTATGTATATGAAAGGCAGGACATTATTACCAAAAAGGAAACAATCTTATTGCTATATGTGAAATGCCTTATGTGTATGACAGGCAGGACATTATTACCAAAAAGGCAGGACATTATTACCAAAAAGGAAAATAATCTCCTTGCAACCTATAATATGCCACCAGTAGACAATAAGTAATGAGGTATAGTTAGTTTATCACAAATACTGGACATAAATTTGGTTAAGACTTGCTAAGAAATGAAGTCTTCATTGTCAATAGAAATTCTCAATAGCGTATGAGAACCATATCCAGTTTCCTAGTTCAGCTCTACAAAATCACACACAGTCATGTACAATTATATACTTCTTAAATTAGTATCTATGTTCTCTTTCATCATGGCAGCCAGTGATCGCTTGTGACAGTTGACACTCCATGGATTGGAGTCTGCCAGGGTCTGACGACCCTTCGGATCCGGCGAGTGGAACACTGTGTCCAGCGTCATGTTGTTCTCAACACCTTGCTCTCGTTTTGCGCTGTTATTACGATACAAATAATTATTGCATTTAAACATTTTTGTTGCATTCAAAGCAGGTTTGTTGATTCCCTGTTATACGTACATCAGAATTCTGAATTCTTTGAGGCTTTCAGATATGTGAGAATGTCATAAAATAGAAATGTCGCATAACAATGATATAAAATAATGAAGCTTCCCTGAACATTGTTATTGAAACCTACCGTGAAGACATAAAATATCTATTAACAATATTTCTATATAGAATAATTCTCTCCAACATACCAATGAATGTAAATGAATATAAAAAGAACACATATTCTTGGCCAATGAAATTTTAAACACTTTTGAGCGTCACTTCATCTCATCATTTTTAGTAAAGCATAATATTAATTATTAAAATATTAATACCTAAATGAATTATCACTAGTTATAAAATGTTTCTTCTTTGCAGGGACAGGGCTTTGAGAGGCTTCACTTTCACTTTCACTGGAGTTGGGGGAGGTACCCCTCTGGTAGAGCTTGGGCGACGACCGGTGGAGAGTCTGCCCCATCCTTTGTCCTCCATTCCGATTGTCCGACATAGGATAGCCAATAAAAGTTACATGTCCGTCTTCATCTTCGTGAAGTCCAACCTCAATTGTGCCTGAGATAATAACGAGGGTTAAAATGAGGCGCGTCGTGGGAAAACCGGACTTAATGCATGTGCGTACAGTGTCGTCCCGGATCAGCCTGTGCAGTCAGCACAGGCTGATCCGGGACGACACTCTCCGCCTAAAGTGGATGTATGGTAAGAAGAGACTTCCTTGAAACAGAAAATACCATACAAGCGAAAAGTGCCATCCCGGATTAGCCTGTGCTGACTGCACAGGCTAATCCGGGACGACACTTTAGGCACATGCATTAAGACCGGTTTTTCCACGTCGCGCCACAAATGGTTTCTTAAACAGACCACTAAAACACATGATACAGAAACTCAATGACCAAGATAGTAACAAATCAATCCTCAATATGACACTGAAACACAAAGTCGTGTCAAAGCTGTTTCCACTAAATGCAAGGTATTTGTACTTCACTCAGAGCTTGTATTATGGAATATTTTCTGGAAGTCCCGACTTCCCGAGTTTTATTTTAGACGTCCCATGCAAAAAAATAGGAAGTCATGACAATATAATAATAATAGTAATAATATTTTTTATTATAATTATTATTGTATTATTAAAATATATTCTGTTTACAATAGTTTTTTATTAATACTATTATTATTAAAATATGTTATTATCAATAATATTATTATTAAAATATTTTACAACTAATATTATTATACCCGGTAATAAAAATATTTATTATTAGTATTATTATTGATTTTTGGAATAATAGAAACACAAATTAGATTATAGCTTCAAAATTGGATTTTACCAAAATAAAATTAATTAGATTTTTTCTACCCGGATAAAATAATTTAAAATCGTTCGATCTTTTATTATTATTAGTTTAAGCATGTTTCTGTTCTTTTTGCACTACAAAAGTTTTATACAAGAAGAAAATTTCCTTTAGCTACGACGTTTTTATGTCCCAGTTGACTCGTCTCCATTTAGTAAAGTACATAAATACACGATAGCTTTCCATGCCTGTCACGTCAATTTCAGCAGAATTTTCCCGCTTTTTTCTTGCAAAACACAGGTTTTACATAAAATATGCTTGAGTATATAGACTTCACCCAAAATTTTCTGTCCGACTTTTGAATAAATACCATACATAAAGAAACAGTTTGAAAATAATTATAATTTTGTAAGAAACTCATTCAAAATGTTCAGTTTACCACAAGGTTTCAGCATGAAACTTATTATAATTATTGTACGAAAATCCACTGAAAATGTTCAATTGATCACTTACGACCAGTATTGAAAATTTATTTGACGCGAGGCGTGGGAAAACCGGGCTTAATGCATGCGTGTAAAGCATCATCCCGGATTAGTTTGTGCAGTCCGCATACGCGAATCCGGGACGACACTTTCCCCCTACAGTGGATTCATGTTTAGAAGAGACTTCCTTGAAACAGACAATACCATAAAAGCGGAAAGTGCCGTCTTGGATTAGCCTGCGCTAACTGCAAACACGTTTTGTATGAAAATTTACTAAAACAAGAGGGCCCTGAGGGTCCTAGGACGCTCACCTGAGACCTTGTAGCCCAATTGGAATTTGCATGCCCGAGGCGTGGCTTATTTTTATCCCAGGGGCATAAGTTGAACAACCTTGAACAAACCTCTGGGCCTTGCGTTTTCAGGTAAAGATTTTTTAGGTCATTTTGCTATTTAAGTCTATATAAACCATGTGATCCCTCGGGGGGTGGCCAGATTTGACCCCAGGGGCATAATTTGAACAATCTTTGGAGAGGACCACTGTGCAATGTTGATTACCAAATATAGGAAAGCTGTGGGCCTTGCGGTTTTAGGTAAAGATTTTTTAAGTCATTTTGCTATTTGAGTCTATATAAACCATGTGACCCCTCGGGGGGATGGCCAGATTTGACCCGAGGGCCATAATTTGAACAATCTTTGGAGAGGACCACTATGCAATGTCACGTAACAAATATAGGAAAGCTGTGGGCCTTGCCGTTTCAGAGGAGAAGATTTTTAAAGTAATTTTGCTATTTAAGTCTAAATAAACCATTTGACCCCCCCGGGCGTGACCAGTTTTGACCCCAGGGGCATAATTTGAACACTCTTTGTAGAGGACCACTATACAATGTTACATACCAAATATGAAACCTCTAGGCCTTGCAGTTTCAGAGGAGAAGGATTTTAAAGTCATTTTACTATTTAAGTCTATATTAACCATGTAACCAATGGGGTGTGGTCTGTTTTGACCCCAGGGGCATAATTTGAACAATCTTTGTAGAGGACCACTATAGGATGTTACATATAAAATATGAAACCTCTGGGCATTGTGGTTTCAGAGGAGGAGATTTTAAAAGCCATTTTGCTATATTGGCTATATAAACCATGTGACCCCTGGGGTGTGGCCCGTTTTGACCCCAGGGGCATAATTTGAACAAACTTTGTAAAGGACCACTAAAGGATGTTACATACCAAATATGAAACCTCTGGGCCTTGCAATTTCAGAGGAGAAGATTTTAAAAGTCATTTTGCTATATATTCTATATAAACCATGAGACCCCTGGGGCGTGGCCGGTTTTGACCCCAGGGGCATAATTTGAACAATCTTTGTAGAGGACGACTATAGGATGTTACATACCAAATATGAAACCTCTGGGCCATGTGGTTTCAGAGGAGAAGAGTTTTAAACTCATTTTGCTATATATTCTATATAAACCATGTGACCCCCGGGGCATGGCCCGTTTTGACTCCAAGGGCATAATTTGAACAAACTTTGTAAAGGACCACTATAGGATGTTACATACCAAATATGAAACCTCTGGGCCTTGCGGTTTCAGAGGAGAAGATTTTTAAAGTCATTTTGCTATATATTCTATATAAACCATGAGACCCCCGGGGCGTGGCCGGTTTTGACCCCAGGGGCATAATTTGAACAATCTTTGTAGAGGACGACTATAGGATGTTACCTACCAAATATGAAACCTCTGGGCCTTGTGGTTTCAGAGGAGATTTTAAAAGTCATTTTGCTATATATTCTATATAAACCATGTGGCCCCCGGGGCGTGGCCCGTTTTGACCCAGGGGCATAATTTGAATAATCTTTGTAGAAGACCTCTAGAGGATGTCACATATCAAATATGAAAGGTCTGAGCCTTGCGGTTTCATAGAAGAAGAATTTTAAAGTTTTCACTTTTTAAATCTATTTTTAGCTCTGGTGACCTACATATTCAGCGGACTGGAAAGATTTGAACAGCTTTGAAAGAGGTCTACCCAAGGATCATTCCTGTGAAGTTTGGTGAAAATCTGCCAAGCGGCTTAGGAGATGTTGTTTGAATGAAAAGTTGACGACGCACACACGCACGCACGCAAACATGCACGCATGACGGACTACGGGCGATCACAAAAGCTCACCATGAGCACTTTGTGCTCAGGTGAGCTAAAAAGTCAATCGATCACTAATGACCACTTTGGAAGTCCTGCAACATTCTGACTTTTTTTTCAAATGACTAATTAAGTAATACATTGTCTTGATTTTTAGAAAAACAAGGTTTTAGTACACAATTAATCACAGATTTTGTTTGAATAATCATTACAAAAGCTCAGTTAATCTTAATGAAAAGTATTGACCACTTTGAGAATACTAAGTATAGTTTACTGGATTCTTCAGATTTTTAAACTCATGTTTCATGCCATTTTATTACCAGATTAAGAAAAAAGTAATTTACTGTCTTGGTTGTACAAAACGAGGTTTCAGTAAGGAATTAATTATAAATCTAGCAAGAAAATTCATAGAAAAATTTACATCGACCACTATTGACCAGTATTGACCACTTTGGGAGTATTAACCGGGGCGGTTTTAACCAACCTTGCTTGGCCGAGATATTATGCAAACAAACATTTCCATGACGTTTAGTGAAGATCAGATGAAAACTGTTGGACTTATAGAGCAGAAAGGGCTAAAAAGGCCAACTTTAGATAATTCAAGGACCATAACTCCACAATTCCTGGAGCGCTTTGGCTGATTATCAAACTTGACCGAGATATTATGCCCACACTTTCATGAAGTTTGGTTAAGATTGGATGAAAACTATTTGACTTAGAGAGCGGAAAAAAAAAGGTCTACCGACAGACAGGCCGACCGACCGACATTAGCAAACCAATATACCTAGTCATCTTCGATGGAGGGCATAATAAGGACCTCAACTTCTTGCATCCAATATAAGTTTTATAAGCAACTCTGAAACAGCATAATGAATGTTCACAGTTATAAGTTTGACAGACATTTGTGACAACACTTTTTTTCAAATTCCATGATCGGTATGTTTATTACAATTACACAAGTGTACGTTACAAAGTCATATTACTTTAACTGTGTTCTCTGCAACAGGAGTAAACACCTGAGCCCATATCCACAAACCCATGAAAATGTTTTAAGTTTATTTCTTAAAATCAGGAAATTACTAAAGTCTGTGGCTGGTTCATTTAAAGTTTATTTTGTCTTGTTTGGTTTTAATGTGACAAAGAATCAAAAGATGCTTCTTTTTATATCATATTTCACATAAAAAAATATAGATTTCCACAAGAAAAATGTTACTGAATTTTTCACTTTATATTTATGAAAGTTATTAGTAAGATTTTCCTCAAACGAACAGTGGATAAGTTAAATCTCTTATACAAACATCACACCCTTTCAATATACAATACCTCTGTAGTCTGGAATAAACTCCTTGAGCTCCGAGGGCAGAGACTCGTAGAACACGTGCTCCCGAGTGATGAGAGGTTTACACAGCGTGGATTCATTGAACCTCAGCACACAGCTGTGACCCCCCACCTGCAAACATGGAGTAATTCATTATCTATTAGCACATTAGATTAATATCATATGGCAGCGTGTGTGACATTGATATTGTCAACCCAAGAGCAGAATGTCACCCGAGGCGAATGCCGAGTGGTGACATTCTGTCTCAAGGGTTGACAATATCTATGTCACACACGCTGCCATATGATATTTTTTTTATTATACTGAACAAAATTGAGTAAAAAAACGTAAACATGTGCTTAGTTCTGCCCATCAAGATTGAAGAATGCCTAAATCTTCCTTCATCTTCAGAAATACTTGAAAACTGTTGTTCTGAGAGTTAACTTTGAAGAGAATCGCTCGTTTAAACATAGAATAGTGACATCACGACTATATTACATTACGATAGGGAGGCAATATTTTCATGATGCGGCTTAAAAAACTGATGCAGTTATTTGCCCTTATATGACATTCAAAAGGTCAGCGCGGTCACATGACTTTACAGTCACTTTTCGCTTGGTCACGTGTCAAAAAGGTTGAAATGTTTTTGACAGTCAAAATATCTCTTTCTCGGGAAATGGGAATTAATCGTTGCAGTCAAAAGTGAGGTATAATAATAGATACATGTACAGATGTTTACAAATTGATTATTTTTTATAACGGAAGGCAACAAATATTTGAACAAGAGGGCCATGATGGCCCAAAGTGCTCACCTGAGAACTGGTACAGATGAAGACCATACTGTTGTGACAGGTTTGAAAATTAAGGTATATGAACAAGATGCAAAGAGGGATAGGATCAATTTGATTTAAAACATCGGTTAGTGCAATGGGCTAAAGTATGAGTAAGGTAGTGGATGTGCGGTCTTTTTGCTAACGTTTCTCAAATCATTTTTTCTGAATATTCTTACCTGACCCGTTTTCATTAAGTCAGTGACAATTCTGGAAAATGCAGAAACAGTAGATTTTGATGTCTCTTTTGCAGACAGTTTTGGAGAACTAGTTGCAATGCGATAATTGCGATGGCAGTGCTATAAGGTAAAGTTTTGCTTTCTCTTTGAAAATTTTCTGTCCAATGATGATAAATGATGTTAATGCAGGCTCTGAAGACTTCAATGTTGCACATACAAATAACTGCATGCAAGGTTTGCAACTGTTGGAAATCAAATTTTATCAATCAATTTTTATGGAAATAAGCAAACTGTGTAAGTTTGGTCAACAATGAATACAAGAGGGCCACGATGGCCCTAGGTCGCTCACCTGATATCTATGTATAAGTTTCAATAAAATATCTCAATATGTTCTCAAGTTATTGAGCGAAAACTGTTTTTCTGTTTTTAGTAACAGTGACCTTGACCGAACCCACCACATACGTGAAGCAAGGTCTCGATATAAGGTATCTACCTATGAAGTTTCATTAAAATATCTCAATGTGTTCCTAAGTTATTGAGCGTAAACCGTTTTTCTACTGTTAATAACAGTGACAATGACCCCACCCACCCCATAAGCAAACCCAAGTGAGGTCTCAATATAAGATATGTCAGGGATCTCACTAGGATTTTAAAATAGGAGTCCTGGGACTCCTGCCCCCTAAAAAGTAGGAGTCCCAAATAGAAAATAAATAAAGGTTAAGTAAGAGACACGCGAGAGGGAATGGAATTTTTACAATTTATACATTTATACAATATATAACAGTTAAAAATAAAATAATCATCATGATAATAATAGTAATAATTATTCTTATTATTGGGTTATGTAATTGTAATGATAATACATAATATTTAATCATTTCTTAGAAAACAATATTTTGGTACCAATAATTAATTTTAAAACAGGTAAACTCTGATCAATTAGCAATTGATGCCAGATGGTCTAAACTTGTTAACTGATTAGCAGGCCTAGTAAAGTCATGATGCGTTGATTACAGAACAGCCGACAGGTACCAAAGCATAAGTCACTGTCAAGTAGTGCAATTGTGAAACAGGGTTTACAACACACAAAAAACTTAAGAAAGGAGCAATTATTGGTGATATTAAACACCAAATTATGTGTTTGCATGTGTTTTACAAATGTTCGTGATCTGTAAAGTTGGCGACGAAATGGGTCGCGAAAATATGTGACATTGCAAAATTTTGTACTTACATTACCGCCAGTATTGTTAATTTATCTCGTCATAGGTGTTATATACTAGAAAGTTCCTTAATATCTGATTATTGAACGATGCTTTTATATTCCTGTCAAAATTCAGCCCTAGATTTTCGAATAACAGTTCTGTCAAAACAAAAACTCCTATCACCGCATTACTCCATTTACTGAAATTTAAGAGTTGTTATTCCTGAAATTTGATTGGCAATATAAAATAATGAAATCAGCTGAAGCTGTTTTTCATGCATTTTAACAAAGTTGCTTGTTTTAAGTTGTCAAATATGTTGTACTTGTACTTAATTGGGGACGCCTTTTGTCACATTTCGGCGATTTCGCACATTCTAATTGACTAATTGGATTAAAGCACAGCAATGAGTGACAATGCAATTTACCAATGAAAATTACCAGTAACTGTCTGGAATGGTGTGGGTGGAGCTAAGGGACTGCTGTGGGCGGAGCTAAAGGACTAGACTTTGACAACTGCAGCGTGTCCTGGGGCCGATATTGATTTTATCGCGACTACTGCCGATTTTACTGCAGGCACTCATGTATGTTTCAAGTAACAGGGTATACGCAGTAAGCGAAAAAGCATGCGTCCCAAGGACTCTTGGCATGGGTTTGACGTGCGTCCTTTTGAAAAAATATGCGTCCAAATACGCTTGATTTTGTGTTTCCGAGATCCCTGTATGTGTATAAAGTTTCATTACAATATCGCAATGCGTTCTCAAGTCACTGAGTGGAAACCGTTTTTCTATTATCAGTAACGGTGACCTTGACCCCACCCACCCCATATGCAATCCCAAGCAATGTCTCGATATAAGGTACTTAAATTTATGTATCAAGTTTCATTAAAATAGCTCAATGCGTTCTCAAGATATTTAGCGGAAACAATTTTTCTATTTTTAGTAACAGTGACCTTGACCCCACCCATCCCATATGCAATCCCAATCGAGGTCTCGATATAATGTTTTAACCTTGTGGTTTCAGAGAATTTTTAAATCATTTTGCCATTTACGTCTATATAAACCATGTGAGCCCCAAGGTGTGCCCAGCTTTGACCCCATGGGCATCATTTGAATAATCTTTATAGAGGACCAATACACAATGTTACATACCAAATATAAAACCTCTAGGCCTTGAACTTTCAGATGAGAAGATTTTTAAAGTCATTTTGCTATTTAAGTCTATATAAACCATGTGACCCCCGGGGTGTGGCCAGTTTTGACCCCAGGGGCATCATTTGAACAATCTTTGTAGAGGACCACTATACAATGTTACATACCAAATATGAAACCTCTAGGCCATGCGGTTTCTGAGAAGACTTTAAAAGTCATTTTGCTATTTAAGTCAATATAAAACATGTGACACCCGGGGTGTGGCCAGTTTTACCCCAAGGGCATTATTTGAACAAAGTTTGTAGAGGAGCACTATACAATGTTACATACCAAATATAAAACCTCTGTGCCAAGCGGTTTTAGAGAAGAAGATTTATAAAGTTTGTTTGCTACTTTAAGTCTATATAAACCATGTGACCCCTGGGGTGTGGCCAGTTTTGACCCCAGGGGCATGATTTGAACACTCTTTGTAGAGGACTACTATACAATGTTTCATACCAAATGTAAAACCTCTGGGCCTTGCAGTTGCAAAGGAGAAGATTTTTAAAGTCATTTTGCTATGTAATAAACAATGTGACCCCTGAGGTGTGGCCAGTTTTGACCCCAGGTAAACCTCTGGGCCTTGCGGTTTTAGAGAAGAAGATTTTTAAAGTTATTTTGCTATATATTCTATATAAATCATGTGACCCCCGGGGTGTGGCCAATTTTGACCCCAGGGGCACTATTTGAACAAAGTTTGTAGAGAACCACTATACAATGTTAAATACCAAATATGAAACCTCTGGGCCTTGCGGTTTAAGAGAAGAAGATTTTTAAAGTTATTTTGCTATTTAAGTTTATATAAACCATGTGACCCCCGGGGTGTGGCCAATTTTGACCCCAGGGGCATCATTTGAACAAACTCTGTAGAGGACCACTATACAATGTTACATACCAAATATGAAACCTCTAGGTCTTGCGGTTTCAGATGAGATTTTTTAAGTCATTTTGCTATACAAGTCTATTTAAACAATGTGACCTCCCCGGGCGTGGCCAGTTTTGACCCCAGGGGCATTATTTGCACAATCTTTGTAGAGGACCACTATACAATGTTATATACCAAATATGAAACCTCTAGGCGTTGCTGTTTCAGATGAGAAGATTTTTAAAGTTATTTTGCTCTACAATGTCTATATAACCATGTGACCCCTGGGGCATTATTTGAACAATCTTTGTAGAGGACCACTATACAATGTTATATACCAAATATGAAACCTCTGGGCCTTGCTGTTTCAGAGAATTTTAAAGTTATTTTGCTATACAAGTCTATATAAACCATGTGATCCCCGGGGCGTGGCCAGTTTTGACCCCAGGGGCATTATTTGAATAATCTTTGTAGAGGACCACTAGAGGATGTCACACATCAAATATGAAAGCTCTGAGCCTTGCGGTTTCATAGGAGAAGATTTTTAAAGTTTTTACTTTTTAAATCTATTTTTAGCTCTGGTAACCTACATATGCAGTGGACCGTAAAGATTTGAACAACTTTGAAAGAGGTCCACTCAAGGATCATTCCTGTAAAGTTTGGTGAAAATCTGCCAAGCGGTTTAGGAAGAGATGTTGTTTAAATGAAAAGTGGACGACGCACGCACACACGCACGACGGACAATGGGCGATCACAAAAGCTCACCATGAGCACTTTGTGCTCAGTTGAGCTAAAAACATTTTACAGCTGTTGTTTGTTAATGTCCGCTGCTGTTATTTTACCAACTTTTGTCCATGTTTTTTGTTGTTGTTGTTCTGGAATATTGTCCTTATTTGCTTTCATATAAAACGTAATTAATATAAATTTCATAAAAGCATACATAATTACCTTGTGCATGAAACATCTTTTAATCCTAATTGAATATAAATATTCATGTTAATAATCAATAAAAACTTAATATTCAAGAAGTTAAATGCCATAACACAATTTGCATTTTAATTCCAATACACATATTTTTATTCACTTCCTTTTAAATCTCCAAAATATCCAATGCATTGACAAAACAAGGGTCTGATTTTAATGACACCCTTAAAATTTCCCCTAGAAAGCTAATTCATTAATGCTCTATCAGGTACAATAGTATTGATTGATGCTTTGTTCACTGACCACATGCTAATTGTGTTACACACTTAACTGCTACAAACCTCTAGAAGCTGGACCCAGTTCCACAGTCACATCAAAGACTTTTTGAAGTATGATTGACACCATTTCTATGTTGTTGCTAACAGCTTGCAGATTTAGAGGCCTGGCTAATTGATGATGTTGGCTTTCAGTATTTTCAGTTGTAACAGGTGTTATTATCAATGACTGTCTTTATTACAGATTTTATTGTTTATTCAATTTGGAAATATACTTGCAAGGTAATTAGAATGCAATGTTTTGTTAATGAAAATATTATGAATTAAATATAAAAATAAAGAAAAAATAATTAAAATTTAAAACAAAAAAACATGGCTGAAAATGACTGTTACCGTGTATAACGCGCACCAAAATTTTCTTAGCCCAATTTTAGGGTAAAAAGATGCATGTAATACATGGTAAATTACGGTAAGAAACCTCTGGGCCTTGAGGTTTCTGAGGAGAAGATTTTTAAAGTCATTTCGCTATATATTCTATATAAACCATGTGACCCACGGGGCGTGGCCAGTTGTCACCCCAGGGGCATAAATTGAACAATATTTGTAGAGGACCACTATAGGATGTGACATACCAAATATGAAACCTCTGGGCCTTGTGGTTTCAGAGGAGATTTTAAAAGTCATT
Organism: Congeria kusceri; assembly: GCA_027627225.1. Taxonomy (NCBI): domain Eukaryota; kingdom Metazoa; phylum Mollusca; class Bivalvia; order Myida; family Dreissenidae; genus Congeria; species Congeria kusceri. The sequence goes on along the minus strand of CM051032.1, from coordinate 71,243,489 downwards.
TTGCCATATACCGGTATTATATATAAACCATGTGACCCCCGGGGCGTGGCCAGTTTTGACCCCAGGGGCATAATTTGAACAATCTTTGTAGAGGACCACTATAGGATGTAACATACCAAATATGAAACCTCTGGGCTCTGCAGTTTCAGAGAAGATTTTTAAAGTCATTGTGCTATACAAGTCTATATAAACCATGTGACCCCAGGGCATGGCCCGTTTTGACCCCAGGGGCATAATTTGAACAATCTTTGTAGACGACCACTATAAGATGTTACATACCAAATATGAAACCTCTCTGCCCTGCGGTTTCAGAGAAGATTTTTAAAGTTTACATTTTTAAAATCTATGTTTAGCTCTGGTGACCTACATACGCAGCGGACTGTAACGATTTGAACAACTTTGAAAAAGGGTCACCCAATGATCATTCCTGTGAAGTTTGGTGAAAATCTGCTAAGTGGTTTAGGAGATGTTGTTTGAATGAAAACTTGACGACGGATGGACGGACGGACGGACAGATGCACGCATGCATGCACGACGGACAACGGGCGATCACAAAAGCTCACCATGAGCACTTTGTGCTCAGGTGAGCTAATAAAAAAATATGGTTACCTTTTTAACAATTTGAAAAAAACAGCTATTTAAAGCTTATATTGCATTATTATTATTATTATCCTCATTATTATTATTATTACTATTATCATTACTATTACAATAAGTTGCATATTTCTAGTTGTCTTAATGACCCTATGTGTTTGTTATTTTTTAAGAAACACTACACATCTATACATAAAAGGATTCTGGATCTTTAAATCAGTCCTTCATAACCTCTATTATCCGGGATTACTGCTCTAAAACATACCCTCTCTAATGTTACAAGTCCGACATACAGCTGAACTGCGTTATCTCGGTCTCGCTTTAAATTCGGTCTAAATCTTGGATATGCGAAGTGTATTCCCAACTTTTTCCCTTCTTATTTTATATCGAATAAATAAGGTTATCTCGAACTTTTAACTCAAATTTTTGGTTATGTCAAAGTGGTTTTCTATCGCATCTAGTGGTGGGCCGATAATCGACTGGAGTCAAATAATCATTGCGCTAAGATTTGTGATCGTGATCGCCAACTTTGAATTCCGGCAATTGATAAATCGAGAAAAGATAAATGGATGCTACCATAATTATATGAATGACTCTTTTAGTTTAAATAGAATAGAAGACTTTCTTTATAAATAAAGATATAATCCTTGTTAAAACCATTTTATATAATGTGAACATGTAAAGGAGAGATATGATTCACAAGAAATGTCTTAAAACAGCTATCCAGCATCTGTGATAATTTCACAAATTAGGAATGTCAATTTAACTTCCTGTATAAATATGTAACACAGTTAAACATGTTACTTGTTTGATTTGTTTAAATGATAATACACTTATTCGTCACATGACTGACAATAGATACTTGAGAGATAACAGAGCAGTGTCATAATTTATTGACAAACACCCCTTTACAAATTTGTTTTTAAAAGGCACATATATTTATTTCATAAATAATAGCACATTTGAAAACCCGTACTTAACATTTCAATGGCACTGACTTTAAGGGACTATGTCAACGAAAAATGGATTCCAATTGCACTCTAAATGATAAAAGATGGTAGAAATGGATTCCTATTGCACTCTAAATGATAAAAGATGGTAGAAATGGATTCCTATTGCACTCTAAATGATAAAAGATGGTAGAAATGCGCTATACTAAGACATGTATAAATAATAAATAATATAATAATTTATAAGATATTTGATAAAACAAATCAGCAAAAATGTTTTTAAAAATTAAAACCTAAGCAGATATCTAACTCACGACTAAGAAGCCATACAAAGAAATGAGAATAGACAGCGCTTTAACCAACTGCGCTATTCTGCTTTGTAAGGAAGATGTGTGTAAACTATGGTTATAAAAAAAACACAATTCTGACGTCAAAATGGTAACATGAAAAGAGCCAAAACAAACACAACCCATGTTATAAATTGACTTTTATCTCAGAAATCTTTTTTCCCATTGTATATATCTTAATTTAACAATTATTATAAGCCATTATTAATATTTTAATTTATGATTGTTTAAAAAGATTACCCACTTGAGGCCCTTTTCCATGACATAGTCCCTTTAATTATAATCATACAATACTATCATAGGATATCAAGTACACAGTCTTTATTCACAACAATCGAGGGTTGAGCTGAAACTATTGTATCTAACATTTTTATATCAGATAGTTTCACGCTCAACCCTCGCAATGTATTTGTCAATTTAATTTGGTTTAACATTTAACATATCCTATTAGAAGTTAACTATTAAAACCAACGACAGGTTTGTTAAACATTTGATGTGCAGTAACCTACATTTTACACTGCGGTGTAGGTTTATGTCCAATTTTGTAGATTAGGCTTAAATATCGTGTACGGACAAGTTTATCTTAAGTTAACATGTACATGTATCTATTATGTCAGTACGTTTCAAAGTCATTTATAGCTTGACAGAGGACATTTAATATCAACATGTATTAAAAGTGACACTGTTTCAATGTGCAACATATCATTATATTTACAGTGACAAGCAAATATTTAAAGTGAATCAATAGGTAATAATAGGCACCCAAATTATTTTGTAACACTTCATCACCTGTCAACAAAATGGCGACTCCTTTAGGTTCAGTTCATATAAGTTCAGATTTGGTGAAGGACTATTGTTGTGGAGCTTGTGAAAGTAAAAATATTGAAGAAAGTGCTGATTTATATTGCGAAACATGTATGAAGTTTTTTTGCGGAAAATGTATTTATCATCATGGTCAATTATATGCAAACCATTTCATTTATGGACCAGGAGAAATGAGTAAGTGGCCTCTCACAAAGAAAATGGAGTATTTTCTACAGAGATGTGAAGTCCACAAAGACAAGAAACTGAAAATGTTCTGCCAGGACCACAGTCAGCTCTGCTGCACTAATTGTGTTTTACTAAGTCACAGGTATTTGAAACATGACATTGTATTACTTGAAATATATTTTAGGTTATAGGAAGAACCATGCATTTAAAATGTGGATTTTGACAAGCATGAACAACATTTGCATATATCCGATTTTACTGATTAGTGATTTTGTAACTCCATAGTTTTGTTACATATTCTTCAAATAAACATTCATCAGGGGCTGTAAAGTCTTGATGCAAAAGAGATAACCCTGCTTTGCAATTTGCGGAGTTCAGTCATATTTTCAGCATTCGTACACAACTGATGTTACTGATTAGTGATTTTGTTACTGCACAAGTGTGTTGTTTTCAATTATATTGTATTACAGTTATTCAATGCAAAGCTTTAATTCTTATTCTTTATTGTCTATCCTCAAACTTTCTATCAGAAACTAAATGTGTGCTTGCTGATAATAGTACTATGTATAATTAATGGTTTTTTAATATGTGAAACTAGTTTAAACTTATGATAGTAATGATCCTACTCGAACAGACTATTTACATTAATGGAAAATCATGAACTATTTACAACATATCTCAGTCATAACTACTTATCTAAGCACCCTCATAAAATATATTGTGTTTTTGTTTTGTTTCAGACAATGTACTCAAGTGACACTTATTTCTGAGACAGTCAAAAACAGGCCAACAGACCAGCAGAAACTGTCAGACAAGATAAAATATATTCTGGCAGAACTGAAGAAGCTTGAAAATATTCAAGAGGCCAGCATGAAGTCTGTGGAAGATTCATACAATGAAAGAATACAAGAAGTAAGAGATGTACGTGAGAAACTCAATGCTGCTTTAGACGAGATTGAGAAGACCAGTTTGAAAGAACTGGATGATATGAGGACTGCACTGCAAGCCTCCCTCAACACTGATGTTGAAAACTGCACCAGGATCAAGGATGAACTGAAATAACTCAGTGCAGCTGTACAGGACCTTAGTGACAAGAGCAAGGAAGAACTGGCCTTTATTGCAAGTAAGAAATGTCTGGACAAGATACAGCAGTCAGAAGCCTTTCTGAAGGAAAACTCTGTTCATGTGCAAAGTTCAATAACATTTCAGGCTGACAATGACATTGAGCAGTTCTTGTCCACACTCACAGGTCTTGGTAAGGTTGTACACAGTACCCAGGAACTGACAGTAACACAGAAACCAGACCAGGTACTCGCTGTGAAAGGGAAATATGAGTATGATGTGAACATTCCAAGTGAGTCTAGCAAGAAATGTTTCATCACTGGCATCTGTGTCCTCCCTACTGGTCAGATTCTTGTTGCAGACTTCAACCAGAAGAATGTGAAGCTTCTGGACCAGCAGTACAAAGTGGTCAGCCACTGTGATGTGTCTGCTCCTCCATGCTCCATGTGTCAGATCACTGACAGTGAGGTAGTGGTTGCTTTGAATGATAAAAGCACACAGTGTGTCTCTGTGAACAATGGGCAGTTGGTGAAGGGCAGGAAGTTCGAGTTGTCACATTTCTGCTCTGGTATATGCAGTCATCAGGCAGACCTATATGTCACTTCTCGTACTGCACTGTACCACTACACACTCACTGGGACACTCGTTAACAAGCTGTATGAGGACATATCTGCTAGTTACACAGGTAATACTATATCATGGTGTATTGTTTTACTATCATTCCTAATAGCTTGCTTTTTAAGGAATTTTAAAACAAGTTTACTTTGATTATATATTGGTCTAATATTGAAAGAATTTTCAGTTGACAAACTTTTTATTTATTTGAACGAGCATGTTATATTTGTTATAAGTACAGTTGACCCTCTTTACAAAGACATTCGTTATAACAGAATATTCGACTTTCAACACAATTTTGTTGGGAACGGATAATGTTCCTATAGACTGGCACATGTTATAATGGAATACTCCATTTCCGACTCCGACGCAAAATATGCAGGAACCAATCAATAGAATGTACACATATTCAATTCGTTATAACGACATAAGGAACCAACCGCACTCACAACGTGTTAATTTGTCACAGGTCCTATTGATTTGCTTATTTGTTAAGTGTCATCAGAAGGTTTCACAGGATTAGCCAGATATGCAATTCAGGTGTGATAATCTGTTTTAATGGCTGAAACTTATTTGACATAATAGAGAATGCCATATGATTACCATAAGAGGTTGTTTGTTTTAAAAGTCGGTCTCATTGATAATTTTATTAAGTGGAATTAAATTGTAAGAAAAAGCTGTTTTTATTCAACCTAACTCGAGCAAAAATAATAAGAACCGCTTGTTTATGGTGCCAAAAAACTAAATCGAAATGTCTTAATTATCTGTTTATCTTCTATAATTATATTGCCAGAATTCTCTATAACAGAAATTCGATATAACAACATTTTTAAAGGGAATGGATAGTGTCGTTCTAACGAGGGCTGATTGTAAATGTTTGGAAATTGCAGGTGTTACATGTTGAGTTCATTGGCTTGACAATACGTAAGTCAGTAGCATAATATATCATGTTTGCTTTTTCAGTGTTAAGTGTGCTGTGAGCCCCAGTGGTGACAATATTTATGTCACCAACAATTCCCAGCAGAGCCTCCTCACCTTGGCCAGGGATGGGACACTACTCTCTACCTTCACTGACCCTGAATTACAACTCCCACAGGGTGTTCATGTGACTGATGCAGGACAAGTGCTGGTCTGTGGATCCAAAACTATCATACAGGTGGATAGAGAGGGCAGGAAGAAACTGACTACTATGGCTACAGACATGGATGGAGTGAAGATGGAGTGTCAGTCTGCTACAACAGGAAAACTGACTCAGTGATTGTGGGACTGTGTGATAACAAAATCCTTGTGTTGACAGTGCAATAGCTATTATCTTTGTATTTATCTAGCTATGTGTACAGACAAACATGGTACAGTCGGTAAAAATGCAAGTGAGAACCGTTATAAACATGGACTAATCGATACGGGTAAAATAAACGATTTAAACTGCAGGCGATTACAGCGTATATGTAGACAGAAAACCACGGTTCCCCCTATTTACAATAAATGGTTGATCCCGTCATTATCAACAAAATTTTAACCAACTATAGATTAAATATCATTTTCAACCACACTTATCCTGCAATGACATTATGGGCCATACAGTCACAGGGAGATAGCAGGGATGTACCCACGAGTGTCCGTATGCAGGTATGCATGTGCATACATTTCGATGAGAAATTGAATACTTTAAACTGCCATAAACATCTTTAAAATGAATCCTCACTGGTTTACGTTCTTATTAAAAACAAAATATACATTTGATTAAATGTGAAAAGGATCAAATACATGGTTAAATGATAAATGGTGTGGTTTAAATGGGATACTTTACTAGAGGAGTTTGAATTGTCAATAAACAATTTTCACAAGGATTTGTCCCAAATTTCACCATTCTGTACTTTCTAATATCACACCTGTTTTCAGCCAGATTCAAGTATTGACATGACAACATTAAATTAGCAAATCCAGTATTTACCTTTATACAAAAAATAATGACTCATTTATCAAGAATGTGTTTTGTTATTGTCATAGAAAATACTAGGTTTGTGTTGAATATAGAGATGTTTAACTTGCGAGGCTTAGAACACCGGAAGCGCGAGCCTTGGCGGGTGCTTCTGATGTTCGAGCCGAGCAAAATATAAACTTCTCTATATTCAACACTAATCCTAGTATTCTATTTATCCCATCATTTTTCTTCCAAACTATATACAAATAAATGTATATAACAAACTGTGGAGTTCATTAATTAGTAGTACAACTGCTAGGCCCGGCTAGCTCAGTTGGTAGAGCACTGGACTGTCAATCTGGGGATCTTGAGTTTGAACCCCAGCCCGGCTACATAACTTGCATGGGCATTTGTCATGAAATTATTTATACGGCCATTCTCCCCCACCTCTGATTCAAGTAGGGCAGTGGTCAGTTACTGGCATAAGTATGTGCACTTAGTACTGGTAAACCGCTTAGATCGGCTTAGCTTGCCCAGGAAAAGATTGAGTAGGTCAACTGACCGCCGTGATATACCGTTAAAAACTGCGAAAAATCCGAGCAAACGAACAAACAAAAGTAGTACAACTACTTTTACTAATGAAAACAATATGTACGAATTGTATAAAAAAGTAGTCCCATGATACTAGAAATACAATGAACAAAACCTAGGCTCTTAACATGTTGTATTGTATATGTTTGTGCTATTACTACAAATATAATCAAATAGCAATGTTCACAATAAAAAGAAAATTCAAAGTCAACAAAGACATAACTGCGGAATGATCCTTACAATTTTTGATCTATGAATAAATCAATACACAATAAATGACCATGGCCTTTCTGCTCGTTATCAAAAGCTCTCAAAGAAGCACATGTACTGACTGCAAATATAATGGAAAACGTAGTCCGTGCATGTGACAGGTACATTTCCACAGTGTGGAATACAGCTAAGTTTATCTAGGGTTTTACATCAATGTGAAATTTTAGGGGTCCCCATGTGGATGATTTTCAGGGGTCCTGTCAGTAAAAGTGGGGGGTCCCAATCATTGTGTTTGCTGTGAATTTGTTTTGTGACTTGGTGCAATGGAAACATACTTTAGAGTGTTTAAACATGACATTTTACATTTTGGGGAAGCAAATGAAAGGCGGAAATATTTACTTGCCGGCCACTTGAACCATTAGGAGTAGGAATGAACGCTAACCGAGTCCAAAGTAGAGCAATCGTTAAAAATAGAACACAGCATATTGAATTATTTGAATATAATATAATCCATGTCATGATTAATGTTATATTTAAACCCAACTGAAACATTTATGTAGTATTTTTCTGAAAATTATTCACATCCACAACAAAAACAAGAGGGCCCTGAGGGCCCTAGGACGCTCACCTGAGACCCTGTAACCCAATTGGAATTTGCATTCCCGAGGCGTGGCTTATTTTTATCCAAGGGGCATAATATGAACAATCTTGAAAAAACCTCTGGGCCTTGCGGTTTCAGGTAAAGATTTTAAAAGCAACTTTGCTATTTAAGTCTATATAAAGCATGTGACCCCTCGGGGTGTGGCCAGATTTGACCCCAGGGGCATAATTTGAACACTCTTTGGAGAGGACCACTATGCAATTTTACGTACCAAATATAGGAAAGCTGTGGGCCTTGCCGTTTCAGAGGAGAAGATTTTAAAAGTCATTTTGTTATTTAAGTCTATAAAAACCATGTGACCCCTGCGGCGTGACTAGATTTTACCCCAGGGGCATACTTTGAACAATATTTGTAGAGGACCACTATACGGATGTTACATACCAAATATGAAACCTCTAGGCATTGCGGTTTCAGAGGAGAAGAATTTAAAAGTCATTTTGCTATTTAAGTCTATATAAACCATGTAACCCCTGGGGTGTGGTCAGTTTTGATCCATGGGGCATAATTTGAACAATCTTTGTAGAGGACCACTTGAGGATGTTACATGTATGTACCAAATACGAAACATCTGGCCCTTGCAGTTTCAGAGAAGAAGACATTTTGCTATTAAAGTTGATATAAACCATGTGACCCACGGGGGGTGACCAGTTTTGACCCCAGGGGAATAATTTGAACAATCTTTGTAGAGGACTACTATATGATGTTACATACCAAATAAGCAACCTCTGCGTCTTGCCCAGGTTCTGAAGAGACGATTTTTAAAGTCATTTTGTTATTAATGTCTATATAAATCAAGTGACCCCCGGGGCGCGGCCAGTTTTTACCCCAGGGCCATCATTTGAACAATATCTGTAGAGGACCACTATAGGATGTTACATACCAAATATGAAACCTCGAGACCTTGCGGTTTCAGAGAAAGACATTTTGCAATTTAAGTTTATATAAACCATGTGACCCCCGGGGCGTGGCCAGTTTTGACCACAGGGGCATAATTTGAAAAGTCTTTGTAGAAGACCACTATAGGATATTACATACAAATTATGAAACCTCTGGGCCTTGTGGTTTTAGAGGAGAAGATTTTCAAAGCCATTTTGCTATATATTCTATATACACCATATGAAGCCCGGGGCATAGCTTGTTTTGAACCCAGGGGAATAATTAGAAGAAAGTTTGTACAGGACCACTAAAGAATGTTACATCTTAAATATGAAACCACTTGGCCTTGTGGTTTTAGAGGAGAAGATTTTTATAGTCATTTTGCTATATATCTATATAAACTATGTGACCCCTGGGTCATGGCCAGTTTTGACATCAGGGGCATAATTTGAACACACTTTGTAGAGGACCACTATAGCATATTACATACCAAATATGAAACCTCTGGGCCTTGTGGCTCCAGATGCGAGGATTTTTAAAGTCATTTTGCTATGTATTCTATATAAACCATGTGATCCCCGGGGCGCGGCCTGCTTTGACCCCCGGGGCATAATTTGAACAAACTTTGTAAAGGACCACTAAAGGATGTTAAATACCAGATATGAAACCTCTGGGCCTTGCGGTTTCAGAGGAGAAGATTTGTATAGTCATTTTGCTATATATTCTATATAAACCATATGACCCCCGGGGCATGGCCAGTTTTTATCCCAGGGACATAATTTGAACACTCTTTGTAGAGGACCACTATAGGATGTTACATACTAAATATGAAACCTCTGGGCCTTGTGGTTTCAGAGGAGATTTTAAAAGTTATTTTGCTACATTTTCTATATAAACCATGTGACCCCCGGGGCGTGGCCCGTTTTGAAGCCAGGGGCATAATTTGAACAAACTTTGTAAAGGTCCACTAAAGGATGTTACATGCCAGATATGAATCCTCTGGGCCTTGCGGTTTCAGAGGAGAAGATTTTTAAAGTCACTTTGCTATATATTCTATATAAACCATATGACCCCCGGGGCGTGGCCAGTGTTAACCCCCGGGGCATAATCTAAACATTCTTTGTAGAGGACCACTATAGGATGTTACATACCAAATATGAAACCTCTGGGCCTTGTGGTTTCAGAAAAGATTTTTAAAGTCATTTTGCTATATATTCTATATAAACCATGTGACCCCTGGGGCGTGGCCTGTTTTGACCCCAGGGGCATAGTTTGAACAATGTTTGTAGAGGACCACTATAGGATTTTACATACCAAATATGAAACCTCTAGGCCCTGCGGTTTCTGAGAAGATTTTTAAAGTTTACACTAATTAAATCTATTTTTAGCTCTGGTGACCTACATATGCAGTGGACCGTAACGATTTGAACAACTTTGAAAGAGGCTCACCTAATGATCATTCCTGTGAACTTTGGTGAAAATTTGCTAAGTGGTTTAGGAGGAGATGTTGTTTGAATTAAAAGTTGACGACGCACGCACGCACGACGGACAACGGGGCCTAAAATAAAATATTGTTTGTTTCCCCTCCCGCAACCGACCCAGTAAAATCGCCGCGACCCAAAAAATTTTATAAACCAAACAAAACAATATTTTATTTTATTTATGTGAAAATGAGGGGTGGGAATCCTTTAAAAGAATTCAATAGCGTGTACAAATCTTACTTTTAAAGGACGCTTATAAAATGACTTTAAACGGACAGTTCTTGGGAACGCGTAATTAGGTGTATTTTGACGCATGCTTTTACGAAAAGGACGCCATAACATTCAGTGTCAGATTCTAGGGCGCAACCATTTCCACTCGCATATGCATGTTTTTTTAAAGAAACAAACTCGCCTTTACGCACCAAGTGTCCATTATCGATAAAATCTTGACGCAGGAAGAGTCAGCTTAACAAGAGCCAAACAGTCAGCCAATGAGAACGCATAAAATTTCCAACATGCAAATGAGCGTTATTGTTAGAAAGTTTATCACGCCCTCATTCCAATTTTAATTGGTAAAGGTGCAAGTCATTTGTAACACACTTGCGTTAGGTATGTGTTTTGTTATAGATATGTGTATTTTTAACAGCCGCGTTTGTAATAAATTACTACAAATTAAAATAGTAAATACATAAATAATTATAAATAAATATAATAATTTTGGTGAATTTTGGTCAAAGGAACCGTTTACTAAGAATATGAATTACGACGTCACGTAACTCGACAAACTGATCACGTCAAATGTCTTATTTTGTAAAAAAAATACAATAACTAGATCTAGTTATAATTAACGAAAGTGTTATTCAAACTCATCACTACACACGGATTAGAATTATGCAAAAACTTTGGCTGAGGCATCATTTGAATGAAAGTTAGCGGAACTAAAGTCCTTGTCAAAAATGAAAGTAAATTAACTTCAGCGCCTTTTCTTTTTATTTTAATTTATCCAAAAATGTTCTGTTGCTTTCCTTTTATTAATGAAAAAATTCCTATTTGTTTTTATTTCCATAGAATGCTAATTCATTTATGCTCTAGCATTTGCGTTGTTCAGATACAGTATTACAGATTGATGCTTTTAAACACTATCCACGTGCTAAGAGTGTAACACGCTTTTCAGCTACTAACTGCTAGCCGCACTTGACAGTCACCGTTGCTATGGCTGTTGCTAACAGCGTTATGTTTTGAATGCCTGTCAAATTGCAACGTCACGCTATTACTCCTTAGTTTTAACAGGTTTTTATTATTAACGCTCTTGTTTTTAACGTATGTTATTGTTTGTTCACTTTTGATTATTGTAAGGTAATTAGAACATAGTATTACGTAAATAAGCAGAACTTTATTAATCTACTATAACAAAAATATTAAGAATTTATACCGTAACATTTCAAACATGAGGAAAACATGAATGAAAATAACTTATTGTGTAAAAAAATCAATTTTTTCCGACCTACCGACCCACCCTTTATTAGCATGGGTCGCGGGAGGGGAAACAAACAATATTTTATTTTCAGCCCGGGCGATCACATAAGCTCACCAGGTGAGTTAAAAATCATGTGTGCAAGCCAATCATTGATAACTTGATGTTTTTTTCCAAATACAAGGGGCAATAACTCCGGTGTTTCTGGCCTGATCATGCTTATATTCGACTTCACCTGTAGTCTTACGTTCATACACAAACTGTGCATGATTGGTGAAGATTGGATGAAAAATGAAGTCTCTATCCTGAAAAATGTCCATTGTTGCTTTTTTTTTCACAAACAAAGGGCAATAACTCCAGTTTTTCTGGTCCGATCTTGCTTATATTCGATTTCAACTGTAATCTTATGGTAACAGACAAACTGTGCAAGATTGGTGAAGATTGGATGAAAAATGAAGTCTCTATCACGAATAATGTCCATTTTTGTATATTTTTTTAATAAACAAAGGGCAATAACTCTGGTGTTTGAAACATGATCTGGCCCATTTTTGGCATCTGCTGAGATCTGATGGTCATACACAAACTGTGAAAGTTTGGTTAAGATTGGATGGTAAATAAAGTCTATATGTTGGAAAAAGGTGTGATCTGACCCAATAACAATCCAATCCGAGATTTTATGGTCATACACAAACTGTGCAAGTTTGGTTAAGATGGGATAAAAAGTGACGTCTCCAGTGAGAGAACGAACCCAACGTATGTTGACGGCACAAGACGACAGTTGACGCAGGAGAGGTCCCCTATACCAATAGCTCACCGAGCACTTCGTGCTCAGATGAGCTAATAATGAAAACTAGGCTAATATTATTTATATTTTCCAATACTTAACTGTTTATTAAATTTAAAAAATCATATTTAATGCAGTAACTGTCAATGTTAGACCAGTAATATAGTTTTTGTGTCCCTTTGGATTCTCTAGTACACAGGGTAGGTGTCATAATCAACCTACCACACTATTGTTATTATAATATATAATGTAGATGACAGTTTGTTGTTATTGTTAATCCCATTTTGCGGACCACGATCTCTCATCTAGCACTATTACTATCAGATTAAAGTGTCTTGAGGATGCTTATTGACATTACATGTGCTCTGAGCTTCTGAAAAGAATGAATCGTGTTCCGAAGAACCAGTTTATCCTACGGTTTGCGGTCTGAAAGTCGCGGAAAGCGACAGTTGTCAAGAAGTAAAGACGTGAATGTGCTCAATGGAATAATCAGCTGTTTTCACAAGAAACTGCAAAATTGCCACTGAGCTCTTACAATTGGTATATATAAATATGAGGCGTGTCGTGGGAAACCCGGGCTTAATGCATGAGTGAAGTGTCATCAGGGATCAGCCTGTGCAGTCCTCACAGGCTGATCTGGGACGACACTTTCCACTTTATGATATTTTCTGTTTGAAGGAAGTCTCTTCTAAACATAAATCCACTGTAGGTGGAAAGTGTCGTCCCGAATTAGCCTGTGCGGACTGCACAGGCTAATCCGCACATGCATTAAGCCTAGTTTTGCCACGATAAGTCTCATTAAATATTTATGTATTTGCATGTCCGTATATCTGCCGCTGTTTTCTCATAATATATTTGAGGCAGCTTAGTTATTATGTACCACATATTAGAGTCTTAATATTTCCACCATTTTACTAATACTGCATCCGACGATCAAATATTCAAATTATTCAAATAATTTAATGATCAAATATTGGAAAACCAATTTTGGTAATCGTTGTATGTTTATTTCTCATTGAACATTTAGATGAGTTGTACAAATGCGAACACAATTCTAACTGATGAATATTTGTTGTCAAGTACAACAGTGAAATACTCAGATAAGGCACATCACAGGTCAATGTAGACTTAAACCTTACTCATTGACCAGGATTCTAATCTTGATGGAAATTTGATTGTTGTCAAGTCTTTTTTCTCAGTGTGGATTAGGATTTTTTTATTTCTTGGTTCTCCGATCCGCTGACCCGATTTTTCCGAGCAAAAAAAAATTAGAATGTATAGAATGTAACCGATATCATAAACATGACCTTGTGAACGGGTTTCAACCACTTACACGGAAAAAAAAAAAATTAATGTCATGGTTATCACGTAGTGATTAAGTCAATGTTGTGTAATATGATTTTTGTAAGTAATAATGCATTAAGATTTTCATATCAATGCCCATTTCCATTTGTGAAATTCTAGTCATTAATTTACTCAATGTGTTGTTTTTTATTTTTATTTTTATTTTTTTCCCTCCTCCAACCAGATACTTTTCCAACTTGACCCTGAGGTGGCAACATTGCTCCATGCCTTCTGCACATGGCCTCAATGTGATAAACATTTGAGCCAAGTTTTATGAAAATCCTTCAAAGGGCATAGGAGATATGGAGCAGACACAAAAATGGAGGCTCAAACATTTGACCTTCAAATGTGACCTTGACCTTGAGGTGGCGTGAAGGCCTCATGCCTTCTGCACATTGCCCCAATGTGATAAACATTTGAGGCAAGTTTCATGAAAATCCTTTAAAGGGCACAGGAGATGTAGAACGGACATGAAAATACAGGCATGAACATTCAACCTTCAAGTGTGACCTTGACCTTGAGTTGGCGTGACTGGCTTATGCCTTCTGCACATGGTCTCAATGAGCAAAACATTTGAGCCAAGTTTCATGAAAATCCTTCAAAGGGTATAGGAGATATGGAGCGGACACGAAATGGATGCTCGAATATTTGACCTTCAAGTGTAACCTTGACCTTGAGCCGGCGTGACTGACTCATGCCTTTTGCACATCGTCTCAATGACCTAAACATTTGAGCCAAGTTTCATGAAAATCCTTCAAAGGGTATAGGAGATATGGAGCGGACACGAAATGGATGCTCGAATATTTGACCTTCAAGTGTGACCTTGACCTTGAGCCGGCGTGACTGACTCATGCCTTCTGCACATCGTCTCAATGACCTAAACATTTGAGCCAAGTTTCATGAAAATCCTTCCAAGGGTATAGGAGATATGGAGCGGACACGAAATGGATGATAATATTTGGCCTTCAAGTGTGACCTTGACCTTGAGCCTGCATGACTGACTCATGCCTTCTGCACATCGTCTCAATGACCTTAACATTTGAGCCAAGTTTCATGAAAATCCTTCAAAGGGTATAGGAGATATGGAGCGGACACGAAATGGATGCTCGAATATTTGACCTTCAAGTGTGACCTTGACCTTGAGCCGGCGTGACTGACTCATGCCTTCTGCACATCGTCTCAATGACCTAAACATTTGAGCCAAGTTTCATGAAAATCCTTCAAAGGGTATAGGAGATATGGAGCGGACACGAAATGGAGACTCAAATATTTGACCTTCAAGTGTGACCTTGACCTTGAGCCGGCGTGACTGACTCATGCCTTCTGCACATCGTCTCAATGACCTAAACATTTGAGCCCAGTTTCATGAAAATCCTTCCAAGGGTATAGGAGATATGGAGCGGACACGAAATGGATGCTCAAATATTTGACCTTCAAGTGTGACCTTGACCTTGAGCCGGCGTGACTGACTCATGCCTTGTGCACATTGTCTCAATGACCTAAACATTTGAGCCAAGTTTCATGAAAATCCTTCAAAGGGTATAGGAGATATGGAGCGGACACGAAATGGATGCTCTAATATGTGACCTTCAAGTGTGACCTTGACCTTGAGCCGGTGTGACTGACTCATGCCTTCTGCACATCGTCTCAATGACCTAAACATTTGAGCCAAGTTTCATGAAAATCCTTCCAAGGGTATAGGAGATATGGAGCAGACACGAAAATGTTACGGACAGACGGACGGACGAAGGGCATTCCTATAACCCCCCTCCTGCTTTGCTGCGGGCCTTATGGGGCTGGAGAGCAACCCTTGGAAAGATCTATGATACAAAATAGTACAGGGAGCAGATTAAAACAAGCAGGAGTGAAAGCTCGACTAGTTCTTCCATATTTTCTGATAATTTGTGAACTCCAAGGCTTTTATCTGTTTAATGCTGCTGAATATGTTTTTAAAACAGTATATTTTCTTGTCATTGAATAATTACAAAAAAAACTATTGTTCTGTGATATTCCAAAGGTATTTACTATATTCAACATTTCTGTCTAAGCCGTAAAAAGAAAATATGTTTGTTTCAGGTTACCTGACCTACCCTAAAAAAATGCCCCGATCCTAGAACATTTGATTGAGTTTGTCAGATATTTTTTTTGTTTTATTAACTTTTTTCAATAATTAAATGTTTTGGGGGATAAGTAAGTGTTTTGGTTTGATAGCATCCACTTATAAACAATGTTTAAGGATATTACTCATATGTTTTAAGTATTAATTCAGTTTTATCATCTTCAAGTTGACCATTTACCAAAAAAAAAAATCCAGACCTACCTACTATAATTTTGAAGGGCATGTAACCTGAAACATACATTTTTTTACGCCTTAGTCAGCTCCTAGGGGCATCATGGGGGGGGTGGGGGGGGCCAAAATGGAGCAGGGTGCAGAATCCTGCCATTTCGCTCTCATCTTTCCTCTAACAGTAAAACCATGTACCTGATGTATGAATGGCTGCAGATGAACTGGCTCTGAATAGAGAGCCTTATTCGGCTGCTCAAGGCTACACTCTGGCATATTGCTGGGTTCTGTACATGGACTTTCACTGTCGCTCACTTGTTGATCATAACTGCAAAATGCAAAATCAAAGTTTATATGTGAGACACTTCGTGGGAAAACCGGGCTTAATGCATGTGCGTAAAGTGTCGTCTGATCCGGCACAGGCTGATCCGGGACAGCACTTTCCGTATTTTCTGTTTATCTCAACATACATGTAGGCAAAACTATGAATATTGGTATATATTTTAATGATTTAAAGATGTATAAATATTGAATCAACAATTATTGCTCTTCATTTGTACCAGTACTTGCACTGAAATATAATTGTATTGTTATTAAGTTTTCTTTTCAGATTTTGTCTGCGTCAACAGTAGAGAATATTGGCGACCCTCATTGTCTTCAACAAATATCTTTCAAAATGTGCTCATTGCCAATTGTAGATTTCACATATTTATGTGTAGCAAAATTTGATTAAATATTGCCAAATTCGGACCTACAAATATATTTTCAAATACAAATTTATAATTGCAGATGTTCTTTAATACATAGCTTTCATTATGTCAATGTACATTTTTTAAATAAAGCTATGGTATACTCAATCTTTTTTAAAGGCGTTGCGCTGTTATGTCACATTCGGTTTGATACATGTAGACAGGGAAAGATCTAGGATCACAAAAGGTACACGGTGCTGCTAAAAGGGAGCAGGGTGGAAATCTGTACCAGTCTGTTGACTTCTCTAACAATATGCTAAATCCAGGGTATTTATTAGTCTAATACTTGTAATTAAGGTTTTTAAGCATAAGTATATTCATTAATCACTGAATATTTGCAAAAATATATTAAATTTCTAAAGATATTCAACATTTTTGTGTTGACCAGGCCAGAGGGGCAGCAGGGGGGAACCAAAAAGGAGCAGGGTGCAGCACCCTACTATTTTGCTCTAGATCTTTCCCTAATGTAGAAAACAACACACCAATATTTCATGTGCAAACATTTGGACTGTTTTCTTACTCACACTTTTGTTGAAAATTTCTTTGCAGTGATATGACAATCATACAGGTATAAGAAATAGATAATATGCAGTGATATGACAATCATACAGGCATAAGAAATAGATAATATGCAGTAATATGACAATCATACAGGTATAAGAAATAGATAATATGCAGTGATATGACAATCATACAGGTATAAGAAATAGATAATATGCAGTGATATGACAATCATACAGGTATAAGAAATAGATAATATGCAGTGATATGACAATCATACAGGTATAAGAAATAGATAATATGCAGTGATATGACAATCATACAGGTATAAGAAATAGATAAAATGCAGTGATATGACAATCATACAGGTATAAGAAATAGATAATATGCAGTGATATGACAATCATACAGGTATAAGAAATAGATAATATGCAGTGATATGACAATCATACAGGTATAAGAAATAGATATTATGCAGTGATATGACAATCATACAGGCATAAGAAATAGATAATATGCAGTGATATGACAATCATACAGGCATAAGAAATAGATAATATGCAGTGATATGACAATCATACAGGCATAAGAAATAGATAATATGCAGTGATATGACAATCATACAGGCATAAGAAATAGATAATATGCAGTGATATGACAATCATACAGGCATAAGAAATAGATAATATGCAGTGATATGACAATCATACAGGTATAAGAAATAGATAATATGCAGTGATATGACAATCATACAGGCATAAGAAATAGATAATATGCAGTGATATGACAATCATACAGGCATAAGAAATAGATAATATGCAGTGATATGACAATCATACAGGCATAAGAAATAGATAATATGCAGTGATATGACAATCATACAGGTATAAGAAATAGATAATATGCAGTGATATGACAATCATACAGGTATAAGAAATAGATAATATGCAGTGATATGACAATCATACAGGTATAAGAAATAGATAATATGCAGTGATATGACAATCATACAGGTATAAGAAACAGATAATATGCAGTGATATGACAATCATACAGGTATAAGAAATAGATAATATGCAGTGATATGACAATCATACAGGTATAAGAAATAGATAATATGCAGTGATATGACAATCATACAGGCATAAGAAATAGATAATATGCAGTGATATGACAATCATACAGGCATAAGAAATAGATAATATGCAGTGATATGACAATCATACAGGCATAAGAAATAGATAATATGCAGTGATATGACAATCATACAGGTATAAGAAATAGATAATATGCAGTGATATGACAATCATACAGGTATAAGAAACAGATAATATGCAGTGATATGACAATCATACAGGTATAAGAAATAGATAATATGCAGTGATATGACAATCATACAGGTATAAGAAATAGATAATATGCAGTGATATGACAATCATACAGGCATAAGAAATAGATAATATGCAGTGACATGACAATCATACAGGCATAAGAAATAGATAATATGCAGTGATATGACAATCATACAGGTATAAGAAATAGATAATATGCAGTGATATGACAATCATACAGGTATAAGAAATAGATAATATGCAGTGATATGACAATCATACAGGTATAAGAAATAGATAATATGCAGTGATATGACAATCATACAGGTATAAGAAATAGATAATATGCAGTGATATGACAATCATACAGGTATAAGAAATAGATAATATGCAGTGATATGACAATCATACAGGTATAAGAAATAGATAATATGCAGTGATATGACAATCATACAGGTATAAGAAATAGATAATATGCAGTGATATGACAATCATACAGGTATAAGAAATAGATAATATGCAGTGATATGACAATCATACAGGTATAAGAAACAGATAATATGCAGTGATATGACAATCATACAGGTATAAGAAATAGATAATATGCAGTGATATGACAATCATACAGGCATAAGAAATAGATAATATGCAGTGATATGACAATCATACAGGCATAAGAAATAGATAATATGCAGTGATATGACAATCATACAGGCATAAGAAATAGATAATATGCAGTGATATGACAATCATACAGGTATAAGAAATAGATAATATGCAGTGATATGACAATCATACAGGTATAAGAAATAGATAATATGCAGTGATATGACAATCATACAGGTATAAGAAATAGATAATATGCAGTGATATGACAATCATACAGGTATAAGAAATAGATAATATGCAGTGATATGACAATCATACAGGTATAAGAAATAGATAATATGCAGTGATATGACAATCATACAGGTATAAGAAATAGATAATATGCAGTGATATGACAATCATACAGGCATAAGAAATAGATAATATGCAGTGATATGACAATCATACAGGTATAAGAAATAGATAATATGCAGTGATATGACAATCATACAGGTATAAGAAATAGATAATATGCAGTGATATGACAATCATACAGGTATAAGAAATAGATAATATGCAGTGATATGACAATCATACAGGCATAAGAAATAGATAATATGCAGTGATATGACAATCATACAGGCATAAGAAATAGATAATATGCAGTGATATGACAATCATACAGGCATAAGAAATAGATAATATGCAGTGATATGACAATCATACAGGCATAAGAAATAGATAATATGCAGTGATATGACAATCATACAGGTATAAGAAATAGATAATATGCAGTGATATGACAATCATACAGGTATAAGAAATAGATAATATGCAGTGATATGACAATCATACAGGTATAAGAAATAGATAATATGCAGTGATATGACAATCATACAGGCATAAGAAATAGATAATATGCAGTGATATGACAATCATACAGGCATAAGAAATAGATAATATTATGGGAGCGTTGGATAAAGATCAAGTTTGTCTTGCGAGGCTGAGAAACATGGTAGCGCGAGGCTTGCTAAATTTTTTTGCTTTATTTTTTTTTTTTAAGAGAATAAGTGCAAAATTATGCATAAAAATGATTTTTTTTTAAATTTGTCTTTTCAATGTTGACTTCATTGCCATCATTATTTGGAAAAACTCGACTGTATCAATCCGCATGCACTTCGACGAGAAGTAAATAGTCCATGATGTAATTGAGTTTTTATTGATCAAACAACCTTGTTAACAAGTGATTTATTTCATTTACTGTTTAAAACATGGCAACAATCATTTGTTTGTCCAAAAATAATTGTTGAAAATAACAATTTTGTGGCACTTGAGTTACTGTCACTGGTGATCATCTTCTGATCCACATGTATAAAAAGCCATACGATAAACATGACCTTAAAATATTGATAGTATATAGCTCAAGTTTATACAATGGGTTGTTATTCTATCAATTTACATGTAATAATAGGATACAAGTACTGTCAGGGAAATATCTATAGCAGAATGCTGCACCCTGCTCCTTCTAGGTTGCCCCTTGCTGTCCCTCTGGGCTGGTCAACACACAAATGTTGAATATCTTTTGAAATTCAATATATTTTTGCAAATATTCAAGGACAAATTAAAAGACTATGCTTAAAAAGAATAATTAAAGCATTAAACTCATAAACACCCTGGATTTAGCAAATTATCAGAACATGTCAACAAGCTACTCTGACTTCCCACCCTGCTCCTTTTTAGCAGCACCCTGTACCTTTTTTGATCCTAGATCTTTCCCTAAGTACTGTATATGGCTTAATTTATATTGAAAAGAATAAAAGTATTGTTGTTGACCTTAAATTAATGATCTACACAGTATACCCAGGATTAATGATTCACATGTACTTGTCTTTCTGAAGGCTTAAATATGTTGTGAATGTGGTTGAAGTTAAGTGATTATGTATTCCTATTAGCAAACCATAGATCAATTTACTTTATGGTAAACACATGAATTAATCACTCACTTAATACTGTAATACTGTAATACATAAAGACATCAAAGTAAAAACTGACAACAAGTTTTAAATATTAATAACATGTTAAACGTTGGCAGTACAAGGATAACAGTTAGAAGAAATTTACTACATGAGTGTATTATTAAGTGGATTAAACTGGCCATGTAACAAGCGCATTTGAAATCTTGTATTAAATACTGGTATATGCAAGATTGGTCAAGTGACTACTAAATCATATTAGTCAACTATACACATGATTTGTTTGTTTTGTTTGTTTGGATGTTTTGCGATTTTTAACAGTATTTCAGTCATATCACGGCGATCAGTTAACCTACTCACACTTCTCCTGGGCAAGCTTAGCCGACCTAAGCGGTTTACCAGTACTAAGTGCACATACCTATGCCAGTAACTGACAATTGCCCTACTTGAATCAGAGGTAGGGGGAGAATGGCCGTAGAAATAATTTCATTACCAATCCCGACACAAGTTATGTGGCCGGGCTGGGGCTCGAACTCATGATCCCCAGATTGACGGTCCAGCGCTCTACCAACTGAGCTAGCCCGACTCGGCCAACTAAAGACATGAATTTGATAATGTCCTCAAAAAGTTTAAACAGGTAAAGGCTGGTTTTGAAAAGAAAATTACTGAATTCCAACACTTATCAAAATATGTGAATTTGATGGAACCAAATAAATTTTAAAATGCACTTATTTATAATGTGTTGTAAATTATGTTGCTTACAATTTAAAAGGCCATACACATCCATCATTCATATTTCAAACTGCTAATTTTTCACAGAAATACTTATGACAATTCATTAAATTGTATTTTGTTGTTTTTGTGTAACATTTGAAACAGCAACAATACATTATAAGTTTAAATATTAAATACTATATTATAATCTACACTGAACAGCACCCGACATTTTGTTATAAAATGGTTAATTTTGATGCAAATGTTATCAAATTTGCAAAACAATTACCTTAATGACATAAGCGTCCGCCGGTTAACTTTCATTTTATTCAATACTCAATTTATGATGAAACCAAATAAAATAAAACAGCCAGTCAAAATAAAAATTTGCAACATTAAGCCATTAAATCTAATGGAATCAGGAATGTGACCATACAATTAAAATGGAGGAATACTAATAAATAATTCATATCAAATCTAAAGGCATTACATGAGGCATGTGACCATAAATGGAGGAATACTAATTAATATTTCATATCTATTTAATTCATATGAAATTGCGCAATATCTATTATGCTAAAAAAATTAATGAATTGTTTCTCAGGCACTTTTTCCAAAAAATCAGGATGGAGGGTGATTTTTTTTTTTAAGTATTTGTTTTTCTCCTACTCTTTTCTATTGGCACTATGTAATGGCTTATTAAAACAAGTAAATACGTACAGATTAAAGACAATTTTAAGTTATTTTAAGTTTTAATAACAACATACACATCCCTTCTTATAAAATTCTAAATATAGATTTATTGATCACAAAAGGTCATTTATGCAAGCTGACGTAAAACGGCAATCAATTTGAATTTTCATAATTAACATAAGTGCCTTCAAATTGATATACCATCAGCATTAAAGTACTTCTATTTATTGAATTTAACTTATCGTAATTCATATTGTTTATAACCGTCAAAATAATTATTTTTGCAATAAATCACCAATAATTTTTGGAAAGGAAAATCAACACTTGTCAATGCAGCTGGCATTTTCGTTTGTTGCCATTAGACTTATATTGACGCAGATTTTCTTCAAAAAAATATGGAATGCTATCACACAAACAAAAGCATCTACGAAACAAAACTTTAAATCAACAAATAGTCGATATTTATAAAGGTTCCCAATCAAATATGATTTTTTTTTCAAAATTTACAAAGTATTTCACTATTAGTGTATATTCGATTTATATAATTAAATCAGACAGGAAGGAAGTTACTGGAAATACCGAATTCTCTACCGGGTTACTCTTTTTCCGCTATGTTAAAATGCGGATTCGTTTAATTTTAAGCCGCTGTCCATAGGATCTAATTCAATACATCGTAATTTTAGTAATAGTTCTGATCATGAAAGTTTATGGTGTTTATACGTCCCAAATCTGTTTCTCATTTAAGGCATTGTTCAAAGGCGCTTGATACAAACGGCATATACTATAATGTACATGCTGGTTTACTCCAGAGACATCACCAGTTATCGCATACAAAAACAAGAGGGCCCTGAGGGCCCTAGGAAGCTCACCTGAGACCTTGTTATTTTTATTCCATGGGCATAATATGAACAATCTTGAACAACCTCTGGGCCTTGCACTTTCAGGTAAAGATTTTAAAAGTTACTTTGTTATTTTAGTCTATATAAAGCATGTGACCCCTTGGGGTGCCACCAGATTTGACCCCAGGGGCATAATTTGAACAATCTTTGTAGAGGACTACTACTGTATATGATATTACAAACCAAATGAGAAACCTCTGGGCCTTGCAGTTTCAGAGAAGATTTTAAAAGACATTTTGCTATTTAAGTTGATATAAACCATGTGACCCCCTGTGCGTGGCCAGTTTTGACCCCTGGGGCATAATTTGAACAAACTTTGTAAAGGACCACTAAAGGATGTTACATACCAAATATGAAACCTCTTGGCCTTGCAGATTCAGAGGAGAAGATTTTTAAAGTCATTTTGCTATATATTCTATATAAACCAAGAGACCCCTGGGGCTAGCCAGTTTTGACCCCAGGGGCATAATTTGAACAATCTTTGTAGAGGACCACTATAGGATGTTACATACCAAATATGAAACCTCTGGGCCTTGTGGTTTCAAAGAAGATTTTTTAAAGTCATTTTGCTATACATTCTATATAAACCATGTGACCCCCGGGGCGTGGCCCGTTTTGACCCCAGGGGCATAATTTGAAAAACTTTGTAAAGGACCACTAAAGGATGTTACATACCAAATATGAAACCTCTGGGCCTTGCAGTTTCAGAGGAGATTTTTAAAGTCATTTTGCTATATATTCTATATAAACCATATGACTCCGGGGCATGGCCAGTTTTGACCCCAGGGGCATAGTTTGAACAATCTTTGTAGAGGACCACTATACGATGTTACATACTAAATATGAAACCTCTGGGCCCTGCGGTTTCAGAGAAGTAGATTTTTACAGTTTACACTTTTTAAATCTATTTTTAGCTCTGGTGACCTACATATGCAGCGGACCGTAACGATTTGAATAAATTTGAAAGAGGGTCACCTAATGATTATTTATGTGAAGTTTGGTGAAAATCTGCTAAGTGGTTTAGGAGGAGATGTTGTTTGAATGAAAAGTTGACAACGCACACACACACACACGCACGCACGACGGACAACGAGCAATCTCAAAAGCTAAAAAGAAGATAGCAAGTTACCACAATGTTAATAATTCACAGATGTCAATGCATAGTTTTTGTATTTTGTTCGGTAACATGCCCATAAGAAACACTTTCTGCAAAGTTTTATTTTTATCAACATATTTCTGGACAACTCCTTTAAAACCCGGGCGCGATCGTCAAAACAGAGTAAATAAAAAAAAAATTGGCATTAAATCAAATTCGGGGTGGGCCATAAAAATATGTTGCGACCCTGTCTGAGAAACAAATCATTAACTTTTTTAGCCTTAGAAAAAGGTGCCATTACGTTTTAAGAGTCATGGAAGAACAATGTTTATAATTCACTGGTAATTCTTTGATAAGGGCTTTTTATTGAGTGTCTGCATATCGCATACATACAGTTGGCCTTATAGATGCTCACTGATGTTGGGATCTGATAAATGTGACGTTAACAAAGGTTTCCATGTCTAAGTTGCATATCTCAATAGCAATGGAAGTAAACATACTATATAAATTATAATTATAAATAATCAGAGCAACAGATAAGGATTCTGTCAGAACAGAGTATTACCCCATCATATTTTAAATAATTGAGTACTGAAAAATATTTGAGTGCTTTAAATTATGTTACCCAATTAGAATAAAAATAACTGAGTATTAGAAGATGATCTCCAAATTGTGTACAACAACCACAATACGCAAATGGTGTGTTTTTCTTTAATTTATTGCAAACATACCCATTTCTCTTTGCACAACACTAAACCTGCATATTGTTCTCAACACCTAAGTATCTAAACTCTAGATAAATTCTAAAAATATTTTAAACAATTTTCAATGCGCAGTCTAATTAGTAGACCCAATTTTGACACAATATAAAGCATTGCCACAAAACATTTATACTTATGAATAGTGTCATTCTTGTCAATGTTTGCCTCTGTGTTTTTGTGGCCGTTTTTTGCATATTGGTTATTTAATTGAGTTTTGTTAATATCAAGCATAAAATTAATTACGTAAAAGGGATTTCAGAATTACGTATTTACGCAAATACGCGCCTTATCTGTTGCTCTGAATAATCATTTTTTAAAGATGAACATTCTAACGCTAAACAATAGATTAATATTGGTCAGGACTATCATGGCAGCATTTTGCGAATTGTTTTATTTGGTTGGTTTTTTGAAAATGGTGAATGAAATGCATTGAAATTTATAGGCGGACAATTATATCATTGAATAAATCATTGTGCATGTTTGGTAATATTTTCTTACAAGTTTACCATTTATCATGATATTCGTAAGTGTCGGATTAGCAGTGCTGGTCAGTGTAATACGATGCTTATGTGACAATTCTATGACATTCATTCTCTGCATATGAGTTTAATATTTAGCTATTATTATTATTATTATAGAGACAAGACCCATGGCTGATTGGCTGATAAGGTAGAGACAAGACCCATGGCTGATTGGCTGATAAGGTAGAGACAAGACCCATGGCTGATTGGATGATAAGGTAGAGACAAGACCCATGGCTGATTGGCTGATAAGGTAGAGACAAGACCCATGGCTGATTGGCTGATAAGGTAGAGACAAGACCCATGGCTGATTGGCTGATAAGGTAGAGACAAGACCCATGGCTGATTGGCTGATAAGGTAGAGACAAGACCCATGGCTGATTGGCTGATAAGGTAGAGACAAGACCCATGGCTGATTGGCTGATAAGGTAGAGACAAGACCCATGGCTGATTGGCTGATAAGGTAGAGACAAGACCCATGGCTGATTGGCTGATAAGGTAGAGACAAGACCCATGGCTGATTGGCTCATAAGGTAGAGACAAGACCCATGGCTGATTGGCTGATAAGGTAGAGACAAGACCCATGGCTGATTGGCTGATAAGGTAGAGACAAGACCCATGGCTGATTGGCTGATAAGGTAGAGACAAGACCCATGGCTGATTGGCTGATAAGGACTTGATACTAACGAGCAGGATAGTGTTATTAAGAAAAGAATGAATTGTGAATTTTTAATATCAGAACTCATCGATGAACAAGCTATGGGCATTTAGTTGAAATAATGGTTCCATAGCAATAACCTTGTGTGATGGGATGGACATATGTAAGTAATGACACGGCTGACAAAAATATAGTGTGTTTTTTTTCAGTGATTTGTGAATATACCCTTTTCTGTGAAATTGTGAAAAATGCGTCGTAAAATGCCAAAATTGTGAAAATATGTCTTATCATTAAAGCAGGGAAACACAAAATAGTATCAAATAATAACTAGTGATTTTGTTGTATTTAATCACACTTAAAGTACAAACACATGATATTAAAGTGAGATCTTTACATTCATGAAACCTTACCATGAAACATTCCAGTTCAATTTCTCTCTTTTGCAGATTTGATATTGTCAATTATTCTTTAATTTTGCAAAATGTCCAATGGCTTCACTTGAGTCAGACACAAGAGTCAATACAGTCAATACATGATTGAGATGTAAAAGGCTCATTAAGGGACAAAACAGGGGTTTCATCAATGTTATTTTGGTCACTATAAGCATGTGAATCTGACTGACTTGCATTCGTTCCTGACAGTAAATCTACTTGTCAAGACACAATAGTTGAAACTGTTGAACTGCAGCACAAATTGTCTTTAGGGGCTTTACTTACTGTTTTCTCGCTTAAAATTGCCTGTTTGAAACGATGACTCATTTTCATGTAAGATAAACTTGTCTTTTTATTTAAAAAAATCACACAGTACTGAGGGTTTCGTGAAAAATGCATTGCGATTACTTTTAAAAAAAAACAAGAAGAAAATAATCCCCAGTGTTTACACTTTAAAAATCCTTCAAACGCTTGATTCAATACAGATTATAACCCAATGAGCGTTTACAGTGACCAGGGCTTTCATTAACTTTTAAAAACTGGAAGTTTGAACTTCCTGGCTTTTGATTTTGGAAGTGTTGCTCATAATATTTGGAAGTTTTGACAGCATTGCACTACATAAGTCCTGAACATTTCAGAAATGAAATTAAAAACTGTATAAAATTCAGGGTGTGTTTAAGGCCAGTTCTTTTTCATCAAGTGCTTATATGCCAATTTATTCAGTGAAAGAGGTGAACATTTAGATAAATTACTTAATTTTTCTTCTAACTTGTTCATCCTTACATGATGGAACTACCATGACTGAAATTTTGGAAGTTCTGCAACTTCCATGGCTGCAATTTTGGAAGTCCTGTGACAAAATCTGGGAGTAAATTACTCCCAAACTTCTCTTAATGAAAGCCCTACAGTGACCCCGATAAGCACGTTTCACTAACCGACTGGTTCCCGAAAATATCGATAAATCGTTACACAAGTCGTGTTAAAATGGAGTAACCTTTCAAAGCGGTGTAAACATAAAACTATTACCGAAATTTTATCCTGTGTAAACAAAATTCACAAAATTAACTGAGATGTCGTATTTTTTCATCCACTTTTCCATTTGTGAATTTTGGGCCAAAAATTGTGAAAAAAGTATACTTTTTGGCTTTGTTAATGGTACAAAATATCGGCATGAAAACGAGGCCGAAAAACGCTGATAAATGTACAACTCAAGCACCAGTAACAATGACGGGTAACTGCTGTAATTCAGAGCTAGGTACCCAGGATGTAAACTGAATCAGTCTCAGAAAATCTAATAACTGTGTTACTGACAAGTGGTTCAGTATCAAGGAGCAACCTTAAATTTATAACATTTTCATTGTTAATGAGTAATACAAAATTATGTACCAATAATAAAATATATAAATAAAATGCAAATGTTTGATGATTAATTCTGTTATCCAACTAATTAATTTAATTGTAGCAACAGTAATATAGTCCTTATATCATTGAATCTGGGGTTACAAGAAAGGGTGCGCTTAAGCTTTTGATAAAATAATGGATTGAAAGCCAACTGGAATACACACAAATCAAACTTAATACCTTTTATATACAATTATTTACATTTTCTATAATTAATCATGATTAAAATTAAATCAAAAATAATTCTATAGATTGAAAATAGAATAAATAAAATACTGATGCAAACATTTGGTGTTGTGTAGCCTACATCTGTTTTGTCAGCTCAATGCCTGTAAGCATTATTATGCTACATTATAAAGTTTATTGAACATTACAAAATGACTATAAATTTATGTACAGTCGTGTCCGGTAATCTTGCGCGTACGGTAATCTTGCGCAATACGCAGTTAGGCATTTTTGGAAGATGGCGCGTTTTAGTTACGGACGTTTACCGAAGTATTAAATTTTAAAGGAGCCAAAACAACTGTAATAAATGAAAATAAACATAGTTTTTGTATTTATAATTACCTTTTGAATGATTTTAATCAAGTATCCATGAGTTGTAAACACCGACCTACTTAGGCATAAATCCGGTTTGCTGGATAAAATTCCTTGATTTCTTCACTCCTCTCATAATTTTTATAAGGAATATTATAAATTATGAATAATTGTTTTATTTTCTGATCAAAGTTTGGTATTTATCTTTTCTGAGCTCTACAACAGACATCGTATACAGACGAGATTGAATCTTTTTCCCTCCAATCTGTCGATTTTAAGCTCCGGGCATGCGCAAAGGCCACTTGCTTTTTAATTACGGAATCCTAATATGAAAAGACAAATACACTGTACTTCGTTAAACAATGTTTTTGTATTGTGTTTGTATCAAATAACTAGTTTTAATTTGCTTTTTTGATGTTATAGTCACATCTCGTCAAAATCATCAAGGTCAAAGTATAGTGACTTAAAGATGAAAGAAGCCTGCAGTGATGATAAAAAACTTGAACACATTGATTTATCTGGACATTTTTACTGAACAGATTTATAAGTTTGTTTTATGATCTGAATTGGACACCATACTTTTACATTAAGCATTTAATGACGTCATTTTCAAAAGTGCGCAAGATTACCGGACACTGGAATTGTTAAAAACGGTGCGAGTCCTTTTTGTTTTGATTTGGATTCAGATAGTTTTTTATTGAATATTTCAGATAGGGTTGTGTTTCTAAATGCAAGACAGACTGTCGTTTATGTTCAGTAAAAATTAAATTGCAACGCTTTTTTAATCCGATGTTTAGCACACAAATAGTGCTTAACTGCGCAAGATTACCGGACAGCATCGTAATAGTGAATATGAGAATCAAAAACATAGTGGGCATAAACCTATACAAAAACATACATAATAATTACCAATATTCATCATAATCTACAAATTTCCACGAATTTATTAGAAAACTTTCCATGATTAGCCATTCCACTAACTGAAGTGTACTCATAGTTACTAATTTCATTCACTTTTATATTTTTCATTATTAATTTACTTATCACCGATAAAAGACCAGTGGAAACGTCGATTTTATTTGAATCCAAAAGTATACAATCAATGTAACCCCATTTATAACAGAAAAAGAATCAAGAATACCTTTGAAACATAAATACTGTTCATCTGTGTACAAATACATCGATATACTGTCGAAAACAGGAAACGGAACAACGGCTATTTATAACTAAATTACTGAAACTGTTATAGACAAAAAGGTCTGTGAATAGCCAAATCGGAACGGGCCAAATATATGATAAACTATTCTGGAGCCCGATCTGTACTAACTTCGACTGGCATCACCGAAATATCCCATGGTAACACCGGTTAAATCAAGATGGCTGAGGTACGTTTCTTTCTATAGGCAATTTTTAACGAGCTTGACAATTAAGTTCTTCTTTACCTGTCGTTGGAATATCGTTCCGCCTTTTATTCAACCTTTGTCTTGTCTGTTTATATGCTTGCTTGCCATTGCAGTACAAATTGTAGTTTTGTTAAAAAGCTCACCCAAATTTACTTTATGTCTATTTCGGATATTCGGATAAGTGTTCAGGAACTAATTCAGTGTAAGCAGTTAATGCGTTATTGGTAGTTAATTTGATTTCTAATAATGCTCGAAAGACCAATCACGTTACTGTATATTAAGCCTGTGTTAAAGTAAAAAGTATAACAGCAACAGAAAATGTGTATTGCATCACCATTTTAGAATTATTACATTTGGAAATACATTAACAATGTAGATCTAGTTAGTAGTAGTTGATGCTAGTAGAACTTACTATATAAATCTTGTTGTTGTTTTTTTGTATTTATTTTCAGGTTGCTGATTCATTTAGAAATTGCTGGATTCATTTTGTGTGCATGGCTGGCCAATTGTACTGGCGTTTCAAAGAATCTTGAAATGACTATATATATATAAAGTGTTGTTTTTTTTATTTATGTTTCATTATTACCAGTATTAATTAACAAATCACATACTCCTTAGGTATTATGATTAAGAAGGTGGAACAGTAGGCATGCCGTACAGAGAAAGGAAATTGCAATTAATTTATACTATTAATGAAAATGCCTTAAAGCTAATAGCTGAAACACTGTACATGTCACTCTTATTACAGTAATATGACTTGAAATATTGACTAAATCATTTTATGTATATGACTTATGCCAGCTTATAAGTGATATTATTTGGGCATACATATAGTTAACAAATTTTAATTACACTGTTTAAACCTTTATTTGATTTATAATTTGAAATCAAACAAACAATAACACAGTTAATTCACACATAGATTCTTATGTTTTTTTTTCTAAATCAAAACATCTACATGTATATTTCTGGTTAATAATGAGACAATGTTAATGTACATAAGTGCAATACATGTTCTTCAGTGAAAAAAAAAAAAAAATTGTCCATTTATTCTATACCTTACTATAAATAGTAACACATTTCTACAGGCAAAAAATCAATAACCTATAGAGCTATTGTGCCAATACAGGTAGTTCCGGTTATTTGCACTGAGTACAAAATAACTCGCCAAAATTCACGTGCGCATTAATGACGTAATCTCTTGATTTACGTCATTCAGTTGAGTCTAAGTTAACATGTAGTGTACAAGTCAAACTAGGAACGAGTGTGTTGGATTTAAACAAAGCAATGGGAATACAATATTTAGTTTTTCTGTGTTTTGGATGGATGATGTTAATATAATTTATATCGAAAAGTGTATGGAATCTATGCCTCGAATGGAACC
The DNA here is from genome assembly GCA_027627225.1 of Congeria kusceri. Classification (NCBI taxonomy): domain Eukaryota; kingdom Metazoa; phylum Mollusca; class Bivalvia; order Myida; family Dreissenidae; genus Congeria; species Congeria kusceri. The sequence continues at coordinate 71,211,662 of CM051032.1, read as the reverse complement.
GGTGAGATTAATCCCATTTCAATTTTCTAGAAGTAGAATGTACTCGGATACCTGGATAGTTATGTGGGATCTAATACATTGGATGACGTAGTCTTCGTTCAGTTTTAATTCGTTTCAACGGAAATTTACCTAAAAAGTTATTTCTTTGATGAATATACCGTTTCTTTGTAGGTTATTCAAAGAACGTCTATCCACAATGAATTACCCGCTTACATCATCTGTTTTGAAATGAAATGGAAGAAAGATGTTGTTTACACCTTTATTGATTATGCTATGTGCGGGCAAGTAACTCATTATGGCAGCTAAACCCTCTGTAAAACTACACTTCGCGACGTTTTGTATCAATGAAAAAGTTGGGTGAGTTGTGGTGTATGTTATTTTTATGCTGTTTCACTCTGGAAAAATTGACTCATACGAGTTGTGTTTGTGTTTTGAAATATAATAGAAATGGTATATAATAAACAACTCATTAAACGGCAAAGCCGTGCCGGAAGTGGTTATTGGCACTCCAAACCTGTATTAGCACTCGGGCTAAAGCCCTCGTGCTAATACAGGATTATCGTGCCAATAACCACTTCCGGCACGGCTTTGCCGTTTAATAAGTTCTTATTATTGCATACAATAAATTTTAATGACTAAACATGTTTACTTTCACAATAAAAGTATACATGTGAAGTATATATATTTATATTTGCAAATTAACCATTTCAACTGGATACAAATAATGGGCATATTCCTAAAGTAACATATCTTCATTAAAATCTTCACTGAAATAATTTGATGCAGTACAGGCTCAGGCAATGCACACCATCAAACAAATCAGAACTACATAATTGAACATATTTAAATTTAATTGTTCAATGTTCTCTAAAGCTACAGATAAAAGTAATTAAATTATCATTTTAAACATATAATAAGTTTTCTTTCACCTTTCAAAAGGACAACGCATGCTTGGGGTATGTTGCAAAGTTTGTAAGATGTCCTAATTATTGCTTTGTTTGCTACACACTGTTAATATTCACGTTTTATAACTTACTCATATAACATTCTTATTGTAGAAAGTTGTTTTTTACATTTGACATTTTATAATCTCATGATAAATCCACTAGAATGACTAGATACAATAGTAATCACACAGATAAACAGCGAAATTTCTGTTTATGAACTGTCTTGTCTTGTGAAGTTAGAAGAGAACAGTATCACGCATGTTGTTTTTTTTCTGTTCTTTTTATCTTCTTACTGTTGTACTAATGCCTTGGAGTGGAAACTGCACTCTGAAAAATATAACAGTTTAAATAAATTATTAATATCAATGAATTAATCATTTTTTTATTATTTATTTTTAGTTTCTTTGACCAATTCATATTATTTTTATAAGGATTATGGTCTTTATTAACGAATGAAATGTATTATCTGTTGTTAATTATTTAAAATAATAGAACAGGGGATTTAAAGATCTATAAATAAGCATTACTAAATTTCTGGTATATTTTTTTCAATAGTAAACAACACGTCCGAATATCCGAAATATATGTGCGAATGTTCAGACAGGTTATTCAGTATATTTAATCGATATACATTAAACGAGATTAAAATCACTTAAAGATCGCGATACACTAAAATGAAATATAATGTTTGGTTGCAACGGCATGCAAAACGAACGCAAACAATTTAGAAAACTATGTTTTTATGTATGACATACCGTAAGTCCGCCATATTGTATTGTCCATGAGTAATCGGCCATGGATTGGTTGACGTCAGACTAGCCTCTAAACATGATATTTTGTATGAGTGGATTACAACATCGGAACCGGTCTTAACTTATCATTGCTTGTAACATGTAAGTATGAGGGATTTGAATGAAACATTATACAATTATCGACGGTGTTAAAAGGAATTGCAAAACACAAGAACATGTATCATTTACATTTATGAACATACAAAAGTAAAACTCCAGTTTGAAGTAATTGCCATTTGTGTTTTTTAGAAGACCATAACGCCATTTTTATTTGATGAATTAAAATTAAATTTAATATTATGATAGAGGATGTTGAGATAAAGTGCAAAGTACAAGAAGCATAACTCTATATTTAATAGAAATGCCCGAGTTGTGTCGACCACAAAACCATTATTATGATGGACTTAAAATAAAACGTCAAATTATGATGGAGACATTAAGAGGATGCACCTATCAATAATATCCCACAGGGGAGGGGGAGCGGCTGGCCGACCAAGGGGAAGTTGGGGTCTAATTCCCCATTCTAGAGTCAAACATATTTGTCTAAATCCCCTCAGTGGGAGATGCTATATATCTATCAAATGGCCGGGGGCATACATTACCGGGATCTAAATTCCGACCAAAGTCTATTTCCCCGGGAAACAAAATCATTCGGCATGTCAAATTCCTGCCTGTCGGAAATCGCTTGCAGTCTATAGTCCCCTATATGCCCGCCGCTCCCTCCCCCTGAGGGAAAACATTGCAGGATCTGCACAGAACAAGAACAATAACTCGGTTACTGTGTTGCTTGTTGTTTCACTGAGCATCTAGTCACTAAAACTTAGTTTTTGTCAAACAACCGCAACTACAAACATCATTTTTGTGTAAAGGCAGAGTGGAATATAATCACATTACAAATAAAGGATTCAAAATCAAATGTAGCTTCATATTATGATAACCTGCATTGATAGGACATGCATACTAGTATATTTAATTTCTAATTAATGGATTATTATTAAACTTCGCCAAAGAAATGAAAAATCATACCACTGTCTACATAATTAATGGAGTGACCATCTGCTAGTATTGTTTATTTGTCAACTCCATTACCAGTGAAGCAATATAGTAGTAATAATAATTCTACTACTACTAGATTGCTTCACTGGTAATAGAGTTGAAAAATTAAACAATACTAGTAGATGGTCACTCCACTACTACTCTATCAGTACTACTACGAGTACTACTACACCTACTACCACTACTACTACTAGTACTACAAATAATAATAATAAGAGGAAGAAAAAGAATAATAATTATAATCATCATCATCATCATCATACTATCTTTATTTTCAGCACGTAACATACTAAGATACAATGTTTCATTTAAACAGTTTAGTAAAACATATTTAAACAATAATCATCTTATTTACAATATTGCCTTCTTTTTGTAACAACATTAATGTTAAACAAAACATACATTTACAATACATTGTACACATTCTTAATTAACATTCACCCCTGTAATTTTATAATAACACAATTTTAACAAAAACGAAATATAATGGTAAATTAATGTCAGAAGTAATTTGACAGTCATTCCATGGTTAGGGTTAAGGCTCATCATATTTAAGGAGCCCAATACAAATAATATGTAAAAAAAACAACAGATAATATGTATGAAATTGGTAATTGTTTTATGTGAACTCGTTATTGCAATTATATCAACAGCAAAACTAGACATTATGTAATACGATTAGTGAAACTTTATGAAACGACAAAGTTCATCGAGGGGATGTGCAGAATTCAATACCAAATATCTCTATGTATATACTGTATAGTGCTTATGGAGTTACTGTACTTTAGTGACAAATTTGCGCGTTCATATGCTAGTATTTCTTCGACAGCCCATATGTATAGGATTAGTCGTAATAGTTACGTAATAAAAACCCGTGGACGTTACGGGTGAGAAGTTTCATAAGTAGAGTTACCCGGATGTGAGCGCATTATAAAAGAGCGCGCATTCGAACAGATGTGGCGGATCGTTGGTCTAGTGGTAACGCACTGGCTTTACAACCCAGGGGTCGCAGGTTCGAGCCCCCGCCACACCCGATCCTACTAACTCGTCTTTCGCATGGGACGTTAAACCGAGGTGCAGTGTACTAGGTGCTTCACACCGGGCACTAAAAGACCCAGAGTCGCCTCTGGAACGGGGCGTCTCCTGTATCTTGCACTATCCCCTGTAACCAACTAACAAGTCTTCTGGGGGCGATGGCCATATGGGAGAGAATCCCGGCGCACTCGATAAAAATGTATTACACACACAGAATAGCAACAGTGGCGGATCCGTGGTTTAGTGGTAACGCACTGGCTTCATAACCCAGTGGTCGCCGGTACGAGCCCCCGCTACACCCTAACCTACTAACTTGTCTTTCGTATGGGACGTTAAACCCGGTGCACTCGATAAAATGTACTACACATACTCAGAATAGCAGATCTGCTACAGACCTCGTGGGAAATATTAAAAGGTAATTAAAATTGAATTTTTGATAAAAACACTAGGGATTGTGGGTGCTCTGGGGCAGGCAAATCTCTTCTTGCGACATATGGGCCATGTTAGCAGGATTCCTACCCCTCAACAACTCGGGTCGCTAGTAATCGATAATATAAAAGTTCCATACCTCCGTACCAAGACTCCAAGTCTCTTTTTTAAGGTTCCATGCCTGTGGTGCGGGGTCATATATGAATAAACATACACGTCATTGTATAATAATATTACTTAATTCTATTGAATTTACTTTTCCATACCAATCATTTGTCTACAATAAGCTAATCATGAAGCAAGGTAGCTTGAGGAAAATTATATATGCATATTAGTTATATTATTCGTTCTATTGTTTAATTGTGTGAGCCATACTTGCTACCCGAAGCTCGGTGGGCGAAACGTTACATTTTGTTATTTTCTTGTGTGGAGCAAAACTTCATTACAATTAAAGGGGTTCTAATAAAACTTAATATAATTCCATCAGGCTAAGATGGAACTGAACTTCTATTAAGCGCAAGTTAAATAATGGCATATTAATGTTCAGTCAACAATCAGTATTGAGGGCTTTATTGTCATTATGGGTACAATATTGGACTCATATGGGAACAAGAAAAATAATTCAGTAATCATTTCTTTTTATATTATAGACAGAATAGTTTATTTACGTCTCACTTTTGTACATAAAACAAATAATAACACAGTATAAAATCATGATATATATATATATACACACACAATACCACTCAGTATAGAGTTATGAGAGACGAACATTATAAAATACATTAAATCCACTAATGCTATTTAAATCATAAACGGATGCTTAAAAAAATACAAAAGAGGCAACGTATTATAATACATCATTTAATATGTAAATATTGGTGCTTTGGTCTATATTTTTATTTGTTAACATGTAATACTAAATATGCATTTATACTATATATATATTTTGTTGTTGTAAATGTGTCCCATATTGGTCCAATCTAGGCTAAATATAATTATATGCGTCCCATATGGGCCTTAAATAGGCTACCCACGTTCGACCCATTCCGCTCCTATTCATTCTAATGCTGGAGTGTAACGGAATGATAAGTCGTGGGTATCCGACAATGAATGGGTCCCCTTATTCATATATTTTTTAAAATTGATCTCAATGCGTCCTGACCGTTAGTTCCGAAAGTGGCCCGTTTGGTCTTGTCCGTATTATATACTATTGGTAGTTTGTAAACTGTTTACTTGTCATCTGGCGTATGACTATGATAGTTTTTGGACAATAACGATTTTGGCGTCATACAATAAACTTCACTATCTACTAAAGTAATCACACGTGATTAAATATATCAGATTGTGTAAATTAATTTATACTTGTGGTCCATATTAAAGTCGTTCTTTGAAATTAAATTAATTTGAAATTTCGTTTGGTGTCTACTTCAATTTCTTGTCCATAATGATAATAAACTTTAATTTTATCATACATCTATGCTGATATCGGCCAGATATATTTTTTTATATCAGGTCAGGTTTTTATAGCACTCAATGTTTGGAGATATGTCATGTTACTCGAAATCAACTCCTAAGTCAACATTCTCGGTATAAGTTACTGAATCAGTAAAAAAACAACAATTTGATGCCAAGAACGTACATATTTTATTATTTTTAACCTCAGGGTACCAATTCTCGAACGGTACCAATTCGCGAACGATTTAAATTATTTATCAAACTTATTCACATGTGAATCATTTAAACTATAATATGTTGTCGTTTTTAGTAAGTCTAATATACACGTTGTATTGGCAAACTTCCAACTTCACAGCGTCTTTTTCCGTAGCACATCTGCAGTGCAGACGAAGTTTTATTCAACTACACAAAGTTTAAGTATGTGACCGGGAAATGTCGTGTTTACCTTAGTATAATCATTCTTTGTCACAAAAGTAGTATTGGTTTAAGATTTTAACACTTGGAACAAAGCTGTCATTCAAGATTTAGGCCTTTTACTTTGTTTACAACTGTCAAAATGACGTTAAAGCGCTCTACTTAAATTTGATTAGGTTACACACAACTAAGTTATTTTTATTTCATTTTGGTTACATACAATTACCGGTATTTGTATTGGTCATTGAATAATGAAAGCATTTCCTAGACGAACACAATATGTTTGAGTCTCTTTTATTCATTTTTGATCTGCACATGGTATTAGTTGGAAAAAAAAACTCTGTCAATATGTGCTCAGTATGATGTCAAGTAGAGTTATAATTATATTTATTTGTTATATAAAATGTTCTGTATTATCTGTTGTTTATGTAAAAAAAATCATCAATAGTAATACTGCACTTCATTGACGATGTCAATAAATTGATTTTACCTGTTACATGTGTGTTGGAATTTTTTGATGACCCGAATGAATGAACGTTTGACAATTGGTTCCTAACCCGTTCCGAAATGTTAACATAGGTGACTTGATTTGACAAACGGTGAGGTGATATTTTCACGAATTTTTGTAGTTTTAGAAAGAGTAATGGTTTGTCTGATATGCTAATGTAAATATTTTCCAAGAACTTAAAACAATTTTATACACTTAACCAAACTTAGAAAAAATCGTTCGAGAATTGGCACCCCGAGGCTAATCGTCATAAATCACAAAAACTTAATTTTTTTAATATTCACATAAACCCGTACTTTGGTAGTGATACTACGTCGTCAATGGAACAATAAAACATCCATATACAATTATTTCAGTGCATTTAAAATGAAGGCATACACAGCATCAGTTTATGTTGAACCAAACACATTGTTACCGAAAATTGAACAGACTAAATTTTATATTGACACAATATGGAAAATGTCGATTTCAATACATAACTCCAAAATTTTGTCTCCAAACAATTCTTCGATGTGTGTTCTCTGATATAATTGATCGCTGCAATCCATTTCAGTTTGCATTTTAAATATTATATGAATGAACATGCGTGTAATCTATGTATTCGTAGTGAAAATAGCTCATTTATCATTATGAAATGTTAATAATAAGGTATCATCCAGTCAACTTTTAGAAATCCATAACTACGTGTACGTTAACGTGTAAAAGCCGGCTCAGCAAAATCAGCGCTGCTCTTAGTTTTTAAATATAGAAAAAATCAGCTCGTTTGGTGTAATTTTAAGAAAAATGTAGTATGATAAATAGAAAAACCGGTTACTGCTTGGTCTTGTGTAATATATCAGGTTCAGCACTAACAAAATAACTCGCCGTTATTTATTCTAAGTCTCACCTCATATATTACTCAACACCAGGCAGTAACCTGTTATTCTCTGTGTATTGTTGTACCTGTATTGTAGTGAATATAATCACCTCCAACAGCCATGCTTTTGAGCTAGATTTTCTTTGCACATCACTAAGGTGTACTGACTCAGGGCTTGCATTAAAGGAAGTTTGAGAGTAATTTACTCCCAGTTTTTTTCACTGAACTTCCAAAATGGCAGCCATGGAAGTTACAAAAAGTCAAAAGAATGCTTAAGACTTCCAATATCCAACACTTGGAAGTGAGGATTTCCAAAAATTTCACCTAAGTACAAGTCCTAATTATAATTCAAAGTTTACAATAGGTCTGAAAAAATGGAGTGAAAACATGACTGTAAAATAATAGGTGTACTAAGACTATATGCGGTGAAAATTGTGATGTACATAATTTATGTCGTGCAATACTGTTAAAACTTCCAAATATTGTGAGCAATTTCCAAAACCAGAGTCCAGGAAGTTCAAACTTCCAGTTTTCATTTTTCAGACGTTAATGAAAGCCCACACTGTGTTGCGAAGTTAAGCAACACCAGCTATGGTTGACCAATATTTACATCAGTATTTACTGTATACGTTTGCAGTTTATCTGTTTGCACATGATGTAACAATATCCCTTTTAACTGCTAAGTCTATACATGTATTTGTGGTATTTTCAGGAGTTGACGATGTGGCCTTTTGATGAAGAATGGTTTAAAGAATGGCTTGTTGGGATTCTGAAGTGGGCAGCAACCAATCCCTGGGAGTTTATCTACTATGTTCTGCTTTGCCTTTCCCCGTTGTTTTTTATAAGTGCATTGCTTGCGTGGAATCTTGCCAAACAAATTGATGCAAAGGAGAAAGGCAAGAAACGGGCAGCGAGAAAACAGAAAAATATGTCAAAAGTCAAAGGAACCAAAGGTGATTAATGTTAAAACAAATCCTGATGATTAGTTTAGTTCTTGAACAATAGTACTGTGTTGCAAGGAGGTGGTGTTTTTGTTTCCACCATCCAGCAATCTTGGGACGAACAGAAATGTTTGACAGAGGACAAAGCAGCTATGATGAGATATCGCTTAAAAAAGAAGAAACAACAGCCCTGTTGAACAACTTCAAATATGAATTATTAACTAAAACTGATAACGAACATTCATGTTCTTCATTTTGGAGCTCACTGAAGCTGAGTCTTATGCTCTGTATATACTAATGTATTTTAGGGTGTATATTATAAACTGTTAGTTCTTGTGCTGTTAATGTTTTGTGTTCATGGATTGATTCATATTAAATGTATTTGCCTATTAGTGATTCGTTAAAGATATATATACAGTACAACACAACAAAGTTTTAACATCTCCATAATTTTATGTACACTTCACTTGACATTCAAATACTTGATTGATCGAATATATCCATTTAAGTATGTGTTGCCATCCCTAAATACGCATGTAGAATGCTAAAATTTGCAACAACTAAATGTAGCAAGTTTACAGGATTGAATGAATGTATTTAATGAGTTCATAGCAGTTTTTGTTTCTAGCCTATCGAAACAAATAAAGGAAGTTGTGATGCTGCAACTACAGTGGAGAAGATTGTAACAGTATCATTGGTAGTATGGCGTACCGTTTGGGTCAAAAGTACATATATGCACGGCAGCTAAATATAGATGTAACTGTTGTTATGAAATTGTAACCGCAGTCACAAGTACATATATGCACGGCAGCTAAATATAGATGTAACTGTTGTTATGAAATTGTAACCGCAGTCACAAGTACATATATGCACGGCAGCTAAATATAGATGTAACTGTTGTTATGAAATTGTAACCGCAGTCACAAGTACATATATGCACGGCAGCTAAATATAGATGTAACTGTTGTTATGAAATTGTAACCGCAGTCACAATTTTATGACTGCAGTTATAAATTTGTAATGGCAGTTACATTTACAAATATGACTGCAGTAATAATTTATACCAACAGTAAAAAAATATGGCAATCGTCATAAAATTATAACTGCGGTTACATTTTTCTGACCAATGCTAAACTTAAGTTCCAAGTCTGTTTGGCGAATTAAATCACGTCTTATATAATGCTTTTTTGTCAAAATTGCATTTGTTTTTAAATATGATGTTTTAAATTATAAAAACAATTTTAAGATACATATTTAATAAATAGATGATTCATAAAAAAGGTGTAAATACCGTTAAAATTTTTTGACAACTGTAATATTTTTTTACTTTCGGTATAAATTGTAACTGCAGTTATATCTGTAAATGTAACTGCTGTTACAAATGTATGACTGCAGTCATAAATTTGTAACTGCAGTTACAATTTTATAACAACAGTTACATCTATATTTAGCTGCCGTGCATATATGTACTTTTGATCCAAAGGGTACGCCATATTGGTAGTGCTGGCATGTGACAAGTAAGGAATTAAAGACACATTGTCCGCTTTGAATTACCAGGTTATAACTTTTTACACAAAATAAGAAAATCTATTTGTATTCAGAATTGAGGTATATTGACAAATGCATAGTATCCCCTGCCTAACTTTACTGTAAAACAACTTTCAAATGCATTTTCTAACGAGCAGTCGGAGGACAGCGCGCTTGACTGCCCGAAGTATTTCAGTTGGTACATATTTTGGAACGTGGAAGGGGCATAAATTTGTTGAAATACAAAACTGAGTTATGGCAATTATTTCATCAAATTATTCCAAGTTTCAACCTTATGTAGTTAATAACTTGTGTAGTTTTGAAGTTATAAGAGTTTTGAATATAAACTTTAACCAGAAAATCTTTGTAAAAAAGGGGCATAACTCTGTCAAAATGCAAAACAGTGTTTTAGGGAGGTTTCCCCTGATACTGGAGTTGATGACAAAGTATGTTCCTATTTTAAAGTGAAGAACTTGTGTAGTACTGAAGTTGCAAGTTTTGAATATAAACAATAACCAGAAAATCTATGTGAAAACGGGGCATAACTCTGACAAAATACAAAACAGAGTTATAGGGAATGTTGTCCTGGTTTCGGGTAAAATAACTTGTGTAGTTCTGCAGATACAAAACTTTTGAACATAAACTAACCAGAAAATCTGTGGGAAAAAGGGTCATAACTCTGTCAAAATACAAAATAGAGTTATAGGGAATGTTGCCCCTGATATTAGAGTTGATGACAAAAGGTATATTCTAATTTTCAAGTGAATAACTTATGTAGTTCTGAAGTTACAAAACTGTTAAATAAACTAACCAGAAAATCTATGTGAAAAAGGGGCATAACTCTGTCAAAATACAAAACAGAGTTATGGGGAATGTTGCCCCTGACACTGGAGTTGATGACAAAGGTATATTCCTAATTTCAAGTGAATAACTGATTTAAGTTTTGATGTTACAAAACTTCTGAATATAAACTTTAATCAGAAAATATATGTGAACAAGAGGACCCTCAGGGCCCTAGGATGCTCACCTGAGACCTTGTAACCCAATTGGAATTCGCATCCCCGAGGTGTGGCTTATTTTCATCCCAGAGGCATAATAACAATCTTGAACAAACCTCTGGGCCTTGCGGCTTCGGGTAAAGTTATAAGTTATTTTGCTATTTAAGTGTATATAAACCATGTGACCCCTCAGGATGTGGCCAGATTTGATCCCAGGGGCATAATTTGAACAATCTTTGGAGAGGACCACTATGCAATGTTACGTACCAAATATAGGAAAGCTGTGGGCCTTGCCGTTTCAGAGAAGATTTTTAAAGTTATTTTGTAATTTAAGTGTATATAAAGCATCTGACCCCCTGGGTTGTGACCACTTGACCCCAGAGGCATAATTTGAACAATACTTGTGAGCGAGTATTTGTCGGACGAAATATGCATTTATTTTGGGACAGTTTTAATTCATGAACAAACTCGACGATGAAAATTCGCTTGTAACATCCTGGGTTGATCACCTGTTTGCGTAAGTTTCACTTGTGCGCATGCGCAACAATAGAGGCCCTGAAAGAGGTACATAATACACGGTCTGTTTGACAGTAGAATTTTCCGGACGTTTTTTAACAGTGAAATATACGAAGAAATGCTTTATAACTATATTTAATTTATATTAGACAACAAATAAATAATCAGATGCATAATTTATATCAAAATAATACCACTTATCAAATGATTTAATAATTACTAGAGAATATAAGTAAGGCGTTGAAACAAATACGGAGCATGACGTTTTAAAGAGTTTACCAGCTGTTACGTATCTATGTTAGCTACTATGCACGTCCTTAACGTCGTAGCGGGTTAAATAATGTTGTGCCAGAGTTCGTCTGCTATAATGTGCAGACAGCCAAAACTATTACAAACCCTGTCTGGGCCCCAAATTGGGATTTTACCGCGCATGCGCACGTCTATTTACTTCCCCAGACAACAGTTGCATGCGTTTCAGACTATCAACGTAGATATTTTGGGGTTTTATAAAAGAATAAACACTATTTTCGAAGAAAAACGAAATGTACTTGAACATATAAGCATTTATTTGTATTATGACGATCAAATACGAAAAGCGGTTACGAAACGCGAATATTTAAAAACGTCCGACTAATACTACTGTCCGACAAATATTCCTTAATCAGTATTTGTAGAGGACCACTATATGATGTTACATACCAAGTATGAAACCTCTAGGTCTTGCGGTTCCAGAGGAGAATAATTTTAAAGTCATTCTCTATATAAGTCATGTGACCCCTGGGGTGTGGTCAGTTTTGACCCATGGGGCATAATTTGAACAATCATTGTAGAGGACCACTATAGGATGTTATATACCAAATACGAAACCTCTAGGCCTTGCGTTTTCAGATGAGAAGATTTTTAAAGACATTTTGCTATTTAAGATTATATAAACCATGTGACCCCTGGGGCGTGGCCAGTTTTGACCCCAGGGGCATAATTTGAACATGCTTTGTAGAGGACCCCCATACGATGTTACATACCAAATACGAAATCTCTGGGCCTTGCAGTTTCTGAGCAGAAGATTTTTAAAGACATTTTGGTATTGAAGTATATAAATCATGTGACCCGTCGGAGCGTGTCCCGTTTTGACCCCAGGGGCATAATTTGAACAAACTTTGTCAAGGACCACTAAAGGATGTGACATACCAAATATGAAAACTCTGGGCCTTGCAGTTTCTGAGGAGAAGATTTTTAAAGTCATTTTGCTATACCGGTATATTCTATATAAACCATGTGACCCCCGGGGCGCGGCCATTTCTGACCCCAGGGGCATAATTTGAACAATCTTTGTAGAAGACCACTATAGGATGTTACATACTAAATATGAAACCTCTGGGCCTTGTGGTTTCAAAGATTTTTAAAGTCATTTTGCTATATATTCTATATAAACCATGTGACACCCGGGGCGGGGCCAGTTTTGACCCCAGGGGCATAATTTGAACAATCTTTGTAGAAGACCACTATAGGATGTTACATACTAAATATGAAACCTCTGGGCCTTGTGGTTTCAAAGATTTTTAAAGTCATTTTGCTATATATTCTATATAAACCATGTCACACCCGGGGCGTGGCCAGTTTTGACCCCATGGGCATAATTTGAACAATCTTGTAGAGGACCACAATAGGATGTTCCATACCAAATATGAAACCTCTGGGCCATGCGTTTTCAGAGAAGATTTTTCAAGTTTCCACTTTTTAAAATCTATTTTTAGCTCTGGTGACCTACATATGCAGCGGACCGTAACGATTTGAACAACTTTGAAAGAGGGTCACCCAATAACAATTCCTGTGAAGTTTGGTTAAAAATCTGCAAGTGGTTTAGGAGGGGATTTTGTTTGAATGAACAGTTGACAGGCGATCACAAAAGCTCACCATGAGCACTTTGTGCTCATGTGAGCTAAAAAGGGGGATAACTCTGTCACAATACAAAACAGAGAAATGGGGAATGTTGCCCATTAATACTGGAGTTGATGACAAAGGTATATTCAAAGTTTCAAGTGAATAAATTGTGTAGTTTTGAAGTAACAAGACTTTTGAATAAAAACTTTAACCAAATTCATACGCGGACGGCGGGTGTAATAGGAAAGCTCACAGGTACTCTTTGAATAGTCGAGCTAAAAATGTATGTTGATATCGTGAATGACCTTGACACAGAATTAAAACCTAAATTTAGTGGAAATATCCAAATATATGTTGGGTTTTGTAGTGTCAAAAAGCACTACTGATGACTTATTTACAGTTACTGAATGAATGGGTTATGTCTGAATAGTGGAAAGGGTCCCTTTCTGCAGAAAGGTCTTTCGATGTACGGAAAGGGCTTTGTATGTTTTATTGTTAACCTTTTTTAATATAGCCAGTATTATATTAGATAATTAGTTGTTGTTTTTTCAAATTGAGTAGAGTGAAATCTATTGGTGTATGTAAAAAACTTATAATAAGTACCATTATTAGCTCACATGAGCACGAAGTATTGGTATAGGGGACCTCCTCGGCGTCGTCGTCATCCGTATACCGTCAACAATTTGGACCGTTATCGCGATAAAGACTACATTTTTGGCTCACCTGAGCACAAAGTGCTCATGGTGAGCTTTTGTGATCGCCCGTTGTCCGTCGTCCGTGCGTGCGTGCGTCCGTCGTCAACTTTTCATTCAAACGACATCTCCTCCTACACCACTTGGCAGATTTTTACTAAACTTCACAGGAATGATCATTGGGCGATCCTCTTTCAAAGGAGTCTCACTAAAACGCATACGAGAAAACGCATACGGTATAGATAACGTTGGAAAACGCATACAATATAAACAAAGAAAGAAAACGCAGACGGCATTCGGAATGCGTTTATATGGTGCTAAATGCACTGTAAATGCGTTTGTTATGTTTGTAAACGTTCAAACTTAAACATTAATTAATTAAATAGTTATATTTTATTTAGAATTAATTGTATATGTTGTTTAATGCAAAAATTGTGAGTTATGTATTTATAAACGAATATATCGGCGGTAAAATGATATTTACGATGTTGAAAGTAATATGTTTATAAATTATAACTATTTAAGGATTTATGTTGGCATTTACGTTTTTACTATAATTTTTTTAACAAAAACACTGACAAAAAGTGTACAATAGCATAAGAAAATGCAGTCAGAATTATCAAAGACGAAATTAAGGCACCGACTGTATTCGGAATGAGTGTAAATTTGTAATAAGCGCGTTTTAGATGTGGCCTGCCTTTGTACGTAGATCAACTTTATTCTTAATGGGATAAATGAACAACAAGAACATAATGTCTTTAACAAATATATCCCTGTTATAATTCCAAACGAAAGCATATTATGTCTGTATCAGCACAATAAATTACCTTTATAAACATTTTACACAGCCAAACAAAATCCAAACACAAAATAACGAGCATATCGGGGGGGGGGGGGGCATGTGTCCGGATACCATCAAAAGACACGATCTAGATGTCAACAATTGTGGTCTTAATCTTGCTTTATTTCCGGTTCATGACACTTACCGGTCGCCTAATTGGCTTCGTCCCGCAGGGGGTCAACAGTTATTACTTCATACACAGTATGCAATACTATCACTATGACATTTTCACACATACTAGTAATATGTAGCCATATTTTATATCGTCTGCGTTGTTCTAGTATGTTCATATCTTAGCGTGTTATTACTTTTATCATAGCGTTTTTTTCCATATTATTTTCATAGCATCTGCATTGTCCTACCGTTTTTATATCGTCTGCGTTTTCCAACTTTTTTCATATCGTATGCGTATTCCTAAAATTTTCATTGGTTCTGTTTGTTTTTTTTCCTGCTATTTCTAATCGGATGCGTTTTTCTACTATATTTGCATCGCGTCTGCGTTTTCCTACTATTTTCATGTCGTATGCGTTTTTCTACTGTTAATATCGTCTGCGTCTTCCTACAGTTTTAATATATACCGTCTGCGTTTTACTGTTATTTATATATCATCTGCATTTTCGTACAATATTCATACCGTCAGCGGTTTCCAAGTATTCATATATTGTCTGCATTTTCCTACTATTTTCATAGAGTGTGCATTTTCCTACTATTTGTATATCGTAAGCGTTTTTCTCATATATATATAGTGTCTGCGTTTTCCTACAATTTTCATTGCGTCTGCGTTTTCCAACTGTTTCATATTGTATGCGTTTTCCAACCTTTTGCATGTCGTATGCGTTTTTCTACTGTGTAAATATCGTCAGCGTTTCCCTACAATTTTCATTAAGTCTGCAACTCAAACTCAACTCAAATTTATTGTACATATAGGCCTCCAGCCCAAAATACAGCATATATACAAAAAATATTACAACCACCTGGCATTTTTGTTATATAAACAGGACATAGTCGTAGTTTCGATACAATAAGCGATGAGAGCACGTACATGTATACGTCTTTACATTTTTTTAAACAACGTTACTTTTCAATTTCATTCATTAATTTAAAAAAATTTAAAAAGCCATTTGTTTATTAGATTCAACATCCTCAATTTTCATCGAATTGACAAACAACATGTGATCTCTCTGACTACTGTACCAATAAAACAAAAGGTTCATTCTAATTTCGTTGTAAAGCGGACATTCGAAGAAAGCATGGAACTCATTCTCAACAATACTTAAATCAAAACGTGTTAAGCAGTTAACATAGTCTTTCTTCGCATTTCGCATTTTGGAACACTTTTCATTGCGTCCGCGTTTGCAACTATTTACGCAACGTATGCGTTTTTCTACTGTTTATATATCGTCTGCGTTTTCCTACAATTTTCATTGCTTCTGCATTATCAGGTACTATTTTCATATCGCATGCGTTTTTCTTCTGTTTTCATTGCGCCTTCGATTGTCTTAATTTTCCTACCAAATTCATACCGTCACCGTTTTATTTTTTTTTCATATATTTTCTGCATTACCCTACTATTTCATAGCGTCTGCATTTTCCCAGCATTTATTTATCGTATGAGTTTTTCTACTGTTTAAATTTTGTCTGCGTTTCCTACAATTTTATTTTTTTTACCTGAAAAAGCGGTTTTCGCTGTAGGAATCGTAACACATTAAAATCATGAAAATAATCGCATTATTGCCCTGAACGTAAGAAATCCAATAAAACCACATAGTTACATGGTGATTTTATGTAAAAAAAAATGCCTCTTTAGTGCCGGTCCCTGTTTTTTTGTTTATGTTACAATATACTCATTTCAATCCCAAGAAATTTAATGTAAAAGCGATAACTTTGACAAAAATAAACGCAACACTTTGCACATAGGGACTCTCATAACAATACCATTTCTTAAATAGTATTCTAAGCTGAATTGATTTAAATAATAAAAAAGTATGTCATGTTACATGTAAGGTAGAACTCGACACTAAACAAAGTTGACTGTTTTATCCCCATCTTTTACCGGCTACCCTCTCTTTATTTGAATGTAACGCGCCTTCGCGCAGTGTTGTACTGTAGTTCCAATCTGTACACATATCATTGATTTGTTAGTGCACACCAATGCTTACCCTACCAAAATGTCCAATAAAGAATTCCATAGCAAGTTTCTAAACCTAAATGCATGTGTTCGAGTTTAGCTAGTTATTTATTTAGAGACTACACATCCTCCACAGCTTATTTCATACGTGTGTTGTGACCTATAATTTTATTCTTCATAACGTCAGCGTTTCGCTAGCATTTCCATATTCCTATGCGTTTTCCGACTACTTTTATATCGTATGCGTTTTCCTAATATTTTCATAGCGCGTTAGTTCTCCTAATTGTTTCATATCGTATGCGTTTTCCTAATATTTTCATAGCGCGTTAGTTATCAGAATTGTTTCATATCGTATGCGTTTTCCTAATATTTTCATAGCGCGTTAGTTATCCTAATTGTTTCATATCGTATACGTTTTTCTACTACATGTAGTTCGATATTGTCTGCGTTTTTGTACTTCGTTCATATCGTCCGCGTTATTCTACTAGTTCACTGCGTATTTCTGCTATTTTCTTTGCGGGTGCTTTTTCTGTTTATTTTCATATCGTATGCATTTTCCTACTATATATATGTTCATATCATATGTTTTTTCATACCATACCGTGTGGCCGAGTGGTGATCGTTACTGCTGCGGTGGTTGTCGATCTGATCCCCGGTGGGGGCATGCTTTTTTCAACGCTTTTCTGCACATAGACTATTTCGGGTTCTAGTCAACATGCTTATGTTTGTGCAGTTAGGATGCATTAGCATTTGTTAAAAACATAGATCTACCTTGAACTCATTTGCGACAAACACTAGAACTCTTGTACGTGCATGTTTTTTTTCTAGCTTATAACAGCGCTTGTAAAAAAAGGTTGATCTACAGTGGTTGGACGTTGTTCATTATTAAAGGTTGATCTACAGTGGTTGAACGTTATTCATTATTAAGGGGTATTCATTGAATTCGTCTTGATATTGACGTAAAACTTCGTATTTCATTACTGCCATAGTCTTTTATTTAAAAAAAAACTCGAACCGAACGGAGGAACTAACACGACCATATTCGATATAATAACGTCACAGATGACAAAATACTGGTTGTGTGCAAATGCTATACTAGTATTTCATCGATAATAAATATTGAACTATAAAAATAACAGTTTTGCACATTTTTAATATTTATTTATAGCGGGTTAAAGATCACGGTCGGTACAAAAAGTCCTATAGTTAACAGCCACTATATAGCAATGAAAGGTCATGTTAAGAAAACAGCAACAACGATAATAACAACATCAGCAACAACAACAACATCAGCTTAATCATAATCATAAAGTACTGTACAAAGTAAACGCTCAAACAAAATTCATGTATGTGTTCAAGGACCTGTTTACAGATTGACAAATGGACAATTTTCCAACTTGTTGTCACATATTCCAAAAATAAAAAGAATATTTTGTACTTATGACAGAAATAACACTACAGACACATTAATATAGTGTGAATATTGTTTCGTTAATGAGTATAATCATCAGTTGAAATGTATAAAATTATAAAGCGTTTTAACGCTAAAAACATGCAACCAGTAAATATGAGGCGTGTCGTGGGAAAACCGGTCTTAATGCATGTGCGTAAAGTGTCGTCCCAGATCACCCCAGATCAGCACAGGCTAATCCAGGACGGCACTTTCCGCCTACAGTGGATTTATGTTTAGAAGACTCTTCATAGAAACAGAAAATACCATAAAAGCGGAAAGTGTCGTCCTGGATCAGCCTGTGATGACTGCGTGCACATGCATTAAGACCGGTTTTCCTTCGACACGCCTCATATAAAAACGGAATGGTCAAGTGGTTAAGGTGTTAGCCTTTAGTCCGAAGGTACGAGTTTCGAAAGGAGTAACTTTTTTATTACAAAAAAAAAAAAAACTCTTGTTGTGAAACATTAGTTCCGATGGTTTACTCTGCCATCTTGAGACTAAATGGCATACTTACAAGTACAAAAACATCTATGAACAAGTCCTTTAAATCATATACAATAAATATGCATTTATGAACTGTCTTTTGCAAATTAGACACAGAAGTCCGGTTTTCACTTCGTAGTGCAGCTTCCTTCGTTGTTTTGGGAACAGTCGAGACGCCGCTGGAATCTAACGGCCGTAATAACACGGGCATAACTGCAAAAAAATGAGAAAACTCGCGAGTATCTAAGTAATACAAATAACTGTTACATTATTTAGGTATTAACTATTCACCGTTGAAGACTATACACTACTATGCTTCTTTTGTAACGTCAATAGCAACAGTCACTTACTTTCAAGTTCAACTGTATTAAGTTGTAGTTGATGTTTTATCAAATAGAATAGAATGGCATACAACTGTTCAAAGTTTAAAACGCGCTCGTTAGATATTTGTAATAATTTGTTATATTAAATTGTTTTTAAAATTCAATATTCACCAACGTTATTTTAATGTTATCTCTTGCTATGTGTAGCATTACTCTATACACATTAACACAAATCGCAAACGAACTCTTCATCATTCCTGGACATATCCAATGGTATATGGATACACGATTTATGGTACCAAGCAAAAAGCACTACTGATGACTTATTTACAGTTACTGAATGAATGGGTTATGTCTGAATAGTGGAAAGGGTCCCTTTCTGCAGAAAGGTCTTTCGATGTACGGAAAGGGCTTTGTATGTTTTATTGTTAACCTTTTTTAATATAGCCAGTATTATATTAGATAATTAGTTGTTGTTTTTTCAAATTGAGTAGAGTGAAATCTATTGGTGTATGTAAAAAACTTATAATAAGTACCATTATTAGCTCACATGAGCACGAAGTATTGGTATAGGGGACCTCCCCGGCGTCGGCGTCATCCGTATACCGTCAACAATTTGGACCGTTATCGCGATAAAGACTACATTTTTAGCTCACCTGAGCACAAAGTGCTCATGGTGAGCTTTTGTGATCGCCCGTTGTCCGTCGTCCGTGCGTGCGTGCGTCCGTCGTCAACTTTTCATTCAAACGACATCTCCTCCTAAACCACTTGGCAGATTTTTACTAAACTTCACAGGAATGATCATTGGGCGATCCTCTTTCAAAGGGGTCTCACTAAAACGCATACGAGAAAACGCATACGGTATAGATAACGTTGGAAAACGCATACAATATAAACAAAGAAAGAAAACGCAGACGGCATTCGGAATGCGTGTATATGGTGTGAAATGCCCTGTAAATGTGTTTGTTATGTTTGTAAACGTTCAAACTTAAACATTAATTAATTAAATAGTTATATTTTATTTAGAATTAATTGTATATGTTGTTTAATGCAAAAATTGTGAGTTATGTATTTATAAACGAATATATCGGCGGTAAAATGATATTTACGATGTTGAAAGTAATATGTTTATAAATTATAACTATTTAAGGATTTATGTTGGCATTTACGTTTTTACTATAATTTTTTTTTACAAAAACACTGACAAAAAGTGTACAATAGCATAGGAAAACGCAGTCAGAATTATCAAAGACGAAATTAAGGCACCGACTGTATTCGGAATGAGTGTAAATTTGTAATAAGCGCGTTTTAGATGTGGCCTGCCTTTGTACGTAGATCAACTTTATGCTTAATGGGATAAATGAACAACAAGAACATAATGTCTTTAACAAATATATCCCTGTTATAATTCCAAACGAAAGCATATTATGTCTGTATCAGCACAATAAATTACCTTTATAAACATTTTACACAGCCAAACAAAATCCAAACACAAAATAACGAGCATATCGGGGTGGGGGGGCATGTGTCCGGATACCATCAAAAGACACGATCTAGATGTCAACAATTGTGGTCTTAATCTTGCATTATTTCCGGTTCATGACACTTACCGGTCGCCTAATTGGCTTCGTCCCGCAGGGGGTCAACAGTTGTTACTTCATACACAGTATGCAATACTATCACTATGACATTTTCACACATACTAGTAATATGTAGCCATATTTTATATCGTCTGCGTTGTTCTAGTATGTTCATATCTTAGCGTGTTATTACTTTTATCATAGCGTTTTTTTCCATATTATTTTCATAGCATCTGCATTGTCCTACCGTTTTTATATCGTCTGCGTTTTCCAACTTTTTTCATATCGTATGCGTATTCCTAAAATTTTCATTGGTTCTGTTTGTTTTTTTTGCTGCTATTTCTAATCGGATGCGTTTTGCTACTATATTTGCATCGCGTCTGCGTTTTCCTACTATTTTCATGTCGTATGCGTTTTTCTACTGTTAATATCGTCTGCGTCTTCCTACAGTTTTAATATGTACCGTCTGCGTTTTACTGTTATTTATATATCATCTGCATTTTCGTACAATATTCATACCGTCAGCGGTTTCCAAGTATTCATATATTGTCTGCATTTTCCTACTATTTTCATAGAGTGTGCATTTTCCTACTATTTGTATATCGTAAGCGTTTTTCTCATATATATATAGTGTCTGCGTTTTCCTACAATTTTCATTGCGTCTGCGTTTTCCAACTGTTTCATATTGTATGCGTTTTCCAACCTTTTGCATGTCGTATGCGTTTTTCTACTGTGTAAATATCGTCTGCGTTTCCCTACAATTTTCATTACGTCTGCAACTCAAACTCAACTCAAATTTATTGTACATATAGGCCTCCAGCCCAAAATACAGCATATATACAAAAAATATTACAACCACCTGGCATTTTTGTTATATAAACAGGACATAGTCGTAGTTTCGATACAATAAGCGATGAGAGCACGTACATGTATACGTCTTTACATTTTTTTAAACAACGTTACTTTTCAATTTCATTCATTAATTTAAAAAAATGTAAAAAGCCATTAGTTTATTAGATTCAACATCCTCAATTTTCATCGAATTGACAAACAACATGTGATCTCTCTGACTACCGTACCAATAAAACGAAAGGTTCATTCTAATTTCGTTGTAAAGCGGACATTCGAAGAAAGCATGGAACTCATTCTCAACAATACTTAAATCAAAACGTGTTAAGCAGTTAACATAGTCTTTCTTCGCATTTCGCATTTTGGAACACTTTTCATTGCGTCCGCGTTTGCAACTATTTACGCAACGTATGCGTTTTCTACTGTTTATATATCGTCTGCGTTTTCCTACAATTTTCGTTGCTTCTGCATTATCAGTTACTATTTTCATATCGCATGCGTTTTTCTTCTGTTTTCATTGCGCCTTCGAATGTCTTAATTTTCCTACCAAATTCATACCGTCACCGTTTTATTTTTTTTTCATATATTTTCTGCATTACCCTACTATTTCATAGCGTCTGCATTTTCCCAGCATTTCTTTATCGTATGAGTTTTTCTACTGTTTAAATATTGTCTGCGTTTCCTACAATTTTATTTTTTTTACCTGAAAAAGCGGTTTTCGCTGTAGAAATCGTAACACATTAAAATCAGGAAAATAATCGCATTATTGCCCTGAACGTAAGAAATCCAATAAAACCACACAGTTACATGGTGATTTTATGTAAAAAAAAAAATGCCTCTTTAGTGCCGGTCCCTGTTTTTTTGTTTAGGTTACAATATACTCATTTCAATCCCAATAAATTTAATGTAAAAGCGATAACTTTAACAAAAATAAACGCAACATTTTGCACATAGGGACTCTCATAACAATACCATTTCTTAAATAGTATTCTAAGCTGAATTGATTTAAATAATAAAAAGGTATGTCATGTTACATGTAAGGTAGAACTCGACACTAAACAAAGTTGACTGTTTTATCACCATCTTTTACCGGCTACCCTCTCTCTATTTGAATGTAACGCGCCTTCGCGCAGTGTTGTACGGTAGTCTCCAATCTTTACACATATCATTCATCAGCTGTATACGTTGGTTGACAACGTATACAACTTACGGTGAGCCATATTCGTTGGTTGACAACGTATACAGCGTACGGTAGCTGTATACGTTGGATATATACATATACTTTTGAAATAGGTCTTTCGTCTTAATGTACATAGCTCACATGGTGATTGAGTAGTATACAACATACATTATTGTGATTACTAGTATACTTGATCGTCATCACCATCTTCGTCGTAGTAGTAGATCTAGTAGCGGTAACAGTAGCAGCATCAGTGGTAGTAATAACAGTAGGAGTAGCAGAAGCATACGCAGCAGCAATCGTGATTGTGGACGGACGGACGGACGCACGACGGACGCCGGACAAATAGGATACTAACAGCTCACCCTCCTCCACGGTAGAATAATGACCCTTGTATTTTTTCTAATAAAAGTTACTGCGATTGAAGGACGAATGAACAGACGAACGGGCGGACGGACGGGCGGAATGGCGGACAGAAGGCCTGACAGGTAGACAGACAGACCTCATCAGCAACAACAACAGCTACTACAAACATGCATTCGCAACATGGTGTTCATGACGACTTCTGCTGCTGCTGACGATGATGATAATGACGCTGTTGCTGACGACATCGACGACGACAATGATGATAATGATTATGATCATCGTCATCTTTTAGACATGATCTACCGGTATATACGGCGATATGCATCATCTCGACGTATACAGCTTACGGTGAGCTGTATTCGGTGTAAACTGTATACGGTTTTATAGTCAACATATACAGCTCACAAGTAAGCTGTATACGGCGTGAGCTGTATAGCGCATATACAGCGGAACGTGACATACATGATTATATACCTTTGTATGAGAAGGCTTAATATTGTTCATGAAACTTCACGAAATTTCAATATTCTCAACTTTTGATGAAACTCAACACAATTTCCCGGAAACGATTTTAGCCCACTTCACTTACCAAATATACCCTGTCACCGCGATGAGTTTACGAATAGTTTCTGACGAATTTTTTACTTTTCCGGGCTGAGCCTCTTTCGGCCTCCTTCTGACTGCCGGGTCATTTTAAGCATCGGCCGGGTGCCGGGTTTTATTTTTAAACGGAGTTTAAATCTCAGCGACATTTTTCCATCGCCTACAGCTAGACCAATGTCGGCCTAAACATTTCACTCCATTGGGCGGCACCGGGTCAAATTGGTCCTGTTCTCGGCGTTCTTTAGATACCAATATTTTATAACACTTCCTAAGAAATGTTGCATCATTGGTCGAGGTACATATATAACTATATTACGAGTTAAAATTACAAAAAAAAAGAGAAATAAAAAAGCAAACATAACAAGACAATGATTTAACGTGTTTTCCTTCTGCTCGTCCACGATTTTAATTCTAGCCATAATGATCTGACTATGGACATTTGGAACTTCAGTCCGGCATGGATTTCAAATCGAGCTATGCTCGGATCT
This sequence comes from Congeria kusceri, assembly GCA_027627225.1. Classification (NCBI taxonomy): domain Eukaryota; kingdom Metazoa; phylum Mollusca; class Bivalvia; order Myida; family Dreissenidae; genus Congeria; species Congeria kusceri. Next base: position 71,187,319 of record CM051032.1, on the reverse strand, counting down.
AGTTAGTGTAAAGCTTTGCGAGGAGGTTAATATCTGTCTGGTGCCGGGCTGGCTCAGGCAAGACTCCTTCTGGTTCCGCGAGAAGTGAGTCCAACGAGGATTTGTGTCATCTTTATATACGGTCAACATCATGAATACTAACAAGACTTCGCGTTAGCGTGTTTGGCCGTATGCGAGAATAAGTTAATAAAAAAGAAATATTTGTTTTGGAATCTGTATCTGTATGGGTACGTCGTATTACGAAATGCTGGCTTTATACACGGGAACATAGAAATCTTTCTCGAAATTTTATTAATTTGCGAGAATTAATTACATATTTATTTGTGGAAAAAAACAAGTGTCTAAGTATTTGTATTTGCAAAAAGTTTCGTGAACCAAATTTCAGATTATTTTATGCAGTAGCTAGTGGCCACTACTACGACTTTTTCTCATGAACGAAATTGACCAAACAATTTTTCAAATTTCTTCAATTTTCGTGATAATTGTAAAATTTGAAGCAAGCTATCATACTGACGGAAACGAAGACCTGACAACGTATTGAAACATATAATAAATAGAAATAATGATACAAAGAATAAACAAATGAAAAATATAATATAGAAATAAAGATAAAAACGAATAAACATACACAACATGTGTTAGTAAGATAATGTCTTTTAAATAAAATGTGTCATATGCATGTCTTTGACATGATATGTACATTGAGTAATGAATTTTAGCACCTGTGGGTGAAATCATTTGATCCGTATTGTGAATTTCGACACCTGTAGAAGCCAGTTGACACTGGCGACCGGATATACCACAATTTCGCCACTTATATAGATCTAATTATGACATGAACTTTGGCGTTTGGCTTTCATTTCGTACACTTACAATTACAAATTCGTTATAATTTTGGTCTGTGCTTTTAGTGAGGAAATAACATGGAAGTGGTCTTGTGTTCTGTTCTAAAAGGTCGGATATAAAATTATCAGGTAATATTTACAATATAAACACACAGCGGATATACACGTCTCTTAGAGTAGAAAACAACGCAAATGATATGAAAACAGTAGAAAAACGCATACGGCATGAACATTATAGAAAAACGCAGACGATATATAAACAGTAGAAAAACGTATACGATATAAAATTAGAAAGAATACACAGACGATATATAAACAGTAGAAAAATGCATACGATATAAAATTAAACAGAAAACGCAGACGATATATAAACAGTAGAAAAATGCACACGATATAAAATTTTAGAAAGAAAACGCAGACGATATACAAACAGTAGTAAAACGCAGACGCAATGGAAATTGTAGGAAAACGCAGACAATATATAAATAATAGAAAAACGCATACGATATAAAAATAGAAGGACAACGCATACGATATGAAAACAATAAAAACTAAAGTTATTATAAGGCCTAGATATGTTGCGTATTTGAAATAAATTTTTAAATAGATATTTATGACGTGTTTTTTTTCTCCAGAAGTGAGACGAGAAAAAATGTTGTTATATGAAATAACGTTATAATTACAGAAATGCATTTGTTATTTTAGAGTTATTGGTTATTTACACATAATTAATGTAAATAAACATTAAACCAAGTGACAATTTATATAAAATAAACACCGCTCAATGTTAAAATGCTATTAATGTCTCGTAAGTCATAATTATCGGTAATAAAAATAATATTACAATTATCTTATCAATATAATGTTATGTTTAAAGGTGAAGAACAACTTTACGGCATTTTAACTAAAATTAAATTCTATTTTTTTGAAATCCGTATCCCGTCTGCGTTTCCTTCTTTGTTTATATAGTATGCGTTTTCCAACGTTATCTATATCGTATGCGTTTTCTCGTATGCGTTTTAGTCAGTGCCCTTTCAAAGTTGTTCAAATCGTTACGGCCCGCTGCATATGTAGGTCACCAGAGCTAAAGATAGATTTAAAAGGTGTAAACTTAAAAAATCTTCTCCCCTGAAACCGCAAGGCCCAGAGGTTTCGTATTTGGTATGTAACATCCTATAGTGGTCCTCTACAAAGATTGTTCAAATAATGCCCCATGGGTTAAAACTGACCACACCCCAGGGGTCACATGGTTTATATAAACTTATATAGCTAAATGACTTTAAAATTCTAATCCTCTAAAACCACAAGGCCTAGAGGTTTCATATTTGGTATGTATGTGTGGTCCTCTACAAATATTGTTCAAATTATGCCCCTGGGGTCAAAGTTGGTCACGCCCAGGGGGTCACATGGTTTATATAGACTTAAATAGCAAAATGACTTAAAAATCCTCGTCTGAAAGGCCCACAGCTTTCCTATATGTAGTACGTAACATTAAAGAGTGGTCCTCTCCAAAGATTGTTCAAATTATGCCCCTGTGGTAAAATCTGGCCACACCCCAAGGGGTCACATGGTTTATATAGACTTAAATAGCAGAATGACTTAAAAAGCTTTACCTGAAACCGCAAGGCCCAGAGGTTTGTTAAGATTGTTCAAATTATGCCGCTGGGATAAAAATAAGCCACACCTCGGAGATGCAAATTCTTATTGGGTTACAAGGTCTCAGGTGAGCGTCCTAGGGCCCTCTTGTTTATTCAATCTTGACCTAACTTGCACAGTTTGTGTATGACCATAAAATCTCGGATGGGATTGTTATTGAGTCAGATCACACCAGTAACACCAGAGTTATTGCCCCTTTTTCATGCAAAAATGCCCTTTTCCAACGTATAGACTATTTTCCATCCAATTTTAACCAAACTTTCACGCTTGTGTATAACCATCAGATCTTAGCAGACGACAAAAATGGGTCAGATTGTGTTTCAAACACCAGAATTATTGCCCTTTGTTTATTAAAAATATACAAAAATGAACATAATTCAGGATAGTGACTTCATTTTTCATCCAATCTTCACCAATCTTGCACAGTTTCTTTATTAATATCAGATTACAGTTGAAGTCGAATATAAGCTAGATCGGAACAGAAACACCAGAGTCATTGCCCTTTGTTTGTGAAAAAAATTTGCAAAAATGGAAATTATTCAGGACAGAGATTTCATTTTTCATCCAATCTTCACCAATCATGTACAGTTTGTATATGAACGCAAGACTACAGGTGAAGTCGAATATAAGCATGATCAGGCCAGAAACACCAGAGTTATTGCCCCTTGTTTGGAAAAAAACATCAAGCTATCAATGATTGGCTTGCACACACGATTTTTGATTCAATGTTGACCAAACTTACACAGTTTGCGAATGACCATAAAAATCGATTGATAAACTTTGATTTCCAACAGTTGCAAGACTTGTATGCAGTTATTTGTACATGCAACATTGATGTCTTCAGAGCCTGCATTAACATCATTGGACAGAAAATTATAATGGAAAAAGCAAAACTTTACTTTATAGCACAGCCATCGCAATTATCGTATTGCAACTAGTTCTCCTAAACTGTTTATGAAAAAGACAACAAAATCTACTGTTTCTGCATTTCCCAGAATTGTCAATGACTTAATGAAATACGGTCAGGTAAGAACGTCGAGAAAAATGATTTGAGAACCATTAGCAAAAACAACGCACATCCACTAAACAACTCATACTTTAGTTAGCCCACTGCACTAACCGATCTTTTAAATCAAAATCGATCCTATCCCCCTCTGCGTATTGTTCAGATACCTTAATTTCTAAACCTGTCACAACAGTACGGTCTTCATCTGTACCAGTTCTCAGGTGAGCGCTTTGGGCCATCATGGCCCTCTTGTTTTATTAAATTGCTTACTTTTCACGAAGAAACATTTTCGGCCCAAGGCAGATTTGGAGGCTTTAATTATAAACACTGCACACATACCAGTTGTTTTTTTTTGTAATTAGAAGCTTGGCTGATCTTGAAGGAGATTTTATTATATGCGTTTCAGTGAAATATCGAATTGTATTAGTTAAATACAAGTTTATATTTTCACTGTCTGAGCAGTGAAAATATAAGATTTTATATTTTCACTGCAGTGAAAATATAACATAAAACTGACTATTATTGCATAAATTTAATCGATCTACAAGTAGTGGTTTAAAACCCTTGGCAAATGTATATACATGTACAATATGAACATGCATGTGTTTTCATAAAACACATTATAAAACTAAAGAAAATTATAATTTAGCGTCAACGACTCACAAAATATGGCACTTTTTTCCCACCATACTAACAAATGACAGTTTTGGAATCATTTATGACGTCATTTTTTATGAAGTCAGAATACACGAACGAAGCATAAAAAAAAAAAAAAAAATTGTTGATATCGATGTAAGATCGTATTTTATTTCATTCGTGATCATAAATCAACAAATATCCTCTATATCTTTTGGTTAAACAAAAAAACATTTCAAGGCTATATATTTAAGTTTTGGTGAGCAAGTGTTGCAGGAATATTTTCATGGTGCATCAAATGCATGTTTGAAATGAACAACTCGCGATTCGTTTTAAATTGTTTTATTAGTTATTTTGAAACCTGATCAATAACAAAGACTGCAACAAAAGTTTTTTTAATGAAAGCAATGTCGGGATACCAAATATTACATTTTGTAATGAAATTGTCTTTCACAGATTGCACAAATTGCATTGGTTGTTCCTCCTGTTTGACAGGTGGTTTCAAATGAATGTTCTGACACATGAACACATAATGCATACACATGGAAAATTAAGCTATTAAAATGTAACTTTCATCAGATGTTCACGTAAACCTTAACTACTAGTCAAAAGTTCATAACAATCACGAAATGATCCTAAAACCATTGCTACGACAAATAAACTGCATAAAAGACAAAAATCATTCAGTTTTGTGTCATACAAAGTTCAGTTATGTATACGAGTATGCCTGATAATACAATTTTCCCTGGACAATACTCGAAATTAATTGTAAATGGAATATCTATAATACTTGTTAACACAATACATATGAAAGCAATCTTATAATGAAAAAAGGGACAACAAGAACTATAATTGAGGCACGTCGTGGGAAAACCTGGCTTAATATATGTGTGTGAAGTGTCATCCCGGATTAGCCGGATCCGCACAGGCTAATCCAGGACGGCACTTTCTGCCTATAGTGGATTTATGTTTAGAAGAGACTTCCTTAAAACAGAAAATACCATAAAAGCGTAGTTTAGAAGAGACTTCCTTAAAACAGAAAATACCATAAAAGCGTAAAGTGCCGTCCTGGATTAGCCTGTGCGGACTGCACAGGCTAAACCGGGACGACACTTATCGCACATGCATTAAGCCCGATTTTCCCACGACACGCCGCAATTATGACTGTGTATATGACTTACAAACATTTTAAATCAAACATGCAGAAGACACAATCCATCAGAGAATCGATTTACTGAACCCAAGGAGAAAAACATGTGTTCCATTGAACTGCTACAAGGATGTTAAAGCAATGAGATACAGTAAAGTTATAGTGCACAGGATTATTGGTAATTTGGTAAAATACAAATTCATAAATTACCGGGGTTTTATAATAATTATTATTATTCTTCCAAAATGTAAGTCAGTATACTTGTTATCAGACATGAAAATCTCAGCTTCATTGACAAGGTATCACGCCAATTTACTTGAAAAATATCTATTAGTGAACTTTTCAATAAACAATATAATTCTGGACATTGGCCCTAAGAAACCACGTGTAAGCAGAGAAACTAATCTGATGTCTTAAAAACTAAGCTGGTGCTAAATATAAGACGTACATTCTAATTAAATCTATGTGGTTCGGTTTTGCAATTGTATCTGAAAAAAAACCAATAACAACAAATATTAACAAGTGGGCCATGATGGCCCAAAGCGCTCACCTGAGTCTGAGTATTATGGTGACCATTAGGGATGCAATAGGTACCCGTAAATACCCGCATTCTCGGTACTATTAAAACACATTTTGCATGGCATTAACACATACGGGCGATACAACAAAACATGGAAATAATTCTATAAAAATACATAAAGAGCTTATGATTGGATACTACCATCTTTTTTCACATACGGTATGTGTTTGAATTAAAATAATAAATTATTTATTGACAACAGTACACAGACCAATTTGATGTCAGTTCAACTCTGCGTATCAGTGATTGACATATTGTTCTGCGGGCCCGTCTAGCTCAGTTGGTAGAGCGCTATTCTCTCAATCAAGGGTTCTCGAGTTCGAGCCCCAGCCCTGCCACATAACTTGTGTGGGCATTGGTCATGAAAAAATTTCTACGGCCATTCTCCCCCTACCTCTGATTCATTTACTGTCATAAGAATGTGCACTTGGTACTGGTAAACCACTAACATCTGCTTAGTTTGCCCAGAAAAAGTGTGAGTAGGTTAACTGACCGCCACTGAATTACTGGTAAGGTGAAAAATCCAAACAAACAAACTTTTCAAAAGTACTCTTAGGAGAAGGAAATTTCGAGGTTACATAGGAATACTTATTGTTAACATTAACAACCATACAACTATCAACATTGTCAGATTAAATTATAAATAACTATAAAACCGTTTAGTTGTTTTGCGTAAAAACTTACTAATAATTTTGAGTCAATGACACCCACAGACAAACTTTCCAAATGTACTCTTAGGAAAAGGGAAATTTCTATGTTATATAGGAATACTCATTGTTAACATGAAGAACCATACACCAATCAACATTCTCAGATTAAATTATAAATAACTATACAACCTTTTAGTTGATTTGTGTAAAAACTTACTAATAATCACACCAATTTTGAGTCAAAACAGTGTAGAAGTATTTTTCAAATAAGGAGAAATAATAAATCAGCTTCAAAAATCATGTAAGATAATAACTTGAGTTTCCAAAATCCCAATTCAAATGTATAAGTCAGTATAAAAGTTACATGATTAAATGATACTGAAAAAGTTACAAACTAAACAGTCCAAAAACTACAGAAAATCATTAACCCTTTCAGGCACTAGATCACATGATATTAATCCTATATTCTGATTGCTTGTTTACAACATGAATTTAAGCTATTTATTGATGTTTACATCTTTTTCCTGACTGGATGCCAAGACAGACAGTGGAAAAATTTACTGCTGCACACATAGCCAAAATATAGGTCAGCAGCAGGTTATACATGGATTACTACATGTATGTGTAATGATGCTGATCTAAAATAGAAGGATCATGTTGACTCAAAGTGATGTATTGATTTTACTGATAAGCACACTCCACTATCTGGTTTATATCTGTGACTAAAGGGAAATAACACATTTATAGCACTTATCTTCCTGATACTGCATTTACCTCTCTTTACCAGGAGAGTTATTCAGGAATATATGTATTTGGGGCAAAAAGAGGGACAATAACTCTGGTGTTCCTGGTCCGATCGGGCCCATTATCGAACTCTTCAAAGATTTTATGGTGCAAGTATGGTCAAGATTGAATAAAAATATAGTCTTGATCGCGATAACGGTCCAAATTGTTGACGGCATACAGAAGACGGATGCCGCCGGAGAGGTCCCCTATACCAATAACTCACCGAGCACTTCATGCTCAGGTGAGCTAAAAACATTTGTGGAAAAACCCACACATTCCAGTAAATGGGTAAAACACGAGATTTATAAATATTAACTTTGCATTGGTTTGTCCAAAATAGTCAACAATTCCTGGGACAAGTGCTGTAGTTCCACGCTGCTGTCTGTTGCCATGGTGACCAGCTCTGTGCATAGCTTGTGACTCGTCTCCTCAGAAAGGCAACTAACCAAGCGGAATTCTAAAAATATAGACTTATGTAGTTATTCATTTGTTGCAGTTTAGATGTTCGCATTTTTAAAACTTACATGTATATAACTGCATCATTTCTGTCAACTGTTAAACTAAAAGACTATATTGGGCCATTTTTGTTCTTTACATTTATATTAATTGACCGATAATACAATACCTGACATATTCTATAGGATATACTAATTTGTATTTGCATTTTATCAAAAATAGTTATTTGTACACAATCATTTTGACCAGTTGATATTTTCTCAATATTTCTTCACCACAGTTTAGCACTTAATGATTCCTAATACCTGCAAGTTTTGTCAGTATCTTATGCACCAACTGCAGGGATTCGGTCCGGATCACAGTGTACTTCATGTTCCCTGCAATACATTAACCGCACAGTGCTAGAACTGATTCTACAAGACAGGACACAACACCTCAACATCCTTGATAACCACAGACTTCCGTAAATATTTTCGGACACTTAAAAATAATTTAAAATGTTCGTGTCCAATAATTTGGATACACAAAAATATTCCCAAATTACATTTATGGACACTATGACAATATTGCAATTACGTTCGGATATGTCCGGTGTATAACTTTTTTTTGCCGAATATACACGGATAGTATCGAATAATGATTTCGCGTGCTTGCTAAATACCACGCCGTAAAGTATTACTTTTAGCGATGTTTGCAATTAATTTTATATCATTTCATATGTTTGATTTTGCTTTACAGAAAAATTACGCCAAGACTGCACATTTTTGTCCACCGAGTTCAAAGATGAACAAATTAAGCAGAATTTATTGGTAAATAATTAAGACTGGTTAAGACTGGTTCCTTAATTTCAACAGCATATTTAATATACGATATCAATACCAGTATACACAATCGGGTAAACCCATTATTTATTGCACATGGCTCTGAACCCAGTGACACTAATGTAACGGTCCACTGCCTCCACTCATTCATCTGCCAGGTTTTATGACCTTCATCCGGTTGTAAAAACACATGTATGATGTGTCACCCGATTAACGCAAACAGGTTAGAATTCTGCTAAAATACCACTGTCATATCAAATGTCAGAAAATGAAGATTCATAAATTATGGTTTAAAATCAGGATGACCGAAAATATACAGTGACAAAAAATAATTATTTGGGCTAAAAAAGAGGGTGTCCGAAAATTTACATTGTCAGAAAATATAGATATTTTACGGTAGATACGTAACTACCCCACATGGACAGTTACTGGGTGGACAAAGAGGTTTCATAGTAACATTCCCTGAGAATTCCCTGATTTTTCCCTGACCAGAGTGTGATTTTCCAAGACATTTATTGCTAGACTACTGGTACATGGTGCATAGTGGTTACGGTGTTAACACATATTAGACTGTCATTTTCTCCTTATAGCAATTATTACTTAAAATTTTATGTTTATTCTACAAAAATATAATATTTTCATTGTTTTACTTTCTCAACAGCCTACCTATTTCTAATATCATATATTACTCTTTTGCATTTTGGATATTTTCTAACACTTTTGGTCATAATTCCCTGAATTTTCCCCGATTTTAATTTTTTTTTCAAATTCCCTGAATTTTTCTCAGCAGGGATTTTTTTTGCACTTTTTCCCTGTTTTTGTCAGTGACCACCCTGAGTTATAAAATCAATGTCCATTAAGCTAACGTTCAAGAGGGACCAGTTAAATTATGGTAACAGTCTATTAACTTTAAAAGTACAAAAAATAGTTTAATTAGTAACTTTGTTTTGGTCAAAAATGTTGTTCTTATTTAAAAAAATAAATATTTTTTTAAATTATTAAATCTACCTCAAATTCCAGTTGTTTGAGCAAATGACTTAGTCTAAGTGTTAACAGGAGCTAGCTTAATTGGCAATTTGCAGATCCGAGCAACCAGGTTCAAAAGTTGAGCACATATACTGGTAACAATACTGAAGTATGCAATTAGCATTTGTTAGCACTCAGTATTAAACTACTGCCTACCAAAGCATGGTAAAACTGTTATCACAATCTTCTCAAGTACTTGGGCTATGTTGCCGTCATTGTTCTGGATACTCTGACAATCTTTGAGACATAATGACCTACAACAGAGAAATACAAGGTTCAAAACAAATGCATTCTCAACGTCCAATGGTCCGATATATTTGAGGGGCGTTGTGGTAAAACCAGTCTTTATGCATGTGCGTAAAGTGTCGTCCCGGATTAGCCTGTGCAGTCCGCACAGGCTAATCCAGGATGGCACTTTCCGCTTTCATGGTATTTTCTGTTAAAAGGAAGTCTCTTCTAAACATAAATTCATTGTAGGCAGAAAGTGCCATCCCGGATCAGCCTGTGCGGACTGCACACGTTGATCTGGGACAACACTTTATGCACATGCATTAAGCCAGGTTTTCACACGACATGCCTCATACTTACGTTTACTCGAACAAAGCACACACTTTTCATAGAATCAGATTGAATGCTTACCCGGTACATAACCATGCTTTAGTATCATAATATTGAATTTCATTGCTTATGCCCTAACTGTCAAAAACACTTACTGATCCAAGCATGAACATAATCATCTCTATAAACAGATAAGACATGTACCAGTATAAAATTCATATACTGCAAGTGAGAATTTCTTAGTAGTCTTCAAATTATGGTAAATGTAGTTTCAAACCTAAAATAATCCAAAACCAGTAAATGAGGATGTAACAACCGTTACATGTACAAAATGCACCTATTCTTTGTACAATAAAAATAACCAAGAAATAAGGTCAACACAGTGAAAGTTTACTATATTTAACTACATGTTAACAAGAAGTTTTTATTTTCATTGATTTGTGCTACTTTTACTTACTGACTGACAATTGTACTGAGAGACTTCAAGATTGCCTCTTGTATTTTCCAAGAATTTCCCTGCAGCTTGTCACACATCAAACCCACAACCTTTTCCAGGTAAGCATCTGACAAAAAAAAAAAAATATAGTCATGTTCAAAACATTGTTTTCAAGAATATAAGATTGTTTCTAACTGACATACATGTACACGTATTGACACGTTCAACTATATAAGATTGTTTCTAACTGACATACATGTACACGTATGGACACGTTCAACTATATAAGATTGTTTCTAACTGACATACATGTACACGTATTGACACGTTCAACTACTGGACTAGTATTCAAAAAGCTGTTAAGGAAAATCATAACTTAAGTTGTATTTAAGTAAACATTTCAGAACACATTTTATATGTGATACCAATGATTTCTGGTTACAAAAAAGTAAAGCAATTTTTACTCGTTAAAAAAAATTAAATACTAAAATACCTACATGTAGACACGAAACTGCCACAGACTTTAGGAATTTTATCAATTTAATAAATTTCCCTAAGTTTTCCCTAAGGAGCTTCGTAAATATGGGACCTGATCTTTAAGATACCAGTATTGTCTCAACATTAATCTTTTAATGTTGAGTTTAACGTATGTCACTTTGTTAGTGCCTTTAAGCTTCAAGTACAGTTAATATTAACGAAGTGACAGTCTAAACTACTGGATATTTAAAAACCAACATCACAATATCCAGTAGTACAGTAACTATATTTGTGACCTCAGAGGTGACCCAAAGCTCATACTCTAGTGAATACTTTTGTGAACTCATGACCTGATCACAAGGCGGACACCATATCCATTATACCACTGAAACTCTTAGACTACAGGTACCTATTGTGTGTACTGGCTGCACCATGGGATACTATTGTGAACTCATGACCTCCCATCACAAGGCGGACACCATATCCATTATACCACTGCAACTCTCAGACTACAGGTACCTATTGTGTGTACTGGCGGCCCCAAGGGATACTATTGTGAACTCATGACCTCCCATCACAAGGCTGACACCATATCCATTATACCACTGAAACTCTCAGACTACAGGTACCTACTGTGTGTACTGGCTGCACACGGGATACTATTGTGAACTCATGACCTCCCATCACAAGGCGGACACCATATCCATTATACCACTGCAACTCTCAGACTACAGGTACCTATTGTGTGTACTGGCTGCACCAAGGGATACTATTGTGAACTCATGACCTCCCATCACAAGGCTGACACCATATCCATTATACCACTGCAACTCTCAGACTACAGGTACCTATTGTGTGTACTGGCTGCACCAAGGGATACTATTGTGAACTCATGACCTCCCATCACAAGGCGGACACCATATCCATTATACCACTGAAACTCTCAGACTACAGGTACCTATTGTGTGTACTGGCTGCACCAAGGGATACTATTGTGAACTCATGACCTCCCATCACAAGGCGGACACCATATCCATTATATCACTGCAACTCTCAGACTACATGTACCTACCGTGTGTACTGGCTGCACCAAGGGATACTATTGTGAACTCATGACCTCCCATCGCAAGGCAGACACCATATCCATTATACCACTGAAACTCTCAGACTACATGTACCTACCGTGTGTACTGGCTGCACCAAGGGATACTATTGTGAACTCATGACCTCCCATCGCAAGGCGGACACCATATCCATTATACCACTGAAACTCTCAGACTACAGGTACCTACCGTGTGTACTGGCTGCACCAAGGGATACTACTATGAACTCATGACCTCCCATCACAAGGCAGACACCATATCCATTATACCACTGCAACTCTCAGACTACAGGTACCTATTGTGTGTACTGGCTGCACCAAGGGATACTATTGTGAACTCATGACCTCCCATCACAAGACAGACACCATATCCATTATACCACTGCAACTCTTAGACTACAGGTACCTATTGTGTGTACTGGCTGCACCAAGGGATACTACTGTGAACTCATGACCTCCCATCACAAGGCTGACACCATATCCATTATACCACTGCAACTCTAAGACTTCAGGTACCTATTGTGTGTACTGGCTGCACCAAGGGATACTATTGTGAACTCATGACCTCCCATCGCAAGGTGGACACCATATCCATTATATCACTGCAACTCTCAGACTACAGGTACCTATTGTGTGTACTGGCTGCACCAAGGGATACTACTATGAACTCATGACCTCCCATCACAAGGCAGACACCATATCCATTATACCACTGCAACTCTCAGACTACAGGTACCTATTGTGTGTACTGGCTGCACCAAGGGATACTATTGTGAACTCATGACCTCCCATCACAAGACAGACACCATATCCATTATACCACTGAAACTCGTAGACTACAGGCACCTATTGTGTGTACTGGCTGCACCAAGGGATACTATTGTGAACTCATGACCTCCCATCACAAGACAGACACCATATCCATTATACCACTGAAACTCTCAGACTCCAGGTACCTATTGTGTGTACTGGCTGCACCAAGGGATACTATTGTGAACTCATGACCTTCCATCACAAGGCAGACACCATATCCATTATACCACTGAAACTCTCAGACTACAGGTACCTATTGTGTGTACTGGCTGCACCAAGGGATACTACTGTGAACTCATGACCTCCCATCACAAGGCTGACACCATATCCATTATACCAATGAAAATCTTAGACTACATGTAGCTATTGTGTGTACTGGTGGCATGAAGGGATACTACTGTGAACTCATGACCTCCCATCACAAGGCTGACACCATATCCATTATACCACTGTAAGTCTTAGACTCCAGGTACCTATTGTGTGTACTGGCGGCCCCAAGGGTTACTATTGTGAACTCATGACCTCCCATCACAAGGCAGACACCATATCCATTATACCACTGAAACTCTCAGACTACAGGTACCTACTGTGTGTACTGGCTGCACCAAGGGGCCAGGCCTGACCAAGGGCTGTGTAGTAGACCACAAACTGTTTCTGCTTCACCTCACTGCTCAACCCCTCATCACCATTCTCCCCGACTGATGAGCTCTGACAATTATAACACATGTACAAATAGTGTGCACCGAGATTTGTAAAGGCCTGGGCTGGTATTCACAAAGCTCCTAAGGGAAATCTTAACTGAAGTTGTACTTAAGTTAAAATTTCAGATCAAATTTTCAGTGAAAAAATATAATTATTTATGTTTACAAAATGGTAAAATACCAAACATCGGAGCAATATTTACTAGTTTAAAGCATTTTAATGTAATATAACCTATACATAAAACAGCCAGAGACTTAAAAAATTTGATGAATTTAGGAAATTTACTTAAGTTTTTCGTAAAGAGCTTTGTGAATACAGGCCCAGGGTTTATAATTATTTCAGTTGTTCAGCCAAAATGCCAGCTTAAAATCAAATTTGGATTGGAAGAAATTATTACCGGGTAAATAGTGTATATTAACTAGAGCTGTCGGAGGACAGCGCGCTCGACTTTGTTTGTGCTTGTCACGAGTTTCTGGCATTTTTTTCTAAAACAAACTGTATAGAAGGGGCCAATTAAACAAAATTAATTTCTGGAAGCATTTTTCTAAATGTCTAAACAGTGAACTTGACCGTGATTCAACTAACCCCATATGCAATCTCATGCAATGTCTCGTTATACAGTATCTATCAATTGAATGTTATTAAAATATTCCAATTTGTTCTCCAGTTATACAGCTGATTTTTTTTAGTAACAGTGACCTTGACCCAACTAACCCCATATGCAATCTCATGCAATGTCTCGTTATACAGTATCTATCAATTGAATGTTATTAAAATATTCCAATTTGTTCTCCAGTTATACAGCAGATTTTTTTTAGTAACAGTGACCTTGACCCAACTAACCCCATATGCAATCTCATGCAATGTCTCGTTATACAGTATCTATCAATTGAATGTTATTAAAATATTCCAATTTGTTCTCCAGTTATACAGCAGATTTTTTTTAGTAACAGTGACCTTGACCCAACTAACCCCATATGCAATCTCATGCAATGTCTCGTTATACAGTATCTATCAATTGAATGTTATTAAAATATTCCAATTTGTTCTCCAGTTATACAGCAGATTTTTTTTAGTAACAGTGACCTTGACCCCACCCAACCCACCACAAATGCAATCCCAAGTAAAATGTTGCATTAGGGTATTTATGTATGAAGATTGATTCTTAATGAAAAGTTGACGCTGTCATTCCACCCATTTAAAATTTCTAAGTGTAAAAATGCCCATAATTTTGACAAATTTCAAACTAGTTATTAAAATTGGCATTTGAGTTCATTTTAATATAGTAAATAAGTGTTCTTATTTTGAATGAAATCCATGAAGTCATTCCTGAGAAACCAGCTTACCGAAAAACTTTAACCTGTTCATATAGCTTATATGTAAAATATCTCAGTGTAAAAAGGCCCATAAGTTCGACAAATTTCAACCAAGATTTATCAAAATTGGCCTATTAGTTTATTGTAATATAGGAACCGAAACGCTTAAACCTGTTCGTATAGCTTATATGTAAAATTTCTAAGTGTAAAAAGGCCCATTATTTTGACAAATTTCAAACTAGAGTTATCAAAATTGGCCTATGAGTTCAATTTAATAAAGGAAATAAGTGTTCCAATTTTGAATGAAATCCCTCAAGCCATTCCTGAGAAACCAGCTTACCGAAAACCTTTAACTTGTCTAAATAGCTTATATGTAAAATTTCTAAGTGTAAAAAGGCCCATAATTTTGACAAATTTCTAACTAGAGTTATCAAAATTGGCCTATGAGTTCATTTTAATAAAGGAAATAAGTGTTCTTAGTTTGAATGAAATCCCTCAAGCCATTCCTGAGAAACTAGCTTACCAAAAAACTTTAACCTAACTCGGACGCCGACGCAGACGCCGGAGCGAGTAGAATAGCTTACCTTTTCTTCCAAAAGTCGAGCTAAAAATGAAAATAAAATTACTTCTGGCTGACAAACTGAATACAGTATATACAGACTACTACCAGAACAGACCCTTCAAACTACAAGTTTAAGAGCAGTTTCATTTACCATAGCTGTATATGTGTAGTTGTTTCAGAAACAGCATTTAAATAAATCTGAATTATGAAAACAATGTGATAATTAAAATAAAAATAAAAATTCTCAAACAGAAAACTTCCACTAAAGCCATTATTTGAAATCACAATGTTTTGAAATACCAGTGCCAGCCTAACATTTCCAGTACAGGAGCCAGTACACTATACACGTCATGAAAATAAATTCTCAATCAGGTAACTACTCATAAAACTCGAATTTGAAATCAATGGTTTTGACATACAATTCAAGCCTACCATTTCCAGTACAGGAGCCAGTACACTATACACGTCATGAAAATAAATTCTCAATCAGATAACAAATCATAAAACTCGAATTTGAAATCAATGGTTTTGACATACAATTCAAGCCTACCATTTCCAATACAGGAGCCAGTATGTCATACATGTCATGTAGCCGGTCTGCCTTCAGATCCTCCAGGATGTGTCCTAGACACGCCACGGCCTCCAACTTGTAGGCCACAGCTTCCTTCCGGCTCTCTCGGAACACAGACTCCAGCACCTGGGAAAGGGAGGAGTAGGTACGTTGCCTTCACTTCTGTTTAAACCTTTTAATTTTAGCTCGATTGTAGCCTGAGTTGTAACGTATAACTGGTTTTATTCACATGGGTTTTATTTTCGCTAATACTCGCGATTTTATTTCCTCACAAATTCAAAAGCAGTGTGAATAAATGTGTATGTCTGAATGTTAAAAATCCGAAAATATGCTACTTTTAACATGTAATAAGTGCAATTATGTTATAAGCAATTTATATCAACGGCATAGGTTGTGAAATGTGTGAAAACAGCCTATTGTTATGGAGTTGCCCATTTTTACTCTTAGTTATAACAAAACAATTGCATAAAAGCAACCGACACCGTACTACTAGTAACCGCTTGAAACAATAAAGCTAGCAGTATACGCCTTTATGTTTCCTTCATGGTAGGATAACACTAGTGGCAAGCGATATTAATTTTCCTTTTATGTAAATATACTTCCAGTTTTGACGATGACACAAATTTAAGAATTTGGGAATTAAAAAAGGATCATTTTGAAAAAAAAAACCCGCAAAACTTCGTCCACACAAATCTGAAGCATTCTACAGTATTGAGAATTTTTGTATTAGTTTTCTAGGTAGAACCAGTTTTTAGCGTCTTTTTGAGAGGGATTTTCAAACAATCCCCATGTAGGGTATGATTTATGCATAGATAACATGGCCTGAGTAATAAACACAACAGAGTCTGAACCAGACAGCAAAAATATACAGTCCACTCTCAGGGAATATTGGGCTAAAATGCTATACAAAGTCAGTGTTAGCTGTAAAACTGTTAATAATGGCATCATTTATCACAGTTTATAAGAGGGTACATGGCAAATATTGCATGACCCTATTGGTGTAGTATAATGGCATACCTGGACATACGATCCCAGTTGGACATAATTTCTCCCGTCATATTACAACTTGGACATAATTCCCCCCAGTCCTATTACAACTTGGTCATAATTCCTCCCAGTCATATTACAACTTGGACATAATTCCTCCCAGTCAGATTACAAGTTGGGCATAATTCCTCCCACTTGGACATAATTCCTCCCAGTCAGATTACAACCTGGACATAATTCCTCCCAGTCATATTACAAATTGGACATAATTCCTCCCAGTCATATTACAACTTGGACATAATTCCTTCCAGTCATATTACAACTTGGACATAATTCCTCCCAGTCAGATTACAACCTGGAAATATTTCCTCCCAGTCAGATTACAAGTTGGACATAATTCCTCCCAGTCAGATTACAAATTGGACATAATTCCTCCGTAAGATTACAACTTGGACATAATTCCTCCCAGTCAGATTACAACCTGGACATAATTCCTCCCAGTCATATGACAACTTGGACATAATTCCTCCCAGTCATATTATAACTTGGACACAATTCCTCCCAGTCAGATTACAAGTTGGGCATAATTGCTCCCAGTCATATTACAAGTTGGACATAATTCCTCCCAGTCAGATTACAACTTGGACATAATTCCTCCCAGTCAGATTACAACCTGGACATAATTCCTCCCAGTCATATTACAATTTGGACATAATTCCTCTCAGTCAGATTACAACCTGGACGTAATTCCTCCCAGTCATATTACAAATTGGACATAATTCCTCCCAGTCATATTACAACTTGGACATAATTCCTTCCAGTCATATTACAACTTGGACATAATTCCTCCCAGTCAGATTACAACCTGGAAATATTTCCTCTCAGTCAGATTACAAGTTGGACATAATTCCTCCCAGTCAGATTACAAGTTGGACATAATTCCTCAGTCAGATTACAACTTGGACATAATTCCTCCCAGTCAGATTACAACCTGGACATAATTCCTCCCACTCATATTACAACTTGGACATAATTCCTCCCAGTCAGATTACAACCTGGACATAATTCCTCCCAGTTGGACATGATTCTGCCCATTTCCGGGTACGCAAAAATGACCAGGGCAGATTCTGTACCAAGAGTATTATGTCTGTGATTCGTATATGTAACATTTGGATAACATACCTGTTCAACCAAACCTTCATTGTTGTCTAATATATTGGCACTGAAAAAATAAAGAGCCAAAGTCACTATTTGTAGTACAATGTTTTTATGTTGTGATATCCACTACCATTATGTAAGTTTGAGGTTTTCTATTTTGGAAAGTCATTATTTAGTACATATTATAAAGACAATAACATACTTTTTTGCAGTATATGGTGACATAATCAGTTTAGTTTGAATATATTTATTTTCGCTCGACTGTGTTAAAAGTCTGAGGCTTATTGCGCCACCTTTGAGTCCATTTCCTGGGTAGAGCCAGTATTAGGTGCCTTGTTGAGAAAAATCATTCAAACACCCCCAAGAACGCAACTAAATCAAACACAAGGTGGGCATAAATATCCATTACACCACCGTGACCTGTGAAGATCACATAACTGACTGCATTGTTAAAACCAAGTATGATTTAAGAAATAAAAAGAGCACCGTCTACGGGTGCTGGACGCTCGACTTTCTCGTATTTGATAGTATTCTGGCCTTTTGTTAATAGAATGGGTTCATCACTGTGATGAAGTGTGTTGAATTTGAAGTCAATACCTCGTACAGATATTGTGAAATTTGACCTAAAGCGTAAATGTTACCCCAGATTGACAGTCCAGCGCTCTACCAACTGACCTATTTGGGCCCGCTGTGATCAAAGAACTTTGAGTTTTAGGTCAACACCTCATAAAGGTATTGAGAAATTTGACATAAAGAGAAAATTTAAGTTAAAAGAGTAATAACAAAATCCTTGAAAGAGTTACCTCCTCATGTCTGCAGAATAGGGTCAGCACCATAAACCAGTATCTTGAGTTTCAATTTTTAATGCCTTTGATAGTTATTGAGAAATTTTATATTTAACAAAAAAAGTCAAAACAAGGGCAGATAACTCTGGAAATACAAACCACAGGATTACCTGCCTTGTAATGAATTGCCCTTTTGATAGTGAACACGTATTGTAAGTTTCAAATGGATACCTTTGATAGTTTTTGAGAAATCGACTCTAACAAAAAACTTAACTAACACAGACGCTGAAGCAGATAACAGCGTGACAACAGTAACTCGACTTTTGTTCTTTGAAAAGATGAGCTAAAAAAGAATATTAAAAGTTAAAATATCAGACAGAAGCTGAAATAAACAAGAGGGCCCTAGCACGCTCACCTGAGACCTTGTAACCCAATTGAAATTTACATCCCCGAGGCGTTGCTTATTTTTATCCCAGGGGCATAAATTAAACAATCTTGAACAAACCTCTGGGCCTTGCGGTTCCAGGTAAAGATTTTAAAGCCATTTTGCTATTTAAGTCTATATAAACTATGTGACCCCTCGGGTGCGGCCAGATTTGACCCCAGGGGCATAATTTGAACAATCTTTGGAGAAGACCACTATGCAATGTTACGTATAGGAAAGCTGTGGGCCTTGCCGTTTCAGAGGAGAAAATTTTTAATGTAATTTTGCTATTTAAGTCTATATAAACCACGTGACCCCTGAGGCGTGACCAGTTTTGACCCCTGGGGTATAATTTGAACAGTTTTTGTAGAGGACTATGCGATGTTACATACCAAATATGCGATGTTACATACCAAATATGAAACCTCTAGGCCTTGCAGTTCCAGAGGAGAATAATTTTTAAGTAATTTTGCTATTGAGGTCTATATAAACCATGTAATCCCTGGTGTGTGGTCAGTTTTGACCCATGGGGCATACTGTGAACAATCGTTGTAGAGGACCACTATAGAATGTTACATACCAAATATGAAACCTCAAGGCTTGTGGTTCCAGAGGAAAAGAATTTTAAAGTCATTTTGCTATTTGGGTCTATATAAACCATGTGATCCCTGGTGTGTGGTCAGTTTTGACCCATGGGGCATAATTTGAACAATCGTTGTAGAGGACCACAATAGAATGTTACATACCTTTACATACCAGTTACGAAACCTCTGGGTCTTGCGATTTGAGAGGAGAAGATTTTTAAAGACCTGTTGCTATTTAAGTTTATATAAACCATGTAACCCCCAAGGGCATGGTCAGTTTTTACCCCAAGCGGCATAATTTGAACAATCTTTGTAGAGGACCACTATATCATGTTACATACCAAATAAGAAACCTCTGGGCCTTGCGGTTTCTGACGAGAAGATTTTTACAGTCATTTTGCTATTTCAGTCTATATAAATCATGTGACCCCCAGGGCGGGTCAGTTTTGACCCCAGGGGCATAAATTGAACTATATTTGTAGAGGACCACTATAGGATGTTACATTCCAAATATGAAACCTCTGGGCCTTGCGGTTTCAGAGAAGAAGACTTTTAAAGACATTTTGCTATTTAAGTTTATATAAACCATGCGACCCCTGGGGTGTGGTAAGTTTTGACCCATGGGGCATAATTTGAACAATCATTGTAGAGGAGCGGGGGGTCACATGGTTTATATAGTATTTATAGCAAAATGATTTAAAAAAAATCTTATCCTCTGAAACTGCTAGCCCCGGAAGTTTTTATATTTGGTTTGTATCATCATATAGTGGTCCTATTGTTGAAATAATGCCCTTGGGGTAAAAACGGCCACACCCCGGGAGTCACATGATTTATATAGAATAAATAGCAAATGACTTTTAAAATCTTCTCTGAAACTGCAATGCCCAGAGGTTTCGTATTTGGTATATAACATTCTATAATGGTCCTCTACAAAGATTGTTCAAATTATGCCCCTGGGGCGTGTCCCGTTTCGACCCCAGGGGCATAATTTAAACAATCTTGGTAGAGGACCACTATAGGATGATACATACAAAATAAGAAATCTCTGGGTCATGCAGTTTCAGAGGAGAAGATTTTTTAAGTCATTTTACAATATATTCTATATAAACCATGTGACCCGAAGGATGTGGCCCTGTTTTCACCCAAGGGGCATAATTTCAACAATCTTTGTAGAGGACCACTAGAAAATATCACATATCAAATACGAAACCGCTGGGCCTTGTGTTTTCAGAGAAGATTTTTTAAGCCATTTTTGCTATTTATTTTATATAAACCATGTGACCCCAAGGCGTGGCCAGTTTTGACCCCACATTCTTTGTAGATGAACACTATAGGATGATACATACCAAATACGAAATCTCTGGGTCTTACGGTTTCAGAGGAGAAGATTTGTTAAGTCATTTTCCTATATATTGTATATAAACCATGTGACCACTGGGGCGTGGCCTGTTCTGACCCCAGGGGCATCATTTGAACACTCTTTGTAGAAGACCACTAGAGGATGTCACATATCAAATATGAAAGCTCTGAGCCTTGCGGTTTCATAGGAGAAGATTTTTAAAGTTTTCACTTTTTAAATCTAGGTCTGGTGACCTACATATGCAGTGGACCGGAAAGATTTGAACACATTTGAAAGAGGTCCACCCAAGGATCATTCCTGTGACGTTTGGTGAAAATCGTCAAGCGGTTTAGGAGATGTTTTCTGAATGAAAAGTTGACGACACACGCACGCACATACACACGCACGACGGACAACAGGCGATCACAAAAGCTCACCATGAGCACTTTCTGCTCAGGTGAGCTAAAAATATACATCAACACTACACAACAACATCAATGTGTTCCACAAATAGTTCACCTTGATATTGCAAATAAGTTTACTAATACATAACTGTTACAAAGAGATTTTCAACAGCATCTTCAACAGTTTGTATAGGAAACTCAAAGCTTATGAAACATCACAAGGTATTATCAATTATACATGCAGCTGGATGCAGGTACATGTACTCACACTGGTCCCATGTGGCCAGATAGGAAATGCTGCTGTCTCTTACCTACGATGCTTGCATGCGTTCTTCAGTAACTTACCTGCAATGCTTGCATGCTTCTTCAGAAACTTACCTGCAATGCTTGCATGCATTTTTCATAAACTTACCTACAATGCTTGCATGCTTCCTTCCATTACTTACCTACGATGCTTGCATGCGTTCTTCAATAACTTACCTGCAATGCTTGCATGCATTCTTCAGTAACTTACCCGCAATGCTTGCATGCCTTTTAAAGAAACTTACCTACAATGCTTGCATGGTTTCTTCCATTACTTACCTAGGATGCTTGCATGTGTTCTTTCGTAACTTACCTGCAATGCATGCATGCCTTCTTCAGAAACTTACCCGCAATGCTTGCATGCATTTTTCAGAAACTTACCTACGATGCTTGCATGCTTTCTTCCGTTACTTACCAACGATGCTTGCATGCGTTCTTCAGTAACTTACCAGCAATACTAGCATGCATTCCATAATTACTAACGTACAATGTTTGCATGCATCCTTCAATAACTTATCTGCAATGCTTGCAAGCATTCTTCAGTAACTTTTCTTCAATGCCTGCATGCGTTGTTCTTTAGTAATTTACCAACAATTCTTGCATGCATTCTTCAGTAATTTACCTACAATGCTTGCATGCGTTGTTCTTCAGTAACTTACCTACAATGCCTGCATGCATTGTTCTTCAGTAACTTACCTACAATGCAAGCAAGCATATTCTTCAGTAACTTACCTACAATGCCTGCATGCAGTCTTCAGTAACTTACATACAATGCAAGCAAGCATTCTTCAGTAACTTACCTACAATGCCTGCATGCATCCGTCAGTAACTTACCTACGATGCTTGCATCAATCCTTCAGTAACTTACCTACAATGCTTGCATGCATCCTTCAGTAACTTACCTACAATGCTTGCATGCATCCTTCAGTAACTTACCTACAATGCTGGCATGCATACTTCAGTAACTTACCTACAATGTTTGCATGCATCCTTCAGTAACTTACCTACAATGCTGGCATGCATCCTTCAGTAACTTACCTACAATGCTTGAATGCATCCTTCAGTAACTTACCTACAATGCTCGCATGCATCCTTCAGTAACTTACCTACAATGCTTGCATGCATCCTTCAGTAACTTACCTATAATGCTTGCATGCGTTCTTCATTAACTTACCTACAATGCTTGCATGCATTCTTTAGTAACTTACCTACAATGCTTGCATGTGTTCTTGAGTGCATGTAGCATTTCCTCCTGCAACAGAAAATAAGTGCAAAAGTCACAAAACTATTGTTTTTGAATTATCTTTTACTAATGGGAGTTAAAACAATTTATTTTGAATCAAACAGGACTGCATTTTTGCTGAAGAAAATAAACTGCAAGTCATCTTTGTTAAGTGATGTGAAAAGATGCTACTGGATAGAATAACAACCAAATATGATATTTTATTCACCGTGAATTGATTTTTTTCATATCACAGTCATAACGTTGAAGTACATGTAGGACGAACAAATGGATAGCAAAATGGAATTTCCAGGTGCCCTGTTTATTAATCATTCATTGACAGATGTGTTAGACGATCTAGACCTGATACTGTAAATGAATTTAATTATGTTGAAATAACATTTCTTGGATATGTGTGATCTTAAATTTGTGGATTAAATTTTTTACACATAATGGAATTTTGGATAGACAATTTCTAACATTTAAATTTGTGCCTGAGGGCGCTTATGAAATCCATGACAAAACTAGTTACACAGTACCTTGCCAGCCCATGTTCGACCCTGCAGGCCGCCTATCAAGGCCTGGAGTCCGGTGTGTAGATGAGGGGGCCCTAGGGCAGGGCCCAGTTTCTGTACCACCGTGGACAGGGCCCGTGAGGCCTGGGCCTTCATGGTCCACGACTGAGACTGCAGGGTCTCACAGAGCAGGGACACGATCTCCGTCAGGTACAGCTTGATACCGCCCTCCATACCTGGACAGGACATATAAAAAAAAATCACACTGCCGTTAAAGACTATATCTTAGCGAGTTTTTTATTTCATGTTTTGCCATTCGTTATGTTCATAAAATAATGTATGAATATTTTGTGTTTGTTGACTAGAGTTCTTCTGCAGATACTGCTCAAGATGTTTTGAAATGCGCATTAGCGCAATGTGCTGTTGTAATCTGACAATAAAATGGCGTACATGTATCTGTTGCTATTTCAATTACTTGCAAAATAACTGATATAACATTTAAGCAAAACTGAAATTCATGAAATAATTCTTATGTGCGCCCGTCCATCCCAGCTGCGCTGAATAATCATTCTGTATTTCATGATTATAACGTATTTCAGACTTCATACTTTTAATGGATAATAATATTGCAGAAAAAAATGTGTACCTATAATGCGTCCAATAACAGAGCTATGCAAGCTGTCTACAACATTTTGGTACAGCCCTCGTATTTTGAATTGGCAATGAGTCAGATATTCCCACCTGTGAGGCTTATAGAAAAAGACCTGCTGACAGTACATGTACATTCAAGGCTGCCTGACCTGGTGTGACCTCCATCCATAGCTCCTCCCACAGGGACACGCCCTCCTCACTCGTGGTATCTGCTCCTGTGGAACGCAACACAATCACTGTTATGTGGATGCAGAATATGCAACAATATTCATAATATAGACCTCCTGTCTCATAAGAGAGTCATTCAACATACATTTTTATGTATATATATGTTTACATGTATTGCACACTACGCAATTTTTGCTTAAAATATGATAGATCTATCACATTAGGAATATTTGTAAAGTCTGAAATATAGCCCTAGTAATTTTTGTCTATGAAACACACATATGTACGATGTCATACTGATGACCAGTTATCCTTGACATCCGAAGCAGTTTTCAATATACATATACCTTCTATACTTGCATGTAAGGTATAAGGTGTAAGGTAAACTTGCATGTAAGGTATAAGGTGTAAGGTATACTTGCATGTAAGGTATAAGGTGTAAGGTATACTTGCATGTAAGGTATAAGGTGTAAGGTATACTTGCATGTAAGGTATAAGGTGTAAGGTAAACTTGCATGTAAGATATAAGGTGTAACGTATACTTGCATGTAAGGTATAAGGTGTAAGGTAAACATGCATGTAAGGTATAAGGTGTAAGGTAAACTTGCAAGTAAGGAATAAGGTGTAAGGTATACTTACATGTAAGGTATAAGGTGTAAGGTATACTTGCATGTAAGGAATAAGGTGTAAGGCATGCATGCATGTAAGGTATAAGGTATACTTGCATGTAAGGAATAAGGTGTAAGGCATACATGCATGTAAGGTATAAGGTGAAAGGTATACTTGCATGTAAATAATAAGGTGTAAGGCATACATGCATGTAAGGTATAAGGTATACTTGCATGTAAGGAATAAGGTGTAAGGCATACATGCATGTAAGGTATAAGGTGTAAGGTATACTTGCATGTAAGGAATAAGGTGTAAGGCATACATGCATGTAAGGTATAAGGTGTAAGATATACTTGCATGTAAGGAATAAGGTGTAAGGCATACATGCATGTAAGGTATAAGGTGTCAGGTATACTTGCATGTAAGGAATAAGGTGTAAGGCATACATGCATGTAAGGTATAAGGTGTAAGGCATACATGCATGTAAGGTATAAGGTGTACATCACTATCACATCTGGTGCCACACAATGTAGGCAGGAATTGGCTAATTACGTATCGACCAGCTTGTCCTAGAGAATGAGCGGACAAGTTGAATAATATTTACTGTACAGGCAAGTGGCTAACAGCATTTGCCAAAAACAGACAAGTACAGCAAAATAATATTTAGCCACTCCTGTACTATTTCATCCCATCTAGTGACATACCTTGTGTCTTTTCATGCATTGCAAGAAACGCCAGTGGCATGACGATGGCAGCGTGATGACGCAGAACATCGGGGCTGTTCTGACTGATGGCGTGCAGAGTGAGGGCGCAGGCGACACGACCACTCTCCTCTGAAACCAGTAGGAAAACACAGACTTTCTAATTAAATCTGTAAGAGCTAATAAAATACTGTATGCCGTGCAGGAAATGTAAATTGCACATTTTCCCATTGATCAGGACATTTCCATAACACTAATTTGAGCTTTATTTTTTTTCGTATCATGCATGTGTGCGTGCATGGGCGTGCTTGCGCCCGCGTGTGTGTGACGTCGTGTGTCCATACTATTAAACGATTTTTTTTTAAAGAACTGCCTTAGTCAGGGCTCGAACCTACAACATTTAGACTCAAAATATTGCCTTGCTAACCACTTGGACATTTGGACTTACAAACATGGTAGTGCATTTTTGACGCTATGTAAGTGATACATATGTTTTCCAAAATACCGACAAAAAGTGATACAATTGCTTTATATCTTTATCAATTTGATGATTATCCATTCTAATATATTCCTTTGTCGAGAATGTAATTTAGCTTGTTAATATATAATTGTATTTTTTTCTTTTCAAATAAATAGTTTGAAAATGGTTAATTTGCCAATCTGGGAATAGGTCCCTTTAAGTGTTACTGTATGACTGAAAACAGGCCATGTAATTACCTTCTTTCTCAAGGTACCATGACCGCATTCTAGTAATCAGCTTCTCTACACTGCTGTCCTTGGCAATCTAATAAAGAACACAACTGACACTTTCCTATATCCTATATCACAGGTCTAGAATTCCAAGCAAAATTCACATTGTTCATCTATTAATTACA
Source organism: Congeria kusceri (assembly GCA_027627225.1). Lineage (NCBI taxonomy): Eukaryota > Metazoa > Mollusca > Bivalvia > Myida > Dreissenidae > Congeria > Congeria kusceri. The sequence continues at coordinate 71,160,445 of CM051032.1, read as the reverse complement.
AGTAATTCTGATGGTTGCCTGCATGCAGACAGTGGCTTTAAAGTTGCTAGAAATAGTGGGCAAAAAAAGTTGGCCTAGTTAACAAGATTCTGTTTGATAAACACACATGCCCCCGGTTGGTGCTGGGTAGCCCATTTCTTAGTGCAAATTAGGTCCAGGTCAAGGTCAAAGCGAGGTTGGGTGATATGGGTGGATAGGTAATGATCATAAGCAACAACTGTGTAAGTATACAAGTGTTGTAGTAAGCGGTGTTGGTGCTAGACGAAACAGTAAAATCTACTTAACCTTGTCACGGACGGAATGACTGACGGACGGACAGGACGATCACTATATGCCTCCCGCATCAAGATGCCGGGGGCATAAAAAGAACTTTTGGGATAATATCACGAAAACAGTTTTGAAATCCAAGTAGATTATAAGTGGGCACCATACAAGTAACAATGGTCACTACACAATGACCTTCATAAAGTCTAAAAGTGAAAAAGCAAAAGTACATCTTTTTTTTCTGTCCAAAATGCATATTTACTGTATTTTACACAAATATGAGAGGTTGAAATATATTTTTTCGCAAGACCAACCACTGCTTACAGAAAATGTATGTAAAGGTTTTAAGGGTCAATAACATTAAAATGACTAGTCTGAAATATGCTGTATAGTAACAAATATGGTTTGGTCTTGCTAAGGAGAAATCAATAGTTTGACACTTACAATGAAGACTCCCATATCCTTAGTTTGACACTTACAATGAAGACTCCCATATTCTAAGTTTGACACTTACAATGAAGACTCCCATATTCTTAGTTTGACACAATGAAGACTCCCATATTCTAAGTTTGACACTTACAATGAAGACTCCCATATTCTTAGTTTGACACTTACAATGAAGACTCCCATATTGTTAGTTTGACACTTACAATGAAGAGTCCCATATTCTTAGTTTGACACTTACAATGAAGACTCACTTATTCTTAGTTTGACACTTACAATGAAGACTCCCATATTCATTCGGGAATACTGATTCATCTCAGGCAAATGACTTAAATTCAAGAAAACCAGAACAGTGAATGAAAATTAGCTTAATCAATATAAACCTTGACAAGATTTCCGAGTGCTTGAGCATATGCTTTCCTTATGGCCATGTTTCGGTCAGCGACACCGTGCAGAAAGGCTGACATCAGTTTACCTGTTAGAGAGAAGGGACCTGGAGAATCGTCTACGCATACCGACCAATCAGAACAAGACCATGAGAGATTTGATCAACAAAATGAAATAATAATTTAAACGACTGATAATTTACCCAGTATAACAATTTCCAACAATCAAAATGTTTTCATTCGATTTAATTATAATAGATTATAAAAAATTATGTTGTACCGATGGCATAGCCAATTATTATGCCACAATCATTGCAAAAACAACACTGATATACCAGTACATGTATGTTTGATATATTGACACATCAAAATTTTACAAAATTCCTGTGCCTCAAAAAATCTCTAATTTTAATTTTTTTATTTTGCAGAAGGCAGTCAAAAGACTGCTTATCACAAACATCATCAGCTTGGATGCACCCATAATCAAGTGTTTCAGCCCTTTAATTCATGTTAGAAGTAAATGAAGTAAAAATGATAATGAGTTTTACTTACCAGCAAAAGCAGAGAGGTCTTGTGCACACTGGTGAACAAGAGATATCACAAAGTGGGAACAAGCAGCCTGAAACAAAACACATGTGTCAAATAGTTTTTGTTTGTTTGTTAGATTGGATTTTTCACCATTTTTAACAGTATTTCAGTCATATCACGGCGGTCAGTTAACATACTCACACTTTTCCTGGGCAAGCTTAGCCGATCTAAGCGGTTTACCAGTACTAAGTGCACATACCTATGCCAGTAACTGACAACTGCCCTACTGGAATCAGAGGTAGGGGGAGTATGGCCGTATAAATAATTTCATGACCAATCCCCACACAAGTAATGTGGCCGGGGTTCGAACTCACGATAACTGGATTGACAGTCTAGCGCTCTTCCATCTGAGCTAGCCGGGCCCGGCAATAGGTTTTTTATGCAACAATCATATAGAACTACAACAAGCAGTAAAATGATGATTGAGAATTCCACCTTCAAATACAAATGAGGCGCGTCGTGGGAAAACCGGACTTAATGCATGTGAGTAAAGTGTCGTCTCGGATCAGCCTGTGCAGTCCGCACAGGCCAATCTGGGACAGCACTTTCCGCCTACAGTGGATTTATGTTTAGAAGAGTCCTCCTTGAAACAGAAAATACCATAAAAGCAGAAAGTGCCGTCCTGGATTAGCCTGTGCGGACTGCACAGGCTAATCCAGGACGACACTTTACGCACTTGCATTTAGCCCAGTTTTCCCACGATGCGCCTCATATATTTTTAAGATTCTGCAGATGCTATTTCTCACTGATGCCTAATAACAGTTCCTTGGACAACTTACATATACTCCTAACCCCTGCAATACACTTTTTCGCAATACTAACTGATACACAGCTAACCTGTCCCATATTTATTTCTTTGACCTCTCAGTACATTACAGCTCCCACTACTTAGTTACCTTTGCTCCAAGACCTTACACAAGAGGGCCCAATGGCCCTGCGTCGCTCGCCTGAGTTTCATGAATCATACTGGCTTGCAGTAAAATATGGACAAAAGACAATGACAAACAACAAATCAAAATTATTTGAAGGAATTTGGTAGTGTCACCCAAAGAACATTTCTGTGAAATAATTTCGAAATCCAGCAAATGGTTGCTAACAAGAAGATTGTTAAAGTTGCCTACATAGACATACATGTATAAGATCAAACTTAAAGTTGCCTACATAGATATACATGTATAAGATCAAACTTAAAGTTGTCTACATAGACATACATGTATAAGATCAAACTTAAAGTTGCCTACATAGACATACATGTATAAGGTCAAACTTCCACAGGCCCTGGCAGCCATGTTTTTAACAAATCAAAACTGTTTGAAGGAATTTGATTTAGGGTAACCCAAGGAACATTCATGGGAAATTAATTTTAAATCAGGCAAGTGGTTTCAGGCAAGAAGATTGTCTAAGCTATCTATAACCATATTAGGAAAAACTTCCCCACCCTCAGGCAGCTATGTTTTTTAACATATCTAAATTATTGGAAGGAATCTGATAGATGAGGACACAAGGAAGCTACATGTCAAGTTTTGTAAATTCCATTCCTTGGCTTCAGAGAAGTTGGAAGTTGACGCCGTACGCGGACACTGGCAACAATAGCTCACCACTGAGCATAAAAAACCTTTGTGCTCAGGGGAGCTAAAAAAAGTGTAACTTCGTTCAAAGACCTTAAAATAGTGTTACCTTTGTTCCCAGCCCAGTACCACTCCTGATAAGCTCTGTCAGTCTGGGCACCAGCTCTGGGAGCACTGTGTCATCCACGTATTGCACGCACTGCAAGCAAAACAGACAACAACTGATCATCACCATACAGTGGTTAAACAATAGCCGTTCAATTACTTACAAAATATAGCTTACAGTTACAATGGCACCAAGAAATTGATAACCCTTAAAAGTGCACGACTTTTGGTAAGAATGGATATAGCACACACACTTTGCTATGAGTTTGTGCTGCAAATGAAGTGGACTTTATAACGATGTTTACCCCACTCTATCTCTTGACCCAAATATATTTGGTATGAAAGCTCTTACAAAAATACACATACCATTACATCAAATAGACACAGTATTTTAACTAATGGAGGACAACTATTGTAAATGAAAACCATCAAAATAAACATTACTAGATTGACTGTTTCCATCATAAATGACATCTTTGCGGCTACTATCCTAGCATTGTCCAACTGAAAATGAAAATAAGAACTCATTAGGACCCGATTCTCCAACAACAACAACACACATTTAACAACATTTACAGCACCAGCCAAACAACATATCAAATTCATAGTAGTCTACTCATAGTACTGAAGAAAATGATTTTACCTTATTTATACCAAATAAATAACATACATGCAGAGCAGTCAACCAAAGATCATACTTTAAATATAATGGTCGGGTGCCATACATCAAACTTATTTTTTCTATTCATTAAAATCTTAAAGCAAATACTGGTATTAAAGAAAGCTTAGAAGTCTTGGAGCTTGGTACAAATATTAACGATGCACACAAGGAAGAAATGTCAAAATGTTATCTAAATATAATTAAGAAATAATGTTTTATTTATCATTGTTTATTGGCCAATAAACAACGGTTTGGAGTTCTGATGCACAGGAATTAAACCACAAGGGCGTTATCCCAAGTTAAATAATAGCCAGGCATAAGAATGACAAAGAGTTGTTTATTGGTTGATAAACAACGATAATGCAAAAATCATTTCGATTCTAACATGATTTGACATATATTTTTGCAATTTTAATTGGAACTACTTTTTACTATGCTCCGCTCAGAATCGGAACTTCTTTCTGTGTTGTTTATGGGTAGTTTTTATTAGAATACTGTATATAATATGCATGCATGACAAGTGACGGATCACTTTTTTTTGGGGGGGGGGGGGTAAAATTGTATTATTATAAAATTTCATGTGTGTATATTAATTAAGAATATGTACAACGTACTATATGTTTTGTATAACATTAATGTTGTTAGAAAAGAAGGCAATATTGTAAATAAGATGCGTATTGATTAAATATGATTCACTAAACAGTTTGTAATTACACATGTATCTTTGTATGTTACCTTCTGAAAAGAAAGATATTATTATTATTAATATTATTATTATTATTATACAAATGTACAAGTCATCTCCGTCCAACAGTGAAGTCCTCACTTTCAGAATGGCTATCCACACTGTCACACTGTCATACAACTCCCATCGATCGATAAATATGTTTATCACATGCTATACCTTGTTTTCCGTGTAATACAGCCTTTAGGAATATTTTTATCTTACAAATTTCTAAGATAACTTTTAGAGCGCTTTAATTGGCTACATATTCTTTGACTGACCAATCGCATGTCTTTATTTTGGTGAAATGTTGCGCCAATATGAAATGACGTCACTTCAGTACACAACTTTGAGGATTTATCAACTTAGAATTTATCAACTTATAAGGGATTTATTTCGTTTAAAAGCATGTGATAAAAAAGATCTGACACTCGTTGTCATTTCGTACAATATTATATAAAACTTGTCCAAGAAATTTGTTAATTCCTGAACTCGTCTAATAAAATATGGTATGAAATGACAACTCATGTCAGATCCTATGTATCTCATTCCATAATTAAAAGTAAGTTACCCTGTTCTGTGTCTCCTGTGAGACTCGAACACTGAGGTAGTTCATGACCTGGGGCTCGAGCCCACTCACGGCCTCCAGCAATGCAGTGACCAGGACTGCGATGTGAGGCTTCATCAGGACTCCTGCTGTCTTGCTGATCTTCAGTATGGTAGACAACCTAGGCATAGCAATATGAAATACATGCATCATAGCTTTACAATGCTGTTAGCTGATATAAAAACTGGTGGACAACCTAGGCATAGCAATATGAAATACATGTATCATGGCTTTACAATGCTGTTAGCTGATATAAAAACTGGTGGACAACCTAGGCATAGCAATATGAAATACATGTATCATGGCTTTACAGTGCTGTTAGCTGACATTAAAACTGGTGGACAACCTAGGCATAGCAATATGAAATACATGTATCATAGCTTTACAATGCTGTTAGCTGACATTAAAACTGGGGGACAATCTAGGCATAGCAATATGAAATACATGTATCATAGCTTTACAATGCTGTTAGCTGACATTAAAACTGGTGGACAATCTAGGCATAGCAATATGAAATACATGTATCATAGCTTTACAATGCTGTTAGCTGACATTAAAACTGGTGGACAATCTAGGCATAGCAATATGAAATACATGTATCATAGCTTTACAATGCTTTTAGCTGACATTAAAACTGGTGGTCAATCTAGGCATAGCAATATGAAATACATGTAACATAGTGCTGACGTTAGTTGATTTTCAGAATGGTAGATAACCTACACATAGCAATAAGGCATACAAGTATCATAGCATTACGCTGACATTAGCTGATCTTCTGTATGGTAGACAACCTAGGCACAGCAATACGAAATACAAGTATCATAGCATTACGCTGACATTAGCTGATCTTCTGTATGGTAGACAACCTAGGCACAGCAATACGAAATACAAGTATCATAGCATTACGCTGACATTAGCTGATCTTCTGTATGGTAGACAACCTAGGCACAGCAATACTAAATACAAGTATCATAGCATTACGCTGACATTAGCTGATCTTCTGTATGGTAGACAACCTAGGCACAGCAATACGAAATACAAGTATCATAGCATTACGCTGACATTAGCTGATCTTCTGTATGGTAGACAACCTAGGCACAGCAATACGAAATACAAGTATCATAGCATTACGCTGACGTTAGCTGATCTTCTGTATGGTAGACAACCTAGGTACAGCAATACGAAATACAAGCATCATAGCATTACGCTGACGTTAGCTGATCTTCTGTATGGTAGACAACCTAGGTACAGCAATACGAAATACAAGCATCATAGCATTACGCTGACGTTAGCTGATCTTCTGTATGGTAGACAACCTATGGAACAGCAATACGAAATACAAGTATCATAGCATTACGTTGACATTAGCTGATCTTCTGTATGGTAGACAACCTAGGTACAGCAATACGAAATACAAGTATCATAGCATTACGCTGACATTAGCTGATCTTCTGTATGGTCGACAACCTAGGTACAGCAATACGAAATACAAGTATCATAGCATTACGCTGACGTTAGCTGATCTTCTGAATGGTCGACAACCTAGGTACAGCAATACGAAATACAAGTATCATAGCATTACGCTGACATTAGCTGATCTTCTGTATGGTAGACAACCTAGGTACAGCAATACGAAATACAAGTATCATAACTTTACGCTGACGTTAGCTGATCTTCTGTATGGTAGACAACCTAGGCATAGCAATAAGACATACAAGTATAATAGCTTTATGCTGACGTTAGCTGATCTTCTGTATGGTAGACAACCTAGGTATAGCAATAAGACATACAAGTATCATAACTTTACGCTGACGTTAGCTTATCTTCAAACTGGTGGAAAACCTATGCATAGCAATATTATACATACATGAAGACAGCTTAACGATTTGGTCGGCGCTGGGATTTTGAGCAATGCAGCTGATTTCGGAGAAGTTGGACCAAGCGATGCGGCCGATGTCCTGAGAGTGGAGTGGGGTCAAGCATTTCAGCAGATTTTTTGGGAAGGTGAGGTCAAAAGTTGCAGCCGATTTAGGGTAAGTGGGGTGGGGCGATGCAGCCAATTTAGGGGAGGTGGGGTCAAGCGTTTCAGCAAATTTCGGGGAGATGGGGTCGATCGTTGCAGTCAATTTTGGGGCGGTGAATTTTGACAATGCAGCTGATTTCAAGGAGGATGGTGTCAAATAGAGCAGCGAGCGTATTGGAACGAAATTGGGGGGAGGGGTCCAGCTGGGGAGGCGTTGCCGACATGCCTTCAAGAAATCCTACAGGAAAACCTGCAAGTAAGCTATCGTGATTAAAATTATACATTTATATTATACATGCTTTGTTCGTGCAAAAATGGCTGGAAAATTTCCTCGTGCAGGTCGTGCCTACGCTCGTCAAATGTTAGTAAAATTAAACACATGCATCCGTGTGTGGAACGTGACGTCGTGGTTGTCAGAAGAAATTTCGCTCTCTTTTGTAGAAAACACGGGTTTTACATGGCATGCATGTACAACAAGATAGCTTATGTTACGAAACTACAACAGTAACACTGGATAGTTTTTTCCGATTACGATTTCATATTAGCGTAGTGTAGACTGATTTTCGCAGTTTATAATTTTTTTTTTAATTTAGCAAATAAATAAGTGTAGATATTATAAAATACGAAAGGCCGAGGGTTTGCTTTTGAGATCGATAATACGCATTGACGTGAATATAAGGTTACTTGTGTGTGGATACATGCCGATTGCGCCGATTGGTCAAAGATAACGTCATTCATAGCGAAGATAACCTGAGCGTTTCTATTGGCTTATATTGATTTTACTGCGTGATGAAACTCTGCCTACAGGGGCGGGGCTTCACTGTGATTGATTGCGGCTTAGGTATAACTGCAAATTGTTAAAATTTTCGGCGAAGTGACACTCGCTTTGATCATTCACCAACTTGGTTGAGTGGGTGTACATGTTTCTAGAGTGAAAAACGGTCTTTATGACGCAAGAGATTAGCTTTCACAGCAGGTACTGTCGGTCTACTGCAGTCAACACAGCTGATTAATTGATAAAATACAGGCGCCCAATGTTTATAAGAGCAACACTAATTTTAGGCACCCCGGGAATGTTCAAGTTAAAATTCAAGCGCCCTGGGACCGGAGCGCTAAAATGGCCTGGGGAAGTCCATGCAGTATACATGGAGGAGTGTCAGCGTTGCCAACATGCCTTCAAGAAATCCTACAGGAAAACCTGCAAGTAAGGTATCAGTATACATGGAGGAGTGTCAGCGTTGCCAACATACCTTCAAGAAATCCTACAGGAAAACCTGCAAGTAAGGTATCAGTATAAATGGATTCTGACTGCATACGTTTGTATATGGGCTATAAAATGGATGAGTATGAAGACATATGTAAACTGCAATTACAAAAATTATTCAATTTACCAAGAACAAATAGGTGCCATTTCCATGTCAAATACCGATACAACACCATGTGCATCCCCTTAGTGGAAGAGTAGACTGATATTTTCTGACAAATTCATTTCTATGGGTACATTGCCATACTGTAAGGAAAGATACAACACCATGTGCATCCCCTTAGTGGAAGAATAGACTGATATTTTATGACAAATTCATTTCTACGGGTACATTGCCAAACTGTAAGGAAAGATACAACACCATGTGCATCTCCTTAGTGCAAGAATAGACTGATATTTTATGACAAATTCATTTTTACGGGTACATTGCCACATTTCTACTGGTACATTGCCACATTTCTATGGGTACATTGCCACATTTCTGAGCTGGTCAACACAGAAATGTTCACTGACAATATCTTTTGAAATTCAATGGAATTCAATATATTTTTGCAAATAATAAATGGCAAATAAATAAACTATGTTTAAAAACCTTAATTTAATTTGATTTAATCATATTGATTTCATAGAACGCCAGGATTAACCAATTCCTTATAAAATATCAAAGACCTGGAACGACTTCCCCCCCTGCCCATTTGAGCAGCACCCTGTATCTTGTTTATTCTTGATCTTTCCCAACCAGTGACACAGTGCTTACCCCAGGGCTCTGACCTCTGACACGGGGCTGGGCAGGGCTATCTTCAGCAGGCATGGCAACACCAGGGAGGTCGCCCTCTCACCTACCTTGCCGTAACTCACGTCACAGATCTTGATCGATGCCTGTTAATAAACCATGAGATATGTATTGGGGAACATATCAACCTTAGCAAATAAAAAATACCAGATTTTAGTTTTGGACAGTAAGAACATTTATTTGCTTTTACAGAAAGAAAAACAGGTAATTTCATTCATAACTTGTTTCGTTTTAAAATTCAACACTAGATTATAACTTCTAACACATCCAAATCACTGAAGGAAGAGATCAATATTACATTCTGATGAGTTAATATACTGTCATGCTTTATTAAAAAGATAATTGATATATATTTTTAAGTCTGTCACCATTCATATTATATGTATGATTGAAAATAAAGCTTCTCACCTACTAAGTGTTGTACAGGCCATCTCAGCTGCCTTTCGTACACTTTCTTTGATATCATCTAACACCCTCAGACTCGACGCCCATAGCTGGTACACATACAATACTACATCCGATACTCAACCAATACCAGCTCCTCACCTTACTAAGTGTTGTACAGGCCATCTCTGCAGCCTTTCGTACACTTTCCTTGATATCATGTAACACCCTCAGACTCGACTCCCATAGCTGGTACACGTACAATACTACATCCGATACTCAACCAATACCAGCTCCTCACCTTACTAAGTGTTGTACAGGCCATCTCTGCAGCCTTTCGTACACTTTCCTTGATATCATGTAACACCCTCAGACTCGACGCCCATAGCTGGTACACATACAATACTACATCCGATACTCAACCAATACCAGCTCCTCACCTTACTAAGTGTTGTACAGGCCATCTCAGCTGCCTTTCGTACACTTTCCTTGATATCATGTAACACCCTCAGACTCGACGCCCATAGCTGGTACACATACAATACTACATCCGATACTCAACCAATACCAGCTCCTCACCTTACTAAGTGTTGTACAGGCCATCTCTGCAACCTTTCGTACACTTTCCTTGATATCATGTAACACCCTCAGACTTGACTCCCATAGCTGGTACACATACAATACTACATCCGATACTCAACCAATACCAGCTCCTCACCTTACTAAGTGTTGTACAGGCCATCTCTGCAGCCTTTCGTACACTTTCCTTGATATCATGTAACACCCTCAGACTCGACTCCCATAGCTGGTACACATACAATACTACTACCGATACTCAACCAATACCAGCTCCTCACCTTACTAAGTGTTGTACAGGCCATCTCTGCAGCCTTTCGTACACTTTCCTTGATATCATCTAACACCCTCAGACTCGACTCCCATAGCTGGTACACATACAATACTACATCCGATACTCAACCAATACCAGCTCCTCACCTTACTAAGTGTTGTACAGGCCATCTCTGCAGCCTTTCGTACACTTTCCTTGATATCATGTAACACCCTCAGACTCGACTCCCGCAGCTGGTACACATACAATACTACTACCGATACTCAACCAATACCAGCTCCTCACCTTACTAAGTGTTGTACAGGCCATCTCTGCAGCTTTGCGTACACTTTCCTTGATATCATCTAACACCCTCAGACATGACTCCCATAGCTGGTACACATACAATACTACTGCCGATACTCAACCAATACCAGCTCCTCACCTTACTAAGTGTTGTACAGGCCATCTCTGCAGCCTTTCGTACACTTTCCTTGATATCATGTAACACCCTCAGACTCGACTCCCATAGCTGGTACACATACAATACTACATCCGATACTCAACCAATACCAGCTCCTCACCTTACTAAGTGTTGTACAGGCCATCTCTGCAGCCTTTCGTACACTTTCCTTGATATCATGTAACACCCTCAGACTCGACTCCCATAGCTGGTATACGTACAATACTACATCCGATACTCAACCAATACCAGCTCCTCACCTTACTAAGTGTTGTACAGGCCATCTCTGCCGCCTTTCGTACACTTTCCTTGACATCATGTAACACCCTCAGACTCGACTCCCATAGCTGGTACACATACAATACTACATCCGATACTCAACCAATACCAGCTCCTCACCTTACTAAGTGTTGTACAGGCCATCTCTGCAGCCTTTCGTACACTTTCCTTGATATCATGTAACACCCTCAGACTCGACTCCCATAGCTGGTACACATACAATACTACTACCGATACTCAACCAATACCAGCTCCTCACCTTACTAAGTGTTGTACAGGCCATCTCTGCAACCTTTCGTACACTTTCCTTGATATCATGTAACACCCTCAGACTCGACTCCCATAGCTGGTACACATACAATACTACTGCCGATACTCAACCAATACCAGCTCCTCACCTTACTAAGTGTTGTACAGGCCGTCTCTGCAGCCTTTCGTACACTTTCCTTGATATCATGTAACACCCTCAGACTCGACTCCCATAGCTGGTACACATACAATACTACATCCGATACTCAACCAATACCAGCTCCTCACCTTACTAAGTGTTGTACAGGCCATCTCTGCAGCCTTTCGTACACTTTCCTTGATATCATGTAACACCCTCAGACTCGACTCCCATAGCTGGTACACATACAATACTACTACCGATACTCAAACCAATACCAGCTCCTCACCTTACTAAGTGTTGTACAGGCCATCTCTGCAGCCTTTCGTACACTTTCCTTGATATCATGTAACACCCTCAGACTCGACTCCCATAGCTGGTACACATACAATACTACTACCGATACTCAAACCAATACCAGCTCCTCACCTTACTAAGTGTTGTACAGGCCATCTCTGCAGCCTTTCGTACACTTTCCTTGATATCATGTAACACCCTCAGACTCGACTCCCATAGCTGGTACACATACAATACTACTGCCGATACTCAACCAATACCAGCTCCTCACCTTACTAAGTGTTGTACAGGCCATCTCTGCAGCCTTTCGTACACTTTCCTTGATATCATGTAACACCCTCAGACTCGACTCCCATAGCTGGTACACATACAATACTACTACCGATACTCAACCAATACCAGCTCCTCACCTTACTAAGTGTTGTACAGGCCATCTCTGCAGCCTTTCGTACACTTTCCTTGATATCATCTAACACCCTCAGACTCGACTCCCATAGCTGGTACACATACAATACTACATCCGATACTCAACCAATACCAGCTCCTCACCTTACTAAGTGTTGTACAGGCCATCTCTGCAGCCTTTCGTACACTTTCCTTGATATCATGTAACACCCTCAGACTCGACTCCCGCAGCTGGTACACATACAATACTACTACCGATACTCAACCAATACCAGCTCCTCACCTTACTAAGTGTTGTACAGGCCATCTCTGCAGCTTTGCGTACACTTTCCTTGATATCATCTAACACCCTCAGACATGACTCCCATAGCTGGTACACATACAATACTACTGCCGATACTCAACCAATACCAGCTCCTCACCTTACTAAGTGTTGTACAGGCCATCTCTGCATCCTTTCGTACACTTTCCTTGATATCATGTAACACCCTCAGACTCGACTCCCATAGCTGGTACACATATAATACTACTTCCGATACTCAACCAATACCAGCTCCTCACCTTACTAAGTGTTGTACAGGCCATCTCTGCAGCCTTTCGTACACTTTCCTTGATATCATGTAACACCCTCAGACTCGACTCCATAGCTGGTACACATACAATACTACATCCGATACTCAACCAATACCAGCTCCTCACCTTACTAAGTGTTGTACAGGCCATCTCTGCAGCCTTTCGTACACTTTCCTTGATATCATGTAACACCCTCAGACTCGACTCCCATAGCTGGTATACGTACAATACTACATCCGATACTCAACCAATACCAGCTCCTCACCTTACTAAGTGTTGTACAGGCCATCTCTGCCGCCTTTCGTACACTTTCCTTGACATCATGTAACACCCTCAGACTCGACTCCCATAGCTGGTACACGTACAATACTACTACCGATACTCAAACCAATACCAGCTCCTCACCTTACTAAGTGTTGTACAGGCCATCTCTGCAACCTTTCGTACACTTTCCTTGATATCATGTAACACCCTCAGACTGGACTCCCATAGCTGGTACACATACAATACTACATCCGATACTCAACCAATACCAGCTCCTCACCTTACTAAGTGTTGTACAGGCCATCTCTGCAGCCTTTCGTACACTTTCCTTGATATCATGTAACACCCTCAGACTCGACTCCCATAGCTGGTACACATACAATACTACTACCGATACTCAACCAATACCAGCTCCTCACCTTACTAAGTGTTGTACAGGCCATCTCTGCAGCCTTTCGTACACTTTCCTTGATATCATGTAACACCCTCAGACTCGACTCCATAGCTGGTACACATACAATACTACATCCGATACTCAACCAATACCAGCTCCTCACCTTACTAAGTGTTGTACAGGCCATCTCTGCAGCCTTTCGTACACTTTCCTTGATATCATGTAACACCCTCAGACTCGACTCCCGCAGCTGGTACACATACAATACTACTACCGATACTCAACCAATACCAGCTCCTCACCTTACTAAGTGTTGTACAGGCCATCTCTGCAGCTTTGCGTACACTTTCCTTGATATCATCTAACACCCTCAGACATGACTCCCATAGCTGGTACACATACAATACTACTGCCGATACTCAACCAATACCAGCTCCTCACCTTACTAAGTGTTGTACAAGCCATCTATGCAACCTTTCGTATACTTTCCTTGATATCATCTAACACCCTCAGACTCGACTCCCATAGCTGGTACACATACAATACTACTACCGATACTCAATCAATACCAGCTCCTCACCTTACTAAGTGTTGTACAGGCCATCTCTGCAGCCTTTCGTACACTTTCCTTGATATCATCTAACACCCTCAGACTCGACTCCCATAGCTGGTACACGTACAATACTACATCCGATACTCAACCAATACCAGCTCCTCACCTTACTAAGTGTTGTACAGGCCATCTCTGCAGCCTTTCGTACACTTTCCTTGATATCATGTAACACCCTCAGACTCGACTCCCATAGCTGGTACACATACAATACTACATCCGATACTCAACCAATACCAGCTCCTCACCTTACTAAGTGTTGTACAGGCCATCTCTGCAGCCTTTCGTACACTTTCCTTGATATCATCTAACACCCTCAGACTCGACTCCATAGCTGGTACACAAACAATACTACATCCGATACTCAACCAATACCAGCTCCTCACCTTACTAAGTGTTGTACAGGCCATCTCAGCTGCCTTTCGTACACTTTCCTTGATATCATGTAACACCCTCAGACTCGACTCCATAGCTGGTACACATACAATACTACTACCGATATTCAACCAATACCAGCTCCTCACCTTACTAAGTGTTGTACAGGCCATCTCTGCAGCCTTTCGTACACTTTCCTTGATATCATGTAACACCCTCAGACTCGACTCCCATAGCTGGTATACGTACAATACTACTGCCGATACTCAACCAATACCAGCTCCTCACCTTACTAAGTGTTGTACAGGCCATCTCTGCAGCCTTTCGTACACTTTCCTTGATATCATGTAACACCCTCAGACTCGACTCCCATAGCTGGTACACATACAATACTACATCCGATACTCAACCAATACCAGCTCCTCACCTTACTAAGTGTTGTACAGGCCATCTCTGCAGCCTTTCGTACACTTTCCTTGATATCATCTAACACCCTCAGACTCGACTCCCATAGCTGGTACACGTACAATACTACTACCGATACTCAACCAATACCAGCTCCTCACCTTACTAAGTGTTGTACAGGCCATCTCTGCCGCCTTTCGTACACTTTCCTGGATATCATGTAACACCCTCAGACTCGACTCCCATAGCTGGTACACGTACAATACTACTACCGATACTCAACCAATACCAGCTCCTCACCTTACTAAGTGTTGTACAGGCCATCTCTGCCGCCTTTCGTACACTTTCCTTGATATCATGTAACACCCTCAGACTCGACTCCCATAGCTGGTACACATACAATACTACATCCGATACTCAACCAATACCAGCTCCTCACCTTACTAAGTGTTGTACAGGCCATCTCAGCTGCCTTTCGTACACTTTCCTTGATATCATGTAACACCCTCAGACTCGACTCCATAGCTGGTACACGTACAATACTACATCCGATACTCAACCAATACCAGCTCCTCACCTTACTAAGTGTTGTACAGGCCATCTCTGCAGCCTTTCGTACACTTTCCTTGATATCATGTAACACCCTCAGACTCGACTCCCGTAGCTGGTACACATACAATACTACTACCGATACTCCACCAATACCAGCTCCTCACCTTACTAAGTGTTGTACAGGCCATCTCTGCAGCTTTGCGTACACTTTCCTTGATATCATCTAACACCCTCAGACATGACTCCCACAGCTGGGGTAGTGACTCCACCACGTCATCTAGTGCTCTGCCTCGCAGCAGGTCATGCACCGCCAAACAACTGCAAAATATAGTTTTTAATAATAATAAATGTACTCAACAAAATTGCAAATCAATTTGAAGAGTCTCAGAACAAGCTAGAATAATCTATACAAATAAGAAATATCTGGTCTTTGTACTGCTTAGTTATTATTATTTAATGTTTTTACAAAGAAATGAACGACAAAAAGATAAGATAAAACACACTGAGCCAATGTAGACAATGAAGCAAAGTTGCTTATTTGCATTAATCACTAAAGCATTGAAAATTCCTACTATCTTGCAGGTTTTTTGAAGTTTGAAAGACTAAAATTAGCAATTTATTTATCAATATAACTGGACGCTCTGTCACACCACTGGAGATTAGTGAGGTTGCACAGCAGGTCCTCTAGTATTACATACCTGGACTCCCTGACACGCCACTGGGGTTTGTGAGGTTGCATAGTAGATCCTCTAGTATAACATACCTAGAATCCCTGACACGCCACTGGGGATTAGTGAGGTTGCATAGTAGATCCTCTAGTATTACATACCTAGACTCCCTGACAAGCCACTGGGGTTTGTGAGGCTGCATAGTACATCCTCTAGTATAACATACCTAGACTCCCTGACACGCCACTGGGGTTTGTGAGGTTGCACAGTAGATCCTCTAGTATTACAGCTAGACTCCCTGACATGCCACTGGGGATTAGTGAGGTTACATAGTAGATCCTCTAGTATTACATACCAGGACTCCCTGACACGCCACTGGGGTTTATGAGGAAGCATAGCAGATCCTCTAATGTTACATACCAGGACTCAATAAAACGCCACTGGGTGTTTATGAGGTTGCATAGCAGATCCTCTAATATTACATACCTGGACTCAATAACACGCCACTGGGGGTCTGTGAGGTTGCATAGCAGATCCTCTGATATTACATACCAGGACTCAATAACACGCCACTGGGTGTTTATGAGGTTGCATAGCAGATCCTCTAGTATTACATACCTGGAATCAATAACACGCCACTGGGGGTTTGTGAGGTTGCATAGCAGATCCTCTAATATTACATACCAGGACTCAATAAGACGCCACTGGGTGTTTATGAGGTTGCATACAAGATCCTCTAATATTAGATACCAGGACTCAATAACATGCCACTAGGGGTATGATAGGTTGCATAGCTGGTACACTAGTATTACATAATTAGACTCCCTAACACGCCACTGGGGGTTTGTGAGGTTGCATTGGAGATCCTCTAGTATTACATACCTGTACTCCCTTACAAGTCACTGGAGGTTTGTGAGGTTGCATAGTAGATCCTCTAGTATTACATACCTGGACTCCCTGACACGCCATTGGGGTTTGTGAGGTTGCATAGCAGATCCTCTAGTATTACATACCTGGACTCCCTGACACGCCACTGGGGATTTGTAAGGTTGCATAGGAGATCCTCTATTATTACATACATGGACACCCTGACACACCATTGGAGATTAGTGAGGATGCATAGCAGATCCCCTAGTATTACATACCTGGACTCCCTGACACGCCATTGGGCATTAGTGAGGTTGCATAGCAGATCATCTAGTATTACATACCTGGACTCCCTGACACGCCATTGGAGATTAGGAGGATGCATAGCAGATCCCCTAGTATTACATACCTGGACTCCCTGACACGCCATTGGGCATTAGTGAGGTTGCATAGCAGATCCTCTAGTATTTCCTTCAGATAAGTGTCCACCTGCCAATACATGAATCATACTGCTAGATAAAGTACAATTCAAGGCAATCACACTATATTTATAATCACATATAACTAAATAATATATTGGAGTACAGAAGTACCTCTCTATGTCTTCGGACGCTAAAAAATATTAAAAAATTTTCATGTCCGAAACTTTGAATACAGAAAAAAATATCCCCGAAATTACAGGTGTCAGAAAATTTATAGACACTATGACAATATTGCAATTACGTTCGGATTTGTCCGGTGTATAACGTTTTTTGCCGAATATACACAGATAGTATCGATTAATGATTGCGCGTGCTTGTTAAATACCACGCCGTATAGTATTATTAATTTTAGCGATGTTTGCAATGAATTTTAAATCATTTCGTATGTATGATTTTGTTTTACAGAAAACTACGCCAAGACTGCATTTTTGTCGACTGAGTTCAAAGATTACCATCTCGTATATTATTTACCTGTAATTAATGCAATAAGAGATGCAAATTATGATTTTGTTGTTTGTTCTTGAACCAAAAATCTTAAACGATTGTCTCTAACACCTTCAACCATTCGTGCAACTTGTGATAAAACTGAAGCCTGTTCGTCACACTTATCGTGTTGAGTAGGGGCATAGTACCGTAGATACCTAAATTGTTCGTGTTGAGTAGGGGCATAGTACCGTAGATACCTGAATTGTTCGTGTTGAGTAGGGGCATAGTACCGTAGATACCTGAATTGTTCGTGTTGAGTAGGGGCATAGTACCGTAGATACCTGAATTGTTAATTGGCAATAATTGGCATAACAATAGATTGTAAATGCAACCGGTATCAGATTATCATAATTGGCACTAATTGACATCATACCCGTATTCAGTTCCAATACAGTTAGTAAGGTTTAATACATTTCGTCCTTTCAATACGATTTCACTACCGTTATACACTATCTGGTAAACCCATTATTTATCACTACCGGTATACACTATCTGGTAAACCCATTATTTATCACTACCGGAATACACTATCGGGTAAACCCATTATTTATCACTACCGGTATACACTATCGGGTAAACCCATTATTTATGGCACGTGGCTCTTTACCCAATAACGCTAATGTAACGGTAACGGTCAACCGCCTCCACTCATTCATCTGCCAGGTTTTATGACCTTCATCCGGTTGTAAAAACACATGTGCGATGTGTCACCCGATTAACGCAAACGGGTTAGAATTCTGCTAAAATACCACTGCCATATAAAATGTCAGAAAATTTAGAGTCATTAATTATGGGTTAAAATGAGGATGTCCGAAAATATATAGTGACAAAAAATAATTATTTTGGCTAAAAAAGAGGGTGTCCGAAAATTTATAGTGTCCGAAAACATAGAGCGTTTACGGTAATTATTAATTTGACCAAACTTATTATGTTATCATTAGATTATATGTCTTTCATCAAAAATGTCTTCCCTGTTAGCATAAAACATGCTAGCATAAAACAAAGTTGTTTTCAATTAAAACTTTCCAATTGCTATGCAAAATGGTGATATTTCTTAAGATCAAATTGACTAACAATAGAGAAGAAGCAATTGGGTGGAAACCTGTGAAAAACACTTTTGCTACCAGTAAAACATTCAATGATAATGGGTATTAATTGCCTTTAAGTAACTGTCTGAAGGCATATATTACAATTTAATTCCTTGTCCAAAAACATAAGACTGAATAAGGTACATACAGCGCTTTTGTTGTCCGAAAACATAGACTGAATATGGTACTAACCGTGGTTTTGTTGTCCTTCACCAGAGAGTTCCAAATGGAGGTCATGGCTCGCTGGATCTTCAGGTTGGGATCGAACTGGTAGCGGTACAGTCGGGGCACAATCTGGGGCAGATAAGGTGCCAGCTGCTCACCCGCCTGGGCTGCGATAGTGCTGAACCCAAATGCGGCCCCCTGAAGGGATAGTAAATACAATGTACAACATAAACTGAAAATGTAGGCTCACACCGCCAAGGCTGCAATAGTGTTGAACCCAAAGGCGGCCCCCTCTCGGTATGGTAAATACGGTGTACAACATTCATTGATGGT
This sequence comes from Congeria kusceri, assembly GCA_027627225.1. NCBI lineage: Eukaryota > Metazoa > Mollusca > Bivalvia > Myida > Dreissenidae > Congeria > Congeria kusceri. The sequence continues at coordinate 71,140,711 of CM051032.1, read as the reverse complement.
TCACCCGACAGGGCAGCAACAGTGCTGAACCCAAAGGCTGCCGCCTGTCGGGACAGTAAATACAATGTACATGTACAACAGAGCAGCATTATACATACTGAAATAAATTAAAAACAATTGAATATACTCCCACAATAGGGCCTTGTCACAAAACTGGCATCCATTCGAAAGACATGTACACAATAAGAATGCTTTGATTTGTTTAACAGTGTATTAGGAAAAATTTAATTTCAATAGGAGCCATAACTCTGTCAATATTTAGTGGTTTGTAACCAAAGTCGAACCTGGCCTGTATTCTATGGTGTTACACCTATGTACCAAAAATAATTTAAATATGTGGAGCCTTTCATGAGTTATTGTCCTGAAACCATGTTTTTAGGGAATTTAAGTCAAAAAGTGGCCATAACTCTGTCAAAATTTAGTGGTTTGTAACCAAAGTAGAACTTGACCTGTATTTTATGATGCTACACATGTGTACCAAACATTATTTGAATATGTCAAGCCATTCTTGAGTTATCGTCTGGAAACAATGTTTTTAAGGAATTCAAGTCAAAAGGTGCCATAACTCTGTCAAAATTTAGTGGTTTACAACCAAAGTCGAACTTGACCTGTATTTGATTATGCTACACAAGTGTACCAAGAATTATTCGAAAATGTCTAGCCATTCAGTACAAAAAATTAATTGAATACATCAACACTTTCTTGAGTTATCATCGTTTACGGGGGTATCACTAGATATACGAAGGATATGACATAATATATTTTGACCCATTCTTCCCAGTTTCGAACCAATTAGAAATACCCGACCCACCTTTTTAGAGTTCCACAGTGCATGGTGGTTTGCAAGGTGCATGAATTTGTAGATGAGATCTGGTTGATTCAGGTCATTGGCAATTGAACACAGCTCTTTGTATGTAGACAGATTTCCTCTGCAAACAAACATACATGTGCAATAAAACATAATACAAAACAAGTAAGAACTAGGGTCAAACAAACCGAAGTGTAAACACCACTTGACAAACTAGTTCACACCTTTCATATTGATCTACAAACAATAACAATAGTGTCATTAATGACACTTGCAAAACTGAACGTGTTTGTCAAACAAACACATAGCGCTCATGATGTAATTAAAAGTGTTGACTCTGAGACTTCTCCAAACCTCAAAATAGCAAAAACACATTGAGTGTAATGTATTCGCGTTTGTATATTGTGATTTTCACAAAATTATTTTTGGTGTCGGTAAACAACGAACGCGAAATTTACTATTTTGAGAAGCGTGAAGACGGGTTTAAATCACAGACTTTTTGTTCCAAAAATTACCATCTGAATTTTTAGGTGCATGTCATAAGCGGGGGGTCCTATATACTATATACTAGAATCTGTGGTACAAACTACAAGGCCAAAACTAGCAAACAATATATTGAAATTGTATAACCCAGATATTGACCTCAGTTGCCTATTATTATTATGTATCTTAATTAATCTCTGGTTAACAGCACATTAATGAAACACTTTTTAATGGAAACAATTACATGTAGTACATTAGTATTAGTATAATTGTGAAAGCTTATATTCAGTTTTTGTTGTCAAGTAATGTTACTGTTCAGATTTTGACCATGAAAACATTTTGTTCAAACTCACGGTTAAGTTAATATGACAGTCTACATGCACTACAGAAGGAAACAAGAGGGCCATAATGGCCCAAAGCGCTCACCTGAGAACTGGTACAGATGAAGACCAAACTGTTGTGACAGGTTTGAAAATTAAGGTATCTGAACAATACACAGAGGGGGTAGGATCAATTTTGATTTAAAACATCGGTAACTACAATGGGCTAACTAAAGTATGAATTGGGTAGTGGATGTGCGTTTTTTTTGCTAATGGTTCTCAAATCATTTTTCTGGATATTCTTACCTGACCCTTTTTCATTAAGTCATTGACAATTCTGGAAACTGCACAAACAGCAGATTTTGATGCATTTTTTCGCAAACAGTTTTGGAAAACTAGTTGCAATGCGATAATTGCAATGGCTGTGCTATAAGGTAAAGTTTTGCTTTTTCTTAGATAATTTTCTTTCAAATGATGATAAATGATGCTAATGCAGGCTCTGAAGACATCAAAGTTGCATGTACAAATAACTGCATGCAAGTCTTGCAACTGTTGGAAATCAAATTTTATCAATCCATTTTTATGGTCATGCGCAAACTGTGTAAGTTTGGTCAACATTGAATCAAAAATTGTGTGTGCAAGCCAATCATTGATGACTTGTTGATGTTTTTTTCCAAACACAAGGGGCAATAACTCTGGTATTTCTGGCCCAATCATGCTTATATTCTATTTCACCTGTAGTCTTACGTTCATTGACAAACTGTACATGATTGGTGAAGATAGGATGAAAAATGAAGACTCTATCCTGAATAATGTCCATTTTGGCATATATTTTTCACCAACAAAGGACAATAACTCTGGTGTTTCTGGTCCAATCTTGCTTATATTCGACTTCACCTTTAATCTTATGGTCAAAGGCAAACTGTGCAAGATTGGTAAAGATTGGATGAAAAATGAAGTCTCTATCCTGTATAATGTCCATTTTTGCATATTTTTTTCACAAACAAAGGGCAATAACTCTGGTGATTCTGATCCGAACTTGCTTATATTCTACTTCAACTGTAATCTCATGGTAATAGACAAACTGTGCAAGATTGGTGAAGATTGGATGAAAAATGTCTCTCTCTATCCTGAATAATGTCCATTTTTGTATATTTTTTTAATAAACAAAGAGTAATAACTCTGGTGTTTGACACACGATCTGGCCCATTTTTGACGTCTGCTGAGATCTGATGGTCATACACAAACTGTGAAAGTTTGGTTAAGATTGGATGGAAAATAAAGTCTATACGTTGGAAAAGGGCACTTTTGCACTTTTTTTGCAAGACAACGGGGCAATAACTCTGGTGTTACTGGTGTGATCTGACCCAATAACAATCCCATCCGAGATTTTATGGTCTTACACAAACTGTGCAAGTTAGGTCAAGGTTGAATAAAAAAATGTAGTCTTTATCGCGATAACGGTCCAAATTGTTGACGGCACCTTGATGACGGACGACGGACGATAGACGACGGAGAGGTCCCCTATACCAATAGCTCACCAAGCACTTCGTGCTCAGGTGAGCTAAAAATAAGGAAAACACCGCCTTACAGGCACAGAAAAGCTCTTTCATTATTTAGTCACACAACAATTAGAGCTGTTAATTAGAACTGTTTGTTACTCACCCTTCCGGTGTCTTCCCAATGCTGTCTTCTTCAAACACCTGCGTGTCTGCTGACACCTTCTGCACCTTCCGTTTGCCCGTTGCCAACGTATCAACGAGCTCCGCGACTAGGGCGTTCTTCTGTTCCTTGGAGCAGACTTCATACACGAGACCCAGACCCTTGGACGAGATGTCCTGAGTCAACTCTTCAAACACAAAAGCAACATTTAATACATTAGAGGCGTGTCGTGCGAAAACCGGTCTTAATGCATGTAAGTAAGTGTCGTCCCCGATTAGCCTGTGCAGTCCACACAGGCTAATCCAGGACAGCATTAAGTCCGGTTTCCCACCCTGCGCCTCATTAATTCTAACAAGAAAAATGATACCTTAAACTTCAGAAATGTGATTAATTCACATGGTAAGTGCTATGAATAAATATGCATTTCAAAACACTAGAAAGACAACAATGTTAAAACTTAAACCAAAAGTAGTGGTATTTTTTTATACATTTAATGAAGGCATTTTGTAAGGTGACTGTACTAACAAATTACTTGTACAAAATATTTTGATATCACAAAATGTTTATGTATTTATCTCTGCCTATTTTTTTTCCTCAACAACAACGTTGAACAAGAGGGCCATGATGGCCCTAGGTCGCTCACCTGAGTTTAAGGCATAATGGCTAATAACAAGAGGGGAAAATGGCACTAAACGCCTTACCTGAGTATAAAGATCTCGACCTTGCTATTTCAGATATTTTTTTTAGACTATATAAACCATGTGACCCACAGGGCATGGCCACCTTGTACCCCAGGGGCATAATTTGAACAATCTTTGTAGAGGACCACTATACAATGTTACATATCAAATACGAAAAAACTGCGGTTTCAGGAGATTTTAAACTCATTTGGCTATTTAAGTCTATATAAACAATGTGACCCCCAGGGCAGGGCCAGTTTTGACCAATGGGACATCATTTGAACAATCTTTGCAGAGGACCACTATAAAATGTCACATACCACATATGAAACCTCTAGGCCTAGCAGTTTCAGAGGAGAAGATTTTTAAAGTCATCTTGCTATTTAAGTCCATATCAACCATGTAAGCCCTGGGGTGTGGCCAGTTTTGACCCCAGGGGCATCATTTGAACAATCTTTATACAATGTTTCCAACCAAATATGAAACCTCTGGGCCTTGTGGTTTCAGAGGAGAAGTTTTTTAAAGTCATTTTGCTATTTACATTTATATTAACCATGTGAGCCCTGGGGTGTGGACAGTTTTGACCCCAGGGGCATCAATTGAACAATCTTTGTAGAGGACCACTATACAATGTTATACAGTAGATTCCACTTAATTGAATATCGGATAATTGAATATTTCGCTTAACTGAATAAAGATTGAAAACACCAAACCATTTGCATTCATTCCCATGTAAAAACACCGCCTAATCTGATAGAAAATATGGTGTCATCCGGTTAATTGAATAGCCAATTATCAGTTGTAGACGTATAATCCGCTCGATAATCTCATAATCTCCAAGGATACGCATCGTATCACTAGTTTTGACTGGCACGCTTCAATGACCGCCTTTGTTATCATTTCACACCATGCATGTATGCAGCGTCTGTTGAATGTCACGTGACTAATAGGTGTAATCTGCGGGCCAAGTACAGTGCATACGCTGGAGTCTCCGGTTACAAAACAGCGTGTGCCTGCATTGTTTGTAAACTACATGTACATGTAATAAAATTGATTGAAAAATAAATTACATAATGTTTTATTTCTTTTAGATGTACATAACCATAAAATAAAATTGTTTAATGGATTTCTTTTAAATGTGGTTAAGTTAATGTAAGTTGTTTATTTCAATGCAAAATCGAACACAAGCAAATACACGTCATACAGCGTATATGCAGTCTAAAACGCAATGTAGCCTGTGAGTGATTATCACAAGTGAATTATATTTCAAATGCACCCCATAATGGATAACAAACATCTATGAACGCTTTTCATAAGTCGTAAAAGCACATCGAGACCATAGGCGACAATGATGCCAAAATTAGATTCAACAACAACAACAACGCTTTTCTGCATGTTTATTAGCATTCTAAAGTATGAAACACTTTGTTACGTAACAGGTTGGCAATATACCATCAAAATGGATTAAATAAGACCATAACATATCTGATTAACATTGAAATAATTGAAAATATGAGAGATTCCGCATGTATGAATACTCCGCATATTTGAATATTCGGACGTGACAAATGGGCTATTCAATTAAGCGAAATCTACTGTATACCAAATATGAAACCTCTGGGCCTTGCGGTTTCAGAGGAGAAGATTTTTAATGTGATTTTGCTATATAAGTCATATAAACGATGTGACCCCTGGGGCGTGGCCAGTTTTGACCCCAGGGGCATTATTTGAACAATCTTAGTAGAGGATTACTGGAGGATGTCACACATCAAATATGAAAGCCCTGAGCCTTGCGGTTTCATAGGAGAAGATTTTTAGTTTTCACTTTTAAAATCTATTTTTAGCTCTGGTGACCTCCATATGCAGCGGACCGGAAAGATTTGAACAACTTTGAAAGAGGTCCACCCAAGGATCATTCCTGTGAAGTTTGGTGAAAATCTGCTAAGCGGTTTAGGAGGAGATGTTGTTTGAATGAAAAGTAGACGACGCATGCACACACGCACGACGGACAACGGGTGATCACAAAAGCTCACCATGAGTACTTTGTGCTCAGGTGAGCTAAAAAGACATTGAACAATAGTGTATATACCATCATTTTCTGAGAGTAGTTGCATGAAAGCCCCCTGTAGTACGGGTAGCCTGCTCTGTAGGGCCGGGTGGGCACTGCAGCCCTTCACCAGGGCCAATAGCCAGACGCTGGACGCCTGCCGCACATGGGGGTTAGTGCTCACAACATATTTGCCAAGGAGCTCGGTTACATACCACTCTACCTCATCTGAACCCACCTCTACCCTCTCCTGTAAACAAACAAACAAACAAACTTTAGTCTGCTCTCATTCTGGCTACAAAATATTTAGCCAATTTTACCTTCACTATATTAAAATCCTATTTCCACAATTTTCTTTAGTCAAATGTTCAAATGTAGCCATTGATTAATTTGGGAAATAACAGATTGTGAAGCTATGTGCATTCCATTACTAGGAATTGTTACCATTGGTTATAATTAGTCGTTTTTATTATATTTATTTTCCCCATAAGTGTTAGGAACTTCAAATCTGATTTGTTATTTATGCATTGTTTTGCAATTTTTTCTTCTCACAGTGAATACCCATAACACATATTAAATTGCGACAAAATAATGATAGTGTAATGTAACCTTCCAGTCAGCCTCAGTCTGAGTCCAGAAGTCTCGACCAATGGGAGCACTGGATCCCTGGGCTGCATACACCAGTGCCTCTCCGAGGCCAAACTGCAGATCCACCTGGCGTGTCTGAAACACACTGACAGCTATCAACACAAGTACATGTACTTAGAAGGGGCTAATGTCCAACATGTACTTGGAAGGGATTATTATCCACCATGTACTTAGAAGGGGCTAATGTCCTACATGTACTTAGAAGGGGCTAATGTCCTACATGTACTTTGAAGGGGCTAATGCCCTACATGTACTTTGAAGGGGCTAATGTCCTACATGTACTTTGAAGGGGCTAATGTCCTACATGTACTTAGAAAGGGTTATTATCCAACATGTACTTTAAAGGGGCAAATGACCTACATGTACTTAGAAGGGGCTAATGTCCAACATGTACATAGAAGGACCTAATGTCCTACATGAACTTAGAAGGGGCTACTGTCCAACATGTACTTAGAAGGGGCAAATGTCCAGCATGTACTTCGAAGGGCCTTATGTCTAACATATACTTGGACGGGGCAAATGCCCTACATGTACTTAAAAGGGGCTAATGTCCAACATGTACTTAGAAGGGGCTAATGTCCAACATGTACATAGAAGGGGCTCATGTCCAACATGTACATAGAAGGGGCTAATGTAAAACATGTACATAGAAGGGGCTAATGTCCAGCATGTACATAGAAGGGGCTAATGTCCAACCTGTACATAGAAGGGGCTAATGTCCTACACATTTAGAAGGGGCTAATGTCCAACATGTACTTAGAAGGGCCTAATGTCTAACATATACTTGGAAGGGGCTAATCTCAAACATGTACTTAGAAGGGGCTAATGTCCAATGTGTACTTGGAAGGGGCTAGTGTCCAACATGTACTTAGAAGGGGCTAATGTCCAACATGTACTTGGAAGGGGTTATTATCCAACATGTACTTAAAAGGGGCAAATGTCCTACATGTACATAAAAGGGGCTAATGTCCTACATGTACTTAGAAGGGGCTAATGTCCTACATGTACTTAGGAGGGGCAAATGTCCAACATGTACTTAGAAGGGGCAAATGTCCAACATGTTATTGTAAGGGGCTAGTGTCCAACATGTACTTAGAAGGGGCGAATGTCCAACATGTTATTGGAAGGGGCTAATGTCCAACATGTACTTGGAAGGGGTTAACGTCCAACATGTACTTACAAGGGGCTAATGTCCAACATGTACTTGGAAGGGGCTAATGTCCAACATGTACTCAGAAGGGGCTAATGTCCAACATGTACTCAGAAGGGACTAATGTCCAACATAAACATAGAATGGCATAATGTCCAACATGTACTTAGAAGGGGCTAATGTCCAACATGTACTTGGAAGGGGCTAGTGTCCAACATGTACTTACAAGGGGCTAATGTCTAACATGTACTTAGAAGGGGCTAATGTCCAACATGTACTCAGAAGGGACTAATGTCCAACATAAACATAGAATGGCATAATGTCCAACATGTACTTAGAAGGGGCTAATGTCCAACATGTACAGAGAAGGGGCTAATGTCCAACATGTACTTAGAAGGACCTTATGTCCTACATGTACTTGGAAAGGGCTAATGTCTACCATGTACTTAGAAGGGGCTAATGTCCAACATGTACATAGCATGACCTTATGTCCTACATGTACTTGGAAGGGGCTAATGTCTAACATGTACTTAGAAGGGGCTTATGTCCAACATGTACTCAGAAGGGGCTAATGTCCAACATGTACATAGAAGGGGCTAATGTCCAACATGTACTTAGAAGGGGCTAATGGCCAACATGTACATAGAAGGGGCTAATGTCGAACATGTACATAGAAGGACCTTATGTCCTACAAGTCCTTGGAAGGGGCTAATGTCTAACATGTACTTAGAAGGGGCTAATGTCCAACATGTACTCAGAAGGGGCTAATGTCCAACATGTACATAGAAGGGCCTTATGTCCAACATGTACATGGAAGGGGCTAATGTCCAACATGTGCTTGGAAGGGGCTAATGTCCAACATGTACTTGGAAGGGGCTAATGTCTAACATGAGCATAGAAGGGACTAATGTCCAACATGTACTTAGAAGGGGCTAATGTCCAACATGTACATAGAAGGGGCTTATGCCCAACATGTACATATAAGGGGCTAATGTCAAACATGTACATAGAAGGGGCTAATGTCCTACATGTACTTGTAAGGGGCAAATGTCCAACATGTACTTGTAAGGGGCTAATGTCCTACATGTACTTGTAAGGGGCTAGTGTCCAACATGTACTTAGAAGGGGCTAATGTCCTAGATATACTTGGAGGGGCCTAATGTCCAACATGTACTTAGAAGGGGCTAATGTCCAATGTGTACTTGGAAGGGGCTAATGTCTTACATGTACTTAGAAGGGGCTAATGTCCAACATGGGCTATTGTCCTACATGTACTTGGAATGAGCTATTGTCCTACATTTACTTGGAATGGGCTATTGTCCTACATGCATTTGGAAGGGACTATTTTCCTACATGTACTTGGAAGGGGGTATTGTCCTACATGTACTTGGAAGGGGCTATTGTCCTACATGTACTTGGAATGGGCTATTGTCCTACATGTACTTGGAATGGGTTATTTTCCTACATGTACTTGGAAGGGGCTATTTTCCTACATGTATTTGGAAGGGGCTATTTTCCTACATGTACTTGGAATGGGCTATTGTCCTACATGTACTTGGAATGGGCTATTGTCCTACATGTACTTGGAATGGGCTATTGTCCTCCTTAGCAGTTTCTCACATATTAGATATTGTCAGAGAGGTTAATGACCTAGAATCAAAACCATCAGGTACATACTGTGACTGCCTTCAACAGTCCCTCTATGACCGTCCTTCTGTACGGCAGCCCTGGATCCCCCACACACAGCTGTCCTAGGCACAGGGCTGCACGCTCCTTGCTCTGAAAAACATACCACAAATCACTCATGCAGCCGAGCTTAGCAATCAAGAAAGTTTTCCAAGTTCTGAAAGCCACAACTGAAATTTTTATACAAATTGAAAATAAGCCAAATGTCAAACGAACACCATGATTGGTTGAGATATAAATAACCTGTTTGGAAATCCACAATTTACAAAGAAAGAACACTGTATGGGTGGTCATCAGATATTACATTAGGAAGCTTGTGTACATTAGTCAGAATGCTGAAGATATATTTAACATAAGTACGAGTTTCTACGAATGGTGTAGATATATTTAACATAAGTATGAGTTTCTACAAATAGTGTGGATATATTTAACATAAGTAAGAGGTTCTACGAATGGTGTAGATATATTTAACATAAGTACGAGTTTCTACGAATGGTGTAGATATATTTAACATAAGTACGAGTTTCTACAAATGGTGTAGATATATTTAACATAAGTACGAGTTTCTACGAATGGTGTAGATATATTTAACATAAGTATGAGTTTCTACGAATGGTGTAGATATATTTAACATAAGTACGAGTTTCTACGAATGCTGTATATATATTTAACATAAGTAAGAGGTTCTACGAATGCTGTAGTTATATTGTTGCTATGAATGGTGTAGATATATTTAACCTAAGTATACTATAAGTATGCGGTTCTACAAATGCTGTAGATATATTTAACATAAGTACGATTTTCTACAAATGCTGTAGATATATTTAACATAAGTACGAGTTTCTACGAATGGTGTAGATATATTTAACATGAGTACGAGTTTCTACAAATGCTGTAGATATATTTAACATAAGTTATGAGGTTCAACGAATTGTGTAGATATATTTAACATAAGTACGAGTTTCTACGAATGGTGTAGATATATTTAACATAAGTACGAGTTTCTACGAATGGTGTAGATATATTTAACATTAGTACGAGTTTCTACGAATGCTGTAGATATATTTAACATAAGTACGATGTTCTACGAATGCTTTAGATGTATGTAACACAAGGCTTTGATAGTATTGCAAGCAATACAGGAGTCCCCTACCGGTGAAAACCCCTACTAATTAAACATTGTGCAATACCGTCAAATCGCCCTTTATCTGAAGATGTACAAAGTTTCATATTCAAATCCCATTTGTCACTGCAGTATTAAGTTGTTGTTTTTTCTATTTTAGTAACACTGACCAGACATTCGAGTTACTTTTTGAGTTATTGCAGTACTAAACTTACAGAGGGCAATCATATAGTCCATTCTGTGTACCAAGTTTCATGATCATATGTTATGTTCTTTTTTAATTATTACAGTATTAAGTTTATTTCTATTTTAAGTAACAGTCACGTGACCTTTGACCTCTGGTGAAAAATAAAGGGTCATGTACAATCCTCACCTTGCTCTGTCTATGTATACAAAGTTTCAACAAAGTATCATCAGTACTTTTTGAGTTATCACAGGATCCAGGATTTGGGGACAGGTCAGATAGACAGAGTGAGACAGTCGGACGAACAGACAGACAGATGCACACAGACGGAGGGCAAACCCATAGTCCAATCAGTGTACCAAGTTTCATGAAGTTTGATGATCATATCTTATGCACTTTTCAAAATATTACAGTATTAAGTTTATTTCTGTTTTTAGTAACAGTCACGTGACCTTTGACCTCTGGTGAAAAATAAAAGGTTGTGCATAATTCTCACATTGCTGTTGCTGCGTATACAAAGTTTCTTCAAAGTGTCTTCAGTACTTTCCGAGTTATCACAGGATCCAGGTTTTGGGGACGGACGGACAGACAGACGGACGAACAGACAGAACGACACACAGACAGATGGCAAACCTATAGTTCATTCTCTTTACCAAGTTTCATGGTCATATCTTATGTCCATTTCGAATTATTACAATATTTAGTTTATTTCTATGTTTAGTAACAGTCACGTGACCTTTGACCTCTGGTGGAAAAAAAAAGGTCGTGCGTAATCCTCACATTGCCACATTGCTGTTTGTATGTATACCCAGTTTCATCAAAATAAGTTCAGTACTTTTTGAGTTATTGCAGAACGAGGTTTTGGGGACGGACGTTCTAACAAATGAATACTTATGTGATGCCATTTTAGCCCCCTAAGGGACTAATTTAGCCACCTAAGGAAGTTTTTACTTATAAAGGGATACTTATGTGACTATTTTAGTCACCTAAGTATCCAAATGTGTGTACGGACAGACAGACTGGCGGACAAATGGACGAACAGATAGAGACACACAGAGGAATGGCAAACCTATAGTTCAATCTTTGTACCAAGTTTCATGGTCATATCTTATATTCTTTTCGAAATATAACAGTATTTAGTTTATTTCTATTTTTAGTAACAGTCACGTGACCTTTGACCTCTGGTTTAAAATAAAAGGTCCTGCATAATCCTCACATTGCCGTTTATATGTATACCAAGCTTCATCGAAATATGTTCAGCACTTTTTGAGTTATCGCAGGATCCAGTTTGTTTTAGTTTATTTCTATTTTTAGTAACAGTCACGTGACCTTTGACCTCTGGTAAAAAATAAAAGGTCGTGCATAATACTCACATAGCTATATATGTATACCAAGTTTCATCGAAGTATCTTCAGTACTTTTTGAGTTATCGCAGGAACAATATTTTGCGGACGGACACATGGACGGACGGACGGACAGACGGACATAGGGAAACCTATAGTCCCCTTTGGTGAAACACCGGTAGGGGACTAATAAGTACGAGTTTCTAAAAAGGTGATGTCATTTCCATATATTTACTGGTGATGCAAACAAGAGCACTTTCAATTAATAGCTTGAGATAACAAGTATGAGATCCAATTCCAAACACAGACTAATAGGTCACAAAAACATTGAACACTGAATTTACAAAATACAAAGTACATGCTTTTTCCTTTGACAGCTGGCCTATATGCTAGTACATGCTTTTTTAAATCAGATTTTAAATTATTTCACTGATTGCTGCAGGTTATTATGGATCCTACTAAAAGCTGAATACCCAGTACTATTACTTTGACGTTTTCTTTTCCAGACTTGATGATGGCCAGGAGGTTGTTGATGACTGACAGTTTGGTGACGTTGTCTGTACAGGACTCCCCTCCCAGGGGCAGGGTCAAGGGGGCACTGCGACCCATCTCCCCCAGGGACTGACACGCCCCCGACACCGACAGTGGATTTGATTCATCAACTCCTTTCACTAAACATCCTACAAAGGAAGACAGATTTACTGTTAACAAAATATCAACATGTATAAGTGTAGTTCACTTTGAATTTTGAACATATTGATCATATGAGCTGCTTTAAAATATTAAGACTGTCAATGCAATAAACAACGAGAGATTTTGCTGTCAACAACATATCAACATGCAGAAGTGTAGATAATGTAAGAAGAATGCCGAAAATATGACACGTACCAGTATTTATCATACGAATTTCTCCATAATTATTATTAAGACTATCAAACAGGTTACATTTGTCAACAGTTACTGTTGTTAACCAATAAAAAAGCCATAACCCCATCGATAAGGTATAGACCTTTGATAGTGCATTGTCATCGTTGTTCATGAATAAATAATGGCGCGATCACTGTTTTCATGACAAATCCATAAAATTGTTACACAATTTTGACACAAGTGAAAGTTCAATCAAGGTATATGTGTTGTGACACTGATTATCTTATAATGAATTCTAGTCTTATTTCTGTACAGCACTAGAATTTACAAGTATCCATTAAATTTGTTGAAACAGGTGTTCAATAACTAATACCAATTTCCTGGACAGCCTGTTCTATGATGGTCTGGATTTTCGGACTAACAGCGCTGCAGTCCTCCCGTCTGTTCTTCCTCAATAACTGACCAACTAAGTAGCCAAGTGCCAGCACTGCACCATGCTGCGTCTCCAGAACCTGCATAAACAGGTATTCAATTTGCTACGATAAACTAAATGAGGCGCGTCGTGGGATAACCAGACTTAATGCATGTGCGTTAAGTGTCGTCCCGGATTAGCCTGCGCAGTTCGCACAGGCTAATCCAGAATGGCACTTTCCACCTACAGTGGATTTATGTTTAGAAGAGACTTCCTTGAAACAGAAAATACCATAAAAGCGGAAAGTGTCGTCCTGGATTAGCCTGTGCGGACTGCGGAAGCAGCATACACCCCCTCTAAAATTGTCCATTCTTCGATTTTTTAAACCTCTCAATAACTTAATCATATGTATTTCATTACAAATCATGTGTTCTTCAATCAATTTATTAATTATTATTCTAGTTTGTTTCCTTTTGATGATATTGCACCGTTCTGATATCTTAACGTGTAAGAGAGACCAACAACAGTTTGTTGGCAGTTACTGAATATTTCCGCCCACCTCTAACTCAAAATCGTATACCCGTCATAATACAGGCTAGTATGGGCCAAACAACCACTTATTTCGTAAGATTCAAGGGAACTAAACCAGGTTCCCAATGATCAGACGATTTTATTTTAATTAACAGATGCTTCTAATTTTACTCCATATAAGAGACATTAATACAAATTATTGATAATAGAAAAAACTGTATGAACTTTTTTAATCAAACAGCAGGACTGGTATTCACAAAGCTACTAAGGAAAATACTTGAGGCGCGTCGTGGGAAAACCAGACTTAATGCATGTGCGTAAAGTGTCGTCCCGGATTAGCCTGTGCAGTCCACACAGGCTAATCCAGGACGGCACTTTCCGCCTACAGTGGATTTATGTTAAGAAGAGACTTTCTTGAAACAAAAAAACCCATAAAAGCGGAAAGTGCCATCCCGGATTAGCCTGTGCAGACTGCACAGGCTAATCCGGGATGACACTTTAGGCACATGCATTAAGTCTGGTTTTCCCATGCCAGGCCTCAAATTATTGAATATAATAGACTAAATTGTATGAACTTCTTTAATCAAACAGCAGGACAAGTATTCACAAAGCTCCTAAGGAAAATACTTATATGTGAAAATATATGACGAGATTTCCCATGTGAAATCCAATGTTTTGTTGACAAAAGGGCAATATACTAAACATCTGAGCAGTACATGTATTTACTAATTTCAAATATTTTAATGTAAATAAGACCTATAAATGAAACAACCTCAGCTTTAAGGAATTTTATTAATATAAGAAATTTACTTTCAATAAGGAGCTTTGTGAATATACGGGCCCAGGATCAATACGAGTATCAGATAAAAGTGCTTGTCAAGCCACCTTATTAGCTAAGGCCTTCTGCATGGCCTCCAGTGCATCCAGGGTGCAGCCGTCATCCCCACGAGTGCACACCACTATAGAGTAAAGGTTGGCAGCATGATCCCGGATACCATCATTCTTCGAGAATATCAGGGTCTGTAATGCAGTTATACAAGGAATATTTAACATGAAAATATCTGAGTATGTAATGCAGTTATACAAGGAATATTTAAACTGAGAATATCTGGGTATGTAATGCAGTTATACAAGGAATATTTAACATGAAAATATCTGAGTATGTAATGCAGTTATACAAGGAATATTTAAACTGAGAATATCTGGGTATGTAATGCAGTTATACAAGGAATATTTAACATGAGAATATCTGGGTATGTAATGCAATTATACAAGGAATATTTAACATGAGAATATCTGAGTATGTAATGCAGTTATACAAGGAATATTTAACATGATAATATCTGGATATGTAATGCAGTTATAAAAGGAATATTTAAGATGAGACAATCTGGGTATGTAATGCAGTTATAAAAGGGAATATTTAAGATGAGAATATCTGGGTATGTAATGCAGTAATACAATAAATATTTAACATGAGAATATCTGGGTATGTAATGCAGTTATAAAATGGAATATTTAAGATGAGAAGATATGAGTATGTAATGCAGTTATAAAAGGAATGTTTAAAATGAGAATGTAATGCAGTTATACAAGGAATATTTTACATGAGAATATCTGATTATGTAATGCAGTTATACAAGGAATATATAACATGAGAATATCTGGGTATGTATTGCAGTTATAATAGGGAATATTTAACATGATAATATCTGGGTATGTAATGCAGTTATACAAGGAATATTTTACATGAGAATATCTGGGTATGTAATGCAGTTATACAAGGAATATTTAACATGAGAATATCTGAGTATGTAATGCAGTTATACAAGGAATATTTAACATGAGAATATCTGAGTATGTAATGCAGTCATACAAGGTGAGAATATCTGGGTATGTATTGCAGTTATAAAAGGGAATATTTTACATGAGAATATCTGGGTATGTAATGCACTTATACAAGGAATATTTAACATGAGAATATCTCAGTATGTAATGCAGTTATACAAGGAATATTTTACATGAGAATATCTAGGTATGCAATGCAGTTATACAAGGAATATTTAACATGAGAATATCTGGATATGTAATGCAGTTATACAAGGAATATTTAACATGAGAATATTTGGGTATGGAATGCAGTTATACAAGGAATATTTAACATGAGAATATCTGGGTATGTAATGCAGTTATACAAGGAATATATAACATGAGAATATCTGGGTATGTAATGCAGTTATACAATGAATATTTAACATGAGAATATCTGGTATGTAATGCAGTTATACAATGAATATTTACACTGAGAATATCTGGGTATGTAATGCAGTTATATTGTAATGTAGTTACACAAGTAATGGTTAACAAGTGAAAATCAATAATTTATATTTGAAATGTGCAAATAAAAGAAGCATCTGTGGATTCTTCATCAGATTAAAACCATTGAAGACCAAATAAACGTTAAATGAATAAGTAATAGATTTAAGGAATTTTATAATTTTAAGATATTTTCTTAACTTTTCACTAACGAGCTTTGTGGATACGGGCCCAGTAATGCAGTTGTACATGTAATAAATGTTTAACATGAGCATACAGGGGTCTGCAACATTGTTATACAAGTAATGTTTAACATGAGCATACAGGGGTCTGCAGCATTGTTACACAAGTAATGGGTAACATGAGCATACAGGGGTCTGCAACATTGTTAAACAAGTAATGTTTAACATGAGCATACTGGGGTCTGCAACAATGTTATACAAGTAATGTTTAACATCAGCATGCAGGGGTCTGCAACATTGTTATACAAGTAATGTTTGACATGAGAACACAGGGGTCAGCAACAATGTTATACAAGTAATGTTTAACATGAGCATGCAGGGGTCTGCAACATTGTTATACAAGTAATGTTTAACATGAGCATACAGGGGTCTGCAACATTGTTATACAAGTAATGTTTAACATGAGAACACAGGGGTCTGCAACATTGTTATACAAGTAATGTTTAACATGAGCATACAGAGGTCTGCAACATTGTTATACAAGTAATATTTAACATGAGCATACAGGGATCTGCAACATTGTTATACAAGTAATGTTTAACATGAGCATATAGGGGTCTGCAACATTGTTATACAAATAATGTTTAACATGAGAAAACAGGGGTCTGCAGCATTGTTAAACAAGTAATGTTAACACGAGAAAACAGGGGTCTGCAACACTGTTATACGAATAATGTTTAACATGAGCATACAGGGGTCTGCAACATTGTTATACAAGTAATGTTTAACATGAGCATACAGGGGTCTGCAACATTGTTATACAAGTAATGTTTAACATGAGAAAACAGGGGTCAGCAAAATTGTTATACAAGTAATGTTTAACATGAGCATACAGGGGTCTGCAACATTGTTATACAAGTAATGTTTAACATGAGAAAACAGGGGTCTGCAACATTGTTATACAAGTAATGTTTAACATGAGAAAACAGGGGTCAGCAACACTGTTATACAAGTAATGTTTAACATGAGAAAACAGGGGTCTGCAACATTGTTATACAAATAATGTTTAACATGAGCATGCAGGGGTCTGCAACATTGTTATACAAGTAATGTTTAACATGAGAAAACAGGGGTCATCAACATTGTTATACAAATAATGTTTAACATGAGCATCCAGGGGTCTGCAACATTGTTATACAAGTAATGTTTAACATGAGAAAACAGGGGTCTGCAACATTGTTATACAAGTAATGTTTAACATGAGCATACAGGGGTCTGCAACATTGTTATACAAATAATGTTTAACATGAGCATACAGGGGTCTGCAACATTGTTATACAAGTAATGTTTAACATGAAAAAGCAGGGGTCAGCAACATTGTTATACAAGTAATGTTTATCATGAGCATACAGGGGTCTGCAACATTGTTATACAAGTAATGTTTAACATGAGAAAACAGGGGTCTGCAACATTGTTATACAAGTAATGTTCAACATGAGAAAACAGGGGTCTGCAACATTGTTATACAAGTAATGTTTAACATGAGCATGCAGGGGTCTGCAACATTGTTATACAAGTAATGTTTAACATGAGCATACAGGGGTCTGCAACATTGTTATACAACTAATGTTTAACCTGAGAAAACAGGGGTCTGCATTATCGTTATACAACTAATGTTTAACATGAGTATGTAAGGGTCTGTAATGCAGCTATAAAAGAAATGCTAAACATCACAAGTGTCTGTAACATGAGAATACAAGTGTCTGTATTGCAATTATATAAATTCCATTAAGCCTTAACCTTTCAGTGAGGTCAACTTACTTTTGTTTTGTTTGTTTGTTTTGGATTTTTCGCTGTTTTTAACAGTATTTCAGTCATATCACGGCGGTCAGTAAACCTACTCACACTTTTCCTGGGCAAGCTTAGCCGATCTAAGCAAGTTACAAGTACTAAGTGCACATACTTACGCCAGTAACTGACAACTGCTTACTTGTGGTAAATATGTCACTTTACAATAAATATGGCGTCCAATAAAAAGGGCTCATGACAATTACCTTCAGCCAGTCTAGATGCTTGACAAACTGTGGAACAAGCAGCTCTGCAGCAATGGCAACCATTTCAAGCAAGAAGTACATCGGCAATGGCCCTGTTAGACGAATCATACATTCGGATGTATATGATACATGTAAATCAGATCTCATACAATTCTGTTGTAACAGAAAATTACCTACAGTGCTAAAAAGATAATAAAAAAAAATATACATAAACTACAAATTAATGTTTTCTGAATAGGTCAAGATTAATTCAAGAAAAAAAAGGTATATTGTATGTGTATCAGAATTGTGTAAATGAAGACCATCGAACATAAAAGTACAATTCTGTTGATTTATATAAGGCCATGCTCAATTTATTATATTCCAAGAGAATTTCAAAGAAATCAACTGACAAGTCAGCAATATAATTTAACAAATACAATGAGCACAATTATTCTTCAAATATTCAAATCAATGCACAATTATTCTGTGCACAAATGTAAGTCTATAAAATAGTGATTTAGTGATTAAAAAGGATTGTGATTAATGTGTGTCAGATCTACTCACCTCCTGCGGCCTTCACCAACATCACGGCTAGAGTGACGTACGTCTGTACAGGACTCCTCTCTGAGCTGTCGTCCTGTGAGATCGGGTGGCAATAATAATTCATATAGCAATGGGCAGAAAAAATTAGACAATTATCTAATCTTGTACTGAAAGGCCATCGGTAAAAATACACATATATGTAGTTTCAATAAAATTTACGTTACATTTTCTAAGTAGATTTTTGGTGAAAAAAAGACCACTGAAAATCACAATTTTCGAAAAAATACATGGACTGACATGTATAACTGGAAAGTAAACACTTTGTTTATCTTTAAAGATTACAGTACAGGTTTCTGTCAACACAAATTAGTGTGACATTTACTGAATAAACACATGTAAAGACTTTGTTTATTAAGTCAATTTGATTGTACGTGGAAACTATGTCAACATAATTTTGTACATACACTGTATATATGTGTGGGCATTCTTAGTTCAGAATAACTGCATTGGCAAGAAAACAACCATCAGTGTAAAAGATGTGATCCCTAAATGAGAATTAGTTTAGATGAAGCACAATGATTGTTATGAGTAGACATGTAAGATTGAAAATTGGCAAAATCAACTTTTTACTTCACAATTTTTGTAATTCAGTTCATTATTTTCTGTAAAAATGTCACTGCAATATTTTGTCAGGATGAACAAGACATATTAAACAAATTCAAATCATTGGAGTTCAAAAACATGTTATCTTCTTTCTTACATTTCATCAGACCAAAGTTATCATACTGCATTAGTACCCTATTTTAACAGCTAAGGGCTGTTCTGGGAAAAAAGGGGACGAGGGGGTGGGGGATGATAGAGGGGATAAAACGGAATATCAATGACTTAACAATAAATAAAGTTGTGTTGGTGGTACCCTATTTTTGGACTGGCGTTCCGCCCATCACCTTTTTTCCTGGAACAGCCCTAAGCAACTATAAATGCAATAACTTGCACATGCTATATGTGCATATCTGTGAGATAAACACAGCAAAACAACAAAAATACTTAAATTCCTTACCTTGAGAAGGGAGGAAACATATTTGGAGATCACAGGAGCCTGTTCCTTCATCTCCGATACTCCCTCAATGTCTGGAACCAGCCCCGCACTTCGGGCCAGGCAGGCTCGCAAGAACACTAGCATCTCTGAGAACGTGGCTGGGTTGAATGGTAACACGTGACCAGACGCCTCGTAGCGCTTCTGTGAAGTCACTCGTACATCGGCCTGCAGGGAAGATATAGAGAATACTAGGTTAGTGTTGAATAAGGATAAGTTTATGGAAGATATAGAGAATACTAGGTTAGTATTGAATAAGGGTAAGTTTATGGAAGATATAGAGAATACTAGGTCAGTGTTGAATAAGGGTAAGTTTATGGAAGATATAGAGAATACTAGGTTAGTGTTGAATAAGGGTAAGTTTATGGAAGATATAGAGAATACTAGGTTAGTGTTGAATAAGGGTAAGTTTATGGAAGATATAGAGAATACTAGGTTAGTGTTGAATAAGGGTAAGTTTATGGAAGATATAGAGAATACTAGGTTAGTGTTGAATAAGGGTAAGTTTATGAAAGATATAGAGATTATTAGGTTAGTGTTGAATAATGGTAAGTTTATGGAAGATATAGAGAATACTAGGTTAGTGTTGAATAAAGGTAAGTTTATGGAAGATATAGAGAATACTAGGTTAGCGTTGAATAATGGTAAGTTTATGGATGATATAGAAAATACTAGGTTGGTGTTGAATAAGGGTAAGTTTATGGAAGATATAGAGAATACTAGGTTAGTGTTGAATAATGGTAAGTTTATGGAAGATATAGAGAATACTAGGTTAGTGTTGAATAAAGGTAAGTTTATGGAAGATATAGAGAACACTAGGTTAGTATTGAATAAAGGTAAGTTTATGGAAGATATACAGAATACTAGGTTAGTGTTGAATAAAGGTAAGTTTATGGAAGATATACAGAATACTAGGTTGGTGTTGAATAAGGGTAAGTTTATGGAAGATATAGAGAATACTAGGTTAGTGTTGAATAAGGGTAAGTTTATGGAAGATATAGAGAACACTAGGTTAGTATTGAATAAAGGTAAGTTTATGGAAGATATAGAGAATACTATGTTGGTGTTGAATAAAGGTAAGTTTATGGAAGATATAGAGAATACTAGGTTGGTGTTGAATAAAGGTAAGTTTATGGAAGATATAGAGAATACTAGGTTGGTGTTGAATAAAGGTAAGTTTATTTGGTGAGGCATAGAAATAATAACTTATCTTTAATCAACACTTACCTATTATTCTATTTATCACATCATTTACTGCCTTTACATTGATAATAAACTGAAGAAAACATACTACATAACAAGAAAAACATACAGTGACATCACGGAAATCAACAAAAAGACCTTATGAGACTGCACAAGTTTGCTTTATACCACAGTTTGAAATACAGAAGTCAATCCCACGGGTTGTTATTTCATCAATGCCGGTGTGATGATGAGATAAATTGCAGATATCGGATGGATGGGGAAATAGTACCACTGTGACGCCATACACATCATCAATGTTTGACCAAAAAAAAGCATTCTGAGATTTCATTTCTCAATGAACATTTTAATATATTAAAGTATGTGTAATAATTAGGAATGTCAACGAACACCAAAATAAATATTCGAATATTTAATTTACATTCCGAACAATATTCAAATGAAATATGATTGATTTAAAAAAAACACTTAATAAAACTGCTTGTAGAAACGCACTTTCCAGTACAGCGAAATTAATTGTCATATCGGCAGACATAATTTCATTCAATTATATTATTGAACAAATTTAAATAATTCAAATACCACAACTTTAAATGACTTATAAAGATTATATGTGTTTAATGACACTAAATGATCAGAGACCGACCAATTTTCAAAACAAACATAATACTAGTAATAAATATGGTAATCTGTTCAATTATAATGTAAAACCAATAACTTAATTAAACCTAAGGGCTATGGTGACTTTGCAGTCTTGCAGACTGTTATCAACATTCTGTTGTTTAGCGATGACACCCAATAAACAGAAAAACGTCTGCGCGATAGGGGTCATATGACACGTGGACACATTGTGTATATGGTGACAGCCTCTCTAACCGAGGAAATGGCTCAGAATGATGAAAAGTTTAGACAAACTATGCATTGAAAAGTCTGCAGAAAACACCAAATTTTGTTGTTACAATTGATTTTGTTTCAAGATGATCAGGGGTGTGAAAATATCAACATTTTTACTTGTCCATGGACACTTGTCCACAAGCAACAGTCACTTGTCCATGGACACTTGTCCACAAGTAACAGTCACTTGTCCATGGACACTTGTCCACAAGCAACAGTCACTTGTCCATGGACACTTGTCCACAAGTAACAGTCACTTGTCCATGGAAACTTGTCCACAAGCAACAGTCACTTGTCCATGGACACTTGTCCACAAGCAACAGTCACTTGTCCATGGACACTTGTCCACAAGCAACAGTCACTTGTCCATGGACACTTGTCCACAAGCAACAGTCACTTGTCCATGGACACTTGTCCACAAGCAACAGTCACTTGTCCATGGACACTTGTCCACAAGCAACAGTCACTTGTCCATGGACACTTGTCCACAAGCAACAGTCACTTGTCCATGGACACTTGTGCATGGACACTTGTCCACAAGTAACATTCACTTGTCCATGGACACTTGTCCACAAGTACCGTAAAAACTCAGTCATAAGTAGAGATTTTTTTCCTTCAAAAATCGATTAAAATTACAGTCTCGACTTATGAGGCAGTTCATGAAAAAAAAAAAGGAAATTCAAGGAAGATCGATCCTCGCGGCGTCGCGGTAATGGTTGTTTGTTGTTGTTGTTGTTGTAGAGAAAACTCGTTGATTTATAACACAAAACGTCTTCTATTAACTGATACTTACCAATTAATATAATCACAGTTTGCAACTTTACTCTTTTTTTATTTTGATAATTTAATAGGAAGTTTCATGTTAGCAGTTGTCTTTTTTAACTGTGAAATCGTAAACAAAGAGTCAAGGTCAAGGGCATTAATACAAGTCTCACGAAAATTCGCAATCTGCGTGAATTGACACTTTGACGTCATCAAAGTAAAGCCGATAAAATTGGCTTCCTTTGTCTAGAGAAGCGACATGCTTAACCAATCACGTGTTTGTTACTCAGTGGCAATCGTCCAATTATGTTAGAGCACGTGCATAGCTCCGCCTTTCGAACTTTTACAGAGAACGAAGGTGGAGTTAACGGCCTCTTGGTTATGTCAATCATTGTTATAAAATCACGTTTTTACCAACATGTTAATCAATTGTTTTTATAGTCATATTAAAAGTACCGGTACAAAGATTGGATTACAGTGATCAAATTGTTTCATCAGATTAAAAGCGTACTGTTGGTGAAAATAGTTTGTGGGTTATTACTAGCGTGGATTGTTAGAGTGCAAACTTAATATTATTAATATTATTAACTAGATTTTAAAGTGCATAAGTAATATCTGGATTTAATAATTAGATAAAAAAAACTGGACTTACGTTAAATCTGTGAAAATGCCTGGCAAACGCAAACGCCAGGCATATGACAATGCATTTAAAATACGCGTGATAGAGTTTGCTGAGAGTAGGGTATCCCACAGCGTGCGGTCGTCACCTCCTTCCTGAAGTGCGGGATCTCGAACAGCATGGATGGCACACAGGATGATGCAATGTTCGAGGACCTCGTGATGATTGGACGACCATCAGAAGTTTCTGATGTGTCTGTGCATGCTGCTAGTGATGAGTGTGATGATGACGATTCATATGTGTACGGTGATAGGTTGACGGATGAGCAAGTCGCTGCTCTGTTCAACAGTGACAGTGACTCAAGTTTTAAAGGATTTTAATGTTGGATTATTACTAGTTATCAAATTGCAAGGTAATTATATTGTTTACTGCACTAATATCTGGATAATTTTATTGGATAAAAACATTAAACCGGACAATGAAACCCGACAATGAATTTGACGAGGTCTTTATCATTTTACTGACGCATATTTTCATTTTCCCAATTTCTAGTAATTCTGACTCGACTTATGAAGTGAACATAATCAAAATCGATAATTTCGTACCGTTTTTTACCCCCCGACTTATGAGCGGGTAGACTTATGACTGAGTTTTTACGGTAACAGTCACTTGTCCATGGACACTTGTCCACAAGTAACAGTCACTTGTCCATGGACACTTGTCCACAAGCAACAGTCACTTGTCCATGGACACTTGTCCACAAGCAACAGTCACTTGTCCACAAGCAACAGTCACTTGTCCATGGACACTTGTCCACAAGCAACAGTCACTTGTCCGAGATACAAATATAGTTTTTGTGTCACATATAGGGTGTTACTTTGGAGGTGTCGGCGGCCGCGGCCCCTGTTAATTTGTGCAGACAATAACTTGAGAAGCTTTTGTGCAATCATTATGAAACTTTGGGGATGTGTTAGTAGGCGTGAAAGGAAGGTTCAGTTCGGTTTATGGCATAATTGCTCTTATTGCGCTTGAGTTATGCCCTGTCAGGTGACACATCCGACTCGTTGAGTTCTAGTTATTCCAGGCCTTCATAATATATCTTTTGATTAAATAGTAAATAAAACACAATTAGTTATTCAAATGTTTACGTATATAATAATATGAAAATTAAACTTCCATCATTTTCACACCCTGAAATTGTACTTGGCCTTGGACAAGTAGACAGGAAAAATTAACTTGTCCGAACGTAAAATTACCTGTGTCGGACAAGTCGGGCGTAGGATTTCCACACCCCTGAAGAAGTTAAACTGTTTTAAATGTGTTGTTAAGTCTCTGCTAACAGCCTGACAACACGATGAGCATTATGAGTATAAGGGCCAATATAAAACAAATGTGGCACGTCGTGAGAAAACCGGTCTTAATGCATGTTCGTAAAGTGTCGTCCCGGATTAGCCTGTGCAGTCCGCACAGGCTAATCCAAGACAGCACTTTCTGCCTACAGTGAATTTATGTTTAGAAGAGACTTCCTTGAAACAGAAAATACCATGAAAGCGGAAAGTGCCGTCTAGGATTAGCCTGTGCTGACTGCACAGGCTAATCCGGGACGACACTTTACGCACATGCATTAAGTCCGGTTTTCACACGACGCCCCACAAATACAATGTTCAGCTATCGAACCTTCTCCTTAATGTACAAGGCCATGTGTGTAAATGCCGGCAGTATGATGGTATCCACGGCAACTGGGGACTTGTTGGAGGTGAGTTTATCCATCCCAGCAGCCAAGTTAAGTGCTTTGCGTGCCTCAATACGGACATCCTCCTTCCTGTGAAACACACAGACACCCTGTGAACATTCCTCAACGGTGGTAATCGATGCATGTGCATTCTAAAGTTGTCAAACTGCGATGCAGCGATTAATCATGATTATCATATATTATCTGGAAATACAGGGCAGGTGTGCAATACTTAAATAGAGCAAAGTATGAAGGCCTTTCTCCTATGTGATATGATCATTGCAACAACTGCAATATTGCGACATTTTTTTATTGATAACATGTCAAATTGATCTTAAGTTGTCAGACTTCAAACCTGTCAATTTAAATCAATTTGTCAGGTTTTCAAGAAAAAACAATGACAATATAAATGATAACAAGATTCTTTGTTTAATAAACACACATGCCCCTGGTTGGTGCTCGATAGCCCATTTCTTAGTCCAAATTAAGTCAAGGTCAAGGTCAAAGTGAGGTTGGGTGAAATGGGTGGATTGGGGATAGTCATAACAAACAACTGTGTAAGTTTCCAAGTGTTGTAGCAAGCGGTGTTGGTGCTACACGAAACGGTAAAATCGAGTTAACCAAGAAACAGCCCATTTGAATTATTCTAAGTGCAAATTAGGTCAAGGTCAAGGTGAGGTTGGGTGATACGGGTGGACTGGCAATGGTCATAAGTAACAACTGTGTAAATATCCAAGTGTTGTTGCAAGCGGTGCTGGCGCTAGATGAAACGGTAAAATCTAGTTAACCAAGAAACAGCCCATTTGAATTATTCTAAGTGCAAATTAGGTCAAGGTCAAAGTGAGGTTGGGTGATATGGGTGGATAGGGAATGGTCATAAGCAACAACTGTGTAAGTATCCAAGTGTTGTAGTAAGCGGTGTTGGTGCTAGACAAAACAGTAAAATCTACTTAACCTTGTCACGGACGGAAGGACGGACGGACAGACAGGACAATCACTATATGCCTCCCGCATCATGATGCCAGGGGCATAAAAAGAACATTGAGGATATTCGTTCGGAATTTGCTCTAAAAAACTGTTACATACCTGTCTTATTTTTTTGATATTCCATGAACACATTAATCTATACATTGCAGTATGACAACTTTGGAATACCAGTATGTCAACTCTGGAATGCATGCACATCAATTACCACCATTGTTGCTACTATGCAGAACCTACAGACCGGAAAAATGTGTTATGTCCACAGCCAAATTTTTGGTAAGATGTGTCTGTTTCCACTAGGGTACAAAATGACTTGTATAACTTTAGTTATGCCTTGAACAACATCAACAGTTACTAAAAATTCTTCCATGCTGGACAAACTTATGCACCGGACAAGAATTCAAACATACATACGTCCATAGGTGCATACCAACATACATACGTACGTCATGGTCTAGTTCTACCCAGGAAACAGTTTTAAGAGTGTCTCAGTATGCCACAGACTGTCAACATCAGTTTATCTAACATAAGTACAACTGACTTTGGAAGTTGATAGTTAGTTAGTTGAATATGTTTTGAATCTTTTAGGAGGCTGAATTATTTACTAGCCTTAATGCATCATTCAGGAACAATGTGTTTAAAAAAACATGCATTTGAAACGTAGAGAATACTAGGTAAGTGTTGAATAAAGATAAGTTTGCCGTAGTTAGCGAGGCTTAGAAAACCTGAACCACGAGCCTTGGGAAGTGGTTTAACATTTTAGTGCCAAGCAAATAAACTTATCTTTATTCAAAACATACCTAGTATTCTATTTATCCCATCATGTTCTGTCTTTATTTTAAAAATAAATGGAAGAAAACACACTTAATATTGCGAAAAACGTAACACGACGTCAAGAAAATCAACAAGATGACGTCATTAAACTGCGCGTGTTTGCTTTTTCCCACAGGGTTGAAATAAAGCTAAGTTTATTCCACGGGGGTTTATTCTGTCAATGCACGTCTGATGATGGGATACGAAGGTTCATTCATTGGCAGGTACTTACTGGTCCCCGGCAGCAAGCAGCAGAATGTAGCTGGACGGCGCATGGTCTCTGGGAAAGATCTTCTCACAATACTGCACGGCCATCATTCGTGACTGGGGATCCTCCTGCAAACCATTTGGCAAAGTACTTAGTGAATTCTATTGTTTCTTTTTTTACCAACAACTCAAGACAATTAATCAGAAATTAATTGATTCCTGTAATATTAAATGTGGGCCTTTCATTAAAATTACCAAAAAAATCTAGTCACATGTAGTCATCACAAAACTAGAGCTATCACTAAAGGTGATTAATAACCCCACACACCGCTTTGGCACAGATGTAGAGCTTTGACACAGATGTTGAGCTTTGACACTGAACAATGTATTTACTGACAAATTGACCAGCATAAAAGGAAAAATGAGCTTGAAATGCAAAATGAAGAGTACATGCGGAAATGATTCACACATATTTGTCCTTGAATTGTGACCTTGACCTTTGAATGGTAAGCATGAGACATGTGCTTGACACATTGTTTAGTCATATGGAGTAACAATTTCAAGTAATACTAAAATCCTTCCGGGCATTTAGAAGTTACGGAGAGGAACAAAATGCAAATATTAAAACTTGGACCTTAAATTGTGACCTTGACCTTTGACCTACAAACATGGGTCATGTACGCGACACATGATCTGGACATGAGGAATAATTATTGTAAGTTAAATTAAAATCCTACTAGGCATTATGAAGTTATGGAGTGGAAATGAAATACAAGTATTTGACTTCTGACCTTGAATTGTGACCTTGACATTTGATGGACAAGCATAGGTCATGTGCGCGACACATTGTCTGGTCATGGGGAATATTAATCTGAAGTTATATTAAAATTCTTCCATGCATGACAAAGTTATGGAGCGGAAATGACATACAAGTATTTTACCTGTATTTGACCTTTGATCTTGAATTATGACCTTGACCTTTGAGGAATAATTCAGCCCAAAATGATTGAATCATAAAAGCCCCAAAATATGCTCTCGGGCACTTGGTGACAACAGTTATGTGAAAGTTTGGTCGAAATCCCTTGAGAAATGTAGGAGGAGTTGCACTCTGAAGAGATTGTTCACTAAATATATTACATATGTGCAAATTAAACAAAGGGCCATAATTTTGCCCAAAATGACTGAATCACAAAAGCCCGACAATATGTGCTGGGGCATTGGTGACAACAGTTCTGTTAAAGTTTGGTCGACATCCCTTAAGAAATGTAGGAGTTGCACACTGAAGAGATTTTTCACTATATATTACAAATGTGCAAATTAAACAAAGAGCCATAATTCTGCCTAAATCACAAAAGCGGCAAATGCCCTCCCTCCCATCTAAGGAAAGTCATAGTTGAATGTTGGAATATGAAGTCTAACACTATCTAAAGATTTCTTCCTAACAATGCATCAGTAGCAATAATAATTCCAATCTACTGGCTCCATGCCAGCCCACCTTGTCTATTGACTCCATGAGAAGGGCCTCCATCATGGTGCGGTTGAGGTCACTGAGGTCACGGAAGGCGTCTGCCATTAGCGCCAAGGCCTCCTGTACCGCCAGCCGGGTCTCGCTGTCCACCTGGGGCAGAAACAAAGCTGGACTGGTATTCACAAAGCTACTAAGAGAAATCTTAACTTATAAGTTTTACTTCAGTGAAAATTTCTGATTAAAAATTCCAGATTAAATTTTCAATGTGAGGTCCAATGATCTATGTTTACAAAAGGGTAAACTACTTAAAATCTAAGCAATATTTACTTATTTAAAACGTTTTAAGGTTAATTGACCTATACATGAAACATTGACAGACTTCAGGAATTTAATTGATTTATACCATTAAATTAAGTTTTTTCTAAGGAGCTTTGTGATTAAGGGCCCAGGGGTTAAATTCCAGAAATATCTTAAGTAATATCTTATCCTTAGCGCTAAAATCATCATTTTTCTTAAGCATTTTATTCTGAGTGTAAATAACAATCTGCTTGATGTTCAATAAAAATCAACTTATTATTAACTACTATTTAAATAACTATTATTGGATTCACTAATTTGCATGTAGTTTAAAAAACAGTACATAACAAAAATCAGAACTTTAGTGAAATTAAATTTAAAACATTACATGCAAAGTCACAGACTGAAGAATTTAATTATGTTTTCACTGAGAAGCTTTTTGGATATGGGACCAGAGCAACATGGCTCCGCAACAAAATAATCCGAACAATTCTCTAAGAGAAAAAACAAACACTTATATTTGTCTTTGGAATGCAAACAATGATAATATTAAGCAACAGAAGTACTGAATTAAAGTTTTAAATAACAAAGTATAACACAAAGTTGGTACAATAGTAACTGAATTTAATCTATAAAAATTTAGCATGTTCCTTAAAAGACATACTAAATTACACCGAGGAAACTTTCCTCCAGAAGAATAAATTCTCCACAAGAAGAAAACAGTGGTTATTTTACAGTACAAATAACACAGACATTTTTCCTATTTTATCCCATCATCATGCTGGCATTGATGAAATAACACCCCGTGGGATAAAGTTTGCTTCATTTCAAAACTGTGGGTTTAAGCAAATACGCGCAGTATAATGACAATCATCTTGTGGATTTTAGGACGTCATTTTATGTTTTTTGTAATATTAAGCGTGTTTTCTTTAGTTTATTTCAAAATAAAGACAGACAATGATGGGATAAATAGAACACTAGGTAAGTATTGAATAAAGATAAGTTTAGTTGCTCGTTACGAAAACACGAAGCACTCGCCAAGGCTTGTAGTTAAGGTTTTCTAAACCTCGCTAAATAAACTTATCTTTATTCAACACTAACCTAGTATTCTCTATATGTTACATTATAAACACACAAGCTTTCAAACATCAGACATTGTATATTTGCATGCATTATCAAAAATCAAATCTAGTCTGGGTAGAGTCCAGGACAAAATTCTATTTTACTTCAACTTCAACTCCACAGCTAACATTTACCTGTGATATGACGCTAAAGAAGACTTGAACGAGCGCTATATTCGTAGAAACCAACTGCGGAAATTTGTGAACCAACTTTCCGAGGGCAACATAGGCCAGGCGGATCACTTTTGGGTCCTAGAAGAAAGCAAAGTTATCTAAAATAATTACATACAACTGATGTTTAGACAACTTGCATTTCAACACCTTCAAGAGAAATTTATACTTGTTAATGTTTTAAAGATGATAGCAAAGATCTGATCAATTAAGAAATAATCAAGGATCTCATTATAAACAAGTGAAATGTGGTTTTAACGAACTACAGCTGAACTTTGTTATCTCGACGTCGCCATGAGTTCACAAATTACTTTGAGATATCCGAAGGTCGACATCCAAGTAGACTTGTTAGGTATAATTTGTCCAAATACTCAATAGATGTACTAAAGTGATCATGTACACTTATACTGAACTGAAAAATATTAATCAATTATTCAATTAAAGTCAACACATACTCTTTAAATTTGAGAAAGGAGGTGTTACGATGTTTGCAATGTGTGTCAAACTTGGGTCAGGACAGTCTTGCCACAGCCGTCAACACTTCAAGATTAGCACTAAGGCCACAACAAATTGATCAGATGTTCGTCGGATTTGCCGCACCTTAAAATCGTAAATCGAAAGAAAAAAAAATTCTTTTTTTTTGCGCCCGCACATATAATTTTGCCCCGCACCCAATTTTTTAAAATGAAGTTTTCATCAACGAGTCTCATTTTACGTTAAACGCAGTCTTCGTGGTGTCCCCAAATCATAACAAGCAATTTGGGACTGATATAGACGTGAATAAGGCACTTTGCGGCGACTGGTTTTTGTACAGAGCACATAATTTATGACCCAAACGTTTACTCTCCAATAGCCAGTCTGGCACAGCTGCCATATGTATTTCGACACGGCAATTTCTTATCATGTTTGATCAAAGTTGTGAAAACACAACAAGCTGTTTGTCAGCATTCACTGCCTAATTAAAGATGATTGCTAGCAAGCTCTCGTAATATCAGCAGACACAACAGTTAATTAAAGGATTATCTTGTGGATAAAGGATGTGTGAAATTGGATGTCCGGAATATGTCAAATGGACTGATAATCGGGTATGTTTACATTTTGGACAATTTTGACCAGCGGTTTGTCCTTGATTTCTTACTTCTAATATCCACACATATGAGTTGTTTTTGACATGTCCATTTTATAAATTGAAAGTATCTGTGGCTGTTTTCTTCAGCTTGTATATATTAAGGTACATTTAACAGGGCAAGCCAATTCATTATGTTAGTTATTAATTTCAATTTATTTCTGGATATATTGTTAACATCTTGTAGATATTTTAAGAGTGTATGTTTAAATAAAAATAATTATCCAAGTTTACTGCAATGAACAATTAGCAAAAATGTTAATATAAAAATCGAAATATACTAATGCCTTTGTTAATGCCATAATGCAATTAATATACAGCACAGTGAAGTATAAGTTTATAACAATTAAAACAATAAGATATAACCATTCCCTGACACGGAAACACGCAACGATGTTGCGAGTCGATTAAAAAATTGGCTCAAGAAAAATAAGAGCAAGTGTGAGCCCTGGTTTACGGTTTTAAAAAATGGTGGCGTCCAGTTGTTTCGTCGTGTCATTTAAAGATACAGAACTTATACTAGTAATTCCTAAATTGTTTTGTGTTTATTGTATGACATTTCATATCCATGTTATTAAACTGTTGGTAGTGAATGACTTGGTCTACTTTCTTATAGTTAAGATGTGGCTATGTAGTATTTACTGCCGGGTGTTAATGTAATTGCAGAATCACTATTGAAGACTTGTTGCACAAAACCCTTTGTAGGACATGGTCGAAGAAGAAATGGAGAAATTAGTTGCTTAGTTTATTACATATATATTGATCTTGACAACAATTTATGGACCAGAGCAGATGAAGAGGAAATTATTGACAAGATATCAAGTTATGATGGCGTTTGGCAGTAATTTTTAATCACTATGGGCAAGATAGGATTTTTGTGTGTGCGCTTTTCACTCGCCTCTGATTTTATCGAAAATTGAAAAAAATAATTTTTTATTTCGCTCGCTCGCTCAAGTTTTTTTTGGACAAAATCCGTAGAACAACTGATCAATTTGTTGTGGCCTTAGAAATAAGTGTGAAAGTACTAGTTAGGATAGTAAACAACTTCGACATGACTAAAAATTTCAAGTTTAAACTTTGTAACATCCACAACATTACCAAAAATTAAAGTTAAAACTTTGAGACAACCATATTAATTTTATATACAATAAGAAGAAAGATAGTCTGGAATTATTTTCCACTTCTCACCTTATCTCAAAATTCGAGATAAGTTCAAGATAATGAAGCAAAGCTCAATGGACTTTCAAGGCTGGTAACCAAGGTCAAGAGACCTGACTTGACACATCAACAAAATTACCTCAGTTGCCTCCCTCACAAGGTTGATTAGTTTTGTCTGTAAAATAGGACTGAATGTAGCAAACTTCTGGTCATTGCAACTGAAATAAGGTTTCAAATGTATGTAACATTGGAATACATAAGAGGCGTTTTGTGGGAAAACCAGGCTTAATGCGTGTCCGCACAGGCTGATCCGGGACTACACTTTCCACTTTTATGGTATTTTCTGTTTCAAGACGGTCTCTTCTAAACAAAAAACCACTGTAGCCGGAAAATGCCGTCCTGGATTAGCCTATGCGGACTGCACAGGCTAATCCGGGACTACACTTTTTGCGCATGCATTAAGCCTGGGTTTGCCATGAAATGCCTCATATATAATGGTACACATACAAATTTTGTTTTAACTTAAACTTGGCATAGTTAAGTTTTAGTGGCAAAAGTTAATGATAACTGCTCATACTTTATAAGCATTTAAGAATCGGAGAACCCATTTTGCTCTGGATTACTACTTTGAAGATCACTAAATCCATTCTTTAAATGTATATTAAAAAAGATAAAAAGTGATAAATTTAAGTGGCCTTCACTCGATAAATTTAAGTATATATACCGGGCTAATATGCAATGTAATAGCGGAAACTCACTTCAGACACATGTGGTGGATCATCTGCACTCCATACACCTTCAGCTTCGTGTTTGTGTTCACCCCATAGAGCAGGTCGAAGATCAGCTGAAAATAAGTAACGTAACAAATGGGTAAAGTGACACTCGTTATCTTCATTAATCTCAATCTTTGTACAAACTGCAATAAAACATAGAAGGAATATTTCTGAGGAATTATTTTGAAATCCAACCAGTGGTTTCTGACAAGAAGATTTTCAAAGTTTTTAATATAGGAATATAAGGAAAAATGACCCCGCCACCTGGCGTCCATGTTTTTCAACAGAGCAGAACCATTTGAGCAACTTGACAGAGGACCATCCGAGGACCACTTTTGAGAAATTATTTGAAAAATCCACCTAGGGGTTAAGGAGGCATTGTTGTTCAAAGATTTTTCTATTTATAACTCTAGCTGCCATCTTGTACAGTGGACCAGAACCATTTCAGCAATTTTGGAAGAGGACTACCCAAGAAACATTTCTGTAAGTTTCATCAAAGTCGGCCTACCAGTTTTGGAGAAGATGTCATTTAAAGGAAAAATTTACGCACGCACGACGCATTAACCGCCATGGCATAAGTTTGCTTGCCTTCGGCCAGTGGAGCTAAAAATTAGTTAAATCTGTCAAGCCTTTTAGAAGTTATCATCCACATTCCAGAAACAGTGCATATGGAAAAATTTAAGTTCAAAAGGGGTTTGTAACCAAGGACAAACTTGACCTGTATTGTATGATGCTACACCTATGTACCTAAAATAATTTAAATATGTTAAACCTTTCACGACTTATTTTCCGGACGCTGTGGTTGTAGGGAATTTAAGTCGAAAAGGGGCAATAACACTGTCAACATTTAGCGGTTTGTAACCGAAGTAAAACTTGACCAGTATTTTATGATGTTACACATGTGTACCAAAAATTATTTGAATATTTCAAGCCTTTCTTGGGTTATCTTCCCGAAACCATGAATTTTAACCAACAGACAGACAAGCTCACTCCTAACTACCCACCCACCCCTTAAACTTCATTTTTTGGAGGTATACTAAAATGTAGCTTCATTATCAAAGTACATTGATAACATCCAAAGAAAGATAATGATCTTGTATTTTTGATTTTTTGTAAGCCACATATGCAAGCAATTACAGCATTTTGCAATAAAACATGTCTCTCTCACCAGAATATTGCTGGGAAACAAATATTTAAGTTGTATAGCATTAAACATCTTTTGTATTTGCTGTAAGATGTGTTATGTTAATTGTCACCAGTACCATCTAAAACTTCGCTAAGATCCAATACATAGGAATGGGCCAATGAACAATTTTTTTACTAACAATAAATGCTAGAAATGATAGCATCTTGAGATTGAGCATGTAACACACCTGGATATTACAGCAATCTCACCAGAATATTGCTGGGAAACAAATATTTAAGTTGTATAGCATTAAACGTCTATTGTATTTTCCGTAAGACGTGTTATGTAAATTGTCACCTGTACCATCTACAACTTTGCTAAGATCCAATAAACAGGAATGGGCCAGCCAATGAACAATTTTTTTTACTAGCAACAAATGCTAGAAATCTTGAGATTGAGCATGTAACACACCTGGATATTGCTGGGGAAGATGTTTGCTGACTGACGAGCCTTCAATAGTGGAGGCAGAATCTTCATTCTTATCCTCGTGCAACACGGCATATGCTTCAACTCTGGCTTCACAGCAACCTATGGAACACAAATACAAAGCAACTTATAAGACCCAATCATCCTTGAAAAATATAACAGTTATCTGATGAACTATGTGATTAACCATAAAAAACTGCAATTTTTTCATATTTGTTATTGAGCTTAGTTATTAACAGACTGTACATGTATGAAACAGCAACCAGCATAATAGTGTGATATCATGAATTCAATGGACATAATCTAGTATTACTATTCTGATCTTAACCGAGTCAATACACATATAATGGTTTTTTTGTTTGGAGTTTTCACCGTTTTTAACAGTATTTCAGTCATATCACGGCAGTCAGCTAACCTACTTACACTTTTCCTGGGCAAGCTTAGCTGATCTAAGCGGTTTATCAGTTCTAAGTTTACATACTTATGCCGGTAACAAGGTGATTTAAAGGAAAGAAAAGGGAGCACCAAATGACAACCAAGCATGCTAAGCCTTCTCCTAAAATGTTTTGAACAAACAATAACTTTAAGCATGTGATCCAATAACATACAACTATCATACACACTCGCTATTTCACATACAACTGTGTGTATTAAATTCAGGTGAATACTGTATACTTCAGTCTTTTCTTTGCTTGTTTGGATTTTTAGCTGTATTCAACAGTATTTCAGTCATATAACAGCAGTCAGTTAACCTACTCACACTTTTCCTGGGCCAGCAAAGTCGATCTAAGCGGTTTACCGGTACCAACTGCACATACTTATGCATATAACTGACAACTGCCGTACTTGAATCAGAGGTAGCATGAGAATGGTCGTAGAAACAATTTCATGACCACTCCCCTCACAAGTTATGTGGCCGGACTGCGGTTCGAACTTACGAGCCCCGGATTGAGAGTCCAGCGCTCTACCAACTGAGCTAGCCGAGTGGGCTATTGTACTTACATCAGCTTCAACATCATACACCAGGGCTGGTATTCACAAAGCATCTAAGGGAAATCTTAACTAAGGTTGTACTTAAGTGAACATTTCAGATGATATTTTCTATGAGAAATCCACTGATTTACGTTAATAAAAGGGTAAAATCTGAAATATCAAAGTAATATTTACTAGTTTAAAACATTTTAATGTAAAAAGAACTCCACGTGAAACACAGATTTAAGGAATTTCATGAATTTAAGGAATATACATAAGTTTTCCCAAAGGAGCTTTGTGAATACAGCCCCAGGTGTGAAACAGAAGTACTTGCCTGTCCCTTTATTTCCAAGGTTCCAAGAACAAGAGAGTACAACTTGTTCAACACTTCAGTCTCATTGAGGTCCATGGACCTGTGAATGTAAGCACAAGACCGTATCAAGAGGGACTTTTAAGTAAATATCAATGACAGTACAAGAGGGCCACTATGGCCCTAGGTCGCTCACCTGATAGCTATGTATGAAGTTTCATTAAAATATCTCAATAGGTTTTCAAGTTATAGAGCAAAAACTATTTTTCTATTTTTAGTAACAGTGACCTTGACCCCACCCACCACATATGTAAAGCAAGGTCTCGATATAAGGTATCTACGTATGAAGTTTCATTAAAATATCTCAATGCGTTATTGAACGTAAACCGTTTTTCTACTTTTAATAAAAGTGACCTTGACCCCACCAACCCCATAAGAAAAAACCCAAGTGAGGTCTCGATATAAGTTATGTGTATTAAGTTTCATTAAAATATCGCAATGCTTTCTCAAGTGATTGAGCGGAAACCGTTTTTCTATTTTCAGTAACAGTGACCTTGACCCCATCCACCCCATATGCAATCCCAAGCAATGTCTTGATATAAGGTACTTATGTATTAAGTATCAAAATAGCTCCATGCGTTCTCAGAATATTTAGCGGAAACCATTTTTCTATATTTAATAACAGTGACCTTGACCCCACCCACCCCATATGCAATCCCAATCGAGGTCTCAAAGTAATGTATTTATGTATTAAGTTTCATTAAAATATCTCAATGCGTTCTCAATATATTGAGCGGAAACCGTTTTTCTGTTTTAAGTAACAGTGACCTTGACCCCTCCCACCCCATATGCAATCCCATGCGAGGTGTCAATATAAGGTATCTATGTATTAAGTTTCATTAAAATATCTCAATGCGTTCTAAAGTTATTGAGCGGAAACCGTTTTTTTTACTTTTAGTAACAGTGACCTTGACCTCACCCATCCCATATGCAATCCCAATCAAGGTCTCGATATAATGTTTTAACCTTGTGGTTTCAGAGAAGAATTTTTAAATCATTTTGCCATTTACGTCTATATAAACCATGTGAGCCCCGAGGTGTGCCCAGCTTTGACCCCAGGGGCATCATTTGAACAATCTTTATAGAGGACCACTACACAATGTTACATACCAAATATAAAACCTCTAGGCCTTGAACTTTCAGATGAGAAGATTTTTAATGTCATCTTTGTAGAGGACCATTATACAATGTTACATACCAAATATGAAACCTCTGGGCCTTGCGGTTTCAGAAAAGAAGATTTTTAAAGTCATTTTGCTATACAAGTCTATATAAACCATGTGACCCCCGGGGTGTGTGTGTGTGCGTGCTTGCGTGTGTGTATTTCGAAGTTTATGAAGTCCTTCCGTTCCATAGCTGCATTATGTGAAGACCCAGGGTGTGTCCAAGCACACCTGCCTAATTTACTTTTAGACTAATCGAAAGTTTTAACGAATTTTGAATCATAGCAGCAATTTTGAGCTATTCATTTTTTACTGAAAAATTTTTAATTTTGGTGTGGTCTTGAGCTGTAGGGAGCGAACCCTGGCAGCCTAGGTGAGAAGCGATTGTACCAACCACTGGGCTAGCTGGACAGCCTGAACTGGTTTTGCTCAGATTCTCACTTTTAAACAGGTGGGCTTCAAAAGTGTATGTAGCTGCTTTGTACTATATTTCCATTTCCCCTTATGCAGTAATTGTATGTACACAAGCATTTTATCTGTGGGACATCCTCTTATATATGAGGCGTGTCATGGGAAATCTGGGCTTAAAGCATGAGCATAAAGTGTCATCCCGGATTAGCCTGTGCAGTCCGCACAGTCTAATCCAGGACAGCACTTTCCGCCTACAGTGGATTTATGTTTAGAAGAGACTTCATTGAAACAGAAAATACCATAAAAGCGAAGTGTCGTCCCTCATTAGCCTGTGCGGACTGTACAGGCTGATCCGGAACAAAAATTTACGCACATGCATTAAGACCGGTTTTCCCACGACACGCCTGATATGTATTATGAGTCATTGTTATTTAAATCTTTTTTATTCCTGAAAATTTACAGCTTGTACATTACCCAATAATTTTCTTCAATTCCATGTCTGCTGCTGTGGCTACACTGAAAAAAATACATTTAAAGTATTTATTTATATCAAAGAAGACAGCCTCACAACTAAGTATTGATACATGTACATGTTGGTAAAAAGCAAAAAGTCTGGAAATAATTCTAGTATTATAAGACTTGTAAGAAGAAAATTTGTATTTGAAAGTAATACTGTCAATCCATTTCAATATCTTGGATACAACTCACAAAATGATAGAAATGAGAATATTATGTGAGTGCTGGATAAAGTTTATCATGAGAGGGGGGGAGAAAAATGGTAGCGCAGTAGTCATCCTATTTTCCTGTCATTTTTTGAAAGAATATTTGCAAAATTCTGCATAAAAATATACTTTTTTGAGAAGTTGGTCTTTCCAATGTTGACATTGTTGCATTATTTGGAAAAACCTGACTGTTCCGCGTGCACTTCGTTGAGACGAAAATAATACATCATGTAATTGAGTTTTTATTGATTAAACAACCTTTTTATCAAGTGATTTATTTCTTTTAATGTTAATAACAAGACACCAATCTTTGTTTAAAAATTTAATTGTTAAAAATGACAAATTTGTGGCACTTGAGTTACTATCAATGGTGATCATCTGCTGGTCTATAAATAGCGATCAGATAAACATAAAAAATATTGATAGTATATTACTTAAGTTTATACGATGGTTTGTTAGGCTATCAATCAACTTGTATTAATAGGATAAAAACAATACCCGACATACAAAAATATAAACATTGAGTGAGCTTCAAGACGTAAATGTACCTATGTCTGATGTATTTGCCTTACACAAGGTCTTATTAAACGTCTTGTTTAATTTCCTAATTTGTCACCCTTGTACCTGCCCTGTTGTGGACAAACAGGTCATATTTTTAATTTGCCCAAACTGATTTTTACTTAACCCGGATTTCGGGCCAGTGGGTTATTTGGAGGACTGCTTATAAAGGAACAAAACCTTTCGGTACCTATGTCTAGTGTCAGCCGCCCCGATGACGAGATGACAGAAGATGTCCTTCACAGGGAAGAGCTCTGCACTGAGGAAATGGATGATGGCCATCTTCACTTTCTCCAACTGTTCTGGTACATACTGGGCGTCTCCCATAACACGTCTTACAGAAAATACATAGACGTTTAATGCTATGCAACTTAAATATTTGTTTAAGTCAGCGTTGTTGAATTAAGAAATATTTCCTAGTTTTTTTCATACATTATCAAATAATAAACAACAGTTTTCAGTTCTGATGCATAGGCATTAAGGTACTAGTGATCCAGTGTGTAAACCTGCTTTGCATTTTATTGTTATTATAGCACAATTTACCAAGTTTCAGAACTATTTCAGGGGTCTCGATCTCCATTTTTGTAATTTGATGCCGAAATTCGGCGTCATTCCCCCCCCAAAAAAAGTATAAATTTTTCCCCCATTTCAGGCCAAAATTCCCCCTAAAAGAATTGCCATCAAATTTGTTTTTGTTTATGGGAGTAATTTTCCGGGATGAAATTTACTTTAGCACCATTACAAACGGTTAACAATAAAATCTGAACAACTGCGGACTGCACAGGCTAATCCGGGACGACACTACGCACATGCATTAAGACCGGTTTTCTCACGACGCGCCACATATAGTTAACTGCTAGCTTATTTGTCGGAAACCGTAAGTTTTGTTGTGGGTAAATGGCTTCTGCTAAAAGTAATCAAAACATGTAAAGCAAACAGGCACAAATACTCTGTCTCACAGTCAATAACATAGTGCAACATAGTGTATTACTGTATAAGAATTAGTATTCGTAGTTTAACAAAACTAATAAATGTTAAAAATTGGAAGTGAAAAAACTATTTGTAAAAAAATAGAAAGTGAACATCTAATTGCACGAAAAAAAATTATCTGTTGCACTGCTCCACCTTTTCATTAATGGCCAAGTGGTAGATGTTTAAAAAATTGATTAGTTACCATAATATTCAAGTTTTTATAATTAATCATGAATAAAGTTGTTAGGTAAAGAGTTAGACTAAATAAAGTGATTTGAAAGGTATGTTTAATAGTTTGTATTTTTTACTCGTTTGCAAAGACAACCATTAATTCCCCCTTCTGTGTAAAATACGTTAAAATTTCCACACTTGAGTGTACAGGTACTCTTCCCCCTAACCAGAGAGAGAACCAGATCTGTATTTTTATCGGGTCATGCCCACCCATAAATTATGTTCAAAACCAAAACAGTCAAATGTTTTTCATCAAACACAGAACAATTGTCATGTGTCATCTAAGAAAATAACTTGTACTAAAATTTTAACAATTTTAACAAATTTCATGATGACAACCTCTTACTAACTGGTTATCCCATATGGAATACCTGTTTAAAGCCTATAACGTAGTTAGCTCTAGACATTTACTATAGCCTAGCTGTGCATGTTGCATACTTGAAAGCTGCGAGAGACAGGCCCGGTGGGGCCGCAGGTGGTGGGGTAGAGTCAGTGCCCGGCGGAGCAGAAGTGGGTCTGCGGGAATTCTGGGCTGCCTGAAGCTCCTGTACCTTCACATGAGATCTGGAAAATGAAAAAGACTTTCATGTCACGAAAATAGTTAAGAGTTTAACCATTATAACCTTCATATGAGATCTATAAAAACTAGGGATGGGACCGAATATTTGAATATTGGATAATATTCAAATATAAAAAAACAAATACGAATATTCGATTTTCAAATTTATTTAAGAACAAAATTTCTTTTAAAAAATCATGTTTTTTTCCAGTCGTATTTCCTGCCTAGGCGGTGGGCGGGAACGGTGTAAAGTTTTATAACACATGCCAAACATGTCCAATTAACAACAATTGATAATTGGCAGGGGGGCCACGTCTTTACTGGGGCCGCGAATTAACTGTTTGTAGGAGGCGCGAATATGATGCATTGTATCCACAAATAACAAAGCTGGGCCATGTTGTGATAACGGTTTCACAGTTTGCACAAGGCGTACATTGTTGTTTACTGTCCTTAAGTGACATCTATACGGTTAACTTGTTTACAGTAAATTACAATTACTCTCCAAATCAAAACCAATCAAAATGAATCCATTATCAACCAATCCATTTCTTTAACAAAATTAGCATGATCTGGTCAATCTTGATATACATCACTTGTAAATTATTCTCCATTATATCAACACATTATATTATACAAGAGTCTTGATTAATAAACAATGCCACCATCATGTGCTTGGAAGTACTTTACGCGGTCATTAGACAAAACCCAGGCAACGTGTAATCTATGTAATGAGAAATTTGTGTATGGAACGATTTACAAATTAATTAACAATACATTTAACAATATCTTACATTGCTTTATATTTGCCTAACACTCACTAAGTTATATCGCTCATTTACAACTGAAACAATGTAAAACAACTACATACACATAGTATACATATTTCGGATAGGTAAATATTCAGACAGAGTGCCGTATACAGTAGTATTTACAAAACGAATAATCAAATATATTTGAATACCTAAAACAAATATTCGAATATTGATTTCAGTATTCGGTCCCATCCCGAATAAAAACAGACAAACACTTTCACGCGAGGAAAACAGCTGATGGTTCAACATTAACCTCACAAAAGAAGAAAGCAGCCGACAGTTTAACAGCAGACCTTTCCAGTTTAAGCCACTAACATTTAAAACTTTGCCCAATTATTGTTAAAATTTCCTTTATCACATGTTATACCT
Organism: Congeria kusceri; assembly: GCA_027627225.1. Lineage (NCBI taxonomy): Eukaryota > Metazoa > Mollusca > Bivalvia > Myida > Dreissenidae > Congeria > Congeria kusceri. The sequence continues at coordinate 71,098,515 of CM051032.1, read as the reverse complement.
TTGTTCGCCATGTAATACAGCCATTACAAATATTTTTATCTTAAACATGTGGAAGATGACATTTTGAGCGTTTTGATTGGCTTCACATTCTTTGATTGACCAATCGCATGACGTTATTTTGGTGAAATGACGTCGTCAACATGAAATGATGTTACGTCAGTACACAACTTTGAGGATTTACCAACTTATTTTAGTAAAATTAGAAGGGTTTTATTTCGTTTAGAAGCACGTGAAAAAGATCTGACACTCATCATTTCATACTTTTTTTTTTTAACTCGTCCAGGAAATTAGTTAGTCAGCTCGCCAAAGGCTCGCTTACTAACAGAATTCCTGAACTCGTTTAATAAAATATGTATGAAATGACAACTCGTGTCAGATCCTACGTTTCCTTAACATTCACAGGCAGTTCACAAGCCTATCATGTTTGTTTTTTAGGCAGACTAGGTTAAGAGTTAAACATGTGATATCTGAATGTAATGATTACAGATACGATGCTAAATTAATTTACATACAATTGACATTTATGGAAATTTCTTTTTTTAAGAGTTACAAGGAGTTAAAAGTCTATAGTGGATTATGGGTACATATTGCTATGTACATGTACTGTTAAGAAATGAGTAAATGATTATATCTCACCTCCTACATAAATGACGCAATCCGATTGGCTAAGAGTGGTCACATGACTATGAGGTATTTTCCATACACCATGGGTATATTTCAATACCCCATAGAAGTCTAATGATGCTGTCTAATGATGTCATTTTGTTTATTTTTGTGATGTCATTGCAGGTGTTTCGTGTTATTTTGTGAGGTTTTCTTTCGTTTAATTTTCAATTGATATCAATGAAAAGATACCAGTGAAAGGTAGTCCGTGAGATATATTTGTTACACTGTTAGTAACTGAGGGTGTATGGGATATACACCCTCAGTGGCTTCATACCATACTTGAGCTGCACTCTCGTATGGTATGAAACCACTGAGGGTGTATATCCCATACACCCTCAGTTACTCACAGTGCTACTTATAATACACAAATAAAATATAAAGCATACCAATAAGGCACTCACAAATAAAATATAAAGCATACACATCAAGCACTCACAAATAAAATATAAAGCCTACCCATAAGGCACTCACAAATAAAATATAAAGCCTACCCATAAGGCACTCACAAATAAAATATAAAGCCTACCCATAAGGCACTCACAAATAAAATATAAAGCCTACCCATAAGGCACTCACAAATAAAATATAAAGCCAACCCATAAGGCCCTCACAAATAAAATATAAAGCCTACCCATAAGGCACTCACAAATAAAATATAAAGCCACCCATAAGGCACTCACAAATAAAATACAAAGCCTACCCATCAAGCACTCACAAATAAAATATAAAGCCTACCCATAAGGCACTCACAAATAAAATATAAAGCCTACCCATAAGGCGCTCACAAATAAAATATAAAGCCTACCCATAAGGCACTCACAAATAAAATATAAAGCCTACCCATAAGGAACTCACAAATAAAATATAAAGCCTACCCAAAAGGCACTCACAAATAAAATATAAAGCCGACCCATAAGGCACTCACAAATAAAATATAAAGCCTACCCATAAGGCACTCACAAATCAAATATAAAGCCTACCCATACGGCACTCACAAATAAAATATAAAGCCTACCCATAAGGCCCTCACAAATAAAATATAAAGCCTACCCATAAGGCACTCACAAATAAAATATAAAGCCTACCCATCAAGCATTCACAAATAAAATATAAAGCCTACCCATAAGGCCCTCACAAATAAAATATAAAGCCTACCCATAAGGCACTCACAAATAAAATATAAAGACTACCCATAACGCACTCACAAATAAAATATAAAGCCTACCGATAAGGCACTCACAAATAAAATATAAAGCCTACCCATAAGGCACTCACAAATAAAATATAAAGCCAACTCATAAGGCACTCACAAATAAAATATAAAGCCTACCCATAAGGCACTCACAAATAAAATATAAAGCCTACCCATAAGGCACTCACAAATAAAATATAAAGACTACCCATAACGCACTCACAAATAAAATATAAAGCATACCAATAAGGCACTCACAAATAAAATATAAAGCATACACATCAAGCACTCACAAATAAAATATAAAGCCTACCCATAAGGCCCTCACAAATAAAATATAAAGCCTACCCATAAGGCACTCACAAATAAAATATAAAGCCTACCCATAAGGCACTCACAAATAAAATATAAAGCCTACCCATAAGGCACTCACAAATAAAATATAAAGCCTACCCATAAGGCACTCACAAATAAAATATAAAGCCTACCCATAAGGCACTCACAAATAAAATATAAAGCCTACCCATCAAGCATTCACAAATAAAATATAAAGCCTACCCATAAGGCCCTCACAAATAAAATATAAAGCCTACCCATAAGGCACTCACAAATAAAATATAAAGACTACCCATAACGCACTCACAAATAAAATATAAAGCCTACCGATAAGGCACTCACAAATAAAATATAAAGCCTACCCATAAGGCACTCACAAATAAAATATAAAGCCAACTCATAAGGCACTCACAAATAAAATATAAAGCCTACCCATAAGGCACTCACAAATAAAATATAAAGCCTACCCATAAGGCACTCACAAATAAAATATAAAGACTACCCATAACGCACTCACAAATAAAATATAAAGCATACCAATAAGGCACTCACAAATAAAATATAAAGCATACACATCAAGCACTCACAAATAAAATATAAAGCCTACCCATAAGGCCCTCACAAATAAAATATAAAGCCTACCCATAAGGCACTCACAAATAAAATATAAAGCCTACCCATAAGGCACTCACAAATAAAATATAAAGCCTACCCATAAGGCACTCACAAATAAAATATAAAGCCTACCCATAAGGCCCTCACAAATAAAATATAAAGCCTACCCATAAGGCACTCACAAATAAAATATAAAGCCACCCATAAGGCACTCACAAATAAAATACAAAGCCTACCCATCAAGCACTCACAAATAAAATATAAAGCCTACCCATAAGGCACTCACAAATAAAATATAAAGCCTACCCATAAGGCGCTCACAAATAAAATATAAAGCCTACCCATAAGGCACTCACAAATAAAATATAAAGCCTACCCATAAGGAACTCACAAATAAAATATAAAGCCTACCCAAAAGGCACTCACAAATAAAATATAAAGCCGACCCATAAGGCACTCACAAATAAAATATAAAGCCTACCCATAAGGCACTCACAAATCAAATATAAAGCCTACCCATACGGCACTCACAAATAAAATATAAAGCCTACCCATAAGGCCCTCACAAATAAAATATAAAGCCTACCCATAAGGCACTCACAAATAAAATATAAAGCCTACCCATCAAGCATTCACAAATAAAATATAAAGCCTACCCATAAGGCCCTCACAAATAAAATATAAAGCCTACCCATAAGGCACTCACAAATAAAATATAAAGACTACCCATAACGCACTCACAAATAAAATATAAAGCCTACCGATAAGGCACTCACAAATAAAATATAAAGCCTACCCATAAGGCACTCACAAATAAAATATAAAGCCAACTCATAAGGCACTCACAAATAAAATATAAAGCCTACCCATAAGGCACTCACAAATAAAATATAAAGCCTACCCATAAGGCACTCACAAATAAAATATAAAGACTACCCATAACGCACTCACAAATAAAATATAAAGCATACCAATAAGGCACTCACAAATAAAATATAAAGCATACACATCAAGCACTCACAAATAAAATATAAAGCCTACCCATAAGGCCCTCACAAATAAAATATAAAGCCTACCCATAAGGCACTCACAAATAAAATATAAAGCCTACCCATAAGGCACTCACAAATAAAATATAAAGCCTACCCATAAGGCACTCACAAATAAAATATAAAGCCTACCCATAAGGCCCTCACAAATAAAATATAAAGCCTACCCATAAGGCACTCACAAATAAAATATAAAGCCTACCCATCAAGCATTCACAAATAAAATATAAAGCCTACCCATAAGGCCCTCACAAATAAAATATAAAGCCTACCCATAAGGCACTCACAAATAAAATATAAAGACTACCCATAACGCACTCACAAATAAAATATAAAGCCTACCGATAAGGCACTCACAAATAAAATATAAAGCCTACCCATAAGGCACTCACAAATAAAATATAAAGCCAACTCATAAGGCACTCACAAATAAAATATAAAGCCTACCCATAAGGCACTCACAAATAAAATATAAAGCCTACCCATAAGGCACTCACAAATAAAATATAAAGACTACCCATAACGCACTCACAAATAAAATATAAAGCATACCAATAAGGCACTCACAAATAAAATATAAAGCATACACATCAAGCACTCACAAATAAAATATAAAGCCTACCCATAAGGCCCTCACAAATAAAATATAAAGCCTACCCATAAGGCACTCACAAATAAAATATAAAGCCTACCCATAAGGCACTCACAAATAAAATATAAAGCCTACCCATAAGGCACTCACAAATAAAATATAAAGCCTACCCATAAGGCCCTCACAAATAAAATATAAAGCCTACCCATAAGGCACTCACAAATAAAATATAAAGCCACCCATAAGGCACTCACAAATAAAATACAAAGCCTACCCATCAAGCACTCACAAATAAAATATAAAGCCTACCCATAAGGCACTCACAAATAAAATATAAAGCCTACCCATAAGGCGCTCACAAATAAAATATAAAGCCTACCCATAAGGCACTCACAAATAAAATATAAAGCCTACCCATAAGGAACTCACAAATAAAATATAAAGCCTACCCAAAAGGCACTCACAAATAAAATATAAAGCCGACCCATAAGGCACTCACAAATAAAATATAAAGCCTACCCATAAGGCACTCACAAATCAAATATAAAGCCTACCCATACGGCACTCACAAATAAAATATAAAGCCTACCCATAAGGCCCTCACAAATAAAATATAAAGCCTACCCATAAGGCACTCACAAATAAAATATAAAGCCTACCCATCAAGCATTCACAAATAAAATATAAAGCCTACCCATAAGGCCCTCACAAATAAAATATAAAGCCTACCCATAAGGCACTCACAAATAAAATATAAAGACTACCCATAACGCACTCACAAATAAAATATAAAGCCTACCGATAAGGCACTCACAAATAAAATATAAAGCCTACCCATAAGGCACTCACAAATAAAATATAAAGCCAACTCATAAGGCACTCACAAATAAAATATAAAGCCTACCCATAAGGCACTCACAAATAAAATATAAAGCCTACCCATAAGGCACTCACATATAAAATATAAAGACTACCCATAACGCACTCACAAATAAAATATAAAGCATACCAATAAGGCACTCACAAATAAAATATAAAGCATACACATCAAGCACTCACAAATAAAATATAAAGCCTACCCATAAGGCCCTCACAAATAAAATATAAAGCCTACCCATAAGGCACTCACAAATAAAATATAAAGCCTACCCATAAGGCACTCACAAATAAAATATAAAGCCTACCCATAAGGCACTCACAAATAAAATATAAAGCCTACCCATAAGGCCCTCACAAATAAAATATAAAGCCTACCCATAAGGCACTCACAAATAAAATATAAAGCCTACCCATCAAGCATTCACAAATAAAATATAAAGCCTACCCATAAGGCCCTCACAAATAAAATATAAAGCCTACCCATAAGGCACTCACAAATAAAATATAAAGACTACCCATAACGCACTCACAAATAAAATATAAAGCCTACCGATAAGGCACTCACAAATAAAATATAAAGCCTACCCATAAGGCACTCACAAATAAAATATAAAGCCAACTCATAAGGCACTCACAAATAAAATATAAAGCCTACCCATAAGGCACTCACAAATAAAATATAAAGCCTACCCATAAGGCACTCACAAATAAAATATAAAGCCTACCCATAAGGCACTCACAAATAAAATATAAAGCCAACTCATAAGGCACTCACAAATAAAATATAAAGCCTACCCATAAGGCACTCACAAATAAAATATAAAGCCTACCCATAAGGCACTCACAAATAAAATATAAAGACTACCCATAACGCACTCACAAATAAAATATAAAGCATACCAATAAGGCACTCACAAATAAAATATAAAGCATACACATCAAGCACTCACAAATAAAATATAAAGCCTACCCATAAGGCCCTCACAAATAAAATATAAAGCCTACCCATAAGGCACTCACAAATAAAATATAAAGCCTACCCATAAGGCACTCACAAATAAAATATAAAGCCTACCCATAAGGCACTCACAAATAAAATATAAAGCCTACCCATAAGGCCCTCACAAATAAAATATAAAGCCTACCCATAAGGCACTCACAAATAAAATATAAAGCCACCCATAAGGCACTCACAAATAAAATACAAAGCCTACCCATCAAGCACTCACAAATAAAATATAAAGCCTACCCATAAGGCACTCACAAATAAAATATAAAGCCTACCCATAAGGCGCTCACAAATAAAATATAAAGCCTACCCATAAGGCACTCACAAATAAAATATAAAGCCTACCCATAAGGAACTCACAAATAAAATATAAAGCCTACCCAAAAGGCACTCACAAATAAAATATAAAGCCGACCCATAAGGCACTCACAAATAAAATATAAAGCCTACCCATAAGGCACTCACAAATAAAATATAAAGCCTACCCATACGGCACTCACAAATAAAAAATAAAGCCTACCCATAAGGCCCTCACAAATAAAATATAAAGCCTACCCATAAGGCACTCACAAATAAAATATAAAGCCTACCCATCAAGCATTCACAAATAAAATATAAAGCCTACCCATAAGGCCCTCACAAATAAAATATAAAGCCTACCCATAAGGCACTCACAAATAAAATATAAAGACTACCCATAACGCACTCACAAATAAAATATAAAGCCTACCCATAAGGCACTCACAAATAAAATATAAAGCCTACCCATAAGGCACTCACAAATAAAATATAAAGCCAACTCATAAGGCACTCACAAATAAAATATAAAGCCTACCCATAAGGCACTCACAAATAAAATATAAAGCCTACCCATAAGGCCCTCACAAATAAAATATAAAGCCTACCCATAAGGCCCTAACAAATAAAATATAAAGCCTACCCATAAGGCACTCACAAATAAAATATAAAGCCTACCCATCAAGCATTCACAAATAAAATATCAAGCCTACACATCAAGCACTCACAAATAAAATATAAAGCCTACCCATAAGGCACTCACAAATAAAATATAAAGACTACCCATAAAGCACTCACAAATAAAATAAAAAGCCTACCCATAAGGCACTCACAAATAAAATATAAAGCCTACCCATAAGGCCCTCACAAATAAAATATAAAGCCTACCCATAAGGCACTCACAAATAAAATATAAAGCCTACCCATAAGGCACTCACAAATAAAATATAAAGCCTACCCATAAGGCCCTCACAAATAAAATATAAAGCCTACCCATAAGGCCCTCACAAATAAAATATAAAGCCTATCCATAAGGCCCTCACAAATAAAATATAAAGCCTACCCATGAAGCATTCACAAATAAAATATAAAGCCTACCCATAAGGCCCTCACAAATAAAATATAAAGCCTACCCATAAGGCACTCACAAATAAAATATAAAGCCTACCCATAAGGCACTCACAAATAAAATATAACGCCTACCCATCAAGCACTCACAAATAAAATATAAAGCCTACCCATAAGGCACTCACAAATAAAATATAAAGCCTACCCATAAGGCACTCACAAATAAAATATAAAGCCTACCCATAAGGCCCTCACAAATAAAATATAAAGCCTACCCATAAGGCACTCACAAATAAAATATAAAGCCTACCCATAAGGCACTCACAAATAAAATATAAAGCCTACCCATAAGGCACTCACAAATAAAATATAAAGCCTACCCATAAGGCACTCACAAATAAAATATAAAGCCTACCCATAAGGCACTCACAAATAAAATATAAAGCCTACCCATAAGGCACTCACAAATAAAATATAAAGCCTACCCATAAGGCACTCACAAATAAAATATAAAGCCTACCCATAAGGCACTCACAAATAAAATATAAAGCCTACCCATAAGGCACTCACAAATAAAATATAAAGCCTACCCATAAGGCACTCACAAATAAAATATAAAGCATACACATCAAGCACTCACAAATAAAATATAAAGCCTACCCATAAGGCACTCACAAATAAAATATAAAGCCTACCCATAAGGCACTCACAAATAAAATATAAAGCCTACCCATAAGGCACTCACAAATAAAATATAAAGCCTACCCATAAGGCACTCACAAATAAAATATAAAGCCTACCCATAAGGCCCTCACAAATAAAATATAAAGCCTACCCATAAGGCACTCACAAATAAAATATAAAGCCACCCATAAGGCACTCACAAATAAAATACAAAGCCTACCCATCAAGCACTCACAAATAAAATATAAAGCCTACCCATAAGTCACTCACAAATAAAATATAAAGCCTACCCATAAGGCGCTCACAAATAAAATATAAAGCCTACCCATAAGGCACTCACAAATAAAATATAAAGCCTACCCATAAGGCACTATCAGCAGGTCAAGCATATAGTCCAGGAGCAGACTGCATACAGAAGGACTTGAGAGGCTCTGAAACTTCTGCCTTCGCTCCTCCATATTCACCGGAAACTTCACTTGAGCAAAAGCTGGAATCAGCAACTGAAGGAAGCTGTGAACAAATTGTATATGTGTTCATTAATTACCTTCATTCATAGCTATGACCTTTTTGCATAATCATGACATTACCCAAGATTCCTACATGTGTACTGGTATTACAATAACATAATTCACATATCTAAGTTAGAAAGGGGATTGGCTGGAAACCATTACTTCATACTTATACAAACACATTCTGTTGGGGAAACTTAACCACATTAACACAACATGAAGAAGCCAGGCCCGGCTAGCTCAGTTGGTAGAGCGCTGGACTGTCAATCCGGGGATCGAGCCCCAGCCCGGCCACATAACTTGTGTGGGGATTGGTCATGAAATTATTTCTACGGCCATTTTCCCCCTACCTCTATTTCAAGTTGTCAGTTACTTGCATAGGTATGTGCACGTAGTACTGGTAAACCGCTTAGATCGGCTAAGCTTGCCCAGGAAAAGTGTGACTAGGTTAACTGACCGCCGTGATATGACTGAAACACTGTTAAAAACGGCGAAAAATCCATACAAACAAAAGAAACAAACAAAAACAACATGAAGAATCCTAATGCCTGGTTTTATACAACAGGCTACACATGTGATACATTTTTTTTAGATTAAGAGAAAGATGTCAAAAGGAGATAAAATCTATTTCTTGTTGGTTTTAAAATTATAAAGAAGATTTCCTAAAGGAAAACACCTTTCAACAGCCTTAGCTCTTCAATAGTATGTAAAAACGGTCTGCTAACACAATGTATCAAAGACATGAGTGTGACAGCTTGACTTACGATGAGTATGTAACAACGGTCTGCTAACACAATGTATCAAGGACATCAGTGTGACAGCTTGACTTACGATGAGTATGTAAAAACGGTCTGCTAACACAATGTATCAAAGACACGAGTGTGACAGCTTGACTTACCATGAGTATGTAAAAACGGTCTGCTAACACAATGTATCAAAGACATGAGAGCTTGACTTACAATGAGTATGTAAAAACGGTCTGCTAACACAATGTATCAAAGACATGAGTGTGACAGCTTGACTTACGATGAGTACCGTATGTAAAAACGGTCTGCTAACACAATGTATCAAAGACATGAGTGTGACAGCTTGACTTACGATGAGTACCGTATGTAAAAACGGTCTGCTAACACAATGTATTAAAGACATGAGTGTGACAGCTTGACTTACCATGAGTATGTAAAAACGGTCTGCTAACACAATGTATCAAAGACACGAGTGTAACAGCTTGACTTACGATGAGTATGTAACAACGGTCTGCTAACACAATGTATCACAGACATGAGTGTGACAGCTTGACTTACCATGAGTATGTAAAAACGGTCTGCTAACACAATGTATCAAAGACATGAGTGTGACAGCTTGACTTACGATGAGTATGTAAAAATGGTCTGCTAACACAATGTATCAAAGACATGAGTGTGACAGCTTGACTTACCATGAGTATGTAAAAACGGTCTGCTAACACTATGTATCAAAGACATGAGTGTGACAGCTTGACTTACCATGAGATTGTAAAAACGGTCTGCTAACACAATGTATTAAAGACATGAGTGTGACAGCTTGACTTACGATGAGTATGTTAAAACGGCCTGCTAACACAATGTATCAAAGACATGGGTGACAGCTTGACTTATCACAATGAATAAAAGAAATGCATGTGACAGTCTGACTTGACACACCAAGTAAAATTGGGAAAGAGCTAGGATCAGGGGCCATATTCCAGAAACATCTTAAGTGTATCTTAAAATATTCTCACTTTAGTTCCAATGTTTGTAAGGTAATATTTTTAAAACTAAAAATAAATTAATGATTCCAATTACAATTTAGTAAATAGTAGTTAATAATAAGTTGATAATTAGTAAAGATTTAGCAGAATTTCATCTATACATGCAATAAAATGCTTAAGGCTAAGAATAAGATTTCACTTAAGATGTTTCTGGAATACGACCCCAGAAAAGGCACAAGGTGCAGCTCAAGGAACAGGGGGAAATTTGCATCGAATTCTTCAATATTTTCTAATAAATGAATAATTACAAGGTTTTTATCATTTTAATGATTCTATTTAAGGTTCTGAAACATGGTTTACTTATTTGTCATTGACGATTAGCAAAATTGGTTAAATTTATCCAGATATTTAACAGTTCTTTTTTTACCACAAGCAGAGGGATCCAAAAAGGAACAGGGTGCAGCACCCTGCTATTTTGCTGTGGATCTTTCCTAGAGTAAAATACATAAGTTTGCCAATCTCATTAAAATCGTCTCCCGTCTGTTGCTACTGTTATATTATCCACTGACTGGATCGAATGACTTTGCATTAGGGGTTACGTTCAGATGACCTTTTCAGAAGCCAATCATATTGTTGCCTTCAAAATGTTGTGGCATTCAGGGCTTTCCTTAGACATTGAATTTCAAGAGTCAATGACTCCTGGGGTCAAATTTTCAAGAGTCAAAATCGAATTCCCCAAGACTCATATATAAACCTTCAAGAGTCGATGCTTTGTGGGTAGTTTCCATTCGTTTTCTATCTTTTTATTATTATTTGTTTTAATTTATTTGTTTTATTTAATATTTTAATAATATTATTTTAATTTATTATTTTTTATTAACTTATTATTATTTTCTTTTTAATTTATTTAATTTAATTTTCTTCTTATTATTATTGTTATATTTTTAATAGTATTATTATTATTAGATGTATTATTATTATTATTATTATTAGATCTATTATTAATATTTATCATTATTTATTATTATTATAATTATTAAGACGATTTTATAATATTCTTTACATACTAAACATACCACTGAAATTTCTTTTACGAAATCGCATATCATGTACAACAATGAAACAGGCTTTCCTTTCTAAAAAAAATATACCTAGTTACGGTCCGCAAATATTGTTTTACTGTTACAAAGTATATAATACATATAAAATAATTATTTTATTGCAGTTTATTTATTAATAATATACTATAATATTAATAAATAAACTGCAATAAAATAATTATTCAAATGCTAAAGATCTCAAAGTTTTTGCACTACGAACGTTTTATAAAAAAAGAAAAGATTTCAAAGTTCTTGCACTACGAAGTTTTTATTCCCAGATGACATATATATTTTTGGTCGACACAAGCACGCCTTCCATGCGTGGAACGTGACGTCGTTTGTGTCAGCATAACTTTCGCACGCTTTTCTAAAATGCAAAGGATTTACATGAAATACACACAAAAAAGTGTTTATGACACTTAAACACTAAAATTGAATATCAGACATTTCGGAAATAAGAAATGTTACGTAAGTCAGAATTTTCGCTGAAATTGGATTTCAAATGTTGGAAATATATTAATAATTTTACCCGAGATATAAAGGAAAGTAATTTAAAACAATGCCTTTATATTTAGGAACTAAACTTAATGTGGATATTATCAACAACGGAAGCGGTGAATAAATTGTGTTTTAAACGTTTAATGGTCGGGAATAAACATACTCTAACGAACTCATGTACATTAACTAAAGTGTGGATACATGTATTTTACATCGATAGGTCGATTGTTCATGTCATTGGAAGCGTATATAACTGTGCATTTTAGTAGGTCATTATAGATTTTTCTGCGCGACAAAACTCCGCTAATGGGCGGAGCCACACGTTAACTTGACCGCTGATGGACAGCGTCTATTTAAAGTTGACTCCGCCTCCAACCAATAATCGCAGTGTTTTATCAACTTTGACATCGCTGTTCGACTGATTAGGTAATCAACCAGCCGAGTTATACTGTATGACGCAAGTCCGGGAGCTGGGGTCACAAGAAAGCCCTGGGTATAACTTTATATATAAACCACAAAAAATATGCACGAAATTAAGGTGAACTTTGGATATGTAGTAGCCTATGGTACCACTATATCCATTGTTATATACATGAAAATTAATTGTAAATGAATTTTTTCATGACGATCATTTGGAAATGCATTACTTTTAAAAAAAAACATGGCCAAACTTTGCTGTGCAAAAAGCAATTTCATTGGGCACAGCAGGGCTGATATTTTATTGTTTGGAAGGTTATTTAAACGTGACCTTTTATACGATGTCTTCAGATCCTAGCAACGTAAGTATTTGATTTTAATGAGATTGTGAGTATGCCAGCCCCTACCTGTCTTGCTGACTCTGTGAGCGGCCTTCTAGACACGCCATGAGGGCCGGAACCCTGGCTGCCTGCTCTTGTGGGTCTAGTCTAGGAAATCCCATCTTGATGTAAATCACAGCGAAATTCTAAACAGACCAAAACACTCACAGTTAACAGATAGTTACAAGTTAACATTGTACACTACCTGAGGCATTGTAAAAACATTCTGTTCTTGATAATGTTTGTAAATTTGTAGATCACTTAAAATAAATTTTAATTTTAAACATACTATTATGTGAAGTTAGAATAAGACATCAAACATAGAATAAATTATTTTATTATACCAATGTTTAATATGCAGTTAAACATTTGCAATTTAAAAAATTTGCAGAGTTATTAGTGTAATATACACCTGCATGTATAGTTGCATCAGTAAAATTGACTTTACAACAAAACTGCATACTTGTATGCATTTACAAAATTTTCACAAAAACATAGAACTGTGTCCATGTATGCATGAACAAAGTTGTTTAATAATATAAACGATCAAAGACAGAATCAGATTTACTGAAAGTTTTATGGATAATTCCAAAATACCATAGTTATTGACAGAATATAACAAACATACTCTAACACCAACAAATACACAGTTTTATATGAAAAAATAAATATTTCATGTCCATTCTATGTTTTATGTCTTATTCTAACTTCACAAAATAGTGTTTTTTTAGATTTTATTTTTTCTACAATAACAGAGCTAACAGTAATACAATATTACCAGTACACTACACTACAATAGCAAAGTTTTAATCAAAGACAATGAAAACAATAAGAACTAGAATTGTCACATGAGTGACAGATATACCCTACAATATGGCCTTGTCACAAAACTATGGCATCCACTGGAAAGAAATGGACACAATGAGAATACTTTAATTTGTGAATGTTTAACAGTGTATTTGGATAAATTTAAATTCAGTAGGAGCCATAACTCTGTCAAAATTTAGTGGTTTGTAACCAAAGTCGAAATTGATCTGTGTTCTATGATGTTACACATGTGTACCAAAAATTATTTAAATATGTCATGCCTTTTTTGAGTTATCATCCAGAAACAATGAAAACCAACAGACTGACAGACCGACCGACGACAAGCTCACTCCTATATACCCACTCCCCCTAAACTTTGTTTGTTGAGGTATAATCATAATTCCCATGTATATTTTGTCTAATGTGAAGTTTCTTATCCATTTTTCATTTCCAGATGTTTCAAATTACAATCTAAATCCTTACCATTAAAATGGATGTTGCATTCTGGGATGTGAAAGTCTGAATTAGCTCATCAACTGGCAGCTGCACCTTTGTTCGACTCTTCAAGCGTTTATTGATGTGCACCAACAGTTCCATTACCTACAATAGGTTGGATTTTAAAACAGCTGATCATGAAGACAAGACGTTCATGAACCTTCACAGTAAACTTACATATTTAACAGATCACATTTGTTTATTTTCTTTTTTTACCCATAATTTCAAATGCATTATCACTGCAAAATCAATAACATTAGTGTTAGCACAACTACGAATATTGGTTAATTTCTCAAATAAATCATCATTATTATATTATTATAAATATAATAATCAATAACATTTCAATGTGGCTACAATTTTGCAGGCAGTAGAGTGATTTTTTTCTGGTCTGGTACAATTCAAATTGGGAATTTTCACATCATGAAATCACTAAATTGGGAAAATATAGAGTTGTGAAATCGCTAATTGGGAAAAAATCGAGGCGTGAAATTACCAAATAGGGAATTTTGTTAAAAAGCATTAACATTCATTTTTCAATAAGTAAATACTACTTAAATGATGGCTGCATATTGGGGCCTCATTTAGCAAATCCTGACTGGGTTGGTCATAATGTTACGTTTACTTCAGCATCAGCACTTGGCAAATGGTCTCTTGACTTAAATAAAGAAGTAAAAGACTTGTTTACATTGCGAGATATCTGTCTTGATCTGTGTGCCAGAGTTAATGGTCGACCAACACTTATTTCCAGATTTCAAATTTGTTTATCCAATTCCCTGCATGCTTTATTAAAATAAGTGCTCGTTTAATAAAACTTGCGACATTCATATTCAGCCGTACCAATGCTGCTGCATTTTGGGGCCTCTATTAATTTGTCCTTATTATCAGTACAAATATCATTAATATAATGTTTAATTATATTATTATTTATATTATTGTCATTAATGGTTGTTAATGATGTAATAATTACTTTTAAATGCGCTTAAGCATATACATTTTTATATGTATGACTGTACTAAACACTTCTTTCTTACCAAATAGCAAGTCATGCAGAACAAAAGTTGTTCCCTTTGTTTCTCAAAACCTAAATATAGGTTAACATAGTTTTAGTCAGACAAAAAATATTGTTTTATTAAATCTACGATTTATAAAGCTGCAATAAAAATATTTCTTTAAACGCTGCAGGTTGCACAGTTTGTTGCACTACTCAAGTTTTATTCAAAAAGAAAAGATTTCAAAGTTCTTTTCACTAAAAAGTTTTTATTCCTAGTTTTAGACAAGTGGTCTAGATTTAGTAAACCACACAGTCAATACAAGCACGCTTTACAAGCGTGGAACATGATGTCCTTAATGTCAGCAGAATTTTTGCACTCTTTTCTAGCAAAACACGTTTTACATGGTATATACAGACTATCAGAAACTTGTGTTTACAAAAGTTGAACAGTGAACTTGAACGGCCATTTCAGATTAAGAAATTTAATGTGCAAATTCCAAGTGAGAATGATGCTGTTCTGATTTGGAGTATATTTTACGAAAAATTTCAATTTAAATAAAATAAATAAAACAAATGATAGATATTATTAACAACAAAAAATAGTAATACGCTTTATTTTTTATGACAGGCAGTAGACATACTCTTTTGTGTAAACACAAGCACAAATTCACTGTTTACTTTTTTCATTGGGATTTTTCTTATTTTTCTGAAATTGGGAAGGGTCCAGTGCATTTTGGGAACGGGTCCATGGGTCATTGGGAATGGGTGCGTTTACCGGACACGTCGTAAGAGGGAAAAAAATAGCTGCAGTTGAAATTAAAATGTATAACACAAAATATAACATGATCATGTACCTGAATTAAAGATAAATTTTAAGTAATTGTAAACGAATTTCTATGAGCAAATTGGTATTTAATGATTGTTGAAATATACCTTCTTCCTGACTCCCTCCTCTTTGCTATCAAGCTTGAGAAGCACGGCTGGTAAGAAGCGTGCAAGAGATGTCTCCAGCTGCTCATCTGTCTCTGCTGATCCGATGCGTAGAAATACTCGCTCTACTAAACCTACAGCAAACAGTTAAACTTCAGGGTATACCCCACGCAAATAAGGCATGTTGGTGCTGACCACCCTTCATAATCAGGGGTGGTCTCCTGACATACCTTAATAACCGTGACATGCCTTAATCATCTGCCCATTATGTCATAAATGTAAAGCAATAAACTGTGAAAATATTGTTTAATCTCAAACAAAGATCATCTATTAAATTTGACGTTCCTGCAACTGAACGTCTGAAGACAGTAAGTGGAGAGTTAATCAAAATTTGAATGCACTTTAATTAGCATGGACTGTATATGTCTTTTCTATCTGAAAACGTTTGTGGCAAGTTAAAAATTATCAACATGAAATAAAATGTTTAATTGCTTTTTTTTCATTACATTAATTATTATCTCACCTTTTAAATTTAAATAATATTTTTTTCATTAATAGACAAAATGTCAAAACAGAAAGCAGTAGATTCAGGTCCTCTAGGTCTTTTTTTTTTGCAAGAAAGTATGTTCAGAAGTGAGCACCTACACACCGATGTCAGCCCCAATGCCACCAAGTTCATTATACGTTCATTGTTTTTGTTTATAGTTTGTTTGGTAACCCAGTCAATAAATTAGTGTACACACACCTTTAAGCATATCCCAAATTGCACCATTTAGGTTTCCTGAAATGTTAAATTTTCTAATACCATATGGAGGCATGGGACACATCTCTCTAGCCCACCCGCCTGTGCCCAACATCCCTTCAAAATTTCCTTGGGGAAACCCTGGACTTTATCATCTTAAATTTATGCGACTACTCAGTAACGATCTTTGCAGATACTTCCGGGTTTTAGTCAGACATAATGCTGCCAAGTTTTGTCCTTCAATTTGTCCCGGCTCAACACACTGCAGGGGCGTCGGTAGCATTTCAACATTGGGTCGGTGAGGCGGGGTCCTTCAAGTTTGTTTTTTTTCAATTTCAATTAGTATAATGTCACATTTTAGACTGTTCCAGGGATCATATTAAGGAAGTTAATGGGGGCGCAATAACTACATTAATTTATATTATGCTTTCCAGTAATTTATAGGGAAATATCAGTGAATTAAAATTGGTAAATCACTGTTTTAAAACATGAAAATTACCACTGATAATTGTCACCGTTTTTAAAAAGTGAAATTACCGCTCTGGTATTTTCACTCTGGTAATTTTCACAGTTTCATACTGGTTCCCGATTTAAGACAGTAATTGAATTGATCGTCAACGATGCCGGACACAAAATAGTGTGGAAAAGGCATAAAATACATAAAAACATTGTTGTTTTCGGTAGAATATCTTCTCTTTTTTTCACTCATAATCATAGAAAAAATATTTTTTCACTCAGGGCTGCGTCACTCGTGAAAATTTAAATTTCTATGATCACTCGTGAATTTAAATCGGTATTTTATCGAAACCAACAAATATCTTCTATATAATATTATCTGATTTATTTTAATAGTGCAACGGCATTGTATAAATAAAATCATATTTATAAATGGAAACAATATCATGAACTGTATGATGCCAGGTGCAGCACAATTCCAAACCCTCGGACTGGTCATAATGCAACCAACACTGTATTATGCGAAGTTAGAATACAACATCAAACATAGAATGGACATGTTTTTTTGTGTTTTTTTTCATATAAAACTGTGCATTTCATGTTGTTTATGTATATTTGTTATATTTTGTCAATATTTTTGGTATAATTAGCATTTTTCCATCACTTATTCATTAAAACTGATTGTGTCTTTGATCATTTTCACTGTGTTCATAAACTGTATTCATGCACGCATGAGACACAGTTTTATTTTTTATGTGAACATTTCGTAAATCCATACAAGTATACAGTTTTGTGGCAAAATCAATTTTACTGATGCAGTTATATATGCAGGTGTCTATTGCACTAATTACTGTGCAGAATTCTTAAATTACAAATGGTAAACTGCATATAAAACATTGCTGTAATAAAGTAGTTTATATTAGTTTTGACGTCTTATTCAAACTTCACATAATAGTGTGTTAACCGTTTGATAGTTGCAAACCACTAACGGTTGAATTAACATTGTTTTGGATTTTCTTTTCAAAAGAACGTTTAGGAAAGCTGAAATTAGCTGGCTGATTTGGTTCATTCATATTTACGGACAATAATAGAATGGGATATGAATTCTGTTTTCTTGAAAATCGAACTTATAGTTATAATATAGCTTTAATAGTTATTAATTATAATAAGCGTTGTTTTTTTTCAAATCCTTTAAAATTTCCGACAATGATATTTTTGTATATTGTTTACAAACACTTTCCTGAACGCATTATCTTCCTTAATAAGAGGCCTCTACAAATAATTAATTATAGAGACGCTAATATGCATCGCTAATTTATGACACATGTGCCGTTGATTGCCGCGGATTAGGGGCCAGCATGATGGGTGATAATTTAATTGACCATGCGTAACGGTGACCGACTATTAAACAACAGAGGAGGTGCAATTTACCAATTTCAGAGAAGGGGCGGAGGAATTTATAAATGATGGTCACTTGCCGAAATATTGGAGCGGGGCCGCGGCCCCTGCTGCCACATTGCCGACACCCTTATAAAGAGTATTTGTTTATTTCAATAGTCCATACCTTAAGGTATTAAACTCTGCCTTTGACTTTCTGCAAAAGCTACCTGTATAGTGTTAATTTTAATAAAAAATCGATCATCTTTTAACATGACGCCAACATGAGGTATTGTAGGTTGGTTTGATTACACAATGAGCGAGCACGTTAATAGATTATTTTAAAGATGAACCAGGACTGCACTTCTTTTTAATCAATGTAAAAATTTGTGTGCTCCTTTCACTATTCAATAATTTAATCTGGGGTTTTTATATAACATGGTCTAATATTATAGATAGGTTGAACATGAAATTATATGGTGGAACAAGCCTTAAACCGACTGCTCCGGGATCTTAGTGAAAGGAGCCGTTCTAGGTTATCCTTCCAGTCTTCTCCCATAAGTTACCAAATATCCACTAGGTGTTCAGTAAATTTTATCTAGTGTTTGACATATATTATATTGTTAGTACAATATATACGCAATGATATTATTAGTGCATCCATATACATAATGAAAGCAATGAAAATAAATATGCAATTTAGCCTATACCTTATAATTTATAGTTATGACTAAGGCGTAAAAAAAAATATGTCTGTTGCAGGTAACCCGACCTACCCTTAAAAAATGCCCCGACCCTAGAACATTTTATTGGGTTTGTCAGATTGATTTTTGGTTGATTCACCTTTTTCAATAATTAAATGTGTTTTTAGATAAATAAGTGTTTTTTGTTTTGATAGTATCCACTTATAAACAATGTTTCAGGATATTACTGATACGTTTTGAATATTTATTCAGTTTTAGAATCTTCAAGTTGACCATTTACCTAATAAAAACATTAATTAAACGAAATAAATCCTGACCTACCTACCCTAATTTTTTGGGGCATGTTACCTAAAACAAACATTATTTTTTTTACGCCTAATAATAATGTGAAATATTTTATAGGGCTGCCACGCCCACACTGTGAATACTAACAAGGTTTTTAATAACACAGTGTGCTAGGGCAATGGTTTTAAACCTAAGCGCCATGGATAAACAATCAATTCATTCATTCTTTGGATTATTTTGGTGTTAGTTAACTCCATATTTTTGTATGTTGCCGCTGTGGATATGCATGGTATGTCCATGGTCCACTAAAGTAGAAGTGTCCACATTATTTTTTATTGTGAAAGTATAAAATGACACTAAAGTTTTTGTATTGTAGCATAGTCTAAGTTCGTGGACCATGTAACTTCGTGGATGTTCAACTTTGCGTTGCGTCATCAAAACAATACATTGCAAATGTGCACTTTGCGCTGAAAACCCCGGATGTAAACATTACTTACTTGTGAAAATACACTAATTGTAAAAATATGCGGTTCAAACAGGTAAGAAACCTGGAAAAATGTGAACATAAACAAAATACCTAAAATTTGTTATATCCAAATTATCCATTGATTTCAAATCCCCATTATTCCTTAAATATTCCATTTAAAACTACACCAGTTTCGCAAAAGCTGCATTCTTGATAAGTCTGTTTTGACAGCCTCGTAATAGTTTTTTCATTGAAATATTTTAAATCCAAGAATATTTCATTTAATGTTGACTTGTACCCTTAAGTAAAACAAACCTGTATTTTTTACATTTGTAGATGAATCCCAAACATGTCCAGCAAAAGAATCGGTCATATTCACCTTCAGCTTTGCAAAATGCTTTCAAATTTGTAAAAGATAAAAAGTCATCAGTATGCAAGGCTGCCAAAGTCTTGGTGTTCCAGAGCAAACACCAAGAGACAGAAGTCTGGGCAAAATTGATGCTTAGTGTATAACCACTGGGAGATATCAAGTACTGTACTTTCAGTCTTTGAAGAAGCCAGAATTGTTGAACACCTTAAAGTTATGGCAAATTATGGGTATGGCTATACAAAACAGGAGACTGTTGAAATAACATCTGATTATGCCATTAGGTTAGGAAAGCGTTCCAAAGCAATCCTTTTACACTGGCTTGGTTTGAAGGATTTCGAAAAAGATAGCCTGAAGTAAAAGTTCACCAACCAATAAGCTTAGAGCACATTTGAGCTAAAATGGCTATTTCAAATACAGTTGATGGATACTTTGAAAACTTGAGTCAAATAATGCATAAATATGATTCGCATAATAAACCACATCACCTATATAATGTGGATGAGAAAGGTATCACAATGAACCACAAACCTCCACACACAGTGCATGTTAATAAAACCCAACAGCTGTAACCGGTGGCGAGAGTAAAACCATCACAGTTTTAGCATGAGGGAGTGCTAGCGGGTTGGTCAATCCACCCTTTTTCGTATTCCCAGAGCAACGCATGCAGTTACGAAGTTACATTATGCTAGAACTGTTTTGACACTGAAGACCTACATGCTGTGTTTTTGTGTTTATTTAATAGTTTGTTGAACTTTTCAATTGATCTGAACATATTTCAGTACAAAATCGATATATATATATATATATATATATTTAAGTAAGTGTGTTGTTTTTTTATGTCTTACATTATTTTGTCAATTTATGATTAATAAAACGCTTACACGTACAAACTTTGACGAGTCGATGATAATTCTAAATAACGGTGGTTATAATAATTTCCGAAATATGCCATCAGACATCGATATCGAACATATAATTACACCAGAAAATAACAGTAATGATTTTCAATTACAAACTATATGGTTTGTCCGAATTGCTCAGTCTATCCGAACATAATGATAAAATGACAAAAGTTATAGGATTGTCTGGAAACGTAATTGACAGTCTAGCAGAATATAGAATAACACTAACACATTTATCACGAATTGCTATTGTTATCAAATGTATATATACAGATAATACAAACACTAAAACATACTGTTTTCGTCCGTGCTCTCCATTATTGCAGTGTCACGACAACGCACTGTGAAATAACAGACGCTTTGTCGGGTCGGTCGGGTCAACTCGGCCCGAATACTAACTCGGACCGGTCCTATTCGGTTCGGTCCAACTTGGCCCTATCAGACTGCGTTTTAAGGGTATAAAACGCGACCGTGCAGCCAAAATAAATATCGTGGCGGATCCGTGGCCTAGTGGTAACGCACTGGCTTCACAACCCAGGGGTCGCAGGTTCCAGCCCCCGCTACAACCTAACCTACTAACTCGTATTTCGCATGAGACGTTAAACCGAGGTGCAGTGTACTAGGTGCTTCACACCGGGCACTAAAAGACCCAGGGTCGCCTTTGGAACGGGGCGTCTCCTGTAGCTCCACACTAAACCCCGTAACCCAACTAACAAGTCTTCTGGGGGCGCTGGCCATATGGGAGAGAATCCCGGTGCACTCGATACAAATGTACTACACACACACACAATATAAATATCGTTGAAAATGCAGCCAAGATAGAGATAGTAGGAAAACGCAGCCCATAAAGGGGAGACATACTGCAGTAGACGAAAAGCAAAGTATTTATAATTAATTTTGTGTATGCATTATTTCACTAGTTAGGAAAATTTGCCTTTAGCATTCTAACCAAATTGCGAAATACATACATAAATATAATTTACAGTTAAAAGAACCATTATTGTGTATGCAAGTTAATTGCTTTAATATGTCTAAGTTACAGCGTTGCATTATTTTAACATAAAGTTAATACATCATCATAATACATTTTACTATATTTATATAATAATGTAAACCTTGTTAAGTATTACATTCATTTCGTACTTTGGACTGAAATGACTACAACTAAAAATTGCTGATAATACTTCGCTGTCGACCAAAAAAATTGTCGCGTTGTGTTATGCCAGTAAGAAGTATGCATTAATTACACATAATGCGTAGATTATTTTTAATTTGTTTAAATATACGATTTTCCGTTAGTTTCTGTTCTGCTCTGCTCTGTTCTGTTCACTATGTATGTACACAGGTAGATTGGTACATATTATGAAAGTGAGAGAAGCTATGTCTGCTTCATGGTTAAATGTTTCGGCCCAAGAGGTTCCAAATCCGCACATAAAAAATAGCAAGAATTTAGTAGATACATGCGAATTATTAAACGGCCTAAAGGCTCAAAGGTCGTTATTTAGTTGGTGCCTACCTCGGATAATAAATACGTACCAACTACAAATGTACATGTAAATTATTAGTAGGTTCCAAGTATATGCAAATAAATAGTAGGCAAATACAAACTTGAGAAACATTCTTGTAAACACATCAACTGATAACTTAATTATTATGTTTCACAGGATTTTATTTCAGTCTGGGAAAGTTTCGCAGATGTCACCGAGGGTGTAGTGTAGTGGTGCGGCGGGCTGGTCAAGGTCCATCTTGAAAGGCGTACTGTTTTTGGTAAAAAAAATTCTTATACTTATAGCAGTCGTACACAAATTGTGATAAATGTTTTTACCAACATGCGATTATTCAAGTTTAGTTGCCGACATCATCAGCTATATACGCAGTCCCAGTCCCCCAACACTTAAATTGCAAGAAGAAAAATTATTCTGAAATAGTTGAAACCTTTCTGTGAAGTCATCCCATTGTTCTCAGTGTACCATAATTTTAATATTGGACGGGTGGCCTTCCAATATCAGGCGTGTTTTGGTAAGATACTGGCGTGTAGTCGGTTAATATTGGAAAGCACGGGCTAGCTTAGGTAATCTGAAAACACAGTGTCGCAAGCAGACGATGTGGTTCTGGCACCTATTTTAGCACTGATATAATAATAATATTTATTGTAAAACATGCACATAGTTTAGGCATGAAAAAAATATATTTTTTAATAAAAAGAAATTTATTTTGCAACATAACCATATTCAAAATACAACATTTTATGACGAATATCGACCAAAATTATATTTTGTGAGAGGTTTAACGTTATATAATGAGAACAATGGGATGACGTCACAGACGTCACAGCAATGTTTTAAATCTAAATCCCGTATATGCCCCCCTAATCTTCCTTCCGTTACTGCTTAACATAGTTTGCATGGACAATAAAGTGATGCTCATTTATTAAGCTATCACTATATAATCCAAGGGCAAATATAATAAGTGACACTTAATCAATGTAAATGGCGTTATGGATATATCTGTGCAATATATATTGTATACCAGCTTGCGTGTGCGTTTGCATAGCAAGCAGAAGTATAACTCATATGCTGTGGCCGATAACACCTTGAACAAATATTGCCGTTATCTTATTTGATGTATTGTTCATTTCGGATTTAACTAGAACACACATGTTCAATGACTATTGGCTATTTATATGCCCATTGTTATCAAAATGATTAAATCATTTTCTTTCCCAGTTTTCATCTTGCATGTTTTAATTTAAGCGCAATGTGATTCAGAAACCGGTTCTTTCGTTGGTAAAATTATGTGACGGGATTACGATGACCAATGCGAGTACGCTTGTTTGGTTTTCGGACGAATCGGGACACTCTAAGGTAAATCAGCTATTTAAAATAAAATATATATGTTTCTTTAGATTACATCATTGCTAGTTTCTTTCTCTACATTCTTATAGCGTATAATTTCGACGTTTGAAACTTAAATAAAGTATTATGTTTTGAAAAAGGAATTTATTTAAACCTGTACATGTATACTGCCAGCTAGGGGATTTTGTACATTGTATTAAAATGAAAAAGTCCTAAGCACCTGCGAGAAACTGAACCCGGGTCCTCAGCGTGAGAGGTTAACACTGTAACCGCGTCGCTAAAGAGCTAGCCCAACAACAATACTATTATTAGTGGAAGTTCGTTATTAAAGTGAACAGTCCTGAGCGCCTGTGGGGTATTGGACCCGGGTCCTCACCGTGAGAGGCTGAAGCCTAACATCAAGGCTTTTGGAAGTGCTTTATAGGCCAATCACTATTTAATTAAACTGTCTATAGTATATATGAGGCCGCTTTTCCATATATCTGCATCCGTATCTGTATCCGCTTGAAGAACAATACAGACGCTCTTTCCCACGTATCCGCATTTACCATCGAATATTTTAGTTTCTTATATATATATATATATATATAAAATATGTCTAAGGCTCAAACAATTAATGATTTGTTTCTCAGGCAGCGCCGCAACGTTTTCTAATGGCCCGCCACGAACTTGATTTAATGCAAAAAAATAAAATTATTTACTATTTTTTGACGACTGCGCTCCTGTTTTAAAAGAGCAGTCCAGACATATGTTAATAAAACTAACACTTTGCAGAAATTGTTTCTAATTGTCATGTTACCGAACGATACACACAAACTAACCATTGAAATATGTGAATTATTAACATTTTGGTAACTTGCTATCGTCTATTTTCTGTATGCGATAACTGGTGATGACTCTTGAGTAAACCAGCATGTACATTATAGTATATTCCGTTCGAACCAAGTGCTTTTGAAAAATGCCTTTCGTAAATAAGAAACATATTTCGGACGAATAAACACCATAAACGTTCATAAGAACTATTACTAAAATTACGAGGTATTGATTTAGATCCCATGGACAGCGGCTTAAAATTAAACGAATCCGCATTTTATGATAGCGGTTTGAAGAGTTACCCGGTAGAGATTTCGGTAATTTCAATAATTTTCTTCCTGTCTGATTTAATAATCGGATATACACAAATTTTGAAATACTGTGTAAATTTTGAAAAAAAACAGTCATAATCGACTGGGAACCGTTATAAATATCGTCTATTTGTTGACTAAAACTTAAGTTTCGCAGATACTTTTTGCTTGTGTAAAATTTAGCATTCCATATTTTTTGGAGAAAATCTGTGTCACTATAAAGTCCTATGAAAACAAACGAAAATGTCAGCTGCATTGACAAGTGTTGATTTTCATTTCGAAAAATTCTTGGTGATTTATTTCAAAACTAATTCCTATTTTTGACAGTTATAACAAATATGAATTACGAAAAGATAAATTATATAAATAGGAGTACTTTAATGCTGACGGTATATCAATTTGAAGGCACTTATGTTAATTATGAACTTTCAAATTGATTGCCTTTGAACGTCAGCGGGCATAAATGACCGTTCGTGATTAATAAATCTATATTTAGAATTTTTTTAATATGGATGCTTATGTTGTTATTTAAACTAAAAATTGTCCTAAATCTGCACTTATTTACTTGTTTTAACAAGCCATTGCATAGTGCCAATAGAAAAGAGTAGGAGAAAAATAAATAAATACTTCAATAAAAAGCCTTAGCAAGAATTGTTAAACATTTTTATATTCTCGATTACAAACATTTATGCAAATATGCGAAAATATTAACAAATGGTGGACTAGAACACTTCTGCACCAATTATATCTACGGACATATGGGCGATGCGTCAATGTTACTCGTTATTATCGAGCTATTATAGTCAGGGAGTCTTATATAAATCTTGGGTTAGTTGGGTGTTCATGGATATTTTCAAAATTTCTGCTACCTTTGCACCTTGTACTTTTATGTCCAAAGGCCATTCGTTAAACTTAAGCTGGTAATCCATTGGCGCATCAAATCACTGCGTCTCCGTCGTACGTCGTAAAAACGCAACAAACGATACTCATATTTTGCTATTCCATGTCTTCGTGCGTTCATGCTTCAAAATCGCAAGCGTCAAAACACGAGCAGTGCGCATTTTCTCTGACGCAGACGCATGCGATCGTGCGCTTCAGATGTAAACAGTAGTAAAGGCGTACTATATTAACGAATTTCATTTAACAGGGGCGTGCCTGGACCATATTTCTAGTTACGCACCACATGCTAGGGGAGGTCCGGGGGCATGCTGCCCCGGGCAATTTTTAATCCCCCGCCGCGAAGCGGGAGGGGGGTTATAGGAATGCCCTTCGTCCGTCCCTCCGTCCGTCTGTCCGTCCGTCCGTCTGTCCGTAACATTTTCGTGTCCGCTCCACATCTCCTAAAACTTGGCTCAAATGTTTAGGTCATTGAGACGATGTGCAGAAGGCATGAGTCAGTCACGCCGGCTCAAGGTCAAGGTCCCACTTGAAGGTTAAATTTTTTACCCTCCATTTTCGTGTCCGTTTTTCGTGTCCGCTCCATATCGCCCTTTATAGGATTTTCATGAAACTTGGCTCAAATGTTTTGCTCATTGAGACCATGTGCAGAAGGCATAAGCCAGTCACGCCAACCCAAGGTCAAGGTCACGCTTGAAGGTTGAATGTTTGAGCCTGTATTTTCATGTCCGTTCTATATATCCTGTGCCTTTTAAAGGATTTTCATGAAACTTGCCTCAAATGTTTATCACATTGAGGCAATGTGCAGAAGGCATGAGGCGGTCACGCCACATCAAGGTCAAGGTCACACTTGAAGGTCAAATGTTTGAGCCTCCATTTTTGTGTCTGCTCCATATCTCCTATGCCCTTTGACGGATTTTCATAAAACTTGGCTCAAATGTTTATCACATTGAGGCGATGTGCAGAAGCCATGGAGCAGTCTTGCCACATCAAGGTCAAGGCCACACTTAAAGGTCAAATGTTTGAGCCTCCATTTTCGTGTCAGCTCCATATCTAAATTTCTGAAACTGTACTTTCATATCTGGTCCAACTGTGCCAGATTAAGGTCAGTGTGATACTTCAAAGTCACCTTTAAAATCTAATGAAGGATCACGGCGGGTGATATGGCTGTCCTTTGGACTGCCTTATTTATTCTAGAAAGCCCCTAGGAGCGGTTTCCATCATATTTGAGACTATGTTTACCCTTTTTGCCATGTCTTTTAGGCTTATTTTATATTAAGCTCTCCTGCTCTTCGGCATTTATCGTGTTCGGCGCCATCGTTGATACATTTTGGCTTGTCGGGCTATAAATTAACTGCTATATGCATAATGGGATTTTAAATAACTTGGCATAAATATTCATTACAACCAAACGGTGTTTAGCGCGCTACACCCATGTCCATCCGTAAAAGGTCAAGGTCACACTGAGAGGTCATCGTTTAAAACTGATACATTTTGGCATAAATGTTTACTTAAACAAGATGGCCTTTCAATATCAAAACAATTGTTCTTGAATGCGAGCTATGATGAATCCAGGCTGAATGTCAAATTGGCTATCTTGACAGTGGGCTGGACATGTTGCCGACAGCACTCAGGCTTCGCGGTATTTGTCACGTATGTTTAACAGCTCGTGTTTGAACAAACTTTGTAAAGGACCACTGAAGAATGTCAAATACCAAATATGAATGCTCTTAGCATTGCGGTTCCAGAGGAGACGATTTTTTAAATTTTAACTTTTTAAATCTTTTTTTAACTCTTGTGACCTAAATGTACATATGCAGCTTTCCGGGGCGATTGGAACAACTTTCAAAGAGGATCACCCATGGATAATTCCTGTGAAGTTTCGTGAAAATATGCCAACCAAACAGTTTATGAGATGTCGATTGAATAAAAAATAACAGACGGACGCACGGACGGACGCATGCACACAGAAAATCCGTCACGACATAAGCTCTCTGGCCATTGTCGTCAGTCTGTGTGTCTATGCATTTCGCTCGCAGATAACTCAATGATACTTGACAGATTTCCTTTCAGATTATTTTATTTCAGTTTGTTATTACATTTTGTGTGTACATACATTGTAATAAATTTTCGATAACCAAAAGCAAACGTGGCACTTAATATTAAATCGCCAGCAAAGAGCGATATGCATCTTTGGTAAAACGTTGACAAGACACAGGAAAATTGCTTAATACGAATTATCTTCCTCTTTAATTGCATCTAATAATTAGAAATACGGTTCTAATGCGTCTCGAGCACTAGACTGTATATTTGGCTAAAGAATATTTGCAAGTTCAGTAAAATTTGGGGCACACAGTTGTTTTCTAAACCTGTACGATTCTTCGCACGTTTTCGCCGTCAACATCCGTTCCGTATTTTAATGACTCACAAAGTTCCGGCACAAAATTGTATATTATACAGAATATCTGTTTTACCCACTGAGAAAGTCCATGTTTTTTTTCAATTGGCGAATAACATGCATATTCCAGTGTTGGAAAGTTCTGTCAAGCTCCGCCTTTATCAGGTGCACAAAACAAAATTTCAAACATTTAACGTGCACCTTATCCGAATCGTTATACAAATTTGCGTCTCGCATGTCTTTAAACAGCTTTATCCACCTCCCGACGCATTGTTTTTAAACACCCTCACCAAGCCTCAATTCTTTTGGTTTGATGTACTTTTTCCATACATAAAGCTTGCATGCCGTGTCGCGAAAAAATGGCTGGAGAAACTTTAATTGTGATTTTTCTGTATTTGCAAATCAAGTATTTGTCAAGGCATCAAGATAATATCTGCCATGGCTATTATGGAAGGGTCATTATTCGATGTTGCCATTTCTAGCCACCGAATTGAATACAGAAACCAAATGGTGTAAGCTTATCATAACCATCGACGTGCCAAATTGTAATTAGGCCCACGGGCTACTCGCAATCGACGACCTTTTCACAAAGCCACATTTTTCTATTAAATCCTAAGTCGTTAAGGATCGTAAGTCCTAAATGTCCTTCCAGCGCTTCGGTACTAACCCGGGTAAGGCTTCAACTTTCTGAGTGATTTGGCACTTTTAGATTTTCGTGTTTTTTTTTCAAAAAAGGTTACGCACGTGCGTAAGTGCGTAAACCTTGGCACGCCACATGACAGAAAGTAAAACAAAAGAAAAACACGATACGTTCGAATATTGGAATGCAGTATTAACGTAAGTAAAAAAAATACCACTCTCAAATCTAACTGTATCATGTGACGTTTGCGATAAGATTTATTATCTATGTGAAACTCAATAACAAATAAGTCATAATATGTGCTGTCCCATTTTGAGTTCAAATCTTCTAATTATAAGTATTGACATTTCAATTAATGACAGCCACGAGGCTGTGTAGTATTGTTTTGATTATGATGTCACAGACTCAGGGTGGGTACCTCAGTCTCGAAATGTTACCACGAAAGGACAGGGACTCGATTAACAAAGTACTTTCGTTTAACGTCTCACGCTAAAGACGTACTCGTCGTTTAGTGGTCAGTGGGCGTGGTCCCGAACAATACCCGGATAGTGTAATAGCACTACAATATACAACGTATCCGCAACATTCAACCAATTCTCCAAACTGAAATCCATCCTTTGAAACGCTGCGCTGATGTCACTATTGTTAAAAACACTGAGTTGATTTTCTCATGTTTCATACTTTCCATGAATAACTGTACTTCTAACGGTAATATTAACTTTCATCCAATGGTAAAGTCCTTTGAAGAACCGTCTATGAAACATGTTGAACATTATTAGAAGTTTACAATATGTAATAAATTCAACAATTTACGAATTAAAATCACTTGGTAACTTTTTGTCCACCAATATAAGTAAATTTGCATGGAAAAACTACACCAATTTGTTTATAATCACCTATTTTTTCTCCATTTGTTGTACCAATCTTTTTGTTCAATTTTGGATACTAGTATAGATTTATGAAACGACACTTCACTGACCACAATAACGGGATTTCTCCATGCAAAAATCATGCATGGGATTAACATTCCTTTGACGGGAAACTAGGACACCCGATGTCTTTAATTGCCGCTATCTCTTTCAGTTTGGTTTTAAAGACTCGTCAATCTCGAGCGTTAATAAGCAAAGGCGTTAAGCATCTAACTGATCCGAACGATTTGATTGACAGCGGTGTCTGGCCAATCAGAAAGCCGGGACCAGAAATGTGCTCAAAACGTCCATGTCGCAGATAACTTACTGGTTATAGGCGTGTCACTCCACCCCAAATATCCAAACATTATTATTAGAGAGTGGGATCTTCCAAAGTCTATGTTACAAATACGCCATGCATGGTACAAAATGGATCAGTCGATTTTACCAGCTTGCTGGGTGAATATGTTGTTTAGAAATTTCAATACGTGTATTTGCACAAGTACGAGCTAGAGCGTCGTTTTGTAGAGTCGTGAAAATATATTAGATAATTATGCTTTGCACCTATCCGTTGGTCGGTCCGCCGGATGGTCGGTCAGTCTGTCCGTAGACCATTTCGTCACGGCACGATATCCAGAGAACGCATTGACCTCTGCGATCATTTTAGTTGGTATGCTGGTTACTTGGGAGGAAAGGACGACGCCTATTGATTTTGAGGTCAACAGGTCAAAGGTCAAGGTCACAGGGTCTTGTAACATGAAATTCGTTTCCGCACGATATCTAGGGAACGCTTTGACCTACGATCATTTAAGTTGGTATGCTGGTTACTTGGGAGGAAAGGAAGACGCCTATCAATTTTGAGGTCAACAGGTCAATGTGACATAGGCTTGTAACATGAAAACTGTTTCCTCTGTAGACCATTTCGTTTCCACATGATATGTAGAATACGCTTTGACCTACGACATCCAAGTTGGTATGCTGGTTACTCGGGTCGAAAGGAAGACGCATATCAATTTTGAGGTCAACAGGTCAAAGGTCAAGGTCACAGGGGCGTTTATCATGAAAACTGCTTTCTTCGTTTACCATTTTGTTTCCGCATGATATCTAAACATGTTTTGGCCTATTTGATGTTTAAATCAAACAGAAAACAGGTATCCTTATATAATAGACTGTAAAAATAAATCCATAATTATACTCTTTCTTTCTTTCAGCTTTATATTTACTTTCTAAAGCATCAACTTTAATTTCCTCCCCATGTGTTAATGTGCACCTACAATATTTAAAAAAATCTCTTAACAATTGCACATATCGACGACTTGGCTGCAAGTCGGAGGGCATACATGTTTTACAAATATCTCTTGTTAAATATTTGAGTCTTCGATTGAAGCGGCCCACGCGCATACAATTTTATTGTCATGTTTTACTCAATGAAATTGACGTTCAACATTTTGCCACACACCACACGATCAAATCAGGGTTCCCTCTGGCCTTTGAAAAGTTGTCGGCACTTTTTTTCCGCAGAATTTGAAAACTTGGAGCCAATATGGCGTCGCACGTAATTTTTTAGTTAGAGACGTTCGGGTGGCATACTGTTTATAACTGTACTATATATAACTTATATTTTCAGATATAATTGTTACTGTAATGCATTAATCATTATTCCTGATGAAGAATACAATGAATAAACACAACACCGTATATCTCTTAAATCAATTTATTTCAATAACATTCAATTTAATAAGTTACAAAATATAGCATATTTAATATACAAATGCGGTAAAATATGTCAATTGATCATAATAGTTGCCACAAGAAATATTTTTGCAATGCACTTTTAATATGTGTATTAACATCAATATACAGAAGACATAAATTAACAACATATATATATATATATATATGTTGTTAATTGATGTCTTCTGTATATTTTCGCTTTCCTTTCTAGTGTACGTTGCCTTGCCTAATTTGTGCCATTGTTTTTATATGTGAATATTTATGTATTAATAATATGTATCATATTTATAAGTAAAATAGTAACATTTATGCATTGTTAAATGTCTATTTAAAAAAAATATATTGATGATGTTAATACATAAATATATATATAATTTTTTTTTCATAGACCAAAATAATTCCAAAATAATTCCAATTGAACAGTCTTTAAAATTTCTGTTCGTAAACTTTTGATCGTGCTGTTATGACCTCTTTATTATGTCTGCGGGTCTACAGTGATCAGCTACGGATCCGTATCAAAGATATATAATACTTTGATTATACTTTGATACCGGATTATAATTTCTTGAACTTATATTTGCATAGTAAGTCTTTTGGATAATAGGTCAAGATGCCTGTAAAATATACATCTACCTTTCCTCATTTATCATCGTTTCGACATAAAATGTGGTGCTATTTCAACGCGCGTCGTGTACAGCCCTTTAACACAGGCGGGTCACCGTTGGGAATATCAAGCCAAGATGGCTCCATGATAGACACGAGATCTATCTTACGGAGCATTCCGGAGATAGTCGATGTATCACGATTGGAATGTTGTGTACGTATTCCTCTCACGTGACCTTTAGAATCTATGTATAGAAAGAAGCGTGTTTGTAGTTGAGTGTAACCTTACTTCGGTGTTTATTTACTTCCTGTCACCTGATGCTAGTAAGTAGGCTGTTTTCGTTCAATAAAAAAGTATTTGCGTTGTAATTGAGATATTTGTCACCATACAGAATAAAGCTACATATATTTATTTCAACCGCGCATACAAAGGTATCGGTCACTTAGGAATACTTAATTCTTCACTTGTTAAACATTTTGAGAGTCAGACAGAAACTACAGAAGTTTCACTTTCAATATGTTCCATTTAAAAACAGAAAATGCGAAACATGTCAGACAGTTTGATATGTCTGACAAAAATTGTGGGTATCTGACAACATGTATAACTCTTTATGTACATATCTTATACTAGTTCGACTATTTTTCATAAATAAAGAATGTAGTATCGATACTGAAACAATTAGCTGCAACTTGCAAGAATCATGTGTATACTTCAACCATATAAATGCATAAATGTTGTCAGATACCAACATTATATACTTTTTAAGTAGGGCTTAAAAGCCTTATATTACCATTGTAATAAGTAGCTCAGTATTTATCCAGCCCCTATCAAGTTATGCTACAGACACTGCAGCAAATAGCCTCTTTTCCTGTATATTCAGCCACTTAAGAGCTAAACTGCGTGTATACCCTAAATGAGCACAATTTCAACACTAGTGAGACTTTTATCTATAAATTTAAGGTCTCTCCTACTAAATAAAGGCCAGATAATTTAGAGATCAGTCATTCACTTAGTTACTAACCAATTCTAGGAAGGCACCCTATCAACCATGAATTTGTCAGAGGTTTCCTATCATTTGGTTCAGTCTTCATTTTGATAAGAAAACACTAACATTTTGTTAAAATTTTGATATAATTCATAAGAAGCATTCTTTATTAGACTAACACACACTAGCATACTGTTTGAAAATGAATGTTTACAAACTTCTTGGCTTATGCACAAAGTGTGTAGCAATTTTTTGGAATTTCTTGTAAAAATCTTAATTTTCTCAGACCAAATCTAAAATTCACAATTTTTAAAACCAAAATTATATTTATGTGATAGAATTGTCTCAATACAGATAGCTAACACACGTTTTGAAACCATAGTTAATTTCCATTACCTGGGGGTGGCCGAATCTATAGGAATGGCTGAATCACACACGAAACATTGATTTAAAAAAAATCATAATCAATGAAATGATTTTTATTTACCAGGTAGAAACTACTGAACAAACCATTATTTTAGCTGACTTCAGTAAGCCTATATCAGCACCGCTGCCCCACAGCATTGTTTCTGTTATAGACCTTGCCCCTATCTACAATGGATGGACTCTAAATGAAGTAATTGTGTATTGTTTTTCCTTATTGTTACACTGTAATTTATTACAATACGGTTTGTGTCCTGCCTGACTTGTTATAACTGAATTTCACTCGAAAACTCAAACTCACTGAATAAACATATTCTGCTTCTATTTTTGTAAAATGGAATTTATTAATTGTAAGAACATGCACACACTTTGTATGTTTTGCTTTGTGTGTTAGAATGTTTTGACCAAAAATGGTACATTTGACCATAACCCCTGACAAAGTCCCATTATGTAAAATTTCTTCAATATTCACATTAAACCTTGTTTTCCTTTTTTTCAGACAAATATTGACATGCCCGTGATGGAGAACATGGCAGCCAATGATAATGACCAGACGCTGGGTCAGGAGGGGGGAGAGCGTCTCACAGTTAAATCCACCGAACAGCCACACTGCGGGTCGTTTAGACAGCGGGCCCATAGCCGCAACAGCCATGAGCGAGCTAACTCGCCTGGTGTAACTCAGCAACAGAATTCTAGTCGCCAAACTCAGCAACAGAATTCTAGTCGCCCAAAACCCTCATTGACTCGAGTGAGATCTTTTTACACGCCATACATGGAAGATAAACTGTTACGCCGCTTGAAATTCTTTTTTATGGGTCCACATGAGAAAGTTACAGCAAGAAGGAATTGTCCTTGGAAACTACTTGTGCAAATTATGAAGATAGTGCTAGTGACAGCACAGGTAAGAGTTTGGAAGTTTGTAATTTTGATGCATCTGGCTTAAGAATTTATTTAGCTTGATGACCTTTTTTAGCTACAGTCATACTAATTTGACTTATATTAAAGAAGTATATGAAGAAAAAGTTGTAGATAATCAAAATTTTTTCTAACCCAAATAATGTTGCAATGTGTAGCCATGGGCTTATTGGCAAATAGCAGTACTAGCCCTGTGAATGAAGGTTGTTATTTTGACACCAATCAGGGCCCATCTTCACCAACCCATTCTTAGACTTAAGACTTAAGAATAAATTGTGGCACGTCGTGGGAAAACCGGACTTAATGCATGTGTGTAAAGTGTCGTTCCGGATTAGCCTGTGCAGTCCGCACAGGCTAATCCGGGACGGCACTTTCCACTTTTATGGTATTTTCTGTTTCAACGAAGTGTCTTCTAACCATAAATCCACTTATGGCGGAAAGTGTCGTCCCGGATTAGCCTGTGCAGACTGCACAGGCTAATCCGGGATGACACTTTACACACATGCATTAAGTCTGGTTTTCCCACGACGCGCTACAATTATATTCTTGAAACTGGTTTATTCTAAAAATATTGTTAATTTGAAGCTTAACCTGTGCAAATGTCTGCATTCTTTATTAGGAATTATTTATAAATGACGTAAGCCACATTGCTCTCCGGCATATTTGCCAACAAACAATTATTTTTCTTGAGTCTAAGTCTATTCTTTATTCTTAATTCTAAGAATGGATTGGTGAATACGGGCCTAGAATAGAGGTGATTAACATGTTAAATTGCTAAAGGGTTAAAAAAAAAAGACAATTTCAGAATACCATATTAGATGCATAAATTGCTAATGCATTGTCAGTTTTATTTTTAATCTGTTCCTGAAATTTGCATGTCCTATTAGGAAGTTGAATAAAGTTTAGAAATTCTTCTACAAATAAGAAAGTTATTGTTTGAAGTACTGGAACTAGTAGCTTTGAAGTTGTTTCTTGGTTGAGATGGCATGAAGTTGGTTGCTGTGGTTCAGGAACTGATCTTAATCAGAATGCTTTATTCAGCAAAAAATCTACATTTGTTTAATAAAAAACATCACAGCAGAGAATGTTGCATTTTTGCCCATAGAAAACTATTGAAAACCATCATGTCACCATATATTTGAACTTTCATAATTTATACATAATATCGTTTCTTCTGAAAACTTTTCAGTTGATCCAGTTTGGTTACAGTCGTTCGAGTTTTGTAGAGTTCACAGAGAAGTCCAATATAGCGATGTGCCACTTCTTCTTGAAAGATTGGGACAGCGCATACGAAACACTTCCCTACCCTCCCGCCATCGGAAAGTATGCCGTATACGACATCGCAGATGTGGAGAAACATGTGAACTTTGCTATTATGAAGGTAAGTGTTGTCATTAAATAAAATTGGGACAGCGCATACGAAACACTTCCCTACCCTCCCGCCATCGGAAAGTATGCCGTATACAACATCGCAAATGTGGAGAAACATGTGAACTTTGCTATGATGAAGGTAAGTGTTGTCATTAAATAAAATTGGGACAGCGCATACGAAACACTTCCGTACCCTCCCGCCATCGGAAAGTATGCCGTATACGACATCGCAGATGTGGAGAAACATGTGAACTTTGCTATGATGAAGGTAAGTGTTGTCATTGAATAAAATTCATTTTGTTGAATGAAATTGTAATGATTAGTAAATAATTATTAATATGTAAATTAAACAAACTTAAATCATATCTGGCTGGTAGTAGAAAGAAATTACTTTAAAACAGAATGTTTAGGCAAATGTCCAAAAAAACTACCCAGTGTTTTTATGACAGTTTTGGGAGCAGGGTAAGGGCCATTCTGATTGTGAACAAGTCACGTAATAACATAAATTGGGAATAGGGTTTCCTTAAAAAAAATAGCATTGTATTGGTTTAAAAAGACAATAATTCAAATGTAAATTTGACCATTTTCTGTAATTGTATGTGTATCTGTATCTTAACAATTTGCTACTAATGAGATACAGGAATGGCCAAGAAGCAGTTGTTAGCATGATGAATCGGGGGAAAAAAGGGGAAAAAAAACAAAATGAAATTGGGAAATGTTGTCCACCAATTGAGAAAAATATATACATTTTGGCTTTGGGAATTGGGCTCAATATTGGCCCCCCAAATGAGCCAAATAATAATGCTACCATTAATGCTACCATGGTTTTAGGCCGGTTGATGTTAAACCCAGATATTGGTGATGAGCCCAAATATTGGTGATGAACCCAGATATTGATGATCAAACAAGATATTGATAATAAGCCCAGATATTCATAATAGGCCCTTTGATGATGAACCCAGATATTGATTATAAACCCAGATAATGATAATGAACCCATATATTGATAATAAACCCATATATTGATGAGTCCAGATTATGATCATGAACCCAGATATT
Source organism: Congeria kusceri (assembly GCA_027627225.1). NCBI lineage: Eukaryota > Metazoa > Mollusca > Bivalvia > Myida > Dreissenidae > Congeria > Congeria kusceri. The sequence goes on along the minus strand of CM051032.1, from coordinate 71,061,054 downwards.
GATAATAAACCCGGATATTGATAATTAACCCGGATATTGATGATGAGTCCAGATAATGGTCATGAACCCAGATATTGGTGATTAACCCAGATATTGATGATTATACCAGATATTGGTGATTAACCCATATATTGATGATGAGCCCCGATATTGGTGATGAACCCAGATATTGGTGATTAACCCAGATATTGGTGATGAACCCAGATATTGGTGATGAACCCAGATATTGGTGATGAACCCAGATATTGGTGATGAACCCATATATTGGTGATGAGCCCCGATATTGGTGATGAACCCAGATATTGGTGATTAACCCAGATATTGGTGATGAACCCAGATATTGGTGATGAACCCAGATATTGGTGATTAACCCAGATATTGATAATTAACCCAGATATTGGTGATTAACCCAGATATTGGTGATTAACCCAGATATTGGTGATTAACCAATATATTGGTGGTAATGTATATGAGCAATCATAGTTTTGCCTCAAGCCATTTTATTACATACTTTACTATATAAATGATAATTAAGCGTTTTCAACTGTTTACCACTTAGCTGAAACAAGCTCCTCCCAACAGGCAACATTTTGTGATGTTTCATGGTTTTGTTTCGTTATGTTGCCCTCATCATTATTCAAAGCTGAGCAACCTGCTTAGAACATTGCGCAATGTGACTTTATGGCAACACTGACTGCTACAGTCTGTTACAGGCATCTTGGACCCAGGATAATGATTGTTCTATTTTGTAGTTGTCACAACTATTATTATATTAGTTTAAATAGAAAATAAAGCAATTAAATGTTGTTTTTATTTAGTATTAGAAGTAGGTAATAAAACAGTTCATTTTGGAACAGTAAAATCCCTCAGTATCAGGGGCAATATTTTGACTTGTTTGCCCCCTCTACTTCAGGAAAACAATTTGACTGTTTTCAAATGCCAATGAAATATTTGTATTTGTATTTTTTTATGTTGACTAAACTTCACTTGCGTGTACACAGTTTATGAAGGCAAATAAACAAACTGAACCTGAATGATACCTTCATCAAGTTTACATACTTGACATAATACTGACTATTATTAATACAAGGTACAAAGTAAGAATTGTTCTTGCAGATATGTATTATTCTAACAGTTTATGTTCCATATTTTCAGTATGACTTGACGGAAAGCAACGCGATAGGCTCGCTGCGTTTCTACCGCAACAATGACTCAGTAATTCCAATGCAGATCTGTTTGCACCAGTACATATCGGGTGTCATAGATGACATCAACAAGACATATAGTCTCAACTCTAACATTGAAGAAGGTTTGTTAATAAAGCCTACATAAACACACTATAATGTGAAGTTAGAAGAAGACATCAAACATAGAATCAACTGTTATGTTATACCAATGTTTCATATGCAGTTTACCATGCGTAATTTAATAATTTTGCAGAGTAATTAGTGCAGTAGTCACCTGCATATATAATTGCATCAATAACATTGATTTTAGCTTAACACAGTTTTTAAACACAATAAAAACGATCAAGACGCAATCAGTTTTAACGAAAGAGTTACAGACAAATTTCAAATTATACCATATGTATGGACAGAATACAACCAACATCCAAAACACTTTGAAATGCAAAGTTTTAAGTGAAAAAAAAAGAAAGAAAATCATGCCCATTCTATGTTTGATGTCTTATTCTAACTTCACGTAATACAGTGTTAGACACTTTATTTTTATGAATGCCCGTAATGTACTGGCGTCACATCACATGGGCCGCAGGTTCAAGCCTTTCACTGGCTTCACATCACACTGGGGGCAGGTCAAGCCTTTCACTGGCTTCACATCACATGGGCCGCAGGTTCAAGCCTTTCACTGGCTTCACATCACATGGGGGGCAGGTTCAAGCCTTTCACTGGCTTCACATCACACGGGGGGCAGGTCAAGCCTTTCACTGGCTTCACATCACACGGGGGGCAGGTTCAAGCCTTTCACTGGCTTCACATCACACGGGCCGCAGGTTCAAGCCTTTCACTGGCTTCACATCACACGGGCCGCAGGTTCAAGCCTTTAACTGGCTTCACATCACACGGGGGGCAGGTTCAAGCCTTTCACTGGCTTCACATCACACGGGCCGCAGGTTCAAGCCTTTCACTGGCTTCACATTACACGGGCCGCAGGTTCAAGCCTTTCACTGGCTTCACATCACACGGGGGGCAGGTTCAAGCCTTTCACTGGTTTCACATCACACGGGGGGCAGGTTCAAGCGTTTCACTGGCTTCACATCACACGGGCCGCAGGTTCAAGCCTTTCACTGCACCTAACCTACTAACTCCTCGTTCACATTAAATGTTAAACCAAGATTAAACTTACAAGGTGCTATGCACCTTGGGCACTAAAAGACAAGGTTGCCTCTGAAATGGTGCGTCTCCTGTATCTTGCACCATTACCCGTAACCCAACTAATGAGTCTTCTGTTGGTGATGGTCATATGGGAGAAAATCCCAGTGCACTCTATAACAAATCATTGCACACACATTGCATGGATTACATTCAGCTGCATGGATTACATTCAGCTATTAAATTTAGTGATGGCAAAATGTTATATTACCGTACTTGACCATTTTGGAGAATTGTTGTTCACTACTTGTTCCTACACATTTTAATTATTGAATTATTTTCCTACATGTTGTGGTAAACGCTGTGCAATACAGACAGTTAATTTTGTCAACCTTGGCTATTATACACTGTGACCTGGGCTGGTATTCACACAGCTACTAAGGTACAACTTAACTTAAGTTGTGAATTTTTCGGATCAAATTTTCTTTGTGAAATCCAGTGATTTATGTTTACAAAAGGTTTAAATACTAAACATCTAAGCAATATTTACTTGTTCAAACATGTTAATGTTAAAAGACATATACATGCAATAGCCAGAGACTTAAGGAAATTTATGAATTTAAGAAAGTTTTTCGTAAGGAGCTTTGTGACATGTAGTATGCAGAATCGGTAACTTCCAATTTGCAAATGTGTTTGGAAAGTTGACATTATATAAATATTGACTTCCTTTAGGGTGACAGTGCGTCTTGTCAACCCGAGGCAACACTGTGGACCGAGGCTTTAGCCGAGGTCAACAGTGTTTGTCGAGGGTTGACAAAGCTCTGTATAGGAGAGCTTTTTTCAAACAAGGTGACATGATGCACTGTCACCCTCAAGGAAGTCAATATTTATTTTATTATAACGAACAATCATTTGCGTACCTGGCAACATTGCCGGGCGACGTATCAAATAGTTGCCCGCTGCAGTTTATATGCATTATATAGAGAAATAATCAAGTGAGGTATAATAAAAAAAATTATTAAACAATATTGAATAATGTATTTTACTGTAATGGATAGGAATTTATCCGAGAACTGTAAATAGAACTGTTGGTATAACTTGACACATAAGCTTATTTGTTCTCAATGACAAAGTTTAGTTTTGTTTGGCGTTTATTATTTTGTATTTTAGTATTTATTGTCAATTCATCATAGTAAAAGGAAAAGTGTGTACACCTGTGTCATGTTGTTTTTGTGTATTTTCAAAAAGTGTGTGTATAAGATGTGTGTCATTGTGTTCATTTGTTGTTCTTTTTTTGTATTTTCAGTGTGTAAAGATGTGGTCCGACTGGAGAATGGAAGTTACAATGTGGCCGTGTACCTGAATGAAACATACAATATGACCATTGATTATGACAGGTATGATGATAATGGTAGGGAAAGGGAAAGATCCGGAGTGAAATAGCAGGGTGCTGCACCCTGGTCCTATTGGGTTCACCCCCTGCTGACCCTTTGGGCTGACCAACAAAAGAATGTTGTATATCTTTTGAAATTAAATATATAGTTGCAAATATTCAATAGCAAATGAAGAGACCATGTTTAAAAACCTCAATTTAAAGACGTTCGCAATAATATTTCCCTTTTTTTTTCCAACCACAGATTTTCTTAAAAATGTGCACAAACATGTGTCAATGTTACCTAAAGCTAAGTCTTAAAAAATAGGGGTCACTGGACTTGTTCCGGAAATACTGGGGTTTAAATACGGTACCTGGCGAAGCCCTTTTTTTCAGTCTGTTTGACTAGCAATGTTCAATTATATAAAGCGTTCATATTCAAACAAGGACAAAGATTTGTAAATGCATCTTTTTTTAATGTTTTGTTTGGCAACATACAAGTGTAGTTTAATCATAAAACGTGCTTTATCTGTAGTTACCATTTAAACAAATGACTTAATGGACACTTAATAAGGTTAATAATATGCATTTAATATGGCTTTGAAAACATCAATAAATAATCAAATATATGAATATCTTTTGTTCCAAACACACATTTTGTTAATAAATTCCATATACATGTGTCATTGTATACTGAAACTAAAACTGTTAAAAATGGGCCTTTTTCCGGAAATGTTGGGTTTTAAATTCGGTACCAGTCGAAGCCCTTTTTTTCAGTTTGGATTTCTATCAATGTTTTGAGTAGCTCTGTATAGGAGAGCTTTTTTCAAACAAGGTTAAGGTTCTTTCCACTGGTATATTTTCAGATGACTTGTTTGGCATGTGTATTTTGGTAATGAACAATGCTTTACTTACAATTACTGTCAAACTAATGAATTTGACTGGACAATGAAGTAGTTCAAATGGGTACTAATAATACCTTCTGAAACGTCATTTATTATGCATCAATATATTTTGTTCCAAACGACAGATTTTCATTAAGTTTCGCACATACATGCACCAATGTATACTTACACCAAAACATTAATAAATAGAATGGGTTACCGAACTTGTTTGGGAAATATTGTACTTTAAATAGGGTACCTGTGTAGCCTTTTTTATGTTTCGTGTTTACGTATACAACGTTTCAATTGCCAAAATAAAATGGAGATATTTAATGGATCTTTTTTGAACTAATTTGTTTGGCAATACATTGTATACGTGTGTTTTTGATTATTATAATGCTTTATGAACTTTTAACCATTGACTGGAACTTAATGACTTACAAAAAGTTATATTTATTGATTGAAATTAGTATACTGTAACCTATATACAATAAAGAAATAATGAAGCAATAGGAGAAATTAACCCAATTATTTTCTTTTTGTTGCGAACGTCTTTAATACATTTAAATGACAATTACCCTGGATTAACCAAATTATTACAAAATCTCAACGCAATTGCCCAGCTTTCCCCCCTGCTCCTTTTGAGCAGCACCCGGCTCCTATTCTGATCCACCGGGTCCGGCTAGGTCAGTTGGTAGAGCGCTGGACTGTCAATCCGGGGATCGTGAGTTCGATTCCCAGTCCGGCCACATAACTTGTGTGGGGATTGGTCATGAAATTATTTCTACGGCCATTCTCCCCCTACCTTTTATTCAAGTAGGGCAGTTGTCAGTTACTGGCATAAGTATGTGCACTTGGTACTGGTAAACCGCTTAGATCGGCTAAGCTTGCCCAGGAAAAGTGTGAGTAGGCTCACTGACCGCCGTGATATGACTGAAATACTGTTAAAAATGGCGAACAATCCAAATAAAGAAACAAACACACCTATTCTGATCCTAGATCTTGTTCTATAAAAGATTGTGAAGTCACTGTGAATCAGTCGGCAAAATAATCTTAAAACTGACCCAATCGTCTGTCCCTATAGTCTAGTGAAGCCAATCTATGTGAGCTAATTCTGTTGTCAGCTCATAGAATTGATCAGAGAACTTGTAGATGCTTTTGCCGTTTAGTAGACAGAATACTACATAGTGAGACATGTTCTTTAATTTATAGTTTGAATTTCATGTTTATGGCATGATTTATTGCTGTATTACTGTACTACTGGTACATGGATGTCCTGATTTCATGCTAAATCCGTAAATGTTTTCCTATTGGCCCATACCAGTAATTTGTGGTTTGGGGGTAACTTGGTGTTGCTGCAAGTAACATTGGCGGTATTAAAAGACCTTGTTGCCGGTTGTAGATTTCATGGAGACAATGTGTTTGCAAAACTACTTAGTACTTGAATAAATGGCATTAAATTTGAAAAAAAAAAATGTATAAACAATGTTAAAAGTAAGTAAGATTAGCTTGAGTCATATTGTCCCTCCTGATCAAGACCAACATAGCCCCCATGTTTATGCTTGCTGATCCATTTTAGATTATTTCCAAGTGATCAAGGCAGAAATAGGCTTCTTGTTTAAATTTATGGTAATTATAGTAAGTTTAAACATGCAAATGTAAGCCTGGGTCATATAGCATGTTTATGTTGTTCTCATTAGATATTGCTATTGGTGATCAAGGCAGACATGGCCATCTTGTTTATGATTGCTGGTCTCATTAGATTATTGCCATTAGTGATCAAGGCAGACATAGGCCTCTGGTTTATGCTTGCTGGTCCCATTAGATTATTGCCATTGGTGATTAAGTAGGACATGGCCCTCGTGTTAATGCTTGCTGATCCCATTAGACTATAGCCATTAGTGATCAAGGCAGACATGGCCCACTTGTTAATGCTTGCTGGTCCCATTTGATTATTGCCATCAGTGATCAAGGCAGACATGGCCCTCTTGTTAATGCTTGCTTGTCCCATTAGACTATAGCCATTAGTGATCAAGGCAGACATGGTCCTCTTGTTAATGCTTGCTGGTCCCATTTGATTATTGCCATTAGTGATCAAGGCAGACATGGGCCTCTTGTTAATGCTTGCTGGTCCCATTAGATTATTGCCACTGGTGATCAAGGCAGACATGGCCCTCTTGTTTATGATTGCTTGTCCCATTAGATTATTGCCATTGGTGATCAAGGCAGACATGGCCATCTTGTGTATCATTGCTGGTTCCATTAGATTATTGCCAATAGTGGTCAAGGCAAGCATGGGCCTCTGGTTTGTGCTTGCTGGTACCATTAGAATATAGCCATTAGTGATCTAGGCAGACATGGCCCTCTTGTTAATGCTTGCTGGTCCCATTAGATTTTTGCCATTTGGTGATACAGACATGGCCCTCTTGTTAATGCTTGCTGGTCCTATTAGATTATTGTCATTAGTGATCAAAGCATCCAAGGGCCTCTTGTTTATGCTTGCTGGTTCCATTAGATTATTGCCATTGGTGATCAAGGCAGACATTGCCCTCTTGTTAATGCTTGCTGGTCCCATAAGATTATTGCCATTGGTGATCAAGGCAGACATGGCCTTCTTTTTAATGCTTGCTGGTCCCATAACATTATTGCCATTAGTGATCAAGGCAGACACAGCCATCTTTTTTATGATTGCTGGTCCAATTAGATTATTGCCATTAGTGATCAAGGCAGACATGAGCCTCTGGTTTATGATTGCTGGTTCCATTAGATTATTGCCATTAGTGATCAAGGCAGACATGGACCTCTGGTTTATGCTTGCTGGTCCCATTAGACTATAGCCATTAGTGATCGTGGCAGACATGGCCCTCCTGTTAATTCTTGCTCAGACCATTAGACTATAGCCATTAGTGATCAAAGCAGACATGGGCCTTTGGTTTCTGATTGCTGGTCCCATTAGACTATAGCCATTAGTGATCAGGGCAGACCTGGGCCTTTGGTTTATGGTTTATGGTCTCATTAAACTATAGCCATTAGTGATCAAGGCAGACATGGGCCTCTTGTTAATGCTTGCTGGTCCCATTAGATTATTGCCATTGGTAATCAAGGCTGACATTGGCCTCTGGTTTATGATTGCTGGTCCCATTAGATTATTGCCATTAGTGATCAAGGCAGACATGGGCCTCTGGTTTATGCTTGCTGGTCCCATTAAACTATAGCCATTAGTGATCATTGCAGACATGGCCCTCCTGTTAATGCTTGCTCGTCCCATTAGACTATAGCCATTAGTGATCAAGGCAGACATGGGCGTTTGGTTTCTGATTGCTGGTCCCATTAAACTCTAGCCATTAGTGATCAAGGCAGACATGGGCGTTTGGTTTCTGATTGCTGGTCCCATTAAACTATAGCCATTAGTGATCAAGGCAGACATGGGCCGCTTGTTTATGATTGCTGGTCCCATTAGATTATTGCCATTAGTGATCAAGACAGGCATAGGCCTTTGGTTTATGATTTCAGGTCCCATAGACTATAGCCATTAGTGATCAAGGCAGACATGGGCCTCTTGTTTATGATTTCTCGTCCCATTAGATTATTGCCATTAGTGATCAAGGCAGACATGGGCCTCTAGTTTATGAATGCTGGTTCCATTAGATTATTGCCATTGGTGATCAAGGCAGACATGGGCCTCCTGTTACTGCATGATGGTCCAATTAGATTATTGCCATCGGTGATCAAGGAAGACATGGGTCTCTTGTTTATGCTTGCTGGACCCATTAGATTATTGCCATTAGTGATCAAGGAAGACATGGGTCCCTTGTTTATGCTAGCTGGTCCCATTAGATTATTGCCATTGGTGATCAAGGCAGACATGGCCCTCTTGTTAATGCTTGCTGGTCCCATTACATTATTGCCATTGGTGATCAAGGCAGACATGGCCCTCTTGTTAATGCTTGCTGGTCCCATTAGATTATTGCCATTGGTGATCAAGGCAGACATGGGCCTCCTGTTACTGCTTGATGGTCCCATTAGATTATTGCCATTGGTGATTGAGGCAGACATGGCCATCTTGTTAATGCTTGCTGGCCCCATTAGATTATTGCCATTGGTGATCAAGGCAGACATGGCCATCTTGTTAATGCTTGCTGGCCCCATTAGATTATTGCCATTGGTGATCAAGGCAGACATGGCCCTCTTGTTAATGCTTGCTGGTCCCATTATATTATTGCCATTGGTGATCAAGGCAGACATGGCCCTCTTGTGAATGCTTACTGGTCCCATTAGATTATTGCCATTGGTGATCAAGGCAGACATGGCCCTCTTGTTAATACTTGCTGGTCCCATTATATTATTGCCATTGGTTATCAAGGCAGACATGGCCCTCTTGTTAATGCTTGCTGGTCCCATTAGATTTATTGCCATTGGTGATCAAGGCAGACATGGCCCTTTTGTTAATGCTTGCTGGTCCCATTAGATTATTGCCATTGGTGATCAAGGCAGACATGGCGCTCTTGTTAATGCTTGCTGGTCCCATTAGATTATTGCCATTGGTGATCAAGGAAAACATGGCCCTTTTGTTAAAGCCTGCTGGTCCCATTTCAGGTTGTTGATTTTGGAGCTGAAGTTTTCCCTGAAACTGTTCCGGTTGGAGATGAAGCAACGCACTTTCCCTCCCCAGCTCTTCAATATGGACGTCTCGGTTAGTGCTTTAACACCAATTGCAGGCGCAGAAACTGGAATCTGAGTTAGCTAGGGCATAAATATTTGAGTAACTGAAAAAGGCATTCAACAAACTGCTTTTTGTCTCTCTTACATGTTAGGATAGATATCAAACAGATGTGATATTGCAAAAAAAGAACATTTACATTGATTGAAGAACATATCAATATCAACGAAATGCATATGTGTTAAGATATTATGAGTTTAAAAAAATTAAATGTTAGACGATTTTATAGGTGGCGTACACCTTTTTCCCGCCTCTAAATCCGTCATGAATGAGCAACTTTAGTTTAAAAAAAAAGTTTAAATTAGTTGTTAATGTTACTTTCAATAGGCAATACATTTGTTTAATATAACTCAACACCAATTTTTATTGTTAAATGTGTGTGTATAACACTCGACAGGCAACTTTGTTTCTTTTATGGTTAACACTAAACAGACGTGCAGAGAAGTTGTGGATTTCGGTTACTGTGTCTTTTGTCAATACTAGCAGTCAGATAGTAATGATGACCAGTATAAAATCTGGGCCCAGGTGTTCAAAACTTTAATGGCCAATTAAGCTGACAGCCGTTATAATTTGGATGAAGATATTTATGTAAATTTTAAACTGTGATTCTATTCTTTATAAATTGCTGTGATGACATAATGATGTAAAAATGTTTGAAAAACCAAGTTGCTTCTAATATTTATTTTATTTACATTTAAAGATAACAGTCTGTTAGCTAAATTTGCAGTTAAAGTTTTGAGCAACTGGACCCTGGAGTGGTGTACTAATGTAAATGAACTAATTTTACAATTATGCTGCAGAAAATGAATTCCTGCCAAACGTTCTTCATTGTTATTTTACATCACCAGTATCAAATTGCTTTAAAATGTGAATTTAACTTTGTCATTTGTCATCATATTAAAAGTAGTAAATCGGATTATGAAGTGAAAAGAGCGTCACTCAGTTCTTCCTGCTAGACAAGATTCAATTCTGACCATACGTAGTACGTCTGGGGTGTCCAAAAAGTGTGTGTACACATTCTAATTCCGAAAACAGAAAGTCGAACAAAAATTTTGAAAGTGCATTAATATTGTTACATTAAATCCATGAATACAATACATTTAACAGTCAATGTACAACAAATATAATTCCAAAGAATTATACATATAATAAATACATATCATAAATACATATCATAAATACACCATAGGTGCACTGGCGCACCCCGTTACATATTCACGACGTCAATGACTTCAAATTCTAGTTAGCTCACAGCTTTTCTAAATATCAACCTCAGAACTGAATCTACTTTTTGTACCGATGGACTGACTTTTTTGGTCAGAACATTTTGAGCTGGACTACTGGAAATGGCTAAATGTTCACTCGTGTCTGGTTAGTTAATACTCAATGTCACTCTACTTACCAGTATCTGTGCATGCGTGTACTTAAGATAACCTTGGATGATAGCAATAAGGACGGTCAGATGTTGGTGAAGTTGAACACAGACTTCAGGGAAATTGATCTCAAAGGGCACTCTACCAATGATGGTATGTACGCAAGCTGTTTGCAGTTTTGTTTCCTAGCTTACTGTAACTTCATTTTATTTCACAGTGTCAAAAGTTGGCGCATTCTTGACAAACAGCTAATTTGCACAGTCTTAAATTCGTGCATTTTCATGTATATGTTTTTAATTATCTTTTGAAATAAAAGAAAATTGATGCAGGGTCATAAAATCGCTTTCTGTTCTGTTCAAACCGCGAAATACGTAAAATAAAATTAGACCACCGTGAAATAAAAGGATTTTACAGTACGTTGCAGCTGGATACAAAGATCTGTGGTTTTTTTTGGCAATATGCAGATTGAATGTGTTGATGAAAGTACTTATTTGAAACGGGTGTATCTTAAATCCTAGAAAAAAACCTGTCAGAACACTTACAATACGCCAGTGACCACTTTTAAGTCTTCCTGTCTCTCAATAGACAACAGGCCTGCAGACCCACATTAGTCTTCTTTCTGTTGTTTAGACGTGCAGGACCAGCAGAAGGTAGGCTTCATACTACTAGACTGTTTTGTGCTACTGTTCTCGTCGCTGTCTATCGTGCTCTGCTTTCGCTCTGTTTGGCGCGCACAGACTCTCAGGAGGGTAAGATTCAGTGAATATTTAGGAGGCCTTTCGTGGGAAAACGGGGCTTAATGCACGTGCAGTCCACACAGGCTGATCCGGGACGACACTTTCCGCCTACAGTGGATTTATGTTTAGAAGAGACTTCACTGAAACAGAAAATACCATAAAAGTGGAAAGTGTCACGAATCAGCCTTTGCAGACTGCACAGGCTGATGGGGGACGACACTTTATGCTTGTGTGTTAAGCCTGGTTTACCCACGACACGCCTTATATGTTTGTTTATGCTACATTATCCATTTGGAAAAATGATTGAATCTTATAGAATTGTCTACTGTGATGTACACCTATGCAATTCCCTTGAATTTTAAAAGTTAAACAATTATTGTGATTAAAGTTATCACTTAGTTGTTTACAGATACATTTTACATTATTATCATGTTGTGGGACTTGTATTAAATAGTTACGTATAAAAATATACAGACATGAATTTCATGTCTCAGTACATGCATAAGTATCAGCCACATTGTCTTGCATTTCTGTGAGACATGATGTGTTCTCCATACATGTCCATAGCTTTAATGAAAGTCTGTTAAAGCTTGTTCAAAACAGCATTTGGAATGTATGTTATATTTGCTGTTATATTATCCAGTATTCATTTAGACTGACTTTAATTTGTAATATGTTACCAAATAAAATTGAAGCAGGTGTGAATGGACGTTTTGAATTGTAGGAGACAAACATGTTTTTCAAGGCCCGTCATGGGCGATCCATGAAGATGGCAGACCAGTGTGAGTTTCTAAACCTGTGGTACGTGACGATCATCGTCAACGATGTACTGACAGTGGTTGGCTCCGGATACAAGATACAGCTGGAGAGCAGGGTATGGGTAACAGTGTGTAGTGGTAGTATTTGCTGACTGCGAGAACATGATAATGTTTGCATTGAGTGTGGTTCTTCAAATGTATATCTGAGATCAATGTACTAGTTTATTTACATACAGTGTACACAATCAATAATACAGTGTACACAGAACAATCATACAGAGTACACAGAACAGTCATACATTGTACACAGAACAATAATACAGTGTACACAGAACAATAATACAGTGTACACAGAACAATAATACAGTGTACACAATCAATAATACAGTGTACACAATCAATAATACAGTGTACACAGAACAATCATACAGAGTACACAGAACAGTCATACATTGTACACAGAACAATAATACAGTGTACACAGAACAATAATACAGTGTACACAGAACAATCATACAGTGTACACAGAACAATAATACAGTGTACACAGAACAATCATACAGTGTACACAGAACAATAATACAGTGTACACAGAACAATAATACAGTGTACACAGAACAATAATACAGTGTACACAGAACAATAATACAGTGTACACAGAACAATAATACAGTGTACACAGAACAATAATACAGTGTACACAGAACAATAATACAGTGTACACAGAACAATAATACAGTGTACACAGAACAGTCATACAGTGTACACAGAACAGTCATACATTGTACACAGAACAATAATACAGTGTGCACAGAACAATAATACAGTGTACACAGAACAATAATACAGTGTACACAGAACAATAATACAGTGTACACAGAACAATAATACAGTGTACACAGAACAATAATACAGTGTACACAGAACAATCATACAGTGTACACAGAACAATCATACAGTGTACACAGAACAATCATACAGTGTACACAGAACAATCATACAGTGTACACAGAACAATCATACAGTGTACACAGAACAATCATACAGTGTACACAGAACAATCATACAGTGTACACAGAACAATAATACAGTGTACACAGAACAATAATACAGTGTACACAGAACAATAATACAGTGTACACAGAACAATAATACAGTGTACACAGAACAATAATAATTTTAAAGCAGTACTAGTAACTAGTTTCTATAGCCTTTGAAAAATGAGGATAAATAATGATAAACTTTACAGTATGTTAAATTCACAATAGAGACAATGAAATGCCAGAGAAACAGTCAGAAGATATTATGGTCTAAGCGTAGTAAAGTGTCTATTGGCTGCTTTTTTCATCTTTTCTGAAACTAGCACAATAACTAAATTTTACCATGTAATTATGTACCTTTATTAGTGTTGAACATCATCAACTTTTGGTCTTATAAAAGACAAAATATATGGTCAACCATCAATTTCTAGCTTATAGCTTAATTTATTGCAGAACTTGAAGAGCAGTTCGTCGAACTATGACTACTGCGGGCTGATGTTGGGCACTGGCAGTCTGCTGGCATGGCTAGGCGTCCTCAGATACATAGGATTCTTCCAACAGTTCAATGTGAGCATGTCTTTTTGTGAAACTCCTGTCCCCACAGCTACAAACTTAGAAGAAATCTCCAACTTTGTCTTAACTTAAAATATAGACCTATGAAATTCAAAGTCGATATGTAAAAAAAACTACAATTTTATTGGTCAATATTTAAAGGTAAGACTAGGTTTGGGGTCAGATTTTTCCTAGTGGGATCTTTTATCATATGTCTGGTACAGGGTTTGAAACTAAGGCACGACCGAACGACATTGTTTATGAACTTATCAGACTTGCTAGTCAACAAGACTGTAGCTCGTGCGGTTGTTCATGCAGTTAATAACTGTAACAGTTCTCAATTATTGAACATTTTTAGCGAGAAAGTAAAATTGGCCGTCGTGGGATAGGGTCATCCTGACCCAACACCGATTCATTCAACGACAACAAGCACCCCATTCATGATGTTGTTTATCCCTTTGGATAGAGGAGTCAGATTGATTAATTTTGCAAGAAACTTGCCATTTTAAAATATTGTCCCTAAAATGTGAAAGTATGTATCATTTTCAAATATTTCCAGCCAGTAGCTGTTGGCTATTTTGTTTGCACCTGGAAGCACTTAAACAGACTGGTTTGTGTTGTAGATTCTGATAGTGACATTGAAGAAGGCATTTCCCAACATGATGCGTTTCCTTGCCTGCTGTATGATGCTCTATATCGGCTTCGTTATTTGTGGCTGGGTGGTCCTGGGACCATATCACATCAAGGTGCGTACTGCTTGAAGATTGAATATGCAGCATGATTTTAATTCTATAACATCATTTTCAATCGTCTGGAGTATATGAAGTGCGTCATGGGAAAACCAGACTTTATGCTTGTGCGTAAAGTGTCGTCCCGGATCAGCCTGTGCAGTCCGCACAGGCTAATCTGGGACAGCACTTTCCGCTTTTATGGTATTTTCTGTGTCAATGAAGTCTCTTCTAAACATAAATCCACTGTAGGTTTGAAAGTGCGAAAGCGGACGGCACAGGCTGATCCAGGACGACACTTTACGCACATGCATTAAGTCCAGTTTTCCCACGACGCGCCTCATATGTTTTTTGCTTATGTACAATCATGTATTTAGTGCATGCATTAAGGACAAAATGTTTAGTAAGTGTTTCAAAGTGTGGAATAGATTTTGATACCTATTTTTATTACAACAATTGTGTCTCTGTCTTTTAAACTTTTTCATAACAAACTTTATAAATACTTGACATGATGTTATATACCCATATACGTATTGTACTATAAATAATAATAAAGTGTATTTGATAAGATATTCACACACAAAAAATAATAGTGAACTGTATTTGATAACATATTCATTAAATTCAGAATTATCAAAATTATATATATAATTGATAATACTAAAATACATCGTTAACATGTATTGTTGTTTAGCTGGCCATGTATATACAGCCAGTAAGGGCTGTTCCTGGAAAAAAGGTGACGAAGAGGTGGAATGCCGCTGTATTAAAATGCGGTGGGTGGGGGTGATAGAGGGGATAAAACGGAATATCATTGACTTAAAAAAATAAAGTTGTGTTGGAAGTACCCCATTTTTGGACTGGCTTTTTTCCTGGAACAACCCTGAGAGATAAAGTCTCAGTTGTTTACCTATTATATTGACTCCACAGTTCCGCCAGATGAGCACGGCATCCGAGTGTCTGTTCTCCCTGATCAACGGAGACGACATGTTTACTACGTTCTCAGCGACATTGACAGACAGCCAGCTAGTCTGGTACTACAGTCGGATCTACCTGTACCTCTTCATATCCCTGTTTATCTATGCAGTCCTGAACCTCTTCATCGCTGTCATCATGGACACATATGAAACCATCAAGGTATGCAAGCCTTTTCATTAACTGTTCAATCCAGTTATATTGAAGTGGACATTTTATGCTTTATCCTTTCTTATTTCCTATAAAACAAATATGATTAACAAGGAACTTAACTCAAACTTTATGTTACATTGCAGTTTTTTCTATCAAGTATTTTGACACTTTTCTATGTGTTTATCTCAAGGTGTTGACAACTGTAGCAAGTCGCACTGTACGAACATCTTAATACTTACTTTGTCAGGTTTTAGTTTTTACGTTTGCCTTTTCTGTGATAAATTGATCCTTGGTTTACTGTTAAGTATATGTATACATGATGGCTATTTTATAGGGATGGCAACGAATACCAAAACGCTATTCGAATATTCGAAATCAATATTCGAATAATATTCGAATATTCGTTTGTTTTTTTAAATGTCCAAGTCTTTGCATTCTATACATCGAGTGTGACGTTACTGCGTTTGTCTGATCTCTATACTAGGAACTGATTACTACCCATATTTGGCTAAATGGTACATACAATGCAATATAGTCCGCGGATAAATAAAATAATTTCCAAACAAGGACAATGTCCGTATATTCTGATAAAACCATGTTTAACCATGATAACTATATCATCATTATTAACTTCGTTTTACTTGCGTTGTCATGCAGTTTATACTTTCACTTTCATACACTATTTACATGTGGGCAAATAGAGATAAAAACTGTTTTAATATTGAAAACAACGGCGGAATATATTTTCAAATTGAATTAAACGATGCACAGATTGCGTTACTTGCACCAAGTTACGTCCTACAAGGCTGTATAACGATTTTGTTAATGTTTAAGAGAAGCGCCTCATGCTCCAGTTTAATCGGGAAACACAGAATATATACCTGTGCTGTTTTACTCATTTTTGTTTGTTATATTGAGCGAATAAATGCTTTAACGTCGGCATGAAAAATGTTGTTGTTAATGCACCGCTAATTAAAGGAATGAAATTAAATTAATAGTAACACCTAAACCGCATAATGCACCATACATTGCTCAAACATTTGTCTCCAATAAGCGTCAGTGTGAAAACATCGGTCTTCAATAAGCTTTAGTTTAGCACCCAAGTAATGTTACGTACAAACTGCGCAAATATGGGTCACTATTAGAGTCCGTTTACGACTCGATTGTCACAGTTTGCTCTCCCACTGCGCATACGGGTATCAATGGTGTCAAATAACATGTCAACGTGTCATATTAGGTAACTGTG
This sequence comes from Congeria kusceri, assembly GCA_027627225.1. Classification (NCBI taxonomy): domain Eukaryota; kingdom Metazoa; phylum Mollusca; class Bivalvia; order Myida; family Dreissenidae; genus Congeria; species Congeria kusceri. The sequence goes on along the minus strand of CM051032.1, from coordinate 71,044,186 downwards.
AAAACATAATGATCGCGGATTATAGAATTAAACTAGTTTATTATGGATAATTTTTTTTTTTTTTTTTTTTTTGCCATTCGAATACTCATTTAATATTCGAATATTTGGTAAAGTATTCGAATATTCAATTATTCGTTGACATCCCTACCATTTTATAGTATGATTTAACAAACAATTTTACTTTCAAAGACTCAGATTTAACTTCCCTCCTTCTTGCCCACTGTATACATGTAAATTGATGCTCGTGTAGAGAATAAACTCCAATAATGCTTTCAAGGCATAGATTTTTGTCAAACTACATGCCTCAATATTTTGTAGATTTTATTCAGTGAAATATTCAATGTCATTTTATTTACAATCTGGTTATAATCTTAGCTAAAAACAATCCCAAAGATCAGTCAATGGCACAGGTGGTGTTATTGATCATTCTGTATTCTCCAGGAATATTACGAGTGTGGATTCCCGAAGAGCGAGCTGTTTCATCTTATAGACCAGTGTGAGGAGCCTGCAGCATCTCCGCTGTACCGACGGGAGAACGACAGCTGCTCCTGTGGAGTCATAGCAAGACTTTGTTCTTGCTGCTGTAGGTAAGAAGCATATTTGGTCCAGTATTTCTGGTCAAGTGGGGTCATAGCAAGATAGTATTTCTGCTCCTGTGGAGTCATAGCTAGACTTTGTTCTTGCTTATGAAGGTAAGCTGCATGTCTGGTCTAGTATTTCTGCTCCTGTAGAGTCGTAGTGAGTGATGCTGTAGGTCAGCTGCATATCTGGGCCAGTATTTCAGCTCCTGTGGAGTCATAGCAAGTCTTTGCTCTTTCTGATGTAGGTAAGTTGCATGTCTGGGCCAGTATTTCAGCTCCTTTGGAGTCATAGCAAGTCTTTGCTCTTTCTGATGTAGGTAAGTTGCATGTCTGGGCCAGTATTTCAGCTCCTTTGGAGTCATAGCAAGTCTTTGCTCTTTCTGATGTAGGTAAGTTGCATGTCTGGGCCAGTATTTCAGCTCCTTTGGAGTCATAGCAAGTCTTTGCTCTTTCTGATGTAGGTAAGTTGCATGTCTGGGCCAGTATTTCAGCTCCTGTGGAGTCATAGCAAGTCTTTGCTCTTTCTGATGTAGGTCAGCTGCATATCTGGGCCAGTATTTGTGCTCCTGTGGAAATGTGAAAATGTTAAATTAAAGTTCGATATAATGATAAATTCTCAATTATTCCTCAGTAGGGTAACCCTTTATAGAGAATTATCATACTCCATATTTTGCAGGCATGATCAAATATATGTATTATATTGTAGAGAATAGGCATATAGAGAATGTTAATATAGACCACGTTTCTGCATTTATATTTTTATATTACAGGGAAGACCCCGACAGACCAAATGAATACACGCAGATTGTTCAGTAGCTTGCAAGGTGGCTGAGAGGAAAAGAGAGAAAAGAACTGAAACATTACTATCAAACTACCAGTGTTCAGTGTGTACTGTAAAGCCTTGTTGATCAACAACATATACTGAAAATATACATTCCTGTGTGAACAAACAAATTGTGATCCCCATCATAGACCTTATGTGCTGTTATGCAGATATATTTTTAGCTCATCTGAGCACGAAGTGCTCGGTGAGCTATTGGTAAAGGGAACCTCTCCGGCGTCGTCCGTCATCCGTATGCCGTCAACAATTTGGACCGTTATCGCGATAAAGACTACATTTTTTATTCAGTCTTGACCTAACTTGCACAGTTTGTGTATGACCATAAAATCTCGGATGGGATTGTTATTGGGTCAAATCACACCAGTAACACCAGAGTTATTGCCCCTTTTTCATGCAAAAAAAGTGCAAAGATGCTATTTTCCAGCATATAGACTTTAATTTGGAATATACCTTTGTCATCAACTTCAGTGTCAGGGGCAACATTCCCCATAACTCTGTTTTGTATTTTGACAGATTTATGCCTCTTTTTCACTTAGATTTTCTGGTTAAAGTTTATATTCAAAAGTTTTTTAACCTCAAAACTACACTTGAAACATGGTACAAACCTTTTTCATCAACTCCAGTATCAAGGGCAACATTCACCATAACTCTGTTTTGTATTTGACAGAGTTATGCCCCTTTTTCACATAGATTTTTTGGTTAAAGTTTATATTCAAAAGTTTTTGTAACTTCAATACTACAAAAGCTATTCACTTGAAACTAGAAATATACCATAGTCATCAACTCCAGTATCGGGGTGAACATCCCCATAACTCTATTTTGTATTTTGATAGAGTTATGTCCCTTTTTCACATAGATTTTCTGTTTAAAGTTTATATTCAAAAGTTTTGTAACTTCAAAACTACATAAGTTATTCACTTAAAACTTGGAACTAACCTTTATCAGCAAATCTAGTACCAGGGGCAACATTACCCATAACTCTATTTTGTATTTTGACAGAGTTATGCCCCCTTTTCACTTAGATTTTCTGTTTAAAGTTTATATTCAAAAGTTTGGTAACTTCAAAACTACATAAGTTATTAACTTGAATCTTGGAAATAACCTTTGTCATCAACTCTAGTATCAGGGGCAACAGTACCCATAACTCTGTTTTGTATTTTGACAGAGTTATGCCCCTTTTTCACATAGATTTTCTTTTTAAAGTTTATTTTCAAAAGTTTTGTTACTTCAAAACTGCATAAGTTATTCACTTGAAACTTGGAACTAACCTTTGTCATCAACACTAGTATCAGGGACAACATTACCCATAACTCTGTTTTGTATTTTGACAGAGTTAGCCCACTTTTTACATAGACTTTGTGGATAAAGTTTTTGTTCCAAAAATGTATAAACTATACAAGGCTTCACTTAAAAATATTGTATTGTAACAAATTTATGCACCTTTCACTATCCAAAATATGTACCAACTGAAATACTTTGAATAGTCGAGCGTGCTGTCCTCTGACAGCTCTTGTTCGTCCAATCTTCACCAGTCTTGCACAGTTTGTCTATTACCACGAGATTACAGTTGCAGTCGAATATAAGCAGGATCGGACTAGAAACACCAGAGTTATTGCCCTTTGTTTGTGAAAAAAATATGCAAAAATGGACATTATTCTGGATAGAGACTTCATTTTTCATCCAATCTTCACCAATCTTGCAGTTTGTCTATGACCATAAGATTAAAGGTGAAGTCGAATATAAGCAAGATCGGACCAGAAATACCAGAGTTATTGCCCCTCGTGTTTGAAAAAAAACATCAACAAATTATCAATGATTGGCTTGCACACACGATTTTTGATTGAATGTTGACCAAACTTACACAGTTTGCGCATGACCATAAAAATTGATTGATAAAATTTGATTTCCAACAGTTGCACGACTTGCATGCAGTTATTTGTACGTGCAACATTGATGTCTTCAGAGCCTGCATTAACATCATTTATCATCATTGGACAGAAAATTATCAAAGAAAAAGCAAAACTTTACCTTATAGCACAGCCATCACAATTATCGCATTGCAACTAGTTCTCCAAAACTGTTTGTGAAAAAGACATCAACATCTACTGTTTCTGCATTTTCCAGATTGTCAATGACTTAATAAAAAAAGTCAGGTTAGAATATCAAATAAAATGATTTGAGAACCATTAGCAAAAAAAACGTTCATCCACTACCCAACTCGTACTTTAGTTAGGCCATTACACTAATCGATATTTGAAATCAAAATTGGTCCTATCCCCCTCTGCGTATTGTTCAGATACCTTAATTTTCAAACCTGTCGCAACAGAATGGTCGTCATCTGTACCAGTTCTCAGGTGAGCGCTTTGGGCCATCATGGCCCTCTTGTTGAAGATATCTAGAAAGTTTATTTTTGGTGGCGAACACCTTTCTTCAGAAGTTCTTTATTTTAGCATTTGAGCCCACCATTTAAGTCCAAGCGCTCCTTATATATAAACAGTGCTATACAAGATTTTGTTGTGATTTGTTGTCTTTGTTTACTGGCATTTTAATTTACAGACCACTTTCTTATCTGTCTCACATGTTCCCATTCACATACTTATTGCTGTTTTCCTTGTGTATAATGAAGCATATACATGTGATTTGTATTTGCAAATAGACCCGATGGTCTATGCATTGCATGATATTAAGTAAACCGAGATTTGACAGTGCTACTAAATTTATAATTGAATATTCTAATTTCAGAATGTTAATTACCGATGATGTTATTTTTCCTATTGTGTGTTTGTTATAAGTTACATTTATTTATTTATTGGTTAATAAAGGTAAAAAAAAGTAAAAAACATATGTGTCATTTCTCTTTTTAGTGTGTTAGATTGTTTTCCAGGTATACTTTTTAAAGTTCAAAAGCTAGATTTTGTATCCTTTCGTTAAAAAACTAGGCAGGTAGTCACAGATATATAGGATCTGACACAGTTGTTATTTCATACCCTATTTTATTAAACGAGTTTATGAATTTTGCTAGTAAGCGAGCCTTTGGCGAGCTGACTAAGGAATTGCCTGGTCGAGTTTCATAAAATGGTATGAAATGACAACGAGTGTCATTTCATACCATTTTAGTGTCAGATCTTTTTTATCACATGCTTTTAAACGAAAAGAAAAACCTTATAATTTTACCAAAAGATGTTCATCAATTCCTAAAAGTTGTGTACTGACGTATCATTTCACCAAAATACCGTAATGCGATTGGTGAGTCAAAAAATATTTAGCCAATGAAAACGCTCAACATGATATCTTACACATGTGTAAGATCAAACTATTCGTAATGGCTGTATTACACGGAAAACAAAGTATAGCATATGATATAGAGGATGTTTGTTTAATGCAGTGTAAAATCGTATTTTATTTCATGACTGGTTCGTTGTCGCTTAACTCTATGTGTATTTGAATTGTATTGTGTGTTTTCTGTTGTTTAAAAAGGCCGATGTTTACACTGACGATTAGGGTATTCACATTCTTTCAAAAAATAAACATAAACACAAAGTTAAATGCAGTTCCATATAACCAAGAGTGAAATTATCAAACGTTATCATTTCACTCGACCTAGAGTGAAATGATCGGGTTATCATTCACTGGTATTCTGCACTCATTCACCCCCTAACATAAAATAAAAAATACGTTGTGGGTTTTAAAACGGGCTACACTGTTAATCAAAGTAGAAACGCAACATGCTGAAGCATAGAGAACACATTTATTTGAAATACATGCGTCAAGTAAAATTTTGTTGTAGCACACTAGTAGTTTGCATTAAATAAAAGCTTGTCTGTACGAAAATGTTATACAGTTAAAGGCTATTACTAAACAGAACTGATGGCCGCTATCCGGTTTGGTCTGGAGTTTTGAGTTATTGTTGCTGGCTTTTTAGTTTACTTGTCGTTTAGTCCTACGGGACTGATATTTTAAAGACTTGGTTAATAATTTAGAAACATGTTAAAATTCTGAAATTTTATAATTTGATTTTCTGACAAAAATGCATGGTATGAAGATTTTTGCACAGATGTTGCATATAATTCCAAGTGTATTTGTATTTGTCAGACACATGTTCCAAACCGTAGTGTTTCAAGCACAAATTGAATTTTGACTTACTTAAAACTTAAGTTAAGAATTTAAGAATAACACAATATGTATACACGTGGACCCAGATAAAACAATGTATTTATTACGCATTACTGTCGATATCGGTCTTTTTCGCATCACGAATATTTATTGAATCGTATGTTTCAGAAACTGAAGGGTGTAATCCAGTTTATATTTTAATGCTCCATGAATAAAAGTAATGGAAAATGATACGTGAGGATGAAAAATAGAAATAAAACGAATTACGTGTTGTTAAGATCTAGTTAGAAGTGCGACGGAAAAGCATATGCGTTTAATTACACACTAAAAACAACACACCGCCTGACATCGGTTTGAAATCCAATCTATCTGTACATTTATACTCACTGGCAGGCGGCTCTATATTTCAATATATTTCTTATTAAATATATTTATCCCATACATAACTTTTAATTTGTCGTAATATAGCACTGATTGCGGGAGTTACTAAAATAGCATTTCACTTAATTACCTCATTTATGGATAAGTACCGCTGTGTCAGTTACATGACCTGTACATACAGCCAGGAGGGTAGATCGGTGAGTGGCATCTGCGGCGCTTTCAGCAACAATATCTTGAATAATGTGTTAATAGATCTCTGCTTTATAAGCGAAATATTGGCATCGACAGTGGCAAAATGAGAGATGTCACAAGATCTGCACATTGCATACGTGATGTTCTGCCCTATGGGAAAACGTTCATCACATGTTCACTCGGTTGTTTCAGCCTCGTGCTGCCAGTATATTAAGTTCCTTGACTTTTAGCAATATGTGCGCGGTTGGGCACTGTATGGTCAAAGGTCTTTATTACTGTCAACTGAAATCAGTACTGAGGATTCCCATCAAGTTTAATGTTATTCCTAACAGTGGTTGTTAAGAAATAGGCCGTACAATATTACGGAACGGACGAAATATCGGACGGACGGGAAATAAAAAAGAATATATAATTATATTAAAGGTTTAGCTTCACGGTGCAACTATAACACATTGTTCAAAACATTGCATTGGCGCCTTTTTAGCTCGTTATAAGGTATCTATGTATGAACTTTCATTAAAATATCGCACTGCGTTTTAAATTATTGAGATATATATTGTATTTTTAATAACCTTGACCTTGATCTCACCCAGCCCATCTGCAATCCCAAGCGTGGTCTAGATACAAGGTAACTATGTATGAAGTTTCATTCAAATATCTTGATGCAGTCTAAAGTTATGGAGCGGAAACCATTTTTCAATTTTTAGTAATGGGGACATTGACCCCACCCACCCTATATGCAATCCCAAGCGAGGTCTCCATATAAGGTATCTATGTCTGAAGTTTCATCAAAATATCTATATGCATTGTCCAGTTATTGAGGGAAAACCATTTTTCTATTTTTAGTAATGGTGACCTTGACCTTGACCACACCCACCCCATATGCAATCTCAAGTAAGACTTCGATATAAGGTATATATGTATGAAGTTTCATTAACATATCTCGATTCGTTCTCAAGTTACTGAGCAGAAACCGTTTTTCTATTTTTAGTAACGGGGACCTTGACCCTACCCACCCCATACGCAATCCCAAGGCAGGTCTCCGTATATGGTACCTATGTATGAAGTTTCATCAAAATATCTTATGGATTCTAAATTTATTGAGCGGAAACCGTTTTTCTATTTTTAGTAACGGTGACCTTGACCCCACCCACCCCATATGCAATCCCAAGCAAGGTCTCGATATAAGGTATATATGTTTGAAGTTTCATTAAAATATCTCGATGCGTTCTCAAGTTATTGAGCGGAAACCGGTTTTCTATTTTTAGCAACGGTGACCTTGACCTTGACCCCACCCACCCCATATGCAATCCCAAGCGAGGTCTCGATATAAGGTATCTATGTATGAAGTTTCATTAAAATATCTCAATCCGTTCTCGAGTTAGAGAGCGGAAGCGAAAAGTTGACGCCGCCACCCCGCCCGCGTGCCCGCCCAACCGACATACCCCAATCTAATAACCGAAATTTTTCTTCGAAAAATTGGGTTAAATGTCGAGCTAATGTCACCCTGTCGTCTGCGTCTGCGTTAGTTACGTTTTTTGGTTAAGTTTTGTGTCGGAGTCCATTTCTCAGAAAATATCAAAGGTATCCGTTTGAAACTTCCAATACTTGTTCACTATCAAAAGGGTACTCCATTTCAAGAAGGCAGGTAACCCTGTGATTTGTATTTCCAGAGTTATCTGCCTTTGTTTGGACTTATAACTTAGGATAATATGACAATTTTTTGGTAAATATATATTTTCTGAATAACTATCTTAGAAATTAAATTGAAACTCAAGGTACTTGTGTATAGTGCTGACGCCATTCTGGATACAAGATAAGGTAACTCTTTTAAGGATTTTGCTTGAGTAATAACCCTTTTTTCAAGTTATAAATTTCGCTTTAGGTCAAATTTCACAATATCTCTAAGAGGTATTGACATGAAACTCACTCAAAGTACTTGATCACAGAAATGAACTTATTCTGTAGACAAGAGGAAGTAACCATATCAAGGATTTATGGAGTTATTGTCTTTTTTCAACTTATTTTTTTTTTCCTTTAGATCAAATTTCTCAGTATCTTTAAGAGGTACTTGAACTTCAAAATACTTTATGACAATGATAAATTCATTCTATAAACAAAAGCCTAGAGTACTATAGGAAAGACGAGCGTCCAGCACCCGTAGATTTTGTTCTTGTTACAACTGTAGTTTTCTCTGTTAAACATGTGCAGACAAATCAAATATGCTCCTACGCGAATATGATGATTCTGCTTCTAAAAGTATGCATCCAAATATTGATCTCCGGTTTTGAAGATTCTTGATTCACGGTTGTCGACATAGTTGTGAAAATCTGTTTGTTTATACAGCACTGGTTCCAGTAACTGTCCGAACCTCATCTTATTCTATTCATGGCTTGCAAGAAATCAAACATAGGTTAGTGGAGGTGTCCACAATAATAACACTTTTAAGACTGCCGTATGAATAAAATATTTCTGTAAGGCCAAAAAAATAGTTCCGTTTCTGGTCTCCTGCCCAGAAACTTATTACACCCAATAAAACCACACAGTAACATGGTGATTTTATGTACACAATGCCCGTTTAGTGCCGCTCCCTGTTTTGTGTTTAGGTTACAATATACTAATTCCAATCCTTATGTAATTTAATGTAAAAGCGATAACTTTAACCAAAAATAAATGCAACATTTTGCACATAGGGACCCTCATAACCAACCTTTTCTTAAAGAGCATTCTAAGTTGAATTGATTTAAGCAAGCAAAAAAAGGGTATGTCATGTATTATGTAAGAAAGAACTCGACACTAAACAAAGTTGACTGTTTTGTCACCATCTATTTAGCGGCTACTTTCTAGTTGAATGTAACCCGCCTCAGCGCAAGTGTCATACTGTAGTCTCCAATCTTAAAACATATCAGTTATTTATTTGTGCATACCAATGCTTACCCTACCAACATCTCCAAAAAGAATATCAAAGCAAGTGTCTAAACATAAAAACATGTCTTCGAGTTAAACTTGTTGATTTATTTAGAGAGTACAGCCCTACATGACTTATTTATTTAGTGTATTGTGACCTAGAAGACTACTTAAAGTTTTGATATCGCGAAAAAAATACAATTCTACATCATTATTAACATATTTCTAATGTGCATGCAAAATTTCAGACCGATCCACAAAGTAGAAATGCTTGAAAACGCATTTGAGAATGATGCCTGATAAGCAATCTGGCTTGCATTACAGTGCTTTGATTTTATGGGGTGCCTGAGTCAAATTGTGTAATTAATTCATAGAAATCAGTCAAAATACTAGCATATGTTGACATACTTTAATGCAATAGAGATAAATATTGTATAAAACGTGTTCATTTTTGGTTTTAGCATGATTTAGTGTGCTGCAAGAATCACAAGACGGGTTTCCGTACTTTTTTTCTTTTTTTTTACTTTACGGTTTTCGCTGTAAAACTCGTAATGAACATTAAAATCATGATATTTATCGCATGTTTTCCATGAAACTTATTACAGCCAATAAAACCACGCAGTAACATGGTGATTTTATGTACACATTGCCCCTTTAGTGCCGCTCCCAGCTTTGTGTTTAGGTTACAAGATACTAATTCCAATCTTTTTGTAATTTAATGTAAAAGCGATAACTTTAACCAAAAATAAATGCAACAGTTTGCACATAGGGACCCTCATAACCATACCTTCTCTTAAAGAGCATTCTAAGCTGAATTGATTTAAGCAATAAAAAGGGTGTGTCATGTATTATGTAAGAAAGAACTCGACACTAAACAAAATTAACTGTTTTATCACGTTCTTTTTAGCGGCTCCTTTCTAGTTGAATGTTACCCGCCTCAGCGCAAGTGTCATACTGTAGTCTCCAATCTAAAACATATCAGTGATTTATTTGTGCATACCAATGCTTACCCTACTAGCATCTCCAAAAAAAAAATATCAAAGCAAGTGTCTAAACCTAAAAACATGCCTTCGAGTTAAACTTGTTGATTTATTTAGAGAGTACAGCCCTACATGACTTATTCATTTAGTGTATTGTGACCTAGAAGACAACTTAAAGTTTTGATATCGCGAAAAAAAATACAATTCTACATCATTAATAACATATTTCTAATGTGCATGCATAATTTCAGACCGATCCACAAAGTAGAAACGCTCGAAAACGCATTTGAGAATGATGCCTGATAAGCAATCTGGCTTGCATTTTCAGTGCTTTGATTATATGGGATGCCTGAGTCAAATTGTGTTCTTGATTCATAGAAATGAGTCAAACTCTAGCATATGTTTACATACTTTAATGCAAAACAGATAAATATTGTATAAAACGTGTTCATTTTTGGTTTTAGCATGATTAAGTGTGCTGCAAAATTCACAAGACGGGTTTCCGTACTTTTTTTCTTCTTTATTTTTACCTGAAAAAGCCGTTTGCGCTGTAAAATTCGTAATGCACATTAAAATCATGATATTTATCGCATGTTTTCCATAAAACTTATTACAGCCAATAAAACCACACAGTAACATGGTGATTTTATGTACACATTGCCCCTTTAGTGCCGCTCCCTGTTTTGTGTTTAGGTTACAATATACTATTCCAATCCTTATGTAATTTAATGTAAAAGCGATAACTTTAACCAAAAATAAATGCAACATTTTGCACATAGGGACCCTCATAATCATACTTTTCTTAAAGAGCATTCTAAGCTGAATTGATTTAAGCAAGAAAAAAGGGTGTGTCATGTATTATGTAAGAAAGAACTCGACACTAAACAAAGTTGACTGTTTTATCACCATCTTTTTAGCGGCTCCTTTCTAGTTGAATGTAGCCCGCCTCAGCGCAAGTGTCATACTGTAGTCTCCAATCTTAAAACATATCAGTGATTTATTTGTGCATACCAATGCTTACCCTACCAACATCTCCAAAAAAGAATATCAAAGCAACTGTCTAAACATAAAAACATGTCTTCGAGTTAAACTTGTTGATTTATTTAGAGAATACAGCCCTACATGACTTATTTATTTAGTGTGTTGTGACCTAGAAGACAACTTATTGTTTTCAAATCGGGAAAAAAAAATCTACATCATTATTAACATATTTCTAATGTGCCTGCAAAATTTCAGACCGATCCACAAAGTAGAAATGCTTGAAAACGCATTTGAGAATTATGCCTGATAAGCAATCTGGCTTGCATTTTCAGTGCTTTGATTATATGGGGTGCGTGAGTCAAATTGGGTACTTAATTCATAGAAATCAGTCAAACTACTAGCATATGTTTACATACTTTAATGCAATAGAAATAAATATTGTATAAAACGTGTTCATTTTTGGTTTTAGCAAGATTTAGTGTGCTGCAAGATTCACAAGACGGGTTTCCGTACTTTTTTTCTTCTTTTTTTTTTACCTGAAAAAGCCGTTTTCGCTATAAAATTCGATATGCACATTAAAATCATGATATTTATCGCATGTTTTCCATAAAACTTATTACAGCCAATAAAACCACACAGTAACATGGTGATTTTATGTACACATTGCCCCTTTAGTGCCGCTCCCTGATTTGTGTTTAGGTTACAATATACTAATTCCAATCCTTATGTAATTTAATGTAAAAGCGATAACTTTAACCAAAAATAAATGCAACATTTTGCACAGAGGGACCCTCATAACCATACCTTTTCTTAAATAGCATTATAAGCTGAATTGATTTAAGCAATAAAAAGGGTGTGCCATGTATTATGTAAGAAAGAACTCGACACTAAACAAAGTTGACTGTTTTATCACCATCTTTTTAGCGGCTCCTTTCTAGTTGAATGTAACCCGCCTCAGCGCAAGTGTCATACTGTAGTCTCCAATCTTAAAACATATCAGTGATTTATTTGTGCATACCAATGCTTACCCTACCAATATCTCCACAAAAGAATATCAAAGCAAGTGTCTAGACATAAAAACATGTCTTCGAGTTAAACTTGTTGATTTATTTAGAGAGTACAGCCCTACACGACTAATTTATTTAGTGTGTTGTGACCTAGAAGACAACTTAAAGTTTTCATATCGCGAAAAAAAAACAATTCTACATCATAATTAACATATTTCTTATGTGCTTGCAAAATTTCAGACCGATCCACAACGTAGAAATGCTTAAAAACGCATTTGAGAATTATGCCTGATAAGCAATCTGGCTTGCATTTTCAGTGCTTTGATAATATGGGGTGCCTGAGTCAAATTGTGTACTTAATTCATAGAAATAAGTCAAACTACTAGCATATGTTTACATACTTTAATGCAATAGAAATAAATATTGTATAAAACGTGTTCATTTTTGGTTTAAGCATGATTCAGTGTGCTGCACGATTCACAAGACGGGTTTCCGTACTTTTTTCTTCTTTTTTTTTACCTGAAAAAGCCGTTTTCGCTGTAAAATTCGATATGCACATTAAAATCATGAGTTTTATCGCATGTTTTCCATAAAACTTATTACAGCCAATAAAACCACACAGTAACATGGTGATTTTATGTACAAATTGCCGCTTTAGTGCCGCTCCCTGTTTTGTGTTTAGGTTACAATATACTAATTCCAATCCTTATGTAATTTAATGTAAAAGCGATAACTTTAACCAAAAATAAATGCAACATTTTGCACAGAGGGACCCTCATAACCATACCTTCTCTTAAAGAGCATTCTAAGCTGAATTGATTTAAGCAATAAAAAGGGTGTATCATATAGTATGTACGAAAGAACTCGACACTAAACAAAGTTGACTGTTTTATCACCGTCTTTTTAGCTGCTCCTTTCAAGTTGAATGTAACCCGCCTCAGCGCAAGTGTCATATTGTAGTCTCCAATCTTAAAACATATCAGTGATTTATTTGTGCATACCAATGCTTACCCTACCAACATCTCCACTAAAGAATATCAAAGCAAGTGTCTGAACATAAAAACATGTCTTCGAGTTAAACTTGTTGATATATTTAGAGAGTACAGCCCTACACGACTTATTTATTTAGTGTGTTGTGACCTAGAAGACAACTTAAAGTTTTCATATCGCGAAAAAAAAACAATTCTACATCCTTATTAACATATTTCTAATGTGCTTGCAAAATTTCAGAAAGATCCACAAAGTAGAAATGCTTGAAACGCATTTGAGAATGATGCCTGATAAGCAATCTGGCTTGCATTTTCAGTGCTTTGATTATATAGGGTGCGTGAGTCAAATTGTGTACTTAATTCATAGAAATCAGTCAAACTACTAGCATATGTTTACATACTTTAATGCAATAGAAATAAATATTGTATAAAACGTGTTCATTTTTGGTTTTAGCATGATTTAGTGTGCTGCAAGATTCACAAGACGGGTTTCCGTACTTTTTTCTTCTTTTTTTTTTATATCAAAGCAAGTGTCTAAACATAAAAACATGTCTTCGAGTTAAACTTGTTGATTTATTTAGAGAGTACAGCCCTACATGACTTATCTATTTAGTGTGTTGTGACCTCAATCTTGAAATTGTGTTGATGTCGTAAAAAAGAATTTACAAGTAGGTTACGCATGCACAAATAAATTCCTTCTTTGTTACAAATAAAATATTCAAAATTTGATCTCACTTTTCACCATGACCAAGCTATTTTCCAATATATCACCATACATTGTTGGAAAGATGAGGACATAACCTTTTGAAAAAACAGCATGTCAACAAATTCTATGTGTTGTAACTCAAAATATTTACCTTAGAAAAAACACACCGGTTTTGACGGGCATGGAGGCTGCCATTTTGCGCATGAATACATGGGCCAAAAGTTATGAAGCTGGGAACCACTAGACAAAAAAGTAGTGCACAAAACAGCCTTTTTTCTTATTGCTTTCATATATACCTTTAAAATGATACCAAAACATATCATTTAAACTGTATTTTACAAATTATATGAATCCTGCACTCAGCCACATGTGCTTATTATCTAACTGACAGCATGTAACCCTGAGGATGTGACTTCCGTTTTGGGGTAATTAGACCAGTATCAACATACGTATGTATAATATACATCATGTACTTTATTATTCAATTTAATTTAATTATTATTGGATTTTTAACAATATTGTCTACTCTTTCAAGATTGACAAACGAACTACAGTACCTTGAACGGATATTATGCAATAAAACACAAAAATAGCGATTTCAGTATCTAAACAACCTTACAATAAGGTCGCGGTGGCGTAGTGGATATGGTGTCCGCCTAGCGATCGGGAGGTCCCGGGTTCGATCCCCACTCCGGGAGCGTTCTCAAGATCTCCCACAAAGACACCAAGTACTGGTTCTACCCAGGAAACGGACTCGAGAGTGTCTCTATAAGCCTAAGGCTTTCGATGCAATCGAGCTTAAATAAATAGGTTTACACTAACAACCCTCATCCTGTATTAAATTTGCATTATTAAATAAAATAAATAAATCAAGCTGTTTTTAGTAAAATGATTGTGCTAAGTAACTCTAAGGTAACATTTTTTTGGCGACTAAAATTACGAAAATAAGGTATAATCACAGAAATTTTGAACGTTATTCCGATGTTTTTGACAGCAACTTGTTATTTAAATTCCATACACATTTGTGTTTATCTTTAAAGCTATTTTCGTTGCATATATTCTTGTTGTGTCGTAATTAGTATACGGTGCTTGAACATGCTTCGTTATAAGCTTGAAATAAAATGTAACAGTTATAATTGATGTTGTATTAAAGATATTATTTCTTCATTACTATTGGAATCTGTGGTAAACAAACACAATTTTATTCTCGTAGCAGCTACGGTAATTTCCGTATGTTTTAGAATTTTTTTTTAAATCAAATGCTGTGCTATATTATTTCACTCTTTAATTTAAACCAATTTATTAATTCGAAAAAGTGTTCAATGCTTTTAATTACGTTATGTTCTGTTCAAAAAGATGGCGACATTTCATAGGGTGATAGGCAACGAACAACAGCGGAGACAACAACAGTTTAAAATGTGAGATTAACTTTAATTTGAGACGCAAACAATGGAGACGAAGTGTGACATGTTAGTTGTCTCCGCCTGTAGATCTTGGCAGTACGCAATTTCATCGGATTAGCGGTATTGCTCTAAGGGCAATTTGATAAGATCCCCGCGGTTTGTGGCTTTGGTATTTTTATGACCCCATCTTCAGACAGATAACTAAGTATCCATTGAGAGAACATGTGTTAATTCGTGGTATTTATGTATGGAAAACAACCGTTAAAGACGAGGCAAGGAGACTACATTTTTTCCGGATACCAGTCATACGGACATGTGGCCTTAGTAATGAGTTTAAAACGACACTACATTTAGTTATAATAATTCATTTTTGTAACATATATCCTCTATGGATTTTGTATAATATTTAATAAAAACATATGGTTTTAAAAATTTCCATTACAAGTTTTGAAAGCCGCTTGGTCTTAGATCGATAATACTTTATAAGTTACGCATGCGCAAATAAATTCCTTCTTTGTCACATATAACATATTCAAAGTTTGATCTCAATTTTCACCATGACCAAGCGACTTCCCAATATATCACCATACATTGTTGGAAAGATAAGGCCATAACCTTTTGAAAAAAAAACAGCATGTAAAAAATGTCTATACGTTGTAACTCAAAATATTTACCTTAGAATAAACACACCGGTTTTGACAGGCATGGGGGCTGCCATTTTGTGCATGAATACATGGGCCAAAAAAATATGAAGCTGGGAACCACTAAGACAAAGTAGTGCCTAAAACTGTCTTTTTTCCTTTTTCTTACATATGTACCTTTAAATTGATACCAAAACATATCATTTAAACTGTATTTTAAAAATCATATGCATTATACACTGAACCCTATGTGTTTATTATCTAACTGACAGCCTGTAACCCTGAGGATGTGACTTCCGTTTTGGTGTAATTTGACCAATATGGCAAGCTAGGCAAAAAGTCGCCGGAAGTCGGGTTTCAAATTTGCGGATGTGAATTCGCAATAATGGGAGGTAATTTCCAAGGGAGATCACCTAGTATTGGGAAAGGCCTATTACGCGCACATTTTTACCCTAAAATTCAGCTATGAAAATTCGGCGCGCGTTGTACACGGTAACTTTCTTTTTTCAGTCATGTTTTTTTTTTCATTTAGTGATATTTTATTTTATATTTAATACATATTTTTTTATTAACAAAACATTGCATCCTAATTACCGTGCAATCATATTTCCAATTTGAACAAACATTAAAATATTATAATAACACCTGTTACAACTGAGAAGAATGAAAGCGCAACGTCATAAATTACCCAGGTCTTTAAAATCTGCAAGCCGTTAGCAACAACCATAACAACGGTGTCGGTTTGACTTCAAAAAGTCTTTGATGTGACTGCTGAGCTGGGGCCATCGTCTAGCTGTTTCTAGCACTAAGCGTGTAACACGATTAATAAAAATGTGAAGGTCGGCAGCAAAAGTAAAGGGTCGGGAGACCAAAAACGGGACTTTTTTTTAAACCTTATTTGTTCATGACACGTAGATCTATACATAATACGTATACAAGCACCTATAAAAGATTTTTCTGAAGCTTCAACTGAATGTATTGCTATTTTGGGATTGTCATGTGCGTCTGTGGCCGATAGAGCAACAACACAAACGCTGTTTTTTTCCTGTGTACATAAATTAATGTACCTAAAAGTACACATTCCCGACTTAGTTAGAGCTACATGTATTTCCACCCAGAAATTGTTTGTTATTAAATAATTTTATTGTTAGAAAATTACATAAGATATAACGCCAACAAAATGATATTTTCTAAAAGCATCATCAGATTTTCTGTTGAAATGCCCCTTTAATATCATCATTTTCGTAAAATGTTCACAACATATGGTGTTTAGAGAATGCGAATAGTTTTGTGATTGCGCCATTATAATCACGAAAATTACAGCGTTAGATGTGAAGCGCTTCCAAACATCAACAACCCTGTTATTTCAGTCAGCTTTCAGTGTATTATCAAGAACTGTGAGCGTCTCTCTATTGTGAATGTTTATTAATCACTTATGCTGCAATAAACTCTCAAAATACAGCTATTTCGCCACAAAGAGCCTTCAAACTCTCTAGATGATCACAGCGCTACAGTGGGAACAACGGCAAATCTGGCAAAGAATTAAACGTAATTGCGGTACAAATTAAACACAAGATTTCATCGCTGGATTATTAAAGACTCTAATAATGCACTCGTTGCGTAACGGAAATAAACGTTCTGTAGTAGTAGATCGGCAAAGAAATTCCTAGTCGTTGTCTTTTTTATCGCGGGCATCGACTAATATCTGTGGAAGTTTGATGTGCCGCACGTAATGAGCAGCGACACGCTACACGGGTATACGTACATACGCGCGCATGTATCGCCGCCAATCAGGAGTACATTTGCGGATGTGGCCAAGTTCCGACCGGACGGAAATAGTTTGAGCGCACATATGTGCCAACACCGTGGAATGCGTTCGCGTATTGCAGAGACAATAGCTGGTGGCAGTATTATCGTTAGCCAGGACTTAATATTAGTAGTGTATGCATGCAGTCAAAACACGTCTGGAAGAATTGATATACAATAAAATTTGATATTATAAAAACGATATTAAGTACGAAATAACAGTAAAAGTGCCACTTCGAGGAGAAAAACTCCTTACAAACTTGTATACTTAAGTACAATAGTGTTTGTGGTAAAAAGCTTATTTCAGAGAACTGTGTTATGTGGGTATTGTTTATTTGCGTATGACGGAGACAACACTAGTGGTAGTAGTGGTAGCGAGAAAAAATATACATAACCAGTCAGGACGGGAATGGGTGGTGAACAAACTACAAACATCATGATGGGAAACTGTGTTGTTATTGTTGTTTTATACTGTATATCTTATATTTATGTATAGGACTGCAAAGCAAAATGAAATAGTAAATAAACTGTGAATGCCAAGACAAACTGTAAAAACTGAGCTCTGCCAAAACGTTAAATATAAGCATGCATACATAACTGTGCCCAAAACTCAACAGTGCATCCTAAATATTCAAGATTTCAAGTCCACGAGGATGGGTCGTCGGAAAATCTAAGCCAATAGCGTGTATTATTATTTCTTTTAGGCGGATTACTTAAAACGAACAAAATGGACGAAGCGACCGAAAACAGGATTAGCTTGTATTTGAACCTGATCGTTCTCACCCCGGTCATTCTGCTAGGTCTGGTCGGGAACTGTCTCAGCATGCTGACCTGGGGCCGTGGTTGCCATAGAAATACGTCGACGGCGGTGCTGCTCACGTGGCTCGCGGTAACGGACACGATTGTGCTCGCCATTCCGGCCATGGAGATGTGGGCGCTCCAGGTGTTGAACTTCTGGTTGCGGCTGCCCCATGTCGTGCTGTGTAAGCTGTTTGCGTGGGCCTCGTACTTCGGACCGTCCGTTAGTTCGTGGATAATCGTGCTGGTTACTTTGGAGAGATTCGTGTGCATTTGGTTTCCTGTTAAAGTAAGGTACTTGTGCACTAAGGTGAAAGTACGTATTTCGATTATTTTAGTGTGTGTGATTTTAGCAATTGTGTACATTCCATTTCTAATAGTAACGGATATGCAACCATCGTTTCAAATAGGATTTCACAGCCGAAACAACCTGACGTGTAGCATGAACGAAAACGGCATATTTTACCTCTACTATTTCCCGGTGTGGATGTGGATGGATCTTGTACTCTTATTTATGTTACCGTTCGTTATTGTTGTCATCGGAAACGTGTTAATTATACACAAAATAATCCAAAGCCGGCACTCATTGGCGAAAATCGCTCGCCAGGTTTCTGAACGGACACGGGTGGCGAACGCGTTCACGGTGCGCGCGATCGCGCTGAGCATTGTACTTCTGGTGTGTCTGCTTCCCGTGACCTTCAAGGAGGTCTACCATTCGCAGACGAAAACCAGCAACCATGACCTCGTGCAGGTCGTGGTGAGCATATTGCTCTACGCCAACAGTGCCTTCAACTTCCTCCTCTACTGCGCGATCGGCAGGGGCTTCCGGAAGGACATGACGAAAGTCCTACGGTCACTGTGCTCCAGACGCCTGGTGAGCATCAAATACGACGAGACGACTGTTACCACCAGGAGACATGCAAACAGAACGAACTCGAATAATGCATGTTAAAGTGTTGTTTCAGAAATGCACGGTGCGCTAGTCGGCGCTTCTTTTTTTTCACAAATCCATTGTCGTGTGTCTAAGTGGTCGTTTTAAAGTTGTATTTACTGTTTGTATTATTTATACAGGTATCAGTCTTCTGTTTAACATAGATGATTGCACTCGTGCCATTAAATTCACCAAAAGTATTCATGTGCAATTGTTGTGACAACATTTCTTGCTGGCGCACAAGACTTGAGAAAATATAATTTTTCGTGTATTCACATTTCTGGAAAAATATCACCACTGGCTCAAACCTATTTATCTCCGATTTATTTATGATGTTGCAGTAATCAAATTAGACGTCAAAGATCCAAGTCATTGCACATACTAACAGTATTAAAGCTAAACAAAATTAATGAATTGTGTCTCAGGCACTTTTTCCAAAAAAGCAGGAGGGATGGCGAATTTTTTTTATTGAAGTATTTATTATTATTATTTTTCCTCCTAGTCTTTTCTATTGGCGCTATGTAGTGGCTTATTAAAACAAGTAAATAAGTACAGATTAAAGACAATTTTAAGTTTTAATAACAACATAAGCATACAATTCTAAATATAGATTTATTAATCGCAAACGGTCATTTATGCGAGCTGACGTAAACAGACAATCAATGTGAATGTTCAGAATTAACATAAGTGCCTTCAAATTGATATACCATCAGCATTAATGTACTTATATTTATAGAATTCAACTTTTCGTTATTCATATTCTTATAACTTATAAAAATAGCATTTTTATTGCAATAAACCACCAATAATTTTTGGAAAGGAAAATAAACACTTGTCACTGCAGCTGGCATTTTCGTTTGTTTCCATATGACTTATATTGACACAGATTTTCTTAAAAAAATATGGATTGCTATTAAGCAAAAGCATCTACGAAATAAAAGTTTAAATCAACAAAATGACGATATGTATAAAGGTTCCAAATCGAATATGGTTTTTTTTTTTCAAAATGTACACAGTATTTCACAATTTGAGCATATCCGATTATATAATTAAATCAGACATGAAGAAAGTTACTGGAAATACCGAAATCTCTACCGGGTTACTCTTCTTCCGCTATCATAAAATGCGGATTCGTTTAATGTTAAGCCGCTGTCCATGGGATCTATGCAATACATCGTAATTTTAGTAATAGTTTTTATGAACGTTTCTGGTGTTCATTCGTCCGAAATCTGTTTCTTATTTACGAAAGGCATTGTTCAAAGGCACCAAAGGTACTTGTTTCGAACGGAATATACTATAATGTTCATGCTCGTTTACTCCAGTCATCACCAGTTGTTGCATATAGAGAAAAGACGATAGCAAGTTACCAAAATGTTGATAATTCACAGATTTCAATGCGTACTTTTTGTATTTTGTTCGGTTACATGCCCATTAGAAACACTTTCTGCAAAGTTTTATATTTAGTAACATATTTCTGGACTGCTCCTCTAAAACCCGGGCGCGATCGTCAAACAATAGTTAACAAACAATTCGTGGGAGGCCATAAAAAAAACGTTGCGGCGCTGCCTGATAAAAAAATCATTAATTTTTTTATCCTAATGTATACAACGTTTATGACCAAAGCACTTCATAAAAAGTACGTACTTAATGATATTAATAGAACCGTGTTATTTAAAGCGATATATTCGCAGATGAGTAAATTGGGAGTATTTTTTTACACGAAGGACAAAAAGGGAAGAAAGGATAGCGTAACGCAGCAAAGTAACACCGTTTACAAAAGCTCATTAAAATCAAATCCTAACATTGTTAGGATCTGAAGGCATCGTACATATTTATTAGATCACGTTCGAATGACCTTCCGAACAATAAAACATCAGCCCTGCTGCGCCCAATGAAATTGCCTTTTGCATAACGATGTTTAGCCACGGTTTTATAAAAGTGATGCATTTCCAGCTGATCCTCGGGAATAAATCATTTACAGTTAACTTTCACGGGGATAACAATAGATATAGTGGTACCTTAGGCGAGTAAACATACAAAGTTCACGTTAATTTCGTGCATAGTATTTGTGGTTTATATATGAAGTTATATTTTGTGTATACCTCAAGATTTTGAAGGCAACAGTTTGGTTGGCTCCTGAAAAGGTCATCTGAACGAGCCCCGTAATGCGAAGTCATCAGATCCAGTCAGCGGATAATGTAGTAGCGTCAGTCTGGAGATGATTTTAATGAGATTGACCGTTTACATAACATAGCATGTGGTTATGTAATAGACCTCTGATAAATGTGTACATTACTGTATTGACATGTATTCACTTTTTGTTATCCTTAAAAATCATATTTTTAATAAATGAAAACTGCACGACATTCGAATTGGTTGCTTAGGGGTAAAATATAAACGAGATCAATTTGTTTTTTGTGGTACCACCACGGTGCCTGTACCACGTGACCTATTTTGTTCTGTGTGGGTCATTTCACCGAAAACAATCCCTCGATCGCGTTTTTTACAAGTTCTCTATTAATTCTAAACCGATTTTTACGAAATAAAGTCGAGTGCCCTGTCATAACAGAATTACACCATTCCATTAAAGTTTCTGGCAGATTAATATTTTTTTTCAAAAACTGCAACCGCGCATCTTTTTAAACATAAATTGACATGCTATGTGTGGAATATTTTTTTGATTAATCGTCGATAAAATTCATAATATTGCTGCTGAAGATGCCAAACGTAGGGCGGATATTGTAATTCTTACCAGAGAAACAGCACAAAAAGTACCGGCATGTTTGCTCACATACGTCTGATGCCGATTTTTTTGTACAAAATAAAATATTGCTATGTGTGGGTCACAAATCTGTTATGCTATGTGTGGAATGCAAACGTTTAAGACACAGCAAACTTCCCATTAAAGCCATTTAATATAATATTATTTAACTTACACTACAACACTGTCAGTTGAGGGTCAGTAACATGAATTTTTCAGCGCATTTGAAAATACTTCTGTTGCGGCAAGCCTTTTCTTGTGAGTTTCTGTGTCTATTTACACGTTTATTTCGGACTTATACATATCCTTCAAATTCATCTTTAGGGGTCAACAATTCTATTGTAACCACCTACATATAAAATATATAAGGGTATGCTCTAGTTTTTCATTTAGCCCATGGTTTGGTCTTTGCCCATTTAAAAGTTTAGCACATAATGCGTATTAATAAACTACGACAAATCGTTTGGATTTCATTTCTAGTTAAAATCATTAACAGTACATTTATTTTGCCTGTATTAATGCAAATTTAATACATGTTTTTCCTTTCCATTTTCCTTAATGTTACAGCGTGATCTAAAATATTCATTAAAACGTAAATTTTCTAGTCGTAGAACTACATTTCAATCACGTCCACCTAACGATAATTATGGATTATATATTATGTTTTCTGTAGACATACATACTGTTTTGGCATGATTTAAATGTACGCTCGTATTTCTCCAGAATTCCCACCATCTGCGCCAGCATAGAGCTAGCGCGCACGATGGACCGCAGTCATATGTGTGCACCCAGTGTGGGAAGTCCTTCACGGACCGGTACCTTCTGAGAGCCCACGGAAGGACAGAAAGAAAGGAAGATTATGTATCCTGCAGTGTTTGTCAGATAAAATGTAGGGAACACATGTCGACGCACACTGAAGAAAAGAGCAACGATTGCCGCAAAACATAAACATATTAGCAGTCTATACAGACATCAACGTACGTGTATACACAATGATAAAAACTGAATTATTGTTATGTGTGAATAAGAATTTCTTGTCCGAAAAATTTGGCTATCGTTAATTGCAATAGTTTAATGTTAATAAAGAACAATTATCTAATAGGAATATAAGTTTTGTGCTGTTTCCTTAAGGACAGTGTTCGATTGGCAAACATTCTACCAATACTAACCAATCAAATCTCTAATTGCAGATGTGCACTAAAACGGAATACGCTACAGAACAGAACAGAACAGATCTTTATTATATTTCACAGGTCACATGATACATAATACATATATTGTGACAACAGGTGAGCATATAATTCACAGATAACAATTTCACAAAACATCAGAAAAAAAAAAATTACGATATAAGTTTATAGGCGAAGGTGGTCTGGTGTGTTTAACTATATTTCTTAAAATGTAAACTAATATAAAAGAATAAGCAATCTGTAATGGATATGGAAAATACATATATTGTGACAGCAGGTGAGCATATAATTCATAGATAACAATTTAACAAAACATCAGAAAGTCAAAAAAAGTACAATATAAGTTTATGGGGGAAGGAGGTCTGGTGTGTTTAACTATATTTCTTAAAATGTAAACTAATATAAAAGAATAAGCAATATGTAATGGATATGGAGGTTGTATTTATAAATTACTGGAAACAGCCAGACAAAGCAACAATTCGGTCGATAATTAGAAAAAGAGAAATAAGTAAAAACAACATTTTGTTAGAGCATCCGTTTAAATGTGATCGCAATAGTTAACGTTTCGACATAAAACTCACAACAATACTTATTATTTATGAATATTGTTAGCAAATAAATGCATGCGTTATCGAATAAATTAATAAAGTATGAGATAAAATCGATTTGACCAGTAGGCAGTAAAGCGTTTAAGAAAAGGAAAAATCAACAACAAAACTTTTTTTGTGTGTGGTTGTTTACGTGTACTCCCAAAAAGTGACTTTTGGCCAACATGTTACATAGAACAAATACATATTATGTTATATAGTGTCAACATGTAAAAGCGTAGGCCGTAGGGTACCAGGAAAAAAAACGCCACTAAATATAGTTATGTTATATCTAAGCACAAGAGACGAGGGGAGCCTTTCTTTTTATGTAAACTATCATGCGTGGGTGTTAGTCTAATAGGAAGATCATGACGTAATTAGTAAAGGCTAGTTTCGGGACACCCCATGTAGGTCACACTTTCATCTAAATAAAGTTATGGGAGGGTAACGAAGGGGTAAAATTATACCAGTGTAAAAGTAAATAAATGTGTTTTATATCTCTATAATTTAGATAATGCGATTTTTAACTCAGCTAAGATGGGAAATATGTATGTGTCGTGGTGTGATAAGTATATAGCTTTATACACCTATATTTTATTTATTTAATTGCAGCAAGAATCGAGAGTTTCAAGTTGTGTACCATGTAGATCCCCACGTGTAGGAACGGATGGAACCGTTTGATTGGTCGATCGCCGGAGAAAGAATTTCATTGACAGTTTTGTTATTGAGTACAGCAATAGCGCGTGGCCGTACGTAACGTGTGCAGGTTTGGACAATTAGTGAATTCTATTGGATCTAAATACAGACAATTGTCACCATATTGATATTCTACACCAATTCGATTACAAGAGGACTTTTTTCTGTAACGTACAGATATGTAATTAGTCCAAATACGATAAAGACATTTTGTAGCGTAATGTTGATTAACGAATGGGACATTGTGCGTCATCGTTTTCAAATTTGATAATGCACAGAGGTAACTGCTGCGTCAATTTGTTCGGACAATACGTAATCTGAAAGTCACTCTATCACAGATGGAAGAACGTTCATACTATATTATAATCTGTTGGTAATATTAGTAATATACAAGTCTTAGAATCGATATTTTCTATTCTATAAACGAAGACATCTACAAGATATATGAACATATCTTTTTGTTTTATAAGGACTTTACTTTTTGTTCTATTTTAGTTAAATTATTTTGTAATATTATGTGCAATATCATACTAATGTGTGACAAGTCTGGTGTTGAAATACATTGTAATGTACAGTTAAAATATGTATTATATTAATCTAACATTAGTTTTTCTCAAGGTTTAAAGATTAGTGCAAACTATGTTTATGTATATTTACACTAATATTTGTCCAATCCATATGCGATAAAAACGGCTGGATGTTTTGTGTCAATTCAGGTTAAATTGCGTATGAATTTATAATCGTTTTAAATCAAATATTAATCAAGCAATATTTTACTTGGTGATTCTATTTTTGTGAATTTACCTGTATTTAACTGTGATTACATATCTCTGATTTTATGTGATTAAATTGTTTTGGAATTGATATATAATTATATTCATCTTCTCTTTATGCTAAAAATAGAACTGGTAATAGAGAAATAAGGAAACAGACATAATAAAAAGATATTGTTTAATGCATTGTATGATGTACACTAAAACTATTTTGATTCAAAGATCAAGTCCTAGTCTTGTAGTGGGCAAGAGTTTGCTGTCGTTTCATCTTGACTTCACCCAGCCGACTGAAAGAGATCCACGCTGGACAGCATTGATGTTCAAAGAAAGATTTTCCTCGTTGTTCCGCCCCTTTACTCTTTTGCGAGCTGTCGTGTCAAAGAAATGGGTCCTGAAATGTAATCGGGAAATATACTAGCTTTTCATTATTATGTGGTTGAGCAAACTACAAATAACTAACCAGTAGTATTATTTTCAATTATGCTTGGATTCATGCTTATATGTTTGAAATAACGATGTTAAAATTTGCCCAAACTACTCGTATATACGAAAATTGCATAATCATTGAAGTGAGAGAACCATCAATCGAAGAAACTTCCTCAGGCAGAAAATCGATAAGCGCTCGGCATCTTATATAGATCATATAGGGAGGTTTTTACTAACTGCTCATCTCGATTTTATTAATAATTTCTCGGGATTTTTGCAAATGAATTAACTACAATTTCTTCCCAATAAACTGATATAATTTTATTTAAATTTCGATTATAGGATCTTGGTCTTTTTTCAAGGTTTTGAACATCACTGTTTTTCCTTCTTTGTTCAATGTAAAATTTCGCGAAAACGCACGATCGAATGGCCATGTTTAAGTCTATACAAGTATTAGATAATAAAATCACAGTTTGAAAAAGTATGGTTGAAAAGCTTGTAAATCAGACTTTGCACTTACGTAAATTTTATTAATTTAAATAATCAGCATCGTGGTCTTATTTTAAGGTTAAAAATGAGTTTTGTCAAAAGTTCGACACAGAGTCCGGTATCGGATCACCCGCCGAGTTCGCCGGGCAATAAAACTGATAACAATCTTATCACCGTCTACTAGACGCTTTGGAGTTATGGGTTAATTTGAATGATTTATGTTAAATAAGTAAATGAACTGAACTGGTGACATTTAATTAAAGAATTTTTTTTACAATAAATATATATGTGTAGAATGTAGAAATAACTCCAAAGCTGAAACGGGTAATGATAATTCGTGGTTATTAGATTTAACATGTATTTATGTACACGTTAAATTTGAAATTTGACAAATGCTATAATATTTCACGTATGGCTTTTTCACACTTTGTTTTCTTTGCAGACCAACTATTTCAAACTGAGAACCAACACTGTCGCACTGGTCTTTGTTTTGTTTTCACACCTAGGAGGCTCCCTAAATCAGAGTTGTTTATTAGGTTGACATCCGGAGGCCCGTGTCAATTCCAAATAAACCACAAGTTTGACATTAGGTATACTACGCAAGATGTCAAATAATTTTAGAAACAGATAATCAGTTGACTTCAAGTTATGATGTAGGTGAATATTTGCCGTCATGGATTCATGCTTATATATTTGAAATAAAGATCTTCAAATTTGCCCAAACTACTGGTATATACGAAAATTGCATAATTATTGAAGTGAGAGAACCATTATGCATATAATTATATAATAGTATAACATGATTTGAATACCTCACTTGAAATTCATCTGGGGTAGATTCATTTTCAACTTCATTGAAGTCCGTAGTAGTAGTAGTAGTAGTTGTTGTAGTAGTAGTCTGAAAAAAGAACATATTTGATAATAATATCACGTATCGTATGGAAGCGGACATAGAACAACTTTGTGACACACTATGAAAATTAAACTCTTCAAATCTTTATTCTTATTTTCAGTAACAATACAAATGCACGAAAGCAACATATTAATGTAAATTAATAAGCAGGTAATATATGCTCTAACCATTTCTGTATTCCACACATAGCGTAAACAATTTGTGACCCACACATAGCAATGTTTTATTTTCTACAAAAAAATCGGCATCAGACGTATGTGAGCAAACATACTTTTTGTGCTGTTTCTCTGGTAAGAATTACAGTGTCCGCCCTACGTTTGGCATCTTCAGCAGCAATATTATGAAATTTATTGACGATTAAACAATAAATATTCCACACATAGCTTGTCAATTTATGTTTAAAAAGATGCGCGGTTGCAGTTTTTGAAAAAAAAAAGCTAAATCAATCTGCCAGAAACTAATGGAATGGCGTATTTCCCTTATGACAGGGCACTCGTCTTTATTTCGTGAAAATCGGTTCAGAATTAATAGAGAAATATGGTGGCATAGAACTGCCTTATGATAACCACATAAGTTTCGCGATAATTATCACGTTAACCACTTAAGTATCGTGTTAACCACATACTTTTCGGGAAAAATATCACGTTAACTAGTTAGCGTTCGCGAAAAGATTCGTGTTACTACTTATTTATTGCGATATTTATCTGAATATTAAGTTACCGTTTACGAAAATGTTTCTGTTAGATAATTTATTATTAAACTAAATGACCTAAAAGTGCCTATAAGTGACATAAGTTACATTTTCTAGGTCTTCTAATTATCTAACTAACGCGAATTGTATCATGAAAATTATCTGCTAACGTAAATCATAACACGTTAATATTCCTGTTACCACTTAGTTTGCCCGAGGTGTTCCGCAATATGTTGCTAACGCGAACCTTAACACGATAATATTCCCGTTACTAGTTAATTATCTGTTAACGTAAATCTTAACACGATAATATTCTTGATACTACTTAATTTGTTTTCGAGGTCTTCCGCAGTATCTGAATATCGCGATATTTTTCGTGATAATTATCTAGTAACGTAAATCAAAACACGTTAATATTCCTGTTACCACTTAATGTTATGTTTTTGTTAACTGAAATCCTGGTGTCAGTTTGGGGCACTTTCAGGCCACATTTCAGTTAAGCAGAAAATAAATGACAAAGAAAACTATCGCGAACACTAACAATATACAAGATAAATAACACGATACTTAAGTGGTTAACGTGATAATTATCGCGAAACTTATGTGGTTATCGTAAGGCAGTTCTATGCCACCATAGAGAAATTATAAAAAAAAACCTTACCTGAAGCGAGGGATTGTTTTCAGTGGAATTACCCACACAGAACAAAATAGATCACGTGGTACAGGCACCGTGACCACGCTGTGGCCAAAATTAGCACTTTGCTGCCCTCCAGAATTTTCTGCAAAATGCACCATCCCGCAATTTTCCAATGTATTTGTAGGATACTAATCTGCTAAATTACCTTGAATCAAACAACATAATATTTTCACAATAAGACTTTCAAAGTTCCATGGAGGCCCCGCTATTTAACACATTATAATTCTTTCAAGGAAATTCAGAGTGGATTTCACAACGTAGTTTTTCTTTGAAGTTCTTTGAGGTTTCATTTAGACCAATTATACAATCTAAAATATGTTTGCAATAACAACAGTGTGTTGCTGAATTAATCAACTGCATAATTTACTTGTTTCGCTGAGTCAGCAGTAAACATATTTCAGTCACGTATTTTCTAAAATTTATATATATATATAAATATGTTTATTTTAACAACAGATTAATAGATAACACGATAACAAGACCAAACACCACATAAACAACCCAAAGCAATATACATGTATATGCACTGTAGCTGGTTTCTAGGTACACAACAGTTTCAGTTAGGCGTAAAAAATATGTTTGTTTCAGGTTACCCAACCTACCCTAAAAAATGCCCCAACCCTAGATTATTTTATTGGGTTTGTCTGATATATTTTGGTTTTATTTACTTTTTTTTCCACTAATTAAATGTTTTTTGGATAAATAAGTGTTTTGTTTTGATAACATCCAATTTTTACAGCTTTACTGATATGTTTTGAATATTTCTTCATTTTTAGGATCTTCAAGTTGACCATTTACCAAATAAAAAAAATAAATCCCTACCTATCTACGTTAATTTTTTTGGGCATTTAACCTAAAACAAACATAATTTCTTTACGCCTCATCACTATGGGAACACAACAGGTCCAGTCTGAAACAGAACTGAAAGAGAAGGAACCACCTGTTGTTACACCAAAAACTATAAATAGCATTCGCATTAGAATGTTTTTGTGTTTTTTTTTTTCAATAAAGCTCTCTATATAACATCATCAATTAACAGCACATGTCATGGATATAACATAGTTTGTTGTGGCATAAAAGGAGCGCGTGAAAAACAATGCTACAGATTTTTTGGTAAGGGATTAGCACAGCTGCCTGTGTTTTAGATTACGTTAATCAACACTATCTGACATTTAGTGGATAACACTAATGAATACTGTTAATGGACTTAATTAAATTTTAGTTTCCAACTTAATGAAAAATTCATATCCATAACTACATATTGTACAGCTTACACAATCTGTATTCAATAAATTATTATATAGAAAACAAATTCAAATAATCATTATATATTCATTGTTCATTATTTTCATTAAAACTTTAAATAACACACACTTATGCATCTATTAACTTGCTTATCTACCATACCTTGATAATACAACCACCCCGCTATTAAGACCACTTCTATTCAGACCCATTACAGTAGTTACATTATGACTTTATTAGTTTATTTTTTAATAATTTCATTTTCGTTTGGCATCGAAATTCGAAATTCCTACTCGATGGCCCACATGTGGAAGAACTCACAAAATGCAGCCTGCTGCAAGGGAACACTATTTACCTTTAATTGTTTAAAAAATTAACCTGACAATGACCGCTTTGCTTGCAATTTTTGTACAATGAGTACATAAAGTAGATTTATTTCCATAAGGAAATTGTGTTATTTCGATACGGGTGGCTGCAAAATAACGCTGTTTTGTGAATGCAAATAATCACAGTGTCATAATGGACAAACTAAGCCACAGACAAATATTGAAAATTATTCAAGCATAAAATCATGCTAAATTAAATACAGTTCATGAGCGCAGGTTTATTTCTCTGAGCTTGTAGTAGTACTGAAATCAGCTTCCAGGAGTCATAGTAATCTCGCAGTTTCTCTCCACCTCTACACAGCACTAGTAGCTCTTATGTATACTGACACAATGACACCCATGACAGCAGCATCAAACCTTGCCGTTTCTGCTTGCTGCCTGTGGGAAGTAGGTCTGGGCTGTGTCCCCGACACTGAGTTCAATACTTTCAAACTTTTTCCCCATGCAGTCCAGTTCGTTGTCATAGTCACGGTCACTGGAGTCCAGATCCGGGTCATTCATTGTTGTGTTGCTGTTGATTGACACATCACTTATTGAACTCCTGAAATGAAAATAAAACTTTAGTAACAAGCGTTGTCACTGTAAGTGAGAAACGCCTCCGAAGATGTGTTTTGAAAGAAGAAAAGATCTGGTCCTTGTACTCTGCACTTCCTCTCAAAGACTGCTATCATTATAATTTTGAGGCATCATTTGAATCCCTTTGATACTTCTCGAGTTATACTCCGCATAAGAAGCGGGACGGACGCACGCACGCACGCACGGACTGACGGACCATGCGATTACTATATGCCCCCAAAGGTCCCTTAGGTGGCATAAAAATTACCCTTGGTCAGTTAAATTTGTAGGAGTAAAAATATTTATTATAGTTCACAATTTCAGTTTGGTTAACCAAGTGTTGTTAAGTGCATGTATATCAATTAAACAATATCTGGTAATCTCAATGTACTTGACAATATTTAGACATGAAAGTGTTTTTAATACCATTTGGAATACTAGCATTATCCTAATATAGCTGTTGAACACAGCAGTTTTTTTTCAGTATTCCAAACAATGTTACTATTGAATGTTATTGTGTTTAATAATACTTACATCACTAAGATCATTATAATTTAGCTGGTTAACAAATTAACAAAGCAGTTCCGGCTAGCTCAGTTAGTAGAGCGCTAGACTGTCAATCCGGGGATCGTGAGTTCGAACCCCAGCCTGGCCACATAACTTGTGTGAGCAGTGGTCATTATAATTATTTCTACAGCCATTCTCCCCCTTCCTCTGATTTAAGTTATGTACTGGCACAGGTATGTACATTTAGTACTGATAAACCGCTTAGATCGGCTAAGCTTGCCCAGGAAAAGTGTGAGTAGGTAAACTGACCGCCGTGATATGATACACACGAATGTACCAGTACCTTTAATATTTAATCTAATACATGTATACCAGTATGAATCACCCCGAGTCAGTGTATTTTATCATGCAAATACACTGAACTTGTGGAGAGACGATTTAATGTATTACAAAGAAAGTAGTATATAAACCAACCTATTTCTCAATGATTTAATGTAGAGAATCCAAATATTGGTCAAAAAGTGATATAAGTTGGGAATTATACAATTAAAATAAAATTTGTCATTCACCGAAATCAATAAATACCAGTTTCCTCTATACATTAAGTGTGGTAAGAAAATGAACGCAAAACAAGAGGGCCCTGAGGGCCCTAGGACACTCACCTGAGACCTTGTAACCCAATTATAATTTGCATCACAGAGGCATGGCTTATTTTTATCCCAGGGGCATAAGTTGAACAACCTCGAACAAACCTCTGGGCGTTGCGGTTTCAGGTAAAGATTATTAAAGTCATTTTGCTATATAAACCATGTGACCCCTCCGGGGGTGGCCAGATTTGACCCCAGGGGCATAAGTTGAACAATCTTTGGAGAGGACCACTATGCAATGTTACGTACCAAATAAAGGAAAGCTGTGGGCCTTTCGGTTTCAGGTAAAGATTTTTTAACTCATTTTGCCATTTAAGTCTATATAAACCATGTGACCCCTCGGGGGGTGGCCAGATTTGACCCCAGGGGTATAATTTGAACAATCTTTGGAGAGGACCACTATGCAATGTTATGTAACAAATAAAGGAAAGCTGTGGGCCTTGCCGTTTCAGAGGAGAAGATTTTAAAAGTCATTTTGCTATTTAAGTCTATAGACCCCCGAGACGTGGCCAGTTTTGACCCCAGGGGCATAATTTGAAAATTCTTTGTAAAGGACCACTATACAATGTTACATACCAAATATGAAACCTCTAGGCCTTGCGGTTTCAGAGGAGAAGAATTTTGCTCTTTAAGTCTATATTAACCATGTGACCAATCGGGTGTGGTCTGTTTTGACCCTATGGGGCATAATTTGAACAATCTTTGTAGAGTACCACTGTAGGATGTTAAATACAAAATATGAAGCCTCTGGGCCTTGGGGTTTCAGAGAAGAAGATTTTAAGACGTTTTGCTATATAAGTTTATATAAACCATGTGACCCCCTGGGCATGGCCAGTTTTGACCCCGGAGGCATAATTTGAACAATCTTTGTAGAGGACCACTATAGGATGTTACATACCAAATATGAAACCTCTAGGCCTTGTGGTTTCAGAGGAGAAGATTTTAAAAGTCATTTTGCTATATATTCTATATAAACCATGAGACCCCCGGGGCGTGGCCAGTTTTGACCCCAGGGGCATAATTTGAACAATCTTTGTAGAGGACCACTATAGGATGTTACATACCAAATATGAAACCTCTGGGCCTTGTGGTTTCAGAGGAGTAGATTTTTAAAGTCATTTTGCTATATATTCTATATAAACCATGTGACCCCCAGGGCGTAGCCCATTTTGACCCCTGGGGCATAAATAGAACAATCTTTGTAGAGGGCCTCTAGAGGATGGCACATATCAAATATGAAAGGTCTGAGCCTTGCGCTTTCATAGAAGATTTTTAAAGTTTTCATTTTTTAAATCTATTTTTAGCTCTGGTGACCTACATATTCAGCGGACCGGAAAGATTTGAACAACTTTGAAAGAGGTTCACCCAAGAATCGTTCCTGTGAAGTTTGGTGCAAATCTGCCAAGCAGTTTAGGAGGAGATGTTGTTTGAATGAAAAGTTGACGACGCACGCACACACGCGCGCACGCACGCACGACGGACAACGGGCGATCACAAAAGCTCACCATGAGCACTTTGTGCTCAGGTGAGCTAAAAAGTGCATGGCAAATGCATAGGTTATGACAGAAAGGCCTAAACAAGGTACCACAAACATGCTTGCTTAAACACTGGACGTCTTTGTATGCTAAGAAAATGGGAGCTGAACACATGCATCCAGAAAGCATTGGCTAGATTAAGTACAGTGTGGCAAGAAAATGGGAGACAGAAGCTTGCATTAAGAAAGCAAGGGTTAGATTAAGTTTAGTATGGTTAGAAAATGGGAGCTGAAAACATGCATCCAGAAAGCATTGGCTAGATTAAGTACAGTGTGGCAAGAAAATGGGAGACAGAAGCTCGCATTAAGAAAGCAAGGGTTAGATTAAGTTTAGTATGGTTAGAAAATGGGAGCTGAAAACATGCATCCAGAAAGCATGGGCTAGATTAAGTACAGAGTGGCAAGAAAATGGGAGCCAGTAACTCGCATCCAGACAGCAAGGGTTAGATTAAGTTTAGTATGGTAAGAAATTGGGAGCTGGAAACTTGCAAACAGAAAGCATGGGCTAGATTAAATACAGAATAGTAAGAAATTGGGAGCCAGAAACTTGCAAACAGAAAGCATGGGCTAGATTATGTACAGTATGGTAAAAAAATGGGAGCTGGAAACTTGCATCCAGATAGCATAGGTTAAATGAAGTATAGTATGCAAAGACATTGGGAGCCGGAAACCAGAGCCGGAAACTCACGTGTAGAAAGCCGGATATCCATTAAGGCTGCTGAGAGTTCCATGTCCGGGAAGAGTGATTTCATGTCTTCGGAGAAAATCATTGAATATTTCCACATCCTTGGCTGGTATGAACGGTGAAAGACCTGCAGGTTAAAGAATAAAATAAAATAAATGAGGCGTGTCATGGGAAAACCGGGCTTAATGCAAGTGCGTAAAGTGTCATCCAAGATCAGCCTGTGCAGTCCGCACAGGCTGATCCAGGACGACACTTTCCGCTTTTATGGTATTTTCTGTTTTAATGAAGTCTCTTCTAAACATAAATCCACCATAGGCGGAAAGTACCATCCCGGATTAGCCTGTGCAGACTGCACAGGCTGATCTGGGACAACACTACGCACTTGCATTAAGCCCTGTTTTTCCACGACACGCCTTAAATGGCTTTTTCCTGTTCATTTCAACAAACCTTGAAACAGAAGTCATACAGCAGTGAATCACAATATTCTTACATGTAACTTATAGCAATATTAATTAATATGGTACAGAAGAAGGTTTTTATCTTAGTCACATCTGTATATTCAATGTTACCATTTTAAATGGATTTTTTTTTAAAGAAGACTAGAGAAGCAATTATATCTTTACAATAGGAATTTCAATTCTGAATAAAATAATAGTACATTTTGGTCAGTAAAAACTGATCCAATTTTTTATGGTATAAGTAATTACAATAATAACACATACATGGCTTCTACTTTACCAATTTAAAATTAGTTACAGAGCAAAACAAGATTCTGTGTTTGATAAACACACATGCCCCCGGTTGGTGCTGGATAGCCCATTTCTTAGACCAAACAGTAAAATCTACTTAACCTTGTCACAGATGGACGGACGGAAGGACGAACGGGCAGGACAATCACTATATGCCTCCTGCATCAAGATGCAGGGGGCATCAAAAAATTCACGCTGCCAAGAAATAACAAGAAATTAATTTTTCATTTCCAAGGCTCCTTTTAATATTCTTGCAATAAAACTTTGAAATTTGGAAATTCACAAATCTCAATGAATACACTGACACATAATTATAGTGGTGATAATGTTTTAGACATATTTGGTATTTGCTAACATTAAGAAGATTAAGAAAACAAATGGATATGAGGCGAGTTGTGGGAAAACCGTGCTTAATGCATGTGCGTATAGTGTCCCGGATTAGCATGTGCAGTCTGCACAGGCTATTCCAGGACGGCACTTTCCACTTTTATGGCATCTTGGGTTTCAAGGTAGTCTCTTCTAAACATAAATCCACTATAGGTGGAGTGTCAGACTGCACAGGCTAATGCGGGACGACACTTCACGTTCATGCATTAAGACCGGTTTTCCCATGACATGGCTCATATATCTCTTGAGATAAACTGAATATCTTGAATTGTAACACTAATCCAGTAAAAGTCAAGTATAACAAAAATTGTATTAACCACCGCGGAGTCAGAATGTTCTATTAGCATAATTATTTGTCATATCTACGCCGAGTTTCGCAGAATGGTAGTTGATGCCCACCATGAAATCAAGTGTAGTAATTCCGAGTGTGTATACCACTGACAGCTTATGCAACAAAATCAAGTGTAGTCATTCCAAGTATGTATACAACTGACAGCTGATGCAACAAAATCAAGTGTAGTCATTCCAAGTGTGTATACAACTGACAGCTGATGCCCACCATGAAATCAAGTGTTGTCATTCCAAGTGTGTATACAACTGACAGCTGATGCCCGCCACCAAAGTGTAGTCATTCCAAGTGTGTATACAACTGACAGCTGATGCCCACCATGAAATCAAGTGTAGTCATTCCAAGTGTGTATACAACTGACAGCTGATGCCCACCATGAAATCAAGTGTTGTCATTCCAAGTGTGTATACAACTGACAGCTGATGCCCACCATGAAATCAAGTGTTGTCATTCCAAGTGTGTATACAACTGACAGCTGATGCCTGCCACCAAATCAAGTGTAGCCATTCTAAGTGTGTATACAACTGACAGCTGATGCCCACCATGAAATCAAGTGTAGTCATTCCGAGTGTGTATACAACTGACAGCTGATGCCCACCACAAATCAAGTGTAGTCATTCCAAGTGTGTATACAACTGACAGCTGATGTCCACCATAAAATCAAGTGAAGTTATTCTGAGTGTGTATACAACTGACAGCTGATGCCCACCACAAATCAAGTGTAGCCATTCCAAGTGTGTATACAACTGACAGCTGATGCCCACCATGAAATCAAGTGTTGTCATTCCAAGTGTGTATACAACTGACAGCTGATGCCCACCACAAATCAAGTGTAGCCATTCCAAGTGTGTATACAACTGACAGCTGATGCCCACCATGAAATCAAGTGTTGTCATTCCAAGTGTGTATACAACTGACAGCTGATGCCCGCCACCAAATCAAGTGTAGCCATTCCAAGTGTGTATACAACTGACAGCTGATGTCCACCATGAAATCAAGTGTAGTCATTCCGAGTGTGGATACAACAGACAGCTGATGCCCACCACAAATCAAGTGTAGTCATTCCAAGTGTGTATACAACTGACAGCTGATGTCCACCATGAAATCAAGTGTAGTCATTCCGAGTGTGTATACAACTGACAGCTGATGCCCACCACAAATCAAGTGTAGCCATTCCGAGTGTGTATACAACTGACAGCTGATATTCACCATGAAATCAAGTGTAGTCATTCCAAGTGTGTATACAACTGACAGCTGATATTCACCATGAAATCAAGTGTAGCCATTCCAAGTGTGTATACAACTGACAGCTGATGCCCACCACAAATCAAGTGTAGTCATTCCGAGTGTGTATACCACTGACAGCTGATGCCCACCACAAATAAAGTGTAGCCATTCCAAGTGTGTATACAACTGACAGCTGATGCCCACCACAAATCAAGTGTAGTCATTCCCAGTGTGTATACAACTGACAGCTGATGCCCACCACAAATCAAGTGTAGCCATTCCAAGTGTGTATACAACTGACAGCTGATGCCCACAACAAATCAAGTGTAGTCATTCCGAGTGTGTATACCAATGACAGCTGATGCCCACCACAAATCAAGTGTAGTCATTCCGAGTGTGTATACCAATGACAGATGATGCCCACCACAAATCAAGTGTAGTCATTCCCAGTGTGTATACAACTGACAGCTGATGCCCACCACAAATCAAGTATAGCCATTCCAAGTGTGTATACAACTGACAGCTGATGCCCACCACAAATCAAGTGTAGTCATTCCGAGTGTGTATACAACTGACAGCTGATGCCCACCATGAAATCATGAAATCAAGTGTATCCAGCTGATGCCAAGTAATAGGGAGTAATTACTCCCAATACATTTTGTGCGGTACACAGGTCTACTCAATGTCTATCCGCCTGTTACTCAATCATCTAAACAACCCAAATCACAAAATATGTTCATTTGTTTCACAAGAGCCGTACTGTGGGGGGCCATACTGTGCATCATACCTGACAGCAGATATGTCCTCTCTGGGCCAAACAAAGTGTAAAGGCTCTCACAGAACTCCAGCAGTTTTGATTTTGCAAAATTCCAGTTCTTCCACATTGTGGAAAACTGAACAAGTTCCTCAATCTTCAGTTTGGTCTTCAGCTGGAAGACAATATTACAATAGCAATAGATAACACCGCTTACAAGTTACATTATTATCACAATTTACAGTAAAAGTTTTTTAAGAGGGTCTGTATGATTTTGTACAAAAATTATAACATAAAACCTTCCATTTTTTCTAAAGATGTCAGTATATTTTAAAAATAATATAATAATAATTGTTGAGAAAAATGTATGTTCCGAAATGTGCATTAAGAGAGCAATTTAAAACTAAACTTATACTTTGCTGTGCAGTCAACTATTATATACATGTATATACAGCTTCTCGACAATACAAGTCAGATCGACTGTTGGCACACCTGCAGCTTTTTTTTCTAATACAAATTCGAATGTTGCCGTTGCTGCAGGAAAAACAGGTCTGTACCGACAGAAAATAAATACTTGCATTTTTCGATAAATAAAATAGTTTTTGTTGATATTGATGTTTTCATGTTATATAAAACTTTGTTTTTTTTGTTAGTGGGCAACAAAAGAAACCTGAAATAAATTGATAATAATCAGACAGACCCTCTTTAATACAAACGAGGCATGTCGTGGGAAAACCGGGCTTAATGCATGTGTGTAAAGTGTCGTCCAGGATTAGCCTGTGCAGGGGCCATACTGTAATACAGACGACACTTTACGCACATGCATTAAGGCCGGTTTTCCCACGACGCGCCTCATATTATTATTATTATTATTTTATTAACTTTTACTGATTCTCTTAGATTTGTTCCTTCTATTTTGGTAAAATTCCCCGATTTTACCCAGATTTGTTCAAAATATTAAAATTCCCTGATTTTTCCCTGCAGTAATTTTCTTCACACTTTTCCCCTGTTTTCCATGGTTTCCTGATTCAGAGGCCATCATAAAGTCTCGTACCTGCCACATGTACTTGTGGAGTATCTCAGCCTGTGTGGACGTATTGCTGGTGACACTGGGGGGTGGGTGGGGGTCTCCACTGCTGAAACAGGCACAACTGATTTAACAATGTTAGCAGTCACTAATTATTTAACAATGTTAGCCAGTTGTATCTACTGACTTAACAATGTTAGCTAGCAGTCACTACGGATTAACAATACATGCTACCCATCACTACTGATTTAACAATGTTAGCTAGCAGTCACTACTGATTTAACAATGTTAGCTAGCAGTCACTACTGATTTAACAATGTTAGCTAGCAGTCACTACAGACTTAACAATGTTAGCTAGCAGTCACTACTGACTTAACAATGTTAGCTAGCAGTCACTACTGATTTAACAATGTTAGCTAGCAGTCACTACTGACTTGACAATGTTAGCTAGCAGTCACTACTGACTTAACAATGTTAGCTAGCAGTCACTACTGACTTAACAATGTTAGCTAGCAGTCACTACTGCTTTCACAATGTTAGCTAGCAGTCACTACTGACTTAACAATGATAGCTAGAAGTCACTACTGACTTAACAATGTTAGCTAGCAGTCACTACTGACTTAACAATGTTAGCTAGCAGTCACTACTGATTTAACAATGTTAGCTAGCAGTCACTACTGACTTAACAATGTTAGCTAGCAGTCACTACTGACTTAACAATGTTAGCTAGCAGTCACTACTGACTTAACAATGTTAGCTAGCAGTCACTACTGCTTTCACAATGTTAGCTAGCAGTCACTACTGACTTAACAATGATAGCTAGAAGTCACTACTGACTTAACAATGTTAGCTAGCAGTCAGTACTGATTTAACAATGTTAGCTAGCAGTCACTACTGACTTAACAATGTTAGCTAGCCATCACTACTTACTTAACAATGTTAGCTAGCAGTCACTACTGACTTGACAATGTTAGCTAGCAGTCACTACTGACTTAACAATGTTAGCTAGCCATCACTACTGACTTAACAATGTTAGCTAGCCATCACTACTGACTTAACAATGTTAGCTAGCCATCACTACTGACTTAACAATGATAGCTAGCAGTCACTACTGACTTAACAATGTTAGCTAGCAGTCACTACTGACTTGACAATGTTAGCTAGCCATCACTACTGACTTGACAATGTTAGCTAGCAGTCACTACTGACTTAACAATGTTAGCTAGCCATCACTACTGACTTAACAATGTTAGCTAGCAGTCACGACTGACTTAACAATGTTAGCTAGCAGTCACTACTGACTTAACAATGTTAGCTAGCAGTCACTACTGACTTAACAATGTTAGCTAGCAGTCACTACTGACTTTACAATGTTAGCTAGCCATCACTACTGACTTAACAATGTTAGCTAGCCATCACTACTGACTTAACAATGTTAGTAGGCCATCACTACTGACTTGACAATGTTAGCTAGCAGTCACTACTGACTTGACAATGTTAGCTAGCAGTCACTACTGATTTAACAATGTTAGCTAGCAGTCACTACTGACTTAACAATGTTAGCTAGCCATCACTACGGACTTAACAATGTTAGCTAGCCATCACTACTGATTTAACAATGTTAGCTAGCAGTCACTACTGATTTAACAATGTTAGCTAGCAGTCACTACTGATTTAACAATGTTAGCTAGCAGTCACTAATGACTTAACAATGTTAGCTAGCCATCACTACTGACTTAACAATGTTAGCTAGCAGTCACTACTGACTTGACAATGTTAGCTAGCAGTCACTACTGACTTAACAATGTTAGCTAGCCATCACTACTGACTTAACAATGTTAGCTAGCCATCACTACTGACTTAACAATGTTAGCTAGCCATCACTACTGACTTAACAATGATAGCTAGCAGTCACTACTGACTTGACAATGTTAGCTAGCCATCACTACTGACTTGACAATGTTAGCTAGCAGTCACTACTGACTTAACAATGTTAGCTAGCCATCACTACTGACTTAACAATGTTAGCTAGCAGTCACGACTGACTTAACAATGTTAGCTAGCAGTCACTACTGACTTAACAATGTTAGCTAGCAGTCACTACTGACTTAACAATGTTAGCTAGCAGTCACTACTGACTTTACAATGTTAGCTAGCCATCACTACTGACTTAACAATGTTAGCTAGCCATCACTACTGACTTAACAATGTTAGTAGGCCATCACTACTGACTTGACAATGTTAGCTAGCAGTCACTACTGACTTGACAATGTTAGCTAGCAGTCACTTCTGACTTAACAATGTTAGCTAGGTATCACTACTGACTTAACACTGTTAGCTAGCCATCACTACTGACTTAACAATGTTAGCTAGCCATCACTACAGACTTGACAATGTTAGCTAGCCATCACTACTGACTTAACAATGTTAGCTAGCCATCACTACTGACTTAACAATGTAGCTAGCCATCACAACTGACTTGACAATGTTAGCTAGCCATCACTACTGACTTGACAATGTTAGCAAGCAGTCACTACTGATTTAATAACGTTAGGTAGCAGTCACTACCGATTTAACAATGTTAGCTAGCCATCACTACTGACTTGA
Organism: Congeria kusceri; assembly: GCA_027627225.1. Taxonomy (NCBI): domain Eukaryota; kingdom Metazoa; phylum Mollusca; class Bivalvia; order Myida; family Dreissenidae; genus Congeria; species Congeria kusceri. The sequence goes on along the minus strand of CM051032.1, from coordinate 71,003,047 downwards.
CAATGTTAGCTAGCAGTCACTACTGATTTAACAATGTAAGCTAGCATTCACTACTGATTTAACAATGTTAGCTAGCCATCACTACTGACTTGACAATGTTAGCTAGCAGTCATTACTGACTTAACAATGTTAGCTAGCAGTCACTACTGATTTAACAATGTTAGCTAGCAGTCACTACTGACTTAACAATGTTAGCTAGCAGTCACTACTGATTTAGCAATGTTAGCTAGCGATCACTACTGATTTAACAATGATAGCTAGCAGTCACTACTGACTTCACAATGTTAGCTAGCAGTCACTACTGATTTTACAATGTTAGCTAGCAGTCACTACTGACTTGACAATGTTAGCTAGCAGTCACTACTGACTTAACAATGTTAGCTAGCAGTCACTACTGACTTAACACTGATAGCTAGAAGTCACTACTGACTTAACAATGTTAGCTAGCAGTCACTACTGATGTAACAATGTTAGCTAGCAGTCACTACTGACTTAACAATGATAGCTAGCCATCGCTACTGACTTAACAATGTTAGCTAGCAGTCACTACTGACTTAACAATGATAGCTAGCCATCACTACTGACTTAACAATGATAGCTAGCCATCACTACTGACTTAACAATGTTAGCTAGTAGTCACTACTGATTTAACAATGTTAGCTAGCCATCACTACTGACTTGACAATGTTAGCTAGCAGTCACTACTGATTTAACAATGTAAGCAAGCAGTCACTACTGACTTAAAAATGTTAGCTAGAAGTCACTACTGATTTAACAATGTAAGCTAGCAGTCACTACTGACTTAACAATGATAGCTAGCCATCACTACTGATTTAACAATGTTAGCTAGCAGTCACTACTGATTTAACAATGTTAGCTAGCAGTCACTACTGACTTGATAATCTTAGCTAGCAGTCACTACTGACTTAACAATGATAGCTAGCAGTCACTACTGACTTGATAATCTTAGCTAGCAGTCACTACTGACTTAACAATGATAGCTAGCAGTCACTACTGACTTGACAATCTTAGCTAGCAGTCACTACTGACTTGACAATCTTAGCTAGCAGTCACTACTGACTTGACAATCTTAGCTAGCAGTCACTACTGACTTAACAATGTTAGCTAGCCATCACTACTGACTTAACAATGTTAGCTAGCAGTCACAACTGACTTAACAATGTTAGCTAGCAGTCACTACTGACTTAACAATGTTAGCTAGCCATCACTACTGACTTGACAATGTTAGCTAGCCATCACTACTGACTTAACAATGTTAGCTAGCCATCACTACTGACTTGACAATGTTAGCTAGCCATCACTACTGACTTGACAATGTTAGCTAGCCATCACTACTGATTTAACAATGTTAGCTAGCAGTCACTACTGACTTGACAATGTTAGCTAGCAGTCACTACTGACTTAACAATGTTAGCTAGCCATCACAACTGACTTAACAATGTTAACTAGCCATCACTACTGACTTAACAATGATAGCTAGCAGTCACTACTGACTTGACAATGTTAGCTAGCCATCACTACTGACTTGACAATGTTAGCAAGCAGTCACTACTGACTTAACAATGTTAGCTAGCCATCACTACTGACTTAACAATGTTAGCTAGCAGTCACTACTGACTTAACAATGTTAGCTAGCAGTCGCTACTGACTTAACAATGTTAGCTAGCAGTCACTACTGATTTAACAATGTTAGCTAGCAGTCACTACTGACTTGACAATGTTAGCTAGCCATCACTACTGACTTAACAATGTTAGCAAGCCATCACTACTGACTTAACAATGTTAGCTAGCCATCACTACTGACTTGACAATGTTAGCTAGCAGTCACTACTGACTTGACAATGTTAGCTAGCAGTCACTTCTGACTTAACAATGTTAGCTAGCCATCACTACTGATTTAACAATGTTTGCTAGCCATCACTACTGACTTAACACTGTTAGCTAGCCATCACTACTGACTTAACAATGTTAGCTAGCCATCACTACTGACTTGGCAATGTTAGCTAGCCATCACTACTGACTTAACAATGTTAGCTAGCCATCACTACTGACTTAACAATGTTAGCTAGCCATCACTACTGACTTGACAATGTTAGCTAGCCATCACTACTGACTTGACAATGTTAGCTAGCAGTCACTACTGATTTAATAACGTTAGGTAGCAGTCACTACCGATTTAACAATGTTAGCTAGCAATCACTACTGACTTGACAATGTTAGCTAGCAGTCACTACTGATTTAACAATGTAAGCTAGCATTCACTACTGATTTAACACTGTTAGCTAGCCATCACTACTGACTTGACAATGTTAGCTAGCAGTCATTACTGACTTAACAATGTTAGCTAGCAGTCACTACTGATTTAACAATGTTAGCTAGCAGTCACTACTGACTTAACAATGTTAGCTAGCAGTCACTACTGATTTAGCAATGTTAGCTAGCCATCACTACTGATTTAACAATGATAGCTAGCAGTCACTACTGACTTCACAATGTTAGCTAGCAGTCACTACTGATTTTACAATGTTAGCTAGCCATCACTACTGACTTGACAATGTTAGCTAGCAGTCACTACTGACTTAACAATGTTAGCTAGCAGTCACTACTGACTTAACAATGATAGCTAGAAGTCACTACTGACTTAACAATGTTAGCTAGCAGTCACTACTGATGTAACAATGTTAGCTAGCCATCACTACTGACTTAACAATGTTAGCTAGCAGTCACTACTGACTTAACAATGATAGCTAGCCATCACTACTGACTTAACAATGTTAGCTAGCAGTCACTACTGACTTAACAATGATAGCTAGCCATCACTACTGACTTAACAATGATAGCTAGCCATCACTACTGACTTAACAATGATAGCTAGCCATCACTACTGACTTAACAATGTTAGCTAGCAGTCACTACTGATTTAACAATGTTAGCTAGCCATCACTACTGACTTGACAATGTTAGCTAGCAGTCACTACTGATTTAACAATGTAAGCTAGCAGTCACTACTGACTAAACAATGTTAGCTAGCAGTCACTACTGATTTAACAATGTAAGCTAGCAGTCACTACTGACTTAACAATGATAGCTAGCCATCACGACTGATTTAACAATGTTAGCTAGCAGTCACTACTGATTTAACAATGTTAGCAAGCAGTCACTACTGACTTGATAATCTTAGCTAGCAGTCACTACTGACTTAACAATGCTAGCTAGCAGTCACTACTGACTTGACAATCTTAGCTAGCAGTCACTACTGACTTGACAATCTTAGCTAGCAGTCACTACTGACTTGACAATCTTAGCTAGCAGTCACTACTGACTTAACAATGATAGCTAGCCATCACTACTGACTTAACAATGTTAGCTAGCAGTCACTACTGACTTAACAATGTTAGCTAGCCATCACTACTGACTTAACAATGTTAGCTAGCAGTCACTACTGACTTAACAATGTTAGCTAGCAGTCACTACTGACTTAACAATGTTAGCTAGCCATCACTACTGACTTGACAATGTTAGCTAGCCATCACTACTGACTTAACAATGTTAGCTAGCCATCACTACTGACTTGACAATGTTAGCTAGACATCACTACTGACTTGACAATGTTAGCTAGCCGTCACTACTGACTTGACAATGTTAGCTAGCAGTCACTACTGATTTAACAATGTTAGCTAGCCATCACTACTGACTTGACAATGTTAGCTAGCCATCACAACTGACTTGACAATGTTAGCTAGCCATCACTACTGACTTGACAATGTTAGCTAGCCATCACTACTGACTTAACAATGTTAGCTAGCCATCACTACTGACTTAACAATGTTAGCTAGCCATCACTATTGACTTAACAATGTTAGCTAGCCATCACTACTGACTTGACAATGTTAGCTAGCCATCGCTACTGACTTAACAATGTTAGCTCGCCATCACTACTGACTTGACAATGTTAGCTAGCCAACACAACTGACTTGACAATGATAGCAAGCAGTCACTACTGACTTGACAATGTTAGCTAGCCATCACTACTGACTTGACAATGTTAGCTAGCAGTCACTACTGACTTAACAATGTTAGCTAGCAGTCACTACTGACTTAACAATGTTAGCTAGCCATCACTACTGACTGGACAATGTTAGCTAGCAGTCACTACTGACTTAACAATGTTAGCTAGCAGTCACTACTTACTTAACAATGTTAGCTAGCCATCACTACTGACTTAACAATGTTAGCTAGCCATCACTATTGACTTAACAATGTTAGCTAGCCATCACTACTGATTTAACAATGTTAGCTAGCCATCACTACTGACTTAACAATGTTAGCTAGCCATCACTACTGACTTAACAATGTTAGCTAGCCATCACTACTGACTTGACAATGTTAGCTAGCAGTCACTACTGATTTAACAATGTTAGCTAGCCATCACTACTGACTTGACAATGTTAGCTAGCCATCACTACTTACTTAACAATGTTAGCTAGCCATCACTACTGACTTAACAATGTTAGCTAGCCATCACTACTGACTTAACAATGTTAGCTAGCCATCACTACTGATTTAACAATGTTAGCTAGCCATCACTACTGACTTAACAATGTTAGCTAGCCATCACTACTGACTTAACAATGTTAGCTAGCCATCACTACTGACTTAACAATGTTAGCTAGCCATCACTACTGACTTGACAATGTTAGCTAGCAGTCACTACTGATTTAACAATGTTAGCTAGCCATCACTACTGACTTGACAATGTTAGCTAGCCATCACTACTGACTTAACAATGTAAGCTAGCCATCACTACTGACTTGACAATGTTAGCTAGCCAAAACTACTGACTTAACAATGTTAGCTAGCAGTCACTACTGACTTAACAATGTTAGCTAGCCATCACTACTGACTTGACAATGTTAGCTAGCCATCACTACTGACTTAACAATGTTAGCTAGCCATCACTACTGACTTAACAATCTTAGCTAGAAATCACTACTGACTTGACAATGTTAGCTAGCCATCACTACTGACTTGACAATGTTAGCTAGCAGTCACTACTGACTTAACAATGTTAGCTAGCCATCACTACTGACTTAACAATCTTAGCTAGCAGTCACTACTGACTTAACAATGTTAGCTAGCCATCACTACTGACTTGACAATGTTAGCTAGCCATCACTACTGACTTAACAATGATAGCTAGCAGTCACTACTGATTTAACAATGATAGCTAGCAGTCACTACTGATTTAACAATGTTAGCTAGCAGTCACTACTGATATAACAATGATAGCTAGCAGTCACTACTGATTTAACAATGTTAGCTAGCAGTCACTACTGATTTAACAATCTTAGCTAGCAGTCACTACTGACTTGACAATGTTAGCTAGCAGTCACTACTGACTTAACAATGATAGCTAGCAGTCACTACTGACTTAACAATGATAGCTAGCAGTCACTACTGACTTAACAATGATAGCTAGCAGTCACTACTGATTAACAATGTTAGCTAGCAGTCACTTCTGACTTGACAATGATAGCTAGCAGTCACTTCTAACTTAACAATGTTAGCTAGCAGTCACTTCTGACTTAACAATGTTAGCTAGCAGTCACTGCTGACTTGACAATGTTAGCTAGCAGTCACTACTGATTTAACAATGTTAGCTAGCCATCACTACTGACTTAACAATGATAGCTAGCAGTCACTACTGATTTAACAATGTAAGCTAGTAGTCACTACTGACTTAACAATGTAAGCTAGCAGTCGCTACTTATCAACAATCTTAGCTAGCAGTCACTACTGATCAACAATGATAGCTACCAGTCACTACTGACTTAACAATGTTAGCTAGCAGTCACAACTGATTTAACAATGTTAGCTAGCAGTCACTACTGATTTTACGTTAGCTAGCTGTCACTACTGATTTAACAATGTTAGCTAGCAGTCACTACTGATTTAACAATGTTAGCTTTCTGTCACTACTGATTTAACAATGTTAGCTTGCTGTCACTACTGATTTAACAATGTTAGCTAGCAGTTACTTCCAATTTAACAATGTAAGCTAGCAGTCACTTCTGATTTAACAATGTTAGCTAGCAGTCACTATTGATTTAACCATTTAAGCTAGCAGTCACTACTGCTTTCACAATGTTAGCTAGCAGTCACTACTGACTTAACAATGTTAGCTAGCAGTCACTACTGACTTAACAATGATAGTTAGCAGCCACTACTGACTTAACAATGATAGCTAGCAGTCACTACTGATTTAACAATGTTAGCTAGTAGTCACTACTGATCAACAATCTTAGCTAGCAGTCACTACTGATCAACAATGATAGATACCAGTCACTACTGACTTAACAATGATAGCTACCAGTCACTACTGACTTAACAATGTTAGCTAGCAGTCTCTACTAATTTAACAATGTAAGCTAGCAGTCACTACTGACTTAACAATGATAGCTAGCAGTCACTACTGATTTAACAAAGTTAGCTAGCAGTTGCTACTGATTTAACAATGTTAGCTAGCAGTCACTACTGATTTAACAATGTTAGCTAGCAGTCACTACTGATTTAACAATGTTAGCTTGCTGTCACTACTGATTTAACAATGTTAGCTAGCAGTCAATACTGTTTTATACCGTGTCAGCTAGCAGTCACTACTGATTTAACAATCTTAGCTAGAAATCACTACTGACTTGACAATGTTAGCTAGCCATCACTACTGACTTGACAATGTTAGCTAGCAGTCACTACTGACTTAACAATGTTAGCTAGCCATCACTACTGACTTAACAATCTTAGCTAGCAGTCACTACTGACTTAACAATGTTAGCTAGCCATCACTACTGACTTGACAATGTTAGCTAGCCATCACTACTGACTTAACAATGATAGCTAGCAGTCACTACTGATTTAACAATGATAGCTAGCAGTCACTACTGATTTAACAATGTTAGCTAGCAGTCACTACTGATATAACAATGATAGCTAGCAGTCACTACTGATTTAACAATGTTAGCTAGCAGTCACTACTGATTTAACAATCTTAGCTAGCAGTCACTACTGACTTGACAATGTTAGCTAGCAGTCACTACTGACTTAACAATGATAGCTAGCAGTCACTACTGACTTAACAATGATAGCTAGCAGTCACTACTGACTTAACAATGATAGCTAGCAGTCACTACTGATTAACAATGTTAGCTAGCAGTCACTTCTGACTTGACAATGATAGCTAGCAGTCACTTCTAACTTAACAATGTTAGCTAGCAGTCACTTCTGACTTAACAATGTTAGCTAGCAGTCACTGCTGACTTGACAATGTTAGCTAGCAGTCACTACTGATTTAACAATGTTAGCTAGCCATCACTACTGACTTAACAATGATAGCTAGCAGTCACTACTGATTTAACAATGTAAGCTAGTAGTCACTACTGACTTAACAATGTAAGCTAGCAGTCACTACTTATCAACAATCTTAGCTAGCAGTCACTACTGATCAACAATGATAGCTACCAGTCACTACTGACTTAACAATGTTAGCTAGCAGTCACAACTGATTTAACAATGTTAGCTAGCAGTCAGTACTGATTTTACGTTAGCTAGCTGTCACTACTGATTTAACAATGTTAGCTAGCAGTCACTACTGATTTAACAATGTTAGCTTGCTGTCACTACTGATTTAACAATGTTAGCTTGCTGTCACTACTGATTTAACAATGTTAGCTAGCAGTTACTTCCAATTTAACAATGTAAGCTAGCAGTCACTTCTGATTTAACAATGTTAGCTAGCAGTCACTATTGATTTAACCATTTAAGCTAGCAGTCACTACTGCTTTCACAATGTTAGCTAGCAGTCACTACTGACTTAACAATGTTAGCTAGCAGTCACTACTGACTTAACAATGATAGTTAGCAGTCACTACTGACTTAACAATGTTAGCTAGCAGTCACTACTGATTTAACAATGTTAGCTAGTAGTCACTACTGATCAACAATCTTAGCTAGCAGTCACTACTGATCAACAATGATAGATACCAGTCACTACTGACTTAACAATGATAGCTACCAGTCACTACTGACTTAACAATGTTAACTAGCAGTCACTACTAATTTAACAATGTAAGCTAGCAGTCACTACTGACTTAACAATGATAGCTAGCAGTCACTACTGATTTAACAAAGTTAGCTAGCAGTTGCTACTGATTTAACAATGTTAGCTAGCAGTCACTACTGATTTAACAATGTTAGCTAGCAGTCACTACTGATTTAACAATGTTAGCTTGCTGTCACTACTGATTTAACAATGTTAGCTAGCTGTCACTACTGTTTTTACCGTGTCAGCTAGCAGTCACTACTGATTTAACAATGTTAGCTAGCAGTCACTACTGACTTAACAATCTTGGCTAGCAGTCACTACTGACTTAACAATGTTAGCTAGCAGTCACTACTGATTTAACAATGTTAGCTAGCAGTCACTTCTGATTGAACAATCTTAGCTAGCAGTCACTACTGATCATATAATCTTAGCTAGCAGTCACTATTGAATAATTTAAAAACAATTTCATCAATCTATTCTGGCGAATAAATAGCAGCTAGTGTGTACATGTTACTGATAAAAAACTTAAACCAGCAGTCCAGAAATATGTTAATAGAAGGCTTGTCACAGGATGTGACATATGCCCCCAAAACATATGCTTTTCAGAGGAAGGCAACACAATGTCAGTTACATGTTGGCAAAATGAAGCTTCCTACAAAAAGAGTTATGGTCCTTGTACTCTGCACTTCCCCTCAACATCCTCTATCAATATATGTGGTTTTATTTTAAATTCCTTCAATACTAAGGTAGTGATTATCTGCAAACAAAAAAACAAAGGGCTATAACTCCATAAATATTGAAGAATTAGTTATAGTCCTTGTACTCTCCACTTCCTCTCAACGTCCTCTATCAGTATATGTGGTTTTATTTAAAATCGCCTCAATACTGATGGAGTTATGATCTGCACAAAAAATAAACAAAGGGTAATAACTCCATAAATATAGATGAAAGAGTTATGGTCCTAATACTCTGCACTTCCTCTCATTGTCCTCTATCATTATATAAAGTTTCACTTGAATCACTTCAATACTAATGGAGTTATGCTCCGCACAAGAAAATTTATTTAAGGACAATAACTCCGTAATGTTGAATAAATAGTTTTGGTCCTTATACTCTGCAGTTCCACTAATCGTCCAATACCATTCTATGAAGCTTCATTTGAATCCCTTCAATACTAGTAGTAGTATGCTCCGCACAAGAAAATTAATGCTTCATATAAGGAAAGAAAACAAAGGGCAATAACTCCATAAATATTGAAGGAAGAGTTGTGGTCCTTGGGCTCTGCACTTCCTCTCATTATCCTCTATCATTATATGAAGTTTCATTTGAATCCCTTCAATACTAATGGACTTATGCTCCCCACAAGAAAATTAAACAAAGGACAAAACTCCGTAAATATTGAAGAAAGAGTTATGGTCTTTGTGCTCCGCACTTCCTCTCATTGTCCTCTATTATTATATTTTGTTTCATTTGAATCCCTTCAATAGTAATGGAGTTATGCTCTGCACAAGAAAATTAATGCTTTACATAAGGGAATAAAACAAAGGGCAATAACTCCATAAATATTGGAGAAAGAGTTGTAATCCTTGTGCTCTGCACTTCCTCTCATTGTCCGCTATCATTATATGAAGTTTCATTTGAATCCCTTCAATACTAATGGAGGTATACTCCACACACGATAATTAATGCTTAACATAAGGAAATAAAACAAAGGGCAATAACTCCATAAATATTGAAGAAAGAGTTATGGTCCTTGTGCTCTGCACTCCCTCTCATTGTAATCTATCATTATATGAAGTTTCATTTGAATCCCTTCAATACTAATGAAGATATGCTCCGCACATGAAAATTAAACAAAGGGCAATAACTCTGTAAATATTGAAGAAAGAGTTATGGTCCTTGTGCTGTGCACTTCCTCTGATTGTCCTCTATCATTACATGAAGTTTCATTTGAATCCCTTCAATACTAATGGATATATGCTCCGCACAAGAAAATTAGACAAAGAGCAATAACTCTGTAAATATTGAAGAAAGAGTTATGGCCCTTGTACTCTGCACTTCCTCTCATGGCCCTCTATCATTATATGAAGTTTCATTTGAATCCCTTCAATACTACTGGAGTTATGCTCCGCACAACAAGCATGACCGACGGACAGACAGACAGACAGACGTTGCGATTACTAAAGTTTCGTTCGGGGGCATAAAAATAAGACTTTGCAGAAATCGCTTCTAATGGACATCTTACAGATCAAAATACAAAACCTTTACACATTGAAATTGATAAAATAATAAAGTGTTTGGTAACTTTTTATCGTAAAATTATCTGTACGCGATAGCTGGTGATGCGTCTAGAGTAAATAAAAATGTACATTAGTGTATATACCGTTCGTACCAAGCGTTTTCGAACATAGACATTATAAAATGATTTTCGTAAATAAGAAACAGTTTTCAGTGGAATAAACGTCATTAACTTTCATAAGAACTAATGCCAATTTAAGATGTATTAAATTAAATTCTATGGACTATGGCTTTAACTTGTGAAAAACGTAAACTTACATATAACTCCTATTTGTTGAACCTAAAAAATACAAAACGGGCAAAATATATACACACAGAAAACAACATCAATAATTGTGTGGACATTTACATAATGTTTTATGAAGTTGACTTTTACAAACACATGAACATCATCATAGAATGTTTTTAATTGTTATAACATTGTAAGATGTTTTTTGACTATCATTTTAATGTTTCAACTAATGAGTCTGTGAGTTCCACAGAAATGTATCTTCATTAACAACAATGTCATAAGGCCAGATATTTTGTATGTTTAGTTTCTCTGACATTTTGGTGGAAAAACTTTCAGCTGGAGGCGGCAATACAATTAGAAGTAAACTTTTATTATAAACACATTTTTTTGCAATAAACATAACAATTACATTAATAATGTCATGCAACGTTTGTTGTATAAACATGCATTTAAAGTAAACATGATTTGCCTTAAGTTAATATATGTTTCACTGTGTTTTTACATTATAACTGTGAGTAAAAAAAAACTCTTTACATATCAATAAGGAATATCGAATCAGTGGAAGTATTATTACAATATTACTTTAGTTCCAATAATTATTTTTTGTAATTTCAAACACAATTGTAGGCAGATCAGAGAAACTTAAACGCAACAAACTCTTGCCTTGCCTGTGCCCGGAGTTGAAGTCTGTAGAATTTTAAAAAACAATTTTAGGCGTATCCGAGAAACTTTTAGGCGGATCTGAGATACTAACAATCAACAATCTCTCTCCTTACCTGTGCCCGGAGTGGAAGTCTTCGGGACATCTCTCTCCTTACCTGTGCCCGGAGTGGAAGTCTTCGGGTCATCTCTCTCCTTACCTGTGCCCGGAGTGAAGGTCTTCGGGTCATAAGAGTCTCCTTACCTGTGCCCGGAGTGGAAGTCTTCGGGTCATCTCTCTCCTTACCTGTGCCCGGAGTGGAAGTGTTCGGGTCATCTCTCTCCTTACCTGTGCCCGGAGTGGAAGTCTTCGGGTCATACGAGTCGATGGTGCAGTCAATGGTGTCCTCTATCAGTTTGATCATGGCGTCCATGTACACCAGCTGGAAGCAGTAGCCCCAGAGACAGTGGGCTCCTTCTGCCTGCTCCTGGGGTAACACACACAACATATTTAATGGACCTATTCACCAATTAGCATATTGACACCAGCTGGAAGCAGTAGCCCCAGAGATAGTGGGTTCCTTCTGACTGCTCCTGGGCTAGCACAACATATTAGCCACATAGGTGTTGCAAGATCGGTAATGACATTTCAAGTTCAATTTTGATTAGACAGATACATGTACAGTACATAAAAAAAATGCATTTGGAACAAACATATAATTACGTTTTCCATCAGATAAACTGTAATTTAAGAAACTGGTTTTCATTTAATGTTATCATTTTTCAACAAGACGAAACTTAAAGATGAGATTATCATGCAGCTTGCCGAAACTTAACACTGCATATTTGGAATTAATTTGTCTCCATGGTTTTTCGTATGTAAATAAAGCTTATGTTAATTAACAGTTTTACTTGAAGGATAAGTGTGTTTTTTTTTGTATTAATGTGTATATTACAAACATTGTATTAATGTGTATATTACAAACATTGTATTAATGTGTATATTACAAACATTGTATTAATGTGTATATTACAAACATTGTATTAATGTGTATATTACAAACATTGTATTAATGTGTATATTACAAACATTGTATTTAATGTGTATATTATGTATATTATATTATATATATATAATGTGTATATTACAAACATTGTATTAATGTGTATATTACAAACATTGTATTAATGTGTATATTACAAACATTGTATTAATGTGTATATTACAAACATTGTATTAATGTGTATATTATGTATATTATATTATATATATATAATGTGTATATTACAAACATTGTATTAATGTGTATATTACAAACATTGTATTAATGTGTATATTACAAACATTGTATTAATGTGTATATTACAAACATTGTATTAATGTGTATATTACAAACATTGTATTAATGTGTATATTACAAACATTGTATTAATGTGTATATTACAAACATTGTATTAATGTGTATATTACAAACATTGTATTAATGTGTATATTACAAACATTGTATTAATGTGTATATTACAAACATTGTATTAATGTGTATATTACAAACATTGTATTAATGTGTATATTACAAACATTGTATTAATGTGTATATTACAAACATTGTATTAATGTGTATATTACAAACATTGTATTAATGTGTATATTACAAACATTGTATTAATGTGTATATTACAAACATTGTATTAATGTGTATATTACAAACATTGTATTAATGTGTATATTACAAACATTGTATTAATGTGTATATTACAAACATTGTATTAATGTGTATATTACAAACATTGTATTAATGTGTATATTACAAACATTGTATTAATGTGTATATTACAAACATTGTATTAATGTGTATATTACAAACATAATGTTTCAGAATGTAAGTTATATCACTAGTCTCTTTAAAGTTTAATAATAAACAAATAAATGGACAATGAAACAAAAGACAAAAATTGTCCAAAAATAAGTCGAAAGTTTATGTATTTCCCTGAAACCACTTTCGATAAAATTCAGATTAAACACGTTTAAAGTATCTGTATAAACTTAGTGATGAACCATATTGGCATAAAAGTGAAATCTGTCAGTTATTTTAAGTGTCCTGTCACAGCAGTACATGCTATATACCTGGCTATCGCAGAGCAGTACCGTCATATGCAGAATCTCTGGAGTACCTGGAGAACACATCGGCTAGTTATCATCGGTAACACACAAGTCAGTTTATGTGTGAAACTAGCATACCTCTACCAATGTTATAATATAACAAAATATTGTACTGATATTTCCTAGAATACTATTGCAAACAGAAGAAGACTAACAAAGATTGCCATGAGAAAAATAAAGTCATATTTGAAAAATTATAAATAGGTTTCCATTGACTTTAACATAAAATGTGTCTGGTGTCAATTATTGTCTGTGAAATACAGTAAGTTTGGCATCAATTATTGACCATGACATAAAAGGTGTTTGGCATCAACCATTTACCATTATTTAACATGTGTTTGATATCAACAATCGACTGTGATATAAAATATGTTTTGCATCAACCAATGACTGTGACATACCATGTGTTTGGAATCAACCATTTACTGTGACATACCATGTGTTTGGCATTAACCATTTACTGTGACATACCATGTGTTTGGCATCAACCATTTACTGTGACATACCATGTGTTTAGCATCAACCATTTACTGTGACGTACCATGTGTTTGGCATCAACCATTTACTGTGACATACCATGGTGTTTGGCATCAACCATTTACTGTGACATACCATGTGTTTGGAATCAACCATTTACTGTGACATACCATGTGTTTGGAATCAACCATTTACTGTGACATACCATGTGTTTGGAATCAACCATTTACTGTGACATACCATGTGTTTGGAATCAACCATTTACTGTGACATACCATGTGTTTGGCATCAACTAATGACTGTAACATACCTTGTGTTTGGCATCAACCATTTACTGTGACATACCATGGTGTTTGGCATCAACCATTTACTGTGACGTACCATGGTGTTTGGCATCAACCATTTACTGTGACATACCATGTGTTTGGCATCAACCATTTACTGTGACATACCATGTGTTTGGCATCAACTAATGATTGTAACATACCTTGTGTTTGGCATCAACCATTTACTGTGACATACCATGTGTTTGGCATCAACCGTTTACTGTCACATAATATGTGCTTGGCATCAACTAATGACTTTGACATACCATGTGTTTGGTATCAACCATTTACTGTGACATAATATGTGTTTGGCATCAACTAATGACTTTGACATACCATGTGTTTGGCATCAACCATTTACTGTGACATAATATGTGTTTGGCATCAACTAATGACTTTGACATACCATGTGTTTGGTATCAACCAATAATAGTGACATACCATGTGTTTGGCATCAACCATTTACTGTGACATAAAATGTGTTTGGCATCAACTAATGACTTTGACATACCATGTGTTTGGCATCAACCATTTACTGTGACATAATATGTGTTTGGCATCAACCATTTACTGTTACATACCATGTGTTTTGTATCAAGTAATAATAGTGACATACCATGTGTTTGGTATCAACTAAAGACTTTACATACCATATGTTTGGCATCAACCTATTACTGTGAAGTGTTTGGCATCAAACGATGACTGTGAAATACACTGTGTTTGGCATCAACCATTGACCATGGCATACCATGTGTTTGGCATCAATGATTGGGACAAACCATCAGTTTGAAATCAAACATGGTGACATAACAGATCATTTGGAATCACCCCATGACTGTCCTAAACCAAACAACTGGAAACAAATGCTGGCATTTAAAAACATCCATCTGAAAGTGATCAGATTTTTTAACCCGATTTGGGACTGAAATTTGGCCCCATTCACAAAATTTTTACAAAATTTAACAATTGCTGGTAGGTTAACTTTGACTTTTTGTCCACTCTCTTGTCTTATTATTGGTTATTTTACATAGTGTTTGCCATTCAACAAAAGCAGAATTGTCAAATATATTTTCAGTCCGTTTTTGTTCCTGCATTAAAATAATAAATATAGTATAGTATAGTATAGTATATAAATATAATATAGTATTATAGTCGGTTCCAACATTGTGTATTATAATCCTGAAAAATAACTTCAAACATAAAAGGTAGAAATGTTATTTTCACAAAATATGGTACAATGTTCACAATTCCAAGGGCTACAGCCCAACTAACAAAGTACTGGGAAAAAAAACTAAGGCAACATGTAACTGTACTATTGAGGAAAGGAACCCTACTAGCTTAGCAATCATTCCAATCCTACAAACTTATGTTGTGCATTTCTCTATGCAATCCTTATTCAAAATAAATATGTTTAAACCAACATACCATGTGTGACGGCCAGTATATGCTGTCCATCCTCGTCCACGTAGCACACCTGGGCAATTTCATGCAGCTTGTAATGTTGCAGTTCCTCCTGAAACATGGACCAGCACTGTGAGCATAATATACCACCTTATAAACAAACTGGATTTTAAAGGGGCGTATAAATGGTTGGTCGACAATAACATTTTCAAAAATAAGGTCCATTTATGAAGAATTAATATTAAAGCATTGTTAAATTCAATGGTTCTGTTTCTATAAACATTTGACAAACATATATTATTTTATTATATATACAATGGTCTCTGACACTTTTTGGGCACGCGAAAATTTGTAGTCGAAGTAAAATCGATATGAATAAAATGTACATGAGGTACCATTACGCGCATGCGCACCATTGATAAACTTTGCATAGCATGGAAAAGTTTGCATTGAGGAGCATGAATTTGTTGGCATGAGTTCATGGCCTGTACCCAGATAATCCTAACGCAGTCCAGCGACCCTAAAATGGTGGACACAGAGACAGAATGTGCTATAATTTTTCATGCTTTTATCATGTTGTTATATTTGTGTTAAGTATAAATTTAAATCTTTTAATAGTTACAGTGTCCAGTGGTTTATGTACTTAATATTTTGTTTGACAATCACTCTTATGATGCTTGAAGTCATTACAATGTACCTGAAAAAGACCGCCATAAAGAACATTTTTATGTTTCCGACCTGTTAAAATATCTTAAAATGCATTAGTACCTTACTTGAAAACTATATTAGTTAAATAAACATCTCTACGACAATGTGTAACCATATCAAAGTTTAAAGTCGATGTTTACAGCTAAAAGATTGTCTTTCTTGTGAAGAGGTTATGTGCTTGTGGATAATTCCTGACTGATGTAGTAAACTGTGATGGATAAGTGCGAACGTAAAAAGGATAATTACCTAACAAACTGAAAAATAACGTATATGTTCGTCCTGTATAAATGAAATCATTTATTTTAGTGATATTAATGTGCTTGTTCAATCATTTCCTCTAAACTGTCAGAAGATGTATCACAATATACACACTAAAACTTTCAAATATGTTCACAAGAGGGTCACTATGAATGTGTTCTGTGCTTTAATATTTTTAAAGGTGTTCCACTTTCATTATTTTGAACTATATATACTACATCGTCTTTAATAATAATTGATTTTTTTCTGTCTTTGCAAACCATCTGGCACACTATCAGGATAGCATTTCGAGCGATACCCATACTTCCAACTATATACGGTATTCGTCCAGCAAAAGCTAGCGATTTTCAACACAGGTTTTCATGGTTAAGTGTTATATGTAAATACACGTTAAAAATTGTCACTGGTGAACGAGCGAATTATACAATACGATTAGAATGAAAATATAAATATATAGAGGTCCATTATAGTCATTCAGCATGCATGTATATTCATTCATTTATACATAATATTAGCCGGTTAGGTGTTTATTCGTCACGTTTTAAACGTTGGTTTGGTTTTTATCCGTTCCTAGTATACATTGCGTTCGGTTATTATCAACTAGAAATTAGGTTTTTATTCATTTCCTCGCAGTCTGCACATTCTAACGAGTATTGTGTCCATATCTGATGGGTGACAACACAAAGTAAACGGGTTTTGAAGCAATTATGTTTGCTTCCAAATAGCTAAATAATATGGCAATTTAAAGCATCTAAGTATTTTTTAAGATTTTTTATAAATATTTTAATTGGATGTTTGGCCTTGTTCCTCAGCATTCCATCTTACAACCCAATAATTGCTAGAAGTAACATTAGGTATATTGAATTTAATACTTATTAGATTAATGGCGACGGTTATTGCAACCAAAACATACCTGTACATAAGAAAAATATGCATAGAACAAAGTAGCCCCGACTTTCCATCAGCCATTTTGGCACTGCGTTAGGGTCGCTGCACTGCGTAAGAATTATCCGGGTACAGGTCGTGAGTTCAAATCCTACTGGAATCATATCTATCTTTTTTTTTTATATTTTTATTTTTCTTAACGATTCCATCAATATATTGTTAATAATTGAAAAATATATCAATTCTATATAATATAAATATGTAAATATATTTATTCTAAAATAGGAAATTGTCTTGTTTAAATAAATGTCTCTAAGCATGCGAAATACCATCAATATGCCACTTTAATCAACGGCAAAATATTGAAAGAACATATTAATTTATTTTCAACTCTGACTGGACTGGAGAAATTCATGATTGTAGACAACGTTTCTTCTTTGCTTCTTGGTTTAAAACCGGAAACATGCTATTGGAGATTTGATAACAAATATTAAATTGTTAATGTTATATGAATACAATGAATTCTGTAAACAATACAATTTTAACCTGAACTATCTTCATTATCAGGGAGTTATACACTCTGTACATAGATTTTTGAAGACAATTATGTTAACAGAGAACTAGACATATTACAAACCATTTATCCCACCATGCTTACAGAGTATTTTACAATTCTCTAGAGGAACCCAACCCATGTATTCAATTTTAAAAGAAAATGATTCAATACCATCATGCAAAACTAAGTGATGTCAAATATAAAAGACAGTGAGAGGCCAATTATTTTTGAAATGCCTTTTATAACAACAAAAGAATCACATTTACAGTGGCTACAATATAGAATTATTCACAGAATATTAGGAATTAATAGTCTTTTATTTAAAATAAAATATACTGATAGTGATACATGCACTTTCTGTAGAAATTGTACAGAAACAATAGTTCACATTTTTGGGAATGTCCAGTTATCCATGAATTTATTGTAGATGTGTTTAATTGTATCCCAAACTCTACAGATTTTCTTAACCGTGAATGCATTATTCTTCGTTACAAGGGTAAATCAGATACAATACTGAACACCGTTTGTCTCATTATAAAAATGTTCATCTATAGTTGCAAAATGAAACTTAAAATACCAACTGTCTCTGTTGCAAAACAATATTTTAGAATCGATTATAACATTTTACAGAAATTAAATAGTCAACATGATATTGACAAATGGACATTGTTTTCTGCCTATCTTTACAAATAGTAATATCATAAACTAAACAACTTGAAGGAATGTTTACACCAGCATATCTATGTTTATTGGTTCCTTTTTTCGCTTTGGCACAAGTTATTGTTGGTTTTTACTGGAGTATACCCACATACTGTATTGCAAATTTGTCTGTTTCGCTAATGTATTGTACATGGTATTGTTCTTTTTGCAAATTACGATCTATTGTATGGTGCGGAAGAGGATGCCCTCGACCTTCACGCACCTTTTGACGAGGAAAAAAATTTATTGTAGACCCATCATTAAGTGACATGAATTGTATTGAAATTGTGTACAGTTTGTATATATATTCTACCCGTCATTTTGTCCCCAGAAAATGTGTAAATATCTCATTCTTGAATAATTTCAGAAATTTTAGTAGCTTTTGGCTATGTTGGCTTCTGGTAACTAGAACACAGTTGATAAATACTGGCCGAGGAATGATAAAACACAACCCAAATGACATAGAGGACACTTCTTGATTTCAGAGTAGAAGAGTATTTCATGAGTGATCATAGAATACATATTTTAGTGAAAGGCGAAGACAAGAGTGAAAATATCAACTTTCAATGACCATGAATGAAAATAAAAAGATCTAACACTGAAATCAACAAAATTTCCTTTCATTTCATGCTTTTTATAAAAAATAACATAATTTTAATAATGTATTTATAAAAGACTGAGTGAAATGATCATGTTATCATTTTACATGACACACAGAGAAACTTATCATGTTTATCATTTCGCTCGACCCTCAGTGAAAATGATCATGTTATTTCGACTCACAGAGAAAATGATCATGTTATCATTCACTCGACTCACAGTGAAAATGATCATGTATTGTTATCATTCACTCAACTCACAGTGAAAATGATCATGTTATCATTTCATCGACCCACAGTGAAAATGATCATGTTATCATTTCACACAACCCACAGTGAAAATGATCATGTTATAATTTCACACAACCCACAGTGAAAATGATCATGTTATCAGTTCACTCATCCCACAGTGAAAATTATCATGTTATCATTTCACTCGACCCACAGTGAAAATGATCATGTTATCATTCACTTGACTCACAGTGAAAATGATCATGTTATCATTTCACTCATCCCATAGTGAAAATGATCATGTTATCATTTCACTCGACCCACAGTGAAAATGATCATTCACTGGCATTTTTCCCACTCTTTCACAGGATGGCATGAACTAAATACCTCTGCGCCATCCCGCCTGGTGATCTTGATGGACTCGGTACTCAGGTGCAAGACGGCATCGTGATCTGTGCTCAGCTGTAGCGGTATCAGTCCCTGCTTCTATAACACAATAACCCACCGCCTTAGAAGTAACATGCTTCTGATCTTATCTTACATCTCGGACTATCATCTGATACCAATAATCAACAAAATCAAGCATGTAGTTTTTGTTGCTAGTACAGGACCTACATATGTTGATATTCAGATATTAAGCAGTTGTGTCATGTATTTCGCAGACATGAGCTCTTTCAAATTGTCTATTTGTGTCTAATGCATACATTCACAGAACATTTAAGCACTTTTTTTTACATCAAATTGAGATATATGACTTTCCCAATACAAGGTCAATTGATGAATACACAGAATGCTATATTAGTGTTGATTGTTGAATACAGGTAAGTTTATTTGCATGTAGCAAGGCCTAGAAAAACCTGCACAAGAGCTGTCAGAGGACAGTGCGCTCGACTATTCGAAGTATTTCAGTTGGTACATATTTTGGATAGTGAAAGGGGCATAAATTTGTTAAAATACAATATTTTTAAGTGAAGCCTTGTATAGTTTATAAATTTTTGGAACAAAAACTTTAACCACAAAGTCTGTGGAAAAAGTGGGCTAACTTTGTCAAAATACAAAACAGAGTTATGGGTAATGTTGCCCCTGATTCTAGAGTTGATGACAAAGGTTAGTTCAAAGTTTCAAGTGAATAACTTATGTAGTTTTAAAGTAACAAATCTTTTGAATATATACTTTAACAAGAAAATCTATGTGAAAAAGGGGCATAACTCTGTCAAAATACAAAACAGAGTTATGGGTACGGTTGCCCCTGTTACTAGAGTTGATGACAAAAGGTTAGTTCCAAGTTTCAAGAGAATAGCTTATGTAGTTTTGAAGTTACCAAACTTTTGAATATAAACTTTAAACAGAAAATCTAAGTGAAAAGGGGGCAAAACTCTGTCAAAATACAAAACAGAGTTATGGGTAATGTTGCCCCTGGTACTAGAGTTGATAATAAAGGTTAGTTCCAAGTTTCAAGTGAATAACTTATGTAGTTTTGAGGTTACAAAACTTTTGAATATAAACTTCAAACAGAAAATCTATGTGAAAAAGGGACATAACTCTATCAAAATACAAAATAGAGTTATGAGGAATGTTCACCCTGATACTGGAGTTGATGACAAAGGTAAATTCCAAGTTTCAAGTGAATAGCTTTTGTAGTATTGAAGTTACAAAACTTTTGAATATTAACTTTAACCAGAAAATCAGTGAGAAAAAGGGGCATAACTCTGTCAAATACAAAACAGAGTTATGGGGAATGTTGCCCTTGATACTGTTGAATGTTCACCCTGATACTGGAGTTGATGACAAAGGTTAGTTCCAAGTTTCAAGTGAATAACTTATGTAGTTTTGAAGTTACAAGACTTTTGAATAAAAACTTCAACCAAATTCAGACTTGGACGCGTACGCCGACGCCGAGGGTAGTAGGAAAGCTCATCTATTCTTTGAATAGTCAAGCTAAAAATGCCTATGACTATGATTAAAAATATTATGAAATAAACAGAAAAATATCTGACAAATACTTTGAAATTTACAAAATAAAAATCTGCTTAAATCGTATAAAAAATTGTCACAATTGTGAAATTTCTGGGCATCAGATTGGAAAATAAAGCTAAAAACTGATTGGGAAAAAATCGTTTAATGGGTCCCTTCTCAAAGGCAGGAAAAAACCACTGTGTAGATATAAAGCCATGTTTATTGAATAGGGGTTTATGTCAGGCGTGTCGTGGGAAAACTGGGCTTAAAGCTTGTGCATAAAGTGTCATCCCGACACTTTCCCCTATGGTATATTCTGTTTCAAGGAAGTTTCTTTTAAACATAAATCCACTGTAGGGGAAAGTGTTGTCCTGAATGAGCCTGTGCGGACTGCACAAGCCAATCTGGGACGACACTTTACGCACATGCATTAAGCCATTTTTTCCTCGACACGCCTCATTTGTCAATCAGTATTTGTTTTTCCTTCTGTGAGAGGGTCCCACACAGAGACACATACCCAATCACAAAAATGGTGATCTTTTCCCTGCTGGAATGATAAAATTCCCAATTATGCAGTGATAAAATGCTAGAAAACATACAAGAAAATGTAAATTTAAGTTGTAAATCATGAGATGACATCTACGTTTATGGATGAAAACCATTCACATATTGAGTTCAACCAATATACTTCTAATTATAATTATTACAGCACCAAATTTCCTTAATGTTTTTTTTTCCCAATAAACAAAATTCCAAATCTGATAGGAACCCGACTCATTCCCAAAGCTGATAAAAAATTGCGGCCAATGGATGCCACATAATGGGGTAAACACCTGACTACCTTTCCTCTGTCTATGATCTTGAGGACCTCCGTTCTGTTGGTGGTGTCCGTGTCCCCAGGAACCCCTGGGACATCTCCCAGGTACTGAAACACAAGCAGGCCCTTTGTAAAAGAGATGCATTTCAAACAAGACAGCAAAGATGGCCCTGGATCGCTCACCAAAGTTTACTGAATCATGATGGCTTGTACAAATTAAATAGCGTGTTACTAGATGTTTAAAGTAAAATATGTTGACAATGGACGATGGACCAACAACAGCCACGTTTGTTAACATCTATCAAAATAATTTGAAGGAGAATCACCAAAGGAACATTTCCTTGAAATAATTTCGAAATCCAACCAGTAGTTTCTGGCAAGGAGATTTTGAAATTTTTCAATATAGCAATATAAGCAAAACTGCCTTGACCCTGGTGGCCATGTTTTTTGACAAATCAAACAGATTTGAAGAAATTTGGCAGTCAATCTGTTGTATTGTTTCTAGTTTCTAGATTCTAACCCAATCCTAAGCCCAGTTTATGGTATTATGTATTATAAATTTGGTACCATTCTCAAATGCAGGTATAACACAGCTTTGTAATGCTGCAAAAAATAAACCCACAAACAATGCAGAAATTACCTGCTGGGCAATTATTAAACACTTCCAAACAACTTACATTATGCACAATCATTTCCACTGTTTGTCAAGCCATGTTGAGAAAGGTTAGTCTTGTAATACTTGATACCATACATTTTAATGCAGTGGTTTATAGCATGTTTGCCAGGCCCTATTGAACGGTGCATTAAAGTCCAGCTCGGGTATTGCATTTTTAAGTCTTAAAGACTTGTCAATGTAAGTGACACATGCCCGGATGTAATTCTGACCTAAAAACTGTGACCAACATCTTACAAAGAGCTCCTGAAATAACATCACCTGCTAATTAAAGTTTATTAATGCTATCCAACAATATTCATAATTTCATTTGTATTTTTATAACAAACTATATTAGAAAGGGGATATGAATTATATAACTTTTAAAGACAATTATGATTCTCTTCCTTCCGTTTAAGACTTTCTTTTCATTAAGAACAGGGATTTCAATTGATGCAGAATCCTGCTATTTGAAACAAAAAATAAATTGCAATTCACACATTTTTGACTCGAGCATATAATCTGCCTTGCATCATTTTGATGCAAATGTTTTCTAGAAAATGATATTATTTATCGTACTTATCGTGTTGTTAAAGCAAATTGTTCAAGTTCTTAACATGTATTAACACAAATAACCATTTGCAGAGCATTTAAAAAATATGAAGAAATAACATTCCTGTGACTTCAGAATTTTGACCCTTAAAATTTAATTTTGACCCTTCAACATTTCAAGTCATGGGTCTTTTGACTGTACATGGTTTTCAAAATGGACTGAAATCCGTGAAGATGTTGAATAAATCAGGGGTATGATTGCAAAAACACTTCTGAGGAGTAAACAATAATCTTAGAAGGTTCACCAAAACTCTCAAAAATTTTCCTGAAAATTCAATAATAATTTGTATCCTGGTGTGTCCTAATATTGGCGTCACCAAAATTTGACGATATTTGGTTATTATTTAGAAGATCTGATGCCAATTTAATTAGAACTTGAACACTGAATATTTAAATGTTTTCTAGCCATTTTTTATCTGAAAATCTCGCATAATTTCACATTCTACAATAAAAACAAAAGATCATCAAATTTAGGGTACGTCGAATTCGGATTGGCACCGTTACTCAAGGATATTTAAAGCCCCAGTAGATAGAATATAATTCAATACATCTTCTAATGAGCGTTAATGACGTTTATTCGACTGAAAACTACTTCTTATTTACAAAATACATTTTATAATGTTTATGCCTAAAAAGCTTGGTATAAGCGGAATATGCACTAATGTACATGCTGATTTACGACAGAGGCATCACCAGCTATCGCATACAGATAACTATACGATAAAAAGTTACCAAAACGTTATTTTTTTACCAATTTCAATGCATTTTTTTGTATTTTGATCGGTAAGAATCTCACAGCTGATGATGAATAAAACAGAACAACAAAAACTGGCATGCAAAATGTTTGATACACATGTTGCACTTCATAAAAAAAAAACCAAAAACCCAATAAATTTACCTTGATTTCAAATTCTACGTGGTGATCAGGGTTGTCATGAAGCAGAGTCATCTCATGGTCAAGGCCCGCAGTGGTCAGGGGTATGTGGCGCAGTGGACGACGATTTTCAATAACGGAGTTCACTGATCCTCGCGAGCCCCACATCTGAAATGAAACAGACATTTTTGTTGCAATATTAGGGGGGATAAACAGACCAGCAGATCTTTTCTTCATTAAAATAACCCCTTTACAGACTGGCACCACAACAGTTATTATTTTAAAAGGCCAGTAATAAATAGCATAAAAAGTTTGATGATATGGCAATGTGTCACATGAAATGGGGTCTTACTAACTATATGTTTTTGATGGAAATATACGTGTAAATGTGTTACGAGCTAATAAAAATTATGCAATGTTGCAAGAGTTACTTTTTATATTTTTATATAAGCTGATTTTAATACATGAAAGTGTGGTTATAGTAAGTCTTTAACCGAAGCGCTTCTTCTGTTAGTTCAATTTAAAGAAACATAGGCGGATTTAGAGGGGGGCGGAAGTGGCGTACGCCCCCTCAAAAATTGTCCATCATTCTATTTTTTAACCTCATGACGTCGTAAAACATGAATATTGTTGTCAATAACGTGTTCTTTAAAAGATTTATGGAAATTTCCAAAGTCATTCTTTGGTATATTCGGTATGTTCATTTAATTGTTCTTTTTGGCGATATCGCACCTTTTCGATATCTATAACAACATTTAAGAGAGACCAAAAGCAGTTTGTTGGCAGCCTTTTTCAGTTACTGAATATTTCCACCCCCTCTAACTCTATCGGCGCCTGATAAATAACAGTGACAAAATATCAGGCTGGTCGTGAAAAAACCGGACTAAATGCATGTGCATTAAGTGTCGTCCCGGATCAACCTGTGCAGTCCGCACAGGCTAATCCAGTATGAAACTTTTCGCTTTTATGATATTTTCTGTTTCAAGGAAGTCTCTTCTAATCATAAATCACTGTAGGCGGAAAGTGCCGTCCTGGATAAGCCTGTGCGGTCTGCACAGGCTAATCTGGGACGACACTTTACGCACATGCATTAAGACCGGTTTTCCCACGATGCGCCTCATATCATTCACTGTATAGGGTGGATATATTGCACGTCATCAACAAGACTTGGCGCTAGACATGACTGTTCCAGACAGTGTGACAATTATAAACAGGGAAGTGTCAGTAATAAGATATTTAAGTCAGAGTACCGGTTCGAGCTTAAAGAGCTTCACAGAATGTTCATTAACAGAGAATGAAGATCACGGTTCGAGCTTAAAGAGCTTCACAGAATGTTCATTAACAGAGAATGAGGATCATAACCATTAGGTTTTTGTAACATTTGAAATAATTTATAAACTTTCACACGATAAAAGTGTTCTGTCGTATTATGTATATTTAAATATATCTCAGAAAAAGTTTTATGATCACTGTGTAGAAAAGATTACTTGGTTCACACACAATTTACACTAGGAGCAAAAAGACATCTTTAATTAGAAAACACATGTGATATTGTCAATGTTTTTTTTATGGTTTTAACTCTTGTCCACATTTTACGAATATTATCTTTTATTATTGAGCTTGGAAACATTATAATTATATTACAATAACACTTAAATAATTGACACAATACAGTTTATACAATGTTTATATGAATTAATAGCATTTAGACAAGTAGTCCATGGTAAAAGCTGGGAAGCAAAATGCTGAGCGCCGAGTGATGGGCTGATATGATTATCGATAAGAATTTGATTGACAGCCAGTGTCATGGCAATTGATGGAGAAATAATAACTATTTTAAGGTAGGTCTTTCTTTGTTTATGTCTTAATGCATTTATTTCCTTATAATGCATTTGCTAGCTGTCATCGGAAAATTACGAAATCCGGTTAGTGCCACCCTGAATGTCGAGCATCGCCCTTTGAGGGCAACACATGACAAACATCGCGACAAACGATACGACGCACGACATTGTAACAATATACAATGTACAACAGCACATGACATTTGAACAGCTGAATGTCTCATTGTCGTTCTAGGTTTTGGTAAAACAAATTGCAGTAAAAATTGAGTGTTGTTGGTGATTGTCGAGTGTTCTTGGTCATTGTAGAGTGTCGTGTGTCGCATTGAATGTCATGTGTCGTTTTGTGTGTTGTGTTGAGTTGTCGTGTGTCGCCCTAAGAACGACACTCTACATTATGTCGTGCAAATGTCGTGGAATTGTCGACTGTCGACTTAAATCGCGTAATCACGACACACGACATTCAACACGACACACTACAATGGCCAAAGACACACGACAGTCTATCGAGCAAATATGGAATTGTCGCATGTCGAGGTAACATACGGAGTTACGGTAAGAATTACCGAAATCCCCGTAATTAACAAAATCCCTGGAAATCCCCCGAAATCCCTTTTTCTATTGGTTTAAAGTAGTATTGAAAGCATTTTAAAGCGATAAAAGTCACTTATAAGTGAAATGTATGCATATTTTTATGTATTTAAGAGTTATGTTGAGCTGCGTAAATTATATAAAAGGATTTCGGCAATTACGATCGGAGTTATGTGAGTGCTCTCACTTGTTTTCAGTGTTCAGTTACCGAAATCCCGTTCTTATTTTGATTTAAAGTAATATAAAATGCATTTTAAAGCGATAGAAGTCACTACTAAGTAAATGTATGCATATTTTAAATATTTATTTGACGGTTATGTTGAGCTACGTTAATTATATAAATATATTTCGGTGATTATGATCCATTATTTCCCTTGCTTCTGCACTGCAGATACCTAAATCCCTTTCTTATTCTGGTTTTCTGGTTTAAAGTAATATAACATGCATTTTAACGCGTACAAATAATAATGGATACAAATCTATATAAAGTTATGATTCACATATATGTGCATAACTTTTATATAGTCAACGGATACGATGAGGTATACTATTTTATTAAAGGGATTTCAGTTATTTTCAAGCGGAGCGGATTTTTCTGTAATGTTACAAGTATGAGTCTTTCAAGGTATGATCAATATTGTACAATGAAAAACAATAATTTGTTGTTCTCTACACTTACATCTGTAAGTGTACACATTGTCCATATTATGATCAACAGGTCTCTTCTTTTTTTTGTCTTATTTTTTCATATGAAATATACAAATTGCTAGGCCTCTGGCCGGGCATGTACTTTTTTAAAACACATTTGTAGTTTTATCAGAATTTTGCTATGTGAACTAGAAATAATAAATGTTATCTGTGTTTACATACAGAATTCTATTACAAACTGTGTACATATGTTATAAGTTGTTGTGTGACTATAATTATATTATTTCATTGGATCATGTAACAAGAAATATGTATATGTTTAAGAAACAAAATAAATATGTTTAATTTAGAATTCAACTCATAAACAGGATTTTGGTAAGTAGTAACTAGGAATGACTGCAATAGCCATTGAATAAATGAATATGCGCGGTGTAATGGTCAGCTACTCAGCGATGCCTGATAAGCTCCGCCTACAGCCAGGCGTGGCGAATAAGATGTTTGCTATATGTTGTATGCTTGTTTTGTTATCAGTTCGTATTAGATAGTCATACCAAATAAACGTGCTAGAAAACTAATCCCTGTTGGGTCTTGAATAAATTATCCCTCCAAGGGTCCAGAATAATAACATCAGAACATTACATGCGGTATGTATAGCCAAAATTAAAAAGATCTTTTATGTTTTCATCTGTCATTGTTGAAAACAACGAATAAATCTATTATAACACTGTTTCATAATGATTAATTATCTAAAACACAAGTAGACACACGACAATTCCGTGATATTTGCTCGATAGAATGTCGTGTGTTGTTGGTCATTGTCGTGTGTCGTGTTGAATGTTGTGTCGTGATCAAGCAATTTACGTCAACAGTCGACAAATCCACGACATTTGCGCGATATAATGTCGAGTGTCGTTGTACATTGTCGTGTATCGCGTTGAATGTAGTGTGTCGTGTTCTAAGGGCGACACACAACAACTCAACGCGACACACGACATGACACTAGACAATGACCAACGACATTCAACAATCACCAACGACTCTCAATTTTTACTGCAACATTTCTTGCCAAAATCTAGAGCGACAATGAGACATTCTACTGTTCAAATGTCGTTTGTGGTTGTACAAAGGGAAACAGTCGACATTCAATGTGGCACTAACTGGATTCCGTAGAAAATGGACCCTCTAGGATTAACATAACATTTTTTGTTTATTTTAAACAAAAAACAAAGATTGCTAAATGTCAATATTTTTCAAATTTATTCAGTAAATTGCAAGATTCTGTAATGATTAAGATTTTAGTATGTTTCTTCTATAATGACATAAATTACGCATTAACACACTACTAACTTCTTAATCTTGTTATGAAAATGGGGTCAATATTGTTGATGTTCTGTTGTTGTTGTTGTTGTTGTTGCTGCATGTGAGTGTTTCCTGTTTCCGGAGTTCCAGATTTTTTGACTGGTTCCCGGTTTGTACGTCATTTATTTATTGATTGGTCCGGATTCTTGACGGAAAGAGCCGAATATTGTATCCAACAGGCGTGGTGTTCATTTTACTAATCATTCAGGGGTAATTTCGGTTTTGTTTGATTCCACGAAATTTTACAAAACTGTTTTTTATGTGTTAATAATGTTGCGATCGAAATTATTTTCCCGGCACCTTGAAAATTGTTTGGACCTCAATCAGATGTTTAGTAACCAAAATCTCTTTACTAAAACATCTGATTGAGGTCATCTCGTACACTTGCCATATCGTAACCATTATTTTTGTGTTGTCGTTGTCGTTAGTCATGTCGTACCCAGGCTGTTGGCATCCCTACTGGTTTGAATATAAGTTGAATGGCGATTCTTCATAATTTGCCATTTATATTAAATGACATACTATGAAAATCAACAACAGAGATTAAGTTAATTTCTTGTGTTAGTTTTATTTTATTTTCTCGCATATTGGTAATTAAAATGTTGTATAACAGTACTAAGAGTTGTAATGAGAATGTACTAGAGAAGTAAACGGTACTACTATAACTAGGCTCTGTCAGTTCTGTCATAAGTTTTAAGGGCCATGCGGACGCAAGGCACATATGTCCCTGAGTCCTGAAAAATTAAAAGGGGTCTTTCTGTGAAGACCTTTTTCATGATATTTTCTGTGTCATCTCTACATTCTCTCTGATATCTGCATGTAATTATTGTAATCAGCGTTTTTCCTCTATATAAAGTCAGTACCGGAAAACGGTACCATTCCGAATGCGATTTTCTGACCATTTTTCCTAATTTGAAGTTAACAAATTACCAAATTTAAGAAAAAAATCCAAAAAGACCCTGAAAAGATCAACGATGTTCCTGTATTTTACTTTTGTTTTACCCAAGCGTAAACCTCCAAGCACAGCTGCAGGGCCTTCCCCCAGGCCGTTTTAGCGCACCAGTGCCTGGGCGTTTAAATTTTAACTTTAACATATCCGGAGCGCCTAAAATTAGTGTTGCGCTTATAAACACCGCCGGGGCACGTGTATTTTATCAATTAATAAGCTGTGTTGACTGCAGCAGACCGACAATTCCAGCTGTGAAAGCTAATCTCTTACGTCACAATGGCCGTTTTTCACTCGAGAAACGTGTACAACCACTTATAAAGTCAGTGAATGATCAAAGCGAGTGTCTCTTAAATTTTTTTAACAATTTACAGTTATTCCTAAGCCGCAATCAATCACCGTGAAGCACCGCCCTGTAGGCGGAGTTTCAACATGCAGTAAAATCGATATGAGCCAATAGAAACCCTTAGTTTATCTTCGCTTTGGAATGACGTTATGACTGACCAATCGGTGCACTTGGCATGTATCTACACACAAGTATCCTTGTACGCGAGTCAAGCGTATTATCGACATAGTGAAAGGAGCGGTTCTAGGTGGTCCTTCCAGTTTTCTCCCATGAGTTTCTGTGAGGACCAAATATCCACTAGGGATGCAGAAAATGTTATTTAGTGCGTTACATATATTATACTGTTAATACAATGTGCAATGGTTCTATTATACGCAACAATATTATTAGCGCATCCGTATACATGATGAAAGCAATGAAAGTAAATACGCAATGTGTCTTATACCTTATAATTAAAAGTTATGATATGAAGTATTTTATAGGGCTGCCACACCTCCACTGTGAATACTAACAATGTTTTAATAACACAGTGTGCTCGGGCAATGGTTTTAAACTTTAAAAAGTAAACTGTGAAAATTCAGTGTCAAATACGCTAACATGAAATCGTAATCGGAAAAGCCTATCCAGAGTGTGTTGTAGTTTCCTAAACACAAGCGGTCTTGTTTATGTACATGTATGCCATGTAAAACTCGTGTTTTCTGCAAAAGAGCACGAAATGTCTGCTGATAACCAAGATGTTACGTTCCAAGCATGGAAAGCGTGCGTGTACCGACCATGTGCTTTCTAAATACAAGTCTTTAACATTTGAGGCTCGCAGGCACAACATGCATGGGGAAATTCTCCCCCCGTATAATACATGTATTTTAATCATGATTCTTACAATGACGCTGTTGCTTTTAAAAGGTCAGAGGTACAATTGTATACCGTTTAAACGATGATGTTTTGTTTATTTTGTTTAAACGTTAAATTGAAAACGTGTTAGCCTTAATTTTAAGAGCTAAAATGCACCAGATAACGTCATATAACACGTCGCAAAAAAAAAATTTGGCGTAGGAACTGGGGTGCCTGAGAAAAATCCTGGGTTACTGTTAATAGCTAGGGGAAGTAACTTACTGTTTTTACATCTTTCATGACATTTTTTAATGAAAGTGATAAAATTCCCAAGTTTGGCTGAAAACGACGCTAATTTTCCC
This sequence comes from Congeria kusceri, assembly GCA_027627225.1. Taxonomy (NCBI): domain Eukaryota; kingdom Metazoa; phylum Mollusca; class Bivalvia; order Myida; family Dreissenidae; genus Congeria; species Congeria kusceri. The sequence goes on along the minus strand of CM051032.1, from coordinate 70,971,626 downwards.
AATAAGACTGGTACCGGTACCATTCCCAAAGTGGTGAGGAAAAATGCTGGTAATATTAAATAATATTAAATATTTGAAAATCAAAGCAATAACATCTACAACCCAAGATATACTATACATACCCACCATCTTTATTTTTGTCTTTGCTGAACATTGGTGCCTTCGCTCAGTTCGCTGACCAGTTCTATGGTGTGTATAGTAAATTGAAAAGTGAACATGTTAAATAATATATTTGAAATGTTTTTGCAGATTTTTAGCTCGACTATTCGAAGAATAGGCGAGCTTTCCTACTGCCCCCGGCGTCCGCGTCTGAATTTGGTTCAAGTTTTTATTCAAAAGTCTTGTAACTTCAAAACTACATGTTATTCACTTGAAACTTGGAATATACCTTTGTCATCAACTCCAGTGTCAGGGGCAACATTCCCCATAACTGTGTTTTGTATTTTGACAGCGTTATGCCCCTTTTTCACTTAGATTTTCTGGTTACAGTTTATATTCAAAAGTTTTGTAACTTCATAACTACATAAGTTATTAACTTGAAACTTGGAAATAACCTTTGTCATACACTCCAGTATCAGTGTGAACATTCCCCATAACTCTATTTTGTATTTTGACAGAGTTATGCCCCTTTTTCACATAGATTTTCTGGTTAAAGTTTATATTCAAAAGTTTGGTCACTTCAAAACTACATAAGTTATTCACTTGAAACTTGGAACTTACCTTTGTCATCAACTCTAGTATCAGGGGCAACATTACCCATAACTCTGTTTTGTATTTTGAAAGAGTAAGCCCACTTTTTGCATATATTTTGTGGTTAAAGTTTTTGTTCCAACTATAAACTATACAAGGCTTCACTTAAAAGTTTTGTATTTTAACAAATTTATGCCCCTTCCACTATCCAAAATATGTACCAACTGAAATACTTTGAATAGTCGAGTGCGCTGTCCTACAACAGCTCTTGTTTATAGTCAGATATTTGTTTTGTTTTCAGATAAATATAAACCACAACCATGGACGGCTTCTACACGAAGGCAGTTCGTTTTTATGATGAGGTTTTTGCCAAAAAAGGTACATTTTTATTTAAAATATCCCAAAATCAATTTTTGTCAAACAGTTTGAAAAATTTATACATACATATATATATATATATATATATATAATGAAAAGTACAAACACTACTGTATATATATATATATATATATATATATATATATATATATATATATATATATATATATATATATATATATATATATATATATATATATATATATATATATATATATATATATATATATATATATATATATATATATATATATATATATATATATATATATATATATATATATATATATATATATATATATATATATATATATATATATATATATATATACAGTAGTGTTTGTACTTTTCATTATATACATGTATGTATATATATATATATATATATATATATATATATATATATATATATATATATATATATATATATATATATATACATGTATATAATGAAAAGTACAAACACGTTACATGGGATTATAAATATATTATTAACAATATAGCCAATGCATTTCGACAAAGCTCATCAGGGCATAATACAATCTATCATTACCTCAAAATGTAAACTGTTTCATATAAAAACTAATATGTCGTGTGATGTTAAAAATGTTATTTATGTATTAGTATGCAAGAAAATGTATATTGGACAAACTGGCGATAAACTTGGACATAGAAGATCTGTTCATGAACAACAAATGCAAGACCCGTCAACAAGACAGATGCCTTTAAGTAAACACCTGGATGTGTTCTACATCTGAACCGAAATTTTAAATTTTTCCTTTTTATAAACTATTTTCGGACAGTGTTTCAGCGAGGTTAGCGAAAGAACAATATTTTATTGATATATTTAAACCACAATTAAATTTTATATAATAATTGTTGTCGTTTTGACGTCATAATGGAAATGACTTTGTCTCTATGACATTTTGACGTTATGATATATTTTATTATGCCCTGATGAGCTTTGTCGAAACGCGTTGGCTATATTGTTAATATATATTTATAATCCCATGTAACGAGTTTGTACTTTTCATTATATAAATTTCTCAATCTGGACTATAGACATTTCATTTACGTATATATACATGTATATATATATATACATGTATATATATATATACATGTATATATATTAGGGGTGCAACGATATACCGGTATATCGGTATATCGCGATACATGCTATTGAAATATCGTATTGCGATACGGTTTTGCTGTACCCTAATATTTCTAGAAACTTGATGTACAAAACACCATTAAACAAAATAATTAGTAATAAGGATACCTTACACATCAAAGTTAATCCAACTTGAAAGTAAATATTCATGTTAATACTCAATAAGTTTTCCCTCGTAACACAGTTACCAGTTTAATTCCAATACATGTTTATTTCATCACACAACTTAAATCTCCAATCTTTCCACTGCAGCAAACAACATTCTGATTTGTTGACACCCCTTGTCATTTGCCCTAGAACACTTAGCCCATTAATGCTCTATCGACAGTGCTTGTGTTGTTCAGGTACAGTAGTATTGATTGATGCTTTTGGACACCAGTCAGTGTGTTACACGCTTACTACTAACTGCTTAACAATGGCCACGTTTGGCAGTCACATCAAAGACTTTTGAAGTCAAACCGACACACCGTTGCTGCTAATGAACGGCTTTGCAGATTTGGAAGCTCTGCTAATTGATGACTTCACACTGCCAATATTCTTAGTTTTAACAGCAGTTACCAGTGTTTGTAACGGATTTTATTGTTTGTTCAAATGGGAAAGAAATAAATGCATGGTATTTAAATGCACATGTTTTATTGATAAAAAAACTTTATGAATTAATTACAAACAAAATATAATGAAAATAATTTTTAAACATGCTTATTTTTCGGAACGAGTATCATTTAAATACAATGTTACATAGATAAATGTTTACAGTACCAGATCATGCACTTAGTTCAATTGCTGCAGTTTCCTTCGTATCATGTGATTAAAATAAGAAATGAAGAATGTTGGTGATTTTAACATACTATTCATTTATTCAAGATATGTTTAAAGTTCGGCAACTGGACAAATAATCTTTTTTGACTGCTTGGTGTTGATGTAGTTACCTGTTTTACCGTATTTAAGATACCAAACAGTAAGATTGAGTTAATACATGTACTAGATGTAAATTATAGGTGTTCTTGTATTGTCTATTAATTTCGTCATTATGTATTCAATACGTATTGCAATATATTGCAATACGGGTTTTGCCGTATTGTTGCACCCCTAATATATATACATATATATTAGTTATTAGTTCATGTAATGGCTTGATTGAGACATTTTATTGTAAGGCAGTGCTGTTGCTAAATTTCAGTTCCCCTAGTAGTAATTTACACTGAGCTGTAACAGCTATATTAGCCTGGAACAGTATAATTAAATTAAAAGCAATGCTCAATTCAAAATTGTCTTCTATGGCTTATCAAACACTTTGCATTGATATTCTTATATTCTTTTTCCAGATCCTAGGGTGGATGATTGGTTCATGATGTCATCGCCACTTCCAAGCGTTGTTATCTGCATACTGTACGTCATCATCATCAAGCTTGGCCCTTGGATCATGAAAGACAGGCAGCCATTTTGTTTACGGAAAGTCCTACTCGTATACAACTTTGCCATGGTTCTTCTCTCCACATTTTGTTTTGTTGAGGTAGTGAAATGTTCTGTTAATTTCTAAAATGTGGCGCGTCGTGAGAAAACCGGTCTTAATGCATGTGCGTAAAGTGTCATCCCGGATTAGCCTGTGCAGTCTGCACAGGCTAATCCGGGACGGCACTTTCCGCTTTTATTCTATTTTCTGTTTCAAGGAAGTCTTCTAAACATATATCCACTGTAGGCGGAAAGTGCCGACACTTTACGCACATGCATTAAGTCCGGTTTTCCCACGACGCGCCTCAAATATTCTATGTATGTTCAGTGGTTGAAATTAGCACAAGCCGTATGCCCTGCACAGTTCTTGCTCTGATCCTCAGTTTTATATCCCAATAGGAGGCCTTGTACACTTCTTGATCTCAAGTAATGCACCTATCAATATTTACCCCCAGCGGGGGAGCGGCGGGCATGTTTTCCCCCGGGGGGGAGCGGCAGGCATATACAGGACTTTAGACTGAAAGCAATTCCTGACAGGCGGGAATTAGACATGCCGAATGATTCCGGGTCCCGGGAGATAGACTTTGTTCTGAATTTTGTATCGCGGTAATATAACCCGGGCCATTTGATACACCAATGAAGCACCCCCATTGAGGGGATTTAGACAAAAATGCTTGGCTCTAGGGTGGGGAATTAGATCCCCCAATGAGTCAAATTCCCCTGGGATTGCCCGCTGCTCCCTACCCCCCCCCCCCCCCCCCCCCCCCGAGGGGGAAAATATTGATAGGTGCATAATACTATTAAGGGTTTGGGTTTGCTTGTCCAATTAATTTGAGTATTTTGAATTGCATTCATCATGAATAATGCATGTACAATGTGCCTTCATATCCTGTAGTTGGGGTTTACGCATAACAATTGTGACAATTCATTTAAGACAGAACAAGGAACCTTAGATCCAAGAAATGTGGTATGTAATGAACTATGTACTGTTACGATGCTGTACAAAATTAGCTGAAATCAGGTCATACGATTGGCATTGCCTTAACCTATAGTCACTTAATGGCTGACTTACCTCATTGTCAAAGGCTTAACTGAGCTTAATTTCAAGTAAAATGTTACCTTTATATTATATTTTTGGCCATGTACGTCTGAAGTAATGATAGATGTGTTTATGTCTCAATGTTAACTTTTGAAAACCAGTTCATGCACGCTTTTATGTGTATAACTTATCACCTTTGTAATAATACACTTATTAAATGCACTCTATTTAGTTGAAACCTATTTATGTTAGCTCGATTGTGTCGAAAGCCTGAGGCTTATTGAGACACTCCCGAGTCCCTTTCCTGGGTAGAACCAGTACTTGATGTATTTGAGAAAGACCGTTTGAACGCTCCCGATCAAACTCAGGACACCATATTTATTACACCACTGAGACTCACTGAACACTATTTCCTAATGGCACCGGGCCCGGCTAGCTCAGTTGGTAGAGCGCTAAGCTGTCAATCCGCGGATCGCGAGTTCGAACCCCAGCCCGGCCTCATGACTTGTGTGGGGATTGTCATGAAGTTATTTCTATGGCCATTCTCCTCCTGCCTCTGATTCAATTAGGGCAGTTGTCAGTTACTGGCATAGGTATGTGCACTTAGTACTGGTGAACCGCTTAGATCGGCTAAGCTTGCCCAGGAAAAGTGTGAGTAGGTTAACTGACCGCCATGATATGACTAAAATACAAAAGGGCGAAAAATGCCGACAAACAAACAAACAAACTTTCCTATTGGCTGTGTATGTTATATTTCCAGTTCGGAGTTGCTGGCTGGTTCACTGGATATTCATTCGGCTGTGAGGAGGTGGACTACTCCAATTCACCCAAAGCTCTAAGGGTGAGAAGTCTGTTTTATAAGCAAGGGGTTAATACATTTTCAGTATTTCCATCAAAGCTCTAAGGGTGAGAAGTCTGTTTTATAAGCCAGGGGTTAATACATTTTCAGTATTTCCATCAAAGCTCTAAGGATGAGAAGTCTGTTTTATAAGCAAGGGGTTAATACGTTTTTAGTATTTCCATCAAAGCTCTAAGGATGAGAAGTCTGTTTTATAAGCAAGGGGTTAATACATTTTCAGTATTTCCATCAAAGCTCTAAGGGTGAGAAGTCTGTTTTATAAGCAAGGGGTTAATACATTTTCAGTATTTCCACCAAAGCTCTAAGGATGAGAAGTCTGTTTTATAAGCAAGGGGTTAATACATTTTCAGTATTTCTACTACTTTTCATAAATTGGCGTTCACATAATCCCCGAAGCACCACTTCCATTTATAAATATTCAGTTATATCAGAGTTTTAAAAGGTTTCATTGCTAAAACTGGGGTATCACATGCCCATCTGAGGGGTTGATGACATAGATGATCGACATCGAAACAAATTTACACGCCACTTATCGATTTTTTCCGATCATCTTCCCAACACTAACATGTAGGCCTGTTTCTCACCTAGGCCACTTTGGTTTAATTCCTGAAGTCCATAACTTCATTAAATAATTTCCAAAATTTAGTTCCAGGGAGGCGTTACATCAATATATTTTTTTATTTTTTAAAGATTTTTCTATGATCGTTATTTACATATTGATATTTATGTAGTTGTTTACGATTATACATAAATTCCGTTTCATCAACGACATCGTAAATGCACTTTACAGAAATATACGACTACATAAATTATGGTGAATGTTAACCGAAAATATAGTGACGCAGTCTCATTTTTTTAAATGACGTCATTGCCGCGCGCCGCTTTCAAAATAAAAACAATGACGTGAACTTAAAAATCTTGTCACCATTGTTATTTTTACTGTATTTCTTGATGTGTTGATTATTAAAAACGAAGAACAACATGTACATAGAGCTACTAGACTACTTTAAATCGATCCTAGGTATGTTGTTTAGATTTATGTGTTTTCTTTAAATATGTAATGAAATTGTGTTTAAAGACCACAATAAACATAAAACATAATGCGCTATGGAATTGATAACTGACCCAAAATGCGAGCGTCTACTGTAGGCCAACATATCTGCGAAGTATTTATTCCAAAATGGGATATATACACAAATAGATCTAGCTACTCGTATGGTTAAATGTTTTAATCTTTTATTTTCCAACTTTATTTCGTTCTTAGGTCGCTTTTGATAGCAGAATGCAACATAAAACAGCACATTACGTAAATATACGACTGCTCCTAACCAGTCGTAAATTTATGTATAAAATTTATGTAGTTTGACGTTACAATTTGTTTGATGAAACGTGATTTCGGTTAAACGTCGTAATTTATGTAAGTCGTAGTGTACGACTGGTAGTAAATCGTTGATGAAACGCCTCCCAGATACATGCCAATAAAATAATGGGTGAGTAAAAATGTACACTGCAAAGGATGGTAAACACGTTATTGATTTTTGCTTTCTATCATCATTAAGCGTTGCAATTTACTATAGCGTTGGAAAAAATATACAAAAATGAATTATTCTTATTTTGTAAATTGTTCATGAAATTAGATATGCATACAATTCATGGTTAGCTTTTATCATATGCTCTTTTGCCATTAGTAGTTACTGTTGCTAGGACTTACCAGCATTGACCTGTCAAGTGGAGATTATGTAATTAAGGCCAACCTTAAAAAGTTGTTTGTTTGCCATTGCCTACCCAAGGTTGCTGGTAATGGGTAAGTAGGTAGGGATTTTATTTTTTTCATGCATTGTCTGTCTGTCCGTCCGTCAGTCACGTTTCTTGTGCGGAGCATGACTCCATTAGTATTGAAGAGATTCAAATGAAACTTCATATAATGATAGAGGACAATGAGAGGAACTGCATAATACAAGATAACAACTCTTTGTTATATATTTACAGAGTTATTGCCCTTTGTTTTATTTTCTTATGTGTAGCATTTCTCCATTAGTATTGAAAGGATTCAAATGAAACTTCATATAATGATAGAGGACAATGAGAGGAAGTGCAGAGCACAAGGACCACAACTCTTTCTTGATTATTTACGAATTTATTGTCCTTTGTTTTATTTTCTTGTGTGAAGCATTAATTTATTTTTTTTCTTGTGAGGAGCATAACTCCATTAGTATTGAAGGGATTCAAATGAAACTTCATATAATGATAGAGGACAATGAGAGGAAGTGCAGAGCACAAGGACCACAACTCTTTCTTGATTATTTACGAATTTATTGTCCTTTGTTTTATTTTCTTGTGTGAAGCATTAATATTTTTTTTTCCTTGTGAGGAGCATAACTCCATTAGTATTGAAGGGATTCAAATGAAACTTCATAATTTATAATGATAAAAGACAATGAGAGGAAGTGCAAAGCACAAGGACCACAACTCTCTCCAATATTTACGGAGTTATTGCCCTTTGTTTTATTTCCATATGTGAAGCATTAAATTTTTTGTGCTGAGCATAACTCCATTAGTATTGAAGGGATTCAAATGAAACTTCATATAATGATAGATGACAATGAGAGGAAGTGCAGAGCACAAGGACCATAACTCTTTCTTCAATATTTACAGAGTTATTGCCCTTTCTTTTTAGCTCATCTGAGCACAAAATGCTTGGTGAGCTATTGGTATAGGGGACCTCTCCAGCGTCGTCTATCGTCTGTCGTCCATATGCGGTCAACATTTTGGACCGTTGTCGCGATAAAGACTACATTTTTTATTCAATCTTGACCTAACTTGCACAGTTTGTGTAAGACCATAAAATCTCGGATGGGATTGTTATTGGGTCAGATCACATCAGTAACACCAGAGTTATTGCCCCTTTTTCATGCAAAAAAAGTGCAACAGTGCCCTTTTCCAACGTATAGACTTAATTTTCTATCCAGTCTAAAGCAAACTTTCACAGCTTGTGTATGACCATCAGGTGTACAGTTTGTCTATGAACGTAAGACTACAGGCGAAGTCGAATATAAGCATGATCGGGCCTGAAACACCAGAGTTATTGCCCCTTGTGTTTGGAAAAAAACATCAACAAGTTATCCATGATTGGCTTGCACACACGATTTTTGATTCAATGTTGACCAAACTTACACAGTTTGCGCCTGACCATAAAAATTGATTGATAAAATTTGATTTCCAACAGTTACAAGACTTGCATGCAGTTATTTGTACATGCAACTTTGATGTCTTCTGAGCCTGCATTGACATAATTTATCATCATTGGAAAGAAAATTCAAAGAAAAAGCAAAACATTACCTTATAGCACAGCCATCGCAATTATCGCATTGCAACTAGTTTTCCAAAACTGTTTGCGAAAAAGTCATCAAAATCTACTGTTTGTGCATTTTCCAGAATTGTCAATAACTTAATGAAAAAGGGTCAGGTAAGAATATCGAGAAAAATGATTTGAGAACCATTAGCAAACAAACGCACATCCACTACCCAACTCATACTTTAGTTAGCCCATTGCACTAACCGATGTTTTAAATCAGAATTGATCCTACCGCCTTTGTGTATTGTTCAGATACCTTAATTTTCAAACCTGTCACAACAGTATGGTCTTCATCTGTACCAGTTCTCAGGTGAGCGCTTTGGGCCATCATGGCCTTCTTGTATTTCCTTATGTGAGGCATTAATTTTCTTGTGCAGAGTATAACTCCATTAGTATTGAAGGGATTCAAATTAAACTTCATACAATGATAGATGACAATGAGATGAAGTGCAGAGCACAAGGACCATAACTCTTCAATATTTACGGATTTTTTGCTCTTTATTTAATTATGCCCCTCTTCGAAGAAGTGGGGGTATATTGCTTTGCACCTTCCATCGGTCGGTCGGATGGTCGTTCTGTCAGTAGACCATTTCGTTTCCGCACGATATCTAGAGAACGCTTTAAACTACGATAATTTAAGTTAGTATGCTGGTTGCTTGGGAGGAAAGGAAGATGCCTATTGATTTTGAGGTCAGCAGGTCAGAGGTCAAGATAACTGTTGCTAAAAATAGAAAACAGTTTTCGCTCAATAACTAGAGAACGCATCGAGATATTTTACTGAAACTTTATACATAGAAACCTTATACATGTATCAAGACCTCGCTTGGGATTGCATATGGGGTGGGTGGGGTCAAGGTCACCGTTACTAAAAATAGAAAAACGGTTTCTGCTCATTAACTTGAGAACGCATCGAGATATTTTAATGAAACGTCATACATAGATACCTTAAATTGAGACCTTGCTTGGGAATGCATATGGCCTAGGTGGGTTCAAGGTCAAGCTCACCGTTACTAAAAATAAAAAAACGGTCTCCGCTCAATAACTTGAGAATGCATTGAGATATTTTAATGAAACTTCATACATAGATACCTTATATTGAGACCTCGCTTGAGATTGCATATGGGATGGGTGGGGTAAAGGTCAAGGTCACCGTTACTAAAAACAGATAAAATGGTTTCCGCTTAATAACTAGAGAACGCATCGAGATATTTTAATGAAACTTCATACATATATACCTTATATCGAGACCTCGCTTGAGATTGCATATGGGGTGGGTGGGGTCAAGGTCACCGTTACTAAAAATAGTAATCTTAAATACCTTATATATAGACCTCGCTTGGGATTTCATATGGGGTGGGTGGGGTCAAGGTCACATTTACTAAAAATAGAAAAAACGATTTCCGCTCAATAACTTTAGAATCCATAAAGATATTTTAATGAAACTTCATACGTAGATACCGTATATCGAGACATCGCTTTGGATTGCATATGGGGTGGGTGGGGTCAAGATCAAGGTCACCATAACTAAAAATAGAAGAACGGTTTCTGCTCAATAACTTGAGAAAGCATCGAGATATTTTAATGAAACTTCATACATATATACCTTATATCGAAGCCTTGCTTGAAATTGCATATTAAGTGGGTGTGGTCAAGGTCAAGGTGACAGTTACTAAAAATAGAAAATGGTTTCCGCTTAATAACTTTAGAATGCATCAAGATATTTTAATGAAACTTCATACATAGATATCTTATATTGAGACCTCTCTTGGGACTGCATATGTGGTGGGTGGGGTCAAGGTCACTGTTACTAAAAATAGAAAAAAACGGTTTTCGCTCAATAAATTGACAAGCATTGAGATATTTTAATGAAACTTCATACATAGATACTTTATATCGAGACCTGGCTTGGGATTGCATATTTGGTGGGTGGGGTCAAGGTCGCTGTTGCTAAAAATAGACAAAATGTCTCTTGGGATTTTATATAGGGTGGATGGGGTCAAGGTCACCATTACTAAAAATAGAAAAACAGTTTCCGCTGCATAACTTGAGAACGCATCGAGATATTTTAATGAAACTTCATGCATAGATACCATCTATTGAGACCTCGCATGGGATTGCATATATAGATATAGGGTGGGTGAGGTCAAGGTCTTCATTACTAAAAATAGAAAAATGTTATCCGATGAATAAATTTAGAATACATCATGATACTTGAATGAAACTTCATACATAGATACCTTGTATGTAGACCATGCTTTGGATTGCATATGGGGTGGGTTAGATCAATGTCACGGTCAACGTTACTAATAATACAAAAACAGTTTTCGCTCAATAATTATGCCCCCCTTCGAAGAAGTGGGGGTATATTGCTTTGCACAGTCCCGCGGTCGGTTGGATTGTCGGTCCGTCTGTCCGTAGACCATTTCGTTTCCGCACGATAACTAGAGAAAGCTTTGACCGACGATCATTTAAGTTGGTATGCTGGTTACTTGGGAGGAAAGGAAGAAGCCTATTGATTTTGAGGTCAACAGGTCAAAGTTCAAGGTCACAGGGGCTTGTAACATGTAATTTGTTTCCGCACGATATCTAGAGAACGCTTTCACCTACGATCATTTAAGTTGGTATGCTGGTTACTTGGGAGAAAAGGAAGATGCCTATCAATTTTTAGGACAAAGATCGAGGTGACAGAGGCTTGTAACATGAAAACTGTTTCCTCTGTAGACCATTTCGTTTCCGCATGATATGTAGAATACACTTTGACGTACGATCATCCAAGTTGGTATGCTGGTTACTCGGGAGGAAAGGAAGACGCCTATCAATTTTGAGGTCAGCAGATCAAAGGTCAAGGTCACAGGGGCTTGTAACATTAAAACTGTTTTCTCCGTAGACCATTTTGTTTCCGCAGGATATCTAGAGATTTTTTGGCCTATATGATGTTTAAATCAAACAGAAAACTGGTATCCTTATATAATAGACTGTAAAAATAAATCCATAACTATACTCTATCTTTCTTTCAGCTTTATATTTACTTTCTAAAGCATCAACTTTAATATCCTCCCCATGTGTTAATGTGCACATACATTGTACAATATTAAAAAAATTTCTTAACAATTACTCATATTCACGACTTGGCTGCAAATCAGGGGGCATACGTTTTACAAACATCTCTTGTTTTCTTGTGTGGAGCATAACTCCATTAGTATTGAAGGGATTCAAATGGAACTTCATACAATGATAAAGCACAATGAGAGGAATTGCAGTGCACAAGGACCACAACTCTTTCTCTAATATTTACGGAGTTATTTGCCCCCTTTGTTTTATTTTCTTGTTCGAAGCACAACTACATTAGTATTGAAGGGATTAAAATTAAACTTCATGTAATGATAGAGGACAGTGAGAGGAAGTGCAGAGCACAAGTATCACAACTTTTTCTTCAATATTTATGGAGTTATTGCCCTTTGTTTTATTTTCTTGTGTGGAGCATACTACCAGTAGTATTGAAGGGATTCTAATGAAACTTCATAGAAGGGTAGTGGACAATGAGAGGAACTGCCGAGTACAAGCACCATAACTATTTTTTCAATATTACGGAGTTATTTTCCTTTGTTTAATTTTCTTGTGCATAGCATAACTCAATTAGTATTGAAGGGATTCAAATGAAACTTCATATAATGATAGAGGACAATGAGAGAAAGTTCAGAGCACAAGGACCACAACTTTTTCTTCAGTATTTATGGAGTTATTACCCTTTGTTTATTTTTTGTGCAGAGCATAACTCCATTGGGATTTTAAATAAAACTACATATATTTAGGGATTTAGCCAGACTAAAAAAATGGCAGGGGGCCTGAAAAAGGTCAGGGGGGCCTTTTCGCGAAAAAGGGCAGGGTTATACTAATTATTTATGTATTTATTATTGATATATATATATTTATTATTAATATTATTATTATTATTTATTAATAATTAATATTATTAAATTAATAATGATATTCATAATAATATTTAGCAATCCTTACTTTTCATTTCAAAAGATAGAAATACTGTTATTATTATTATTGTCATTATAATTATTATTATTAAGACGATTTTAGCATATATATTATTTACATACTTAAAAGCCACTGTAATGTGGGTTTTTTTTTTGTTTTTTTAGCTATATTTTCATATTTATTTCATATTAAATTCATTTCATTAAAGAAAATCATTGCATCAATTCCTAATTACCTTGCAATAATATTTCCAATTTGAACAAACAATAAAATCAGTAAAAAATACAGTCATTGACAATAACACCTGTTACAACTGAGAAGAGTGAAAGCACATCATAAATTAACCAGGCTTCTAAATCTGCAAGTTGTTAGTAATGTCCTTAGCAACAGTGTTGGTTTGACTTCAAAAGTCTTTGATGTGACTGTTGAGCTGGGGCCATTCTCTAGCAGTTTGTAGCAGTGAACAAAAGCATCAATTAACACTACTGTACCTGAACAATGCAAGCACTATCAATAGAGCATTAAAGAATTAGTGTTTGTGGTGAAATGTCAAAGGTGTCAAAAGATCAGACAGGTTTTTGTTGCATGGGATAAAATGGATAATATACATGTATTGGACTTAAACTGGAGATTGTGTACAGCATAAAACTTATTGAATATTAAATTTCAATTTGGATTAATATGTGTTTTTGCACGCAAGGTAATTATATGTGCATATCTGAAATTTTGTTTGCATTGATAACGTTGTTTAAGAATTAATTAATTATTATAATAAGTAAAAAATTCCAGAACACCAACATCAATAACATGGATAACGTTTGGTAAATTAACAAAATTAGACATTAACAAACAACAGCTGCAAAAAATCCTTTACAGAAGCACGGCAATCGGCACTAAATTACCATTAATTCGGTAACTGATAATTTATATCGCATGGTCATGACGAGCTGATTAATAATACATGTCGCGACGGTATGTCAAATATCATTTAGGCCAAGATGTGATTGCCAAGATGCGCAAGTAACCAATTAAATTGCCTTAGGGCATGTCTGTGCTGACACAAATGACAAAAAGTACACAGGAGGGCGGGCACATTTTTAAAAGGGCGGGGGAAAAGCGCAAGAGGGCGGGGCTAAAAAATGGAAGGGCGGGCCGCCCTGGCATTCCGCTTTAGCTAAATCCCTATATATTACTAGAGGACGGTGAGAGGAAGTGCTGAGTACAAGAACCATAACTTTTTTTGTAGGAAGCGTCATTTTTGCCAACATGTAATTGAAATTGTGTTGCCTTCCTTTGAAAAGCATATGCTTCGGGGGCATACTTCACATGCTGTGACAAGCCTTGTTTGGAAAAGAAATGCAAATGTATGAATCATCCATTAAGCATCAAAATATAGTGTATAACACAGACATTGCTTTTAATAATATAATCAAGTGTCCTTTGATATAACGAGAGCTAGCTAGCAATGATCTTTAATTAGACAATGAATGCTGATAAACAACCCGTTGTTTTCACAAGTTTGATAAAAACATGATTAGAATTGCATTTTGAAAACGACCAAAAAAGAGAGAGTTTTTATTTAACCCAAAGAAAAAATATTATATTCAGACAAAAAAAAAAACAGGGTTGATTTAACAAAGAAACACAATTTTGAGTTGGGACCTGTTAGTCAGGTAGGTAGGCAATGGCAAACCGAGTTAATTTTAATGTTGGCCTAATGTAGAGAAAGCTCTAGTGTGTGTGTGCGTGCGGTGCGTGTGCGCATGTACTATGTTTAAAAACCTTAATTTGCAGAATTAAACTAATAAAATCATTGGCTTTACCAATTTATTACAAAATGTCCAATAACTGGAGCAGTTTCACTAATGCTCCTTTTGACCAGCACCCTGTACCTTTTTGTGTCGCCTGAAAAGGCAACATATGGGTTACTTTTTGTGGTAGCGGCGGCATCATTGGCGTCCCATTTAGTTGTGCAGATAATAACTTGAGAAGTTATAGTACTATCATTATAAAACTTTACAAAAGTGTTAGTAGGCATAAAAGGAAGGTTAAGTTCGGTTTTCAGCATATTTTGCTCTTGTTTTACTTGAGTTATGCCCCATCAGGTGACACATCTGACTCACGGAGTTCTAGTTTGATCCGAGCTCTTTCCCTACAGTACGGTAGATAATGTTTCAGATATAGGGTCAGGGCTCACACTGCCATTTGCCAAAAATAGCCAATGACTGAAGAATTAAATATTCGGCCAAAGAAAGCTCTTTCGCTACACATTTTCTTGTAAAAACATACAGGTACTAATGAAAATGAGCATGTTTTCTATAATGTAAGTTTAATGAATTTGGCTAAAAATAATATCGCCCAAAAGAAGCCCTGAACGAGTATTGGAACTGGCTGAATTTTAAATGTATTTAGTGTATTTACCCATACTTGTACAGAGCTGCAAATATGAAGGTCTAAAGTATTTTCCAAATTTCAAAGAGTACCAGTATTACACATATATTTTAATAATCCCCTTATCATGAGAACCAGATTAATCCAGATGTGGTAGTTAAAGTTCTTGATATGTTTTTCCATTGTATGTTATGCAAATATTTCCATGTTTCAGATGGCCAATGTATGCTGGTGGTTTTACATCTCGAAATTCATAGAATTATTGGATACTGTAAGTGCACTCTTTGTCTATTGCAAAAACATATCTTCTGTGTAGTTTTCACCATTTATTCACCATTTATAGTGTTATTTTTAGCTCACCTGAGCACAAAGTGCTCATGGTGAGCTTTTGTGATCGCCCGTTGTCCGTCGTCCGTGTGTCCATGCGTCCGTCATCAACTTTTCATTCAAACAACATCTCCTCCTAAACCACTTGGCAGACTTTCACGAAAGTTCACAGGAATATATCATTGGGTGACCCTCTTTCTAAGTTGTTCAAATCGTTATGGTCGGCTGCATATATAGGTCATCAGAGCTAAAAATAGATTTTAGAAGTGTAAACTTTAAAAATCTTCTCTGAGAGCTGAGGGCCCAGAGGTTTCATATTTGGTAGGTAACATCCTATAGTGGTCCTCAAGATTGTTCAAATTATGCCCCTGGGGTCAAAACGGGCCACGCCCCGGGGGTCTCATGGTTTATGTAGAATATATAGCAAAATGACTTTAAAATCTTCTCCTCTGAAACTGCAAGGCCCAGAAGTTTCATATTTGGTATGTAACATCCTTTAGTGGTCCTTTACAACGTTTGTTAAAAATTATGCCCCTATGGTCAAAACGGGCCACGCCCGGGGGTCACATGGTTTATTTAGAATATATAACAAAATGACTTTAAAAAGTTTCTCCTTTGAAACCACTAGGCCCAGAGGTTTCATATTTTATATGTAACATCCTATAGTGGTCCTTAACAAAGATTGTTCAAATTATGCCTCTGGGGTAAAAACTGGCCACGCACTGGGGGTCACATGGTTTATATAGAATATATAGCAAAATGTCTTTAAAAATCTTCTCTGAAACCGCAAGGCCCAGAGGTTTCATATTTGGTATGTAGCATCCTATAGTTGTCTTCTACAAATATTTTTCAATTTATGCCCCTGGGGTCAAAACTGGCCATGCCCCGGGGGTCACATGATTTATGTAGACTACAATAGCAAAATGCCTTTAAAAATCTTTTCAGAAACTGCAAAGCCCAGAGATTTTTTATTTGGTATGTAACATCGTATAGTGGTCCTCTAAAAAGACTGTTCAAATTATGCCCCTGAGGTTTGTTCAAGATTATTCAAATTATGCCCCTGGGATAAAAATAAGCCACGCCTCGGGGATGCAAATTCCTATTGGGTTAGAAGGTCTCAGGTGAGCGTCCTAGGGCCTTTAGGTTCTACAGTTTAGGTGATGAATTCAATTAAAAATTAAAACCACAAAAACCTTAAATATAGCTGTTTGTTAATAAGTCTGTAGTAATTTATGTTTGTATCTTTAGTATGGTTTATGTCTCTTAACAGGTCAAATTTTGAACGATGTGTTAGTAATGGCATTGTCCTGTGAATTAATTGAAAGAACAAATATGAAATTAGTACAATGTAGATAGCTTAGTCAGTGTTTACTGTATATAGCCCAGTGTTTACTGTATATTATAATATGACACGCGCAGTGTGTTCTACAGACAAAGAACAAAATTTACTGTTGTTAAACTACCAATAACAACCCGAAAAAATAGTTCCGAAACTGTAAAATATAGTTTGCATTGTAAAATTGCGAACATGTTGTCAGGTCATGTTAGAATCCCAATAATTTTTGCATTATCGTTGTTTATCAGCTAATAAACAACGATTTCTCGTTCCAATGCGGTATATTAAACCACTCAGACTAATTCCCTTGTGGTTTAATTCCTACGCATCAGAACTCAAAATCATTGTTTATTAGCCGATAAACAACTCTAAATCGAAAAATGTTTCTTAATTTCATTTCAGATTTTCTTCGTTATGAGAAAGAAGTTTAACCAGTGCTCATTCCTCCATGTGTTCCACCATGCCATTATGCCTGCCTCCTGGTGGTTTGGTGTCCGATTTGTGCCAGGTATAAATATAGAAATAAGGCGTGTTATGGGAAAACCTGGCTTAATGCATGTGCGTAAAGTGTCATCCTGGATTAGCCTGTGAAGTTCACACAGGCTAATCCGGGACGGCACTTTCAGGCTTCAGTGGATTTATGCTTAGAAGAGACGTCCTTGAAACAGAAAATACCATAAAAGCCGAGTGTTCTGTCACCGATTAGCCTGTGCAGGAACTTCGGGGGCATATAGTAATCACATCGTCTGTCCGTCCGTCACGCTTCTTGTGCGGAGCATAACTCCTTTAGTATTGAAGGGATTCATATGAAACTTTATATAATGATAGAGGACAATGAGAGGAAGTGCAGAGCACAAGGACCACAACTCTTTCTTCAATATTTACGAAGTTATTGCTCTTTGTTTAATTTTCTTGTGCAGAGCATATTTCCATTAGTATTGAAGGGGTTCAGATGAAACTTAATATCACGATAGAGGACAATAAGAGAAAGTGCAGAGCACAAGGACCACAACTCTTTCTTCAATATTTCTTTATTTCCTAATGTGAAGCATTAATTTTCTTGTGCGGAGCATAACTTCATTATTATTGAAGGGTTTCAATTGAAACTTCATATTATGCTAGAGGACAATGAGAGGATGTGCAGAGCACAAGGATCGTAACTCTTTCTTCAGTATTTACACAGTTATTGCTCTTTGTTTAATTTTTTTGTGAGGAACATAACTCCATTAGTATTGAAGGGATTCAAATGAAACTTCATATATTGATAGAGGACAATGAGAGTAACTGCAGAACACAAGGACCACAACTCTTTCTTCAATATTTATGGAGTTATTGCCCTTTGTTTATTGTTTGTGCAGAGCATGATTCCAATAGTATTGAAGGGATTTTAAATATAACCAAATATATTGATAGATGACATTGAAAGAAAGTGCAGAGTACAAGGACCATAACTCTTTCTTTAATATTTATGGAGTTATTGCCCTTCAGTTAATTTTCTTGTGCAGTGCATAACTCCATTAGTATTGAAGTGATTTAAAATAAAACCACATATATTGCTAGAGGATGTTGAGAGGAAGTGCAGAGTACAAGGACCATAACTCTTTTTGTAGGAAGCTTCATTTTTGCCAACATATAACTGACATTGTGTTGCCTTCCTCTGACAAGCATATGCTTCGGGGGCATACGTCACATCCTGTGACAAGCCTTGTTGTACTTAAAAAGGTCAGGTTAAGGTTTGCATGCAAGAGAAAATTCAAGTTAGGGTTTGCGTGCAACAAGTCCATATCTCTGTAACTACTACATATATTCAATTGAAACTTCACACATGTCTTCAGGATCATTATATAAGGTCACTGGCCAAAACCCATAACTGTGACCAGCATTTTAACAGAATTATGCCTTTTTTGTACTTAAAAAGTCAGGTTCAGGTTTGCGTGCAACCACTCCTTATCTCTATAACTTAAGAACGGATGGAGCTATTGTAATGAACTTTCATACATAGATACCATATAGCGAGGCCTAACTTGGGATTGCATATGGGGTGGGTGGGGTCAAGGTCACTTAAAATAGAAAAACGGTTTCTGCTCAATTACTTGAGAACGCATTGAAATATTTTAATGAAACTTAATACATAGATACCTTATATCAAGACCTTGCTTGGGATTACGTATGGGATGGATGCGGTCACTGTTACTAAAAATAGAAAAACGGTTTCCCCTCAATAACTTGAGAACGCATGGAGATATTTCAATGAAACTTCATACGTAGATACCTTATTTTGAGACCTTGCTTGGGATTGCATATGGGGTGGGTGGGGTCAAGGTCACCATTACTAAAAATAGACAAAAGGTCTCCACTCAATAGCTTGAGAAGACATTGAGATATTTTGATGAAACTTAATATGTAGGTACCTTATATATAGACCTCTCTTGGGATTGCATATGGGGTTGCCTGGGTTAAGGTCACCATTACTAAAAACTTTATATTTGTGCTGACTAATGCATTTTGTTAGAAAAATTTGGTTTTCATGGAATTTCCACGTTTCTTGTTTGTTGTAATAAAAGCCCATAACTCTGTCAAAGCGGTTGAATAGTCGAACGCGCTGTCCTGAGACAGCTCTTGTTAGTGGTTGATTTAAATTTGTAAAAAATTACAACAATGTTCCATTAAGCTTACTCTAATTATTTGTGTTTCAGGTGGTTTTGGAACGTTCCATGCTCTGCTGAATTCATTTATCCATCTCGTCATGTACACCTATTACTTCCTGGCTGCCTTGGGACCCCGGTACCAGAAATACCTCTGGTGGAAAAAGTATATGACCAAGATGCAAATTGTAAGTTTTGTATAGTGTCTTATTGTTCAGAGCTTTTACTTATTTTGATATGTTAAAAAAACATGACCTGGGGGGAGGGGGTGCTTTTTCCTTACATGGGTACATTAAACTTGAAAAAAAAATTGTCAGAAACTACTGGTTGGATTTCAAAATAATTCCACAGAAATATTCCTTGGGTGGTTCTGTACAAAAAAAACTTTGTCTAGGTCAAGTTCGATAATCAGACAAATTGCTCCAGGAATTGTGGAGTTATGTCCCTTGAATTATCTAAAATTTGCCTTTTTAGCTGTTTCCGCTCTCTAAGTCCAGTAGTTTTCATCCAATCTTCACCAAACTTCATGAAAATGTTTGTTATAATAATATCTAGGTCAAGTTTGATAATCAGCCAAATCGCTCCAGTAATTAAGGAGTTATTGCCCTTGAATTATCTGAAATTTGCCGTTCAGCAGTTTCCGCTCTCTAAGTCCAACAGTTTTCCTCCGATTTTCACCAAACTTCATGAACATGTTTGTGGGCATAATATCTTGGCCAAGTTTAATAATCAGCCAAATCGCCTGAGTAATTCTGGAGTAATGGACCATGAATTATCTAAAATTGGCCGTTTTAGCAGTTTCCGTTCCCAAAGTCCAGCAGTTCATAGCCGATCTTCACAGAATTTGGTGAAAATCTTTGTGGTCGTGTTATCTTGGTTAAGTTTGATAATCAACCGAATCGTCCCAGTCACTGGAAATATGGCCCTTGATTATCTAAAATTAGCCCGTTTAGCTATTTTAACCTAGATGGGGGCATAACTGTTTTACAAACAGCTCTTGTTAGGATTTATTAAAAAAAGAACATGGCCACCAGGGGAGGAGAGTTGGTTTCCGTCTTTGGCTTTACTGAAAATATTTGATAACCACCAGCTGGATTTTGAAATTATTTCACAGACATGTTTCTTGGCTGACTATCTACCTAATTCCTTCAAATTATTTGGATAGGCTAGAAACATGGCTGTTAGTGGTCCATCATGGCCGTCCATTGCCATCTTTACTTCTAACACCTCTGAACATGCAATAAAAGTTTCACAGCCCATTATGATTCATTAAACTCAGGTGAGCGATCCAGGGCCATTTTGACCCTCTTGTTTCAATGCGCCATCCTATTTCCAGATACAGTTTGTACTGGTGACGGTACACTCGGTGCAGCTCCTGTGGATGAAGGATTGCGGTTACCCACGCGTGTTCACCTACTGGATTCTCGCCTATTCCCTCATCTTCCTCTTCATGTTTGCTAACTTCTACATCCAGGCGTATAAAAAGAAACCAGGAAGCACCTCCGAGCCCCATTCCAACGGCAAGCAGAAGAAACATTGATAAGGACCTTGTTTAGTCTGCCCATACCAACATTAATTTTAGGCTTTTTATTAATTTTATTTAAATAATTTCATTTTTTGCAATCAGTATATGTAGATGCCTGTATAATTCCATTACTGTAGAGCTTTTGGGACCCATGCTGGAGGTAGAATAATTACCTGTACTTGGTATTAATGGCTTTTCAGTGCAATGTCCTGGGCCTGTATTCACAAAGTTCCCAATGGTAAATCTTAACTTAAGTTGTACTTAAGTGAAAATTTGACATCAAATTTTCTGTGTAAAATTCAATGATTTCTGTTTACAAAAGGGTAAAATAGGAAACATCTAATGAACATTTACTAGTTTCAAACATTGTATTGGAAAATGAACTGTACATGAAACAGCCTAAGACTTAAGGAATTTTATGAATTTAAGAAATGAGGGGCGTCGTGGGAAAACCGGTCTTAATGCGTCGGCGGAAAGTGCCGTCCTGGATTAGCCTGTGCGGACTGCACAGGCTAATCCAGGATGGCACTTTCCGCAGTCCGCACAGGCTAATCCAGGACGGCACTTTCCGCCGACAGAGGATTTATGTTTAGAAGAGACTTCCTTGAAACAGAAAATGCCATAAAAGCGGAAAGTGCCGTCCTGGATTAGCCTGTGCGGACTGCGGAACGACACTTTACGCACATGCATTAAGACCGGTTTTCTCACGACGCGCCACATGTTTTTAAGTTTTCTTGAAGGAGCTTTGTGAGTACGGGCCCTGAGCAACTAGTCTGCTGTAGGTCAGAGCCCGTATTCACCAACCGGTTTCTTAGACCTAAGAATTAAACATAGACTTAGACTCAAAAAATATTAATTGTGCATTGGAAAAAATGTGGGATACCAATGTTGCAGATGTCATTATTAAATCAGTCAAAATAGCATCTAAATAATGCTAAAACTAGAGTTTGTGAGTACCAAGTAAAATTCAAACAAACTGCCTTTTTAGAACGAAACAATTTCAAGAAAATTCTTTATTCTTAAGTCTAAGAATGTATTGGTGAATACAGGCCCAGACTTGTTAACATGAAATGATGGCAAACCCAAACCTACCAATGGCAATACTTGTTTACAGAAAATCAGACATGTTTAAATGTTTGTCATGCATACACTTGCAGTTCTATAATTATTGTGTACAAAGAGTATGTGGGCATTTTCATGTATGTATGTCATTATACTAAACCTTGTTATAAGTGATTTGAACAAAATCGCATAATTAGGCCAACCTTGAACAAGGTAGGTAGGCATTTTTTTTTTTTTTTTTTAAAGGCTTATTTATGAATGATCTATTTAGCGTCAAAATGTAGCATAAAACACAGACATCTTTTTTTATAATATAATCAAGTGTCTGTTGATATAAAAAGAGCTTGCTAGCAATCATCTTTAATTAGACAAGACTGCTGACAAACTGCCTGTTGTTTTCACAAGTTTGATAAAACATGATTAGAATTGCATTTTGATATGGCCTTTTATAAGCAAGGGTCTATCTGATACTGTTAATTTGTAAAGCCAATTGAAAACAACTGAAATGAAAGAAGAGTGAGCTTTTATTTAACCCAAAGAAAACATAGAATATTTGGAATTAAACAAAAACTGGTTTGATTTAACAAAGAAAAAACTTTTGAGTTAGGGACTTTTTCATCGGTTCGGTAGGCAATGGCAAACAAAGTTAATTTTAATGTTGACCTTATAAGCAATATATATTTCATATACACAAGACTTTTAAGGAATGGTTTGAACAAAATTGCATGATGATAATCTGAGATTTATTTCTTATACTTTAGACTGTGCTAAAAATGATTTGAACAAAATGGTATATATTGCCGTATTTATGTTGTGTATTTTTGGACAGTTATAGCTCGAACACATTAACCCGACACTGACATTTATGCCTTAATATATATCAAATCTGCTACAATGAATATATTAGTTTCCATAATGGAATATGGCAACAATAAACGTGAAACTTGTGATAAAACATTATCCAGTATAAATATAGCTAATATTTCAAGCAAGATATATGTTAATAGAGTTCATGAATGTCAGGTTAATATGTCCAAGCTATACGTGATATACATGTATATGTGTGTAGCTGTGATTATAGGTTAGAACGTAGTAAAGTGTTTAAGTCACAAGTGAATGTTTGTAGTTCAAGTCGCTGTTACTGACACAAAATCCAATCAAATTCTCCTATTTCAGTATCAAAATGTTTTCTTTTGTTGGATTTGTATGGCTGGAATATATGTTGGTTTAGTGGTGTTTACATTCTGATGCAAATTTTGTTTAAACATGATTTTGTGAATGCAAAATCTTTAAGAATATCACAGTTATGTTTATTCTATTACATAATTGATATTTGTGCACACCCAAAGAATATGAATTATGGATTCTACTGAACAACTGAACTGAGATTAGTTAGAGAATCACATTTGTGTTAAGTTTTGACCAAAATACTGTTTTGAGTGTCAATTACCAAAATACTGCTTTGAGTGTCAATTACCAAAATATACTGCTTTGAGTGTCAATAATAAAAACTATGCTTTTGAGTGTCGATTACCAAACTATGCTTTTGAGTGTCAATTACCAAACTATGCTTTTGAGTGTCAATTACCAAAATACTGCTTTGTCAGTCATTTACCAAACTAGGCTTTGAGTGTCAATTACCAAAATACTGCTTTGTCAGTCATTTACCAAACTAGGCTTTTAGTGTCAATTACCAAAATACTGCTTTGAGTGTCAATTACCAAAATACTGCTTTGTCAGTCATTTACCAAACTAGGCTTTTATTGTCATTTACCAAAATACTGCTTTTGAGTGTCAATTACCAAAATACTGCTTTGTCAGTCATTTACCAAACTAGGCTTTTAGTGTCAATTACCAAAATACTGCTTTTGAGTGTCAATTACCAAAATACTGCTTTGTCAGTCATTTACCAAACTAGGCTTTTAGTGTCAATTACCAAAATACTGCTTTGAGTGTCAATTACCAAAATACTGCTTTGTCAGTCATTTACCAAACTAGGCTTTTAGTGTCAATTACCAAAATACTGCTTTGAGTGTCAATTACCAAACTAGCCTATGAGTGTCAGTTACCTCAATACTGCTTTGAGTGTAAATTACCAAACTATGCTTTTTAGTGTCAATTACCAACAATTGGTTTAGAGTGTCACTTTTAAGCATGAGTCAGCTGAATACTGTTAGTGGAAAGCTAGAATAACTTCATATTTACTGCAATCATGTTAGGCACAGTGTTTGTGCTTCATAATTTTTCGATTGAACTGGTTAGTGTATCGGGGTAAATTCACTTTACATTGCTCATTGATCAAAACAATTTTAGTTAGCTCACTCTATTTACATTAAATTGTTTATTGATTATAACATTTTTGATTATAACATAATTGAGTATAACATAATTGATTATAACATAATTGAGTATAACATAATTGATTATGATTGATTATAACATAATTGATTATAACATAATTGAGTATAACATAATTGAGTATAACATAATTGAGTATAACATAATTGATTATTATTGGTTATAACATAATTGATTATAACATAATTGATTATAACATAATTGATTATAACATAATTGATTATAACATAATTGAGTATAACATAATTGATTATAACATAATTGATTATAACATAATTGATTATAACATAATTGAGTATAACATAATTGAGTATAACATAATTGATTATTATTGGTTATAACATAATTGATTATAACATAATTGATTACCTGGGCCAAGCAACTTGAAATTGTTCATTGATGTACCTGGGTCAATTCCTGCCTTGGAGAGCTGTTGCATTATTCTGGTGGGCAGTGTGTTAAAGAGCCTTTAGAAACATAAATATTTTCCATTAACATTTTTAACAATGTGGTGCGTCGTGAGAAAACCGGACTTAATGCATGTGCGTAAAGTGTCGTCCCGGATTAGCCTGTGCAGTCTGCACAGGCTAGTCCGGGACGGCACTTTCCGCTTACAGTGGATTTATGTTTAGAAGAGACCTCCTTGAAACAGAAAATACAATAAAAGCTGCAAGTGCCATCCCGGATTAGCCTGTGCGGACTGCACAGGCTAATCCGGGACGACACTTTACGCACATGCATTAAGTCCGGTTTTCTCACGACGCGCCACCAATGTATTTGATGTAAAACAGTCATTATATTGGTGCTTATTTGGCATTGATAGCGACTTCTTTGTCTTTCTTCCGCCACAGACCGAATGCCTCACATAAAACTGTGCATAGTTACTACAAGTTATTGAAAAAAAAAAGACCTACAGCTACATCTGCACCATAAGGATGCGCAATGTTACTTGACAACGCCACATTGTTTTGGAGAACATGAAATAATCTAAACAATTTCACCGTATATTGAAATATTTGTCCGAGCTGTCAGTCTCTCCTTGCTCTCAGGTAAAATGTTTATTTTATTTTACATTTTATGTACCTACAAAGCGTATACATGTAAAAATGACCGTGTATGTACACAAGTATGGCCGGGTACTTCCTTGCAGGGAATTTGCATTTGCAAACAAACAGAATGGTCACTTTGTCAAAATGTTAGGGATGGCAAAACTATTTGCATATTCAATCGTAGGGTCGCTATTCGAATAGTATATGAATATTCGCAAATATGATTGCTTTTTACAACAATTATTTACTGATTGTGTAGATTTTTTTGAATGTAAAACAGTATTTAACCAGTATTTCTTTGAACATAAAACAGTATTTTGCCCATAGATACATAGTTCTGTGTTTTCAATATATTAGCTCCGTGTCATGTGTCAGACGAAAATATTTAATATACAGGTCCGTGTCAGCGGCTATTGTATAGTCGCCAGTAATACACAGTTAGATCGGACAATATGAAGCCACAACGTTAAACCTGTGTAAAGATTAATTAAACAAATAGCAGTCATTCAAGCTGATAAAATTTTGATGTGGATCAAATAATAATCTTACAGACACATTTCCAACTTGATAAGAAATACATGTGGGTGCATTGTAGATTATTGCAAAAATTCATAATTAAAAAAAAAAAGCTCAACATGACACTTAAGTGCTTGTTGCTTAATGTCATTAATTAAATAGGAAATTGTAATTTTTTAATGAAGATACGACGATTATGTGTTATAAAACTCCTTACACAATATTTACATGGTGTCGACCAAGTCACAAAGATAAATGTGGTTAATTATAATCTATGCGAATATTCGATTCAATGAAAAAGCGAATATTCTAATACCGATTTTGGTATTCGATGCCATCCCTACAAAATGTACATGGTAGGTGATCAGAAACCGAGATTGTGATTTAAAGGTTGTTTGTTTGATGTACTGTGAATAACAGATGTTTTCCAAAAAGACTAGATCGTTTGATTTGACCACAACTGTGTTTAAGTGTTGTCTTGTAACTGTAGTTTTATGTCTGTTGCATTATTTATTATATTATGCACCTATCAATATTTTCCCGAAGGGGGGGGGGGTAGGGGGCAGACCCAGGGGAATTTGAATAATTGTATTTTTGGGGGAAAATACGACATTCTAATTAAAATAAATAAGTTTAAAGGCCTCAGAAAATTGGTAATAAACGTATGCTGACTATTGGTAGTAAGCATTCTAGGAAAAACACATGGACCTGCACCTCTCAGTGCAAGACCCGTGTTTTATCTGTGAAATAACCAATGAAATATGAATGCAATTAGTTTATTATATAATGAATGAATAACATTCATAATAAATTATGTATGTTATATACTGAAAAGAAGTTTAGTATCATTTTTATTCGGTACTTTCTCTGCCAATAATCTTGCTGCAGAAGTGCATGCATGTCTTGAAAGCTGGTGTTTTCAGATGATACAATGGATACCAAGTTTGAATTAATATTTTACGGGTAAGGATGTTACTGATTTTTGTAGGTTGACCATTATGTGTATCAGTATTTGCTTCTCAAGTTCACAAAACTAAATTTTATTCCGTTTGATTTATAAAAAAAGGAAACGTGAATATTTTGTTGTTGTCTTATTTTTTGTTTTGATTATACATGTATTCGTATTTTTATATTATATCCATTTGCTACTTAGTCACATTTACAGTAATAAAATAATAACATACTAATAAGTTTGACTTTTCAATGCTGTCCTAAAATATACTTTTTGTCCAAAAGGACACTACGTACTTGTTGTAGTTCGCGTCAAGTAGTGACTTCTTTACAAGATTGGTTTTAGTTTCTGAGTGTAATCCACTTTAACTGCTGCTGATGCTGCTGCATTTTAACGATTTTTTCCTATTAGCTGTTAACAAAATTTCAAACTAACGTTGTACAGTATATAATCATTATGAAAACAAAAGGGGGCATCAACAGGCTGATGGAACAATATTAGTTATTGTTAAATGTGGACAACTTGATACAGAAAATCAGGACCCACGGCATTTGTGAAGAGGAGCATAAAAACTTGACCATTCAACGACATTATTTTGATTAACAATATGTTTAGCCATTCAGAAAGCCAGGACATACTAGTATCTGTTTCAGAGATTTCATTTGATGCAGAATCCTGCTTTTTGATGCAAGCATTTTGCAATTTTCTCATTTTTTACTCCAGCAAATTATCTGCCGTGCATTATTTTGATGCAGTTGTCTTCCATAAGCCAACTTCAAAATGCACTAATAATAATATTTTTATTATACTGATTGTGTTTTTGCAAAGTTCTTAACCTTAATTAACACAAGTAATCATTTTCACAACTTTAAACATATATTCTGAAACTAATTTCCTGTAACTTAGTATTTAGACCATTGCTTTTTCCATTTTGACCCCTCATATTTCCATTTTGACCCCTAATATTTTCAAGCCAGAGGTCATTTGACTCCTGGTTTTTTAAATTTACTGAAATCCCTGTGTTTGACGGATATATCTTGCAATAACATTCGTATACTGTCGGCGGAATTTGACCTAAGAAGGCGTGGTTGTAAATCCCGTAGCTCTGTTCTGAGTCAAGTCACATGAACTTTTGACATCAAAACACCCAAGCAGAAGGTCGCGATGTTCTGTAATCACTCAGGAACTGTTTTGTACTTTTCAGTTTAGGTGAAAATTATACCCGGGGCTAAAAATGCGTACATCTTGTGTACTTTCCACGAAATATATATGAGGAGCGATCGAATTCGTAAAATAAATTATGCATGTAAAGAAAAAATCGACAACATGCAAAATGTCCCCCAAAATACATAACTGGCAGACAAAAATTATCAGACAGGCACAGTGTATTCTCTCCAGTACATCGCCGTAAACTTCACATTTGATTAATACTGGGCATCTATATGGAGGATCTGAACCCGGAACACCACCACGAAAGCCAGGTTTACTTACCTTAATCATAAGTTGGCGACAAAACTGATGAAGCATCGACTGTCATCAATACTCATGCGCAAAGATCTATCAATAAAGATAAATAAACATGTTTGTTAATAGATCTCGTTCATGCGTTGTTGATCTCACAAATGCATTTGATGCAATCAATAATGATGCGTTTGATGAAATACTATATTCTATTAATAGATCTTATGTCACGGCTACATTATCCACCCTCTCTACGATAGCTTTGAAGCGCGTATACAACTCTATGTTGGAAGAAATATCAAAGGTGTTCCCATTTTGACTTGGTGTTAAACAGGGTTACATACGTCTTCATTTTCAATTTATTGCAAGTACAAAAAGGTATCAGTAGGTACACCTGTACTAAGCACCTGTTTGCTTATTTCCAACGTATTTTCTTCCGTTTTGACGTCCAATCCGACACAAAGTTTACTCGCACAAGCACAGCCTACATTTTCAACGTCTTTCGTATTTCAGGAAATATCAAGAAGTTATACGCTGTAACATCAGATTTACTGGGAAGGTCGAAGGGCAATCCGCTCCCATTACACACAAGTGCAGTATTTATGGCAAATGATTTCCTGAGATTTTTTGCCGATAAAATAATCAAGTTGAGAAATGATCTTGACAATATACCAAATGAAACACCCAGCATTGGTAGTTCTTCATACTCGAATCCAACTGTGATTGAGAAAACATTTACTGCATTTAAACCAGCCTCCGAAAATGATATTTTGAAACTTGTACATGCATCAATATCTACTACACGTGAACTTGATGTGATTCCAACTACAAAATTAAAGGAACATTTTTCACAACTGGCTCCCGTTGTGACAAAAATTGTAAATCAATCACTGCTATCTGGTGTGTTTCCTGAGGAGTGGAAAAGTGCCGTGATTAAACCTTTGTTGAAGAAGAAAGGTCTCCCGCTGGAACTGCAGAATTATCGTCCGGTGTCAAATTAAACATTCCTCTCCAAAATTCTTGAAAAAGCTGCACTAAACCAAATCAGTAAGCATATTGATGCTAATAATCTCCTCCCAGCTTACCAAAGTGCCTATAGAAAATACCACGGGGTTGAAACAGCAATGGTCAAAATGTATAATGATATTTTGGAGACCATAGATAAAAGTCAAGTTACAATCGTGGTAATGGTCGACTTGAATACAGCGTTCGATACCATTGATATCCCAATACTGATTCAAATCCTTCAAGATGACTTTGGTATTCATAACACCCCCTTGAAATGGATTCAATCTTATCTAACGAACAGAACAATGAAAGTTTTAGTCGAACAGTCAGCATCTGACACTGAGCCTTTGAGGTTCGGTGTACCCCAGGGTTCTTGCGCCGGACCGGTGCTCTTCACCCTGTATATATCGGCTCTCAACCGAGTGGTGCAGAAATATCCAGCCGATCTCTATGGATATGCGGATGACCACAAGATTGCATTCAAAATTCAAGCGGGAAATTCTCAAACAAGGCAACTGTTTCTCAACAACTTGAAAGTTGCCTGAATGAAATCATAAAATGGATGACAACCTTCAAACTGAACATGAATCAATCTAAAACTGAAATAATTATATATGGAACTAAACAACAGTTAGCGAAATTGAACATTTCAAGTGTAAATGTTGGTGGTTGCGACGTAAAATGCGTCGATTATGTTAGAGACCTGGGTGTTATCATGACCAATACACTCAACGGTGACCATCACATTCAGAAAAAGTGTCAGGTATCTCATGTACAGCTACGAAACATTAGAGCTATACGTAAACATCTCACGCAAAAGTCAACTGAATCATTAGTGCACGGATTGGTTCATTCCCATATTGATTTCTGTAACGGTCTTATTACTGACATTCCAATCTACCAAATCAACAAACTACAGCGAGTCCAAAATCATGCCGCTAGACTAGTAATGAATGCTTCTTATGAACAGTCAAGTTCTGAACTTAAGAAAGAATTACAATGGCTTCCAGTTAAAGCTAGAGTTATGTTCAAAGTCCTAGTAATAGTGTTCCGTGTCATCAATGGTACAGCTCCTGTGTATCTGAGGGAAATATTTGTTCCAACTCGAGGGCGGTACAGTCTGCGATCACAAAGTGATACTAGCTTCAAAATCCCTAGACGGCGAACAAAATTAGCGGACAGATCTTTGGCTGTCGTTGGTCCTAAATGGTGGAATGATCTACCTAGCTATCTGAAAACTTTCAGTCAGAAGCCAGCTTTAGATCAAAACTGAAAACACGTTTGTATAGTCAGTGTCACGAACAATGAGTATGCTCTGAGTGTGCTATTTTAAAAACAAAACATCTGTAGTGATATAAAACAATATTGATATCCATATGTCTGAATCTAAGTTCCAGAATCCTGTTTGAATATTGAATGTTTAGGTTCTATCGTGTGTATATAATTATGTAGTATAATAGTGTCATGCGTAATATGTATTCTTTTTATTTATCAAATGTGTGCTATGTAAATGTGAAGCGCAATAGAATATTTTATAATTTTTGCGCTATATAAATGCCATGTAATTGTAATAATCGTAATTCAATACCGTCTGTAATCAGGCCAAACAGATCTAGCAGTTTGAGGCAAGCAGTTTAAGGCAAGGTTTGAAGTTTCCGACCGACCTAATGTTCAAGTTGTACAACAGCCTCCGATAAATCAATCATTAAAGATATACTGTTAAATCATTTTATTTCGCGGTGTATAAATTTAGCGCATTATTGGAAACGGCTAATTTGCGCGGTGTTCAATAAGCACATTTTCATTTTTATCTTTATTATATTTACAATAATGCAAAAAGAAAATGTACGCGGGGTTTTAAATTCCTGCTATGTTCACATAAGCAAACAAATTGGCCACCGCTAAATTAAATGATTTTACAGTACCTTAAATGCTGGACAAAGAAAGCGCCTAATAAATAATCTGTTATTAAGGACCTTTATTACGTTCACAACTGTGAACGTCTGTGGTTTGTAACACGAGAGTCTATGGGACGACATGGAACGTGAACATAAATAATACAGCTCGCTCACAGGTACTTCTTATATGTACAATACAATAAAATGGCCATATACGAAGAAGGCAAGTATCGATCATAGGATATTGAACGGGTGGTATTAAACAGTGTTGAAACAATATCAACATATTCCATATAAAACTGACAGTCCTTTATTCAACGAGCGGCGTTGCCAAATGAAACAATATGAACTTAATTATTCTCTAAAATATAAATGGACAGTCGTTAATTAAAAAGCGGCGTTGCTGGTCGAAATAACTCGACGTGGAAAGTAAAACAAACACGGCTTTTTCATTGGTGTTAAACAAGGTCGGTGATAGAAATGGGCGCCGGGAAGTCGAAGGTGAGGCAGCTGAATCCCAAGACTCTGACAGACCTGCAGAAGAATGTGGATGTGGATTTCAGTCGGGAGGAGATTGAGCAGTGGTTTAGGGAATACCAAACAACGCTGGTACGTAGAAGCACCAGGGGCCGTATTCCAGAAACATCTTAAGTAAAATCTTATTCTTAACTTTAAAATCATCATTTTGCTTTAACTTTTTATTCTGTTTGAATGACATTGTGATTGATATATATTAATTACCACACGCATGTTGTACTTTTGTTTGCTGAACATGATAGAGGGATTCACAAATGTATATGTAGTTTTATGCATGGGATAGATTAATCTTGCAAATAGTTGCAGACAATATTAATTAAATGATGACTGATGTAAGTATAACAATGGTGATTTCATAGCTGTTACTTGGTTACACGTATTAATATGTATAATATTATAGTATTCTGCCATCGAACATCTGGCCGATGGACAAATAATTTTATAAAGATTTTGAAATGAGTTTGTGCTCACGAATGCAGTATTAAACATTAAAATCTAATTGAGTTGGCATCATTCTGGATTCAACAATAAAGTGTAAGAGTTGAATGCAAATTCGGGCAAAAAACGGGGTTAGAGCTATCTTTAAATGTTATGGCTACAATGACAGTTTCTTTACCTGACGCGAAATTAAATTGCGTAATCCGTCGATGTTCCAAATGCAGCGCTGATGCCCCTGTGCAGATTAAGGCCTCTTTTCTAAGTGCGCGTGATCCGTTATTATATAATCTATGCAACGATATAACATTCTTCTTAAATATTGGCCCTGGATACTCGAAAACTCGTCCGTGAATGAGATCGTGTCCGTAAAATTCGCTCACTGCGCGGCTCGTCACGGATGCGGACACGGACACGGGCGTATACGGGACACGGATACGGATACGGACAAATGAAAGCGACTCTGCGTATTTCAACTGGAGCGATATTTTATTTTACGGACACGGACGCGGATCACTGACACAGATGACGGATCACGCGCACATGGAAAAGCCGCCTAAGATGCTTAATATTGAAATGTACGTTTCATGTATTTAAAAACTGGTTTTCAGGGTAAAGGAAAGAGCAAACTGACGAAGCAGGAATTCCAGGTAGTTTACAACAGCGTGTTTGACGGCGAAGCCGACGAATTTGTCGGGCATCTCTTCCGCTCGTTTGATTCAAATCTGGATGGATTTGTAGACTTTAAAGGTATTTATGTTAATAAAAATGTCTGTTTTGATCATGGGGTCATATTCCAGAAACATCTTAAGTTTACCTTAAACTATTTTTACTAAAGTTCAGGGGCGGTATTAACGAAGCATCTTAAGTTAAATTTTATCCTTATCCTTAAATTTGGAATTTTCCTCAACTGTTAATTCCATGAAGAAACATATTTGCATTAAGTAACACTTTAAAATAGCATCATTATGAACGTGGTATTTGATCAATATCAGCAACATATGCATCTGTTTATTAAGTAAAGAACTATAATACATTCAAATTTTGAACTTAAGTGAAAATATTTAAGAAATTACTGAAGATGCTTTGTGAATACCAGACCAGAAGTTTGAAAGTGCATACTATTAAAGCTACAAACATTAGTGAGACCACTTACTGTTATGTTTAAAAGTAGTGAATAATGAGTTGATGATAAGTGAACACCAAAATGGAATGTCATGTACACATGAACAAAGATGCTATGGAAAAAAACGATTGTAAGGGTAAGGATAAGATTTTCCTTAAGATGTTTCTGGAACACGGCCCCTGGTATGAGTAAAACAACCACGGGTTTTGTAAGAGCGTTCAATAAAATTAATAATCATATAGAAATAACACGTCACGCCGAGTCCCAACAAACTGAATTGGGGGTCAGTATTGAAGTTCTTTAGAATAATATGTACTTGATTGCGATCTTCTGAAGTCACGTTTTCAGCATTTAAGTTTTTTTCAATGTACACGTATATTGAATTTCAAATGAGAGGCCGTGTGGAACTTTTAAATAGAATTTGCTACACTTTTAGGAGCTGTATATATGGGGCCAGGGCCCTCGGCACACAAACAACACTCCGGTAGATTTAAACAACACTCCGTTAGATTTAAACAACACTCCGGTAGATTTAAAGATTTAACGGCAAACAGATAATTATCCAAAATGAGTGTTTCTTTCGTGTTTTTTTTTTAAATCTGCAACAGGCGAGCAGTCGGTATGACGTTGTCGTTTCTCTTGCTGCTATTGTGTTTTTTTTTATCAGCTAAACTAACTCACTTATTGTCCCTGCAACAGAGTTCATCGTGGGCCTGTGCGTGTCCGGCAGTGAGAAGCCGGAAACCAAGCTAAAGTGGGCGTTCAACATGTACGACATAGACGGCAACGGGTCCATCAGCCGAGAGGAGATGTCCAAAATGCTGAAGGTGCGTATTCAAGATAAGCTTAGCTGCCTTGATTTTCTTTTGTTATGTTAGTTAGACCTGCGCATTTTGGGAAATGACACCTAGCTGCCTTGATTTCCTTTTGTTATGTTGGTTAGACCTGCGCATTTTGGGAAATGACACCTAGCTGCCTTGATTTTCTTTTGTTATGTTGGTTAGACCTGCGCATTTTGGGAAATGACACCTAGCTGCCTTGATTTTATTTTGTTGTGTTAGTTAGACCTGCGCATTTTGGGAAATGACACCTAGCTGCCTTGATTTTCTTTTGTTATGTTGGTTAGACCTGCGCATTTTGGGAAATGACACCTAGCTGCCTTGATTTTCTTTTGTTATGTCGGTTAGACCAGCGAATTTCGGGGAATGACACCGAGGATGGCCAAAAAACTGACGGTACGCACTTGCGTGATAAGCCGCCTTGATTTTCATTTGCTTCTGTTAATTAGGCCTACATATGCGCATTTCGGGGAATTGCACCGATCTAGATGCCCATTATGCTGAAGATATTCAAGATAGCTGCACTGATTTTCTAGGGTAATGTTGGTTAGGCCTACATATGCGCGTTTCGGGAAATTGCGCCGACTGAGATGTGCAAAATGCTGAAGGTACTCGAGCTTATTAAGTTGCTCTTCGTCGATGTTTAATGTTCTTTTGCTATATGTGGGTTGCATTTGCATTTCGGGGAATTGCACCGAGAGGAGATGTCCAAAATGTCAAAGGTGTTGCCTTCATCGATTCTTGATATTCTTTTGCTATGTCGCTTACATCACGGTCTGTAATCACTGGCGCCACCACTTGTTTGAGATGCATTGGAAAACGAGCCAATTATACTTCCGAGGTGGCGCTAATGACAGGAAGTTGTAGGATAAACTCAAACAGTGATAGAAGGTGAGTTGGTTTTATATGTTTTATGACCATTTGAGACACTGTTTTAAAAATCGGACAATGTAGCTCGATTCTGAATCAATTTAACCGTCCAACAATGTAGAGAAGTAAGTAGAGAAGGAGAGAAATTAATGTATGCCATTAATGCTCTAATTGTGTGTAAATTATGTCTTAACACGTTCAAATTCATCAATTAGCTTGTTCAATTTTCGCCTTGCCACGGCTTATAACAGTCCTCACGTTTTGAAATGCCTTGCGACTTCATACTTCTCTACATTGTTGGAAGGTACAATTGTTTCCGAATCTCACTACAATATTGTCCGATTTTTAAAACAGTGTGTAAAAATGTCATAAAACATATAAAACCAACTCACCTTCTATCATTGTTTACTTTTTCCTACTACTTCCTGTCACTAGCGCCACCTCGGAAGTATAGTTGGCTCTTTTTCCACTGCATCTCCAGAACGAGGTGGCGCCAGTGATTACTTACCGTGTACATGCGCATTCCGGGAAGAGATGTCCAAAATGCTGAATGCTATAAAGCAAATTTGCATTCGTCGATCATCGATGTTATTTTTTATATGGGTTACCTGCGCAATTCGGGGAATCGCACCTCTAGAAGAGATTCCACATTGCTGAAGGCACTCAAGATACAGTTTTACAGTTTACAGTTTATTGGGTAATACAGTGGGCAATATGCCCATGAGTATACAAATGAAGGTATAATAATATGCATAAAAACAAAGTCAAAGGTCACCAATAACATCCATACTGAATGTCAATGTTTACATATATGTTGTATTATAGTTCTCATGTTTAAGGGTAGCCAGTCTTTGTATTATAGTTCTCATGTTTAAGGGTAGCCAGTCTACTATGAGCCACAGGGCTTATCAGTATAAATAGCCAGTGCACACGTCAGTGTGGCAGTTCAAATAAACCACTCTCGCTCTCTCTTGTTACTCACGTTCACCAAGTAGATTCATATAGTTGTGTTGTGTTAATAAATATAAGACTTATAACACAGACTTGTTATCAATTAACACTCCAACCAAACATGGTGTCAGAAATTTAACTCTGCAGACTATTTTGTGTTTACATTCTATTTTGTGGAATTATACATAAAATAAGATGGATCTAACAGGAATTCCAATTCCAAGGATGAACTGGGACAGTGCAAATCTCCTGGAGGAATTTAAAAAGTTCCGCCAACATGTTGAACTCATTCTACAGGGAGCATTAGCAGAAAAGGAGGAGAGCGTAAAAGTGACTTATGTTTTGCTTTGGGTCGGTGAGAAAGGCCGCGAAATATTCAACACACTTCCACTTACAGATGAGACAAGAAAATCAACACAAGCGATATTTGATGCATTTCATACGCACGTACAGCCGAGATCCAATCCAGTCTTCAACAGGTATAAGTTTCACAATGAAAAACAAGAGAATTCCACAGCAGAAGCATTCATTACCAGGCTCAAAACATTAGCATTGGATTGTGCATATGGAGCGGAATATAGAGACGATTTAATAAGAGACCAAATAGTGTTTGGGATTAAGTCTGAAAAAATCCGAGAGAAGCTCATCACTGAAGGTGACAAACTAACATTGCGAAAAGCCATTGAGATCTGCCAATCCTACGAATATGCACAGAAACAGCTGACAGAAATGAAGACAGAAAAATCAATTGACTACGTTAAATTCAAACACATGTCAAACAAACAGAAGCCACGTCCATCAGCAAAATCGGAGTCAGCCAGCCAGCAAACAGCATCCAGACATGGTCGTTCCAGACCATCACCCCATAACGCCAAATCTTCGAGACTGCATCCTCAACAGGAGAGGACATGTTCAAACTGCGCCACCATACACCGAAAAGGACAATGCCCTGCCCATGGCAAACAGTGCCACCTCTGCAAGAAGTGGAACCACTTCGCATCCGCATGCAGGTCGAGGAACGTCAACGACATTAACAGTGCCGATCGAAGTGATGGTGTGCAAAATGATGATGTGTTTTGTGATAGTGTTTTTGTGGATAGTATTGAATCCAAAATAGTTAATGGCCAAGTTTTTGCAGAAATTGGGGTAGGTCCAAAACGACAAATCATCAAGTTTAAGATTGACACTGGATCTCAGGTAAATATCTTGCCATTTTCTGACTATCAAAGCATTGGTACCAAGGGAACCCTCAAAAGCTCAAATCTCCGGTTATCAACATACAATGGCACCCAATTAAAGACTGAAGGCACCATTGACTTACAATGCATACACGCACGTACTGGTCATTCTGAAAATGTTGAATTCCACGTAGTGCATACAAAGTCACAGCCTTTGCTCAGTTTACAAACATCCGTCACTTTTGGCCTTATTCAGCTATCTTTCTCAATGGAATCCCAGACCTCGGACAGTCAAATGACAAAAGAGACTGTTGTACGGGACTTTCCAAAGCTTTTTCAGGGAATAGGTAACATGCAGGGTGAGTGCAGCATTCATTTAAAGCCCGGCGGTAAGCCTGTTGTTCACCCCCCTCGTAGAATACCTGTTGCACTGCAGGACAGATGCAAAGCCGAACTGGCCAAAATGGAGAGATTAGGGGTCATCACAAAGGTCAATGAACCTACTGAATGGGTGAATTCCATGGTTCTTGTAGAAAAAGGCCAAGGCAATTTACGAGTTTGTTTGGATCCCACGGACCTAAATAAATGTATACAGCGTCCACATTACCCTATGAGGTCACTTGACGATATTTTGCCATCCCTTAATGGAGCAAAATACTTCACAAAACTTGATGCCAGATCAGGTTACTGGGCTGTTAAACTCAGTGAAGAGTCGTCATATTTGACATGTTTCAGCACGATATTTGGAAGATATCGTTATCTGAGGTTACCATTTGGTCTATGCTTGAGTGGAGACGAATTCATCAGACGAATGGACCAATGTTTTGAAGGCCTTAATGGTGTGG
This sequence comes from Congeria kusceri, assembly GCA_027627225.1. Lineage (NCBI taxonomy): Eukaryota > Metazoa > Mollusca > Bivalvia > Myida > Dreissenidae > Congeria > Congeria kusceri. The sequence goes on along the minus strand of CM051032.1, from coordinate 70,933,380 downwards.
TCACAATTGTCGATGATATCCTTGTCTATGGTCGAACCAGACAGGAGCATGACAGCAACCTTAAAGCCGTGCTTGACAGGGCGCTCGTCCAAGGTATTATCCTCAACGAGGACAAGATTGAGGTTGGCCTGACCGAAGTTAAGTATTTTGGTCACCTGCTGACTGCAGAAGGTCTCAGGCCGGATCCAGCAAAGGTCGCTGCGATTAAGGACATGCCACCTCCAAACAACAAAAATGAGTTGCAAACTATATTAGGAATGGTCAACTATTTGTCTCGGTTTGCACCAAATTTATCACAGGTTACCAACCCCCTAAGGCAGCTGCTAGCAAAAGACACTGAGTTCATGTGGGCTAAGCCACAAATAGACGCATTTAACAAGGTCAAAGACATTTTGACACAACCAGGTCAGGCACTAGGCTACTTTGATTCAAAAAAGCCACTCACTTTGCAGACAGACAGTTCAAGGACAGGTCTTGGAGCTACGCTATTGCAGGATGGTAAGCCCATAGCGTATGCTAGCAAGTCACTTACAGACAGTCAAAAGAATTATGCCATGATTGAGCTAGAATGCTTAGGAATCCTTTTTGGGCTAAAGCGTTACCACCAATGGGTTTATGGCAGAAAGGTCACAGTTGAAACGGATCATTTACCGCTGGTTTCAATTTTCAAGAAGCATTTGCATGCAGCACCAGCAAGGTTACAGCGCATGTTACTGCACATGCAGCCATATGACATTGACGTCGGACACCGCCCAGGCAAGGACATTCCTGTTCCAGACACGTTGTCTCGGAAACCGTTAAATGAGACAGGCCCTGACCTATCAGACCAAGCAGACGTCCAGGTCAATATGGTTATGACCAGTTTGCCTGTACATAGCAAGAAAATGCAGGAAATAAGGGAACAAACTGAGAAAGATAACAGACTTTCAGTTCTCAAACAAACAATTATTTCTGGTTGGCCTAACACAAAAAAGGCATGTCCATCTAAAATCTCAGATTTCTGGAATTATCGGGACGAACTAACAGTTGTAGAGGGAATAATCATGAAGGGTTGCAAACTTGTTATCCCAAAGTCACTACAACCCAGAATGCTTGAAATCATTCATGCAGGTCACATGGGAGTGGAGAAGTGTCTACGTAGAGCTAGAGATATCATGTTCTGGCCAAATATCTCAGCGGAAATCACACAGTTAGTGCTCAATTGCCCAATTTGTTTGGAGCACAGAAGTTCAAACATCAAAGAACCACTCCAACCCCATGAAATCCCCCTCTACCCTTGGCAGGCTGTTGGCACTGATGTATTTACATTTAATGGTCAAAACTACCTTGTAGCCTGTGACTATTACTCAAATTACTTTGAACTAGGCAAATTAAACAGCACCAATAGTTCAAGTGTCATTAAACATCTTCAATCTTGGTTTTCACGCCATGGCATCCCAGAGAAATTAATCTCTGATGGCGCCAGCTATTACAGTTCCCAGGAGTTTCAAAATTTCCTGGCTGAATGGGACATCAATCATGTTCAGTCATCACCCCACTACCCAAGGTCAAATGGCTTGGCAGAATCTTGTGTGAAAAGAGCTAAAACTCTTTTGTTAAAGGCAAGAGGAAGTGGTCAAGATATACAGGTTGCACTATTAGAATACCGTGCAACACCATTGAATTCAGGTTATTCTCCAGCAGAATTACTTATGGGGAGGAAAATAAGGTCATTCTTACCAGTCACATCCGACAAACTAGTACCTTGCAACATCAATCATCAAAAAGTTAGAGATCAATTTAAGATTCAGAAAGAAAAACAGAAGATTAATTATGACAAGCACTCAAAACTATTAGAGCCATTAAACAATGGTCAGTCTGTTAGGTTTCAGCAATCAGAGAAAGGTTCATGGAAACCAGCTGTTGTAACACAGGTACACAATGACAGGTCCTACACTGTTCGGACACCTGATGGTGTTTCTTACAGGCGTAATCGACACCACCTCATGAAAACCAATGAATATTTCCCTGAGGTACCAAACTTTGATTTTCAGACTCCGGCTGAGGAAACAATGAACAATGAAAGCAATGGTTTCCTTCCTTTGAACTCTGAGCCATTGAACTGGCAAGCAAGCCAATTACAACAACCATCCCCAGTCGCTGCAAAAACAAAGCCACCTTTGATCAGCGGAAATGACCCGCCAGTTTACACTACACGATACGGTCGCCAGGTGAAGCCTAGACAGATAATGGACATTTGATAAACTGTTTCAGTTTACATCAAGTCTGCCATTTAGGATTAACAGTGTATGAGTGACAGTTAGCGTAAACAGCTTTACTACAGCAGCAGTGGTTAGAGCTGAGATTTTTGTAATCGATGGTCAGATTAATTATTTATCAGTTAATAGTGATAGAAATTGCCAGACACTACTTAAATCATTATAAATATCAGAGAGGCATTTTAAGCATTTTCAATAGTTCTTGAATATGCATAAAACTATATTGTATACACTAATTTATGTTTATTACATATTGAAACTAATTTAAAAAAGGGAGATGTTGTATTATAGTTCTCATGTTTAAGGGTAGCCAGTCTTTGTATTATAGTTCTCATGTTTAAGGGTAGCCAGTCTACTATGAGCCACAGGGCTTATCAGTATAAATAGCCAGTGCACACGTCAGTGTGGCAGTTCAAATAAACCACTCTCGCTCTCTCTTGTTACTCACGTTCACCAAGTAGATTCATATAGTTGTGTTGTGTTAATAAATATAAGACTTATAACACAGACTTGTTATCAATTAACACTCCAACCAAACAATATATAAACATTTATCAAACAAATATCGAAATTATTCAGCAATAGATAATAAGCAAGATAAGATGCCTTTCATCGATCTTTGATTTGCTGTTCTTATTGCTAACAAAAGTTATTAACTATGCCTAATCATAATTATCCTAGACAATGTCTGACATGTTAAAATCACTAGATGACTCTGGAAGAAACTGTTGGGCGACACAAGTTAAATCATTGTTATTTAGTTATTGTTTTGGATACGAATGGATTAGTCAGGATATTGTTGACAGAGATACGAGAATAGTCATGAGTACTTCCGTCAACGTATATAATAAAGAGACTGTTAATTAATTGTACTCGAAATTGGCATAGTGACAAAAACAATTCGTCTCGTTGTCACCAATACAATTACAATAAAACACTGTTAAATACGGAACGATATTTATAGTTAGAACATATAGTCATATACCATTCATTTTTGAGCTTGTGGCCTTTATTTATTTTAATAAAATGTGTTGCGTTCAGTTGCGAGTTTTGCCAGTGGTAGTTTTAATCAAAGTACATGTAACACTTGTTTGTTTTGGCATCCATTCTCTGAACTGCAAGGTACATGTATCTACGTACAGTATGTTGATTTTGTGTTGATCACTTACATTGTGATGTTCGATGAAACGATTTGTCTTCACATCCACTTAATGTTCGTCTTATATTAGAAAAAAAAACTCTAAAAGGATAGTATACCATCAACTTCTAGTATTCGAGTCCAGATCTAAAAGTATTCGTAGAATGTATGGAAATATAAAAATACTGAACAACATTTTGAAAGATGAATGATGCAAGTGCAACTTATACGGCTGAGACAATTATATCTATTTCAGGCGATATACAGAATGATAACAACGGACCTGACAAATATGAAGGCCGATCTACAAACCATTGACTACCTGGTGGTCGAGTTCTTCATATCAGCAGACCGTAACCATGACAACAACATAAGCCGCGAGGAATTCATCAGTGGCGTGAGGAGAATGCCAGTTATTCTTCAACTGCTGCAGTGTAACCCGGAAGATGACAGCGATTTAACAAGTCTGTCACACAGCTGGACTCCCTAGACATTTCCAAAGAGGCCCCGGTTCAGGGTCCGACATGCTCCAGTGAACGCACAAAGGCGTACGCCGCCTCATAGTCACGGACCTCTTGACATTTCCAGTCTTTGAAACTTAGTAAAAATTAAAAGGGCGTGTCGATGGCAGGTCGACACTAACATATACGAAATAAAGTTCACTTATAGAGAACCAATATTGAAGCATTGTTAAGATGGTCCTGTTTCTATAAACATGTGTCAAGCATATCTTAACAGTGGTCACACAAGTAGTAGTTGTAGTAAAATCGATATACATAAACGTACATGGTGTAAAGTTACACGAATGCGCGCCATTGATTAACGTTGCATGTAGCGTGTGGAAGCATTCATTGAAGTGCTCGATTTAAATGTAGGCGTAAGTTCGAATCTTACTGGAGCCGTGTATCCCAAAAACGTTTTTGTCTGCGTATATGTTTTTCTTAACGATTCCATCCATATATCGTTGTTACTGCAAAATACCGTCGATAAGCCCCTTGAACGATTAGTTATTATCCTCGCTTTAGCAAGTGATTCACGATCTTTACACCGTGTTCTTGCGTGTAAAAATATGTTCACAACTAAACATGAGGCGTGTCGTGGCAAAACCAGGCTTAATGCAAGTTCGTAAAGTGTCGTCCCGGATCAGCCTGTGCGGATCCGGGACGGCACTTTCCGCCTACAGTGGATTTGTACTTAGAAGAGACTTCTTTGAAACAGAAAATACCATAAAAGCGGAAATTGCCGTCCCGGATCAGCCTGTGCAAACCGGAGGACACGTTTTTTTTTCAAGACATGTCTCTTCTGTGATGTCCGAGTGCAATGTTGTAAGACCCTGAGTGTGTCCCAGCACTCCTGCCTAATTTACTTACTAGAGACTCATCGAAAGTTTGGACGACTTTCGAATCATAACTGCAATTTTCAGCTATTTGTGTTTTACTGAAATAGTTATAATTTTGGTGTGGTCTTGTGTTGTGGGCGGAAACCAGTGGGCGGAAACCAGAGCACCTGAAGGAAACCCCACCTGTTCGGTATGGTGACCACCAACCAAACTCACATGCGTCGGGTCCTGGAAATGAACCCCAACCGTAGCGGTGAGAAGCGAGCGTGCCAACCACTGCGCTAGCCGGACAGTTCCACTGTAGTTGACAGTATGCGAACATCATGCACCTATCAATATTCCCCCCCCCCCAAGGGGTGGGGGTAGCGGCGGGCACATACGGGACTTTAGACAGAAATCAATTCCCGATAGGCAGGAAATTGACACGCCGAATGATTCCGGGTCCCGAGAAATACACTTTGTTCGGATTTTAGATCCCGGTAATATTGGTCCACGGGCCATTTGATGAACAATTAAGCATCCCAATTGAGGGGATTTAGACAAAAATGCTTGACCCTAGGGTGGAGAATTAAATCCCACAAAATACAATTAGTCGAATTCCCCTGGGTTTGCCCGCCGCTCCCCCTCGTGTTACATGTAAAGAAGGTATCGTACATATCGCCGAATGTTAACGGTGAATAGTAGGATTACATCCGCGTCACCACGATGATCAGCAAATAAATAAAGCTAATGTTTATAAGGCGTAAACAAATTATGTTTGTTTCGGGTTACCCGACTTACCCCAAAAATAATAAATCCCTACCTACCGACCCTAATTTTTGGGGGCATGTAACCTGAAACAAACATTCGTTTACGCCTACTGAACAGTTGACTCGGAGTAATGTTTTGTATAAAAACATTGTCCAACAACCCAAATGTTACCTGACATACGGTATACAAGTTTGTAACATATAGATCTAATTAATATAAAATACAATAGATCTAAATCACAACAGAGGACCCACATGTAGATATATTTTTTTGAATGTTACTATTGTTAAGGTACACAATTGTTTTGTAAATAAACAAGCAATCTGAAAGATAACCGTTAAAATGCGTCAACAAGTTATTAATTTACTCAATATAAGATAGTGAAATCCATAAACTACACGTAAGAAAAATATAAACAGTCTGTCAGTCTCCTCAGCAAAGCACGGCTGATGAGTCTGCACGAGCTGTAGCGAAACAAACAAGGGAGATAAGTACGATACTATTAGTAGTATGTAACCTTTGAATAGAGCACGGCTTTCGGATACGTCTTTCGGGTGCACAAGCAGTCCTGGAGGATCGACGTTTGTATATAATCTGTATGTTTACTGTTATCTTAAATAGGTGAAAGATATATACGTTAATTTTTGATGTAATAAATTATCTGGCAGGTCATGATTATTTTTGTTGTTTATTTTTGTTTGGTTTATTTTAAATTTGGCTGACCTTTAATGTGACTGTCACTGTGTCATTGCCACTGATGGCGATGCATTACATGCTAAAATATAATCATATGGAGCTTGTCTTAATACATAGGGAATGGTATACAATGCATTGGAATTATAGACAAATCTGTTTTAGAGCAAAAACAATATATTGCGTCATTCATATTTTGCAGTCCAAATTCTAAAACACAAAGGGTCACACTAAAACGTGGACCATCTGCGTACGATATAGTTTATATAGGAAAGTTCGGACATACGCAAAGAAGTATTATTGGAAATCTGCAGACCATATTAACACAGAAGGAAAAGGGACCATATGGCATGTTAATGAACACAGCGTGGTTTTGATAGTGTTTACGCGTTAAAGTATCAATGCTCGATTGATGCGCATTTTGTCTTGGAGATTAGTATTTTTGATTTAAACAAGAAATGTCCTTAAAAAAGACAATCGGCGTTGAAATTAATATTGAGATGTAATTTAAAAATTACCTAAACAGACGGCCAATATGATCGGTTACGTGACTTCTCAGACCCCAGATTTTTTGGTCCCCACCAATATTATTGGACCCCAGATTTTTCGGACACTATAAGAAAACTTCTCGGACCCAAAAGTTAATTTGAGATAAATTTATTAATTTGAAAATTAAATAAAATTATAATTAATATCTATGCTGTGAATAAACCAATCATACAGCTCCATGTTTCCACCAGTGATATATGAATAACCAAAATAATTTAGGTTAACATAAGTGTTATCTGAATTTGTCAAGCCAATTTAACAAATTAACAATGTAAGAAAATAATTTCGGGAATGAATTAAAATTATTATGCATCAGACGAGTCTATATAGTTATTTATAGTACCGGTAATATACCATTCAGGTTAGTTATCTAATATAATAACGATTTGAAGTCAAATAAGCATTTATACTGTGTATCCCAATAAAAAGCAATAGTAAGGAAACATTCAGCGATTTTTGAAATGTTAAGACTTTATTTTTGATAACGCAACCATAACAATTCATTAGACTATGACGATTTTAAATTATATCAGTTGAAATATGATATATCAGGGGTTCCTGTGTATTGCAAATTGTGTATTCATGCTACGCGAATAACAATTCGACGTATTCCGAATCTTTTTTTCATAACATTTTATCTATAGAAAATGTAGCATCTTTTTATAGATTAAATAACATCTACTGGAGAAGTTGATAGAAAGATGCAATTAAAAATAATCGTTAATAAATCGTAACCGCAATTTTAATTCAAATTAACAGTAAGTTTATAAATATAAATTCCCCATTTATTGAAATTTTTAGGTTTATGATTCTCTGAACGTTATTATTGATGCTTGTACGAGTATATTAATACAGCTATACAACTGTTGCTAGCTGCGCGTGCTATTTTTAGAATGACACTACTGTTTCTGGAATGTGATGAACTGGCTAGAATCAATGGGCTACATGGAACGGCAACACTGTGAATGAGATTTATGAATGGGAACATTGCACAATTGCTATTTATAGAGCGTAACGCTTATATCAATGTAGGCTAAACAAAATAGTTATTTCGTTACGTGAATGAATATAGCATTCTGTTTATGGCATACAATGACAAAATACGTTCATAATTAGCCTCAGTTCTAGAGTATATGTTGAAGATATGTTTATAACTTCATTTTAACCGCTTATGTAAACAATTATGTAAATTTTTAATCCCCAAAAGTATGCTACAGTTATTGGTATACGTTAAACCATTGTTTGAAGTTTGCATTCCCTAGAATTATAAAATTTGCCCAATTATTAAATTGTATATTACTGACTGATTTTACATTATTTAAAAAATTTGATTTACTACTCTTATTTCTGCTTATTATAATTAAGTTATATTATTTCAAATATCAGGAAAGTTAATTTTCATGTATAAGTATTTCCAATGTGCGGGTTGGGCGATCATACACAACAACTTAAAAACCTCAGTGAGTCTATATTGATAAGTATTCTGCCCTTTGTAATCTCGTTTATCATAAAAATGAAGAAACAAAAACATGTCAGAAATTCACATGAATACAATGCTGTAAAAAGTACAAATTGACGCTTATTTTAAGAATAAAAACAGCATGTTTTTATTGTATCTGGACACAAACTCGTAAGCTGACTGCCCCAACAGCAGATTATTATCAGTTGTCACTAATTAGTATACTGTAAAACCATTTATATTCGTCAGTATCATAAAAGGGCATCATAAAGGATCCTCGTTGAGAGCAGTACAATCAATAGATAAGAGATCACGAGGCGCTAATTGGCTTTGGAAAGGGCAGGGTCGCGGATCAATACATGGATATGGCTCAGTGCCAAGACAAGAAGAAAACTATTTGTTTAATTCGTCAGCTAATTTCGAGAAATAATTATTTCAAAATAGAACTTATTACATTGTTTTTCTGTAATATATTTTTTGTAACAAATATTATTTAAGAATACATATCAAATAATTATACTAAAATAACTACCAGGGTAATTCAAATAAAATCGTTTTCTCTTCCTCTGACATAGAATTGTCACACGTTACTTTTAAGAGATATTGTTCATTAATTGCTAAAATGTAAATCTGGCTACATTGTCTATAAAGACTTGGAGCAGAAGAAATTACCAATTTTCACCTCTACAATTTAAACTCATAATGTATATTATGCTTGTACTGGAGATCAATTTTATTAAATATTGGTTTAATCACATTATCATCGATCACATTAAAAAAAAAAAAAATCATACTTATTTCATACATGCCATACGTCCCGGTCTCGTCGGGATTGTCCCGCTTTCGCTTTTGTCCCGGCGTCCCGCTCAGATGCATTTTGTCCCGGTCAACCACAAAAATTGGTATTAGTGTGCTTTAATGGGTCAACAATTAACTTCACATCGTTAATCTCTTAATTGGTCCCTATGACAACAATGCCCGTCAGCTGCGTGTCAAAGAGGAGCAGTAATTATTGTCCGGTTTGGTCCGGATTTTCACGCCTACAATGTTTGTCATTGACACCTGTATTTTGCGAAAAACATTCACCCGACTTGCGCAACATCAGAGTGTAACAGTTTGACGTCATCAGCTAATATCGCGCATCCCATCCATGGCAACGTCTTTTCTCGGCTGTCAGTCTGATTAGCAGCCGAATTACAGCACTGGGTCGTGAAAAACGTGCAACACGGTGAGATCATTTACAGTAACTGTATGTCATAAATCAATACTAACCTATCTGAACGACAATAAAATTATCGATACTGCGTAACGGCTTGTTATTGTAAAGGAAATGTTTATGGTGACAAAAGACCGAGTAACAATATGTACCGCCCATCATTCGAGATACCGATACCCACTTTTGTTGTTTCGCGCTACGAAAGTTGTATACAAAAGTAAAGATTTCACAATTCTTTACGCTACACAATAATTTTTATATCGCGGTCAGTACACCCACGCTTTCCATGCGGATGACGTGGCATTATACATATTGGTATAATTTTCCCGCGCTTTTCTAGCAGAACACAGAGTTAACATGCAATGCATGTGCATCTTAACTATAAATAGAACTTGTGTTTACGTTGCGTGAACAGTAAAATTCAGATGGGCGTTTCGGACTCCGATTTTATTATATTTATATATTATATTTTATTATACGCATTTTCATGCGTGATGTTATAATTACTATATAGTTGAAAATGTTACACATTATGGACAACAATGAAAAACGTCGTTGTGAGTCAATTACGTTAACTATTTTATGTAGTGAAAATAGGCTAGTGCTTACATAGGTGTCCCGCTCAAATGTCAAATGTCCCGGCGATTTTTTGTCAATGTCCCGTTTTGGCCTGAAAAATTTATGGCATGTATGCTTATTTTGAGACAAATAAAAGTGTAACCATTTTCCAGTACAAATTTTATTCTATTTATTCCATAAAATACTCGATAAAACATATAATATGGCAACATTTTTTATAGTTCTTAACATAAAATCAAAGTCAGATCGTATACACAGGCTAGTCACACATTCAGTACAGCCGACTTGTGTATATTGTCTGCCGTTTCTGATAATCCTTTTTTGGCTATGTGGTCCGCACTTTCCTACATAAACTATATCGTCCGCAGATTGGTCCGCGTTTTAGTATGCGCCAAAAGCAAATAAGCTACTAATTACAAGTTACTTTTAATATGGGCAAAATTGGCGGGATCTAACTGCTGAAAGACCAACTGTGGAAATCTTTACCTATATGTCTATAGAGTAGTGACAGGATTTTGATCGCTACTTTTAACCATCACAAAAAAAGTATTAATCATGAGAAAATTGCAATAAAATGTACATAATGGGAGGAGAAATTATTGCACAATAATCAGTCCAATATTGCACAATAATCAGTCCAATATTGCACAATAATCAGTCCAATATTGCACAATAATCAGTCCAATATTGCACAATAATCAGTCCAATATTGCACAATAATCAGTCCAATACAATTTATTTCAATTCCATTTCCATTGTTTATGTTTGTAGCTCACCTGAGCACGAAGTCGGCGGCGGCGGCGGCATCCCCTTTCGCTTGTCCGGAGCATAACGCTTAGACTGTTAAAGCTATCAACATGAAACTTCATAGGTAGATAGATCTCATTGAGGGGAAGTGCAGTGCACAAGAACCGTTACTCTGTACCTCATACTTTTGGAGTTATTGTCCTTTGTTTATTTGCATACTTAATTTTTGTGCGGAGCATAACTCTAAGACTATGAAAGCTATCAACTTGAAACTTCAAAGGAAGATAGATCTCATTGAGGAGAAGTGCAATGCACAAGAACTGTTATTCTGCATCACATACTTTGGGAGTTATTGCCCTTTGTTTATTTTCATAATTAATTTTTGTCCGGAGCATAACTCGAAGACTATGAAAGCTATCAACTTGAAACTTCATAGGTTGATAGATCTCATTGAGGAGGAGTCCATTGCACAAGAACCGTTACTCTGCACCTAATACTTTCGGAGTTATTGCCCTTTGTAAATTTTTGTACTTATTTTTGTGTCACATTTTTGGTTTTAATTAGTGTTTTCTTTGCAATTAGCCAGAGTGCAGTGCTTTTGAAGATTTCAATAAATCTTTAAAGAAAAATTTGAGCATTAACCTTAAGTGCTTCTTCATTTGGATTCATGTAAGCTATCCGGCGTCAGGCGACACATCCGACTCGCGGAGTTCTAGTTCAACATATAGACTTAATTTTTTTATCCAATCTTAACCAAACTTTCACAGTTTGTGTATAACCATCAGATGTCAGCAGACGCCAAGAATGGGCTGGATTATGTTTCAAACACCAGAGTTTTTGCCCTTTGTTTATTAAAAAAATACACACAAATGGACATTATTCCGGATAGAAACTTCATTTTTCATCCAATCTTCACCAATCTTGCACAGTTTGTCTATTACCATAAGATTACAGTTGAAGTTGAATATAAGCAAGATTGGACAAGAAACACAGGAGATATTGCCCTTTGTTTGTGAAAAAAATGTGCAACAATGGACATTTTTCATCCAATCTTCACCAATCATTCACAGTTTGTCTATGAACGTAAGACTTCAGGTGAAGTCGAATATAAGCATGATCAGGCCAGAAACACCAGAGTTATTGCCCCGTGAATTTGGAAATAAACATCATGATGTTATCAAGGATTGGCTTGCAGACAGGATTTTTTATTTAATGTTGACCAAACTTACACAATTTGCATATGACCATAAAAATTGATTGATTCAATTTGATTTCCAACAGTTGCAAACCTTGCATGCAGTTATTTGTACATGCAACATTGATAGCTTCAGAGCCTGCATTAACATAATTTATCATCCTTGGACAGAACATTGTCAAAGAAAAAGAAAAACTTGACCTTATAACACAGCCATCGCAATTATCGCATTGCAACTAGTTCTCCAAAACTGTCTGCAAAAAAGTCATTAAAATCTACTGTTTCTGCAATTTCCAGAATTGTCACTGACTTAAAGAAAAAGGATCAGGTAAGAATAACGAGAAAAATGATAAGCAGAAACACCGCACATCCACTGCCCAACTCATACTTTAGTTAGCCCATTGCACTAACCGATGTTTTAAATCAAAACTGATCCTATCCCCCTCAGCGTATTGGTTCAGATACCTTAATTTTGAAACCTGTCACAAAAGTATGGTCTTCATCTGTACCAGTTCTTAGGTGAGCGCTTTGGGCCATCATGGCCCTCTTGTTATGATTTAAATCTTTGCACCTTTGTTTTTACTCACATCTCTCACTGCGTTTGCTTTACTTTCGATCGACTGAAATCTCGATTCTGAAAGGACAATTTTTAAACTCCTTATACAGTGTACTGAGGAAAGCTGACGACTCCATGTAAACAACAGTTTACAGAGGTTTAAACATTTCTATTTACTGAAATGTATTGTATTTCTAAAGCATATATAAATTTAAATTCATTTTGATATTTATAATGATGCAAAAATAAAGCCAACTTAATTTGAAATATTAAGCACATTTATAAGAATTTAAACTTTTGATTTTCCACCATGTAAAATGCTATTCGGCGATGAGACGTTACAGTGAATTGAGCCTTATCAAAAAGTGGCACTAAATTCGCGTTAAACTTCTTTTCTTGGAGACAAAGAACAAAATTCACCTTTGTTAACCTGCCATTAAACGAACCCCCAAAATAGTTCCGAAACTGTAAAATATAGTTTGCATGGTAATTGCAGAAAATGTTGTCAGGTCATGTTAGAATTCAAATAATTTTTGCAATATCATTGTTTGTGGGCTAATAAACAACGATTTGTCGTTCTGATGCGGTATATTAAACAACTTAGGCTAACACCCTCGTGGTTCAATTCATACACATCAGAACTCTAAATCGTTGTTATTAGCCCTTAAACAACTCTAAATCAAAAATTATTTCTTAAATAGACAAGCCTGATTAAAAAACAAAATCGCAACCGTGCATTGCAGTAAATGTATTTATTTAAACTGAATATTTTGTTTTGTTTGATATTATTATTCTTAATAGGCAATATAGTTTGAACAAACTTCCAGTATGACTGACTGTGTCGATCTCTTCTCACATAATGACTGTGTCGATCTCTTCTCGCAAAATGACTGTGTCGATCTGTTCTCACAAAATGACTGTGTCGATCTGTTCTCACATAATGACTGTGTCGATCTCTTCTCACATAATGACTGTGTCGATCTGTTCTCACATAATGACTGTGTCGATCTCTTCTCACATAATGACTGTGTCGATCTGTTCTCACAAAATGACTGTGTCGATCTCTTCTCACATAATGACTGTGTCGATCTCTTCTCACATAATGACTGTGTCGATCTGTTCTCACATAATGACTGTGTCGATCTCTTCTCACAAAATGACTGTGTCGATCTGTTCTCACAAAATGACTGTGTCGATCTCTTCTCACATAATGACTGTGTCGATCTCTTCTCACATAATGACTGTGTCGATCTGTTCTCACATAATGACTGTGTCGATCTCTTCTCACATAATGACTGTGTCGATCTGTTCTCACATAATGACTGTGTCGATCTGTTCTCACAAAATGACTGTGTCGATCTCTTCTCACATAATGACTGTGTCGATCTGTTCTCACAAAATGACTGTGTCGATCTCTTCCCACATAATTTATCATAATACGTTTAAATGTTGTAATGACTATGATTGGTAACATAATTTTCCTGTATTTGATATTTCGGTTATTATAATGTTAAAATGATATAAAATGACCATCTTTTAATATAATTTAACTTATGACATAAGTTGGCATTCAATTTAATTTTAATTGTTTATCAACCAATGTACATAATGACTAGTGTAAGTAGTTGCTATGCAACATCAGCAACGTCACGGGAGTGTATGATATTGCTGAGATAAGAAATGGGGTGCAAATTATGGTCATAATAGGGCCTCCCTAATCCTGTGTCCTTAATTTATATGACTTAGCATTTTCGAGTACTCTTTGCTTTATTAAAATTTTCCTGTCTTGTTAGGTGCTGATAAAATATTGAGCTAGTTTTTATATGGGCAGTATAGTTTCAGACAATGTGCCTTTGTGTCATATATTACAATAACACGTAAATCCTTCAACTGCTATTTAATGAGACACATTTTGTATTGGCAATAGTAACCATAATACTGATTGGATATGGTCAAAACGTACCATGTCCTTGGTCAAAACGTAAAAAAAACCCCCAAGACTATTATAAAGGATAGAATGTTGAAGTCAAAAGAAAAAAAAAGAGAATAAAATACAGGGTACATTGTACATGTATTACAGAAATGAAACTAAATAAGAGATCAAGGAGGAAAACAAAAACAAAAAAACGTCAAAATAAAGGCGACAAACATATATATATTTTTTTATTCCTATGGGGCTACAAACATTATTTTGGCTTAAACTTGCTGAAAAAAAATCACTGATGTTAGCCCAGTTTATATTGATTTTCATGCAGCTCTTTTTCTTTGAAATTATTAATTTAAAATAATAACTTTTTAAATGTGTTTAAACCCTTTTAAATATACTATAATACTTGTTTCATTTGTCCAAACTGTATTATTTTTAGTGATTGCAGTTGTGTTACTTTATTTAAAAGAACATGTTTATATTTGTTATGAAACCATGGATATGTAATCTAAAAGTCTCATTGATACTCAGTCTTAATGACAAGGACCACAGTATCTCCCTGTAAGATACATATTATCACGTTCACGTAGACACAGACAGCTACGCACAAACAATTTTACTCGATACCAGTATTAGTCTTACTTTACTTGACATTGAGGTTAATTTGACTGTGGACTAGTAACATTCGTTAAAATTATTGACATTTGGAATTAGTAGCAAGGGAATTATGACAGTGAAGTTCTAACATTTTGGTATGTATCAGTACATGTAGGCATATTATTATGTATTCTAACACACTATTAGGTGAAGTTAGAATCAGACATTAAACATAGAATAGACTGTTTTATTATACCAATGTTTTAAATGTAGTTAACCGTTTGTCATTTAAAACTTCTGCAAACTAATTGGTACAGTAGACACCTGCATTTATAGTAACATCAGTGAAATAGATTTTACCACAAAACTGGATGCTATTTAGTATTGTATGTATTGAATAAAGTAGTGTCAGCCATGTAAACAATATTTATAAACATTGAAATGTTTACATTAGAAAAATGGAAACCATGCATAACTTGCTGTAGTTTAATGTCATTTGTTTTTGTGAATTGGAAAACATGTGTATAGTAGGCTGTTTTCATTGTTTGTAAGTATGATATGCCATGAAGTAATGCATACTAATATATATTAGGAAAATATTTGAATAACGTACAAAACCAAAAGTTTAAACTTTGTGTCACGGTGTTTCACAATGTGAGCAAATAGTACATTTACAGAATATGTAGACTACATAAGGGTTTTAATGTATGACAAGTCATTGGAAATGTTGTTTTCATAAATATAATTCAATTCTAGATATATTCAAGTTCAAATTATCGTTATTCAATGTGGATTTGGTGGCTTTAAAGACACTAAAATGTAATATGCTGCCATTACTTTTGAGTGTATAAGTGTATCAATTATCAGCCATTTATTTTGAGTGTACAAGTGTATCAATAATCAGCCATTTATTTTGAGTGTACAAGTGTACCAATGATCAGCCATTTATTTTGAGTGTACAAGTGTATCAATTATCAGCCATTTATTTTGAGTGTACAAGTGTATCAATTATCAGCCATTTATTTTGAGTGTATAAGTGTATCAATTATCAGCCATTTATTTTGAGTGTACAAGTGTATCAATAATCAGCCATTTATTTTGAGTGTACAAGTGTACCAATTATCAGCCATTTATTTTGAGTGTACAAGTGTATCAATTATCAGCCATTTATTTTGAGTGTACAAGTGTTTCACTTATCAGCCATTAATTTTGAGTGTGCAAGTGTATCAATTATCATGTTATTCCATTGAGGAAGATTTTATATTCTGTGTTGTACTTCCTTGTGTTTTATCAGAGATACTGTATGTGATAAAAAAATACATGTATTGACAGTGATTTGTATCCTTGATTTGTGCAATATCAAATCTAAAACTCAT
Organism: Congeria kusceri; assembly: GCA_027627225.1. NCBI lineage: Eukaryota > Metazoa > Mollusca > Bivalvia > Myida > Dreissenidae > Congeria > Congeria kusceri. The sequence goes on along the minus strand of CM051032.1, from coordinate 70,917,001 downwards.
TTTAAAAAAACATTGTTAAATTTGTGATACCAATAACTTAATACAGTTACTGAAATATCACCTAAAACTTTCCCTAAGGCATTTGAAATTTGAATGACCATTTAAACATTTAACTTAATTTAATTAAATTTAATTAAAATATCCATTATCTGTATAGTGAATTTCTCAAATTCAGTAAGTTCAAATATAAGCATCATGACACATTTTCCTAACAAAATATTTTGCAATGAAGTCATATTATTTTATACAAAATAATTTATTTTAGTGTTTGCTACATAATGGTGAAGCCCCTTCCCCCTTTAAGTTAAATATAAGCATAAAAAATTACTAGTGTTACACTAGGGTTTCAAAATGAAAAACGAGTACTGGTACACACAAGAATTACTAGTCTTGTATTCAAATTTCTTCTCTATTCAGCTAGAAAATCAATTGCAGCTTTGATCTTTACCAATTTGTTAAAGGGGCATATCAACAGTAGGTCGCCTATAACATTACAGAGAATTAATATTGAAGCATAGTTAAATTCAACGGTTTTGTTTCTGTAAACATTTAGCAAACATTTATTGTTATTGTTTTATTATATAAACAGTGGTCACAGGTGAAACTCGCAAGCACGCCAAAATTTGTAGTAGTAGTAGTTAAATCGATGTGAATGAAATGTACATGAGGTACCGTTACGCGCATGCGCACCATTAATAAACTTTGCATAGAGTGGGAAAGTTTTCCTGGAAGAGCGTAAATTTGTAGGTGTGAGTTTAGATCCTACTGGAACCATGTCTCCCAAAATTATTGTTAGCTCACCTGAGCACCAAGTGCTCGGTGAGCTATTGGTATAGGGGACCTCTCCAGCGTCGTCCGGCGTCAGTCGTCCGTATGCCATCAACAATTTGGTCCGTTATCGCGATAACGACTACATTTTTTATTCAATCTTGACCTTACTTGCACAGTTTGTGTATGACCATAAAATCTCGAATGGAATTGTTATTGGGTCAGATCTCATCAGTAACACCAGTGTTATTGCCCATTTTTCATGCAAAAATAGTGCAAAAGTGCCCTTTTCCAACGTATAGACTTTATTTTCCATCCAATCTTAACCAAACTTTCACAGTTTGTGTATGACCATCAGATCTCAGCAGAAGTAAAAAATGGGCCAGATCGTGTTTCAAACACTGGAGTTATTGCCCTTTGTTTATGAAAAATATACACCAATGGAAATTATTCAGGATAGAGACCTTATTTTTCATCCCATCTTCACCAATCTTGCACAGTTTGTCTATGACCATGAGAGTACAGTTGAAGTAAAATACAAGCAAGATCGGACCAGAAACACCGGAGTTATTGACATTTGTGTGTGAAACAAATATGCAAAAATTGACATTATTCAGGATAGAGACTTCATTTTTCATCCAGTCTTCATCAACCTTTCACAGTTTGTCTATGACCATGAGATTACTGGTCAAGTTGAATATGAACAAAATCGGGCCAGGAACAGCAGAGTTATTGCCCTTTGTTTGTGAAAAAAAGTATACAAAAATGGACCTTATTCAGGATAGAGACTTCATATTTGATCAATCTTCATCAATCTTGCACAGTTTGTTCATGACCATAGAATTAAAGGTGAAGTCGAATATGAGCAAAATTTGGCCAGAAACACCGGATTTATAGCCCTTTGTTTATGAAAAAAATATACAAAAATGGACATTAATCAGGATAGAGACTTCATTTTTCATCAAATTTTCATCAATCGTGCACAGTTTGTCTATGAACGTAAGATTACAAGTGAAGTCGAGTATAAGCATGTTTGGGCAAGAAACACCAGAGTTATTGCCCCTTGTGTGTGGAAAAAAAACATCAACAAGTATTCAATGATTGGCTTGCACATACGATTTTTTATTCAATGTTGACCAAACTTACACAGTTTGTGTATGACCAAAAAAACCTGCATTTACATCATTTATTATCATTGGACAGAAAATTATCAAAAAAATGCAAAACTTGACCTTATAGCACAGCCATTGCAATTATCGCATTGCAATTAGTTCTCCAAAACTGTCTGTGAAAAAGACATCAAAATCTATTGTTTCGCATTTCCCATAATTGTCACTGTCTTAATAAAAAAGGGTTAGGTAAGAATATCGAGAACAATGATTTGAGAACCATTAGCAAATTGACCGCACATCCACTACCCAACTTGTACTTTAGTTAGCCCATTGCACTAACCGATGTTTTAGATCAAATCGATCCTATTCCCATTTGCGTATTCTTCAGATACCTTAATTTTCAAACCTGTCATAACAGTATGGTCTTCATCTGTACCACTTCGGAGGTGAGCGCTTTGGGCCATCATGGACTTCTTGTTTTTAATTACAAATGGTTAACTGAATTATTAAAATATTGGTGTAATAACACAGTTTATTCTATGTTTGATGTCTTATTCTAACGTCACGTAATAGTTTGTTTCTTAATTTAATAATTTGTCAATAAGGGAATTGATTTCCAATGTTGACACTTATTATCAATATATGTACTAGTTTTTGACCCGTAACTACACTAACACTTAGATGTTGTAGATTGTTGTCGTACTTAGTGACAACAACCAATGACAAACACTTTAAAAAAGCTGACTGTTCACACTGCCGTTAGGAAAATTAGGCCACAGTACGTTCATTTTTAGTTTCTCAAATCTGCTGACCTAATTTTTTTTTAAATAAAAAAAATGGAATAAAAGCCAATATTATAAAATAATAAACCAAAATTTGATGAAAATAATTTATTTCCACCAATGCTGTCTTCCTGATTGATATTAAAAGTTTTCCACTCAAAGTTATAATGTAAAAACGCTGTGAAATATATTAATATAATGTAAATCGTGTTGACTTTATATGAATTTTTATATAACAAACATTGCATTGAAGTATTATTGTTATTTTCATGTGTATTGCAAAATAAAAAATGTGTTTTTAAAAGAATTTTATTTTTTAAGCTCGACTTTTCGAAGAAAAAGCAAGCTATTCTACAAGCCCAGTGTCAGCATCGGCATCAGGGCGAGGTTAAAGTTTTTCGCTAAGCTAGTTTTTCAGGAATGGCTTGAGAGATTTCATCCAAACCACTTATTCCCTTTATTAAAATGAACCCATAGGCCAATTTTGATAACTATAGTTTCAACTTTGTCAAAATTATGGACCTTTTTACACTTACAAATTTTACATATTAATATATTAAGCTATTTGGATAGGTTAAAGGTTTTCGGTAAGCTAGTTTCTCAGGAATATCTTGAGGGATTTCATTCAAAATTATATCACTTATTCCCTATATTAAAATGAACACATTGGCAAATTTTGATAACTCTAGTTTGAAATTTGTCGAAATCATGGGCCTTTTTACACTTAGAAATTTTTCTTATAAGCTATTTGGATAAGTTAAAGATTTTCGGTAAGCTAGTTTCTCAGGAATGGCTTGAGGGATTTCAGTCAAACTTAAAACACTGATTGCCTATATTAAAATGAACACAAAGGCTAATTGTGATAACTCTAGTTTGAAATTTGTCAAAATCATGGGCCTTTTTACACTTCGCAATTTTCAGTGCGTGGGGTGGCAGAGTCAACGTTTGATTTGCACTATCTAACTCGAGAATAAATCTTCATACATAGATTCCTTAAAGCAGTACTTTTTTTGGATTGCATTTGGGGTGGGATGGGTTGGGTTCAGCATCAAGGTCACTGTTACTAAAAATAGAAAAAGCAGTTTCTGCTCTATAACGCGAGAAAAAATTGAAATATTTTTATGAAACTTTATTTATAGATACCGTATAGCGAGACATTGCATGAGATTGGGTCAAGGTCACTGTTTTGAAAATTAGAAAAATGCTTTCCACTCATTAACTTGAGATCAAAATTAAATTATTTTAATTGGCCCCTAGTATCCAAACAGTTTGTTTTAGAAAAATACTAGTAACTCTGACAAGTACAAGAAAAGTCGAGCGCGCTGTCCTCCTACAGCTCTTGTTGTAATATACAGGCATTTCCCAATCTCCATTTGTTCATTACATTAATTGTTATTCCCCATATTAATTTAGGAGTACTAAAAGTCATAATTAGTATACTAGGTTAGATTTTTGGAAACAGTTATTTAAACTTTAAGCTCTAAAATGCATTTTTGCTGTACATAAAAACATCCATAACGATGTTAAACATTTACTCATGTCTTTGCTAAGGAGCTTTGTAAATACCAGCCCAGGGTTTTGATGAGGCCAACAATTTTGTGTTTCATGCAGGCAACAGTCCCAAAAAAGTTAGGAAAGGTAGAGATTGATTGTTTTACTTTTTTTTTTAAAGACACATTTCATTAAAAAAACATTGAAAATTACCTAAAATCAGACGAACACAATTTCACAGAAAACAATTGTCGCTAAAAACTTTAGGGTCGGGGGGTTTTCACTTGGTACGGTTGGGTTGCCTGAAACACAGAAATTAGTATTTTTTGCCTGAAAAGGAATAATTTGGCAAGGGAATCAGAACAAACCATGTTACTGATTTAGAATTGTTCTTTACTTTTCTAGTTTTAATAGTAATTTGAATGATTGGGAGAAACTTAGAATACAAACAGTTATTTCAAAACTTACACTGAGGAGAGATATTGATTGTGTCCAAATACTAGGCCATCAGCTAGCACCAAAATATCATGACACTATTGAATTGTGTAATTAAGAAATAATTTTTTATTTATCGTTGTTTATTGGCCAATAAACAACAAACTGAAGTTCTGATGCATGGGAATTAAACCAAAAGAGCGTATGCCCGAGTTGTTTAATTACCACGCATCAGAACGACAAAGTTGTTTATTCGCCACTAAACAAGGATAATGCAAAAATTATTTCGATTCTAACATGATTTGACATAATTTTGCAATTGTAATTGAAACTACTTTTTGCTATGCTTCGCTCAGAATCGGGACGTCTGTTTGCGCTGTTTATTGGGTAGTTTAACAACGATAATTTTGTTCTTTTTCTGTAGAAAAAATTAGCGAGTATCATGTTAGAATTTCAATTGAACTTGTTTAGTGCAGTTCGAAAGACAATGAAATATCAGATAGCTGTAATATTTAAATATAAACTTCATTGCTGTGTTTGTTTTTATGTAAAGATATTCTGTATGAAAACCAATATTATCACAGCAGTACATATAGCTTTTAGTTTACTTTTCTTTTTTCTTTTTTTTTTTTCAGAAAGATGGGCAACTGAGTAACATGATTACTAACATCCCACCCATGTAAAATTCTGACGGTCTGGCTTCGTGTTTAGTGTTTGTGGCAGTTTAGCACACAATCATGCAGCGGGAACATCTTAGTCTTGTAGACATTTCAGAAGACAGACGAGAAGGCGACACTAGAATCACCAAAACATTCCAAGTCACCCAAGTGTACTACCAGGAATACGAAGTTTCCTGCCTGCAGAAATGCAGCAACGGAATCATCCGCGTCCTTGAGGGCACGTTCTACAGGTGACGTAGTTTCTTAACTTTTAGGCGGATTGACCATTAGACAGGGTCTCAACTTGAACTTTAATAAGGCCGTATTTTGCATTCGCTTATTAGACGGGGAAAAAGAATCCACATTGAAAACTATTCAGAACATGTTTGTTTTAAATAGATATCAACACAAATATCTCAATGCACTATGAAATAAATCTAACACAGCACAGTTGCCGTTTCTTTATTAATATCAAAACGCTGACAGCGTAGAAAGACTGTTGGCGTGAAAAGAAACTAAGAGCAAATGAGAGTATTTTTATCATAAAGAACATTTATTGAAGTAAGTCATGTGTCTGTTATATCATTTCTACAAAAAAAAAAAATCTCGAAACTCATAACTGTACACTGTACTTAAAATAAATTGGTATAAGCTGGTATTTGACCTAATTATACCCCCACAAACGAAGTTTAGGTGAGGTATATAGGAGTGAGCTTGTCGGTCCGTCGGTCTGTTGGTTTTTGGTTTCCTGATGATAACTCAAGAAAGGCTGGACATATTCAAATAATTTTTGGTACACATGTGTTACATCATAGAATACAGATCAAGTTCGATGTTGGTTACAAACCACTAAATGTTGACAGAGTTATGGCCCCTTTTCGACTTAAAATTCCCTAAAAACATGGTTTCCCGATGATAACTCAAGAAAGGCTTGACATAATTATTCAAATAATTTGTGGTACACATGTGTAACATCATAGAATACAGGTCAAGTTCGATGTTGGTTACAAACCACAAAATTTTGACAGAGTTATGGCCCCATTTCGACTTAAAATTCCTTAAAAACATGATTTCCGGACGATAACTCAAGAATGGCTTGACGTATTCAAATTATTCTTGGTATACATGTGTAGCATCATAAAATACGGGTCAATTTTGACTTAGGTTACAAACCACTTTATTTTGACAGAGTTATGGCCCTTTATTTGACATAAATTCCCTAAAAACATGCTTTCCTGGCGATAACTCAACAATGGCTTGACATATTTATATAATTATTGGTACACATGTGTAGCATCATAAAATACATGTCAAGTTTGACTTTGGTTACAAACTACTAAATTTTGACAAAGTTATGGCCCCCTTTTTGACTTAAATTCCCCAAAAACATGGACAATAACTCATGAAAGGCTTCACATACATGTATTTAAATTATTTTTGGTACATAGGTAAAACATCATAAAATACAGATCAAGTTCAACTTGGTTACAAACCATTAAATGTTGACAGAGTTATGGCTCCTATTGAAATTAAATTTGTCCAAATACAATGTTGACCATTCACAAATTAAAGCATTCTCTCTCTGTCCATTTCTTTCCAATGGATGCCATAGTTTTGTGACAAGGCCATATTGTGGGGGTATATCCGTCACTGATGTGACAATTCTAGTTGGAGATCCAAAGTTTTTTTGCAAATTAAAACTAATATAGAGCGCGTCTAATTCAATGCTATTTATCTACGACATTCCCTTTATTATTTTTATGTAATTCGTGGGAAGAAAATATTTGTGTGCAAACTATTTAAAAAGCAAACAGAGTTATATGCATACAAGTCAATCTACAACAGGTGAAAATAGTCGATTAACCGTGTAAGTTCGAATCAATCTTCAGTGTTTTTTTCACAATCGCTATGTTCGGTAAATACCAATTTAAATAAAAATAAGTTAAATTAGTAAAATACAATCAGAACTCTCTTTAGAAGTGCAATGCTTTTCCCTAATTCTTATGCATACGTCAAAAACAATAGCAATCGTCAATCGAGTTGTTACGATTGCTCCGCTATATGAACTGACTCAATACACTGTTGTTAAACTTACGCAATATGATGTAATACGCAGTTAACCACTCAACAGCACAAACAAATTCGTTATCATACCTATGTAAATAGACACAACATGAATTCACTTGTAGATGTGGAATAAATGGATTATTAATTTTGTTTATTAGTGTTTTAAGTCGGATCTATTTCTTGTAGTCTATTCATAGAAAGTAGCATCGATAACAGGAAGCCTCACTGCTCAGCGAGCAAAGCGCAGTAATTTATCGATTTACTGACTCGTAGCCGCAAAGTAAAGAAGTAGTTCCCTTAAGACCGATTTTTGAATACACCTACTAAATCCTGTTGGCTTGTGCCAACAGTCTAATGACAGAACAATGACCACAGGTTGTACATTGATGTCTCTACCTATGTGTATTGGCCCATATTATTGGTCAGTTGACATGATTCCAGTCATATGGAATTAAATGTCTCCTAAAACTGGGTGGTAACTGGTTATATACAGTAACATAACACATTCTGTTTTGGCATTCAATACCTTGCCCATTCAGAGCAACAGATAAGGCTTGTATTTGCGTAAATACCCAATTTTGAAACACCACTTACCCAATTAATTAAAAATTAAATAAGCTACAAAACTTAATTCATACACTGAATACTTAAAACACTCGAAACATATTGCGTAAAGATTGGTCAATGTTACCTACTGATAGTCATATAGTGAAATATGCGTGTCCCATGCAAGCTCAATCTCATTAAAATCATCTCCAGTCTGACGCTACTATATTATACGCTGACTGGATCTGATGACTTTGCATTAGGGGTCACGTTCAGATGACCTTTTCATGAGCCAATCAAATTGTTACCTTCAAAATGTTTTGGTATAACTTCATATATAAACCACAAATACTATGCACGAAACTAACGTGAACTTTAGATGTTTACTTGCCTAAGGTACCATTATATCCATTGTTATCCACATGAACATTAACTGTAAATGATTTATTCCCGAGGATCAGCAGAAAATGCATCACTTAAAAAAATAACGTGGCCAAACATTGCTGTGCAAATTTCATTGGGCGGAAAGGGGCTGATATTTTATTGTTCGGAAGGTCATTTGAATGTGACCTGTTATACGATGTCTTCAGATCCTGACAATGACAGTGTAAGGATTTGATTTTAATGAGATTGAATGCAAGCTATATATGATACTTGACAGTTCTGTAGTATTTTGGTCGCAGCATTCATGCATGATTGTAAAACAGAATTGTTACTCTGATGTGCTTGGGAAGCGAGACACAAGAGACACAATGCAGATATATACATGTACACCCAGATTATATAGATGATATACATTTCGATATTCAAGAAGGGCAGTTGTCAGTTACTGGCATAGGTATGTGCAGATAGTACGCGTAAAACCGCTTAGATCGGCTAAGCTGGCTGAGGAAAATTTTGAGTAGTTTAACTGACCACCGTGATATGACTGAAATACTGTTAAAAACGGCAAAAAATCCAAACAAACAAACAAAAAACAAATACATTTCAATATTAGACAATTATATTTATTATTATATAAATAACACATAACCATTACATCACGAGTTTAAGTTATTCATTGATTAAATTTCTTTCTTAAATTTTTCCCAATTCCAACTTTCACATGCAAAAGTGTTTAGAGTATCCATGTCATGTAGATGCTGCATATACTGAGTACAGTATAACTGTAAAAGAACCCATTTCTAATTACTTACAGGCTGTAGATTTTTTATAAGTTCTACAAAAACATTTTCCAAGATACTAGGGTTATTGAATAATATCATAAAGACATTATTCATTGATGATACGCTTGATGATACGCTATGGGATTCATAACTACATCTACTTAGGTCAAACTCTGACATGCAGCATTGACCATATACAAATGTTGCGCGTCGTGAGAAAATCGGTCTTAATGCATGTGCGTAAACTGTCATCCTGGATTAGCCTTTCCGCTTTTATGGTATTTTCTGTTTCAAGGAAGTCTCTTCTAACCATAAATCCACTGTAGGCGGACAGTGCCGTCCTGGATTAGCCTGTGCGGACTGCACAGGCTAATCCGGGATGACACTTTACGCACCTGCATTAAGTCCGGTTTTCCCACGACGCGCCACAAATGTTTGTTTTTTTACAAGACATGTCCTTCAAACAATTCCTAGCCTTGTAAATAGGTAAAATCATTGTCAAGAAAATCTCTTGGTACGGTAGATTATAACATTGAGTGGTCACGATTCATTGAAAATCTCTTGGTACGGTAGATTATAACATTGAGTGGTCACGATTCATTGAAAATCTCTTGGTACGGTAGATTATAACATTGAGTGGTCACGATTCATTGAAAATCTCTTGGTACGGTAGATTATAACATTGAGTGGTCACGATTCATTGAAAATCTCTTGGTACGGTAGATTATAACATTGAGTGGTCACGATTCATTGAAAATCTCTTGGTACGGTAGATTATAACATTGAGTGGTCACGATTCAGTGAAGTCATAGACTTGGCACTAGTGTACATACATTGTATGTAAGTATTGTAATGTACCAATGTCAATATATGATAGTGTATTGTGATAAATTCTTTGCCAAGTGTGAGGTTCTACATACCTTAAAACTGGTTTGAACCCCGATTGCTTTGCAATGACCGTTCCAAGACGGTGACCACATTTTAAATCATTTTATGTTTTGTGTTGTGTTGTGCAAATTGTACTGTGTTGAATAGGCAATTGGTTACTTGCCTGAAAGAATTAGGGAGGCGTGTCGTGGGAAAACCAGGCTTAATGCATGTGCGTAAAGTGTTGTCCCAGATTAGCCTGTGCAGTCCGCATAGGCTAATCCGGGATGGCACTTTCCGCCAAGGTGGGTTTATGTTTGAAGGAAACTTCCTTGAAACAGAAAATACCATAAAAGCGGTAATTGCCGTGGGTAATTATCCTGCTGATGCAGCTGGGATTTCATTTATCTTAATAGTTGTAATTGTTTGTTTCAGGATTGGTTTACATGTTGCACGTCATCCGTATCTGGTAATTCTCATCTCATTGGTTGTGTGTGGCCTCTGTGGGCTGGGTCTGCTAAAATTCGAACAAACTAGCGACGATGCGAAACTGTGGGTGCCCGTTAACTCCCGGGTGCTTCCGGAAAAAGCGTGGGTGGGGAAACATTTTCCCGAGCAGTACCGCTACACATCAGTTATCGTAACTGCCAGCAACATCCTGACGCCTGCTGTACTGAACTCAGTACGTGAGACAGATTCTTAGCTTTGCCTTATGCACCTATCTATGTTTTCCCCCCAGGGGAGGAGCAGCTGGCTGACCCAGGGTAATTTGACTAATTTTATTTTTGGGGGCATCTAATTCCCCACCCAAGAGTCAAGCATTTTTGTCTAAATCCCCTCAGTGGCACCTGCTTAATTGGTGTATCAAATGACCTGGGTGGGGGCAGGGGGGGCAAATATTACCGGGATCTAAAATCAGACCTCTATTTTCCGGGATGGATTCAATCGACGTGTCAAATTCCCGCCTGTTGGTAATCTTTCAGTCTCAAGTCCCGTATATGCCCGCCGGAGGGGGAAAATATTGATAGGTGCATTAGCTTAATTGCATAAATTATAATGTTTGTTTAGTTATTGGGGTAAAATAGTTTGAGTTCTCTCCATGGTAAAGTCTTGTTTAAGCAATATCTTATTCTGTTTTTGTGTTTGATGTGTTTATGAATATCATGCACCTAACAATACTTCCCCCCAGGTGGGGGGGGGGGGGGGAGCGGCGAGCATATACTGGACTAGACTGAAGGCAATTCCCAACAGGCGGGAAATTGAAACGCCAAATTATTCCAGGTCCCGGGAATAGACTTTGTTAGGATTGTAGATCACAGTAATATTGGCCCCCGAGCCATTTGATACACCAGTTAAGCATCCCCCATTGAGGGGATTTAGACAAAAATGCTTGACCCTAGGGTGGGGAATTAAATCCCCCAAAATACAATCAGTCAAATTCCCTGGGACAGGGGGGGAAATATTGATAGGTGCATATTAATCCTTGGTTGAATTTGGCATATCATACTGCTTTAAGACACCCCCCCCCCCCCCCCAAAAAAAATAGAAATAATATTAATAAATAAATAAATAGATAAATAAATAAATAAATAAAATAAAATACATAAATAAACAGCAAAACAAATTAATGGTATTGTTTGTATTTCTTATAAAAAATGCTGCATTTCGTTTCAAGGTAAATGTCTGATTTTGTAGATAAAATGTGTTAAAATAAAAAATAAAAATATGTTAAAATGAAAACTGTGATCGTTTTGAGAAGGCACAATGTCCTCTTGGCTATGGTATAAATATGCACATTAGTAATTATATGTCTAGCACGACCAGTAGCCAAAATAGCCATTGGCTACTAAAATTTCTGACTGGCTACTAAAATTTATGACTGGCTACTAAAATTTTGAATGTTTTTGAAAATGAAGCATATATTTACACTTTCTTGGAAAATATTTTTTAAATAACAGATTTTCTTTGCAAAATCTGTATTTTTGGCTACTAATTTAGATTTCTTAGCGCCAATCCAGCTTTATGTGATGCAAGAATGCAGTTTGTGCTAATGTTTGTCCTATGTTTATTCTATTGCTATAATCCATTTTGGTGAATTGATCGGCTTGTGAATGTTTGTGAAACACTCATAAGGTCTTGCTTAAAAAAAAAAAATGTTTGTTTCAGGTTACCCGACCTACCCCAAAAAATGCCCCGACCCTAGAACAGTGTATTGGGTGGGCCAGATATTTTTAGCTCACCTGAGCACAAAGTGCTCAGTGAGCTATTGGTATAGGGACCTCTCCAGCGTCGTCCGTCGTCCGTATGGCGTCAACAATTTGGACTGTCATCGCGATAAAGACTACATAAATTTTAATATTCAATCTGGACCAAACTTGCACAGTTTGTATATGACGATAAAATCTTGGACGAGTTCGATAATGGGCCCGATCGTACCAGGAACACCATAGTTATTGTCCCTTTTTTTGCCCCAAATACATATATTCCTGAATAACTCTCCTGGTAAAGAGAGGTAAATGCAGTATCAGGAAGATAAGTGCTATAAATGTGTTATTTCCCTTTAGTCCACAGATATAACCCAGATAGTGGAGTCTGCTTATCAGTAAAATCAATACATCACTCTGAGTCAACATGATTCTTCTATTTTAGATCAGCATCATTGCACATACATGTAGTAATCCATGTATAGCCTGCTGCTGACCTATATTTTGGCTATGTGTGCAGCGGTAAATTTTTCCACTGTCTGTCTTGGCATCCAGTCAGGAAAAAGATGTAAACAACAATAAATAGCTAAATTCATGTTGTAAACAAGCAATCAGAATATAGGATTAATATCATGTGATCTAGTGCCTGAAAGGGTTAATTATTTTCTGTAGTTTTTGGACTGTTTAGTTAGTAACTCATTCAGTATCATTTAATCATGTAACTTTTGGACTGACTTTTACATTTGAATTGGGATTTTGGAAACTCAATTTATTATCTTACATGATTTTTGAAGCTGATTTATTATTTCTCCTTAATTGAAAAATACTTCTACACTGTTTTGACTCAAAATTGGTGTGATTATTAGTAAATTTTTACACAAATCAACTAAAAGGTTGTATAGTTATTTATAATTTAATCTGACAATGTTGATAGGTGTATGGTTCTTAATGTTAACAATGAGTATTCCTATGTAACCTAAAATGTCCTTTCTCCTAAGAGTACATTGGGAAAGTTTGTTTGTTTGGATTTATCACCTTATTTACTAGTACCGTAATTCACCTTAATGTTCGGCCTAGCTAAATATTCGGACACCATATTTTTTATGTGCAAATAATTTATTTTACGTATCTAAATCCGGACACTTAAATGAAAGTATTTTTTCTAAATATTCGTACATATAAATCTGTTACCTGTATCACGAGTGTTTTTTTTTAAATCCGTAATTCCAATGAAAAATACGTCGCTTTGCCAACCCAACTAACACAACTTGCCACATTATTGTACACTTATCAACAAAGCATGTACCACACAGCATGACATCAGACTGCTTTCTATGCAATTTGAAAGCCTCTTAACTGGACTGTGTTAATTGGTAGATGTGTGATGTGTCAATCAAACTCGAGCTGATACTGCACTCCCGATTGAGCCTATATTGGTTGCTAAGCAACAGGCGTTCGTCTGCATGATTTGCATCGACTAAATCAAGCGTCTTGACAATTATGCAGAATTCAAATCGGACAGTTTCGGCGTTAGTTTGTTTGTTGTTCAAACTGTTAATAGGCCTTTTGCGACGTACGCCAGCTGCTGTCAATTGAGCGACCCCACTTTACGACATCAAACGGCTTTTGGCAAAATGTATAATAAGGTGTTTATTGATAAACAAAGGATGTTTATTTAACAATTATTGACTGATTTTCACATTGTGCGCCTTGTGTGCTCACACTTCGGTAAGACACTTCGTAATTATTTTACGTTCCGGTACCCCGTTTTCTTGAGTATCTTAATTTTCGGCCGAATTTTTTAGGGAGTTTTTTTGGTATCTAAATAATCGGCCGCAAAATTTTTTAATTATTTTTTCGCGACCGAACATTTAGGTGAATTACGGTAATTCAGTGATATAATGGCAGTCAGTTAACCTACTCACACTTTTTCTGGGCAATCTAAGCCGATGTAAGTGGTTTACCAGTACCAAGTGCACATTCTTATGCCAGTAAATGACAACTGCCCTACTTGAATCAGTGGTAGAGGGAGAATGGCGGTAGAAATTATTTCACGACCAATCTCCACACAAGTTATGTGGCCGGGCTGGGGCTTGAACTCAAGAACCCTTGATTGAGAGTATAACGCTCTACCAACTGAGCTAGATGGGCCCGCAAAGCCAGAATAATCGTTGAGTGTAGTATTTGCAGAGTGTCACTGTATGTACAAGTTTCGAACCCTTAAAGGTTTATCATTGCTTATGGACTTGGTTGCAAAAACATTTTTGAAAACAACAATACAGAACAATCTGTCAATCACTGATACGCAAAGTTGAACTGTCATCAAATCGGTCTGTGTGCTGGTGTTAATAAATAATTTATTATTTTAATTCAAACATATACCGGTATGTGAAAAAAAGATGGTAGTATCCAATAATAAGCTCTTTATGTATTTTTATATAATTATTTCCATGTTTTTTTGTATCGCCCCTATATGTTAATGCCATGCAAAATGGGTTTTAATAGTACTGAGAATGCGGGTATTTACGGGTACCTGTTGCATCCTTTATGGTCGCCATAGTACTCAGACTCAGGTGAGCGCTTTGGGCCATCATGGCCCTCTTGTTTTGTTTATCTTACTTTCTGACAATAATTTAATGTTGTTTTTTTATAAATAAGTGTTTTGTTTTGATAGCATCCGCTTCAAAACATATGTTTTATGATATTAGATACATGTTTTGAATGCAAGTTGACAATTTACCAAATAAAACAAAATAATTAAAAAAATAATGCCCTACCTACCTACCCTATTTTTGAGGGGGCATGTAACCTTAAACAAACATAATTTTTTGTTACGCCTGACAGTTGTAATGTTTATTACCTAACAGTAACTGAAGCCCCCAGGGCTGGTAATTACAAAGCGTCTAATGTAATCTTAAGTTAAGTTGTACTTAAGTGAAAATTTCAGATCAAATTTTATATGTGAAATTTAATGATTTCTGTTTACAAAAGGGTAAAATATGAAACAGCTGAGCAATATTTATTAGTTTGAAACACGCAAATGTAAAAAGAGGTATATATGAAAAAACTAGAGACTTGAGGAATTTTATGAATTTAAGAAATTTACTAACGTTTTTCCCAAGGAGCTTCAATTTGTGAAATGGGCCCTTGACTATAAAAATTATCTATCTGATACTTAATCTTAACTTTAAATATTAGGCTATGAAATTCAAAGCAAATAATTATGTAACAAATTATTCATTTGTCAATATTTTAAGTCCAGTCTATCTTTGAGGTGGAGATCTTTCATAGTTTTAGGTCCAGAATTCAGTCCATAGACTTACCTTCAAAATTTACAAAGTGTACAGAAGTATTTGTATTATGTCTCCCCCCAGGTAGTGGTTAGGGAGACATATTGATTTTGTGCTGGAAAGTTGTATGTCTGAATGTCTGGACGGATGTATGGATGTCTGGACTCCTGAAAAAATGTTTGTCTGCGCTTCTTTGCCATAACCCCTGGTCAGATTTTGACGAAACTCCACAGGATTGATCAGTACCAAGTCTAGTTGTGCATATAGTCAGATTGTCGTCATCGGGGGACTTTTGGCAGAGTTAAGGCCCTTTGAAGTTTTTCACAAAATAGACCTTTTTTGCACTTGTTCTCCGTAACCCCTGGTCTGATTTGGATGGAACTTCACAGGATTGATCAGTACCAAGTCTAGTTGTGCATATCGTCAGCTAATCGTCAGCAGATTTTTAGCGGAGTTGCGGCCCTTTGAAGTTTTTCACATAGCAGACCTTGTCTGCGTGTTCTCCATAATCCCTGGTCGGATTTTGACGAAACTTCACAGGATTGATCAGTAGCAAGTCTAGTTGTGCATATCGTTTGGCATGTCATAGTTGGCAGATTTTTTGGCCGAGTTATGGCCCTTTGAAGTTTTTCACATAATAGACATTGTCTGCACTCGTTCTCCATAATCCCTGGTCGGATTTTGACGAAACTTCACAGGATTGATCAGTACCAATTCTAGGTGTGCATATGGTTGGCATGTCATCATCGGCAGTTTTCTTTTGGTGGAGTTATGGCCCTTTGAAGTTTTTCACATAATAGACATTGTCTGCAATTGTTCTCCGTAACCCTAGTCGGATTTTGATAAAACTTAACAGGATTTATCAGTACCAATTCTAGTTGTGCATATCGTCAGCGGCAGAATTTTGGTTATGGCCCTTGCAAGTTATTGACATAACAGATCTTGTCTGCGCTCTTTTCCGTAACCACTGGCTGGAATTTGACAAAACTTCACTGGATTGATCAGTACCAAACGTGGTTGAGCATCTCTTGGGAATGTCATGGTAGGTGGATTTTGGGCAGAGTTATGGCAATGTGTGAGGGAAGACAATTACTGTTAAATGTAACATGTTAAATGTAACATTTGCACATGCACAATGGCTAATTTCAATTGATTTTATATTGATACTGTGTTACAGATGTATGATATGTACCTACAGTCAAGAATGATGTATCTAACCGGCCATACAAACCTAGAGGGCCTGTGTGTAAAGTGAGTACATAACTCTGGTTGACTTGTGATATATCATAGGGCATCCACTTTCATTGACTTGTGATTTATCATAGGGCGTCCACATTCATTGACTTGTGATTTATCATAGGGCATCCACTTTCATTGACTTGTGATTTATCATAGGGCATCCACTTCCATTGACTTGTGATTTATCATAGGGCATCCACTTTCATTGACTTGTGATTTATCATAGGGCATCCACTTTCATTGACTTGTGATTTATCATAGGGCATCCACTTTCATTGACTTGTGATTTATAATAGCCTTTAATAGGGCATCCACTTTCATTGATTTGTAATTTATCGTAGGGCATCCACTTTCGTTGATTTGTGATTTATCATAGGGCACCCACTTTCGTCGACACACAGTCAGTATTCACAAAAACTTTACATTTCTTATGCCCTAGAAATGTCCTTAAACAGACTTATTCACAGATTTTTATATTTTTGAAAAAAAAGAGTCATAAAATGTACTTACTTTAAAATCTAAACTCCCCAGAATGTCTAGTCATGACAGGCCAGTAGGTCAACTGAATGTCTTACGTAAAGTGTAGTTGAAATTCCTCCATATATAGTTATTTACACCTAAAAACAGTGATTGAGGGCTAAATGTGTAACTGTTGAATCTGCTTAACATTTCTATATCAGATACAATGGTTTCACGCTCAACCCTCGTGATGTTTATTTTGTTCAATGACAGCGTCGGCCAATTCTGCCATGTTCAGAGCATCCTGGAGTTGTGGCAGAACAACGGAACTCTCATTAGAAAGCTCACCATGGACGATATCCTTCGCAAAGTCAACTCTGGCGTAAAATATAGGTTAGTTTAATTATTTAGATACCTGTATTTCTTCTCCCAGGTCAACATTGACATCGGGTGTAACATTTGTGTTTGTGTAAGGAATTCAATTTTAATTAAGTATGCTTAAGTAGTTAGTTTTTGAACAATACAAATAAACAGACTGAATAAAATCAGTATAATATTATATCTTTTATATATGTTTCTGGCCCAGTGTGTTAATTGTTTTCCTAATAAAAAGTATTTGACACTTTCTTACTAAAACATGTTGTATATACATGTTCTTGTCTAAGTTTTCATCAATTTCATCATGCATTATCTATGTTTTCATCATACATAGTGATGCTCAGTAGTATTTTCATCATCACAGTCCAATGTATGTCACAAAATGGAGCTTTCCCCGATTGCTGGGTGGTATACGGAAAGACGTGTATGGAAATATCATTGGAGCTGGTGCGGCCACCATGACCTGGGTGCTGCACAAGGACCCTGAAGTATGTATGTTGGGTGTGTGGGGTGTGGGGAAGGGACTTTGCTGGCTGTGTGGTTACAGTGTTTGGGTGTGTGGGTTGTGGGCAAGTATGTAACAGGGCTTGGGTGTGTGGGGAAGGGACCCTGTGGTGTGTGCTGAAGTATGTATGTTGGGTGAGTGGGGTGTGGGGAAGGGACCCTGTGGTGTGTGCTGAAGTATGTATGTTGGGTGTGTGGGGTGTGGGGAAGGGACCCTGTCTTGTGTGTGCTGAAGTATGTATGTTGGGTGTTTGGGGTGTGGGGAAGGGACCCTGTGTGGTGTGTGCTGAAGTATGTATGTTGGGTGTGTGGGGTGTGGGGAAGGGACTCTGTGTGGTGTGTGCTGAAGTATGTGTGTGGGGTGTGGGGAAGGGACTCTGTGTGGTGTGTGCTGAAGTATGTATGTTGGGTGAGTGGGGTGTGGGGAAGGGACCCTGTGTGGTGTGTGCTGAAGTATGTATGTTGGGTGTGTGGGGTGTGAGGAAGGGACTCTGTGTTGTGTGTGCTGAAGTATGTATGTTAGGTGTGTGGGGTGTGAGGAAGGGACCCTGTGGTGTGTGCTGAAGTATGTATGTTGGGTATGTGGGGTGTGAGGAAGGGACCCTCTGGTGTGTGCTGAAGTATGCATGTTGGGTGAGTGGGGTGTGAGGAACGGACCCTGTGTGGTGTGTACTGAAATATATATGTTTGGTGTGTGGGGTGTGAGGAAGGGACCCTGTGGTGTGTGCTGAAGTATGTATGTTTGGTGTGTGGGGTGTGTGGAAGGGACCCTGTGGTGTGTGCTGAAGTATGTCTGTTGGGTGAGTGGGGTGTGTGGAAGGGACCCTGTGGTGTGTGCTGAAGTATGTATATTGGGTGTGTGGGGTGTAAGGAAGGGACCCTGTGGTGTGTGCAGAAGTATGTATGTTGGGTTAGTGGGGTGTGAGGAAGAGACCCTGTGTGGTATGTGCTGAAGTATGTATGTTGGGTGTGTGGGGTGGGAGAAAGGGACCCTGTGGTGTGTGCTGAAGTATGTATGTTTGGTGTGTGGGGTGTGTGGAAGGGACCGTGTGGTGTGTGCTGAAGTATGTATGTTGGGTGAGTGGGGTGTGTGGAAGGGACCCTGTGGTGTGTGCTGAAGTATGTATGTTGGGTGTGTGGGGTGTGACGAAGGGACCCTGTCGAGTGTGCTCAAGTATGTATGTTGGGTGAGTGGGGTGTGGGGAAGGGACCCTGTGGTGGGTGCTGAAGTATGTATGTTGGGTGTGTGGGGTGGGAGGAAGGGACCCTGTGTGGTGTGTGCTGAAGTATGTATGTTTGGTGTGTGGGGAGTGAGGAAGGGACCCTGTGGTGTGTGCTGAAGTATGTATGTTTGGTGTGTGGGGTGTGTGGAAGGGACCCTGTGGTGTGTGCTGAAGTATGTATGTTGGGTGAGTGGGGTGTGTGGAAGGGACCCTGTGGTGTGTGCTGAAGTGTGTATGTTGGGTGAGTGGGGTGTGAGGAAGGGACCCTGTGTGGTGTGTGCTGAAGTATGTATGTTGGGTGTGTGGGGTGCGAGGAAGGGACCCTGTGTGGTGTATGCTGAAGTATATATGTTAGGTGTGTGGGGTGTGAGGAAGGGACCCTGTGGTGTGTGCTGAAGTATGTATGTTGGGTGTGTGTGGTGTGAGGATGTGGCCCTGTGGTGTGTGGTGAAGTATGTATGTTGGGTGTGTGGGGTGTGAGGAAGGGACTCTGTGTGGTTTGTGCTGAAGTATGTATGTTTGGTGTGTGGGGTGTGAGGAAGGGACCCTGTGGTGTGTGCTGAAGTATGTATGTTGGGTGTGTGTGGTGTGAGGATGTGGCCCTGTGGTGTGTGGTGAAGTATGTATATTGGGTGTGTGGGGTGTGAGGAAGGGACTCTGTGTGGTTTGTGCTGAAGTATGTATGTTTGGTGTGTGGGGTGTGTGGAAGGGACCCTGTGGTGTGTGCTGAAGTATGTATGTTGGGTGAGTGGGGTGTGTGGAAGGGACCCTGTGGTGTGTGCTGAAGTATGTATGTTGGGTGAGTGGGGTGTGAGGAAGGGACCCTGTGGTGTGTGCTGAACTATGTATGTTGGGTGAGTGGGGTGTTGGGAATTGACCCTGTGGTGTGTGCTGAAGTATGTATGTTGGGTGAGTGGGGTGTTGGGAATTGACCCTGTGGTGTGTGCTCAAGTATGTATGTTGGGTGAGTGGGGTGTTGGGAATTGACCCTGTGGTGCGTGCTCAAGTATGTATGTTGGGTGTGTGGGGTGTGAGGAAGGGACCCGTGGTGTGTGCTGAAGTATGTATGTTGGGTGTGTGGGGTGTGGGGAAGGCACCCTGTGGTGTATGCTGAAGTATGTATGTTGGGTATGTGGGGTGTAAGGAAGGGACCCTGTGTGGTGTGTGCTGAAGTATGTATGTTGGGTGTGTGTGGTGTGAGGAAGTGACCTGTGGTGTGTGCTGAAGTATGTATGTTGTGTGTGTGGGGTGTGAGGAAGGGACCCTGTGGTGTGTGCTGAAGTATGTATGTTGGGTCAGTGGGGTGTGGGGAGGGACCTTGTGGTGTGTGCTGAAGTATCTATGTTGGGTGTGTGGGGTGTGGGGAAGTGACCCTGTGGTGTGTGCTGAAGTATGTATGTTGTGTGTTGGGTGTGGGGAAGGGACCCTGTGTGGTGTGTGCTGAAGTATGTAAGTTTGGTGTGTGGGGTGTGTGAAAGGGACCATGTGGTGCGTGCTGAAGTATGTATGTTGGGTGAGTGGGGTGTGTGGAAGGGTCCTTGTGTAGTGTGTGCTGAAGTATGTAACAAGGGTTGGGTGTATTGAGTGTGGGGAAGGGGCCCTGTGTTGTGTGCTGAAGTATGTAAAATAGGTTGGGTGTGTGGGGTGTGAGGAAGGGACCTTGCTGACTGTGTGGTGTGTGCTTAAGTATGTAACAGGGGTAAGGTGTGTGGGGTGTGAGGAAGGGACCGTCTGTTATGTGGTGAAGTATGTAACAGGGTTTGGGTGTGTGGGGTGTGGGGAAGGGACCCTTTGTTGTGTGGTGAAGTATGTAACAGGGGTTGGGGCAGTGGGGTGTGAGGAAGGGACTCTGCTGACTGTGTGGTGTGTGGTGAAGTATGTAACAGGGGTTGGGTGTGTGGGGTGTAAGGAAAGGACCCTGCTGTGTGGGTGTGTGGTGAAGTATGTAACAGGGTTGTGGTGTGTGGGGATGGGACCCTCTGTTGTGCGGTGAAGTATTAACAAGGGTTGGGTGTGTGAGGAAGGGACCCGTGGTGTGTGCTGAAGTATGTATGTTGGGTGTGTGGGGTGTGGGGAAGGCACCCTGTGGTGTATGCTGAAGTATGTATGTTGGGTATGTGGGGTGTAAGGAAGGGACCCTGTGTGGTGTGTGCTGAAGTATGTATGTTGGGTGTGTGTGGTGTGAGGAAGTGACCTGTGGTGTGTGCTGAAGTATGTATGTGGGTGTGTGGGGTGTGAGGAAGGGACCCTGTGGTGTGTGCTGAAGTATGTATGTTGGGTCAGTGGGGTGTGGGGAAGGGACCCTGTGGTGTGTGCTGAAGTATGTATGTTGGGTGTGTGGGGTGTGGGGAAGTGACCCTGTGGTGTGTGCTGAAGTATGTATGTTGTGTGTTGGGTGGCGGGAAGGGACCCTGTGTGGTGTGTGCTGAAGTTTGTATGTTTGGTGTGTGGGGTGTGTGAAAGGGACCCTGTGGTGCATGCTGAAGTATGTATGTTGGGTGAGTGGGGTGTGTGGAAGGGACCCTGTGGTGTGTGCTGAAGTATGTATGTTGGGTATGTGGGGTGTGAGGAAGGGACCCTGTGTGGTGTGTGCTGAAGTATGTATGTTGGGTGTGTGGGGTGTGGGGAAGGGACCCTGTGTGTTGTGTGCTGAAGTGTGTATGTTGGGTGAGTGGGGTGTGAGGAAGGGACCCTGTGTGGTGTGTGCTGAAGTATGTATGTTGGGTGTGTGGGGTGCGAGGAAGGGACCCTGTGTGGTGTATGCTGAAGTATATATGTTAGGTGTGTGGGGTGTGAGGAAGGGACCCTGTGTGGTGTGTGCTGAAGTATGTATGTTGGGTGTGTGGGGTGTGAGGATGTGGCCCTGTGGTGTGTGGTGAAGTATGTATGTTGGGTGTGTGGGGTGTGAGGAAGTGACCCTGTGTGATTTGTGCTGAAGTATGTATGTTTGGTGTGTGGGGTGTGTGGAGGGGACCCTGTGGTGTGTGCTGAAGTATTTATGTTGGGTGAGTGGGGTGTGTGGAAGGGACCCTGTGGTGTGTGCTGAGGTATGTATTTTGGGTATGTGGGGTGTGAGGAAGGGACCCTGTGTGGTGTGCGCTGAAGTATGTATGTTGGGTGTGTGGGGTGTGGGGAAGGGACCCTGTGTGGTGTGTGCTGAAGTATGAATGTTTGGTGAGTGAGGTGTGATGACGGGAGCCTGTGTGGTGTGTGCTGAAGTATGTATGTTGGGTGAGTGGGGTGTGAGGAAGGGACCCTGTGTGGTGTGTGCTGAACTTTGTATGTTGGGTGAGTGGGGTGTTGGGAATTGACCCTGTGGTGTGTGCTGAAGTATGTATGTTGGGTGAGTGGGGTGTGAGGAAGGGACCCATGGTGTGTGCTGAAGTATGTATGTTGGGTGTGTGGGGTGTGGGGAAGGGACCCTATGGTGTGTGCTAAAGTATGTATGTTGTGTGTGTGAGGTGTGAGGAAGTGACCCTGTGGTGTGTGCTGAAGTATGTATGTTGGGTGTGTGGGGTGTGAGGTAGGGACCCTGTTGTGGTGTTTGCTGAAGTATGTATGTTTGGTGTGTGGGGTGTGTGGAAGGGACCCTGTGGTGTGTGCTGAAGTTTGTATGTTGGGTGAGTGGGGTGTGTGGAAAGGACCCTGTGGTGTGTGCTGAAGTATGTATGTTGGGTATGTGGGGTGTGAGGAAGGGACCCTGTGTGGTGTGTGCTGAAGTGTGTATGTTTTGTGTGTGGGGTGTGGGGAAGGGACCCTGTGTGTGTGTTGTGTGCTGAAGTGTGTATGTTGGGTGAGTGGGGTGTGAGGAAGGGACCCTGTGTGGTGTGTGCTGAAGTATGTATGTTGGGTGTGTGGGGTGCAAGGAAGGGACCCTGTGGTGTGTGCTGAAATATGTATGTTGGGTATGTGGGGTGTGAGGAAGGGACCCTGTGGTGTGTGCTAAAGTATGTATGTTGTGTGTGTGAGGTGTGAGGAAGTGACCCTGTGGTGTGTGCTGAAGTATGTATGTTGGGTGTGTGGGGTGTGAGGTAGGGACCCTGTTGTGGTGTTTGCTGAAGTATGTATGTTTGGTGTGTGGGGTGTGTGGAAGGGACCCTGTGGTGTGTGCTGAAGTTTGTATGTTGGGTGAGTGGGGTGTGTGGAAAGGACCCTGTGGTGTGTGCTGAAGTATGTATGTTGGGTATGTGGGGTGTGAGGAAGGGACCCTGTGTGGTGTGTGCTGAAGTGTGTATGTTTTGTGTGTGGGGTGTGGGGAAGGGACCCTGTGTGTGTGTTGTGTGCTGAAGTGTGTATGTTGGGTGAGTGGGGTGTGAGGAAGGGACCCTGTGTGGTGTGTGCTGAAGTATGTATGTTGGGTGTGTGGGGTGCAAGGAAGGGACCCTGTGGTGTGTGCTGAAATATGTATGTTGGGTATGTGGGGTGTGAGGAAGGGACCCTGTGGTATGTGCTGAAGTATGTATGTTGGGTGTGTGGGGTGTGAGGAATGGACCCTGTGTGGTGTGTGCTGAAATATGTATGTTGGGTGTAGGGGTGTGAGGAAGGGACCCTGTGGTGTGTGCTGAAGTATGTATGTTGGGTATGTGGGGTGTGAGGAAGGGACCCTGTGGTGTGTGCTGAAGCATGTATATTGGGTGAGTGGGGTGTGAGGAAGGGACCCATGGTGTGTGCTGAAGTATGTATGTTGGGTGTGTGGGGTGTGGGGAAGGGACCGTATGGTGTGTGCTGAAGTATGTATGTTGTGTGTGTGAGGTGTGAGGAAGTGACCCTGTGGTGTGTGCTGAAGTATGTATGTGGGTGTGTGGGGTGTGATGTAGGGACCCTGTTGTGGTGTTTGCTGAAGTATGTATGTTTGGTGTGTGGGGTGTGTGGAAGGGACCCTGTGGTGTGTGCTGAAGTATGTATGTTGGGTGAGTGGGGTGTGTGGAAGGGACCCTGTGGTGTGTGCTGAAGTATGTATGTTGGGTATGTGGGGTGTGAGGAAGGGACCCTGTGTGGTGTGTGCTGAAGTGTGTATGTTTTGTGTGTGGGGTGTGGGGAAGGGACCCTGTGTGTTGTGTGCTGAAGTGTGTATGTTGGGTGAGTGGGGTGTGAGGAAGGGACCCTGTGTGGTGTGTGCTGAAGTATGTATGTTGGGTGTGTGGGGTGCAAGGAAGGGACCCTGTGGTGTGTGCTGAAATATGTATGTTGGGTATGTGGAGTGTGAGGAAGGGACCCTGTGGTGTGTGCTGAAGTATGTATGTTGGGTGTGTGGGGTGTGAGGAAGGGACCCTGTGTGGTGTGTGCTGAAATATGTATGTTGGGTGTAGGGGTGTGAGGAAGGGACCCTGTGGTGTGTGCTGAAGTATGTATGTTGGGTATGTGGGGTGTGAGGAAGGGACCCTGTGGTGTGTGCTGAAGTATGTATGTTGGGTCAGTGGGGTGTGGGGAAGAGACCCTGTGGTGTGTGCTGAAGTAGGTATGTTGGGTGTGTGGGGTGTGGGGAAGTGACCCTGTGGTGTGTGCTGAAGTATGTATGTTGTGTGTTGGGTGTGGGGAAGGGACCCTGTGTTGTGTGCTGAAGCATGTAACATGGGTTGGGTGTGTGGGGTGTGAGTAAGGGACCTTGCTGACTGTGTAGTGTGGGGTGAAGTATGTAACAGGGGTTTGGGGTGTGGGGAAGGGTCCCTGTGTAGTGTGTGCTGAAGTATGTAACAAGGGTTGGGTGTGTTGTGTATTGGGAAATAGCCCTGTGTTGTGTGCTGAAGTATGTAAAATGGGTTGGGTGTGTGGGGTGTGAGGAAGGGACCTTGCTGTCTGTGTGGTGTGTGCTGAAGTATGTAACAGGAATAAGGTGTGTGGGGTGAGAGGAAGGGACCGTCTGTTATGTGGTGAAGTATGTAACAGGGTTTGGGTGTGTGGGGTGTTGGGAAGGGACCCTTTGTAGTGTGGTGAAGTATTAACAGGAGTTGGGGCAGTGGGGTGTGAGGAAGGGACTCTGCTGACTGTGTGGTGTGTGGTGAAGTATGTAGCAGGGGTTGGGTGTGTGGGGTGTAAGGAAAGGACCCTGCTGTGTGGGTGTGTGGTGAAGTATGTAACAGGGTTTGGGTGTGTGGTGTGTGGGGAAGGGACCCTCTGTTGTGCGGTGAAGTATTAACAAGGGTTGGGGGTGTGGGGAAGGGACCCTCTGTTGTGTGTTGAAGTATGTAACTGGGGTTGGGTGTGTGGGGTGTGAGGAAGGGATCCTGCTAACTGTGTGGTGTGTGGTGAAGTATATAACAGGGGTTGGGTGTGTGGGGTGTAAGGAAAGGACCCTGCTTTGTGGTGTGTGGTGAAGTATGTAACAGCGGTTGAGTGTGAGGGGTGTGAGGAAGAGACCATCTGTTGTGTGCTGAAGTATGTAACAGGGGCTGGGTGTGTGGGGTGTGAGGAAGGGACCTTGCTGACTGTGTGGTGTGTGGTGAAGTATGTAACAGAGGTTGGGTGTGTGGGGTGTGAGGAAGGGACCCTCTGTTGTGTGCTGAAGTATGTAACAGGGGCTGGGTGTGTGGGTTGTGAGGAAGGGACCTTGCTGACTGTGTGGTGTGTGGTGAAGTATGTAACAGGGGTTGGGGGTGTGGGGGTGAGGAACGGACCCTTCTGACTGTGTGGTGAGCACTGTGAATTTGAATCTTACTTGGTGTTCATCCACTCTTATTACAGCATTCTTTGTTTAGAATGATTAATTAATGACATAAACAACATTGGACCTCAGCATATTTGTTAACAAAAACATATTATTTTCGGAGTCTAAGTATGTTTTATATTCTTAAGACTAAGGACAGGTTTGTGAATAAGGTCCGTGTTTGATTTGGTACAACACTTGTCCAAATTTAGATTAGTTATTAGTATAATAGTCAAAGTTGTTTTTTCAGAAGGAGAAGTCTGCACTAGACTGGGAGAGCCAGATGATTGCCATGGCAACCTCTAGCAGACCATACTTTGAAAAATCATATATTTACGCCACAAGAACGTAAGCTATTTTGATAATTGTTGTGTGCTATTGCTAGAAGGTAAAATGCGATTTGTTCCTTCATTAATATCTTATGTGATCTGTTATGGGCAATATTTATTCAGGCATTTTTCTGAGAGAGTGGTAAATGTTTTCTAGACAAGAAACCCCATTTTTAGACTGTTGGCATAAGCCAACGGTCTTTTGTGAGGGTAATTTCCAAAACAGGTATCGCAGAAAACTACTTCTTTTTTTGCAGGCTATTAGTCAGTAAATCGAAACCAGAATAGAGTCCTTCTTCAAAGCGCATTTCAATTATTTAAAGATAATGTATGTCATAAGTTTCAATTATTTAAAGATAATGTATGTAATATGTATTATAATGTGTATATCATGTGATTTATGACAATTACACTTTGAAAAAAAGGTCAATATATGTAAAAAGTAACTTTAAACTAATGCCACCCTTACTTTTGCTATTGTTTGTAACCAAAATATTCTCCCAAGTGTCCTAGAATAAGACCACCAAATTAAAAAGTAACTTTAAACTAATGCCATTTACTTGTATGTAACCAAAATATTCTCCCTAGTGTCCTAGAATAAGACCACCAAAGTAATGTGCTACATCAGTTATTTTTGACTCCTTGTTACTAATTCTCATTCTGAATATTTTGACAACAAATTACCGCAATTTATTAATTTAAACAGTACTATGGAAAATCGAGAGCTTGCATCATATGACTTGCATTTGACTAGATAGGCTACGAACAAATATCTATAAATAAACATGTTTATTTATAGATCTTTGGCGACGAAGCACTAACAATCGGTACGCCTAACTACTACGCTTCAATGGTTATTATGGCCCATTGCAGATTGACTTGTAAACTGGCTTGTATATTATTCCGTTTGCATAAAATAATCATATCGAAAATAATATTTTTCGTTACTTACAAATTAGTTTTTATTATGATCTCGTATACTATAGAATAAGAATAAAGGTGGGAAATTGAACTTCATTCAAACAAATGTTTCCTTTTTAGCAAAAATGCACTCATGATTCACATGCTTTTAGGTTCTTTGGTCGCCAACAGTCTTTCTACGCTTTGATTTTTTATAAAAAACATTGATAATGAAAAGTTCGTACAGTAAAGAGGGTAGGTCTTCCTTCTCTATCTAGGAGTACATGAAATCATGAAAAACTAATCTGGACCCGAATTCACAAAGCTTCTTAGTGAAAACTTAAGTGCATTTCTTAAATCCATACAATTCCCTAAGTGTCTAGCTGTTTCATATCTTGTTACCTTAAATTGTTTAAAACTAGTAAATATTGCTTAGATATTTTGTATTTTACCCATTTGCAAACAGAAATCATTGGATCTGAAATGTTCACTTAAGTCCAACTTAAGTTAAGATTTTCCTAAGGTGCTTTGTGAATACTAGCCCTGCTCACTAAAAGAAATTGTCCATCATATTCAGTTTATTGTCCATCATATTCCGTTTATTGTCCATCATATTCAGTTTATTCTTTACAGTTAGTTTTAAGAAATTGTCCATCATATTCAGTTTATTCTTTACAGCTAGTTTTAAGAAATTGTCCATCATATTCAGTTTATTCTTTACAGTTAGTTTTAAATTGTCCATCATATTCAGTTTATTCTTTACAGTTAGTTTTAAATTGTCCATCATATTCAGTTTATTCTTTACAGTTAGTTTTAAATTGTCCATCATATTCAGAAATTGTCCATCATATTCAGTTTATTCTTTACAGTTAGTTTTAAAACAGTTGAAAGTTTTCCATATACAAAACAGGACTGTCTGAGGGATTGCCGCACTTAATTAACAAGTATCCATATAGACCTAATATATACATAATAAGACTACATTTATTCCATTGACAATCTTAAATTTATTCCGTTGATTTAGTCGCAATTGATAAAAGGCTGTGACGTAAGAAATTTTGTTAAACTACTTCAGGTTCGATGACGAAGGGTATGGAGCCGTGAATGCAGACACCACCCTGCTTACGCTGGGATTTATCATCGTGTTTATCTTCATCATTTTGGTGCTGGGGCGCTTCAATCTGGTGGAAAACAAGGTACTTTGGAAAGTTTAAAGGGACTATGCCTGCGAAAATTAGTTTCCTATTCCAATATTAATTATATTAGATAATAGAAATGCGTTATACTAAGGCAGGTACATTAAATAAACAATAAACAATATAATACATCATGAGATATTTGATAACAAATCAGCAAAAATGTTTGTAAAAATTAAAACCTCAAGCGGGTATCGAACTCATGACTTAGGAGCCATATGAAGACACGACAGTAGACAGCGCTTAAATAAATAGCGCTAATCTGCTTTGAAAGGAAATGTGTGTAAACTATGGTTATACAATATACTCACAATTGTGACATCAAAATGTGAAATGGGCCAAACAAACACGATTTATATTATAACTTGATTTTTATCTCAGAATGTGCAAACTTTTTCCCATTATATATACCTTAGTTTAACCGTTATTATATGTTATTGATGATATCTTAATTTCAAACTTTTAAAAGAAATTATCCCCTTGAGGCCCTTTTCATTGACCTAGTCCCTTTAAGGCAGAAATTAAGCGTTTGGAATTGTTGAGTGGCATGTAACTGTTGAATGGCATGTAACTGGCTTTGAGAATGTTGAATGTCATGTAACTGGCTTTGAGAATGTTGAATGTCATGTAACTGGCTTTGAGAATGTTGAATGTCATGTAACTGGCTTTCAGAATGTTGAATGTCATGTAACTGGCTTTCAGAATGTTGAATGTCATGTAACTGGCTTTCAGAATGTTGAATGTCATGTAACTGGCTTTCAGAATGTTGAATGTCATGTAACTGGCTTTCAGAATGTTGAATGTCATGTAACTGGCTTTCAGAATGTTGAATGTCATGTAACTGGCTTTCAGAATGTTGAATGTCATGTAACTGGCTTTCAGAATGTTGAATGTCATGTAACTGGCTTTCAGAATGTTGAATGTCATGTAACTGGCTTTCAGAATGTTGAATGTCATGTAACTGGCTTTCAGAATGTTGAATGTCATGTAACTGGCTTTCAGAATGTTGAATGTCATGTAACTGGCTTTCAGAATGTTGAATGTCATGCAACTGGCTTTCAGAATGTTGAATGTCATGTAACTGGCTTTCAGAATGCCAATGGTTATTATCCCAGTACATGGATTTTGTACATTATTCAGTTGTTATACATGTAGCACCACTGGATTATTAACTGATTAACAAATGTTTAATATTACCAAAAGTAATTACACAGGTACTCTTTTTATGAGCATATACCTTTCTAATGAGTACCAGCAGTTCTTCATAAATCCTTCCATGTAATTAATCGCCACACAAACGATGTGGCTTTATTAAAACCATACATGTACACTGTACATTAATACTAAATAAACTTAGCTGTATTTCCACCTGTTATATACATCAAACATGCGCAGTATAATGATGCCATTTTGTTTATTTGTGTGAAGTCATTTGATGTTTATCATGTTATTTAGTGATTTTCATTCCTTAATTTTCAAAATAATGACAGAAAATGATGGGATACATAGAATACCAGAAAAGAGTTGATTAAAGATAAGTTTATTTTTTTCGGCACAAAAACCTGAACCACTCGCCAAGGCTCATGGTTTGGGTTTTCTAAGCCTCGCTAAATAAACTTATCTTTATTCAACATTAACCTAGTATTCTCTATATTCACCATTAGACTGTCTATCTAAATATAACTTTATTGAAACCAAAGTTTCTTTTTCAGCTGTATGTATCTCTGGCTGGTATATTCTCCATTGGACTATCTATTCTGTTCTGCTACGGACTAGCCATGGCATTTGGTTTCCTGTTTGGACCAATACACAACCTCATGCCATTCTTGTTGCTAGGTAATCATTGTTTCTGTCTGGGTGTTTTAAAATCTTTTGGAAAAGAAAAAAAGCTGAGTGTAGTCAAACATAACATGCTAGTTCATAGGTTTTACATGTTGTATGTGTTCTGTTAAAAATTTAATATTTTATTATAAAAACTATTTTCTATCTTAAGACAGTGGCTATGATTTAAATTGATAACTCAAATAAGTACTGGTTGAAATGTGTTCGCAAGCAAAATTTGGTTTGGCTGAGGGGGATCACAATGAATTAATCATAATTTTGTTCAAAACTTTAACGGCAAATTTAGGTAACAGCCTGTTACCTTCAGATTTGAATAACATTTATATTAGATGCAACTTGTTAATCAAACATTTAAAAATAATTTCAGCATAACAAGTTTGTATTGAATAAATTCACAGTTTAATATTGCTATGTTTAATTAACATAAACATCTTGGTCCAAATTGTAACGGC
Organism: Congeria kusceri; assembly: GCA_027627225.1. Taxonomy (NCBI): domain Eukaryota; kingdom Metazoa; phylum Mollusca; class Bivalvia; order Myida; family Dreissenidae; genus Congeria; species Congeria kusceri. The sequence continues at coordinate 70,886,449 of CM051032.1, read as the reverse complement.
CGTTAGCTTAAATAGAGGTTCAAGTTTTGAGCAACTCACCCCTGGATGACATGTTTGTAGTATATATTTCAGGTATAGGCTGTATGACATGTTTGTGATATGTATTGCAGGTATATTAGTGGATGACATGTTTATGATATATATTGCAGGTATAGGAGTGGATGACATGTTTGTGATATGTATTGCAGGTATAGGAGTAGATGACATGTTTGTTATATGTATTGCTGGTATAGGTGTGGATGACATGTTTGTGGTGTATATTGCCGGTATAGGAGTGGATGACATGTTTGTGATATGTATTGCAGGTATAGGAGTGGATGACATGTTTGTGATATGTATTGCAGGTATAGATGTGGATGACATGTTTGTGTATGTATTGCAGGTATAGATCTGGATGACATGTTTGTTATATGTATTGCAGGTATAGGTGTAGATGACATGTTTGTGGTATGTATTGCAGGTATAGGAGTGGATGACATGTTTGTGAAATGTATTGCAGGTATACAAGTGGATGACATGTTTGTGCTATATATTGCAGGTATAGGTGTGGACGACATGTTTGTAATATGTATTGCAGGTATAGGTGTGGATGACATATTTGTGATATGTATTGCAGGTATAGGTGTGGATGACATATTTGTGATATGTTTTGCAGCTATAGGGGTGGACGACATGTTTGTGGTATATATTGCAGGTATAGGTGTGGATGACATGTTTGTAATATGTATTGCCGGTATAGGAGTGGATGGCATGTTTGTGATATATATTGCAGGTATATTAGTGGATGACATGTTTATGATATATATTGCAGGTATAGGTGTGGATGACATGTATGTGATATTTATTCCAGATATAGGTGTGGATGACTTGTTTGTTATATGTATTGCAGCGATCGGGGTGGACAACATGTTTGTGATATAATGTATTAGTTTAAACCTATTTATTTTAGCTCGATTGCATCGAAAGCCCAAGGCTTATAGAGGCACTCACGAGAAATGATGTAATATATAATGTTCCAAATAATTTATTGGAGATAGGTGTTGATGACATGTTTGTGATATGTTTTGCAGGTATAACCCTGGATGACATGTTTGTGGTATATATTGCAGGTAAAGGTGTGGATGACATGTATGTGGTATATATAGGAGGTATAGGTGTGGATGACATGTTTGTAATATGTATTGCCGGTATAGGTGTGGATGACATTTTTGTGAGATGTATTGCAGGTATAGGTGTGGATGACATGTTTGTGATATAAATTGCAGGTATAGGAGTGGATGACATGTTTGTGATATGTATTGCAAGTATAGATGTGGATGACATGTTTGTGATATGTATTGCAGGTATAGGTGTGGATGACATGTTTGTGGTATATATTGCAGGTATAGGAGTGGATGACATGTTTGTGGTGTATATTGCAGGTATAGGTGTGGATGACATGTTTGTGATATATATTGCAGGTATAGGCTTGGATGACATGTTTGTGATATGTATTGCAGTTATTGATGTGGATGACATGTTTGTGATATGTATTGCAGGTATATGCAAGGATGACAAGTTTGTGGTATATATTGCAGGTATAGGAGTGGATGACTTGTTTGTGATATGTATTGCTGGTATAGGTTTGGATGACATGTTTGTGATATGTATTGCAGGTGTAGGCATGGATGATATGTTTGCGTTATGTATTGCCATGATAGGGTGGATGACATGTTTGTGATATATATTGCAGGTATAGGAGTGGATAACATGTTTGTGATATGTATTGACGGTATAGGCATGAATGACATGTTTGAGATATGTATTGCTGGTATCGGTGTGGATGACATGTTGGTGATATGTATTGCCAGTATAGGTGTGGATGACATGTTTGTGGTATATATTGCAGGTATAGGAGTGGATGACATGTTTGTGGTGTATATTGCAGGTATAGGTGTGGATGACATGTTTGTGATATATATTGCAGGTATAGGCTTGGATGACATGTTTGTGATATGTATTGCAGTTATTGATGTGGATGACATGTTTGTGATATGTATTGCAGGTATATGCAAGGATGACAAGTTTGTGGTATATATTGCAGGTATAGGAGTGGATGACTTGTTTGTGATATGTATTGCTGGTATAGGTTTGGATGACATGTTTGTGATATGTATTGCAGGTGTAGGCATGGATGATATGTTTGCGTTATGTATTGCCATGATAGGGTGGATGACATGTTTGTGATATATATTGCAGGTATAGGCATGGATGACATGTTGGTGATATGTATTGCCAGTAGAGGTGTGGATGACATGTTTGTGGTATAAATTGCAGGTATACGAGTGGATGACATGTTTGTGGTGTATATTGCAGGTATAGGAGTGGATGACATGTTTGTGATATATATTGCAGGTATAGGAGTGGATGACATTTTGTGGTATATATTGCAGGTGTAGGAGTGGATGACATGTTTGTGATATGTATTGCAGGTATAGGTATGGATGACATGTTTGTGATAGATTGCAGGTATAGGAGTGGATGACATGTTTGTGGTGTATATTGCAGGTATAGGTGTGGATGACATGTTTGTGATATGTATTGCAGGTATAGGAGTGGATGACATGTTTGTGGTGTTTATTGCAGGTATAGGAGTGGATGGCATGTTTGTGATATATATTGCAGGTATAGATGTGGATGACATATTTGTGATATGTATTGCAGGTATAGGAGTGGATGACATGTTTGTGATATGTATTGTAGGTATAGATGTGGATGACATATTTGTGATATGTATTGCAGGTATAGGAGTGGATGACATGTTTGTGATATGTATTGTAGGTATAGATGTGGATGACATATTTGTGATATGTATTGCAGGTATAGGAGTGGATGAAATGTTTGTGATATGTATTGTAGGTATAGATGTGGATGACATATTTGTGACATGCATTGAAGGTATAGAAGTGGATGACATGTTTGTGATATGTATTGTAGGTATAGATGTGGATGACATATTTGTGATATGTATTGCAGGTATAGGAGTGGATGACATGTTTGTGATAGTGAGTGCGTGGAACAACCTCAGTAACACAGAGAAGGCGCTGCCACTAGACAGGAAGATGGCTCTCACATTGAAGCACGCGGGTGTCTCCATCACCGTCACGTCCATCACAGATATTGTAGCCTTCGGTATCGGCGGATCTACTGTAAGTATCAGGTTCAAGTACTGTGTCTGGAATAGCCACAACATTTAACTTCACTTATACCGTTTTATAATTGAGTAAAGATATATTTATTTTATGATCTGCATTTTTAATCAGATATTAATCAAAGTATAGACTATTCCTTCTGACTAATGTGTGTCTTAAGTTTTATATGCAGTTTACTGTTTATTTTATACACATGATAAGCACAGTACTATTTGTTTGTACATGTTTATGCATATACTCCCACAGTTTTAATTATTCATTACTGTGATTGCGTCCATTATGCAGTGGATTAATTGTTTTATTGCATGTGTATACGCACTGACACAATAGAACAGAAAACTTAAACAATGTATTCAGTTCAGTCGGACCATAGAGATAAAAAATAGAAAACAAGGCGTTTTTTCAAGTCCGTTGACAGTATAATTATAATGTGTATCAATATATAGAAACTGGTTATGTCATGACTTAGACTACACTATTTTGTGTATCAATCTGTACACTATGGTTATGTTATGACTTTTACTGTGCTATTTTGTGAATCAGTCTATAGACTCTGGTTATGTTATGTCTTAAGACTACACTATCTTGTGTATCAATCTATAGACTCTGGTTATGTTATGACTTAGCCTACACCATTTTGTGTATCAGTCTATAGACTGGTTATGTTATGACTTAGACTACACCAGTTTGTGTATCAATCTGTAGACTTTGGTTATGTTATGACTTATACTGCACTATTTTGTGTATCAATCTTTAGACTTTGGTTATGTTATGACTTAGACTACACCATTTTGTATATCAGTCTATAGACTCCAGTTATGTTTAAGAAATAATTGACGGGGAACTGTTGGTTATTGCAGTAATAACCAATGGTTTGGAGCTCCGATGCGTAGGAATTAAACCACGAGGGCGGTAGCCCGAGTGGTTTGATTACAAGCATCGGAACGGCAAACCGTTGGTTATTAACGCAATAACAAACTGTTACCCTTCAAATATTTCAATTCTAACACGATCTTATATAAAATTCGTATTTTAAAGGTTATGAATGAGAACTATATTTATCTATACTCCGCCCGTTTTCCGAGAAGTGCATTCTGTGACGTCAATAAATCATAACAATTCAAAATGACGTCAGCTTTATTGATAAACATTGAGCGAATGATGTCATACTTATCGATATAATACAGTGAAAATATGATGCCAAAAAGTGCACATTAAAAACATATTAACAAAACGTAAACGTTTTTGTGAACTTAAGTATAAAATATGTAGTGCAAATGTGGTTTAATTGCGCTACATAATGCAAAAATGATTTGTTTGCCACAATTTGCTATCCCGCGTTTAAGCACGTGCATTTTACGGAACAATTTCTTCGAATTTCCAGAACTATTTTCAAAACATTAAGCTCCGCCCATAATTTGTTGCAGAATAACCCAGTTATTTTCCTTCTTTATCAATGGACCACTAGCCACATGCCGTGGTCGAATATGAGTTAGACTACACTATTTTGTGTATCAATCTGTAGACTATGATTATGTTATGACTTAGCCTACACTATTTTGTGTATCAGTCTATAGACTATGATTATGTTATGACTTAGCCTACACTATTTTGTGTATCAGTCTATACACTGGTTATGTTATAACTTAGCCTACACTATTTTGTGTATTAATCTATACACTCGGGTTATGTTATGACTTAGCCTACGCTATTTTGTGTATCAATCTATACACTCTGGTTATGTTATGTCTTAGGCTACACTATTTTGTGCATCAATCTATGTGTATCAATCTATAGACTATGATTATGTTGTGACTTAGCCTACACTATTTGTGTACCAGTCTATAGACACTGGTTACGTTATTACTTAGACTACACTATTTTGTGTATCAGTCTATAGACTCTGGTTATGTTATGACTTAGACTACATTATTTTGAGTAACAGTCCATTGGCTCTAGTTATGTTGTGACTAAGACTGCACTATTGCATTGGTAGAACTGATACGTGGCCCCACCACTACATACTGCATTCCATCTTTGTCACACATCTTAGGTAGGCTATGGTGCTTTGTGAAGCAGTATACTAGTACAACTGAGTAACAGATAAAGCGCTATTTGCGAAACACATTTGAAACACAGTTTGCTCAATCATTGTAAAGTTTAATGAGTGACAAAACTCACTTTCATGTACTGAATACTAAAAGAAACGCCAAACAGATTGCGTAAAGATTGGTCAATGTTTAACTGATAGTCATGTAGTGAAAAGTATTCAATGCAAGCTAAATCTGACATGTGACCTGTAGTATTTTGATCATTCGTGATCATTATTCATGGTCATAAAATGGTAGGCATATTGATGGAATTTGTGTGTTATGATTGTTTTATTTAACTTTGTATTTCCAACGATTAATCAATGTTAATCAATCGAGTAACATAATTTAATGTACCCCCCAAAAATACTCAGTACTCAATTATTTTAAACATGTTGGGGGTAATACTCAATTCTGGCAAAATCCCTATCAGTTGCCCTGAGTACAATACTTACTTATATTACAGGTGATCCCAGCTCTCAGTGCCTTCTGCGCCTACGCTGCCCTCGGAATACTTGGCCTGTACCTTCTAGTCTCGACATTTTTTGTGGCCGTTTTGACGTTGGACGAGAGGCGTATTTCTGAGACAAGAAATTCTGTGGTGTTTTGTTACAAACATACACAGTATGTGCCAAATGCATGTAGTCAGAAAGACCTTATTGGAACCTTTATAAAGGATGTTTATACACCAACACTTATGAAGAAATACTGCAAAGTAAGTGACCATGTTTCCTCGCAATAAATCATCAAGTGCTCAGTAACCAAGTGTCGTACAATAAATCATAAAGTGCTCAGTAACCAAGTGTCGTACAATAAATCATCAAGTGCTCAGTAACCAAGTGTCGTACAATAAATCATCAAGTGCTCAGTAACCAAGTGTCGTACAATAAATCATCAAGTGCTCAGTAACCAAGTGTCGTACAATAAATCATCAAGTGCTCAGTAACCAAGTGTCGTACAATAAATCATCAAGTGCTCAGTAACCAAGTGTCGTAAGAAGTTATCAGTATTAGAAGTTATCAATTGTTTTGTTTATCCACAATTTATTATCTGCAAAATATAAATCACTGGTTAAAAATGACACAATTAACGCAGTAACAAAGAGGTTAGGGCCCAGTTCTTACTATGTATAGGTACTCATAGGTGTTGTGTAAAGTTTTAAAATGGTAAAATGTAATTGCTTTTTTTGTCAAATAAAATGAACCTAGACTTCTGTTCTCAGTGACATGCTGTATTTTATCCCGTGTCCATTCCCTTATATCTAGGTAGCTGTCGTTCTGGTGACCATTGTTCTGGCGGCCATCAATACATGGAGCTTCACGAAGCTGCGACAGGACTTCAACCTCTACGACTACCTGCCCAGCGACTCTTACGCCACAGACTTTATACAGACACAGATGAAATACTTCCCGGACCAAGGGTTTGCAGCGTCTATATACTGTGGTAGGCGCATTCTCTTCTATATAAAGAATAGGGGTCTAAAATTATATGAGACGTGTTGTGGGAAGCTTGGGCTTAATGCATGTGTGTAAAGTGTTGTCTCGGATCAGCCTGTGCAGTCTGCACAGGCTAATCTGGGACGACATTTTCCGCCAACAGTGGATTTATGTTTAGAAGAGAATTCCTTCAAACAGGAAATACCATAAAGTGGAAAGTGTCATCCTGGATTAGCCTGTACGGACTGCACAGGCTGATCCAGGATGACACTACGCACATGCGTTGAGTCCGGGTTTCCCATGGGACACGCCTCATATATTATAGTTCTTCAAGAAACCATAGGTGGAAGTGATGCAGTTGCTGCGGGAAAGGACTTACTAAACTACGAAATGCACACGTGCTTCTATATAAATTTGTGAGTGAGGCAATTTATTATGATGTGGTCTATAAATTGGGTAAACGGACATAAGCCCCTTGGACATTATCCCCTTCCTTAAAAAATGCATTGGCAGACATTAGCCTCGTCCTGATTTTTTCCAGGGGGATAATAGCCCCTCGTTGGTTTTTAAACCTAGACATTATCCGCTTTCAGATAGGACGCTATTCCATACAAAACAATTCATTGGCCCCTTTCCAAAAATATAGAGGTAAAATATACATATATATTGATTATTTGTTCAGGTAAACATGTAATAAAATGTTGTTTAGTTTTAGTTGATCTTATGAAACGGTGACTTACTATGGCTTCATATACTGACACACTTATATTACAGAGCATTTATTATGCATATTGCAAAAGGGACCTTTGTCCGCCTATTCAAAAACTGGAAGGAGATCATATCCTACATAGGAGGGACTCATGTCTGCTTAAGCAAATTTTTAGGAAGGGGAAATTGTCCGAAAGGCTAATGTCCACTTGCAGTATTTTGGTTTATTTAGTTGTTTTAATTAAACAAAATGCACCCATAACTTTTTGCTATGATTATTTCACCAAATAGTAAAAGTCATTCAATAAATGTTTGCAATCTCTAAGAATGTGTCTATTTTATTAGGACATCTTTCAGCCAAAAAGTCTAGCAATATATCACCCTTTTCTAACAAACCATAATTATAGTATTGTTTCATTATTGAAGTGTGTATGTACGATCTTTCATATCAATTATTTTCAAAATAAGCAGATAAAAGTGGCAATATAACTTGAAAGCAGACAGATAAACATAATCCTTTTGAAGGAATCGCTCAAATATAAAAAAAATGAACATATACAAGTGTCGACTTTTGCATCGTTTATTGGTGTTGTGTAACCTAAAACACCTGTCGAGTCAATGTATATACATGTATTGAAGTTTCCGGCTGTACAGCCGAATACTAGTTTGTGATTAAAGAGTAGCTAATTATGCCTTTTACAGCGTTTATTAACTTTTCTTCCATTTTAAATGAAAGTATATGGTAATTAACTTTATCAGGTTGGTTTGTCGGTGTGAGTTTGTTCTTTAGGTCTGCCAGCAAAGTTTTCACCAAATTCATCATGAGGTTATAATGATGTGATCATTATTTAATATTTTGTTTTGACTTTCTGTTGTTGGTTCTAGGGAATCTAGACTACTTTGGGGACCGTGCTGCCATAGAGAAGATGTATGCTGACCTGAATTCCAATGCGTATATACAGAATGGTTCCCTGGTGTTCTGGTACCCTTCCTTCCTGAACTACCTGAAGACCACCACAGACCCTCTAGTCACTAAAGGTCTTCGTGGTATGTAAAGTACAACTTTCATGTTATAAACGTTTCAAGATTGGCTGTGTTTGGATAAAATTAAATGCATAAAGTTTATGTAAATATTCTGCAAAACTGTCACTCACTGAATATTATTTGTGCTTAAGGAAAAAGAAATGTATAAGATAAAGTTCTTATGAGATAACTCTATACGATACTGGATATGCTGAAGAGCAGATTGGCTATAGTAGAAATTGTTAATCCGAGTGTTTTCTGTGTGCAAACAATTGATTTTGATTTCCCATTCCAATAAAGAGAATTGTTCTATCGGAAAATTAGTCCTGCCAAGTTTGGGTATTTAGTTGATGCTATATATAGCCTTGATGTCATGAGCTTAAACATTTTGGACAATAATGGTGCAGTGTGTTAATAGAGTAAATAGTGTATAAAAGTGTTACATTCAGCCTTCTGTTTTCACATTTCTACAGATGGTTTCCCTTGGACGAGGGAGCAGTTCAGTTCATTGCTTCTGTACTTCCTGCGGCAAAGAGAGGGGAGATCATTCTACCACTTCCTTAAATTTGACAACCAGACACTGCCTCAAGTTACTGTAAGTCTTCACTGCTTAGTTATTTTTAGACTGTTAGCAGAAGCCAACGGTCTTTAGTAAGAAGAATTCACGAGCTTGCATATCATGACCTACTTTTTGACTTTGCAGGCTACAAATTACTAACATTCGGTACACTAACTTACATGCTGCACTGGCTATTTTGGCCCGTTGCAGAATAGTGGACTTGTTGTATCTTTCATGCATATTATTTGGTTTGCAATATATTGATAACATATACACATCTAATAATGTTTGTAACTAAAAATGCAAATTTTAGTTATGATTTGATTTTAGTATGCGCATTATTGAAATTAAGGCAGTATATTATGCACGATTTTAATTACATGTCTTTCTTCATGGAACAACTGACTTAAATGAAAAATCTTTCTTTAAAAGGAAAATCTTCTTCTAATCCATTAGCTGTTCTTTTCATGAATTTTACAATAAAGTTAGTAATTCATAACTTAGCAAGTTTTTTTTTTTTTGTCGCCCCAACAATTTATATAATGCTTATTATTGGGTGTTTTTCAATAAATTTTACCCATTGCTCTAGCGCTGTTTTTTGTAGTAATATAATGTGTGGTTACAATTCATAACTTACTTTTATAAGGGATATTTAGTGGGTATTGGTTATTATTTATTGTGATATATGTGTTGCCTAAACCATACATGCAATATGTCCCGGATTGTCCCGGAAATGCAGTGCCCGTCCCGCGGTCCCAGAATAAGTTCAAATGCCCCAGAAATCATAAAAACTGTGCATACCTATATTAGATTAACTTTTGACAGACCACTTATCCCCTAATTTGTCCCCAAGGCAATGCATACCTGATAAGGCAACGTGTCATAAATGAGCATTTAACAGCAGTTGTCACACTGCATTCTTAAGCTGCAATCAATCACCGAGTAGCTCTTCCTTCATGGCAGATCGTCATTCCCATAGAAAAATCCATATTAGCCCATTAAAACACCAAGTTATTTCAGTTTGCCAATGCTGTGAACAGTCGACAATCCACGTAATAACCATTTATGCATGCATTAGTAAGTGTATACATGCATCAGTTGATAACGAAAGAGTACTTATAATCCCGACCATTAGTAAAAGAAGTTTACTCAATGGTTTCCTTTGTCACAATATACGCAGTTAGTTTTACTACCTAAATAAGGCATTGTTTTAAATTACTTTCCTTGAAATTTCGGGTAAAATAGTCGTAAACACAAACTTTTTGATATGCCATGTAAAACTCGTGTTTTGCTAGAAAAGAGCACAAAATGTCTGCTGGCACCAACGACATGACGTTCCACGCATGGAAAGCGTGCTTGTACTGACCATATGTGCTTTGCTAAATATAGACGTGTCAACTGGCAATAAAAACTTCGTAGTGAAAAAACTTTGAAATCTTTACTTTTTTATGTAAGTTTTGTAGTGCAATAACTTTGCGATCTTGAGCATTTTAATGAATATTTTTATTGCTACGGGTACTTATAACAATAAATCTTTTTGTCATGAAAAAAAAAGTTCATTGCTTGGATTGAAATAAATACATGTACACACGCCCCTTTTTCCCGCCAAAACGGCTTTCCTTCCAAATAAGAATGCTTATCTGGAAAAATAATTAACTTTCGTACGTGTCCCGGAAAATCAGTAAAAATGCGGACAATTCGCGGGCAGAGTCCCGGAATTGATCCCAAAAATTATGGCATGTATGCCTAAACTTAAAAAAAAGTTTTCCTTTTTTTGTTACACAAAATAATCAATGCTTTAACACCAGTATTTGTGAAAAAGAACATGGTGAAGCATAGTTGTATGGTGATATCTGTAGGTGATATCTGGTGGTGATTGCAGGAGAGTTACATGCAGTTTGTGCACGTACACCAGTCGAGCTCTGCGGGGGACATTGATGCTATGGAGAGCGTGAGAAACATTCTGGACAACGCCAGGTTCATCAACAGCTCCTGCTTTAGCTACGGGTTCAAGTACCTGAATAATGAAACAAATAAGGTTAGTAAAAAAAATACAATGTAAATGTTTGGTGTTCAGTGTTCACGTCATAAAACGGTTTGTGAAAATACAATATAAATGTATAGTATTAATGTTCACATCATAACAGTATTAGTGAAAATACAAAGTGAATGTTTGGTGTTCAGTGTTCACATCATAAAACGGTTTGTGAATATTAAATGTAAATGTGATGTAAATTCTAGGTATAAAGTTGCTGAAGTATGCTATATAACAGGGTCAGAGAACATAACAAATGGGGAAAGATCTAGGATCAAGAAAGGTACAGGGTGCTGGTAAAAATGAGCAGGGTGAAAAGCCATACCCGTTTGCTGACAATTTCTAATAATTTGCTAATTCCAGGGTTTTTGTTAGGGTCAGACTAAGTTTAGTTAAGATTCTTAAACATAGTTTATTAATTTATTATAGAATATTTGCAAACATATCTGAAATTTCAATAGAAACTGAAAGAGCAGAGGCGCAGCATAGGGGAACCAAAATGGACCAGGGCGTAGCACCCTGCTATTTTGCACTAGATCTTCCCCTTTAACAAGTTAATATCTGGTTTTTACTAGTTTGTATTGAACATTGGATTAATGCCCCATTTGAAGATTAGTAATTACTTGATATTGTTTCTTGGTCAATTATTTAAGCGTGTAAAACCAAGAGGTTTTTAATTTGTAAATGATTTTAAAGCTTTCTATCTTCTTTTAAGCCTAATATTTTTATTAAAACATGCTGAATTTAATCGACATCAAGTATCTGTCTTATTTCAGTTTAAAACTATGTATTTTAGCTCCAGTCTGTCGATTGTGTTAATACCATAGGCTTATTGCGACATTTTCACGCCTGTGGCCTGGGAAAAAAACATTTGAGGCATGTCGTGGGAAAACCAGGCTTAATGCATGTTTTTAAAGTGTCATCCCGGGACGGCACTTTCTGCCTACAGTGGATTTATTAGCTCACCTGAGCACAACGTGCTCATGGTGAGCTTTTAGGATCGCCTTTTGTCCGTCGTGCGTCGTCCGTCGTGTGTCAACATTTTCATTCAAAGAACATCTCCTCCTAAACTGCTGGACAGATTTTCACCAAACTTCACAGGAATGATACTTGGGTGACCCTCTTTCAAAATTGTTCAAATCGTTTCGGTCCGCTGCATATGTAGGTCACAAGAGCTAAAAATAGATTAAAAAACTGAAAACTTGAAAAATCTTCTTCTCTGAAACCACAAGGCTTGGAGCTTTCATATTTGATATGTGACATCCTCTAGTGGTCCTCTACAAAGATTTTTCAAACTATGCCCCTGGGGTCAAAACTAGCCCCGCCCCGGGGGTCACATGGTTTATATAGACTTAAATAGCAAAATGACTTAAAAAAATTTCTTTTCTCCTCTGAAACCGCAAGGCCCAGAGGTTTCATATTTGGTATGTAACATTGTATAGTGGTCCTCTACAAAGATTGTTCAAATGATGCCCCAGGGGTCAAAACTGTCCACACCCCGTGGCTCACATGGTTTATATAGACTTAAATAGCAAAATGACTTAAAATCTTCTCATCTGAAACCGCAAGGCCCAGATGTTTTATATTTGGTATGTTACATTGTATAGTGGTCCTCTACAAAGATTGTTCAAATGATGCCCCTGGGGTGAAAACTGGCCACACCTCGTGGGTCACATGGTTTATATAGATTTGAATAGCAAAATGACCTTAAAAATCTTCTCCTCTGAAACCGCAAGGCCCAGAGGTTTCATATTTGGTATGTAACATTGTATAGTGGTTCTCTACAAAGATTGTTCAAATGATGCCCCTGGGGTGAAAACTGGCCACACCCCGTGGCTCACATGGTTTATATAGACGTAAATAGCAAAATGAGTTAAAAAATCTTCTCTGAAATTGAAAGGCCTAGAGGTTTCATATTTGGTATGTAACTTTGTATAGTGGTCCTCTACAAAGATTGTTCAAGTGATGCCCCTGGGGTCAAAACTGGCCACACCCCGGGGGTCACATGGTTTATATAGACTTAAATAGCAAAATGACTTAAAAATTTTCTCCTCTGAACATTCAAGGCCTAGAGGTTTTATACTTGGTATGTAACATTGTATAGTGGTCCTCTTTAAAGATTGTTCAAATGATGCCCCAAGGGTCAAATATGGGCACACCCAGGGGCTCACATGGTTTATATAGACGTAAATGGCAAAATGATATTAAAATTCTTCTCTGAAACCACAAGGCCTAGAGGTTTCATATTTGGTTAAAACATTATATTGAGACCTCGATTGGGATTGCATATGGGATGGGTGGGGTCAAGGTCAAGGTCACTGTTACTAAAAATAGAAAAACGGTTTCCGCTCAATAACTTTAGAACGCATTGAGATATTTTAATGAAACTTAATACATAGATACATTATATTGACAACTCGCATGGGATTGCATATGGGGTGGGAGGGGTCAAGGTCAATGTTACTAAAAATAGAAAAACGGTTTCCGCTCCATATCTTGAGTACGCATTGACATGTTTTAATGAATTTAAATACATAAATACATTATTTTGAGACCTCTATTGGGATTGCATATGGAGTGGGTGGGGTCAAGGTCAAGGTCACCGTTATTAAATATAGAAAAATGGTTTCCGCTAAATATCTTGAGAACGCATTGAGCCATTTTAATGAATCTTAATACATAAGTACCTTATATCAAGACATTGCTTGGGATTGCATATGGGGTGGGTGGGGTCAAGGTCACTGTTACTGAAAATAGAAAAACGGTTTCTGCTCAATAACTTGAGAAAGCATTGCGATATTTTAATGAAACTTAATACACATATCTTATATCGAGACCTCACTTGCGTTTGCTTATGGGGTGGGTGGGGTCAAGGTCATTGTTATTAAAAGTAAAAAAACGGTTTACGCTCAATAACTTAAGAACCCATTGAGACATTTTAATGAAACTTCATACGTAGATACCTTATACCTAGACCTTGCTTTACGTATGTGGTGGGTGGGGTCAAGTTCACTGTAACTTAAAGTAGAAAAACTGTTTTTGCTCCATAGCTTGAAAACCTATTGAGATATTTTACGACCTAGGGCCATCGTGGCCCTCTTGTGTTTAGAAGAGACTTCCTTGACACAGAAAATACTATAAAAGTGGAAAGTGCCATCCTGGATTAACCTGTGCGGACTGCACAGGCAGATCCGGGACGACACTTTACGCACATGCATTAAGTGTGGTTTTACTATGACACGCTTTATTTCTTGGTGTTTTATGAGGAAGATCCTTCGAACACTTCCTGAGTAGGGATCGAAGTCACGACTTTCCGATGGCAAAGCAGACACTATATCCATAACACCACTGCAAACTGTCCTGTTTTGAAGGTGCTGAAAGGAGAGTTGTACCGGAACCTCACTCTGGCGTGCGTCTGCGTGTTCCTTGTGACGTTGTTACTCATTGCCAACCTGTGGACGAGTATCCTGGTCTTCACCTGCGTACTCTTCACCGTGGTATGTGTCCCATATGTTGAATTTATTTGGAAGTATATTGGAGGCCTGTCGTGGGAAAACTGGTCATAATGCATGTGCGTAAAGTGTCGTCCCGGATTAGCCTGTGCAGTCTGCACAGGCTAATCCGGGAGGGCACTTTCCGCCTACAGTGGATTTATGTTTAGAAGAGACCGCCTTGAAACAGAAAATACCATAAAAGCGGAAAGTGCCGTCTCGGATTAGCCTGTGCGGACTGCACATGCTAATCCGAGACGACACGTTACGCACATGCATTTTGACCGGTTTTCTCATGACGTGCCACATTGATCAATTGAGAATGCTTGACTTGAGTCTGGAGCTTAGTGCTAAATTCTTAACATAAACAAGCTCAGGGCCGGTATTCACAAAGCTCCTAAGGGAATCTGAACTTAAGTTGTACTTTTATAAAATTTAGATCAAATTGTAGAAGTGAAATCCAATGAGTTTTATTTTCAAAAAGGTAAAATACTTAACATCTATGCAATATTTGCTAGTTTAAATAATTTTAAGGTCAAAAGATCTGTACATGAAACAGCTACAGACTTAAGGAATTGTAAGGATTTAAGAAGTTATCTTAAGTTTTCCCTAAGGAGCTTTATGAATACGGGCCCTGGCCCCTCGTTTGTGAAGGATCAACTTTAGGATCTTCTAGCTCAACTGAGCTTCCTTTCTAGATTAAATAACACAATTTGCTGTTAAGTTTTGATTGGAACAATATCAGACGGTTAATGTGCGCAGAAAAATGTCCACATGTATATAATGTAATCGACAAAGTGTTCAAATATATCTTGAATTTTTTAGCTGATACCTAAATATCTGGCTGTATTCATTTTAAACCAGCTTGTTTTGTGAACACATGGCCTATTCACCATGATAAGCACAACCCCTGTAATAATTACTTGATGTATTTGTCATATGTGTTTATTAGTAGTGCTGACTTTTGCTGGAATTTAGTTGTGAATTCCTAACATAAAGAAGTTATGTTACCCGAGGTATGCACAGCGCCTGTCATGGCTGCTTGGTTTAGTTTAATGCTAGGTTCCCTTTATCACGATTCGCGTCATGATTGAAATCGTGGTCTTAATCATGGACCGATTGTGGTTATCTGATCAGATCTTGAGGTCAGTCATGGCAATCGTGTTAATCGTCCACACATTTTGAATGGTTCATAAATTCTCTACGATTAACAGGATCAATTGTCAATCCGGATCATCGTATCAAATCTTATTACATCGTAACAAAGCGCGACAAATCGTATCTTAAGCGTGGTAATCGGGAGCGATCATAGACAAGAAAAACACCACGCTCTGTTTAGATGTGTTGCGATTTCAAGAAACAATAAAGTCAATAGTCAGTCGGGCTGTATTTATTTCATTCGGGTCCAGTCGTAGCTCATATCGTTATCTCCATCGATCATGATTGTGAAAGGCATCACGACCACAGTCGTATCCTATCGTAACGGGGCGCATTGATTCTTGATAAGCCTATCGAAACTTATCTGTACATACTAGAACGTCATAATTAGGGGAACCCAATCGTGATGTTCATGTCAGATCGAGACCCAATCTTGGACTCGATCAAACAATCTCAACGGAACGTCTGTAATCGTATCTTAACTGGAGATAAGATCGTGACAGATCATGACACCTGTAATTGACATATAGTGACCAGACCGCAACAGAGCGCAAAACATCGTACCAAAACGTATGAACTCGCATCACATCGTATCCAAGCCTGAAATCTCAGAGAAATACCACGATCAGCTACGAGTGGCCAATCGTGGCGTTCGTGACGAATTGCACGATAGTGGGAACCTAGCTTAAGCCTATTTGTTAAGTTACCATGTTCCAATTTCAATAAGGACACATATTAAAATAAAGTGATACATATTTGTAAATATTCATTCTCATTTGGCATACGATTATCAAAATCCTGTATTCACCAACCTTGTTCTTACACTTAAGACTAAGTATAAAGAACATTCCTGAAACTGTTTTGTTCCAAGAGCGATGTAAATTTGAATCTTACTTGGTATTCATACACTCTAATTACAGCATTCGTTTTGGGAAAGGTTTGTTAGTGCACCTATATATATTTTCCCCCAGGGGGGAGCGGCGGGCATATACGGACTTTATACTGAATGCAATTCCTGTCAGGCGGGAATTTGACACGCTGAAGGATTCCGGGTCCCGGTAAATAGAATGTTCGGATTTTAGATCCCGGTAACATTGGTCCCCGGGCCATTTGATACACAAATTAAGCATCCCCGTTGAGGGGATTTAGACAAAAATGCTTGGCTCTAGGGTGGCGAATTAGTCCCCCAAACATACAATTAGTCAAATTCACCTGGGGTTGCCCGCTGCTCCCTCCCAAGTGAGAAAATATTGATAGGTGCATAATGACATACGGTAAGCAACATTTGTTCCCAGCATATTGGCAAGTGTGTTCTTTATTCTTAAGTCAAAAAATTGCTTGGTAAATACAGGCCATGGAATTATCCAATTATTCACATTTGTCAAAGAATTGTCCTTGCATTCCACCAATCAGTACTTTTTCTGATCCAGGAACTTTAAATATAAAATACATAGTTGCAAATATGAACAAGCTTTTGTTCAGAGATTTCAGAAACCTCAGTTTGGCTTATCATGATCAAATTCCAGGAATAGTCCAATTGTAATCTTATGTTTTAAGAATTGTTCTGGTTAAATTTCACCCTGCTCCTCTGAGCAGCATCCTATACCATTCCTTATCCTATAGTTTTTAGCTCGACTATTTGAAGAATAGGTGAGCTTTCCTACTACCCCCGGCATCGGTGTATACGTCCGCGTCTGAATTTGGTTAAAGTTTTTATTCAAAAGTCTGGTAACTTCAAAACTACATCAGTTATTCACTTGAAACTTGGAATATACCTTTGTCATCAACTCCAGTGTCAGGAGCAATATTTCCCATAATTCTGTTTTGTATTTTGACAGAGTTATGCCCCTTTTTCACTTAGATTTTCTGGTTAAAGTTTATATTCAAAAGTTTTGTAACTTCAAAACTACATAAGTTATTCACTTGAAACTAACCTATGTCATAAACTCCAGTATCAAGGGCATCATTCCCTATAACTCTGTTTTGTATTTTGACAGAGTTATGCCCCTTTTTCACATAGATACTCTGTTTAAAGTTTATATTCAAAAGTTTTGTAACTTCAAAACTACATAGGTTATTCACTTGAAACTTGTAACTAACCTTTGTCATCAACTCTAGTATCAGGGGCAACATTACACAACTCTGTTGTATATTTTGACAGAGTTAGCCCACTGTTACATAGACTTTGTGGCTAAAGTTTTTGTTCCAAAAATGTATAAACTATACAAGGCTTCACTTAAAAGTTTTGTATTTTATCAAATTTATGCCCCTTCCACTATTCAAAATATGTACCAACTGAAATTCTTCGAATAGTCGACCGCGCTGTCCTCTGACAGCTCTTGACTCTTACATCATACATACCTAATGCCTCTGTATGTGCCAGGTGGATGTGACGGGATCACTCCAGTTCTGGGACGTGACCATCGACACCGCCAGCAGCATCCTGATCACCCTGTGTGTGGGGTTGGCAGTAGACTACTCCGCCCATGTGGGTCATATGTTCATGACCCTGCTGGGAACCAGAGAAGGTAATCACAGGGGGGGGTCACATGTTCATGACCCTGCTGGGGCCCGGAAAAGGTAATCACTTTTCACATGTTCATGACCCTGCTGGGAACAAGAGAACGTAATCACAAGGAGGGTCATATGTTCATGACCCTGCTGGAAACCAGAGAAGGTAACCTCAAGGGGGGCATATGTTCTTGACCCTGCTAGGGACCAGAGAAGGTCATCAAAGGGGGTCACATGTTCATGACGCTGCTGGGAACCAGAGAAGGTAATCAAAGGGGGGGGGACATGTTCATGACCCTGCTGCTGGGAACCAGAGAAGGTAATCACCGTGTGGGGGGGGTCACATGTTCATGACGCTGCTGGGAACCAGAGAAGGCAATCACAGGGGGGGGTCACATGTTCATGACGCTGCTGGGAATCAGAGAATGTAATCACAGGGGGGGGGGGGGGGGTCACATGTTCATGACCCTGCTGCTGG
Organism: Congeria kusceri; assembly: GCA_027627225.1. Taxonomy (NCBI): domain Eukaryota; kingdom Metazoa; phylum Mollusca; class Bivalvia; order Myida; family Dreissenidae; genus Congeria; species Congeria kusceri. The sequence continues at coordinate 70,867,769 of CM051032.1, read as the reverse complement.
GAACCAGAGAAGGTGATCACAGGGGGGGGGGGGTCACATGTTCATGACCCTGCTGCTGGGAACCAGAGAAGTAATCACAGAGGGGGTCACATGTTCATGATGCTGCTGGGAACCAGAGAAGGTAATAACAGGGGGTGGGTCACTGTTCATGACCCTGCTGATGGGAACCAGAGAAAGTAATCACAGGGGGGGGGGTCACATGTTCATGACCCTGCTGCTGGGAACCAGAGAAGGTAATGACACTGGGGGTCACATGTTCATGACCCTGCTGCTGGGAATCAGAGAAGGTAATAACAGGGGGGGTCACATGTTCATGACCCTGCTGCTGGGAACCAGAGAAGGTAATCACAGGGGGGATCACATGTTCATGACCCTGCTGCTAGGAACCAGAGATGGTAATCACAGGGGGGGGTCACATGTTCATGACCCTGCTGCTGGGAACCAGAGAAGGTAATCACAGGGGGGGTCACATGTTCATGACCCTGCAGCTGGGAACCAGAGAAGGTAATCACAGGGGGGTCACATGTTCATGACCCTGCTGCTGGGAACCAGAGAAGGTAATCACAGGGGGGGTCACATGTTCATGACTGCTGCTGGGAACCAGAGAAGGTAATCACAGGGTGGGGGGGTCACATGTTCATGACCCTGCTGGGAACCAGAGAAGGTAATCACAGGGGGGTCACATGTTCATGACCCTGCTGCTGGGAACCAGAGAAGGTAATCACGGGGGGTCACATGTTCATGACCCTGCTGCTGGGAACCAGAGAAGGTAATCACAGGGGGGGGTCACATGTTCATGACCCTGCTGCTGGGAACCAGAGAAGGTAATCACAGGGGGGGGGGTCACATGTTCATGACCCTGCTGCTGGGAACCAGAGAAGGTAATCACAGTGGGTCACATGTTCTCGACTCTGCTGTGAACCTGAGAAGGTAATCACGGGGGGTAATATGTTCAGAAGCTGCTGGGAACTAGACACGGTAATCATAGGGGGTGGTCACATGTTCATGACACTGCTGGGTAACAGAGAAGGTAATCACAGAGGGTCACATGTTCATGGCACTGCTGGAAACCAGACAAGGTAATCAGAGAGGGGGTAATATGTTCATGACACTGGTAGAAACCAGAGAAGGTAATCACAGGGGGGTCACATGTTTATAACACTGCTGGGAACCAGAGACGGTAATAACAGGGAGTCACATGTTCATGGCACTGCTGGGTAACAGAGAAGGTAATCACAGAGGGTCACATCTTCATGAGGGGCCATAAGTATGTTCACGACACATTCAAGTCCAATTTTATTACGACTACTGAATACATTTAAAAAATGTATAAATTATATAGTTTACACTCATTATTTGATGCAGCAGCAATTTGCATGTATTGTAATTCCTTATGCACTTATCAATGTTTTCCCCCAGGGGGGGAGCGGCGGGCATATACGGAACTTTAGACTGAAAGCAATTCCGGACAGGCGGGAATTTGATATTCCAAATGATTCCGGGTCCCGGGTTAATAGACTTTGTTCAGATTTTAGATCTCAGTAATACAGGCCCCGGCCATTTAATAGACGTATAGCATCTTCTACTGAGGGGATTTAGACAAATATGCTTGACTCTAGGTGGGGATTTAGACCCCAAACAATAAATTTGTCAAATTACCCTGGGTCAGCCCGCCGCTCCCTTGCTGGGGGAATATATTGATAGGTGCATTATGTGCTAGGGTTATCTTTATCAGTATTATAAAATGCATTTCCCCACAGAAGCTTAATTTTTTACAGTAGCTTGTGCATTATTAATGCATATAAATTCAGTACCATTATGATCACTAGTGTACAAAACATTTACCCTTTTACTTGATTATAAGGCAGCTTGACTATAAGACGCCATCCCCGACTTCAATTTGGTCATGTTTTGGATTGACTCGTTTATAAGATGGGGTATTTCTTATTGGCAAATTATATACATGCATTTCATGATGTTTGGATCATTTTCCATTCCTGTGTCAGTACATGTATATAGCACAACAGACCTTAAATCATATATGGTGTAAATATTGGACAGGGCAACCCTGGCCAGTATCGGACCTGCGGTGTTGTCTCATGTACAAAACATTTATGTCTTATTGGCAAATACAGGCATTTCATGATGGTGGGATAATTGTTCATTCATGTGTCAGTATGTAGTGAAACAAACTAGTACATTAACTTCCGTGCATATTTTACAGAGCGTTCCCGCGCCACGCTGGCCAGTATCGGACCGGCCGTGTTGTACGGTGGACTGAGTACCTTCCTTGCCTTTGTACTGCTCGCCAACAGCCGCAGCTACGGATTTGTGCTCTTCTTCAGGGTAGGTTACGTTGTCTTGCGGTTGCCCTGGTGTACCCAGACAGTTTGAGAAAAAGTTTGAAAGTTTCAAATTAACGGGGTTGTTGCAGTTATTATGTAGTTTAAGTATTTAAAATATTAAACCGTATAAATTTTCTTAAAGCACTTACAGTATTCAAATGAAATAATGTCAATGCAATAGTATTGGCCCTTTGGACCATCATGGTCCTATTGTTTCATTATTTTAGCAATTTTTATGCCCCCACTTTAGAGGGGGGGGGCATATAGATTTGCCCCTGTCCGTCCATCCATCCTTCTGTCCTTCCGTCCATCCGTCTGATTTTTGTGTCGCGTATAACTCAAAAAGTATAACTTCTCGAGTGATGAAACTTTATAAGCATATTTATCGGCATCGGGGCTTGTGCACCTGCACCAAAAAAGTCAAGTATCTCAGGTTTGTTAATGATTTAGCAATCATCGGGTGTAGGTCATCTGGATTGTGGTGATTATTACAACTTGTTAATTGGAAATTTCATACATGTGATGTAAAGTCACTCAGCTCATATTTATTGTCATTCTATTTTAATTTTTTTTTCAAAAGACTGAACATCTATATTTTGAGTACCGTATTTGCCCTATGTATTGGGACACCCTAAATATTGGGACACCCCTATTTTTCCGAAAAATAATTATTTTTTGAGTCCCTTAATATTGGAACACTTGAAATTTGATTTTGTTCTTGTCCCTAAATATTGGGACACAAAAATATAATGGTAAATTATCTTCAATTTTGCCAGTTTAAAATAAATATCTCTCGATTTCAATATGATCAGAGTAGTATAGATCTACTGTACAACGTATATTGCAATAGATATGCTGCAAATAATAAGAGTGTACCCCTTTTATATAATAAAAACTACAAAGACTACCATTTCTTTTATATAATAAAAACTACAAAGACTACCATTTTAAAAATGTTAATGCATATATTACGTCATGTGCGTAAAATGATATTCATATTAAATAATTATTTACAGAACAGATAATGGTTCGATTATCTTTTACAAGTTTCAAGTATATTACTTATCAATTTACAGACTCGTTTAAGGCATGGAACTGATGTTGTTGATAGAACAGTTTTTAGGGTAAGGTTTGATATTGGCTGATTAAAAAACATTTAAGCATTGTTCTCTTTGGTTTTTGGAAATACGGACAAATTAACAAATAATGTTCTTCAGAACCAACTTGATCATTTGTAAATTTTATACATTTTCTTTCATTGTATGGGGTACCATCTATCTGCCTGTTTCAACTGGAAGACTGTGATTTAAAGTTATAAATTTAAAAAGACAGTTAAGTTCTCATTTAGGCAGAATTGTAAGATATTTTGTAAGTTCTGTTCTGTTCTATTGAATAATTTATTGAACTTCTTATAACAAACTATAAAATTGTCTATGAATGTCAATTAATAGTTACCAGTATTAGGGTAACTACCAGGTAGTATGTGATAATTGTCGGGTCTCTCATGAAGCCACGCGACGTTCTTATCGCTAAACAAACACGTCTAGGGCCTGTTTAATTGACCCGTGGTGCAAACTGTGTACTAACACGCTATACTACCCGGTGTTCTTAATTGACACGCTCTACTACCCGGTGTTCTTAACTGACACGCTCTACTACCCAGTGTTCTTAATTGACACGCTATACTACCCAGTGTTCTTAATTGACACGCTATACTACCCAGTGTTCTTAATTGACACGCTGTACTACCCAGTGTTCTTAACTGACACGCTCTACTACCCAGTGTTCTTAATTGACACGCTCTACTACCCAGTGTTCTTAATTGACACGCTATACTACCCAGTGTTCTTAATTGACACGCTCTACTACCCGGTGTTCTTAACTGACACGCTCTACTACCCGGTGTTCTTAACTGACACGCTCTACTACCCAGTGTTCTTAACTGACACACTCTACTACCCGGTGTTCTTAACTGACACACTCTACTACCCGGTGTTCTTAACTGACACGCTCTACTACCCGGTGTTCTTAATTGACACGCTCTACTACCCAGTGTTCTTAATTGACACGCTCTACTACCCGGTGTTCTTAATTGACACGCTCTACTACCCAGTGTTCTTAATTGACACGCTCTACTACCCAGTGTTCTTAATTGACACGCTCTACTACCCAGTGTTCTTAATTGACATGCTCTACTACCCAGTGTTCTTAACTGACACGCTCTACTACCCAGTGTTCTTAACTGACACACTCTACTACCCGGTGTTCTTAACTGACACGCTCTACTACCCGGTGTTCTTAATTGACACGCTCTACTACCCAGTGTTCTTAATTGACACGCTCTACTACCCGGTGTTCTTAATTGACACGCTCTACTACCCAGTGTTCTTAATTGACACGCTCTACTACCCAGTGTTCTTAATTGACACGCTATACTACCCAGTGTTCTTAATTGACACGCTCTACTACCCAGTGTTCTTAATTGACACGCTCTACTACCCAGTGTTCTTAATTGACACGCTATACTACCCAGTGTTCTTAACTGACTTAAGCACGCGGCATAACGACCATCAGTGTGTGGGTGAAACTACATTGGGTCGAATATTACCCTATATTTTGGGACACATTTTAGGGAATTATTTTTTTATGACTCTTTATATTGGGACAAGAAAAATTATAATTATTTTTAAGTGTCCCAATACATAGGGTAAATACGGTACATCAAAACATTTTACCATACTAAGTACATGTATGTCTGTCACCTTACGTTGGTAAAATTTACATGCAGAAGTGTTTTTTATTGAAAATGAGTTGTAACTATATTTAATTCCAATTTATAATAAATCATTTTCCACATGACTTGTACATACAGATGTGTACACTGTACTATTATTACACCAGTATCTGGACGTATTCACATAATGGTATCACATGTAAAGCATATGTGGCATGTTGTCACGATATATACAAGCATGTGAATGTTCTGCAGGTGTTTATGACTGTGGTAATATTTGGACTCTTCCACGGACTCGTGTACCTCCCCGTGATATTAAGCTGGGTTGGACCGGCCCCTTACCCCTCACAGGCACCCAAAAAAGCCTCGATTACGGAGCAGACAGAGCCGCTTCAGGGAGAAAATGGAATAGGGGATGCAAAGGTATCATTATTAGTGTTTGTTACTACCGGTTATTTGTTTCTCTGTGTGGATTGAACTCTTAAAGAAGACATGGTGATTGCAGATTTGTTGCTTTCTTAAATGTTTGTCCATAAACATAGAGAAAACTATATAAGTGCTTTTTACTACCGGTTATTTGTTTCTCTTTGTGCATTGAACTCTTCAAGAAGACATAATGATTGCAGATTTCTCGCTTTCCCATATGTTTGTTGAGAGAAAACTATATTAGTGTTGATACTTCCTCCGTTAAGCTGATTTCCTTCTCAATGCCGTGATTATTGCATCACAAATAGTTCTTAACATTTCTGGGGCCATGTTCACAAAACTGCTATGGAAAATCAAAGCTTAAGTTATATTTAAGTGAAAAAATTCAAATAAAAATGTCCACGTAAAAATCGATTAAATATGGTAAAAGAAGAAGCATATGATGATGTTTACCAGATTAAAATCATTTAAAAGAAAAAATTTAACTTTAAATGAACTGGCGACAAACTTGAGGAATTTTATGATTTTAAGAATGTTACTTACGTTGTCACTAAGGAGTTTAGTGGATATGGGTCCTGGCTCTATTTGAAAGTGAAGAGTTTAGGTGAACCTTATGAGAGGGGGTGGGTATTTCCTCCCCAGATGTTTTTCTAAAATCACACCCCTGAATTAATCAGTTTTTCTAGCAGCACTTAGAAAAGCTGAACCCCGAGTCTTGGCAAAATGTATTGCTCGTAAAAGAGTATGTGCAAAGTTTTATTCAAATACATTGGGTGTCAACAGAGATATAGAAATGCCCAACTATTTGCTAGAGTGGAAAAAAAAACAATACATAAACTTGGTTATTATTTGTTTGCTTTTAATGTTGTAGTATAACATGATGTTTCCATAAAAAAAAAACATAAAAAATCCATAGAAATAGTGAATGTTTCTTAAAGATTACATTTTAAACTTTTACCTTATTTTGCTATTAATATGTAATTGTTGGATATATTTGGCTATAATTTTGACAAATACATATGGAATCTTAATTTTAATTAGATTAAAATGTATGAATAATTGATTTATTAAGGTTATACTATTTGGAAAGTAAATGATAAGTTTATGTGTAATTTTTTGTTGTTCAGGTTTCCGTCTTATCTAGTAGAAGGTACCTTCGATATTGTATAATTATAGTGGCGGGCTTAGATATGGTGTTGTTTGGTTAAATCTGAGGCTTTGACATAAAGTTTGACATATTACCGTTAGGTTATAAATTGTTAACAGTCTTAAGTCTAAAATGTCAATTAACCATAACAGAACTAATCCTGTATAAATGTTCTGGACTGTAAAGTGTCTATTCTAACATGATACTCACTGATTTTTCTATAGACAAAGAACAAATTATCGTTGTTAAACTTCCTAATAAACAACGCAAAAAGTAGTCCCAATTCTGAGCAGAGCATAGTAAAATGTAGTTCTTATTACAATTGCAAAAATATTTGTCAGATCATGTTAGAATCAATTTAATAATTTTCGCATTATCGTTGTTTATTGGCCAATAAACAACTCTTTCATTTATGCGTGGCTATTAAACCATTCGGGCTAACACCCTCATGGTTAAATTCATACGCATCATCCAAATGGTTGTTTATTGGCCAATAAATAACTATAAATTTAAAATTATTTCTTAATAAAAACATATAAAGCAGACTTGTGTCTACACATCAATTGCTGTTATTTCCAAAGAATTTGCATGTCTATATTTATAGACATCTTGTGCACAACTTGTATGTACAATACTCTTTTCAGACCACTGCCTTGGGTATTAACCTGTTATGATACTGCATACACTGGCAGTTGCATGTTAGGCCAGCCTTAAAAAATTGTTTGTTTGCCATTGCCTACCCAAGGTTGCTGGTAACGGGTAGGTAGGTAGGCAATTTTTTTTTTGGGGGGGAAAAAATACAAATTTATTAATGATCCATTTAGCGTCAAAATATAGCATATAACACAGACATTGCTTGTGATAATATAATCAAGTGTCTGTTGATATAACGAGAGCTTGCTAGCTATCATCTTTAATTAGACAATGTATTCTGACAGCCCGTTGTGTTTTCATAAGTTTGATAAAACATAATTAGAATTGCATGTTGATATGCGCTATTATAAGCAAGGGACTAGATGATAAAGTTAATTTATTAACCCAATGGAAAACGACCAAAATAAAAAGCAAGCTTTTATTTAACCCAAAGAAAATAGAATATCAGAATTTTAAAAAAGGGTTTAATTTAACAAAGAAAAAACTTGGAGTCGGGACTTTTTCGTCGGGTCGGGTCGGTAGGCAATGGCAAAAAAAGATAATTTTAATGTTGGCCTTATTAGGAAATCTGCATGAAATTGGTGAGTGGCAGTTTGTGTGACATATTATAAACATTTGTGGCTTGTAGTGGGAAAACCGGTCTTAATGCATGTGCGTAAAGTGTCGTCCCGGATTAGCCTGTGCAGTCTGCACAGGCTAATCCGGGATGGCACTCTCCGCCTACAGTGGATTTATGTTAAGAAGAGACTTTCTTGAAACAGGCAATACCATAAAAGCGGAAAGTACTGTCCCGGATTAGCCTGTGCGGACTGCACAGGCTAATCCGGGATGACACTTTATGCACATGCATTAAGACCGGTTTTCCCACGACACCCCTCATTTTATTTTCGTTCCTGGATCCCTGTAAAATGTATATATTCCAAGATGTAATTATGACACCACTAACCTGTGTTACAGTGTAATGAGGATGCGTAAGTATTGTAACCCTGTGGCAGCCATTTCCCCTGGTGTTTAAGACCATTTGGACAGTATACCACCAGTTTTGTCTTTTTGATGAAAAATTTGAACACTAATTGCTTTTGAACCAAGTTGCTATAGTTTCCAATTGTGCTTTGTCGTAATGTGCCAAGAATGAAAAAATCAGCCCATAACTTAAGATTTAATGGATGATTTCCATTAAACTGCCATCACATAAGGTTAGAATGTGTAATAGTTATTGGTAAACGGATACCTGTAAACATGAGAATCAGCGATTTGCCCAGAAAGCTTCTATGCACGAGGATTAGAATGGTTGGTTTATCTACATAAACTGTTACCACTGCACCTGGTTTATCTAGATAAACTGTTACCACTGCACCTGGTTTATCTAGATAAACTGTTACCACTGCACCTGGTTTATCTAGATAAACTGTTACCACTGCACCTGGTTTATCTAGATAAACTGTTACCACTGCACCTGGTTTATCTAGATAAACTGTTACCACTGCACCTGGTTTATCTAGATAAACTGTTACCACTGCACATAGGAATGACTGTTTGGTCTATTTAATTGGGTTCTGCATGTAATAATTGGTTAAATTGTTGAGTTAAACTTGTAATTGGGTACCACTATAGCTTCAGACAGTTAATTTCTTTGCAGAAACTACATGTATATGCACTTCAACAGCTGGTACCTATTGGTGTACATTTTGTCCTTGAAATGTACACTTTATTTTCATCTTGTCAGTTCATTTCCAGTACTTGTTGAAAAACAGACATCAGATTCGTTATTAATTCTGATGGTGACGGTTTGTAAAACAAGGACCAGTATGCCATTTATATTCAAAACTATTTTTGGGCTTACTGAGTCACTTTCGAGTCCAGTTCATGGGTAGAACCCATGCTTGGTGTCGTAAAAAAGACCATTGGAATGCTCCAGAGTAGGAACTGATGATCTCCCAATTGCAAGGCGGACGCTGTATCCATTACGACTGTGACTCCTAGTGTTTATAAGCCCCCGGCATTTTGATGTGGGAGGCATATAGTGATTGCCTTGTCGATGCATGATTCCGTCTTTACAAGTTTAACTAGATTTTACCGTTTCTTCTACACCGCTTCCTACAACACTTGGATAATTATACAGTTGTTGCTTATGACCATTCCCAATTCACCCATATCACCCAACCTCACTGTGACCTTGACCTAATTTGGACTTATTATAATTCAAATGGGCTATTTCTTGGTTAACTAGATTTTACCATTTCATAGCACAAACACCCCTTACTACAACACTTGGATACTTACATAGTTGTTGCATATGACCATTCCTAACCCACCCATATCACCCAACCCCACTTTGACCTTGACATTTAATTAATAATTCAAATGGGCTGTCCAGCACCAACCGTGGGCTTGTGTGTTCATCGAACACACGCGTCTTGTTCTAGACAGTTATTTATCAAATAACATATGTAATAAAATCAATACTGTGTTTTGAATTGATGTTAAAATGGCATTATTTAAATAAACAAAAACAAGAACATTGCCATATAATTTTTAGCCTACTGAAAGAATAATTTTTTTTGGGTAAAATCCAACTACTGGTTGTTTTTCACTAAATTGCTCAGTTGCATTTCCAGAAATGTGTCAGTGCAAGTTGATGTGCGCCACTGTTGCCTGCACTGCAAGTGTGACTGTTGTTGTGGAATGGGCACAACAAAGGAACAACAACAACAACTAAAATCACCTGAGCTAATAACTGATAGACCGATAGACAGTCATGACTTTAGTTCATCCAAATGTAACGGTGTAAGATCCTGTATACTGCACAGAGAGTCTGAGTCGAGGACCACTGAGCCACTTCTAGGGGAGGACGTATGTGAGCATGGAACCACGTTGAGCCAAGGTGCTGCAAGCAGGCACGGCTGTATAATGTGCACGGTGCACTGTGCGAGGCAACATCTAGATCAGGTGATGTCACACTTGGACTTTGGTCACGATCTGCTGCCCGTCTGTAACTCCTTGGCAACAGTTCAAGATCAGCAACATAGCTAATACTACGGTATCAATTCTTAGTACAGGTCCCACGACTACGAACATTTGTAAGCTTTATCGTAGTCTTACTCTTAAATATTAAACCAAGACAAATCAAAGCTCAGATGTAACTAGCATTCTCATTGGTCAGTATTTTAAGTTGAGACTAAGTTCAAATGTAACAAGCATTCTCATTGGTCAATATTTTAAGTTGAGACTAAGTTCAAACGAAAAAAAGCATTGTCATTGGTCAATATTTTAGTTGACACTAAGTTCGAGAATCATGGAGCCAGAAGTGTTTGGAAGGTGTTGAAAGTTGTTAGATTTTCAGTTGGTTGATTACATGTGCCATTGTGTTAATGAGATGTTTTACCTCATGCTTAAACATGTGGCCCATGTGGCAGTTGTGAACGAGGAAAATGACGCTTATTTTTTTACTAGCAATAGCTGTGAATTTTTTTATGACACCTTTGTATATTTGATATACGGGTAGTAAATTAGCATGGAAACGGTTTTGACTAGTCATGATAATGTACATTTAATGCAAACATATAATCAAACACTGACTGTATTTGCTGTGAATCAGTCATGTAATCAAATGTGTAAGATAATTGCTCAGGCAACTTTTGTTGCACTTATTTTTAGTAACAATAGGAAATATTGTGTGTTTACAGTTGGCTCATACATGTATATTAGTAACAGCTAATGGTAATTGATAAATACATCTACACTCTATATAGATATATTTGCGAACATGAAGATGCATGTTTTAATACAGCTGAATTATGACAAAAGGAATACTAATGTGTCAACATGGAAAACGTTGATTGCTTTTGTCAATTAACATTTAATGTATACTGCAATCCACAGAAATGTCACATCATTGCAGAAAGTACACTGCAGTCCACATAACTTGTCACATTATTGCAGAAAGTACTCTACAATCCACATAACTGTCACTTCATTGCAGAAAGTACTCTACAATACACATAACTGTCACTTCATTGCAGAAAGTACACTGCAATCCACATAACTGTCGCTTCATTGCAGAAAGTACACTGCAATCCCATAACTGTCACTTCATTGCAGAAAGTACACTGCAATCCACATAACTGTCACTTCGTTGCAGAAAGTACACTGCAGTCTACATAACTTCACTTCATTGCATAAAGTACACTGCAATCCACATAACGGCCACTTCATTGCAGAAAGAACACTGCAATCCACCTAATTGTCACATCATTGCAGAAAGTACACTGCAATCCACATAACTGTCACTTCATTGCATAAAGTACACTGCAATCCAATAGCTGTCACTTCATTGTGGAAAGTACACTGCAATCCACATAACTATCACATCATTGCTTACATCATAATTAATAGCAAATCAATGCAACTGTCACTTCATTGCAGAAAGTACACTGCAATCCACATAACTGTCACATCATTGCAGAAAGTACACTGTAATCCACATAACTGTCACATCATTGCAGAAAGTACAATTCAATCCACATAACTGTCACTTCATTGCAGAAAGTACAATTCAATCCACATAACTGTCACTTCATTGCAGGAAGTACACTGCAATCCACATAACTGGCACTTCATTGCTTACATCATAATGCATAGCAAATCAATGCAACTGTCACTTCATTGCACAAAGAATAGCAACTGATCTCCCTTGCACTTTATTGCACTGTCACTTCATTGCCGAAAGTACAGCAATGTTGTATTAATCATTGTCATTTTTTTTAGGAAACACCCTATGCAACTTCTGGGAAAATACAATTCTCACCTCATCTGTTCATCGCAGAAAGCACAAACAATGCAAGTTGTTTTCATTCCATTGACAATCTCTTGTATATTTCAATTGTTTCATGGTTAATTCATTTGCTGTTTCCATATGTCATTTTTATACAACTTTGATTTTTGTGTAAGATCTCTGTAATTTTAAACATCGCTATACATAGCACAATATTATGTATAAGTATAAATTATACACTTGTTATTGTTATTAGCTCGACTATTCACCCTATAGTTCGAGCTATACTACTCAAATGTTAGTCGGCATCGGCATAATGCTCTGGTTAAGGTTTGCCATACAAGGCCATATCTCTGTAACTACTACAGATATTCAATGGAAACTTCACACATGTCTTCGGGGTCATTATAAGAGGTCACTAACCAGGGCCAATAACTTTATAAAGTGCAATTTAGCAGAATTATGCCCCGTTTTCTACTTAGAAAATCAGGTTAAAGATGGCGTGTAACAACTCCATATCTCTATATCTACTACAGATATTCAATTAAAACTTTACACATGCCTTCGGGTCATTATATAAGGTCACTGGCCAAGACCCATAACTGTGACCAGCATTTTAGCAGAATTATGCCCCTTTTTTGTAGTGATAAAGGCCAATAACTGATAAAGGGGTTGAATAGTCTAGCGCGCTGTCCTGAGACAGCTCTTGTGTTTGAGATAGTGTTGGTCAGTTATTGTTACAAGAGTATGTTTTTTTTATATTCTAACAATATTGATGGTGTTATTTCATGTGGTCTGTTGCAGGTGTTTTATAATTATTTCTTTAAAATGGTTTAAATGATATAAGTCTTTCTAGTTTCGTGTTTTTCATTGTCCGGAAAATAATGTAAAACTTTTGTCATGTACAATGATAGATGCAGTCTTGAACACAAATTGTAACTGCAGGAATCACTTCACTGCACAAACCATTTACTTATTGCACATATAAGATGAAAACAGTGTGATCTACTTTACATAAATGACTGTTAATTAAATAATATGAATGGAAAAAATAATTATAATAATGATAATATAATAGTGTTAACAATGTGACGGTCACTATAATGTGAATTATCAGCTAACAACCTGTTAATTATTTAAACTATTGTATAAAACTAGAAACTAACATGTAGTTTGTAGTGATCCAGTAACAGATACAAGATGTTATTTAAGAAATATTGTTTAATTTATCATTGTTTATCGGCAATAAACAACAATATGGAGTTCTAATGCGTAGGTATTAAACCACAAGAGCGTTAGCAAGAGATGATAAACAACGATAATGCCAAAATTATTTTGATTCTAATATGATATGACAAATATTTTGCAATTGTAATGAGAACAATTTACCAAGCTGCACTAAGAATCGGAACTACTTTTTGTGTTGTTTATTGGGTAGTTTAACAATAAAAATTGTGTCCTTTGTCTATAGGAAAATCAGCGAGTATCATGTTAGAATATTATGTTGATTACCCTGGTACATGTTCCATATAGTGCATATTATACAAAACTAGAAATTAACACATACATGTAGTCTATTGTGATATACATGTAGCTAATAGATACAAGGGGTTATTATTATGTTGATTACATGTACCATATAGCGCATATTATACAAAACTAGAAACTAACTAATAGTTTATGTTTATTTAGTTAACAGTTACGAGTTGTTATTATTATGTTGATTACATGTCCCATGGAGTTACTGCCAGAATATTTATTTCTTATGTTTATTGTTACACGTTGTTGTTAGCTCGACTGTTCAAGGAAAAGGCGAGCTATTCTACTCGGCCGGGCGTTGCCGTTGGCGTCCAGGCTAGGTGAAAGGTCTTCTTACACTTTTCCATATAAGCTATTTTCATAGTGGTTCTGTAAGCTAGTTTCTTAGGAATTGCTTGAGGGATTTCATTCAAACTTAAAACACTTATTCCCTATATTAAAATGAACCCCTAGGCCAATTTCGATAACTCTAGTTTAAAATTTGTGTAAATTATGGGCCATTTTACACTTAGAAATTATACATTCCTGGCGGAAGGTTGGCTGTGTCAATTTTTGATTCCCCCTCTCTTACTCGAGAATGAATTTTCATACATAGGTACCCTAAAGCAATACTTTAATTGGGATTGAATTTGGGCTGGGGTGGGTGGGGTCATGGTCTAGGTCACTGTTACTAAAAATATAAAAATCAGTTTCTGCTCAAAAACTCGAGAACAAATAGAAATATTTTAATGAAAAATGTATAGATACCGTATAGCTTGACATTGCACGAGATTGCATATGAAGCAGGTGGGGTCAAGGTTAAAGTCACTGTTTTGAAAATTAGAAAAATGCTTTCAACTCGAGAACAAAATAAACTTTGCTTAACTGGCCCTTACTATCCAGTTTGTTTTAGAAAAAATTCCAGTAACTCTGACCAGTACAAGAAAAGTCGAGCGCGCTGTCCTCCCACAGCTCTTGTTAGCTCACCTGAGCACGTAGTGCTCGGTGTACGTGCTCGGTGAGCTATTGGTGTAGGGGAGCTCTCCAGCAGTGTCCATCGTCCATGTGCCGTCAACAATTTGGACCGTTATCACGATAAAGACTACATTTGTTATTCAGTGTTGACCTAACTTGCAAAGTTTGTGTATGACCATAAAATCTCGGATAGAATTGTTATTGGGTCAGATCATACCAGTAACACTAGAGTTATTGCCCCTTTTTTATGCAAAAAAGTGCAAAAATGCCTTTTTCCAACTTATATACTTTATTTTCAGTCCAATCTTAACCAAACGTTCACAGTTTGTGTATGACCATCAGATCTCAGGAGACACCAAACATGGGTCAGATCGATTTATTGCCCTTTGTTTATGAAAAAAATATACAAAAATGGACATTAATCAGGATAGAGACTTTATTTTTCATCCAATCTTCACCAATCTTGCACAGTTTGTCTGTTACCATGAGATTACAATTGAAGTCAAATATAAGCAAGATCGGACCAGAAACACCGCAATTATTGCCCTTTATTTGTGAAAAAAATATGCAAAAATGGACATTATTCAAGATAGAAACGTCATTTTTCATCCAATCTTCACCAATCTTGCACAGTTTGTCTATGACCATTAGATTACAGGTGAAGTCGAATATAAGCAAAATCGGGCCAGAAACACCAGATTTATTGCCCTCTGTGAAAAAAATATCCAAAATGGACATTATTCAGGTTAGAGACTTCATTTTTCATCCAATCTTCACCAATCTTGCACAGTTTGTCTATGAACATAAGACTACAGGTGAAGTTGAATATAAGCATGATGGGGCAAGAAACACCGGAGTTATTGCCCCTTGTGTTTGAAAAAAAAATCAACAAGTTATCAATGATTGGCTTGCACACACGATTTTTTATTCAATGTTGACCAAACTTACACAGTTTACGTATGACCATAAAAATTGATTGATACAGTTTTATTTCCAACAGTTGCAAACCTTGCATGCAGTTATTTGAACATGTAACATTGATCAGATGGCTTCAGAGCCTGCATTAACATCATTTATCATAATTGGACAGAAAATTATCAAAGAAAAAGCAAAACTTTACCTTATAGCACAGCCATCGAATTAATAACATTTTAACTAGTTCACCAAAACTGTCTGTGAAAAAGACATAAAAAATCTACTGTTTCTGAATTTTCCAGAATTGTCACAGACTTAATGAAAAATGGTCAAGTAAGAATATCGAGAAACATGACTTGAGAACCATTAGCAAAAAAAAACGCACATCCACTACCCAACTCGTACTTTATTTAGCCCATTGCACTAACCGATGTTTTATATCAAAATTGATCCTATCCCCCTTTGCGTATTGTTCAGATACCTTAATTTTCAAACCTTTCACAACAGTATGGTCTTCGTCTGTACCAGTTCTCAGGTGAGCACGTTGGGCCATCATGGCCTTCTTGTTTTTTTTATTGCTGTGCAACCTTTGTTTTTCTATTATATTATGAGCTTGGTAAACGGATTACTTCATTGTAATATTTATTTTTTGCAAATACATATCAGATAATTATAGCACTGTTGTTAGATATTTTTACTATTTATTGATGTTTGTTAGACCTTCATTGTAATATTTATTTGTTCCAAATACATTGCAGATAATTATAGCACTGTTGTTTGATAGTTTTACTATTTATATATTGATGTTTTTTAGGCCAAATTTTTTTTGGGGAAAACCCCTCGATCCTGAAGATTTCAGTGACGATTGTTTTTTATGAAATCAGTATTTGTCAGATTTTAGATAATGGTTTACCAAAATGTGTCTTTAAAAAAAAAAAACTCAATCCCGACCCTACCTATCTTTTTTTAGACTGTTGCCCGACACACACAATCTATTTTTTGGCCTTAATTCCCAGCTTTCATTCACATATCACCTTAATTCCCAGCTTTCATTCACATATCACCTTAATTCCCAGCTTTCATTCACATATCACCTTAATTCCCAGCTTTCATTCACATATCACCTTAATCCCCAGCTTTCATTAACAAATCACCTTAATTCCCAGCTTTCATTCACAAATCACCTTAATTCCCAGCTTTCATTCACAAATCACCTTAGAGCTGCTCTTTCGTGAAGTTTAGTTCAGGAAACTTTTAAGGCAGTAATTCAATAGTTTTCGTATTGGGTTTCTTTACCGGGTAGTTTCTGTAAATTGTTTACTTTCATCAAAACTCAAAATAAAACGAACTACCTTAGCCATTTGTTGTTCTCATCTACAAATAGATAAACCTGGACTGGTATTCACAAAGACAATTTTTTTATAGAAATTGTGGAACCTTTTGTGGAACTCAATGAGCAGCAGAGACATGCGCCAGCTGGAAATAGTGCACCACTTATGCCTCAAACGTGCACAGGGACTTCCTTTCCTGACACGCTCGGACATGGTCACAGGTCTCCTGGGATTCACATCAGATGGGGTGTACATTGACAAGTGGAAGTTGCTGTTTCTGGGGACACTGCAGGCTACACCAGGTCCCGTATTCACCAACCCATTCTTACACTTAAGAATAAAGAACAGACTTTTATTCATTAAAAATAATGAAACGATATTGTTTATGTCAGCAACAAATTGTTCATAATAAAGATCGTTGTAATTGTGTAATTTGCGTGGGTGAATACCATTGAAGTAAGGTTAACATTTAGAACAGAAATGTTTCAAGAATATTCTTTGTTCTTAAGTCTTAAGTCTAAGAATGGGTCGGTGAATACACGCCCCGGATGCACTAGTACACAGACTTCTTGTATACAGAACAACTACCAGTAAGAACTGTCAGGTTTGGTAAGCTGGGGCTACATTCCACATATAAATCCCATTCTCCACAAGTACAATCTGTCATCCTGCTTAGACACCTTCAAATCACCTGGCGACTTTCCTTCCAAAGCATTTCGGATCTTTTAAACTGTCAACATCTGGTATATAACCAGACAGCGGCTGGAGTACCTTCCGTTAATGTTTGTAATTGCCAAGTTTATGTGCAGCGTCCCTCCGGAAGCTCCCTATACATGCCAGAATTGTGGACGCCCATACCAGGACCAAGTTCACCATAGCGTTCTAGGCTGTACAGACAATAACACCTACACACAGCGTGAATCCTTCCTAAACGTACTGTCGGAGGCCTATAGCGTTGACAGGCCCGCAGTTGTACAGACGTACCCTGGCAATATCACACGCTTAATTCTGGGACACAGCGACTGTTTATCTACGAACTTGTGTGACAATCGATGTATGGAGTTAATCATTTGTACTGCCAAGTTCTTACAGTAAGTGCAATAATTCTGTTTCACACATTATCTACTACTCTGCGTAAATGGGCTGAGTAATTACATGAATAAAACATTCCCACTGTGACTGCGAGTATAATATTTTTGTCACATGGGTTGTACTGTTTATATTTTGTGCATGTCTGTATAAGTTGAATGTCCTTCTTTTTAAGTGTCTGTTCAGCATGGAGTCGATCAGTCCTGTTTGGATTTAAAGTAAAACATGTATACATGCACCTTGCTTCGTAAGAGGCGTGTCGTGGGAAAACCGGGCATAATGTATGTGCGTAAAGTGTCGTCACGGATTAGCCTGTGCAGTCCGCACAGGCTAATCTGGGACGGCACTTTCCGCCTACAGTGGATTTATGTTTAGAAAAAACTTCCTTGAAACAGAAATACCATAAAAGCGGAAAGTGCCATCCCGGATTAGCCTGTGCAGACTGCACAGGCTAATCCGGGACGACACTTTACACACATGCATTAAGACCAGTTTTCCCACGACACACCTAATAACTTATTTTCTAGCATTTCTTATGACTACTTAATGCAACCAGTATTCACCAACCGATTCTAAGACTTAAGAATAAATAATAGACTTAGACTCAAGAAATAATACTTGTGTTTACAAATATACTGGATACAATGTTACTTAATACATAAATAAACCATTCTAAATAAAGAATGCTAAAATTAGTGTTGGTCAATACCACGTACAATTCAAATTAACAGCGTTCTTAAAACAGAACAGTTCCAAGAATAATCTAAAGTCGTAAGTTTAAGACCAGGGCCCAGCTCTCTGGTCTGGTTTATCTTAAGTCGTAAGTTTAAGACCAGGGCCCAGCTCTCTGGTCTGGTTTTTCTTAAGTCGTAAGTTTAAGACCAGGGCCCAGCTCTCTGGTCTGGTTTATCTTAAGTCGTGAGTTTAAGACCAGGGCCCAGCTCTCTGGTCTGGTTTATCTTAAGTCGTAAGTTTAAGACCACGGCCCAGCTCTCTGGTCTGGTTTACATGAAGCTCTTTTGGAATATTTCAAGTATAGTATAAGATGTAAGAATAAAAACATATGTTCAAAATATGGTAAATGTGAAGATCCTTTTCACCCCTAACAAGATCCGATATCTAAACGCAACATAGCCACATGCTTCTGGATTTAATGGCTAAAAGATGTAAAGTCCTCATAACATGAAGGCCTAGTAAAGTCAACAATAATGTCCAAATAGTGCTATATTTTTTCAAATATTATAAACATTTACTATGGTTTTTCCCATATAAATGTCAACTTATAATCCCTTAATATGTATATGACTATACCATTAAAAAAAAAACATAACAAGGCAGTAAACCGGCAACACATTTTGTATATATAAAACAGTGCATATAAGGTATGGGCAAACATTAAGGATATCAAATTTAAACGGGTTAAAGTCCCTATTATTTACTTTCAGAAAATTCAGCTACAGATATTCATCAATTGTTTCTGGGTATATTACCCAAAGCGACCATGTAACAAACAAATAATTGTCCACCATTCAGCCTTTCCCTGGTTTGTTTTTACAGAGAAGTTTCAACACTTTACAGATTAACTGTTGAACATATATTTGACAAAATGATACTGAAATGTTTTACCCAAGGATTTAACCACAACTATTTCAAGTAATAGTAAGATTATACTGTAACCAAGCAATTTTAATAAAACAAAATCTTTTAATAACTAGACATGTGTCTGTAGGACACGGATGCCCCCGCATTCCGCAGGTTGTCACAAAAATGTTGGAAAAATGCACCAAAACATCCAGGTGCACAAGTTCACATGCTGATTAATATGTTTATAAAGTATTACTCAACTCAACTCACTTTATTAAGTATATAAAGGCCACTGGCCCATAATACACAATATAGTACACAAATAACAGATAAATGTAGTTGCATTCCAACATCCAACACTAATAGTAATACATGTTTAAGTATTAATAGTATTCATAAGATGATATAAAAATATGCATAATTTATGTATCGTTTCATTATTATTTGTACTCATCATAGTATAAAAAACATTGACAGTATTTCCACCAAAATACCAGTTGTAAAGAAATTCTCGACGGATAACATCATATTTAGGACAGTGAAAAAAAGCGTGAAATTCACAATCAATAACTGATATGTTATTTTCTTTGAAGCAAAAGGTGCATATTCTCAAATCTTGACGGTTATACTTTTCGACTTACACCTGACACAAGTCCAAAAATGTCCTTTTTTGCTGAATTTTTTTTTTTATAAAGTCTCATCACTCTAGCAGCAATACTTTTTGAGTTACGCACGACACAAGTCCAAAAATGTCATTTTTTGCTAAAAAAGGGCCAGAAAAAACTGTGCCAAACTACCCAGGTGCACAAGCCCCAATGTGGATCAATATGCTTATAACGTGTCATCACTCTACATGTAGCAGTTATACTTTTTTAGTTACGCACGGCACAAAAATCCGACGGATGGACGGGACTGAAGGATGGACGGATGGACAAGGGCAAATTTATATGCCCCCCCCCTCTCCCTCTATAAAGTGGGAGCATAAATACGAAGCTCTGTTTGAAAGAAAACAGAAATCATCCACATGCTCCACAATATGTACAGTATAACGAATCAACTTATTTTTTACTGTCATTCACTTATACACAAATCTTCCATCATGTTCAATGCTATACATTGAAACCGCATTACACGACTCGGTCAGAGTCCTTGAGTTTGAAGTACGAGCGAAGCGGGGAGAGGAGATGTTTGATGACCGGCACGCTCCACGCCTTACCGAGCACCCGGCGACGGCGTGACAAAGTCAGCTCCCCCACGTCAGTGTAGTGGGTGGGGAAACCAAACAGTCTGCAAACGAGATGAAGTGTTACGTGTCACAGGGAAGGGAAGGTTAAATGGTGAGTCGATAGGAACAGATTTGCAGAGGAGCCATGAACGAAAGGTCTAACTGGTTAGGTGCAGGATTATTTTGGCAGATAAAGATTTACTGTAGATGACACTAAATTATTATTATAAATAGCCAATGTTATAATGAAAATATGAGTATAAATATGAAGAATATGACATACAAGTTGCTGTAGGCAAACTATTTTGCACATATTAACTGAATAGGATTCCATGATTAGGATACATCAGAAGTAATTATTTAATAAAAATGTTTTAAAATTTTACTAAATTAAGCAAATGTCTGGTCCCAAATCCAGGACATGATTGCGCTAAAACTTTAACTTAAATAATAGCCAATGAACATGAGAGTACAATGGGGACAATCATTTTCATTGGTCTATAGTGCAATTGGGACAATCATTTTCATTGGTTGATAGTACAATGGGGACAATCATTTTCATTGGTCGATAGTGCAATTGGGACAATCATTTTCATTGGTCGATAGAACAAAGTTTGAGATCAAGAACTTTGTGTGCTTTTTTTTACGGCCAATTTGGAGCCGATATTCGGCCCCATTGCCCTGCTTAAAAGGTATATATTTTTCCCCTATTTTTACCTCAAAATTCCCCTTAGAATGTAAGCTTTATTTTGAAAAAAAAAATGAACAAAATCGGACATAAATTGAGTAAGAAAGAGGAATTTTCCTAAAATATCCCAGCAATTTTTCCTCAAACCAAGTAAAAGCAAAATCATTGGGTACAGTTTTCATTGGGTACAGCAAAACTATGAATTAATGTTTTATAACAAAGTAGAATATAAACATGTAAATTTACTAATAATGCTTTTCTAAAAAAAATCCCCTTTTGCCATAAAATTCCCCATCGAAGGGCCTCGCCAGCTTTCCCTCAAAGGTGAAAAAAAAACACTTGAACTAAGTGAAGGTGTTTGGACTCCTACCGCTCCAACTCCTGTACCCAGATCTGGTCTGGTTCCCCGTTCATGTTCACTACGTGGTCCTTCAGCCCATTTGTCATCGTCAAGGAGTTGCTTCCACTTGTGATGGTACGTGTGTGGGACACCTGTGGAATAGGAACTTGTATATGGTACGATCTGCTGTGTTCCCAAAACACAGCACTGTTGTTCAGTATTTCCATTGACTGATCTTGAAGTGAAACGTACAGTGTATAAATGCAGATTTTGCTTCACCCCTCTGATAAAATTTAACAGTAAGTACAGCAAAGCAGAGTGATAAATTACAGGATGAGTGGTACTCCAGTAAATCGTTTGAAATAAGTCTGCTGAAAGCAAAAACTTGCCCAATGTAAGCCCTTTTCCACATATGAAAATTAATTATGTATGTATAATGCAAATCTAATACATGCAACTATGACATAAAATATAAACAAGGCTCAATAACTTTCAACAAGTGAAGAAATGTTTCAATCAAAAAGTGTCCAAGAGTGTCATATGATTCATCTATGAGTGTCATATCATTCATTTGCCTACATTTGCAATTCTGTTGAAGTTAGGTAGAAGTGCTGCCTCCAGTTCTGTCCGTTCCTTCTCCAGCTGTCTGCAGTACTCTGGGCCGCTGGAAAACGTGAATGCATAAAGTGGACGTACTGTCTTAGTGGTCACCTTATGTAACTCTCAACAGCTTTGCTAATTATCTGAAGTAAATACTTGGTGAATTGTGTGCAACTGAAAAAAGTCAACTAAGGGGGAAAAAAATGACCTAATAATATTACCTGCATTCACATAAAAAACTTAGGTTGTTTCAATTTAAGAAAACATTTATGTATTCATCTACAAATTATACATTGACCTATACATTCCAGGAATTTTACATTTAC
This sequence comes from Congeria kusceri, assembly GCA_027627225.1. Taxonomy (NCBI): domain Eukaryota; kingdom Metazoa; phylum Mollusca; class Bivalvia; order Myida; family Dreissenidae; genus Congeria; species Congeria kusceri. Next base: position 70,845,098 of record CM051032.1, on the reverse strand, counting down.
CTATACATTCTAGGAATATTACATTTACCTATGCATTCCAGGAATCTTACATTTACCTACACATTTCATGAGTGTTACATTTACCTATACATTCCATGAATGTTACATTTACCTATACATTCCATGAATGTTACATTTACCTATACTTTCCAGGAATCTAACATTTACCTACACATTTCAGGAATGTTACATTTACCTATACATTCTAGGAATGTTAAATTTACCTATACATTCCAGGAATGTAACATTTACCTATATATTCCAGGAATGTAACATTTACCTATACATTCCAGTAATGTTATATTTATCAATACATTCCAGGAATGTTACATTCACCTATACATTCCACAAATTTTACATTTACCTATACATTCCACATATTTTACATTTACCTATACATTCCGTGACCTTAAATTTACCTATACATTCCAGAAATGTTACATGTACATGTGTGCCAATACATACCATGAATGTTACATTTAACTATACATTCCAGGAATGTTACATGTACATGTGTGCCAATACATACCATGAATGTTACATTTACCTATGCATTCCAGAAATGTTACATGTACATGTGTGCCAATACATACCATGAATGTTACATTTACCTATACATTCCAGAAATGTTACATGTACATGTGTGCCAATACATACCATGAATCTTACATTTACCTATACATTCCAGGAATGTTACATGTACATGTGTGCCAATACATACCATGAATCTTACATTTACCTATACATTCCAGGAATGTTACATGTACATGTGTGCCAATACATACCATGAATGTTACATTTACCTATACATTCCAGGAATGTTACATGTACATGTGTGCCAATACATACCATGATGGCTACATTTACCTATACATTCCAGGAATGTTACATGCACATGTGTGCCGATACATACCATGAATCTTACATTTACCTATACATTCCAGGAATGTTACATGTACATGTGTGCCAATACATACCATGAATGTTACATTTACGTATACATTCCAGGAAAGTTACATGTACATGTGTGCCAATACATACCATGAATGTTACATTTACCTATACATTCCAGGAAAGTTACATGTACATGTGTGCTAATACATACCATGAATGTTACATTTACCTATACATTCCAGGAATGTTACATGTACATGTGTGCCAATACATACCATGAATGTTACATTTACCTATACATTCTAGGAATGTTACATGTACATGTGTGCCAATACATACCATGAATGTTACATTTACCTATACATTCCAGGAATGTTACATGTACATGTGTGCCAATACATACCATGAATCTTACATTTACCTATACATTCCAGAAATGTTACATGTACATGTGTGCCAATACATACCATGAATCTTACATTTACCTATACATTCCAGAAATGTTACATGTACATGTGTGCCAATACATACCATGAATCTTACATTTACCTATACATTCCAGGAATGTTACATGCACATGTGTGCCAATACATACCATGAATCTTACATTTACCTATACATTCCAGGAATGTTACATGTACATGTGTGCCAATACATACCATGAATGTTACATTTACCTATACATTCCAGGAATGTTACATGTACATGTGTGCCAATACATACCATGAATGTTACATTTACCTATACATTCCAGGAATGTTACATGTACATGTGTGCCAATACATACCATGAATGTTACATTTACCTATACATTCCAGAAATGTTACATGTACATGTGTGCCAATACATACCATTAATCTTACATTTACTTATACATTCCAGGAAAGTTACATGCACATGTGTGCCAATACATACCATTAATCTTACATTTACCTATACATTCCAGGAAAGTTACATGTACATGTGTGCCAATACATACCATTAATCTTACATTTACCTATACATTCCAGGAATGTTACATGCACATGTGTGCCAATACATACCATGAATCTTACATTTACCTATACATTCCAGGAAAGTTACATGTACATGTGTGCCAATACATACCATGAATGTTACATTTACCTATACATTCCAGAAATGTTACATGTACATGTGTGCCAATACATACCATGAATGTTACATTTACCTATACATTCCAGGAATGTTACATGTACATGTGTGCCAATACATACCATGAATGTTACATTTACGTATACATTCCAGGAAAGTTACATGTACATGTGTGCCAATACATACCATGAATCTTACATTTACCTATACATTCCAGGAATGTTACATGTACATGTGTGCCAATACATACCATGAATGTAACATTTACCTATACATTCCAGGAATGTTACATGTACATGTGTGCCAATACATACCATGAATGTTACATTTACCTATACATTCCAGGAATGTTACATGTACATGTGTGCCAATACATACCATGAATGTTACATTTACCTATACATTCTAGAAATGTTACATGTACATGTGTGCCAATACATACCATGAATGTTACATTTACGTATACATTCCAGAAATGTTACATGTACATGTGTGCCAATACATACCATGAATGTTACATTTACCTATACATTCCAGGAATGTTACATGTACATGTGTGCCAATACATACCATGAATGTTACATTTACCTATACATTCCAGAAATGTTACATGTACATGTGTGCCAATACATACCATGAATGTTACATTTACCTATACATTCCAGGAATGTTACATGTACATGTGTGCCAATACATACCATGAATGTTACATTTACCTATACATTCCAGGAATGTTACATGCACATGTGTGCCAATACATACCATGAATGTAACATTTACCTATACATTCCAGGAATGTTACATGCACATGTGTGCCAATACATACCATGAATGTTACATTTACGTATACATTCCAGGAATGTTACATGCACATGTGTGCCAATACATACCATGAATGTTACATTTACCTATACATTCCAGGAATGTTACATGCACATGTGTGCCAATACATACCATGAATGTTACATTTACCTATACATTCCAGGAATGTTACATGTACATGTGTGCCAATACATACCATGAATGTTACATTTACCTATACATTCCAGGAATGTTACATGTACATGTGTGCCAATACATACCATGAATCTTACATTTACCTATACATTCCAGAAATGTTACATGTACATGTGTGCCAATACATACCATGAATGTTACATTTACGTATACATTCCAGGAATGTTACATGTACATGTGTGCCAATACATACCATGAATGTTACATTTACCTATACATTCCAGGAAAGTTACATGTACATGTGTGCCAATACATACCATTAATCTTACATTTACGTATACATTCCAGAAATGTTACATGTACATGTGTGCCAATACATACCATGAATGTTACATTTACCTATACATTCCAGAAATGTTACATGTACATGTGTGCCAATACATACCATGAATGTTACATTTACCTATACATTCCAGGAATGTTACATGCACATGTGTGCCAATACATACCAAGAATGTTACATTTACGTATACATTCCAGAAATGTTACATGTACATGTGTGCCAATACATACCATGAATGTTACATTTACCTATACATTCCATGAATGTTACATGTACATGTGTGCCAATACATACCATGAATGTTACATTTACCTATACATTCCAGGAATGTTACATGTACATGTGTGCCAATACATACCATGAATGTTACATTTACCTATACATTCCAGGAATGTTACATGTACATGTGTGCCAATACATACCATGAATCTTACATTTACCTATACATTCCAGGAATGTTACATTTACCTATACATTCCAGGAATGTTACATTTACCTATACATTCCATGAATGTTACATGTACATGTGTGCCAATACATACCATGAATGTTACATTTACCTATACATTCCAGGAATGTTACATGTACATGTGTGCCAATACATACCATGAATCTTACATTTACCTATACATTCCAGGAATGTTACATTTACCTATACATTCCAGGAATGTTACATTTACCTATACATTCCATGAATGTTACATGTACATGTGTGCCAATACATACCATGAATGTTACATTTACCTATACATTCCAGGAATGTTACATGTACATGTGTGCCAATACATACCATGAATGTTACATTTACCTATACATTCCAGGAATGTTACATGTACATGTGTGCCAATACATACCATGAATGTTACATTTACCTATACATTCCAGGAATGTTACATGTACATGTGTTCCAATACATACCATGAATGTTACATTTACCTATACATTCCAGGAATGTTTCCCCAGAAGTACCGTGCCCTACGCTGCCCCGTGAAGAACTTTGCATCCCACATGGCAGGCTCCATCTACAAATGAGGTGTGTCGTGGGAAAACCGGACTTAATGCATGTGCGTAAAGTGTCGTCCTGGATTAGCCTGTGCAGTCCGCACAGGCATATCCAGGACGCCCCTTTCCGCCTACAGTAGATTTATGTTTATAAGAGACTTCATTGAAACAGAAAATAACATAACAGCAGAAAGCCCTGTCCCGGATTAGCCTGTGCTGACTGCACAGGCTAATCTGGGACAACACTTTAAGCACATGCATTAAGTCCTGTTTTCCCACGAAATGCCTCAAATAAATAATATATTACCCAACATAACAGTAAAATAGTTTGAATGCAAAGAAAATAAAAAACAATAAATACTGGTACTTCTTTTAAAATGAAGTCACATACAAAAATGTCTATTCCAAATGTAATACCATCCCTTTTAAATTATGTAACATAATAATATAAACATATATGAGTGGATGTTATATGCAGACCAATATTTAAATAATCAATTTGTCTCCTCGCAAAATTTGACCACTTTCTTTATCGTAAATCCGCAAATATGTTATACAAAAGGTGTTCAACCCACCTCAATTGTTGTTTTTTTATCACCATTACCCATACAGGAACAAATACAAATACACCATTTGATGCAGAAAGTGCTGAACCCACCCCCATCATCTGACAGATGAGCGAGTAGAAGTGTTTTGGCATGTGAGCGGTGTTCTCCATCAGCCAGAACACGTGGTTGCTGTCCCTGCACAGCGCCTCCACGTCCTGCACCAGCGTCATGTACTTGATCACCAAGATACCACTGCCGTCTGCAACCCAACTCACGTGTAACTTGTATCCTACTCATATGCTAGTCTAGCTTGGTTACTACATTTAACCACTGTTCTGTACTTAATCACCAGGATACCACTGCTGTCTGCAACTCAACCCACTTGTAATCCTACTCATTTGCTAGTCCAGCTTGGTTACTACATTTAATCACTGTCATGTACTTAATCACCAGGATACCACTGCTGTCTCAAACATAACACACTTGTAACTTGTATCCTACTCATATGCTAGTCCAGCTTGGTTACTACATTTAACCACTGTCATGTACTTAATCACCAGGATACCACTGCTGTCTCAAACATAACCCACTTGTAACTTGTATCCTACTCATATGCTAGTCCAGCTTGGTTACTACATTTAACCACTGTCATGTACTTAATCACCAGGATACCACTGCTGTCTCAAACATAACACACTTGTAACTTGTATCCTACGCATATGCTAGTCCAGCTTGGTTACTACATTTAACCAGTCATGTACTTACTCACCAGGATACCACTGCTGTCTCAAACATAACCCACTTGTAACTTGTATCCTACTCATATGCTAGTCCAGCTTGGTTACTACATTTAACCACTGTCATGTACTTAATCACCAGGATACCACTGCTGTCTCAAACATAACACACTTGTAAATTGTATCATACTCATATGCTAGTCCAGCTTGGTTACTACATTTAACCACTGTCATGTACTTAATTACCAGGATACCACTGCTGTCTCAAACATAACACACTTGTAACTTGTATCCTACTCATATGCTAGTCCAGCTTGGTTACTACATTTAACCACTGTCATGTACTTAATCACCAGGATGCCACTGCCGTCTGCAACCCAACTCACGTGTAACTTGTATCCTACTCATATGCTAGTCCAGCTCGGTTACTACATTCAACCACTGTCATGTGCTTAATCGCCAGGATACCACTGCTGTCTGCAACCCAACTCACGTGTAACTTGTATCCTACTACTATAATAGTTGAAATTGGTTACTACATTTAACTACTGTCATGTACTTGATCACCAGGATACCACTGCCATCTGCAACACAACACACTTGTAACTTGTATCCTACTAAGTTAGCTACCAGTAAATCCAATTCCCATATGGTCCCATTATAAAACGGCAAACTTTCCAAGCATTTTTCTAGCCTTCCCGTTATTTCAGATTGTGCAAGCATGGTATCAATTTAAAGATGAATCTGTCTTCTTCCAAAAACTGCAATAAAAAAGATATGTCATGTTACTTTTAAGAAAATGCATCTCGTCTGAATGCAGACACCGGTAGAAAACAAGGCTTCGGCAGTCATATATTGACAAAAGCCCCGTACCACAGTAACACACCCCAAAGTTCACCTTTCAAGTTAGCCTCCAATGAAATACACCAAAATATTCCAGACACACATGGAATATAAGAAATAACCACAAAAGGCATGTCTGAGATTGCTAAATGGCTTTTATACCAGAAGTGAAAAGGAACTCTTTAGTAATTGGCACTACTTTCGAATGGACAACGGAGGGATACACAATGATTTACAGGTATCTAACCTACTAATATTCTAGTCCAGCTTGGTTACTACATTCAACCACTGTCATGTACTTAATCACCAGGATGCCACTGCCGTCTGTAACACAACACACTTGTAACTTGTATCCTACTAAAATTCTAGTCCAGCTTGGTTACTACATTTAACCACTGTCATGTATTTAATCACCAGGATACCACTGCTGTCTGAAACACAACACACTTGTAACTTGTATCCTACTCATATGCTAGTCCAGCTTGGTTACTACATTTAACCACTGTCATGTACTTAATCACCTGGGCCCATATTCACCAACCTATTCTTAGACTTAAGACTAAGAATATTCTTGAAACTCCAATGTTCGAAGAGCACTTTAATGTCGAATCTAACTTGGTATATACCATCTCTAATTACATCATTCTTTATTTAGAACGACATAAGCAACATTGGTACCCATTATATATGCAAATGGTCTATTTTTTCTTGAGTCTAAGTCTGTTCTTTATTATGAGTCTAAGAATGGGTTGGTGAATACCAGCCAACATCTGAAATTTGATGAAATAAATAGCACAAACAAATACTAATTACATTTAGTTATCGTGTAAAAAGAAATGTTTAATGTATAGACCTTGCAAGTATTCTTCTTAATTGCATAATATTTGAGCCAAAAAATTGACATAGCAAATATCAAGCTTAAAGATTGTGTAATCAGTAAAATAGTATTACATACTGAATCCTTTCCTAGCGGGGTTTACAATGGAGAGGTCATTGCAGGGTGGCCCACCAAGCACCAGGTCAATAGGACAGAGTTCACGCAGCTGCAAGCAAAACATCAACTATTCGGATTAACTAGTGTGGTAAATATCCAAAATTACTTGGGTAAGTAAGGACAAGTTAAAACAAGAGGTCCATAATGTCCCAAATTGCTCACCTGAGTACAGACAAGAAGTCCATAATGTCCCAATTTAATCACCTGAGTACAGACAAGAGGTCCATAATGTCCCAAATTGCTCAACTGAGTACAGACAAGAGGTCCATAATGTCCCAAATTGCTCACCTGGGTACCGACAATGACTGGGATTTTCTAATCCAGTCTTTTATAAATTCTAAGTAAATTACTTTGAATTTCTCAAGCAATGATAATTCAAATTCCACGGAACATTTGAAGCATGATTTTTTATTTACTCTCAAAATGTGGCCAGAATGTGTACAACACATTGCCCAACTGAATGCACATTATGATAACGAACACATACATAGTAAACGGCAATCTGCAACAAATGACAATGTAATGTAATGAAGTACTAAAATACCATGACTCTGGATAAATAAAACACCCAGGTTTTAATATTATTTATAATTTAGGTGCATCAGTATTTTCATCTAATAAGCTTGCAGGGGTGGCACTAAATTGACTTTGAGATTAAACAGTTTAACAACTGTTTTAAAATTTACATTCTGGTATTATTCAAGACTTCAAATTTATAACATATAATATTCTAAATTGACAACAGTTTACCTGCTCCCTGTTGACATTCCACACATCCCCTAGGTGTGTGACGTTATGATGAAAGGATGACACGGCCATCGCGTCTTCATCCACCTCTGACACTGCATACAACTCCACATCGATACCCAGAGCATCTAGGGCAAGTTTCCCTGAAACAAGACTGGAAATGTGAGAGAAGCTAGCTATTTTTAAAAAACTACTGCACTTACAAAAACCATCTTCCATTTTTACCATTTAACTTTGTTAATATGCCTCCACAAACTACTTGTCAAAATTCAAAATTTTATTTACAGCATAAAGCAAACAAACTGATACTGACCTGACACGGTTCTCAGATATAGCTCTACACTGAAAGCACTTCTAACCCGCCACTACATAAATCGCCATAAAATGGCTATTTTTCAAGCAAATCTGATTAAATTTGGACAGCAATTAAATCAATGACGCAGACATTCACTAGTATATATTTCATTGCATTCTGCGCAAAATTTAGTATCAAAATTAACATCATAAAACAATAACCCTAAAAATAAAAGTTGCAAAATACTGTGATTGTGCTGAAACTCAATACAATATTAATACACAACTTGGCGTTCGTAAATTAATAATTAATACATTGTGTGTCCTGCCATGGCTCTTAAGACATGCCGGCACGTCTGTCTCATGGACATAACATAGTTTGTTATGAAAGCTTGAGGAATATTCCTCCATTCTTCAAAAAGAGCCTGCTCCAACTGCACCTGATTTCGAGGGGCTACATGTCGCTTTCTTACACGCCTGTCGAGTTCATCCCACAGATGCTCAATGGGGTTAAGATCTGGTGATTTTGCAGGTAACGGAAGCTGTCGAATATTATTTTGTCGCAACAATGTTTGAGTTGTTCGAGCAGTGGGGGCTGGAGCTTCATCCTGGAGCAAACCCATACGGCGTCCCTCTGCACGAATGTGTGGAATTGTAACAGGCAACAAAATCTCTTACTGACTAGCATTTAGATTCCCCTGAACAATAACTAATTCTGTATTGGTGTGTAGTGGTACCCCGGCCCACACCATCAGAGACCCGCCACCAAAACGATCTCGCTCGAAAACGCACCATTATAGCGTTCACCTTTGAGTCGGTAAACGCGCATTCTGCCGTCGGCGTTGTGCAAGTTAAATAGACTCTCGTCCGTAAATAGGACATTTGGCCATTCTGCCCTATTCATTCGCTGGTGACGGCATGCCCACCTTACTCGCTCCTCTCGGTGCCGTGGTGTCAGGATCAGCCCCTTGAATGGTCGTTGAGCTCTGATTCCTTGATCGCGCAGTCGCCTACAAACAGTATCGGAGCTCACTCTTCTTCCGTGCCGCCCTATTGTCGTCCTAGCACTGGAAGCGGCGGTCTTAAAACGGTTGTGAAGATGATTGCCAACAATCTGAGCGTCCTTTGCGGGCGTATTTATTCTTCTACGTGCTCATCTTCTTCCCGGCCAGTGCGCCTAAACTTTTGTAGAAGACTGCTTATTGTAGAATGGTGTCTACCAAAGAATTGGACTACCTGTAGATAATTAAAAACAACATATAAAGAAACCTTAAAAATAATCGCAACGTCGGATTATTTTCAATAGAATGATCAATGTAATATTTAATAATAAACTTTATAAACCGGTTATTATAAACGTTCTTTCATACTATTATGAGATTCTAAATTTAAATATACTTACATTTCCAATACGAGCGCCGGCCTGTAACATGCCAATTGTTTGTCCACGTTGTTGATTACTCATTCGACCCATACATTTTTATAATCAAGTGTCTTTAAATAAATGGTTACGTATGAAAAGACACATTAAAATAAAACAAATTAATATTGTATATTTATCTACATTTCCTCGTGGAAAACGATGAAAACGGACCTAGATCTCATGTCTAAGACCGTTCAAGTTATTCAGTGCAGTATTTTGCAACTTTTCATGTTGAGGGTTGTTGTGTTATAATAATAAATTACATATCAAAATATGCAGTGATTCAAATAAAATTTTACATACGAATACATATGTCAGTAAATTATTGGCTGTCTAAATTTGATCAAATTCCCCTGAAAAATGAATATTTTATTGTGTTATTTGTAGTTGGCAGGTTAGAAGAGCTGTTTAGTGTACATTTTACACGCAAATTTTTTTTAACAAAATGCTTAATGTATTGACCAGAACAACAGAAATAAGAGTTGTTTGTAAACCAGTTATGACTCCTCTAGGTCCGAAGCTATCTTTAAAATATCATATTTTTGAAGATCAGATGAAAACAGTTGGACTTGAGTTGAACGGTTAAAAAGGCCAATTTTGGATAATTCCAGGGCCACTACTCTGCAGTTCCTGAAGCGATATAACTGATTATAGAACATGGCCGCGATATGCCCACAAACATTTTCATGAAGTTTGGTGAAGATGGCATGAAAACTGTCCGAGTATGCGAGCGGAAAGAACTAAAAAAAGCCAATAAAGTCAAGGGTCATAACTATGCAGTTCCTGGAGCGGTTTTGCCGATTATTGAATAGCTTTAAGCAATAATACACACTGAATTTCGCAGAAATTCCCAGAAACTGAAAACAAAATGGGCAATGCCAGTAAAACTAATTACTACAAAATCTTTTAGCAATTAAAAATCCCGTTACCTGTACCAATTCCATCAAACAGTGAGAGCACTCGTAATCTCCTTCTGTTTCCCAGGGTTAAGTACTGCAAATCTTGACACTGGAATGATAAATGGTGCATAATAAAAACTTTGATGACTAATGGAACCATTCAGATTACTGGTAATTTTTACCACTGCAAACTGAGTCACTCATGAAGGGCTTTATTTTGAAGAATTAAAAGCTCGCGGAGTAGGGATCCAATAAAGGATCTCTTGATCTCAAGGCAGACACCATATCCATTATACCACTGTGACTCCTAATGGGGGAGGGGGGTGTGTGTGTGTAAATGTGAACGTATTCGGCACCGCATAATTTTTAAGTGAGAAATTTGCATCAAGTAATCAATATGGCTGTCTAAAAGCACATTTTATTGGATTTTGAAGATTAAGCTTGTATGTGGGTTTTAATATTATTTTAAATTTTTTTAAACATGCCTATTGTGTGGTCCTGTGATTAAACTACACTAATTTTTTATTTCAGCTTCATAGCTGCTAGAATAAAATAGTTATTTTAAGTCATTATGAACCACGATGTTTGTTTACACTTTTGAAAAAATGTTAATTTTCAGTTTCTGAGTTGTTTAAGAGACGATATCAGATGCTGTTGTTGTTTTTCACTTAAACATAACGCGGTGCTGAATCACCCCTAGCTAATTGTATTTTGAAGAATGATAACAAAACACATTCGTACAAGAGGCACGTGTCCGGGCTGGAAGAAGTGTAAAATCTCATGGTCCCTGTCTGCCCGGGGCACCAGCTGCCCGTGGGTGCTCGCGCTGTAGTCCTGGCACAGGAAGCACCGCCAGGGGCTCGTCTCGCGCGTCTGCAACATCAACATCGGGTCAACCACGGCGAGAACAGCGTGCAGCTTATATCTCACTCATACACAAAAACTTGATCTGATAGCAAAAAGTATGAGATTTCAAGCCAGGGCCCATTCACCAACTCATTCTTACACTTGAGACTTAGACTAAAGAATTGACTTAGACTTACACTTCTGCATTTGCAAATATTCTGCGTTCCAATGTTGCTTATGTCATTAACAAATCGTTCAAAATATCGAATGCTGTAATTAGAGTGGGGAATACCACGTAAGTCTCAAATTTACAGCGTTCTTGAAACAGTTTCAAGAATATTCTGTATTCTTAGTCTGAAGTCTAATAATAGGCTGTTGAATACGGAATATGTTTTTGTACCTGAACATATATTGTGATTGTGTCACTTCACACTGATGTATTTCGTAAACTAAAAATATTAATGACTGGTGCTTTACATGTATATTTATTTCATTTTGTAGCATTCTTGAGGACAAAAAACAAGTGATTTAGAAGAATTACCAAAGACCAAATCTGACATCAAAACCGTATGTGAGCATACCACACAAATACAATGTGAACATGCGGATGAAGTAAAATTGTAAAAATAAAATAAAAATATAATAAATCAAAGTAATGGATCATTACTGTAATACCCGTATGGTTATTTCAATTCCTAGTTATTTAGTTTTCAATCAAGCATCATTGAATTTCATATAGCAGTTCCTGAGAAATAGACATGACACAATGACATCTTCAAAGTCCCGTAACTCCAAGAAAAATCATTGAAGCAGAACGTCCTGATAATATGCATACCGCCTCTTGGCAATGAAGCTTCCCACAAAAGTTTATTGAAATCTGGCCAGTAGTTGCTGAGAAAAAGCGCGTACAAGAATTGTGCACTATAAAATAATTTCAACAATCTTTAAAGTTCCATAACTCGAAGAAAAATCATTGAAGCAGAACATCCTGGTAATATGCACAACTCCTCTTGGTAATGAAGAGTTCTATTCAGTTTCAATGAAATCTGTCCAGTACTTGCTGAGAAAAAGCCCGGACAAGAATTGTGCACTATATACTAATTTCAGAAATCTTCAAAGTCCCATCACTCTGAGAAAAATCATTGAAGTGGAACGTCCTCGTAATATGCACACTTCCTCTTGGTAATGAAGCTTCCCATAAACTTTTGTTGAATTCTGGCCAGTAATTGTTGAGATATAGCCAGGACAAGAAAGTCAAGAATCATTCACTATATACATATTTCAGAAATCTTCAAAGTCCCATAACTCTCAGAAAAATCAATGAAGTGGAACGTCTTGATAATATGCACATCTCTTCTTGATAATGAAGCTTCCCATAAAGTTTTGTTGAATTCCGGCTATTAGTTGCTGAGAAATAGCCCGGACAAGAAAGTGGGACGGACGGAGATGGCGGCGACTATATGCTCCAACGAAATTTTTCGGGGATCATAATAAATGGTAGAAAATTATATTTATGAATGAATAACAACAGACGTTCATTATATATTTGTCACAGGGCAAGACAATTGTGCAGCCAGTGTAGGACCTGTCGCTTACAAGGCAAGTGTTGTCCCAACTGAACGGACCTCTCGCTTACAGGGCAAGACAATTGTGCAGCCAGTGTAGGACCTGTCGCTTACAGGGCAAGACAATTGTGCAGCCAGTGTAGGACCTGTCGCTTACAGGGCAAGTGTTCTCCCAACTGAACTAGCCCTGCTGCCTCGCAGCCTCTCCCATATCATAACCATGTTCAAACCATGAATGACGCGTATAGGGCCAGAGATTTTTATTTTTTATTTTCTTGGATATTTTTGGAAAACTGTCCACTCTGACGGCAGAAATAAACTAAAATGAAAATAAAATTGAGATGTGTTGTGGGAAAACTGATTTAATGCATGTGCTTAAAGTGTTGTCCCGGATTAGCCTGTGCAGTCCGCCGCCTACAGTGGATTTATGTTTAGAAGAGACTTCCTTGAAACAGAAAATACCATAAAAGCGGAAAGTGCCGTCATGGATTAGCCTGTGCGGACTGCACAAGCTAATCTGGGAAGACACTTAACGCACATGCATTAAGACCGGTTTTCCCACGACTTGCCTCATACTTTTTTTTCACAATACATATGCCAATAACAATAATGATGCAATACAATGTTTTGTAATGTTAACATGCATATAAAATCAACATACCGGTAATTTCCGTTAAATATTCCTATGTTTGACTGTGTTTTCACATTGTAACTGTCAGTTAAAAACTTTAAGGAATACATCATCTGTGAAAATAAATGATTTTTATCAATTTTTGGTTTATTGTTTTACAATATTGGTTTTGTTTCAATTTTATGTTGTTTGTATTTTTTTAATGGGGTCGGCATATCAGAGAAGCTAAAAATGAACAAACTCTGGCCTTAAAACATCCAAGAAACTAAAAATCAACAAACTCTGGACTAAAATTACTTGGGATACTAAAACTCAACAAATTCAGGCCATAAAATATTGGAGAAACTTGAAATCAACAATATCTGGCCTAACTACACAATGGCCGTCTGTCATCAGACGTGATCATGACAAACTCTTGATCAACCCACCCAATGACCGTCTGTCGTCAGACGTGATCATGACAAACTTGGATCAACCCACCCAATGGCCGTCTGTCATCAGACATGTTCATGACAAACTCTCGATCAACCCACCCAATGGTGGTCTGTCATCAGACGTGATTATGACAAACTCTTTGATCAACCCACCCAATGGCCGTCTATCATCAGACGTGATTATGACAAACTCTTGATCAACCCACCTTCTCTAACACCACACTACCCGCGAACTTTCGAACACAAGCGAAGCAGAAGGCTTTCCCACAGTGAAGGTCATCACAGACGAACATCTGCCCTCCGTCTGCGCACACGCAGCAGAACATGCTACATCCGTCATCATCGACAGCGTAGAAACTGCTCTTCAGACTGTCCTGCGTCACATAAAAACAGTGATTCGTTTCCTTTCCGGTAAAAGGACCCCTTCTCAATGCCAAACAAGGTTTATTTTTCCCAAATGGAATGAACAAATTCCTTATCTGAAGTGCCAAACGCCTAAATACATGTGAATCTAAGATGTAAAACATGAAATTACTCGTATCGTTATGGATAAACACAATTACAATAAATACCAATTTCAACCAATATAACGCTAGTTTAAGTAATTTATGAATTTATTTACTTTCTAAAATGTTTCCCAATTAACAACTTCGACGAAGTGAAATTCCCAATTTTCACAAAAATCGCACGTAGATCTTACACGAGTTGCCTGTCCTCGTATTTGTATAGGCAAGAGTTGCCTGTCCTCGTATTGGTATACACAAGTTGCCTATCCTTGTATTGGTATACACAAGAGTTGCCTGTCCTTGTATTTGTATACACACACCATTATGCGAAGATACCAAAGACATCAAACATAGAATAAACTGTTTTATTATACCAATGTTTGAAATGCATTCAACAATTAATAGTTTTAATCTTGTTAGAGTAATTAGTGCAAACTACAACTCCATATATAACAGCATCAGTAAAATTGACACACAATCAGTTTTAATGAAAGAGTAAAGGAAAAATGCATTATAATACCATTAGGTATTGATAGAATTTAACAAACATACTTAAACACCATAAAAATGCACAGTTTTATGGTAAAAAACTTATTTCATATGTTAGATGTCTTATTAACTTCACATAATACAGTGTTCATAAATCGAAAACAAAACTTTGACTAGTGATTGATAAGTTGTATCAGTATTTCAACTCAAGACATTTAAAACAATTACAACTGGTGTACAATTAAACTTTTAGCTAAGTTGGGCACTTACAATGGTCATTTCTACAACTTTCAAGCATAGTGGATTTAACTCGGGGCTGTTCCAGGAAAAAAAGGGGGTGGGGGCAGAACGCCAGTCCAGAAATAGGGTACCACCAACACAACTTTTTTTTTCCAAGTCCTTGATAATCCGTTTCATCCCGTCTATCACCCCTCACTCACCGAATTTTAATACATCGGCGTTCCACCCCCTCTTCACCTTTTTTCCTGAAACAGCCCTCAATCAATATTGGTTCTATCACCTCATAAGAAGTCACCCTCTTTAATACAAAGGGGATTAAAGTACCACTCATCAAAGTACAATAATAGGTGAAGCCCTCTCCAAAACAAGGAATGAAAAAAAGTCCTTAGTGATCACAATGGGCAGGACTTTCAGTTACAAAAACTGGAACGTTTTAAAACACAGCTCTTTTAGCTATGAAATCAAGCAGTAACATTAAAGTTAGTTGATCACTTTCTACTAGGACTGTGAGAAAAAAAACATCAAACTGATATAGACTACTGTTTTCAATACAGCAAACTATTACCAAGATGTTAATGTATTATTAGGCCAACCTTAAAAAATGTTTGTTTGCCATTGCCTACCCAAGGTTGCTGGTAATGGGTAGATAGGAAGGCTTTGTTTGTTGAATTTTTATGAATGATCCATGTAGCCTCAAAATGTAACATATAACACAGACATTGCTTTTAATAATATAATAAAGTGTCTGTTGATATAACGAGAGCTTGCTAGCAATCATCTTTAATTACATAATGAATGCTGACAAAACTGCCTGTTGTTTCACAGGTTTGATAAAACGTGATAAGAATTGCATTTTGATATGGCCAATTATAAGCAAAAGTTTAGCTGATACAGTTAATTTATTAACCCAATAGAAAAACGACCAAACTGAAAGAAGAGTGAGCTTTTACTTAACCCAAAGAAAAAAAAAAAATAAATAACTGGTTTGATTTAAGAAAGAAACAAACTTTTCAGTAGGGACCTTTTCGTCGGGTAGGTAGGCAATGGCAAACAAAGTGAATTTTAATTTTGGCCTAACCTTGCACTTAATGCACACGACCCACTGGAACAGTGGATGGTTGAACCGGACCTCGGAATGATCGCCACAAATGTTACACCTGTTCAAAGCACTGCTGTTAGCAACTATAACACTTTCCTTGTCCAACATGTCCTTGCCCTTCTTCGCAGCCTTTATCAGCTTTTTGGGGGAACTAATTGTGGCACCTGGTTCATCACATTTACTGCTGCTTCTTTCCGCATGGACTATCTGTTCATTTCTCCTATGCAAACTATTCTTCAAGGCTTCATTATCAACGACAGACTGAAGTTCTGTTCTGATTTTTGCAAGGTTGTCTATGACAAATGATGGCAAAGGTGAATCTGTAAAAAACATTTTGTTTTGAAAATTCACTCTATGCACTTCCATTATACAGACTTCTATTTTACGGTTTTATGAGCATACTATCTATACAACTGTTTTAAGTCCTAAAGTTTGTTTTCACTGCCGCAATACTCACCTAAACACGACACCCATGCAATCTTTAGAACAAATACCTAAATAATGTGAAAAATTAAAATTTAAAAAAAAAATAAAAAATTATTTTGTTCTAAGCATTCTACTTGCATCTACACGTTTCACCTTTATCTGGCACGAATCTCCCTGCATTGTCGCCAACAAAGTGAGATCTGCCGTCTGCTGCGGCCCACTGTTGCAGACGGTCAGCATTCTCAGGACATGGGATCCCTGCACGCTCGCAGCAGATCTGAAAAAGAAATGTAAGTCTATCACACCAGTCAACAAAAGAATATTGCAAGATACTGAAACAAAGACCTTTCAAATGATTGAAAAACTCCTTTTCAAATAACTTCAAAACACCTTTCAAATAACTTAAAAATATTCTTTAGACAGGAAGTGGAATCCCTTCACGCTCTCAGCATATCTGGAAACAAGATTCTGTGTTTGATAAACACACATGCCCCCAGTTGGTGCTGGGTAGCCCATTTCTTAGTCCAAATTAGGTCAAGGTCAAAGTGAGGTTGGGTAATATGGGTGGATTGGTAACGGTCATAAGTAAAAACTGTGTAAATATCCAAATGTTGTAGTAAGCGGTGTTGGTGCTAGACAAAACAGTAAAATCTAGTTAACCAAGAAATTATTATAAGTCAAAATTAGTTCAAGGTCAAAGTGAGGTTGGGTGATATGGGTGGATTGGGGATGATCATAAGCAACAACTGTGTAAGTATCCAAGTGTTGTAGCAAGCGGTGTTGGTGCTAGACGAAATGGTAAAATCTAGTTAACCAAGAAACAGCCCATTTGAATTATTCTAAGTGCAAATTAGGTCGAGGTCAAGGTAAAAGCGAGGTTGGGTGATATGGGTGGATTGGGAACGGTCATAAGTAACAACTGTGTACATACCTAAGTGTTGTAGTAAGCGGTGTTGGTGCTAGACGAAATGGTAAAATCTAGTTAACCAAGAAACAGCCCATTTGAATTATTCTAAGTGCAAATTAGGTCGAGGTCAAGGTCAAAGCGAGGTTGGGTGATATGGGTGGATAGGGAATGGTCATAAGCAACAACTGTGTAAGTATCTGAGTGTTGTAGTAAGTGGTGCTAGACGAAACGGTAAAATCTACTTAACCTTGTCACGGACGGAAGGACAGGACGATCACTATATGCCTGCAGCATCAAGATGCCGGGGGCATAAAAAGTCGTACCAACAAAGCAGTCATTAGCAGAATATTAGAAAAGCAATGAAAAAGCTTTCAAGCATTATAAACAATACATATTCAAGAATTCAGTGACATTCTTCATTTTAGGTGCTAAGACTGCCCCTATAAATTTTTCCTGAGATTACATTATTAACGCAGTATAATATTTTTGGATTTGTATGTCATTTGTATATCATATAACCCTGCCTATATAAACAAGTATAACACATTAGGCCGCTCTTCCATATGTCCACATCCACATTGCGCAAAAAACTGAACAATTTAAAACAGTTTAACCTTTTCCATATGTCTGCAATCCGTATTAGACAAGTGCATCCGCAAAAGCCATCAGCAAAAAATCGCTCCTTGAGGAAATTTATGCGGATGTGGACGACACTGTGCCTCACTCAGATGAATGAAAGGCTATTAGACATAAAATATTTTAAAGGAATTACCCATGAACACCAGAATAACACAAAATTTATATAATAAAATAATTACTTTATAATAACAAGTAACATTAATTTTGTAGAATCATTGATGATGCCTTAGACATAAATGGTTGTGAGTGTTCCCAATCCACCATTTGTTATTCATTATTTGCATATTTGCATACATATTCGCAGTCAACAATATTAAAATGTTTAAATAATGTTTACCCAGACATATTTACTGTTTTAATAAAGAAACAAAACTAATCATTCGATGGTATAAATGCGAATTCATGGAAAGGGGCATTCGTTTTGTAATTCATGTGCATAGGGATATGGCTGTGGATATGGGATGCGGACATATGGAAAAGCGGCCTTACTCTATGTAAGATTTGATTATTTTATGCAATTACACAAACTACACTCCATTTCCTACAAAAGTTATGTTCAAACTTGTGTTTTATTAAGACAAAGCCAATGCCCTCTTCATGTTAGTAAAATGATACTGTAAAAGACTTTATTTTCACAAGTTGTTTGTTTCGCATTTTGATAACTTCTGATTTATTTGCGAGGTCTTAAATTCGCAAAAACGTCATGTTGTGAACAGAAATTGAATAACAGTTCTTATTACAGTTTGACTGCTATTAATTAAACTGATAAATAGGGACTCATTGTATGAAATGTGTGGTGAACGAGCCATGGACTGGTTTATCTGTACAGGTAGCAGTAATTCAGGGCGCTATTGACAGGATAAGGGTGGACAAACACATCATATACTGTAGATACAGCACGTACAAACTGCAATTCATTATGTTGATACATTTAATGATGATATTTTCGCGTGAAGGAAAATTTTATGACCTCGGTCATTAACGAAATATGTTGTACCTCACATAAAAATTTATGTCCTTCTTTATTAATATGACTGTTAAGTTTATAAAATGCGACAAAGACACTCCAGGCCTTTTTCTACTGCTCTCACTGGTCCGATAGTCGGACCCGTTCCCAAAGCCAAATATGCATAATTTTTCCCAATTATTACCAAAAAATTCCCAACTGTAAAAAATCTGTTTTGTTTTTTTTCTAAAATGAAAGTAAAAATACGATTTTTCAATACTTTACAGCCGATTTTTTCACACTGACTTTACATTTGGATATCCTCTAATTTTACCTTTGACATTGTTTACCAGGGGAGAACACTCTAATAGCCTTGTAATAAAATGGGTAACACAAACAAAAACAATTTGTTTGTCCACTATCATGATGAAATTTAACATGAATTATGGGCAAATATTTTGTTATTTACACAAGTGGATGTGTCAGTTAAAGAACGGATTTAAATATAAGGAGGTAAAGATCTCTTTTTAAGTTGTCACATATTTTTGTGACCTACGTAGTGTAGTGTTTATAAACACATCATTAAAACTAAATCATGCAGACTGTAGATCCCACAATTTTATTTTGGTGAAGTTGCTCAGATTTGGTAATGAATTTTTAGAAAGATACACAAACTTGAAGTAAATGAGACATGTATATGATTACAAACTCGTGGTTGCATAGCATGGTTAGGACTTAGGTATTTATCGCAATTTTGAGTTAAATTAAAATTATTAGTGCTGTTAAATTCTTATTTATTGGTTTAAAACTGTAAATTTCATCGTTATACTTATGATTTAGCGATAAGAATTTTTCCCAATTTTGAAAATTGTACGTCGTGAATTTCCCAATTTAACCAACTTGAAGGTACTTTTTCCCAAAATGTACACCGCTTGGGTTAAACAATGCTTTCGGCTTCGGTCCACATACAGTTTGTGGCTGCCTGGCTGGTAACTATAATGCCATAGGGCTCTCAGTGGGGTTTTCTATTTTTTAAGTAGCGAAAATTAATTTCTCGCATATAAAAGGACTTTTACAGTAATATGTTACCTTAACTGCCAGCTGAATCCCAAGCCCCAGGTTGGTTCCCTTTTGCTTAAGCCTTGGTACCAGGTTTTCATGGAAATCTTCTATGTGACCAATCTTCACCTATATAATCACTAAAAGGTACTTTTTCAGTGTGTAAAACAATTGTTCTCAAGCAACACTATTATATGTAAAATAGCATCAAACTAATTACGTCTTTGCAATTGAATATTTTATTATTGATATACTATTAAAAGCATTGTTATTTAATTATAATTGCCAACTTAAATGAATTAAATGAATATAAACCTTGTCTCATTTCACCTTAATATATTAATAATTGATATTTTATTATACGCTTTTCAGTGAAATATAGAATTTTATTGGTGAAATAAAATTTGATATTTGCACTGTTGGAATTTGCGCGTCTTCTATCGTCCGTCCTCAAGGTGCCGTCAACAATTTGGACCTTTAACGAGATAAAGACTACATTTTTTATTTAATCTTGACCTAACTTGCACAGTTTGTGTAAGACCATACAATCTCGGATGGGATTGTTCTTGGGTCAGATCACACCAGTAATACCAGAGTTACTGCCCCTTTTTCATGAAAAAAAAGTGCAAAAGTGCCATTTTCCAACGTATAGACTTTATTTCCCATCCAATCTTAACCAGTTTGTGTATGACCATCAGATCTTAGCAGACGTCAAAAATGGGCCAGATCATGTTTCAAACACCAGAGTTATTGCCCTTTGTTTATTAAAAAAATCTACAAAAATGGACATAATTCACGATAGAGAGAGACATTTTTCATCCAATCTTCACCAATCTTGCAGAGTTTGTCTATTACCATGAGATTACAGTTGAATTCGAATATAAGCAAGATCGGACCAGAAACACCAGAGTTATTGCCCTTTGTTTGTGAAAAAATTATGCAAAAATGGACATTATACAGGATAGAGACTTCATTTTTCATCCAATCTTTACCCAATCTTGCACAGTTTGTCTGTGACCATAAGATTAAAGGTGAAGTTGAATATAAGCACGATTGGACCAGAAACACCAGAGTTATTGCCCTTTGTTTGTGAAAAAAATATGCAAAAATGGATATTATTCAGGATAGAGACTTCATTTTTCATCCACTCTTCACCAATCGTGTACAGTTTGTCTATGAACGTAAGAATACAGGTGAAGTAGAATATAAGCATGATCGAGCCAGAAACACCAAAGTTATTGCCCCTTGTGTTTGGAAAAAAACATCAACAAGTTATCAATGATTGGCTAGCACACACGATTTTTGATTCAATGTTGACCAAACTCACACAGTTTGCGCATGACCATAAAAATTGATTGATAAAATTTGATTTCCAACTTTGATGTCTTCAGAGCCTGCATTAACATCATTTATCATAATTGGAAAGAAAATTATCAAAGAAAAAGCAAAACTTTACCTTATAGCACAGCCATCGCAATTATCGCATTGCAACTAGTTTTCAAAAACTGTTTGCGAAAAAGACATCAAAATCTACTGTTTGTGCATTTTCCAGAATTGTAAATGATTTGAGAACCATTAGCAAAAAAACCCACATCCACTACTTTAGTTAGCCCATTGCACTTACCGATGTTTTAAATCAAAACTGATCCTACCCGCACTGTGTATTGTTCAGATACGTTAATTTTTAAACCTGTTACAACAGTACGGTCTTGATCTGTACCAGTTCTCAAGTGAGCGCTTTGGGCCATCATGGCCCTCTTGTTCTATATTTATTAGCATCGATCTACAAGTAGTGGTTTACCTCCCTTTAATTTTTAGGACAAAAGCAAATTTATATACATGTACAATATTAACATACATGTGTTTACAGAAACCCTATTATAAAAAAAAAAAAATTCAACAAAATTATAAATCAGTAACAATGACACACAAAATACGGCACTTTTTTCCCACCATACTATAATGGGTGACACTTCTGGAATCATTAATGACGTCATATTTATGACGACAGAATACACAAACTTGTGATGTTAAAGCTTATCTGGCGCAATTGTATTTATTTATTGTCCAAATGCATAAAATAATAATAAATTTGTTAATTTAGGTGAATGATCAAATTTTATTGCACTTGTGGTCATAGAAAATTATATTTTCATGAGTGGCTATGCCACTCGTGAAAATATCAACAAATATCCCCTATATATTAAATTTATGTTCTTGGACACCCTCCAAAATAATTATTTTTGCTATCACTATGCTTTTGGACATTTGCAAAAATAGAAATTAAAGTGACCTGTTCACAGATTGAGGAATTGAAAAAATTTCTACTTTTTGTCACTGATTCCAAAAATAAAATAACAGTGTATACAAGGGAGCAAAATAACACTACGGACTTAGAAATATACCGTAAAAACCGTTTCGTTTATGAGTAATCATCAGTTGAAATTGATAAAATTATAAAGCGTTTGTAACGCTAAACGATGGAATAATATGGAGTGTTTCTGTTGTTTTCGTTGAAACTGGAACACTTACATAAAATAAATAATGTAGGTTCAAATATAGAAGTCGGAATGGCCGAGTGGTTTAGGCGATAGCCTTTTCATCCGGAGGTCCCAGGTTTTAACCCCGGTGGGACCAATTTTTTTCTTTTCTTTTTTTTTCTAAATAGTTTGTTTGTTATTATACTTGATCGTTTTAGTTGCGATGCTGAAATTTGTCAAATTAAGACATTTAATGGCATACTTCAAACAAGAGGGCCAAGATGGCGCAAGGTCGATCACCTGAGTTTAAGGCATCAGAAAGGCTTATAACAATTAAGATGGCCAAATGACACTAAAACACTTACCTGAGTATAAAGATCTGGGCCTTGCAGTTTCACGAGAAGATTTTTAAAGTCTATATAAACCATGTGACCCCCTAGGCGTGGCCACTTTCTACACTTGGGGAATATTTTAACAATCTTTGTAGAGGACCTTGCGGTTTCAGAGGAGAAGATTTTAAAGTCACTTTGCTATTTTAGTCTATATAAACCATGCTACCCTTGAGGCTAGGCCAGTGTTTACCCCAGTGGCATAATTTGAACAATCTTTGTAGAGTACCACTATACAATTTTACATACCAAATATGAAACCTCTGGGCCTTGATGTTTCCGAGAAGATTTTTAAAGTCATTTTGCTATTTAAGTCTATATAAACAATGTGACTCACGTGGCGTTGCCAGTTTGGACCCCAGGGGCATCATTTAAACAATCTTGTAGTGGACCACTACACAATGTTTCATGCTAAATATGAAACATCTGGGCATTACGGCTTCAAACGAGAAGATTTTTAAGGCCCACTTGTCATACATGTCTGTATAAACAATATGACTCCCGGGGCGGGGCCAGTTTTGACCCCAGGGGCATCATTTGAACAATCTTTGTAAGGGACCACTAATTAATGTTACATACCAAATATGAAACCACAAAGGCCTTGTGGTTTCAGAGGAGAAGATTTTTAAAGTCATTTTGCTTTTCAAGTCTATATAAACAATGTGACCCCCCGGGGCGTGGCCAGTTTTGACCCTAGGGGCATAATTTGAACAATCTTTGTATAGGACCACTATACAATGTCACATACCAAGTATAAAACCACCAGACCCTGTGGTTTCAGAGAAGATTTTAAAAGGCATTTTGCTATTTAAGTCTATACAAGAAACGTAGAAATTCCATGAAAACCAAATTTTTCTAACAACATGCATAAAAGTCAGCACAATAATGAAAGAAAGTTCTGGGTGCCATATGCATGCCTAAGCGAGGTCTCGTTATAAGGTATCTATGTATGAAGTTTCCTTAAAATATCGCAATGCGTTCTCAAATTATTGAGCAGATACCATTTTTGCATTTTTAGTAACATTGACCTTCACCTTGATCCCACCCACCCCATATGCAATCCCAAGCGTAGTCTTGATACGAGGTATCTATGTATGAAGTATCATTCAAATATCTTGATGCATTCTCAAGCTATTGAACTGAAACCATTTTTCTATTTTTAGTAATGGTGACCTTGACCCCACCCACCCTATATGCAATCCCAAGCGAGGTCTCGATATCAGGTATCTATATATGAAGTTTCATTAAAATATCTCGATGCATTGTCAAGGTATTGAGCGAAAACTATTTTTCTATTTTTAGTAACGGTGACCTTGCCCATGACCCCACCAACCACATATGCAATCCCAAGAGAGGTCTCAATATAAAGTATCTAGGTATGAATTTTCATTAAAATATCTTGATGCATTCTCAAGTTATTAAACGGAAACCATTTTCTATTTTTAGTAACTGTCACCTTGACCTTGACCACACCCACCCCATATGCAATCTCAAGCAAGGCTTCAATATAAGGTATATATGTATGAAGTTTCATTAAAATATCTCGATAAATTCTCAAGTTATTGAGCCGAAACCGTTTTTCTATTTTAAGTAACGGTGACCTTGACCCCACCCACCCCATATGCAATCTCAAGCGAGATCTCGATATACGGTATCTATGTATGAAGTTTCATTAAAATATCTGTATGGATTGTGAAGTTATTGAGTAGAAACCGTTTTTCTATTTTTAGCAACGGTGACCTTGACCTTGACCGCGAGTTCGAGAGCAGAAACAAAAACTTGACGCCGCCAACCCGCCCGCCCAACGACATACCCTAATCTAATAACTGAAATTTTTCTTTACAAAATTTGTTTAATAAACAGTGTGACCCCCGCGGCATAGCCAGTTTTGAACCTAGGGGCATCATTTAAACAATCTTTGTAGAGATCCACTATACAATGTTACAAACCAAATATGAAACCTCTGGGCCTTGATGTTTCAGAGATTTTTAAAGTAATTTTGCTATTTAAGTCTATATAAACCATGTGACCCCAGGGGCGTGGCCATTTTGTACGCCAGGGGTATAATTTGAACCCTCTTTGTAGAGGACCACTACACAATGTTTCATGCTAAATATGAAACCTCTGGGCATTACAGTTTCAAAGGAGAAGATTTTTATGGCCCTCTTGCCATGTAAGTCTATATAAACAATGTGACCCCCGGGGCGTGGACAGTTTTGACCCCAGGGGCATCATTTGAACAATCTTTGTAGAGGACCACTACACAATGTTACATACCAGATATGAAACCACTGGGCCTTGTGGTTTCAGATGAGAAGATTTTTAAAGTCATTTTGCTATTTAAGTCTATATAAACAATGTGACCCCCCGGGGCGTGGCCAGATTTGACCCCAGGGGCATCATTTAACAATCTTTGTAGAGGACCACTATACAATGTTACATACCAAATATGAAACCTCTGGGCCTTGCGGTTTCAGAGGAGATTTTTAAAGTCATTTTGCTATTTAAGTCTATATAAGCAATGTGACCCCCGGGGCGTGGCCAGATTTTACCACAGGGGCATCATTTGAACAATCTTTGTAGAGAACCACTAGAGGATGTCACATATCAAATATGAAACTCCAAGCCTAGTGGTTTCAGAGAATATTTTTAAAGATTTCAGTTTTTAAATCTATTTTTAGCTCCGGTGACCTACATATGCAGCGGACCGGAATGATTTGAACAATTTTGAAAGAGGATCACCTAAGGATCATTCCTGTGAAGTTTGGTGAAAATCTGCCCAGCGGTTTAGGAGGGGATGTTCTTTGAATGAAAAGGTTGACACACGACACATGACGGACGACGGACAAAAGGCGATCCTAAAAGCTCACCATGAGCACGTTGTGCTCAGGTGAGCTAAAAATGAGAAAATCTGTGAACAAGTCCCTTTAAACTGTGATCTATATTTTTGGACAGATACATTGTACTTATTGGCAATTTACACCCATCATCTTTTCAACGTTTTACAGCGAGCAACAGCAGTTTTCGCAAGTTTCTTCCCTAAAAGTTGTCAATTTAATCGTGCAAAGTATTTGAGCATCACTTTGCACGGAATATAATGGCTTCAATATACAGTATTGAGCAATAAATTTGTGCCTCCAACAATACAAACCTTATTGGTGATTTTATGACACTACTGCAGAGGCAATGTTTTCACACAGATTTCGAACAAAACAAAACTAAGCAGTGTTTTTTTTTTCACCTTTTGGGGAAAGGTGGCGGGCCCGTCAGGTGGGGGATTTTACGGCAAAAGGGGATTTTTGTTAGAAAAGCATTATTAGTCAATTTAGATGTTTATGTTATACTTTGTTATAAAACATTAATAAATCAATTGTTTTGCTACAAATGATAACTTAGATAAAACGCTTTAACTTGGTTTGATAACAAATTGCTGGGATATTTTACAAAAAATTCCTCTATCTTAGTCAATTTTTGTCCGATTTTGGTCTTTTTTTTTCAAAATAAAGCTTACATTCTGAGGGGAATTTTAAGGTTAATATAGGGGAAAAATATATACCTTTTAAGCAGGGAAATTGGGCCGAATTTCTGCCCCAAATTGGCCATACAAAAAACACACTGCTAAGTGTCCAAAAACATAGGTTAAATATGATAGTCTACGAACAAGTCAGTATACCTTTTAATAAGCTTCGTACAAAAAAACCTGCATTTCCTACCTGAGATATCTGATCGTCAGAGAGCCAGTACACCCACTGGAAGCCTGGTTTCACACACTGCCCCACCTCTCGCTCATCTAACGCCAGCCCTGGCCACCATTTTCCTTTACCAAACTTACCCCACACCACAGATCCATTCGCAAACTGCAAGATGTACACAATTACAGCTGAACATTGTTATCCTGAAATCAGGCCATCCATAAAAAAATGATTGTTTGCAGTTGCGCAATCGCCCATCGAAATTACCCCACACCCAAAATTTGTTTGGCCATCCGCAGATATTTTTTTTACTTTACGGTATATATTTTTCTTTCCGCTAAATGCAATCATTTAAATGTACCATAATTACATTTCTCGGCTTTGTATGTGTGCCTTGAATTATTCAAAATGGATACGTTGAAAAGTGTTTGCCAGTGTAGTTCCATATTCAGTATTGCGTAATATGACACTTCATTATTGCTTTGGGTATTATATCTTATCAAACAGAAACAAAAAAATACCTACCTACCCACCTCCAAAATATTGGGTCGTAAATAATCAATTTTTTAAGGATGGCCTCACAGGGAATTTGATTTTCGCTTCAATTTATCCGTAGTTCTACATATCCAAATACAGACTCACTCAAAGTATTAGGCTCAAATACGCGATAAATCATACTATAAAACTGTAAAACAAATAGGTTTCAACTAAACTGAAAACATCAACAGTGAAAGAAGCATTTCTTACAACCTTTTTGCTACATGTACATTGATTTCTTTGCATTCTTTGCCGTGTGAACATTCCATATTGAGGCTTTTCTGTTTGGTAAGCATGATTCAAATAAGAATCTGTGCAGAATGTATTTTTTTTTTGGTAAAATGGGTAAGGGTCTGTAACTCAGACATGAAACTGAGATATGGACTTTGCCCTTAACAGCAGTCATGAGAAAATATGAAAACAATTAGGCTTAGGTTCCATTATGCAATATGACTAAAAGTTAAAAACTCTCAACACTCTTTAATGTTAGTAATTACCTTGTCTTTCCTATTTATTGTGATTTGCTGAACAGTCGAGTTATCTACTTTATGTTGGTCTTCATCTTCGAATACACTACTGACTTGTGTCTGTGGATCACATGTTATATGAGCTGCGTCTGATTCAATGTCAAAACACTTATTTGAGTCATCTGTCCTTTGTCTATATGCATAATCAGTACTAATTTGCAAGCATCCAGCGTTTTCGGTCCTTGAATCTTTGTCATTTACTTTCCCTTTTCGTCTCGTTATATCGATGTCCAATACCTTTGCTACATGTGATTTTCCTTCAGTGACGCTTTTACAATTATTGCTCTTTGACACCAGGGAAGAATAATCAGTGTTCTTATTAACAAAGTGTTCTGTTTTTGAATAATTATAGTTTACTGACTTCCTTTGCCTTAAAGTCCTGTTCTGAAAGACC
This sequence comes from Congeria kusceri, assembly GCA_027627225.1. NCBI lineage: Eukaryota > Metazoa > Mollusca > Bivalvia > Myida > Dreissenidae > Congeria > Congeria kusceri. The sequence goes on along the minus strand of CM051032.1, from coordinate 70,816,498 downwards.
AGCAGTTCACAGTTAACACCATCTGGCACCCATGTCTCCTCACTATGTTCGCGAGCAGACGACGTCTCGTGCCCACCATCGCAGCTTCCTGATTCAACATTACGAGATAACTGTTCTTCACAATGATCTTTAGTGTCAGTTCTAGAATTTACTGTCAAGTTTGAAGCCTTCACTTCCCTTTCTTTTACCATTTCAACAGGCTTGTGGTCGATCTTATACTTTTTCCTTCTACTAGGTCCCGCAGATGGGATCATTTTAGTTACTCCAATCAATGTCTGGTTGTCCATTGTCATTAATTAATATTCTTACCTTGAATGTGTGACACAAATGTATGTTGTGTTGTTGTTGTTTATAAACATATATTTAAACAATTGAAATATAACACATTAATTACTACTACTACTACTACTACTACTGGTGCTGCCTTCTGCTGCTGCTATTGCTAATACTACTGCTACTACAACTAATACTTCTACTACTACTACTACTACTACTTCTACTACTACTACTACTACTATTGCTACTACTACTACTACTACTACTACTACTACTACTACTACTACTACTACTACTACTACTACTACTACCACTACTACTACTACTACTACTACCACCACCACCACCACTACTACTACTACTTCTACTACTACTACTACTACCACTTATGGCAATTCTGCTGTTTCTTCAACAACAGCACTGTTACGTTAACTTATATATTCAATAATACACTGCAAAACAATACCATTTATCATAAAAGACACAATGCGACAGGTGTACACATGAACAATTTCTTTCTGATATTTGCTAATTTAATTGTCGTTGTTGTGTGAATCATAAAATACTACATTAAAAGCTTTCACAACAGCCTAAAGCGTGTATTAAATGTTATTAATTGAAACTTGAAGTAGTCGAAAAGGGTTCACACAGCTCTTGTACACCGTGTACCTTGAGTATGCAGTAACTGACCTGCTGCTTTCAACACAAATAGCAATGTTGGTTTTGTTGCGCGCTTCATGGTGTTGGTCGATCACGTGACCAATGGAACACTTGATGACGTCAACGTTATTCATGAAATGATAAAAAAGGATACATCATTTTCAAATTGAAAATCATCCCCCAAAAAAATTTTGGTGCACGTCTAGCTTTAGTCTCTGCAACAAGCTACCGGTAAATTATGATATCGCGCATTTCACTGTCATTATTTTGCAAAATATATAATTCACGGTGTTAAAGCGAATCGGTACCCTCTCCGTTAAAAATAACCCAAAACGTTGTATCCTCTCTGTGGTACCCGTAACCTCTCCGTTATAGTTCATTAATACGTACACGAGTTCTTATCTATACAGTTAGTGATATGGGAATGATTTCTTTAAAAAAAATCGTTTCAGCTAAAGATGTGGCTTTGGTGCTTAAATACAACGATACACGCGATTTTTAGAGAAAAATACCGTTTAAACATGATGCAACAAGTGTATTTACCGGTATTATCTTTTTGCAGCCTGTTAACCGTGATTCGATAAACTATTTAGAAGCGTTTAGAAATATATCTATATAGGGCTTAGAATGATGCGTTGTATCGTGAGTTATAAGTACAAAAAATAGGTACACATACATGTAAACGAAATAACGCGATAATACGTAACAAAAGCACTTTATTCGTTAAACTTCGAGTAATTAACACCGCCAGACACGCTCCTTTTGAGTTTTGCTTTACAAAATAATTTAAAATCATTTAGAATCTTTTAATTCAAAATGAAAATTATTACAGTGACATTTTCCTAAAATTTGAAAATGTTTCATTATTAATAAGCAACTACAATTTATAATATTATTGAGTTTATGTCAGCGTTATAAAACAAATAAATTTGACATCGTATAATAATAATAATAATAATAATAATAATGATTATAATAATATGAATATGAATATATTATTTGCTTATATTTTGTATGTAACAAATGCGCCTTGTTTTCATTATATCAGATGCTAAAGATTGTCCTATATTTATTTTCTAAGCCTCGTTGGATGAACTTTCTCCATCTGGGCACAAACCATGTATTCTTTATATGCCTTATTTATTATTTAGAACGCTATTAATGGAGTTGAGCGAATTATCTTTGAATAGACTTGTGCCATCATCACGAGACTGTCTGCAAGTGACTGTCGTGAATGTATCAATCAACTTTAACCTTATATATTTAGAGCTCTAAAAATAACAATGGAAATGTGAAATCTAGCGGTAACTCTGGAAACAGACACTTAAAAGACGCTTAAACGCATTTTGCGGTGCTTTACAATTATTACCAATGCGGTTTGCACTTTATGATAATATAATATTTTTTAAGACGCAACACGGAAAATAAATATTTGGCCCCATCAGCCTAAAAAGGTGAATCTCGACAGCAAACAAGAGGGGCCATTGCTGTCAATAAGGCCCACAGATCCCAGTTGGACACCCAGTAAGCGTGTAGGAACTACTAGTACATTTGCGACCACTGGCGAGAAAATTTCACAACATTTAATTGGATATTAAGAAAGGCCAACAGTTGGGTTAGATAGCTACGCCGAAAATACTTCGAACCACCTCCTCTTACTCATTAGATAAGTACTTAAACCACTATTTAGTGTTTTGTTATCACCCCTGGCGCTAGCCTGATGTATCGTGTTACACTGCTTAGATCATAGTATGTTCCTATTGTTGTATGTAGTCAGTTACATTATGTGATGGTATCGGTGAAGATTAAAATCTATAAGCTGTAAAAGTGCGTGTCTTCCTTTTAAGAAACATCACACACTAGACCGATTAAAGATGTACAGTTGTCATCAAACTTAATAAAATTCGTTATTTGAATACTTTGATTTATTTCCTTAATCCCATGCGTATTGTAAAACCGTGTATAAAAATATCCGGGTTTATTGACCATATAATTATAAACTAGTGACCATTAATTATAAAATGATAATAATTACAAGACACAGTGCAACAACAGTCACAGATCAATTCAAACAAGAGCCTCTCGCTAAATTGCAGGTCAGAGTCATGGGCCTTTGTCAGTATCCTAACATAATGAACCTAAGACATACGTGAAATTTCAATTGAACATCTGTAATTTTTACGGAGATTGTACTTGTTGCACGCAAACGCGGACGAACGGGTGAGTAGAATAGCTCGGACTATTCAGTCGATACAGGTAGTCTAGCTAAAAAGGCAAATGTTGCTCATATGCATTTACTAGGTCGTGAACTGCCGTAACTGTGCATAATCTATACGTATGTGCTGTTGTGCGAATTCAAACAAAAAACAGTTCCCAAATTCCGAATACTAGTAATTGTCAATCAAAATCAATAAGAGTTGATGACGAAAAAGCTCTGTTTGTATGTTACGAGAATATCATTGAATAAAGGCTGTGGCGACGGAGATGGTACCTGTTCCTCATACGAAGAGATTACATGTACCTTGCTATACTGTGTCGTCGCCTAGGTTTATGTTATTCATGTCTGTTTTCTACCAATTATGTTATCGGTAACACCATACATACATTGGTGAATCATTTTAAAACTAAGTTACGTTAATGATACACATGCTTTTAAATCAGCAAAGGAAAAAACGACAAAAATATCACTCAAATTAGGAAATGTCAGTCACAGTTGAGAACTGTTTTCACTATTTCAAGAAAACGGACTGCTTTGTAGAGTGAAATACACGATATTCAAGTAGTGCAATGTCCAAGATGTCCTGTGATACCAATAACACTCCAATTATAGCGATAGAAACATATTTATTAACGTGTAACTGACCTACCGGTAGTTTTCCGTGTTGGTTTATAACGGAGAGAGACAGGTACCGTAACGGAGAGGGGGCGTTTTGGGTTATTTTTAACGGAGAGGGAACCGATTCGCTTTAACACCCTGTAATTTATACATGTATAGATTGGTCGATACTGAGTGTTTCCGCACCTCGACTTCCAAATTCTGTAACTGCGCCTGTTAATCGACATACCGCCAGGCTTTTAAGACTCGGTCACAATTACCGGGTTACGGCTACCGTACGCGACGAGCTTACGGCGGTATTTTGTTAAGTATGTGCGGTGTCCGCACGGCCTCCGTGCGTTTTTTCTCGATCGCCGCAAAGAACACAACAGACATTCGCGCAAGGGCTAAAAAGTTAATGCGGCAGCCGTGCGTCAATCACTGATCGTGCGCTCAACCTACGGGCACCCTACGTTTTAGCTTAGTACCCAGCTAGCAAACATATATCGGGCCGCCGTCGGCCCGATCTCGTTCTTATATCGGCCCGATATCGGCAACGATGTCGGGCCGTTATCGTTTTGCCCATCGGCATTTGCTCGGCCCGATATCGGCGAGATCATTTATCGGGCCGCCGTCGGCCCGTTATCGGTTATATGTGATGCCGTTATTTTCGCATCGCCTAAATAAATCAATAATAAATTTAAAAAAAACACATTATATTTCCAAATATTTATTTTTATTCCATAAAGGAAGATATTAAACTTATACTTTTAATAATCATAATAAACATTAATTATTCCAACAGTTTCGTTTTTAAAAACAGGCATTAAGAAGGACAATAATATAAATAGTAATTCAATTACATGATTCTATATTTTTATTACAATGAAAGTTTTTATCTACCATATACGTATATTCACCATAAATCACGCCCTATTTTCGACTACCTATTTGGAACAATAGCCAGTCTTGAGGCAACAACACGATAAAATACAAAAATGAAAAAAAAAAAACGCAATCGTTTTTATTATAGAAGGGTATACATGTGTCAAAGTGTGATCTTAACGCCTTATTTTAGACTATTCAAAATGAAACAATAAACGTATTGATGGATAAAGGCGTCTAAGAATAACACACAACATGCATGAAACAAAAATTAAGGGCAATTAATAGTAATTCAATTACGTAATTATATATTTTTATTACAATGAACTTTTTATCTACAATCTAATTATATTCACACCCTATTTTCGACTACCTATTTGGAACAATACACAGTCTTAAAGAGACTTGTTCACAGATTCAAAATATAATTTTAAGGAACACATCAGGGAGCGAAATGACACTAATGGCATAGACTCATTATGAAAATACAGTTTCGTTTATGAATTGTGATCATTTGAAATTGATAAAATTGAATAATTTGGATTGTTTCTGTTAATTCCGTTAAATTTTGTAACAACACGTAGATCACTTATATAAAGTATAAAAAGCAGACTCCTTATAACAGTCCGGATGGCCGAGTGGTCACGGCGATCACCTTTTAATCCAAATGGCACTAGGGAGTCTAATTATGGTTTACACAATAAAAATCATAAGTTTTATAAGTTAAGATTTAAATTGTAAAGTAACAATTAACGGACACATATAAAGTTAACTATTCATCAGAATCTTCGTGAGCCATGGCCGATGTCGTTGTTGATGGCTTGCTGCGCTTTTTGCGCCCACCCTCACGGTCACTGGCATTTCGGAGCCATTCTTTTATGAAATACTCCGTTTCGCTGTTTGTTGTGTTTGGAAAGACTCGCTTGACAGCTACTGAAAAAGTACAAATTTAGGTATATTAATGATCAATTAAATACATTTGCTTAAATATCTTAATTAAGATTTTTAATTTATTAAAACAGGATATTCGCTTACTTTTTCATGGACAAGTATTATTGTTAAACTTTCAAATACACAGTGCTATTCAATTTTGATGTACGGTTTTAAAACCTCAAATATCATGGCAGTTTAATTCATAGTCATCAGAATAACACATTCTTGTTAAATTATATGCATAAAGTATTGCATTACTGCTGACTATAGTACTATAATGTTATAAAAGTGTCTTACGTAGAATAGCCAAACACAGCTTAAGCGACTGAAAGGACATCTTTCCGCGCCCCGTCCAGTTAAAGTCTCTAGCCAACTGGTTTTCGAGGACCCCCGTCATTAGATGCTTGGTCATGAGTTTTACGGAGGACCCCCCAACATTGGATAAATAGTCCACCTGCGAGGAACAAATATATAAAAGTTTTAAAAACAAAATTTAAGGGTACAAGCTTTGATAAGTTAAAGACAGCCGAATTAGAAGATAATACACAGTAATTCTACATAGAATTTCATAACACGAGTCCGACAGTACATACCAACATCCGTAATGTGGCTTTATCACAAAGCCTCTGCTCGACTTCCTGCACATCCTCCACATTCCTCACCGGAAGGTTGATTCCTTCAGGAAGTTCCTGGCCTCCGACAGGTCCGTTCATGCGTTGAATCAAGGTAGCCAACATTGTCTTGATCTCGCGCTGATCGTGTTTTATCTCCTCTAAGGAGCGCAGGATAGAAATATCCTTCCCTAAAAATGGTTAAGGATATGACTGTCACTGTGTTGCATAAAACTTACTTTTTTAATCAGGATGTAATGGTTAATGCAAATTAGTACAATTTATTTGTTTGAGAAATGAACACCTTAAATTGAAATGTATTTAACAAATTAATTTTACTCAGTGTAATTATCCTAAGGGATAATAAAAAATAATTAGTCCTCTTATCTTAAAATTATAGAAACTATTTCTTACTACATGTTTATGTATTGAAGCACAGATTTTAAATAAAAATGCAAAAAATGTTGCGTAAAGACATAAAAATGTAGTTAATAAAATACTTCCCATAGTTTAGGTAAAGGTGCAATGACAAAATGTCAAAAATAATTACATAACACAAATAACATGTTAACAACCAAAGAAAATACTTCAGGAATAGTAAGTACCTGAAACAATAATTTGTGGTCTGTCAGAAGACAACCTTGAAGATTCACCACTGGAAATGTGGGTTGGCTGTTGAGGGCTGGGTCTGGGCAACAATAGTGCGGAATCTTCACCCGGCTGTTTACTGCTGGGCCTTGGTGTCGACAATCCGGATTCTGCACCCAGCTGTTTATTGCTGGGCCTTGGGGATGATGGTCCGCATTCTGCACCCAGCTGTCTGTTGCTGGGCCTGGGCGACGACAACGTGGGGGAATGACATCCTGTTCCGACAGGTAAGTTGATTTTAGGGGGAGGTGTTGGCATCAAGCTAGCCGAGTCTTCGGTGGTAACCAACCGCTTCTTGGCAACACAAGTTTCAAGCGATTCATCTTCTGTTTCAGAATTCGAATCAAGGAAGCGTGGGTTTGGCCTTAAATCGAAGAAACCTTATCATTATGTTGTCTCATGTTTCAATGTTGTTTTTTCGTTTATTATTATAATAAATTCTGTTTAAGAACGGATTTTTCGAATGATTTTTTAAAAGAATTTTGATTGCAACGGGGGTTTTAATTGTTGCTATTGTGAACACATATTTAGTTTTGCTTTTGCCGTCATGAGACTGTTAAAAACATTAAGTAAAAAACAAAAAGTAAATTTGAGATAACCTGTGTTTTCTTTTTCGAGCAACTGGAGGCTGTCTTGATACATCTGCATCTGTTTGCAGATCTGACCCGTCTTCAGCCTCCTTAGCCTTCTGCTGTGCTTTTTCAAAGGAATCTGAAGATGTTTTAAAGTGCATATATATATAATAAGTAAATAGAACTATGTTCTACAACATAAAGCTTTTCTTTCCATAGGCATAAACATTAACAATCATGTTTTTAATGCTTAAACAATGAATGGCTATCACATTAACGATCATGTTTTTAATGCTTAAACAATGAATGGCTATCACATTAACGATCATGTTTTTAATGCTTAAACAATGAATGGCTATCACATTAACGATCATGTTTTTAATGCTTAAACAATGAATGGCTATCAAGTCTTTCAATCGTTCATGTACTTTAAATTCATTAAATTAATTATGAAAGAAGGAAACAATTTCTCAATATTGAGTTGATTTAAGAAATATGCATGATACCTTATAACTGAAATCTTCAACTGTCAAAACACAGAAATTAAGTGTGCTACAGATCACGAATGTTTTTGTTACGGCACGCTATATTTTCCATTTCCAATTTGGTAAATAATCACAAACATCACCATTTCTTTGTGCATTATTCATATCACAAAAATAATCTGGCACGTCAGGGCTTTGATTACCTGTAATATACATCACCCGGCGGATACCACAGGAAATCCAAGTATCTTCTGGCTCTTGGTGTTGTTTTACAGCCATATGCAGTCTTATGGATGACTTTATTTGGGGCCAAAGCACCTTCTTGCTTCCATCCGCCTCATCAATTAACCATTTTTCCGACACAACAGCAACTTCATTCGAGGAAAACTCAACTACCAGGTATTTTGACATGATCTGGCATTACAAAATCAAAACATAGCAGTTTAGTAACATTGTTTCTTTTTGAAAATGTCAACTTGAAGGTACAGTTTGAATTCTTGTGTATTGAGTCCGACATATTTGCAGATTGTTATCAGACTGATATAATGAAACTTGAAATATAAGTGATAAAAATTTCATTAATGGATGAAACTCGACTTGACTACATAATTATACATGAAAATGATGTATATCATTTCCTCTTACTTAGGTAACAGTATTACTTAGGTACCAAATCATGAATAAGGGGAATGCAAACAAATCCATCATCTAATGGCAGAAGCACACATTTACAAGTAATATCAGTTAATAGTGCTTCACACAAAGAACCACTCAGTTTTCTAACATGTTTAATTCTTAAGTCTGAAGAAGGTAGTGGTATACTGAAAAAATTTGTTGAATTAGTGAACAATTCATAAACAGCATATTTGTCATTTGTTTCGTTGGTAAATATATTTCTTATAATGCCAACATTGTCATTAATAAGTATACAGTTATTCCCCTTAAAAATAGAGAAAACTATGTTTGGAAAATGGATTTCTTTAAACTGCGTTATTTTAACATTTTTATACCTCGCGAATATATATTATCAAAGTATATCCAAATTCTTACTGTACCTTCAAGTTATTTACGCACAAATGTACATGTGCGTTACAAAAAATAAGTAGATTATATATTATAATTTACAAATACTAACTTTAACTTTAAGGAAGATCTCCGAAAAAAACGCAATACGCAATTTCTTTGTTCGCAATCGCCTGTTTCAACTTTGCCGCCAGAAGGTTATGACAATTTCCAGAATCATGGCTTGGAACCGAACGAATTTATCGATCTTCAACGAAAACATTTACGACTACATCGGGCCGCTGTCGGCCCGCTATCGGTAAAATTAACCACAAGTTGCATATTTATTATTGACCAGATTTATGTTTTGTGGTACGAATGTTATTATTTTTTTAATATTTCATTAAAATTGTTGCATATAACATGACTTTATTGCTAATTACGTATATCGGGCGGCGAACGGATTAACATCGGATAGACATCGGGCCGATTTGCCGATATACCGTTTGGCTACCGATATCTATCCGATATCAGTGTGCTGGCTGGGTATTTGCCTAACGCAAGCACGCAGGGTGCACGGCTACCTTGCGTAGCCATGTCTAACGTCTCTCTTGCGCTTGCGGTAAACGTACCGGCGCCGCAAGAAAGAACCCAACACCTATGCTCACGCTCGCCGCAAGACACGCGGGGTAATCGCACGGTGACCCCACGGCGCCATGTGCTTCGTATAAATAACCGAGATTATTTGTATGCTTTTAACACGATGTTGTCATTTTCCATAGTATCTCTTTTATTTCACGTGTCTTACAATCATAAAGCTACTTCAAGGAAATAATAACATTGTTTACATTTTTTAATTAACCAGTATCTTGTATACGTCAAATTCAAAGTCGTGCATGTCACCAATACATGTAGGATCTTAACGAAACAAATGTTGATATTTGTGTTTGTGCCAAGATATCTTTGCTGTCTTGCGGCGACCGTGCGAACAACTTACGATGATCATGCTCTGATTATGCGTTGGCCGTACGTCAACACTAAAAGTAATTCACTATCGTAGTACGGTACGGTGACCGTACGTAGGTCGCTGAACAATAGACGCACGTTAATCGCACGATAAGCAGACACAACTGCGGTCTGCTACCGCACGGTGCCCGTACGATGGCCGAACGATGAACGTACGAACTCCGCAAGGTTTTACAATACGCATGCGTTTCTCTTGCGGTCTCAAAATCGTGCGGTTGATCAGCGGTCAACGGCTACCGCATTGGGTTGTGACCGAGTTTTTTTTACGGGCAAACAGATTGAACAGGGTGCATTTATATTACCAGTTTGACAGTTTCCAGACTGAACAATAACAGTTTAACATTAGATTTTGATTTTCTCGAATACGTGAATTCCCATGACAGTATAATTATGCAAAATTATAATGTATACATAATGCACATGATGAACTTAACTTTGTAAGCATGTTCCAATAAACGTTAGATATGTTGTCTGGGCTTTTGAACTCAGTCGTATTGTCTGCATTTTCCAATGATTACATTTGTGGTACCGTACTTTCTCTGTTCATATTGTCTGCCCCTTCCGTCTTTTCTAAATGGTATGTGTTTTCTTGTTTAAATACGTTTGCCATTTCGTTCTATTGAAATGTCATATATGGGCACCGGTACTCCTATTATTTATTGTATATCTTGTGCGTATCTATTCATTGATCTTGCCTTGTCTATAATGTTTTCTTTTTGTGCCGTTCCTCTAAGCAGTATCATTGAGTGTGTTATTTTTATACATGTGGCGCGTCGTGAGAAAACCGGTCTTAATGTTGTGCGTAAAGTGTCATCCCGGATTAGCCTGTGCAGTCTGCAAAGGCTAATCCGGGACGACACTTTCCGCCTAAAGTGGATTTATGGTTAGAAGACACTTCATTGAAACAGAAAATACCATAAAAGTGGAAAGTGCCATCCCAGATTAGCCTGTGTGCACTGCACAGGCTAATCCGGGACGACACCTATCACACATGCATTAAGCCCGGTTTTCCCATGACGCGCCACACATGTATTCTCACCTAGCTATGCAAGCGTTTCTCCTGTTTGTACAAGGTATGTGCTTTCCAGTGCAAGTGATTGTTGTATATTCCATGGGGTTTCCTGCATGTTCTACAATCATGTGTCAATTTATTTATTTTGTTTCTGATTTGTCTGCATTTCTATTTCCACACTGTCCATGCTTTAGTTTAATATTCTTTGAATAGCGTCCGCCATTTCTCAAATTATGTATTGTCTGTGCATAATGTAAATACTATGCATCTTGGTTCCTATTTTGTCAAACACACAGTATTTTTTCTTACGTATAAACTTCAAAGTTGTCTGTATTGTCTTATTATTGTGGCACCGTTTGCCTTTAATACAAATGTATAATACCCGCGTGTTATATTATTTCTGAATATCTGGAACGACTTGAATCTTGCTGCTTTTAGTATTGTCTGTTTCATTTCTTATTATTTTGTTTGTGTTTAAGTATGGGTTCATAATTTATAATGTCTGTGTTTTCATTCGAATTTCAGATTTCAGATTACTAAATGCACATATATGTCTACATTATCTGTTTTCCACTGTACTTCTATACTTTTCTACTGGATAGAGATTATGCTTTCTTTGTTTATATCGATTGGATTTCTCTTTTGATGCTATCTGAATTGTTACTATTTCTTTCTTCCTGTTCTGTTTTATCGTTGTCGTCTGCCTTATCCAAGTTTGTGTCATTGACTGTTGACTCCAAGGACCCCGCAGGAAGTAAGCTATCGGGTTTTTCATGGACCATCCTAGGTTATAGCTCGGACACAATATTAACTTGACACTCGTAAACTATATTAGTATTTAATTCCAGCGTTTTCCTCACTTTATTTTATGCTTTTGGACAATAAATAAATAAAATTGCCCAAGATAAGCTTAAACGTCACAAGTGCGTGTATTCTGACCTCATAAACATTAAGTCATAAATGATTCCAAAACTGTCTTTCGTTAGTATGGTGGGAAAAAAGTGCCATATTTTGTGAGTCGTTGTCGCTAAATTATAATTTTGTTGAATTTTGAAATGTATTTTATGAAAACACATGCATTTCAATACTGTACATGTATATTAATTTGCCAAGGGTTGTAAACCGCTACTTGTAGATCGATGCTATTTATGGAAAAATAGTCCGTTTATGTTATATTTTCACTGCAGTGAACATATAAAATCTTATATTTTCACTGCTCCAACAGTGAAAATATAAAATTCTATTTCATCAATAAAATTCTAAATTTCACTGAAAAGCATATAATAAATATATGTATTTTTCTTTTTGGTATTTATCACACAAACTTTGAAAATTGTCAATTTGCCAATATGTGAACAGGTCTCTTTAAACAACTTTTCTGGTAATTTATCTGTAACAGTTTAACATACTATTATGTGAAGTTAGAATAAGACATCAAACATAGAATGGAAATTATTTTTTAAGTTTTTGCAAATAAAACTGTGCATTTCATGGTGTATAAGTATATTTGTTATATAATTCTGTAGATACCTTAGTAAAAAAATTTTTTTTTCATAAGTCTTGTTAAAACTGATTGTGTCTTTGATTGTTTTTCCCTATTTAAAAACTGTGTTCATGCACGGTTTTATTTTTGTGTCAAAATTTTGTAAATGTATAGAAGTATACAATTTTGTGGTAAAATCAGTTTGACTGATGCAATTATATATGCAGGTGTCTATTGCACTAATTACTCTGCAAAATTTTAAAATTACAACTGGTTAACTGCATATAAAACATTTTTGTAATAAAACAGTTTATTCTATGTTTGACGTCTTATTCTAACTTCACATAACAGTGTGTGTGTTTATATTGTGTGAGTTAATATGCTACTTTTTCACTTCCCATATTCCAATGTTCTGCATCAGGTATTTTAGTGTCTGGCATAGCATTTTACTGTTATGTGTTTACATTGCAATGTATTCCTGAGATCTTCAATTAATAAGATCTTTGTGTACTCTTTTTTAAAATAAATATTACGAGAAAAAGCAATACACAGTGAAGCTGTTTAGTTTACTTTAAACAAGGTGAAATTAATAAACATGTGTAACAAAACAACTGTGAAATAAATTATTTATAAACAAAAATAATATAAAACGTTGAGAAAGGTCAAACACTATTTGGTATATTAATAATATTGAAAAAAAACTCATTTAAATAACAAACATGCAAATTACATGCATAATTAATTATAATATTTATAAATCCATAATACTGAAAAATACAAAATTTAATGTGAAGTTAAGCTTTTATTATATGGCCACATGTTCAGTGAAAAATAGAGACTATTACATATCTTGCAATACAATTGCATGGATGTACATAGTATAGTCTCATTTCAGTACCAAGTACAACATTTAAATTAATATAAATTGAGCATCACATCTTCAAATACAACCCATCATCATTAGTGTACCAGTACTCTGTCAACATTGCATAGTTTTCACGTGCCCATTAAAGCCACAGATTTCTACATGTGACACGGCGGTTCCTTCAAGACAATTCAGATACAGCAAAACTACACACAAACTTTTCACGGCAACTCTGTCCAGGTTGTTTTTTTAATTTTTGAAATATATGTACGAAGGGATAAGTGATAGAATTTTCTAAATCTACTTACAAGCAACAGACAAGGGCAATCCGGGTAAGTACGGACAGTTTTTACAAGGACTCTACTAGTCAATATGTTGCGCCTAGCTCTGTAGTATATACCCATATAATGACGGTGACGAAATTGGAAAATCCTTGTCTTCCTTGGATTTTATCATTGATTTCATACAGCTTTCTTTACTCGATACTTAAACTACATCAGAAACGAGGCCACCCAAAACTTGGTAAGTTCGGACAGAGTTGGAAAACTATGGACAGTACTGCTTTTGCTATTGCAAATTACATTGGGAAACTACAAACACTATAAAATTCAGGAGAACTCGGATATCTCTCTTGATGCGACATTTTCAATAACCATTGCAATATGTCACATGCTATTTTTAGACATGTGTTGCCCCCAAAAATACTTCTAAAAATAAGGCAAAATCATTACCAGTTACATGAAAACATTTAGAAAACTCCATCTACTAATCATTTGTCCATATATAGTTACCCGCTGTCCATACTTACTGGGATTGCCCCTACATGAAAAGTAAGTTATAAAAACAATAGAAATTACAAAAACTTTACACATTTATCTACATCAAGTGTGGGGTCGAAAGGTTTTGGCAGAAAAATTAAACTTCAATATTTCTCGAAATAGAGAACTATTGGCACACATCATCCGCTTCCAATTCATGACAAAAGTGCAGATCCAATACTGACACATGAGCAAATTCAACATGAGCTTAAAACATGAGCAAAACATGGAATTATCTGTAAAAATGACATGACAAAATGTTTTTACTTCATTTGGGCTGACAATAAAATTTGAACTACTGGAATAATATCAAACTCCCACTTATATAATTACCCCAAAAACATCACTCTGTCCAGAAAAACTTACAACAGGCAATGGTCATTCATATCTTGAGCATTTTGTTAATTCAAAGATTGTAATGTACGACTGTTAGATTCCTTCCTCCTGACTGGTTGTATGTCGTTATGTATTCGTCCTAGACTTCTAGGGGCAGACAACTTCCTGTTTAGGTGCGCGCTGGGGGTCACACCATTTCCATGGTGGTCCTCTATCCGAGTCTTCCTCACGACCTCAAGGTCAACCTCGTTGCTTAGCAACTGATTGTGGCCCCCGTTCATGGACCCACAGACCCCATTTGTGTCCCTGTGGTCGCAGTCTGCCAGAGAAGCCTGGCTACCCTGGATGTTTTGAAACCCAGTAAGAAGTTCATAGCCTTCCACTATCTCCGCTTCTATGACGGGTGGGATTGTCAAAATGACGCTTGGAAGGTCTTCCTTCTTTAGCTGTACAACCAATGTCAGGTAGGAGTAACAGTACATGTACTCTGCCTAAAAATAATCAATGGCAAAATTAGCAAAACTTACTATTCCTTTAAGACTTCGGTGTCGTTAGAACACATTAAACTTGATTTTATTACATGCAGGAATCAAAATCGAAAGAACCTTAATGTAGAAATCAAACAATCCTAAACTAGAGCTGTCTGTAAAACAGTTATGCCCCCTCTAGGTTAAAATAGCAGCTAAACAAGTTAATGTTAGATAATTAAGGGCCACTCTACAGTTACTGGGACGATTTGGTTAATTATCAAACTTAACCGAGATAATACGCTTACAAAGATTTTCACCAAATTCAGTGAAGATCGATTATGAACTGAAACAACTAAAAAGGTCAATTTCAGATAATTCAAGGGCAATAACTCCACAATTCCTGGAGCAATTTGACTGATTATTGAATATGAGCTAGATATTATTATTACAAACATTTTCAGGAAGATCCAATGAAAACTGTTGAACTTAGAGAGCGAAAACGAAAGTGGTCTACCGACAGACAGACTGACATTAGCAAACCAATGTACCCCGCCATCTTCTAAGGGGGACATAAATATATACCCCCAGCATTAAGGACATTTTTTTTATATCAAGACTTAATCTTTTCACATAAAGGCAACGATCTCAAAGAACTGGGGCCGTATTCCAGAAACATCTTAAAATATTTTCGCCTCAGTTAAATTTTAGTTAGATAATATTAACTAGAATTGTCACGAGTGACGGATATACCCCCACAATATGGCATTGTCACAAAACTATGGCATCCAGTCAAAAGAAATGGACAGAGAGAATGCTTTAATTTGTGAATGGTCAACAGTGTACATGTATTTGGAAAATTTTACTCTGTCAACATTTAGTGGTTTGAAACCAAAGTTGAACTTGATCTGTATTTTATGATCTATGTATGTTACATCTATGTACCAAAAATAATTTAAATATGTGAAGCCTTTCATGAGTTACTTTTCCCATGTTTTTCTGAATTTAAGTCAAAAAGGGACCATAACCGTGTCAAAATTTAGTGGTTTGTGACCAAAGTCGAACTCGACCTATATTTTATGATGTTACACATGTGTAGCAATAATTATTTAAATATGTCAAGCCATTGTTCAGTTATTGTTAGGAAACCATGTTTTAAGGGAATTTAAGTCAAATAAAAGGCCATAACTCTGTCAAAATTAAGTGGTTTGTAACCAAAGTTGAACTTGACCCATATTTAATGAGGCTACACATGTATAGCAATAATTATATGACTATGTCAAGCCATTCTTGAGTTATCGTCCGGAAATCATGTTTTTAGGGAATTTTAAGTCGAAAAGGGGCCATAACTCTGTCAATATTTAGTGGTTTATAGCAAACATCGAACTTGACCTGTATTCTATGATGTTACACATGCGTACCAAAAATTATTTGAATATGTCAAGCCTTTCTTGAGTTATCATCCGGAAACCATGTTTTTAGGGAATTTTAAGTCGAAAAGGGGTCATAACTCTGTCAAAATTTAGTGGTTTGTAACCAACATCAAACTTGACCTGTATTCTATGATGTTACACATGTGTACCAAAAATTATTTGAATATGTCAAGCTTTTCTTGAGTTATCATCCGGAAACCAAAAACCAACAGACCGACTGACCGACCGACAAGCTCACTCCTATATACCCCCCCTAAACTTCGTTTGTGGGGGTATCATACAACTTTATATACATTTGTGAATCTCTTTACAGTTAAAGACGTTCACAACAATTTCCTTAAAATTTGGCACAAACATGCATCAATGTATCCTAAAACTAAAACAGTCTTAAACAAGAGGGCCATGATGGCCCTAGGTCGCTCACCTCAGTTTAAGGCATCATAATGGCTAATAACAAGAGGACAAAATGGCACTAAACCCCTTACCTGAGTATAAAAATCTGGTTTTTAAGGCCCATTTGCCATATAAGTCTATATAAACCATGTGACCCCCGGGTCATGGCCACTTTTTACCCCAGGGGCATACTTTGAACAATCTTTGTTGAGGACTACTATATAATGTTACAAATCAAATATGAAACACTCTAGTTTCAGAGGAGATTTTTAAGTCATTTTGCTATTTAAGTCTATATAAACAGTGTAACCCCCAGGGCAGGGCCAGTTTTTACCCCTGAGACATCATTTGCACAATCTTTGTAGAGGACAACTATACAATGTTACATACCAAATACAAAACCTCTGGGCCTTGCGCTTTCAGAGGAGAAGATTTTTAAAGTCATTTTGCTATTTAACTTTTAAGTCTACATAAACCATGTGACCCCCTGGGTGTGCCCAGTTTTGACCCCAGGGGCATCATTTGAACAATCTTTGTAGAGGACCACCATAAAATGTTACATACCAAATATGAAACCTCTGGGCCTTACGGTTTCAGAGGAGAAGATTTAAAAGTCATTTTGCTATTTAAGTCTATATAAACCCGGGGTAGCCCAGTTTGGACCCAGTGGCATCATTTGAACAACCTTTGTAGAGGACCACTATACAACGTTACATACCAAATATGAAACCTCTGGGCCTTGCCTTTTCAGAGGAGAAGTTTTTAAAGTCATTTTGCTATTTAAGTCTATATAAACCATGTGACCCCCGGGGTGTGCACAGTTTTGATCCCAGGGGCATCATTTTAACAATCTTTGTAGAGGACCACTACCGTAAATACTCAGTCACAAGTCGAGATTTTAAGCCTCTAAAATCGTATTTATAAAGTTCATTTGACTAATGAGGCAGTTCACACAAAATCTTAGCATATTATATTGAAATATTTGTCAAATGCATATTATTTCTTACCTGCATATTTGCTAATCCACACACTATAATCCATTCATAATTATCACAGTTTGCCCTTTCTATTAATTACCGACAATTAAGACAAAATGCAGAACAGTTTCATTATTAAATAAGATGCAAACTGTGAATGAAACTATCTACTCTATTTTAACTGACTTTCCCACTTGAGGCCCCAGCTAGACCCATCAGCCACCAATAAAAAATCAAGAAACCTGCAGACCAAACCCATGATTTTCGTGTATATCATATTGCTAATTAAACTGGCTGGAATCGGTTTTTGTCTACATCAGGACCTGTCAAAGAGAGGCAGTGATTTCACACTTAAAGGCATTTACTGCAGATTGTACCTATATACCTACTTTAAGGGCATACTCTGGCCAATTTTCAGATGGTGTTTTATGATAATTCTAACTCGATTCATGGAATGGTTATTATTAGAAATACGTTTCTGGAATGAATGTGAACTTCTTGACTTATAACTGCGTATTTATGGTATACAATGTTACATACCAAATATTAAACCTCTAGGCCTTGAGATTTCAGAGGAAATTTTAAAAGTCATTTTGCTATTCAAGTCAATATAAACCATGTGACCCCTGGGATGTGGCCAGTTTTTACCCCAGGGGCATTATTTGAACAATCTTTGTAGGGAACCACTATACAGTGTTACATACCAAATATGAAAATTCTGGGCCATGCGGTTTCAGAGGAGAAGATTTTAAAAGTCATTTTGCTTTTCAAGTCTATATAAACCATGTGACCCCCGGGGTGTGGCCAATTTTGAACCCAGGGGCATCATTTTAACAATCTTTGTAAAGGACCACTATACAATGTAACCAACCAAATATGAAACCTCTAGGCCTTGCAGTTTCAGAGGATTTAATTTTACTATTTAAGTCTGTATAAAATATGTGACACCCGGGGTTTGGCCAGTTTTTAATTCAGGGGTTTCATTTGAACAATCTTTGTAGAAGACCACTATACAATGTTACCAACCAAATATGAAACCTTTAGGCCTTGAAGTTGTAGAGGAGAAGATTTTAAAAGTCATTTTGCTATTTAAGTCTATAAACACCATGTGACCCCGGGGCGTGGCCAATTTTGACCCCAGGGGCATCATTTGAACATTCTTTGTCGAGGACCACAATACAATGTTACATACCAAATACAAAACCTCTGGGCCTTGCGCTTTCAGAGGAGAAGATTTTTAAAGTCATTTTGCTATTTAACTTTTAAGTCTATATAAACCATGTGACCCCCTGGGTGTGCCCAGTTTTGACCCCAGGGGCATCATTTGAACAATCTTTGTAGAGGACCACCATAAAATGTTACATACCAAATATGAAACCTCTGGGCCTTGCGGTTTCAGAGGAGAAGATTTTAAAAGTCATTTTGCTATTTAAGTCTATACAAACCATGTGACCCCCGGGGTAGCCCAGTTTGGACCCAGTGGCATCATTTGAACAACCTTTGTAGAGGACCACTATACAACGTTACATACCAAATATGAAACCTCTGGGCCTTGCCTTTTCAGAGGAGAAGTTTTTAAAGTCATTTTGCTATTTAAGTCTATATAAACCATGTGACCCCCGGGGTGTGCACAGTTTTGATCCCAGGGGCATCATTTTAACAATCTTTGTAGAGGACCACTACCGTAAATACTCAGTCACAAGTCGAGATTTTAAGCCTCTAAAATCATAGTTATAAAGTTCATTTGACTAATGAGGCAGTTCACACAAAATCTTAGCATATTATATTGAAATATTTGTCAAATGCATATTATTTCTTACCTGCATATTTGCTAATCCACACACTATAATCCATTCATAATTATCACAGTTTGCCCTTTCTATTAATTACCGACAATTAAGACAAAATGCAGAACAGTTTCATTATTAAATAAGATGCAAACTGTGAATGAAACTATCTAGTCTATTTTAATTGACTTTCCCACTTGAGGCCCCAGCTAGACCCATCAGCCACCAATAAAAAATCAAGAAACCTGCAGACCAAACCCATGATTTTCGTGTATATCATATTGCTAATTAAACTGGCTGGAACCGGTTTTTGTCTACATCAGGACCTGTCAAAGAGAGGCAGGGATTTCACACTTCAAGGCATTTACTGCAGACTGTACCGTATATACCTACTTTAAGGGCATACTCTGGCCAATTTTCAGATGGTGTTTTATGATAATTCTAACTCGATTTATGGAATGGTTATTATCAGAAATACGTTTCTGGAATGAATGTGAACTTCTTGACTTATAACTGCGTATTTATGGTATACAATGTTACATACCAAATATTAAACCTCTAGGCCTTGAGATTTCAGAGGAAATTTTTGGAGTCATTTTCCTATTCAAGTCAATATAAACCATGTGACCCCTGGGGTGTGGCCAGTTTTTACCCCAGGGGCATTATTTGAACAATCTTTGTAGGGAACCACTATACAGTGTTACATACCAAATATGAAAATTCTGGGCCAGGCAGTTTCAGAGGAGAAGATTTTAAAAGTCATTTTGCTTTTCAAGTCTATATAAACCATGTGACCCCCGGGGTGTGGCCAATTTTGAACCCAGGGGCATCATTTTAACAATCTTTGTAAAGGACCACTATACAATGTAACCAACCAAATATGAAACCTCTAGGCCTTGCAGTTTCAGAGGATTTTTAAAGTCATTTTACTATTTAAGTCTGTATAAAATATGTGACACCCGGTGTTTGGCCAGTTTTTAATTCAGGGGTTTCATTTGAACAATCTTTGTAGAAGACCACTATACAATGTTACCAACCAAATATGAAACCTTTAGGCCTTGAAGTTGTAGAGGAGAAGATTTTAAAAGTCATTTTGCTATTTAAGTCTATATACACCATGTGACCCCGGGGCGTGGCCAATTTTGACCCCAGGGGCATCATTTGAACATTCTTTGTAGAGGACCACAATATGTTACATACCAAATATGAAACCTCTGGGCCTTGCAGTTTCAGAGAAGAAGATTTTTAAAGTCATTTTGCTATTTAAGTCTATATAAACCATGTGACCCCTGGGATGTGGAAAGTTTTGACCCAAGGGGCATCATTTGAACAATCTTTGTAGAGGACCACTGTACAATGTTACATACCAAATATGAAACCTCTAGGCCTTGCAGTTTCAGAGGAGAAGATTTTTAAAGTCATGTTGCTATATAAGTTTGTACAAACAATGTGGCCCCCGGGGCGTGGCCAGTTTTGACCCAAGGGGCATTATTTGAACAATCTTTGTAGAGGACCACTATACAATGTTTAGTACCAAATATGAAACCTCTGGGCCTTGCGGTTTCAAAGGAGAAGATTTTGAAAGTCATTTTGCTATTTAAGTCTATATAAACCATGTGACCCCTGGGGTGTGGCCAGTTTTGACCCCAGGGGCATCATTTGAACAATCTCCGTAGAGGACCACTATGAAATGTTACATACCAAGTATGAAACCTCTGGGCCTTGCAGTTTCAGAGGAGAAGATTTTAAAAGTCATTTTGATATATAAGTCTATATAAACAATGTGACTCCCGGGGCGTGGCTAGTTTTGACCCCAGAGGCATTATTTGAACAAACTTTGTAGACGACCACTTTACAATGTTACATACCAAATATAAAACCTCTAGGCCTTGCTGTTTAAGAGGAGAAGATTTTTAAAGTAATTTTGCTATATATGTCTATATTAAACCATGTGACCCCCGAGGCGTGGCCAGTTTTGAACCCAGGGGCATCATTTGAACAATCTTTGTAGAGGACCACTAGAGGATGTCACATATCAAATATGAAAGCTCTTAGACTTGCGGTTTCAAAGAAGATGATTTTTTTAAGTTTTCACTTTATAAATCTATTTTTAGTTCTGGTGACCTACATATGCAGTGGACCGGAAAGATTTAAACAACTTTGAAAGAGGTCCACCCAAGGATCATTCCTGTGAAGTTTGGTGAAAATCTGCCAGCGGTTTAGGAGGAGATGTCATTTAAATGAAAAGTTGACTGCGCACGCACGCACACATGCACGCACGACGGACAACGGGCAATCACAAAAGCTCACCATGAGCACTTTGTGCTCAGGTGAGCTAAAAATAGGGGTCACCGGCCTTTTTCCGGAAATATTGAATTTTGAATACGGTACCTGTCGAAGCCTTTTTTCAGTTTGTGTTACTTAGAATGTTGAATTATATAAAGCGTGTATATTCAAACAAAGATGGAGATTTTTAAATGCATCTTTTTTAAATGTTTCGTCTGGTAATATTCAAGTGCAGTTTACTGATAAAACGCGCTCTATCTACAGTTATCATTTACCAAATGACTTGTAATGGATGCTAAACGAGGTGAATTTTGCATTAAATTTGCCTGTGAACACATCAATAATTTATCAAATATACGAATATCTCTTGTTTCAAACGACAGATTTTGTTAAAAGATCCCACATACATGCGTCTTTGTATACTAAAACTAAAACAGTCTTAAACAAGAGGGCCCTGAGGGCCCTAGGACGCTCACCTGAGACCTTGTAACCCAATTGGAATTTGCATCCCAGAGGCATGGCTTATTTTTTCCCAGGGGCGTAAGTTGAACAACCTTGAACAAACCTCTGGGCCTTGCGGTTTAAGGTAAAGATTTTTAAAGTCATTTTGCTATCTAAGTCTATATAAACCATGTGACCCCTCGCGGGGTGGCCAGATTTGACCCCAGGGGCATAATTTGAACAATCTTGGGAGAGGACCACTACGCAATGTTACGTACCAAATATAGGAAAGCTGTGGGACTTGTGGTTTCAGGTAAAGATTTTTTAAGTCATTTCGCTATTTAAGTCTATATAAACCATGTGACCCCTCGGGGGGTGGCCAGATTTGACCCCAGGGGCATAATTTGAACAATCTTTGGAGAGTACCACTATGCAATGTTACGTAACAAAAATAGTAAAGCTGTGGGCCTTGCCGTTTCAGAGGAGAAGATTTTTAAGTCATGTTGCTATTTAAGTCTATATAAACCACTTGACCCCCCCCCGGGCGTGACCAGTTTTGACCCCAGGGGCATAATTTGAACACTCTTTGTAGAGGACCACTGTACAATGTTACATACTAAATATGAAACCTCTAGGCCTTGCAGTTTCAGAAGAGAAGAATTATAAAGTCATTTTGCTTTTTAAGTCTATATTAACCATGTGACTAATCAGGTGTGGTCTGTTTTGACCCATGGGGCATAATTTGAACAATCTTTGTCGAGTACCACTGTAGGATATTAAATACCAAATACAAAACCTCTGGGCCTTGCGGTGTCAAAGAAGATTTTAAGACATTTTGCTATATAAGTTTATATAAACCATGTGACCCCCATGTGACCCCCTGGGCATGGCCAGTTTTGACCCCAGGGGCATAATTTGAACAATCTTTGTAGAGGACCACTATAGGATGTTACATAACAAATATGAAACCTCTGGGCCTTGTGGTTTCAGAGGAGGAGATTTTAAAAGTCATTTTGCTATACACTCTATATAAACCATGTGACCCCCGGGGTGTGGCCCGTTTTGACACCAGGGGCATAATTTGAACAAACTTTGTAAAGGACCACTCAAGGATGTTACATACCAAATATGAAACGTTTGGGCCTTGCGATTTCAGAGGAGAAGATTTTAAAAGTTTGCTATATATTCTATATAAACCATGAGACCCCCGGGGCGTGGCCAGTTTTGACACCAGGGGCATAATTTGAACAATCTTTGTAGAGGACCACTATAGGATGTTACATACCAAATATGAAACCCCTGGGCCTTGTGGTTTCAGAGGAGAAGAATTTTAAAGTCATTTTCCTATATATTCTATATCAACCATGTGACCCCCACGGCGTGGCCTGTTTTGACTCCAGGGGCATAATTTGAACAAACTTTGTAAAGGACCACTAAAGGATGTTACATACCAAAAAACCTCTGGGCCTTGTGGTTTCAGAGAAGATTTTTAAAGTCATTATTGCTATATATTCAATATCAACCATAAGACCCCCGGGGCGTGGCCAGTTTTGACCCTAGGGGAATAATTTGAACAATCTTTGTAGAGGACCACTATGGATGTTACATACCAAATATGAAACCTCTGGGCCTTGTGGTTTCAGAGGAGATTTTTAAAGTCATTTTGCTATATATTCTATATAAACCATGTGACCCCCGGGGCATGGCCCGTTTTGACCCCAGGGGCATAATTTGAACAATCTTTATAGAGGACCTCTAGAGGATGTCACATATCAAATATGAAAGGTCTGAGCCTTGCGGTTTTATAGAAGATTTTTAAAGTTTTCACTTTTAAAATCTATTTTTAGCTCTGGTGACCCTCATATTCAGCGGACCGGAAAGATTTGAACAACTTTGAAAGAGGTCCACCCAAGGATCATTCCTGCGAAGTTTGGTGAACATCTGCCAAGAGGTTTAGGAGGAGATGTTGTTTGAATGAAAAGTTGCCGACGCACGCGCGCACGCACACACGCACGACGGACAACGGGCGATCACAAAAGCTCACCGTGAGCACTTTGTGCTCAGGTGAGCTAAAAATAGGGGTCACTGGCCTTGTTCCGGAAATATTGGGTTTTGAATACGGTACCTGTCGAAGCCCCTTTTTCAGTTTGGATTTTTCTCAATGTTTTAAGTATATAGGATAGTTATTTTTCAAACAAGGTTATGGTTCTTTCAACTGTTATGTTTGTACATGATTTGTTTGACAATATACATGTGTATGTTGATAATAAAAACGTTTTACCTACATATACTGCCAAAATAATGAATTTTGACTGGATATTTAAGTGTGTCAAATGGGAACTAATAATGCTTTCTGAAACTTGATTTTTATCAAATGCATATTTTGTTACAAACAACAGATTTTCTTAAAATTTGGCGCAGACATGCACCGATGTATATTTACACCAAAACATTAATAAAAAGAATGGGGAATATTGGATTTCATATAGGGTACCTGTGTAGCCTTTTTCCTGTTTCATTTAAACATACATAAACAACGTATCAATAGAATGAAGATATTTAATGGATCATTTCTGAACTATATTTGTTTGGAAATACATTGCATAGTGTGTTTTTGATTATTATATATGCTTTATGAACTTTTACTATTAAAAATATTTATTTTGAATGGACATTTTTGATGAAATTGGTATATATTGTAACCTATATACAATAAAGAAAATATGAAGCAAAAGGAGAAATTAACACAATTATTTTCTTTTTGTCACAAATGTCTTTAATAAAAACATAGCTAAAAATATACAGTAAAAGCTGTGAAAAAACGAACGGAAAATCGTTTGGTTTTCACAGGGGTTCAGTTAACCCAGGTTTTCTTATAATTCCATTATTTGAAAAAATGTACATATTATTCAATACAGTTATATTCTGTAAAATACAGCATATGTTAATGTACTTTATTCAGAATGTTCAAAAGTGCTATAAAATGATAAAGGGCGGTAACTGGTGATTGTAAACAAAATTTATGATAAGTAAAAAAGAACAAATATGTATCGACAGACAAGTTTTAAAATAAATTATCCACCATTTACATGCATTAATTTGATTCGCTTTTAGACAGTTCATATGTTTACTAATGTTCTAAATTATTTAACACACAAATAAATTATGCCAGATCGGCACAACGATCTTATAAGATCGTAATATTCACGCATCTTTGCTAATGCATTCATTATTTATATATAAAAATTAAATGATCACTTGGCAGTTTTAGTTCAGTCCGCACAGGCTAATCTGGGACGGCACTTTCCGCCTACAGTGGATTTATGTTTAGAAGAGACTTCCTTGAAACAGAAAAACCATAAAAGCGAAAAGTGCCGTCCCGGATTAGCCTGTGTGGACTGCACAGGCTAATCCGGGACGACACCTTACGCACATGCATTAAGACCGGTTTTCTCACGACGCGCCACATTTGGTTTTTGGTTTTAACAGGGTTTGCTTTATCAAGTTTTTAAAAAATAAAGAATAAGAAGGTAAAAAGCGGGACTGAAACATCCGTTCAGTTTAGACAAGGATTCGGTGTTCAGAGGGTTGGGTTTTGTTTTGCTGTAGTTGATTATTCATGAACACTAAGCACAATGATGTATACACATATCATAAAAAGTCAAAGAACAAAATATGATTCTGTGTTTAATAAACACACATGCCCCCAGTTGGTGCTGGGTAGCCCATTTCTTAGTCAATTAGGTCAAGGTCAAAGTGAGGTGGGTGATATGGGTGGATTGGGAATGGCCATAAGTAACAACTGAGTAATATGTAAGTGTTGCAGTAAGCAGCGTTGGTGCTAGACAAAATGGTAAAATCTACTTAACCTTGTCACGGACGGAAGGACTGAAAGACGGAAGGACGGACAGGATGATCACTATATGCCTCCAGCATCAAGATGCTGGGGGCATAAAAATATGATTTTAAAGAAAAGGATAAGAATTACTGAAGATATTTCGGGAATATGGGCCCAGTTTTCTTAAAGGCTATTACCAGCGTGCTAAGCAACTGAGGTCTGTTCCGTTTCACGATGCGGGCAGCGTTTAATATGTCCACCTCATTCTCTGACTCTAGCTGCTCGCAGCAATACGCTACTGTACAGTAAAGTCCACAACGCGTGAATCCATTTCTGTAAAATACACAAACAATAGTTTAACACTCCGATATATGGCCATCATTTGTTAGGGGTTTTTGGAAAATGTTAATATAAATTTCTTCTGCAAAATAATACACACAGTAAGACATTCAGGTACCAGTGTATTAAATACATCTGCAAAACAAGCATATAAACATAACACAAGATTCGCAAGGAAAGAATTGTGCAAATTCAACTTCAGTTAAATGGAAGACAACATTTCTGTATTTATTGAATTCATGTATACAACACATATTTTTTTTTTATTCAGGTGTCATAAATAAGACAGAGTAACCAAGAACCAAAACAAACATAATTCAGTTAAAAAATCTGACTTTTGGAATAAATCTGCTTAGAAAGATGTACAAACTTTGACATGATGCAGACTGGTTTGTTAGAGGTAGTGGTTCGTCTCCAATCACTGATGGCTCCCATCATGTACAGGAAGGACTTTGTGGGGGTGGGGGTGTGGTCCTGGGCGTGCCAGCCCGTAAACTGGAACATCTTCACCACCAGGGGCTCCCCACCTCCGCCACCGCCTGACAGGATTTCCAGCATCCCTGCGGTCCTCTGACAGGAAATATAGGTCACCACAAGGTCATCAAATATAGGTCACCATAAGGTCAACAAATATAGATTACCAGCAGGTCATCAAATATAGGTCACCACAAGGTCATCAAATATGGATTACTATAAGGTCATCAAATATAGGTCACCACAAGGTCATCAAATATAGGTCACCACAAGGATATCAAATATAGGTCACCACAAGGTCATCAAATATAGGTCACCACAAGGACATCAAACATAGTTCACCACAAGGATATCAAATACAGGTCAATGACATCAAAGTTTGCATGTCTAGCCCCTCGGCTACCAACATTCTCGAACTCCTGACTTCTGAAAATGCTTGGCACTTGACTTGATTTCTGTTAGCTAATGTGTTAGATGAAGACAGTTTGAGTTTAAGACCTTTTGTAGTCACTGAACCAGATGTTAAAAGCCTTTTTATTAGGGAAGGTGATAAGTTGGTATTCAAATATCCTATAAAATGATCAGGGCACAGTGAGTGATTACTCAGTATTAACTATATAACCTATATAAGGTATCTATGTATAAAGTTTCATTAAAATATCTGGATGCGTTCTCAAATTATTGAGCGGAAACTGTTTTTCTATTTTTAGCAATGGTGACCTTGACCTTTGACCTGTTGATCTCAAAATGTATAGGCGTCTTCCTTTCCTCCCAAGTAACCAGCATACCGGTACCAACTTTCATGATCGTAGGTCAAAGCGTTCTCTAGATATTGTGCGGAAACGAAATGGTCTACCGACAGACCGACCATCCGACCGACCGACGGACACGTGCAAATCAAGATACCCCCACTTCTTCGAAGGGGGGCATAATTAATTCCATCAACTATGTTGAATTTCTAAAACAAAATGTAATAACTTAATTTTTACATTTCTTGTTGGTTTAAGACTAACTCAAAATTTAAACATTGTAGATTGCTTTCCAAAAATAAATTAAAAACTTGTAATTGTTGTTTACTTAACTGGCAGGTAAGCTTTTAGCTAATGAGTTCCAGTAATTTGTACAACATCTTAAGTGCATTTTCAATTTCATGTTCGAAATATCTTACGCAATGACTGGTAATCAAATTGTATACGAGCTAAAAATCAGACAACAGGGTTCATATTCAGCAACCGATTCTTAGTCGTAAGAATAAGGGCTCATATTCAGCAACCCATTCTTACACTTAAGAATAAGGGCTCATATTCAGCAACCCATTATTAGACTTAGGAATAAGGGCACATATTCAGCAACCCATTCTTACACTTAAGAATAAGGGCTCATATTCAGCAACCCATTCTCAGACTTAGGAATAAGGGCTCATATTCAGCAACCCATTCTTACACTTAAGAATAAGGGCTCATATTCAGCAACCCATCCTTAGACTTAGGAATAAGGGCTCATATTCAGCAACCCATTCTTAGTCGTAAGAATAAGGGCTCATATTCAGCAACCCATTCTCAGACTTAAGAATAAGGGCTCATATTCAGCAACCCGTTCTTAGACTTAAGAATAAGGGCTCATATTCAGCAACCCATTCTCAGACTTAAGAATAAGGGCTCATATTCAGCAACCCATTCTTAGACTTAAGAATAAGGGCTCATATTCAGCAACCCATTCTTAGACTTAGGAATAAGGGTTCATATTCAGCAACCCATTTTTAGACTTAAGAATAAGGGCTCATATTCAGCAACCCATTCTTAGACTTAAGAATAAGGGCTCATATTCAGCAACCCATTCTTAGACTTAAGAATAAGGGCTCATAATCAGCAACCCATTCTTAGACTTAAGAATAAGGGCTCATATTCAGCAACCCATTCTTAGACTTAAGAATAACGGCTCATATTCAGCAACCCATTCTCAGACTTAAGAATAAGGGCTCATATTCAGCAACCCATTCTTAGACTTAAGAATAAAGAATGTTCTATTCTAAGAACGTTGTTAATTTGTCAACTTGGTATTCACTGATACAAACTTTAGCATTCTTTATTTGAGTCGTGTCGTGGGAAAACTGGGCTTAATGCATGTGCGTAAAGTGTCATCCTGGATTAGCCTGAGCAGTCGGCACAGGCTAATCTGGGACAACACATTCTGCCTACAGTGGATTTTTGTTTAGACGAGACTTCCTTGAAACAGAAAATACCATAAAGCAGAAAGTGTCGTCCTGGATCAGCCTGTGTGGACTGCACAGGCTGATCCGGGATGACACTTTACGCAGATGCATTAAGTCCGGTTTTGCCATGACGTGCCTCATTTTAAGAATGCAATATTGGTACTCGGCATATTTGCAGACAAACCAATATATTTTTCGAGTCTAAGTTTATCCTTTATTCATAAGTCTAAGAATGGGTTGGTGAATATGGGCCTAGATATACCAACCTTGTATATTGCGAAAGCCCGTATAACAATGTGTGGGTACTTCTGGCAGCCTAAATACTTCACACCGATTGGTCCATAACGCATCTCTTTATCAAGAACTTTGGGCCAGAAACACAGAGTGCTCTATAAAAGACATTGACAGTGGCATTTTACACTGCCATTGTAATTATTGATGCATGTTGATATGGACACACTGTGTACACAAAGCACATAAATATGAACCAAAATATAGTATTTGGTCAGTTTGACTGAAAAGGATTTACAGAACCAATATGCATGTGTTTGTAAAACAGGTACGCCACTTCTAGGTCTAAAGCAATCTTTAAAATATCAAGTTTGGTGAAGATTGGATGAAAACTGTTTGACAAAGAGAGCAGAAACAGCTAAAAAGGCCAATTTTAGACAAATCAAGGGACATAACTCTGCAATTCCTAGGGCAATTGGATGGGGGCATAATAATAAATTGTGCGAATAGACGACGATACAGCTCACTTGTGTTGCGGTTAAAACCAAAAGAGGTCCAAACTTTTCCTACCCTGGTAGTTTTGTTTTCATGCAGCACAACAAGAGTGTTGATCTTATAGTCGAATAGCAGCCTCCAGATGTCGTTTAGGGTTCCCACCATTGGCCACTGCGTCACAATGTAGCTGCTCTCCTGCCGAAAGCCCTGGAAAATAATTTGAATATGACAGTGGTAATCAGCAGCGTTCATTGTTACAAGTTAATGACTAACTGCCCATTCCTTTAGGTACATTTGTGTCCCGGGGCCATATTTCAGAAACATCTTATTATATAATAAGTTTATCTTAAAATATTTTCACTTAAGTTCGATTTTTGTAAGGTAATATTTAAAAAAATACACAGTCATGAATTAATGAATCCAATTACAGTTAAGTAAATATTAGTTAATAAAAAAATGATAATTAGTGAACATTTGGCAGAATTTCATGTATAGATGGAATAAAATGCTTAAGAAAAATGACGATTTTAAGGCTAAGGATAAGATTTCACTTAAGATGTTAATGGAATACGAGCCCTGGTCTGCAATAGGCTGCAGTTATGATTTTCATAAATGTTCATTTTGTGAAAACTTATTCAACCAAACAAAGTTCCTCAAGTTTTATTTAAAATATTGTACAGCTCGCTGCAGGTTAACGGTAAATTTCCTGATTTAATCTATCGCCATAATGTTTTGTATGCAAATAAAACTTACGTTTTACTTGAAGTGTCAGTGTTTTTTGTATTAAACAGTATCTTATAACAAACATCATGCTTCCACATGAAGGTTATATACCACATCAAGATAGACATAACAGACTATACATGATCATCCTGAATTTGACCATTTTTACCTTTTGTGTGACTTTAATCACACCTTAAAATGTTTGATAGGAGCTTTAAGAAAACTTGCCCTGGGCCCCTATTCAAAAACCTCCTTAGGGAAAACTTAAGTAAATTTCTTAAATTCATAAGATCCTTAAGCCTGGCACTGTTTCATGTATTTTAGGTCTTCTTACTTTAAAATGTTTCAAACTAGTAAATAGTGCGAAATGTTTAGTAGTTTACCATTATGTAAACAGAAATCTTTGCCCTTCACTTTGAAAATTTGATCGGGCATTTTCAATTAAAGCCATTTTAAGTTCAGATACAAGCCCTAATTTCCTTCGTAACAAACATGACTTATGGGCACACAATTAAGGCTGTAGCTACTGAAGACTCTTTCAAAGTGGATTTTATAATGTCTTTTATATTTTTAACATGAATCTGAGGGGTTTAGACTTTCCGTATAACTTTAAAACGAAAATCCGTAACTGTGTGAAATTAATCATGTGAAATGTTCTCAGTAACTTGAATGATACACTGGTATACCCAAGCCAAAGACCAAATTTCATTAAATTCCTTTTACTTTTTCCTAAGTTATGTCAGTTTTTCGCATGCCATAGTTGCAACCCCAGGGCAGTCCAAGTGACGTCATGACGTTGGTGCAAATCTAACACATTTCTAGAATATCATGGTACTGTATACAGAGCATAGTTATTTTTACTCACAATAGATTTTAAGCGTGTCGTGGGAAAACCAGGCTTAATGCACATCCAAGATCAGCCTGTGCAGTCCGCACAGGCTAATCCGAGATGACAGTTTCCACCTACAGTGGATTTATTTTTAGAAGAGACTTCCATGAAACAAAAAGTATAATAAAAGTGGAAAGTTTTGTCCTGGATCAGCCTGTGCAGACTGCACAGACTGATCCAGGAAAACACTTGACGCACATGCATTTAGCCTGATTTTCCCAAGACATGCCTCATTTATTGTTTTCTTTCCACAAAATTGGTGCTTCAAACTCATCTCCAAGCATTTATAAGCTTCCCTACACAGAAACCCATGTCATGTCGCATGCTTAAATCTACCAGGAAGGCATTGTGTTGTTTCGTAATGACATAAATTTAATAAGCTTCTCTACTCAGATAATCATGTAATGTCATGCACTGTTTATGTTGTGTGTCATGGGAAAACCGGGCTTAATACATGTGCGTAAAGTGTCGTCCTGGAGCAGCCTGTGCAGACCACACAGGCTGATCTGGGATGACACTTTCCGCTTTTATGGTATTTTCTGTTTCAATGAAGTCTCTTCTTAAAATCCACTGTAGGCTAAAAGTGCCGTCCCGGATATGGCTGATCCAGGAGGGCAATTTATGCACGTGTATTAAGTCCAGTATTACCATGCCACGCCTCATATGTATCCATTACTCACATCCACCAATGTTGCATTGTTTTGTGTATGTATTGTATAGAACATAATATTATAAGCTTCACTACACATGCGGCCACATACATTGTGATGTCAAGCACTACATGTGTTTTCTTCACTAATATATACCAACATGACATTAGTTGTTTTGTTTATGACATGAATGTACATTGTAATGTCAAGCACTACATGTGTTTTCTTCACTAATATATACCAAAATGACATTGTGTTGCTTTGTTTATGACATGACTGTACATTGTAATGTCAAGCACTTACATCCACTAGGACGGCGTTAATGAAGTCAGTCCCTGTATCTGATGTTTCCATGGTCTGTAGGTATGGCCGCGCCCTTTCGGCTAAAAATATTTACTCCATCTTTATTTCTTATTGTAATGTGCACAGGTAATGCTAGGTTCCCACTATCACGATTCGCGTCGTGGTTGAAGTCGTGGTCTTAATCGTGGACCAATCGTGGTGATCGTATTAGATCTCATCAGATCTTAACAGATCTTGAGGTCAGTCTTGGCAATCAGGTTAATGGTAGAAAAGATTTGAACAGTTAAAAAATTATCTACGATTAACACGATCAACTGCGATCAATTGTCCATCGGGATAATCTTATCACATCTTATCGCATCGTAACAAAGCGCGACAAATCGTATCTAATCGTGCATCCAAATCATGGTGATCAGGATCAATCGTAGACAAGAAAAAACACCACACTCTGTTAAGATGCGTTGCGATCTCAAGAAACAATGAAGTCAATAGTCAGTCGGGCTGTATTGATATCATTCGGGTCCAGTCGTATTTTGCAATCAGGATTTCCATCTATCACGATCGTAAAAGACATCGCGAATACAATCGTATCTTATCGTAACAGAGCGCATGTATTCGTGATAAGCAGAACTTATCTGTACGTACTAGAACGTCCTAATTCGTGGAAACCGATCGTGATGATCGTGTCAGATTGAGACCCAATCGTGGACTCGACCGAAACAATCCCAACAGATCGTATGTAATTTTATCTGAACTGGTGATCAGACTGTGACACCTGTAATTGACATATATAGTGACCAGATCGCAACAGAGCGCAAAACATTGTATCAAAACGTATGGACTTGCATCACATCATATCCAAGCCTGAAATCTCAGAGAAATACCACGATCATCTACGAGTGGACAATCGCGGCGTACGTGAGGGATTGCAAGATAGTGGGAACCTAGCATATGCTATTTCTATTAGAGGGCACAATGGTTCTTAGCCCTCTCAGCTGAAAATATTTACCTTATCTTTATTTTTAATTGTCATGTGCAGAGTAAGTAATGTCTATGATAGAGCACAATGGTGGAGCCTATGGTATTTCACTGTACTTCAAATTCAGATTGAAATATTAATTAAATATTTAAGAATCTTCTTTGAACACTCAGAAGATGGTTAAATATTCTAACATGATACTCGCTAATTTTTCTATAGACAAAGAACAAAATTATTGTTGTTAAACTACCCAATAAACAACATAAAATGAAGTCCCGATTCTAAGCAGAGCATAGTAAAATATAGTTCTCATTACAATTTCAAAAGTATTTGTCAAATCATGTTTAGAATCAAAATAATTTTTGCATTATCGTTGTTTAACGGCCAATAAACAACTCTTTGTTGTTCTGATGATTGGCTTTCAAACCACGAGGGCATTAGCATCCTATGCATCAGAACTCCAAATCGTTGTTTATTGGCCGATAAACAATGATAAACCACAAATTATTTTTTTATTTAGCGATGCCAGTTGATGCTAGTTGATGGCAGACATTTGGTTTACTTAGTACATGACAACTGCTGTATTTCAGTATATTTCTAATTCAGATTGCAAGATTAATTAAGTTCTTAAGAATTTTCGTTGAACTGGAAAGGTCCAAACTTGGGACGCTTACAATCGAGTCAGAACTAGCTGATCGCAGCTTTATTTATTTAGAACTAGTCAGCTGCTAGCAAGCAGTGTAATGGATATAGTGTCTTCCTTGCGAATGGGGGATCGTGAATTTCCCTACTCAAGGATTATTCCAACAATCTTTCTCAAAAGACACAAAGTACTGGTTTTATCCCAGGAAACAGAATGGGATTTCGGCACAATCAAGCTTAAATAAACAGTCTAAACGAACTACTGGCAAATACTCACGCGGCAACATCATGATGTCCCGACTTTTCTTCCTGTTCTCCTCACGATGGCCACTTGCACATTCTCCTATGGCGATTTTTGGTACAACTTTTTCAAGCAACTGAAATTCAATAAATACAGTTTTCAAATGAACAGATCGCATAGGTGCAATGGATATGGTGTGCGCCTAGCGATCGGGAGGTCGTGAGTTCAATCAATTTTTGGGGAGGGTTTGAATAATCTTTCTAAAAAGACATTATGTACTGGTTCTACCCAGGAAAGGGACTCAAAAATATTTGAATAAGCCTCTTGCTTTCAACACCAGCAAGATTAAACGAATAGGTTTAAACTGTATGGAAGGTTTTATGTTTTCAGCGACGTCCACTTTTCCACATGGGTCTATTACAAGACTACACTATCATTATTACTTACCAGTCAACATAAGCATGGGCTACATGTACAGTGAACTAAAACAACTCGTGTATGGATCTATAAATTGTACATTTACCACCAAATATGTAGAGAAAGAGCTAACATTGACAGTAATCTGTCTTAGGATAGAGATCTGTGTTGTGTGTGTGTGATAAATTTTTTATCGAGTGCATCGGGATTATCTCCCATATGGACATCGCCCCAGAAGACTTGTGAGTTGACATACAGGACATAGTGCAAGAAACAGGTGACGCCCATTCAAGACGTGACCTTGATTCTTGTAGTGCCCGGTGTGAAGCACCTAGTACACTGCACCTCGGTTTAATGACCATGTGAAAGAAAAGTTAGTAGGTTGGAGTGTAGCGGGGGATCAAACCAGCGACCCGGCTTAAGAAGCCAATGCATTACAACTGGACCACATATCAGCTACATTGAGGTCTGTGTCCGCCATGCAACCAGTATTTATAGAATGTTTTACTAGGTTACATAGGTCCTTGGCTACATGGGATGATTTCTTCGCTACATGGGATTATTAATAGGTTACACTGGACTATTTCTAGGCTAATTTGAACAATTTCTAGGCTACATTGAACTATTTCTTGGCTACATTGGACTATTTCTAGGCTACATATTACTACTTCTAGGTTACATGGTACCATTCAAGTACGAATACAAGATTTTGAGTTAGAGGGGAATGGAAATATTCAGTAACTGAAAAAAAGCTCCCAATAAATGGCCGTTGCTCCCTCTGACATGTTGGGATACATATTGGATAGGTGCGATATTGCCAACTTAAAGGAACAATTCAACGAAAAAAAAACACGAAGAATGGGTTTGATTATGACTATAAATTGATTGAACACATCAATGACATAAATGCATAAGTTTTAACAAATTGTGAGTTTCAAAAATTAAATGTTAAGTAATTTTAGAGAGGGCCTACACCGCTTTCACCCCCTGTAAATCTGCTTATGCTATTACCTGGAACTCTTTCTGGTATCCATGGGTGTTGGTTTGTGGATCTGTGATGGACAGGGTGTAGGCGGTGGTGGGTAGTATGGCACATGGTATCACAGTGGAGCGCACTTGGATGTAGAGGGCGACAGTGTCGTAGATCAGACGGTACTGGGACTGGAATGTGTACAAGATTAAGGCATTTAAAATGTTGTTAATATGAGGCGCGTTGTGGGAAAACCGGTCTTAATGCATGTGCATAAAGTGTCGTCCCGGACAGGCTATTCCAGTCCGCAGTCC
Source organism: Congeria kusceri (assembly GCA_027627225.1). Taxonomy (NCBI): domain Eukaryota; kingdom Metazoa; phylum Mollusca; class Bivalvia; order Myida; family Dreissenidae; genus Congeria; species Congeria kusceri. The sequence continues at coordinate 70,780,570 of CM051032.1, read as the reverse complement.
GCACAGGCTATTCCAGGATGGCACTTTCTGCCTACAGTGGATTTATGTTTAGAAGAGACTTTCTTGAAACAGATAATACCATAAAAGCAGAAAGTGCTGTCCCGGATTAGCCTGTGCGGACTGCACAGGCTGATCCGGGACAACACTTTACGCACATGCATTAAGTCCGGTTTTCCCACGACGCGCCTCATATGGAGTGTTGTGTTAACTTAAAATATTGACTACCTATAACAGTTGTTACTAATGGCCTTTGGTTTTTATTGGCCTATTTAAGATTGGTTTTACCGGCAAGTTTAAGTTGAAGAAAATTAATCGTCATCTTAGTGCAATAACCCAATAACTGAAGTGCAAAATATAAGCACTTATTGAGTTCTTGAACTAAGGTGACAATTTGTAGTCATGGAGTTTGAAAGAGACTTACAGAACAAAATACAACTTTATAAAAGTTCCATTGAAAAACCTAAAAGCACATTAACTGGATTCAGGTGATTTACATCTTAATGTACACTTGCTTTGACTTTCTTTGAACAGAAACAAATTCATTATCTAAGTCTACGATAATATTATAGTTGATAATAAAATGAGGGGCGTCGTGGGAAAACCTGTCTTAATGCATGTGCGTAAAGTGTCGTCCTGGATTAGCCTGTGCAGTCAGCACAGGCTAATCCAGGACGGCACTTTCCGGTGACAGAGGATTTATGTTAGAAGAGACATCCTTGAAACAGAAAAAAACAAAAGCGGAAAGTGCCGTCCCGGATTAGCCTGTGCGGACTGCACAGGCTAATCCAGGACGACACTTTATGCACATGCATTAAGACCGGTTTTCTCGCGACGCGCCACAAATGTGATTTTCAAATTAAAGGTTCTACTGCTCCACAATCTACATAACAGATTCTTAGCTGTTTGTCATAGTAATCAGTGGTTTGGAAATCCTATGCCCGACTTGTCTGACATGGGTAATTTAGTGTCGCACCCATATAAAAAGTTGTCTCTGGACAAGTACACCTTAGGAGTGTCAAAATGAAGTAAAATTTGGGAGTTAATTTTTACATAAAAATATTAAAATTGTGTTTTATTTAAAATTTGACACATGACATTAGAAACACTAAGACAAAAAAACTGTTGTTTTTTTAACAAGTGTATTTCACTGGACGACAAGTGGATGTTTGCAGTGAACTTGTCTGTGGAAAAGTGAACAATTTTGATATTTTTACACCCCTGCTGTTATGATATTTAATAGTTGTTTCTTGTCTTAACATAAACAAAATCTGGTATTATTATAACAGGCCTGTATACCAAGGTGTATGCTCTACAATGTAAAATTCTAACATTTATCAACTTCATGAAAAAAAAAGATGCTCACTAGTGGCTCCACAATGTAAATTCGTTAAATATGAACTGTGTCCAAAATCTTATGAATGCTTACCAGTGTCCTAATCATGTTAGTGCGAAATTTACGAAGATGCAGCACAGTGCTGAAAATATCCACGAAACTCTCCTGTTCCAGCTGCCTGATGCAGTAGTCAATGGCGATGAATGTCGCCGTCTTACTGCCCCCACACCTGCATATGGGAAATGATGCATGGTTTAAGAAATAATTTTCGATTTAGAGTTGTTTATCAGCTAATAAACAACGATTTAAATTTCTGATGCGTAGGAATTAAACCACGAGGGTGTTCACCCGTTTGGTATAATATACCACATCAGAACGACAAATTCATGTTTATCAGCCGATTAACAACGATAATGCAAAAATTATTTTGAATCTATCATGACCTGACAACATTTTCTGCAATTAAAATGCAAACTATATTTGATGGATTCCGAACTATTTTTGGGTTGTTTATCGGTAGTTTAACAACGGTGAATTTTGTTCTTTGTGTATAGAAAACTCTGCGCGTGTCATTTTTGAATAAAAAATTAATAAATCTATTGCGAAATAACAAAAATTAACAATAGCCAGACATGGGGATTATTGACAAAAGTGTAAATGCTGGCAAGCACTATCGAATGACAGCTCTGAGTGGACAATTTTTTTCCAGATTTTTTTTCTCTCCAGATTTCACTTGATTGGTTGGTTATATACTGATATGACTTTTCTTCTTTAAATACAGTGTAATAATAATGTAGAAAATATTCCATTCTGTTAAAAGACTGAAAAATTTGAGTTCATAAAAAAGAGGTCCTGCACGTTTTATTCTGTTTGGTTTTCATTTCTTATAATCAAGTAGATATTGATCTGTCAAAACAGTCCATATTTCCTCCAAACTGTTATCCTAAATTATTCAGGCAGCAACAAAGATACAGCCAATGCCAACTTCAGCTACAGTCATGTACCCTTTTCACAAAGCTCCTTAGTGGTTGGTTCATTTAGTGTTTATTTTGTCTTCAATAGTTTTAATTTGATAAAACAACCACAGATGCTTCTTATTTTGCCACATTTCATATAACAACAGCTGTCGGAATACAGCGCGCTTGACTTTTCTTGTGCTTGTCAGGCCAATTAAACAAAGTTAATTTCGTTTAGAGTTACTGAATGAAAAGCATTTTTCTAAGTTTTAAAACAATGACCTTGACCTTGACCCCACCCACCCCATATGCAATCTCATGCAATGTCTAGATATACAGTATCTATAAGTTATTTTTATTTCATTATTATTAATATTTCAATTTCTTCTCGAGTAATTGAGCAGAAACTGTTTTTTTTTATTTTTAGTAACAGTGACCTTGACCTTGACCCCACCCAACCCACCCCAAATGTTACCCCAAGTAAAGTATTACTGTAGGCTATCTATGTATGAAAATTCATTCTCGAGTTAGAGCGTGGAAATCAAAAGTTGACGCCGCCACACCACACGTGGAAATCAAAAGTTGACGCCGCCACACCACACACAAAAATGTAAAATTTCTAAGTGTAAAAAGGCCCATAATTTTTACAAATTTCAAACAAGAGTGATCAACATTGGCACATGGGTTCATTTTAATATAGGAAATAAATGTTTTAAGTTTGAATGAAATCCCTCAATCCATTCCTGAGAAAATAGCTTACCGAAAAACATTAACCAATCCAAATGGCTTATATGAAAATTTCTAAGGGTACAAAGGCCCATAATTTTGACAAATTTCAAACTAGAGTTACCAAACTTGGCCAATAGGTTTATTTTAATATGGGAAATAAATGTTTTAGGTTTAAATGAAAACTCCTTCAAGTCATACCTGAGAAACTAGCTTACCGTAAAACTTTAACCTAGACCAGACGCCGATGCCGGGGAGAGTAGAATAGCTTGCCAAATCATTTAAAAGTCGATCTAAAAATCTCTGAATTTCACATGGACAATTATATTTTAATTGTTCACTTCAATATGACTTAAGTGAAGATTTTCCTTAGGTGCTTCGTGTATATGGTAGGGATGCAACGAGTACCCGAAAATAACCGCATTATCGGTTCCATAAAAAATAACTTGAGTTCGGTTCCTCATTAGAAAATTCGGGTCGGGTCGGGTATTAATAATAGTGTAATTCAACGTTTTAATCATCGTCAATTCTTCTTAATCTAAAATTATATTCAAATAATAATTATAAAATAATATTAAAAAAATTAATAAAACCAAGACCCATTAGGCATAGGTGTTTCTAGTTGACAGGTTTTTACAAATAAAAGCAAATATTCTGCTGGTGCTCATGGATATTGGAGTGCATCGCTGAACGAACCCCAATGAACAGCTGTATGGACATCCTAAACCAAGGAGTTTTAAACTGTCTAGTTGAGGAAATATGTGTGGCAGAGTGCATTGGCTTTAAAATGGAACTGAATATAAATAAACTCAGAGCATCGTTATTTTTATGACGAAACCTAAGTAAATTTTTAATTTATCATTAATGAAAAAGAAGTGATCCAATTTTACAGCGAACAAAACTGTGACGGTTGGAAGTGCGGTTATCTAGTACTCATCCTTTTTTCCCTGCATCTTATCTTTTCCATGTCGATTACACACATCAAATGACAAATCAATACCTTTATAACGCATATATATGGGTGCACAAGAAGCTAGTGCATTATTTCTCGCTGAATTATTACCTTAAAATCTCTGCAAAAACCTATGCAAATAAATTACTGAACAAATTGTATTTATCGAAACGAGAATACTTTTGTTTAGAAAACACAGATTTTATCAAAGTTTATTTCTTAGAACTTCAATATCCTGTAATACAAATAATCTGTATACATCCCAGCCAGCACACTGATATCGGATAGATATCGGTAGCCAAACGGTATATCGGCAAATCGGCCCGATGTCTATCCGATGTTAATCCGTTCGCCGCCCGATATACGTAATTAGCAATAAAGTCATGTTATATGCAACAATTTTAATGAAATATTAAAAAAATAATAACATTCGTACCACAAAACATAAATCTGGTCAATAATAAATATGCAACTTGTGGTTAATTTTACCGATAGCGGGCCGACAGCGGCCCGATGTAGTCGTAAATGTTTTCGTTGAAGATCGATAAATTCGTTCGGTTCCAAGCCATGATTCTGGAAATTGTCATAACCTTCTGGCGGCAAAGTTGAAACAGGCGATTGCGAACAAAGAAATTGCGTATTGCGTTTTTTTCGGAGATCTTCCTTAAAGTTAAAGTTAGTATTTGTAAATTATAATATATAATCTACTTATTTTTTGTAACGCACATGTACATTTGTGCGTAAATAACTTGAAGGTACAGTAAGAATTTGGATATACTTTGATAATATATATTCGCGAGGTATAAAAATGTTAAAATAACGCAGTTTAAAGAAATCCATTTTCCAAACATAGTTTTCTCTATTTTTAAGGGGAATAACTGTATACTTATTAATGACAATGTTGGCATTATAAGAAATATATTTACCAACGAAACAAATGACAAATATGCTGTTTATGAATTGTTCACTTATTCAACAAATTTTTTCAGTATACCACTACCTTCTTCAGACTTAAGAATTAAACATGTTAGAAAACTGAGTGGTTCTTTGTGTGAAGCACTATTAACTGATATTACTTGTAAATGTGTGCTTCTGCCATTAGATGATGGATTTGTTTGCATTCCCCTTATTCATGATTTGGTACCTAAGTAATACTGTTACCTAAGTAAGAGGAAATGATATACATCATTTTCATGTATAATTATGTAGTCAAGTCGAGTTTCATCCATTAATGAAATTTTTATCACTTAGATTTCAAGTTTCATTATATCAGTCTGATAACAATCTGCAAATATGTCGGACTCAATACACAAGAATTCAAACTGTACCTTCAAGTTGACATTTTCAAAAAGAAACAACGTTACTAAACTGCTATGTTTTGATTTTGTAATGCCAGATCATGTCAAAATACCTGGTAGTTGAGTTTTCCTCGAATGAAGTTGCTGTTGTGTCGGAAAAATGGTTAATTGATGAGGCGGATGGAAGCAAGAAGGTGCTTTGGCCCCAAATAAAGTCATCCATAAGACTGCATATGGCTGTAAAACAACACCAAGAGCCAGAAGATACTTGGATTTCCTGTGGTATCCGCCGGGTGATGTATATTACAGGTAATCAAAGCCCTGACGTGCCAGATTATTTTTGTGATATGAATAATGCACAAAGAAATGGTGATGTTTGTGATTATTTACCAAATTGGAAATGGAAAATGTAGCGTGCCGTAACAAAAACATTCATGATCTGTAGCACACTTAATTTCTGTGTTTTGACAGTTGAAGATTTCAGTTATAAGGTATCATGCATATTTCTTAAATCAACTCAATATTGAGAAATTGTTTCCTTCTTTCATAATTAATTTAATGAATTTAAAGTACATGAACGATTGAAAGACTTGATAGCCATTCATTGTTTAAGCATTAAAAACATGATTGTTAATGTTTATGCCTATGGAAAGAAAAGCTTTATGTTGTAGAACATAGTTCTATTTACTTATTATATATATATGCACTTTAAAACATCTTCAGATTCCTTTGAAAAAGCACAGCAGAAGGCTAAGGAGGCTGAAGACGGGTCAGATCTGCAAACAGATGCAGATGTATCAAGACAGCCTCCAGTTGCTCGAAAAAGAAAACACAGGTTATCTCAAATTTACTTTTTGTTTTTTACAGTCTCATGACGGCAAAAGCAAAACTAAATATGTGTTCACAATAGCAACAATTAAAACCCCCGTTGCAATCAAAATTCTTTTAAAAAAATCATTCGAAAAATCCGTTCTTAAACAGAATTTATTATAATAATAAACGAAAAAACAACATTGAAACATGAGACAACATAATGATAAGGTTTCTTCGATTTAAGGCCAAACCCACGCTTCCTTGATTCGAATTCTGAAACAGAAGATGAATCGCTTGAAACTTGTGTTGCCAAGAAGCGGTTGGTTACCACCGAAGACTCGGCTAGCTTGATGCCAACACCTCCCCCTAAAATCAACTTACCTGTCGGAACAGGATGTCATTCCCCCACGTTGTCGTCGCCCAGGCCCAGCAACAGACAGCTGGGTGCAGAATGCGGACCATCATCCCCAAGGCCCAGCAATAAACAGCTGGGTGCAGAATCCGGATTGTCGACACCAAGGCCCAGCAGTAAACAGCCGGGTGAAGATTCCGCACTATTGTTGCCCAGACCCAGCCCTCAACAGCCAACCCACATTTCCAGTGGTGAATCTTCAAGGTTGTCTTCTGACAGACCACAAATTATTGTTTCAGGTACTTACTATTCCTGAAGTATTTTCTTTGGTTGTTAACATGTTATTTGTGTTATGTAATTATTTTTGACATTTTGTCATTGCACCTTTACCTAAACTATGGGAAGTATTTTATTAACTACATTTTTATGTCTTTACGCAACATTTTTTGCATTTTTATTTAAAATCTGTGCTTCAATACATAAACATGTAGTAAGAAATAGTTTCTATAATTTTAAGATAAGAGGACTAATTATTTTTTATTATCCCTTAGGATAATTACACTGAGTAAAATTAATTTGTTAAATACATTTCAATTTAAGGTGTTCATTTCTCAAACAAATAAATTGTACTAATTTGCATTAACCATTACATCCTGATTAAAAAAGTAAGTTTTATGCAACACAGTGACAGTCATATCCTTAACCATTTTTAGGGAAGGATATTTCTATCCTGCGCTCCTTAGAGGAGATAAAACACGATCAGCGCGAGATCAAGACAATGTTGGCTACCTTGATTCAACGCATGAACGGACCTGTCGGAGGCCAGGAACTTCCTGAAGGAATCAACCTTCCGGTGAGGAATGTGGAGGATGTGCAGGAAGTCGAGCAGAGGCTTTGTGATAAAGCCACATTACGGATGTTGGTATGTACTGTCGGACTCGTGTTATGAAATTCTATGTAGAATTACTGTGTATTATCTTCTAATTCGGCTGTCTTTAACTTATCAAAGCTTGTACCCTTAAATTTTGTTTTTAAAACTTTTGTATATTTGTTCCTCGCAGGTGGACTATTTATCCAATGTTGGGGGGTCCTCCGTAAAACTCATGACCAAGCATCTAATGACGGGGGTCCTCGAAAACCAGTTGGCTAGAGACTTTAACTGGACGGGGCGCGGAAAGATGTCCTTTCAGTCGCTTAAGCTGTGTTTGGCTATTCTACGTAAGACACTTTTATAACATTATAGTACTATAGTCAGCAGTAATGCAATACTTTATGCATATAATTTAACAAGAATGTGTTATTCTGATGACTATGAATTAAACTGCCATGATATTTGAGGTTTTAAAACCGTACATCAAAATTGAATAGCACTGTGTATTTGAAAGTTTAACAATAATACTTGTCCATGAAAAAGTAAGCGAATATCCTGTTTTAATAAATTAAAAATCTTAATTAAGATATTTAAGCAAATGTATTTAATTGATCATTAATATACCTAAATTTGTACTTTTTCAGTAGCTGTCAAGCGAGTCTTTCCAAACACAACAAACAGCGAAACGGAGTATTTCATAAAAGAATGGCTCCGAAATGCCAGTGACCGTGAGGGTGGGCGCAAAAAGCGCAGCAAGCCATCAACAACGACATCGGCCATGGCTCACGAAGATTCTGATGAATAGTTAACTTTATATGTGTCCGTTAATTGTTACTTTACAATTTAAATCTTAACTTATAAAACTTATGATTTTTATTGTGTAAACCATAATTAGACTCCCTAGTGCCATTTGGATTAAAAGGTGATCGCCGTGACCACTCGGCCATCCGGACTGTTATAAGGAGTCTGCTTTTTATACTTTATATAAGTGATCTACGTGTTGTTACAAAATTTAACGGAATTAACAGAAACAATCCAAATTATTCAATTTTATCAATTTCAAATGATCACAATTCATAAACGAAACTGTATTTTCATAATGAGTCTATGCCATTAGTGTCATTTCGCTCCCTGATGTGTTCCTTAAAATTATATTTTGAATCTGTGAACAAGTCTCTTTAAGACTGTGTATTGTTCCAAATAGGTAGTCGAAAATAGGGTGTGAATATAATTAGATTGTAGATAAAAAGTTCATTGTAATAAAAATATATAATTACGTAATTGAATTACTATTAATTGCCCTTAATTTTTGTTTCATGCATGTTGTGTGTTATTCTTAGACGCCTTTATCCATCAATACGTTTATTGTTTCATTTTGAATAGTCTAAAATAAGGCGTTAAGATCACACTTTGACACATGTATACCCTTCTATAATAAAAACGATTGCGTTTTTTTTTTTTCATTTTTGTATTTTATCGTGTTGTTGCCTCAAGACTGGCTATTGTTCCAAATAGGTAGTCGAAAATAGGGCGTGATTTATGGTGAATATACGTATATGGTAGATAAAAACTTTCATTGTAATAAAAATATAGAATCATGTAATTGAATTACTATTTATATTATTGTCCTTCTTAATGCCTGTTTTTAAAAACGAAACTGTTGGAATAATTAATGTTTATTATGATTATTAAAAGTATAAGTTTAATATCTTCCTTTATGGAATAAAAATAAATATTTGGAAATATAATGTGTTTTTTTTAAATTTATTATTGATTTATTTAGGCGATGCGAAAATAACGGCATCACATATAACCGATAACGGGCCGACGGCGGCCCGATAAATGATCTCGCCGATATCGGGCCGAGCAAATGCCGATGGGCAAAACGATAACGGCCCGACATCGTTGCCGATATCGGGCCGATATAAGAACGAGATCGGGCCGACGGCGGCCCGATATATGTTTGCTAGCTGGGATGTATCTGATTCCCTTCAGTTTTAACTTGATAATTTTGTTGGTTTCCTTATCATTCAACTGAAGTCATTAATAGGCAAAAATGAGATTTTGGGGTAAAATATGTACTCAAGAGCTGGAGGAATTGGGCCCTATTCAGCCCAGAATTTTCACCTTAACAAACAACAATGTTAATGACAAAAGCCCCAAGAAAAATAACTATTTAGGAAACAGGTACAGTTCAAACTTCAAAGTTCCTTTGTAACAGTTTTACAGAACTAATATCCGATTACAACATATTTGTAGCTCTTAATAATCCAGCAGCACATAGGCTAAATTCTGATATAGTTTAGACGTTAGGCTAAACAAAGTTAATGATTTGTTTCTCAGGCAGCGCAGCCAAGTATTTTTATGGCCTGCCACAAATTTGATTTAATGCCAAAAAATTTATTATTTATTATTTTTTGACGATCGCACATTTTTAAAGGAGCAGTCCAGAAATATGTTAATAAAAATAAAACTTTGCAGAAAGTGTTTCTAATAGGAATAAAAATAAAACTTTGCAGAAAGCGCTTGTAATGGGCATGTTAACCGGGCAAAATACAAAAACTACGCATTGAAATCTGTGAATTATTAACATTTTGGTAACTTGCTATCGTCTATTTTCTGTATGCGATAACTGGTGATGATTCTAGAGTAAACCAGCATGTACATAATAGTATTCCGTTCGTACCAAGCGCTTTTGAACAATGCCTTTTGTAAATAAGAAAGATATTTCGGACGAATAAACACCATAAACATTCATAAGAACTATTACTAAAATTACGACGTAATGATTTAGATCCCGTGGACAGCAGCTTAAAATTAAACGAATCCGCATTTTAACATAGCGGAAGAAGAGTAACCCGGTAGAGATTTCAATATTTTCAGTAACTTTCTTCCTGTCTGATTCAATTATATAAATCGGATATACACAAATTGTCAAATACTGTGTAAATTTTGAAAAAAATATCATATTCGATTGGGGACCTTTATAAATATGTGGCGTGTTCCGAGACTTTTGGTCCTAATTCGGCAAGCCTCTTTTCGAGAAAACCTCGTTTGAAATAACCAAAAAATCGCACTAATTTTAGTTTTAATTGTCTCTTATTTTTAAGTTTTTGTACCGTTTATCTTTTTAAATAAAAAAAAAAAAGCAAACGTGTGATGCATAATGTAAATTCTTAATAAATTTGTTGACTTTGACCTTTATTGTTGTTGCTTTATGAAATTATTACTCCCCTTTGTACGCAGTTGGCCATTGCCCTAATTAACTAAATTCAACCACAGTCAAGTCTGACACATTTCGATGTCAATATTGGCTCGACGCGTATCTGTGCACTATGGATTTAACTTGTATTCGATCAAGGTAATTGTTGTCTTTTATTAACCATTATTGTTTTATGTTGGCATAACCGAACTGTATTCAAATTCGTGTCAAAAACTGACAATTGAACAAACCGGAAGCGAAATGGCGGTCGTGACCTTCCTGTGATATTAATTTGTTTACAATTTTAAAAAATGTGTAATTAATAGTAAAACCGTAATGTTTTGATATGGTGGACAGTCAATTATCATCTGCTAGTTGTAGCACTGTCCCGCCTGAACATATCTCTCATAATGACCCAGATTTTCATGAAGAAATTGTCAGTGAACTCTATTTTGACAATATTCAAAATGTGAACCATGAAAATGAAAATAATGAAAGTTCTGATGATTGTGATTCTTGTCCTGAAACTGATTGCAATGAAAATGTTCATACTTCAAATGAATGTAATTCTTGTGATATTGAAAGCGTGAAACAGCATTCCTTTAAAGTAAATGGCTGGGGTTGCACGCATCGTTGCTCTGGAAAACCATGTAGTTCAGTTGTTAACTGGAGTACTTTTGTTTCATTTAGGCTTTCTTGTCTGGAAAAATCAAAACAAGAACTAGATTTGATTGTGAAATATCAAATTTTTATTCATAGGCAGAGTGGACCTGTAACTGTTGGTGTTAAACGAAAGGCAGAGAAAAGGAAAAGACAAAAAGGCAAAATTTTTACTTTGCTGGACTTTCAGTTTGCCGTCAAACATTTGCATTTGCCCATGGTGTATCCCGGAACACAGTTGATTCAATCGGGCGCTCCATTGATATGAATGGACTCGAAGCAAGGGTACATGGAAATGTTAAGAAAATGCCTAAACTCACACTTAAACTGCAAGATGTGGAGATGGTAAAAACATTCCTTGAGTATTATGGCAAACAGAATGGAATGCCCCTGCCTGGACGCACTCCACGAGCAGATGAAAAGTGTGTCCTTCTCCCATCGGACAAAAACAGAAGTGACATATATGACTTGTACTGTAGTGCTGTTGGACAACATGACCAGATGCAGGTGGGGCCATCCACTTTTAGAAAGATATAGTTGGAACAGTGCCCATACTTGTTAGTGATGAAACCTGCCACTGATCTGTGTTCAAAATGTCAAAAGCATGTGGAAAACATTACAAAGTCTGGTAATCAGTCAGAAGAAGAAGAACATAACATTAGAAAACTATCAGAAACATTTAGAAAAAGTTAGGTGTCAAAGAGATAACTATAGGGAGCCATGTGAAAGAACTAAACTAGAATTTGATCAATTGTCAGAAGCAAACAAAAAAAGAGGTATGTCTAGAAATTGTAAATTATATTTCACACAAGTAATGTCATGTTTACATTGTTATAGGACTTAAAACGTACACACTTAAGTAAAAAGTATATAAAACAGGAAGTTATCATAGAATCTAATTATACATTATGATTAAAAACACACATTGTAGATGCCACATGTATGTTTTGAAAGGAGGTTTATTGTTTATGTTTATTTCAAATAATTAATATCTTGATTTGAGTAAACAATATAATGAATAGATAGGAAAACTTGTGGAATATGTATAGGGTAACATTTCAATTTTGTCAAAACATATCAACAACTATTTCAATAAATTTATATGTTCACTCTTGTTGACAGGTCAAAGATAAAAAACCACAGATGCCACAGTCCATTACAGCTTTGACTACAGCCAGCAGGTGTTTTATCCACATCAGGCACAAGAAGTCAGTCCACTGTACTTCAAGACTCCACGCAAATGTCAGTGCTTTGGTGTGTGCTGCGAGTCATCAGGTAAATGTCAATATGTGGCGTGTCGTGGGAAAACCGGACTTAATGCATGTGCGTAGTGTCGTCCCGGATTAGCCTGTGCAGTCCGCACAGGCTAATCCGGGACGGCACTTTCCGCTTTTATGGTAATTTCTGTTTCAATGAAGTGTCTTCTAACCATAAATCCACTTTAGGCGGAAAGTGTCATCCCGGATTAGCCTGTGCGGACTGCACAGGCTAATCCGGGATGACACTTTACGCACATGCATTAAGTCCGGTTTTCCCACGACACGCCACATATGAAATAATGCCTTTATTTTAAGTTGAAGATTTTTTTTACTGTTGCTAAAGAAATGCATAAATATATACGTATGCCAATACATTTATGCCAGAATTGTTATGACAGAAATTTAAATATAGCTTAATATTCATAGCAATATTTTCTTAATGACCTGTAAATATTTAGCATGCGTTAGTAACATACTTAGCCTGCTTTAATAAGATTGTGCTAAGATTGTCTAAAATAAAGCCATGTAATTATTGAAAAAAAATATTATGATGTTACCATATATATTGACAAAACAATAAACTTACTTCATCAGCAAATGGATATATGCTGTACATGGTGACATTTAGCTTGAAATGATAATGTTTAAAAACATTTGCTTAATCAGATTGTCAAGCATCTGTTTACCCAGTGGTATGGGATGTTTGATAAACAAGTATGAGAAAAATGCATATGAAGGTTAATTGTTTCCATGAACACAGATCTTCTACCTCATTGATGAGGCCTTCCACTCGGTTAGAAAAGGTGCCAACAGTGTGACATCGCTTCTCCACCACCACTTTGGCCACCTAGGCTATGGGGAGAAGCACGATGTCATGCATATGGACAACTGCCCTGGACAGAACAAGAATAATGCAGTAATAGGGTAATTATATGGACAACTGCCCTGGACAGAACAAGAATAATGCAGTAATAGGGTAATTATATGGACAACTGCCCTGGACAGAACAAGAATAATGCAGTAATAGGGTAATTATATGTATACTCATTAGTTAAATTACAATAAATTTTAGACAAATTTCATTTGTTTACTGCTGTTATGATGCATTAATAATAATTTAATGCAGGAATATAATAACAAAATCTATACTATATATACATGTACCAGAAAAAAAAAAAAAAAGTATTGTTGCTAATTTATAAAACTTTGTTGTTTTTTGCAGGTACAGGATGTGGCGTGTGCTAACCGGCCTTCACGACTCCATAGAGTTCAGCACAATGGAGGCTGGTCACACAAAGTTCAGCCCAGATTGGCACTTTGGACAGTGGAAGGTACGGGATGTGGCGTGTGCTAACCGGCCTTCACGACTCCATAGAGTTCAGCACAATGGAGGCTGGTCACACAAAGTTCAGCCGAGATTGGCACTTTGGACAGTGGAAGGTACGGGATGTGGCGTGTGCTAACCGGCCTTCACGACTCCATAGAGTTCAGCACAATGGAGGCTGGTCACACACAGTTCAGCCCAGATTGGCACTTTGGACAGTGGAAGGTACGGGATGTGGCGTGTGCTAACCGGCCTTCACAACTCCATAGAGTTCAGCACAATGGAGGCTGGTCACACACAGTTCAGCCCAGATTGGCACTTTGGACAGTGGAAGGTACGGGATGTGGCGTGTGCTAACCGGCCTTCACGAATCCATCGAGTTCAGCACAATGGAGGCTGGTCACACACAGTTCAGCCCAGATTGGCACTTTGGACAGTGGAAGGTACGGGAGATGTGGCGTGTGCTAACCGCCTTCACAACTCCATAGAGTTCAGCACAATGGAGGCTGGTCACAAAAAGTTCAGCCCAGATTGGCACTTTGGACAGTGGAAGGTACGGGATGTGGCGTGTGCTAACCGGCCTTCACGAATCCATAGAGTTCAGCACAATGGAGGCTGGTCACACACAGTTCAGCCCAGATTGGCACTTTGGACAGTGGAAGGTACGGGATGTGGCGTGTGCTAACCGGCCTTCACGACTCCATAGAGTTCAGCACAATGGAGGCTGGTCACACACAGTTCAGCCCAGATTGGCACTTTGGACAGTGGAAGGTACGGGAGATGTGGCATGTGCTAACCGGCCTTCACGACTCCATAGAGTTCAGCACAATGGAGGCTGGTCACACACAGTTCAGCCCAGATTGGCACTTTGGACAGTGGAAGGTACGGGATGTGGCGTGTGCTAACCAGCCTTCACGACTCCATAGAGTTCAGCACAATGGAGGCTGGTCACACACAGTTCAGCCCAGATAGGCACTTTGGACAGTGGAAGGTACGGGATGTTTACAGTTTTACGAGAAATAGTTCAATAACAAACAGTAAAGATTTCATTGATGTTTTTAGTCTCTTTTTTATTTTTACATTTATTTTAAAACTTATAAAATATAAAGTAATGCATAGATATGTGTCTTTGGGGTCGGAATTATATTTTTCTATCATATAATTTAAGGTGCGTTGGAGACACAACACTGTAAATACATTGGAGGATGTTGCAGATACCGTCAGGGCATCATCCCGCAATGGCCACAACATTCCACACCTGGTACAGGATCCAGAAAAACTTGTGAAGTTCTACGATTGGACAGACTTCCTGAAACGTCTATTCAGGCCCATCCCGAATCTACTGTCATACCACCAGTTCAGGTTTGCATCGATAGTTATTTTTGCCACATCCTTTAAAATACTCAACTCATTGTATTATGATTTAAATAATATTAGAGGAAATGAGAGGAAATATATAGAAATAAGTAAATCCCTGGCAATCATGAGTAAATACAAATTTGGTCATTTAAGACATCTGATACATAATACTTAGATCATGAAAAAATGTTTTTATTAATTATGTTTAAGTATGGTACTACTTCAGTACTAATATTGATGAATACATCATATTGATGTTCTAGTTTCCATCATTGAAAACTGTGTTACACATTGATTTTGTGTGATCTTATTTATCTGTTTAAATTTAGAATAACATCCGACAAGCTGGGCGTGGTGTTTGTGCGGAAGTATGCCTCAGATGCTGAAGAGGCTGTGTTCATCGTGAAGAAAGATGTGGTAATGCCTGACGGTATGCCGGAGCAACTGGAGCCAATTGGCCTATCTGTTGAACGCCAGTGGTACCTGTATGAAGAAATCGGACCACTATACAACTCTAACTGTGCCAGTACTTGCCCGCTGCCAGATGTTCCAAAGCTGACAAAATAAGAACTACATCAAATAGCTGCATTTTTTTTTCAATACTGAAATGGTTGCCATGGTAACCACATAGATAGTTATAATCTGTATTATTTAACGGTCATTGTCATTTACAAATAACTTATGTGTGAAATTTAAATAAATTATTCATACAGTTGATGAATCATGAAATTATAAAGATTGAAGGATGACAATAAGTATCACTGAATTAAAGATTAAATTACAGTGAAAGAAAACTGAGAGAAGTACTTTCATGTCAATATTTACATTTAGGGTTTACAATCTCTGTCTGAATTTTCATGCAGTATGCATTAATTTTACTGTTTGAACTTGTTTAATGCATTTCATTATTATTAATTGTAGCATTGTGGCAAGGTTTAATGGAGACAATCATTATTTTCACATCAGTTCATATTATGTATGGTTGCCATGGTTACAGTTCAACTTAAATCTGTAGATTACTTGTCAACTTCTCTGTCTATCTTTGGCAAAATCAGATGCAAAATTTAAATCATATCAGTACAGTTTTAAGAAAGATATTTCACTTTTGATAAATTGGTGCAAATGTGTTTGATTTCTAAATAGTTCATATCTGATCCGATGTAAATCAATTAAAGTAAGAGTCGATAAACAAAGAATTTTACATTTGTCAGTCTGTGTATGATAATAATTATTTGCATCAGGCATGAACAATTTCCCTTATATATATTTTTTATGTCTAGTATCAGCTGTTTTAATAAAATGTTGAAACCTTCTTGTGTATTACCCTAATTTGATCATTTTAAATTTTGCAATCTGTTGCCATGGAAACCAATATTATTTTTGTAATTTTAAAATTGTTTTACAATGCTGAAGTATTATTAAATTTATTGTTCTAACGAAACCTTATGTTAAAGATTTATTAACGAAATTGTACATATATTGAAAGTTTATTGATTTATCTTACTGACAAGAAAATAAATCATGAACATGTCATATTTTGTGTTTTATGGATAATTCTAAGGTCAAAGTATTTATCTTAGATGGACAATTATTACCAAAAAAAAGTTTTTCTGTGTTCACTATACATTGAGGCATCCAAAAATGTGAATAACTCAATTTCGCCCATTTACCCCATTTTGACCCAAAATCTCAGAACAGGCCACATACTGTCTATTTGTTGATTTAAACTTTTATTTCGTAGATGCTTTTGCTTGTGTAATAGCATTCCATATTTTTTAAAGAAAATCTAGGTCAATATAAGTCCTATGGAATTAAATGAAAATGCCAGCTGCATTGACAAGTGTAGATTTTCCTTTCCAAAAAATATTGGTTATTTACTGCAAAAATAATTATATAAATAGAAGTATTTTAATGTTGATGGTATATCAATTTGAAGGCAATTATGTTAATTATGAACATTCAAATTGATTGAATTTTTACATCAGCTTGCATAAATGACCATTTGTGATTAATAAATCTATATTAAGAATTTTATAAAAAGTGATGCTTATGTTGTTATTAGAACTTAAAATTGTCTTTAATCCGTACTTAATTACTTGTTTAATAAGCTATTACATAGTGCCAATAGAAAAGAGTAGGAGAAAAAAATAAATTTAAAAAAATACTTCAATAAAAAAAAATTCGCCATCATTTTTCGGAAAAAGTGCCTGAGAAACAATTCAATAATTTTTTTTGCCTTAGCAGTATTACAATGACAGTTAATAAAAGCATATCAGTAAAACTGATGGATGCTCCAAAATGCACTTTGTCAAGCAATATAAATGCAATGAAAAGGCAGAGATATTAAACTGACTAAAAATCTCTAGGCAGGACCAAATCCGACACCTGTGAACATGTCACAAACGAGAATAATTTCATTTATCGTCTTATCTTCAGGGTTTTGCTGATCGGAACAGCCCCCTGGAGGTGCAAAGTTGATGTGTACTTTTATTTATATCAATACCCGACCTGACTCGCAAATACCCGACCCGAACAAAGATACCCGACCCGAGCAAAATTTGCTACCCGTTGCATCCCTAGTATATGGCCCCTTGGCCACATTTTTGGCATGAAAGCGCAACTGTCTGGAAACAAGAGCTGTCAGATGAAAGCATGCTCGACTTTTCGAAGTATATCAGTTGGTACATATTTTGGAAAGTGGAAGGGGCATATATTTGTTCACATACAAAACTAAGCTATGGCAATTATTTTATCAAATTATTCCAAGTTCCAACCTTCCCTTCTCAAATAAGTGTATTTAATATGCATTTAATGCGTATTAAATGCAGCGGTATTGGCACCGTATTTTTCTGCGTTTAATACGCATATAATACACTTGAAAATGCAGAAAAAATACACTTATTACAGACAAAAAGTGTTTTTTTTCAGCATTTTTCCTACATTAACACACTTTGGTGGATTTAAAATGTTTTTTTCTCCGTGAAAAATACACTTCATCCTCAAGTGTATTTTAAATGTATTTTCTAGTGCATAAATACACATTTTTGTAAAACATGCAGAACAAGAGGGCCTGAGGGCTCTAGGACGCTCACCTGAGACCTTGTAACCCCATTGGAATTTGCATCCCCAAGGTGTGGCTTATTTTTATCCCAGGGGCATAATATGAACAATCTTCAACAAATCTCTGGGCCTTGCGGTTTCAGGTCAAGTAACTTTGCTATTTATATATTTATATATAAAGCATGTGACCCCTCGCGTTGCCACCAGATTTGACCCCAGGGGCATAATTTTAACAATCTTTGGCGAGGACCACTATGTAATGTTACATACCAAATATAGGAAAGCTGTGGGCTTTGCCGTTTTAGAGGAGAAGATTTTAAAAGTCATTTTGCTATTTAAGTCTATATAAACCATGTGACCCCCGGGGCGTGACCAGATTTGACCCCAGTAGCATAATTTGAATAATATATGTAGAAGGCTACTAAACGGATGTTACATACCAAATATGAAACATCTAGGCCTTGCAGTTTTAGAGGAGGAGAATTTTAAAATCATTTTGCTATTTAATTCTATATAAACCATGTGACCCCTGGGGTGTGGTCAGTTTTGACCCATGGGGCATAATTTGAACAAACTATGTAGAGGACCACTATAGGATGTTACATACCAAATACGAAACCTCTGGGCCTTGCGATTTCAGAGGAGAAGATTTGTAAAGACATTTTGCTATTTAAGTTCATATAAACCATGTGACCCCCCCGGGCGAGACCAGTTTTGACCCCAGGGGCATCATTTGAACAATCTTTGTAGAGGACTAAAATATGATGTCACATACCAAATAAGAAACCTCTGGGCCTTGCGGTTTCTGAGCAGAAAATTGTTTAAGTCATTTTGCTATTTAGGTCTATATAAATCATGTGACCCCCGGGGCGTGGCCAGTTTTGACCCCAGGGGCATCATTTGAACAATATTTGTAGAGGACCACTATAGGATGTTACATACCAAATATGAAACCTCTGGGCCTTGCGGTTTCAGAGAAGATTTTTAAAGACATTTTGCTATTTAAGTTTATACAAACAATGTGACCCCTGGGGCGTGACCACTTTTGACCCCAGGGGCATAATTTGAACAACCTTTGTAGAGGACCACTATAGGATGTTACATACCAAATATGAAACCTCTTAGCCCTGCGGTTTCAGAGAAGATTTTTAAAGTTTACACTTTTAAAATCTATTTTTAGCTCTGGTGACCTACATATGCAGGGGACCATAACGATTTGAACAACTTTAAGAGGGTCACCTAATGATCATTCCTGTGAAGTTTGGTGAAAATCTGCCAGGTGGTTTAGGAGGAGATGTTGTTTGAATGAAAATTGGACGACGCACGCACGTACGCAAGCATGCACGCACGCATGCACGATGGACAACGGGTGATCACAAAAGCTCACCATGAGCACTTTGTGCTCAGGTGAACTTAAAAGTACAGAAAATGTACACTTAGTGTACTAAAAGTGTATTTAATGTGCATTTAACACAGACAAAATACGGTGCCAATACGGCTGCGTTTAATATGCATTAAATGCGTATTAAATACACTTATTCGAGCAGGACATCACTACCTGCAGTGGACCAGCAACGGTCCCGGAACGCTGTCCAGGGCTCGGTTCACTCTGCGCCGTACGTCCAGAAGGAAACCTGGTTCCGTGCCGTCGTCTGTGAAGCCCGTCATCTCGAAGTGTTGTACCGTACGAGTGTGGTCACTTGCCTCCTTAATGTACAGGGTAACAAAGTCATACAGGAACACTGTTTATTGTCTCTCTAAGAAATTTTGACCAAAATACACATATCCATTCTCAATAATGTGTGTTTAAAATTTTTTAAATGTTCGTACATGTTAAATGTATACACTATTCATTATAAAAGTAAGTCAATTCTTTGAGCCATCGGAACTTCGAGCTAAACGGAGTTCCAGAATGTGTACATGTAAGGGCAGTAATCCGTCTGCCTTCTTTTCAAATCTTCGATTCAAGCATATTCAGATATCTATAATGGTTATTAACAAATATTCATTTATGTATTTTATTAATGTTATTTATTTTAAATTTGTGAAAGCTGCTAAATCAATCATTGCGTTCTCTAAACACTTGACACCAAATAAGCCCATCTAATCAATTAACCTGATGCGTCCGAAGCATCTTCGAGCCAAACAAACAATTAAATGCGTGAAAACTCTAACTGGGACCGTGACAAACACTTCGAGACATTCGTAAATTCGAACCTCACGAATTCGCGTGAAACAACAAACATTTATATAAATGTATAGCAATAAAATATCGGTCCCTCGAACAAACTTTGAGCTAATAAGAAATTTGAGACAAGCATAAGTTTGAGACAGTGGGAGTGGACTGTATATTCAAAAACTTTAACAATATTAATGTACATTTACTTTAACATATGATCTTGTTCTGCTTTACAACAATAGAACTCAGTTCTATAACATCATTGTTTAAGAAAAAATCATGAAACATGTGACATGCCATACGTTTTTATCTTGGCACAAAGTACCAGCAGATCAAATATGTTTTCACAGCACAGACATTGTTAAATGTAACCCTGTGGATGTGTAACCAATTCAATATGTACCCTTCTTGATACATTGTGTGTTACATACAAGATATGTTGTGTAACCAACTAAATACATTGTATGTAACCTGCTCAATACATTGTGAGTTACCTACCAGATATTTTATGTAACCTACTGTTTAACCTACTGTATACACTTTGTGTAAAGCATACTGCATGTGTAACCTACTGTATACACATTCTGTAACCTACTGGATGTGTAACCTATTGGATGTGTAACTTACCGGTTGTGTAACCTACCGGGAATATCTGGAATGTTCTGATGGTGAGCTTGGCCAGCTGGCAGGTGTCCATGAGGTGGATGTGCATGTCCCCCTGTCGCACATACTTTTCTGCACCCCGCACACTGCCCCAGTACTTGTCACACTGTTGCTGTAGGTGTACAAATATATCATGTGGTAACCATACCAAGATAATCATATCGTAAGCATACCGAGACATCATGTGGTAAGCAAACCGAGATATCATGTGGTAAGCAAACCAAGATATCATGTGGTAAAAGTACCATGATATCATGTAGTAAGCACAACAAGATATCATGTGGTATGTGGACTAATATAACATGCTGTATGTGTACCAAGATATAATGTTGTAAACATACAAAGCTATCATGTGGTCATAACATCTACAGGCTGGAAACCGTTTATACATGGACTCATTTCTAAAATTGTGAACCAGAATTGTACCAAACACATAGTCTTGCAGAATCTTCATTTATAGAAATCCATCATATTATTACATGGACTGGATATTGGACATTGTTGTTTGTAAAACTTTATGGGACATCCTTACATAATAGTTTATTTCATAATTTGTATTTTAAATTCAGTATGGTTACTCAATGACAGATGGTGCATTAGTACCAGCTTTATCAAAAGATATGCCTTATTGTATTTTCTGTCCCATGAATAAGGAACTTAACTGGATAGTGAAAATATAAAGCAAGTGAAAAAATATTCAATAAGAAGATTGCCAGGAATGTATAACATTTGTTGAATTATGACACTGATATTAAACTCCCAAAATTGCTGATAGATGCCCTGCTATTTCTGGTTTCCTGTTATTTACCACCGCATGTTCAAACAGTCCCGTTGCCATGACAATAACGTGCACATCTTGCTGCCACACCATCTGCCAAAATGCAGCAACAGCGTGTCTGCGAGGACCTGAAAATACACACGGAAATATCTTGTGTTTAATATGAATCAAATACTTAATATGAGGCGCATCGTGAGAAAACCGGTCCTAATGCATGTGCGTAAAGTGTCGTCCCAGATTAGCCTGCGCAGTCTGCACAGGCTAATCTGGAACGACACTTTCCGCTTTTATGGTATTTTCTGTTTCAAGGAAGTCTCTTCTAACTATAAATCCACTGAAGGCGGAAAGTGTCGTCCCAGATCCGGGATGACACTTTAATGCATGTGCGTAAAGTGTCGTCCCGGATTAGACTATGTAGTCCGCACTGTATTTTCTGTTTCAAGGAAATCTCTTCTAAACATAAATCCACTCTAGGCGGAAAGTGTGGTCCCGGATTAGCCTGTGCAGACTGCACAGGCTAATCCGTGACCACACTTTACGCACATGCATTAAGACCAGTTTTCCCACAACATGGCTCATATGTAGAGTTTGATAACCTGTATAAATGTATAAATTTATTAAGATTTATTTGATTTTTGAGAGGTGTAATCAATATAGTGTATGCCGTGTGAACGAAGATCGCAAGTTCAATCCCTACTCATTGAGCTACTTTCTCAAAACACAGAGTACTAGTTCTACCCAGAAAACAGACTCAAACAGAGTCTCAATAAGACTGGCTTTTGACACAATCAAATTCAACACAAAAATGCTTTAAACTAAACAAATATGAGGCGCATCATGGGAAAACCGGGCTTAATGCATGTGCGAAAAGTGTCGTTCCAGATTAGCCTGTGCAGTCCGCACAGACTAATCCAGGATGGCACTTTCCGCATTTACGGTATTTTCTGTTTCTGTCTCTTCTAAACATAAATCCACTGTAGTTTGAAAGTGCCGTCCTGGATTAGCCTGTGCGGACTGCACAGGCTAATCCGGTAGGACACTTTACGCACATGCATTAAGCCCGGTTTTCCCACGACACGCCTCATTTGTATTTCTTAAACAAAAATATTTATGTGCCTGTAGATATAATATACAATTTTTGTCGGCGTAGCTGTCTAAGATCACTTTTGACCTAGATTTCTTGCGATAATTATGCGGCGGGAAAATTGAATGCCAATAGAAATGGGCAAATTTTCTTATTTTAAGGAATGCAAACTTCAAAAAATGGTTAAACGTATACCAATACCTGTTGGATACTTTGGGGAATTAAAAATTTACATAATTGTTTACATAAGCGGTTAAATTTAAAGTTATAAACATATTTTCGACATACACTCTAGAAATGAACATAATTATAAAAAATTTTACTCATAGTATGTCATAATCAGAATGTTATATTCATTTACGTAATGAAATAACTATATTGATTAGCCTACATAATCGGCACGCTCTACAAATAGCAATTACAATGCTACAATTCACGGGTACGACAGTCGGTCGCAACGTACAATGTTGCCTGTTGAGCTCGCAAGCACAAAATATAAAGTAGTACATTTCTGGTATTTTTCTTATAAATAAGCAAAACAAATATGAGCAAATTTGATTGAGCTTATATTTCCTATTATTTTATCATTGTGTAAAAATATAATTTTACGCTGTAACCGACTGTCATCCCCGTGAGTACAACTCCAGCAGGAGAATCATTCTAAAAATAGCGCGCGGTAAAGCTGTGTTAACACACACGCATCAATTAACCCGAGAATTGCAATAAATGGGGAATTCATAAACTTACTGCTAATTAATTCCCGCTATTATTTTCTGACAATGTTAATTTGTTAGATTCACCTGACAAATTCATGCATCAATTATGTTTACGTGAATTATTAGTATTTAGCTTATTCATGTATCACTGGTGAAAACATGCGGCGGCATATGATCGGTTTATTCACGGTACAGATATTAATAATTATTGAGTTTATCTCAAATTAATTTTGGGGGCTGATACGTTTTCTTATAGTGTCCGAAAAATCTAGTGTCCGAGAAGTCTCCTAAGTAGGGACCGAAAAATCTGGGGTCCGAGAAGTCTCCTTAGTAGGGAACGAAATATATGGGGTCCGTGAAGTCACAGCTTGGTCCTCTTGTATTATATTAAAGGCAGAAAAAGACATCTCAATATTAATTTCTACGCCGATTGTCTTTTTTAAAGACATTTCTTGTTACTTTTTGGCTGTGAAATATGCTGTAATATGGACCAAACAATCATTATTGACCGAGGCAGTCCAGTCCATATTACATGTAACAGAATATTTCACAGCTAAGAAGTAAATAACTGTTTATTACATGATTTAGATTTTAGAGGATAGCTATTGATTTCAGTGTAAGATTGTGTTTTATTTCTTGAGTGGACATAGATTTGTTCACAAGTAGCGCATGTTCTATGACCATGAATTAAATAAAATACAATCTTGCACTAAAATAATAAACATTTATTAACTTGCGCAAACTTTGTATTGTACTTTTCAAAAATATTTTACAACACACTTGAACCGGCGTTGTACGTACGCAATAAACCTACGTGCAGCGTCATGCCATAAGTGTAATTCCTTAATCTATTTATAGATAGATCACTAATATAATCGGTCAATATAGCAAAATATTGACTCACAGAAAACGGCTATACTTACCAATCATACATGTTTCATCTACAGACCCTTGAAAAAGGGTCTGCTAATTATGCACTATGTACATTGTGTTCTTGACACTGAGTCTTTTAGAGACAATGCAGGGCTCCAGATAAGGTTTAGGCTAAAGGGTACTGTACCCCCTGACCTCTTTTTTTCAAAGGGTATTTTACCCGTGACCATCAGTTTTAAAGGGTATTGGAGAATTGTAAAGGGGATCCGCGTCGTGGGAAAACCAGAATTAATGCATGTGGGTGAAGTGTCGTCCCGGATTAGCCTGTGCAGTCCGCACAGGCTAATCCAGGACGGCACTTTCCGCCTACAGTGGATTTATGTTTAGAAGAGATTTCCTTGAAACAGAAAATACCATAAAAGCGGAAAGTGCCGTCCTGGATTAGCCTGTGCAGACTGCACAGGCTAATCCGGGATGACACTTTACGCACATGCATTTAGACCGGTTTTCCCACGACGTGCCTCAGAGTATTTTCAAAGCTTCAGAGAGGAGTGGGCCTAAAGCAGTATTTAAATCCCATGTTGTTAAGTCTGAATTACATATATGTGCATGTAAATATTGTAAAGTACTAGTAGTGTTTAATTAGATACATTGAGAAACTTCATTTTCAAAGTTAATAAGCTTTTGGCAAGATTTTTTATGTTGACCAGTACCCCCACGTTAAATTTCTAGTACCCCCTATTGACAATTTCTAAAGGGTATTTGCAATATTATAACGGGTATTTACAAAAATAGTCCTCTTATCTGGAGCTCTGCGGCCATATTCCAGAAACATCCTAAGTGTATCTTTAAATATTCTCACTTAAGTTCCAATTTTTGTAAGGTAATATTTTTAAAACTACAAATAAATTAATGATTCCAATTACAATTTAGTAAATAGTAGTTAATAATAAACTGATAATTAGTTAAAATTTAGCAGAATTTCATCTATTCATAGAATAAAATGCTTAAGAAAAATGATGATTTTCAGGCTAAGATTTCACTTAAGATGTTTCTGGATACGACCCCTGACAATGTGTTTGCAGAGTTAAGAGTTGATACCAATTTCTAAGGTGGATGTGCAGATGAACTGACATCCTAGACAAAATCAATACATTTCTAGAAGTATTATGTGGAGAAAGTACATGAAATATGAAAGATATTTACCTTGAGTAGCTATATATCCCCTGTCAGTGGTATAACCCTAGAAACAATATTTAATAATAAAAAGTTTTCCAGCACAAAAATAAAATGGTGTTTTTGTATCATTAAGTAAAACAAGAATATCGGTAGAACCGATGGATGTTCCCTGATGCTGCTTTGACCACTAAATGTGGCCTTGACCTTAAACCTAAGAACCTGATTCATACCTAGACACGTTGTCATGTTGAGGCTAACATTCCTGTAAAGTCTTAAAATCAACCAATTAAAAGCAAAAGGCTAATTTTGACTCTGCCTATAAAGTATGACATTGACCTTTGACCTACATATCTAATTCATGCTTGTAACATGTCTCATTTAGGCTAACATTGGTGCCATTTAATTGGAAAATAAATAACTCAATCTAATGTAAGTTACAGTGAGGACAAGCAAAAAGCTGATTATGACCTTTTACCTGTAAGTGTGAACATGACCTTTGACACATGGATCTGGTTTATATGCACTTCATGTTGTCTCATTGAGGTTAACATTTGTGCTAGGTAGTTTTTAAAATCCATGGTAAGCTAAAGCACAGACAATCAAAGTGTCAATTTTGCCTTTTGATCTCTAGGTGTAACCCTGACCTTTGACCTATGGACCTGATTCATGAGCGGTACACGCCAGCTCATTACAGCAAACATTTGTGCCAAGTAATTCTAAGATCCCTCCATAAGTTATAGTGTGCACAAGCTCCCTAAAAAATCATCAGACCAGAACGACCTGACAATATGCACATGTCAACTTGGTAGGAATGCTGCATATAAAGTTTCATTGCATTCGAGTTGTTAGTTCCTGAGATCTCAAGCGAAAAAAAAAAAAATCCATTAAAATGTATTATTTTTATAATAAAAAGGGCAGTAACTCCCTGAAAAATTATCAGACCAGAACGACCTAGCAATATGCGCATGTCGCCATGGTAGGGAAGCTGCATATAAAATTTCATTGAGCTCAGTTTATTTATTCCTCGCATGGAAACGAAAATTTCCTTAGAAAATGACCTATTTCTAATCGAAGGGCAATAACTCCCTGAAGAATCATCAGACCGGAACGACATGACAATATGCGCGTTTCCACCCTATAGGGATGCTGCATATAAAGTTTCATCAAATTCGGGTCATTAGTTTCAGAGATCACGCGTGGAAACTAGAGCTATCACTAAAGGTGATTAAAAAAAACACACACCGCTTTGGCAAAGATGTAGAGCTTTGACACAGATGTAGAGCTTTGACACGGAACAATGTATTGACTGACAAATTGAAGAGTACAAGCAGAAATGATTCACAAATAATTGACCTTGAATTGGGACCTTGACCTTTGACTGATAAGCATGAGACATGTGTGTGACACATTATCTAGTCATGTAGAGTAACAATTTGAAGTAATATTAAAATCCTTCCAAACATTTAGAAGTTACGGAGAGGAACAAAATGCAAAAGGAACAAACTTTGACCTTAAATTGTGACCTTGACCTTTGACCTACAAACATGGGTCATGTACGTGACACATCATCTGGTCATGAGGAATAATTATTTGAAGTTATATAACAATCCTAATAGGCATTATGAAGTGATGAAGCGGAAATGAAATAGAAGTATGTGACTTTTGACCGTGAATTGTGACCTTGACCTTTGATGGACAAGCATGGGTCATGTACGCGACACATCGTCTGGTCATGGGGAATAATAATCTGAAGTTATATTAAAATACTTACATGCATTACGAAGTTTTGAAGTGGAGACAAAATACAAGTATTTTACCTGTATTTGACCTATGACCTTGAATTGTGACCTTGACAGTTGAAGGACAAGCAAAAGTCATATATGCAGCGTATAGTCTGGTCATGGGGAATAATTATGTGAAGTTATATTAAAATCCTTCGAGGCATTAAAAAGTAATGGAGCGGAAACAAAATAAAAGTATTTGACCATTAACCTTGAATTGTGACCTTGACCTTTGAAAAACACGAATGGGTCATGTACGTGACACATTGTCTGGTCATGGAGAATAAGAATCGGAAGTTATATTAAAATCCTTCCAGGCATTACGAAGTTATGGAGCGGAAACGAAATATGGGAAGATTCCTACATAGCCACCACATTTTTCAAGTGGGGGTATAATGAAGTACCAGACGGATGGAAGGACAGATGGAAGGACGGAAAGACGGACATTGAGTATGATGGATGAAATCATCGGGGAAATTCGTTCCAAACCCGGACAAACTGAATTACAGCAAAATTAGAATTCGGACGGACGGAAAAAGGGCGACTATATGCTTCTCCCGCTCGGGGAGCATAATAAAGTGTACCAGTGTCACTTAGTTTATTAAAATCAAAAAAAGTAATTAAGTGTACATGATAAGAAAACACAACATGATTATTAAGTGTAAAAAAGTGTCCCAGGATCATTATGTGCAATATTGTGTACCAGAATTATTACATGTAATATTATGTACCAAGCAATTACTATAAAATGTACTGTAATCATTAAGTACAATAAAGCGTACATGGATCCTTAAGTGTAATAAAGTACCCACAACCATTAAGTAGCATAAAGTGTCACAGATCATTAAGTGAAACAAAGTGTATTATGATAAAACATTATAATATGTACCACAAGCACTAATTATAATAGCCCACCAGGTTTACTAAGGATGATAAAGTATACTTGAATTATTACATGTTATCAAGTGTACCGGTCACCAAATCTAATAAATGTCCCAGGATCATTACATGTAATCAAGTGTACTGGTTATTAAGTGTAATAAATGTCCCAGGGTCATGAAGTGTAATAAAGTGTACCAGTGACTTAGTCTAATAAATGTCCCAGGGTCATGAAGGGTCATGAAGTGTAATAAAGTGTACCAGTGACTTAGTCTAATAAATGTCACAGGGTCATGAAGGGTCATGAAGTGTAATAAAGAGTACCAGTCACTTAGTCTAATAAATGTCCCAGGATCATGAAGGGTCATGAAGTGTAATAAAGTGTACCAGTCACTTAGTCTAATAAATGTCCCAGGGTCATGAAGTGTAATAAAGTGTACCAGTCACTTTGTCTAATAAATGTCCCAGGATCATGAAGTGTAATAAAGTGTACCAGTCACTTAGTCTAATAAATGCCCCAGGGTCATGAAGTGTAATAAAGTGTACCAGTCACTTATTCTAATAAATGTCCCAGGGTCGTGAAGTGTAATAAAGTGTACCAGTCACTTAGTCTAATAAATGTGCCAGGGTCATGAAGTGTAATAAAGTGTACCAGTGACTTAGTCTAATAAATGTCCCAGGGTCGTGAAGTGTAATAAAGTGTACCAGTCACTTAGTCTAATAAATGTCCCAGGGTCATGAAGGGTCATGAAGTGTATAAAGTGTACCAGTGACTTAGTCCAATAAATGTCCCAGGGTCATGAAGTGTAATAAAGTGTACCAGTCACTTAGTCTAATAAATGTCCCAGGGTCATGAAATGTAATAAAGTGTACCAGTCACTTAGTCTAATAAATGTCCCAGGGTCATGAAGTGTAATAAAGTGTACCAGTCACTTAGTCTAATAAATGTCCCAGGGTCATGAAGTGTAATAAAGTGTACCAGTCACTTAGTCTAATAAATGTCCCAGGGTCATGAAGTGTAATAAAGTGTACCAGTCACTTAGTCTAATAAATGTCACAGGGTCATGAAGTGTAATAAAGTGTACCAGTCACTTAGTCTAATAAATGTCACAGGGTCACGAAGTGTAATAAAGTGTACCGGCCACTAATTCTCCCAGGATCATGAAGTGTAATAAAGTGTACCAGTGACTTAGTCTAATAAACGTCCCAGGGTCACGAAGTGTAATAAAGTGTACCAGCCACTAAGTCTAATAAATGTTCCAGGATCATGAAGTGAAATAAAGTGTACCAGCCACTAAGTCTAATAAATGTCCCAGAATCATGAAGTGTAATTAAGTGTCCCAGTTTCACTAAGTATGGTAAAGTGTCCCAGGATCATTAAAGAAATAAACTGCCCCAGGATCACTTAATGTAGTAAACTGCCCCAGGGTAATTAAAAGTAATAAACTGTCCCAGGGTCATTAAATGTAATAATGTGTCCCAGGGTCATTAAGTGAAATCATTAGTGTAGCAGGTTCATTATCTGTTATATAATGCAATAATGTGTCCCAGTATATTTAAATGTAATAAAATGTGCCAGAATTATAAAGTGTAATAAAGTGTCTTGGTATAATTAAGTGTAATAAGTGTCCCAAGATCTTTCATTTAACTGAAGTATCCCAAGATCAATACATGTAATATAATTGAAGCGTGTTGTGGGAAAACTGGGCTTAATGCATGTGTGTAAAGTGTCATCCCGGATAAGACTGTGCAGTCCGCACAGGCTAATCCAGGACGGCACTTTCTGCCTACAGCGGATTTATGTTGAGAAGACACTTCCTTGAAACAGAAAATATCACGAAAGCTGAAAGTGTCGTCCCAGATCAGCCTGTGCGGACTGCACAGCCCCGTTTTCCGACGACACGCCTCAATTATGTAATAAAGAGTACCTGTATGTGACTGGCATTTATATACCAGTCCTCCACAGTGAGAGAACCACCCTCAAGCTTCACCAGGGAATGGTCATCTGAAACCAATTCCAGTATACTGGTAAATATTTTTCAGTATCAATACACTGAGGCATACAAGACCTCACTCACAGTTGTTTAATCTCAAATAATGGTTTGTAACAAGATACCAAATGGGTCAAATGCCCTCCACATTGCTTTATCCATGAACTGTGGCTATCACAGGAATTTGGAACTGCTGCATATGCTAGGTTACCACTTAATCCAAACAGCCAAACTTAAAGCCACACAAAAAGTGAAAGTTTTGGGTGTAGCTGTCTAAGATCACTTTTGATGTAGATTTCTTGTGATAATTATGCTGAGGGAAAATTGAATGCCAATAGAATCAGGCAAATTTTCTAATTTTAGAGAATGCAAACTTAAAACAATCGTTAACGTATACCAATAACTGTTGCATACTTTTCGGGATTAGAATTTACATAATTGTTTACATAAGCGGTTAAAATAAAGTTATAAGCATATCTTCGACATACACTCTTGAAATGAACATAATTATAAACGATTTTACTTATTGTATGTCATGATCAGAATGTTATATTCATTCACATGATGAAATAGCTATATTGTTTAGCCTACATAATTGGCGCGCTCTATAAATAGCAATTACAATGCTACAATTCACAGGGATGACAGTCGGTCACAACATACAATGTTGTCTGTGTGAGCTTGCAAGCACAAAATATAAAGTGGTAGATTTCCTATTATTTTATTATTGTGTAAAAATATCATTGTACCCTGTAACCGACTGTAGCCCCCGTGAATTCGTACAACTCCAGCAGAAGAATCTTTCTAAACATAGCGCGCGATAAAGCTGTGTTAATACACACGCATCAGTTAGCGTCGGGAGAATCCTAAACCCGAGAATTTCAATAAATGGAGAATTTATAAACTTACTGCGCATGGTAATTTATATTTGAATTCTGGTGGGTTTAATTAAGAATTATTTATAATTGCATCTTTCTTTCAGCTTCTTATTCTATCTATAAAAATGTTAAACATCTTTCTATCAGTAAAATGTGGTGAAAGAAGTCTTGTAATACGTCAAAACGTTATTCATGTTACTTTAACTTCATTTGCGTAGCATGAGTACACTATATGCAATACTAATGATACATATAGTATATCATTTAACATAACTATGTACACTTGTCTGATATATATAATAATTTTCATTCATTCTCGCTATTATTTTCTGACAATTTTAATTTGTTAAATTTGCCTTACAAATTCATTTATCAATTATGTTTACGTAAATTACTAGTATTTAGCTTATTCATGTATCACTGGTGGAAACATGGGGCGGTTTCTTATCGGTTTATTCACGGTACAGATATTAACAATGATTGAGTTTATCTCAAATTAATTTTGGGGCCGATAAGTTTTCTTATGGTGTCCGAAAAATCTTGTGTCAAAGAAGTCTCCTTAGTAAAGACCGAAAAATCTGGGGACCGAGAAGTCACCTTAGTAGGGACCAAAAAATATGGGGGCCGAGAAGTCACGTAACCGATCATCTTGGTCCTCTTGTATTAGATTAAGGGCAAAAACTGATATCTCAATATGAATTTCAAAGCCGATTGTCTTTTAAAAAAAGACATTTCTTGTTTTTGTTTTGTTTGTTTGGATTTTTTGACATTTTTAACAGTATTTCAGTCATATCACGGCGGTCAATTAACCTACTCACTTTTTTTCTGGGCAAGCTTAGCCGATCTAAGCGGTTTACCAGTTCTAAGTGCACATACCTATGCCAGTAACTGACAACTGCCCTACTTCATTCAGAAGTAGGGGGAGAATGGCCGTAGAAATAATTTCAGGACCAATCCCCAAACAAGCTGTGGCCAGGCTGGGGTTCGAACTCACGATCCCCGGAATTACAGTCCAGCGCTCTACCAACTGAGCTAGCCGGGCCTGGCTAAAAAAGTGAAAGTAGCCAAATTCAGACTCAACTAGAATTGTCACATGAGTGACGGATACACCCCCACACTATGGCCTTGTCACAAAACTATCGCATCCATTCGAAACAAGGATATCAGTAAAACTGATGGATGCTCCCCAATGCGCTTTGTCAAGCAATATAAATGCAATGAGAAGGGTAAAGACATTAAAATGACTAAAAATCAATAGAAATGCATACTGTGTACTATATTTCAGAAATTTTAAAAGTCCCATAACTCTAAAAAAAATAATTGAAGTGGAACATCCTGCTAATATGCACACCTCTTCTTAGCAATGAAGCTTCCCATGAAATTTCATTTTAATCTGGCCATTAATTGCTGAGAAATAGCACGGACAAGAATTTTGCACTATATACTATATTTCAGTCATTTTCAAAGTTCCATAACTCCAAGAAAAATCATCATCCTGCTAAAATGCACACTCCTCTTGGCAATGAAGCTTTCCATAAAAGTTTATTGAAATCAGGCCAGTAGTTGCTGAGAAATATCCCGGACTATAATTTATGCAGTATTTACTAATTTCAGAAATTTTCTAATTCCCATAACTCTGAGAACAATAATTGAAGTGGAATGTCCTGGTAATATGCAAACCTTCTCTTGGTAATGAAGCTTCCCATAATGTTTTGTTGAATTCCAGCCATTGCACTATATACGGATTTCAGAAATCTTCAAAGTCCCATAACTCTGAGAAAAATGGTTGAAGCGGAACATCTTGGTAGTATGCACACCTCCTCTTGGTAATGAAGCTTCCCATAAAGTTTTGTTGAATTCCAGCCCGTGGTTGCTGAGAAATAGCCCGGACAAGAAAGTCCAGAATTGTGCACTATATACTGATTTCAGAACTCTACAAAGTCCCATAACTCTGAGAAAAATCATTGAAGCGGAACGTCCTGGTAATATGCACACCTCCTCTTAGTAAAGAAGCTTCCCATAAAGTTCAATTGAATTTTGGCTAGTAGTTTCTGAGAAATAGCTCGGACAAGACAGTCAAGAATTGTGCACTATGTACTCATTTTAGAAATCTTCAAAGTCCGATAACTCTGAGAAAAATAACTGAAGCGGAACATCCTGGTAATATGCACACCTCCTCTTAGTAATGAAGCTTCCCATAAAGTTTCGTTGAATTCCGGCCAGTAGTTGCTGAGAAATACTCCGGACAAGAAAGTGGGACAGAACGACGGATGGAAGGACGGACGGAGGGACAAGGCGGCAACTATTTGCTCCCCCTAAATTTTTCGGGGAGCAAAAAAATGGACACAAAGATAATACTTTAATTTGTGAATGTTTAACAGTGTATTTGGAAACATTTAATTTCAATAGGAGTCATAACTGTCAACATTTAGCAGATTGTAAACAAAGTTGAACTTGATCTGTATTTTATGATGTTACACCTATGTACTAACAATAATTTAAATATGTGGCGCCATTCTTAAGTTATCGTCCAGAAACCATGTTTTAAGGGAATTTAAGTCAAAACAAGGCCATAACTATGTCAAAATTTAGTGGTTTGTAACCAAAGTCAAACTTTACCCATATTTTATGATGCTCCACATGTGTACCAATAATTATTTGAATATGTCAAGCCATTCTTGAGTTATTGTCTGGAAACCATGTTTTTAGGGAATTTAAGTCGAAAAGGGGTCATAACTCTGTCCAAATTTAGTGGTTTGTAACCAAAGTCGGACTTGACCTGTATTCTATGATGTTACGCATGTGTACCAAAAATTATTTGAATATGTTAAGCCTTTCTTGAGTTATGATTCGGAAAACCAACAGACCGATGGACCAACAAGCTCACTCGTATATACCCTAAACTTCATTTGTGGGCGTATAACAATTAGATGGTAAACTTAAGCCCCGGTCACACTGTCAAGATTTTTGCTACGATTGCCCACCATTTTCAAAATCTTAGTGAAGCGTGATAAAGCGTGAACACATACGTACTGGCATCTGTGTGAATCTTGAAGAATCATGGAGGATCCTTATCGATCGGGAAGCGCTACGACAGTTTTAAACATGTTCAAAACATTCATGGCCTATCGGTGCACCACCACTATTTTTCCAAAACGTAGGACATTCCTAGAGCCATCGTATCTCAATCTGGCTTATTCTTACAGCCATCGTAGAGGCATTCGTGGCCTTTCGTGTTTAATCGTGATAAATCGTGACTGATTTTATGACCGTATATTACAAGACTGTAGTACGTTATGGTACGTTTTGCTACGTATATGGTACGGTACGCTTGCCCTATGGTTCAGTTATGATTCCAGTAGGATCTTTAGCAACAACTATCATGACTACTCATGAATATACACAATGGACCACAACAATGCGACGATTGGGTCTCGATGCCTGTATGGTTTATTGCGATTTTACTATGCAATCGCTACGTTTGCCTATGTTAGTGTCACGATTATACACGAGGCATCGTGACGTCCAAATCGCCTTGAAGCTAGTGAAGCGTGAGAATTATTGGCTGCTTGTAGGTTAATCGTGATGAATCTTCTTTTAATTTTACTACAATCTTAGGAGAAACAATCGCATGTAGTCGTCTACTACTGTAGCGTATACCTGATGCTAGCATATACCTGATGCTAGCGTATTATAACCGTAATAGATCGCATCATATCTTGGTAAAATTGTGGGGAATCGGTTGCAGAAATCTACAAGTGTCGTTGAAATTCGTAGTTTAGTCGTACAACAACCGTAGGTATATGTAGGAAGACACAATCGGGACACTGTGGATCCCGAC
Organism: Congeria kusceri; assembly: GCA_027627225.1. Classification (NCBI taxonomy): domain Eukaryota; kingdom Metazoa; phylum Mollusca; class Bivalvia; order Myida; family Dreissenidae; genus Congeria; species Congeria kusceri. The sequence continues at coordinate 70,745,563 of CM051032.1, read as the reverse complement.
TCATCATGATTAACACGTCCACAATCAATCGTGGTTTATCGTAGCCAAAATCCTGACAGTGTGACCGGGGCTTTACTGGCTGTCTTAGTATGTGTTTAGGTTGGTATTTAGTGTACATCAGAAACGTGTGGATTGCTGGATACTGTATACTATAAAAACACTGATCCTCAAAATAAAACTGTTCACTAACACTAGCTCTATTTATTTGCAGCGCAGAACAAATACGAAAAATTTTCATTAACATTTTGCGAGCTAAGAAAAAAGAGGAACTTTTGCTAATGTCGTAGCGCTGACAATGTAAACATGAAATTGATTTTTGAGCTCTTCAAATACCATTTATTTTATGGAAACATTTTTTTCCCGCCCATAATGAAAACAATGAAAGGAATATGCAGTATAACTATTAACTTACATGGCACAACCTCGCGAGTTACATTACTGCATATGTTTTCTGGTTTTGTGGCTATAGTACAGGGATACTCCTCTTGGTGGTGTACAATGGCCTGAAAAATAATACTATGCATCAATCCCCGACATAATGCATCTATCAATATTTTCCCCCAGAGGGGGAACGGGGGATGACCCAGGGAAATTGACATTTTATTTTTTAGAGTCTAATTCCCCACACTAGAGCCAAGAATTTTTGTCTAAATCAGATCCTTGGTGTATCAAATGACCCAGGGTGGGGTCCAATATTACCAGGATCTTAAATCCAACCAGTCTATTTCCCGGCACCCGGAATCATTTGGCATGTCAATTTCCCACCTGTCAAGAATGGCTTTCAGTCATATGCAGGGACCAGAGAGGAAACGTCTAGCTATCAAAACTTTGAGCCAAACAAATTCAGAGTTTTTTATTACAATAGGCGGAAATTTGTCTGCTTCAGATTCAAATCTACAAATGAACAGTATTCAGATAGCCTAAACTCCGTATATTTTATGATTTTAATACCATTATTTTATAACAGAATTTTATACTAACATCGATTAAACAAATTCTAAATATTCATGTACAATAACAAAAAGACGTCAGCGCATTCAATACGCACACTCATGTAAAACAAAACATAAACACTTTCAATAAGTAGCAAAATTAAAATGTCATATTTTACTCAATCTACTGAGCAATTGTATTGATGACCAGTTTGCAACAGCTGTGAATTCGATATCGCGTCATAGTAATGCTTGAAACTAATCGAGCATATCTAATCGATTAGTGACTTGATGCAACCAAAGTGATTCGAGCCAAACAAACAAATTAAGGTGTGAAAACCATAACTGGGAGTGTGACAAACACTTCGAGCCATCAGAAAATTCGATTTCCTTTATCTGAAATTTAATTTCCTTTATCTGAAATTTCGCTGTCATACACAATTTCACAAAAACAAGAAACGTGGAAATTCCATGAAGACCAAATTTTTCAAACGAAATGCAAACAAGTGAGCACAATAATGAAAGAAAGTTCTCATTCTCAAGTTATTAAGCGGAAACCGTTTTCTATTTTTAGTAATGGTGACCTTGACCTTGACCCCACCCACCATATATGCAATCTCAAACAAGGCCTAGATATAAGGTATATATGTATGAAGTTTCATTAGAATATCTCCATGCCTTCTCAAGTTATTGAACAGAAACTGTTTTTCTATTTTTATTAATGGTGACCTTGACCTTGATCCCACCCACCCCATATGCGATCCCAAGCGAGGTCTCGATATATGATATCTATGTAAGAAGTTTCATTAAAATATCTTAATGCGTAGTCAAATTATATAGCAAAAACAGTTTTTCTATTTTTAGTAATGGTGACCTTGACCTTGAACCCACCCACCACATATCCCATACCAAGCGAGGTCACAATATAAGGTATCTATGTATAAAGTTTCATTAAAATATCTCGATGTGTTCTCAACTTATTGAGCAAAAACAGTTTTTCTATTTTTAGTAATGGTGACATTGACCTTAATCCCACGGGCCCCATATGCAATCCCAAGCAAGGTCTCAAAATAAGGCATTTATGTATGAAGTTTCATTAAAATATCTTGATGGGTTCTCAAGTTATTGAGCGCAAACAGTTTTTCTATTTTTAGTAATGGTGACCTTGACCCCACCCATTCCATATGCAATCACAAGCAAGGTCTTGATATAAGGTATATATGTATGAAGTTTCATTAAAATATCTAAATGCGTTTTCAAGTAATTGAGCAGAAAACGTTTTTCTATTTTTAGTAAAGTTGACCTTGACCTTGACTCCACCAACCCCATATGCAATCCCAAGAGAGATCCCTATTAAAGGTATCTATGTATAAAGTTTCATTTAAATTTCTCGATGCGTTCTTAAGTTATTGAGCGGAAACCGTTTTTCTATTTTTAGCAACGGTGACCTTGACCTTGAACCCACCACCTCCATATGCAATCGCAAGTGAGGGTACAATATAACATATCTACGTATGAAAAGTTTCATTAAAATATCTCAATGCGTTCTCAAGTTACTGAGCGGAAACCGTTTTTCTAATTTTAGCAACAGTGACCTTGACCGTGACCCCACCCACCCCATATGCAATCCCAAGTGGGATCTTGATAAAAGGTATCTATGTATGAAATTTCATTAAAATATCTCTATGCGTTCTCAAGTTATTGAGCCGAAACCGTTTTTATATTTTTAGCAATGATGACCTTAACCCCACCCATCCCATATGAAATCCCAAGCGAGGTCTCGATATAAGGTATCTATGTATGAAGTTTCATTAAAATATCCCAATCCGTTCTCAATTTAGAGAGCGGAAACAAAAAGTTGACCCCGCCCGCCCGCCCAACAACATACACCAATCTAATAACCAAAATTTATCTTAAACATCATATTTAAACAAAATTTTGCAAAAATTCTGAAAAACAAAATAAAGTCAATTTCACTGTTGGAAATTAAGAGTAAATATTTTTCATAATTTTCCTTTCATTTTGTTTAAAAATCATTACCAATAATGATTTAACAAGAGATGTTTGAAAAACATATATGTCCCCCCCGACTTGCAGCCAAGTCGTCAATATGTACAATTGTTAAGAGCTTTTTAAATATTGTATGTGCAAATTAACACATGGGGAGGAAATTAAAGTTGATGCTTTAGAAAGTAAATATAAAGCAGAAAGAAAGATAGAGCATAATTATGGATTTATTTTTACAGTCCATTATATAAGGATACCTGTTTTCTGTTTGCTTTAAACATCAAATAGGCCAAAACATCTCTAGATATCCTGCGGAAACATGGTCCATGAAGAAAACAGTTTTCATGTTACAAGCCCCTGTAACTTTGACCTTTGACCTGTTGACCTCAAAATCGATAGGCGTCTTCCTTTCCTCCAAAGTAACCAGCAAACCAACTTAAATGATTGTAGGTCAAAGCGTTCTCTAGATTTCGTGCGGAAACGAAATGGTCTACGGACAGACCGAACGGCCATCCGACCGACCGACCGACAGACAGGTGCAAAGCAATATTCCCCAACTTCTTCGAAGGAGGGCATAATTATTTCATTCTAAATAAAGAGAAAAGTTATCTTGTAATAATTACTCCATACGTAAGTACGTGGAATGCGGCCTCTTACATACCAATTGCGCGTGCGTTCTGTATACTGCACAGTAAGCCTTTCCAGGTTTTGTCACTAACATTTTAAAATCCCCCCTAGCTATTGTTAACGGATTCATTTACATTCATCAAATATCACAAACAAATTAGAAGTTTATCATTTGTAAAATAGGTTGAACATTGAACATTAATCATATGATATCCAAGTACAATGATTGGATAAAATTGCAGATTAATTTGCATATATTTGACATTTTTGGAAACATCTATTATTCATTGTGGGATGGTGTTATTCATGAAATAATTGATGTTAAATTGTTTTTTGGTTGGATTGTCATTGTTCAACACTTTAAATATAAACTGAATTGAATTTCTACATACATTACAATTTTCTGGTGCAATTACATCGTTCATTTTTAATTACAACTTTTTGCTTTTTCACATAAATGCTGCATTCTGATTACATAATCCGCTCACGTGACATGTCATTCATACCCGATGAACCGGCTGCGTATGGAAATTAATTAATTACTTTTCATGACAATACTACTTTTTCATTCTGTATTTTCCAAATTACGTCATTGTTTTGCACAAACCTTTAAGATGTTTTTGTTGCATTTGTTATTTGCTATACACTATCTTTCGTAAACAAATTGACAGATTTATCAGTTGCCAGTGTTGCAGAGGATGACGTTGTTACAGACCTGTTTACCCCTTTCAAGCTTTGTCAGTAGTTTGACAAAGTTGTATCAGTAGTTTTGGGTATCTGTCAGTAGTAACTAATAGTCAACCAGTGTATAACACAACAAAAATGTATTAACCACAAAATGACAAAACATGGATATTAATAAATATATAGCAACATTCTGTATCAAATTCAGTATATCTTTAATGTTTAACATTAAAATTCAGCACTACACTACTGATAAAGCTTAAAAATGATACGTGCTTACTACAGATTTCTCAACAGTGCTTGCCACATATTTTTTCAGGCGCCCCGGTCCCGAGGGGTGGGTTAGGGAGGTGTATACGTTGATTTTTTTCATGCCGCACGTGTCAAATGATGTATCTGGTGCAATTTACCTCTTAAATGTAAGGCTAACACATTTTCTTTTTTTTTGTTATTATTTACACAAAATGAAATACACGAAATGTAAACAGTCCTGTATACCTCTAGCTTTTTGAAAGCAAAAGCGTCATTGTTGTTGCGAAACTGAAAGTAATCATTTTTTCGCGCCGTGACGTCACGTTCAAACCCATTATTCTCGTCGTTATCGAATCGTAAGGTTACACTAGATCTACTTATGGAGCCTTTTTTATTTGATTAATTATGTTGATATGGACATGTGTTTAGTGTTTTTTTTACTGTTTTAATCTATACAACAGTTGAACGCGTAGTACTGATTGGATAATTGGTGCATTATAAAGATCCTGATTAAAATCCATGTATATTATCCATGCTTTGTTCTTACAAAAATGGCGGGAAAATTTCCTTGTGCATGTCGGGCCTACGCGCGTCAAATGATAAAGACGTACGTACTGTACAGAGTATTATTTTCTGCCGTGACTAAAAACATCCCGTCGAATTTCGACTCTTTAAAATACCGTTCAAAAGTTTCTGAGTTTTGTACACGTTTTTTAGCAAAACACTATGGATAAACAAGAGGGCCATGATGGCCCAAAGGGCTCACCTGAGTACTGGCAGAGATGAAAGCCTTACTGTTGTGAAAGGCTTGTGGGAATGTTCGCCATAATGTCCTTAAATAATTTATCTAGCTGATTGACTCTTATACATAGAACAAGTAAGGACCTGGATATATTGTCTCTACCCTGGTATCCTAATTTTCGCAGGCAATTCTGGAGGAATAGTGTTAATGCTGCAGATATGAAAGAAAATGGCGACCGCTGTGCAAAGGTCATGTCATGCTTGCTTTCAAAGAGTAGAGTGTATTGCCATTTACCCGTCCTATATTGAAATTCGCTTAAAATTTTATGGTCAAGTTTGGTCCAGACTGGTTGAAAATGAAGTCCCAGTCTTACAACAATTTTATTTTTGCATTGATCTTCACAACTACGGGGGATATAACTGCTGTGTTTGTGGCCTGTCTCATTTGCTACTTGTGTTGAGATCTTATGGCCATACAAAACATGTGGAAGTTTTATCAAGATTGAATGAAAAATGAATTCTCGATGCACGAAAAAGGCAATTTTTGCATTTTTTTCACTAACAAAGGGGCCATAACTCCAATGTTTGATGCCCAATCTGACTGATTGTTGGCTTCTGAAGCAGATGTATGATCACATACAAACTGTCGAAATTTGGTCAAGATTGGAAGAAAAATAAAGTCTCTATAAACAAAAAAGGCAATTTTTGCATTTTTTTCGTCATACAAGGGGATATAAATCCGGTGTCTGTGGCCTAACCTTATCCATTTTTGACTCCTACTGAAATCTTTTGGTCACACACAAACTGTGGAAGTTTGGTCAAGATTGGAAACAAAAAGAAGTCTTAATAAAGGTAAAATAGCAATTTTTGCCTATTTTTCAACAAAAAGGGGGCATAACTCAGGTGTTTTTGGCCCAATCCGGCTCAATGTTTACTTCTACTGTGATATTTTGATAAGACACAAACCATGTAAGTTTGGTCAATTTTTGCATTTTTTTCCCACAAACAAGGGGCCATAACTCTAAGGTTTCTGGTCCAATTTGGCCCATCACCAATACCAACCGAGATTTTATGGTCATTCACAACCTGTGCAAGTTAGGTAAGGATTGAATATAAAATGTAGTCTTTAGTGCGATAACAGTCCCAACTGTTGATGGCATACAGACGACGGACTACAGACGCCGCCGGAGAGGTCCCCTATACCAATAGCTCACTGAGCACTTCGTGCTCAGGTGAGCTAAAAATACCCCCTCCCCTTGAGGCCCTTTTTGTTGACATAGTCCTTTTAATAAGGTTGGTGGAAATGACAAAAAAAATCTTAGTATAACAACATCTAACAAGAGGGCCCTGAGGGCCCTAGGCCGCTCACCTGAGACCTTGTAACCCAATTGGAATTTGCATCCCCGAGGTGTGGCTTATTTTTATCCCAGGGGCATAAGTTGAACAACCTTGAACAAACCTCTGGGCCTTGCGGTTTCAGGTAAAGATTTTTAAAGTCATTTTGCTATTTAAGTCTATATAAACGATGTGACCCCTCAGGGGGTGGCCAGATTTGACCCCAGGGGAATAATTTGAACAATCTTTGAAGAGGACCACAATGCAATGTTACGTACCAAATATAGGAAAGCTGCGGGCCTTGCCGTTTCAAAGGAGAAGATTTTTAAAGTCATTTTGCTATTTAAGTCTTTATAAACCATGTGACCCCCCCCCCCGGACCTTACCAGTTTTGACCCCAGGGGCATACTTTGAACAATATTTGTAGAGGACCACTATACAATGTTACATACAAATCTGAAACCTCTAGGCCTTGCGGTATCAGAGGAGAAGATTTTTAAAGTCATTTTGCTATTTAAGTCTATATTAACCATGTGACCCCTGGGGTGTGGTCAGTTTTGACCCATGAGGCAAAATTTGAACAATCTTTGTAGAGGACCACTATAGGATGTTAAATACCAAGTACAAAACCTCTGGGCTTTGCGGTTTCAGAAAAGAAGATTTTTTAAGACATTTTGCTATTTAAGTTTATATAAACCATGTGAACCCTGGGGCGTGGCCAGTTTTGACCCCAGGGGCATCATTTGAACAATCTTTGTAGAGGACCACTATACAATGTTACATACCAAATAACAAACCTCTAGATCTTTCGGTTTCTGAGGAGAAGATTTTTAAAGTCATTTTGCTATATATTCTATATAAATCATTTGATCCCCAGGGCGTGGCCAGTTTTGACCCCAGGGGCATAAATTGAACAATATTTCTAGAGGACCACTATAAAATGTTACATACCAAATATGAAACCTATGGCCTTGCGGTTTCAGAGAAGAAGATTTTTAAAGACATTTTGCTATTTAAGTTTATATAAACCATGTGACCCAGGGGCGTGGCCAGTTTTGACCCCAGGGGCATAATTTGAATAATCTTAGTAGAGGACCATTATAGGATGTTACATACCAAACATAAAACCTCTGGGCCTTGTGGTTTCAGAGGAGAAGATTTTTAAAGTCATTTTGCTATATATTCTATATAAACCATGTGATCCCCAGGGCGTGGCCCATTTTGACCCCAGGGGCATAATTTGAACAATCTTTCTAAAGGACAACTTAAAGATGTTGCATACCAAATATGAATACTCTGGGCCTTGCAGTTTCAGAGGAAAAGATTTTAAAAGTAATTTTGCTATATATTCTATATAAAACATGTGACCCCCAGGGAGTGGCCAGTTCTGACCCCATGGGCATAATTTGAGCAATCTTTGTAGAGGACCACTATAGGATGTTACATACCAAATATGAAATCTCTGGACCTTGTGGTTTCAGAGAAGATTTTAAAGTCATTTTGCTATATATTCTATATAAACCATGTGACCCCCAGGGCGTGGCCTGTTTTGACCCCAGGTGCATAATTTGAACAATCTTTGTAGAGGACCACTATAGGATGTTACATACCAAATATGAAACCTCTGGGCCCTGCGGTTTCAGAGAAGAAGATTTCTAAAGTTTACACTTTTAAAATCTATTTTTAGCTCTGGTGACCTACATATGCAGCGGACCAAAAAGATTTGAACAACTTTGAAAGAGGTTCACCCAAGGATCATTCCTGTGAAGTTTGGTGAAAATCTGCCAAGCGGTTTAGGAGGAGATGTTGTTTGAATGAAAAGTTGACGACGCACACACGCACTAACGCACGCACTAACACACGCACGACGGACAATGGGCGATCACAAAAGCTCACCATGAGCACTTTGTGCTCAGGTGAGCTAAAAACATTGCTCACTTCAATGAACGTAATTGACATTATCCCCAACAATGTGATCAAATTATGATAAAAGTAGCGAAACATATGTGAAAAGTGGCAAGCCGCAATCGCTACAATGTAGAGATCAATATTTAAAGGTATGTCATGCAGCGAAGAGTTATTCCCCAAGTAATGGGCTGTTACAACAAAAGCTATCAAAAGGCGGTGATTTATATCTAGAATTTTATCAAGAATCTACAAATAAATTACCATCCATTACTAATGTCTAGAAATACTTATCCTTTTAGAGTAACACGTTTTTTTCCATCGTGTTATCAAACAGTTCTATACAGTTGTATCAAATAAAAAATTCAGTTCAAATAATGTTTTTTTGCTCTCTGAGCCATTTTAGAATTTTCATTTCATTATGTGCTTTTTTCGCTGTACAATACGATCTCATACTTTTGAAGTATCGATACAATCTAGCTTAAGGCAAAAGGGAGATTAGATGATCTAGCATGATGTATCGAAACTCTGTTACCAACTAGGGAAGAAAACAAATTATGTTCGTAATAATCGTCACTTCATTAAAATATGTTATCGGTGCACTTTTCTAAATACATTTCTTTTTGAGATAACGTCAAATTATAATCATTCGTGTAAAATGGAAAAGACCGACTGCAAACTTAAGGACAAGTTTTTTCCTTTTCAAACCACCTTAAACAAAAACTGAATAATTGAAATGACTGTATGGGAGACAATCAATGCAAAATTTAAAATAATTATTCAAATTGGCAAAAAATCTGTAAGACTTTCCACGCACAATTGATAAAATAAAAGAAAATCCAAATTTAAGTAACAAGAGAAAAATGCGGAAACCGCATTAAAGGCGGATTTTTTATTTTACCGATGGAGGTACATGTACAAGTCAATGTTGGTAAAGAAGTATGGAAGTTTCATGTAGATGATCTAAAATGTATGCAGTTTGGTGAGACTTGGCAAAAATTTGGGTCTCAAAATAAAATAGGAAAAAAGTGTGGACTAGAGAGATGGCATTAAATTATTGACAATATGTTTGTTTCTATGAAATGTTGCATATTTGCATTTAAGAAAGTGTCCGTCAAAGGAGCATTTCTCCACTGGACATGCTATCATTTTTTGGGAAAATAATGACCAAATGCAAGATGGATGAAACTGTTCCTTGTATTGATCAAGAACTTTAAAAAATATGACAGGAATACAAAACTTTAACGCAAATTCTATTTTTAGCTCTAGTGGCCATTCTGTGCGGTGAGGCGGGACCATTTGAATAAGTTTGGTAGAGGACCACTAAACGATTTTATTTTTTTTATAAATTTTTTGCCGTATTCAACAGTATTTCAGTCATATAACGGCGGTCAGTTAGCCTGCTCACACTTTTCCTGGGTAAGCTGGTTTACCAGTACTGAGTGCACATACTTATGCCAGTAACTGACAACTGCCCTACTTGAATCAGAGGTAGGCCGTAGAAATAATTTCATTACCAATACCCACACAAGTTATGTGGCCGGGCTGGGAATCGAACCCGCGATCCTCGGATTTGTAGTCCAGCGCTCTACCAACTGAACTAGCCAGCCCGGCTGACCACTAAACGAAAATTGGTGTGAAATTATTTGAAAATCCAGCCATAGGTATAGAAGAAATTGGCGTTTAGACATATTTATATTTTTAGCTCTGGCAGCCAACTAGTGCAGTGAAGCGGAACCATTTTCACAGGTTTGGTAGAGGATCATCCAAGGAAAATTTCTGTAAAGTTTCATGAAGATTGACCAAGAACATTTGAAAATATGGCAAGAAAACAAAACTTTAACGCAAATTCTATTTGTAGCTCTAGTGGCCATATTGTGTAGTGAGGCAGAACCAATTCAATAAGTTTGGTAGAGGAACACTAAATGAACATTTGAGTAAAATTATTTGAAAATCTAGCCATAGGTTTAGACGAAAATGGCGTTGAGACACAATTCTATTTTTAGCTCTGGTGGCCATCTTGTGCACTGAAGCGGAACCATTTTCACAGGTTTGGTAGAGGACCATCCAAGGAACATTTCTGTTTTTAGCTCACTGAGCACAACATGATATGTGAAGATGTCCGAAAACATACATATGCGTTTCTAAACTTACGTACAGTTGAAATATTTAGAAATAATTCGATATCAAAGTTCACTTTAAACCCACTGTAAGTTTTCAATTTTGAAGAATTACGGCATGACTCAACCCATGCTTGTACGAAAATGCCTTTCAATCTTTGAAAATAACTTAGCAAAAATACATTTTTATTTACAACGCCTTGCTGTTCCCGAACATATCCAAACCCTATGGAATACAAATGCTCACGTAAAGAGGAAACCAAATTCTTATAACCCAAATTATCATAACATTTCAACATTTCATAACACTTTCTAATGTAATGGGAATTTCGGAATTTCAAGTAAACGTAGCCAATACTTAATAATGCGCCTTGATGCATAGATATGAATTGGATATCTACCGCAGTCACCTAATATAGCATTGTTAAATGAGTGCAGTTTTTCCTTATATGGTTATATGAAAAGCTTGTGAACACTCTAGAAGTCACATTTTTTGCCCAATCTTCATGAAACTTGGTCAGAACATTTGTCCCAATGATATCTTGGTCGAGTTCCAATATGGGTCACGTTGGGTCAAAAACAAGGTCACTAGGTCAAATTGAAGAAAAAGCTTGTTAACACTCAAGAAGTCACATTTTTTGCCCAATCTTCATGAAACTTGGTCAGAACATTTGATTAAATGATATCTCGGCCAAGTTTGAATCTGGGTCATGTGGGGTCAAAAACTAGGTCACTCGGTCAAATTGAAGAAAAAGCTTGTTAACACTCTAGAAGTCACATTTTTTGCCAAATCGTCATAAAACTTGTTCAGAACATTTGTCCCAATGATATCTCAGTCGAGTTTGAATCAGGGTAATATAGGAAAAAAACTAGGTCACTAGGTCAAATTGAAGACAAGAGGGCCATGATGGCCCGAACCGCTCATCTGAGAACTGGTACAGATGAAGACCATACTGTTGTGACAGGTTTGAAAATTAAGGTATCTGAAAAATACGCAGAGGGGGATAGGATCAATTTTGATTCAAAACATTGGTTAGTGCAATGGGTTAACTAAAGTATGAGTTGGGTAGTGGATGTGCATTTTTTTTATAATGGTTCTCAAATCATTTTTCTCGAAAGACGGTCACCCAATGATCATTCCTGTGAAGTTTGGTAAAAATGTGCCAAGTGGTTTAGGAGAAGATGTTGTTTGATTGAAAAGTTGACGACGGACGCACGCACAGACGCACACACGCACAGACAATGGGTGATCACAAATGTTCACCATCAGCACTTTGTGCTCAGGTGAGCTAAAAAATGTAGTCTTTATCGCGATAACGGTCCAAATTGATGACGGCATATGGACGACAGACGATGGACGCCGGACGCCGCCGGAGAGGTCCCCTATACCAATAGCTCACCGAGCACTTCGTGCTCAAGTGAGCTAAAAAGATGACTTTTAAATATAAAGTTCTAAGCAGAGTAAACAGAAACAACAAACTTGCGTGAGAGTTAGCTTTCACGAGACTAAAGATATACAAATCAATTAAAAATATATTTAAAATCTTGTTATTAACGTTCGTTTTCATCCCTACAATAACCAAACATTGAGTAGAGGCCTTGTGCAGCGCTTGCATAATAATCTCTACTATCAATTATATGTACAGCAAAATATACTGAAAAGAAATTGCGCATCGGGGACTCCGAATTTATAAAACACTGATGCACTCAAGAGCGAAATGTGGTATAACAAAAAAAAGCCAATAAAACGAAAACAATTTTTTTTACTGCAAATGACCTATTTCCGTATGATTTTCAATATCAATCCGTAGTGCTTAGTTTCTGTGGTAAAATCGTAGCAAATACGGATAATCTGTATGAGTAAACAGGTCTGTTGTTAACGCATATTGGAAATTTGAATTGTTTAACCAGAAAGTCCACTATAAAAATTATCAACAATGATTTGCAATGTCTGACAAGATATTAGAAATGCTGTTCTACAAAAAATGAAATCGAAACTAAAACGGGGATTCATACGCCGGAGGCTACAAGTCAGTTGCGACCCGTAGGCAGTTAAAAGTAAAGTTTATATCCACCTTTGGTTGCAATTTTAAGGATTGAATAGTATTTTTCTGAAGCGCAGAAAAATACTATTCAATTCTTGAATATCTGTATAGGAAATTGTGTATGATGGGGCTGTGCACAATTTGAAACCAATGTGATTTGTCAGTTTTGAGAAAACCACAATCAAAATAGGTCTAGTTGGAAGTGCCTATGGATGGATATGTTTGTTCTTTATTTTGTTATTGAATACAGCATAAATAGTTATATTTTAACAATAATTTATGCAAAAGGTACTAATATGGTTTTAAAAGTTTATGGGGGGGTTATGTCCTGGCTGTACAATCAAATAAGAGGGATTTTGTCTGGGTACATAAAAAGGAGCATGAGGGATGATGTCCGAAGGGATTTTGTGAGGGACACCAAAATGTATACTGATACTTAAGTCTAACTGCCTATGGATTATGTCCGAGATGATTTTGTCCGGACACCAAAATGTATAATGATACTTAAGTCTAACTGCCTATGGATTATGTCCGAGGTGATTTTGTCCGGACACCTAAATGTATACTGATACAAAAGTCTATAAGCCTATAAGTCAAGGCGTAGGTTAGTCAAACAGTAGTCAATTATTCAGCCCATCACATCTTTGCACAATTTAAAATAATTTGACTAATTTCCCTGAGTGTGAAAAATGTCAAAAACATAATTTTTTAGATCATCATATACTCGTGGGATTACATTAAAATACAAAATAATTTGATCACATGTATAGTTAACCTTAAACATATGGGAACTAACTGACATATCTGTGTTTTTTATTGACATAGAACATCAAACATGGCAAAAGAGGCATTGTTCCTATTCTCAAGTGTATTCTACAAGTGTATTCTACAAACTTCACATTACCAAATGTATTCAAGATGGAAATATTTATTAATAAAGCATAATGATTGTCCGATTAAAACCCTCTCTTGATTCCAGCATGATGTCTGTAACATCTGTACATCTGCCAATCCAAGATTTAGCAATGCTCCATTTCACAGAAAGTAAACATGGCTTAATTGGTCCATTTATCTTGTTTGACAAATTTCTTCAAAAAAAGGCCAAAAAAACATTCCTGTGTTTCAGGCAACCCAACCCTAGATAGCAAAAAACAAGAGGGCCATGATGGCCCAAAGCGCTCACCTGAGAACTGGTACAGATGAAGACAACACTGTTGTGACAGGTGTGAAAATTAAGGTATCTGAACAATACGCAGAGGGGGAGGATCAATTTTGATTTAAAACATGGGTTAGTGCAATGGGCTAACTAAAGTAGGAGTTGGGTAGTGGATGTGCGTTTTTTTGCTAATGGTTCTCAAATCATTTTTCTCGATATTCTTACCTGACCCTTTTTCATTATGTTATTGACAATTCTGGAAAATGCAGAAACAGTAGATTTTGATGTATTTTTCGCAAACAGTTTTGGAGAACTAGTTGCAATGCAATAATTGGGATGGCTGTGCTATAAGGTAAAGTTTTGCTTTTTCTTTGATAATTTTGTGTCCAATGATGATAAATGATGTTAATGCAGGCTCTAAAGACATCAATGTTGTATGTACAAATAACTGCATGCAAGTCTTGCAACTGTTGGAAATCAAATGTCATCAATCGATTTTTATGGGCAAACTGTGTAAGTTTGGTCAACATTGAATCAAAAATGGTGTGTGCAAGCCAATCATTGATAACTTGTTGATGTTTTATTCCAAACACAAGGGGCAATTACTCTGGTTTTTCTGGCCCGATCATGCTTATATTCAACTTCACCTGTAGTCTCACGTTCATCACGTTCATAGACAAACTGTACACGATTGGTGAAGATTGGCTGAAAAATGTAGTCTCAATCCTGAATAATGTAAATCTTCGCATATTTTTTTCACAAACAAAGGGCAATAACTCTGGTGTTTCTGGTCCAATCTTGCTTATATTCGACTTCAACTGGAATCTCATGATAATAGACAAACTGTGTTAGATTGGTGAAGATTGGATGAAAAATGAAGTCTCTATCTTGAATAATGTCCATTTTTGTATATTTTTTTAAGAAACAAAGGGCAAGTACTCTGATGTTTGAAACACAATCTGGCCCATTTTTGGCATCTGCTGAGATCTGATGGTAATACACAAACTGTGAAAGTTTGGTTAAGATTGGATGGAAAATAAAGTCTATACGTTGGAAAAGGGCATGTTTGCACTTTTTTTTGCATGAAAAAGGGGCAATAACTCTGGTGTTACTGGTGTGATCTGACCCAATAACAATCCCATTCAAGATTTTATGGTCATACACAAACTGTGCAAGTTAGGTCAAGATTGAATAAAAAATGTAGTCTGTATCGCGATAACGGTCCAAATTGTTGACGGCATACGGACGACGGAGGATGGACGACAGACGACACCGGAGAGGTCCCCTATACCAGTAGCTCACCGAGCACTTCATGCTCAGGTGAGCTAAAAAACTGCAACACACACTTTATTTTTTTTTGGCCTAACTATTCATAGGAAATTTGAGACCGTGGCCCGAAACACACACTTTTTTTTTTGGCCTAACTATTCATAGGAAATTCTGGTAAACATCCACTGTACTGAATTGGAATTCCTTTGGTGAGTTCGAACCCCATAGACATAAATGCCTATAGCGCATAATTAAGGTTCAGCGTTGATCAAAATCAGGCAATAAAATTTTGTCCACCATTTTAGGCTACAGTGGTTTCTACATCTATTTTTTTTGTGCAATAGTCCTGAACAACACTTGAGGCGTGTCGTGGGAAAACCGGGCTAAATGCATGTGCGAAATGTGTCATCCCGGATCAGCCTGTGCAGTCCGCACAGGATAATCCCGGACGACACTTTCCGCTTTTATGGTACTTTCTGTTTCAAGGAAGTCTCTTTTAAACATAAATCCTCTATAGGTGGAAAGTGTCGTCCCAGATTAGCCTGTGCAGGACGACACTTTACGCACAAGCATTAAGCCCGGGTTTCCAACGACGTGCCTCAATTATTCTGCTTTGATTTACTGGTAATACTAAAAAATTGTATGGATAATAAGCATTGGTTTTCTGAATGTTTTTGTTTCACATCATCATATACTGAACCAGAAAAGAAACTTTCCTAAAGTACATGCCAAACTGTCAAGGTTACGTAAGAGATGTACACACATAAATACATAACTGGGGTTATTGTAAAATCGTTCTACTTTGCAAAACCGACCAGTTAATTCCAGTAGATTCATAAGACAAACTTAGACAACAAACAGAACATTTCAGTCAAATCTATTCAAACGTAAACAAGGATATCAGTAAAACTGACGGATGCTCCCCAATGCGCTTTGTCAAGCAATATTAATGTAATGAGAAGGGCAGAGTTTGTAAAATGACTAAAAATCACTAAAACTGCAAGACCAAATCTGACATAAAAACCGTATTTGAGCATACCACACAATAAAATATGAACATGCAGATGAAGTAAAATTGTAAAAATAAAATAAAAATAAAATAAAATAAATCAAAGTAATGGACCATTACTGTACTACCCGTAAGGTTATTTCAATTCATAGTTATTTAGTTTTCCATCAAGCATCATTGAGTTTCATATAGCAGTTCCTGAGAAATAGGTATTACACAACTGACATCTTCAAAGTCCTATATCTCCAAGAAAAATCATTGAAGCGGAACGTCCGGGTGATATGCATACCTCCTCTTGGCAATGAGGCTTCCCATAAAGTTTTATTGAAATCTTAGTAAAAGTAGTTGCTGAGAAAAAGCCCGTACAAGAATTGTGCACTATAATCTAATTCAAAAATCTTCAATGTACCATAACTCTAAAACAAATCATTGAAGCGTAACATCCTGGCAATATGCAAAACTCCTCTTGGTAATGACGAGTTCTATTAAGTTTCAATGAAATCTGTCCAGTAGTTGCTGAGAAAAAGCCCGGACAATAATTGTGCACTAGATACTCATTTAAGAAATCTTCAATGTCCCATAACTCCGAGAAAAATCATTGAAGAGGAACATCCTGGTAAAATGCACACCTCCTCTTGGTAATGAAGCTTTCCATCCATACAGTATCATTGAATTTCGGCCACTAGTTGCTGAGAAAAAGGCTGGACAAGAAAGTCAAGAATTGTGCACTATATACTTATTTCAGAAATCTTTAAAATCCCATAACTCTGAGAAAAATAACTGAAGCGGAATGTCCTGGTAATATGCATACTTCCTCTTGGTAATGAAGCTTCCCATAAAGTTTTGTTGATTTCTTGCCAGTAATTGTTGAGAAATAGCCCGGACAAGAAAGTAAAGAATTGTTCACTATATACATATTTTAGAAATCTTTAAGTCCCATAACTCTGAGAAAAATCAATGAAGCGTAACGTCCTGGTAATATGCGCATATCCTCTTGGTAATGAAGCTTCCCCTAAACATTTGTTGAATTCTAGCTATTAGTTGCTGAGAAATAGCCGAGACAAGAAAGTGGGACAGAAGGACGGACGGAAGGATGGACAAGGCGGCGACTATATGCTCCCCCGAATTTTTTCGGGGAGCATAAAAAATTATCTACATTCAAACTTAACAAAATTGTAGTTTTTGGTTCAATATAGTTACATTCAAATAAAACAAGAGCGCCAAGATTGCCCAAGGCTGCTCACCTGAGTTTAAGGCATCATAAAGGCTAATAACAATTAAGACGGCCAAATGACCCTAAAATACCTGAGTATAAAGATCTGGGCCTTGCAGTTTTACGAGAAGATTTTTAAAGACTTTTTTAAAGTCTATATAAACCATGTGACCCCCAGGGCTTGGCCACTTTCTACACTTGGGGAATATCACAACAATCTTTGTAGAGGATCTTGCGGTTTCAGGAGAAGATTTTTAAAGTTATTTTGCTATTTAAGTCTATTTATAAACCATGCGACCCCTGGGGCATGGCCAGTTTTTACCCCAGGGGCATAATTTGATCAATCTTTGAAGAGGACCACAACACAATGTTTCATCCTAAATATGAAACCTCTGGGCATTACAGTTTCAAATGAGAAGATTGTTAAGGCCCACTTGCCATATAAGTCAATATAAACAATGTAACCCCCGGGGCGTGGCCAGTTTTGACTCTAGGGACATCATTTGAAAAACCTTTGTAGAGGACCACTATATAATGTTACATACCAAATATGAAAATACTGGGCCTTGTGGTTTCACAAGAGATTTTAAAAGTCATTTTGCTATTTAAGTCTATATAAACACTGTGACCCCCTGGGCCTGGCCAGTTTTGAACCCAGGGGCATCATTTAAACAACCTTTGTAGAGAACTACTATACAATGTTACATACCAAATATGAAACCTCTGGGCCTTGATGTTTCAGTCATTTTGCTATTTAAATCTATATAAACAATGTGACCCCCGGGGCGTGGCCGATTTGGACCCCACGGGCATCATTTAAACAGTCTTTGTAGAGGACCACTACAAAAATGTTTCATGCTAAATATGAGACCTTTTTGCATTACGTTTTCAAAGGAGAAGATTTTTAAGGCCCACTTGCCATATAAGTCTGCATAAACAATGTGACCCCCGGGGCGTAGCCAGTTTTGCCCCAGGGGCATTATTTAAAAAATCTTTGTAGAGGACCACTATACAATGTTAAGTACCAAATCTGAAACAACTGGGCGTTGTGGTTTCAGAGGAGAAGATTTTTAAAGTCATTTTGCTATTTAAGTCTATATAAACAATTTGACCCCCGGGGCGTGGCCAGATTTGACCCCAGGGGCATCATTTGAACAATCGTTGTAGAGGACCACTATACAATTTTCCATACCAAATATTAAACCTCTGGGCCTTGCGGTCTCAGAGAAGAAGAGTTTTAAAGTCATTTTGCTATTTAAGTCTATATAAACCATGTGATCCCCAGGGCGTGGCAATTTTGTACCCCTGGAGTATAATTTGAAAACTCTTTGTAGAGGACCACTACACAATGTTTCATGCTAAATATGAAACCTCTGGGCATTACAGTTTCAAAGGAGAATTTTTTTTTAAGGCCCACTTGCCATATAAGTCTATGTAAACAATGTGACCCCCAGAGCATGGCCAGTTTTGACCCCAGGGGCATCATTTAAATAATATTTGTAGATGACCACTATACAATGTTACATACCAAATATGAAACCACTGGGCCTTGTGGTTTCAGAGGAGATTTTAAAAGTCAGTTTGCTATTTAAGTCTATATAAACACTGTGATCCAAAGGGCGTGGCTAGTTTTGACCCCAGGGGCATCATTTGTACAATCTTTGCAGAGAACCACTATACAATGTTACATACCAAATATGAAACCTCTGGGCCTTGATGTTTTAGAGAAGAAGATTTTTTAAGTCATTTTGCTATTCAAGTCTATTTAAACAATGTGACCCCCGGGGCGTGGCCAGATTTGACCCCAGGTGCATCATTCGAACATTTTTTGTAGAGGACCACTATACAATGTTCCATACCAAATATTAATCCTCTGGGCCTTGTGGTCTCAGAGAAGAAGATTTTTAAAGTCATTTTGCTATTAAAGTCTATATAAACCATGTGACCCCCAGGGCATGGCCAGTTTTGACCCTAGGGGAATAATTTGAACAAACTCTGTAGAGAACCACTAGAGGATGTCACATATCAAATATAAAATCTCCTAGCTAGTGGTTTCAGAGAAGATTTTTAAAGTTTCAGTTTTTAAATCTATTTTTAGCTCTGGTGACCTACATATGCAGCGGACCAGAACAATTTGAACAATTTTGAAAGACTGTCACACAAGGAGCATTCCTGTGAAGTTTGGTGAAAATCTGCCCAGCGGTTTAGGAGATGTTCTTTGAATGAAAATGTTGCCACAAGACGCACCATGCACGACACACGACTCACAACAGACAAAAGGCGATCCTCAAAGCTCACCATGAGCACGTTGTGCTCAGGTGAGCTCAAAACTTACACCGCCTGTACTTACCCGCACTTCAAAGTTCAGGTACTTGTCCAGTTTTTTCTGCTGCAATTTATGGAGAAACTCGTGTACTTGTATGGGCTGTTGTCGTAAGGCTTTTACCTCCTTTTCCTCAGAATCTGGATTTGAACAAGAACATCAATAGATTAACAAGCACTGATTCAATACTGCTCGAGAGTGATTCCCCAACATGGATAAAATTTAAATTTTTAAGGAGTCATTTGTTATATGTGTCACAAACATGTGCTTGGTTATTTATTACCTTGACAGGTGTGTTGCCCATCCTTGTATTTTATCAGAAATTATTAATTTTAATATGGGGGATATAATTATGTATTTTTATTCATTCATATAATGAATAAATAGAAATTCCAAATAATTTGGTTGCCATGGAAACTTAAACATATGAATCAGGTTCATGTTAGAGTTTTAGAATGACATAAGCTTTCAAGTGGGCTAGAAAGCTTAAGACAGAATTCCTTCATTCATTAAATATATGCTACCTTTTTCGTCCTTGTTTATATAAGACAGCACACCAAAGAATACCCCTTTATGCAAAAGCAATAATTCACTCCAGAGGTATAACCAATATTTAATGACAAATGTTTGAACTGTGAAAGAGTATGACATAAAAAAGAATATTTTAAATGTTTGGTCCATTATAAAGTCTGTGGGCATGTTGTGGGCCACAATACTGTAAATAAATACCTAAAGGCGGGTTACAATGAAGCCTACTTTTTCGGCACCAATTTACTGGTGCCGACATGCTGGCTGAGTACACGCAAAACAACTGTTTCCATGTAACTGAAACCCAATGAGGTTTTCAATAAAAACGCATGTACGTTTATTGCAATTAAGATATAATGTGGTACACATCTGAAGGTCATATAGTTATTTTCGTCTACTTGTGGTGCTTACAACTGTTTTAGCTATTGCTGTAGGTTTGTAAATCATACATGGATGACAAGGTTTCCGTGTTTCACCAGCTCTATAAGATTCTTATGTTTGCACAGTGAACTTCATATTTATTTCAATTTTGTATACATGTGGTCTGTTGTTGTTGACTGACCAGGGAATTGATGAAATAACGTGATTTTTTCATCTCTCTGTCATTTTCAGCGCTGACAAGCGAAACAAATCGCTACCAGAAGCCATTTTCTTCTGCAATGACAATGTTCAGCGCCATAAAATGTGTCAATGGAAATGTCATAATGCAATATAGAGTGAAGCCAATTATATTTTTAATCGGCACTGAATATAGCTCTGCCAAAAACATGTATGTTTTCCGCTTCATGGAAACCGCCCTTCAGCCTTTTCCCTGTCTTTTTAAGATGAAACAATTTTTAATTTATATGTTTGTGTGAAACAATACCAAAGAATTTTTCTCGCCAATAAGTAGCAAAAACTAGAGATGTGTCCACAGTCACGGATGCCCTCACCTATGCAGCCTATTCTACATGGCCCCGATTTGTCTATATGCATACAAAATATTTAGCAAAAGGAGAATTGTCCTTTTATATTGTACTTTCTGATAATGTATTCTCTTATTCTGTGAAGTAAGTTGAGGTATCACAAATTTCCAAGCATTAGTTTTAGTTCTGACAAAAAATCTTTATAAACCTTAACATTTATACAAATACTTGACCTTTGACCTTTAGGTGTGACCTTGACCTTGGACCATGGCACCTGGTTCTTGCACGCGACACACCAACTCATAATGCTTATTAATTGTACCAAGTTATTTGAAATTCCTTCCATCCTGGACAAAATTATGCTCCTGACAGGGTCTATGGCTTAAATTCTTATATTTGACCATTGACCTTTAAGTGTGACCTTGACCTTGGACCTAGGGACTTGTTTCTTGCCAGCGACACACTGTCTCAACATGCTTAGTACTTCTGCCAAGTTATTTGAAATTCCTTCCCCACTGGACAAAATTATGCTCTGGACAGGGTCTATGGCTTAAGTTCTTATATTTGACCTTTGATCTTTAAGTTTGACCTTGACCTTGGACCTAGGGACCTAGTTATTGCATGTGACAAACTGTCTCGCCATGCTTAACAATTGTACCAAGTTACTTGAAATTCATTCCATGCCTGACAAAATTATGCTCCGGACAGGGTCTACGGCTTTAATTCTTACATTTGTCCTTTGACCTTTCAGTGTGACCTTGACCTTGGACCTTGGGACATGGTTCTTGTGCAGGACACACCATCTAAACATGCTCAGCGCTTGTGCCAAGTTATTTGAAATTCCTTCTCCACTGGACAAAATTATGCTCCGAACAGGGTCTGTGGCTTAAATTCTTATATTTGACATTTGACCTTTAAGTGTGACCTTGACCTTGGACCTAGGGACTTGGTTCTTGCGCGTGAAACTCCGTTTCACCATGCTTCACACTTTTGCTAAGTTACTTGAAATTCCTTCCATGCTGGACAAAATTATGCTACGGAAAGGGGTTATGGCTTAAATTGTTATATTTGACCTCTGACCTACAATTGTGACCTTGACCTTGGACCTAGGGACTTGGTTCTTGTGCACAAAACACCGTCTCACCATGCTTAACATTTGGGCCAAGTTATTTGAAATCCCTTCCGTGCTGGAAATTATGCTCCAAGAGGGTCTATGGCTTATTTTCTTATATCTGACCATTGACTTTTAAGTGTGACCTTGACCTTGAACCTAGGGACCTGGTTCTTGTGCAGGACACACGTCTCAATATGCTGAACATTCCTGCCAAGTTATTTGAAAATCCTCTAAAGCTGGACAAAGTTATTGCCCGGACAAGAATCTGAACATACATTCATACGTACACACATACATATATACATACTTACACGTCCATACAGGGTTAACTCTATATACTTCCCCATCATTGATGGTGGGGGCATATAAATTGTTCTGAAGTTTTTATTTTTTGTTGTCAATGCCAATAAAATAAAATTTGAACAAATTGCCAGAGAAAATCCACTACCATATTTGGTCAAATTGACCAGTTGCAAAATCATACATCTCTCCGCCGTTCTGTTTGTCTAAGGTTGTTTGTCCAAGGATTTGAAGTTAATTGTTGGATTATGCAACCATGTGCTATTATTTACCACTGAAATAATTATAAACCGATCATAGCCGCAGCTGGTCAATAGCTTCATGTCAGAAAGAGTTCATTTCAAAACGAGGTTAATGACAGACAATAATTTTTCCTGAGATTGTTTCCATTGTTGAGTGCAAAACTATACTAACTAATATCAATTTTAAAATGACCTAACACAGATTTGCACCCAGCGCATAAGACTAAATGAGTGCAATAAGTGCAAAAAGTATATTAACGCCTTAAATTTTTCACAAACTATGCCACACTTGATATCTTAAGGGTAATTTACTTTAAGGGGTAAGGAAAACTGCCAACTTCCAACAGAACTTTTGAGAAGTTTGAGCATAATTATTAATTAAAATGCAACATAAACATACTGACGAAACATTGTCAAGGAAACGGTAAAAACACATGTACTGCTACATACTTTTACTACGCCAACATTGTCCCATAATCACAAAATTGTAACCGCCATCCTCGCAGCTCCCCAAACAAGGGTTCCACACACATGTAAACTGTACACGGCAATCAGCTAGTGGATCAAATGAGACAACAGAGAGGCACTGTTGCCACATCTGGCTTGGAAGCCACCAATGGGTAACGATACTCATGTGGGCTGATAGCTTTACTGCGAAAGTTGATTAATTAACAAATCACTGTGCACTGCCATTCACTTTTTTGGCATATTTTCTGGGAAGATGCAAGGCGACAAGTTTGGTCGTGGCACTTTCCAATCATTTCAATCATTGTTAAACTTACGGTGCTAGGCAATACATAGGGAATAACAGGTTACTGCCTGGTCTTGTGTAATATATCAGGTGAGGCTTAGAATAATATAATGGCGAGGTTTGCCAAGCCGTCATTTTATTCGTGGCGAACCTGATATATTACACAAGACCAGGCAGTAACCTGTTTTTCTATTTATCATACCACGTTTTTCTTAAAATTATACCAAACAATCTGATTTGTTACATATTTAAAAACTAAATGCCGCGCTAATTTTGCTGAGCCGGCTTTGAGACGTTCACGTACATGTAGTTATGGTTTGCTAAAAGTTGACTGGGTAATACCTTATTATTAACATTTCGTAAAGATAAATTAGCAGTTTTCACTACGAATAAATAGATTACACACACGTCTACTCATATAATATTGGAAACGCAAACTCAAATGGATTTTGCAACGGTCAATTTCATCGGAGAACAAGCATCGACAAATTGTTTTGAGATGCCATTTTCATGATTTTGGAGTTGTGTATTGAAATCGACATTATGCAGATCGTTTCAATAATGACTCTAGCGTGTTCAATTTTTGGTCCAAACATGTTAGAGACTCAACATAAACTGATTCTGTGTAGTGACTTTTAGTACATTTATTTAAAATGTATTGAAATAACTGTGTATGGATTATTTATTGTTCCATTGATAATGTGTACCACTACTAAAGTGCAGGTTTATGTGAATATTTACAAAGTAACGTTTTGTGATTTATGACGATTAAAAATAATAAACTATATACCTTCTTGGTATCATATTGTTTGTTTTGTTAAATCTGATTCATTTATACTGAAAATGTTGACTTTACAAGTGGATTTCGAGTAATATGATGTACCTCCAAAATATTGACTGATATAAACGCTACTGACCTGATGTAAAACAAGAAATGTCTTTAAAAAGACAATCGGCGTTGAAATTAATATTGAGATGTCATTTAAAAATTACCTAAACAGACGGCCAAGATGATCAGTTACGACACTTCTCAGACACCAGATTTTTTGGTCCCCACCAATATTAGGAGACTTATTGGACCCCAGATTTTTAGGACACTATAAGAAAACTTCTCGGACCCCAAAGTTAATTTGAGATAAATTTATTAATTTAAAAATTAAATAAAATTATCATTAATGTCTATGCTGTGAATAAACCAATCATATAGCTCCATGTTTCCACCAGTGGTATATGAATAACCAAAATAATTTAGGTTAACATAATTGTTATCTGAATTTGTCAAGTCAATTAAACAAATTAACAATGTAAGAAAATAATTTCGGGAATGAATTAAAATTATTATGTATCAGACGAGTCTATATAGTTATTTATAGTACCGGTAATATACCATTCATGTCAGTTATCTAATATAATAACGATTTAAAGTCAAATAAGCATTTATACTGTGTATCCCAATAAAAAAGAAATAGTCAGGGAACATTCAGCGATTTTTGAAATGTTCAGACTTTCACCCTTTAAATTATATCAGTAGAAATATGATATATCAGGGGTTCCTGTGTATAATTAGTATTGCAAATTGTGTAATCATGCTTCGCGAATAACAAGTCGACGTATTCCGAATCTTCTTTCATAACATTTTATCTACAGAAAATGTAGCATCTTTTTATAGATAAAATAACATCTACTGGAGAAGTTGATCGAAAGATGCAATTATAAATAATTGTTTATAAATCATAACCACAATTTTAATTCAAATTAACAGTAAGTTTATAAATATAAATTCCCCATTTATAAACATTTTAAGGTTTATGATTCTCTGAATGCTATTATTGATGCATGTACGAGTATTTTAACACAGCTATACAATGGTTGCTAGATACGCTAGCTATTTTTAGAATGACACTACTGGTTCTGGAATGTGATGAACTCGCTAAAATCAATGGGCTACATGGAACGGCAACATTGTGAATGAGATTTAAGAATGGGACCATTGCACAATTGCTATTTATAGAGCGTATACCGCTTATATAAATGTAGGCTAAACTAAATAGTTATTTCATTACGTGAATGAATATAGCATTCTGTTTATGGAATACAACGAGAAAATACGTTCATAATTAGCCTCAGTTCTAAAGTATATGTTGAAGATATGTTTATAACTTCATTTTAACCGCTTATGTAAACAATTATGTAAATTTTTAATCCCCAAAAGAATGCAACAGTTATTAGTATACGTTAAACCAATGTTTGAAGTTTGCATTCCCTAGAATTAGAAAATTTGCCCAATTCTATTGGCATTCAATTTTCCCGCTGCATAATTATCGCAAGAAAATCTGGGTCAAAAGTGATCTTAGACAGCTACGCCGAAAAATATATCAGGCACCTTTGTATCAGGCAGATATCTGCATAGTGGTATTTTAAAGTAAAAATCTAGTTAAGCTAGAACCGGCGGACGTACAGGACAATCACTGTGACTCACGCATCAAGATGCTGGGGGCATAAAAAAAACTGTTTTATTTTCAACACTAGGAAAATAAACTAAAGCATGCTGTGTCTAATGACGTCATTTAGTTGATTTATGATTTCTCACAGTTTATCATTTACTTTATTTTCATTTAAGCACAGGGTCCGCTTTGAATTAATGCTTTTATAAATTAAAACAATTCTATTTGCATTTAGAATTGAACTATATTGAACAAGACATCGTACCACTTTCAAAACCATACTGGAAAACGATTTTAATACATAGTTTACATTTTCTAAAAAATGCACATTTTGTTGATGAGAACTTGAACTTGACAGAACATTTTTTTAGAAAATATCTTATTATATTGGTTTTGTAGAATCAGTTGTCATAACTAAAGTCTTGTTTACAGTTAAATGCTATGAACACAACAATTAATACACATGTTTTCCAATTTGCACAGTGCAGCAAGGTTTAACACTATTTAAATATGTAAACAGACTCGGTGTTGATAAACAGTTCAGGTGGCTGACAACATGTTATTCCAATTATGAAACCGCTGTTAAATGCATTGCTCTATGTAAAAGCATTGCAATGCTTTCTATAATTGAGGCGCGTCATGAGAAAACCGGTCTTAATGCATGTGCGTAAAGTGTCGTCCCAGATTAGCCTGTGCAGTCCGCACAGGCTTATCCGGGACGACACTTTCCGCTTGTATGGTATTTTCTGCTTCAAGGAAGTCTCTTCTAAACATAAATCCACTGTAGGCGGAAAGAGCCGTCCTGGATTAGCCTGTGCGGACTGCACAGGCTAATCTGGGATGAAACTTTACGCACATGCATTAAGACTGGTTTCCTCACGACGCGCCTCATTTGTTTTATTAAAATTGTTTTCTTTGCTATAAGAGAACAATGCTTTCTGTTTGTTGCGGATGTAGTGGCTTTAATAATATATACTAAATCATAACACTTTCTTCATACTTAAGAAATAATCTTCAATTAACATTGTTTATTGGCCAATAAACAACGATTTGGAGTTCTGATGCGTAGGAATTAAACCTCAAGGGCGTTAGCCACACATCAGAATGACAAAGAGTTGTTTATTGGCCAATAAACAACGAAATGCAAAAATTATTTTGATTCTAACATGATTTGACAACTATTTTTGCAACTGCAATGAGAACTTCATGTTACTATGCCCCTCTGAGAATTGGGACTACTTTTTGCATTTATTATTGGGTAGTTTAATAACGAGTAACTTGTTCTTTGTCTATAGAAAAATTAGCGAATATCATGTTAGAATTATAAATAATTTTCTATTTATTGTTGTTTATTGGCCAATAAACAACGATTTGGAGTTCTGATGCGTAGGAATTAAAGCCATGAGAGCGTTAGCCCGAGTTGTTTAATAGCCATGCATCAAAACGCCTGAGTTGTTTAAGAGCCATGCATCAAAACGACAAAGAGTTGTTTATTGGCCGAACAACCATAAATCGAAAATGGTAATTGGAACTACTTTTTACTATGTTCTGCTCAGAATCGGGACTTCTTTTTGCATTGTTTATTCGGTAGTTTTACAACGATAATTTTGTTCTTTGTCAATAGAAAAATTAGCCAGTATCATGTTAGAATGATTAATGACGCATCAAACATTGCAATAAATTATTCATTATTCATTCATTAATTCTCAAGTAAGTGGTATACTAACTTTAAGGTATTCGCACACTAATGAAATCGGGTAATATCGACTCATTTCATAAACATATCATTGTCTTTCGGTATATTTTGGAACAACGTCGGACGACAATAATCTCAAAAAGTGATAAATAAACATCGTGTTTTTTGTAAATAGACCATAAACTAAAACGTAATATTTACTTTTTGGTTAGCAACTGTGATTATTTGACAGAATTAACGTATATTTCATTTGTTAATCATAAATAAAAAATATTGCGCTTTGGCTTCATGTTTATCAAAATGGCGGCGCCCATGATCGTTTACTCTGTCAGTTTATAAACAGTTTAATATATTGTCTAAACACAAACAGTGTGCCACCAAAAAGACTCGTGAACGTATTTGATGTTCATAGTGAGCATATTGATACGTTCCCTATGCTGGTGTAATTATTAAAAATGTGTCTACGTGACAAAATCTAGATTGAAGTGGAAGCCTTATGAAGGACTGTGGAATTTGTTGTTGTTTTTATTTCTGAAAATATCTACAATCGCAAACAGTGCTATCGTGGACTTGTATTGGTGACAATATTGTGTGGAACATTTTATTCCTTTGAACGTTACTAGCTACATCGGTGCCAGAATAGCGACTGTTGGCTCATGAATACACTGCAGATCCGCTATATCGCGATCCGTTATATCGCGATGTCCAATATATCGCGAATCGGCGGTGGATCCCGATTTTTTTTCATGTACTTCAATATTTTCCTATTACAAAATGCTCATAAATAAATCCAGTTTGATCCGGATTTTCGTGCCTTCACGGCGTCTCTTTTATTCACACTCTTGTAGTGCGACAAACAATACGCCGACTCGCTCAACATCAAAGTGTAACAGTTTGACATCAGCTTACAGCGCGCGTCCTTTCATTGCTGTCGCTTTATTAACACCCGAATTACACGCAGTCCACGTGGAGGGTGTATACAGTAACTGTATGTCATAAATCAATACTGAGCTCTCTGAATGACAATAACGTAATTGATACGGCTTATCTGTATCTTTTTTGTTTCACAAGAAATGTTAACCACATATCGTTCGCGATATAGACACCTAATTGTGTTGCTTCGTGCTACGAAACTTTTATACAAAAGTAAAGATCTCAATGTTTTAACTTCTCTGCGTTACAAAGTTTTTATATGGCGATCAATACACCCACGCTTTCCATGCGGACGACGTGACGTTGTACATGATTGTCAGCAATTTTTTGGGCGCTTTTTTTTCTAACCAAACAAAAGAGTTTACACGAAATACATGTGTGTTGTAATTGTTGATAGAATTTATTTTACTTCACGTGAATAGTGAAATTCGGATAGGCGTTTCGGACTTTATATTTGTATACGCGATTTGAAATTTATTCAACGGAATTAAATGAATAATATTATATTTTCATATACAAATGGAATATTTTACATATGGATTGAATACATAATGGATGTTACCTACATTGAAAAGGGTGAGTTATTTACTTAATTACATTTATGTTTGATATCGAGGAAAAACAGGCTAGTGTATACATGTATATCTACTGAATGGCTTGGCAAGTTATATCGCGATCCGGATATATCGCGATCGCGATCCGTGGACCTCGCGAATCGCGATATAATGGAGATACAGTGTAGTGTTGTGTAAATGCAAGACACATGATCCATGTTATGAGTTGAATTAAAGAGAAGACTGGCTTGATTTACACCACATTGCATACAGGTTTGTTTGACAATGATGGTTGCACTTGGAATTCCTTTATTTGTTAAACATATGAACATCAATAATAAGTGAATTACTACCATTATATGATTTTTTATTCATTCAGTTCTCATTAATAACCATTTTCTATTGAAAAATACATCATTCTTTTTTATTTATAATGTCTTTAGGTCTGTACATATTGCACCGGATTCCTATAATTTTTGTGTTGACTGATTCACATTTGAACAAAATGATACATAATTTTACATCTAAATTCTAATAAATGGAGCAATGTTCTCAGTGTATGTAGTTAGCAATGATGTTTCATTTACTTGTACATATACAATATAGACTTAATAATTTTGTATTTGCAGCTCCCTGGCTCAGGTTCCCTGATGTCACATAAATGGAAACATTTATCACTTATTCGGGACAAATCATCCATGGACTTTTGAGAAAAACAAAACAGTTCATCAGTTCAAGTTTTCACAGGAACACACAAGTCCGGGAAACTATTGCACTAGAAGAATTTCCAACAACAATCATCAAGATTACAGTGCTTCTGTTCATGGATTGAACACATTTAATTTAATGATCTGCATTATTGTGCCCATTTTGACAAACGTTTTTATATACACTTTTATATATCATCTTTTAGTTATATTAATACTTGATAATTTTTGAAAATGTTGCTTTGACAGCAATGACATGTCACCATGCTTAAAGTAAGTTTTCTTCATGGATTATTATATGAACAAAATAAATTATAACATAGTTATTTATTCTTTAATAGTGGTTAAATATTATTCATATTATAAACACAACAACATTAACTTAATTTTTTTTTTTATGACATACATAAACGGCTTTTCATCGGTCCACAGCATGGTCGGCGACACAAAATATTATCTTATATTCAATGGACTTTGGGTTTTCCCCAGTCACATTCAATGGGCTAAAAATAGCTGACTTTGGTACACGTTTCCAGACGTTATGAATAACTTTTGTGCACATGTAGCGGGGATACATCCAGTTACGTCAATAACAATATCAACAACGTTCTTGTGGAAATGACGTCATTTAAATAATTGTAAGTACGGTTGGCGCGCATTTCACTTTTTTAACAAAAATCGTGCTTAACGTCACTAAAAGATAGGATGTCATATAATAAAACATTTGTTGACTAGAGGGCCATAGAATATGATCTGATAATCACTGGCATAAACATATATTGACCTTGGCTGTGCCTCAGTCAATATGTCTTTCTACCAGTGAATATCAGATCATATTCAATGGCCCATTAGTCAATGATTGTATAATATTGTATACAAATGTAAAGTATATTTTTTGCAATACTACAACATGCAATTACAACAGTTTGTTTAAAATTTGCTGATACACTTTGAGTAACTATTAAGTTAAATAGCAAATAAGTCAGGTGTTTCAGTGTTTAATCTAATCCAAAGCTACTAAACATTTATTTCAACTTAATCAAGTAAGAAATTTGAATAAACTAGAGTTTGAACATATATTTCAACTTAATCAAGTAAGAAATTTGAATAAACTAGAGTTTGAACATATATTTCAACTTAATCAAGTAAGACGTTTGAATAAACAAGACATGTTTGTAAAACATGTCTGCCCCCCGACTTGCTGCCAAGTTGTGAATATGTGCAATTGTTAAGAATTTTTTTAATATGCAATCCCAAGCGAGGTCTCGATATATGGTATCTATGTATGAAGTTTCATTAAAATATCTTGATGCGTTCTCAAGTTATTGAGCGGAAACCATTTTTCTATTTTTAGTAACTGTCACCTTTACCTTGACCGCACCAACCCCATATGCAATCTCAAGCAAGGCTTCGATATAAGGTATATATGTATGAAGTTTCATTAAAATATCTCGATACGTTCTCAGGCTAATGAGCAGAAACCATTTTTCTATTTTTAGTTATGGTGACCTTGATCTTGACCCCACCCACCCCATATGCAATCCTAAGCGAGGTCTCGATATATGGTAACTACATATGAAGTTTCATTAAAATATCTTTAAGGATTCTAAAGTTATTGGGCAGAAACTGTTTTTCTATTTTTAGTAACTTTAACCTTGACCCCACCCACCCCATATGCAATCCCAAGCGAGGTCTCGATTTAAGGTATATATGTATGAAGTTTCATTAAAATATCTTGATGCGTTCTCAAGTTATTGAGCAGAAACCGTTTTTTTCTATTTTTAGTAATGGTGACCTTGACCCCACCCATCCTATATGCATATCCAAGCGAGGTCTCAATATAAGGTATCTGTGTATGAAGTTTCATTAAAATATCTTGATGCTTTCTGAAGATATTGAGCGGAGACCGTTTTTCTATTTTGAGTAATGGTGACCTTGACCCCACCCACCCCATATGCAATCCCAAGCGAGGTCTCAATATAAGGTATCTATGTATGAAGTTTCATTAAAATATCTCTATGCATTCTCAAGTTATTGAGCGGAAACCGTTTTTCTATTTGTAGCTACGGTGACCTTGACCTTTGACCTGTTGACCTCAAAATGTATAGGCGTCTTCCTTTCCTCCCAAGTAACCAGCATACCAACTTTCATGATCATAGGTCAAAGCGTTCTCTAGATATCGTGTGGAAATGAAATGATCTACGGACAGACCGACCATCCGACCGACCGACCCACCTAGCGACCGACCGTTTTACAAATAACTGTTGTAAATTCTCAAACCCACCTTTCCATACTTCATTTATCAGCATAAATTTCTAGTTAGAGACAGTACAAGTTTATAGTTTTGCATTGTTTTTTGTTTCAACAGAAACTAACACTTTTCAGTTCTTCTTGTGTTTTACCCTTAGTAATTTGTTAACATCGACAATTGTTGTTACAGAATTAATTTTAAATGATTTTATTCTTTGCAACACAAGCATATCAGTATGTTTTTGTGTAAATACTAGGTTAAAAGATGGTT
Source organism: Congeria kusceri (assembly GCA_027627225.1). NCBI lineage: Eukaryota > Metazoa > Mollusca > Bivalvia > Myida > Dreissenidae > Congeria > Congeria kusceri. The sequence goes on along the minus strand of CM051032.1, from coordinate 70,713,250 downwards.
GGATAATTATTTCACCTATTGGATGTCATGGGTCCTGTATGTTGGCATTTGTGTCCACTACAGTTTTCTCAGAGGACTGTTTTCCGAGTGACTTTAATACTTAATTATACAGTAGATCACCGTTATTTCGAACACCGTTAATCCGAATTCCTTGTTATTTATGAGGGTTTTTTTCGGTCCCGATTTTTGCCTTCTTATTTTAATTAGAATTTTGATGTTTAATTCGAACTCCGTTATTTCGAATTATTGCTATTTCGAACCCATTAATCTGGTCCCAACACCAGTTTTTCAGGGCATTTATCAATTGTTAATTCGAAGTGTTAATAATAGAGAGTAATAAATACAGAAAACATCAATCCCATTGCCAAGCAATCTGGAGGTTGGCCCAGTAACCAACCCGGGAGGATATCTGGATTGGCAGCAGGGAAGGGCGTTAAACGACGCCATACATTGAAAACCTACCAAGAAAAGTATGGTGCCATCATGGAAGTGGAGCATGGTGTAAAGTCAAAGAAAACGATTGCTGAGGAATTTTATGAAATAAACTCACGTACATCAAGTTATCGTATTTATTCGTTTTTTATAAGTTCGATCAAAGTGTGTAGTGTAACCGCATCTCTACTATATAACTATGCGATTTTTACAAAAAGAAGAATTTTTTCTCAAGAAAATGTAGAAATGTTCAATTCGAATAATTTCGAAGTATTTTCTCCGGTCCCGACGACTTCGAAATAATGAGTTTTGACTGTAGTTACAATGTTAAGTACCGTAAATTCTCACGTATAGGACGCCCCCGCGTATAAGACGCATCTAAAAATTCAGATCCTAATTTGTGGAAAGAAAATCTGTGATTTGAAAGCTTCTAAACATCAAAATCGTAAAATCGTCCATCGTTTATTGACACTGAAAATATTTTTGTTGGGAAAATCGCAATGCGGATACATTACACTAGATGTGTTTTCACTGTATTGAGAATTCTCAAGAGTTAACACCTTTAATTACACCATAAGCGCTAATTGTCTGTTTGACAAACAAAGTCAGTTTTGAAAGTATCATCAATGACACCATCCATATTGTTTCATAGCAGTATAAAAGGTGTGAAGTAGTAGGTCTGGTGGTGTTTACTCTACGGTCCATTTAACCCTGGTTCGTATTTCTTATGTATTATGTTTTATTGCATATATATTTCGTAAAAATAAGAATTAAGAATATAAAACACACAAAATAAGAATATATATTATATAATACTATAGTTTTAAAAGATCCCAAGATAAAACAGTGCGAAACGTATCGGGTACGAATACTTGCCTATATAAGCATCTTAGTGGCGTAGATTGAGCGTCTATTCAAAATGGCCTCCAAAACACGGCAGATAATATTTATGATAGAAAAAATAGGAGTTTTTGCTTATATCCGCGTATAAGCCGCACCTAAAAAATGCTACGAATTTTGGCTGAAAAAAGTGCAGCTTATACGCGGGAAATTACGGCAGTTAGTTGTATTAGTTGTCTAAAATAAGTGTACTAAAAACAGCATTTTGCACGTTATTGTACTAGGTATTCAAAACCTACCCCTGTATACTTTAGCTGCAAATATTTCTGTTAAATGACGGTGAAAGCTCATACTTTTTTGGTATTTCATTTGCATATGTATGTACATAATTTTGATGGGCTAAATTTACCTATAGCCTTTACCTATAAGATCAGAACTGACTTTAAAGTATGGACACGCATTTTCAAGTTAGTTGAATTTGTCCTTATTTTCTATAAGGGTACTGCACATATTTATTTATTTTTTTTTATATTGTTTATATAAACATCACACAGTTGTTATTATTCTGCTTATAAATGTCTTTGTAACTGTTATGAAGTTTAAAATATGCTGAAAATAAAAAACATGAACATGCTTTGGGGCTTTTCTAATATGAGATCGTGTCCGCTCAGACAATTTTTTTTACCAAGGTGGTGGCATTACAAAAATGCTAATAACTTTTTTGATACACAGTAAAAAGTCTTTAAATTTTCAAATACAGTGTCTTATTGATAGTAGATTATGATGGGAAAAAAAACAACACATTTGTGATTATGACCATTAGTGTGTGAAAACCTTAATGAATAAATAATAAATTTGACTTCACATTTGTTTGTAATAAAATCTATACCAGTGTACTATACTTCCTTTATTGGAAAACTTGTTTTACAGTGGGACTGTATGATTTTGTACGCAAATTATCACGTAAACCATTAATTTATCCTAAGGAAGTCAGTATATTTTTTTAATAAAATTAGAAAAAAATATTGAGAATAACTTATGTTCACGAATGTATATTAAAACATAAATTTAAAACTGAAATATTTGTTTTTACTTTGCAGCAAAAGATTATAGCATATACAGCATCTTGACAAGTCAGACCATTGGTTGACAAATGGGCAATTTTTATTTTCTTAAATCAAAACCGAATGTAGCAATTGCTGTAGGATAAATGGGTCTGTAGCAACAGAAAATATATATTTGTATTTTTTTATAAATAAAATAGTTTTTGTCGATGTTTCACTACTAGAAGGTGCAAAATGATTCGAATTTGTTGTATTTGCATCTTTGTTTTTGTTTATGTGAATGATCAGATTTCATTCAATACTATCTATTATCTTACGACATATTAATAAATTATTTTGAAACCAGATGCGTCTTTCCCGTGTTGGAATATCATATCATAACTCAATATACTTCTGCATAAATAAGTATTAAAAAAGACAGGTCACAAATCCATATACAAGTACTACTATATTTAGTTATTGAAATAGAGGTCACGAAGCCATATCAATAACATTTCCTACGTTTAATATTAACAATGAATGATTATTAGGGGAAGTAACACATTCCACCGACATGTGTCAAATGTACGTGCGCCGCTGTAGTCTGACGTCACAGTATTGCACGGACTAGTAATTTTGGATAAACAACTTAGGACATAAACATTCGTCATACATTTAAATTCATGGTTGAGCTGACCCACGAAATCCAAGAAAATTAGTGGCTGACGAAAACTATCGGTGTCAAAGTAATTTGTAGTAATATTAACCATTACATACTATGTAAATCAGGCAAGGACTCGTTGGTATCCGATTGTGTGGCAAAATGTGTCATTAGGTACCTTTGAAGGGACCTGTTCACAGATTAGCAAATTGACATTTTTCAAAAATTTTGTCACAGACTCCAAAAAGAAATTATACATTACATACAAACAAGCGAAATAACACTCATTACTAAGAAATACATTGGAAACATTGTTCAGTTTATGGACAATTATCAATCGAAATGGATAAAATTATAAAGCATTTGTAACGCTTTTCAGCGGTATTTTGGAATACACGTGTATCACTCATATAGAGTTAAAAATACACATCCAAATGTAAAACTCTGAAAGGCCGAGTGGTAAGCGCATGAGATTTTTTATCTCAAAGGTCCCGGGTTCGAGACCTGGCAAGGGCAATTTTGTTTATAATTTACCTTCTTTTCTTTATAAAATACTTGTTTTACATTATTCAAGATGCTGTAGTTTTTGCAGTGAAAACATTAAATGATAGTTTTCAAAAACACGAAAAAAATGTGAACAAGTCCCTTTAAAAACAAGATTTGTCAGCGGACAGCTCGCTCGACTATTCTAAATTTTTCAGTTGGTGCATTTTTTTTTTTTAATGGACTGGGCATAAATCTGTCTAAATACAAGGCTGAATATTGGCAATTATTTCCTTGATGCTGAAGTTGAAGTTTCAAGTGAAAATGTTTTTTTGAAGTTATACAACTTCAATATAAACTTTAACCTGAAATCCTATGTGAATAGGGATCATAACTCTGTCAAAACACAAAACAGAGTTATGGGGATTGGTGCTCCTGATGCTGGGGTTGACAACAAAGATATATTCAACGTTTCAATTGAATAACTCATGCAGTTTTGAAGTTATAAGACTTTTGAATAAAAACTTTAACCTGAAATTCTATGTGAAAAGGGTTCATAACTCTGTCAATATACAAAACAGAGTTATGGGGAATGCTGTCTCTGATGTTGAGGTTGATGACAAAGGTATATTCAAAGTTTCAAAGTTATACGACTTTTGAATAGAAACTTTAACCTGAAATTCTATGTGAAAAGGGCCATAACTCTGTTAAATACAAAACAGAGTTATGGTGAATTTTGCCCCTAATGCTGGAGTTGATGACAAAGGTGTATTCCATGTTTCAATTGAATAACAACTGTAGCTGTGAATTTATAATACTGTTGAATAAAAACTTTAACCTGAAATTCTATGTGAACAAGGGTAATAACTCTGTCACAATACAAAACAGTTATGGGGAATGTTGCCCCTAAAAATGCTGGTGTTGATGACAAAGGTGTAGTCCAAGTTTCAATTGAATAACTTCTGTACTTTTGAAGTTATAAGACTTATGAATAAAAACATTAACCTGAAATTTTTTGTGAAAAGGGGTCATAATTCTGTCAAAATACAAAACAGAGTTATGGGGAAAGTTGCCCCTGATGCTGAGGTTGATAATAAAGGTATATTCCAAGTTTAAATTGAATAACTTCTGTAGATTTGAAGTTTTAAGACTTTTGAATAAAAACTTTTACCAGAAATTCTATGTGAAAAGAGGGCATAATTCTGTCAAAATACAAAACAGAGTAATGGGGAATGTTGCCCCTGATGCTGAGGTTGATAATAATGGTATATTCCAAGTTTAAATTAAAGAACTTCTGTAGATTTGAAGTTTGAAGACTTTTGAATAAAAACTTTTACCCGAAATTCTATGTGAAAAGAGGGCATAATTCTGTCAAAATACAAAACAGAGTTATGGGGAATGTTACCCTTGATGCTGAGGTTGATGATAAAGGTATATTCCAAGTTTCAAGTGAATAACTTATGAAGTTTTGTAGTTACAAGACTTTTTAATAATAAACTTTAACCAAATTCAGACACGGACGCTGACGCCACCGCCGACGCCGAGGCGAGTAGGAATGCTCACCTATTCTTCTAATAGTTGAGGTAATAGTAAGCAAATCAGGCCAAGACTCCTCAATACCTTTTTTGGTCATAAAATGGGTCATAAGGTATCTAATAAAAAAACCCGTATACTGCCTTAGTTACATATGTACTATAAACATTTCATACCTCTAATTTTATTTGAATTTTCTACGAATATCAATCATATTAAAATCAACTGGAATATCCATTCGATGTTTTCACTCATTACATTATTTCAAATTAACCTAGTTTACATCAGCAGGCATGTTATAATGTTTGTGCCTGTGCTTACAAAGCAGTCGCAAAAGCAACAAATGGACAACAAATTGTTACATAAGAATTATCTGGAAATGGGTTTAAATCATTAGCACAATTTCTGGAAATATCTGCACACATATTCCATATAATAATTATGCAGCTGGAGTATAAAGGTAATAAGAAAAGTAATAACAGAGTAGACCAACCATTAGAAAACCATCACCATAGTAACGAGACAACATACAGTGGAGATATCACTAGTACTCACCACAAGCTAATGAGCGTCTTCGATATTTTGGGAATAGAAACTTCAAGAAACTACACATCACATAGTTTGTTATCTGTCAAGTTAAGTTACTGTTCTCACATTCCAACATTGTGGTATTGCCGACTTAACTGCCCGTCTTCAGTCGAGTGTGAGTGTCGCTGAGGATGTCGCATGCACGTTTCCAACCGGCAGACATTTTAAGAGTTTAGTCTCTAAGAGATGTTGTGATGTTCAATCAATGACGAAACTGAGAATTCTATGGTAATATAGTAAAGTCAAGTCAGTTATTACAAATATAGTAATTGATATTTGCATATAAAATCTGCTTTCATTAATGGTTATCTATAAAAGGGCATATTGACGTTGTAATTAACAATGCTTTAATATAAATTCTTTGTAAATGAACTTTGACACCTTGTTTTGATGGTGCCAATGTCACATTAATGGAGTATTTATGATATCATTTTATTTTATTTTTTATATTACTTCTGGCGTCTGACTAGACAGTTTTCAAACAAGAGCTGTCGGAGGACAGCGCACTCGACTTTTCTTGTACTGTAAGAGCGAAAGGCATATTTTCTAAAACAAACTGTTAGGATAGTAGGAGCAACTAAACAAATTCATTTTCATTCTTGAGTTACTGAGTGGAAAGCATTTTTCTAATTTTCAAAACAGTGACATTGACCTTGATCCCACCCACCCCATATGCAGTCTCATGCAAGATCTAACAATACAGTATAAATTGAGTTTCAGTAAAATATTTCAATTTGTTCTCCAGTTTGTCTAATTTTAGTAACAGTGACCTTGACAAGACCCACCCCACCCCAGATGCAATCCCAAGTAAAGTATTGCTTTAGGGTATCTATGTATAAAGATTCATTCTTGAGTTAGAGAGTGGAATCAGAAGTTGACACCGCCATCCCACCCGCAGGAATTTAAAATTTCAAAGTGTAAAAAGGCCCATAATTTCGACAAATTTCAAACTAGAGTTATACAAATTGGCCTACGGGTTCATTTTAATATAGGGATAAGTGTTTCAAGTTTGAATGAAATACCTTAAGCCATTCCTGAGAAACCAGCTTACTGAAAAACTTTAACTTATCCAAATATCTTATATGTAAAATGTCTAAGTGTTAAAGGCCTATAATGTTGACAAATTTCAAACTAGAGTTACCAAACTTGGCCTATAGGTTCATTTTAATATGGGGAATAGTTACTTTAAGTTTGAATGAAATCCCTCAAGCCATCCTAAGAAACTAGCTTACTGGAAAACTTTGACATAGCTCGGATGCCAACGCAGATCTTCAAAAAGTCAAGTAAAAAATGCAAGTGTTTAATATATTTCAGCCTTAAAATCATAATTTTATGTTTCATGTGATCAAATTAGCAAATGTTATCCACTGAAAACTGTCTACTTGGCCATTTCTGACTAGGTCTCTTTAACTAATATTAACACATAGAAGTCTTACAAAGATTTCATGAGCAAACACTTTTAAAAGAAGCAGAACATTTGGCATCAAGGCAAAGAAAGTTATGGTCTGTTGAAACTGGAAAAGCAGAAGTGCAGTTCAATTACACTCTATTAATATTTATTACTAATAATAAGTTATCAAGTTTAATTATTTCTATACATTAAAACATGTTTATGCATAAAGGCTTAAGAACAATAGAGAAGTAGAAAAAAATACTGAGGCTGAAATGTCGAAATGTATGTAATGTAAGAAATGCATTTGTTGTTGTTTGTAGTGAAAACTTGCTTTGGAGTGAAAGTGTATAAATGCCATTCAATTTACATTCTTACTAAACAATTTGTATTTATTTTTGACTTTTGCCAATGTTCTTCCTCACTACTTAGGGAATGGTACCGGTACCGGTCAAATTGGGAATAAGAAAACTATATGATACAATAAATTAACTCTAAAACAATGATCATTTTGGATTATTTCCCAGATATTTGGGAATTTTTTAACTTCAAATTGGGAAAAAAATTAGGTCAATTGGATTGGGAAGGTACTTTTTTAGGGTACCAAGTTTATATTGAGCAAAAATGCCGTTTTCTGCCAGTTATCCACCAAGAACATACAACATATTTCAAAATCAATTAAATGTCTACAAAAATGGTATAGGTTAGAAACCAATAAAACAAATGTCCATAGGGTCCCATAGTAAAAGAGTTAAATCTCCTTGCGTTTGTTCGCCACTTTTCGTTATTTCAGATGTTGAAAATCTGGTCTCTTTGAACAGATGTTGCTCTCCGGTATGACTGAACACAGAAAACCCACGAAAATATTCTTAAAATAAAAAGAAAATCGCTCGAAAACCTAAACTAAACAGTGGAATCATACAAACAGCAACGTTAACCTACTTCAAATAACGAAAACCCACGAAAACCATAATTTAACGGCAAAAAGCTGCAAATTGTGCACAATTCCAAAGCTTTCATTAGTTTCTAGTGTTTCCTCTGGTTTTCACAGCTTTCCGTTAGTTTAAGTAGGTTTCCTTGGGTTTTAATGGGTTTGCGTAAGTGTAAGTAGGTTTTCGTATGTTTCCATGGGTTTTGCTGATAAGTTTCAGGTGTTTCATTAGGGTTTTGCATTAGGGTTTTGCAGGTTTCCATTAATTTTATTAAGTAGGTTTTCGTGGGTTTTTGTTGCTTTTCGGTGTTTAGCGTACCCTCTTCTCTCTACTTTCAAAATTTAAAACAAAAAATAATATGTTATGTTATGTTACTTTTAAGAAACTGCATTTTACTTCATTGTCATCACCCGCAAGAAACAAGGAATGCATTTGTGAATTCAATAAAAGCACATGTTGTCTATAAATAAACTGTTGAAAAAATTCATATTTCAAGTAATTCAGTGTCATATTACATCAAAATGCCCAAAAGACATGTCACTTTCAGGAAAAAAACATTTAATAGTGTGCACTATGTAAAATGTCTCTTTTAACAGAAGAAAAAAACTAACACTTTGATATGCAGCCTACTTTCGAGTGGACCACCACGGGATTCCCGACTATTTACTGGTATTTAACCTATACAGCATTATAGAAAATCATTTCTGTTTTCTAAATATTTAAATCAATTATAATTTACTTGTATTTTAACTGTTGTTACTTGGTAAATCCATTAGTTTATTTGAAACCTTTTTCATTAATATATGAACTAAAATAACATAAAGAGACTTTAAGCTTACACGGCTTTTTTACCTTACACAGCAGAGGCCGAATATAGACGTCATACCCTGAGGTAAAATGTTAAAATCTTGCACTTTTCCCAAAAAGTTGACTTTACACCTCGATTTTCAAATTAGTTGTGATCATTTTCCCCAAAACCTAAGGCCCGGGCTCTGTCCCCAGCTGTTGAAAACATGCCCGGGCTTACTAAGTAATTCATTTGCTATGTTTCAAGTATAGCAAAGTGACTTAAATGTAATGCAACACAAGTCCTATATATAAAGCGTTTCGTGGGAAAACCGGGCTTTATGCATGTGTGTAAAGAGTTTTCCAGATCAGCCTGTGCAGTCCGCACAGGATAATCTGGGACAACACTTTCAGCTTTTATGGTATTTTTTGTTTGAAAGAAGTCTCTTCTAAACATAAATCCACTGTAGGCGGAAAGTATCATCCCGGATTAGCCTGTGCAGACTGCACAGGCTAATCTGGGATGACACTTTACGCACATGCATTAAGCCCGGTTTTCCCATGACACACGTCATACATCTTTCAGGCATGTGTGATACGCACAACAAGCAGAAATGTAGGCAAAGAATGAAGACATCCCAAATAATTTCAGGAAAATTAATTTGCTGTCGTTGGACTCAGGTATCTACTCTGGTATTTACTCCGGTATTTACTGAGGTATTATACTCCGGTATTTACTCCGGTATTTACTCAGTGTATATACTCCGGTATTTACTCAATGTATATACTCCGGTATTTACTCCGGTATTTACTCATTGACATTACTCAGGTATTTACTCAGGTATTTACTCAGTTTATTTACTCTTGTATTTACTCCGGTATTTGCTCAGTGTGTTTACTCAGGTATTTACTCAGGTATTTTCTCAGGTATTTACTCCATGTATTTACTCAGGTATTTACTCCGGTATTTACTCCAGTATTTACTCCGGTATTTACTCATGTATTTACTCAGGTATTTACTCAGTGTATTTACTCAGGTATTTACTCAGTGTATTTACTCAGGTATTTACTCCGGTATTTACTCAGTGTATTTACTCAGGTATTTACTCAATGTATTTACTCCGGTATTTACTCAGTGTATTTACTCCGGTATTTACTCTGGTATTTACTCCGGTATTTACTCAGGTATTAACTCAGGTATTTACTTACTCAGGTATTTATTCAGGTATTTACTCAGGTATTTACTCAGGTATTTACTTACTCAGGTATTTACTCAGTGTATTTACTCAGGTATTTACAGAGAAATGTAATTACATGCATATTCTGAAATGGTGCAAATGCATGTGTAATGCAATTTGTAATGGCACTGCCATACTGACTGCCGATGAAGAAGAAAACACTTTACTAAGATGAACACAAATGAAACAAATACACAGAAAGAGAAATAATCCACAAGGTACACAACTAAAAAGATACAAAGTGTTTGAAACTCAATGGCAAAGTAACAATAAATGTATTCACGTTGCAACTCTTAACATATTAACATCTCTTATATGGAAATTCACCACCATACATGTTATTTCCATATGTAGCCACTGTAAACAAATACTTAACAACTGGCATATGTTCACAATCCCCTCTCAGATAGCCATAAACACACACAACATGCTGACATTGACACTGTCACATAAAAAAATATGCACTCAAAGTGTCTGCCGTTTGTCTCTTAACACACGATTTAAGACACTAAAAGGGTGTTAATCCAGCAAACCGACATCGGAGCAGCAAATATGCCCGATCTTTTATCCAATAACGCTTATCCAACATCCTCACTCGACCTAATACAGACTGTGTCTGTTACGGTCCACGCAAGACAAACTGATCTGAATTTCCAATACACAGTAATTTCATGGGCAGCGTGCATACACACTAAGTTTGAATTTACATTGTGTAGTCTGCTGTCACAGACTTCCTGACAACAGTAATGGGTGTTCATCAGCATTATAACGCTAACAAAAAAAGTAATTAATTTACTTGACTTCAGTTAAAAAGGCATAGTTTGTATCGGGAAAGAATGCATAATTCTAAAAAGGAAAACATTAAAAAAAATGTAAATGCATTGCCATACAGCATTTATTTCATGTCATTATTACATTAACATTTATTCCCTGTTTTCTGCATTATTTTCTGTATATTATATAAACATTCCATTGCTAACTCAAAATACACCATATATCAATGATCTTTCAGTAACTGACCTAGTTCCAGTCACAATCCTAGAAGTCAACGGTAGTAATCCATGCACGTGCATCCAAAAGGTTGGCATACTGCAATCACTTGATTAATTATGATTTTCGTGGATTATTTGGAAAAAGAAGACAGATATGTAAAAGTTCAATAGCGCAAAGTACAAAGGTCTTTCCAAAATGTTCTATAATCGTTGCATCAACTGCAATATCGCTGCTGTTTTTGCTTGAAAATGTGAACAATTGCTCTTAATTGTCATATTGCAAAGATTAAAAGTTGTGACAAATTGATTCCATGAAAATCAATTTTAATTGTCAGTTTGCAATGTGTCAACTTAGGATCACAGCATGTGAAGTTTGAAATGTGAGCATATCAATTACCACACTTCAAAAATTATATTGGAAGAATTAACCTGGCATTTACAGAAACCCCTAATTTTCACTGCCAAGATAGGCAATAAACATGCTTTACAGCTTAAAAATTAACCTGACCTTTATACATGAATGAATTATAAAACGATTACCAAAACAGTATTTGTTGCCATAATAAAACGTGAATTTGATCAATGTAAAAAAATACCGTTGTTAATAACTAATGCAAATGACTGCAACATTCAGAAGCCCAAACTAAACCACTGTTAAACATTGAAAATAATTAAAGCATTAATAAATAGGTAGAGTTCACGAGTGTCACGACCGACGGACCGACAGAGCGACGGACCGAACACAAATAAAGCTATGCTGCTTCAAACTCTTCCCTTTTTTGGTAATCATTGGTGTAAGGATTGTGCTTTAGTGTCTAGGTTGGTGTAAGGATTGTGCTTTAGTGTCTAGGTTGGTGTAAGGATTGTGCTTTAGTGTCTAGGTTTATGAAAGTGTTTTTCTGTGTCAGTATCCAAAACCCCATTATATTATTACATGGGATGTGTCTGTTGTGTTGAACTATTTGAAAACATTAGTGCCTATACGGGATTTATCGTCGAAGATGTTGACTTGAAAACTGTTGCTGTTCTGGCTTTGGCTACGGCACCAAGAGCTCAGACCTTAATATCTTTGAGTATTGATAATATGTTTATTATAGGTTGAAAACGTCTCGATTAGGACATTCTTTTACATCGAAAGTGGAGCATTTTCATGATGAGGCGCTGCCTGCTATGCATACTCTTCTTGCCTATATTGACGCTACAAAACCTGTCAGGAAGTCACGGTCTGTGTTTGTATCGTATAAAACTTTCAAGCAGGTGACTACTAGCACTGTTGCTAGATGGTTGAAGTCCATATTAGAGTTCTCTGGTATTGACTCTGACCATTTTAAGGCACATTCATTCAGAGGTGCTTTAACAAAGGATGTTTATTAAATACTATTTTAGACACTGCAGACTGGAAGTTAGATAAAACATTTAGAAAGTTTTATTATAGATGTACGTTGAATAGTTCTAGCAATGTATCTTATGCTGTGTTGTTTGGTTAGGTCCTATGACAATATGTTATTAGACTCATTAAATCAGTAGAAATTTATTTTGGTTAACTTCTAAACTTTAGAAGTTTTGGTTTTGTTGCCTTTAAAAATGCTATCTATACATGTGAAAGCTGAAGGCTTTACGAAAATAATGTGCCCTCATCCAAGCTTTAGCGCTGGATGAAGGTCATTATTGGAGTAAAGCCAGAGGCTGAGCATGTATAGACCCTCCTCTTGTTTATTAGCATTACTATATTATGTTATTGTTATTATGCATAATGTTTTATCCATGTTTTGATATTTTATATGATTTTATTCTTTCCCACCCTTTTGGTATTAAAGGCAACAAAACCATGTTAAATATATGAATGTTCTGGTGTATCTTTTCCGTTGCAACTGCGCATGTGCATGGGTAGGTCAGAGCGTCATAGATTTTTTGCTGTTTAAAGTGCGGATCCCCTCATATGTCCAGAACGGAATGCTATCTATACATGCTCAGCCTCCAGCTTTACTCCAATAATGACCTTCATCCAGCGCTAAAGCTTGGATGAGGGCACATTTTGTTACATAGACCTGTACATTTTAATAAGCAGCTTTTTACAGCTCTTATTGCAATTTTGTTTTGAATTTCAGTGAGGTGTTTTTCATGGCTGATTATTAATCCAATTGCATTCATATATAATATAAACACAGTAGGCACTGTAAATCTATATAAAAAGGGTTTAAGAATATAACCTAGCTACATTTTGATCCAATAAAATGGCTTGATTGCACCTATTAAGTGAAACACTATCATTAAGTCTCAGCTTGGTCCTAACAGATGCTATATCTGGCTTTTGATTGGCTATATCGAACTCCGCCTTCTTCAATAAGATTATACTTCAGATGTTCTAACTAGTGAATAAATACTGATGCAGCATAAGAGCACCTCCTACCGGTGCTGGACGCTTGACTTTCTTGTATTTGATAGTAATCTGGCAATTTGTTAATAGAATGGGTTCATCACTGTGATGAAGTGTGTTGAATTTCAAGTCAATACCTTTTATAGATACTGAGAAATTTGACCTCAAGCTAAATTGCAAAAGGGCAATAACTCCACCAAAATCCTTGATATAGTTACCCCATCAAAATAAATTGTATGTCCAAACAAGGACAGATAACTCTGGAAATACAAATCACAGTTGTAATGAATTACCCTTTTGATAGGTAACAAGTATTGAAAGTTTCAAATGGATACCTTTAATAGTTTTTGAGAAATGGCTTTAATAGTTTATGAGAAATGGACTCTGACAAAAAACTTAACCAAAAAACTTAACTAACGCAGATGCTGACGTAGACATTGACAAAGATGCACACAACACAGCGACGACAATAACGCGACTTTCTTTCTTCGAAAAGTCTAGCTAAAAAGGACATGAATCTCCTGCAAATCTACACAATGCCACTCATAGAGCTGGGCTGGTATTCACAATGAATCTCCTGCAAATCTACACAATGCCACTCATAGAGCTGGGCTGGTATTCACAATGAATCTCCTGCAAATCTACACAATGCCACTCATAGAGCTGGGCTGGTATTCACAATGAATCTCCTGCAAATCTACACAATGCCACTCATAGAGCTGGGCTGGTATTCACAATGAATCTCCTGCAAATCTACACAATGCCACTCATAGAGCTGGGCTGGTATTCACAATGAATCTCCTGCAAATCTACACAATGCCACTCCTAGAGCTGGGCTGGTATTCACAATGAATCTCCTGCAAATCTACACAATGCCACTCATAGAGCTGGGCTGGTATTCACAATGAATCTCCTGCAAATCTACACAATGCCACTCCTAGAGCTGGGCTGGTATTCACAATGAATCTCCTGCAAATCTACACAATGCCACTCATAGAGCTGGGCTGGTATTCACAATGAATCTCCTGCAAATCTACACAATGCCACTCCTAGAGCTGGGCTGGTATTCACAATGAATCTCCTGCAAATCTACACAATGCCACTCATAGAGCTGGGCTGGTATTCACAATGAATCTCCTGCAAATCTACACAATGCCACTCATAGAGCTGGGCTGGTATTCACAATGAATCTCCTGCAAATCTACACAATGCCACTCATAGAGCTGGGCTGGTATTCACAATGAATCTCCTGCAAATCTACACAATGCCACTCCTAGAGCTGGGCTGGTATTCACAATGAATCTCCTGCAAATCTACACAATGCCACTCATAGAGCTGGGCTGGTATTCACAATGAATCTCCTGCAAATCTACACAATGCCACTCCTAGAGCTGGGCTGGTATTCACAATGAATCTCCTGCAAATCTACACAATGCCACTCATAGAGCTGGGCTGGTATTCACAATGAATCTCCTGCAAATCTACACAATGCCACTCATAGAGCTGGGCTGGTATTCACAATGAATCTCCTGCAAATCTACACAATGCCACTCATAGAGCTGGGCTGGTATTCACAATGAATCTCCTGCAAATCTACACAATGCCACTCATAGAGCTGGGCTGGTATTCACAATGAATCTCCTGCAAATCTACACAATGCCACTCATAGAGCTGGGCTGGTATTCACAATGAATCTCCTGCAAATCTACACAATGCCACTCCTAGAGCTGGGCTGGTATTCACAATGAATCTCCTGCAAATCTACACAATGCCACTCATAGAGCTGGGCTGGTATTCACAATGAATCTCCTGCAAATCTACACAATGCCACTCCTAGAGCTGGGCTGGTATTCACAATGAATCTCCTGCAAATCTACACAATGCCACTCATAGAGCTGGGCTGGTATTCACAATGAATCTCCTGCAAATCTACACAATGCCACTCCTAGAGCTGGGCTGGTATTCACAATGAATCTCCTGCAAATCTACACAATGCCACTCATAGAGCTGGGCTGGTATTCACAATGAATCTCCTGCAAATCTACACAATGCCACTCATAGAGCTGGGCTGGTATTCACAATGAATCTCCTGCAAATCTACACAATGCCACTCCTAGAGCTGGGCTGGTATTCACAATGAATCTCCTGCAAATCTACACAATGCCACTCATAGAGCTGGGCTGGTATTCACAATGAATCTCCTGCAAATCTACACAATGCCACTCCTAGAGCTGGGCTGGTATTCACAATGAATCTCCTGCAAATCTACACAATGCCACTCATAGAGCTGGGCTGGTATTCACAATGAATCTCCTGCAAATCTACACAATGCCACTCCTAGAGCTGGGCTGGTATTCACAATGAATCTCCTGCAAATCTACACAATGCCACTCATAGAGCTGGGCTGGTATTCACAATGAATCTCCTGCAAATCTACACAATGCCACTCCTAGAGCTGGGCTGGTATTCACAATGAATCTCCTGCAAATCTACACAATGCCACTCCTAGAGCTGGGCTGGTATTCACAATGAATCTCCTGCAAATCTACACAATGCCACTCATAGAGCTGGGCTGGTATTCACAATGAATCTCCTGCAAATCTACACAATGCCACTCCTAGGGCTGGGCTGGTATTCACAATGAATCTCCTGCAAATCTACACAATGCCACTCATAGAGCTGGGCTGGTATTCACAATGAATCTCCTGCAAATCTACACAATGCCACTCCTAGAGCTGGGCTGGTATTCACAATGAATCTCCTGCAAATCTACACAATGCCACTCATAGAGCTGGGCTGGTATTCACAATGAATCTCCTGCAAATCTACACAATGCCACTCATAGAGCTGGGCTGGTATTCACAATAAATCTCCTGCAAATCTACACAATGCCACTCATAGAGCTGGGCTGGTATTCACAATGAATCTCCTGCAAATCTACACAATGCCACTCATAGAGCTGGGCTGGTATTCACAATGAATCTCCTGCAAATCTACACAATGCCACTCATAGAGCTGGGCTGGTATTCACAATGAATCTCCTGCAAATCTACACAATGCCACTCATAGAGCTGGGCTGGTATTCACAATGAATCTCCTGCAAATCTACACAATGCCACTCATAGAGCTGGGCTGGTATTCACAATGAATCTCCTGCAAATCTACACAATGCCACTCATAGAGCTGGGCTGGTATTCACAATGAATCTCCTGCAAATCTACACAATGCCACTCCTAGAGCTGGGCTGGTATTCACAAATCTCCTGCAAATCTACACAATGCCACTCCTAGAGCTGGGCTGGTATTCACAATGAATCTCCTGCAAATCTACACAATGCCACTCCTAGAGCTGGGCTGGTATTCACAATGAATCTCCTGCAAATCTACACAATGCCACTCATAGAGCTGGGCTGGTATTCACAATAAATCTCCTGCAAATCTACACAATGCCACTCATAGAGCTGGGCTGGTATTCACAATGAATCTCCTGCAAATCTACACAATGCCACTCCTAGAGCTGGGCTGGTATTCACAATGAATCTCCTGCAAATCTACACAATGCCACTCCTAGAGCTGGGCTGGTATTCACAATGAATCTCCTGCAAATCTACACAATGCCACTCATAGAGCTGGGCTGGTATTCACAATGAATCTCCTGCAAATCTACACAATGCCACTCCTAGAGCTGGGCTGGTATTCACAATGAATCTCCTGCAAATCTACATAATGCCACTCATAGAGCTGGGCTGGTATTCACAATGAATCTCCTGCAAATCTACACAATGCCACTCCTAGAGCTGGGCTGGTATTCACAATGAATCTCCTGCAAATCTACACAATGCCACTCCTAGAGCTGGGCTGGTATTCACAATGAATCTCCTGCAAATCTACACAATGCCACTCATAGAGCTGGGCTGGTATTCACAATGAATCTCCTGCAAATCTACACAATGCCACTCCTAGGGCTGGGCTGGTATTCACAATGAATCTCCTGCAAATCTACACAATGCCACTCATAGAGCTGGGCTGGTATTCACAATGAATCTCCTGCAAATCTACACAATGCCACTCCTAGAGCTGGGCTGGTATTCACAATGAATCTCCTGCAAATCTACACAATGCCACTCATAGAGCTGGGCTGGTATTCACAATGAATCTCCTGCAAATCTACACAATGCCACTCATAGAGCTGGGCTGGTATTCACAATAAATCTCCTGCAAATCTACACAATGCCACTCATAGAGCTGGGCTGGTATTCACAATGAATCTCCTGCAAATCTACACAATGCCACTCATAGAGCTGGGCTGGTATTCACAATGAATCTCCTGCAAATCTACACAATGCCACTCATAGAGCTGGGCTGGTATTCACAATGAATCTCCTGCAAATCTACACAATGCCACTCATAGAGCTGGGCTGGTATTCACAATGAATCTCCTGCAAATCTACACAATGCCACTCATAGAGCTGGGCTGGTATTCACAATGAATCTCCTGCAAATCTACACAATGCCACTCATAGAGCTGGGCTGGTATTCACAATGAATCTCCTGCAAATCTACACAATGCCACTCCTAGAGCTGGGCTGGTATTCACAAATCTCCTGCAAATCTACACAATGCCACTCCTAGAGCTGGGCTGGTATTCACAATGAATCTCCTGCAAATCTACACAATGCCACTCCTAGAGCTGGGCTGGTATTCACAATGAATCTCCTGCAAATCTACACAATGCCACTCCTAGAGCTGGGCTGGTATTCACAATAAATCTCCTGCAAATCTACACAAT
The DNA here is from genome assembly GCA_027627225.1 of Congeria kusceri. Lineage (NCBI taxonomy): Eukaryota > Metazoa > Mollusca > Bivalvia > Myida > Dreissenidae > Congeria > Congeria kusceri. The sequence goes on along the minus strand of CM051032.1, from coordinate 70,695,167 downwards.
GCCACTCATAGAGCTGGGCTGGTATTCACAATGAATCTCCTGCAAATCTACACAATGCCACTCCTAGAGCTGGGCTGGTATTCACAATGAATCTCCTGCAAATCTACACAATGCCACTCATAGAGCTGGGCTGGTATTCACAATGAATCTCCTGCAAATCTACACAATGCCACTCCTAGGGCTGGGCTGGTATTCACAATGAATCTCCTGCAAATCTACACAATGCCACTCATAGAGCTGGGCTGGTATTCACAATAAATCTCCTGCAAATCTACACAATGCCACTCCTAGAGCTGGGCTGGTATTCACAATGAATCTCCTGCAAATCTACACAATGCCACTCCTAGAGCTGGGCTGGTATTCACAATGAATCTCCTGCAAATCTACACAATGCCACTCATAGAGCTGGGCTGGTATTCACAATAAATCTCCTGCAAATCTACACAATGCCACTCATAGAGCTGGGCTGGTATTCACAATGAATCTCCTGCAAATCTACACAATGCCACTCATAGAGCTGGGCTGGTATTCACAATGAATCTCCTGCAAATCTACACAATGCCACTCATAGAGCTGGGCTGGTATTCACAATGAATCTCCTGCAAATCTACACAATGCCACTCATAGAGCTGGGCTGGTATTCACAATGAATCTCCTGCAAATCTACACAATGCCACTCATAGAGCTGGGCTGGTATTCACAATGAATCTCCTGCAAATCTACACAATGCCACTCATAGAGCTGGGCTGGTATTCACAATGAATCTCCTGCAAATCTACACAATGCCACTCCTAGAGCTGGGCTGGTATTCACAATGAATCTCCTGCAAATCTACACAATGCCACTCATAGAGCTGGGCTGGTATTCACAATGAATCTCCTGCAAATCTACACAATGCCACTCCTAGAGCTGGGCTGGTATTCACAATGAATCTCCTGCAAATCTACACAATGCCACTCATAGAGCTGGGCTGGTATTCACAATGAATCTCCTGCAAATCTACACAATGCCACTCATAGAGCTGGGCTGGTATTCACAATGAATCTCCTGCAAATCTACACAATGCCACTCCTAGAGCTGGGCTGGTATTCACAAAGCATCTTAAGAAGTTTCTTAAATATTTTCACTTAAGTGCAAAATTTGAATGTATTATATTTCTTAATTAATAAACAGATGCATTTGTTGTTGATATTCCTCAAATAACACTTTAAATAATGATGCTATTTTAAAGTGCGACTTAGTGCAAAGCTGTTTCTGTATGAAATTATACAGTTGAGGAAATTTCCACATTTAAGGATAAGGATAAAATTTAACTGAAGATGCTTTGTGAATACCACCCCAGAGCAAGAAATATTCGTAAATACTCAGAAATATTCGTGAAGTACAGAATGATGACATCAGGCATACTTTTAATGATGAATCTGACTAGACAAAAACATACGGAGTGACTTAGCTTTGATATTTGTACGTGTTGGTGAAAACATGTATTGCCCAACTTCAGGCCAACAGACTGTTTTGTCGTGAGCAAACAGTACAAGATGTCAAGAATTACATTTTTGTACTACGGATATCAGTGTTACTGCACTTCAAGACTTTCTCCTACCTGAAGTTGAAAAACGGCATTAATTTCAATTTAGTTTAAAACAAAATTAACACCTCAGAAAATTGTAATTACTGATATCTGTAGGATGGTGTAATAGCATCTGTATTTTTTATTTCTTTGACAAACAAATTTAATATATGAGTAAGTGTAATAACAATACTCACAGAGTTGTAAATAGAGTTTTGGACTAGGAATAAATCATTTTCCAAGGAACCAAACAAACATGGGTAAACAGTTCTAAATATTAACTGTCCCTCGGCAAGTTAAAATTGTGGGTTATTTCACAGGCTGCAAATGTCAAATTTACATTCTATTGCATTAATTTTAGTAATTTCATATTTCACATTTACATTCTATTGCATTAATTCTAGTAATGTCATATTTCAAATTTACATTCTATTGCATTAATTTTAGTAATTAATGTATTTTTATAGGAATTACAATCTCTATTTTCACTTTTACAATTACTTCCAATGCTATTAATATAGAAATAAACATAATTCTAATAATGAACAATTTTGTAAGAACAATACTAACTTATTGCAAAGAATTAACATGATTGCAAGTTTTGCGAATTAACTGAACACAATGTAGCTATCCATAAGCCCTGAAATACCAATAACTGCTGAAAGTCACTCAGAACTCACACATGCTGTGTTCATTTTAGAAATGCTATTTATCAGCTATTGGAGAGAAAACCAATAAATTCACTATTCTCTAATTATTCATATGTTCCAATTTTTTGTTTGCAGGCTTTGTAAACAATTTGAACACTGGAAGAAACTGGTTTCAATGGTTCACAATACGGTAAAAGCCTTCAAATCCGCATTGGAAATAAACGATTGCATTAAGGTGTCAAAAATATATGAGGCCTGTGGTGGGAAAACCGGGCTTAATGCATGTGCGTAAAGTGTCGACCCGGGATGGCACTTTCCACTTTTATGGTATTTTCTGCTTCAAGGAAGTCTCTTCTAATCATAAATCTACTGTAGGCGGAAAGTGCCGTCCTGAATTAGCCTGTGCAGACTGCACGGCTAATCCGGGATGACACTTTACGCACATGCATTAAGACCGGTTTACCCACGACACGCCTCATATATTTGTTTCAGGTTACATGACACACCCTAAAAAAATGCATGACCCTAGAACATGTTATTGAGTTTGTCAAATATATTTTTGTTTTGTTTACTTTTTTCCAATAATTAAGTGTTTTTTGGATAAATAAGTGTTTTGTTTTGATAGCATCCACTTCAGAACCAAGTTTCAATGTATTACTCACATGCTTTGAATATTCAGACAGTTTTAGAATCTTGAAGTTGACCATCAACCCAAAAAATAAAAAAAATAATAAAAAATCCCTACCTACCTACCCTAATTTTTGGGGCATGTAACCTTAGTAGCTGAAACAATTTCTTTTATGCCTAAGTAAACAATTAAACAAGTAAATAATAAAGCAATGTTACTCATTGTAACAGTATTACATAATACAACGGATATAACAACGTTTTCTTAATCCGAAAAAAAACTAATTTCAACCATGTAAATTGTTTATCAACCCAGAATATGTTTACATATCTGAAAAGTGTTGATGATATACACATTATAATACATCTTACATACATTATCTTAAATAATTAAAATGTACTAAGACAGGTGTGAAATTTTGCTGTTTTAAAGAATGCCCCTTTCTGGTTTCTATTTACTTCACAATAATGTTTTTGTTAAATCAGGCTGAAGTGGCCTAATTGGAAAACACACTTATTATGTTTCCATAGCATGTAAGGTTTAAATCAATCTCATTAAAATCATTTCCAGTCTGACGCTACTATATTATCCTCTGACTGGATCTGATGACTTCGCATTAGGGGTCACGTTCAGATGACCTTTTCAGGAACTAATCAAACTGTTGCCTTCAAAATGTTGTGGTATAACTTCATATAAAAACCACTATGCACGAAATTAATGTGAACTTTGGATGTTTACTTGCCTAAGGTACCACTATATCCATTGTTATCATTGTGAACATTAACTGTAAATGATTAATTCCCAAGGATCAGCTGGAAATGCATCACTTTTCAAAAACTGTGACCAAACTTTGCTGTGCAACAGACAATTTCATTGGGCGCTGCAGGGCTGATATTTTATTGTTCGGAAGGTCATTTGAATGTGACCTGTTATACCATGTCTTCAGATCCTAACCATGTAAAGATTTGATTTAACAAGAAAAATATGCGGAAACCGCATTAAAGCCGGATTTTTTATTCTGCCGATGGGGGTACATGTACTAGTCAATGTTGGTGAATTATTTGAAAATCTAGCAATAGGTTAAGAAGAAAATGACATTATTCTATTTTTAGCTCTGGTGGCCATCTTGTGCAGTGAAGCAGAACCATTTTCACAGGTTTGGTAGAGGACCATCCAAGGAACATTTCTGTAAAGTTTCATGAAGATTGACCTAGAACTTTTGAAAATATTACAGGAATACGAAACTTTAACGCAAATTGTATAGATAGCATTCCGTTCTGGACGCATGAGGGGATCCGCACTTTTAACAGCGAAAAAATCTACTAAGCTCTGAACTACCCATGCACTGCGCAGTCGCAATGGAAATGACACACGGAAAACATGCATAAAATGTTTTGCGTTGAGGGGTTCAGACGTAAATTGGGCTTGTCAATTTAAACTTATTTCATTTTTTTTTTATACATCATGTTGGAAAACGAAGATATCTTGTAATTAGGTGACTATTCATTATCTGAAGGTGAGTTTTCCTGTTGTTCTGACACCGTTATGGAGCATTCGTCCAAGAAAAGTAAGTCCAAACCTTAATTGAAATCTTGTATGACTACCCGAAAAAAGAGTGTTTAGAAAGGAAGTAATTCTTCGGACAAAAAGAATACGTCTTCGGACAGTAACCATAATATTTTTGACATTACGAAATTGTCACAGAATGACATTTTGTCTTTGAGGAATTTGCTTGGCATTTCACCTTCGGGTATTTTCGGAGCATGTGGTTAGCCACGTGGTATTAGAGGGCAATGAAGTTGGGGTACCATTTGAGCCATTGAAGGTTGAATTTGATGCTAGAAATGACAATGAGGATTATAGTGATTTAAATCGTAGCTTTTCTGAAGCTTTGTTTGGTTCTAGTGACAGTCAGAATGACAAAATAGTGACAGTCAGAATGACAAAATAAGTGATGATGAAAGGGTTTTTACCCAAATTGAAAGTACCTGTGAAAGGAAAATCTGTTTCAGACTCTCTTGCAAAGCTTATCAATGTGTCTTGCACAGTTCAATGTTATACAGATGTGCTCTTGAATAAGTATAAAATTCCAGAAAATTTGACAAGGCTACACTGCCTCTTGTGAACCAGGAGATATGGAGAATATCAGACAAGAAAGTACATGCTAATGACAGGCTTATGGTCAATTTTCAGTCTTTAGTTTCTGCCGTATTTTGCCGATCATTCAGTTGGCGGAGTTATTGAAAGGTCATGTTTCTTCGGAGGCACTAACATTGTTATCTGATCTTCTGACTCTGCTTGGACAGATTCAGTATCATTTATCTTTACGAAAAAGGTATTTAGTTCGGTCATGTTTTTAAGAAGTATGCCAGTCTGTGTCAGACTTCTATGCTCATTACAACTATGTTGTTCCAGAATGATATTTCAAAGAAAATAAATAAATTGTGATTCTCAAGTTTTGCTGGGAAAAGATTATTACATATACGTTGGAGGCCACCGTGGAAATTAAAATTACAGTTCTTGAGATATCCTAGATGTCCTTCGGGATTGTTCAGTCAGGTTGGCAGATATTAACCTTACCCACAATGGGGTTTACAGACAGTATGGCAGGTCCAGGCCTCCTAGGAGAGCACCGACTGCAGTCTTTACAGCCCCATATGATCAGGATTGCATAAAGTAAGTGTTGTTGGTAATTTAAGAAATCATTAAAAACAAATTGAAACTAATTATGAATGTTTCATGGATTTTAAATGCAGTTACTGGATATAAAATTGTTCTTGAAAATGAACAATATTAAAATGTCACTCCTAAAGAAATCACATTTAAAGATGAATGATGGGAGATAGCAATTAAATAGTGAGGTTTGTGAATTACTAAATGAAGGTGCTTTCTTTGAAACTTTACATTAAACTGGTGAATTCATATCAAATTTATTTATTGTTCCCAAGTCGAATGGAGAATATAGACCTGTTATTAATTTAAAATATTTGAATCAGTTGGTTGAATACAACTTTTTTTAGCAAGAGAGAGACCTTTTATGTTGTTTTAGATCTTGTACATAGGAATATTTATTTTCCATAAATATATCTCATTGATGCTTAATTTTTGGTTCCTATACATGAAACAGACACAAAATTCCTGAAATTGTTGTGGAATGGCAGACTGTACCAATGTGTATGTTTTCCTTTTGTTTTATCAATTGCACCATATTGGTTTATGAAAATTCTCAAACCTCTTTTTGCATGGTTTAGAATGCAAACATTCAATGTTATTATATTGATGACTCCATTATTATGAACCATATCAAACTGGAGTGTTTTTATAATACCAATACATTGGTTGATACCTTGGTTGCATTAGGTTTTGATATAAACTGGCATGAATCTGTGTAACAACCTTGTCAGAGAATTACATTCTTTGGTTTCATTATTGATTCTGTGGAGTTTAAGGTTTACTTGGCTGATAAAAGCATGGAAAATATCATTTCTAGGGCCAACATGTTGGTTTCTTTACAGTGGATTGAGGTCAGACAATTAGCTTATTTCAGTGGTCTTGGCATTAACACCATACATGCCATACGTCCCAGTCTCACCGGGATTGTCCCAGTTTCGCGAGGTCTGTCCCAGCATCCCGGTGAGATGCATTTTGTCCCGGTCAATCACAAAAATCGATGTTAGTGTACCATAAAACTTACATTGGGCCAACAATTAGATACAGATCGTTAATCCCTTTATCGGTCCCTATGACAACAATACCCGCTAGCCGCGTGTCAAAGAGGAGCAGTAATGATACCCCATTAGCGATTTATTGATCGTTTGTCACACTTTCGCGGGATGGGATTCATATGAAAGTAAATTGAGAACTTTTTGAGAATTAAAGATGCAAAAACAATCATTACTTTCTTTAAATTCGTATTGTTCACATCGCAAAATTTGATGCAGTTAATGACGGAGTGCATAGTGGAATGTAGCCCAGGTATAAGTTTGGTGGAGTAGTCTCCCTTGTAAACGCATTTGTTTATTTCACAATCAGTGTTTATATTTGTGTGTTTCGTATAATTTCTTTGATGTCAAAATTAAAAAAACATGTTATCATCTATATTATTGAATAAATATGATTAAAATATATGCGTGTATGTTTGTGTTATTGAGTTTGGGTGTTTATTGTTTGAACTATAACTATATAGACCATGAAACGGAATAGGACCTAGGTTAGATACGATAAACTATTATTATTAATCGTTTTTTTTTGGACAAACTGACAATATTAATGTGTCCCGGTCAAATGTCAAATGTCCCGGCGATTTTTTGGCAATGTCCCGTTTTGGCCTGAAAAAATTATGGCATGTATGATTAACACATTTTTTTGCAAATTTTGAAGCCAAGATGCATTACCGTACACTTGAAAGAGATAAATTAGTAGGTATCCAAAATTCTGTAGATTTTAGTATTAAATTGCAGTTGTCTGAGGCAAGCGTCAGGAAGTTATATTGGTGAATAATAATGTTAACAGCAAAAATGGGAAATTCATTAGACAAAACCTAGTTGATGTTCATTGCCAAACCTATGCCTCATTGGAAGGGGGTTGCTTGTGTTGACCTAGTCACGCATGCCCATGCTTATGGTAAGTGTACACAAATGGAGTCAAGAAATAATATTTATTTTGGGGGGCTTTTGTCTGTGTATTACTGATTACAGTCACTGAATAGTAGTTATCGCAGTAAGCACATTCAAGTACAGTCAGATAATGCAACAGCTGTTTCTTATATAAATGATTTTGGAGGAATGACTTTAGCTACATGTATGGATTCTGTTGCTGAAGTAATTTGGGATTGGTGTTTAGAAAGAAATATTATTTCGTCTGCAATTTATGTTCCAGGAGTTCAAAACAAAGCTGATTTTTTATCTAGAAATTTCTTGGACTGAATGGGAACTGAAATGTGTAATTTTTCAGAGATTGTGTAGACAATGTTTTTACCTTGATACTGATTTATTTGCCTCCAAGCTGGATTAACAATTGCCTATTGTTGTGTCCTGGTTTCCAAAACCAGGCGTTTATGCAATTAATGCCTTGAATTTTCCTTGCAGTGAATGAATTCCATATATATTTCCTCCATTTAATATGATTGGAAAGGTGGTAAACAAGATATTGATAGACAAGGTGGATAGGCGTTATTTATTTTTCCTTAATATACTTCGCAATTTTGGTTTCCTTTGATTTTTTAAATCATTTTATCCATTTCAATAAGGTTATCCAGGCACAAGAACCTATGGGCTCCATCACACAACTATCAACTGCACCCTTTGGGGAGGCGTCTGCACTTGTATCAGGAAATCCCTTATCATCGAGGGAATTTCGTGGCCAGTTAAACAGTTCATTTGTGTTCTTTGTTCAGTCAGAACCAAGAAGCAGTACCAATTCACATGGTAGCACTTGTATACTTGGAATGGTATCCCGGGTAGTTATCCCTTTTTACACGACTGAAGCAGTGATAATTAGTTATTTGTTTTATCTTTTTAGATTGAGAAAATCATATTCAGTGACTGACAAACATAAACCTATGCTGCTTCAAACTCTTACCTTTTTTGGTAATCGTTGGGTAAGGATTGTGTTTTAGTGTCTAGGTTTATGAAAAGGGTTTTTCTGTGTCTACCTCCTTAACCCCGGTATATTATTTCATGGGATGTGTCTGTTGTGTTGAACTATTTATAAACATTAGTGCCTCTTCAGGTTTTATCCTTGAAGATGTTGACTTTGAAAACTGTAGCTCTTCTGACTTTGGCTACGGCACCAAGAGCTCTGACAATATGTTTATTAAATAACAGGACATTGTGTTTACTTTTTCAAATATGTCGAAAACGTCTCGATTAGGACATTCTTTTACATTAAAAGTGGAGCATTTTCATGATGAGACGCTGCGCTCGCTCTATGCATACACTTCTTGCCTATATTGCTGCTACAAAACCTGTAAGGAATTCACGGTTTGTACTTGTATAATATAAAACTTTCAAGCAAATGACTACTAGCACTGTTGCTAGATGGTTGAAGTCCATATTAGAATTTTCTGGTATTGACTCTGACCATTTTTAGGCACATTTACACAGAGGTGCTTCCACATCTGGTATTGACTCTGACCATATTTAGGCACATTTACTCAGAGGTGCTTCTACATCTGGTATTGACTCTGACCATTTTTAGGCACATTTACTCAGAGGTGCTTCTACATCTGGTATTGACTCTGACCATTTTTAGGCACATATACTCAGAGGTGCTTCTACATCTGGTATTGACTCTTACCATTTTAAGGCACATTTACTCAGAGGTGCTTCTACATCTGGTATTGACTCTGACCATTTTCAGGCACATTTACTCAGAGGTGCTTCTACATCTGGTATTGACTCTGACCATTTTTAGGCACATTTACTCAGAGGTGCTTCTACATCTGGTATTGACTCGGACCATTTTGCTGTAGCCTTTACAAAGGATGTTCATAAAGGACTATTTTAGACACTGCAGATTGGAAGTCGGATAACAACATTTAGAAAGTTTTATTATAGATGTACTTTGAATAGTTCTAGCAATGTATCTTTCAGTAATGCTGTTCTGTCTGGTTAGGTCCTACAATGATATGTTACTAGGCTCAATAAATTATTAGAAATGTATTTTGGTTAAGTTCAATGGAAGTTTTGGTTTTGTTGCCTTTAAAAATGCTTGCTATATATGTGAAAGCTCCGGCCTTACTCCAATAATGACCTTCATCCAGCACTAAAGCTTGGATGAGGGCACATTTTCCACCATGCAAACTACATCTTAAATTGTTGTACAGTATTTTATAACACTGCATACTATGTTTTCGTCAATTTTCTGAATACAATTAGAATCTTATTTTATTTATAAATAGTATTAATTCAAGGCAGACCCTGTGCCTTTAATTAATATAAACAACTTAGTTTTCTTTTATAAACATGTTTAATAATAATACAATTAAGTACTGAGGTTTCCGACCTATTATTAATTACATAGATGGTCTTAGTAAATATTTCTCACTTCACAGAATAGAGCCCTCAATAGCATGAGAACTTCGATAATTCGAAAATTTTCGTATTCGGGTGCCACCATGAGTAAAAGAAGTTTTACTGTACTTCAATTAATCTCAGCCTCTGTTTCCAATGTGTGCCAATGATTCACAATAATGATAGTGGGTCACATTAATTTTATGCAAAAGGGTTAATACACATGACCACTGTTTCTGACAACTTCACAATTTGTAAATGTTGTCAATACAATGTACAACCAAATGTCGGAAGAATAATCCAGTCCACATACAGACATTTGGGGTAGCTAAAGGAACCTATAATACTAAATGACTTTGCCAGTGGAAAATGGCACTTACATAAATGTGATGACAGTGATACATGACGAGACAACATTTGTAACTCTTGAGCAATACAATGTGCAACCTCAATGCTGAATAAAGTTAATAAAATGTTGATAAAAAGGTATAAGTAATAATATGCTGTTTACGCTGTTCATATTAATATAATTTCCAAAGTAAAAACAAAACTACTGAAACTGCATTTTGTTTCAAGATGGCATTTTCATTAATGTTAACATGCAAATGGGTACCAGTAAGTGGATTGTTCTGACATTAACAATTTGCCAAATTAGTCTGCACATTGCAGAAATTTAGCTAATTTCTGAGGAATTCCACACCCAAGGGCTGGTGTTTCATGAAACTTGGACAGTCCGAAGTTACCAAGGCAAATTTACATGTGAAATATCATGTAAATGCTATAATGCGTAATACTTGGTGACAGTATTACTATTTTGTATTAGAAATGGATTCTGGACTAAATCACCCTTGGACATAATCTGTACCTCTCCATATTATGTAGCCGGACAAAATTCCTCCAATGTTCTGTACAACCAGTACATAACTCCCCCATCAACATTTAATCAAAACGCTGACATCGTAAAAAGACTGTTGGCGACAAAAGAAACTAAAAGCAATGAATTATGAGTGCATTTTTACTAAAAGGAAACATTTGTTTGAGTGATGTTCAATTTCCCACCTTTAAACTTGATTATATGGCTTCTTATTCAATAGTATACAACATCAGAATAAAAATTAATTTGTAAGTAGCGAAAAAATATTGTTCAAGCTAATTACCAACCACAAACGGAATTATATACATGCCAGATGATGTGGTAGTTATAGGAGCATCGATTGTTAGTGATTCGTAGCCTACTGAGTATAAGGCATGTCATATGATTGCATGCTCTTATTTCTGCTCTATTTTACAAACTACAGTCTAAAATATTTTTTTCTTGAGAATGCATTGAGATATTTTAATGAAACTTAATAGATACATTTAAATTATTCGAAGTGCAAATTAGGTCAAGGTCAAAGTGAGGTTGGGTGATATGGGTGGATAGGGACTGGTAATAAGCAACAACTGTGTAAGTATCGTAGTAAGCGGTGTTGGTGCTAGACGAAACTGTAAAATCTACTTAACCATTGTCACCGACAGAAGGACGTATTTACATTACAGTAATTTGTTGTCAAGATATTCATAACAAGAATCGGTCACAAGAAATCACACTTTTGCAACGAGTCAAAAATAACGGATGTAGTGCATTAATTTAGTAGTCTCATTCCAAGTAAATATTTCGGTTACATACAAGTGAAATAGGGGTATCATTAGTTTGACCTAACATTTTTAATATACTAACTTTTCAAGAAACTGTAATTGTAATAAATAATTGTAATAAATCACATGATATACACATTTTATAATACACATGCCATACATTATTTTAAATAAGTAAAAGGTAAGAAAACGTGAATTTTTGCTGTTTTAAAGAAGTACCCATTCAGGTTTCGATTTACTGACTCATAGCCTGCAAAGAAAAGTGTGGCGCGTCGTGGGAAAACCGTTCATAATGCATGTGCGAAAACTGTTGTCCCGGATTAGCCTGTGCAGTCCGCACAGGCTAATCCGGGATGGCACTTTCCGCCTACAGTGGATTTATGTTTAGAAGAGACCTCCTTTAAACAGAAAATACCATAAAAGCGAAACGTGCCGTCCCAGATTAGCCTGTGCGGACTGCACAGGCTAATTCGGGACAACGCTTTACGCACATGCATTATGACCGGTTTTCTCATGACGCGCCACAGTAGTTTTTCGCGATACCTGTTTTGGAAATTACTATCTGAAAAGACTGTTTTAAAAAAAGGGGCATAACTCAAGTAAAATATGAGCAATTATGCTGAAACCAAACTTGACCTTCCCTTTATGATTACAAACACTAAAGATTTTATGATGATTGAACAAACACTTTTTCAGTTATTGTCTGCACAAGCCTTATTTGAACTGCGCAAACTAAAGGGGCAGCCGTCACTGCCGCCAAAGTAACGCCTATATGTCGTCACAAAAATTAAACATGAGAACCAAATAGTATTGAGAATCCTAAAATCCTTGTACATGTAGTTGAATAAATGAGGTACTTTTAGCAGAAGACCACAAAAGATTCTGCCACATATAACATGCTCACATGTTTGAAGTTTAATTGTCACAAGCTAAATACTGTAAGTGTACAGTGTATGAAATTTTGTGGATTCTTTACAAACGACAACTGTATTGGTACTTGATTTCGTGAATTTCAAAATTTATAAACAAGAAATGTCTTTAAAAAAGACAATCGGCATTGAAATTAATATTGAGATGTCATTTAAAGATTACCTAAACAGACGGCCAAGATTATCGGTTACGTGACTTCTCAGACCCTAGATTTTTTGGTCCCCACCAATATTATGGGACTTATTGGACCCCAGATTTTTCGGACACTATAAGAAAACTTCTCGGACCCAAAAGTTAATTTGAGATAAATTTATAAATTTAAAAATTAAATAGAATTATAATTAATATCTATGCCGTGAATAAACCAATCATACAACTCCATGTTTCCACCAGTGATATATGAATAACCAAAATAATTTTGGTTTACATAATTGTTATCTGTATTTGTCAAGCCAATTTAACAAAATAACAATGTATGAAAATAATTTCGGGAATGAATTAAAATTATTATGTATCAGACGAGTCTAGATAGTTATTTATAGTACCGGTAACATACATTTCATGTTAGTTATCTAATATAACAACGATTTGAAGTCAAATAAGCATGTACACTGTGTATCCCAATAAAAAGCAATAGTCAGGGAACATTCAGCGATTTTTGAAATGTTAACACTTTATGTTTTGATAACGCAAACATAAAAATTCATCAGACTATGATAATTTTAAATTATATCAGTAGAAATATGATATATCAAGGGTTCCTGTGTATAATTAGTATTGCAAATTGTGTATTCATGCTACGCGAATAACAATTCGACATATTCCGAATCTTCTTTCATAACATTTTATCTATAGAAAATGTAGCATCTTTTTACAGATTAAATTACATCTACTGGAGAAGTTGATAGAAAGATGCAATTATAAATAATCGTTAATAAATCGTAACCACAATTTTAAATCAAATTAACAAGTTTATAATATAAATTCCACATTTATATAAATTTTTAGGCTTATGATTCTCTGAACGCTATTATTGATGCATGTACGAGTATATTAACACAGCTATACAGCCGTTGCTAGCTACGCGCGCTATTTTTAGAATGCCACTACTTTTTGTGGAATGCGATGAACTCGCTAGAATCAATGGGTTACATGGAACGGCAACTCTGTGAGTGAGATTTATGCCTGGGAACATTGCACAATTGCTATTTATAGAGCGTAACGCTTATATAAATGTAGGCTAAACAAAATAGTTATTTCGTTACATGAATGAATATATCATTCTGTTTATGGCATACAATGAGAAAATACGTTCATAATTAGCCTCAGTTCTAGAGTATACGCGATGATATGTTTATAACTTCATTTTAACCGCTTATGTAAACAATTATGTAAATTTTTATTCCCCAAAAGTATGCAACAGTTATTGGTATACGTTAAAGCATTGTTTGAAGTTTGCATTCCCTAGAATTAGAAAATTTGCCCAATTCTACTGGCATTCAATTTTCCTGCTGCATAATTATCGCAATAAAATCTGGGTCAAAAGTGATCTTAGACAGCTAAGCCGAAAAAAATGCGCAATTTTTAATTTACTTTCCGAAATCACAAATCAACAGGTAGTCGTTCACAACGCGCGTGCAGCCAATAATGTGATCTGATAATCTCCGCTGACGACGTGTCCATTAGCCACATGTGTACAGTGGTCTCCGCTAGCCACATGTGTACAGTGGTCTCCGCTGACGACGTGTCCATTAGCCACATGTGTACAGTGGTCTCCGCTGACGACGTGTCCATTAGCCACATGTGTACAATGGTATCCGCTGACGACGTGTCCATTAGCCACATGTGTACAGTGGTCTCCGCTGACGACGTATCCATTAGCCATATGTGTACAGTGGTATATCTATGTAGCCTATAATTGTTCAATCAGAACAATTAAACTGTGTCCTTATTGACCCCCTTAATTGGTATCTAATTTACATTTGAGTTGTTTATATCTGCAAGCTGTGGCCCCAATCCTGAGATAACAATGTGTAATAATAGCCTTAAACACTGCTGTGTGGAAATTTCCCCTTATTTGCATCTTAATGTTAATTGACGTTAATTGGCATTTGTGATAAATCTACAAACTGTAAGCACCTCAAAATATTTATCCAGAAAAATATGACAGAGCACAGGTACTGGATATTTGTCAGATATTGGTAACATTCGGATGCTACCTGTATGAAATTGTGTTGGGACTTGAGTTTGTGGGTAGGTCTACCCAAGAAATCCATGAAAATTTAAAGGCCACGAATAATAATGGTTTTACAGATGTAAATGTTGATTCAAACATAATGTTTTGTCTTATGATCTTACTTTTTCTTGTTGCAGATCTAATCAGCCTTCTTTTCTTGACTTTGTCTGGCAAGTTCTTTCTTTCCCTGAAACAGTTATACCAATGTTACATATGCTGCAAAGCTTTGAAATTTTTCCTTAACCTATGTCTTACCAACAATATTACAGAAGCAGTGAATTCTGATACTTTCAGTAAGCCATGTCATACTAGCACTGTTACATAGGCTGCCAAGCTCAGATACTTTCCATTAATCTATGTCATATTTACAATGTTACATAAGCTGCAAAGCTCTGATACTTTTCATTAACCCATGTCATGCTAACAATGTTACATAAGCTGCCAAGCTCTGATACTTTTCATTAACCCATCTCATACTGACAATGTCACATAAGCTGCAACGTTCTGATACTTTTCATTAACCCGTGTAAAACTGACAATGTCAAATAAGCTGCAATGTTCCGATACTTTTCATCAACCCTTGGATGTCCTTCCGGCTTTGTCGATTGGCATGAGCGAAATTCAGGAGCTCAAATAACTAGGGAATTATTTTTATTTGATAAAGAAAACATGTGTTGTTGATGGCAATATCTTTAAAGCGTGTAGGTCAATTGGGAGACAAGAGATGATCAAGAATACAAACCACACTACATGCTGATCGCATTATGTGTGCACTTTGCATGTGCATGGTTAAATACACATGTTTAATGATTTTGTTTTTGGTGAAAACAGTGATAAGTTGACATGGCAAACATGCATCTAATTATGTGTACAGCGTGCTATTTCACGATTTTCTTTGTGCAAACAGTGATGACATGACATATTAAACATGCATATATCATAAAGTGTACAGTGTGCTGATTTAATGGAATTTATTAAATGGTTATTAAATTGTTAATTTAATTAATATCAATGTATATATGTTATACAAATCTTCATTACAATTTAATGCTGCCAAACAACGGTCTGCTGTTCAACTTTAAAGCTGTGTTAATGTATATCTAACTTGTTTGAAGTTTTTATCTATGCGTTTTCTGCATCGTTCAGGAACGTCAACGTAACCTTATATTTTAACATTATCAAAGCGATCGTGTTGTAAAGTTTGTGGTAACGTCATAGAACAATAATACGCGTGTCTGTCACATAATTTAACAATGCGGTATACCGATTGATCGCGACACCTCAATACAGAATAATGAGTAATTAATATATTTGGGGTTACAACCAGGCGGCACTTTTATATCACGTGAACATCAAGAGGAGGCATACATTGCATAGCTGTTCATTTCGCTTTTCACTACACTCACAGAAGCATTAATATAAAGCACACTGTGTTTAGATTGATTATGCTGACAATGAGAAATCATACTGAAATACACTAAAGAAAAAATATATAAGCCCACACTTAACTGAAGTATTAGTCATCGCAATTTCTTCTCTAAAATTCTTGAGCGAGTTTATACAAATTAGTTCACATTTTCGTTAATTTGTTGCGCGCACTGTTTTCATGAAAAAATATACAAAAAAAAATTCTGTTTTAGGATCATATTTTTAATTACTAACACATGTTTATTACCATGACATATTTATTTAATATACATAATGCAATAAATTATATAAAAACACTGACCAATCAAAGCCAAAATACAAAACGCTATGCAAATATGTTCTGTTCCTTAGATACCTTCCTCTTAATGACACTATGCAATCGTACTTAAAATAGGTTTGACTATACTTGTTTTTCGAAACATTTTAAATACGAACAAAATATCTATCTTTAAATTTCAAAATACAAAATCTGTAAAACATAACTTTATAAACAAATGACAACACTCAGAACAGGTCCACCACAACATTCTCGCATATACAACAAACCTCTTTCGATAATGTGTTTTGTTTTTGTTTGGCTTATGACGTCATCAGGTGCACGCGCTAATGTTCTTTACAAACTTCTAGAGCAATCTATTTCAATCTCAATTTTAGTGAAATACTTTTCTGTTTAAGTTCGAACAATCTAGTGGATATCGACGGAAAAGGGGTACTAACACTGCTGCTAAACACAAGACCAGAATATGTTTTCCATGAAAGTAACGCATTAAAAGAGTGATTTTATTGCTTGATTAACATGATCCTGTGGCTTTATTTACTTAAAGACGATGTATGCATACACACATAATATTTTTGGATTGTCAGGTTACAGAACACGCTATTATTTTAGTGCGTCTTGTAGTAAAAAACGGTATCGATTAACTCAAACGTGTATCTCTATTTATTAACGAGGCAACACTAGTGGCGTTTGTTTCCTTATTGTCTATTGATTGTTTCTAGTTCGACATTTTATTGCTACTTCGAATAATACTTGTCGTGGACGCCTCTGTAAAGCCACTTTGGGTACTCATATCTCATATATTTATTACTGTTCAAGGTATCGATGATGTTTGTTGTTGCCTGTACATTTATGAATTTATCAGATTACATACATGGCGTTTTCGAATGTTTTGTACAATTTTTGTAATCAATATTATATGTTTGCACATTAATATTTTTTTTTCTTTATTTTCTATGCGCATATACGTTGTTTCTTTTAACGATTTGGTAGAGGATTGTGTTGATGTGATAAAGACACCATGACAGTGTTCCAGGGCCATATGACCTCCTACGCATTCCTGACATTCACATTGACAAACTGTTTCCTAAGAGTACTTAAGATGCATGTTTTAAGGGAAGGATATTTAGTTTTAACGTACATTTTAAAATGTGCATGTGTTCATCTAAATGAATATATACGGAATATTATGCTAGTCAATTGTTCCAAGAGTATGTATTAGTCGAGTGGCTTGTGTGATGACGTATCACACAAGAGGCGGAGCCTCGAGTGTGATACGAAATAACGCAAGCCACGAGACTAATACATACTCTTGGCACAATTGACTAGCGTAATATTCCTTTTATTATATACCACGATAAACTTCAAATGTGCATTTACCGTATTTTATTTTGATTATAAACTACAACAATGACTAATAATTGTAGGTATAGATCATATTTGTTTACACAACTAATGATGACGTCATTAAAAAAGTAGTCCGGCTAGTATGGTAATACGGGATCAGAAAAATAGCGAGTAGCATAATACGGGATTTTGTTTCTGACGACATGTATTTCACCGATTGATACAGCATGTATTTTGGTAAGATTTTAAACAGGTATATAATAAAAGTTGATAAATGCATGTTTGTATGGATGTAATACAATTAATCATATATTTGTGTTAACAGTGATCGGTTGCCATATGCCATAGAATTCTAGAATTTTTTTATTCCTGCGTGTCTGCGATGGCGCGAGTCTAATTCTAGTTGTATATGAAATCTTATACATACCATTGCTTGCAATCGTTTTATTTAAAAAACTGAACAGAAAATGATTTAACATTGTATACCCAACTACGTGCATGTGACGCTCTATACAGTGTAAACATTTTAAGTTTGGGTTTGATACATATGTATGTAAACTAAGAACAGATTTAAATATTGCAATACACTTCATGTTCAAATTAAATAGCATTACATCATGTGGACTTTATTAATTGTTGCTTTACCACGGATTGCGGAAAACAGCACAACCATTACAAGCTAGTTTAGTAAATCTTGTTTGCCACTTGCTTACCGATACTCTTCTAGCCTCTAGCTACCAACTCGGTTAAAACCGACAATTTAGACTGAATGCATTACAGGCACGAACTTTACATTGACAAACATATTATAAACGGGCTGTGTTTATTTCAGAGGCACTATGCGTTTACAACGAGGTGTGGGGTAGCGTGAACTTGACACGTTCCGTGCCTCTGCGATAGCAGTTGATTGGTTTTGTAAACTGTAGCTACTATTCCTAGCTTTTTCTTATTGTTCGGACTGTATGGTTTATGTGTATTAATCACTACACTGGAAAGACAACACTGATTTAATAGTTATAATCCTTTTTTTTTACTTTGTTAATTATATAACTTGTTCCTTGATAACTACATTAATTCAATTAAATAAAATTACACAATAAACTGATTTTAAAAATGTGTCCATTTTTTGGCTTTAACTTTTTCCAATTGAACTTTTGGTGGTATAAAATCAACTTTCTAAATAATTTTAGGTGAATTTGAATACATACTTCTAAATAAAACAATAAAGTGCAAAGATAAACGAGTAACGTAAACTTTATCTTGACTCTGCGTGAACTCAGAGACGTGAGATCATGTAAATGAGTTATGCATAGTAATCGATGGACCGATAGTCGTCTTGAGTCGAATACTCATCTCGCTACGAAATTGATCGCGATCGCAGACTTTGAACTCCAACTATCAATTAATCAATAATAGTTTTTTCGTAACCGTTTTGCGATTCTATCGATTAGTTAAACGTTGATTAATATGTACATTAACTATAAAATGCAAATTGATTCTCAGAAACAATGGCGAATGCGAATTATACATGTTCAAGCTGGATTTTCTTTTCATTTCCCATCCACATTTTACCAGCAACATCTTGTATTTTAAATATATACACTACACAATTCGAAATCAACGATAATTTGCTATAATTTGTAGTTGTCGTCTCAGTAATTTATTTTATTTTATCCCAAGCAACAATCGCTTATTAACAAGCTGCTAACATAATACTCGTTAGAGAAGTTTTAACGTTACAGCATTCAGATGGTAATGTGAAAAGCCATGTTAGATTAATGTTTCTTTCGTTAACGTAGGTCTACTGTTGAGCTTTGTATATGTGTGCTAGTTATGAAGCACTTGTTTTCAATTAATACATAAAACCGTATTAAAACAATACAAACCATCATTTTGTTTCTTTATTCCAAAAATAGTACATTATTATTAAGAGTAAGATATATATGCAATGTATATAGGCATTTAACTGTATATATAATGTTGTAAATAATGAAAAATACAAAGCCAGCTGGATGAACAACGCGGTTTGAAGAAAGCGTACAGCTCACATTGTTATTATCGGTAAATAATCTAAGTCACCCCACCCCCAAATTTCGTACTGCGGTGCGGAGCCAATAAAAAGTAACTGTAATAAATCGTGAATTATTTTAACACCCGAGGCTTACATGTGCACAGGTATGCGTGGTTAACAAATAAATCCGTATTGCAAGTCATGCATATATGAGAAAAACATGAAAGGAATCGCCCATCAGTTGATGTTGAATGTTGACTTAATACATGCATGTATCACATGTATTATTATATGCAGCGCTAAAAATAATGTTCATGCAAGTGGTCTTATTTTATGTGACCAAGTTCTCCATAGAGGGCGTCGCGATTATTTCAAGTGTACAAGTTCAACACCGGTAATATGTGGTAACCCCACAATTCCGCCCCATAATTCAACACTGGCAGCAGAAGCGATCTAAACAGATCAATCTTCTGTTGTACCGGCAACTCTAACCTTTTATAGACCGAGAAAAGGTTATGGTAGAGTATGGGGCGTGTTGCGCTACTCTTTGTTGCGTGGGGTACGAATTTCCGTTTTTAAAGAGATGGGCGCCCAGATATTGAAGTTAATGAATAGACTAATTCAATTTGAAACAGTAAATATAAAAATAAAATAATGTGCGTCCGCCATGTTTATATGGTAAACTATTACGGACAAACGAATTGTTTGAAATATCAATCAATTAAGGACGCAGTCAGATAAATGACATCTGGCTGCTATATGGCAAAGCTGGATCTTGATCAAGACTATTTTCACTCGAAATACTGTCGATATGCCCAGTTAACACATTATGATAAAATCAGTATATCACTGAGTTCCTGTTTGTTTGGCCATTTTATAATTATTATTCTTAGGTCAAAATTGTGCTTTTATTATGCAACCATGCTTTGCATTTGTATTTTCGGCTGAATAACAATAGACTATTACAGCGCGTTCAAGTACTGTTTGGTTTTAAGGCTCTTATTAACTTTTGTTTGCCGTAGACAAACCATAAATTAAAGTATATGCATTCTGAAGCTGGTAAACACCAATTGTATGATCGTATTTTTGATAAACATTTCATTAGGCAAGTTGACGATTGTCCAATAGTCCCTTTTAGTGTTTTTTTTATAACTAATATATTTTTCTTTTCCCTTTTGTTACATGATTTATTTTCATTCATGGCTCATTCACCTGGATCACAGGCAGTAACACCTGCTCATTTGGGTTAACATCAAGTTTTTTTAAATATGACTGGTATATGTGAAAAGGTTCAATACATAAAATGGAATCTTACACATATTTCGTATGTTGCAACATGTATTTAAAACTCTTCACTAAAGCATTTTAACTAAGTAACAAATATAAATATTCTAATTATTTTAGAAAGATAAGCATTTTAAAGGTAACCAAGTTTTGCCTCCGCCGGGGTCCGAACATACGACCTCACCCTAACCACTAGTCCAACCAGATGTATAGGCAGTCACGTATGTACTAACACGAAGTATGCGAGACTTGTGTTTTCCAAACGACCGACCAAAATGTTACAAACGCTGTATAATTATATTTATAATTGATGTTTATCCTTAAACGACACATTATACATAATATATTTCTGTGACAGAAGTGCTATTTTGCTTCTTTATATATAATTTATAATTCTTATTGCAACATATGTAAAAATAAAATTATACATTTAAAAATCTGTGACTAGGTCCCTAATGTCGCTATTTATACCTAAAATACGACTTATACATTGTATCAAATTTCGTAATCTGAAACGTATGTTACCCGATCGAGAAGAATGATAATAGAACTGTCAAACCTGACGCCCGTATGAAAGAAGTAGTTACTTAAAATACGAATAAAATACCACATGCTGTGCATCAATAAACAAGTATACAGCCACAAGTAATTAATAGATAGGGTACACACTTCGTTCAGCTATTGTATCAACCTGACTCCATCATATCGATTACAAATTTTCTCACGGAAACGCTTTTACTGTTGAATATTAAAGCTGCTACGTCACAGATTGGGAAAACGATAACAACTTAAAAACAAGTTTCAAATCTAGTAAAATAATACTATAATATAAGATACAACTGACTGTAATAACATTGTTGGCACATTACCAAAAGTTCAAAACCCGCTGGTATAATCATTACAACGCATTGTTTCAACGCGATTTCAAAAGCGTCTTATAACTCTTAGGTTGTCGCATTGAAATTACCGCGTAGTCCTTTTAGCTCATCGATTTCACTCTTGAATTCCATTATTTATTTGCCTTAAACGACAAGTAGCGCATACAACTTGAAACATAAGTGTGAAAGAAAAAAGTCTTGTCAAAGCGTTTAGAGTATCTTCCTCTCACGCTGAGGACCCGGGTTCAAGTGCTCATTATACTTGTTTCTTCTCATTTCAATTAATACATGCCACAGAATGAACATCACTTTTGCAATATCATACAAAACAGTGGTAGTAGTTTAAGAAGTGCTTTGCCAAACGAGTCGTAAAGTCCGTCCTGATTTGTTTTGTTATTGTACATTTGAGTGGTGTTTACTTGACTGCATTTGATGAGTATTGTGACATGTACATTACAAACAACAAGTTTGTCCTCAGTTACATATGTCTAATCATCTGTGAAGTAGCAGCTTTAAGTGATTATTTTCGAACTCTAATACGCAAACTAGCATTGGAAGCATTATATGACAAAACGGGTCAAAACACTCTTAGCAATTGGTTTAGTAATCAGCTGAGCGTGCATTTGCAGCTTTTGTAATTACCAATCTTACCACACAGTGTCCAGTTATTACAAATGTTATTGAAAGCGAGCCAAGGTAAGTCATAAATCAAAAACGCGCATAGCATAATACTACCTGTGTATGGCAATTGTCTGTATTTACTACATTTATATTTATAGTTTATGCTTATACATTTTTTCATTGTTTCACAAATATGTAGATGACTAGAGTTGTTAATACGAGTATACCAGTTCTGTTGGAAAATATCTAATAATCGTTATTTTATAGTACTTAAGTGATTAGCATATATAATACGTTCACCCATAAGTATCCTAAACAGTGGTCGTATAAGATTGATTTGATTTATGATGGCCAGTGTTTCCAATTTTGGGTATTTCCATTATCAGCGTCATTTTTATATAGTTTATATGTTTTGAATGTCAGCGTATTTTCGTTTAAAGTTAGTAGTCTGATCCAGTATTTAAGCTTTAAAAGCTCGTACACTAAAAGTTTCCAATGTACGAGCATGGGTGTAAGACCAAGTTCTCCATAGAGGGCGTCGCGATTATTTCAAGTGTACAAGTTCAACACCGGTAATATGTGGTAACCCCACAATTCCGCCCCATAATTCAACACTGGCAGCAGAAGCGATCTAAACAGATCAATCTTCTGTTGTACCGGCAACTCTAACCTTTTATAGACCGAGAAAAGGTTATGGTAGAGTATGAGGCGTGTTGCGCTACTCTTTGTTGCGTGGGGTACGAATTTCCGTTTTTAAATCGCCCCGCGCCCAGATATTGAAGTTAATGAATAGACTAATTCAATTTGAAATAGTAAATATAAAAATAAAATAATGTGCGTCCGCCATGTTTATATGGTAAACTATTACGGACAAACAAATTGTTTGAAATATCACTCAATTAAGGACGCAGTCAGATAAATAACATCTGGCTGCTATATGGCAAAGCTGGATCTTGATCAAGACTATTTTCACTCGAAATACTGTCGATATGCCCAGTTAACACATTATGATAAAATCAGTATATCACTGAGTTCCTGTTTGTTTGGCCATTTTATAATTATTATTCTTAGGTCAAAATTGTGCTTTTATTATGCAACCATGCTTTGCATTTGTATTTTCGGCCGAATAACAATAGACTATTACAGCGCGTTCAAGTACTGTTTGGTTTTAAGGCTCTTATTAACTTTTGTTTGCCGTAGACAGTCCCTTTTAGTGTTTTATTTATAACTAATATATTTTGCTTTTCCCTTTTGTTACATGATTTATTTTCATTCATGGCTCATTCACCTGGATCACAGGCAGTAACACCTGCTCATTTGGGTTAACATCAAGTTTTTTTTAATATGACTGGTATATGTGAAAAGGTTCAATACATAAAATGGAATCTTACACATATTTCGTATGTTGCAACATGTATTTAAAACTCTTCACTAAAGCATTTTAACTAAGTAACAAATATAAATATTCTAATTATTTTAGAAAGATAAGCATTTTAAAGGTAACCAAGTTTTGCCTCCGCCGGGGTCCGAACATACGACCTCACCCTAACCACTAGTCCAACCAGATGTATAGGCAGTCACGTATGTACTAACACGAAGTATGCGAGACTTGTGTTTTCCAAACGACCGACCAAAATGTTACAAACGCTGTATAATTATATTTATAATTGATGTTTATCCTTAAACGACACATTATACATAATATATTTCTGTGACAGAAGTGCTATTTTGCTTCTTTATATATAATGTACTATTCTTATTGCAACATATGTAAAAATAAAATTATACATTTGACAATCTGTGACTAGGTCCCTAATGTCGCTATTTATACCTAAAATACGACTTATACATTGTATCAAGTTTCGTTGAATACTGCAAACATTATGCAAATGATAAGGGGAAGGTTTAGAATACCGTAACGGTTTAAAATAATATTTATCGTTGTATGGGTCTCCATTAAAGAAAGTCAATAACATTTGAACAGAATGGTCACAGGTGTGCATGCAAGAATAACAGCGATTTATTCGGCTCTTAATTTATTGTGCAGGCTTGTCATGTTGTTGGTTTCTTTTCAGTAAATCGTATTTCAATGTTGCATTATATATACAACTTGAATACATAACATAAAAACATGAATACCATTGTAAATTGTTCTGGTATTTAAAAGAAACTGTTTTAATAAACAATGGAAACACTATGTTCCAAAATACTCTATCTTTTTCAACAACAATTTTATTTTGAAAATAGATCATTCAACTTTGGTGTGGTTAAGGTTCAGAGCATGATTAACCGTGTGTCAAACTCAAATATTATCTTTGGACACTGATCCATCACATTTCTTCAACACTCATTTTGCAAAAGAGCTTTTAAACACCTGATCCGTACAAATCAAGTTGTTACTGTATATGAATGAAATAACACACATTATGCATAAATAACTAATTAAACGACCAAAATGGCGTAATGGATATTGCAAAAACCTTGTTACATGAGAATGTATCTATTTTACTCTGGCATATGCGTTATCATTTTTCCCACGTTATATTGGAAATGCGTGTGCCTTAGTTCTGAATTGCAACACACTTACTACCTTTGAAAGCCTAAGTTACCGAATAGATAAAAACAACAACATCCAGTCACACAATTCAGATGTTCGTTATTCATACCTTTAGACAATATTTAAGAGGTTTAAACTTTCAATTTGAAAACTTCATAGTAAAAATAAAATAAATCATTGTAATATTGTATTACAGCTCAGGAATTCTGTCCAATACGTAATTAAGTCGTTAATATGATATATTATTCCACACATATATGTTAAATGGTAGTATTGATGTCCGATGCATGCAGATGATATGCACATCCCATAATTTTAAATCTGTGTCAGGTTTACAAATACCAGATGAGTTCGAAAACAGCCTGACGGAGAATTATTATAAATAATATAAAATTACGATATTGATATTTGTATTTAATGCAGGAAATAAGGTATATATAATGTGTATATGGTTCAACATTTCCGATATTTTGTTACGTTAGAAAGGCAGACAACCGAAGACGGAAAGAGCGTTGTCTTTCGTTATTTAGTCGTGTGACTCTTACGTCTTATTTTCGATACCGACCTTCTCTTTAAATTTAAGTATTGCTTTTAACTTGCTTGTGTTTAAAATCTAATAAATGTGCTTTATTATGTAAATCACGCCCAGACCACTGGAAATTTTCTGAGCAAAAAATTTATCCCACATTTGCTCCTCTCTACCCAGGTGTATAAATGAGTACCTGTGAGGGAAATAAGCCAATGTGCCTTGGCTGCATTCTGCGCCGAGTGTTAACGTACGACTAATGACCCAGTGATCGGGGAGGTAAATGTGAAAGTCAGCTGAAGATATATATCATAGCAGACTATAAACCGAACCTTTACCTTCTCTGAAAGACAAGTCATTGCAATCAGTGTTTATTTCAGCCGTTAGGGGATGGTGGCAAGGCCCATAAGAAGGGGATATTCAATGTCATGCAGGAAATGAACAAACTTTAGGATTACAAGAAAGCAAGTACTTTAACAACAAATGTTTTGTATCACTTTTATGTCCCATTATACATATAATCTACATATTTTTTTGTATCTATGTTTTAACTTGAAAATACTGATTCTTATGTTGGTTGCCTTATCAGGTAACAACTTACCGTAAATTCTCGCGTATAGGACAACCCCCGCGTACAAGACGCACCTAAAAATTCAGATCCTAATTTGTGGAAAAAAATCTGCGATTTGAAAGCTTCTAAACATCAAAATCGTAAATTTCGGGTCCATTGTTTATTGACACTGAAAATATTTTTGTTGTGAAAATCGCAATGCGGATACATTACACTAGATATGTTTTCGCTGTATTGAGAGATGTTGAGAAGTCTTAAGTGTCAACACCTTTAATTACTCCCTCCATAAGCGCTAATTGTCTGTTTGACAAACACAGTCAGTTTTGTAAGTATCATCAATGACACCATCCATATTGTATCATAGCAGTATAAAAGGTGTGAAGTCGTATGTCAGGTGGTGTTTACACAACGGTTCATTTAACGCTGGTTCTTATTTCTGATGTATTATGTTTTATTGCATATATATTTCATAAAAATAAGAATGAAGAATATAAAACACACAAAATAAGAATATATATTATATAATACTACATTTTTAAAAGATCCCAATACAAAACAGTGCGAAATGTATCTGGTACAAATACTTGCTTATATAAGCATCTTAGTGACGTAGATCGAGTGTCTATTCAAAATGGCGCCCAATACACCACAGATGATATTTATGATAGAAAAACTAGGAGTTTTTGCTTATATCCGCGTATAAGACGCACCAAAAAAATGCTACAAATTTTGGTTGAAAAAAAAAGCCGCTTATAATTACGCGATAAATTATGGTAAGACATCAAGGGGATAATTTTAGATATTTTGGAAAAATATATACTTACGAGTAGGGGAAATGGGGCCCTATTTTTGCCCCGATTTGGCCTTAAAAGTCACTGGCAAATGCACTAATATAACATAGTCACAGGCTGCATGCAAAGCTCTGTCTGGCCCTACAAACATTATACCATACGGATGTCCGATTTTCTAGTAAAATAACCTTAACCAAGAACACTGCACTTATCTTTAAGAATTACCTCCCCTGAAATGACATTTAACAGTTTTCATCCAATCTTTTTTTGCATAATATCTAGGTCAAGTTCGATAATCAGCCAAATTGCCTCAGGAAGTGTAGAGTTAAGGCCCTTGATTTATCTAAAATTTGCCTTTTTAGCAGTTTCAACTCTCTGAGTCCAACAGTTTTCATCCGATCTTAACCAAACTAAACAAAATTTACAAGCTTACCAAAACATTACCATTCAAAAGTATGCATGTTATGATTTAAGTGTCTACACGACAGCCTTTATGCGTAATAACAAATTTGAAACAAAGTGAGTCAACTGTTTTGTCTGAATTACTTACCTTTAGGTAGCCAAATTTTCAAATGTTTGAGCACATATCTTACACATTACATTTCAAGCACCTGACAATTATATTTTCATACAAGTACAAATTTGAAATATGGCCTCACCATAAAAAGCACCCAGAGGCGATTGCAAATCCCAGAGTGAGACCAAGGGCACACAGCAGTATCCACAGGAGTTGGCTGTCACCAGTTTTGGAAGGTCTCATGTGGTCTGCAACACAATGTATGTCAGTGTTCATTGGTAACAGAAATGTCAGAAATGCATGTAATACCAAATTATAGTATAATAAAATAACAAGGGAAGTATGGAAGCCTGGTTGTTGATAAACAGTATGGCTCAAGCGAAAAACGAACATATTTTGCAATTTGCTGAATTTGGGTGAGTTTGGGTGGCTTCAGACCTTTTTAGGTCTCCTCAGAGAAGCAAAATAAGGCATAAGTGAGTGTTGCTGTTTGTGATGTGTTGCCATTAATTTGGCAGTAACTGTTATTTATGTGATGGTGCAGGTATTGTTTTAACAATGTTTCAATTTTTCCAGGTGCAAAAAGCATTTAAAGCACTTTACTTTTCAGCACTTTCCAAGGCAGAGATAGAAATTCAAGGGCTTTCAATGATCTATATTAACCCTGTGAGATTGTGGGTATTGCTTTTAAGGTGTAGATATTGCTTTGAAGGTGTGGCTATTGCTCTGAGGGTGTGGGTATTGCTTTGAGGGTGTGAGGGTGCTTTGAGGGTGTGATTATAGCTTAGGTGTGGGTGTAACGCTTTGAAGTTCCGCGTATTGCTTTGGGTGTGTGGGTGTGACTTTAAAGCTGAGGGTGTTGCTTTGAAGGTGTGGGTATTGCTTTGAAGGTGTGTAAATTGCTTTGAAAGTGTGGGTATTGTTTTGAATGTGTGGGTATTGCTTTGAAGGTGTCGGTATTGCTTTGAATGTGTGGCTATTGCTTTTAAGGTGTGGGAATTGATTTGAAAGTGTGGGTATTGCTTTGAAGGTAAGGGTGTGTCTTTGAAGATATGGGTGTTGCTTTGACGGTGTGGGTATTGCTTTGAAGCTGAGGGTATTGCTTTGAAGGTGTGGGTATTGCTTTGAATGTGTGGCTATTGCTTTTAAGGTGAGGGTGTGTCTTTGAAGATATGGGTATTGCTTTGAAAGTGTGGGTGCTGCTTTGAAGGTGTGGGTGTGTCTTTAACGATATGGGTATTTCTTTGAAGGTGAGTGTGTGTTTTTGAAGATATGGGTATTGCTTTGAATGTGTGGCTATTGATTTGAAGGTGAGGGTGTGTCTTTGAAGATACGGGTATTGCTTAACAAGTGTGGGTGTTGCTTTGAAGTTGTGGGTGTGTCTGTGAAGATATGGGTATTGCTTTGAAAGTGTGGGAATGTCTTTGACGATATTGCTATTGCTTTGAAGGTGAGGGTGTGTCTTTGAAGATATGGGTATTGCTTTGAATGTGTGGCTATTGCTTTGAAGGCGAGGGTGTTGCTTTGAAGGTGTGGGTATTGCTTTGAAGGTGTGGGTATTGCTTTAAATGTGTGGCTATTGCTTTGAAGGCGAGGGTGTGTCTTTGAAGATATGGGTATTGCTTTGAAGGTGTGGGCGTTGCTTTGAAAGTGTGGTTATTGCTTTGAAGGTGTGGGTATTGCTTTAAATGTGTGGCTATTGCTTTGAAGGTAAGGTTGTGTCTTTGAAGATATGGGTATTGCTTTGAAAGTGTGGGTATTGCTTTGAATGTGTGGCTATTGCTTTTAAGGTGAGGGTGTGTCTTTGAAGATATGGGTATTGCTTTGAAAGTGTGGCTATTGCTCTGAAGTTCCCTTTAAAGGTGTAGGTATTGATTTAATTATATTGGTATTGCTTTCAAGGTGTGGGTTTGACTTTATATGTTTAGATATTGTTTAAAGGTGCAAGTGCTCATTTGAAGAATGGATATAACTTTGAAAGTGTGGGTATTGCTTTGAAAGTCTTGCTCTGAAGATGTCGGTATAACACTGAAGGTGTGAGTATTGCATAGAAGATGTAGGTATTGCTTTGAAGGTGTGGGTACTGCTTTGAGGGTGTGGGTATTGTTTTGAAGGTGTAGGTATTGGTTTGAAGGTGTGGGTATTGCATAGAAGATGTGGGTATTGCTTAGAATGTGGGTATTGCTTTGAAGGTGTGGGTATTGCATAGAAGATGTGGGTATTGTTTAGAATGTGGGTATTGCATAGAATATGTGGAAATTGCTTAGAATGTGTGTATTGCTTAGAATGTGGGTATTGCATAGAAGATGTGGGTATTGCTTAGAATGTGGGTATTTTTTTGAAGGTGTGGGTATTGCTTTGAAAGTGTGGGTATTGTTTTGAAGGTGTGAGTATGACTTTGAATCCTATTTGGATCTGTGTTGGTTGTTATGATCAAGTTCTAGTGTGCAGTTGTTACAGCTTAGTTGTTAAAGTTGTTCCATTCTGCCTTCACATTGTCATTGTTATGTTTGCTTTCTTGGAAAAGGAATGTGTGTGGTGCTATGAGGATGCTGTTATATTTTTGTATTACTGTAGATTCACTTTTTGACGGGGTTGTTGTCATGGTCCTGTTAGTGAAGCAATTAATATGTCTTATTGTTTCTGTAGGTGTCTGTTGCAATGGATGTATGGAAACACAGGTAGTAAAGTGATTTATAAGCATACCGTCAAATGTTAACAGAGCATGGATGTACATGTTTATCGTCTCTAATGCTTTCAGAAGTGGTGTGCAGTTTTGTATTGTGTGATGGGTACAAACAGGTGAATCACTAGACTGAATCCATTCAGCCGAGACACCACAACATGAGAATAATTTCTTATATTAATAGGCTCAAAATTATTGGTAAATGGAAATGTTTTCTTTTTAAAAATAAAATTTGTACACACATTTTTCAGATTTTAAAACATGTCATGAACCAAAGATTCAGGAAAATTCAACTAAAAATTTTAGACAAGAGCACCGCCTACCGGTGCTGGAAGCTCGACTTTCTCATATTTCATAGTACACTAGGTTTTTGTTTATGGAATAAATTTATCACTGTCATGAAGTATTTTGAAGTTCAAGTCAATACCTCTTATAGATATTGAGAAATTTGATCTAAAGCAAACAAAATCTAAGTTGAAAAAGGGCAATAACTCAACCAAAATCCTTGATCACTGTGATCAAGTACTTTCAGTTTCAAGTCAATACCTCTTATAGATATTGTGAAATTGACCTAAAGCAAATTTTATCAGTTGAAAAAAAGGGCCATTACTCAAGCAAAATCCTTGAAAGGTTTACCTTCTCTTGTCTGCAGAATGGGGTCAGCACTATAAACAAGTACATTGAGTTTCAATTTAATGTCTTTGATAGTTATTGAAAAATTTTATATTTACCAAAAAAATTGACAAATATGCAAATTTGTAGGTCCAAACATGGGCAGATAACTTTGAAAATACAAATCACAGGGTTATCTGCCTTGTTGTAATGGAGTACCCTTTTGATATTGAACAAGTATTGGAAGTTTCAAGTGGATACTTTTGACAGTTCTTCAGAAATGGACTCTGACAAAAAACTTAACCAAAAAACTTAACTAACATAGACGCTGACGCAGCGGCTGATGCAGCCGCAGCGGCTGATGCAGCCGCAGCGGCTGACGCAGACAACAAGGCGACGACAATAGCTTGACTTTTTTTCTTCGAAAAAGTCAAGCTAAAAAGTGAGTAAAAAAGTGAGTAAACAAGAAAAATTGCAATTCCATGAAAACCAAAATATTAAAACGAAATGCATTAAAGTCAGCACAAATTAATTTTTTTGTACCGGTAATTGTGACCTTGACCTTGACCCAAACAACCCCATATGTAATCCCAAGCGAGGTCTAGATATAAGGTATCTACATATGAAGTTTCATTAAAATATCTCAACGTCTTCTCAAGTTATTGAGTAGAAACTGTTTTTCTATTTTTAGTAATGGTGACCTTGACCCCAGCCACCCCATAAGCAATCCCAAGAGAAGTATGGATATAAAATATCTATGTATGAAGTTTCATTAAAATATCTCAATGTGTTCTCAAGCTATTGAGCGGAAACCATGTTTTTAATTTAAAGTAATATAACCTGAACCATTACCCCATCCACCTGATCCGCAATCCCAAGCAAGGTCTCGATATAAGGTATTTATGTATGACGTTTAATTAAAATATCTCAATGTGTTATCAAGTTATTGAGAGCGAACCGTTTTTCTTTTTTTAGTAATGGTGACCTTGACCCCACCCAACCAATACGCAATCCCAAGCAAGGTCTTGATATAAGGTATATATGAAGTTTCATTGCAATATCTGAATTTGTTCACAAGTTATTGAGGAGAAACCGTTTTCTATTTTTAGTAACAGTGACCTCGAAAGCACCCACCTCATACGCCATCCCAAGCGAGGTCTCAATATAAGGTATCTAAGATTAAGCTTCATTAAAATATCTCAATGCGTTCTTAAGTTATTAAGCAGAACTGTTTTTCTATTTTTAGTAACACTGACCTTGACCTTGACCCCAACCGCCACTTATGCAATCCCAAGTGAGGTCTCGATATAAGGTATCTTTGTATTTAGTTTCATTAAAATATCTCAATGCGTTCTCAAGTTATTGAATGGAAACCGTTTTTCTATTTTTAGTAACAGTGACCTTGACCTTGACCCCTCCAAACCCATATGCAATCCCATGCGAGGTCTCAATATAGGATATCTATGTATTGAGTTTCATTAAAATATCTCAATGCGTTCTCAAACTATTGAGCGGAAACCGTTTTTCTATTTTTAGTAACACTGACCTTGACCTTTACCCCACCCACCCCATATGCAATCCCAAGCGAGGTCTCAATATAACGTATTTATGTATTAAGTTTCATTAAAATATCTCAATGCGTTCTCAAGTTATTGGGCATAAACCATTTTTCTATTTTTAGTAACAATGACCTTGACCTCACTAATCCCATTTGCAATACCAAGCGAGGTCTCACTATAAGGTATCTATGTATGAAGTTTCATTAAAATATCTCAAAGCGTTCTCAAGTTATTTAGCGGAAACCGTTTTTATGTTTTTAGTAACATTGACCTTGACCCCACCCACCCCATATGCAATCCCAAGCGAGGTCTCGCTATATAGGTATTTATGTATGAAGTTTCATTACAATAGCTCAATCCATTCTCGAGTTAGAGAGCGGAAACAAAAAGTTGACGCCACCACTAGGGCTGCCTGCCTGACATACGCCAATCTTATAACCAAAACTTTTCTTCGAAAAATTTGGTTAACTAGACATGTGTCAGTAGGACACGGATGCCCCCACATTCTGCTTGTTGTCACAAAACTCTGCTGATGACTGAAAAAATGCACCAAAATACCCAGGTACACAAGTTCACATGCTGATGAATATGTTTATAAAATTTCATCAGTCTAGCAGTTATACTTTATTAGTTACACGCGACACAAATCCCAAAATGTCATAAAAAAGGGCCATAACTCCACTGATGCTGATGGCATAAAAAAACTGCACCAAAATACCCAGGTGCACAAGTTCACATACAGATTAATATGTATAGATCACTCTAGCAGTAATACTTTTTTAGTTCCGCACGACAAAAGTCCAAAAATGTCATTTTTTGTTTTAAACAAAAAGTCCATAACTCAGCTGATGTCTGAAATATCTGCACCAAAATACCCAGGTGCACAAGTTCACATGCTGAAAGTTTCATCACTCTAGCAATAATACTTTTTGAGTTACACACGACACAAGTCCAAAAATGTCATTTTTTGCTTTAAAAAAGGGTCATAACTAAACTGATGGCGGAAAAACCTGCACCAAAATACCAAAGTGCACCAGTTCACATACTGATTAATATGTATATAAAGTTTCATCACTCTAGCAGTACTACTTTTGAGTTACACACTACACAAATCCAAAAATGTCTTTTTTTGCTAAAAAATGGGCCATAACTCCGCTGATGTCTGAAAAAACTGCACCAAAATACCCAGGTGCACAAGTTCACATGCAATTTAATATGTTTATAAGGTTTCATCACTCTAGCCAGTGTTTTTTTTCACCTTTGGGGGTAAGGTGGCCGGGCCCTTCAGATGGGGAATTTTACGGCAAACGGGGAATTATTTTTGTTAGAAAAGCATTATTACATGTTTATATTCTACTTTGTTATAAAACATTAATAAATTGCTTTGCTACAAATGATAACTTAGATTATGCACTTACTTGGTTTGATGAAAAATTGCTGGGATTCTTTACGAAAATGCCACTATCTTAGTCAATTTTGTCTGATTTTGGTCATTTTATTTTTTTTCAAAATAAAGCTAACATTCTGAGGGGAATTTCAAGGCAAATATAGGGGAAAATGATGTACTTTTTTTGCAGGGGAATGGGGCCGAATTTCGGCCCCAAATTGGACCTAAAAAAAACACTGCTAGCAATAATACTTTTTGAGTTACACGCGACACAGTCCAAAACTGTCACATCTTGCTAAAAAATGGCCATAACTTTGCTGATGTCATACAAAACTGCATCAAAATACACAGGTGCACAAGTTCACACGCTGATTTATATGTATGTAAAGTTTCATCACTCTAGAAGTAATACATTTTTAGTTACGCGCGACACAAGTCCTAAATTGTCTTTTTTTTTTCAAAAAAGGGCCATAATTCCGCTGATGTCTGAAAAAGCTGCACCAAAATACCCAGGTGCACAAGTTAATAAGCTGATTAATATGTTTATAAAGTTTTATCACTCTAGCAGCAATACTTTTTTTTTAGTTACGTGCTACACAAGTAAAAAAAATGTCATTTTTTGTTTTAAAAAGGGCCATATTTCCGCTGATGTCTGAAAAAACTGCACCAAAATACAGGTGCACAAGTTCACAAGCTGATTAATACGTTTATTAAGTTTCATCACTCTAGCAGTAATACTTTTTGAGTTACGTGCGACGCAATTCTAAAAATGTCTTTTTTTTTGCTAAAAAGGGCCATAACTCCGCTGATGTCAGAAAAAACTGCACCAAAATACCCAAGTGCACAAGCCCCAATGCTGCTGAATGTGCTTATAAAGTTTCATCACTCTAGCAGTTATACTTCTTGAGTTAAGCGCGACAGAATAATCCGACGGACAGGACTGACGGACAATGGCAAATCTATATGCCCCCCCCCCCTCTTAAGTGGGGGCATAAAAATGTTGTCAGCACCAATTATCCAGCCTATGACCTCTAGATCAAATCTATGATGCACCTACCATAAGATATGGATCTATAATTGAGGTGTGTAATGGGAAAACCGGGCATAATGCATGTGCGTAAAGTTTCCGCCTACTGTGGATTTATGTTTAGAAAAGTCTTCCTTGAAACAGAAAATACCATAAAAGCAGAAAGTGTAGTCCCTGATTAGCCTATGCGGACTGCACAGGCTAATCCGGGACAAAACTTAACGCACATGCATTAAGACCGGTTTTCCCATGACACGCCTCAATTATAGAATAAATAATGTATTTTTATGCTATGCAAATGAAGCATGTGTCTAAATAAAATCTACAACCAGACCAAGTGTTCTGATTCCAGGGTTTTTACTCATAAGTTTATTTTAAATTAAGTTTTTATTTTTTTTTGCTGTCCCAATTTTTCAAAAAAATATTTCCCCCCTGAATGTTCCCAATATTTAGAATCATCAAATGAGGTCCAAACTCATTATTTGTAAGGTTCAATTGGGTGTGTACATTTTAATCTCTATAAAACAAGCAATTCACAGTGGATTTATGAGCATTCACAGTTTGCTAATACATTGCAATTTATCGGTGCCAGTAAATTATAGTTAGATGGTGATTTTTAATTGCCGACTTAACGGAAATTGACACTTAATTTGGAAAACATTGGAAAACATTGTCCCAAAATTTAGAAACAGGAACAAATCTATTTTTCAAAGTGTCCCAAAATTCAGAATCACGAAAAATATTTATTTTATCGTATTTTAAGGGTGTCCCAACATACAGAGTATTATGCACCTATCAATATTTTCCCCCGGGGGGGGGAGCGGCAGGATGACCCAGGGGAATTGGACAAATTTTATTTTTTGGGGTCTAATTCCCTACCCAAGAGTCAAGCATATTTGTCTAAATGCCCTCAGTGGGAGATGTTATAGGTCTATCAAATGGCCCGGGGGCCTGTATTAGCGGGATCTAAAATCCGACCAAAAAATCTATTAACCGGGACCAGGAATCATTCGGTGTGTCAATTTCTCGCCTGTCGGGAATCGCTTTCAGTCTGAAGTCCAGTATATGCCCGCCGCTTTCCCCCTGGGGGAAAACATTGATAGGTGCATTACAGTACACTCCCTTAAATATAAAAATCAAATCATATACAAACATTCTTGTTTTCATAGAAAATCTGTGTGAAATCTCCAATAAGCATTAGATCAAGGGAGTCAATAATTTGCAGACAATTGTACATGTAGGAAATGTCCATCCAGCAATGTGACTTGACATGATTAATTATTAAGGGGGTATTTAACTAATATTGTGCCATCCTCAGATGAGATCTCAGTGTCTTTAGCATTGTACTCCATCTGGCAAGTAAAACTACCATATTGGGTCAACTTTAACATAATTTGTGATTTAAACACAGAAAACAGAGTGTAATCAAAACGCTGACAGCATAGAAAGTCTGTTGGCGACAAAAGAAACTAAAAGTATGTGAATTAGGAGTGCATTTTTGCTAAAAAGGAAATATTATTTTGAATGAAGTTCAATTTCAAACCTTCAAACTTAATAATATGGCTTCTTATTCAGTAGTATACGACATCGTAATAAAAATTAATTGGTAAGTAACAAGCAAATATTTTCCAAGCTAATTCATGAATGCAAACGGAGTAATATACATGCCAGTTAACAAGTCAATCTGCAACGAGCCATGCAGAATAACCAATGAAGCGCGGTAGTTAGGAGCATCGATTGTATGTGAATCGTAGCCTACCGAGTCAAAAGTAGGTCAGACAATGCGTGCCCTGATTTTCCATACTACAGTTTAAAATCAATACATTGCAGTAATTTATTGTCAAAGTATTCAGAATAAGAATCGGTATCAAGAAATAAGTGACCAATGTAGCCCATTAAGTTAGTGGTCTTATTCCAGAACACCCAGGTGAATATTTCGGTTACATACAAGTAAATAGCGAAAATTGGGGTGTCATTAGTTTGAGGTAACGTTTTTAATAAATAGACTTCTTTTAGAAACTGTAATTGTCATAAATCACATGATATAATACACACTATAATACACATGACATACATTATCTAAAATAATTCAAAGGTAATAAAACAGGCGTGATTTTTTGCTGTTTTGAGTTCAGTTTTGATTTACTGACTCCTAGCCTGCAAAGAAAAGAAGTAGTTTTCCGCGATATCTGTTTTGGAAATTGCCCTCTCAAAAGACCGTTGGTCCCACCAACAGTCTAAAAACCATGTGTTGGAAAGTTAACCATATATCTGTATCAGGGCTTTTTTTTGGTCAATTTTACAGCCGTTATTGGGTCATATTCCCAATGGCAATAAGTATCTTTTTTTCCCAAATCCAGTCCCAAAATTCCCAATTGATGGTTATACTTTCAGATGTTTGGAAATAAGAGGTGTTCAGTGTAGAAATAAAGACTGTTGAATTTGTAATAATCATTTTTCTAATTTGTTTTTGTTCAGAACATTATATTTTACGTAGTATTTCTATAATTATTGAAATTCAAGATATTATTATTTTTCCCAGTTTTAGAAGAATTGATGCAAAAATTCGCAATTTCATGGGTATAGGTAATCTTCCCAAAATGGTGAAAAAAAAGCCCTGTGTAAATACTATGTAATCTTTAAAAGATGTCTTACCAAAGCAACAGATCTTAAAATCATGAAATGTCCCCATATTTGATATTCACACCTGGATAATGTATTCAATATTTACAAAATTATAGCAATATTTACCCCAAAAGAGTTGCAAAAATGTAAAAAAAAAAAACGTTTTTACAGTATAAATGAATAATATTCACATTGATCACATCAAGAAATGATAACAATGTATAATGTTTTCATGCTGATCTAGTCTTACTAATTATTGAAACATTTCTCAAGTTTTGTGCTAGATTTGTTGAAGTAAACTGTTGCCCATATGAAACAGACTGCTGGAGCAGAGTACACTCCCGCACAATTGTCTTCGATTAAATTTGTTAACCTCCCAATAACTTTAGAATAACTTGGACATGGTCTTTAAGCCAACGATGATATAAGTTTATAAGAGACTATCATCTTAAGTTGCATAGAAACCTATAGTCCACACCTGGAATTCTATTCAAAAAGCTCAGCAATAATGCACCTATAAATATTTTCCCCCAGAAGGGGAGTGGCGTGCATATACGGGACTTTAGACTGAAAGCAAATCCCTACAGGCGGGAATTTGACACGCCGAATGATTCTGGGTCCAGAGAAATAGACTTTGTTCGGATGTTAGATCCCGGTAATATTGGGCCCCGGGCCATTTTTGATACACCAATTAAGCATCCACAATTGAGGGGATTTCGACAAAAATGCTCGGTTCTAGGGTGGGGCATTAGATCCCGAAAAATAAAATTAGTCAAATTCCCCTGGGATTGCCCGCCGCTCTCAAACTCGGAGAAAATATGGATAGGTGCATAATATAGTAAATTTTAATTAGCGAGAACCACAAGGGAGGTAACTCTGTATGACACTATTTACTGCATAGCAGAAAAGTGGTCACAGTAACTGGTCCTTTTGTAGGGTATTTTCTACAGCGATTTTAGAGCCTTTTTCATTGGTTGAAGTATTTTTTGTTAACCAATCATAAACGTTAATACATTGAAGTGTTGCTGCATCAGGGTTTTCCCCAGAAAAATTGAGTTTAAAAAGTAGAACTTTTCAGAATAAAAATTTATTTAATCTTTTTTTCCTAAGAAAGGTTGCGCATCATGCCAAATTTGGTATTATTTTAATGAAAAAACATTTGTCATCATGATGCAATTCATTTCAATGCAAAAAAAGCTGTTCTCTATTTAAAATTAGAAAACTGAACGAGGTAATACTTTTACATGTATATCCAAGATGGCAGCGCCCATGTCGGTCTTGTTCATAAACATTGTTAACCTAGTGCTGAGAATGTGTGTTTCCCAAGAAGAACATTAGAATGTTTCTTTCATTTATGATTTCTTGACACTGTTTATTGGAAGATTAAATGAAAAATTAATGTTCCACGTTAATATCAAAATATGTAAAAAAGTAAGTTTTCATTTATAATTTTATTGACAACTTAGACAAGGGTAAGTGGTCTGACTCTAATTACCTGTACATGAATGAGTATAAAGATAAGACCTAATTGTATGAAATGTAATACAATAAATACTATAGTTATGTTTTATATAAAAACAACTTTTTAGATTACTAAAAAACCTATTACTAATAA
Source organism: Congeria kusceri (assembly GCA_027627225.1). Taxonomy (NCBI): domain Eukaryota; kingdom Metazoa; phylum Mollusca; class Bivalvia; order Myida; family Dreissenidae; genus Congeria; species Congeria kusceri. The sequence continues at coordinate 70,656,183 of CM051032.1, read as the reverse complement.
TTAGTCACCAGAGTTCTCAACATAAGAAGGATTTCCACACATCATTAAAATTGGATTCAAAAATACTATTTAATATAGACTGCACTTTCCCTTCTCAATAGTGTAATATTCCCCCATTTCCACCTCTTATAATGTCCATGTTACTTGTAATTAATGCTGGAATTTAATTCAGGCAAGTGTTATTTTCAAAAGGTTAATTAAGGGCAGAAATAGGCCTCATTCAACAGTTCTGGATTACATATTTTTCCTAAACAAATTCAAAATATTCCCCCTTCATGCCTTAAGTTGTTGCATGAAAAGAATTGTCAGTTTTTTCTTTATATTTTGTTTTGTTACTTAAGGTAAAGAGTGACATTAAATCATTTGGTACACAATTATTTTTTTCTTTAATTTCTAAATTTTATAATGTACCAAAACAGAATGGATTTCCCACTACCTATGGGCCCTTCCAGTATTCCTCAAATCGCTGAAAAAAACTTGCCAGCATATCTTTGCCAAATGTATCTTGTTACATGTATTAAATTTTGATCAGAAAGTGTTGAACAAACTTGGTCTACTCTACAATGAGCAAGGAAAAGATTGTTAAGCTCATCTTTCGTATTTCATCTTTTTCAGCGTGGTGAGTTAAATTAGTATCTTCTTTATCATAAATCATGAATATATTATAAAATTATTAAAAACAGAACATATTCATTTTGTCTCATTCTAACAATATTTGCCTGCATAATGCACATGACAGCATATGTTTCAATAGGGTGTAGTACAAAAGCCCCTTGCCCAAAAGCCCCTTGGTCTAAAAATGCACATGTGGACATAAGCCCCTTGGTATATTTGGCAGAGTGGACATAAGCCCCCTGGTAGATTTAACAGGGTGAACAAAAGCCCCTTGATGATAATGAATTAGTGGACAAAATCCCATTTCTGATATTGTATAGTGTGTATGCATTTCAATAGGAAATTCCATTCCATCAAATTGAACAAAATATTAATTGCAATTAACTGTTGACAAACCGACAAACAACCTTGCAAAACGAGATAATTAACATTAAATTCATCAAGGGGCTTTTGTCCACTCTGTCATATTTACCAAGGGGCTTTTGTGCCACACAGCTTAAAATATTTTAAAGGCCAAGTATTAATTTAAGAAATTTGTACTTTGTAATGTTATCTTATGTATAAAAATACGAACACAGGAATAAATTAATTTTGCATACAGGTAGTTAAATAATTATACAATATCGGTCCTGTATAGAGGTCATGATATTGAGTGTAGTTTATTTAAATTCTGCATCTGCTTGTTTTTTAGATGATACATTTTTGCAGATCTTCACAAATTATAACATAATTGAAGACTAACTAGTACTGGTGCAGTGCCTAAATCCACCACATTTTGGGGGTATTTTTATGATATTTTTTTAATTTGTTTACCGATTGACATAAAAAAAACACATAAATCAAGTTAGGTTTAATTTGCATTTACTGGCGTGTTTTGGTTACATTTCAAATACTTGGCAAATGAAAAATATTTATTGAGATTGAAGGCCAAAACAGTGTAAAAAATGAGCGTGGTAGTACCTAAATCCGCCACCCCTCTTTAAAATGTTCAAATTGCTCGAAAATAACATTCTTTTATGAATTATGTTTTCAAAGCAACTTCTACTGACTTCTTTTGACAAAACTCCCACTTTTGTTTATTTAAGGTTCATTTTCTGATTGATCGAGATCAACAAAATAGAAATCGCCGGTAAAAAAACGCTTATTCGGATGGGGTCGCGGATTTAGGCAAGTGGCGGATTTAGGCACTGCGCCAGTAATGTTGCTAAATCACAATTTTAACAAACAATTCTATTTAATCGCCATCCATATTATCATATTCTGGTTGCATAAAACCAATAAAATGAATGAAATTTCAATTGTTTTTTTATTTTTTTATTTTAATTGGTATTGTTTATATTAAAATAGCTACATATTCACCTTCAAATGTCAATATATTCTTACTATCCCCATTTTACCATTTTTTGAACCAATTTAAAAAAAAGGCTCTTTACTGGCGCAGTGCGTAAAGCCGCCACTTGCCTAAAGCCGCCACCCCATCCGAATTAGCGTGTTTTTTTTTCCGGCGATTTCTATTTTGTTGATCTCGATCTATATATGTGTGCACAATTTCATCTTCCTAGCCTATGTAGAAAACAATTGTTGATTCATGCTACTTTAATCAGCATTGGTTTGTACCTGTCGACGAGCTGTCAGAAATGACTGGTTCTGTCGCAACTGGCGTCTCGTTGGAACTTCCTGTCGACATCGTGACGTCACATTGTATACCCGAGCCCTCCGCACTGGCTTAGCTGCCCAAAGTTATACATGACGTAATATCCGGGTCCTCATTGTAATTTGTACATGACGTAATATCCGGTTCCGCAATAACCGTGCGGATTGTACACGGCGTTATAATAAGACTCATACAAGTCCTCACTACATGTAACTTAGCCAGTTGCGCAAGAATAATGCCAATGATGTAAATAGCAAACAGTCCGTTCGCACTTTAATCGTGCGCTCGAGCAATCCGGTGTTGTGTAAAGCAACATGCAGGTATCGCTATGTCGGCGAAATAGCCTGTGGCATAAAATGTCTACCCGTCATTTTATCCAATTCACACCCACTTTACACCGTTTCCTAACACTATGTAACAAACATTGTGTCATGCATTTTTAATACGCCCCTTAAGGTAACTATTGACATCAGTATCGAATGTTGAACACCGGGTTTTTTTAAACTTCCCAGTTTATTCTGAGCACACATACATTATTTAACCACACTGTACAATAAATGTTTGTCTCTTTAAAATGATCCAGAAGCTGATCATACACAGCATACAGTTACTGTAGACCTTTTAGTATGTGCCACCCAATCTACTGTTATAGGATTACATGATGTTGTTTCCATGCAATGGTTTGACAAGTACGGTACATCATTTTGGGTACATTTATCCATGTTGACAGTTAATCATGTCATATCATGGGTTGGTATTCAAACAGCTCTACCGAAAATCTTAAGCATCTATCACTTTTCGCAATAACAAAACCTGTTTATAAGCGAAATCTCCATATACTTACGGTTTTTGATTATTTTAAGAAATAATTTTCGATTTTGAGTTGTTTATCTATAAATTAACACTAAGAGAGTGTTGTGTATTGGCCGATAAACAACGATATGCGAAAATTATTTCGATTGTAACATGATTTGACATATATTTTTGCTATTGTAATTGGAACTACTTTTTACTATTCTCCGCTCAGAATCAGAACTTCTTTTTGCGTTGTTTATTGGGTAGTTTAACAACGATAATGTTTTTCCTTTTCTATACAAAGTAGCGAGTATAATGTTAGAATATAAGATTTGTTGCTGAAGTCTAAAGTATGGAACTCTACTGACCCAGGCAAAATGGTGATTTAAATGAATAGGATTGACATCTGTGGAATAGACCTTAGTTTTGTTTGACACTGACATTTCAACTCTCCCTCAGCTATTGTTTAAACTAGTAGATGAATTTCCCAATCTCATTAAAATCAAATCATAACATATTTAGGGTCTGAAGACATCGTATAACGGGTCACGTTCAAATGACCTTCCGAACAATAAAACATCAGCCCTGCTGCGCCCAATGAAATTGTCTTCTGCACAGCAAAGTTTGGCCACGGTTTTTGGAAAGTGGTGCATTTCCAGCTGATCCTCGGGAATAAATCATTTACAGTTAATTTTCAAGGGATAACAATGGATAAAGTGGTAGCAAAGTTCACGTTAATTTCGTGCATATGTTTGTGGTTATATATAAACCACAACATTTTGAAGGCAACAATTTGATTGGCCCATGAAAAGATCGTCTGAACGTGAGCCCTAATGCGAAGTCATCAGATCCAGTCAGCGGCTAATATATTTGCGTCAGACTGGAGATGGTTTTAATGCGATTGCTCTTGTTTAAACTAGTAGATCAATTTCCGTTCATCCATAATCCCATAATCCCAAACACATCACAAGCGTTACCACGTGCTCTTTTGTCTAAACTATGTTCTGTTTTATGATTAACCACGTGCTATTCGAAAACAATAATTGGATAAAATACTAGATTGAGTTGCATATAGTTGACAGTTGTGGAAACGTCAATTGTCCAATGGCGTCGTGCTTGATAATAACCTATGGTAGTAAGTACTCATAGAAATTGACAATGCACGTTCCACGGGATGCACAGCCACAACTAGCTTGGACCCGCTAACTTGCCGCCTGCAGGTACAAATGCAGGCAACAACATATAGACTAGTACCCAGGTACTAACTCTCTTCAACAAATGCAGGCAAAAACAAATAGACTGGTCACCAGGTACTTACTCTCTTCAAGTGTTACCCATGCAGAGCTACCAAAAATAGACTGGCTTCGTGTACCTACTAAACACACAGATATATTTATTCAAAGATGGATAATAAAAATTAATGACATTCATCTTCCAGATTCTGTGCGTCACAGCATTATAAACAATCACTTTTGACCTAGATTTATTGCAATAATTATGCAGCGGGAAAAATGAATGGGCAAATTTTCTAATTTTAGGGAATTCAAACTTACAACAATCGTTTAATGTCTACCAATTATTGTTGCATACTTTTGGTTATCAAAATTTACCTAATTGTTTACATAAGCGGTTAAAGTAAAGTTATAAACATATCCTCGAATACACTCTAGAACTGAGGCTAATTGTGAACGTATTTTCTCATTGTATGCCATAAACAGAATGCTATATTCATTCACGTAACGAAATAACTATTGTGTTTAGCCTACATTTATATAAGCGGTACGCTCTATAAATAGCAATTGTGCGATGTTCCCATTCATAAATCTCATTCACAGAGTTGCCGTTCCTCGTAGCCCATTGATTCTAGCGAGTTCAACACATTCCAGAAACAGTACTGTCATTCTAAAAATAGCGCGCGTAGCTAGCAGCCGTTGTATAGCTGTGTTAATATACTCGTACATGCATCAATTAGCGTTCAGAGAATCATAAACCTAAAAATGTCAATAAATGGGGAATTTATATTTATAAACTTACTGTTAATTTGAATTTAAATTGTGGTTACGATTTATTAAGAATTATTTATAATTGCACCTTTCTATCAACTTCTCCAGTAGATGTTATTCAATTTGTAAAAAGATGCTACATTTTTCTATAGATAAAATGTTATGAGAGATATTCGGAATACGTCGAATTGTTATTCGCGTAACGTCGAATTGTTATTCGCGTAGCATGAATACACAATTTGCAATACTAATTATACATAGGAACCCTTAATATATCATATCCCTATTGAATATAATTTCAAATCGTCTTAGTCTAATGAATTTTTATGTCTGTGTTATCAAAAATAAAGTCTAAACATTTCAAAAATCGCTGAATGTTCCCTGAATATTGATTTATTGGCATATACAGTATAAATGCTTATTTGACTTCCAATCGTGGATTATATTAGATAACTTCTAAGAAGAATGCATGGTATATTACCGGTACTTCCAAGAACTATATAGACTCGTCTAATACATAATAATTTGTATTCATTCCCGAAATTATTTTCTTACATTGTTAATTTGTTAAATTGGCTTGACAAATCCAGATAAAAATTATGTAAACGTAAATTATTTTAGTTATTCATATATCACTGGTGAAAACATGGAGCTGTATGATCGGTTTATTCACGGTACAGATATTAACAATAATTTTATTTAATTTTAAATTAATAAATTTATATCAGATTAACTTTTGGGTCCGAGAAGTTTTCTTATGGTGTCCGAAAAATCTGGGGTCCAACAAGCCTCCTAATATAGGTGGGGACCAAATAATCTGGGGTCTGGGAAGTCACGTAACCGATCATCGTGGCTCTCTGTTATGTTTATAGGTACTGATATTTCAATATTAATTTCAACGCCGATTGTCTTTTTTTTAAAGACAGTTCTTGTTTCAGTTATATTTGTCATATATTTATGCTGAACAGACCGTGGATACTAAATTATATATTCTCAGCATAGTTTGGTTAAATAAGTGTATCTTGCAGTATATAATCTTGTATCGTTGAAAATGAGTTATTATAATAAACAAATATATATACCGGTACACTGAACGGAGCCCATATTTACCAACGCATTCCAACACGTAGGAATGAAACTTAGACTCAAGAATAATTACTTGTGCGCGTGAACTTGCAAATAAGCCGGATACTTAGACATATTGTTCTAAATAAAGACTGTTACAATTAAATTTATTTAATACATACATTTGTAAGATTCAAATTACCAACAACGTTCTTGCAATAGAACCGGTTCAATAATATTATTAATTCTTACGTCTTAAGTCAAAGAACGGTTTGGTGAATACGGGCCCGAGTATTGTCAGTTATAATGCATCTATAAATATTTTCCCCCCGGGGGGCGGCGGGCAGACCAAGGGGAATTTGACAAATGTTATTTTTGGGGTCTAATTCCCCACCCTAGAGCCAAGTATATTTGTCTAAATCCCCTCAGTGGGAGATGCTATATATCTATCAAATGGCCCGGGGGCGTATATTACCGGGATCTAAAATCCGACCAGAGTCTATTTCTCCGGGACTCAGAATCATTTGGCGTGTCAAATTTCCGCCTGTCGGGAATCGCTTGCAGTCTAAAGTCCCGTATATGCCCGTCTCTCCTAAACGTTGATAGGAAAATAAATGCTGTGCCACCGTAGAACTCGGGTATCCGACTCAATTTGCTGGTAAAGCTATTCATGTTCGCGTATCACGTCAAACTGTGCATGCACTGCCAAGTGAATTCTTTCTTACCACGTATGCCTGATACGCCGCGTTGCAGACGTTTACATGATTTATTTAACGCTCTGTTTGTTGTCAAATCACGCATATCGTTGGTAAGTTATATGGACTTCCTGAAATATACTGAAATATACTGCAGTAAAGTTGATTTGAACGGCCCAGCGTTCACAAAAGAGATGGAGTCTGATTTTAAAATTTAATATGAGCCTGAGTCCGAATTTTTAAAATCGTCATTATTACTGATAAAAATGGCATTTTATGTATCCAATTCAGTTGGTCAGATAAATCATACGACATCTCTACTTTCCCAGCTTTTGTCACTAACATTTTAAACTCCTCCGCATTTGTTGTTAAAGGGGCAGTTTCACAGTTTTTGGCTGTGAGAAATAATTTTCATAAACTGATTTTTTCCTGTTCTTTCAAACATTTATTGTTGATATTTCAATGTTTAAAATGCACATGACTTATTCAATGTTACATTTTTGACGAACATCAGTTATTTTTCGAGAAATATTTGCTACCAGACATATCCTGGTGATTTTTTACACAACAAGAGCTGTCGGAGGACAGCGCGCTCGACTTTTCTTGTGCTTGTCACAGTTACTGGCATTTTTTTTCTAAAACAAGAAACATGGAAATTCCACGAAAACCAAATGTTCAAATGAAATGCATTAAAATCAGCACATCAATAAAAGTTTAAGTAATGGTAAACATGACCTTGACCCCACCCACCCCATATGCAATCCCAAGCGAGGTCTCGATATAAGGTATCTATGTATTAAGTTTCATTAAAATATCTTAATGTGTTCTTAAGTTATTGAGTGGAAACCATTTTTCTAGTTTTAGTAACAGTGACCTTGACCCCACACACCCCATATGCAATCCCACCCGAGGTCTCGATATAAGGTATCTATGTATCAAGTTCATTAAAATATCTCAATGTGCTCTCAAGTTATTGAGCGTAAACCATTTTTATATTTTTAGTAACAGTGACCTTGACCCCACCCACCCTATATGCAATCCCAAGCGATGTCTCGATATAAGGAATCTATGTATAAAGTTTCATTAAAATATCTCAATGCGTTCTCAAGTCATTGAGCGGAAACCGTTTTTCTATTTCAGTAACAGTGACCTTGACCCTATACGCAATCGCAAGTGAGGTCTCGATATAAGGTAATTATCTATCAAGTTTCATTAAAAAGTCTCAATGCGTCCTTAAGCGGAAACCGTTTGTCTATCTTTAGTAACAGTGACCTTGACCTTGACCCCACCCACCCCATATGGAATCCCAAGCGAGGTTTCAATATAGGTATGTATGTATAAGTTTCATAAAAATATCTCAATGCGTTCTCAAGTTATTGAGCGGAAACCGTTTCTCTATTTTTAGTAACAGTGACCTTGACCCCACCCTCCCCATATGCAATACCAAGCGAAGTCTTGATATAAGGTATATATGTATTAAGTTTCATTAAAATATCACAATGCGTGTTCAAATTATTGAGCGGAAACCATTGTTCTATTTTTAGTAACAGTGACCTTGACTTTGACCCCATCTACCTATATGCAATCCCAAGTGAGGTCTTGATATAAGGTACCTATGTATTACGAATTATTAATATATCTAAATATGTTCTCAAGTTATTGAGTGGAAACAGTTTTTCTATTTTTAGTAACATTGCCCTTTACCTTGACCCCACCCACACCATATGCAATCTGTCTCGCTATAAGGTATCTATGTTTGAAGTTTCATTACAATAGCTTAATCCGTTCTTGAGTTAGAGAGTGGAAACAAAAAGTTGAAAAACTAGCTTACCAAAAAACTTTCACCTGTCAATATAGCTTATATGTAAAATTTTTAAGTGTAAAAAGACCCATAATTCTGACAAATTTCAAACTAGAGTTATCAAAATTGGCCTATGAGTTCATTTTAATATAGGGAATAAGTGTTCTAAGTTTGAATAAAATCCCTCAAGCCATTCCTGAGAAACCAGCTTACCGAAAAACTTGAACCTAGCTCGGACGCCGACGCCGGGGCGAGTAGAATAGCTTGCCTTTTCTTCGAAAATGCAAAATAAATGTCTCGGGAAAGCGCACTCGACTATTTAAACCGCTTTGTCAGAGTTATGGGCCTTATACAAAAAAGGGGCATAATTCTACTAAAATGCTTGTCACATGTATGGGCCTTAGCCAGTGACCTTATATAATGACCCTGAAGACATGTGTGAAGTTTTAATTGCATATCTGTAGTAGATATAGAGGTATGAAGTTGATACACGCAACTTCAAACTGAATGTTTAAGTTAAAAAATGGGCATAAGTCTACTGAATATTTGTAGTTTTTACAGTTATGCACTTGTTGCACGCAAACCTTAACCACATTACGCCGACGAAATGGGCATAAGTCTGCTATATTGCAGGTCAAAGTTATGGTCTTTGGTCAGTTACCTCACAAAATGACCCCGAAGACATGTGTGAAGTATCAAATGAATATCTGTAGTATTTATGGGTCCCAGCAAGCCATCCCATGTGGGCACTATATGGGTTTTACCTGGGCTGATATACCTCATGGGCCCAGTGTGGGACCCATATGCATTATCTTGCCACTATAAAACCCAGATGGGTCCAAGTAAAGTAAACCCATATATTCCCTACTAGAAAGCCCATATGGGTCCCAGAAGGTAAGTAAATATGGGTCTAATATGGGCTATAGCTTGGCAAAAAATACAGTATGGGCCCCATGTGGGTCCCAAATGATATTATATCATACTCATATGGGTCCAAGAAAGGAAGCTCATGTGGGTCCACTGCAAGTAAGCCCATATGGGTCCCAACAAGCAAACCAAGATGTGGGCATGATAGTTTTACCTGGGCAAATATACGTCATGGGCCCAGTGTGGTACCCATATGCATTATCTTGCAACTATAAAACCCAGATGTGTCCAAGTAAAGTAAACCCATTTGGGTCCCTACTAGAATGCCTATATGGGTCCCCAAAAGCAAGTCCTTATGGGCCCAATATGGGCTTTAGCTAGGCAAAAAATACAATATGGGCCCCAGGTCGGTCCCATATGATATTTTTGCACATATCAGACCCACATGGGTCCAAGAAAGGAAGCTCTTATTGGTCCACTGCAAGTAAGCCCATATAGGTCATAGCAAGCCACCCATCTGGGCACGATATGGGCTTTACCTGGGCTGATACCATGTAATCCCAAATAATATACCATATGGGACCCAGTAAGCAAGCCCATATGGGTCAACTGCAAGCAATCACATGTGGGCAAGATATCTGCTTTACCTTGGCTGATAAACTATATGGACCCTGTATGGGACCCATATGTTTTGTCTTACCACTACAAAACCCAGGTGGGCCCCAGTCCAGCAAACCCATATGGTTCCCAAGAAGAAAGCCCATATGGGTCCCAGCAAGCAAGGCCCCATATGGTCCAAGTATGGGCTCCATCTGGACAAATACACCATATCGGCCCAATGTGGGTCCCCCAAATTTTTGTTGGCCCATATCAGACCCATATGGGACCCAGAAAGCAAGTAAGCCCCTATGTTTTACCCTTATCAAACCCAGGTAGGTCCCAGTCAAGCAAACCCTGATGTCTATAGTTGAGAAAATATACCATAATTATGGCCCCAATGTGGGTCCCAAATGATATTTTTGCCCATATCAGTTCGATATGTGATCAAAATGTTCAGTTAACATGTATTTTAAATTTTAGAATGCTAATGGATTGTAGCCAGTTTGCAAGTAATTTAGTGTTCATTTAGTGGTTTCAGTATTTTCATATCCACAGCTTTTAACCGTGTGTGTGATGTAATGGTACAAGATTATCTTGATTAAAGTCTACCATGTTTAGTTTGGGGTGGACCACCACTGGGTGATGGGATATTATCCGGTGTCAAAAAGCATCAATAATTATTTGTAAAAGTTCTTACAAGTCCATACATCACTAGAAATGAGTTATCATATGAGTGATATAACAGAAAAGCCACGAAAAATGATACATTTTACGAATAAGGACAAACCCAATACTTATCCATAAATCTTTTCATTTTTTTTTTCCGTCCAACAGTTATGTGAGTTTTAAGATAAAATGTCAGTGGTAATAGTTTAAATAAAGACTAATGATACGATTATTTTCAATTATATGCATAAAATCAGTTTATGTTTGTATTTTATGATGGAATAAATAACTAATAATTACCAGACAATTAAAATTGTTTTCCCACAAACAAACGTAGGCAACTGTATACCGTCTTATTAATGAATGTGCATTACAAGTCCTTGATAAGTAATTAATATGAAATTGCATTACACCGCACACTATATAATATATGTATTATCGCATACAACTAACATGAAAATAAGAAACATATAATCGACATGTGTTAATCATTAAATGCTCATTACTGCGTTATTATAAATTAATGTAAATGAATACAATTTTTTTTAGTTAATCCTTACGGATCAAAAACAAAATGTTAGAACCTAACTTAATTAACATTTGATTTAACAACTTCAAAGACAAATAAGCTAATATGTAATGGTATACATTTCATGAAGTTAATTAAATAAAGACATTTTTAAGTTATTAAATGAAAATGCAATTTTGTAATTTGCAGTGAACGTTATGGTGTGTCCTTTAATCATGTAGACGATTTGCCCCCATTTGGGGGCGAAAAGTCCAGGGTGGAAATGTCTTGGGGGCGAAACGTCCTGTCACCGTTTTGAAAAATGAAAATTTAACCAGGAAACGTGTTTTGCGGTTTTTATACTTAAAGCAGGGTTGGCACGAATCACTCGTCCCCGTTTTTTTTCCTGGCAGGTTTTACCGGTTTTTTCCTGCCCCGGTCAATACTCTGACAGAGCTCCAGATAAGGTTTTAGCCTAAAGGGTATTGTACCCCCTGATTTTTTGGTTAAAGGGTATTTTACCCCTTGTCCGTCACCTTTAACGGGTGTATCATTAATTTAAAGGATATTTTCATTTGTTATACAAGATAAAGAGTATTTTATGTGTTTGTTATATATGAACACTTTAACGTTGTCAAATGGAATACATTGAATGTAGACATTAATCTGCATGTATGTCTTATCAAAACATTGCATTTAATTAGCAAAGTATTAGAAGTCATTTGACCAGATACTTGTTCTTTTTACTGTGAAATTCCTACATGACAACCTGATTTCTGGTCCTTCTTGGTTGACAATTAGCCAATGATACTTTGTTTTCCACGATTACAGTGTTTTTCAGCCATTTTTTCACTACCATGATGCTTAGGTTTCTTGTCTAATTTCTCAACCGCTGAGCCAATGAGATCGACAATTTTCACCTTCATCATTGTTAGACTATTTCAAGATGTTGCCTATTGGATTGGACCTGGTTTCTGGAGCTTAAAACATCCCTTTTCGACTTGATGCATTTTGAGTAGAAAGGTTCGCCTTCACTTCTAATCGATTTAAAAGCTTACTTACACGGGCAGATGTATTCCGAGGAAAGGTTAGTAAAACCCGGAAATTTTTATCGGATTTCCCGGAAACGATTCAATGCACCATAAATGCATTATTATTTGTCAAATGTTAAATATTGTATGTGTTTTGACAACTTAAGACAACAGGCTTAAAGAATATATATAAATATTTTAGTTTTCTTGTATATTTCTTTGAGATATTTTTTGCGTTTGAGTATTGTGATTTTTCGTGAAATATCCAAAATCGGGAGATTACAATGAATTTCCGGAAATTATATAATGTGCTACAAAACCATCATTTTTTGTCCGACATCGAATATATTTTGCTTAATGTAATCTGTAACTAACAGGCTTTAAGTACATATATAAAGCTTGGCTAATTTATTCGTATTTGATTCAGAAATTACCTTATGAATATCGACTTTTATTCCAGAATAGCAAACACTCGCCGCTGTGTTTAAACCACTGCAGTACACAACTTTCTCGCAAGTATAGAAACATATTTGACATAGTATTATTTATATAGTAAACAAAGAAATCAGTTTTCACACCATTAGCTGAACTGGATTATTAGTTAAACCGGTTACGCAGTTTAAGTGATAAAAAATACGTACCGAGATTTACAATGCGTAACGTTACGCACTGGTCCGATTTTTCAATGCGTTATTTTTAAATTTCAATGCGTAAATACGCAGATACGCGTCTTATCTGGAGCTCTGCTGACTCTGAAAGTGGGCAATACTGGTCAATACTTGGCAATACTATTTGTCCTCAATTATTATGCAGTTTGAATTCTTTTTATAAATATAAATGCACATTAAACGTATGTTATAAAGAAAATCATTATTGACTTATGTTTAGTTTTGCAGTTCCAATATATGCATAGTTACAGTATTTTTAAGTGCCTCCTTTTGATAATCATGCCAGTCAGGTAAATATTAATATTATCTGATATTGGGCAATACCGGGGATTACTGGACAAAATCACTTTTATCTTACTTATTTTCTGTTTTTTTGTTCACTTTAAAAGCAGGATTGATAATGATGAAGCAATAAGAATAAGTATATGTATACTGATGCACAATTAACAGCGGGAATCAGTCAAAGGTATCAGTCAAGGGAATCAGTCAAGGTGCCAATCAGTGCATGTTTTCACGGTTTCGAAAAGTCCCAAATACCCGGTAGACATGGGCCTTTGTCTGGCCCCTCATTGAGATAAGTCTAATGTTTATTTAAGGGGTCCAGTTTAATTGTTTGTTGAGCACTTGCATCTGTCAATTCAATCAATGTTTGTGTTTGTTTAAGAGGGTGTACATATTGTGGGTGGGTCATACATGATATCACAATATTGCTTCTGCCATTAACATAATGTACAGCATGGGGCTGCAAGTAGGTCTTGTTGTCACATGACATCAGCTAAAATATTTTATAACATAAAATATGTTAGAATTGTCAGATTTTTTATTATACATTTCCTCTTTTCTTTCATAAACATATGCAACTATATACTGAGAAAAATATAATAAAATTGAATAAAAACGCAGATGTCAAGTAACACTCAGTATTGTCCAGACTGACCAAAAAATCCAACTTAAATTTTGTGAAAAAGAAAAGAAATTATCAATATGTTTCCACATGAAATAGAAATAAACAATGTAACTTACAGTATATAATTCTTAATAGATATGTGTTTATATGTAGAAACTCATTATTATTTTGAATTTAAACATAATTTTGCAATAGCTTTTTTCCCCACTATTGCCCACTATTGCCCAGTAAAACCCTGTAAAACCCGGTTTTTCCCAGTATTACCATTACCCACCAATACTATAAAACCTGGGTTTTATGCCAACCCTGACTAAAACAGATAGGTAAATTATACAAACTGTTCATAATATATATTATATTTATAAAGCAACTTAAATTTACGTTGTTACTTTTCCTAGTATTGTGAGAGTTTGGTTTTCTAAATCTGATTTGAATTTGTCACACAATGTCGCGAGATAGAACATGAATTTTTGCTATTGTGCAATACAAATATTGCATTGCTACAATTTTGATATTATTATAGGCACAATATCGCATTGTTTGCTGCTTTGGCGGTACCAGGGTTGAATGAGAGCAACTAGGCAAATGAAGAACATGTCTAATCAAGTCCCACACACAATCCTTGCCCTTGGTCGGAATGCAGATTGCTTTTCAGCAACCATCCAATACTGGGCATTCTTTACGGTGAGTTAATTTTCTATATAATTTATAATAATTGGTATAACTGTAATGTAAAAACAAGTTCCAATTATAGGGGTACCGGTATATGTTAATACATTTCCTCGCCTTATTTAAAATTGTGATGCATCTTGATTCGCATGCATATCATAGACATTTTATTGACATACCTGGTATAACGTAAAATATAAAATAGTTTGGCTTCTTTAATCAAAATAAATGTTGACATTACAGAAATGTATCATTTTCTCTGTCAACTTTTCTAAGGTATGGTTTAAACAGAAATTGGTTGGTGTTCTGCAAAATGAGGATGTGTAAAACGCTTGAGAATCACCATACAACTAAGATATAATAATATTTTGCACATGACCTTTATTTCATAACTAACTAATCAAATTAGTACTGGTATGTGTCTTTGTATTATCGCGGAATGCTCAACATTGTCAATTCCCAACACAAACAGTCGTTTAAATATGTATGTCTATATAGGAGTATTTTGCAAACTGATATGGCTGTAGTTTTTATGCCCCCGGCATCTTGATGCAGGAGGCATATAGTGATTGTCCTGTCTGTCCGTGTGTTAATACGCACATTAAAAAATGTGTGTTTTTATTAGTGTATTTAATGTACATGTAAAGAAGCCACAGGATTTTTTGAGCTGAATTAATGTTGTGTTTTTTTCTTCAGAAGCAGTCAAAAGAAATTTGTTCACTACAAGTCGAGGATTGCTACAATTAATGGCGCTAGAAGGAAAGAAATGGAGCTTGAAGTATTAAATAAATGACTACATTGTTGTCTCCTACCGAGATAAATTAAGGGCATAACTAAAATGAGTTAATGGTGAAGTTCTTGAAAAAATACAACAGTGCAAGAACAACAGTGCGGGCATTCCAGAGATGACAGGAAGTTCAGCCAATTCGTGATAATCACAGATTGAATGCAGTGTTGTGCCAGAGTGTGTGAATTCAGGATATAAAAAATACTCTTGCTGTGCTACTATTTTGACCTTATTTCTAATGATAATGCTTCCAGTAACTACTTGAATTAATTTACAGAAGAATGTGACTGCAAAAGAGAAAGGAAACGAAGGACCTTGTAACAATACAACATGTATTTACCCAGCAAGCAAGCCCACATAGGCCCAATATGGGCTACAGGTGGGCAAATATAACATATGGGCCCTATGTTGGACCCATATATTATTTGTTCAGCCTATATCGGGCCTATATCGGACCAAGCAGGCAAGCTGACATGGGTTTCTTGCTAGTATGCCCATATGGGTCCCGGTAAGTCATAACATGTGGGCCTGATAAGGGCTATACCTGGCCTGATCTTCCACATGGGCCCCATATGGGACCAATATACATCACCTTGCCCATGTTAGACCCACTTGGGTCCCAGACAAGCGAGGCCATAAAGGTACCAACAAAAAAGCCCAAATGGGTTCCCAACTAGTAAGCCCATATGGGTCCCATCAAGAAAGCTTATATTGGTCCCCAACAACCAAGCCCAAAAGGGTCCCGGCATGAAAGCCCATATGGGTCCCAAACAAGCAAGTCCATATGGGCCTCCGATACCAAGCCCACATGAGTCCCAGAAAGAGAGCCCATAAGGGTTCTCAACAAGAAAGCCCATATGGGTCCCAGCGAGAAGGCCTCTATTGGACCCAAATAAACAGACCCATATTGGTCACAAAGGGCAAGCCCATATGGGTCCCCATCGAGAAAGCCCATGTGTGTTTTCAACAAGCAGCCCCATATGGATCCCAGCAAGTAGGCCTATATGGGCCCAATATGGGAAATACCTGAGCAAATATACCATATGGCCCCATGTGGGATCCATATATGTTTTTCTGCCTATATCGGGCCCATATTGGACCAAGCAGGCAAGCCCACATGGGTTCCAAGTATGCCCATATGGGTCCCGTAAAGCTATCAGATGTGGGCCTGATAAGGGCTATATCCGGGCTGATGTTCCACATGTGAGACCAATATACATCGTCTTGGGTCGCAGGCAAGCAAGTCCATATAGGTCCCAGCAAGAAAGCTGGCAAGAAAGCAAGAAAACTAGTAAGCCCATATTGGTCCTATCACGAACCCAGCAAGCAAACCCATATGGGCACAATATGGGCTTTACATGGGCAAATATACCATATGGGCCCCATGAAATATTTTTCTGCCCATACCGGGCCCATATTGCACCAAGCAAGTCAACCCACATGGGTTCCCAGAAAGTATGCCCATATGGGTCCCAGTAAGCCATCCCATGTGGACCGATATGGGCTATACCTGGGCTGATACACCACATGTGCCCCATGTTGGACCCATATGCGTTGTATTTCCCATATCAGACCCAGTTGGGTCCCAGGCAAGCAAGCCCATATGGGTCCCTTCAAGACAGCCCAAATGGGCGCCAACCAAGTAAGCTCCATATGGGTCCCAACAAAAAAAAGCCCATATAGGCCCCCAACAAGTAAGTCCATATGGGTCCCAGCAAGACAGCCCATATTGGTCCCCGACAAGCAAGCCCATATGGGTCAACAACAGCAAGACCATATGGGTCCCAGCATGAGAGCCCACATGGGTACCAAACAAGCAAACCCATATGGGTCCCAGCAAAAAGGCCCGTATTGGTCTCCAACAAACTAGCCCATATGGGTCACAAAGAGCATCCCCATATGGGTTCCCAACAAGCAAGCACATATGGGACATCAACATTCAACCCAATACGGGTCCCAATAATAGAGACCATATGGGTCCCCAGCAAGTAAGCTCGTATGGGTCCCGGCAAGCAAGCCTATGGGGACCCAATATGGGCTATAACTGGGCTTATTAACCACATGGGTTCCGTAAGGGTCCCACATACATTGTTATGTCCTTATCAGTCCCAGGTAGGACCCACGCAAACAAGCCAATATGGGTCCCAGCATGAAAGCCTAGATATGCGTCACCCAAAAGCAAACCCATATGGGTCCCAGCAAGAAAGCCCATATGGGCCCCCAAAAAGCAGGCCTAGATGGGTCACCAATAGAAAGCCCATATGGGTCCCAGCAAGAGAGACCATATGGGTTCCTAACTAGCAAACATGCCCATATCGGTCAGTCTGATGTGTGCTTCTATGACCAGTTCAAGGCAGTTATTTACGGCCGCCATCTAGTTTTGTCAACTGCAGATTTTCTTTCGAGGATCACAATGCAGCTTGCATTTCTTAAATATCAAGTAAGTAAATATGTGTTTTGCACTTGGAAAAAAATGTTTGTCATAACTTAATAATCATAATTGCACTTTAAATCAGAATTTAAGTAAATATATTTCTATTGTCATGTATTTTTGCGACTATTTAAAAATGCTACTTCACTATCACAAAACTGTTTCAAAATGTGTGTGTTGTTTTGTACGTGTAATCTTTGTGCAAATAAAGCATGGGTTATCAGTAGGAAAACAATATAGTTGCTTTTGTTGAAGTTGCATTATTTATTAAAACGTACACTATATGGCAATTAATTGAATGTTGGAATAATTTCACTAATTGGAACAATAAGTTTCATGCATTTGAGTTCAGAAGTTTAATTGTATGAATTAGCTTAAGCAATCTCACACACAAAATATACATCCTACATTTCATTTTATATCCCTTGCATTAATTATCATGTTCTTATTTATCGCTATAATCAATATTAAAATATTTAATTTCACAAGAAATAAACAGCAAATTCATTTGTGTTATTAATCGCGTTATATTTTATTCTAACACAGCACGGCCACGCCACTAATTTTCCAAAGATAAAGAATAAAATCAACCATGGGTTATTCTGCAACAAATTATGGGCAGAGCCTTATGTTTTGCAAATAGTTCCGGTAATTAACAAGCGTTCCGTAAAATGCAGGTGCTTAATATTTTCACAGTTTTTATCAACAATTCTACCACGGCACGTGGCTAGTGGTCCGTAGATAAAGAATGAAAATAACTGTGGGTCATTCTGCAACAAATTATGGGTGGAGCTTAATGTTTTGAAAATAGTTCCGGAAATTCGAAGAAATTGTTCCGTAAAATGCACGTGCTTAAACGCGCGATAGCAAATTGTGACAAACAAATCATTTTTGCATCATGTAGCGCAATTAAATCACATTTGTACTACATATTTTATACTTAAGTTCACAAAAACGTTAACGTTTTGTTAATATGCCTTTAATTTGCACTTTTTGGCATGATATTTTCACTGTATTATATCGATAAGTATGACGTCATTCGCTCAATGTTTATCAATAAAGCTGACGTGATTTTGAATTGTTATGATTTATTGACGGAAATGGGCGGAGTACAGATATGTTATAATCGAAATAACTGACGGGTAACAGTTTGTTATTGCGTTAATAACCAACGGTTTGTCGTTACGCTTGTTATCAAACCACTCGGGCTACCGCCCTCATGGTTTAATTCCTACGCATCGGAGCTCCAAACCGTTGGTTATTACCGCAATAACCAACAGTTACCCATCAATTATTTCTTAAGTATAACGCCATTCGCTCAATGTTTATCAATGAAGCTGACGTCATTTTGAAGTGTTATGGTTTATTGACATCACTGAAACGCATGTGAATGTACTTTTGTGGAAAATGGGCCGAGTTCAGATTCCTATATTTTTCATTCATAACCTTTAAAATTACAGAAGAATTTTACAGAAGATCGTGTTGGAATCAAAATAATTGACAGGTTAGCGTTGGTTAATACGGTAATAACTAACAAATTGTCGTTCCGATGCTTGTTATCAAACCACTCGGGTTACTGCCCTCGTGGTTTAATTGCTTCACATCAGAACTCCAAACTTTTGGTTATTACAGCAATAGCCAACGCTAATATGTCAATTATTTCGATTCTAACATGATCTTCTGTAAAATTCAATTATATCTTAATTAATGACATTATACATAATTGGTAAACCTGCTATACATTATTAATTATAAAATTTAAAATATTTACGTGTAGATCTATGATCTGACTAGGTTGGCGATATAAAATCTGAACTAGTAGCCCAAAAATTTGATTTTGCAAAGAAAACCCATTATTTAGAAATATCTTCAGAAAATATGCTTCATGCTAGACTGGCCAAATACCAGTAGTTGCAATAGCATGAAAATATATTTCTTTTAAAGGGACTTGTTCACACATTTTCGTATTTTTGAAAAATGTCACTTAACGTCTTAACTGCAATTTAAACTAAAGATGTTGGATTGACCAAAAACAAATATTATATCAAGAAAATAAATAAATAAAAATTGCCCTGGACGGGCCTCAAACCACGTCCGCCAGGATTAAAAACCTCTCACTGTAACCACTCAGCTATTCTGACTGCCGATCATTGAGGTGAATGTTTTAACGCTAATCGCTATATAAGTGGTACACATGTGTTCCAAAATACTGACAAAAAGCGTTACAAACGCTTTATAATTTTAGCCATTTCAGTTGATTTTTCATAAACTATAATTTTAGCCATTTCAATTGATGATTTTTCATAAAAGACACTGTATTTCCAATATATTTCTTTGTCTGTAGAGTCATTTTGCTTGTTTATATATAATGTATTTTTCTTTTTGGGATGTATGAAAAATATTTTGAAAATTGCCAATTTGCCAATCTGTGAACAGGTCTCTTTAACAGACTATGTCATCAAAAAGGGCCTCAAGGGGGCAATTTCTTTAAAAAATCAGAAATTTAGATATTAATACTGGCATATAATAACTGTTAAAACAGGGTATATATAATGGGAAAAGAGTGTACGCATTCTGAGATAAAAATCAATTAACATTATGGGTTTTGTTTGTTTGGCCCTTTTCCTGTTTATGTTTTGACATCAGAGTTGTGAGCATTATGTATAACCATAGTTTACAAATGACTCCTTACCAAGCGTGATAGTGCAGTTGATTAGTGCGCTGGCTACTGTCATTTCTTTGTATGGCTCCTAAGTCTTGAGTTCGATATTCACTTGGGGTTTTCTTTTTTCAGGCTTTTTTGCTAATTTGTTTTTATCAAATATATTATTGTGTTTTATATTATATTTATTTATTTAATACACATGCCTTAGAAAAGCGTATTTCTATCAAATAATATAATTTATAGTGCAATAGGAAGCCATTTTTTCGTTGACATAGTCCCTTTAAATGCTCATTTATAAATAGCTGATAACAGATTTTACAGATATATCATACATACATGTATCCCCTTCTTCACACAGGTATGGAGATTCTGAAAGAGCATTTGATTCTACAGTACAACTTCAGCAGAAATGATGGAAAACAACATTTTGTCAAACTTCAACTTGTCCAAGCTTGATAAAGTAAGTTTGATATTTTGAGAAAATGAAATTGCTGTTTATTTCATGAAAATAAAATGTTTGTTTGTTTATAAGAGTACATAACATGTATATCAACTTTAATCAGATTTTTTTTTTGAATCCCAGACTCCGTAGACCTCAGAGTCATCTGTCAGACAATGATATGTGAAGCATACACCACACATGTTTAAAACATATACACTGTTAACTAATTATTATTTATTTATTGGGCATAACATAATGCATACACTGATTGTTGCAGTAATAATTCCTTTATATATCAAACAAAGGTTTAACTAACATTACATAATAATATGTGTAAGGTTTGTGATAAATTTTGTCAGACACCCTCATTTTTTGTCTGACACATCTGATTGTCTGACAGGTTTCGCACTGTCTGGAATTCTATGTGTTTCTTAATGTTTATTTCATTTCAACACATATTTTTTAATTTGTACTTTCAGAACATGTGTTAAGGTCGAGGAACCAAGAATGCGAGGCAAGCGTAAAATGAGGAGACTGAAAAAAGCTACTTGTTGGTGTGTGTGATCCAAAAATGCTGCAGATGTAAATATATGAACATGAAACACCACATACTTCTGATAACCAAATAGTGATCAGTTCAATTAACTATTAACGAGGCAGTAATTGCCGAACTTGTATGGAGTCCAGTATTTTCGTGCTCATTACAAGAGACAGTCAGTTAGCAATGAAGTTCATTAGCCCTTACCACACTAAATAAGAGAAACAATGCATGCATAATTACCAGTGTTATTGACACTTGATATTTATATCCAGTAGTTTTTAATTAGAAAACATGCAATTGTAATTGCTGTGAGTGAAATGATTGCAGTCATAGTTTAAAATGTATTACATCGACTTAAATTTTAAATAATTATATATGTTTTAGCTCGACTATTCACCGAATTGTTTGAGCTATACTACTCACCGGTTCGTCGGCGTCGGCATAATGCTCTGGTTAAGGTTTGTGGGCAACAAGTCCATATATCTGTAACTACTACAGATATTCAGTTGAAACTTAACCCATGCCTTCAGGGTCATCATATAAGGTCACTGGCCAAGACCCATAACTATGACCTGCAATTTAACAGAATTATGCCCCTTTTTGTACTTAGAAAATTCAGGTTAGTTTGCGTGCAACACGTACATATATCAATAACTACAGTACTACTACATATATTCTATTGAAACTTCACACATGCCTTCTTGGTCATTATGTAAGGTAACTGACCAAGGTCCATAACTCTGGCCTGCAATTTAGCAGAATAAGGCCCCTTTTTGTACTTAGAAAATTCAGGTTAAGGTTTGCGTGCAACAAGTATATATATGTATTACTACTACAGATATTTAATTGAAACTTCGCACATGTCTTCGGGGTCATTATGTGAGGTCACTGACCAAGGCCTATAACTCTTATCTGCAATTTAGCTGAATTCAGATATTCAGCTGAAACTTCTCACATGTCTTCAGGGTCATATTATAACGTCACTAGCCAATGCCTATTACTGTGACTAGCATTTTAGCAGAATTATGACCCTTTTTGTACTTAGAAATATTCAGGTTAAAGTTTGTGTGCAAGTACATATCCAGGGCTTTCATTAACTTTTGAAAACTGGAAGTTTGAACTTCCTGGCCTCTAATATCGGAAGTTTTGCTCATGATATTTGGAAGTTTTCACAGTATTGCGCTACAGAAGTCCTGAGCATTTCAGAAATGGGTATATTAAGTATAAAATTCAAGGTTTTTTAAGGCCAATTATTTTTCATCAAGTGCTTATATGCCAATTTATTCAGTGAAAGTGGTATAAATTTTAAAAAAAATCTTAATTTTTCTTCTAACTTGTTCATCCTTACATGATGGAACTTCCTTGGCTGCAATTTTGGAAGTTCAGCAACTTCCATGGCTGCAATTTTGGAAGTTCTGTGACAAAAACTGTGAGTAAATTACTCCCAAACTTCCCTTAATGGAAGCCCTGCATATCTCTGTAACTACTACATGTATTAAATTGAAATTTCACATAGGTTTTTATGGTCATTATGTAAAGTCACTGACAGAATATATTATACTTTCAAAGACTTTAAGTGTAGTGAATAGTCGAGCGCCCTGTCCTTAGACAGCTCTTGTTAATTCACATATTCCCTATAATATTTTCAGGCTTGTAATTAAACATGTTTAAAAAAAAGATTATATGCTAATATTCTTTAAAAAAGGTTTAATTCAAGAAAAACAGAACTTTTTAACTATTGAAAGATTTTTTTAGAAATACTTGTAGTTTAGAATTGCTTGCTTACAGTTTGATTTCACCACATCAGTCCTCCTTATATTTTACATTATCTTGATCATGCTTTATGTTTTGAATCAATTGTTGTTTAATGAAGGCTCGGTATTAAATGTGAGAAAGTTTTAACCGTTTTTACATATTGAATATTAATGAATGATCAAGTTAGTATCATTGAGATGTGGCTCTTACAAATTAACACAACCCTAACTATTTTCATACTTGAATTAGTTTGTGAGCCTTTGTCTTGTGACCATTCTCAGATGTTTTATAACAATGGTGTATGCAATGACATGTATCAAAATAACAGGCTTACCTACTGAAAATAATGACTATATATCTCAATCTACGCTTAATAGATATTTATAAGTTAAACATTGGCCTATTTGAATTGTTTTGTATTGCACTGTTATAATTATGCGGTACTCTAATTCGGAACGATACATTTTTATATTGCGCTTTTGAAAACACAACTATCAGAATTGTTTAAAACTGTTTATGTTGTATTGTGGATTGGATATATAAATTATATTGCCAGTATGAAAACACAATGGTATGTCTGAATTGATTTGAAACCATAATATACACTTACGTTGTATTCTGGGCCAGACAAATACATTGTATTGATTCTATGATAACACAGTTGTCTATTGGAATTTACAAGCATTGAAACTGTTATATATGCTGTATTCTGCGCTTGATACATAAAATATTATCAATATTATGAACGCAAGGTGGTATATTTCAGTATGTATAACTGTTATATATGTTGTATTCTGGGCCGGAGGCCTATATTTACATGTTTACTTGTTTTTTGTAAATTCTGATAATATAGTCATACTAAAACGTCTTTGTTAGGTTAATTGGTCCATACTATGCAATACTGTAAGATTGGTATATCTACTGGTGGAGTTGTCTCGCATTTGATTCCATTATCATACCTTACTACCAGTAAAGGCTGTGTGCTATAGAGTCACATCAAGTGTTAGATTTGTCCACACTGTGTTTGGCTTTCAAATGTGTCTGAATTTACTCATAATGCGTTATTCTTTGATTGCTGTTTTATTGTGCCACATGTGTGCAGTTCACAATCATGCTTTATTTACAGAATTGTATCTTTCCATACTAGTTAATATGATCTAAATGGTATGGTCCATTTTTGTAACACAGGCCAAAATGTCATCATGAATAGTGTGTGATTGTTTATTTTTCCTGTTTACATGTAGAAAACAAGTGATTGATTGTACATATGTAGTACATAAATGCATTGTCCGGTTAATATTATGCATAAAGGAACTAACACATCTATTGAATACCCTTTAACGACAACAAACATATGTTAATTACTAGTAAGTGTTATATTCTGCAAATGGCAATCCAATTAAAGTACGAAAGGATTAAATGTGTTGTTGTATTAAAGAATGAACTTTAATAATAAAATTTATAGATATATTATATATATATGCTCCGCAGCTTGTGAGTAACATTTATAGAATAGTTATTGTTTAAATTGAATTTTGCAATGCATCATGTATGTATAACAAACAGGACCTTTACATAAACGAAACCTACATGGGACCCATGCAAACAGTGTTAGCAAAACCCAACTGGGTCCCATATAGGATGCCCAAAGAGGACCCATATCGAAACCTGGATGAGTCCTAATTGGGCAGCTCATATGGGGCCAAGTGGGATTTTGCAAACACCTTTTGCATGGGTACCATATGGGTAGCCTATAATGGGGCCCATCTTGGATCCATATAGAACCCACATGTATCCCATAATGCAACCCATTTGGGACCCATGCAGAAACAGTTTGCAAAATCCCACATGGCCCCATATGGGATGCCTAAAAAGGACCCATATCGAAGCCAATATTGGGCCCATATGGGTAGCCGATATAGAACCCACCTTGGGTCCAAATGGGACCCACACAGGGTCCATATCGCAACCCATCTGGGACCCATGCAAAAACAGTTTGCAAAATCCCACTTGGCCCCATATGGGTTGCCCATACAGGACCCATATCGAAGCCCATATTGGACCTATATGGGTACCCCATATAGGACCCACCTTGGGTCCACATGGAACCCACATAGGTCCCATATCGCAACCCATCTGGGACCCATACAAATACAGTTTGCAAAATCCCATTTGGCCCCATATGGATTGCCCATACAGGACCCATATCGAAGCCCATATTGGACCTATATGGGTATCCCATATAGGACCCATCTCGGGTCCACATGGAACCTACATAGGTCCATTATCGCAACCCATCTGGGACCCATACAAATACAGTTTGCAAAATCCCATTTGGCCCCATATCGTTAGCCCATACAGGCCCCATATGGTAGCTCATATTGGACCCATATATTTATGCTGGCTGGGTACAAGCTTCCACACCAGTAGATTTGCAAAATAATAGTGATCGTTCTGATTTGTATGGGTAAACATTTATGAGATATCTAAATAATTTCCATTTGCCAGTTAATTACTTTCGCCAACTGAAGATAAAACCAGTTCTCTGAATGAAGTCAAAATTATCAATATTTGAAAAACATTGCTTACTTTCTGTATCAGTGGATATGACATTGTTCGATTTTTTATATATTAGTAAGTGTAATTTACTTTCTTTTAATTGTTTCATTTGAATGCATCACATTTATAAGTTGTTACTTATGGATAAATAAATACAACATGAACAGAACTGGTTACTGCTCTAAATATGATATTGAAAGAACTATTTCAGCAGCTGCCTGTATAACTTCCCGCGAAGGCAAAATAAAAATTGTGTGTTTCGGGCAACGGTCTCAAAAAAGTTAGGTAGGGATTGAGTTTTTATTTTTATTTTTTTTAAAGACACATTCTGGTCAAAATAACTTTGAAAACAAACTAAAATCTGACAAATATGGCTTTAATGGAAAACAATTGTCGCTAAAAACTTTAGGTCGGGGGGTTCTCGTTAGGTAGGGTCGGGTTGCCCGAAACAGATTTTGTTTGGCCTAACGTTTTTAAACGGTATTGTAGTACTGAAAAGAATTGACATATTTGATGTTGTTTTTCTTCAAGTTGAGAATGTGTTAACTGTTTGTCGTTCAATATAATATTATTAAAATCATATATAATTATTTACATATGCGCAATAAAGCATTTTGGTAATAATTGTATATTGAACACGTTTTGAAAGTTGTAAGATTCATGTGTTTGCTGTACAAAAATGTTAAAATTTACATTCATGATTCAATTCATAAATTTAAATGTTTGCCAAATAAGCCCACGAGATTCTACAGTGCAAACAAAAGTTTTACATTTCGGTGTTCAGCTTGGCTTTTTCTCATAATAACAGCAATGGGTACTGACTTAATTGCTATCATTGTGATTTAAAAAAAAATTAAAGTGACCTGTTCACAGATCAACGAATTGACAATTTTTCAATTTTGTGTTACCGATTCCAAAAATAAAAAAACAGTGTATACATGGGAGCAAAATAACACTAAGGACGAAGAAATAGACAGTTTCATTTATGAGTAACCATCAGTTGAAATTGATAAAATTATAAAGCGTTTGTAACGCTAAACAATGGAATAATTTGGAGTGTTTCTGTTGTTTTCGTTGAAACTGTTGACATCTCGTGGAACACTTACATTAAGTAAATAATTCAGAGTGAAATACAGAAGTCTGAATGGCCAAGTGATTAAGGCAAAAGACTTTTAATACGAAGGTCCCAGGTTCGAACCCCGGTGGGACCAATTTATTTTTTATTTTTTTCTAAATACTTTTCTTGTTATTACGTGAGTTTTTAGTTCCAATGCTTAAATCTGTCAAGTTCATAGATATAATGGCATACTTCAAAAAAATGCGACAATCTGCGAACAAGTCCGTTTAAAACTTCAGGGAATACCAGCTGGATCTTGACAATGTTGTTTGCCAGTTTAGTTGTTGACACAAGTACTTTTTGTAATGTTTTAAAACAGGATTGAGTTATGTTTATAACCATACTTAAAAGTAATGTTCAATTGCTCTTAATACTTACTGTGCATGCTTTCATGTTGATTTTAACATTATATTAGATACATTAACACATCATTATTTGTTTTAAGTAGTTTGCCATTACTTAAGTTTTGTATTAAACTCTATCTTTATTTTAATACGCACCCATTTTAATCACTAATGAGGACATGGATATAATAATTGCAAGTATATTATGCACGGTACATTAGACATACATGTAGATCTCGATATGCTTATTTGAACATCTGTCTCACATGATACATTTTGTGTTCTTTTACTATTATTAAAATATTCTGTTTTGTCAAGTATACGGATTAGGATAAATAGCTTGTTTAAAAACATGATGTTACGTGTTTTATTATCAATACATTAATGACTAACACCAACTTAAAGCTTTGATGATATGGTCCAAATTATACTCCAAATAATATGTAATTTTTTAAGTGTTGGTTGTTGTAAAGCTCTATCTGACAGACATGCGATGTCGAGAATCATGTTTGGACTTGTTCAGTAAAGCTTTTATTCAGGTTTTCCCTTTAGGGCCAATCTGTGTTGCAACCAATATGGGACCCATGCCAATCCCGGTTGCACTTTCTGCGGTGGGGCCCATGTGGGTCTCCCATCAAGGTCCCATTTGTGTTTGCCCAAAATGGTCCCAGGCTGAGACCACATGGGTCCCATGGTAGACCCATATTGTAACCCATATGGGACCCACGTAAATCTCGGTTGCACTTTCTGGAGTGGGACCCATGTGGGTCTCCCATCAAGGTCCCATGTGTGTTTGCCCATAATGGTCCCATGTTGAGACCACATGGGTCCCATGGTAGACCCATATGGGACCCACGTAAATCCCGGTTGCACTTTCTGGGGTGGAAGAAAAACAACATTTGGTTAAAGCATTGCAATCGCGTATAGGAAAGGAATGGTTTTACTAGTGTATTTTTTTGCAATCGCTCGCGAATTGTTAAAAAAGTTGGATAGAGGCATCGAATGGCATTTCGATGCCCAGTTTTCTTGCACCTGCAATCAAATAACGAAAATGGTTCGCACAAACTGAGAACAACACACGCATAAATATTACACTTTCTTGTGAATACAGACATTCAAACATGCACTGCACTGGGGGCATCTCTGGTACGAGTGCAGGTCCTTCTTCGGTATGTGCCAGCACTTGCTGCAACGCACTCTGTACTTCTTATACCTGTAACGAATGTTTAAATATGAATTGTGAACTTTCTCATTAACTGGTTAACTAGTTACATTCTAGTTACCTTTACATAAGCCACTTTCTGTCAGTGAAAAAGTACATGTACAATATGCTACTTTGCTTTTTAGGAGAAAAAAACAAACAATACGTTGCAAACGACAGCACACGACGCGACACGACAACACACGGCGCAACTCGACACGACGCGACAACACACGTCGCGACACGACACCAAACGACGCGACGCGACAACACACGACACGACACGACAACACATGATGCGATGCGACGCGTTGGGGTAAGTAGAGCACAGCAAGTACAGCACAATGTACATTTCAGACCGTTCAACATTTAAGTCCTCGTCCGCGTGAACTGTGTTTTCTTACCGTATTCCACAAGCGTTACAGAGCGGGGTACCATCTTCCGAGTCCCTCCAAAGCGGAGTTCGGCGGGTCTTACAAGAGGCACACGTCTTTGATGAACCGGCTGAAAATAGTGTCATTTAAGGTTGGCATCACTGACAGCAGCACCACCAGCAGCAACAACAGTGTCAATAGTAGATTCTAAGCATCACTGAAACCCATCATTAGGACCAAAAGCATCAGCATCAACACCAGTAATTGCAATAGCACTGTATATAATACACTATTATAGAGCCTTTCGCAGAATCGCAGTAGAATATATAATTATGCTTGAATGAAGTTCGTCACTTGTATTTCGTATTGTACAGCGAACATGACATCTAAGAGATATATTTTGTTTATTCGACATAGATTTGTCAATTAAAGATATTATCATATACTATTTTCTATTATTTACTCACTCAGTGAAATATGCGGATTCTTGGCGCAAATAGAATGCTTCCTTTTATGTGGCTCGAGCTGTGCCGTGTTCGCCTTGTCACGTGGTGTGCGGTCCATGTTGCTAAGATACCAAATACGACCATTATCATTACAAACTCAAAGAGAATCGTTCAGATTTGGTATGGCTGAATAGCGGAAAGGGCTTTCCGTGTTCGGAAAGGGCCTCGTATATGTTGTATTGTTGGCATTTCTTAACTATTACCAGTATTATATAAGATAACTAGTAAAAATATGTGCATACTTCAAATTTCATCCAATTCCATCAAGTAACAGCTTTATGAAGGATTTCACAGGTTCAACGATAGAAAGTCACGGAAAGGGCCGAACACTACGACCTCGTTTTTGCGGAAAGGGCTTTCAGTGTACGGAAAGGGTCTTATGAACGGTCTTATATGATTTATTGTTAACATTTTTTTAATGTAACCAATAACTAATAACTTTTTTACATAATAACTCAAAGTTTCATCCAATTTCATTAAGAAAATAAATTTTGTGAATGATTTTACAGGTCCAATATTAGAAAGTTACGGAAAGGACCGTACACTTCGTAAAGGGCTTTAAGAAACGGAAAGGGGCTGGGCATACTTATGAAAGGGCCTCACATGTTTTAATATAACACGCTTTATATTAGATAACTATAGATCTATTAAAAATAGGCATTTCATCCAATAACATCAATATATGACTTGGTAAATGGTTTAACCATCCCAATGATCGAACCTAACTGACATTATCGATAACTACCTTACGGGAATTGTCGATAAGTACGGAAAGGGCTACTCGCTAACCCCATTAAACCATTTAAGGTTTCATAAACGACTTGAAGACGTTTTTTACTTCAAGTTAGGAAAACGTCAAATCCGTTTGTTTTTGAAAACTGTGAAAAACTTTTTTATGACAACGCTTTGCTAGTTCGTTTTGCAAACGTCGAGAAAACACTATTAAATATACGTTTTCTGAACGGGTATAAAACGTTGTAAAAACGCTGTGGTACTCGGGTGGTAAGACGTTTATATACGTGTATAACAAATTATCAAGACGTCTACAGAACGATTTCAGAACGACTAAAAATCGTACGTAAAACGTTTTGCCTCAAGTTAGGAAAGTCAATAAATATTTCTAAAACAGGCTGTATACTATTTAACAGTTGAATACGCTGTATATAGTTACATATTTAGCTACAAAGACAATTTAGAAAACGAAACAGATATTTTAAAATGAATAGATCGCCACGCCTTTTAAATATTTCTGTTATAAAGGATCTACAAAATTAAATATAACCTCAAATAAAATAATAGCGGATGTTGACATGGGTTTCTCTCAGCATTGTGAAACGTGTATATGAAGTGTTACGATCAGAATTTACAAAAAAAAAACATACAATAATAAAAACTGGGCTTCCCAAGTATTCACAATTTTAAATGAACATGGTTTTTTGACGTTTGGAAAACAGAAAATATTGACAAGTATTCATTTGAGATGTGCCTCATATATAATGAGTATCACAGAATCTGATTTTTTATTAGTATCAATGCCCTAAACATAGAGAATTGAGAAAACGATTTCTACAACCTTATTATGGCTAATATTATTGCCACACCAAATCGAGAAAGAAATATACAATCTGGAAAAATATATTTTTGCATATCAGTTTATTTAATGACAGTTGGGATGCATGGATGATCTGTTAAGTTTTTGATAACTGCTGCTCTGTATCTCCATTTACACCTTTTATGTTTGCAATTAAGCATTGTCTGTTTTAATGCAGTAAACGTATCACATCGTAATATAACGTGTACAAAATATTTATTTATTTAAAGATAAATGTCCGTTTTTTTCAATGGTTATCTGCACATGTTCCATGCTTTTCATGAATTGCTGTACTTCTAACATTAATATAAATTGCCCCAAACCGGTAAACTAGGACACCAAATGTCGTTAAGCTAATACAGTGTTGTTTTAAGGGATTGACTCCTGAACCAATTATATATAAAGTTGACGTTATGATATATTGTATTATGCCCTGATGAGCTTTGTCGAAACGCGTTGGCTATATTGTTAATATATATTTATAATCCCATGTAACGTGTTTGTACTTTTCATTATATAAATTTATATATATACGTATGGATATACGTTCAAAAGTGCTTTATACTATATACAATCAATGTATATTCTACATGCATATGTACAAAATCAAGTGCCATTATAAAACATAAGTAATATGAATAATTATAATCCACCATAATATAAATACATAACATTACAAGCATAGCCATTAGATAATAAATAAACAAAATAAAACATAAAACGTTATATACAGTCAAAACATCTAGTACAACGAAGTTCAATATTTGCTGTGTTTCGCAGTGTTGAAAAGGAATTTAACTTTTAGTTGTCCTAAATCTCCCTAAACAAGTGTGTTTTAAGTGTTTTCTTGAATGTAAAAAGTGTATCACAGTTCTTAATATCTGCTGGTAGAGAATTCCATAATTGAGCAACATAGACAAAACTTCGATCCCCATAAGTTGCAGTTCGACTTCTTGGCATCACTAGAGAGAGATTATCATTCGTGGATCGTAAGTTTCTTCTTGGCTTATACACTTCGAACAAGATTTGTATGTACACTGACGATTCACCATGTAAGGCTTTGTAAGTGAGAGTCAGGATTTTGAATTGAACTCTATACTGCACATGTAACCAATGTAGTTATTTTAGTATAGGAGTAATATGTAATGAGAGGTCCTGGTTATGAGCCGTGCGGCACTGTTTTGAACATTTTGCAGTTTACTGATGATGGTTTCTGGCACACCGTATAAAAGGCATTACAGTAATCGAGCCTTGATGTAACTAAGGAATTCACAAGGGATTTTGTAGCAAGTAGTTTCTGATGTGACCAATCTGACGCAACTGAGCATAGCAAGACAATTATGTGAGACAATACAAACTGTTAGTGCAATCAGTGATAAGAGATATACACTGCACCAGACCAGTTGCTATGCGACGCACGGTTTAATTGATATAGATGAGCCACTAATTG
Organism: Congeria kusceri; assembly: GCA_027627225.1. Taxonomy (NCBI): domain Eukaryota; kingdom Metazoa; phylum Mollusca; class Bivalvia; order Myida; family Dreissenidae; genus Congeria; species Congeria kusceri. The sequence continues at coordinate 70,623,876 of CM051032.1, read as the reverse complement.
ACATGCTCTTTCACATGATAAGTAATGGCGTATTGAAATAATGATTCTCAACATTACTCTAATTAGGGATTTAATTACTTTAATTAGGGATTATCACAGTTTGGTCACAACAACACATGAAAAATTTCATTGATGTGGTCCATCATTAATCGACTAATTAATTACAACTCCAATTAAGTATGGCAATGATGGTAAAAGCAGAGCAGTACCTCGATACATTATTGATAGATTTTGCACTGTTATCCATACATTTTAAATACTGATTATCACAATTCTAATTTAGTATATATTATATTCTTAAGTAATTTATGCAAAATACATGATTCAGGTATTTCTGGTTAATATAATTGTATTGCTATCAAGAATTTGTATTCACGTTGTCATTGTACTATGTATATATATATTAATGTAAATGACAAAAACTGTAAAGTTTACGTTAATAAAACATTCTGTCTCTCTGTCTGTCTGTCTGTCTATTATGCGTTGTTTCATCTATGGTACAAAAGACATCCTTTCCGTTTCTTACGAAGGTTACGGAATATTGGGTACATTTGAAAAATAAATGTCAAAAAATGCTAACAATAAAACATAAGGCCCTTTCCGTACACTGAAACCTTTTCCGCGGAAAGGGGCCCTTTCCGTTTCTAACAAAAATTACCGACTAGCTCTTTTGGTATTGTTTGGCCCTTTCCGTGACTTTCTATCTTCGGACCTATAAAATCCTTCATAAAGTCATTATTACTTGATGGAATTGGATGAAAATTGTAGTAAGTACATATTTTTACTAGTTATCTAATATAATACTGGTAATAATTAAAAAAATGTTAACAATAAAACATACGAGGCCCTTTCCGAACACTCAAAGCCCTTTTCGCGGAAAGGGGCCCTTTCCGCTATTCAGTCATACCGGTTCAGATTTGTAATAATAAATACCAGTATGTGCATTGTATCTTTAAAGGCGTTCGTCAGTTAGCGCACATGGACTCTATCCGGGGGGGGGGGGGGGAACGTATTTAGCATCGAGTCATTTTTAAGTGAGCGATTTGCATCGAGTAACCAAGATGGCGGCGAAAGGGAATTTTTGTCTAAAGGTTAGATACCAGTAAATCATTGTGTATCCCTCCGTGGTCCATTCAAAAGTAGTGCCTATTACTAAAGAGTTCCTCTTCTCTTCGGGCATAAAAGCAATTCAGGTATCTCAGACATGCCTTTTGTGGTTATTTCTATTATCCTATGCATGTCTGCAACACTTTGGTGCATTTCATTGGAGGCTAACTTGAAAGGTGAACTTTTGGGGTGTGTTTACTGTGGTATGGGGCTTTTGTCGAAATATGACTGCCGAAACCCTGTTTTCTACCGGTGCCTGCATTCAAGTGAGATGCATTTTCTTAGAAGTAAGATGACATATCTTTTTTATTGCAAATTTTGGAAGAGGACAGATTGATCTTTAAATTGATACCAGGCTTGCAAAATCTGAAATAAAGGAAATGCTAGAAAAATGCTTGGAAAGTTTGCCGTTTTATAATGGGACCCTATGGGAATTGGATTTACTGGTTTCTAACCTTTAAGAAACCCAGGGACCGGCCCTTTAGGGTCCACTTATACATAAAATCCCCATGTAACTGTGTTATTTTATTGCGTTTATTACTTTTCACGGAAATTAATGTGAATAATATCGTAACTGACACGTTATCTACACTTTTTAAAGCGAAACCTGTTTTTTCGGGTAAAAAAAGAAAAGAAAAAAGTACGGAAACTCTCCTTATGCAGCTCACAGTACATCGAATTATGTTATACGCGAATATTACACGTTTTATACCTTATTACTGTCCATTGCATTAAAATAAGTCTAAATGAGCTGGTATTTTGACTGGTTTATGTGATTTAGGTGCGAATTTTAGTTCACGCTCCCCATACAATCCAAGTTCTGAAGCGCAAGCCAGATAGCTTATCATGTGTCATTCTCAAAATCGTTTTTGGGGCATTTCTACTTAACGGATTGACCTTAAGTTTTGCATTTGTGGTACAAGTAGGTTAATAATGATGTAGAAGAGTTTTTTTCATGACAGCAAAATGTTGAGTTTTCTTTAAGGTTAGATACCAGTAAATCATTGTGTATCCCTCCGTACGTGGTCCATTCAAAAGTAGTGCCTATTGCTAAAGAGTTCCTCTTCTCTTCGGGCATAAAAGCAATTCAGGTGTCTCAGACATGCCTTTTGTGGTTATTTCTATTATCCTATGCGTGTCTGCAACACTTTGGTGCATTTCATTGGAGGCTAACTTGAAAGGTGAACTTTTGGGGTGTGTTTACTGTGGTATGGGGCTTTTGTCGAAATATGACTGCCGAAACCCTGTTTTCTACCGGTGCCTGCATTCAAGTGAGATGCATTTTCTTAGAAGTATATGACATATCTTTTTTATTGCAAATTTTGGAAGAGGACAGATTGATCTTTAAATTGATACCAGGCTTGCACAATCTGAAATAAAGAAAATGCTAGAAAAATGCTTGGAAAGTTTGCCGTTTTATAATGGGACCCTATGGGAATTGGATTTACTGGTTTCTAACCTAAAACTGAAGATTCTTTAAGTTGGTAAGTGGGTTAACATATTTTTTTAAACATAAACGTGCATATCGTGTGGTCCTGTGATTAAACTTCACTCGGTTTTTTAGCGTACCTTCGTAGCAGCTAGAATGAAAAAGTTATTGAAGTCATAATGAACCACGAAGTTTGTTTAAACCTTTCAAAACGATTTATTTTCAGTTTCTGAGTTGTTTAAGAGACGCTATAAGAGGTTGTTGTATATAACTTCGATGTTTGAATGTGTAAAATGACCGTATTAAGACTTTCTTTTCAATTTGCACCACATCTGGGGCCAATACGGCCGAAAACAAACTGGTTTATGCACATTTTGGCATCGAGTAAAAGGTTTATGCCCATTTGTGCATCGAGTAATAGGCATATACGTGAAGATAATGTCATATTAGTCATTAAATTATTATCGATTTACACATTAGGACGTGAAGATATTTGTTGATTTCTGTATAATATCGTATTTTATTTAACGAGTAATCATAGAAAAAAAATATTTTCTTTGATAACGAGTGAAATAAAATTCAATCTTACAGAAATTAACAAATTTTGTTTTTAGTTTATGCATTTTCTCGCTCTTTTTTACGTTTTAATTGCTATCTAATATGGTTTTATTAAAAAATATAGCGGGAATCATAACGGCATGATGTGACGTCATTTCACAATTTTCAGTCCGTTGACGGTCCGTTTTATTTACTGTATAAAATTGGGAACCAACGTAAAACAGTAAAATTTACCAGAGTGGTAATTTTCACTGTTTCAAACAGTGAATTACCATTTTTGTGTTCACTGATATTTCCCTATAAACCACCTGAAACCACTGTTACGAAAATCAGCAGTGCATGTTAACGGATTCTGCTAATAGTAACCACCTTTAAAAACATGTCACATGCCATTTTGGGATTTTCATAGACTGCTGTACGGCAACGGGAACATAGCTTTATTTACTTATGTTTGTTCTCAGTGTGGTAGATCATTCCATTCAGCACTCTGCATGAAAAGGCAGGAAGAAACTGTACATGGTGACAAAAACAACGATGCGAAATTTTAGTATGATGTTTGTAGCAAATTAAGGTTTCCTCTAGTAAGCAAGCATTCGAGGCACATGCTGCTCAACATGTAACTGCTGAGAAACAATTTAAATGCACGTCATGTGGAAAATTATTTATGTATAGATGTACACTTAATAGACATATCAAATCATGCTATCCACAAAAGAACAATACATTATTTACCTGTCCGATTTGTTTAACCTATTTTTTAAACTAAATATGAAAATCCACGCCTTATGGTAATATGGCCAGAATATACAATATGATTTGAATTTACAATAGACACGGTTGCTTTAATACGGTTAATACATTAAGGTTACTTTAAATCCTGAACTCGTGAATATGATCAATCAAGCATCAGCAATATTGGCGTGTTATCTTTATTTTTAGTAGTATTTACATTTATTCGTGAATGGTTCATGACTCAGACAATAACACTGGTATTGTTGTGTATTTTAATTGTTTTAATTTCGGCCACTGTAAAAATAATAGTCCTATACTCAGCTGTGTTATATTGTTACCTTAAGTAACTGTACGCATTGTATGTATGTACGTATGTACGTGTATTTGTTTGTGTATATAGTATATACATGCTGAAATAAATTATAACGACATTTGTTTTATTTTCATAGTTTAGTAAATAGTAAATGTACACTTGAAAAAAAGCACTTAAATAAACACAGTTATTAAATTATGTAAACTGGTATTGAATGTATACGTTTCATTCTAACAAAAATGAAATTGGATGTTAAGTGATCTAAAACGGGTTGTACCGGGATAAATCTGAAAACAGAAACAACATTATTCTTTTAAAATGTGCAAAACAATAAAAATTCGAGAGTACCTTCACGGTTTATTCCTATTACTCGATGCACAAATAGGCATAAACCTATTACTCGATGCCAAAATGTGCATAAACCAGTTTATTTTTGGCCGTATAGGCCCCAGATGTGGTGCAAATTGAAAAGAAAGTCTAAATACGGTTATTTTACATATTAAAACATCGAAGTTATATACAACAACCTCTTATAGCGTCTCTTAAACAACTCAGAAACTGAAAATAAATCGTTTTGAAAGGTGTAAACAAACAGCGTGGTTCATAATGACTTCAATAACTTTTTTTATTCTAGCTGCTACGAAGGTACGATAAAAAACCGAGTGAAGTTTAATCACAGGACCACACGATAGGCACGTTTATGTTAAAAAAATAAATATTTTAACCCACTTACCAGCTTAAAGAATCTTCAATTTTAGACAAAAACTGCCATTACGCCGCCATCTTGGTTACTCGATGCAAATCGCTCACTTAAAAATGACTCGATGCGAAATACGTTCACCCCCCTGCTATCTATAGTCAGAACTTAAGAGAGACACTACGTTCAATTTAAAGTTGTTAGTTGTAAATTCTTCAATGTAGCATCATAAAGGCTAATGCACTGGGTCTAATTTCCCGAATTTTCTTAAGAACAACAAACTTAAGTCTCTTATTTCACCAATAATACTGGCGCAGTGCCTAAATCCGCCACTTCCCTAAATCCGCCACCCCACCTGAATAAGCGTTTTTTTACCGGCTATTTCTATTTTGTTGATCTCGATAAATCAGATACTTTCCCTTATCAACGCTGCCGAGTTTTCATCTTGATTTGTGCATAAATGAATATTTGATTCAAATAGTTTGTTCATAACCCCTAAATGCAAACAAACTGCATGCGGGGACTCTATCTAATACTGCGCATTCGCAATTTTGAGGCCCCGCAGTGTGTCCATGATACAAATAAAGTATCATGTTTTAATATTTTGTCCATGTGAGCATGTGCAGCATAACAATAACCATTATTCATTTGCATTACATACAATAAAATGCGGAAAAAATGCATATTAAGAGCGCCAATATCTCGCTACTCAAAACCGTCATTACATGCACTTGTCCCACATGCACGCAGGCTTCAGTTTCAGAGCTATTTTTTATTAAAACAAATGAGTATTTGAAGAAATTGAACCATTGTATTAACAACAGACAGCGAGGTGCTTAATATAGAAAATTAAATAAGAACAATAGTCAAATTTGGAATAAGAATGTCACGGTCCCTGACCTACGATTTTTACCAAGCAACTTCGGACACGGTTCTTTTAAACACTAGAAAATGAACCTTAAACAAACAAAAGTGGGAGTTTCAATAGAAGTCAATAGAAGCTGTTTTGAAAACAGAATTCATACTCTTTTTTTTATTTTCTAGCAATTTAAACATGTTGAAGAGGGGTGGCGGATTTAGGCACTCCCACGCTCATTTTTACACTGTTTAGGCCTTCAACAAAACACGTCAGCAAATGCACATTAAACTTGATTTATGTGAATTTTTATGTCAATCGGTAAACAACTTTTGAAAATATCGTAAAAATACCACCCAAATGTGGCGGATTTAGGCACTGCGCCAGTAATTGTTATTTTAAAATTGATGTTACAGCACAAAAGATTACTGTTTTATGATTACCCGATGCATGCTGATTTTCATTCACAGTATGAGATGTCTTTACAACATAACTGTTGAACACTTTATTGCAATATGAAAATAGTGTGCTAGGGCCATACAAATTTGATTCTATGTTTAGCGTCCCCATGAATTTTCGAAACCTACCAACCAGGCAGGAAAAAACAAACAAGTTGATACAAAACATTCTTCTTTCACAACTTATTCATGGCAGTGGTCCAAGCTAAAGCAAATGTTTACTTGCAAAACTCTTATATATCCTCTTCATATTGAAAACATACTTGTACACATTATTTTAACTATGTAAATTGACTAGTTGTACATTATTTTTTACAAATATAAGTAAAAACACCTTAAATTCTTTTTTTCATTTTTTTTTTTCAAAATTTTTAATACACATTCTGCTTTTTCACATTGTCAAAAATTTTCTTTTTTTTCGTTCAGGCATCCAAAAACCTACCAACCCGAGGACGCTAAACATACAATCAAATTTGTATGGCCTAATCCTGAGAAATCTGTATAGTTTGAAAAAAATATTAGCTAAATAGTACATTGTACATCATAATGTGTTAAATTTCGGAAAATGAAGAACGCTTTATGTAGACGCATAGCAGTTAATCAGTTTTCAAAAACGATGTAACGATGTCTAGCGTCTGATAGTAGTATAGGCTACCCCTTAACAGTAAATACAACCTGAAAACCGCGCTGATTCGTAGGCTGGATGTTCCATTCTGATAGGCAGTCCGTAGCCACACGGTGGCTCCCCGGAACACCGGGTCTGTCGGTGGAGGGCTTCGAACCGGTCGGTACGGTTTCCGCGTTGAACCACGGGTCGATCGCCGAGGAAGAAACTTTCGCGCCACAGACGACGGTTTCTCCGACTCCTCACTTGACACTTCTGATACGTTTGTGTCGCTAAATGACGACACATCGCTGATATCGCTGCATAGAACGCTATATGTGCTACTACTCGTAGTACCGAAAACTTCGTGCAGCTTTGCTTGTTTGCTTTGTTCTTCTACTTTCGTTGTAAAACGGGCACGTTCACATGTTATATCTCTTTGAAAACAGTCCTCTACTACATCTTTATCGATTCTACCAACGTCGGACAAGGAGCTTGACGTGGTTTCTTTCACAACTGACCGTTTCGACACCGACAAATGTTCTACATCATGCTGACTCTGTGTTCTTTTCCGTGGGAGTATAGTGTCAATGTGAGGGATACCTCCTACTAAATTCACAGCTTCCGGTGACTTGTGCCATTGCGGCACCCTGGCGGAACGATTAATTTCGCTACGTACTATCGGCGACAGCTGGTTACTAATTGCTGCCCAATTTCTTTTCGACGACGGCGTGTGACCCGGATAATAGTGGTCGATGTTTGCAGCTAAGTTCATAATGGGCGCTGTTTTTAACTGGTTGCTGGTGGACGCGATGGGAGCCACAGTGGCCGGCGCAGAATGACGCTGTGTTGTCCAGTTAATGTAAGGGACCGACGGGCGCTCACTGCCAGTTGCGGTCCTGTACATAAATGGTGACGATGCGGTTTGTAACGTTTTCCAACTCATAAAATGGGTGGATGACCACTGTTGGTTGCTTCCTTTGCAGTACCCATAAGGACCGGTAGCAGTCTGTCCTAAAGTTGCTGTCTGTTGTGTGTGTGACCGCTGATCCCTGTGGGCGGTCCAGTTCACTTCCGCTTCTGACGTCCGGTACGTAGCGTTCGCCGATGGCGGCCTGATCAGCGTAGCCACAAACTCGCTCTCGTCTGCGTCGGAGTGGGGACACACGTCATAGAATCCACTGTCGTCGGCACCGGAAGTATATGCTGGGCTGTAAAATAGATCTCTGAATCTCTTTCAACTGCGTTAATATTCAGAACGGAGATGTATTTTGTAATATGCCAAGTAGCTTAAATTTAGCGTAATTTCTTACGTTATTTTTTGGTCATGAATACTTTGTATTTTGAAGTACAACACACGTCCATTCACGGCGATTTATAAGAATAATGAGACAATACAATATTAAGATACTCAGATACATATTTGAAGAGACAATAGTAAAATTACTATCTTAATATATTTTGTGTAAAGAAAATATGTTTGATGATGATGTATATAAAATCATGCTATTGTATAGATTCATTACGACTTTAGATGTTTTATGTGACTATGTTTGTATGCGCATTAATATGTGTACATGTATTTGTCTATGCACATCTACGTGTAAGTACAAACAAAATGTAACAGGTGACCGACCTGGGGTGATGCCCGGGGCAGTCGCCAGTCGGGATCTCCGCGCCGACGTGAGACGCCATGGAATGTACGTCACGTGCATGTATGCCAGTCCGATCAGTCACACTCTCCATAGCCAGCATGCGATTTAAAGCGTGAACGTATCCCAAATGTACGGTTATAATACACATCTATCACTTGTATATAGCCGAAAAGACGTCACATTATTTCAATTCGCTTTGAATCCCGCTTTGCACGAGGAAATGTAGCAATTTTGTGTACAATCGATAGATAGCATCGTGAAAATTACACGGTTATTTTCGCAGTTTATAAATTAGTGTACATGTGCAGTGCGAGAGAGGACTTTTACAACATTTGACAACTACCTGCAAATCTAATACGTTATTTAAAACTGAAAATGGTTACTTTTGTACAGGGTTACTAAAGCCTAATGAAACTGATTTATTTTTGTATTAATAATAGTGCCTTTTAAGTTGTTCAGTGCAAGATTCCATTTCCGAATAAATAAACATAATTTAACAAGGCTGATATATCATTCAACATCAATTATGCAACTATCATAATTTATGTTCTAATGATCGTATTCTTTGTTTTTTTCTGCAATTTATTAATTTTGTCGATGTAATTGTAATGGAATACAAATTATATAAATCACCGGTATAATTATTAATATAAATATATGCTACAGTATTCATATAAGAATGCTTTTAACTAGCATGCACTCGTATACCAACAATTGTTCTAATTGTAAAATTTCTCAAATAGCTTTTAATGAAGTTTTGACAAAATCTTATTTATAAATTAACAGAACAACCTGTATTTTGTAAGACAAGATATAATGTTGAAGCTACAGAATTTCAATTAATATGGGATGTAAGATATACCTGTACCAGACTAGTCAACTGTACACCAGCACATACAGCGGGTTGAATAAGTTATGTATATAATATACATAAACATATATAAATAACGCTAAAACAAATATAACTTATTATTATCCATTTCCCCAAACGGGAAAATTGGATTTTGATATAGCGCGTCTTCTGTATCTTGTATTACCTATTATGCGTCTTCTGTACCTTGTAACGTCTATAATATGGTTTCTGTATCTTGTAGCACATATATAGTGCGTCTTCTGTATATCTTGTATTATCTAGAATGCGCCTTCTATATGTTGTAGCAACCAGGCGCGGATACAGGATTTGGAGTTAGATGGGAGGGGGCGGGCAAATTCAATATACCAATATATAAATTATGTATTTTGTTAACCAATGAAAATGAATTTGTGCGATATTATTCTTAGCTTGTTGAAGATATTCTAGACGTGTACTAGGCTTCTGTACAACATAACATGATACGAGCTAATGAACGTGTATTATTTTTTGCTTGAAGACATTTTCTAAGCAAGTGTATGTTTTTGCGCAATCGAATCTAAGACACTTTTACAGAGATGGCGTACTCCGTTTCCGCCCCCTCTAAATCCGCTTATGCCAACTGAAGTGCGTCTTTTGTAGCGGGGATCTTTTAACACGTCTTTATTTATAGATCTTTGCTTGTATCATCTTAAGTGCTTATTCTGTTACCAGATACAAAAGACGCACTTAAGACGCTTCAATATACAGAAGACGCACTATAGGTGCTACAAGATACAAAAGACGCACTATATATTCTACAAGATACAAAAGACGCACTAAATATTCTACAATATACAGAAGACGCACTATAGATGCTACAAGATAAAAAAGACGCACTATATGCTACAAGATTCAAAAGACGCACTAAATATGCTACAATATACAGAAGACGCACTATAGATGCTACAAGATACAAAAGACGCATTATGTATTCTACAAGATACAGAAGACGCACTATAGGTGCTACAAGATACAGAGGACGCATTATATATGCTACAAGATACAGAAGACGCACTATATATGCTTCAATATACAGAAGACGCACTATAGATGCTACAAGATACAAAAGACGCACTATATATGCTTCAATATACAGAAGACGCACTATAGGTGCTACAAGATACAAAAGACGCACTAAATATGCTACAATATACAGAATACGAACTAAAGATTCTACAAGTTACAAAAGACGCACTACATATGCTACAAGATACAGAAGACGCACTATAGGTGGTACAAGATCCATAAGACGCCCTATAGGTTCTACGTAACATGATACAAAAGACGCACTATATGTGCTACAAGATACAAAAGACGCACTATAGGTTCTACAAGATACAGAAGACTGACTATAGATGCTACAAGATACAAAGGACGCACTATAGATGCTACAAGATACAGAAGACGCATTATATATGCTACAAGATACAGAAGACGCACTATAGATGTTCCAAGGTACACCAGGCGCACTAAAGAATCTACTGGTACAGAATGCGCACTATAGATGCTACAAGATACAGAAGACGCACTATAGATGCTACAATATCCAAAAGACGCACTAAATATGCTACCATATACAGAAGACGCACTATAGATGCTACAAGATACAGAATACGCACTACATTTGCTACAAGATACAGAAGACGCACTAAAGGTGGTACAAGATACAGAAGACGCCCTATAAGTTCTACGTAACAAGATACGAAAGACGCACTATATGTCCTTCAAGATACAAAAGACGCACTATAGGTGCTACAAGATACAAAAGACGCACTATAGGTGCTACAAGATACAGAAGACGCACTATAGATGCTGCAAGATACAGAAGACGCACTATAGATGCTACCAAGATACAGAAGACGCACTATAGGTGCTACAAGATACAGAAGACGCACTATAGGTGCTACAAGATACAGATGACGCACTATAGATGCTACAAGATACAGAAGACGCACTATAAATGCTACAAGATACAGAAGACGCATTATAGATGCTACAAGATACAGAAGACGCACTATAGATGTTCCAAGGTACACCAGGCGCACTATAGAATCTACTGGTACAGAATACGCACTATTGGTGCTACAAGAAGAAGCAATATATAAATGCTACAAGGTAATGCTTTATACATGCTACAGGAAAACGAATAGAAAGTATTTTAGTGTACATGTGTAGCTGTTCTTAATTATGTGTGGTATGACATGTTAATGAATAATAAATTCAATTATTTTCGGTATTAGATTCAAACCTTAGGTAATCGAATGTTTCATAATTGTATTTGAATAAACCGTTTTTATTTGCGAACCGCTATGTCTTATAATTATTGCTTTTTGGTAGTTTTACTAACTGTGGGTAATATGGACATGAAAAATGGCTGACTCTACAGTTGACTACCAGAAATGAAATAAATTATTCGATATCTCAAGATGTATTAATGACAATGTCTGGACGTGAAATGTTTGAACATATCAATCAATATGAAGATGATCCCAGTTTATATTTAGATGCAACCAATGTGGATGGCGTGAATTTCCTAACTGACAACGATGTAGATGACAGTTTGGATTTCTTCCACCGGGTGGACTCTGCAGAAGTTGTCTATCACAGCAGAAAGCGTGCAAAGCTGGTGGAAAAGTATTTGATGGGAGACATTTTAGGAGAAGGTTCATATGGTAAAGTGAAGGAGGTGTTGGATACAGAGACGTTATGTAGAAGAGCTGTAAAAATCTTGAAAAAGAAACGTTTACGGAGAATTCCCAATGGGGAACAGAATGTTAGAAGGTATAGTTTTGCACTAGTCCAAATAATTAGACATAATCGGTGGATTCTGAGCTATTTTTTGTATGGGCAGATTCCACACTACGTTTAAACGGTTTATGCCTGTTGCAACATTATTTCACATGAACTTACGATTTTTCTGGTCAAACTTCTAAATATTAATAGTATCATGATCAGTAGTATCATGCCTATAAATTAATGATGTTATTAAGCCATATTGAAGAAGAAAACAGCACATAAATCATGCAATTGTGAACACAACTTTTTAATGTTATTAAATAAATAAACTACACTCGTAAATAGTAGGGTGCTGCACCCTGGTCCTTTTTGGTTCCCCCTGTTGCCCCTCTGGGCTGGTCAAGACAGAAATGTTGAATATGTTTTGAAATTTAATATATTTTTGCAAATATTCAATGACAAATGAATAGACTATTCTTAAAAACCTCAATTACAGGCATTAAACTAATAAATACCAGGGATGCAGCAAATTGTAAGCAAATGTCAACAGACTAGTTCGGATTTTCACCCTGCTCCTTTTTAGCAGCACCCTGTACCTTTTGGGATCATAGATCTTTCCCTTTTGTATACACATTTCCATAAATAGTATGATGAAAGTGGTAAAACCAATATTGGTTTGGACAAATCTGTGAATAGCCAGCACACCTTTCTACTGCTAATATGGTAAAAATATTTCCTCTAAAGCTTTAGTTCAGTAGGTATATGCGATCTGTATTTTTACTGACCAATGATAAAGCAGTATGCAAGTTCAGTCTTCGTGGAAGTCTGTCACACCTCGAACAAAGCCAGTAAAACTACTAGATCCAGTAAAAATGACCAGAACACTGGCCCTTCTGGCTGGTGAAAAATTCTGGTCAAATACAAAGTTGCAAGCAAAATCTTTTTGAGTGGCCACTAAAATGAAGTTCAGGACAGTAATCATTGAGAGATTATTGCCAAAAATAAAAATGTTCCCGTTTCTGGTCTCCCTACCTTTACTTTTGCAGCCTACCCTACATATTTTTGGTCCAAAACAAAATGTTTATTTTCTTTAAGTTTCTTTCCACCGATAACTTTTCTTTTTGCTCATTTTACAACAAAACCTCATTTTGTTCAAAGTTAAATTTGCCAATTGGGAAAATAATGTGCATATAAATTTTGTTGTTTCAGCATGTATTTTCATGAAAGTTGACGACACTGGGGTTTATGTCCAAGTGTCATTGTGCTTGTTAAAAGTTTTTGTTTTTAAGAATATTTATTGAAGTAATTTTCCTCAAGATTGTTATACATTTTAAACTAAATTCATTGAAGGACAGGAATTTATTTTGGAATTGGGAAAAACAGACATATTTTGCAATAGGAATGGGTCAGATATTCTATAGAAGAAGGCCTGTATAAAAACAACTAACCAATTGTTTATCTTACAGGGAGATTCAGCTGTTAAAGAGACTGCATCACAAGAACATAGTCAATCTTATAGAAGTGTTGTACAATGCAGAAAAACAGAAGATGTATCCTTGAAGTTGAATGAGTGTGACGGTGTACATATATTTGTTCTCTGATTTTTGTTTGCAAATAGTTTTGGCAACCGATGGGATTCCCAAAATATAGAAAGGAATGCTATTATTGTTTGTTGTTTGCATTATTGTATCACTATGAGATATGACTTATCAGTTATGCTGTACGTCATAGTTGGATGATGTTAAACCTTGTAGGGTAAGATCTGGGTTAAAAAAAGGTACAGGGTGCTGCTTATAAGGAACAGGGTGGCAAGCCGGACCGGTCGGTTTACATTTTCAAATAGTTTGCTAAATCCAAAAATTGTCTAGTACTTGTAATTAAGGTTTTAAAACATAGTGTTTTCATTTGTCAGTGAACATTTGCGAAAGTATATTAAAAAACAGATATACATTTTTGGGTTGACCAGCCCAGAGGGGCAGCGGGGGGTGGGGTCGTGGGAAGGAGAAGGGTGCAGGCAGCACCCTCCTATTGCACTGTATATCTTTCCCTAACCTTGAAATCTGAAATTGTATGGACCACTGAGGTTAACTTATAGTTAATAATATATAGCAAATCATACATTTAGTATGAACATTTTCGAAAATATTTACTTTGGTTAAGAGGCTGTTACATGTATGTTAGTAAATGATTTGAGACGCTGAGACACTTATTGTTGAAATACATAACTGTTTAATCTGTTTTGCCTGTATGCCAAGTATGTCATCTAAATGCTAATGTGTGTTTTGTTGACCAGTTATGGTACAGCATAGACAGTAAAGTTGGTTTTAAATTTTGTCGACAATGAGGGGACAAACCAGTTACTGAAAATTAGGGGAATTGTGATTTTTTTTTTATAAACATGCTGCTCTCGTCTGTATTTATAAATCGTCTGATTTACCTGTATGGATTCGTCCATGTTTATTACAGTTCTCGCTTGCATCTTTACCAATGTATATTGAATAAACTTAAATTACACAGATATTTAATTCAGTACTGTCTATTACTGTGTCACTGTGATTCACAATACTGGTATATGATACTAGCTTAAATTTAATTATTAAATTTAAATAGAGTATTGTGCTTGGCAAGAAGCTAACTGATTATTTCTGTTTTTAAGTTTGTTAGTATCACCAACATTGTATCACACAATTTTGTGTGCATTTGCATTGGGAAAAGCAAAAGACATCGTGTGCTGTGTGTTTGGCCCAAATTTGACTGTATTCTCAAAGCATAGTCTTTATCTGAAATACTTGCTCTATGGTATCGTTTGACTTGCATAAATATCAATTAAATATTATACACATACTTCTCAACCCCATAAATATCAATTAAATATACACATACTTCTCAACCCCTACTATTATAACAGTCCTCAGCTGCTCGGGGATAAAATTACTTACAACACACTATGATGCGAAGTTAGAATAAGACATCAAACATAGAATAAATTATTTTATTATACCAATGTTTAATATGCAGTTAAACATTTGCAATTATTAAATTTTGCAGAGTTATTAGTGTAATATACACCTGCATATATAAGTGCATCAGTAAAATTGATTTTACTACAAATCTGTATACTTGGATGCCTGTACAAAATTTTAACAAAAACATAGAACTGTGACCATGAATGCATGAACACAGTTTTTAAATATAATAAAAACGATCAAAGACACAATAAGATAAACTGACAGTGTTATGGATAATGCAAAAATACCATAAATATTGACAGAATATAACAAACATACTCTAACACCACAATACACAGTTTTATGTGACAAAAAAAAAATTTCATGTCCATCCTATGTTTGATGTCTTATTCTAACTTTACATAATAGAGTGTTTTAACAATACCCTTTAGGAGACTTTGAGGTGGGTGTGACATGGGTATATTACTGTAAAATCATTTTATTTCGCGATGTCTAAAATTTCTAGCATTTTTGAAAAACTGGTTATTTACGTAGTCTTAAATTCCCATATTTTCATGTTCATGTACCAGTTTATATTTTCTAATAATCATGCAAAAAGAAAGTTGACGCCGGGTCTTAAATTTAGGCTATGTTTGAACCGCAAAATATTTGAAAATTAAACTACTGAAAAATAAAATGATTTTGCACAGTTCAAGGGTATGTGTAGCCTGGGAAAAAACAAAAACAAATTAGCTAATAGTGATTGTGTCGGGCGAGTAGTTGTGGATTTTGGTACCTTAACAGCATTCAGGTACATGATCATGGAGTACTGTGCTGACGAACTACAGAGCATGTTGGAGAGTGTGCCCGAGAAGAAATTCCCCACCTGGCAGGCTCATCTGTACGTCCGCTGGGTATTGTATACAGGGGGAGCACTGACTCTGGGTATTGGATATGGGGGGGGGGTAAACGGGAAAAGTGTGAAAAAATTCAGTGCAAGGAAAAATCTGGGAACAGGACCAAAAGTGTTGAAACAAATCCAAAATGAAAAAGTGAAATCTAGAATTAAATTATGTGACAAAATAACAATACAATTTTAATTTATGTTTTCAATAAACAGTTAACTGGTAAAACTGGGTAATGGTGGTCATATTTAGTTATGTACACTATCACCACTTTGCACAAATTTTACCCGTAATTTGACAATAAATATCAGGGAAATACTTTCAGGTCAGGGAAATTTACTTCCGAATATCAGTGGCCACCCAAATGTGTCTTGTATGTCGTGTGTTTGTAATTGAAGGGGCTTATTATTTGTATTTTTGGACAGTGTTGAAAATGTATTCATTATTTTTTTATCTCAATGAAAATTTAACAGGAGTCGTAATGATTGGTCATTTGAAAATTGTCAGAAAATGGTCAAAATTGAAAAGCCTTCAGCTCAGTTGGTAGAGCGCTGGACTACAAATCGGAGGATCGCGGGTCGGATTCCCAGTCCGGCTACATAACTTGTGTGGGGATTGGTCATGAAATTATTTCTACGGCCATTCTCCCCCTACCTCTGATTCAAGTAGGGCAGTTGTCAGTTACTGGCATAAGTATGTGCACTTAGTACTGGTAAACCAGCTTACCCAGGAAAAGTGTGAGTAGGTTAACTGACCGCTGTTATATGACTGAAATACTGTTGAATATGGCGAAAAATCCAAACAAAATCATTCAGTCCACATGTTTAACAAATAATAATGTGTATTATTTCATCTGTAATTTCATAAAGATAATCAAATCGGTGTTTGTTTAATATATAATAGTGAGTTTGAGAACGTAGATATGTTTGCAATGTTTGTTGCACTTGTCCGAATGTGTTATGTTGTTTTGCTAGGTACTTTGTGCAGCTGATAGATGGTCTAGAGTACATGCACAGCAAGTCAGTGATTCACAAGGACATCAAGCCAGGCAACTTGCTGGTCACACTGGACCATGTATTGAAGATAACTGACTTTGGCGTCGCTGAGGTAGGTAGCATGTGTAGTCTTGTTTTCCATGATCCCAAAAACATCCTTAATATACAGCATGAGTGATGACACATGATTTATTGCAAAATTCAATATATAGTAAAACTGTTTTGACTTGAACACAATAACTCAAATACCTATAACAACTTGAACAAATCACTGTGTTCGGCAAACATTGACATAAGGCATATCTTTATATTGAAAAAAAAGGCATAGTCCTTATTTTACTGTTTATTAATGCCAGTTAATAATTGCGATGTTGTTACTTGTATGGCGAATTAAAATGGTTTGTAAAGTCTTGTATATCATGATTCCAAAAGCGTCCATAGTACGTGCATGCATCATGCAACATACTAGTCTGATCCATGTACAAGTAAGTGTTACCTAGCGTTTGTACGGATCTGGAAAAGTGGATTTATGTTTAGAAGAGACTTCCTTGAAACAGAAAATACCATAAAAGCGGAAAGTGCCATCCCGCATTAGCCTGTGCGGACTGCACAGGCTAATCAGAGACGACACTTTACGCACATGCATTAGGCCCGAATCTTGATAATTTGGATTTTATCATGGAAAAAACATGGAATGTTCCAAAATGGTCATGGATTGTTGAAAAGTAACCATGAATGTGCCTGTAAGTGCATATAAATGACAAAATCCATTGAAATATAATCAAACAAAAAATCAAAATCAAGAGCATAATGATGGATAAACATGTATTGCAGCACTTCAAGTGATTCTTTTCAACTCTACAGGCCGCAAATCAGCCTGGATAAATAAGTTTATGATGTAGATCAATCAAATGTGGATATCAGTGTACTATTTTGACTTCAGTATGTTCGGATTGTATCATGGAAAACTGAGGTCTGTCACAGAAAAATCGTGGAAAAAATCAAGGAATTTTTGTTTCAGCAGTTTGTATGAATCCCGGGTTATCACATTCTTGTTGTGCACAGATTGAATGATGCTTCTGTTTTGATCCATTGAATGATGCTTCTGTTTTGATCCATTGAATGATGCTTGTGTTTTGATCCATTGAATGATGCTTCTGTTTTGATCCATTGAATGATGCTTCTGTTTTGATCCATTGAATGATGCTTCTGTTTTGATCCATTGAATGATGCTTCTGTTTTGATCCACTAGCCAATGTACCATGTGCTTTTGCGTTTGAAGTATATTGACATGTTCTAGAATGTGACTTAATTACACACAATTAAGTTAATGTGAGAATCCGCACTGCTGATTCAGTTGGGGCTCCATAATATTGTATATAATTATTATGCCTCCATCGAAGAGCTGATGGTGTTTATTGGTTTGCTAATGTCGGTCTGTCGGTAGGTCCGTTGGTTGGTTTGCTAATGTCGGTCTGTTGGTAGGTCTGTCGGTACGTCCGTTGGTAGGTCTGTCGGTAGGTCCGTCGGTAGGTCCGTTGGTTGGTCATTTTGGCTAAGCCCCATTAGTTTTTATCCCATCTTCACCAAACTTCAAGAAAATGTTTGTGGACATAATATCTCGATCAATTGCGAAAACTGAACTGAATCGCTCGCCACAGGAACTTTGTAGTTATCGCCCTTGAATTACCTAAAATTAGCCTTTTTACCTCTTTCCGCTCTCTATGTCCAACAGTTTTCATTCGATCTTCACCAAGTTTGATGTTTTATATATAAAGATTGCTTTGAACCATCCTGTTGAAGGGGAGTACCTGTTTTACAAACAGCTGTATTTGAAGTCAAAATGTGCAGAAAGTGACTGTTTGTTTCTGTAAAATTTCCTAATCATCACTTGCTGCCTCACATAATGTACATTCTGTGTTTGTAGATGCTGGACATGTTCAGTGCAGATGATAGTGTTAAAACCAGTCAGGGATCGCCGGCATTTCAACCACCAGAGATAGCTAACGGCTTAGAGACGTTCCAAGGGTTTAAAGTGGATGTCTGGTCAGCGGGAGTTACACTGTGAGTAGTGCCACTTGTAATAATATATGAGGCGTGTCGTGGGAAAACCAGGCTTAATGCAAGTGCGTAAAATGACGGCACTTTCCGCTTTTATTTTATTTTCTGTTTCAAAGAAGTCTCCAGGTAATCATAAATCCATTGAAAGCGTAATGTGCCGTTCTATATCAGCCTGTGCGGACTGCACAGGCTGATCCGGGACGACACTTTACGCACTTGCGTTTAGCCTGGTTTTTCCACGACATGCCTCATATATTTTATATGAACAGGAACGAAATCAAATACGATCTTACTCAGAATTTTCATTTTGAAAACCTGTGAACTTCATCAAATTTCATATTTTGAAGTTGTGGTGTTTGCCCAGTATAGCAGTTAGACTTTCCTGTGTGAAAATGCTTTGTGACAATGCTATATTAATGGTAAATAGATTAATGTGTCATTATCCCTGCTCCATTATCTGTTCTGTGATGCGAGTCATACAGCATACTGTTATTATGTCAACGCATATGACATAACATTCTTAGCTGGTGAATGCTCTTTATTAAAGATGTGTCATAGAAGTACTTAGCCATTTAGTGCATAAGTTATCAGTCTTGAAGTTTAAGCCATGAAAACTCCACCATATCAATACTGAATTTCATTGCCTTGTTATGCACCTATCAATATTTTCCCCCAGGGGGTGCTCGGTGGGCCGACCCAGAGGAATTTTACTAATTTTATTTTTGGGGGTCTATTCCCTACCCTAGAGCCAAGCATTTTGTCTATATTCCCACAGTGGGAGATGATTGGTGTTATCAAATGGCGCGGAAAGGGGACCAATATTACAGGGATCTAAAATCCTACCAAACCGGACCCGGAATCATTCAGGGGGAGATATTGATATGTGCATTATAACAGGACTGAATTTGCTGATTTTTGCATAACAAGTGTGTGTTAAACTGTTTTTTGTTGCAAAGTTGGTATTTGAAAATGCTCAGTCATTGGAACCAACCTTGCCAAAGAGCCACATTTCAATTTCAGATACAATATGACAACGGGCCTATATCCTTTTGAAGGGGAAAGTATTTACAAACTGTTTGAAAACATTGGCAAGGGTGAATATAAAATTCCTGACACATTGGATAATTTGTTATCATCGATGATTAAAGGTAACTATGATAAAAGGTAGTGCGTAGAGTGTTATTTTCACAAAAGACTGTTCACTTTTAAATTGAAAGTGGTGTCTTTAAATTATGAGCACTAAAATGTTACTTAGAAATCCCAACTTCTTAGTTAGTTGTGGCATTTGAATTTATTTCAGATGTGTTAATTGATCACATAAACACACTGAAACTTTAAATCAAGAAACCGTTAGTATTTGAAACACTCTTCAGCCATTCTTCTTTCAAGATTTCAGATCTTTTAAGTTTGAAAATAATTCCAGTATAAATTAATTAAAAAATATCAAAACTATATCAATATCTAAAAATTATCAAAAAAATACAAGAAAATGCCTTATATTCAAACTCATTTTGTGATCACCATTAGTTCTGTTTTCATGTGAATTTTAAAATACAACAACAACACAATATGAAACATGATTTAGCGTAAATGATGAAATGGACAAAAGTGATCTGATTTTTATTTCAGGGATGCTGCAGTATAAAGTGGAAGATCGAATATCAATACAGCAGATCAAACAGCATGAGTAGGTTTATACATGTGCCCGATACTTGTTTATAAATGATTCAGGTTTATGTTAACTTGAAATATGTGATATAAAATCTGATATAATTATATGTTTTAGAGTTTATTTCAACATACATCGAGGCAATAATGCCCGTGAGTACACGTGAAGTACAAATATAACATTTGAAAAGCTTATGTTGATGAACATAAGTCGAGTAAAACAGTAATATGTCAGGTCAGTTCATCATATAAGTGAATGATATTAATACACATTGTTTAAATGTAAATGTAATAAATAAAGGCCCAAGGTTTTTACATTCAAGCATAACTAGAAGGTAAAAAAAATCAGTTTGAAATTGACCTGAACCCTTAACACTGAAACACGAGTTATTTGTGAGTTCTAACTTGATACGTGCAAAATTTCCATTATTAAACTGACATTAAACAGCTCGAAAAAGTAATTCCGAAACTTAAAAATGAGGTGCGTCGTGGGAAAACCGGACTTAATGCATGTGCGTAAAGTGTCGTCCTGGATTAGCCTGTGCAGTCCGCACAGGCTAATCCGGGATGGCACTTTCCGCTTTTATGGTATTTTCTGTTTCAAGGAAGTCTCTTCTAACCATAAATCCACTTTAGGCGGAAAGTGCCGTCCTGGATTAACCTGTGCAGACTGCACAGGCTAATCCGGGACGACACATTACGCACGTGCATTAAGTCCGGTTTTCCCACGACGCGCCACAAATATAATTCACATTGTAATTGCAGAATATGTCGTCAGGTCATGGTAGATTCGAAATAATTTTCGGTTTATTGTTGTTTATTTAAGAAATAATAGACGGGTAACTGTTGGTTATTGCAGTAATAACCTACGGTTTGGAGTTCCAATGCGTAACAATTAAACCACGAGGGCGGTAGCCCGAGTGGTTTGATAACATGCATAAGAACGACAAACCATTGGTTATTACCGCAATAACCAACTGTTACAGGTCAATTATTTCGATTCTAACACGATCTTATATAAAATTTGTATGTTTAAAGGTTATGAATGAGAACTATATTTATCTATACTCCGCCCGTTTTCCGAGAAGTGCATTCACACGTGCGTTTCAGTGACGTCAATAAATCATAACAATTCAAAATGATAATACAATGAAAATATATGCTAACCAGCGCAAATTAAAGGCATATTAACAAAACATAAACATTTTTGTAAACTTAAGTGTAAAAAAATGTAGTACAAATGTGGTTTTATTGCGCTACATAATGCAGAAATGATTTGTTTGTCACAATTTGCTATGGCGCGTTTAAGCACGTGCATTTTACGGAACAATTTCTTAGAATTTCCGGAACTATTTTCAAAACATATGGCTCTGTCCATAATTTGTTGCAGAATAACCCACAGTTATTTTCCTTCTTTATCTATGGACCACTAGCCGCGTGCCGTGGTAGAACTGTAAATAAACAACAGTTTTTCTTTTTAATGCACTAACTCCCTCGTGGTTTAATTCATTTGCATCAGCATCAGAACTCAAAATTGTTGTTTATTTACAGATAAACAACTTAAAATGATTTTTTTTTTCGTAACTTATCTTTAGGCTTATAGTAAACCATTCCAAATCCACCCAGTGATGCTTTCTGTTTGTATTTGGCAGCTGATGTGATAGACTTGGAATGCATGGAAAGAATGTCATCTGAACGCTGAAACATGAATCATTTGTAAAATAACATTTACCATTCATACCCAGTTATGCTTCCTGTGTGTAATCTGGCAGCTAGTACGGTATTTTTCAGTGTATAAGACACAACTTTTTATTAACCAAATTTCTGCTTGGGATTGCATATTGTGTGGGTTGGTCAAGTTCAAGGATAAAAATTGTGTTTTTGTGCTGACTAATTCATTTCATTTGAAAATTTTGGTTTTCGTGGAATTTCCACATTTCTTGTAAAAAAAATTGTGCTTGCTACTTGTACATTATGGTTTAGTAAGAAGTTTGGTTAGATTGTCATATGAACCGTAAAACACGAATTATTTGTGAAATAGCATTAATCCATTATATTTTCGCCTCATAATATTTTCCGTCTGGTCCCGGCAGCTGGTACCGTAAGAAGTTTCCGCCGACGTCAGACATCGTTCCGTTCCCTGTGCACCCGGAGAGCGGGGACATGATCCGGAGCATGACTGTGATACCGTACATCGAGGACCTGCACCGGGGCGAGTACAGCGACGAGGAGGCTGAGTACTCGGAGGACCCAGGGAACGTCCTCCAAACGCTGTACCTCGACGGAAATGGCATGCAAAACAATTCACATTGTATGTTGTTTACTTTGTTTCTCTATCTCTCACACACACACACTTTTTGCAGTCATGTAAGCGAATATTATCCTAGAATACTGCTTTCTTATTTTTAAATGTATTTATTTTGCTAATCTAATAATCTGCACTTCATTTTTTCCCTATATCAAAGAAGAGAATATTAGACCATTGCATTCTCGTTATACACGTTCCTTTTATTTTGAACATCTTAACAAATTAGAGTACTTCATTCCTCTGTTTATCTTTTAAGAGAATATGCGACTTTTTATATGCCATTATACATTGTACATTTATTTTGCTCATCTGTAGGCAGTTTCAAAAAGAAACATAAGTGTAACACATATGGTAACAACCTTTTCGTAAGCTTTTATTTTCTGCGATTAAATTTCTTGAACTTATACGCACTGAGTGCCAGAACGATGAAAAACTAAGAATATAATAGGTCTACAGGTTCCAGTATAATCTGACGTAACTGTGTCACAGTACTTCCAATTGACGTAATTTTAAACATCGCAGCGGATTAATGGAGAAATAATATGAGGCGCGTAGTTGAAAAACCGGTCTTAATGCATTGCGTAAAGTGTCGTCCCGGATTAGCCTGTGCAGTCCGCACAGGCTAATCCAGGACGGCACTTTCCGCTTTTATGGTATTTTCTGTTTTAATGAAGTCTTTTCTGAACATAAATCCACTGTAGGCGGAAAGTGCCGTCCTGGATTAGCCTGTGCAAACTGCACAGGCTAATCTGGGACGACACTTTACGCACATGCATTATGTCCGGTTTTCCGACGACGCGCCTCATATTTACAATGTGAACTTTTAATTTGCATTTCGTGAATTGTTATCATTTGCAACATTGCTTAGTGCCTTAGTTATGAAACCAGATTATAACATTATTTATGTTTAATTAGTGACACTTGATTATTGCATTGTTTTTCAGCTGAAAACAAGGACAAAGTAGAGAACACCATTCCAGATCCAAAGCACGAGAAGCGAAAGACTAAATCCAGTGCACGTAGATTTAAATTTTCAGCGTGTTCGCAGTCTTGATGTAATGAAGACTTAGCTTACTGGTTCCCGTGGCGACAGACTTGTCTTCTGAGAAGGGGTTTATGAATTGGCGTGTGTTCAATATCATGTTATGAAGTAACCGTTAATTTCCAAGTGAAATGTTGTAGCGTTCAAGGTTTATAAGGACTGTGTCTGCAAAACAGTGATTATATATATCTGTATAAATAGTTTTAAATTATAGAAGTATAATCTAAATAAAATAATATATCAATAATTGCATTATGATGTACATTCAAACAAAATTAAAAAAAAAACTCCAAAAGGAAAACCTGTTATATTCTAAACCAAACAAATCCGATCTTATTGATATTACTCTGGTCCCATTGTTTGCACCTTAGTTTTGCATTGATACTATGCCAAATGACCAGTATATATATTGTATTTTCAGAAATGTTTAAGTTATAACCCCTTTGAAGGCTGTGTTTGTAGACATAGCCCATTTCAAACTGTTGTTTATTTTGCAAATCATTCCTTACATTAGCCAGTAATTGCAGGACTAAGGTTTCAAACATTGGCTCATACATTGAACGGGAGGTTGATTTACTTGTTCATGAAATGTGGCGCGTCGTGAGAAAACCGGTCTTAATGCATGTGCGTAAAGTGTCGTCCCTGATTAGTCTGTGCAGTCCGCACAGGCTAATCCAGGACAGCACTTTCCGCTTGTATGGTATTTTCTGTTTCAATGAAGTCTCCTCTAAACATAAATCCACTGTAGGCGGAAAGTGCCGTCCTGGATTAGTATATGCGGACTGTACAGGCTAAAACGGGGCGACAATATACGCACATGCATTAAGACCGGTTTTATCACGACGCGCCACAAATATTCATTAAAATTCATGTAAATTGTCACTCTGTGCCAACCATTGATTTTTTAATCTTGATGTGTTTTGAGGAAAATTGTATGAAATGTTTATATATCGCTGCCTCAGGATTACAACGGCCTATCTAACATGTGTTAAAGAAGCAGATAGGCCGTTGTAATACTAAGGCGGCGATATCACCATGAGAACAAACTTGAGGAGATCTGTCTGCATGTATCAGTATACAACAACACAAACTATAACATACTTGTAGCTTATGCAAGCCATCCCTTGCCCATGAAAGTGAACAAAAACTACTGTATGACACAGTATACAAAATGTATATGCCCTTTGTTTCTCTACAAGTGTCTATGAAAAGTCAGCAAGCATTATACGCATCAAGAATCATGTTCAGCCATTTTTTGTTACCATAGTTTCTTACGAAATGTTCAGTTATTAATTCGTCATATTTTGTGGGTAAGTAAGTCCTAATATTCTGTTGAATAACTTTACCCTGCATTCTTATTATCCCAGATTTTCCGTTCATCAAATTTTGCTTTAAAAGTCAGGTGAGTGTTGTTCATAGATTGTGCTTTAATACTAAAGTAGCAGCAATGCCAAAAATAGTTTGTAAACTGTTCTTCTTTTCCCCATTGCTTCACTATTGATTGGCCTTCATCGAAACAACCATGAAGGCGCGTCATGGGAAAACTGCAGTCCGCACAGGCTAATCCTGACAACACTTTCCGCCTACAGTGGATTTATGTTTAGACTTACTTGAAACAGGAAATTATCATGACAGCGGAAAGTGTCGTCCTGGATTAGCCTGTGCGGACTGCACAGGCTAAGCCGGGAGGACACTTTATGCACATGCTTTAAGTCTGGTTTTCCCACTACGCGCCTCCATGCTTTTTTTTACAGTCTTCACGAATAAATTTTGAAATCAGTGGACTGTCGGTCCATTAAGCTAGCTAAAAAGACTGGACTGGACTACCGTTAAGTGAACCATAGTTTGTAGGTTTTTCTTTCACTATTTTGTTTTCAATCTGTTATAGAAATAATTAAAAACAATCATGGTTTTTAGACTGTCAATTGGTGAACAATATTTGTTTTCTTTTTTTTTACCTATGATTATCTACATGACCAAAGGACCTTAAATTGATGGACCATCGGTACAGTTAACTTATAAATTTTGTTGGACCAAGCAAAGATTTGGTGGACTCGGTCCATGGTCCACTGGTTAATCGTGAAGACTGGTTTTATCTTGGGCAGATGCATAGCATCATATTGTACAGGCATCACACATCAAGAATCCCTGTAATGTTGCAACAGACATTGTAATGAAGGCTTTTTTTCCCCCAATTTTACCCATGGTTTTTTCTAGAACTTTTCGCTTTGAGCAAGGGCTTTGCTGGACAAAACAAAAGCTGGAGAAAACATATACACAGTAATCAAGTAATCCAGGTTGTATTGTAATACAGTCATGTAGATCTACTTGATTACTAAATTATTTTGGTTTACTGTTATTATACACTTCATGGTTAAGTATGTACCTCTGTAGACCTGATATTATCTGTTGCAATACTGAAGTGTTTGGTTAACAAGTACCCGCTAATGTAACCATAAAGTTCCTTTGTAAAGGTTTTATTCTCGTAAAGATTGAACATTTGCTTCTTAGTTGACCATTTTGTGTACAAAATCTGTTGAATTAAAAATTTGATCTGGAATGTTCATCCAAGTACATATTAAGGTTTTCTTTGGGAGCATCCTACAGTCCCAAGTGTTTATAAAGCTAAGGTAAATGTTCATTTATACTGAAGTAAATTTTTTAGATCTAATTTTGTCTCGGAAAATAAATACTTGTAGTTATGTTCAAAATATGCTTCTTATTTTTAAAAACATCTGTTCACTCTGTACTAGAATATGACTTTTTAATGCAAATTGAGCCATAAATGAAACTGCCACAGACATGGACTAAACTCCAGATGGTCCAATTGTTAAAAAGAAAGAAAATTGTCAAAAAAACAGGATTTTTAAACAAAATCGTATAGAACACAAACAAATTAGACACATATTTATATAAATGAGGCGCGTCGTGGGAAAACCGGACTTAATGCATGTGCGTACAGCGTCATCCCAGATTAGCCTGTGCAGTCCGCACAGGGATGACACTTTCCGCCTAAAGTGGATTTATGGTTAGAAGAGACTTCCTTGAAACAGAAAATACCATAAAAGCGGAAAGTGCCGTCCTGGATTAGCCTGTGCCGACTGCACAGGCTAATCCGGGACGACACTTTACGCACATGCATTAAGTCCGGTTTTCTCACAACGCGCTACAAATTGTCCTTTTTATCGTCCTAAAATATATAGCGTCTGGAGACGCTATAACCCATTCAGTAATTTAAAAATAGTGCTGTTTATATTTAAGATAATCATGTGACAGTTTAGTTTTGTCGAGTCGCGCACACACACACTGGAATCAGGTGCTTGTATTTGGGAAAGCTGCAGTATTTTTTATATCAGGAATAACGGGTCCAAGGAAAGTGCGAGCTAAATCAACTTCTTTTTTTCAATGAAATACGCAGTTCATTACAGTATTTGATTGTGTTCTATACAAGTGGTAACGGTTTTAGTCATGTTTTACTGTTAAGGCATAACTACAAAAATACTCGAATTTTATGTCCATCTGGAGATCAGTACCTTCAAAGGAGTTTAATGATTGATTTTAAAGCATTGTCATCAGAGTTTACCAAGGGGGTTGTTTAATATTCAGAATCGTACATCAAGATTTCACAGCAGTAAGTGACTTGTACGAGTATTAACCCAGTTCTATTCTTCTAATATTTTGACATAAATATGCATACATCTTGGAATCACGATTTTATTCTCTATTATGAGGCCATTTTGTTTTAATTTTATAATTCAGCTATCCAGTAAAATACTGCAGTTTTATGAGGTCATTAGTCTTCAAAACACATTTGAAAAAATACAGTTGTCATATCATTGAATTTCTAACATAATTTTATTGTAGATGTATTTATTTTATTTGTGAATAATAGTGTATTTTTATTGACATAGCTAATTATTATTATCTGTCATGTATTAAATAAATACTTTAATGCGATATAATTTTTTATCATGACCATAAAGTTGCATTTCATAAATAATGTTAACAATGAGAACATTTTATATGAAAAGGAACTTAAACCATGAGAACTGTTTGATGTGCAAAGAAAAAGAGTACTGACGTGATTATGTTGAAAAGTTCACAGTAAATTGTTGTCATTGAACAGTTCTGTTGCACAATGTCTGAGAGCTGATAAGTTTGTGAAACTTGATTCTATATTTATCATGCAATCAAACTGTTTCTGTGTATAGGTTTTAATTAAAAATGTCTCACTTTGGCCCAAAAAAAGTTGTTTGTTTCCGTTAGTCTTGTAAATGTATGGTAGGTAGGTAGGCATAACTTTTTTTCGTTAACTCTTTTTTCCTTTGTGACCCAACAAGAAAAGATGTACAGCAGCTTTAACTACTTTTTTAGTAATTGGTTATAACTTAATTTTTATAACTTATTAAAACTAATAATAAAACAAAGACTTACTTGATATTTAATAGGCAGTTTATGTAAAACATTTTGAAAACCGAAGCCAAAGTTTCTAAGTTTACAACCTTCACTTCTGACACGAGTTCCTTTTTCTTTTTCCCGAGTTCCTTTTTCTTTTTCCCACGCAGGCTCATTGTTCTTGGTTTTTCCCATTTTAAAACACAGTGACACTGTACAAATTAGTAGTTCTGAAGTCACGCTTCCATGACGCAAAAGTGTTGATATCACACTAGTAGTAGTGATTTCAACACTTTTGCATCAGGGAAGCCACAATGGCCACAAACATCCTTCCTTGAAGTTGAATTAAATTTGCAGAAATAAAAACATGTTTCAATAGGGTTTTCACAATTTTTGCAGGCAGTTCTGTGGTCTAGTGGTTACGCACTGGCTTCACAATCCAGGGGTCGCAGGTTCAATATCCGTCCAACACTTACCAACTAACTCGTTTTTTCGCATGAGACATTAAACCGAGGTGCAGTGTACTAGGTGCTTCACACCAGGGCACTAAAAGACCCAGGGATGCCTCAGGAACGGGGCGTCTTCTGTATCTAGCACTATCCCCCGTAACCTAACTAATAAGTCTTCTGGGGGTGATGGCCATATGGGAGAGAATCCCCGTGCACTCGCTAAAAATATACTACACACACGTTTTTCACAATTGGTTCCTGATCACAACACCTCTTGGAGTCAGTACACTGGTTCTGCATCAATAGACAGTTTTTGCCATTTATTATTCATAAGCACCTGCACACATTCAAACTTTATTAAGGCATACACGCTTGTTATTGTTAAATGTGCGTCCAAATGATCAATTACTGTCAGTATTTGAGAGGAAAGCTCCGACGAACTTTGCAAAATGTGATTTATTTACTAAAGTAAACCATGGCAAAGTTGTAACAAAGGGCGACAACTATTGTATACAAACGGTTAAACAACACCAACACTATTGGCGTTGCTGCCTAGACTGGTTCCGCGTTTTAAATAGAATATTAAAATAACATGTCTAGAGGCTGGACCCCAGTCTAGTTACTTGTTACAAAACGTTCAATATTATTAGAAAAAACGCGAATATTTAAAAGAAAAATTTCAAATGGCAAAAAATGTTCATGGTCGGGGGCAAAAAAATGGTTGATCGGGTTAGTGGAAACAAACAACTTTTTTTTACACCTTATTGTGTAAATCATTTAACTGGTACATGATGTGCTACTGTATTGGTTTACTACAAAAATATAGAAATGTGTTGTTACATTTTGTTTGTTATACATTTTGTGTAACAAATCTTTCATGGCATATAATTGTGTTATTAAGTATTAAATATTATCAGTATAACAATGACATTGTCTTTCTTCTGTATTCAACATTTTTAGCTCACCTGAGCACAAAGTGGACCTCTCCGGCGTCGTCCGTCATCAATGTGCCGTCAACAATTTGGACCGTTATCGCGATAGACTACATTTTTTATTCAATCTTGGCCTAACTTGCACAGTTTGTGTAAGACCATAAAATCTCTGATGGGATTGTTATTGGGTCAGATCACACCAGTAACACCAGAGTTATTGCCCCTTTTTCATGCCAAAAAAGTGCAAAAGTGCCCTTTTCCAACATATAGACTTTATTTTCGAACCAATCTTAACCAAACTTTCACAGTTTGTGTATGACCATCAGATCTCAGCAGACGTAAAAAATGGGCCAGATCGTGTTTCAAATACCAGAGTTATTGCCCTTTGTGTATAAAAAAATATACAAAAATGGACATTAATTCAGAATAGCAAGAGACATTTTTCATCCAATCTTCATCAATCTTGCACAGTTTGTCTTTTACCATGAGATTACAGTTGAAGTCGAATATAAGCAAGATCGGACCAGAAACACCAGAGTTATTGCCCTTTGTTAAAAAAATATGCAAAAATGGACATTATACAGGATAGACTTCATTTTTCATCCAATCTTGCACAGTTTGTCTATAACCATAAGATTAAAGGTGAAGTCAAATGTAAGCAAGATTGGACCAGAAACACCAGTTATTGCCCTTTGTTTGTGAAAAAAATATGCAAAAATGGACATTATTGAGGATAGAGACTTCATTTTTCATCCAATCTTCACCAACCGTGTACAGTTTGTCCATGAACATAAGACTACAGGTGAAGTTATCAATGATTGGCTTGCACACACGATTTTTGATTTAATGTTGACCAAACTTACACAGTTTGCGCATGACCATAAAAATTGATTGACAAAATTTGATTTCCAACAGTTGCAAGATTTGAATGCAGTTATTTGTACATGCAACTTTGATGTCTTCAGAGCCTGCATTAACATCATTTATCATCATTTTAAAGAAAATTATCAAAGAAAAAAGCAAAACTTTACCTTATAGCACAGCCATCGCAATTATCACATTGCAACTAGTTTTCCAAAACTGTTTGCGAAAAAGACATCAAAATCTACTGTTTGTGCATTTTCCAGAATTGTCAATGACTTAATGAAAAAGGGTCAGGTACGAATATAGAGAAAAATTATTTGAGAACCATTAGGAAAAAAACGCACATCCACTACCCAACTCATACTTTTTAGTTAGCCCATTGCACTTACCGATGTTTTAAATCAAAATTGATCCTACCCCCACTGTGTATTGTTCAGATACCTTAATTTTCAAACCTGTCACAACAGTATGGTCTTCATCTGTACCAGTTCTCAGGTGAGCGCTTTGGGCCATCATGGCCCTCTTGTTTTTGAGTAATGATTTGTGTCAAAATGGCCCTAAGTGAAAACAATCAAAACGGCCCAAGAGAAAATGGTTACCTGTAAAAATGGCCAAAAATTAAAACGGTCACAAGAAAAAACAGTCACCTGTCAAAAAAGCTCAGTTGAGCTGTAAAGGGTAATCCCTCTTAATTGTTCAATTAGTCCTTGAATTTGACCATTTCCAAATCTACCAAATGGTAAATACCCATGTGTTTCTTTACAAGATATTAGTTGACTGTAGTACCATAATTACGATGCATATTAGCTTGAATACAATAACTGATAAATTATTTAAAAAATTATTTTAAATCTTTGATTTCTAAGTTTTGAAGTGTCAACAGCATCAAGCTTGGTATGACTGTTAAATCTACATCATTAACATCAACACATACGTGGCAGAAAAACAAGTAAAGAACACCTATTTAAAAAGTTTTATTCAAACTATGAGCTATAAATTCTTTAGAGTCTGTTGCATACATCTGTTGCCTTCTCCTTCGAGTTCTCAAGTTTAGCTATCCGTGACCCAAACTGTATCGCCCGTTTGGCCAGAGTGGAGGTTGCGAGTAATTGCAACTGGGCGGCACATAATCGGAGCAGAAACTTCTCACCTAGGCCCCGGGGTAAATCAAGGCATGCCTGAAATTGAAATTAATCATGGCATTAATGGGGTGTATCAATGGAAGGTCGACAATAACACTTGCAAAAATAAAATTCATTTACAGAGAATTTTGACGTTGCATAGCGTAGAGATTTTCATTGTAGGCGCGAGTTTAAATCCTACTGGAACTGTG
Source organism: Congeria kusceri (assembly GCA_027627225.1). NCBI lineage: Eukaryota > Metazoa > Mollusca > Bivalvia > Myida > Dreissenidae > Congeria > Congeria kusceri. The sequence goes on along the minus strand of CM051032.1, from coordinate 70,591,939 downwards.
TACCCCAAAATATTTTTTGGTCTTTGTATATAATTTTGTCTAATTGATCTCATCATTATATTGTTGCTAATAGAAAAATATATTCAAAAACAAGAGCTGTCGGAGGACAGCGCGCTTGACTTTTCTTGTGCTTGTCAGAGTTACTGGCATTTTTTTTCTAAAACAAGAAATATGGAAATTCCACGAAAACCTAATTTTTCTAACAAAATGCAAGTCAGCACATCAATAAATTTTTTAGTAATAGTGAACTGGACCTTGACCCCACCAACCCCACATCCTAAGCGAGGTCTCGATATAAGGTATCTATTTATTAAGTTTCATTAAAAATCTCAATGTCTTCTCAAGCTATTGAGCGTAAACTGTTTGTCTGCTTTTAGTAACTGTGACCTTGACCCCACCCACCACATATGCAATCCCAAGCGAGGTCTAGATATAAGATATCAATGTATGAAGTTTCATTTATATATCTCAATGTGTTATTAAACTGTTGAGCGGAAACCATTTTTTATTTTAAGTAACGGAGACCTCGGCCTTGACCCCACCCACCCTATATATAATCCCAAGCGAGGTCTCAATATAAGTTATCTAATAAGTTTTTTTTAATATCTCAATGCATTATCAAGTTATTGAGCGGAAACCGTTTTTCAATTTTTAGTAAGTGACCTTGGCCTTGACCCAACCCACCCCATATGCAATCCCAATCAAGGTCTCGATATAAGGTATCAATGTATTAAGTTTCATTAAAATATTTAAATATCACAATGCATTCTCAAGTTATTGAGCGGAAACCGTTTTTCTATTTTCAGTAACAGTGACCTTGACTCCACCCACCCCACATGCAATCCCAAGCGAGGTCTTGATATAAGGTATCTATGTATAAAGTTTCATTAAAATATCTTGAACTTGACCGTGACCCTATATGCAATTCCAAGAGAGGTCTTAATATAAAGTATGTAAGTATTAAGTTTCATTAAAATATCTCAATGCGTTCTTAAGTTATTGAGCGGAAACCGTTTTTCTATTTTACTAACATTTACCTTGACCCCACCCACCCGACATGCAATCGCAAGTGAGGTCTTGGTATAAGGTATCTATGTATTAAGTTTTATTAAAATATCTCAATACGTTCTCAAGTTAATGAGCAGAAACTGTTTTTTTATTTTTAGTAACAGTGACCTTGACCCCATCCACCCCATAAGCGATCCCAAGCGAGGTCTCGCTATAAGGTATCTATGTTTATAGTTTCATTACAATCGCTTAATCAGTTCTTGAGTTAGAGAGTGGAAATGAAATTTGAGAAACTAGCTTACCGAAAAACTTGACCCTGTCCATATGCTTATATGTAAAATTTCTAAGTATAAAAAGGCCCGTAATTTTGACAAATGTCAAACTAGAGTTATCAGAATTGGCCTATAAGTTCATTTTAATATAGGGAATAAGTGTTCTAAGTTTGAATGAAATCCCTCAAGCCATTCCTGAGAAACAAGCTTACCGAAAAACTTTAACCTGTCCATATGCTTATGTGTAAAATTTCCAAGTATAAAAAGGCCCATAATTTTGACAAATTTCAATCTAGAGTTACCAAACTTGGCCTATAGGTTCATTTTAATGTGGGGAATAAATGTTTTAAGTTTGAATGAAATCCCTCAAGCCATTCCTAAGAAACTAGCTTACCGAAAAACTTTAATCTATCTCGGACACCGATGCCAATGCCGGGGCGAGTAGAATAGCTTGCCTTTTCTTCGAAAAGTCGAGCTAAAAATGAGGAATATGTTTCTATATTTATGCAAAATACCTTCGATATGCCCCTTTAAGTTTTTACAATTTCTTACCCATGGTTTCACAAAATATATGTTTTGGTTTCATTATTCGTAAATGCTTCTAATTAAATGGATGCAAACTGAAAAGTGATCTGTCATTTACATTCATGTGTTTTGCAGTTGTAACTTGTAACCTCTGTTCTAACTGTATTCAATAACAAAATTGTGTAAAATATGCTCTTGCAGACAATGCAAAACTTTGCAAACATCTGTTTTGATGTATTTAGATAGTTTTATTGAGAATAGGATTTAAAGCTGTCTGAAAATTAATCATTGTTGACAGTTTTAATTTTCGACTTTTAATACTAGGCCAAAACAATATATATGAGCTTGTTTTTTACGAGTCTTCAATCCAGAAGAATGACAAGAAAAGCATCGATGTAAAACATCAAAGAGCGCCATATCATATCTATGAAGGAAGCAAATGATTTCTAGATGTTTTTACAAAGAAGTGTTCAGTGACACGTAACAAAGGACACCTAAGTTTAGTCGAGGCTACAAAACTAGCCACTTTATATTACACTATTTTTAAACAGAAGTCAGATAAGAGTCTCATTGATCATGTATAAGCAAAGAACTTGTATAAGAAAAAAATGAAATAAAATATATACCAACATTATTAAAATAATTTTGAATGCTTAAAATAAACGCTTTACTGTTCAATACACAAACCCACCCCACGCATGCTACCAGCTATGCAACTGTTATCAGTGTCTTCTACTATGCTATTTATAGAACGATTCACAGCCTATTTCTTGAAGATGTTAGACTAGATGCAGGAGCAAATTTAATTTTGACTCAGTGACCAGTCATTTTTTTTACAGTGAGCAGCAATAATGCATGATATTTTGTTTTAATAAGTATCAAAGTGTTGGCGAAAGTGTAAATTCTAAAGTGTCTTAAAGGGAATACGAAAGTGTTGGTGAAAGTGTAAATTCTAAAGTTTCTTAAATACAATACTCAATTTGACTTGGCAACGACAATTAAATTTTTTGTAAACATAAAATATAATAATGCTTCTTCCAACTGCTACTGGTACAAGTCATCATATACAAACGGCGTGCTCATGCACAGCGCCAATAAATACAAAAACAACAAACAGAATGATACTGAATAATGATGGGCCAGCAATTTCACAGTTTTATTTTATGTTATGCGGTGAATGAGTGGAGAATATGAGTGAATGATAACCCGATCATTTCATTCAAGGTCGAGTGAAATAATAACGTTTGATAATTTCACTCTTGGTTTAATATATGGAACTACTTTTAACTCTGTTTTTATGTTTATTTTTTTAAAGTATGTGAATACCCTAATCGTCAGTGTAAACATCGGCCCTTTTAAACAACAGAAAACACATAATACAATTCAATACAAATATAATTTAACGACAACGACGCAGTAAGAGTGGCACTATTTTCCCACCACAACAGTGATCGACAATTTTGTACTCCTAATGACGTCATATTTATGATGTCATAATACACAAAACTTGTGATGCTTCAGCATATCTCAAGGATTTTTGTTATTTATCGTTCAAAAGCATGAAAAACAAAAAAAAATTGTTTAATACAGTGTAAGATCGTATTTTATTTCATGAGTGGTGATTGAAACAATATTTTCACAAGTTGCACATCCACGAGTGAAAATATCTATACAAATATCCTCTGTATCTCCAATATCTCACCTTCTGGTATGTGGGGAGAGCAGCTAGAAATTGCACCACTTTCTCGTCTAGGAACGGAAATCTGGACTCCTTGCCATGGTCTGTAATCACTCTACAGAAAACATTAGAAAGAGACATTCAGTGAAGTGTGTGTAAAGTGAAAGTATATTTATTTATATTATTAATACATATTCAGAGACAGTTAAATCTTAAAAATACACAACTTTAAAGAAAGGTAGTTTTTTTAGACTGTTGGCGGAAGCCAATGGTCTTTTGTAAGGGTCAATTCCAAAACAGGTATCGCTGAAAACTACTTCTTTTCTTTGCAGGCTACGAGTCAGTAAATCGAAACCTGAAAGGGTCCTTTTTCAAAACAGCGAAAATTCACGAATGGTTTCTTACCTTTTAATTATTTAAGATTATGTATGTCATGTGTATTATAATGTGTATAGCATGTGATTTATTTCAATAACAGTTTCTAAAAAGGTCCATTTATCACAAATGATATGTCAAATTAATGACACTCCTATTTTCGCTATTTACTTGTATGTAACCGAAATATTCACCTGGTGGCCTGGAATAAGAGCACTAAATTAATGCGTATAATTTTTGACTTCTTGCGAAAGTGTTATTTTTTGTTACCGATTCTTTATTCTGAATATTTAGACAACAAATTACTGCAATGTATTAATTTTAAAATGCACCATGGAAAATCAAGAGCAAGCATCATATGACCTACTTTTGACTCAGTAGGCTACGAATCACTTACAATCAATCGATGCTCCCAATTACCACTTTTCATCAGTTATACTGCATGGCTCTTTGCAGACTGATTTGTTAACTGACATGTGTATAATTCCGTTTTCATTAGATAATTAGCTTGAAAAATATTTGTCTGTTATTTACAAATTAAATTTCATTACGATGCCATATACTATTGAATAAGAAGCCATATTATCAAGTTTAAAGGTGGGAAATTGAACTTCATTCAAATAAATGTATTATTTCCTTTTTAGCAAAAATGCACTTATATTAATTCACATGCTTTTAGTTTCATTTGTCGCCAAAACACTTTCTACGCTGTCAGCGTTTTGATAATACATTGCATGTTATAACCAAATGTACATTTATCACTTTAATTTCTGAAAATCAAAAACAAACAACAACAAAGTCACACCAAACATTAACCTTTTAAGTATTGGGTGCAATGTGATAAAAAGAATCCAAAGTCTAACATGACCAAATTTTCTCAACTTGTGCCACTGTTGTGTCAAGTTACTTATGCAGTATTAACATTACCACATTTTCAGGCTCAACTCGTGTAACTATTGTGTCAAGTTACTAACCCAGTATTTAGCATAAAATAGGTAAAAACAACCTTATTGCTAAGAAAATTGTGGTTTCGCTACATTTGATAACAACAAAGCCATTAACATAAGTACACTCAGTCAAAGAGAATGCAGTGATATTTTGTAGTGCTTTGGCAATGGGTCAAGTACCCTTAAAATTGGGAATTTTGCATATTGAAATCGTGCTATGTGGGAAAAAAATAAGACAGTAAAATTAATTGATGAATTCCTTAAACTAGTGTTAGATTGGTTGAACTAGGCATTTTAATGGTGAGTATACAGAACCATACACATCATTTCATGATTAACAACTTAAATTCACATTTCCTGTTTTTAGGATTTTTTCTTCAGCTTTTGGAATTTTTATATTCGCACTGGAAAAAAAAACAACAACCATTTTTGGCATTTGGAATAGGACCTTTTACCGGACTGTGTTATTCAAGGAAACAAAACACTGGGATTTACAGCACTGACCTGTCATCCCTGCCCAAGTTTCGGGCCGATATTCGGCTCAGTTCCAACTCGAGTTCCTCGTTAAGTGCTTCTAGTCCACCTGCTCTAAAACACACATAATTTGAGAAAATAATTCCAAACACATTTACAATCTTCAAGTTCTTCTGAAAGAAAAATCTGACTGACAAATATCTTCCATTTGATCAAGGGGTTTAAATGCGCAACAGTCAATGAATCAATGACCAGGGCCCATATTCCAGAAACATCTCAAGTGTTTCTTAAAATGAGGCACATCGTGGGAAAACCGGTCTTAATGCATGTGCGTAAAGTGTTGTCCCGGATTAGCCTGTGCAGTCCGCACAGGCTAATCAGGGACGACACTTTCTGCCTAAAGTATATTTATGTTTAGAAGAGACTTCCATGAAACAGAAAATACATGTGTACCACAAAAGCGGAAAGTGCCGTCCCGGATTAGCCTTAGCACAGGCTAATCCGGGACGACACTTTACGCACATGCATGAAGTCCGAACGACGTGCCTCATATAATTTTTGGAATCTTTGTATGTTTATATGAATGAACAATAATACTATAAGTGATAATTAATAAACATTAAGCACAATGCACAGTACAAAGGAAATACAAAGTTAAATAAAATGTTGATTTTGAGGTTAAGAATAAGATATTACTTAAGATGTTTCTGGAATATGGCCCCAGGGGTAGTCAAAAAAATGTAGGTACTTCACCCCAGGGGCCGTATTCCAGAAACATCTTAAGTGAAATCTTATCCTTCGCCTTAAAATTGTCTTTTTTCTTAATCATTTTATTCCATGTATGCATGAAATTCTTCCAAATGTATAATAATTATCAACTTACCATTAACTACTATTTACTTAACTGTAATTGGATTCATTAATTTATATCTAGTTTTAAAAATATTACCTTACAAAAATTGTAACTAAGGTGAAAATATATTAAAATAAACTTAAAAATGTTTCTGGAATATGGCCCAGGACTAGTATTCACAAAGCTCCTAAGGGAAATCTTTTCCTTACGTTGTACTTAAGTGGACATTTCTGACCAAATTTTCTATATGCAATCCAATGATTTCTGTTTACAAAAGGGCAAAATACTAACAATCTTAGCAATATTTACCAGTTTAAAACATTTTACTGTAAACAGACCTACACACGAAACATCCCACGACTTGAGGAATTGTATGAATTTAAGGAACGTACCCGGTACTAAAGTTTTTCCTAAGGAGCTTCGTGAATATGGGCCCAGTAGACTGTGATAAAAACAACAGAATACTATTTAAAATAAATGTGGCGCGTCGTGGGAAACCGGACTTAATGCATGTGCGTAAAGTGTCGTCCCGGATTAGCCTGTGCAGTCCGCACAGGCTAATCCAGGACGGCACTTTCCGCCTACAGTGGATTTATGTTTAGAAGAAACTTCCTTGAAACAGAAAATACCATAAATGCAGAAAGTGCCGTCCCAGATTAGCCTGTGCGGACTGCACAGGCTAATCCGGGACAACACTTTACGCACATGCATTAGGTCTGGTTTTCCCACGACGCTGCTCAAATGTATTAATGGTCAGTCAACTAGAGCTTTCATTCAAGGTGCTTTGACACAGATAATGTTTGCAGTAAACACATTTTAGGTGTGCACCACACCTAAAACTTCTGAATCTGTGTATGAAATATTAAGGTCGACAAATCGTTTTTTCTTGTCTTATCTTACCAAGTTACATTTCCTTGGGAGAGTTTTCAGTTACTGTCTTGAGCAGGGTGAAAATTGCAATTATGTTATACAAGGAGCGAAGTAAGTTAAGTAACATAATATATAATGAATTTGATATTTGACAGAAACGACTCAATCAGTCTACTTTTGCAATTGTGGTGGTTTAACACGGAACAATGTTTTGAGTGACATAATGACCCCCTTTCAGCACACTTGAAATGTGTTGCACTGAATTGACAATTAAAATCCTTCCAGGCATCTAGCAGTTGGAGCAGAAACGAGTTTATCTTGACCTGCAAATGTGACCTCAACCTTTGACCTTCAAATGTGACCTCAATCTTTGACAGACAAGCATAAGTCACGAATGCAACACATCATCTGGTCATGGGGAATAATGCAGTAATATGAAAATACTTTCAGGCATTTAGACAGTATGGAGCAAAACAACTTTCTCTAGACCTTCAATTGTGATCTTTAACTTTCACAGACAAGCAAGTATGTGAAACATCACCTGGCCACTGGGAATCAAACATAACAATCCTACTAGGCATATAGAAGTTATAGAGCAGAAACAAAATATGGACAGACAGATAGACCAACATGCATGAAACCTATATTGCCCCCACTTTTTTAATGTGTGGGTATAATCAAAGAAATTCCAAATGTGATAGATTGAGACACATATACCAACAATTACACACATGATACAATTAAAGTTCACAATGATACATACTGATATACATTTCTGTGTCTGGAGTACCCTGCCAGCTGCTCATCAGCCCCCATACCACACAGCACCACCTGGAACAAGAGCTGTTTGTACACATTATGCCCCCTCCAGGTAATTTAAAAAAAATAAAATATCAAGTTTGGTGATGATCGGATCAGAAAAGTTTGACAGGGAGTAGAAACTGCTTAAAAGGCCAATTTTAGATAAATCAAGGGCCATAACTCTGCAGTTCCTGGGGTGTTTTGGTTGGCTAGGATATTATAACCTGAAATATTTTCATCAAGTTTGGTGAAGATTTGATAAAAACTGATGGACGTGGATAGCAGAAACAGCAAAATGGCTAGTTTTAGTTAATTCAATGGCCGTAACTCCACAGTTCCTAGGGCGATTTGGTTGATGATAGAACTTGACGAAGATAATATGCCCACAGCACCACCTAGAATCAAACACTGCAGTGAGATTAGCAGCTTAAACTTGAAAATACTAGTATTTCTGTTGCATGGTTAGGAGGTGACTTCCGACACCCTTATGCATCAGAACTCCACATCATTGTTTATTAGACGATAAACAACGCTAAATCGAAGAATATTTCTTAAGTAAATAATGACTTTCAAGTTACGTACTTGCATTTGAAGTTTATTTGCTTTGATAGTTCTATAAACACATGTTAGTTATACCATCGTTCTAGATCTTAAATTTGAATATGTTACCTGTTGTAAAGAGTGTTTTAACAAGAATAAATCTATCTATCACAAACACCACGTGCCCACCCTGGCAGAGCTGACAATTCTGGTCCCTCGGTGTGCCCCGTTACCCAGCGTGCCAAGGCCCCGGGTTGCAAACCACACTGCACAGCCGATACTGTCGTCAAGCACCGTCACTTGCGGGTACACCAGCTGCTTTATATGGGCTTCCCTGGAATACATGTACCATTTCAACGCTCAAAATAAAATAATTACCGTTCCAAGAACTAGGGAAAGGTCTAGGTTCACAAAAAGTCCTGCTAAAAAGGAGCAGGGTGGAAAGCCGGACCAGTTTGTTGTCATTTTTTAACAGTTTGCTAAATCCAGAGTATTTGTGATTCTACCGCTTCTTATGAAGGTTTTTAAACACAGTTTATTTGCAATATCATATAATATAATGTTATCATATAATATTTGCAAACATGTATGGAATTTCAAAAGATATTAAATATTTCTGAGCTGAGAGGCAGCAGCAAGGAACCAAAATGGAGCAGGGTGTAGCACAAATCAGTGACAAAAAACTCATACGTAATATATATGTATAATTTTAAAAATAAAATATTCCAATTGTAACTGGGACAAGAGGGCCATGGCCCCATATCGTTCACCTGGTTAAGTGTAGAGTTATCTAATGAATCATGATTTATGCGAGTAAAATCAATAATACTAGTGGTCGGTCAATAGGCGTTGATGTCATTCAACATAGTTTTTATCACTGACCAATATTCTACCATAACATAAATTTCATGGATGACTACAATTAGACCAAGTTTAACCCAAAAGAATGAACACGAGGCACATGAGTGCCTCAGGGTTCCCTCTGGGCTTTAAAAAGTTGTCGCCACTTACTTTCGCCAAAATCAAAAAGTTGTCGCCACTTTCGCCAAATTCAAAAAGTTGTCGCCACTTACTTTCGCCAAATTCACAAAGTTGTCGCCAAATTTGCATTGTAGAAAATGAAGACATTAAAAATTCTGCTAATAACAATAATAGCATATAAACAATATAAATACGCGTTATATTATATGAACTACTACATAGTGCCTTGTACAGAACACAGTTAAATAATTTAAGTATTTGTGTACTTCACTCTACAGTAAATCTCACCTTTGGTTTTCATATGCTTAACAATGTTCTCCTTTTTCAATACAGTGCATCCTGTAGTGAATGAATTGCTCAGTTTTGAGGATATACAGAGTTCACACAGCATAGATTTTGTGTTGGAATCATATTTGAGGAACGGGAAATCTGATTTCCAACTGTCTTTGAAATTTCTGTTAGCTGGTGAATTTAGAGTTTTATACATTTTTGAAGGAGTCTCAACATCATCTGAATCTAACGTTCGCTTTTTAACAGGCGTTATACACTCTGAACTTGCCATTTTGACGAGTGAAACAGAGAATATTATCTCATGTTTATATAGCACTAATCAAGGCAAAATGTTTAATTATTGCCTTTAAACACACCGATTATGCTAAAAACAATCCATATTTACCTTTTTGATTGTCATTGTTGTCAACCTAACAGGCTTTAATCTGCTTCCTATACTGTGACAAACACTTCACACTTCAGCGCAAAGTCGGTACATTTCACAGTTGTCTTATCTCTGAAGCAATAAGACTGACGACCAATTAAGATAACTTGTAACAACACCACCAATAATCCCAATTATCACCATAATCTGCCACTTTCCGGCAATCAGCACGCTCCATTGATTTCAGCAGTGTCGCTTACATCACGGAAATCCATTGCACAGCGACTGCCGTAAAGCGGCTGGTAAACAGAGCCTCTTATGTCATTTTAAGTAAATATTACGCAGAAAAAATGTGGAATTTTGAAAAATCGCCATTTTTGAAAAGTTGTCGCCACTTACTTTCGCCAAATTCAAAAAGTTGTCGCCAAATTTTTTATTTTGTCGCCATTGGCGACAATGGCGATCGACAGCGGGAACCCTGGTGCCTGTATCACTCCACTGGCTAATTAAGTAAGGAGTGTCAGAAGCGAAAGAACCCTAATATGCTATAAAAGGAAAAAAGCCCAACCCTCTGGTGGCCATGTTCTTTAACGAATCAAAATAATTTTTGGTAAAAATCTTCCCAGGGGTTTAGAAGGACATGTTTTTTAAGGTTTGTCTATTTATAGCTCTGGCAGCCATCTTGTGCAGCAGACCGGAACCATTTGAGCAACTTTGGCAGAGGACCACGTGAGGAACATTCCTGTGAAGTTTCAATAAAATAAGCCTTACCTTTCAGAGATGACGTTTAAATAAATAGTTACTAATGCATGAAGGCACACACAATGGACGAACCTTTGACCAGTGGAGCTTAAATTGTGATCCGTAGAATGTCAAGTGTCAACGATGGATGACAGGCGAAGGACAGTCGACGGAGTCTCCAGTGATCCTAACAGTTCATCTGGCACTACGTGGTTAGCTTTCAGCCTTACCTTGCCTGTTTAAGCTCCTCAGCCGTAACATTGACCTCAATGAAGTTCCACTGACGCTCTGAATTTAGTTCCGAGAGTGCAGTGTAGCCTGTCAGTCTATCGGGAACATTCCACCGATCAGAGTCTGACATATTTTCATGTCTAAAAAATGGTTTGTACTACTCATTATTTCTCATAACAACATTAAAAGATCAATATATATGCTGTTCATCCGTTGAGTCACGGTCTTTAATATTTAAATAGAAATAAAAAGCTGAACAAATGAAATATTTTATTCTTCGTTATTTAAGAATTATATTATCAAATCACTCTCGTAAGCACCACAGTTTCAATTGAAATGACATAGAAAGGCCGATATGCATGATTAGCTGTCGGCCATCTCTACCCAACGACATCAACGCTTCTTGAGTCGCAGTAATTATTGTCTTATGTAAACAAAATGCAATGTGCAACATTGAGGTTTAGCCTGACATTAAAACATGGTGTTGTTTGACCTCGTCCATGTGACTGATGAAATAGTAAACATAAGACAAAAGCCGATATTTTATGGTACCTCGCAATATTTTTAAAGAAGAGAACATTTCAAATAGATATAATATTAAAAATAACTAATTTTTGTACAATAAGGATTGTTTAACCACGCAAACAAAAGTAAGTCACAATAATTTAAGCCTTAAACACTTAAATTGTTGTTTACTAAAATACAGCAAGGCAAATGATGCCGCCAGACAACTGATGCCGAGTATACATTTTAGGATAAAATAACGAGGCATAGTTATGTTTTAAGAAACACTTCAATTTAAACAGGTTTCAAGCCAATCAGAACCAAAACTGAATTTACAATGACAAAATGCAATTTACAACTTTTAATACATTCTCACCCATTCATATGAATTTGGTTATTAAGATTAGCAAATTACATGTATTAAGATAAAAAGTGTGGTAAGGCATAAGAGAGACATGGTTGTGATACAATGGATCAAACCTTTTTATTTTCTTATCCCGTTGAGGTTTTGGTACCCGCTCAAAGGCTACGTTTAGGAGGTCTACTGGCTCCCCATGTGGAACACACCTGGAAACAGTCAGTAACTCAGCTCTGCAATAGTCTATAAGACACAATACATGTTAATGAGTGAATAGAGTATTAGAGGCTGTCATGGAAACATTCAGTAATTCAATTCTGCAATAGGCTATAAGACACAATACATGTTAATGAGTGAATAGAGTATTAGAGGCTGTCATGGAAATATTCAGTAATTCAATTCTGCAATAGGCTATAAGACACAATATATGTTCATGAGTCAATAGAGTATTAGAGGCTGTCATGGAAACATTCAGTAATTCAATTCTGCAATAGGCTATAAAACACAATATATGTTCACGAGTCAATAGAGTATTAGAGGCTGTCATGGAAACATTCAGTAATTCAATTCTGCAATAGGCTATAAAACACAATATATGTTCATGAGTCAATAGAGTATTAGAGGCTGTCCTGGAAACATTCAGTAACTCAGCTCTGCAATAGTCTATAAGACACAATATATGATCATGAGTCAATAGAGTATTAGAGGCTGTCATGGAAACATTCAGTAACTCAGCTCTGCAATAGTCTATAAGACACAATATATGTTCATGAGTCAATAGAGTATTAGAGGCTGTCATGGAAACATTCAGTAACTCAGCTCTGCAATAGTCTATAAGACACAATATATGTTCATGAGTCAATAGAGTATTAGAGGCTGTCATGGAAACATTCAGTAACTCAGCTCTGCAATAGTCTATAAGACACAATATATGTTCATGAGTCAATAGAGTATTAGAGGCTGTCATGGAAACATTCAGTAACTCAGCTCTGCAATAGTCTATAAGACACAATATATGTTCATGAGTCAATAGAGTATTAGAGGCTGTCATGGAAACATTCAGTAACTCAGCTCTGCAATAGTCTATAAAACACAATATATGTTCATGAGTCAATAGAGTATTATAGGCTGTCATGGAAACATTCAGTAACTCAGCTCTGCAATAGTCTAAAAGACACAATATATGTTCATGAGTCAATAGAGTATTAGAGGCTGTCATGGAAACTCAGTAACTCAGCTCTGCAATAGTCTAAAAGACACAATATATGTTCATGAGTCAATAGAATATTAGAGGCTGTCATCGAAACATTCAGTAAATCAGCTCTGCAATAGTCTAACATACACAATATATGATCATGAGTCAATGAAGTATTAGAGGCTGTCCTGGAAACATTCAGTCACTCAGCTCTGAAATAGTCTATAAGACACAATATATGTGCATAAGTCAATCAAGTATTAGAGGCTGTCCTTTAAAAGATAGTTTGCAATGCAGGATAAGTTATTGTTCTTCGTGTAAGGTTTATCATCATTGTCAGGCCAAAACCTCTATTCTGACCAAATATTTGTGAATTAAAGAAAACCGATGTTCAAAAGTGATCACAATGTGTAATAGAAAGATGACAACTGGTGTATCCACAACAAAGCTGCATTTTTAGACTGTGGCGATAGCCGGATTCTTCAGTACCAAAAATATGGTAAGTATCACTTTTAACATGGCAATTGCACAGTGGCCTCCCATGCTTCACTGCTTTCAGTATCGTAGAGCAGGGGAGATCAATGAGCACATGGCCAATCAGACCTGCGAAATAAAATGTTAAATGGAACATAAAATCTTAACACCCATAGAATGTCAGTTTCAAAGAGTTTTATCTATGAAGAACTAGTTTTCTTACTGGAAAATGTGTTAATCTTCTATAATTAATAACTGCTCATGACCTTTAACTTCAGTATTCAGCGCTGTGATACCAGTGTATCATCACATCATCTTAACCTAATATGCTTTATAGATAACATGGCAATGGAACTTTTGAGATAAACTTTTAATCAAAGGTCCACAATCCAGCCTGTTAATGAACATGGAAGGCATTCAAATTTTAATGTTGTCTTGTGTCACAAGAAACTCAAAGCGCCACCTCCAGATATAGAGCCCACTAACGCCCCAAGTGCATGTATACATGCAGTCAGACACTAGGGCTGATGTATACATGCAGTCAGACACTACCCTTCTCGAAAGTGTATTTAATACGCATTTAATGCGTATTACATGTGCCGGTATTGGCACCGTATTTTTTCTGCGTTTAATACGCATTTAATACACTTGAAAATGCAGAAAAAAAACTCTTATTACAGAAATAAAGTGTATTTTTTCTACATTTTTCCTGCATTAACACACTTAAGTGCATATAAAGTATATTTTTCTCCTTGAAAAATACAGTTTATCTCAAAGTGTATTTTTAGTGTATTTTCTAGTCCATTAATACACTTTTTTGTAAAAAATGCAGAAAAGGTACAGAAAAAATACACTTAGTGTACTAAAAGTGTATTTAATGCGCATTTAATGCAGAAAAAATACGGTGCCAATACCGCAGCGTTTAATACGCATAAAATGCGTATTAAATTTACTTTTTCGAGAAGGGTAGGGCTGATGTATACATGCAGTCAGACACTAGGGCTGATGTATACATGCAGTCAGACACTAGGGCTGATGTATACATGCAGTCAGACACTAGGGCTGATGTATACATGCAGTCAGACACTAGGGCTGATGTATACATGCAGTCAGACACTAGGGCCGTATTCCAAAAAACATCTGAGGCACTTCGTGGGAAAACCGGACTTATTGCATGAGCGTAAAGTGTCGTCCCGGATTAGCCTGTGCAGTCTGCACAGGCTAATCAAGGACGGCACTTTCAGCTTTAATGGTATTTCTGTTTCAAGGAAGTCTCTTCTAAACATAAATCCACTGTAGGCGGAAAGTGCCGTCCTGGATTAGCTTGTGCGGACTGCTGTCCGGTTTTCCCACGACGTGCCTCATTTTAAGATAAACTCCTTTTTCTGAAATACGAATCCTGGTAACCTAGGTGAGAAGCCAGCGTACTAGCCAATGTGATAACCAGACAGCCAGTGATACATAAAATACATAGCATATATATGACAGGTAGAGTCCTTACTTGTCTGCCAATGTAATAACCAGACAGCCAGTGATACATAAAATACATAGCATATATATGACAGATAGAGTCCTTACTTGTCTGCCAATGTAATAACCAGACAGCCAGTGATACATAAAATACATAGCATATATATGACAGGTAGAGTCCTTACTTGCCTGCCAATGTGATAACCAGAGAGCCAGTGATACATAAAATACATAGCATATATATGACAGGTAGAGTCCTTACTTGTCTGCCAATGTGATAACCAGACAGCCAGTGATACATGAAATACATAGCATATATATGACAGGTAGAGTCCTTACTTGTCTGCCAATGTAATAACCAGACAGCCAGTGATACATAAAATACATAGCATATATATGACAGGTAGAGTCCTTACTTGTCTGCCAATGTAATAACCAGACAGCCAGTGATACATAAAATACATAGCATATATATGACAGGTAGAGTCCTTACTTGTCTGCCAATGTGATAACCAGACAGCCAGTGATACATAAAATACATAGCATATATATGACAGATAGAGTCCTTACTTGTCTGCCAATGTGATAACCAGACAGCCAGTGATACATAAAATACATAGCATATATATGACAGGTAGAGTCCTTACTTGTCTGCCAATGTGATAACCAGACAGCCAGTGATACATAAAATACATAGCATATATATGACAGGTAGAGTCCTTACTTGTCTGCCAATGTGATAACCAGACAGCCAGTGATACATAAAATACATAGCATATATATGACAGGTAGAGTCCTTACTTGTCTGCCAATGTGATAACCAGACAGCCAGTGATACATAAAATACATAGCATATATATGACAGGTAGAGTCCTTACTTGTCTGCCAATGTGATAACCAGACAGCCAGTGATACATAAAATACATAGCATATATATGACAGGTAGAGTCCTTACTTGTCTGCCAATGTGATAACCAGACAGCCAGTGATACATAAAATACATAGCATATATATGACAGGTAGAGTCCTTACTTGTCTGCCAATGCGGCTATCACTGTTGAATCAATTCCTCCAGAAAACAGAATGGCAACCCGTGCTGTTGACGTGATACATGTATCTTGGACGTCTGACGAAGTACAGCAATGAGGATTGTCTTCGACTGGTTCACTATTACTGATGGAACCGTTCACTTTACTGTCTGAAATGAATTTTGTCTTAAGTGCACTGTAGTACTTACGTCACTTACAAAAAGCATTTGAGGCGTGTCGTGGGAAAACCGGGCTTAATGTACGTGCGTAAAGTGTCAGACTGCACAGGCTAATCTGGGAAGGCACTTTCCGCCTACAGTTGATGTATGTTTGGAAGAGATATCCTTGAAACAGAAAATACCATAAAAACGGAAAGTGCCGTCCTGGATTAGCTTGTGCAGGATGCACAGGCTAATTCAGGACGACATTTTATTCACATGCATTTAGTCCGGTTTTCCCACAACACGACTCATTTAAAGTCTTTATTATTTTCCAGGACCTCTCGAATAAACAGGGCAGTAGAGACTCGTCATACACTGTTTTTAAAACAGTCCAATTTAAATGTATACTTGGGCCATATTCCACAAACATCTTGGGCAAAATCTTGTCTGTGACTTTAAAATGGTCATTTTTGTAGAACTGTTTCTTCCATGTGTTTATGACGTTGTGTTTAATTTTCCTGCATTATCAACATTATTATTAATTATTTGTTAACTTTAATGTAAATGTATTTACAAATATATAGTTTTAGAAATATTACATTACAAAAAATTGAGAACACAAAAATGAAAAACAATTTTGAGAAACTTAAGATGTTTATGGAATAGGACCCCAGATCTTTAACTAAGGTCACAATGGCTATGGTGTCTGCATTTGGGAGGTCTTGAGTTTGATTCCTATTCAGGGAGTGTTTGAATGAGCTTTCTCAAAAAACACCAAGTACTGGTTCTGTCGACGAAACAAGACTCGAAAGGCCCTCAATAAGTCTCAGGCTTTCGATACAATCAAACTGAACTAAGAATCCACTCACCTTCAAATGCTTGCTGAGGCTTTACAGCTACCTGATTATTGACTCGAGTCTTCACCGCCATCAGCAGGATAGAAAGTAACTGCTCAGAAAGCTTTCTCAACTGCTCGCTGATTTGCAACACATTCTGAATGCGGAAATAAAAGATGGTGGCATGATTTGTACCAATAGTTATAAAGTAAATTTTTATCAGAGTCTTTACAGGATCTTCGTACTTTTTTTTCATTTTCATTCAGCACAGGCTGATCCTGGATGACACTTTACGCCCATGCATTTAATAAGGACGGTTTTCCCATGACACAGGCTGATCCTGGATGACACTTTACGCCCATGCATTTAATAAGGGACGGTTTTCCCATGACACAGGCTGATCCTGGATGACACTTTACGCCCATGCATTTAATAAGGACGGTTTTCCCATGACATGCCTCATATATAGTTTTGCATATACTTGTGTTGACTTTTTATTAAAACTAAGATGTTTCCTTGTAGTGACAGTTAAAGAATACTTTGACGAAGGCTAAGAGCTGCATGTTTGTTAGGTCATTAGTAATTGGTATTAACTGATTTTGGGTCACTAGATTGAAGACGAATCTGCCTTCAGGTAAAATACTACAATGAATTTGAGATTCTTCCGAAAGCGGAGCAATGTTTTCTGAAAATAAGGAGTTAACTGTTATAGAATGGCTTTTCAGTTTCTGTTCAATTTTATCTAGCAATTACTCGTGATAAATGTTAGTAGTCCAAATTAAGCTCTTTTTAACTATAATCGTCAGCTTTTGAGATTCTTATGAAAGTAGAGCAATGTTTCCTGAAAACAGTCTTTTACAGTGAGAGTGCATGGCTAGTACTGGTGGACCCAGGAAAACTGGCTAGGTGGTCTAACTGCCGTAATGATGAACTCAGTGTTGAAGACGGTATAAAAACCAAACAAACCAACCATAGTAACCAACCCGCCTATGTGGTCAATGGTTAATGGCTCTGGTTTGTAATCCATAAAACCTCTCACCATTTAGCAATCATGGCTTTGCACCCAAGTTCCAATCATGCCTGATTATGTGAGATCGTTTGCAGTTTCCTACGGAAACAAGAGCTGTCAGAGGACAGAGCGCTCGACTATTCGAAGTATTTCAGTTGGTATGTATTTTGGATAGTGGAAGAGGCATACATTTGTTAAAATACAAAACTTTTAAGTGAAGCCTTGTATAGTTTATACATTTTTGGAACAAAAACTTTAACAACAAAGTCTATGTAAAAAGTGGGCTAACTCTGTCATTATACAAAACAGAGTTATGGGTGATGTTGCCCCTGATACTACAGTTGATGACAAAGGTTAGTTCCAAGTTTCAAGTGAAAAATTTATCAAGTTTTGAAGTTACGAAACTTTTGAATATAAACTTTAACCAGAAAATCTATGTGAAAAAGGGGCATAACTCTGTCAAAATACAAAACAGAATTATGTGTTATGTTGCCCCTGATACTAGAGCTGATGACAAAGGTTAGTTCCAAGTTTCAAGTGAATAACTGTAGTTTTGAAGTTACAAAACTTTTGAATATAAACTTTAACCAGAAAATCTATGTGAAAAAGTCAAAATAAAAAATAGAGTTATGGGGAATGTTCACCCTGATACTGGAGTTGATGACAAAGGTATATTCCAAGTTTCAAGTGAATAGCTTTTGTAGTATTGAAGTTACAAAACTTTTGAATATAAACTTTAACCAGAAAATCTATGTGAAAAAGGGGCATAACTCTGTCAAAATACAAAAAAAGTGTTATAGGGAATGTTGCCCTTGATACTGGAGTTGATGACAAAGGTTAGTTCCAAGTTTCAAGTGAATAACCCATGTAGTCTTGAAGTTACAAAACTTTTGAATATAAACTTTAACCAGAAAATCTAAGTGACAAATGGGGCATAACTCTGTCAAAATACAAAACAGAGTTATGGGGAATGTTGCCCCTGACACTGGAGTTGATGACAAAGGTATATTCCAAGTTTCGAGTGAATAACTTATGTAGTTTTGAAGTTACAAGACTTTTGAATAAAAACTTTAACCAAATTCAGACGCGGACGCTGGGGGTAGTAGGAAAGCTCACCTATTCTTCGAATAGTCGAGCTAAAAAGGCGTTTAGTACGGATTTTACCCAGGAACTAGGTAAACTGCCGTTCTGTACATGACTGAAATACTGTACAAAATGTGCATTTAACACCCAAACAAATAAATTACTATTACAAATACAAAACAGTGAATAGTTATAGTTTATTCAACTAACATGGGTCATTTAAATGTCAAATTTTTGGCCAACATGTACGGAAATTTAAGTAACTTGCCGGGAAGGTTTATCCTAATAAGGCAGTGTTTCGCACACAACAAACGGGTCTATTGCTGAAATCTCAAGACATCTATCCAAGGCATATATTGTACTCTTTTGCTGACATTGTGTTGCCTTCCTCTGACAAGCATATGCTGTAAGCATACGTCACAGCCTGTGACAAGCCTTGTTCTGGATTGCTTTACTACATTGGAGTCAGGGCAAATAATGATTTCTCTCTGTCAGAAATGATATTAAAATGGATAGTAATTTGCATTTTTCGCATTAAAATCACATCTTTTAATCTCAACATTGTAAAACATAAAACTTCACAAAATGCTGTCTGCTACAAGCTACAAATTAGTAACTTTAATTGTATTTGTGGTGGGTGACAAGTCTTATATTAATGTGGTGCTGGGGAGTTATCTGACTTTTTCCAATTCTGTTGGTTGGGGGTTTAACAAAAATAAAGTTGTGTTGGTGGTACAGTGTACTCTCTCTATACCAAACACCGACCGGACCGGACCAAATGTTCAGTTTTCAGGGAGTTCCGGTTTACTGAGGGTTTAAGGCAAATTACAAGAATGCAGGTAAATAATATGTATACATTTTCTATTCAGATTTATTCAAACATGGCGTACAAACATAATACGTAACACATTATTATTACAAGAGGGCCATGCTGGCCCTAGGTCGCTCACCTGAGTTTAAGGCATCATAATGGCTTATAACAAGAGGGCCAAATGGCACTAAACCACTTACCCGAGTATAAAAATCTGGGTCTTGCAGTTTCAGATTTTTATAGTCTATATAAAACATGTGACCCACAGGGAGTGGCCACTTTCTACTCCAAGGGCATCATTTGAACAATCTTTGTAGAGGACCACTATACAATATTACATACCAAATATAAAACTGCTGGGCCTCACTGTTTCATAGGAGAAGATTTTTAAAGTCATTTTGCTATGACCCCAGGGCGTGGCCAGTTTTGGCCCCAGGGGAATCATTTGAACAATCTTTGTAGAGGACCACTAGAGGATGCCACATACCAAATATGAAACCACTGGGCCATGCGGTTTCAGACGAGAAGATTTTTGAAGTAATCTCGTAATTTAAGTCGATATAAACCATGTGACCCACGGGGCGTGGCCAATTTTGACCCCAGGGACATCTTTTGAACAATCTTTGTAGAGGACCCCTATACAATGTTACCAACCAAATACCAAACCTCTGCGCGTTGTGGTTTCAGAGTAGAAGATTTTCAAAGTCATTTATCTATTTAAGTGTATATAAACCATTTGACCCTAGGGCGGACCAGTTTTGACCCCAGGGGCATCATTTGAACAATCTTTGTAGAGGACCACTTTACAATGTTACATACCAAATATGAAACCTCTGGGCCTTGCGGTTTCAGAGGAGAAGATTTTAAAAGTCATTTTGCTATTCAAGTCTATATAAGCCATGTGACAAACGGGGCGTGGCCAGTTTTGACCGCAGGGGCATCATTTGAACAACATTTGTAGAGGACCACTACAGGATGTTAAATACCAAATATGAAAACAATAGGCCTTTCAGTTTCAGAGGAGAAGATTTTTGAAGTAATTTTGCTATTTAAGTCTATATAAACAATGTGACTTCCGGGGCGTGGCCAGTTTTGACCCCAGGGGCATCATTTGAACAATCTTTGTAGAGGACCAGTATGCAATGTTACATACCAAATATGAAACCTCTGGGCCTTGTGGTTTAAGAGGAGAAGATTTTTAAAGTAATTTTGCTATTTAAGTCTATATAAACAATGTGACCCCCGGGGCGTTGCCAGTTTTGACCCCAGGGGGATCATTTAAACAATTTTTGCAGAGGACCACTGGAGGATGCCACATTCTTAATATGAAACCACTGGGCCTTGCGATTTCAGAAGAGATGATTTTTGAAGTAATTTTGCTATTTAAGTCTATATAAACAATGTGACCCCCTGGGTGTGGCCAGTTTTGGCCCCAGGGGCATCATTTGAACAATCTTTGAAGAGGACCCCTAAACAATGTTACCAACCAAATACCAAACCTCTGGGCCTTGCGGTTTCAGAGAAGATTTTCAACTTCATTTAGCTATTTAAGTCTATATAAACCATGTGACCCCCGGGGCATCATTTGAACAACATTTGTTGAGGACCACTACAGGATGTTAAATACCAAATATGAAAACAATAGGCCTTGTGGTTTCAGAGAAGAAGATTTTTAAAGTCATTTTGCTATTTAAGTCTATATAAACAATGTGACCCCCGGGGCGTGTCCAGATTTTTTTACCCCAGGGGCATTATTTGAACAATCTTTGTAGAGGACCACTAGAGGATGCCACAGTCTTCATATGAAACCACTGGGCCATGCTGTTTCAGAGGAGAAGATTTTTGAAGTAATTTTGCTATTTAAGTCTATATAAACAATGTGGCCCCCGGGGCATGGCCAGTTTTGATCCCAGGGGCATCATTTGAACAATCTTTGTATGGGACCCCTATACAATGTAACCAACCAAATACCAAACCTCTGGGCATTGCGGTTTCAGAGAAAAAGATTTTCAAAATCATTAAGCTATTTAAGTCTATATAAACCATGCGACACCCCGGGGCGTAGCCAGTTTTGACCGCAGGGGCATCATTTGAACAATCTTTGTAGAGGACCATTATGCAATGTTACATACCACATAAAAAACCTCTGGGCCTTGCGGTTTCAGAGGAGAAGATTTTTAAAATCATTTTGTTATACAAGTCTTTATAAACAATGTGACCCCCGCGGCGTGGCCAGTTTTGACCCCAGGGGCATCATTTGAACAATCTTTGTAGAGGCCTGCTAGAAGATGCCACATACCAAATATGAAAGCTCTCAGCCATGCAGTTTCAGAGAAGATTTTTAAAGTTTTCACTTTTTAAATCTATTTTTAGCTCTGGTGACCTACATTTGCAGCGGACTGAAACGATTTGAACAATTTTGAAAGAGGGTCACCCAAGGATCATTCCTGTGAAGTTTGGTGAAAATCTGCCCAGCGGTTTAGGAGGAGATGTTGTTTGAATGAAAATGTTGACGCACGACGGACGAAAGGTGATCACAAAAGCTCACCATGAGCATGTTGTGCTCAAGTGAGCTAAAAAGTAATAACTATTTAAAATCATCACCAAACAGAATGCAAAAGCAGCAAAACAATTTTAACACCCCGCACAGACACATCAGCCTATTTATTTAAACATATAAAATAATGCATGTAGATAATAGTCAAATTATGTTTTTAATTAATGTAAACATTAATCATTAATAGTTGTTTGATATTTATAACATGCTTTGTTATTGAGCAATTAAAAATTAATTGATCGTAAAATGGTAAAATAGTTTCTAAACAAATGAAAACTGTCTAACCAACACTTGCTTTGGTGTTTGCACTTATTTTATATGAAATACCCATTCAATTACTGACTCAACATACTTATCTCGAATCTCAATAGTTTAATATGGTGTCTAACTGTTGGCCCAATTATCGGATTAAGTGTACGCAAGTTTCATTTGAAGCCCTTCAATACTAATGGAGTTATGCTCTGCACAAGACAATTAAACAAAGGGCAATAACTCTGTAAATACTAAAGAAAGAGTTATGGTCCTTGTGCTCTGCACTTCCTCTCCTTGTCCTCTATCATTATATGAAGTTTCATTTAAATCCCTTCAATACTAATGGAGTTATGCTTGGCACAATTAATGCTTCAAAAAAGGAAATAAAACAAAGGGCAATAACTCTGTAAATATTGAAGGAAGAGTTGTGGTCCTTGTGCTCTGCATTTCCTCTCATTGTCCTCTATTATTATATGAAGTTTCATATGAATCCCTTCAAAACAAATGGAGATAGGCTCCGTACAAGAATATTAAACAAAGGGCAATAAATCATAAATATTGAAGAAAGAGTTGTGGTTCTTGTACACTGCACTTTCTCTCATTGTCCTCTATCATTATATGACGTTTCATTTGAATCCCTTCAATACTAATGGAGTTCTGCTCCACGCAAGAACATTAAACAAAGGGCAATAATTCTCTGTAAATACTGAAGAAATAGTTATGGTCCTTGTACACTGCACTTCCTTTCATTGTCCTCTATCATCATATGAAGTTTCATTTAAATCCCTTCAGTACTAACGGAGTTATGCTCCGCACAAGAAAATTAATGCTTCACATAAGGAAATAAAACAAAGGGCAATCACTCCAAAATAATTGAAGAAAGATTTAAGGTTCTTGTGCTCTGCACTTCTTGTCATTGTCCTCTATCAGTATATGAAGTTTCATGTAAATCTCTTCAATACAAATGGAGATATGCTCCGCACAAGAAAATTAAACAAAGGGAAATAACTCGTAAATATTGAATAAAGAGTTATGGTCCTTGTACTCTGCACTTTCTCTCATTGTCCCCTATCATTACATTGAAAAGGAAACTAATAGTTCAGCGAGTGTATGCAAATTGAACCACGTGTTCATGTTATCGTATGAAGAGTCATGCATTGTCTTGGTGTGCTCTCTTAAGGTGTCTGTTCAAGGATGATGTTCTGGTGAATGTGTCCCCACACACATAACACAAAATGGTATCCTTTGTACCACTGTGACGTGCACTGACATGCTGGTTTAGGCTGGACTTCCATGTGTAGCTGTTAGTACATTGAGCGCAATTATACTGCCTTGCCTCCTTGAGTTTTCCACATGTGGCAGTGTGCTGATTCAAGTGATGCCTGACTTTAAACTGCTTGTCACATGTCCTACATTTGAAGCAAGTATTGCCATGGTGCTGGTCAGTGTGAAGTTTCAGATTCCACTTAGTCCCAAATGCCTCATCACATGATTGACATTTAAATGTTTTTTCTTGTTTGTGCACGAGATCTACGTGTCGATTCCTATTAAATATTGAGGCGAACGTTTTATCACAGGAGTTACAAGTGTATGTTTCCTTTGGCTTTCTCTCGTGACCTTCCGAGTGCGTATTCAGTTTCTGTTTGTTTGAGTACTGTTTCTTGCATGTAATATATTCTGAATGTTTCTGGAAAAGAAAAACGGAATAAGTTATGTTACAAAATGTAGTAAAAAGACAAAGAGCATTGCAGTATCAAACAAAATTGGGTAGGGTCACTTAAATACAAACCAATTCTTGAGGTACATTTCATGAAAAAATGGCCGACACGAATCTGCAATGTGCCCGGAAAACCAGCCCTAATATCAAGATCGTAATATTGACTTCACACATAAGTCAACACACTAAATAGCTACATCATTTAACATCCCCATGAAAGAACCACACCGTTAAATTGTCACTACTTCATGTAATAATAAAATTTTCACATTGTCAAATGTATGTGCATGATTAAGTGATATTGAATGTATGGCTGTTTTTTGTTTTTGGACACAGATTTGTGGTCTGTATTTTTGCACAAAATGGGTATAATAATGTACTCGTCTTTCTTTGGGGAAACATGTAGGAAATCTTAGGATTTTACAGCAAGTATCACATGTTAACAAAAACAGCAGTAACGAGAACAGAACCTGAGCTTAGATTGCATTTGTCAATCTCAAATTAAGCCGAACCCCTTTGTTTTACAATTACTCAACAATTGCTCCTTTGTGGCACCAGCATCTCATGCGTGGGACCAGTACTTTTCGGTCATAGCTTTGTTTAGCTGTTGTCCATTATATGAAAACTGATGCATATGAGCTGTGGGGCACGTATGGATCTTATATGTTAGAGATGGGTTTTTTTGTGTACAAAACGTATTATTTTCGTGACTTTTCTTCGTTATTTGCTTCCTTCTCTATCGACCATAGGTCAGCATTTTGTATGTAACTTTTTCAAAACCGAGAATCTATGGACCCTACATCGCATAATTCTTAATTTATATTGAGGTCAAACGACTGTCTCAGATTTTTCATCAAATGTCTTAAAACATGAAAACAAGATTCTGTGTTTGATAAACACACATGCCCCCGGTTGGTGCTGGATAGCCCACTTCTTAGCCCAAATTGGGTTAAGGTTAAGGAGAGGTTGAGTGATTTGGGTGGATTAGGAATGGTCATAAGCAACTACTGTGTATCAAAGTGTTGTAGCAAGCGGTGTTGATGCTAGACAAAATGGTAAAATCTAGTTAACCAAGAAATAGCTCTTTTGAATTATTTTAGGTAAAAATTAGGTCAATGTCAAGGTCAAAGTGAGGTTGGGTGATATGGGTGGATTGGGGATGGTCATAAGCTACAACTGTGCACGTATCCAAGTGTTGTAGCAAGCGGTGTTGGCGCTAGACAAAACGGTAAAATCTAGTTAACCAAGAAACAGCCCATTTGAATTATTCTAAGTGCAAAATACGTCAAGGTCAAGGTGAGGTTGGGTGATATGGATAGATAGGGAATGGTCAAAAGCAACAACTGTGTAAGTATCCAAGTGTTGTAGAAAGCGGTGTTGGTGCTAGACCAAATGGTAAAATCTACGTAACCTTGTCACAAATGGACAGAAGGAAGGACAAACAGGACAATCACTATATGCCTCCCGCATCAAGATGCCGGGGGCATAAAAACACAAAATATAAAAACTTACCTCACCATTTGGGTTTTGAAAACGAAAGCGGAAATGCTCATGCAAGATTTCTCTGAGCCACTGGCTGGTGCCACGCAAGAGCGATCGGTGGCCGTGTTTGATAGTATTAAAGATATTTGACAATAAAACCTTTAACCTTGGCTGGACGGACTAACGGAAGTACGCACAGATGGTTCAATTTTAATATGCCCTCCTTCTGGGGCATAAAAAACCCAGGAAGGCAGTAAGTCTTGAGTATAATGAAGATCGAGTTTTGCTGTTTGATCATAACACACCTATAGGCACCAATATACATTATGCCAAATTATATAAAGATTCCTTCATTCATTTCCAGAATTACACACAATGGGTCATGTGGTTATCAAACATTGAACCATCTGGGCCCGTATTCACAAAGCTCCTTAGGGAAAACTTAAGTAAATTCCTTAAATTCATATAATTCCATAAGTCCCTGGCTGTTTCATGTATAGGTCTTTTCACATTAAAATGTTGTGAACTTGTAAATATTGCTTATATGTTTAGTATTACAGCCTTCTTTGTACAGAAATCATTGATTTTCTCAAAGAAAATTTGATCTAAAGTTTTCACTTAAGTACAACTTAAGTTAAGATTTCCCTTAGGAGCTTTGTGAATACCAGCCCAGGGCCTGTATTCACCAACCCATTCTTAGACTTAAGACATAAGAATAAAGAATATTCTTGAAGCTGTTATAATCTAAGAACGCTGTTAATTTGAATCTTACTTGATATTCACTAACACAAATTTTAGCATTCTTTACTTAGAATCATTTATTACTGACATAAGAGACATTGGTACTTGCAATATTTCTGAGCCGCTCAAGTATTTGCAAAAGTCTAAGTCTATTCTTTATTCTTAAGTCTCAGAATGGGTTGGTGAATACGAGCCCAGATATGAAAATTGAAATAAAATATACATCAAGGGCAGTAACTCTGAGTAACATGAAGATAGTTTTTGTTCTTGCGACACACCTTTAGACACTGATGAACATTTATGTGAAATTATACAAAGATTCCTTCATGCATTCCAGAGTTACAGAGATCAAATGAAAACACGGACAGATGGTAAACGCAACCAAAACGTACAGCCTTTAAACCACACCAAATTAATGCAGGTGCACTCTACCCACCTGCAGGTATTGCAGGTGGCTTTGCTCTGGTAGCACAGGTGGCAGTGACAACCCAGCAGGTGGCAGGCTTTTGTTGATTGTCGGTCTGTGAGAGGGAACTTCGCTCGACGAAAGTCTTAGTTGAATGTAACCTTCACATGGGCTCTGACCTATATATATTTCATCATACGAGAAGGGTTATAGTTAATGGCCAGCCCAAATGTTGTTGACCAATGGAAATTTTGAAATAATTGCAACGAATACCCAGTATAACCATGTATGTCAAACACTGCAGGTTGGTCCAGAAAAATCAAAATATTTGAATGAATATAGTAAGCATATCAAATCCACTACCAAGGCTATCTGGGCCCAAATTTACCAACCCACTCTTAGACTTAAGACATAAGAAGAAATTATGAGTGGCAGTGGTGAAATGAATGTGTCTACCTTGCGATTGGGAGGTTGGGAGTTTGATTGCTACTCCAAGAGCGTTCAAATGATCTTTCTCAAAGACAGCAAGTACTGGGTCTACCCAGGAAACAGACTCGTAATGGACTCCAAGGGTGTCTCAATAAGCCTCTGGCTTTCGACGCAATCAAACTTAAATTTACATGAGGCGCATCGTGAGAAAACCGGTCTTAATGCATGTGCGTAAAGAGTCGTCCCGGATTAGCCTGGTACTTTTCGCTTTTATGGTGTTTTCTGTTTCAAGAAAGTCTCTTCTAAACATAAATCCACTGTAGGCAGAAAGTGCCGTCCTGGATTAGCCTGTTTAAACTTATGAATAAAGAATATTCTTAAACTGTTTTGTTCTAAGAATCTTACTTGGTATTCAACAACTTTATATACAGCATTCTTTATTTACAACAATTTGTTAATGAGGCCAACCTTAAACAAGAGGGCCATGATGGCCCAAAGCGCTCACCTGAGTCTGCGTAATATGGCAACCAATAGGGATGCAAACATGTACCTGTAAATACCCGCATTTTCGGTACTATTAAAATCCATTTCGCATGGCATTAACATATAGGGGCGATAAAAAAAACATGGAAATAATTCTATAAAAATACATAACGAGCTTATGATTGGATCCTACCATCTTTCTTTCACATACTGGTCTATGTTTGAATTAAAATTCATAAATTATTTATTAACACCAGTATACAGACCGATTTGATGTCAGTTCAACTTTGTGCATCAGTGATTGACATATTGTTCTGTACTGTTGTTTTCAAAAATGTTTTAAATGTTTTTGTAACCAAGTCCATAAGCAATGATAAACCCTTACGGGTTTGAAACTGGTACATACAGTGACACTCTATAGTTACTGCACTCTACCAAAACTTCCTAAATATCATCATAATAGAACCATATAAATGTATAAAACCAAGTAGATTATTCTGGCTTAGCGGGCCCATCTAGCTCAGTTGGTAGAGCGCTATACTCTCAATCAAGAGTTCTTGAGTTCGAGCCCCAGCCCGGCCACATAACTTGTGTGGGGATTGGTCGTGAAATAATTTCTACGGCCAATCTCCGTAAAGTAGGGCAGTTGTCAGTTACTGGCATAAGTATGTGCACTTGGTACTGGTAAACCACTAACATCATCTTAGTTTGCCCAGAAAAAGTGTGAGTAGGTTAACTGACCGCCCTTATATCACTGAATCACTGGTAAATAAGGTGAACAATCCAAACAAACAAACTTTCCAAATGTACTCTAAGAAGAAGGACATTTCTAGGTTACATAGGAATACTTATTGTTAACATTAACAACCATACAACTATCAACATTGTCAGATTAAACTATAAATAACTATAAAACCTTTTAGTTGTTTTGCGTAAAAACTTACTAATAATTTTGAGCCAATGACACCCAGGGAACCTTAGGAAAAGGGAAATTTCTATGTTATATAGGAATACTCATTGTTAACATTAAGAACCATACACCTATCAACATTATCAGATTAAATTATAAATAACTATACAACCTTTTAGTTGATTTGTGTAAAAACTAATAAAATCACACCAATTTTGAGCCAAAACAGTGCAGAAGTATTTTTCAATTAAGGAGAAATAATAAACCAGCTTCAAAAATCATGTAAGATAATATTTTTAGAGTTTCCAACATCCCAATTCAAATGTATAAGTCAGTTCCAAAGTTACATGATTAAATGATACTGAATAAGTTACTAACTAAACAGTCCAAAAAAATACAGAAAATAATTAACCCTTTCAGGCACTAGATCACATGATATTAATCCTATATTCTGATTGCTTGTTTACAACAAGAATTTTAGCTATTTATTGTTGTTTACATCTATTTCCTGACTGGATGCCAAGACAGACAGTGGAAAAATTTACTGCTGCACACATAGCCAAAATATAGGTCAGCAGCAGGCTATATATGAATTACTACATGTATGTGTAATGATGCTGATCTAAAATAGAAGTATCATGTTGACTCAGAGTGATGTATTAATTTTACTGATAAGCAGACTCCACTATCTGGTTTATATCTGTGACTAAAGGGAAATAACACATTTATAGCACTTATCTTCCTGATACTGCATTTACCTCCCTCTACCAGGTGAGCTTTTCAGGAATATATGTATTTGGGGCAAAAAAGGGACAATAACTCTGGTGTTCCTGGTCCGATCGGGCCCATTATCGAACTCATCCAAGATTTTATGGTCATATACAAACTGTGCAAGTTTGGTCAAGATTGAATAAAAAATGTAGTCTTTATCGCGATAACGGTCCAAATTGTTGACAGCATACGGACGATGCCGGAGAGGTCCCCTATACCAATAGCTCACCGAGCACTTCGTGCTCAGGTAAGCTAAAAAATTGTTTGTTTGCCATTGCCTACCCAAGGTTGCTGGTAACGGGTAGGTAGGTAGGAATTTTTTTTTTTTGAAAAACAAATGTAAATTTATGAATGATCCATTTAGCATCAAAATATAACATATAACACAGGCATTGCTTTTAATGATATAATCAAGTGTCTGTCGATATAACAACAGCTAGCTAGCTATCATCTTTAATTAGACAATGAATGTGGACAAACTGCCTGTTGTTTTCACAAGTTTGATAAAACATGATTAGAATTGCATTTTGATATGGCCAATTATAAGCTAGGGTTTAGCTGATACAGTTAATTTATTACCCAATGTAAACAACCGAAATGAAAGAAGAGTGAGCTTTTATTTAAACCCAATACAAAATTATATAGTATTATATTAGAATATTCGGAATTTAAAAAAACAAACTGGTTTGATTTAACAAAGAAAAAAACTTTTGAGTAGGGACCTTTTTGTTGGGTATGTAGGCAATGGCAAACAAAGTTAATTTTAAATTTGGCCCGACATTGGCGACATTGGTACCCAGCATATCTGCGAACGCACACATATTTATTTTAAGTCTAAGTCTGTTCTTTATTCTTAAATCTAAGAATGGGTTGGTAAAAACGGCCCCTGGTAAAAGCCATTGATTTTCTTTCATTTTTGAAGCTGTAGGTTTTTCCCAATTCACACCGGCCAAAATGTGGAAATATATTTAATGACAAATCACCTGCAGAAAGCCTGTTAAAAAAGTCCTGCTGCACAGGTTCTAGTGTCCCTGGCCACACCACATGTCTCCACGGAAACACTGTGATGGCATAGCAACCCGTCTCTGTAGCTGGGGGAGTCAGCTTGTAGATTCCAATAGCTGGCACTTCTGTATGTACCTGTTAGTTTAGTTTAAATTCTTAGTTCAAGATTTAAATGCTTGTTACTTTTGAAGTGAGTTTGGTTGTTGGTCACCATAGCAGACAGGAAGGATTTCCTCCGGGTACTCTGGTTGCCCCCCACAGCACAAGACCACACCAAAACAAGTCGCTGTCTAGATTAACAGCAATCTTCAAAACAACAAATTTGGTGAAAAATTATTGAAAACTGTTGGACATAGGAAAATCAAGAGCCATAACTCTGCAGTTCCTGGGGCGATTTAGTAAGATATTATAATCTTAAACATTTTTACCAAGTTTTGTGAACTTCAGATGAAAATTGTTGGACTCCGAGAGCGGAAAAGGCTAAAAAGTGAAAAAAAAGGCCTCTTTTTTTGGGATAATTCAAGGACCATAACTCCACATTTCAATTTGGTTGATTTTCACCAATTTCAATAAGATCTGATAAAAACTGTTGGGCTAAGAGAGCGGAAATGGCTAAAAAGGCCATAACTCCACAATTCCTGGGGTGGTTTGGCAGATTTTTTAACTTGGCTGAGATATTATGCCCACAAACATTTTCATGAAGTTTGATGAACATCGGATAAAAACTGTTGGACTGAGAGAGAGGAAAATGCTAAAAAGCCCAATTCAGATAATTTAAGGGCCATAACTTAATTCCTAGTGCGATTTAGCTGGTTATCAAACATGGTCGAGATATTATGCCCACAAACATTTTCATCAAGTTTGGTGAAGATTGGATATAAACTGTTGGACTTAGAGCACGAAAATGAACGTGGCCTACAGACCAACTGACCAACATTAGCAAATCAATATACCCCGCCATCTTCCATAGGGGGCATAATAAATGAGTGAGTGAGTAAATGAATGAATGAACAAATAAATGAATGAATGAATAGATGTTCAATGACTGCTAGGCTCATACCCACGGTAGCCCCACCCCACCATCTCCTTTGACTCGTTCCCACCCCACCCCACAAGGACAGTCAGGTCTTGGTTTGGTGCTGCATATTGTCAGTTACACACAGTTAAAAAAAGCAAAATAGTGCACAATTATAAATTAAGCAATTCGAATAATGGATCATGGCCAAAAGAGCAAGACAAAAGTACATAAACTACTAACCTTGTTCTAGAGATTAGTACTCGTACTTACTTCCAAATAACTAATTTCATTAAACGCCATTCTGGTATGATGTTTAAACTGATACCAACTCAAAGACTTTCTGATGTTAATAAAACACTGAAATCTTTTCAATGAATCAAAAATAATATGCGGATATAAAATAATTATTAGTTGAAATGGGTTGACAGGAACCCTGTACTGCAGTCATAATAGGTTGCGGTGGCGTAGAGGATATGGTGACTGCCTAGCGATAGGGAGGTCCCGGGTTCGATTTCCACTCTAGGAGCGTACTCAAGATTTCCCAAAAAGACACCAAGTACTGGTTCTACCCAGGAAACGGACTTGAGAGTGTCTAAATAAGCCTAAGGCTTTTGATGCAATCGAGCAAAAATAAATAGGTGTAAACTAAAGTCATAATAATTCCATATTTGAAAACAAAATATGTACAATTGTTCAGATGGCTGTAGTGCTTTGCAGACCCTACAGTCTACTCAGACTTACTTTGTCATTAAGTTTTACAGATGAAAGGAAGAATTCATCCTCTGTCTCTGACGGCAGATGCCACAGAAGGCTACGACGACCAAACACATCTCTACCAAACCAAAGGCTTTCAGTTTCATTCTGTGTGTATAGAAATTGTACATTTGAGACGTGTCGTGGGAAACCCAGGCTTAATGCATGTGCGTTAAGTGTCGTCCCGGATTATCCTTTGCAGTCTGCACAGGCTAATAGAAGACGACACTTTCCGCTTTAATGGTATTTTCTGTTTCGATGTAGTCCGTTCTAAACATAAATCCATTGCAGGCGGAAAGGGTCATCCCAGATTAGCCTTTGCGGAAAGCACAGGCTAAATCCGAGACGACACTTTACGCGCACATGCATTAAGCCCAGACTTCCCACGACACACTTCATTTGTGGTATACTCATAGGACCAGATAAGGTGTGCACATGCATAATTTATGCGCACAAAATCACAAGATATGCACAGAGAATAATATCAGAATGTACATAAACGCAGAAAGTTTCAACCTTTTGCAAACACATGGAAATGAACAATAGACCCATTAATGTTATTCAACTGTTAGAAGTGTGAATATTCCTTATTTAAAACATTTTTATCATCTTTATGAATTGTCTACCACATTACTCAAGATTACTCCATTGGTTTGTTTTGCACATTTAAAATAACCATTTCCTGATTGAATGTATGTTTACCCCATATATTTTTGACTGAGTATAAATTTAAGCCCATAAAATCTGGCGTAAGTGTACATTTATTTCTAAAACTTGAAGAACTTTTATACACATTCAGCAACAATCTGACCTCAACAACATTTTTATCATTTTCATAGAATAACATATTAAATTGTACGACTAAGATTAAGCAACATATTAAATTGTAAGACTAAGATTAAGCAACATATTAAATTGTAAGACTAAGATTAAACTTAAGAATGTTCGTACTCATGGGTCCAGAATATTACTGCCAATTTACTTGCACATGTACTGCAAGAACATTTTGCAATATGTTCAGTAAATTTTATCAACATTGTAAAGTCTGTCATTGCCTACAAAACTCTTTTAAGTGCAAGGCACATTAACCTAAACATTACAATCATATGTGAAGCATATTCAACAATGTTTTCATCTCCAATTCCAGCACACCTTAAGGCCATCCTTAAAAAATATTTGTTTGGGTTTCGTGACCAACTCACGAAATTGGGCCCGACTCACAAGTTTTTATAGCCTTCCGTGAAGCAATTTGTTTTTTATTCAAAAATGTTAGTTATATATTCATATTTTGTTCATAATTAATTCATAACGTTTTTATATCAACTAATCACTGCATTCTAACAACCTCGCAATAATCTTTCCAATTTAAACAAACAATATGCCACTAAGCAATGTGATTTGCTCTTGTATTTGTGTTAAGACAATTATGCCTGTGTCTAAGGGTCGTCTACCTTTGTTCCCAACCAAAAAACAAAAAAACAACACAATTCTGTGTTTGACAAACACACATGCCCCCGGTCGGTGCTGGGTAGCCCATTTCTTAGTCCAAATTAGGTCAAGGTCAAGGTCCAAGTGAGGTTGGGTAATATGGATGGATTTGGAACGGTCATAAGTAAAAACTGTGTAAATATCCAAGTGTTGTAATAAGCGGTGTTGGTGCTAGACGAAACGGAAAAATCTAGTTAACCAAGAAATGGCACTTTTGAATTATTATAAGTCCAAATTAGTTCAAGGTCAAAGTGAGGTTGGGTGATATGGGTGGATTGGGGATGGTCATAAGCAGCAACTGTGTAAGTATCCAAGTGTTGTAGCAAGCGGTGTTGGTGCTAGATGAAATGGTAAAATCTACTTAATCTTGTCACGGACGGAAGGACGGACAAAACGATCACTATACGCCTCCCGCATCGAGATGCCAGGGGCATACAAATAAAATAAAAAGTGCAAATTAGGTCAAGGTCAAAGTGAATTTGGGTGATATGAGTGGATGGGAACGGTCATAAGTAGCAACTGTGTAAATATCCAAGTGTTGTAGTAAGCAGTGTTGGTGCTAGACGAAACGGTAAAATCTAGTTAACCAAGAAATGGCACTTTTTAATTATTATGAGTCCAAATTAGGTCAAGGTCAAAGTGAGGTTGGGTGATATGGGTGTATAGGGAATGGTCATAAGCAACAAATGTGTAAGTATCCAAGTGTTGTAGTAAGCGGTGTTGGTGCTAGACGAAATGGTAAAATCTACTTAATCTTGTCACGGACGGAAGGACGGACAAAACGATCACTATACGCCTCCCGCATCGAGATGCCAGGGGCATACAAATAAAATAAAAATTTACCTACCTACCCACCTTGAAAATTCTGGGTCGCGTTACCGCAATCAAACAATTTTTAAGGATGGCCTGATGTCTAATACAAACACACCAAAGAACAAACCGTACCTGCCAGAAAATGAAGGACCAGGGGCCATGAATTTGCGCCATAGTTGCCAGTATTTCATCGTCATTTTCACAAGAACCAAGCTTCAACAGAAGGACGTCGGTGTCACTTTCACCATCAGGAATCTACAACAAACACAATGCTTTTCCAGTTTTTGCCAGTATTTATTTATGCTCCTGTTAAGCTACAGGGCCGGTATTCACAAAGCTGCTAGGGGAAATCTTATCTTAAGATGCACTTAAGTGAACATTTCAGGTCAATTTTTCAATGTAAAATCCAATGATTTCTGTTAACAAAAAGTATAACAAGAGGGCCAAGATGGCCCTAGGTCGCTCACCTTATTGTAAAGCATCATAATGGCTTCCAAGAAGAAGATTGTTTTAGAGCTCAATATAGCCATATAAGGAAGACTGTCCTGCCCCATGGCGGCCATTATTTGTAAGGAAGAAAAATGATATCCAAGAGTTTGGTAGAGGGTCACTCAAGGAACATTTATGTGGAATAATTTTGAAATCCAGCCAGTGGTTTCAGACAAGAAGATTTTTAAAGTTTTCAATAGAGCCATATAAGAAAAACTGCCCCCGCCCCTGGCAGCCATGTTTTTTAACAAATCAAAATGATTTCAAGGAATTCGGTAGAGGGTCACCCAAGGAACATTTACGTGAAATTAGTTTGAAATCAAGCGAGTGGTTTCAGACTAAAAGATGTTTTAAGTTTTCAGTAAAGCCAACGATTTCAAAGATTTTGGTAGAGGGTCACCCAAGGAACATTTATGTGAAATTATTTTGAAATCCAGCCAGTGGTTTCAGACAATAAGATTTTTAAAGTTTTCAATATAGCCATATAAGGAGAACTGCCCCGCCCCCTGGCGGCCATGTTTTTTTAACGAATCAAAATGATTTGAAGGGATTAGGAAGAGGGCCACTCAAGGAGCATTTCTGTGAAAACAATTTTTTGTCAAATAATTAAATAGCAAAAACTCATGGGTCTATGAAGGTAACTAAATGGCTAACCCTGGTAAAAAAAATGTGATAAAAAGTATTTTCTGTTCTGCATGTTGCCATGCTTAGCTCCATCCTTCAATTGTGATTTCTTGTCAGCATGCTATCTACTAATCATGGTGCAAACTGATGATATCTTGAACCTGCCTCAAACAACAACAACATTATATTTATTTCATGCTATCAATATTCAATGTACTTCTTCAAGAAAACTGTTTTAAATTTACAAAAAAAACTGCCCCGTCCCCTGGTGGCGAGATATCCTACGAACAAATGTTTTATGTTGATTAAGCAAACAATGTAGCCTCTAGAATGTTCACAAGCTTTTTCTTCAATTGACCTAGTGACCCAGGTTTGAACTCAGCCAACATATCATTGAGACAAAGGTTTTGAGCAAGTTTCAGGAAGATACGGCAAAAAATGTGACTTCTAGAGTGTTAACAATCTTTTTCTTCAATTTGACCTAGTGACCTAGTTTTTGACCCCACATGACCCAGTTTCGAACTCGACCGAGATATCATTAAGACAAATGTTCTGACCAAGTTTCATGAAGATTGGACAAAAAAAAAGTGACTTCTAGAGTGTTAACAAGTTTTTTCTTCACTTTGACCTAATTTTTGACCCCACATGACCCAGATTCGAAATCGGCTGAGATATCATTGGGACAAATGTTCTGACCAAGTTTCATGAAGATTGGGCAAAAAATGTGACTTTTAGAGTGTTAACAAGCTTTATACAGTTATCAATATAGCCATATAAGGAAAACTGCCCCGCCCCCTGGCGGCCATGTTTTTTAACGGAGGGCAACAATTTTTAACTCAGCTGAGATATCATTAGAACAAATGTTCAGCGCAAGTTTCAAGAAGATTGGGAAAAAAATTTGACTTCTAGAGTGTTAACAAGCTTTTTCTTCAATTTGACCTAGATACCTAGCTTTTGACCCCACAAGACTCAGATTCAAACTGAACCGAGGCATCATTGGGTCAAATGTTCTGACCACGTTTCATGAAGATTGGCCAATAAATGTGGCCTCTAGAGTGTTAATGAGGTAAATGTTGACGATGCACGACGCACGACGGACAAAAGGCGATCACAAAAGCTCACCATGAGCACGTTGTGCTCAGGTGAGCTAAAAAACTAAACTTTTTAGCATCATTTACTAGTTTAAAACACTTAAACATAACAATACATATAAAATAATTATGGAACAGCCAGAGACTTATGGACTTTAATGAATTTAAGAAGTTTTCCCTACGTATTTTAAGTTTCTATTCATTAGTTTGGCATCTAGTGCTATTTTCTCAATTTAAATGCAAATGGTCTTGACTCTTTTGAATACAAATTATAAAACAATACAGTCATGACAGTCTGTTAAAAATGTTTAAATATGTATTAATAGTGCATAAACCATTGCTATTTAATTCAATATTACAATAACTATGTCAGTCAAAATGTTGTAAGAAACACATTATCAAATTATAATTAACTAGACATGTGTCCGTAGGACACAGATGCCCCCACATTCCGCTGCTTGTCACAAAACTCTGCTGATGTCAGAAAAAATGCACCTTAATACCCAGGTGTACAAGTTCACATGCTGATTAATATGTTTATAAAGTTTCATCAGTCGAGCAGTTATAATTTTGAGTTACACGCAACAAAAATCCAAAAATGTTATTGTTTGCTAAAGAAAGGGCCATAACTCTGCTGATTGCAGATGAACTTAACATGCTGATTAGCTATGTATATAATGTTTCATCACTCTAGCAGTAATACTTTTTAAGTTACGCATGACACAAGTAGAAAAATTGCATTTTTGGCTGAAAAAGGGCCATAAGTCCGCTGACGTCTGAAAAAACTGCACCAGGTACACAAGTTCACATGCTGATTCATATGTATATAAAGTTTCATCACTCCAGCAATAATAATTTTTGAGTTACATGCGACACATGTCCAAAAATGTCTTTTTTTGCTAAACAAGGGCCATAACTCTGCTGATGTCGGAAAAAACTGCACCAAAACACCCAGGTGCACAAGTCTGCATACTGATTAATATGTTCATAAAGTTTCAGCACTCTAGCAACAATACTTTTTGAGCTACGGGCGACACAAGTCCAAAAATGTCTTCTTTTTTTTTAAAAGGGCCATAACTCCGTCAGAAAAAACTGCACCAAATACCCAGGTGCACAAGCCCTGATGCCGATGAATATGCTTATAAAGTTTCATCACTCTAGCAGTTATACTTTCTGAGTTATGCGCGACACAAAAATCTGACGGATGGTCAGACGGACGCACAAGGGCAAATCTTAAGTGGGGGGCATAGAAATGTGACATTTCAAAAATAAACTAAATTCTGGATTTTTTTTTTCAATGCTGCCTGAGACCCACACTTTTATTTGCCAAATTTTAAAGGGCCTTTACACAAATTCTTCTTTTATCTGGAGCAATGCATAGAAGAATGCGGACTTACACTCCCAGAATTGGATGAAATGTTGAAATGGAATTTAGCATTGGCTAAACACTTAGATATATTACGTACCTCAATGCCATCAAATATTTCACCATTCCAGAGCAGCAAGTTTCCTGATGGATCTTCAGCAGGCTGTGTTGCCAGAGTGTTACCACGTAGATGAAGAACATGCCCAGTAAATGTGGCCCTTAAACTGCCGTGTACAATGAAACTGCATTCGTGACTACTGTCGGGACCTCGCTGAGAAAGTCTGCACTCCACATTGGTAGGCTGAAATATTGGAACATATGTTCTTTAGCAGGGCTTTTTTTCTTCTATAGTAGGGGCGGTTATAAGGCATCATCCCCTCAGAAAAATTCTTTCAAATCATGCAGTTTTCTCCTAAAACTGATTTTTCATTCCCCTGCTATGAAAACTTTCCCCCAAAATGCCAAAACCCCCCGCTATTTTTCCCCAAAATGAGGGCAAAGAGACCCATCCCCAAGAGGTGAAAAAAAAGCCCTGTTTAGCATTGCAATTAATATTGACAAAGATGGTTTGTTTTCCTGCATGAATAACATTTTCATTTTGATGTTGATTGAGTTCTTTGTCTTAATACTCACATTTTTTTTTGGGGGGGGGGGGAGGGGCCGGGGGGGGGATAAATGAGATAAATGGTAGTCACAGGATCACTATGTGTATCAGATTGTGTGACATCATCACTGAGTTATGTTTATGATGTCACCGTTCATTATCATATTCCTTATCTAGTTCATGTATTAAGGTATTCACTAGAGAATGCTTGTATGAGAGCTCTGCATTATTGTTAATAAAATAAATAAAAAATGTGTGTATTATTGTGATTGGTTTGTGAATGTGACATAGTCTACATTTACCAAAAACATTATCCCCCGTACTGCACATGAAAAAGTTCATTAGTGGCAGCTAAATCTAGGTTGTAGTTTGGCAAAATTGTGTGGATTTTCAACTCTTCTATGTTTTGTGAAATATTACAAATTGAACTACATATTCATTGCCCAAACATATATAGTTGACAATGTTTTAATTATGCACAGATAGATTTATGCATTTAGGGAGCTGGAATGACACAACACCTTGTTCATTGCCCAAACATATATAGTTGACAATGTTTTAATTATGCACAGATAGATTTATGCATTTAGGGAGCTGAAATGACACAACACCTTGATCATTGCCCAAACATATATAGTTGACAATGTTTTAATTATGCACAGATAGATTTATGCATTTAGGGGAGCTGGAATGACACAACAACAACAACTATATTACAACACTCCAGTGTCTACAGTACGTAGTCATTTGAATAAATTATTTATATTTATGAAAAAATATATATACTTATAAATGCACATAGATTAATTGGTAATTTGATTCATTGATCATTTTTATCTCACACAATATTTTTTTAAAGGATTTCCATGTTTGTGTGTGTGTGTGTGTGTGATTAGACATTGTAGGAAAGAAATTAAACATTCAATTGCTGTATTTATACTTTCAATAAAAATGCTGTAAAATGCAAAAATTGGAACACTTTGTAAATTTGACACGCCATGCCCGGGTACGTAAACATTTGTGTATTATTTGTTCACATGGTTCGAAACGTATGGTTACGAAACGTCAACTTATGAATGAACAAAAACCGCAGCAAAACACAACATATACAGATATACATGACAAGTATTGTATACCTGATCACACCTCTCAAGAGAAGCAAAAACACAACATATACCACACATGTTGCGCTAGAATTGTGAAATAATAGAGTTAAGTTCTGTTCACCCAAAATTTAGTATAGTGTAACCGAACTGTAAACGAAAATCGGCCCGCATCCAACGCGGCCCGTTTGAATCTCAGCCCACAGATAGAACAGGCCAAAAACAAACAGACGAGACTTGTGTATTGACAGAGTTTTGCACGTGGTGTTACTACTAAAAAGCACAGTAATATGCTCTTGTTCGTGGTAATAACGTTTATGTTCCGGTCTAAATACGCACTCTATAATAATCTCCATATAAGAGCAATAATTTGAAGTGATTTTAGTGTGCATTTTTCGGCGCAGCTGTTTAAGATCACTTTTGACCCAGATTTTCTTGCGATAATTATGCAGCGGGAAAATTGAATATTACAATAGAATTGGGCAAATTTTCTAATTCTAGGGAATGCAAACTTCAAACAATGGTTTAATGTATACCAATAACTGTTGCATACTTTTGGGGATTAAAAATTTACATAATTGTTTACATAAGCGGTTAAAATGAAGTGATACACATATCTTCAACATATACTCTACAACTGATGCTAATTATGAACGTATTTTCTCATTGTATGTCATAAACTGAATGCTATATTCATTCACGTAACGAAATAACTATTTCAAATATCGCTGAATGTTCCCTTACTATTGCTTTTTACTGGGATACACAGCATAAATGCTTATTTGACTTCAAATCGTTATTATATTAGATAACTAAAATGAATGGTATATTACCGGTACTATAAATAACTATATAGACTCGTCTGATACAAAATAATTTTAATTCATTCCCGAAATCATTAAATTGGCTTGACAAATTCAGATAAAAATTAGTTGAACCTAAATTATTTTGGTTATTCATATATCACTGGTGGAAACATGGAGCTGTATGATTGGTTTATTCACAGCATAGATATTAATTATAATTTTATTTAATTTTTAAATTAATAAATTTATCGCAAATTAACTTTTGGGTCCGAGAAGTTTTCTTATAGTGTCCGAAAAATCTGGGGTCCAATTCTTCTAATATTGGTGGGGACCAAAAAATATGGGGTCTGAGAAGTCACGTAACCGATCATCTTGGCCGTCTGTTTAGGTTATTTTTAAATGACATCTCAATATTAATTTCAACGCCGATTGTCTTTTTTAAAGACATTTCTTGTTATCTTTAAAATACGTATGTACAGGGCTTACATACTATGATTTTCTATAATCAATTGCTCAGGGGCAAGTTAATTTGCTCCTTGAGTTCCCCCGCACCCATACCATCAATAACAGGTTGCTGAACTCTTAACACTGAAACACACTTTCAAACTCCATCACAATGCAGTATCCATTCAACATTGTTCCAGAGAATTATCTCCAGGAGATGTTATCTCCAGGAGATGGGGTGAGTGGGGCGTTGATTACAACAACAATACCAGCGCCGGACGCAGACCAGGCTTGGCCGGGGGGGGGGGGGGGCTGGACTACGATGGTGTATAATGGGTTGGGACAGTAATTTTAGCAGCAGTTGCAACAGCAGCAGCAGTAGTTGTAGTGGTGGTGGTAGCAGCAGCACAAGTGGTAGCAATAACATCATCATCACCATCAGCAGCAGCAGCAGTATTAGTAATAGTAATAATAGTAGCAGTAGAAGTAGTAGAAGTAGTAGTAGTAGTAGCAGCAGCAGCAGCAGCAGCTGCAGTAGTAGAATCAGCAGCAGCAGCATACATTGAAACTTGCAAATTAAAAAAAGCAGAAAAAAATTCTTTTGGCTACCAGTTTATAATATATTGGGAATGGTCATTTATGATGACTTTAACTAATTTTGTTAGTTTTTTCATTATATGTTAATAGGACTGTTTCAATTGTCGTGCATACAGTTTGACAAAGTAAGTATTTTTGGACCAACTAGAACGCAAGTTATAAATTGTGATGTATTGTACCCTACAAAAAAAGGCTAAATACCATATACCATATAGCAGGGACCATATATGTAGCCATATCTTTGCAATTTTTAAATCACGAGCATTTCACCCTAAATTGACTTTCACGAGGATTGTTTCTGTATCTACGGGGTATTCGTATTATATAACAGTATTAATATTATTTCATTATTGTATCGATACATCGATACGAGCCAAATGTTTTGTGGTAGATATTTTTCCTAAAATCTTTGGGATTCAGTCCCATCATCAGCCTTAAAAACAATTAGACACAAATATTTGTTATGAAGTATGTGTCATACCTCTACAAAACCAGATAGTTTGAATAAGGCGTGAAAAAATATTACGTTAGACAGGTAGGGATTTATTTGTGTTTATTATTTTTTTATTTGGTAAATGGGCAACTTTAAGATTCTAAAACAAAAATATATCAGTAATATCTTTAAACATTGTTTTATCCCAAAAACATTTCATTATTGGAAAAAAGTGAATAAAACACAAAAAATATCTGACAAACTCGATAAAATGTTCTAGGGTCGGGGCATTTTTTTAAGGTAAGTCGGATAACCTGAAACAAAAATAATTTTTTTAACGCCTAAGTAACTCTTAATTATAATTAAGATGCGTCCGACCGAGGATTAACGACGTCGAGCCCATGACAAATATTATTCTAACTATTAAAATGTTTCCAGCCACTCGAACACCATGATTGGTGTGTGTTCAGCAAGTACCACCCATCTCCCAGATTAAATGTTCAGAAAAAGTGATAGATATGACAATATACGGTACACAAGTGACACGCCAGCCGTTTACTGCTTGTAAGATCAAAGCCCAAGCCGACAAAGTAATAAAACAAGGCAATATACGGTATACTTATTGATACGCCAGCCCTTTACAACTTGTATAAGATCAAGGTCGCCTGAATACCTCGTTCTACAACTTCCGTATTTATTTAGATTACTCTTTGCGTAGTTTTCCTGTGCGAAGCATGATTCATGAATCTATGATACAGGGTATTGAGATGCAGTTCAGAGTTTCAATAGCGATCGAGCTATTTTCCATAGTTTTCTTTTGTAGACTATTTTTAACATAATCGTAAATTTCCAGTTAAATGTAAAGGTAACGTCTCATGAAATTCCATGCATATCGTGTATGTTTTAACATGAAACGCGGCCTGCTGTGGTGCACAGTACGTTGGTCAGACAGGTCGGTCATTAAAAACTCGTTTTAGATAATAATTTTTTTTATAAAATTAAAAATAATAATAAATTTAACAATTTCATTTATCAACATTTTCACAAAACTGGACATTATATAACACATATTTCAATTCAACCTGTTGAACAGCTAACCTTCGATAATGTAACGTCTAGTCATTACCAAGTTAAATCTAGATGTATGTCGGAATTTGAATGGATTAAATGTTCGCAAACAGCTTATCCTCTAGGATTAAATGATAATATTTTTAATGTTGGAAATATCTCTAAAGACAGTTCTATCAATGCCTTCTCTTTTTTAATAAACGTGTGAGAAACAAGCGTTTACATGGTAAAAGGAAATATGGAAACATGCGACGTAAATTTATACGCATACTATCTTTAAATGACTGTTACACTTTATTTAAAAATGCTGGAAAACATAAACTATTAAGTACTTTATGTTCCCTTTCTGTTTCTTCTTTAAGATATATTGATAATGAATGTAAAAGTATTTTAATTCAATCTGACCCATTGTATGAATGTGCTAATATTATTCGATCCTACACTGACAATTATCTTAAACCGTTCATCGAGAGTCTACAGAACAAAAAGAGAAATCGTATTAAAATTAATGTCTGTAATAAAGTCTGTATCAATGTAATAATGTCTTTAATTGACCTTCTTAAATTATTCAGTGATAAGAGTGTACGTAAATTAATACCTCCTTTTTTCTGTAATACTGAAACACCACTTATTTGTTACAAATGCATTAAACCAGTACGGAGTATTGTTTTTTATTATAATTCCTGTTGGTCATGTAATTACAGGTGATCTTTATTTTCTTAAAAATAAAAACCTTCGACACTTGCTTCGCAGAGGCCCTAAATTTCGACTTGGAATTTCACTTAATTTTGACAATTACATTAAAGAAATTGAAGTATCATTAGACGAATACTGTAAAAAGTGGTGGTGCAGAAATGAAAATGCAGATGTATCTGCGCTTTACGAATGGAAGAATAAAGTATTGCTTATGGACGTTAATAAAATATGCTTTTATAATTATAATAATCATATTGCTTTACCACATAAATCTAAATTCAATAAAAATACACTTAATTACTGAAAGATCTTCAATCTAAATTCGTACTGGTTCCTGCAGATAAAGAGGCGAACAACATAATTATAATATGACGAATATTTTAAAGGACCTATCTCAAACGACATCATATACTGAATATACAAAAAGGACTTTAATGAAATTATTTCCTAATATATTACTAAATGCAGTAAATTTAATGTTAACATCAATAATAATAACATGAAATATCCATCACTTTACTGGATTCCTAAACTCCATTAAACTCCATACAAAAGTCGTATTATAGCAAATTCAGTGTCATGTACCACTAAACAATAATCAGTTTTCCTGACTTCTGGTCCGAGTGCTATTAGGAATCACATT
Organism: Congeria kusceri; assembly: GCA_027627225.1. Lineage (NCBI taxonomy): Eukaryota > Metazoa > Mollusca > Bivalvia > Myida > Dreissenidae > Congeria > Congeria kusceri. Next base: position 70,547,270 of record CM051032.1, on the reverse strand, counting down.
ACTAAATACTGCAATAAAATTTAGTACAAACATTAACTTATTTTGGTTAATAAAAAATTCGTCTGAAGTTATTAATAAAATTGAAAGCAAAGATTACGCTTTCCTTTGTACGTACATATGCTTTTTCTACATTGTATACAACCCTACCTCATAGTCTTATTAAAAATAACTTGTTTCACTGATTGAAAAAACACTTGCAAGACAAAAATGCTCATACCTGGCTTTAAATACTAATACAGTATTCTTTACTAATCAGATGTTTGATGAATGTATTATTTGGACTTGCTTAGATTTATGTTTAGCCCTTACGTTTCTTCAGGATAACTTATTTGTTGAATTCATGGGAAAATATTACAACAAATAATTGGTGTGCCAATGGGTACTAACTGTGCACCGCTTATAGCTGATCTATTTTTATATTGCTATGAACGGGATTTTAAAATAGGTTTATCAAAAGATAAACAATTAAATTTGATTCAATTAACAAAATATCCAACACATTTACCCTAAAGAACTTTCCTTAAATACATCGTGTTCATCGTATACAGATGCTGCATTCCTAGACATACATCTTACTATTAGAAATCTACTGACAATATAGTTAAAATCAGTCTATATGACAAACGCGATGATTTTAATTTCGAAATTGTAAATTTCCCTTTCTTGGTAATATTCCTAGAGGTCCTTCCTATGGTATATACATTTGGCAATTAGTTCGATATACAAGAGCTTGCTCATGAGTTAAAGATGTCGACGACCGTAACCTTACACTGACTAAGAAATTATTAAAATAAGTTATTTTTTTATATCATGATCTACGCAATAAGTTTGCTAACTTCTATAGAAAATATAATGTCTTAGTTTCTAAATACAATGTTTCTTTGAAATGGTTCTTATCTAACGGAATATCCCACCCATTCTTTTACAGTGATGTTTTGAAACGTGTTCGCAAATGTAAATATGTTAAAGTGAATGCTAAACGTATACTTAATAATTTACTACACTCTTTCTTATCAAAAGGATATAATGCACTTATACTAAAAAACACATGCTTATTAGTTTTCGATGCTGAATTTCTTTCATCGTTACAAATTTGGTCGTTTTAAAACGTGGATAAGTAGCTTTAACTTCTTTGCGTTTTAAAATTATGACGTCATCGTGTGCATTGCGCGTTTCTGGATTACGTCATCATTTGAATATTTTTACCGTCTCAGTGACGTAGCGTAAGATTATCTAGGATATATTGTGCCCTTTTATTTAATATTTTACAGCATTCCCGATTTATACACTGGTTATATCACCCACGTTCACAAAGTTAAATTATTTTTTTCAATATGGGTTGGCAGGAAGATGCAGAATAATATATAAAGTTCTATTTATTTTAAAATAAACATATACAACAAAGCTATGTAATCTGGCTTTTTACACCGAACATAACCGCTTCTTCCTGAAAGTGCATGAAGATGATCTGAACATTGAACTAAATGATGTTATGTCTTTAAAGCTTTTTATAAAAATACGAGATGTAGTTGATACTTGTTTTTTTGTTTCATTTCATCGTGCCTCAGAATGTTGCAATTCTGCTACTATATATATATATATAGCTTTATTTCCTCCATTTTCTGGAGATGTACAAATAATACACATACATGGAACATGGTAAACAGAAACATATGTACAATTGCATAATAATAGAGTTTAAGTAAATTATACACACGAAGCGTCGCAATACATAATCGTCAGAGATTGTAATGTGCATCGAAGCATATAAGAATGTAGGTCAGTTTTATAACAGTGAAGTAGTTTGATCTTAAGTGGTATTTAAGAGCAGACGTTCTTACGATGACAATGCACGTATGCGATATGTGTTATGTCCTATTTACATCGAACATGAAGATTCATCGAAAGCGAAAATAGAATCCACTGTTTTAGGATCAACACAAATCGAATTATCGTTAATCGTTTTAATACGTTCGTTACTGTCGTTTACGTGAGGACTGGCGTGTTTTGTTCAGTTACGTTTGGTATAAGTTACTGCACAGTTTAGCACATTGTATAAGAAAGTCAGGGTAGACCGGTACATCTAGTACGTTGGTCAGGTCGTCGTCGATTTTTCCAAGGATGTACTGTACAAATGTCTGGTTTGGAAGCACGAGGAGTAGGTCGTAGAGGGGGGTACCGAAAGTTTTCACACGATCCATGAACGCGCGGCGTTTTAGAACGTGGTCGCTCGAGTCGCACTTGAACATCAGGTGCTCAAGTTCCCTGTCGCAGAGTCGATGACACCTGCGGCACTCCGTCGACTGCTCTGGTGGCCGCTGACAGCACAGACACGCCAGAAGTTTCATGAGGGTCAGACTCTCGGGACGGGCTCTCGCAACGGACCACACACTAAATAGGCGCAGCAGTGGATGGACTTGCTTGAAAAGGTCAAAGTCAGAGCACGAGTCCATTCTTTCTTTCCACAAGGTCGCTTCGCGGTTGTAGACGGCTGTCTTACACGTTGGTTTCCAGGAATATTTGCTTGGGAAATTATCGTTTGTGAAGTTTGACGTATACGACTGAAGTCCGTATTTTTCAAGAATACGAAGTATATCTGGGACAAATCCTAGTTTTGACGATGCACAGTACCTGTTTTGAAAAAGTCTAATTAACAGAAGCTGTCTGGCAAGGCTATGCGCTGGAGCTCGACACAGTGAGCCGTAAAACGTTAGCTTCTGTGTATCGATGTAGGCTTCCAGCGAGGTACTTCCAACTAGACCTGCCGCCATGTCTGATCTGGTATGGTAGGGTAGGCACTGGGCTCTCTTCAAGCAGAAGTGATGGGCCACTTCTAGCTGCTGAATATCGGAGCTTGTAAGACTGTTCCAAAGTTCGCAACCAAACAATGTCCTCGGTAAGACACACGTGTAATACAGCTTCATTGCCGTAGCCGGATTTGGACCTGCTTGACCGGACACTTTTCCCGTTAGAGATAGAAAAGTGCCCCGTATTTTGAGTTTCAGGGCATCAACGTCGTGTGGATGTTTACCATTTGAGGATTGCATTATTCCGAGATGCTTGTACACATCAGTCTCTGGGATAATCGTGTTTCCGTACTTTGCCGGCGGGGGATTGGACACGATGACTTTTCTCCTGCGCAAGACTGAAGCTGCACATTTTGATGGATTATACAGGTAGCGCCAAGTGTTCGCATATCTGTAGCAAATGTTCAGCAGCTCATTTAAGCCACGGCGGGAGGTGGATAGTAGGACAATATCGTCCGCTTGGGTTGGAGAGCTTAGCTTAAGGTCGCCGATCCGTAGTCCGTGTTGGGAGGCTTGCAGCTCGTCCAGAAGAGCGTTGACGTACACGTTGTAATAGAACGGCGCGCAGATACTTCCTTGCCGCGTCCCCTGCTCTATTCGGAAGGATTCTGATAGGTAGCCATTCTGCAAGACACGGCTGGAACAGCCTCGGAGTGATTCGCATATCAATCGGAGAGGTTTTCCGCGGACTCCTATGTGATGAAGTTTGTAAAGCAGCCCATCGATCCAGACCATGTCAAACGCGGATTTGGCGTCCATGTAGCAGACGTTGAGCGCACTGCCACGTTCACAACAAAAGTCACGAGCTTCTTGCAATATAAATGACACCATTTTGCAGTTCATATTTTTCTGAAAGCCGTGTTGTAATTTGTTTAGTTTCGACAATATATTGCTGCATTCAATGCGTTTTATTAGGAGTTTCTCAAACAGTTTTGATAATACGGGGAGCAGCGAGATGGCTCTGTAGCTAGATGGATCAGTGTACGGTTTGCCATTACCTTTATATAGAGTCACTGTTAGTCCATTTTTGAAGCATTTGGGCAGGGATTCGGCACTGATTATAGCATTAAACAAGTTTGTTATGCATGCTGTCAGCAATGGTCCTCCATATTTCAGATGCTCGTATGTTATGTTATCGATCGATGCACTTTTATTGTTTGGCAACTCACGTATTAATGTTCGTAATTCAGCATCAAAAGTGTTGTGTAGTAGGGTGTCGCACGGTTGCTGGGAGACGCCTGGTGCGAGGTATGTTAACAGTTCACTTTCCACGTACAGCTTATGATTCTTATTAAAGTCAGAAATCTGTGAGAAAGTGTAAAGGCCACTGAAGTAGTTTTGCCACCCGGTCAAAAGGCCGTCAACAGTGTTTTCCCTGGTGCCATTAAATATTACTTCACGTCCTTGTTTTTTGCACTTTGCTTTTTTGGAGTTAACCGTTTTCCAGAATAGGCACTGGTCGACTTCAGCTAATTCGTCGATACGCATGCGTTCTACTTCCTCTTGCGCATGCGCAGCTTCCCGGAGATCTCTCCGGAATGTTCGCTTGAGGCGCTTGTTTGCCACGTGTTCCGGTGAGCCCTTTATTTTCCCAGACCAGACCCACGCCAGGTGTGAGATTCTTAGCTTGTGATGAAACTCTTTTAGCGCGGTTGACCAGTGAGGTTTCAAAAATCTCTTGTATTCGCGCCTGGATAGACATGTATCAGCGGCCACAGATATACATTTCACTATTTCTGAGTAGGCACTGTCAATGTTACAGTAGTCGATGTTAGCCTCCTGTAATAGTCTTGTAACAGTACTCTCGTACGCATCTTTCTCGGGCGGCCTATTCCATCTGTAGGAAATACGCTGCAATGGTTCGGAATGGACGTCTTCTATTACGCTGGTAATCAAGTATAAGTGTAGATATACCGGCAGATGCCGAGAGACATTGAGTGGGGCGTCCGGAAGCACGCTGCATGTTACAGTGTGACGCAGCAAACTTTCGTCGAGCAGCACGTGGTCAATGCGTGACGGTATAGGAGGAATGCGTATAGGAGGAATGCGAGGGTGTTTCACCCTCGCATTCAATTTGGTAATATCTGAGACATGGATTTTGTATCTCGGTATAGAGTTGACAGAATTACAGCCCAATAATTGCTTGGAATTGTCGGGCAGGATTTATCCTGCGGTTTGCAGGGTGGTCACCACATACCTGCCGACACACAGGCAAGTGATATTGTCAAATGTAAAATAAATCAGTAACGACAAACACAGCTGATGCTGTACGTTTCTCTATTCATCAATTTCATAGTATAGTAGTAGTTAACCTTACCCAGTTTATGGAAACATCCGGTATTTTACATCCGGTCTTAAGTCAACAAAACACAAAATTTTAACATGTTGATCCGTATCCCTTTTCTGAGTGATATCGATGTCGGCGTGTGGATTATAACTCAAGGAAGTTTGCTTTTTATACTATATTTTAAAAAATAAAAAGCTTTTTTGTAACGAATATACTTTATCTTGTATCAAATAACATGTTGTGTTTCGTGGCGTAGAATCTGCTATATTCTTCCAATTTCTAGATTATTTTTCATTGATTTAATGTATAATTTACAGGTAATATGGACATACCTACAGAGTTTGATAATGTTTAATGACAGCTCGTGTTTTAAAATTACATTGTCTTGCTGAAAGTTCTTTATTAAAGAGATTTTGAAGTATGCGATTAAATGTCTTAACTTTATTGATTTAAGCATAGATCTAGCCATTGAGTAATTAAATGGTAATTAAATTCAATAATATTCTCTTTTATTGCTGTTTAATTTTAAATGCGATGCTATGAGGTTAATTTTTATTTACACTGACATGTTTTGTGAATAATTCTGGGCCAAGTGTGAGGTTCGCGCCCACATAAACCGGTTTAAACCCCCAATGCTTTGCATTGACCGTTCCAAGCCGGTGACCCCAGTTTTATTCATGTGTGTTTTGTGTTTGTTATGTGTTTTTGTGATGTCCTGTGTATTGCCTTTGGCAATTGGTCACTTGCCACAAATAAAGGACCTCGGGCTGCTAATAAGAGTTCTCTCTTGCTGTCGCAACTGGAGTTTCGCTTTGTTTATATCACTACTAATGACGAATTGAACTAGAACTCATATAATGACAGCGCTGAAAGAGTCTATCATCATATTTCTATTTTGATTGATTTACACGTTTGCACAGAATGTAGTAGAAACTGGAATAAACAATGGGGGAGTTGGGAGGCGAAGACTGCACTGATATAGCCACACGGCAACCAGCTTAATGTATTTCGCAAACAGCAAATTTCAATACCTCGTCGTCAGTTTGGCAGGAAACTGTCACGGGCAGGCAGGCACAATCAATTACAATGTATTTAAAAAATTTACCATCAAGTTTTCCAATTGTCCAGTAGATACTTGTCAACCAAGGATAAAAGCGCTCGATTTGGGAGTGAAAATGAATAGTAAAATTAAGTAATGCATTGAAAAAGTGCGTGAATTATATACAGTGCTTTTTTACATGCATTGTTCCTGAGGCATGCATTGTTCCTGAGGCATAGCCACATCATTATAGAATGTTTATTGAGATAATCATATTCTGGACGGGACGGTGCTTCGAACCTAGTCCCAGTTCGAATTGTCCAAGACCCTAGAAATTACATGAATTTTGACACCGTGTTGCTTTTCGAATAGATGCAGTATACGTTCTTTGACTGACATTAACATCTTTTTGGCAGTCATAACTCTTAGCGAAAAGTACGTCGTGTTTATATTGCGTCAATCGTTCGTCTGGTATGATGCAAATGCATGTAGGCAAACATAAAATGCTTGCAATTTACGACGTTAAAATGACTTTGTTTGCAAAAACGGCCCCATCGGGGCAATGTCAGTAAACAAGCTGACCTTTAAGATACTAGTATTATCAATAACAAACACTAAAGGTAAAAAAATGTACAAATAATGGAAAAAGAGTTTATGCATTCTGAGAAAAAATATCGTTATATAAAATAGGTCGTGTTTGTTTGGCCCTTTTCTTGTTTACATTTGGACGTCAGAATTATGAGTGTCTTGGATAACCATAGTTTGAATATATATATTTTCATAAGTCAGAATAGAAAGGATGGTTATAGAGCTGTCAAATGTCATTTGTTGTTATGACACAGACGTCGTGAGTTTGATACCCACTCTCACGGATTTGTATGTTTGTTAAAAAAAACACCTCATTATGTAGTATATTAGTTTAATTTTTTTAAATGTATATGACGGTGTATTTCTCATATCTATAACACAACAACACTGTGATTGCTATGTCGATTTCTTTGACATAGTCCCGTTAAACTCTCATATCCAACGTGGGCGATATAAAAATCATCAAATAACACATCATCAACACAGTTTCTCTATCGCTGTCTATTACCGTATTAAACTTCCCAGCAAACTGCCCAGAAGTTGTTCAAGAAAGAGAGGATTGCAATTTAGAATATTGTCAATTTATTACATGCTCCCGTGGTTTCACGCTTCATACAAATCCCATTAAGATAACGGATAATTGAGCATTAATTGGTAACCGATATCTGAATTTTCAACAACGTAACATATCGAAGCGAAGAATAATTAGATGGTTAGTGTTGAAAACAAAACTGTTATCCTCCCGTGGCATATGCCTCTTTAATATTTGTACAACAGTTTAATAACGAGAACTTTGTCACAGGAATGACAACGGGCCCCGAATTATAGCATGTTTGAAGATGGGGGCCAGCCAGATTTTGTTTTAAAGTTATGATAGTAAGTGAAAATATAATTATGTATTTGTAAGAAAAAAAAAATCCCCATTTTATGCACAACTACACTTTACCCTCAACAATGATGACAAGTTTGAAAAAAAAAATTGTTGAAAACTGTAGGAGGAGCTGGAGCACAAGGAATTTTCCCTATGTATTCCATAGAGGAAAAATAATCAAAGGGCCATAACTTCCTAATGGAGGAGAAAGATTTAAAGCCCCATCTTTAAGCACAAAACAAGTTTCAAGAAAATCCGTTGGGTACTGCAGGAGGAGTTGCGTTCACCATGAATGTTCAAATTATCGCCTCGTCCAGTATGGTATGTCAGCTGTGTACTCGTCCAAATATATCACCGTATTGTACAGAACGCGGTTAAATAAACTAATATTATTTGCAAGAGTAACCGATAAATAAAATACATATACATGTATGTGAACATAGTAAGGAATGCTATGATAAATTAGTTATCCGAATTGCAACACACAAGTTAATAGCATTCGATTGTGTTGTTTTTCTTCCGTTGTTCGACCGCTCTCCGTGGACATCCATCGGTGTCAATACACAAATGGACGTGTATATTTACTTAGTCTAAGTAATTAAACCATGTTATAACAAAGTGAGGCGTTTCGTATTTTGTGAATTATCCCTTTATGTTAGCATTGAAACCATTTACTAATATATAAACCGATTAATTCAAAATTATACGCATACACACCGAAAAATCACATAAAGGAAATATAATTCTGGAAGATTTGCATTAGAATAACCAATCGTTTTTTCCACTATTCTCAGAGAGCAATTCTTGTATAAGACAGCAACAATTAGACTACCTTTCCTCGTATATTATCAGGACAAAATATATAGAAGAAGCTAGGAATAATGCGTCTTGAAGATCTGAAAAAAACAACAACAAGAATACATGTATACGATTTCTGTCCACTGTCTAGCTGTTATTGAGATGTGCTTTTGGTGCCTGAACAAAATAAATAGGATCAAAATTGTCAAACACTTTATGAAGTGTCATTCAGAAAGCCATTCCTTTGACATGAAACATATTAAGTTATGTTTCATATAATCACTTTCTGTCAAACACGTACAAGTTATCAACTGCGAATAAACCGATGTCACTTTTGATATTATGTAGTGATACATGAAGAGATATTGTTTGACACACAGTCTTGGCAACACAAAACTGGGCTGTTTTGTTTTCGAATTGACCAAGGCAAACTGTTTCAATCGGTCAATAAAACTGAGTGCATGACTATTGTACGTAGATATTCTTTGCCGTACTTTTAGTGCAGCTGTTGTTTCATCAACATTTAATTGATAAATTGTGCCACACTTTTGTTTAGATTAGACATGGTAACTGTTCTTGGTGGAAAAATATATGCGTTCCAGTAGTTTATTACCACATAACTTGTGTGGGGATTGGTTATCTACTGCCATTCTTCCCCTACCTCTGATTCAAGTAGGGCAGTTGTCAGTAACTGGCATAAGTATATGCACCTAGTACTGGTAAACCTAAGCTTGCCCAGGAAAAGTGTGAGTAGGTTAACTGACCGCCGTGATATGACTGAAATACTGTTAAAAACGGCGAAAAATCCAAACAAACAAACAAACAAATAAACATAATCACACGGAGACAATCGTTGCTCCTTTCTTTCGCAACCACCTGTTACGAATTCGTAAATTCGCGAACGTGTTTATGAAACGGTCGTAATTAAGAATTTGCGTAAGAACCTTCGTACGTAAGATTCGCAGAATTCTTAAAACAATCTTATGAAATATTTGTTTAGCCTACATTTATATAAGCTGTAAGCTCTATAAATAGCAATTGTGCAATGTTCCTATTCATAAATCTCAGTCACAGTGTTGCATCTTTCCATCAACTTCCAGTAGATGTTATTTAATAATCGATACAAAGATGCTACATTTTCTATAGATAAAATGTTATGAAAGAAGATTCGGAATACGTCGAATTGTTATTCGCGTAGCATGAATACACAATTTGCAATACTAAGTATACACATGAACCCCTTATATATCATATTTCTACTTATATAATTTAAAATCGTCATAGTCTAATGAATGTTTATGTTGCGTTATCAAATATAAAGTCTTAACATTTCAAATATCGCTGAATGTTCCCTTACTATTGCTTTTTACTGGGATACACAGCATAAATGCTTATTTGACTTCAAATCGTTATTATATTAGATAACTAAAATGAATGGTATATTACCGGTACTATAAATAACTATATAGACTCGTCTGATACATAATAATTTTAATTCATTCCCGAAATCATTAAATTGGCTTGACAAATTCAGATAAAAATTAGTTGAACCTAAATTATTTTGGTTATTCATATATCACTGGTGGAAACATGGAGCTGTATGATTGGTTTATTCACAGCATAGATATTAATTATAATTTTATTTAATTTTTAAATTAATAAATTTATCGCAAATTAACTTTTGGGTCCGAGAAGTTTTCTTATAGTGTCCGAAAAATCTGGGGTCCAATTCTTCTAATATTGGTGGGGACCAAAAAATATGGGGTCTGAGAAGTCACGCAACCGATCATCTTGGCCGTCTGTTTAGGTTATTTTTAAATGACATCTCAATATTAATTTCATCGCCGATTGTCTTTTTTAAAGACATTTCTTGTTATCTTTAAGATACGTATGTACAGGGCTTACATACTATGATTTTCTATAATCAATTGCTCAGGGGCAAGTTAATTTGCTCCTTGAGTTCCCCCGCACCCATACCATCAATAACAGGTTGCTGAACTCTTAACACTGAAACACACTTTCAAACTCCATCACAATGCAGTATCCATTCAACATTGTTCCAGAGAATTATCTCCAGGAGATGTTATCTCCAGGAGATGGGGTGAGTGGGGCGTTGATTACAACAACAATACCAGCGCCGGACGCAGACCAGGCTTGGCCGGGGGGGGGGGGGGGGCTGGACTAAGATGGTGTATAATGGGTTGGGACAGTAATTTTAGCAGCAGTTGCAACAGCAGCAGCAGTTGTTGTAGTGGTGGTGGTAGCAGCAGCACAAGTGGTAGCAATAACATCATCATCACCATCAGCAGCAGCAGCAGTATTAGTAATAGTAATAATAGTAGTAGTAGAAGTAGTAGAAGTAGTAGTAGTAGTAGCAGCAGCAGCAGCAGCTGCAGTAGTAGAATCAGCAGCAGCAGCATACCTTGAAACTTGCAAATTAAAAAAAGCAGAAAAAAATTATTTTGGCTACCAGTTTATAATATATTGGGAATGGTCATTTGTGATGACTTTAACTAGTTTTGTTAGTTTTTTCATTATATGTTAATAGGACTGTTTCAATTGTCGTGCATACAGTTTGACAAAGTAAGTATTTTTGGACCAACTAGAACGCAAGTTATAAATTGTGATGTATTGTACCCTACAAAAAAAGGCTAAATACCATATACCATATAGCAGGGACCATATATGTAGCCATATCTTTGCAATTTTTAAATCACGAGCATTTCACCCTAAATTGACTTTCACGAGGATTGTTTCTGTATCTACGGGGTATTCGTATTATATAACAGTATTAATATTATTTCATTATTGTATCGATACATCGATACGAGCCAAATGTTTTGTGGTAGATATTTTTCCTAAAATCTTTGGGATTCAGTCCCATCATCAGCCTTAAAAACAATTAGACACAAATATTTGTTATGAAGTATGTGTCATACCTCTACAAAACCAGATAGTTTGAATAAGGCGTGAAAAAATATTACGTTAGACAGGTAGGGATTTATTTGTGTTTATTATTTTTTTATTTGGTAAATGGGCAACTTTAAGATTCTAAAACAAAAATATATCAGTAATATCTTTAAACATTGTTTTATCCCAAAAACATTTCATTATTGGAAAAAAGTGAATAAAACACAAAAAATATCTGACAAACTCGATAAAATGTTCTAGGGTCGGGGCATTTTTTTAAGGTAAGTCGGATAACCTGAAACAAAAATAATTTTTTTAACGCCTAAGTAACTCTTAATTATAATTAAGATGCGTCCGACCGAGGATTAACGACGTCGAGCCCATGACAAATATTATTCTAACTATTAAAATGTTTCCAGCCACTCGAACACCATGATTGGTGTGTGTTCAGCAAGTACCACCCATCTCCCAGATTAAATGTTCAGAAAAAGTGATAGATATGACAATATACGGTACACAAGTGACACGCCAGCCGTTTACTGCTTGTAAGATCAAAGCCCAAGCCGACAAAGTAATAAAACAAGGCAATATACGGTATACTTATTGATACGCCAGCCCTTTACAACTTGTATAAGATCAAGGTCGCCTGAATACCTCGTTCTACAACTTCCGTATTTATTTAGATTACTCTTTGCGTAGTTTTCCTGTGCGAAGCATGATTCATGAATCTATGATACAGGGTATTGAGATGCAGTTCAGAGTTTCAATAGCGATCGAGCTATTTTCCATAGTTTTCTTTTGTAGACTATTTTTAACATAATCGTAAATTTCCAGTTAAATGTAAAGGTAACGTCTCATGAAATTCCATGCATATCGTGTATGTTTTAACATGAAACGCGGCCTGCTGTGGTGCACAGTACGTTGGTCAGACAGGTCGGTCATTAAAAACTCGTTTTAGATAATAATTTTTTTTATAAAATTAAAAATAATAATAAATTTAACAATTTCATTTATCAACATTTTCACAAAACTGGACATTATATAACACATATTTCAATTCAACCTGTTGAACAGCTAACCTTCGATAATGTAACGTCTAGTCATTACCAAGTTAAATCTAGATGTATGTCGGAATTTGAATGGATTAAATGTTCGCAAACAGCTTATCCTCTAGGATTAAATGATAATATTTTTAATGTTGGAAATATCTCTAAAGACAGTTCTATCAATGCCTTCTCTTTTTTAATAAACGTGTGAGAAACAAGCGTTTACATGGTAAAAGGAAATATGGAAACATGCGACGTAAATTTATACGCATACTATCTTTAAATGACTGTTACACTTTATTTAAAAATGCTGGAAAACATAAACTATTAAGTACTTTATGTTCCCTTTCTGTTTCTTCTTTAAGATATATTGATAATGAATGTAAAAGTATTTTAATTCAATCTGACCCATTGTATGAATGTGCTAATATTATTCGATCCTACACTGACAATTATCTTAAACCGTTCATCGAGAGTCTACAGAACAAAAAGAGAAATCGTATTAAAATTAATGTCTGTAATAAAGTCTGTATCAATGTAATAATGTCTTTAATTGACCTTCTTAAATTATTCAGTGATAAGAGTGTACGTAAATTAATACCTCCTTTTTTCTGTAATACTGAAACACCACTTATTTGTTACAAATGCATTAAACCAGTACGGAGTATTGTTTTTTATTATAATTCCTGTTGGTCATGTAATTACAGGTGATCTTTATTTTCTTAAAAATAAAAACCTTCGACACTTGCTTCGCAGAGGCCCTAAATTTCGACTTGGAATTTCACTTAATTTTGACAATTACATTAAAGAAATTGAAGTATCATTAGACGAATACTGTAAAAAGTGGTGGTGCAGAAATGAAAATGCAGATGTATCTGCGCTTTACGAATGGAAGAATAAAGTATTGCTTATGGACGTTAATAAAATATGCTTTTATAATTATAATAATCATATTGCTTTACCACATAAATCTAAATTCAATAAAAAATACACTTAATTACTGAAAGATCTTCAATCTAAATTCGTACTGGTTCCTGCAGATAAAGAGGCGAACAACATAATTATAATATGACGAATATTTTAAAGGACCTATCTCAAACGACATCATATACTGAATATACAAAAAGGACTTTAATGAAATTATTTCCTAATATATTACTAAATGCAGTAAATTTAATGTTAAAATCAATAATAATAACATGAAATATCCATCACTTTACTGGATTCCTAAACTCCATTAAACTCCATACAAAAGTCGTATTATAGCAAATTCAGTGTCATGTACCACTAAACAATAATCAGTTTTCCTGACTTCTGGTCCGAGTGCTATTAGGAATCACATTACTAAATACTGCAATAAAATTTAGTACAAACATTAACTTATTTTGGTTAATAAAAAATTCGTCTGAAGTTATTAATAAAATTGAAAGCAAAGATTACGCTTTCCTTTGTACGTACATATGCTTTTTCTACATTGTATACAACCCTACCTCATAGTCTTATTAAAAATAACTTGTTTCACTGATTGAAAAAACACTTGCAAGACAAAAATGCTCATACCTGGCTTTAAATACTAATACAGTATTCTTTACTAATCAGATGTTTGATGAATGTATTATTTGGACTTGCTTAGATTTATGTTTAGCCCTTACGTTTCTTCAGGATAACTTATTTGTTGAATTCATGGGAAAATATTACAACAAATAATTGGTGTGCCAATGGGTACTAACTGTGCACCGCTTATAGCTGATCTATTTTTATATTGCTATGAACGGGATTTTAAAATAGGTTTATCAAAAGATAAACAATTAAATTTGATTCAATTAACAAAATATCCAACACATTTACCCTAAAGAACTTTCCTTAAATACATCGTGTTCATCGTATACAGATGCTGCATTCCTAGACATACATCTTACTATTAGAAATCTACTGACAATATAGTTAAAATCAGTCTATATGACAAACGCGATGATTTTAATTTCGAAATTGTAAATTTCCCTTTCTTGGTAATATTCCTAGAGGTCCTTCCTATGGTATATACATTTGGCAATTAGTTCGATATACAAGAGCTTGCTCATGAGTTAAAGATGTCGACGACCGTAACCTTACACTGACTAAGAAATTATTAAAATAAGTTATTTTTTTATATCATGATCTACGCAATAAGTTTGCTAACTTCTATAGAAAATATAATGTCTTAGTTTCTAAATACAATGTTTCTTTGAAATGGTTCTTATCTAACGGAATATCCCACCCATTCTTTTACAGTGATGTTTTGAAACGTGTTCGCAAATGTAAATATGTTAAAGTGAATGCTAAACGTATACTTAATAATTTACTACACTCTTTCTTATCAAAAGGATATAATGCACTTATACTAAAAAACACATGCTTATTAGTTTTCGATGCTGAATTTCTTTCATCGTTACAAATTTGGTCGTTTTAAAACGTGGATAAGTAGCTTTAACTTCTTTGCGTTTTAAAATTATGACGTCATCGTGTGCATTGCGCGTTTCTGGATTACGTCATCATTTGAATATTTTTACCGTCTCAGTGACGTAGCGTAAGATTATCTAGGATATATTGTGCCCTTTTATTTAATATTTTACAGCATTCCCGATTTATACACTGGTTATATCACCCACGTTCACAAAGTTAAATTATTTTTTTCAATATGGGTTGGCAGGAAGATGCAGAATAATATATAAAGTTCTATTTATTTTAAAATAAACATATACAACAAAGCTATGTAATCTGGCTTTTTACACCGAACATAACCGCTTCTTCCTGAAAGTGCATGAAGATGATCTGAACATTGAACTAAATGATGTTATGTCTTTAAAGCTTTTTATAAAAATACGAGATGTAGTTGATACTTGTTTTTTTGTTTCATTTCATCGTGCCTCAGAATGTTGCAATTCTGCTACTATATATATATATATAGCTTTATTTCCTCCATTTTCTGGAGATGTACAAATAATACACATACATGGAACATGGTAAACAGAAACATATGTACAATTGCATAATAATAGAGTTTAAGTAAATTATACACACGAAGCGTCGCAATACATAATCGTCAGAGATTGTAATGTGCATCGAAGCATATAAGAATGTAGGTCAGTTTTATAACAGTGAAGTAGTTTGATCTTAAGTGGTATTTAAGAGCAGACGTTCTTACGATGACAATGCACGTATGCGATATGTGTTATGTCCTATTTACATCGAACATGAAGATTCATCGAAAGCGAAAATAGAATCCACTGTTTTAGGATCAACACAAATCGAATTATCGTTAATCGTTTTAATACGTTCGTTACTGTCGTTTACGTGAGGACTGGCGTGTTTTGTTCAGTTACGTTTGGTATAAGTTACTGCACAGTTTAGCACATTGTATAAGAAAGTCAGGGTAGACCGCTACATCTAGTACGTTGGTCAGGTCGTCGTCGATTTTTCCAAGGATGTACTGTACAAATGTCTGGTTTGGAAGCACGAGGAGTAGGTCGTAGAGGGGGGTACCGAAAGTTTTCACACGATCCATGAACGCGCGGCGTTTTAGAACGTGGTCGCTCGAGTCGCACTTGAACATCAGGTGCTCAAGTTCCCTGTCGCAGAGTCGATGACACCTGCGGCACTCCGTCGACTGCTCTGGTGGCCGCTGACAGCACAGACACGCCAGAAGTTTCATGAGGGTCAGACTCTCGGGACGGGCTCTCGCAACGGACCACACACTAAATAGGCGCAGCTGTGGATGGACTTGCTTGAAAAGGTCAAAGTCAGAGCACGAGTCCATTCTTTCTTTCCACAAGGTCGCTTCGCGGTTGTAGACGGCTGTCTTACACGTTGGTTTCCAGGAATATTTGCTTGGGAAATTATCGTTTGTGAAGTTTGACGTATACGACTGAAGTCCGTATTTTTCAAGAATACGAAGTATATCTGGGACAAATCCTAGTTTTGACGATGCACAGTACCTGTTTTGAAAAAGTCTAATTAACAGAAGCTGTCTGGCAAGGCTATGCGCTGGAGCTCGACACAGTGAGCCGTAAAACGTTAGCTTCTGTGTATCGATGTAGGCTTCCAGCGAGGTACTTCCAACTAGACCTGCCGCCATGTCTGATCTGGTATGGTAGGGTAGGCACTGGGCTCTCTTCAAGCAGAAGTGATGGGCCACTTCTAGCTGCTGAATATCGGAGCTTATAAGACTGTTCCAAAGTTCGCAACCAAACAATGTCCTCGGTAAGACACACGTGTAATACAGCTTCATTGCCGTAGCCGGATTTGGACCTGCTTGACCGGACACTTTTCCCGTTAGAGATAGAAAAGTGCCCCGTATTTTGAGTTTCAGGGCATCAACGTCGTGTGGATGTTTACCATTTGAGGATTGCATTATTCCGAGATGCTTGTACACATCAGTCTCTGGGATAATCGTGTTTCCGTACTTTGCCGGCGGGGGATTGGACACGATGACTTTTCTCCTGCGCAAGACTGAAGCTGCACATTTTGATGGATTATACAGGTAGCGCCAAGTGTTCGCATATCTGTAGCAAATGTTCAGCAGCTCATTTAAGCCACGGCGGGAGGTGGATAGTAGGACAATATCGTCCGCTTGGGTTGGAGAGCTTAGCTTAAGGTCGCCGATCCGTGGTCCGTGTTGGGAGGCTTGCAGCTCGTCCAGAAGAGCGTTGACGTACACGTTGTAATAGAACGGCGCGCAGATACTTCCTTGCCGCGTCCCCTGCTCTATTCGGAAGGATTCTGATAGGTAGCCATTCTGCAAGACACGGCTGGAACAGCCTCGGAGTGATTCGCATATCAATCGGAGAGGTTTTCCGCGGACTCCTATGTGATGAAGTTTGTAAAGCAGCCCATCGATCCAGACCATGTCAAACGCGGATTTGGCGTCCATGTAGCAGACGTTGAGCGCACTGCCACGTTCACAACAAAAGTCACGAGCTTCTTGCAATATAAATGACACCATTTTGCAGTTCATATTTTTCTGAAAGCCGTGTTGTAATTTGTTTAGTTTCGACAATATATTGCTGCATTCAATGCGTTTTATTAGGAGTTTCTCAAACAGTTTTGATAATACGGGGAGCAGCGAGATGGCTCTGTAGCTAGATGGATCAGTGTACGGTTTGCCATTACCTTTATATAGAGTCACTGTTAGTCCATTTTTGAAGCATTTGGGCAGGGATTCGGCACTGATTATAGCATTAAACAAGTTTGTTATGCATGCTGTCAGCAATGGTCCTCCATATTTCAGATGCTCGTATGTTATGTTATCGATCGATGCACTTTTATTGTTTGGCAACTCACGTATTAATGTTCGTAATTCAGCATCAAAAGTGTTGTGTAGTAGGGTGTCGCACGGTTGCTGGGAGACGCCTGGTGCGAGGTATGTTAACAGTTCACTTTCCACGTACAGCTTATGATTCTTATTAAAGTCAGAAATCTGTGAGAAAGTGTAAAGGCCACTGAAGTAGTTTTGCCACCCGGTCAAAAGGCCGTCAACAGTGTTTTCCCTGGTGCCATTAAATATTACTTCACGTCCTTGTTTTTTGCACTTTGCTTTTTTGGAGTTAACCGTTTTCCAGAATAGGCACTGGTCGACTTCAGCTAATTCGTCGATACGCATGCGTTCTACTTCCTCTTGCGCATGCGCAGCTTCCCGGAGATCTCTCCGGAATGTTCGCTTGAGGCGCTTGTTTGCCACGTGTTCCGGTGAGCCCTTTATTTTCCCAGACCAGACCCACGCCAGGTGTGAGATTCTTAGCTTGTGATGAAACTCTTTTAGCGCGGTTGACCAGTGAGGTTTCAAAAATCTCTTGTATTCGCGCCTGGATAGACATGTATCAGCGGCCACAGATATACATTTCACTATTTCTGAGTAGGCACTGTCAATGTTACAGTAGTCGATGTTAGCCTCCTGTAATAGTCTTGTAACAGTACTCTCGTACGCATCTTTCTCGGGCGGCCTATTCCATCTGTAGGAAATACGCTGCAATGGTTCGGAATGGACGTCTTCTATTACGCTGGTAATCAAGTATAAGTGTAGATATACCGGCAGATGCCGAGAGACATTGAGTGGGGCGTCCGGAAGCACGCTGCATGTTACAGTGTGACGCAGCAAACTTTCGTCGAGCAGCACGTGGTCAATGCGTGACGGTATAGGAGGAATGCGTATAGGAGGAATGCGAGGGTGTTTCACCCTCGCATTCAATTTGGTAATATCTGAGACATGGATTTTGTATCTCGGTATAGAGTTGACAGAATTACAGCCCAATAATTGCTTGGAATTGTCGGGCAGGATTTATCCTGCGGTTTGCAGGGTGGTCACCACATACCTGCCGACACACAGGCAAGTGATATTGTCAAATGTAAAATAAATCAGTAACGACAAACACAGCTGATGCTGTACGTTTCTCTATTCATCAATTTCATAGTATAGTAGTAGTTAACCTTACCCAGTTTATGGAAACATCCGGTATTTTACATCCGGTCTTAAGTCAACAAAACACAAAATTTTAACATGTTGATCCGTATCCCTTTTCTGAGTGATATCGATGTCGGCGTGTGGATTATAACTCAAGGAAGTTTGCTTTTTATACTATATTTTAAAAAATAAAAAGCTTTTTTGTAACGAATATACTTTATCTTGTATCAAATAACATGTTGTGTTTCGTGGCGTAGAATCTGCTATATTCTTCCAATTTCTAGATTATTTTTCATTGATTTAATGTATAATTTACAGGTAATATGGACATACCTACAGAGTTTGATAATGTTTAATGACAGCTCGTGTTTTAAAATTACATTGTCTTGCTGAAAGTTCTTTATTAAAGAGATTTTGAAGTATGCGATTAAATGTCTTAACTTTATTGATTTAAGCATAGATCTAGCCATTGAGTAATTAAATGGTAATTAAATTCAATAATATTCTCTTTTATTGCTGTTTAATTTTAAATGCGATGCTATGAGGTTAATTTTTATTTACACTGACATGTTTTGTGAATAATTCTGGGCCAAGTGTGAGGTTCGCGCCCACATAAACCGGTTTAAACCCCCAATGCTTTGCATTGACCGTTCCAAGCCGGTGACCCCAGTTTTATTCATGTGTGTTTTGTGTTTGTTATGTGTTTTTGTGATGTCCTGTGTATTGCCTTTGGCAATTGGTCACTTGCCACAAATAAAGGACCTCGGGCTGCTAATAAGAGTTCTCTCTTGCTGTCGCAACTGGAGTTTCGCTTTGTTTATATCACTACTAATGACGAATTGAACTAGAACTCATATAATGACAGCGCTGAAAGAGTCTATCATCATATTTCTATTTTGATTGATTTACACGTTTGCACAGAATGTAGTAGAAACTGGAATAAACAATGGGGGAGTTGGGAGGCGAAGACTGCACTGATATAGCCACACGGCAACCAGCTTAATGTATTTCGCAAACAGCAAATTTCAATACCTCGTCGTCAGTTTGGCAGGAAACTGTCACGGGCAGGCAGGCACAATCAATTACAATGTATTTAAAAAATTTACCATCAAGTTTTCCAATTGTCCAGTAGATACTTGTCAACCAAGGATAAAAGCGCTCGATTTGGGAGTGAAAATGAATAGTAAAATTAAGTAATGCATTGAAAAAGTGCGTGAATTATATACAGTGCTTTTTTACATGCATTGTTCCTGAGGCATGCATTGTTCCTGAGGCATAGCCACATCATTATAGAATGTTTATTGAGATAATCATATTCTGGACGGGACGGTGCTTCGAACCTAGTCCCGGTTCGAATTGTCCAAGACCCTAGAAATTACATGAATTTTGACACCGTGTTGCTTTTCGAATAGATGCAGTATACGTTCTTTGACTGACATTAACATCTTTTTGGCAGTCATAACTCTTAGCGAAAAGTACGTCGTGTTTATATTGCGTCAATCGTTCGTCTGGTATGATGCAAATGCATGTAGGCAAACATAAAACGCTTGCAATTTACGACGTTAAAATGACTTTGTTTGCAAAAACGGCCCCATCGGGGCAATGTCAGTAAACAAGCTGACCTTTAAGATACTAGTATTATCAATAACAAACACTAAAGGTAAAAAAATGTACAAATAATGGAAAAAGAGTTTATGCATTCTGAGAAAAAATATCGTTATATAAAATAGGTCGTGTTTGTTTGGCCCTTTTCTTGTTTACATTTGGACGTCAGAATTATGAGTGTCTTGGATAACCATAGTTTGAATATATATATTTTCATAAGTCAGAATAGAAAGGATGGTTATAGAGCTGTCAAATGTCATTTGTTGTTATGACACAGACGTCGTGAGTTTGATACCCACTCTCACGGATTTGTATGTTTGTTAAAAAAAACACCTCATTATGTAGTATATTAGTTTCATTTTATTTAATGTATATGACGGTGTATTTCTCATATCTATAACACAACAACACTGTGATTGCTATGTCGATTTCTTTGACATAGTCCCGTTAAACTCTCATATCCAACGTGGGCGATATAAAAATCATCAAATAACACATCATCAACACAGTTTCTCTATCGCTGTCTATTACAGTATTAAACTTCCCAGCAAACTGCCCAGAAGTTGTTCAAGAAAGAGAGGATTGCAATTTAGAATATTGTCAATTTATTACATGCTCCCGTGGTTTCACGCTTCATACAAATCCCATTAAGATAACGGATAATTGAGCATTAATTGGTAACCGATATCTGAATTTTCAACAACGTAACATATCGAAGCGAAGAATAATTAGATGGTTAGTGTTGAAAACAAAACTGTTATCCTCCCGTGGCATATGCCTCTTTAATATTTGTACAACAGTTTAATAACGAGAACTTTGTCACAGGAATGACAACGGGCCCCGAATTATAGCATGTTTGAAGATGGGGGCCAGCCAGATTTTGTTTTAAAGTTATGATAGTAAGTGAAAATATAATTATGTATTTGTAAGAAAAAAAAAAAAATCCCCATTTTATGCACAACTACACTTTACCCTCAACAATGATGACAAGTTTGAAAAAAAAAAATTGTTGAAAACTGTAGGAGGAGCTGGAGCACAAGGAATTTTCCCTATGTATTCCATAGAGGAAAAATAATCAAAGGGCCATAACTTCCTAATGGAGGAGAAAGATTTAAAGCCCCATCTTTAAGCACAAAACAAGTTTCAAGAAAATCCGTTGGGTACTGCAGGAGGAGTTGCGTTCACCATGAATGTTCAAATTATCGCCTCGTCCAGTATGGTATGTCAGCTGTGTACTCGTCCAAATATATCACCGTATTGTACAGAACGCGGCTAAATAAACTAATATTATTTGCAAGAGTAACCGATAAATAAAATACATATACATGTATGTGAACATAGTAAGGAATGCTATGATAAATTAGTTATCCGAATTGCAACACACAAGTTAATAGCATTCGATTGTGTTGTTTTTCTTCCGTTGTTCGACCGCTCTCCGTGGACATCCATCGGTGTCAATACACAAATGGACGTGTATATTTACTTAGTCTAAGTAATTAAACCATGTTATAACAAAGTGAGGCGTTTCGTATTTTGTGAATTATCCCTTTATGTTAGCATTGAAACCATTTACTAATATATAAACCGATTAATTCAAAATTATACGCATACACACCGAAAAATCACATAAAGGAAATATAATTCTGGAAGATTTGCATTAGAATAACCAATCGTTTTTTCCACTATTCTCAGAGAGCAATTCTTGTATAAGACAGCAACAATTAGACTACCTTTCCTCGTATATTATCAGGACAAAATATATAGAAGAAGCTAGGAATAATGCGTCTTGAAGATCTGAAAAAAACAACAACAAGAATACATGTATACGATTTCTGTCCACTGTCTAGCTGTTATTGAGATGTGCTTTTGGTGCCTGAACAAAATAAATAGGATCAAAATTGTCAAACACTTTATGAAGTGTCATTCAGAAAGCCATTCCTTTGACATGAAACATATTAAGTTATGTTTCATATAATCACTTTCTGTCAAACACGTACAAGTTATCAACTGCGAATAAACCGATGTCACTTTTGATATTATGTAGTGATACATGAAGAGATATTGTTTGACACACAGTCTTGGCAACACAAAACTGGGCTGTTTTGTTTTCGAATTGACCAAGGCAAACTGTTTCAATCGGTCAATAAAACTGAGTGCATGACTATTGTACGTAGATATTCTTTGCCGTACTTTTAGTGCAGCTGTTGTTTCATCAACATTTAATTGATAAATTGTGCCACACTTTTGTTTAGATTAGACATGGTAACTGTTCTTGGTGGAAAAATATATGCGTTCCAGTAGTTTATTACCACATAACTTGTGTGGGGATTGGTTATCTACTGCCATTCTTCCCCTACCTCTGATTCAAGTAGGGCAGTTGTCAGTAACTGGCATAAGTATATGCACCTAGTACTGGTAAACCTAAGCTTGCCCAGGAAAAGTGTGAGTAGGTTAACTGACCGCCGTGATATGACTGAAATACTGTTAAAACCGGCGAAAAATCCAAACAAACAAACAAACAAATAAACATAATCACACGGAGACAATCGTTGCTCCTTTCTTTCGCAACCACCTGTTACGAATTCGTAAATTCGCGAACGTGTTTATGAAACGGTCGTAATTAAGAATTTGCGTAAGAACCTTCGTACGTAAGATTCGCAGAATTCTTAAAACAATCTTATGAAATATTTGTTTAGCCTACATTTATATAAGCTGTACGCTCTATAAATAGCAATTGTGCAATGTTCCTATTCATAAATCTCAGTCACAGTGTTGCATCTTTCCATCAACTTCCAGTAGATGTTATTTAATAATCGATACAAAGATGCTACATTTTCTATAGATAAAATGTTATGAAAGAAGATTCGGAATACGTCGAATTGTTATTCGCGTAGCATGAATACACAATTTGCAATACTAATTATACACATGAACCCCTTATATATCATATTTCTACTTATATAATTTAAAATCGTCATAGTCTAATGAATGTTTATGTTGCGTTATCAAATATAAAGTCTTAACATTTCAAATATCGCTGAATGTTCCCTTACTATTGCTTTTTACTGGGATACACAGCATAAATGCTTATTTGACTTCAAATCGTTATTATATTAGATAACTAAAATGAATGGTATATTACCGGTACTATAAATAACTATATAGACTCGTCTGATACATAATAATTTTAATTCATTCCCGAAATCATTAAATTGGCTTGACAAATTCAGATAAAAATTAGTTGAACCTAAATTATTTTGGTTATTCATATATCACTGGTGGAAACATGGAGCTGTATGATTGGTTTATTCACAGCATAGATATTAATTATAATTTTATTTAATTTTTAAATTAATAAATTTATCGCAAATTAACTTTTGGGTCCGAGAAGTTTTCTTATAGTGTCCGAAAAATCTGGGGTCCAATTATTCTAATATTGGTGGGGACCAAAAAATATGGGGTCTGAGAAGTCACGCAACCGATCATCTTGGCCGTCTGTTTCGGTTATTTTTAAATGACATCTCAATATTAATTTCAACGCCGATTGTCTTTTTTAAAGACATTTCTTGTTATCTTTAAGATACGTATGTACAGGGCTTACATACTATGATTTTCTATAATCAATTGCTCAGGGGCAAGTTAATTTGCTCCTTGAGTTCCCCCGCACCCATACCATCAATAACAGGTTGCTGAACTCTTAACACTGAAACACACTTTCAAACTCCATCACAATGCAGTATCCATTCAACATTGTTCCAGAGAATTATCTCCAGGAGATGTTATCTCCAGGAGATGGGGTGAGTGGGGCGTTGATTACAACAACAATACCAGCGCCGGACGCAGACCAGGCTTGGCCGGGGGGGGGGGGCTGGACTAAGATGGTGTATAATGGGTTGGGACAGTAATTTTAGCAGCAGTTGCAACAGCAGCAGCAGTAGTTGTAGTGGTGGTGGTAGCAGCAGCACAAGTGGTAGCAATAACATCATCATCACCATCAGCAGCAGCAGCAGTATTAGTAATAGTAATAATAGTAGTAGTAGAAGTAGTTGAAGTAGTAGTAGTAGTAGCAGCAGCAGCAGCAGCTGCAGTAGTAGAATCAGCAGCAGCAGCATACCTTGAAACTTGCAAATTAAAAAAAGCAGAAAAAAATTCTTTTGGCTACCAGTTTATAATATATTGGGAATGGTCATTTGTGATGACTTTAACTAGTTTTGTTAGTTTTTTCATTATATGTTAATAGGACTGTTTCAATTGTCGTGCATACAGTTTGACAAAGTAAGTATTTTTGGACCAACTAGAACGCAAGTTATAAATTGTGATGTATTGTACCCTACAAAAAAAGGCTAAATACCATATACCATATAGCAGGGACCATATATGTAGCCATATCTTTGCAATTTTTAAATCACGAGCATTTCACCCTAAATTGACTTTCACGAGGATTGTTTCTGTATCTACGGGGTATTCGTATTATATAACAGTATTAATATTATTTCATTATTGTATCGATACATCGATACGAGCCAAATGTTTTGTGGTAGATATTTTTCCTAAAATCTTTGGGATTCAGTCCCATCATCAGCCTTAAAAACAATTAGACACAAATATTTGTTATGAAGTATGTGTCATACCTCTACAAAACCAGATAGTTTGAATAAGGCGTGAAAAAATATTACGTTAGACAGGTAGGGATTTATTTGTGTTTATTATTTTTTTATTTGGTAAATGGGCAACTTTAAGATTCTAAAACAAAAATATATCAGTAATATCTTTAAACATTGTTTTATCCCAAAAACATTTCATTATTGGAAAAAAGTGAATAAAACACAAAAAATATCTGACAAACTCGATAAAATGTTCTAGGGTCGGGGCATTTTTTTAAGGTAAGTCGGATAACCTGAAACAAAAATAATTTTTTTAACGCCTAAGTAACTCTTAATTATAATTAAGATGCGTCCGACCGAGGATTAACGACGTCGAGCCCATGACAAATATTATTCTAACTATTAAAATGTTTCCAGCCACTCGAACACCATGATTGGTGTGTGTTCAGCAAGTACCACCCATCTCCCAGATTAAATGTTCAGAAAAAGTGATAGATATGACAATATACGGTACACAAGTGACACGCCAGCCGTTTACTGCTTGTAAGATCAAAGCCCAAGCCGACAAAGTAATAAAACAAGGCAATATACGGTATACTTATTGATACGCCAGCCCTTTACAACTTGTATAAGATCAAGGTCGCCTGAATACCTCGTTCTACAACTTCCGTATTTATTTAGATTACTCTTTGCGTAGTTTTCCTGTGCGAAGCATGATTCATGAATCTATGATACAGGGTATTGAGATGCAGTTCAGAGTTTCAATAGCGATCGAGCTATTTTCCATAGTTTTCTTTTGTAGACTATTTTTAACATAATCGTAAATTTCCAGTTAAATGTAAAGGTAACGTCTCATGAAATTCCATGCATATCGTGTATGTTTTAACATGAAACGCGGCCTGCTGTGGTGCACAGTACGTTGGTCAGACAGGTCGGTCATTAAAAACTCGTTTTAGATAATAATTTTTTTTATAAAATTAAAAATAATAATAAATTTAACAATTTCATTTATCAACATTTTCACAAAACTGGACATTATATAACACATATTTCAATTCAACCTGTTGAACAGCTAACCTTCGATAATGTAACGTCTAGTCATTACCAAGTTAAATCTAGATGTATGTCGGAATTTGAATGGATTAAATGTTCGCAAACAGCTTATCCTCTAGGATTAAATGATAATATTTTTAATGTTGGAAATATCTCTAAAGACAGTTCTATCAATGCCTTCTCTTTTTTAATAAACGTGTGAGAAACAAGCGTTTACATGGTAAAAGGAAATATGGAAACATGCGACGTAAATTTATACGCATACTATCTTTAAATGACTGTTACACTTTATTTAAAAATGCTGGAAAACATAAACTATTAAGTACTTTATGTTCCCTTTCTGTTTCTTCTTTAAGATATATTGATAATGAATGTAAAAGTATTTTAATTCAATCTGACCCATTGTATGAATGTGCTAATATTATTCGATCCTACACTGACAATTATCTTAAACCGTTCATCGAGAGTCTACAGAACAAAAAGAGAAATCGTATTAAAATTAATGTCTGTAATAAAGTCTGTATCAATGTAATAATGTCTTTAATTGACCTTCTTAAATTATTCAGTGATAAGAGTGTACGTAAATTAATACCTCCTTTTTTCTGTAATACTGAAACACCACTTATTTGTTACAAATGCATTAAACCAGTACGGAGTATTGTTTTTTATTATAATTCCTGTTGGTCATGTAATTACAGGTGATCTTTATTTTCTTAAAAATAAAAACCTTCGACACTTGCTTCGCAGAGGCCCTAAATTTCGACTTGGAATTTCACTTAATTTTGACAATTACATTAAAGAAATTGAAGTATCATTAGACGAATACTGTAAAAAGTGGTGGTGCAGAAATGAAAATGCAGATGTATCTGCGCTTTACGAATGGAAGAATAAAGTATTGCTTATGGACGTTAATAAAATATGCTTTTATAATTATAATAATCATATTGCTTTACCACATAAATCTAAATTCAATAAAAATACACTTAATTACTGAAAGATCTTCAATCTAAATTCGTACTGGTTCCTGCAGATAAAGAGGCGAACAACATAATTATAATATGACGAATATTTTAAAGGACCTATCTCAAACGACATCATATACTGAATATACAAAAAGGACTTTAATGAAATTATTTCCTAATATATTACTAAATGCAGTAAATTTAATGTTAACATCAATAATAATAACATGAAATATCCATCACTTTACTGGATTCCTAAACTCCATTAAACTCCATACAAAAGTCGTATTATAGCAAATTCAGTGTCATGTACCACTAAACAATAATCAGTTTTCCTGACTTCTGGTCCGAGTGCTATTAGGAATCACATTACTAAATACTGCAATAAAATTTAGTACAAACATTAACTTATTTTGGTTAATAAAAAATTCGTCTGAAGTTATTAATAAAATTGAAAGCAAAGATTACGCTTTCCTTTGTACGTACATATGCTTTTTCTACATTGTATACAACCCTACCTCATAGTCTTATTAAAAATAACTTGTTTCACTGATTGAAAAAACACTTGCAAGACAAAAATGCTCATACCTGGCTTTAAATACTAATACAGTATTCTTTACTAATCAGATGTTTGATGAATGTATTATTTGGACTTGCTTAGATTTATGTTTAGCCCTTACGTTTCTTCAGGATAACTTATTTGTTGAATTCATGGGAAAATATTACAACAAATAATTGGTGTGCCAATGGGTACTAACTGTGCACCGCTTATAGCTGATCTATTTTTATATTGCTATGAACGGGATTTTAAAATAGGTTTATCAAAAGATAAACAATTAAATTTGATTCAATTAACAAAATATCCAACACATTTACCCTAAAGAACTTTCCTTAAATACATCGTGTTCATCGTATACAGATGCTGCATTCCTAGACATACATCTTACTATTAGAAATCTACTGACAATATAGTTAAAATCAGTCTATATGACAAACGCGATGATTTTAATTTCGAAATTGTAAATTTCCCTTTCTTGGTAATATTCCTAGAGGTCCTTCCTATGGTATATACATTTGGCAATTAGTTCGATATACAAGAGCTTGCTCATGAGTTAAAGATGTCGACGACCGTAACCTTACACTGACTAAGAAATTATTAAAATAAGTTATTTTTTTATATCATGATCTACGCAATAAGTTTGCTAACTTCTATAGAAAATATAATGTCTTAGTTTCTAAATACAATGTTTCTTTGAAATGGTTCTTATCTAACGGAATATCCCACCCATTCTTTTACAGTGATGTTTTGAAACGTGTTCGCAAATGTAAATATGTTAAAGTGAATGCTAAACGTATACTTAATAATTTACTACACTCTTTCTTATCAAAAGGATATAATGCACTTATACTAAAAAACACATGCTTATTAGTTTTCGATGCTGAATTTCTTTCATCGTTACAAATTTGGTCGTTTTAAAACGTGGATAAGTAGCTTTAACTTCTTTGCGTTTTAAAATTATGACGTCATCGTGTGCATTGCGCGTTTCTGGATTACGTCATCATTTGAATATTTTTACCGTCTCAGTGACGTAGCGTAAGATTATCTAGGATATATTGTGCCCTTTTATTTAATATTTTACAGCATTCCCGATTTATACACTGGTTATATCACCCACGTTCACAAAGTTAAATTATTTTTTTCAATATGGGTTGGCAGGAAGATGCAGAATAATATATAAAGTTCTATTTATTTTAAAATAAACATATACAACAAAGCTATGTAATCTGGCTTTTTACACCGAACATAACCGCTTCTTCCTGAAAGTGCATGAAGATGATCTGAACATTGAACTAAATGATGTTATGTCTTTAAAGCTTTTTATAAAAATACGAGATGTAGTTGATACTTGTTTTTTTGTTTCATTTCATCGTGCCTCAGAATGTTGCAATTCTGCTACTATATATATATATATAGCTTTATTTCCTCCATTTTCTGGAGATGTACAAATAATACACATACATGGAACATGGTAAACAGAAACATATGTACAATTGCATAATAATAGAGTTTAAGTAAATTATACACACGAAGCGTCGCAATACATAATCGTCAGAGATTGTAATGTGCATCGAAGCATATAAGAATGTAGGTCAGTTTTATAACAGTGAAGTAGTTTGATCTTAAGTGGTATTTAAGAGCAGACGTTCTTACGATGACAATGCACGTATGCGATATGTGTTATGTCCTATTTACATCGAACATGAAGATTCATCGAAAGCGAAAATAGAATCCACTGTTTTAGGATCAACACAAATCGAATTATCGTTAATCGTTTTAATACGTTCGTTACTGTCGTTTACGTGAGGACTGGCGTGTTTTGTTCAGTTACGTTTGGTATAAGTTACTGCACAGTTTAGCACATTGTATAAGAAAGTCAGGGTAGACCGCTACATCTAGTACGTTGGTCAGGTCGTCGTCGATTTTTCCAAGGATGTACTGTACAAATGTCTGGTTTGGAAGCACGAGGAGTAGGTCGTAGAGGGGGGTACCGAAAGTTTTCACACGATCCATGAACGCGCGGCGTTTTAGAACGTGGTCGCTCGAGTCG
Source organism: Congeria kusceri (assembly GCA_027627225.1). Lineage (NCBI taxonomy): Eukaryota > Metazoa > Mollusca > Bivalvia > Myida > Dreissenidae > Congeria > Congeria kusceri. The sequence continues at coordinate 70,517,655 of CM051032.1, read as the reverse complement.
CACTTGAACATCAGGTGCTCAAGTTCCCTGTCGCAGAGTCGATGACACCTGCGGCACTCCGTCGACTGCTCTGGTGGCCGCTGACAGCACAGACACGCCAGAAGTTTCATGAGGGTCAGACTCTCGGGACGGGCTCTCGCAACGGACCACACACTAAATAGGCGCAGCTGTGGATGGACTTGCTTGAAAAGGTCAAAGTCAGAGCACGAGTCCATTCGTTCTTTCCACAAGGTCGCTTCGCGGTTGTAGATGGCTGTCTTACACGTTGGTTTCCAGGAATATTTGCTTGGGAAATTATCGTTTGTGAAGTTTGACGTATACGACTGAAGTCCGTATTTTTCAAGAATACGAAGTATATCTGGGACAAATCCTAGTTTTGACGATGCACAGTACCTGTTTTGAAAAAGTCTAATTAACAGAAGCTGTCTGGCAAGGCTATGCGCTGGAGCTCGACACAGTGAGCCGTAAAACGTTAGCTTCTGTGTATCGATGTAGGCTTCCAGCGAGGTACTTCCAACTAGACCTGCCGCCATGTCTGATCTGGTATGGTAGGGTAGGCACTGGGCTCTCTTCAAGCAGAAGTGATGGGCCACTTCTAGCTGCTGAATATCGGAGCTTATAAGACTGTTCCAAAGTTCGCAACCAAACAATGTCCTCGGTAAGACACACGTGTAATACAGCTTCATTGCCGTAGCCGGATTTGGACCTGCTTGACCGGACACTTTTCCCGTTAGAGATAGAAAAGTGCCCCGTATTTTGAGTTTCAGGGCATCAACGTCGTGTGGATGTTTACCATTTGAGGATTGCATTATTCCGAGATGCTTGTACACATCAGTCTCTGGGATAATCGTGTTTCCGTACTTTGCCGGCGGGGGATTGGACACGATGACTTTTCTCCTGCGCAAGACTGAAGCTGCACATTTTGATGGATTATACAGGTAGCGCCAAGTGTTCGCATATCTGTAGCAAATGTTCAGCAGCTCATTTAAGCCACGGCGGGAGGTGGATAGTAGGACAATATCGTCCGCTTGGGTTGGAGAGCTTAGCTTAAGGTCGCCGATCCGTAGTCCGTGTTGGGAGGCTTGCAGCTCGTCCAGAAGAGCGTTGACGTACACGTTGTAATAGAACGGCGCGCAGATACTTCCTTGCCGCGTCCCCTGCTCTATTCGGAAGGATTCTGATAGGTAGCCATTCTGCAAGACACGGCTGGAACAGCCTCGGAGTGATTCGCATATCAATCGGAGAGGTTTTCCGCGGACTCCTATGTGATGAAGTTTGTAAAGCAGCCCATCGATCCAGACCATGTCAAACGCGGATTTGGCGTCCATGTAGCAGACGTTGAGCGCACTGCCACGTTCACAGCAAAAGTCACGAGCTTCTTGCAATATAAATGACACCATTTTGCAGTTCATATTTTTCTGAAAGCCGTGTTGTAATTTGTTTAGTTTCGACAATATATTGCTGCATTCAATGCGTTTTATTAGGAGTTTCTCAAACAGTTTTGATAATACGGGGAGCAGCGAGATGGCTCTGTAGCTAGATGGATCAGTGTACGGTTTGCCATTACCTTTATATAGAGTCACTGTTAGTCCATTTTTGAAGCATTTGGGCAGGGATTCGGCACTGATTATAGCATTAAACAAGTTTGTTATGCATGCTGTCAGCAATGGTCCTCCATATTTCAGATGCTCGTATGTTATGTTATCGATCGATGCACTTTTATTGTTTGGCAACTCACGTATTAATGTTCGTAATTCAGCATCAAAAGTGTTGTGTAGTAGGGTGTCGCACGGTTGCTGGGAGACGCCTGGTGCGAGGTATGTTAACAATTCATTTTCCACGTACAGCTTATGATTCTTATTAAAGTCAGAAATCTGTGAGAAAGTGTAAAGGCCACTGAAGTAGTTTTGCCACCCGGTCAAAAGGCCGTCAACAGTGTTTTCCCTGGTGCCATTAAATATTACTTCACGTCCTTGTTTTTTGCACTTTGCTTTTTTGGAGTTAACCGTTTTCCAGAATAGGCACTGGTCGACTTCAGCTAATTCGTCGATACGCATGCGTTCTACTTCCTCTTGCGCATGCGCAGCTTCCCGGAGATCTCTCCGGAATGTTCGCTTGAGGCGCTTGTTTGCCACGTGTTCCGGTGAGCCCTTTATTTTCCCAGACCAGACCCACGCCAGGTGTGAGATTCTTAGCTTGTGATGAAACTCTTTTAGCGCGGTTGACCAGTGAGGTTTCAAAAATCTCTTGTATTCGCGCCTGGATAGACATGTATCAGCGGCCACAGATATACATTTCACTATTTCTGAGTAGGCACTGTCAATGTTACAGTAGTCGATGTTAGCCTCCTGTAATAGTCTTGTAACAGTACTCTCGTACGCATCTTTCTCGGGCGGCCTATTCCATCTGTAGGAAATACGCTGCAATGGTTCGGAATGGACGTCTTCTATTTCGCTGGTAATCAAGTATAAGTGTAGATATACCGGCAGATGCCGAGAGACATTGAGTGGGGCGTCCGGAAGCACGCTGCATGTTACAATGTGACGCAGCAAACTTTCGTCGAGCAGCACGTGGTCAATGCGTGACGGTATAGGAGGAATGCGTATAGGAGGAATGCGAGGGTGTTTCACCCTCGCATTCAATTTGGTAATATATGAGACATGGATTTTGTATCTCGGTATAGAGTTGACAGAATTACAGCCCAATAATTGCTTGGAATTGTCGGGCAGGATTTATCCTGCGGTTTGCAGGGTGGTCACCACATACCTGCCGACACACAGGCAAGTGATATTGTCAAATGTAAAATAAATCAGTAACGACAAACACAGCTGATGCTGTACGTTTCTCTATTCATCAATTTCATAGTATAGTAGTAGTTAACCTTACCCAGTTTATGGAAACATCCGGTATTTTACATCCGGTCTTAATTCAACAAAACACAAAATTTTAACATGTTGATCCGTATCCCTTTTCTGAGTGATATCGATGTCGGCGTGTGGATTATAACTCAAGGAAGTTTGCTTTTTATACTATATTTTAAAAAATAAAAAGCTTTTTTGTAACGAATATACTTTATCTTGTATCAAATAACATGTTGTGTTTCGTGGCGTAGAATCTGCTATATTCTTCCAATTTCTAGATTATTTTTCATTGATTTAATGTATAATTTACAGGTAATATGGACATACCTACAGAGTTTGATAATGTTTAATGACAGCTCGTGTTTTAAAATTACATTGTCTTGCTGAAAGTTCTTTATTAAAGAGATTTTGAAGTATGCGATTAAATGTCTTAACTTTATTGATTTAAGCATAGATCTAGCCATTGAGTAATTAAATGGTAATTAAATTCAATAATATTCTCTTTTATTGCTGTTTAATTTTAAATGCGATGCTATGAGGTTAATTTTTATTTACACTGACATGTTTTGTGAATAATTCTGGGCCAAGTGTGAGGTTCGCGCCCACATAAACCGGTTTAAACCCCCAATGCTTTGCATTGACCGTTCCAAGCCGGTGACCCCAGTTTTATTCATGTGTGTTTTGTGTTTGTTATGTGTTTTTGTGATGTCCTGTGTATTGCCTTTGGCAATTGGTCACTTGCCACAAATAAAGGACCTCGGGCTGCTAATAAGAGTTCTCTCTTGCTGTCGCAACTGGAGTTTCGCTTTGTTTATATCACTACTAATGACGAATTGAACTAGAACTCATATAATGACAGCGCTGAAAGAGTCTATCATCATATTTCTATTTTGATTGATTTACACGTTTGCACAGAATGTAGTAGAAACTGGAATAAACAATGGGGGAGTTGGGAGGCGAAGACTGCACTGATATAGCCACACGGCAACCAGCTTAATGTATTTCGCAAACAGCAAATTTCAATACCTCGTCGTCAGTTTGGCAGGAAACTGTCACGGGCAGGCAGGCACAATCAATTACAATGTATTTAAAAAATTTACCATCAAGTTTTCCAATTGTCCAGTAGATACTTGTCAACCAAGGATAAAAGCGCTCGATTTGGGAGTGAAAATGAATAGTAAAATTAAGTAATGCATTGAAAAAGTGCGTGAATTATATACAGTGCTTTTTTACATGCATTGTTCCTGAGGCATGCATTGTTCCTGAGGCATAGCCACATCATTATAGAATGTTTATTGAGATAATCATATTCTGGACGGGACGGTGCTTCGAACCTAGTCCCGGTTCGAATTGTCCAAGACCCTAGAAATTACATGAATTTTGACACCGTGTTGCTTTTCGAATAGATGCAGTATACGTTCTTTGACTGACATTAACATCTTTTTGGCAGTCATAACTCTTAGCGAAAAGTACGTCGTGTTTATATTGCGTCAATCGTTCGTCTGGTATGATGCAAATGCATGTAGGCAAACATAAAACGCTTGCAATTTACGACGTTAAAATGACTTTGTTTGCAAAAACGGCCCCATCGGGGCAATGTCAGTAAACAAGCTGACCTTTAAGATACTAGTATTATCAATAACAAACACTAAAGGTAAAAAAATGTACAAATAATGGAAAAAGAGTTTATGCATTCTGAGAAAAAATATCGTTATATAAAATAGGTCGTGTTTGTTTGGCCCTTTTCTTGTTTACATTTGGACGTCAGAATTATGAGTGTCTTGGATAACCATAGTTTGAATATATATATTTTCATAAGTCAGAATAGAAAGGATGGTTATAGAGCTGTCAAATGTCATTTGTTGTTATGACACAGACGTCGTGAGTTTGATACCCACTCTCACGGATTTGTATGTTTGTTAAAAAAAACACCTCATTATGTAGTATATTAGTTTCATTTTATTTAATGTATATGACGGTGTATTTCTCATATCTATAACACAACAACACTGTGATTGCTATGTCGATTTCTTTGACATAGTCCCGTTAAACTCTCATATCCAACGTGGGCGATATAAAAATCATCAAATAACACATCATCAACACAGTTTCTCTATCGCTGTCTATTACAGTATTAAACTTCCCAGCAAACTGCCCAGAAGTTGTTCAAGAAAGAGAGGATTGCAATTTAGAATATTGTCAATTTATTACATGCTCCCGTGGTTTCACGCTTCATACAAATCCCATTAAGATAACGGATAATTGAGCATTAATTGGTAACCGATATCTGAATTTTCAACAACGTAACATATCGAAGCGAAGAATAATTAGATGGTTAGTGTTGAAAACAAAACTGTTATCCTCCCGTGGCATATGCCTCTTTAATATTTGTACAACAGTTTAATAACGAGAACTTTGTCACAGGAATGACAACGGGCCCCGAATTATAGCATGTTTGAAGATGGGGGCCAGCCAGATTTTGTTTTAAAGTTATGATAGTAAGTGAAAATATAATTATGTATTTGTAAGAAAAAAAAAAAATCCCCATTTTATGCACAACTACACTTTACCCTCAACAATGATGACAAGTTTGAAAAAAAAAAATTGTTGAAAACTGTAGGAGGAGCTGGAGCACAAGGAATTTTCCCTATGTATTCCATAGAGGAAAAATAATCAAAGGGCCATAACTTCCTAATGGAGGAGAAAGATTTAAAGCCCCATCTTTAAGCACAAAACAAGTTTCAAGAAAATCCGTTGGGTACTGCAGGAGGAGTTGCGTTCACCATGAATGTTCAAATTATCGCCTCGTCCAGTATGGTATGTCAGCTGTGTACTCGTCCAAATATATCACCGTATTGTACAGAACGCGGCTAAATAAACTAATATTATTTGCAAGAGTAACCGATAAATAAAATACATATACATGTATGTGAACATAGTAAGGAATGCTATGATAAATTAGTTATCCGAATTGCAACACACAAGTTAATAGCATTCGATTGTGTTGTTTTTCTTCCGTTGTTCGACCGCTCTCCGTGGACATCCATCGGTGTCAATACACAAATGGACGTGTATATTTACTTAGTCTAAGTAATTAAACCATGTTATAACAAAGTGAGGCGTTTCGTATTTTGTGAATTTTCCCTTTATGTTAGCATTGAAACCATTTACTAATATATAAACCGATTAATTCAAAATTATACGCATACACACCGAAAAATCACATAAAGGAAATATAATTCTGGAAGATTTGCATTAGAATAACCAATCGTTTTTTCCACTATTCTCAGAGAGCAATTCTTGTATAAGACAGCAACAATTAGACTACCTTTCCTCGTATATTATCAGGACAAAATATATAGAAGAAGCTAGGAATAATGCGTCTTGAAGATCTGAAAAAAACAACAACAAGAATACATGTATACGATTTCTGTCCACTGTCTAGCTGTTATTGAGATGTGCTTTTGGTGCCTGAACAAAATAAATAGGATCAACATTGTCAAACACTTTATGAAGTGTCATTCAGAAAGCCATTCCTTTGACATGAAACATATTAAGTTATGTTTCATATAATCACTTTCTGTCAAACACGTACAAGTTATCAACTGCGAATAAACCGATGTCACTTTTGATATTATGTAGTGATACATGAAGAGATATTGTTTGACACACAGTATTGGCAACACAAAACTGGGCTGTTTTGTTTTCGAATTGACCAAGGCAAACTGTTTCAATCGGTCAATAGAACTGAGTGCATGACTAATGTACGTAGATATTCTTTGCCGTACTTTTAGTGCAGCTGTTGTTTCATCAACATTTAATTGATAAATTGTGCCACACTTTTGTTTAGATTAGACATGGTAACTGTTCTTGGTGGAAAAATATATGCGTTCCAGTAGTTTATTACCACATAACTTGTGTGGGGATTGGTTATCTACTGCCATTCTTCCCCTACCTCTGATTCAAGTAGGGCAGTTGTCAGTAACTGGCATAAGTATATGCACCTAGTACTGGTAAACCTAAGCTTGCCCAGGAAAAGTGTGAGTAGGTTAACTGACCGCCGTGATATGACTGAAATACTGTTAAAACCGGCGAAAAATCCAAACAAACAAACAAACAAATAAACATAATCACACGGAGACAATCGTTGCTCCTTTCTTTCGCAACCACCTGTTACGAATTCGTAAATTCGCGAACGTGTTTATGAAACGGTCGTAATTAAGAATTTGCGTAAGAACCTTCGTACGTAAGATTCGCAGAATTCTTAAAACAATCTTATGAAATATTTGTTTAGCCTACATTTATATAAGCTGTACGCTCTATAAATAGCAATTGTGCAATGTTCCTATTCATAAATCTCAGTCACAGTGTTGCATCTTTCCATCAACTTCCAGTAGATGTTATTTAATAATCGATACAAAGATGCTACATTTTCTATAGATAAAATGTTATGAAAGAAGATTCGGAATACGTCGAATTGTTATTCGCGTAGCATGAATACACAATTTGCAATACTAATTATACACATGAACCCCTTATATATCATATTTCTACTTATATAATTTAAAATCGTCATAGTCTAATGAATGTTTATGTTGCGTTATCAAATATAAAGTCTTAACATTTCAAATATCGCTGAATGTTCCCTTACTATTGCTTTTTACTGGGATACACAGCATAAATGCTTATTTGACTTCAAATCGTTATTATATTAGATAACTAAAATGAATGGTATATTACCGGTACTATAAATAACTATATAGACTCGTCTGATACATAATAATTTTAATTCATTCCCGAAATCATTAAATTGGCTTGACAAATTCAGATAAAAATTAGTTGAACCTAAATTATTTTGGTTATTCATATATCACTGGTGGAAACATGGAGCTGTATGATTGGTTTATTCACAGCATAGATATTAATTATAATTTTATTTAATTTTTAAATTAATAAATTTATCGCAAATTAACTTTTGGGTCCGAGAAGTTTTCTTATAGTGTCCGAAAAATCTGGGGTCCAATTATTCTAATATTGGTGGGGACCAAAAAATATGGGGTCTGAGAAGTCACGCAACCGATCATCTTGGCCGTCTGTTTAGGTTATTTTTAAATGACATCTCAATATTAATTTCAACGCCGATTGTCTTTTTTAAAGACATTTCTTGTTATCTTTAAGATACGTATGTACAGGGCTTACATACTATGATTTTCTATAATCAATTGCTCAGGGGCAAGTTAATTTGCTCCTTGAGTTCCCCCGCACCCATACCATCAATAACAGGTTGCTGAACTCTTAACACTGAAACACACTTTCAAACTCCATCACAATGCAGTATCCATTCAACATTGTTCCAGAGAATTATCTCCAGGAGATGTTATCTCCAGGAGATGGGGTGAGTGGGGCGTTGATTACAACAACAATACCAGCGCCGGACGCAGACCAGGCTTGGCCGGGGGGGGGGGGGCTGGACTAAGATGGTGTATAATGGGTTGGGACAGTAATTTTAGCAGCAGTTGCAACAGCAGCAGCAGTAGTTGTAGTGGTGGTGGTAGCAGCAGCACAAGTGGTAGCAATAACATCATCATCACCATCAGCAGCAGCAGCAGTATTAGTAATAGTAATAATAGTAGTAGTAGAAGTAGTAGAAGTAATAGTAGTAGTAGCAGCAGCAGCAGCAGCTGCAGTAGTAGAATCAGCAGCAGCAGCATACCTTGAAACTTGCAAATTAAAAAAAGCAGAAAAAAATTCTTTTGGCTACCAGTTTATAATATATTGGGAATGGTCATTTGTGATGACTTTAACTAGTTTTGTTAGTTTTTTCATTATATGTTAATAGGACTGTTTCAATTGTCGTGCATACAGTTTGACAAAGTAAGTATTTTTGGACCAACTAGAACGCAAGTTATAAATTGTGATGTATTGTACCCTACAAAAAAAGGCTAAATACCATATACCATATAGCAGGGACCATATATGTAGCCATATCTTTGCAATTTTTAAATCACGAGCATTTCACCCTAAATTGACTTTCACGAGGATTGTTTCTGTATCTACGGGGTATTCGTATTATATAACAGTATTAATATTATTTCATTATTGTATCGATACATCGATACGAGCCAAATGTTTTGTGGTAGATATTTTTCCTAAAATCTTTGGGATTCAGTCCCATCATCAGCCTTAAAAACAATTAGACACAAATATTTGTTATGAAGTATGTGTCATACCTCTACAAAACCAGATAGTTTGAATAAGGCGTGAAAAAATATTACGTTAGACAGGTAGGGATTTATTTGTGTTTATTATTTTTTTATTTGGTAAATGGGCAACTTTAAGATTCTAAAACAAAAATATATCAGTAATATCTTTAAACATTGTTTTATCCCAAAAACATTTCATTATTGGAAAAAAGTGAATAAAACACAAAAAATATCTGACAAACTCGATAAAATGTTCTAGGGTCGGGGCATTTTTTTAAGGTAAGTCGGATAACCTGAAACAAAAATAATTTTTTTAACGCCTAAGTAACTCTTAATTATAATTAAGATGCGTCCGACCGAGGATTAACGACGTCGAGCCCATGACAAATATTATTCTAACTATTAAAATGTTTCCAGCCACTCGAACACCATGATTGGTGTGTGTTCAGCAAGTACCACCCATCTCCCAGATTAAATGTTCAGAAAAAGTGATAGATATGACAATATACGGTACACAAGTGACACGCCAGCCGTTTACTGCTTGTAAGATCAAAGCCCAAGCCGACAAAGTAATAAAACAAGGCAATATACGGTATACTTATTGATACGCCAGCCCTTTACAACTTGTATAAGATCAAGGTCGCCTGAATACCTCGTTCTACAACTTCCGTATTTATTTAGATTACTCTTTGCGTAGTTTTCCTGTGCGAAGCATGATTCATGAATCTATGATACAGGGTATTGAGATGCAGTTCAGAGTTTCAATAGCGATCGAGCTATTTTCCATAGTTTTCTTTTGTAGACTATTTTTAACATAATCGTAAATTTCCAGTTAAATGTAAAGGTAACGTCTCATGAAATTCCATGCATATCGTGTATGTTTTAACATGAAACGCGGCCTGCTGTGGTGCACAGTACGTTGGTCAGACAGGTCGGTCATTAAAAACTCGTTTTAGATAATAAAATTTTTTATAAAATTAAAAATAATAATAAATTTAACAATTTCATTTATCAACATTTTCACAAAACTGGACATTATATAACACATATTTCAATTCAACCTGTTGAACAGCTAACCTTCGATAATGTAACGTCTAGTCATTACCAAGTTAAATCTAGATGTATGTCGGAATTTGAATGGATTAAATGTTCGCAAACAGCTTATCCTCTAGGATTAAATGATAATATTTTTAATGTTGGAAATATCTCTAAAGACAGTTCTATCAATGCCTTCTCTTTTTTAATAAACGTGTGAGAAACAAGCGTTTACATGGTAAAAGGAAATATGGAAACATGCGACGTAAATTTATACGCATACTATCTTTAAATGACTGTTACACTTTATTTAAAAATGCTGGAAAACATAAACTATTAAGTACTTTATGTTCCCTTTCTGTTTCTTCTTTAAGATATATTGATAATGAATGTAAAAGTATTTTAATTCAATCTGACCCATTGTATGAATGTGCTAATATTATTCGATCCTACACTGACAATTATCTTAAACCGTTCATCGAGAGTCTACAGAACAAAAAGAGAAATCGTATTAAAATTAATGTCTGTAATAAAGTCTGTATCAATGTAATAATGTCTTTAATTGACCTTCTTAAATTATTCAGTGATAAGAGTGTACGTAAATTAATACCTCCTTTTTTCTGTAATACTGAAACACCACTTATTTGTTACAAATGCATTAAACCAGTACGGAGTATTGTTTTTTATTATAATTCCTGTTGGTCATGTAATTACAGGTGATCTTTATTTTCTTAAAAATAAAAACCTTCGACACTTGCTTCGCAGAGGCCCTAAATTTCGACTTGGAATTTCACTTAATTTTGACAATTACATTAAAGAAATTGAAGTATCATTAGACGAATACTGTAAAAAGTGGTGGTGCAGAAATGAAAATGCAGATGTATCTGCGCTTTACGAATGGAAGAATAAAGTATTGCTTATGGACGTTAATAAAATATGCTTTTATAATTATAATAATCATATTGCTTTACCACATAAATCTAAATTCAATAAAAATACACTTAATTACTGAAAGATCTTCAATCTAAATTCGTACTGGTTCCTGCAGATAAAGAGGCGAACAACATAATTATAATATGACGAATATTTTAAAGGACCTATCTCAAACGACATCATATACTGAATATACAAAAAGGACTTTAATGAAATTATTTCCTAATATATTACTAAATGCAGTAAATTTAATGTTAAAATCAATAATAATAACATGAAATATCCATCACTTTACTGGATTCCTAAACTCCATTAAACTCCATACAAAAGTCGTATTATAGCAAATTCAGTGTCATGTACCACTAAACAATAATCAGTTTTCCTGACTTCTGGTCCGAGTGCTATTAGGAATCACATTACTAAATACTGCAATAAAATTTAGTACAAACATTAACTTATTTTGGTTAATAAAAAATTCGTCTGAAGTTATTAATAAAATTGAAAGCAAAGATTACGCTTTCCTTTGTACGTACATATGCTTTTTCTACATTGTATACAACCCTACCTCATAGTCTTATTAAAAATAACTTGTTTCACTGATTGAAAAAACACTTGCAAGACAAAAATGCTCATACCTGGCTTTAAATACTAATACAGTATTCTTTACTAATCAGATGTTTGATGAATGTATTATTTGGACTTGCTTAGATTTATGTTTAGCCCTTACGTTTCTTCAGGATAACTTATTTGTTGAATTCATGGGAAAATATTACAACAAATAATTGGTGTGCCAATGGGTACTAACTGTGCACCGCTTATAGCTGATCTATTTTTATATTGCTATGAACGGGATTTTAAAATAGGTTTATCAAAAGATAAACAATTAAATTTGATTCAATTAACAAAATATCCAACACATTTACCCTAAAGAACTTTCCTTAAATACATCGTGTTCATCGTATACAGATGCTGCATTCCTAGACATACATCTTACTATTAGAAATCTACTGACAATATAGTTAAAATCAGTCTATATGACAAACGCGATGATTTTAATTTCGAAATTGTAAATTTCCCTTTCTTGGTAATATTCCTAGAGGTCCTTCCTATGGTATATACATTTGGCAATTAGTTCGATATACAAGAGCTTGCTCATGAGTTAAAGATGTCGACGACCGTAACCTTACACTGACTAAGAAATTATTAAAATAAGTTATTTTTTTATATCATGATCTACGCAATAAGTTTGCTAACTTCTATAGAAAATATAATGTCTTAGTTTCTAAATACAATGTTTCTTTGAAATGGTTCTTATCTAACGGAATATCCCACCCATTCTTTTACAGTGATGTTTTGAAACGTGTTCGCAAATGTAAATATGTTAAAGTGAATGCTAAACGTATACTTAATAATTTACTACACTCTTTCTTATCAAAAGGATATAATGCACTTATACTAAAAAACACATGCTTATTAGTTTTCGATGCTGAATTTCTTTCATCGTTACAAATTTGGTCGTTTTAAAACGTGGATAAGTAGCTTTAACTTCTTTGCGTTTTAAAATTATGACGTCATCGTGTGCATTGCGCGTTTCTGGATTACGTCATCATTTGAATATTTTTACCGTCTCAGTGACGTAGCGTAAGATTATCTAGGATATATTGTGCCCTTTTATTTAATATTTTACAGCATTCCCGATTTAGACACTGGTTATATCACCCACGTTCACAAAGTTAAATTATTTTTTTCAATATGGGTTGGCAGGAAGATGCAGAATAATATATAAAGTTCTATTTATTTTAAAATAAACATATACAACAAAGCTATGTAATCTGGCTTTTTACACCGAACATAACCGCTTCTTCCTGAAAGTGCATGAAGATGATCTGAACATTGAACTAAATGATGTTATGTCTTTAAAGCTTTTTATAAAAATACGAGATGTAGTTGATACTTGTTTTTTTGTTTCATTTCATCGTGCCTCAGAATGTTGCAATTCTGCTACTATATATATATATATAGCTTTATTTCCTCCATTTTCTGGAGATGTACAAATAATACACATACATGGAACATGGTAAACAGAAACATATGTACAATTGCATAATAATAGAGTTTAAGTAAATTATACACACGAAGCGTCGCAATACATAATCGTCAGAGATTGTAATGTGCATCGAAGCATATAAGAATGTAGGTCAGTTTTATAACAGTGAAGTAGTTTGATCTTAAGTGGTATTTAAGAGCAGACGTTCTTACGATGACAATGCACGTATGCGATATGTGTTATGTCCTATTTACATCGAACATGAAGATTCATCGAAAGCGAAAATAGAATCCACTGTTTTAGGATCAACACAAATCGAATTATCGTTAATCGTTTTAATACGTTCGTTACTGTCGTTTACGTGAGGACTGGCGTGTTTTGTTCAGTTACGTTTGGTATAAGTTACTGCACAGTTTAGCACATTGTATAAGAAAGTCAGGGTAGACCGCTACATCTAGTACGTTGGTCAGGTCGTCGTCGATTTTTCCAAGGATGTACTGTACAAATGTCTGGTTTGGAAGCACGAGGAGTAGGTCGTAGAGGGGGGTACCGAAAGTTTTCACACGATCCATGAACGCGCGGCGTTTTAGAACGTGGTCGCTCGAGTCGCACTTGAACATCAGGTGCTCAAGTTCCCTGTCGCAGAGTCGATGACACCTGCGGCACTCCGTCGACTGCTCTGGTGGCCGCTGACAGCACAGACACGCCAGAAGTTTCATGAGGGTCAGACTCTCGGGACGGGCTCTCGCAACGGACCACACACTAAATAGGCGCAGCTGTGGATGGACTTGCTTGAAAAGGTCAAAGTCAGAGCACGAGTCCATTCTTTCTTTCCACAAGGTCGCTTCGCGGTTGTAGATGGCTGTCTTACACGTTGGTTTCCAGGAATATTTGCTTGGGAAATTATCGTTTGTGAAGTTTGACGTATACGACTGAAGTCCGTATTTTTCAAGAATACGAAGTATATCTGGGACAAATCCTAGTTTTGACGATGCACAGTACCTGTTTTGAAAAAGTCTAATTAACAGAAGCTGTCTGGCAAGGCTATGCGCTGGAGCTCGACACAGTGAGCCGTAAAACGTTAGCTTCTGTGTATCGATGTAGGCTTCCAGCGAGGTACTTCCAACTAGACCTGCCGCCATGTCTGATCTGGTATGGTAGGGTAGGCACTGGGCTCTCTTCAAGCAGAAGTGATGGGCCACTTCTAGCTGCTGAATATCGGAGCTTATAAGACTGTTCCAAAGTTCGCAACCAAACAATGTCCTCGGTAAGACACACGTGTAATACAGCTTCATTGCCGTAGCCGGATTTGGACCTGCTTGACCGGACACTTTTCCCGTTAGAGATAGAAAAGTGCCCCGTATTTTGAGTTTCAGGGCATCAACGTCGTGTGGATGTTTACCATTTGAGGATTGCATTATTCCGAGATGCTTGTACACATCAGTCTCTGGGATAATCGTGTTTCCGTACTTTGCCGGCGGGGGATTGGACACGATGACTTTTCTCCTGCGCAAGACTGAAGCTGCACATTTTGATGGATTATACAGGTAGCGCCAAGTGTTCGCATATCTGTAGCAAATGTTCAGCAGCTCATTTAAGCCACGGCGGGAGGTGGATAGTAGGACAATATCGTCCGCTTGGGTTGGAGAGCTTAGCTTAAGGTCGCCGATCCGTAGTCCGTGTTGGGAGGCTTGCAGCTCGTCCAGAAGAGCGTTGACGTACACGTTGTAATAGAACGGCGCGCAGATACTTCCTTGCCGCGTCCCCTGCTCTATTCGGAAGGATTCTGATAGGTAGCCATTCTGCAAGACACGGCTGGAACAGCCTCGGAGTGATTCGCATATCAATCGGAGAGGTTTTCCGCGGACTCCTATGTGATGAAGTTTGTAAAGCAGCCCATCGATCCAGACCATGTCAAACGCGGATTTGGCGTCCATGTAGCAGACGTTGAGCGCACTGCCACGTTCACAACAAAAGTCACGAGCTTCTTGCAATATAAATGACACCATTTTGCAGTTCATATTTTTCTGAAAGCCGTGTTGTAATTTGTTTAGTTTCGACAATATATTGCTGCATTCAATGCGTTTTATTAGGAGTTTCTCAAACAGTTTTGATAATACGGGGAGCAGCGAGATGGCTCTGTAGCTAGATGGATCAGTGTACGGTTTGCCATTACCTTTATATAGAGTCACTGTTAGTCCATTTTTGAAGCATTTGGGCAGGGATTCGGCACTGATTATAGCATTAAACAAGTTTGTTATGCATGCTGTCAGCAATGGTCCTCCATATTTCAGATGCTCGTATGTTATGTTATCGATCGATGCACTTTTATTGTTTGGCAACTCACGTATTAATGTTCGTAATTCAGCATCAAAAGTGTTGTGTAGTAGGGTGTCGCACGGTTGCTGGGAGACGCCTGGTGCGAGGTATGTTAACAATTCATTTTCCACGTACAGCTTATGATTCTTATTAAAGTCAGAAATCTGTGAGAAAGTGTAAAGGCCACTGAAGTAGTTTTGCCACCCGGTCAAAAGGCCGTCAACAGTGTTTTCCCTGGTGCCATTAAATATTACTTCACGTCCTTGTTTTTTGCACTTTGCTTTTTTGGAGTTAACCGTTTTCCAGAATAGGCACTGGTCGACTTCAGCTAATTCGTCGATACGCATGCGTTCTACTTCCTCTTGCGCATGCGCAGCTTCCCGGATATCTCTCCGGAATGTTCGCTTGAGGCGCTTGTTTGCCACGTGTTCCGGTGAGCCCTTTATTTTCCCAGACCAGACCCACGCCAGGTGTGAGATTCTTAGCTTGTGATGAAACTCTTTTAGCGCGGTTGACCAGTGAGGTTTCAAAAATCTCTTGTATTCGCGCCTGGATAGACATGTATCAGCGGCCACAGATATACATTTCACTATTTCTGAGTAGGCACTGTCAATGTTACAGTAGTCGATGTTAGCCTCCTGTAATAGTCTTGTAACAGTACTCTCGTACGCATCTTTCTCGGGCGGCCTATTCCATCTGTAGGAAATACGCTGCAATGGTTCGGAATGGACGTCTTCTATTACGCTGGTAATCAAGTATAAGTGTAGATATACCGGCAGATGCCGAGAGACATTGAGTGGGGCGTCCGGAAGCACGCTGCATGTTACAATGTGACGCAGCAAACTTTCGTCGAGCAGCACGTGGTCAATGCGTGACGGTATAGGAGGAATGCGTATAGGAGGAATGCGAGGGTGTTTCACCATCGCATTCAATTTGGTAATATCTGAGACATGGATTTTGTATCTCGGTATAGAGTTGACAGAATTACAGCCCAATAATTGCTTGGAATTGTCGGGCAGGATTTATCCTGCGGTTTGCAGGGTGGTCACCACATACCTGCCGACACACAGGCAAGTGATATTGTCAAATGTAAAATAAATCAGTAACGACAAACACAGCTGATGCTGTACGTTTCTCTATTCATCAATTTCATAGTATAGTAGTAGTTAACCTTACCCAGTTTATGGAAACATCCGGTATTTTACATCCGGTCTTAAGTCAACAAAACACAAAATTTTAACATGTTGATCCGTATCCCTTTTCTGAGTGATATCGATGTCGGCGTGTGGATTATAACTCAAGGAAGTTTGCTTTTTATACTATATTTTAAAAAATAAAAAGCTTTTTTGTAACGAATATACTTTATCTTGTATCAAATAACATGTTGTGTTTCGTGGCGTAGAATCTGCTATATTCTTCCAATTTCTAGATTATTTTTCATTGATTTAATGTATAATTTACAGGTAATATGGACATACCTACAGAGTTTGATAATGTTTAATGACAGCTCGTGTTTTAAAATTACATTGTCTTGCTGAAAGTTCTTTATTAAAGAGATTTTGAAGTATGCGATTAAATGTCTTAACTTTATTGATTTAAGCATAGATCTAGCCATTGAGTAATTAAATGGTAATTAAATTCAATAATATTCTCTTTTATTGCTGTTTAATTTTAAATGCGATGCTATGAGGTTAATTTTTATTTACACTGACATGTTTTGTGAATAATTCTGGGCCAAGTGTGAGGTTCGCGCCCACATAAACCGGTTTAAACCCCCAATGCTTTGCATTGACCGTTCCAAGCCGGTGACCCCAGTTTTATTCATGTGTGTTTTGTGTTTGTTATGTGTTTTTGTGATGTCCTGTGTATTGCCTTTGGCAATTGGTCACTTGCCACAAATAAAGGACCTCGGGCTGCTAATAAGAGTTCTCTCTTGCTGTCGCAACTGGAGTTTCGCTTTGTTTATATCACTACTAATGACGAATTGAACTAGAACTCATATAATGACAGCGCTGAAAGAGTCTATCATCATATTTCTATTTTGATTGATTTACACGTTTGCACAGAATGTAGTAGAAACTGGAATAAACAATGGGGGAGTTGGGAGGCGAAGACTGCACTGATATAGCCACACGGCAACCAGCTTAATGTATTACGCAAACAGCAAATTTCAATACCTCGTCGTCAGTTTGGCAGGAAACTGTCACGGGCAGGCAGGCACAATCAATTACAATGTATTTAAAAAATTTACCATCAAGTTTTCCAATTGTCCAGTAGATCCTTGTCAACCAAGGATAAAAGCGCTCGATTTGGGAGTGAAAATGAATAGTAAAATTAAGTAATGCATTGAAAAAGTGCGTGAATTATATACAGTGCTTTTTTACATGCATTGTTCCTGAGGCATGCATTGTTCCTGAGGCATAGCCACATCATTATAGAATGTTTATTGAGATAATCATATTCTGGACGGGACGGTGCTTCGAACCTAGTCCCGGTTCGAATTGTCCAAGACCCTAGAAATTACATGAATTTTGACACCGTGTTGCTTTTCGAATAGATGCAGTATACGTTCTTTGACTGACATTAACATCTTTTTGGCAGTCATAACTCTTAGCGAAAAGTACGTCGTGTTTATATTGCGTCAATCGTTCGTCTGGTATGATGCAAATGCATGTAGGCAAACATAAAACGCTTGCAATTTACGACGTTAAAATGACTTTGTTTGCAAAAACGGCCCCATCGGGGCAATGTCAGTAAACAAGCTGACCTTTAAGATACTAGTATTATCAATAACAAACACTAAAGGTAAAAAAATGTACAAATAATGGAAAAAGAGTTTATGCATTCTGAGAAAAAATATCGTTATATAAAATAGGTCGTGTTTGTTTGGCCCTTTTCTTGTTTACATTTGGACGTCAGAATTATGAGTGTCTTGGATAACCATAGTTTGAATATATATATTTTCATAAGTCAGAATAGAAAGGATGGTTATAGAGCTGTCAAATGTCATTTGTTGTTATGACACAGACGTCGTGAGTTTGATACCCACTCTCACGGATTTGTATGTTTGTTAAAAAAAACACCTCATTATGTAGTATATTAGTTTAATTTTTTTAAATGTATATGACGGTGTATTTCTCATATCTATAACACAACAACACTGTGATTGCTATGTCGATTTCTTTGACATAGTCCCGTTAAACTCTCATATCCAACGTGGGCGATATAAAAATCATCAAATAACACATCATCAACACAGTTTCTCTATCGCTGTCTATTACCGTATTAAACTTCCCAGCAAACTGCCCAGAAGTTGTTCAAGAAAGAGAGGATTGCAATTTAGAATATTGTCAATTTATTACATGCTCCCGTGGTTTCACGCTTCATACAAATCCCATTAAGATAACGGATAATTGAGCATTAATTGGTAACCGATATCTGAATTTTCAACAACGTAACATAGCGAAGCGAAGAATAATTAGATGGTTAGTGTTGAAAACAAAACTGTTATCCTCCCGTGGCATATGCCTCTTTAATATTTGTACAACAGTTTAATAACGAGAACTTTGTCACAGGAATGACAACGGGCCCCGAATTATAGCATGTTTGAAGATGGGGGCCAGCCAGATTTTGTTTTAAAGTTATGATAGTAAGTGAAAATATAATTATGTATTTGTAAGAAAAAAAAAATCCCCATTTTATGCACAACTACACTTTACCCTCAACAATGATGACAAGTTTGAAAAAAAAAAATTGTTGAAAACTGTAGGAGGAGCTGGAGCACAAGGAATTTTCCCTATGTATTCCATAGAGGAAAAATAATCAAAGGGCCATAACTTCCTAATGGAGGAGAAAGATTTAAAGCCCCATCTTTAAGCACAAAACAAGTTTCAAGAAAATCCGTTGGGTACTGCAGGAGGAGTTGCGTTCACCATGAATGTTCAAATTATCGCCTCGTCCAGTATGGTATGTCAGCTGTGTACTCGTCCAAATATATCACCGTATTGTACAGAACGCGGTTAAATAAACTAATATTATTTGCAAGAGTAACCGATAAATAAAATACATATACATGTATGTGAACATAGTAAGGAATGCTATGATAAATTAGTTATCCGAATTGCAACACACAAGTTAATAGCATTCGATTGTGTTGTTTTTCTTCCGTTGTTCGACCGCTCTCCGTGGACATCCATCGGTGTCAATACACAAATGGACGTGTATATTTACTTAGTCTAAGTAATTAAACCATGTTATAACAAAGTGAGGCGTTTCGTATTTTGTGAATTATCCCTTTATGTTAGCATTGAAACCATTTACTAATATATAAACCGATTAATTCAAAATTATACGCATACACATCGAAAAATCACATAAAGGAAATATAATTCTGGAAGATTTGCATTAGAATAACCAATCGTTTTTTCCACTATTCTCAGAGAGCAATTCTTGTATAAGACAGCAACAATTAGACTACCTTTCCTCGTATATTATCAGGACAAAATATATAGAAGAAGCTAGGAATAATGCGTCTTGAAGATCTGAAAAAAACAACAACAAGAATACATGTATACGATTTCTGTCCACTGTCTAGCTGTTATTGAGATGTGCTTTTGGTGCCTGAACAAAATAAATAGGATCAAAATTGTCAAACACTTTATGAAGTGTCATTCAGAAAGCCATTCCTTTGACATGAAACATATTAAGTTATGTTTCATATAATCACTTTCTGTCAAACACGTACAAGTTATCAACTGCGAATAAACCGATGTCACTTTTGATATTATGTAGTGATACATGAAGAGATATTGTTTGACACACAGTCTTGGCAACACAAAACTGGGCTGTTTTGTTTTCGAATTGACCAAGGCAAACTGTTTCAATCGGTCAATAAAACTGAGTGCATGACTATTGTACGTAGATATTCTTTGCCGTACTTTTAGTGCAGCCACACTTTTGTTTAGATTAGACATGGTAACTGTTCTTGGTGGAAAAATATATGCGTTCCAGTAGTTTATTACC
This sequence comes from Congeria kusceri, assembly GCA_027627225.1. Classification (NCBI taxonomy): domain Eukaryota; kingdom Metazoa; phylum Mollusca; class Bivalvia; order Myida; family Dreissenidae; genus Congeria; species Congeria kusceri. Next base: position 70,497,235 of record CM051032.1, on the reverse strand, counting down.
ACATAACTTGTGTGGGGATTGGTTATCTACTGCCATTCTTCCCCTACCTCTGATTCAAGTAGGGCAGTTGTCAGTAACTGGCATAAGTATATGCACCTAGTACTGGTAAACCTAAGCTTGCCCAGGAAAAGTGTGAGTAGGTTAACTGACCGCCGTGATATGACTGAAATACTGTTAAAAACGGCGAAAAATCCAAACAAACAAACAAACAAATAAACATAATCACACGGAGACAATCGTTGCTCCTTTCTTTCGCAACCACCTGTTACGAATTCGTAAATTCGCGAACGTGTTTATGAAACGGTCGTAATTAAGAATTTGCGTAAGAACCTTCGTACGTAAGATTCGCAGAATTCTTAAAACAATCTTACGAAATATTTATGAAACGGGCCCTATTATGCATAGGATAACATTTAAATATTGATAATCGTGACCATATATAAGAGTAAAATTACCAACATTTAATTAATTAAAACTCTTATCGCAACGACAAATATTATAATATTAACACAAATGTTTCAATCAATGATTTTAATGTGGACCAGGTTTTTCCCATTCAGCGAGAAGTACGTGCTACATACTGACATCAAGTACTGAGATATATGATCCATTCCAAGTTAACTTTTTAAATTGCATTTTAACATAACAAAACATAACATAACATAACATAATCTTTATTTGGCATAAAATAGCACAATGCATACTTATAGCCTATTATACAAAATTGGTGTGAAAAGTATGGAAAACATGGAATAATCTGAGAAGGATTAACAAATGAGATCTACAATGTATACACGGTAGTGCAAACAACAATTATATGTAGAAATAAGACATATAAATATATTGAGTATTTATGTTCAATTTTAGAATTTTATTAAATTCTGCTAATGAGACGTTCCAAGGCAAAATTTAGTAAAAACTTCATACTAAGACCATTAATGCAAACCTTCAAATCGTGCTGTTATAATGTAGATCTAGAATATAGTATTGCGTTATGAAGATAATTATTTTGTGATCGGAGCTCAACATTTATAAATAAATAAAGATTGTATTTCAAAGCACAAAATACAAATTTATACCGATGTTCTTAAATACATGATATAGAATAAGGAAAATATATTTACGAAGTGGATGTGAAATATATATCTCTGCCTTTCTTTGAAGATATATTAAACAGAACTAATAGATGTTCTTAAGTTTGCTGCCAACCTCACACTGTTTTTTTCAGACGCCCAAGACACATAATTCCTTATTTGATGTAATTTGTCTTGATAATCGAGAAAAAGTAATCTAAGTTGCATTGTTATAAAATAATCGCTTTGTGAGACTATTGTAAGACAAATATGAGTGATTGTGATGCAACTCTTCCAGAAATACATGTGGTTTATTTAAATTTTCAGTATGAATTCGTTCTTGTTAATTGGTTCCAGTCTTTGTTAAGATTTGTAAGGCTAACTTCAGAGGATGTTTTACAACACAAGTAATAATTACGATATATGCCCGGACTGTGTTCTATCACTAGTGTAATTAATTACTCTTTAATATATATTTTTTTATTATAAATTGCTCGTAAAAATAAAGCGCATAATAAAGAATAATAAATTTTATTATACGTATAATTATATAAAAGTATTCATTGACTGCTGATTCAGCTGCTTAATCAAATATCGACCTACACGACACAATATATTTATGTGTCAGGTTGGCTAATTCGCTTCTTTCTTATAATTCACTTTTTTTTTGGGGGGGGGGGATCTGTTGCAATCAATTGGAATAAACTTAGAGCTTTAGTCACACACTTTGGATAAAGCACACTCGCGCAGTCTAACGACGTCATCTTGTTGATTTTGGTGACGTCATTTTATGTTTTTCGCAATATTTAGTGTGTTTCCTTCCTTTTATTTTCAAAATAAAAACAGAAAATGATGGGATAAATAGAATACTAGGTAAATGTTGAATAAAGATAAGTTTATTTGCTCGGCACGATAACGTGAATCACTCGCCAAGGCTCGTTCAGGTTTTCTAAGCCTCGTTAAATAAAATTATCTTTATTCAACAATAACCGAATATTCTCTTTTTCTGAAACACTATTAAAAAGACATATGCCACGGGAGGATAACACTTTTGTGATTTGATTACTTTTCGCTTTGATATTCTACATAGTTGCATATTCAGATATATCGGTTACCAATTAATGCTCCTGTATCAATTATTTCTCTATAATATTAATGGGGTTCGTATGAAGCGTGATACCGTGGGAGCATTTAATAAATCGACAATATTCTAAATTGCAATCCATTCTTTTCTTGAACCAATTCTGGGCGTTTTGCTGGGAAGTTTCATACAGAGAGTGACAGAGGAAATATATTATAAAAAGTTGATAATGTTTATATCACCCACTTGGGATATACAATTTCAAAGGGACCAGTTCACAGAACGACAAATTGACCATTAAAATCCATTTTGTCACAGATTCCAAAAAACGATAACAATGTACATAAAGTAGAGATATAACACTACGGACATATAAATATACTGTAAATATCGTTTTGTTAATGACTAATCATCAATTGAAATTGTTAAAATTATAAAGCGTTTGTAACGCTAAACGATGGGAGAATTTGAAGTGTTTTTGTTGTTTTCGTTAAAATTGTTGACAACACGTGGACCACTTAGATCTACATAAAGTAAAAATGCAGACACAACTCTATAAATCGCAAAGACCGAGTGGTTAAGTTGATAGCCTTTGGATCCGGAAGCCTGAGGTTTGAACCCTGGTGGGTGATCAACTTTTTTTTGTTATTCTTTTCTTGTTATTATACTTGAGCTCTTTAGTTCCGATGCTTAGATATGTCATGTTAAGTTGAATGGCATATTAAAAAATGGCATATCTCCTTTAGCATTTTAAATGTAATTTTGTTATAGAATGAGCAATACAACGTCATATACATCAAATAAAATGAAAATAATATACTACATTGTGAGGTTTTTGATGAAAACAAATAAAACAAAAATGCTTGGAAAAACGAAAAAGAAAACACTAACGAAACACTAATAGGGAGTGTGTATTGAATTCACCACGTCGGAGTCATAACAGCAAATGCCAATTGACAGCGCAATTACCATCTGCGCTATACTGACTTTTGAGAAAATATTTTCAAACAATGGTTTATTGGGGTTATCCCAAGATTCTCATAATTCTGATGTCCAAATGTAAAAGTAAAAGGCAAAAAGAAACACGACTTAAATTGCAAGCGTTTTATGTTTGTGTACATGCATTTGCATCACACCATACGAACGACTGACGGAGTATAAACACGACGTACTTGTCCCACTTAGTTATGAATGCCACGAAGAAGTAAATGTCAAGCAAAACAACGTTCATTGTATCTATTGGAAAAGCAACGCGTTGGCAAAATTCATGTAGTTTCTTGTGTCTCGGACAAAATCGACCAGGAACTATATAAAGGTTCGAAGCACCGTCCCGTCCAAAATATGATGATCTCAATTAGACATTTTTAGAATGATGTTGCTATGCCCATAAACAATGTGTTTAAATAAGTACTGTGCAAACTTTACGCACTTTTTCAATTAATTACAATCCATTTTCACTCCCAAATCGTGTGCTATCTTAAACAAGCAGTGCAAATCCTTGACGCACTTTCATTTGATGAGTATTCATCTTTGAATCGTGCACTTCATGATACCTTTTAGGGACTTGCAGCAACTCAACACAATAGAGGCTTCCAGAAATGTCAATCATATTCAAATTTATCTGCAATGTTATCCAATCATCGTACTTGGATATCACGTGTTTAACGGTTAAACTATTTCATACAAAAGAGCACGTGCATGTTGTTTGTGATATTCATCGGCCTGTAGACCGATAAGGGTTTTGCAACAAATAGTTTGAAAACTCCTCCCCAGCTATTGTTAAAGGATTAATTTCCATTCATCAAATATCACAAACTGTACCACGTGCTCTTTTGAATATCATAAACATTATGCACGTTCTCTTTTGTATGAAATAGTTTAACCGCTTAACACGTGATATCCAAGTGCGATGATTGTATAATATTGCAGAATAATTTACATGTGATTGACATTTGTCTATACTGCTGAGAGTACAATCAGATCAGTTCTAGTACTACATAGCTTCGTACATACATGTACATGTTTGCAATTGGGAAAGTTGATGTTCAAAGGGTGAGAGTTTTCAATAATTGATTATGCCTGTATGTCATATACAATTTCCCGCCAAATAGATTAAATCAAAACGCTGATAGCGTAGAAAGACTGTTGGCGACAAAGCAAACTAAAAGCATGTGAATTAAGAGTGCATTTTTGGAAAATTTTATGAATTCAATTTCCCACATTTAAACTTGATAATATGACTTCTTGTTCTATAGTATACGACATTATAAATTATAACTTATTTGTAAATAACGAACACATTGTTCAACCTAATTATCTAATGCAAACAAAATTAGTGTATACATGCCAGCTAACAAGTCAATCTGCAAAAACCATGGAAAATAACCGATAAAGATTGGAAGTTGGGAGCAACGATTGTTAGTGATTTGTAGCTTACTAAGTTAAAAGTACCTCATACGATGCGTGCTTTCGATTTTCCATAATACAGTTTAAAATTTCATTGCAGTAATGGTTTGTTAAAATATTTAGAATAAGAATCGGTAACAAAAAATAACACTTTTACAAGAGTCGAAAATAACCGATGTAGCGTATTAATTTAGCGGTCTTATTCCAGGACGACACCCAGGCGAATATTTCGGTTACAGTCAAGTAAATAGCGAAAGTAGGGGTGTCATTAATTTCACGTAATATTTTTCATCAATTCACTTTTAAGAAACTGTAATTGTAATAAATCACATGATATACACATTGTAATGCGCATGACATAAATTATCTCAAATAATTAAAAGGTAAGAAAACATTCGTGATTTTTTGCTGTTTTGAAGAAGGACCCTTTCATGTTTCGATGTACTTACTCGTAGTCTGCAAAGAAAAGAAGTAGTTTTCCGCGATACCTCTTTTGGAAATAACCCTCTCAAAAGACTATTTCAACTCAACACCTTTTATGTTATTTTTCAATGGTTTTAAAATATTCAAATTTAAATATAATTTGTCTAGTATAAAGTTTTAATGAAACCAAAATGGTGTTTATAAACACAGATTTTCGATACAAAAGACAGTCTGATTCATTTACATAAAATATTCATAAAATATTTGACGTCAGTTGTGCTCAATAACGACGTTCTTTTTTTTTTTTTAGGTCAAGCACCATTTCATTATGAAGTGGGTATTTACTGATGGCGTTGACGTTTTCCCGAACTTGATATTGTAAAGAAACTTTGACGTCTTCTGATTCCAATAGTGTAATTATGTGGTGTTTTTGTTGTTACATTTGTATTACAAGTTAAAATAGTATAATCTATTATGAACTTGCTGCCAATATTCACATTTCAGAATTGTCTGAACTTTCATTCTACCACTAAAGCTCTCACGTCTGACATTAAGTAATAAAAATGTCGACAAGCTGCTCAAACGGTCAAGAAATGTCTCCCTACAGATAGTATACATGTGGCTATATATAACAGTGCAGTAGCCAACCCTTTGCTTATTACAGTATCCACTGAATTCTGCACAGGAATGTCCAATGGAAATGAATATAAACATATTATGAAAGGTTTAGTTATGGTTCTTATATTTTCCACTTTCAAAACTGCATACATATTGTAGAAAGAGTTATTGTTATATGGTACTCTGCGCCCCCTCAATCCATCACTCATTATATGAAGTTCTAAACAAATGGCAATAACTAAACTATAAATATTCCAGAAAGAGTTATAGTTATGTTCTTTGCATTATTATCTCAACGCCTTCAATTAGTATCAAGTTAGCATCAATATATATATAGTCAATAGATGTTAAAAGACTCGACATTGAGTCAGTTGAGTCCGTGCATTATATATTATTAAGTATTATAATTTCTAGTCAGTGAATTAGTTATTACCACATGCTTTTTACAGATAAACACACACATTATTTGTCTTTGCTTCTCTACATATAGTATTTAGGAAATGGCAACAGAAGGAGGGGAATACAAACAGTTCATGAAGGCAGTTTATCAATGGAGTGTTTACTACGGAACAAACATCTCACATTTTGCCGTTGTTTTGTTTTAGTAATGTTGTTCATCTTCATGATTACTAACCAATCTGTTCAGAGAACAGTACGTGATTCTTTGGCCAATTAAATAATACATTAATATGTTAGAATATATCTATATATATATATATTGTGTAGCGTTATCTGTGATATAAGCTGAATGAAATGGAAGTTCTTCCATATATAAGTTAATATATGATAGAGTTAAATGATTACATAAACACTTATTGGTATTTCTGAATAAAGATTATATCAAATATATCGCCGCCTTAGTATTACAAGGGCCTATCTGCTTTTTAACACATGTTAGATAGGCCCTTGTAATCCTCAGGTGGCGATATGATCTTGTCTTTAAATTTAGTTTATTTTATATTGTTATTAGTGTTTGTTGTTGTGTTTTTCGCTCAATTATAAAAACATGATGGGTTCAACTCTTAGCACTTGATTGCTGCTTTCACCGGCTTTGATAACTCTTCCCAAACATTTCTACCGCCAAGGTTATAACGCATTACAATCCCATAGGGTCCTATAGTCTAGTGTCCAACTAAACGTATTGGCGTTTTCTTCCATTTCCTTTAATTCAGATGTTGCATGTCTTATCACAATCAATTTTAAAGATGCCGTCGTCTTGACATCATGCATTAGCGATTCTGTGTAAACATCAACCATTATTCTGTTTAAACAACATTCTGTTTAAACATCATTCTGTCTAAACATCAAACAGTCCACCGCAAACTAAGTAACCCTTTGAACGTGCCAACTGTCACCTTATACCTAAGTAAAATAGAAATCTCAAAAATATGGTCTACTTTCTAAATACCCACTATTAACCGGTTACTTACCTAACCTTGTTAGTTCGATGATTCGAGTATTGTTTTAAACATATGTGTCGCTTTCTTGGACTGTGATATGAAATAATACACCAGGGGACCATCTTTTCAGGCCTAACAACAAGATGGAACATACAATACAATTTGTATATTTTACTTACACCAAGGAGTATTAGGAGTCGTTGCAAAAGCCTTTTAATTATGTCCAATAACATTTAGTTGATTATGCATTAATGAAGCAGTATTTCTACTGTACATGTAGATGTTATATGCTTATCTCTGCAGTAGATTGTCCGGATGTAAGTAAAACTGCTGATTAAGAGAAACCAATGGTGTCTCACTATTTCTAATAATCATTGTCAACTTGTTTCCGACGCGGATTCTTTCATAATCTGCTTTTATCTCTCGATTACTGGCAGTCGCGACATTCGGTGTCTCTGTTGTTTGCCGTTGATACCGAGTGCTTAGTAAGACGTCACCCAATCCGTGACCGAATACATTTGGACAATTCACAATATGGCGGACAAACGGTATGTCATATATTAAAACACAATTTTCAAAATGTTATCCGCTCGTTTTGTTGTCATTGCAATTAAACATCTAGAAACCATGATATGTTTTATGTTGTCTTGGATGTAGCATTGGCACATTCTACAGTATGGGACAGACACCGCAAGCAATACCGTATGCGTTGGAGCATTTTGTTACTTATCACAGAATAGTTTGCGTGCTGATGTCTTATTTGTAGCAGATGTAAGTCAGACGGTTTTAAAGACAATAGGTTTGGCTGAAGAGAATTGGAATAAATTGCTTTTTCTTATTTGTGTAGGCGCTACCAGCAGAATGATGTCCGTACACTAATTTTGGGTTTTAGTGGAATGTACAAAGTAATTTTAGCGGAATTATTAGCACGACACATGTACACAAAATATGCAAAAAGAGAACGAGAAGTCCGGTGAGATTTACATTGATTTGATAGGGGACATTCGATTAAAATAGCACCTGTATTATTTACAGCTCTTTAATGTAAAATAGTGTTATCATATATACAACTCTTCACAGAAATTTTGGTCCCATATTAGGTACATTTTCAATAAATGAGATGCCGGTAAATTGTCACGCACATAAACCGCTTCAAAACAAATATCCAAGTTTCTGTCTTGGGAACTTCATCTATAGTCATGATGATAATGGATGTCATATCATGACAATGGATGCCAGTAATACAATTTAATTCTACATCTGTAGTAAGTGTAGTACCTCATACAGTGTCTATTTTTTAACCATGAAGGTTATTGTAAACGTTAACGTATTCGATAGAACATTCGCTTATTTTCCATAGTTAAATGAAACTCGAGACTATCGATTACCTTATTACAGTATTTTACGCCATAATTGTATTGCCAGTAAAAAACTATTTGCATACTGGATATGTAAATAAAAACAGCTCAGAAAACTATTGATAACCTTTTACCAGATATAACAATCACTATCCGTCCCATGTTACAAACTAATTAAACCCTGTTTAAATAAACAAAGTCATACTAATTAGTGTAGCATACCAATAATACTTGAAGACGTTTATTTGAGATGTTTGCTATGTCATTCTTGACAATGTTATTACCTGGCGCGTAGGAATATCTATTGCGGGTTTATAACCGGCCGGTTAACTACTGCCAGATATCAACACGTTTATACTGTCGTCTCTTTATAGGTCACTGTAAGGAGTAGCAGCAAGTTAAATTGTTTTATTTAAGTATGGGGTATGCGTGTATGTGCGAAAGAATACACAAACGTATAACCTTTATGATTATTAAAGACACTGCATGAAGTACTAACCAGTGTTGAGGTAGAATTAAATAGTATAACTGATTTAGTAAATGTGTACTCGGGGGCCCGAGTCAGTCACACTGTACAATGTTGCCTGTTGAGCTCGTGTCACGGCTGCATATCGATAGTGTTAAGGTTTCCTGCTAGTTTAAATAGGGCTAACAACACACGTTCTTGTTAAACAATTAATTGAGTCGCGCAAGTATTCCCACTTTTCTTAAAGTAATACTATTTTTGTATTTAGACCATGTATTTTTGCCATTAATTTGGTTTTGAGCGTCGCACTCAGGTACAATATGCAGATACTTATGAATTAATGAATTGGAGTCTTTAAAATACAGGTTTGTTATTAGTGTAAAAGATTATGACATATTTCGACTAATGGTTCATGTCTAATTGAACCCATAACTCATCAAAATTCTCGGGAAGCATTACAATTGCGAATCGTAGCATAATTCATGTCTTATGCATTTCACTACCATTATGAAATTTGTCACGGTTGCATGTTGAGCTGCCGGCTTTTGTCACGGTTGTCTGTCTATAGGGTAATGGTTTCCGTCCAATTATGGAGGAGGGATCCGAAGTGTCGTTCGAGGACGGGTCACCGTTTTTGAAAAATGGAATGTTTCTGTGAATCTTGAGGTAGACACTGAGAGTTGCATTTACAAAACAACAATTCTACAAAAAAGTCAAAGCGTGTTTTCATTTGTGAAAAGTAACAGTACATATAACAGTGATACATTTAAGTACATAGAAGAGTGATAACCTTAGCAGACACAAAACGGCACACTAAAAAATTCACTTTCAGTGCTGTATATCTCGTTAAGTCTATAGCACCCGCTATCCGCCATAGAGTTCATATCAGGGTTCATACGAACTGTTGAAACTAAAATTCCATGATTTTTCCATGATTTTTTCATGACATAGCTCAGTTTTCCATGATACAATCTGAACATACTCAACTCAAAATAGTACACGGATATCCACATTTTAGTTGATTTATATAATAAAATTATTTATATAGGACACTTTGCACCCTGTAGAACAGAAAATAATTTCGTGTAGCGCTGCAATACATGCATGTACGAGGGCTGTTTCCTATTTTCGCGGAATTACTCTATTTCTTCTACGTTAGGTGATTTGTCGAAAAACAAAATACATTTTGCGATACGTTTACTTATGAGTGACTTTCAGGCCAACAATTATAGTGATACACTGAACAGTTAATTTTTTATGGAACATTGAACAAGAGTGCTGTGTAGTACTTGAAGCACGCCGACGTCAATTAAACGTCATCTAAACGTCGAATTGAAGAGTGCGGTTCCCTTTCTCGACGTAGTCACCACCTGTAGCCACACACTTCCAAAGTCTATTTACCCACTGGTCCAATGTGACTTTGAACCAATCCTTATTGAATGATGAAATAATTTCTCTCGATTTGTTGAGTAATTCTAACGATGTTTCAAAGCGTTGTCCTCTCAGTTCATTCCTAAGGTCGGGAAATAAACGGAAGTCCATAGGGGCTAAGTCCGGACTGTAGGGAGGGTTTATACCTTCCCTAAATTTTGCGCATGCCATTTGTACACAAATGTCTTTCCACACTTTGGTAATGTATCCGAATTTTTGATTTGTTTAAATGTTTCCGCCGAAGATCTTTGAGTACAACGCAAAATTTGACAACGGAACGTAACTCAACATCGTCCGTTGACGTCAAGCGATTAAGCGAAGTCATGGCGATAACACGATGCTGGAAGGTAAACGTTCAACACAAAGTTTTCAAACTTACAGAAAATGACGTCGAGACGTGACGCTAACATCAGGCGCATTCGCGCCAAATATGCATAATGTTTAACTATTCAACAGCACTTTGAGTGCGTTTCAAATGTATAAAAACTTGCGTGCTTCAAGTCGCTAAATATTGATTGCTATAGATACCACTAAATCTTCCATAAATTAAAGAAAACGAAAACGCAATTAAAAATATCATAGGATATGTGTCAAACAACATGTTCATGTGTTTTCATGTCAGTTGATTGAAAAATGAACTTTTGAGAAGAGAATTCCGCGAATTTATGAAACAGCCCTCGTATATCATTACGATATAGATTTTATTATATTACAATGGATTTGGGCATTTTTATGCGCTAACAGGCATATTCAAGAATACTTGTCATCTTTCCATAACAAAATTGGAAAATTCCATGATTTTTCAATGATAAAATCCAAATTATCAAGAATCCATATTTTGTCAGACAAAGCAAATTTTCCATACGAACCCTGTCATATGGACATGCTGGTAATTTGTGAGGTTTGCTCCAGGACTTACCCATCAACAAAGTATTATAACTTTCACAAGCGCGTGATACACTGATACACTCCGACATTTCAATGTCCTACATGTCATTATTTGTCATCAGATATGTAATTTTAGTATTTATTACCATAAAAATGCGTCAAATGCCTGTCCATTAGTTGCAATTGAGAAACTTCCTGTTTACATGAACGACAGTGCATGTGGTAACTTTATGCTGCCCAGTTGACCCAACCACAGGTATAAAACACATTTGATTTATCATAAACGATTTTCTTGACTGCAACTGTAATTAAAGGGGCATATCGATTGCATTTCGCATGAAGCAAAATAATTTTCCATTTTGCCGAGTAGCAACAATATATGATGGAATCGTAAGGAACAAAATATAAGCAAAAACAAATACATTCTGATTTTGTGCTAAAATTGTTTCAATCGGACTCTAACTATAATGCCTACAAAATCGCGCACTTCAACGATACAAATTTCCCCAAAATTTGTAACGCATGCGCGTAACGGTACATCATAAATAAATACAGGTAGATATACAGTCAATTTATGTAAATTTTACATCTGCTACTATTTCTAAATGCCCGCTAGAATATATGTCATCAATAATTTTTAAGTATATATTGCAATGTATAATTTAGTTGTATACATGTGCTGACTGTTTATAGAAACAAATCAGAGGTAATTAATATTGATTCACTATTAACATCCCTTTTCCTTCAAATATCGTACGACCCCGTTGTGACCACATGGGTCTTTTTTCAGCGTTGAGATTTGACCCCGCCAACATTTCAACATTAGAATTTGATTAAAAGGTCGTCGAACACTGGTTAGCAGTTATGTAGTCACTTTATAAACGGTTAGTAGTTACGTTTGGAACAGCCATTGTAGTCACTTTTTAACGGTTAGTAGTTACTTTTGGAACAGCCATGTAGTCACCTTTTTAACGGTTTAGTAGTTACGTTTGGAACAGCCATGTAGTCACTTTTTAACGGTTAGTAGTTACGTTTGGAACAGCCATGTAGTCACTTTTTAACGGTTAGTAACATCACAACTTATTAATAAATACATTATAATTTTCATGGCGCGGTAATACGAAAATAAATATAATTAATAATCTAAACATAGTAGCACGTTTCTAGTCTTATAATCAACGAAAAATAAGTGAAAAAAATAAAATATTGGGCCCACTTTGTACTAATTTTCTTTAAACAATATTTTATTTCGAGAAAGTTTCGGAATGAGCGCAGGTATACTATGTCTCATTTCACAGAGTCTTATGTTTTTAATTAATTTATCCATAGTATATTAGGCATTCATTTTAGTAAGTGCTTAGTTTTCGGTCATGTCAGTCATTTTACAACGTTGAAAATAATATCCGGCAATATCTACACCTTGCCGTACAATCCTGAAAGTATAAAAATCTATCGTCAGTAAAACCGTAACAATGTTTATACTATCGTCATACAAACCGTGAGATGACGGAATAAAACCGTGACATATTCAAGAACAATATTTTGGCATTTTTTCAATATTACCATCGAAATTATACATTTGAAACCAATGATTATTGACTTATATACACGAGAGACGAGCCTCTGCTAATGTTTGATGCCTACCTGGAAAACAAAATCAAAATGTGATGACATGGGTTAAAAGACTGATAAAATGATTAAATTGCTGTATTATGCACACGTTTCAAACAAATCTTGTTACACATTGACAAAATATAATAAGAAATGGATGATCCATCACATGTGCAATTAGTTTGTTGCTTAATTATCAGTACAATAAAAAAAAAAAAACATTTACCATTTCTTCTGCTTGCGAAAACTCGCAAGAAACCTTCACACTATCAACAGGCAGCCGTGACTCACGCTCAACAGGCAACACTGTACGTTGTGACCGACTTGGGTCCCCGTATTTATGATACCGTTTACACGGGGGTCGAATTCGGTCACAACGTACAATGTTGCCTGTTGAGTTCCAACCTCCGCGCAGAGATTTGACTGGTTCCGAGCATAGCTCTACTCAAATCCCTGGCGTCATAACGAACCACGTGATGATGATCAATTTAAATCCTTCTAGATATTATTTATGGTTTTAATTAGTAATTTTCGTTTCTGTTTTCATTATTGACTGCAAATGATATATAAACAGTCCAATTAGGTAGAAAACTGCACTGAGTTGCATTAAATAAGTAAAAGTTACAAACACGTAATCCTTCCAGATCTGGAAGGATTTTATTTGTGATGGGCAGTGGTTACCGTTAACCGATAGGTGAGGTAACCGCTGCGAGGAGTTTGGTTGAGTTCGTGTTACGGCTGCCTGTCGATAGAGTTACGTTTTTACTGCGAGCTTAAATAGGGCTAACAACACGCGTCTTGTTAAACAATTAAATAGAGTCGTATTTTAGCCATTAATTAGTTTGTTAGTGCAATATGCATATATACTAATACATTAATGAGTTGGAGTCTGTAAAATACAGTTGTGGTTATTACAATCAAAGAATATGATATATTTGACAAAAGGTTCACGTATGATTGAATCTATAACTCATTCAAAATTCTTGGGTAGCATTACAATAGCGAATCGTAGCATTATTCAGGTCTTATGCATTTCACTAGCATTATTAAATGTGTCACGGTTTGCATGTTGAGCAACTATCTAATGTCACGGTTGTCTGTCTATAGGGTAACGGTTTCCTTCCAATTATGGAGGAGGGATCCGAAGTGTCGTTTGAGGACGAGTCATCATGTTTTAAAGAATATAATGTTTCTGTGAATCTCGAGGTAGACACAGAGAATTGCATTGACAAAAACAACAATTCTACAAAACAGTCCAAAGCGCTTTGAAGGTTATGGTAAACGTTTAACTATTCTTTAGAACATTCACGCATTTTCCATAGTAAAAATAAAATGCGAGACTATCGATTACTGTATTACAGTATAATGCGGCATTATTGTTGGGGCAATAAAAAAAACTATTTGCATACTGGATTATGTAAATAAAAAAAAACACAAGACTATTGATTACCTTTTACCAGATATAACAGGATCATTATCCGTCCCATGTCACGCACTAATTAAACCTGTTTAAATAAACAAAGTCATACTTTTTAAAGGGGACTTGTTAACTATTGGCAAATTGACAAATTTCTAAACTTTTGTCATAGATTCCTAAAAGAAAATTATACATTAAATACAAACAAACGAAATAAACACTCATGACTAAGAAATATATTGGAAATATATCGTTTCGTTTATGGATAGTCATCGATCAAAATGGATAAAACTTATAAAGCATTTTAACGCTTTTCATCAGTATTTTGGAAAACACGTGTATCACTTACAAACCTTTAAAATACACATCCACATGACATGTATAAGTCCAAATGGCCGAGTGATTAGCGCATGGGTTTTGATCTCAAAGGTTCCGGGTCCGAGTCTTTTTATAATATTTGTTTTAGATTATTCCAGATGCTGTAGTCTTGTCATTTAATGAGATATAGGACTATCCATTGACAGTATATCACTGGCACGTACGTTATCCACTGCCTGATATCGACACATTTATACGGTCACTGTATGGAGTGGTAGCAAGATAAATTGTAATATGGTAATTGATAGTCTCGCGTTTCATTTAACTGTGTGGTATGCGTGCATGTGCTAAAGCATACACAAACGTATAAACTTAATGATTAAAACATACACTGTATGAGGTACTAAACAGTGTTGAGGTAGAATTAAATAGTATACATAAACAGGCGAATGTGTACTCGGCATAGGGGGATTTAGTTGTATATATATGCGAATGTGTACTCGGCATAGGGGGATTTAGTTGTATATATATGCGAATGTGTACTCGGCATAGGGGGATTTAGTTGTATATATATGCGAATGTGTACTCGGCATAGGGGGATTTAGTTGTATATATATGCGAATGTGTACTCGGCATAGGGGGATTTAGTTGCGGTCGAAAGCGGCGTACCCACAGCCGCAACATTGAACAAGATTAGATTGTTTAAACTTCATTGACTACTCCTTTGTAAAGAATGGTTGTTAGAAAATCCTTAATCTGTCTGTACGCCCCACTTAATAAAGAAAAGAAATGCATTTTCTCAGTAGAAGTAACATTATCTTAGTAATTGTGTTTGATAAATTGAAAGAAGATGGAATTAAAACAGGTTAGGTATGTGACATCTGAAATTATGAGAACAGACAAAACACCGTTGACGTATTATGAGGGAGATTATTAGACTCCGATATTTAAAGTATTAATTTGTATTTACAGATACATAAGCAGTCAATCAAAGTCTATAATACTAAAGCTTTTTTTTTTTAAAGGTCCAGCTGTGTTCATTCTTATGTTCGCAGACACTTCAGATTAGCTGATCTTGATCTTCTAGCTTAGCTGAGTAGTTGTTCAAAAATAGTTCATATTGAAATAACATTTTGTTTAGAAAAAAAAACCATTAAATTATGTAAGGTTTAATTTTAAATCGTCATAAAAGATTGCAAATATACGCTTAGAGGTGCTCAAAATTATGTATAATATAAATATTTGACAAACAAATACATGCTTTGAACCTGAACCCGAAATATCTGGCCCAAGTTCGTCTTGAAATCGAAAATTATATGTTTTCTTGTTTTGTGAACACTGAATCGGAAATAAAGATTAGCTCTAACATTTATTGCGATATGAATAGGTTGTCTCAGACGATATGATATCCATATCATAATGACTATAGACGGAGGTCCCAAGACATGCGGGATCATAGAGAGAAACATTGATATTTGATATCTGTCCGGAAGCGTGACAAATTACCGGTATTGCATTTAGTGACAATGTACTTCATACAAGACCAGTATTTCTGTGAATAGCTGTAGATATTAGAACAATATTCCACATTAAGTTTTACAGATAATAATATTGAATGCTGTGTATGAAAGCAATGTATATCACATCTGATCTCTCTTGTTGGACAGCTCTGCACATGTCATTATATCTCATTTGTGATAATATTTCAGATTAAAACACTTTGTATGCAGTTATGCATTCCACTACACCCCACACTCATTGTAAGGTCACGTTGGTTCCATACTTATCATTCTTATGGTAGCGCCTACTGTCCCTACACGATATGGGAAATGCAATTTATTCCGATTTACTTCAGCCAGTCGACCTCTGACTTACATCTGGTACAAATAAGTTGCAGCACGCAAGTCATTCTCAGAGAAGCAAAGAAATGTCCCAACGCATAGAGCATTGCAAATGCGGGTTCTGTCCCATTCTGTAGAATCTGCCTATGCTGCAGAAAAGAAGACATTATTCAGACGACGTGTACATGTTGGTTTACAGATGTTGCCGTCTGTTGTAAAAACACTTGTACCAACAATAATAATGTGCCACAAAAAATGTACGTATAGGGCGGATGGCACGTAAGTTAAAGCCGAAACGTTTCTCAATAGAAGGTCTAGTAGTGAATTAAACAGTTAATATTTTGGAAGAAAATTTCGCTGGAATGGATATGATATTCAATTTTGTAACAGGTGATATATATTTAATAATACATTAAAGCATGTGCTTTGATTGATGAAGGAATATTTAGCAAAACATTCATCGATTTAAAGTGTTCTAAATAAAGAACCCTTCTGGCGCACAAAATTGACAGAATAGGAGGTGCTAACCTTACGTCCTAGAAACAATTAAATACATGTATTATAACTGGTTTGGCGAATGTATAGCAATCGATGTCAACGGCAAATCACAGAGACACTGACGGTCGCGTTGTCTGTAATCGTGAGATCAGAGAAGATTACGAAATAATCTGCCCGGAAACCAATTGACAACGATCATTAGAAATTGCCAGACACCGTTTGTCTCTCGAAATCAGCAATTTTGCTTAGATCCGGACAATCTACTGCAGATATAAACATATAAAAAGATTTACAAGTGTATTAGAAATATTGCGTCATTAATTAATAATGAATCGAATTGAAATGGACAACATTTGTAACGCCTCACGAACGGCCTTGATTTAAGAGAACTATGCATATGTTCTATTTTGTTGTTATGCTTAAAATTGGTTCACTTTAATAGTATAGCACAGTCCAGGAAAGCGACAATGTTTGCTCTAAAACAATACCCAAACCCACGATATGTCACTAATGTGAGGTTAGGTACCGGTTAATGTAATGGTAGGCATGTACATGTAGAAAGAATGCCATATTTTAAAGAGCTTCATTTCAGTTTTGTAATATGAAACATTTTGCAGGTTCAGTTATTTTCTTTGCAGTGAGCATTTTGATGCACACAGAATGACGAATGCATAATGTGCATTACTGGAGGGTGACTGCATTAACAAAATATATTTTATTGCAATCGGACATGCAACATCTAACATAAAGGAAATGTCAGTACATTTTGTTATTTACTATAGGACCCTATGGTAACTTGAGGTACTGTTTTTTAACATTGACGGTAGAAATGTTTTTGGAAGAGTTATAAAAGCTTTGTAAGAAGTAAGTGCTAATCGACAGACACTTCATATGTTTATAATTTGACAAACTAACAACACCAACATCAAATCAAAACGTGAACTAAATTTAAACACAAGAACAGAGAAGAATTCGCGTATTTTATATAATCTTTATTCAGAAATTTCCATCTTTGCTTTTAATCATTATAACTATTATATATATAACTTCCAATTCTGGGACGAAACGCTAAATACTCGGTTTGAAATAACATCAATTTTATCCACTAGTTAACATCCAGTGTACGTATATTTTATTTACCGGTTTAAGGTATGTTATTATATTTCAAACTATTAAATGCGTTCTTTAATTGGCCTCTCATACTTTTTCTAAACAACAATAGTTATTAAGCATGAAAACTTTTGACATTTTTATAAAACCAACCAATCACAAATCGTGAGATGTTTGTTCCGTAGTTAACACTCACTGATAAACCGTCTTTAACGAACTTCTTGTATTGCCCTGGTTCCGTTACCATTACCTAAAATACAGATTGCAGTGAAGTCAAGTCAACCAATGTGTTTGTTTTCCTGCAAAATTTATGTGGGAATAAAGATTTCACTCAATACGAATGAAATAACTTAATAATGCAGGCGGTCGTAGTTATATGGTTGAATAGCTTAATATGTTTGAAATTATATTTGAATGACAATTATATTTCGAGCAAACCAATAACGCATTAATGTCAAAAGAATTGCAAGTGTGTCGTAAATGTTAAAGCCATACAAATTTGATTCTATGTTTAGCGTCCCCATGATTTTTCGAAACCTACCAACCAGGCAGGAAAAAACAAACAACTAGTCGATATAAAAAGACATTTTTCTTTCACAACTTATTCATAGCAGCGGTATAAGCTAAAGCAAATGTTTACTTTCAAAACTGTTACATAGTATCTTCATATTGGGAACCAAACTTTAACGCAGTATTTTAACTGTGTAAATTGACTTGTTGCATGGTTTTTTGTTGTTGTTTTTACAAATATTGGTAAAAACACCTACCAGTCGTTTTTTTTATTTTAACAAAAGTTTATATACGCTTTTTAAACTCGATTTTTCACATTGCCTAAAATGTTTTGTTTTTGTTCATGCATTCGAAAACCTACCAGAACATAGAATCAAATTGGTATGACCTAATGGACAAAGTATGCTCAATATTTACACAATACAAATATATATTGAACACTGTACATGTATTTTTTAAATTAATCTCATAACGTCATTGAGAACATTTCTATTTCCACTTATAATCTTGCACAAATGATTTTTTTAAGCTCTCTGACTCCATGTAAGAAATATTCTTAAAACCAAAGGGGATACAATTATGTGTAATAAGTGTTTCGTGACACTTCCTTTAAACCCAAGGCTAGTCCTAAATCCCGGCAATTGAATCAGTCGTTCCATTGGTGAGTAAAAGCAATCCTTATTCATCTGGTAGATTCTCAATAGCTTTCAATATATAAAGCAGAGAAAGACGCTACCTCGCATTGTCGTTCGTGTGGCAATCAATGATCCCAGCGCGTTCAAAGACTATCTGCTACCAGACAATACGATCTTTGACATGCCATGCACTGCTATGAGTCTCGAACGGAAAAGATGTCTACGCATGTAAATAACGTACTATTGTGTTTGAGTTTAAAGGTTTGTCTTGTTGGAACGTATCTAGTGCTTGCATAAGTCCAAAGCGAATGGACTGAATTATGAATAATACCACACAAAATAACACAGGAAGCGTTGAATACAGCGATGAATATATCCTGTCGTTAGTATATGAGTTCATCCAACCGGAGTTCTACCACTGGATATTCTATGGATTGTTTGCAGTAGTGTTCGTGGTAGGTGCTGGCGGCAACTTCCTGGTCAGCTACGCCGTCTGGCAGTCCAGATCCCTGAAGACCGTCACCAACTACTTCCTAGTGAATTTGGCTGTATCGGACTTCTTGGTCATAATTGTATGTCTGCCGGCCTCGGTTGTCAGTGAGGGCATACATTCTTGGTTCCTGGGTCTCGCCATGTGCAAGATTATCATTTACTTACAGGTAAAATAATGCTTTATCAAGCATCCAACAGATAGAAAAGAATTTATGATCTATTCATGTGTTGTTTTATAGGTATAAGTGTCATTTTTTTGTCTTTAATGATGCCAATAGAAAATCTATATAACATCGACCGTACAATTGTTGACATCCCCATACTCGTTTGATAGTTTGAGTTGAAGTATAATTTATGTTTCCCTGCTCCATGACTGTCTATCCGTCCGTCCATAAATCTTTCTATATCATTACGTTTACATTTCTTCAAGTTTGCGGACGTTCGTGTGTGTGTTGAAGTCTGCATACGTAGCAGTCGTAAACGAAAAATGGCTTTAAACAATCACGGGAAGGTTTTATACGAACATAACATTGTTGAACAATTTTAAAACAAAACAAAAAAAACAACAGTTTTTATTCATTAAAAATAACAGAAAATAATCATAAACAGCGTACTGTGCATAACAGTTATTTTTATGATGTTTGATTCTAACTCTGACTGTTGTTGACGCTCCCTTGATACCATTGCAAATATGAGCACGTAGTAAATGTCCATGTTGCTAAATTCACTGTGGCATGGATATGGTATGGGATCTTGCAACATTATTCGTCGGAACAAATGTCCCGCACAGCACTGTGAACCTGGGCCCGTATCCACAAAGCTCGTTAGTGAAAACTCAATAAAAGTTCATAAAATCACATAACTCCTTAAGTCTGTGGCTGGTTCGTTTTATCTTGAGTGCTTGTTTATATAGTAAAGAATCAACAGATGCTTCTTGTTTTACCATATTTCAAATATAAAATACTTATTTTCAGAACAAAATTGCATGCTGAAAGTTTTACTTAAATATTACTTAAGTTAAGATTTTCCTTAAGAGCTTTGTGGATATGGCTCTGACGTCTAAAGGGGGGGGGGGGGGTATTGTCCAAATAATACACGAAATATCATCGATCTCTTACTTTTACTGCATTTCATCTACTATTTCAACATAAGTATGCACAAAATATGTTTTATGTTATTTTAGTTTTTTTCCATATAGTTGTTAGTGGGCTTAAAAAATAAATACATGTATCCATAGTAACCTTTATGTATGCAAACGTTACACTTATGCATCATTCTATTGGGAGTCTTTAAACGTTTAGTATTAATATGATGCTTTATTAAAAATACAATAAATCTATAAACGAGTAGTCGAGAATTGAGAAACCTTTATAGCGCTAGATATAATCTGAAATATCAGCCTTTGTGGCATTTTATGTTGTTCCGTAAAATCAATTAAATATGTTTGAAATGAAATCCACAAAATTATGCATTTGCCAAACAGCGTTATACGTTAACCACACTAACGAAGATTTTAATTTAATTTAAATCTAATAATGAAAATCTAGTGTTTGCCACTTAAAAGATCATAACTATATCGGAAATCAAACTTCTAAAGTTCAATAACTTATTTTTTGCATGAGTGCGAGTGGTCATTGTATTAAAAACTGTACGTTATCTCAATATGTTTTCGATAGTAATTTTATTTTAAAAAAGACACGTACTCCTGCCTTTTCACGTAAACATTAATGTATGGTTAGTTTACAACACACATATATCGATCCACGCTTAAAATTAGCATGCAGTTACAATTCAAAGGTCATGAGATAAATTATCTCACATATATTTCCTCAAATGAGCCACTTCAATTCAAAGGACTTATTATTCAAACCTTAAAAAATGTCCACTGTAGATTAATTTTATTGCAAACTTCAGTATGTCAAGGACATGTCATAAGAGTTGGCAAGTGCAGTGTATGACATTAACAACTCGTCTCCAAAGGAAAAACAAAACATTGCGAAGCGTTATATCCATTATCACGTATTAAAATATTGACAAATATCGTGCATAATAACTAAATATTGCGCACAAAATGCTGTCATGCAATATTGCTGATAAGTGTTGTTATATGAAGAAAATTAAGATATTATATAAATATATATATTATCTATCAATAGCAGCAACATTTATGTATACATATATAATCATCAAATAACATTGTGCTCGTGGAGTCTTTGGCTTCATTACTATTAAATTATTTATTAATTAACGAGTTATCGAATAATGAAAATACTTTATACCACTACAACTTAGGCGCAAAAAAGTGTTTTGTTTCCGCTAACCCGACCGACCATAGCATTTTGCCCCCGACTACTTTTTTGCCGTTTTGAAAATATTTTTAAAATAGCGTCTTTTCGAACAATATTCAACCTTTCGTTATTTATGGATTTAATCAATCATTTGGGCGCACATTTAACAATAGCAAGCGTCTATTAATATGCTTCGAATATTTGCAGGCTCTTATGAATAATAAACGGAAAATAAAGCGTCTATTGACTCCGATTTCCGAAAAATCTGTCAGAATACGACTTTACATTTGGTTCATCTGTTACAGACCCAGCTTACTTATTTCTAAAAGGTGTTGTGATCAGCAACATAAATTGCGGAAATCCTATTGAAACGTGTTTTTTTACCTGCAAATTTAATTCAAGGTCAAGGAAGGATGTTAGTGGCCAGTGTGGTTGCCCTGGTGCAAGTGTTGTCTGTTTGATATATCTGTACTATCAATTTGTACAGTGTGGATTTAAAAACGTTCGCAACAATTTCCTTCAATTTTTTTCCAACGACAGATTTTCTTAAAACTTGGCACAAACATGCATCAATGTATCCTAAAACTAAAACAGTCTTAAAAAATAGGGGTCACCGGCCTTTTTCCGGAAATATTGAATTTTGAATACGGTACCTGTCGAAGCCTTTTTTTCAGTTTATGTTACTTAGAATGTTGAATAATATAAAGCGTTTATATTCAAACAAAGATGGAGATTTTTACAAGCATCTTTTTAAAAATGTTTCGGTTGGTAATATACAAGTGCAGTTTAATGATAAAACGCGCTTTATCTAAAATTATCATTTACCAAATGACTTGTAATGGACGCTTAACGAGGTGAATTTTGCATTAAATTTGCCTGTGAAAACATCAATAATTTATCAAATATACGAATAACTTTTGTTCCAAACGGCAGATTTTGTTAAAAGATCCCACATACATGCGTCATTGTATACTGAAACTAAAACAGTCTTAAAAATTAGAGGTCACCGGCCTTGTTCCGGAAATATTGGGTTTTGAATACGATACCTGTCGAAGCCCCTTTTTTCAGTTTGGATTTTTGTCAATGTTTTGAGTATATAGGATATTATTTTTCAAACAAGGTTATGGTTCTTTCAACTGATATGTTTGTACATGCTTTGTTTGGCAATATACATGTGCATGTTTATAATAAAAACGTTTTACCTACATTTACTGCTTTAATAATGAATTTGACTGGACATTTGAGCGTGTCAAATGGGAACTAATAATGCTTTCTGAAACGTCATTTTTATCAAATGCATATTTTGTTCCAAACGACAGATTTTCTTAAAATTTCGCACAGACATGCACCAAAGTATATTTATACCAAAACATTCATAAAAAGAATGGCTCACCGAACTTGTTTGGGGAATATTGGATTTCATATAGGGTACCTGTGTAGCCTTTTTCCTGTTTCGTTTTAACATACATACACAACGTATCAATAGAATGAAGATATTTAATGGATCATTTCTGAACTAAATTTGTTTGGAAATACATTGCATAGTGTGTTTTTGATTATTATATATGCTTTATGCACTTTTACTATTTAAACTATTTATTTTGAATGGACATTAGAAATGAAATTAGTATATTGTAACCTCTATACAATAAAGAAACAATTAAGCAAAAGGAGAAATTAACCCAATTATTTCCTTTTTGTTGCAAACGTCTTTAAAACTGGGGAAAATGCAATAATATGACGTTATTTAACAGCGTTCTGTACAATACGGTGATATATTTGGACGAGTACACAGCTGACATACCATATTGGACGAGTCGATGGGCGAGTTCAATGTGAGTATATCAGTTGTGTACGAAATCAAATATATCACCGTATTGTACAGAAAGCTGTTGAATATTTATTTTTTTATAAATATTTACCTATTTATATTTTTTTATTATTTGCATAGTGTACATAATATTTACATTAAACCATAAAGTCCGCAGAACAGTGCACGCGCACAAAATATTAAGTTATGACCTACATGCACACACATCTAACTTACTATTGAAATTTAACTGCTAAAGCAGCCTTCCGTACTTAAGAATATTTCGCAGAAAGAGACCTTGACCTTGTACTAATTGTAAACATTGACTGTATAGATCAATACTATATTTAGACGTGCCACGTTTAAAAGGTGGCGTCATCGATAGAGAGTTTCTGCAGCGCGTTTGTTTAAATTAGTATTACACATGATGTAATTCGTCGAATGGATTATAATACACATGATTGAAAGTGTTTCATCTATATTCAGAACTTGAATAACTATGTAATCTGTAAACAAAATGGATAGTGACGACGGAAAACATTTTTCACTGAACTCCAGGATTGTTGTGCAACTTGCAGGCTTTATTTCTATACGGATAACGTTACAAACAGTACAATACACCATGGTTCATTGAATTATAACATTATCTTGGAAGGTGATATTCATAAACGGATACAGGGTTGGAAACAAATTGACGTTTAAACACCGCATACGTTCTGACAGACATGGCGATTTCGAAAACAAATCGCGTTTCTGGTTAGCACGTTAATAAAGAAAAACCTACAGCTTCGTGGATGTATATGAATAGGATTTGAAATGATCGTTGCTGGATTTCATTAGACGTTTTTGAAGCAGTAGATCGGAGTCAACATTGAGGTAAAACTGAAAATTGCATATTCGTTCTCTTTCGGACATTATCTTATGTTCATCATCGGACCGTCCAATACGGAATATATTGTACGGACGCGCGTCCAAAATGACGACAGCTGATTGGAGGATATAAATAGGTATATAATAACAATTATTAGCGCTCGTATGGGAAAAGGAAATAGGAACTGCTCATGTCAGAAGTGAAGTTCGTAAACTTGAAAAACTTTGGCTTTGGATTTCAAATTGTATGGTACAAACTGTCTAATATCAAAGTGCTTTTAGTTTAAGAATACGTTATTTTTTCATATTCTTAGCTGATAAGTTAGCCATATGTAGAGTGATTAATAAGTTATAAAGATCAAGTTGTTAATAAGTTATAAAGATCAAGTTGTAAGGAAAAAAAGTTAACGAAAAAACAGTTATACCTACCTACTATACTTTTTTCGAAGACGTTAGCGGAAACAAACAACATTTTGGCCTTATCTGAATACAATTTATCGTAAAGGCGATTCGTTTATATTTACTGTTAGATTCTTAATTAACGCTAGACAAATCCGACGGCCCGAAGGGAACATACTAATATTGTAGCTTGTTACTGGGTGTGTTTAATACGCGCAGATACAAGTATACAAGTATAATCCGGTCTTTGGGGAAATATAATTTTTTTCTCCAGAGCGTCCAGATTGCAATTTGAGCGAGGTTGGACAGTTCGATTACTGTAGGTAATACATGGAAACCAAGAAGGCACATAACAAAGGTGCTAGTCACACCTTGCCTTATTGTTATCATGATTTAATGCAATCAGTTTTGTTGTTTCGATGTTTATGAAAGTAAATGTAGACTTACAGGGCATAGAGGGCATATATAAATAAACTTCTAAAAAGGTCACCAAAGGTCAATGCCAACGTCATGTCAATTACACATTCTGAAAAATACTTTTAGGGTTGCTTATTTATTTACCTTACATTATTTGCTATTTTGAGAAAATCAGATATGGCAGATTCTTCACGGTTTCTTCATTACCATTGTATAAGGATGGTTCTACAGAAAACTTATACTGTTATAAAGTGTTACTGGTTGTGTACAATGCGCAAAGATACATATTTAATACAGTAATTTTGATTTCTTTTCTTAAACATATTTAATATATTTTGATGTAAATTGTTTAGCTAAACCGATATTGAAACATAATATTTCTTAATATTATTTAGAGAGTGTTAATAATGTACGAATATGACACTATTTATATTATTTATGTATACATTAAATGTCAATATTGTTTGATTAATGAATTTGCATAATGAAGGTACAGCTAGCAGCCTTTAACGTTTTGTAAGACCAATTTATAAAAAAACATTATATTATTAGATTTCCCTCTTTTTTAAATCTTGAAAACATTAGTCATGCCATTTCAAATATTACAGAAACGTCAACTATATTTCATCAAACAGTTTAATGTTGTCATTTGGGTGTTCTTCCGTATCAAATTAAAAACACGTTGATCGGTTCTAATGAAGGGTATTATGATAAAAAGACGTATAACCATAGGGTATATTTCAGATTATTGAAATCATGATCTTCTTTAGATGCGAACGCCAAATTAGACATGAGAAGTTCATGACAAGTCATACCAAAACAGTCCATATAGGTCTCAACATTATAAATGTGTTTCCGATGTTTACCTTGCAATTTTATTTAATGAAAAATATAAAAGAAAGGATACTTTTATGCAAGCTAGTTCTAGTGCCATAATCAGCCCAGTTGCCTTGTTTGTTGTTAAAAAAACCCCGCAAATACTTATGCATGCGTTACATATGTATGCATTGAGAAATCAATATGAAGCACATATGCATATATAGAAATTCATGGTTTACAAAGTAGTGAACATGTTTTGCTACATCTGATTGTCTATAAAATCACATAAATCAAACGTGAACGCATAATCAGCCAAATATTATTGCCATTTTACCGACGAATATTGGGGATCAATTGTATGTGTCTTATTCAGTTACAAGCTGCCATGGTGAATTCGAAATTTACTTGTCTGTGGGAAATGCTTTATCACTTAATAATATGTTAGTGTATTTTGTGTTGGTAAACGTTTTAAGGAAACTGTGACAAATATAAGTTGACATGCAATAAACTATTCATAATACAATAATTACTTGCATTTGTGGCCGCTTGTCTTAAAGTGTATTCGTGCAGACTACAAATAATTATCGGACTCAATATTTAAATAATTTTACAGCTACATCTTCTAATATTAACCAATTGCCTAATTAAAAACACCGTCATGATTGACAGAGTGTACAACATTACGTTTAAAAATGTTGGAAATGAAACGTGGCTATGCATGACAAATAGAATGCGCACTCCAACATAACACGTTTTTAAAAAAAAAAGGATATCCCTTTCCAGTTTTATTACGATTAATCTAAGTTCCTTTCAATGTATGTTTGAGTACTTTGTACACACATTGTATCGTACGTGTGTCGTAAATATAAGAATAATGAAACTCCACAGACATCACCAGGAGAGAAACCCTTATTAACATACGCAAGTATACTATGCAAACTTGTGTGAATAGTAGGTCGACAGTTTACAGGTGATTAACAGGAACCTTTTGTTCCAGTTTTGGTCGACTGATTCATTTTATTTAAATAATATCGACATTTGTAGGACCATCCATTGAGCAGTCTGAATATTTCTGTTACTTTCGTAACATTTGTACAGACAAATGACACATATTTGTAGGCGGTGATGTTGATGGCCGTTAGAGTATTGACTTACAGAGGTCTGGAGGGCGGTGCTTTACAGACCTTGCTTTGCTTCTTTCAGCTATACTTAAACATGGATTTTAACTCGAGATTGTTTTGAGATGCAGTTGAATATTTATTTTATTTCATTTTGAACACACTATCTTGATTCTATTTCATTTTGAAAACAATATCTCGATTTTACTTCATGTTGAACAGAATATTACGGATTCCGTAAAAAAGTTATAAACTTAGTCTAACTATTTAAAGTGTTGTATCTGGATTCTGAGGTAATAAGATTGTCAGCCATACAAAATCAATTACCCTGGCAACATTCACATTAACCAACAGCGCTTTCAATTAGATCAGTATGGTATACAATGTTAAATTTCACATGATTTTTTCCTATACTTTTCAGTTATAAATGAAACGCATTATAATTAAATCTGAAATCACGTTTTTATTAAGTTATTGACTTTTATCTACTAAGTTTCGATCTCGACAAATACCAAATACCAAATTGATATCGCGATTTAATCTTTTTATGGATATAATGCCATTATACACTTTAAAAAACCGTATGGTTACTTCCGTAAAGTCCACCTGTATCAATGTATCGACTTCGATAATGTAATTTCTGCTGATTTCAAAACATAAAATTAATTCAAAATATTTAAATAAAATGCATAGAATTGCTTAACGCGTTACAATTGGTTTTTGTAACAGTAAAAGTAAAGAAAATAAATCGTACTAAAATCAACATATTCGAACAATTGTCGAAAAAGCATATTCTTCGGCATATAAATTGTAAAAGTAAGCGGTATTGTGACCATTTTTTTTAAAAATTCGTCCAGAACAAAATCCATCAGAAATAACACTTCCTGTGTTAAGATTATACAATCACAACAATACCTATATAATCATATACCTATTTTAAATAGCGAAGGGCATGTTTGCGTACATTTGCTTTGTTCGAATATTAGTGTTTAAATTGCCGGAAAACACTTGTTTGCTTTGACTCAGGTGCACAGATGTTAAATCCCTCACGTGGCTGCAGGAAAATGATGTCTTATTATAAGACAATAAATAATCAATCTTTTGAAATAATATATCTGTGCTATAGTCGTGTCTACTTCCATATCTTCTATGATCTTATTTAAACGATTGTTAGGAAACTTATGACTTACTTCTAAATTTAGCAGTAGAAAATGTGTTCTACATCTTGATTTGTAAAACAAAGAGTTGGTTTCGATGTACTTTTGTAAGGTCTACATATTTATGAATGTATTGGTCCATATATAATCACAATATAAAAAATATTTTGCATGTGACAAATAACAAATAACTTAATATAATAAGGTATTCTCTTGAGTGATTTCTATAATGGTATCTGCAGGCCATGACAGGATTGTGCTGCTCCCTTGATTAGTTCAAAGTCTAACGGCGGATGACAAGGACAAATCGAACTATGGAAAATATATATACAGAACAGAACAGAAAGTTAAATAAGATTTATACGGATTTACATCGTGTCAATACATACAATTGTATATAAAGTATTGCCAAGAGTCAATACTTTACAACGTATATTGTTCCGAAAACAAATTACAATGCAAATTTATTAAGCGAACAACAGATGGACTGACATAGTAAACGCTTTTTTCCCCCTCTTATTTATCGTCGCAACGGCATATACAAATGGAATTCATTCTCTCTCTTGATAAATATGTCCATTTGGTTACAAAATAAACAGTAACGTTCATCCCGAGGTACAATATATATATAAGGTAATCATAAAAGTCACAATATTTTCAAATGTGCACATGTTCTTAACTTGTGACTGGTAGTATTGGATTCCAACAGACGGCTACATACGTACTCGTATTTTTTTGTATTTTTCCTTCTCCAACTAATTAACACACCCCGGGGGGGGGGGGGGCGGGGGCGGGGGCGTATAATTCTACCTGATACGGGTCCACGTATGGCGTTTTGCTTTTGCCAGCTACAAGTTTAAAGGACAAAAAAATACGGCATTTCTTATCCGGACTTTAAACAATCATTTGATAGATACATAGACCTTCGCTAAAAGAATTACAATTTGACTCTCATGCTATAGATACGCAAATTTTGCATTATCCTTAAATATTATGAAAAGATGGTAAAATTTTATTAAAGTTTTCAGTTATTATTGATATAAAAGTGAGAAAAAAATTAATTCACTTCATGAGCAAAACATTTTTAAAATTGACTTTTACAAAATAAAGAATGATAGTTGCAAATGTATACAAACATGTATAAGATTAAGTGTTTTGAAAATAAAATCTTATTCGTAATAATAGGCGTTTTTATAAGATATAACCCGACGAATTATCCGAAATAAGCCAGACATTTAAATAAATATTTATCCCGTCAAAGCGCCATGAACATATATTTAGAAGTTTGTTTATGTACTAATAATGCGTGGTTGATGCGAACACGTTTTAGCCAATTTATGAAAAGTTAATGTTGTTGTTGTCATTAAAAAAAAGAGTTTAATTGCTTATTTTCGTGTTGGTAATTTGATCAAACCACATTTAAGGAACGTTCCAGTTGACATAAAAAAACTTTCCTCTCTACAAAACATTTTAACATTAACAAGCAGTTGCCTGGAGGATTCAGAAGCATTTATATTTGCACTAAAACATGTTAAATCTGTGGAAATCATTTACGTGAAAACCTGTCTCAGGAGTGCGAAACCTAATTCACTTCAAATGCAGCTTTCTCCAGAATCGATAAAATTAGACTTCGGAGAATTATTATTATTATCTAAGAAGTAAAATAAGATATTTAACGACAACAGTCAACACGTTTTGGTTTTGTCATTATACGTGATGTAGTGACCTTTGAAATCGTAAGCTGCAACTTAATTGATCGTCGATTAAAACATCGTCGAGAAAAAGTCACGAAAGATCACACGGGCGCAGTTTTTTTCCACGCGCGCCTTATTGTCAGGACTGTATGATTAATTATGTCTTTTATGTTCTCATTTGTGTATTTCATTTAAATATTCATCAAGTACTACTGCCACTCGAATATCCATATAAGTACACAAACAGACTATTATGTGCATATAAAAGATCCGCAAATATTGTTCCAGATTTCGCTATTGAGTTCAAACTTTTATATGCTACTAGAATATACACAACATTTTCCTTAAATTGTGCAATGATGTATATGTAACACATTATAAATGTCAAGCTGCATAAGCGAAACAAACAAGAAAATTACTTTACAGATATTCGGCGTCTATGGTAAATTTGAAATAAAGGACTTAAAAAGAGGCGTCAACATAAATATTGAAAACTGACAAATGTGTATTTGTTTTTTTTTTTTTTTTTACTAATGATTCATTTATCCGTCGAAAGGCTGTCTAGATTGGAACGGTACACAACGCTCACATACTAAATCATAATATGTGCCCCGCCTTACATATCATTGTATATGTTTGCGTTACTTTGTTTTTGAAACATGAACAATCAATACTTGTGATCTTAAGTTTGTAAAGGTTCATCTTACATAATTAAAAAGAATATCCAAAATAAATCTAGAAACACAATGCGTATCGATACAAATGCGGCAAGGTATTTTATTATTATTATGATTTCTTGCGCACGTAAATATTATGTCAAAACGATAATTTTGTCAATTCTATTGCCTTTTTTTAAATGCATAATTATTATATAGTTTATAACACAGAAAGACTGACCTGGCACTGACCTGGAAATCCAGGATAAATTCATTCGCGAGCATCGGGTCAATATGCCCTAGCAATATACGCCGTTCATGCTGTCTGAGAACATTGCTATTTTTTATGGAGTATGTCTATTGCGTACAAATATAGAAGAGGCAGTCAAAATTAGTAACATGTATTAATTTACGACGTTGCACAATGACGAACTTATATCACTGTACATGTGAATTACATGTTTAATATTTACATAGCATCATTTTGATATGAGTGTCTATATGTTATGCGAACTTTGTTATAACATTATTGAATTTGCCATCAGTTTTCCAAACCTGATGCAAATCTGTCCTGCATAGCTTTGGAACTTTGCAGTGTGACCAGTGTACTGTTCATTTTTGTCATTGGCCAATGCAATATTAGGATTTATTCATTCGGGACTTCTCGCAAATGTCGCCGGGTGGTAAAAGCTGTGCAGCCAGTCCGGGACTCGAACCCAAGAACTCTCGCTTACAGGCGTAGTGCTCTACCGAGTGAGCTAACCGGGCCGCTTAGACATCTTATCACCAATCTGGCTAAGAATTTTCACTACATTTGATTGGATGTTGAAAAGGTCCTGGGAAGGTCAAACGTTGGGTTAGATTCATCCAACGATAATACCGAGGTCATTATCCTCATTATCCGAAACCTATTAACAAAGGGATGTGTTTTATACAGATGGCCATTAATCCCTGGACATAATATTCACAGTGCGATCATTTATGTTAAGAGACATTTTAGTAACATCCGTTGTGTCGTGAAACTGTTTGATCTTCAATAAATTATGAAAAATATTCCCTTTTCCCTCAAAGCCTTTGAAAGATTATATCTTTGGAACAATTGTGATGCGTATTATGTTATTGTAATATGTTGGTAATTTAACTCAACCCATTGTTTTGTATTTGAATTAATTTATTTATTAGATTTTAAGAAAATAAAAGTATCTATTGTCTGTCGATATCATAACGATTTGGAAAAAAATGTGCAATGTCCAGTTCTGCATACTCAATAAGGAACGTTTCGTTTTATACACATATTAATATCTGAAACGCGAATCTGTATTGACTTACGAAACGTTATAATAACATAGATATTTTTTGTTTGTAATGTGGTATTTTCGGAAAGGGAAGGTTCTTTCATCATTTGAAAACCAAGAAAAACTAGTATCAGACATTTTCAATACAACAAGACATACCATCCAACAATATCAGTCATTATTCACGTTCCAGAGCGGCGACATATTAAATCGCGATTTCGCACTATGATTAATCGCAGATATATAGGAATACATGGAAGAATCTTCGCTTTATTGGTCAGAGCAAACGCTTTAAAGAGACCGTCACTTTGTTCAATAAAAGTTCAAATACATTCGTAATCGAACAGCATGAACTGTGTAGTCTCGTTGGGAAAGATACAGTCACAATATGAAAATACTTTGCCTGTGTCGAACGGCTGCATTTAAGTAAATAAAGAATTCAATTGGTGATAAGCATAAAGATAACTGCATGTCATAGCAGGAAGATGGTTAATGATGGTTCCCTACTGATAAGTTCAAATTCTAACATAATACGTTAGCAATTTTAGGACAAATCATACAATAGTAAATCTATACTAACTGAATAAATTCGGTATTTGTTTCGTTTTTACGAACGAGGTAAAGCTATTGTTTTTTTTTTGTTAATCAGTAGAAAGAAAAGGATTTACAAAATGCAAACTAAATAAACGACCTTTTTTAACAACCTGGATTTTCATCTGAAGAAAGTTCTGTGATTCTCGAAATGTTTGTTAAAAGGTCGGACGAGCAACTGAACCAAGGTCAAATGTTCAACATGCTTCTTGTGCTGAGATACCATTCGTTGTCACACTATAATTTTGCTTTTGTACATGTTAGTTTTTTTATTATGAAAACACCTGTTTGCTTGGGTTTTTCAATGTCGTTTTAACAAGAAGTTTAACTTAAATGATTGATAATAGCACATTATTTGTTCAAAACATGAAAAGGTTGATTGTCGGTCTATGGCATCGTCGTTCGGAATAACATGTATCCATGGCAACACTTGTGTAGAAATAATTAAAAGCCCTACTGTGCGAAACATTATCAGGGGACCGATATATCATATTTATACATGTAAGGACAATTTATATTCCACGTGTGTTTTCTGGAAAAATTAATAAGCAACGTATCTAGGAATATACTAAGTAAAATAAATTGTGCAACAAAAATAAAACTTGATATAGTTTATTTTGTCATCATTAAATAAATATCATTACATTTCTTCTAATAGTACTGGTTCTTCCCTTTCAAGACAGTAAACTTGTGAATATCAACATCATGCTTGGTATAAATGTCACAATGTTATAATAAAATACGACCATTAAACATTGTTGTGTTTTCACTTTAAGATGCATTTTATATTTGCAAACATCCTAGATTTGTTAAAGTTATTTTTCTTGGTATATATTCTCGTATGAGACATCAAAGACAGTAGTCCGCAGAAAACAGAAATGTATTTTTTACTTGAATCTAAGAACTTACGTATTGTCTGGAAATAAAGAGTGTTGTGAGAAACGTTTTGAACAGACTGGTTAATATAAATAGGCTTTCTAATTTACTACTCGAGGTGTTTTGTCCAAATTTCGTGTGTTTAGAATTTGCAAACGCATCAAATTATTTAGGCCTTTTCTTTTCAAAGCGTTGAAAGATCAAGTAATAAGAAAACAATTGGAAGACAATACCAATGATGATATGTATCTTGTAATTTGTTATCATTAATTGTTGGTTATTTAACTCAAACTATCGTTTTACCGTTTTAGTTTTTTTTGGCCTTTTGTTCCTAGTCCATTAACAAAATCAATGAATGACACTTAATTTAGAACCTCCTTTATCAATTACAATTCAATTGGAACTTTGTACCTCCAGACATATATTTTTCTAGTGCATCCGACATGTATTATAACTTATTATTTGACATGTTAAAATTCTGAAAATACTTCAGTTCTCATTAAGTAATTGCGGAGACTCTTACAAAATATCTTCGTTTGTTATGTAAGCATAGGAATGAATCCTTTATAACTATTTTTGATCGTTATGGTAATTGTTATGTGCATATAAAACAGTTTTAACAAAGATGTGACAAGTAGCATGTTCACATAGGTTAATAAGATTTCAAGGAAATGTGCAATAAAAGAAAATGTGTCATCTAGTTCAAATTAATAATTAATGACAGTTTCATTTTACACAATGTAAATAAATTAAACATGAGTCTGTATTTACTTTCGAAGCGTTATTTTTGTAAGAATCCTAGCTTAATTAATTTGTAAATCCTTTTTAGACTGTGGTATTCAAAGCACATGAAATTTGTTAGTTCGTTCATTGGCAAACATTTACATAAAAAACCTGCCAGAAATAGCACCAGTATTTAATACCAACGTTTAACAATACAAATTATTATTAATATTAGTCTTTATATTATTCATCGAAGGTCATCATGTTTGGGACCAACGCATAGCAGGAGGGTCAAATGCTCCATTCGCCCAGAAGTAACGATTAGGCTGGATAATAATCGGAGAGACAAGCATGGGAAAAGTTCATATGTCGAATAAGATCAATGCCAATAAAACTTGTATCCTGAGCAATGGCCGTACTTCAGTGTTCAAATCATGTGAGAACGTTTTTACTGTTGCCAAGACAGCCAGTAATGACGATCCGTCTTATGAAAACATATTTGTGAGGCCACCAGAAGATAAGGAGTTCCTTGAAATTATGGACAATAACTTTCATAAGGACTCTATCAGAAAGTTGGTGGATCCTTAACCATTTCGTACCGGACGAGCAAAGTTGCCTAACAATATAAATCTAGCCAGCAAACGTGCAAAATTATTTCACAGGTCATTGTTAAAGGACAAGAATAAGCAAGAATTGTTCCTTGACTACATGAATAAAATAATGAAGAATGGACATGCCGAGCGAGCACCAGACATATCAGCAGATCAAGAATGTTGGTATCTGCCGATATTTAGGGTCTCAAACCCCAGGAAACAAGGTTAGATTCGATGTGTTTTCGACTCATCATCAAAATTTGACAACATTTCATTGAACAATGTGTTGCTGACAGGTCCAAATTTAACCAACAGTTTACTTGGTACATTACTATGATTCAGAAAGGAGCCGGTTGCGATAACGGCTGACATTAGACAGACGTTTTATTGTTTCTACGTGGAAGAAAAGCACAGAGACTTCTTAAGATTCCTGTGGTACGAAGATAATGACCCACAAATGCCAATGATTGACAGTCCACGCTTTTGGTCCATCCAATGCTGTGGCAACTTACGGTCTGCGGAAGACTGTTGAAACATCAGGAACCTGACGTTCGACTGTTTGTCAATAGGGACTTTTATGTCGATGATGCCCTGACATCAAGACCCACAGCACAAAGAAGCAGTAGACTTGCTGTCACATACAGTGCATGCATTGAAAGAAGGAGAGCTTCATCTGCATAAAGTAGCATCTAATAACGATAATGTGCTGCTTCCTTTCCTACTGATTTAGCGACTGGCCTCAAAGATCTGAGTCTTGAAGAACTTCCATTACAAAGAAGCTTAGGCATGCTGTGGGACTTGAACAGTGATTCATTTACATTTGAAAGTTTATAAGATGACACGCCTTATACAAGAAGGGGTGTACTTTCAGTTATTAAAAGCCTATTTGATCCAGTAGGATTCCTAGCACCTGTCACTGTTTCAGGGAGACTACTGCTGAGTAGCTTGTTCCAGGATACTGATAATTGGGACAATTAACTACTTTCTAACAAACTAGCTCAGTGGCAAAACTGGAAGTCTTCGTTAGCGGCTCTTAGTAATGTACACATTCTTGGAACATACTCTACCCTGTCACTAACCATATTAGAAGTGGTAGTGTGTTCTGATGCTTCGGAACTCGCCATAGCTGCAGTTGCCTACATTGTCTTATACTTTCAAAATTTGAGCTGTGTGCAGCTTTGTTGGCTTCAGAACTCGCAGAATTTCTGAAAACTGAACTAGTGGTTGATGCTGAATTCGAGTATTTCTTAGACAGCAGAGTTGTGCTGGGTTATATTTACAACAGAACAAGAAGATTCCATACGTATGTTGCTAATAGGGTGGAGCGAATCAGAAGCATAACACGTCCTGAGCAGTGGAGTTATATTCCAACCAACATTAATCCAGCTGATTGTGCGACTAGAGGAGACCCCGCTGACAAGATCCTTGACAGTGAGTGGTTGAAAGGTCCAGAATCTGGATCCCCCTGTTAGATCCAGATAGTGACATAGAAATTAGACAAGATGTCCAAACATTGTCAACGCATGTACAGAGTAATCACTGGGTTCTGAAAGGTTTTCCAGGTTCTCTACATGGAGTCTACTTGTTACAGCCATCTCGGTTTTACTACATGTTGCCAACTGTTGTCGAAGAAAATCTACCGTAGATTGTGTTGGTTGGCATGGGTGTTGCACTTCGAATGTCGAAAGGCGCCAAAAAGCAACTGAAATAGTTCTGAATGTAACTCAAAAGGACTCTTTCCCTCTTGAATATACAAGTCTAGGTGAAGGCAAACACCTCCCAAAGAACAATGTGATATCTGAATTGTGCCCTTACTTAGACAGCAGCGGTGTAATGCGTGTCGGAGAACAGCAACCTTTCTTCGGCTGAGAAGAATCCAATCATCATTCCAAAGAAGCATCATGTAGCTAGGTTATTGGTAAGCCACTACCATGAAATGATACAGCATCAAGGACGAAACTTAACTGATGGAGCTGCAAGAGCAGCTGGTTACTGGTTAGTTGGAAGGAAATGGTTGATTTCTTCACTCATCTACCACTGTGTTTAATTCCGGAAAATGCGTAGTTCATTCGAATATCAGAAGATGGCGGTCTTACCAAAGGATAGAGTAACTGAAGTACCGCCCTTTTTATATGTTGGGCTTGACACCTTCGGCCCATGGGAGGTAACTAGCAGAAGAACTAGAGGCGGTCAAGCTTCCAGTAAAAGATGGGCAATTTTGTTTACATGCCTATCTGTTCGAGGTGTACAAATAGAGAATGTGGATGAAATATTGTCGTCTGCATTCATCAATGCACTCAGTCGGTTCATAGCGATGCGTGGAAAAGTGCTTGAATTCCGCTCGAATAGAGGAACAAACTTCGTTGGTGCCTTCGACAACCTTGGCATTAGTTCTATTAACATAGAGGATAAATCCATTGGTGACTTCCTTTCATCGAATGACATTGTTTGGAATTTTAATTCACCACACAGTTCCCACATGGAAGGCGTTTGGGAACGCATGATAGGGATTTCAAGACAAATACTAGAATTCATGTTGTGGGACGTGAACAATTTGACACATGACATGCTGGTAACACTATTTGCAGAGGTGTGTGCTATCATTAATACCAGACCGTTGGTTCCTGTGTCATACGATCCTGAGGTTCTAGAGATACTTACGATATTAACTATACTTACTCATAAAACAGACATCGATCAACAAGAAGTCGAAGAAATAGACGTGAAGGACATGTACAGACAGCAGTGGAAGCGTGTAAAACATCTAGCCGACGTGTTCTGGACCCGCTGGAGGAAGGAACACCTGCAGACTGTACAGAAGCGCAAGAAATGGACAGAGGAACATGACAATTTGTGTGTAGGCGATATAGTTTTACTCAAAGATAACACTATTGCGCGTAATGAGTGACCAATAGCCCGTATCCTTGAGGTGAACTCTAGTGAAGATAACAAAGTGCGAACAATTAAATTACGTGTTGCAAAAAACGATAAAGTGTGTGACGTCCGGCCCTATGGCTTAACAGAAATGAGCAATATTATAATACATTCATCCTAGTATAATTATATTAGTTTTTAAATCAAAGTTAAATGTCCATACATATAACATTATTTTACTGAATTGTTTATTTTTAGATCAGATATAATAACTGTCTGGATTTTTACCCAAAACAGATGTAGACAGATCAGACATAGAGACACAGATCATTCTAATGTTGAAATGTTCTGTATTATCTGAGCAACACAAATCTGTGATATTTTGTCATACAACAAAAATCTGTGATATTTTGTCTAAAGTACCATGTAGCATGATAAATAACATAAAACTAGTTGGCCATAAAGAAGCGAAAACCAAAGGTAACTGATCTTCAGCTAGTCGTTTTTAAGCGGTTCCACATCGCTGAAAGTAGTAAATGAACTTAAAGAATGCGTTTCAATACTTAACATATGGTAGAGAAATTATAATTTAGTATTTGTTTTGTACTGTTTTGGAATACTTGTTACCTTCATAAAATTATTTCAATACAGTTTATTTATATTATTATGTTTAATTATTTATACAAAATTTCAATAATTGTACATGAATAATGTTATTAATAAATGCATTGCTGATGAAAATAAAACAGTGCTTTGTGTTGTATCTGTCTTTCCTGTAAGTTTTCAGATATTTCACGAGCTTTCAAGTACAGGTTATTTATTGCATGTATCAGAGCATGCTATATGTGTGTGACATTTTTAAATTGATCTGTAATTTAACTCTTGGCATATTTTTAGGATACACTTCTTAATTTCATTTTTCATATTTGGGACTTGGGATTTTAGTAGTCTGCTTTGAAAAGAAAGTCTACTCAATCATATACTTGAATATTTCAAGAAAAAAATAAGTACAAACGTATATCTATAATTCAATAAGAAGTACACATGTGTTGTGCAAGTCATATATTTAAACCAAAGTTGTTTATTATATTAGTGTGATAATAGTTTTATCAAATTTAAAGTTATGTCATTATTTACTTAAACTAAGCATGTTAAAGAATGTGTATGGTACTAAATATTTTTTGATTGAAATACATAGCTGTTTGAATTTAAAAATATAAATAACTTTACTTAAAATGCAAGAAAATGCACAAAAGACCATTCTATATGAATGTTTGTTTTCTCTAGCACTAACATCTGTTATACACATATTTTGTTGTTGTTGATGTTGTTGTTGTTGTTATTTTATTGAGCTAAATAGGTACTGTCAAGAGCTGAACATTTAATGGCTTGACGATAAAAATTGAACTATATGATACTATGTCTTTAAAGCTTTTTATAAAAAAACGAGATGTAGTTGATACTTGTTTTTGTTTCATTTCATCGTGCCTCAGAAAGTTGCAATTCTGCTACTCTGGTTTGCATCTAGCCATTGAGTTATTTGAGGTAATTAAATTGAATAGTATTCTCTTTTATTGCTGTTTAATTTCAATTGCGATGCTATTAGATTATTTGTTTTTTACACGTACATGTTTTGCGAATAATACTAGGCCAAGTGTGAGCTTCGTGCGCACTTAAACCGGTTTAAACCCCAAATGCTTTGCATTGACCGTTCCAAGGCGGTGACCCCAGTTTTATTCATGTGTGTTTTGTGTTTGTTATGTGTTTTTGTGATGTGTTGTGTATTTTTTGGCAATTGGTCACTTGCCATTAATAAAGGACATCGGGCTGCTAATAAGAGTTCTCTCCTGCTGTCGCAACTGGAGTTCCGCTTTGTTTATATTTGAACAGATATACAGGTTTCTATTTTAGAACAATGCAATTATATATATTATGGCATTCTTTTGTTTGCACGAAGAACTTGTTTTCAAGTTGTTTCGATGGAGGATGTATCTGTGTAACATGATTGATTTCTGCACATATCTCATGTCTTACAGATGAAAATTTCAAGCAAATTGTGGATCCAATATCCGGCTTTTTGAATTAATGTTAAATAATCTCTTACTAGTAAAATATCTATTTCGTTCCCAATAAAGTTAAGAAGAGTTGTTATATTTTTTCAGTAAAACCAAAATGTGTATTAAAGCTACAAATCAATTTATTGGGACTGAATAGCTATGTCATCAATAATGAAATTTCAACAGCATTGGACAAGGGTAATTAGACACAGGATTATTCAACTGGAAGTCTTGTCCACCAATCTGCCTTTGAAGAAGTAATTCTATTAAATGGAATCAGCAAACAGGACAGAAGCAGACGTATGCAGTGGCTATACATTTACTTTAAAGGTATAGCATGTAAAAACCTTTTGGATGTTCCATTTTACACTAACAAAATGTGAATACTGAAATAAATATGCGATGCTACATTGAGCATATAAGTTTCAACTTTTAAATAATCCTGTTTTGTCATTGTGGCCAATATCTCTTAATTTTACACAGATAGTATTGAAACAAGTCATTTATCCAAACTAGACTGTTATGTCGGAAATACACTTCACTTGCGGTCTCCATTGTTTTAGCATAAACATCTCGCGCAATACACAAAAGCTTTATTATTTGTAATCTAACAAATATTTGGTCTAACAAGGCGGTGTGGTTTCTGTATGGACTCGTTTTCGTCAAAACTGCATTACTGCAGACAAGCCTTCACAATCCGACATTATTTGGTTTGTCCAGTCCTCCTTCTTTCAATGCATGCACTGTACCTGACAGGAAATCTACTGCTTCTTGTGCTGAGGGTCTTGATGTCAGGGCATCATCTACAAAAAAGTACCTTTTGACAAATAGTTGAACGTCAGGCTCAGATGTTTCAACAGTCTATCGCAGACCGTAAGTTGCCACAGCAGGGGAGGGACAGTTACCAAAAACGTGGACTGTCATTCTATATTCAATCATTGGCTTTTGTGGGTCATTATCTTCGTAACACAGGAATCTTAAGAAGCCTCTGTGCTTATCTTCCACGTAGAAACAATCAAGCATCTGTCTAATGTCAGCCGTTGTCGCAACCGGCTCCTTTCTGAATCTCAGTAATATACCAAGTAAATTGTTGGTTAAATCTGGACCTGTCAGCAACACATCGTTCAGGGAAATGTTGTCAAATTTTGATGATGAGTCGAAAACACAGCAAATCTAACCTGGTTTCTGGGGTTTGAGACCCCAAATATCGACAGATACCAACATTCTTGATCTGCTGATATGTCTGGTGCTCGCTCGGCATGTCCAATCTTCAAATATTTTATCCATGAAGTCAATGAACAATTTTTGCTTATTCTTGTCCTTAAACAATGACCTGTGAAGTAATTTAGCGTGTTTGCTGGCTAGATTTCTATTGTTAAGTAGCTTTGCTCGTCCGGTACGAAATGGTAAAGGAGCCACCCACTTTCCGGTAGAGTCCTTGTGAAAGTCCTTATCCATAATCTCAAGGAAGTCCTCATCTTCAATGGAGAGTCCAGGCTTGTTGTCATCTTGTGTCCTCCCAAATATGCCATCACCCAGCCTACAAGTTTTATTCAATTTGACATTATTCGACATATGAACTTTTCCCAAGCATGTCTCTTCGATTATTACTAAGCCTAATCGTAACTTCTGGGCGTATGGA
Source organism: Congeria kusceri (assembly GCA_027627225.1). NCBI lineage: Eukaryota > Metazoa > Mollusca > Bivalvia > Myida > Dreissenidae > Congeria > Congeria kusceri. The sequence goes on along the minus strand of CM051032.1, from coordinate 70,455,780 downwards.
GCATTTGACCCTCCTGCAATGCGTTGGTACAAAACATGATGACTTTCGATGAAGTCTCTACCTAGAAGTAAGAGAATCTCAGCATCAGGATTGATGGGGGGGGGGGGGGGCACTTCACTGGCAATGTCTCGTAGATGAGGGTGATGCATTGCTACTTCCGGCGTATGAATTTCTTCCCGTATGTTTGGAATCTGGTTACATTCTAATATGGTTGGTAAGGCAAGGCTAGCCTCACCGTTGATAGACTAGATCTGAAAACCATCAACTAAACGTCCGGCACTCGGTGTGCTACCACCACATGATGTGAGAATATAGTCAACAATACCACTAGTGAGATTCAGCATATTAAACAGTTCAGGTTTGGCTAGACTGCAATTACCTTGGTCATCAATGACTGCGTACAATGTCACACGGTCTTGTGGTTTCTCCTTCCGAAAAACATTTACCAGTACAATTTTCGCACACGATTTTCCACAAATAAAACTTCCACAATTTTGAGTGAATTTATTGACGGCCAATTCCGCGGGTTTTGTGGTTGACTCCCCTCTGTGAATAGCTGGCGGCAACACTTTCACATTGCAAGCGCTTTGAGCATTTTCAATTTCATGCATTGCTGTCGTTTGCGACTTACTATGGCAGTTAACACAGTAAATACGCGCCTTACACCGTCTGCCTTTATATCGTGTAGAAAGACAACACCTGAAATATACGTTATTTTCCTTCAAGATCAGTTAGTGATTTGCCTTTGAAAGTTCTACGGTCATTTAGTGTATGATTGGTTTTATGTAATGGACATACATGTAGCTTATTACTTTCACCACTATTCTGAACAATTTCTGTCTTTTTTGCTGATACCACTGTCTATAAAGTCTGCAAAAACGGTAAATGGTGGGAATGATACACCGTGAGTGCTTTTGTAACTCGCTTCACGTGATATCCATTTTTCTTGTAGACGAATCGGCAACTGGTCTAATATAGCAGACACTCCAACTGTCGAGGTATAATGTTGCCGACACTATTTCTGATACTAGATCACTAAGTTCGTAGCAACGTTTATTGTCGTTTTTATAGAGTTTTGGAAAGTTCAACACCTTTATTCTGATTGCTTCTTGAACATATTCCGGAAACCCATATCTTTCATCTAACCGTTCCCTGATTCTTGTAAGGGCCCTTTCAGGGTTGGCTGAATTGGAGACGCGTATGCTTATCGCCTGTTTCATTGACGCAGACCTAGCCATTTTATTAAAAGATCGAGTCCTTTGACATGGTTTACTGACAGTTCAGAAACGACACCTTTGAAACTGGTCTTCACATCAGGTAGTTTTCATGTTGGTCATGAAAATGTATATAGACAAGATAACAACAAGTCTTTCTTCAGCAGGAATTGCGTAAAGTCAGTGAAATTATTAGTCACTTGGTCTGGTTTGACACTCGACTGGTTAGTCACTGGGTCTGGTTTCACACTCGGCTGGTTAACAAGCTGAAAAAAATAGGAGCAGCAGGATTAAGAGTGTTCGATTGTTTAACCCTGTTAACCTTCGCTTAACGTTTACGTATTCTTTCACACGTTCCATAGTATTGACATGTGGTAAGTTAGGTAAATGACATTCGCTGACTCGTTCGTATACTTCAGCTTCAATCTCGGCTGCAGCAGCTTCCTTCTGTTCTGTAAGAAGCTTTAAATCTGTCTCCTGTTCACTTTTCTTCCTGGCAGCAGACGCCATGGCAATCGCTTGTTCTTCTTCTAAAATAGCCTGTTGCCGTCTCAACTGAGCTTCTCTTTCAGCGAACGCTACCTTTGCTTTGGCCGCTTCTGCTACCTTTGCTTTGGCTGCTTCTGCTACCTTTGCTTTGGCTGCTTCTGCTACCTTTGCTTTGGCCGCTTCTGCTACCTTTGTTTTCGCCGCCGCTTCTGCTACCTTTGATTTGGCCGCTTCTGCTACCTTTGCTTTGGCCGCTTCTGCTACCTTTGCTTTGGCCGCTTCTGCTACCTTTGCTTTGGCCGCTTCTGCTACCTTTGCTTTGGCCGCTTCTGCTACCTTTGCTTTAGCCGCTTCTGCTACCTTTGCTTTGGCCGCTTCCGCCCTTGCCTGCTTACGAGCCAATATGGAACTGCCTTTGGACGGCGTGGTGTGTCCTGATGTACCTAACCGATATGTACGCGTTTCCATGTGTTTGTCTTTCACTGACTTGATTCGGCTTATAAAGTCTCTGAACAAATATATTGTCTTCCTAGAGTCTGTTTGCACTGCACGCGATTTTGAAATGCTTGCCTCTGTATTTGTCTGATGTAAGTAATTTACAAAATACGACAGCACCTTATCGTAATTCTGAAACTTGGCTGTTACTTGAGACTGTATAGGGTCCAACTCACTATCACTCTTGTCACATAGTGCTTCTGAATGTTTACTGATAATATCAGCCACAAGTATCCATGCAAATTATAGGGATTTTGACACTCGGTTACCGTTGGTGTATATACCTCCATATCTTTGTAGGAAAGCTTACGAATGTTCTTCGATATCTATGGTTGTAGTTGAAGATTCATGTCTATTCACTGTTATGCCATGGGGCCGGAGCCACCGCATTAAGTAAAAACCAGAAGTCCGTATCGTTTGACCTTGTATTGTACTGCATGGTAATTACTGACAATACACAAAATATCATAGCTAGCAAAATACCCACAATGCATTGTCAGATGCAAGCATTTATGATTAAATACAAGTATTTCGAACAAAGATATACTGAAATCTGTATAATAAATCGTTACAACACCAACACAACAAGTTATCCAACACATAACAAGTTATCCATTTTTTGATAATACTAATTCTGGCTATAAGTCTTGTAAGAAGCAAACGTTCATGGTGCGAACCATCAAGTAAGAAACTAAAGTGAATGAAACTAATAATATACTTTCTGTATTAATTCTCTATGTATGATGCATACAAATCTTTAAAAAGTTAGTTTATAAGATAATCATATAACTTACGACATGGTGCATCTTTAAATAGTAGAAACGAACGCAGAATACAGATTCTGAGTAAAAACGTGTTATGCGAACATTGGAAAATGGACGAAATATGCGAGGGAGCTAACTTTTCCGAGAAAAACGAACATGTCTAAAACCCGGACTTTACGGGCAACACACTCCCGCTTGATATCATATGATGTCACTTTTACAAAAAATCAAGTACAGATATATAAGGAAAACAACTACGTAAGTCAGTAACTTTGAACATCAAAATAAAATTAATAGTCCCAATATTATCTTTACATTTGCATTTGTATTGTATGGCAATATTATAGCAATATAGCAAGATTATCTTTACATTTGTATTGTATAGTAAATACAAATTATTCTGGCCAATAGTTTACTAGGTGTAATTGCTTAGAAATGACAGTTGACTGGAATAATTTGTATTGTTATACTATGGTGAAGATAATCTTGAGACTATTAATTTTGTTTTGATGTTTATTGCAGTGGTTTTAAAATACCCGTTAATCGTTAATCGAATTAACTAAATGTGAGACAATTTCTTTTTTTACACGACAAATATTTGACCAGTGTTTTTCATTTAACTTGTTTGGCATTCTGGTAAATATGTTGGCTGTCGTATTTTTGCTTAATGTATTGTTTAGCCAGGGTAGATCATGGGATCATACTGTCTAATCAGGGATGTGCTTAATTATAATTGTAATTTAATTAATTATAATTAATTGCAAATATTATAGTCATTTAATTACAAATATTATAGTCATGTGATTATAATTTTACCATCTTCTTGTTAATGGGTACCATCAGCCAATCCGTAAAGACTGTCGTCTTGATGACCATGTGTTTATTCACTGTTGACAATTAAGTCGATTTAAATTTAATCGTCGCACTTTAAATGGCATTTTGTAGTTCTCGGTATGTGCTCACATATGAGCTCATTGCAGTTTAAGTGTTGTTTAATTGTTCACGCTCTGCCCTATCGATTGTTTTAGAATTTCATGATTTCTTTTTGATTTGGAATGGGCGTCAAAAGCAGTATCTTGCGATCTTGTGTGTAAACAAGGTTGACAGTTAATTAGTGATCATCAAGTATCGTAATTGGGTAAATGCCTATATTGGAAAATATGATTGGCGTTTGTAGATACGTTTTATGGAATGTATGTGTGTTACTGTTCTTTATGTGTGTTTCGGTCAAATCGTGCACATCACTGACATTTATTTCTCAGAAGCGTTGGGAATGGCCGTAAGAGTATTGACCTAGAGGTCTAGCATGCGGCACTCAATTCTGCTCATATTCTGCTTTATTTTATCCTCCCTTTCTCTTGCAATGCAATTACATGGATTTAAATTACATTGCGGTTTTACAAGAAGATAATTATGTAGTAGATTTTCTGTTTTAAGTTCATTTTATTGTGTCTCAGATGTTTGGTCTGGTACGCAATCGGTCACTTGCCATACATTAAAGGGCCAAGCATTGTTTAATAGGATCATTTCTTTTTCTTATACAGCTAAAATTTGATAATATTCAACGTGATTAACAACTAAGAACACACATATCCACGATATTTTTGCATTATAAAATTTATGATGCATGTTTATTTTTATTTTTTAAATCTGTAATTAATAATGTAGTATTAAAGTATTATATTTTGGTACTTGTTCCGGCTCCCACAAGAATATACTGATATATTGATTTCATTATCTTAACGTACATAATCTCTGTAAACGTATTGTAGAAGACTTTCCACCAACTTCTAAATTTAGTCATATTTTATGTCTGCTCCTATAAATGAAAAACAACTTGCTATATTGCATTGATTTATAAAAACTTTGATGTACATGTAACTTTATTTATATATGAATTTTATTTGTAATATCCAATGTTTCTCTATCACATTATTAAAAGTAGCATAAAGTCATGTTGTAGAAAGATTTTGCATGTTTCATTTAATATAATGAGGAAATCTCCCGGGTGGTTACTATATTGACAACTGCTGGCCATAGAAGGAATATTTTGCTTCCCTAATTTGTCCAAAGGCTAACGTCAAACGATCGTCAGTTAAGCAAACTTTTACCTTAGTAAATATATAACAATGTAGGTATTAAGTTTATATGCGTTTCATTGGTACACACAAGCTTTACAACGTTTTTTTGTCTGTTGAAAAACAATACCAATGACGCAAATGATAAAGAGATCAAGCCAAAGCCAAAATGCATTCATGTATATAATAGTTACCAAAAATAAAATTTAAACAATATTGTTTTAATCTATCGCATGTTCAGTGATGTTCTTTAAACGACAACCTAGCAACTAAACCAATCACGCATGGATCGGTTAATTGCACATGTTCAACAAGCTCTATGTACAGAGCTTTCCCATTGTTCCACACCACGGTACCGCCTTCTGTACATGTTATTTTCTATGCTTTTACATGAATTTCAATATTAAATGGTACAGCCGTTCACTGGCAGCGTCTTTCGGAATGTGTCTATGGTAACATGTATACACTAATAATTAAAAGCCCTAATATGGAGAACATTAACTATTATCAACGGAGTCATAAATGATGTCGTCAATATATGCATTACAAAAGTAAGCCTTCTGATCACTACTAATCCAACTAAATCCTTCCGGATTAAAACCCTTCTAAAGTGTATCATTATAAGCAGATTTTATCGTCCCTATGTGCTCTCTATGAGAGCAAAAGAAGGCACACACACATAGACGTATATTTAAATATTCTCCTAGAAAAACGTACACAGGTCAACAACATTTATTTTAACAATATATAGGTACAATGTATATGTATATATTTATATTTTCAGCAATTAATAAGTACAATTTATTGTCCTTTTTGGAAGATGAATGTGTAACTCTTTATCTAGAAGTATATTCTCGTATAAGACATATATTTGGTCAAAGACAATGGAAAACAGAAACCAAAGTAAATCTAAATTCAATATAAAAACTGAACTAAAAATAATGTCTCTTAACGACGAAAGAGTACCTGAAATATTATTCTTTCCAATTTACAAGTAAAAAAAGTCATGTCAGAAGAATTTTCTATAGTGTTTATATGTCCTTTACTTTGATCCAGGTATATTTTATACGTAGTTTGGTTATAACACCATCAATACACTTAGATAAATTATCAATATATCATTTTAAACAAAAAAATAGTATTTCATACCTATTATGCTAACGCAAGGATGTATTAATTCAGTTTCACATTGAATAGAAGACGAAGGAAGAATGTACAGCAGAGGACATTTTTTCAACATGATAACAACAAACGTATATCAAATAGTAATTATGTTTGAGATTTTTTTTTTTTTTTTGCACAATATAATATGGCATTGAATAAATCAGCAGAACATATATGTTTATGTTGTCAAAGAACAATGTACATGCATTTAGGAATTTATTATGAACGAAGAATGTGTGGTAAATGTGAAAACATTTAGGTAATTCATAAACAGCTAATGTTATTTTGTCTTTTATTTTATGATTATAGTTCGATGGCTCAGATTTTGCGGAATAATTTGATCACATTTAAAACACGAGAACTTGTTAGTCGATACAAAACGACTTTATTTTCTACAAAAACGTCTAAAACACGTGTCTGCAGAGAGTGTCCAGAATAATTCAACATCTGATGAAACATGTGGTTAACAGTTAGGAGAAAACCTGAAACGACGCTAAAATCCTTATTGACTTTTGCATGCTGCTTTCTCCAGAATCGATAGATTAAGATTGTTTGATGTAGTGACGTTTGAAATTGTAAACACCAATTTAATATGATCGTCGTCAATAAAATCGGAAAGGAAAATTAGCGAAATTCACACGCGCCAGTATTAGCCTTCCAGCGCACGCACATGTGTCTTACCGGTTACGCTTGTTTCCTGGTTCATTTATTAATGTAATCATGTATCTTTAAAGAGGTTTTGTAAGTTAAAAATTTATATTTAAACAAATAAAATGTAATTTTGACAAATAGGCATTTATTTAGACGTAATGTAATTTCTCAAAAGAGATTTGTCAAACCAATGCTTGGCATTGACCGTTCCAAGGCGGTGACCCCAGTTTTAATCATTTTTATGTTATGTGTTGTGTTGTTTGTATTGCCCTGTATTGTATAGGCTATTGGTCACTTGCCTGAAATAAAGGACTAACTGATGGTAACAACTTTTTCTTTCCTGATGATGTCTCTGGGGTTTCATTATTCCTATATTAAGAGGTTAATTTTAGATAAGTTAGAAAATGTTACCACTGCTGTAATGTTATGACGACTGCCTTATTCTGAGACTGTGGGTATAAATTGTAACTGCACGTATATTTGTACATGTAACTGCAGTTATAGTGCGAAATTATTAACCTGACATTCATTAATCTTCGTGACATATCGTACGTGTGTTTGGTTGTTTGCGTTGTTTTGGACAAGTTTCTGTCATAGGAATTTATGTTGATATATATTTTAAATACGAGGTAGCGAGAGAGATATTTAATGGTCGTGTGGTATAAGTGCCAGCGCCGCACGCCATCGAACCGAGTTCAAATCCTTCTTTTTTTTTTAATGTTATGAGTTATTCTTTAAGTATGCAGATCATGAGATATTATTTTTAAAATGTAGAATATTTTATGGTGTTACTTTTATGTTTAAATTATTTTATAGTACATTTACCAATGTTTCAATTACAATAAACACACTCAATGGATAAATCGTGAAAAACGTGAGTATCAACCCGCAACAAAATGTGTAAAATCAAATGTCTATATAGTGGTATCTATAAATAAATCTCGATATACGGAATATTCATGAGTGTCAGGTTAATAATTTCGCACTATACATAGTTATGACTGCAGTCATAAAATTTTCACTGCGGTTATAACTTTAAAACAACAATTACATCTACATTTAGCTGGAGTGCATATATGTGCTTTTGACCCAAAGGGTACGCCATAGATCTAATAGCACACATACGTATGCCAGTAACTGACTACTGCTCTACTAGATTTAAAGGTGGGGGAGAATGGCCGTAGAAATAATTTCATGACCAATCCCCAACAAGTTATGTGGCCGTGCTGGGCTTTGAACTCACGATCCCTGGATTGACAGTCCAGTTGAGCTAACCGGAACTAGCTAGAAAAACATACTACGATTCAAAGTTACTCTAAACTGTTTATCAGCACAGAATCTGTTTACATTTCTGATTAGTGTTGAACCATGCAAAAATGATCGGTTCAAAAATACGTGCACTCAGTGTTTTTGCTAATAGCATGTATGTACAATAAGTCATCCGTCCAGGGCTCTGTCGCTACAAAATCAACATATTCGGAAATATTCCAATTCTGTTCCTCTGGTGAAAATAAAACCATCGAGTAATTAAATTGTAATCCAATAGAATTTATATTATATTTTATTACTATTTCATTTGAATCGCCATGCTATGGGGTTCAATTTTATTTACATGTGTTTGTATAGTATTAAATTCTGTGCTAATTGTGAGGTTTAAATATTATCAATTATCACGGGACTCATGTTAAACCGGTTTCAACCCCCCATGTTTTGCATTGACCGTTCCTAGGTGGTGACCCCAGTTTTAATCATTTTTGTGTTATGTTGTTTTGTGCGTATTGTCCTGTGTTGTATATGCAATTGGTCACTTACCTTAAATAAATGGCTAGCAGGTTTTAATAAAGTTGTCTCTCCTTGTGATGTCTACCGAGTTTCATTACTCTTATATTGAAAACTGTATTTATGTCATTCACAATATAAGAAACTACATTTTCAGACAATGTGAACTGTGTATAAAATAATATAGTACGGCATGAAATACTATGTTTTTGTTAATATAAATAAATTCTGAATGCAACTTCAATGTAATTAGTTTCGAAATAATATAAATTCAAAGCAGACCATGTGATTTTAAATCATCTAAATCAATACTCAGTACGTTTACAATACGCATGGACTATACAGTCACACACTTGCATATGCAAATGAGGTACCATATTTGGGTACAAACTTACACAATGTTTATAAAATAAATCCGTGGTGGAATACTACTTTTACATACGCAACAAATATACGAATAAATGCATGAAATTGATTATTAAACAGTGACTTGTCGTCATATTCCCAGAAGGATTTTATAAAGAGATTATATTTAGGGGAATTTAAGTAACGTCTCTCGAGTTGTGAACTTAGTTGCTCGTGATCAAATTATTTAGACTGTTCCTTTTCAAAGCGTTAAAAGTGCAAGCAATATGAAAAAAATCCGTACTTCCAAATCTTGATATAGTCGTAGTTTTTAGACTGTTGGCGCAAGCCAACAGGATTTAGTAGGTGTATTCTGAAATCGGTCTTGAGGGAACTACTTCTTTACTTTGCAGGCTACGAGTCAGTAAATCGATAAATTACTGCGCTTCGCTCGCTGAGCAGTGAGGCTTCCTGTTATCGATGCTACTTTCTATGAATAGTTGACAAGAAATGGATCCGACTTAAAACACTAATAATAAACAATAATAATTATCCATTTAGTCCACATCTACAAGTGAATTCATGATATGTCTATTCGCATAGGTATGATGGCGTATCTGTTTGTGCTGTTGACTGGTTAACTGCGTATTATATCATATTGCGTAAGTTTAACAACAGTGTATTGAGTCAGTACATATCGCGGAGCAATCGTAACCACTCGATTGACTATTGCTATTGTTTTTGACGTATGCATAAGAATTATGGAAAAGCATTGTACTTCTAAAGAGAGTTTTGAATGTATTTTACAAAATCAACTTATTTGATTTAAATTGGTATTTACCGAACATAGCTCTTGTGACAAAAGCACTGAATATTGATTCGAACTTTATACAGTTCATCGACTATTTTACCCGTTGTAGATTGACGTGTATGCATATAAATCTGTTTTCTTTTTAAATAGTTTGCACAAAAATATTTGCCTCCCATGAATTACCCAAAATAATGATGAGAATGTCGTAGATAAATATCATTGAATTAGACGCGCGCTTTATTAGTTTTAATTTGCAAAAAGAAGTTGCCTGGATCTCCATTTTCAATAAGGTTATACCAATTTATTTTATGTGGAGCGTATAGTTATGAATTTCGAGATTTTATTGTAGAAATGATATAACAGACAGTATACTTACTTCAATAAATGTTCCTTGTGATAAAAAATACTCTCATAATTCATTTGCTCTTCGTTTCTTTTCTCACCAAAAGTCTGTCCACGCTGTCAGCGTTTTGATTTAATATAAGATGTTGGTTTGTTTTAGCTAAAACAATCGTTCAACTAATTGGGTTTAAAAAAATCAATAAAATTGAGGTCAATAATATCGCATTGGACTTTTTGTTGGTGGCCCATTGTGTCATAAATCACATAATGACACTTAAATAAGAATTCCAGTCTAAGTTAATTACAGTTCATTTAAAAACTCTGTACCTTCAAACATGTATTTTCTTGTGTAACCAACAGGTATTATAACTTATGAATTAATAAGTTTAAAGATATCAGGAAATTATTCTAGTCCACGCATAATAGTTGCTAAAACTCTATAAAATATATTTTGTTATGACGCTATGTAAGCAACACAATCCAGTATAACTCGTTTGTAAGCAATGCAATCCAGTATAACTCGTTTGTAAGCAACGCAATCCACTATAACTCTTTTGTAAGCAACGCAATCCACTATAACTCGTTTGTAAGCAACGCAATCCACTATAACTCGTTTGAGCATTATGGTAATTGTTTCTGTATAATATAAAATAGTGATAACAAAGGTGTGACAAGTAGCATATTCATATCAATTTGCAAATACGATTTAAGGAAATGTGAAATACAAGAACATGTGTCATCTAGTTCAAATTAATACTTAATGAAGGTATCATTTTACACACATCTGTTCACATGTGAAACATGAGTTTCTATTTACTTTCAGAGCGTTATGTTTGTATGAATTCCAGATTTACTGGTAAAGTACCTAAATCCGGACACTGCTGCTGGTTTTTGGACGATTAATCTGGATATTTGCAAAACAGGAATCAGTAAATGAACTTATACTCAATTTATTCTGTTAAAACATGACATACTTGCTGCGACAAGGCGCCTGCATCAATTAATACCAAATAATTAGCAGTATAAACACGCATTTATTTTCAGGTGTACGGATTTAGGTACTGTCCGGATTTACGAAATATGCCAGTATTGCTTTGTAAATCCTGTTAAGAAAGTGATATAACCAACACACGAAGTTTGTCCTGTCGTTCATTGGCAAACATTTACATTCAAAATCAGCCAGAAATAAGATCAGTATGTTAATACCAACGTATAAAATATAACAATTTATCTCATTATCAACGCCCCTAGCCTGAAATATTGAATCGCGCGCTTTGCCAAGAAATACATTACTGCATTGCACATGCATTAACGGGTACTGTAGGAAAACATGAATACTCATAGCTGTATGGCAGCTCAGACACTGAAACACTGATACCGCCATTGTGTTCTACAATCGGTCCCCTAAATCTTTATATACCGAATATAAACTTATTATTCGTCAGTGTTGTTACTTTATGGTGCCTATGTTTTAACACTTTTCTGCAAGTTGATTACTTCTAATGCTATTTGAACGGTATTTTTAACTGGATACAAATACTCTCCGCGATGTAGAAACTATTTTGGAAATAATTGCACCGGTGCGACATTAATCAAGGAAACTGAAATTGTACTTGTGCGAAAGATTGAATGCAATGTCTCGAGTGGTCCCTGGACTTCTAGGATTTAGGTCGACACACTAATCTGTAAGCCGGTTGTAACATTGGTTCACATACGGTGATTTAGGTCGACACATTAATCTGTAAGCCGGTTGTAACCTTGGTTCACATACGGTGATTTAGGTCGACACACTAATCTGTAAGCCGGTTGTAACCTTGGTTCACATACGGTGATTCTCATAGTTAATAACTGAGAGTTTATTGCTAGCGCCGCATTTGCAAACTTTTCTTTAAATTGTTAATTATTGAACCATTTATGTCTGGTTCCAAACATGTTAATCTTTTTAAAGCTATTCGCATCCAGAAGAAAAAAGATAACGTGTATGATTAACAGATGTAAAAAAATTTCATACATAGACTTTAAAGACCTGAAGTGTACGAAATCAACCAGTCAGGTCCTATTGAAGTATAAGAGTATTTTCCGTTAGTTTGCACTTATAGTTGGGACTTGCGTACTAAATATCTACCTAACATACTAATGGCACATTATAACAAGATTCAAAAACTCGATTGCTTTGAATAGTGGAACAGTATTAACCAATATTACTTACATGTACTTATGTTTGCAAACCTAACTAGCATGTCACGAAATAATGCGTGATTTTATAAAAAATATCCATTTAGCATACGCATATTTTGTCAAAAGATATCAACTGTCATTTCGTCAATTTAACGTGGTGACATCTTCGTATAGTGCATCGCTGTATTCATATCGGCAGGAATGGGTTATTTTCTTTTTTGAATATGCTTTTAAAACTTTGACTTGGTAAAACTAGCTCTGCTACACTTGTAGAAAAGTGTTGTCTAACAATTAGTCTCCCAATGTTAAATCGACACATTTATCTAACAGTGTGTCGGTATGTTTATTTATAATTAAACAGAACAAACATTTCTGATCGATTTGATGTTAGAATTTCGAATATAATTACACATTTAACATGAAAATATCGTTAAGTAGCTCTAGCTCAAACGGATCGCTAGTTCAATGGTTCCAATTAGATATTCATTATAACCATTGAGATCAAGTATTGTTTCTTCATACTTAACAGTTAATATTATTGCGTTATAAAATGGACACTTCTACGATAAGCTTTAAGGGCCATAAACGCGTGCAAGAGAAAACTGTGCAAAATCAAAATAGGTTTTCCGGACACAAACGAACACTATGTGGGTATGTTGCACTTGTACTATAGGAAAACTTTAAAAATATATTAGTAACATGAAATTCGATAGACAAAGCTGAACTAAAGATCAGAATTATTTTTAAAATACAAGTCGTCGCTGAACAAATGTAATTCATCTTCAAACATTAGCAGTTAATTCCACATTAGTATAGCACAATGGGTCTTGGTTCACACTGAATATTGCCTGGACAATATATAGTGTCAGAACGAAATAGGCAAATGCTTACGTTTATTGATTTAACTGATTCATATGATTCGTTTATAATATTAAACACATGCACCCATAGTCGGATCGAACATCAGTAAATGACTACAGTTACTAAAAACCTCATACTACGAACACATTTAGAACAATCAAGTCTGTAGAAATCTAGTATATTTACTGCTCTTACTATATCTCCTAAAACAATGCAACGTTCTCAGGAGTTTGCTGTGCCTTCCAACTTAATTTTAACTGAACTCTTTCATTAAACAAATCTTGAGTTTTGGGACTGGACTGTCGTCTTAATGAGTGATGGGCTGTAATTTCGAGGAGGCCATGATTAGTGCCTTCTGTATAACCCCATCAATCATGTCATTGGCGAGAACTGTTGGCTGTTTTTTCTGTAAGCTGTGCTGCATGTATGTTACTTTGTGTTATATACACGTATATTTTTATCGCCTCCTTTTACTAAAGATTTACATACATAATTATATATTCAACAGAGAATATAATGCATAAGAAGTAAAATGAATGTACAACACCGATTAAGTAAACATTCACAAATAAACAAAAGAAAAAAGTGTTCAATAATACAATCAAGCATGCACTAACACTGGACAATATTTTCATTGCGTTGGCCGAATGTGCAGTCGAGGCTGACCGCATATATGATTATGAGGTGGTGGTACAGTTCAACGAAATACGAAACTATAAAGTATACGATATAGGGGGCATCACCACGAAATATTATTAACGGTGGCCTTTTGCAACACCAGCAGTACATGAACTTCATGACAGCGAGACTGGGCGGAGTTTTGCTACATTCCATATGGTGGCTTGTGCAAGGCTCTTGTTGAATCTTTTGAAGGTAACAAATCCGATGTGTTGTTCAAGTCTAGTACGCCATTGAATTGTTCTCGAATAACGTGTTTTGTTTGCTTAAACATTAATTTCCATAATTAATTTGTTGGGAATGTCCTCACAGTATTGAGGTATATTGATGTAATGTTGTAGCTGTTATTTAGATGATATTTATGTAGTGTTTTTATGGTGTCTTGTATAAATCCACTTTTCGGTGTTCGCACAGATCAGATTGAAACAGTCGAATGATAATGCTACAGAGTGTTCCAAGAAACACAAGTTTTTGGAGGTCGACAAATGCTTGAGACCTGTAACCATGTCAAATCGCGTGACTTGGGGGCAGCCCTTAAGCACTTTTTTGGCAGAAGTGATTGGCTATTTTAAATTGTTTGCATGTCTGCATTGGAGATCGTGTTCCATAGCTCGCATCCAGGCAGAGCTTTTAGGAGAACGGATGTAGTGTAGAGCTTTGCAGAAGTGTTTGGATTTGCGCCATGTTTTACCGATACCTTTCGATAAAGAGAAATGAATGTTCCTCTAATTGTCTGTTTAGTGTTGCAGATAACGCATGTGATGAGATGACTTGGTAATGCCCAGATGCTCGTATATAAATGGACTACAAGTATAAATTAGCTACAACTAAGATGTGTAATAAACAAGCAACAACTAAAAGTGGCAATCTCACAAACATTCAGTGAAAATGTCTGTGAATCTTGTTAGTCTTGTGTAAAACAACTAATAATAAACTAAGTCGTAATAGTTCACTAAGATAAATTAAGATCAACGTAAAAAAGTGTTGTTCTACAGGTTGTCCATGTTGGCGATAGATATGGCAAGGAATATGTTGTCTTACAATTTGTCAGTTGAAAGTGTTTCTCAGAATAATGTCCAATCAGGGACTTCAATACATAACACTGTCATTTCAATCAATTTTAATATTTCGCCCTTATGGGTTTTATCAAAATTACGAACACATACAAAACTAAATCTTTGTCTGAAAGTGTATCTGTTCAAAGTGACAATAAACTTGTGCATTATTAACTACCTCTCTTCTTATTAAAATACAATTTCAAGATAGTGTCTTACGACATCAAAGTACCCTGATCGGATCAGATACTAAAAATCTATTAATTGATTTCTAAATAACCTATTAATGATATACCTTACCTGGAAATAACAATTCAGGCAAGCATTACTACATAGCATACAGATATGAACACATACAATAAATACACATTTAGAAGGCGTCTCTGTTTATGTGTTCGTCTATATAAATTCGAGTTTTATACAAATAATTAATTATTTAGTAAATCTTTCTTAGAAATTCGCTAAACATAGACTCCACTGTTTGCAAGTCAAACTACTTTGCCGTAATATATTCCAATATCAGCAATACATATCCAATCCCGATTCTCCTCAACGTTATTAGAAACGTCGGCATTTAAGGCAGCATATCTAACTAAGAACAGGCTTTCAATACTGGATTTCACGTTATCCTGAGCTTCTAGGATTTCAAGATTTATCTGATGTTTTAAATCACTTAGTTTAAGTGTATAATTAACACGTAACAACATTTATTTGATAATGTGATACTTTTATACACAGTCAATTGTCGTTAAAGATATCTGAAGATATGGAAAATATTAATAACAGCAATAAAACATTTTCGGATGTCTTAAATAACAGTGTTGGCAATGGATCTGAAATCAATATTTTCGGGAATCTAAGCGATTCACAAATTCTTGATCAAATCAAAGATTTTATTCGGCCATCCGTTCATCACTGGATATTTGTGTCATTGTTTTTTGCGGTATTCATCGTTGGAATCGCAGGCAATGTGCTCGTGTGCTACTCCGTGTGACTAAGCCGATCTCTCAAAACGGTGACCAACTATTTTCTCGTGAATCTGGCGGTGGCGGACTGTCTCGTTATTTTGATATGCCTGCCGTCATCAATCGTCTCGGACCTTCTACAGTCCTGGTTTTTCGGCCTCGCCATGTGCAAGATTTCAGTTTACCTTCAGGTGCTGGTTTAGAATTTCTGTCTTTTTTTGTGTGTTGTTTGTTGTCATTTTATTAAGAATGCATATCGTAAGCTGTTACCAAGTAGATTGATTGCATTGCCAACTAATCTTCAATTGTCGTTGTTTTTAAACACACAAGTTTCTTTCACAATATTTGACAACATTTATTTACAGTTATTAATTATTATATTAGTATACTAATTAATCATGCCTCAAAAAGTTGCCTTCGTGTTGCTCTGTTTAACCTCCAACCACTTTGTTATTATTATGTAATTTAATGTCTTGAACAGTATTATTATTCAATTTGAATTGCAGTGCTATGGTTTAAGTTGTATTTGCATTTGCATGTATTGTAATTAATTCTGAGCCAAGTCTATAGTTCTGTGCAGTTTAAACCCCAATGTTTTGCAGTGACCGCAGTTTTAAGGTATGTATGTACGATCATACAACAGACAGAGTGGTATAACTATATTAAATAAAGTTATTAAATAGATATGTATATTTAAAATGAAATACAAGTTAAGAACAAGCCTTGTTTATAAACTCATTGTTAGTAAGTTTTTTAATCACAATATAGCCGAAAACTCCAATACATGTATATACGTTGAATAGATAGTTGGTTTAGGCTACATAACACTGTTGCACTCGTATTTGATAAATTATTATATATTGTACTTATTCCTTCGTCATTTTATGGCTATTTTATTGTGTTTGCTTTCATGTTATTTTGTCACTTTTATCTGCTTATTAAAAAAAAAATTGATGTGAAAGATTTGCATACACGCTTTAATCATCTTTGCATTTTCCATACTCTTATCAGCGGTTACTTGCCCTAGGCAATTTGCATTAACCACTGCCGCCACGAGTAAAAATGATTTGCTTTTAGATATTTTGTATGTGCTTTATTATTATTTTATAAAACTCTCTCTGAAATACTACATTATTGGTCTAGACAAAAGATGGTTTACAAAAAACATAACAAAAAGAGATTATTAAAAAATATAGCATAAAAAGTCCGTTTTCAGTCCGTTATAGGAGTATGTTTGAACGAACAAAAAGCGGTCGATTATCGTAAATCAAAACGCTGACAGCACAGAAAGACTGTAAGCGACAAAAGAACCTAAACCCATGATCATTTTGAGTGTACTTTGCTAAAAAGGAAATATTTGTTATTATGATCAATTTCCCTCCTTTAAACTTGATAATATGGATTCAATTGTATACGACATCATAATAAACAAGGCTTGTCACAGGATGTGACGTATGCCCCCGAAGCATATGCTTGTCAGAGGAAGGCAACACAATGTCAGTTACATGTTGGTAAAAATGACGCTTCCTACAAAACGAGTTATGGTCATTGTACTCTGCACTTCCTCTCAACATCCTCTATCAACATATGTGGTTTTATTTTAAATCATTTAATACTAATGGAGTTATGCACTGTACAAGAAAATTAACTGAAGGGCAATAACTACATAAATATTGAAGAACGAGTTATGGTCTTTGTACTCTGCGCTTCCTTTCAATGTCCTCTATCAATATATTTGGTTTTGTTTAAAATCCCTTAAATACTAATGGAGTTATGCTCTGCCTAAAAAATAAACAAAGGGCAATATTGAAGAAAGAGTTGTGGTCGTTGTGTTCTGCACTTCCTCTCATTGTCCTCTATCATTATATGAAGTTAAATTTGAATCCTTCAACACTAATGGAGTTATGCTCCGCACAAGAAAATAAAACAAAGAGCAATAACTCTGTAAATATTGAAGAAAGAGTTATGGTCCTTGTGCTCTGCACTTCCTCTAATTGTCCCCTATCATTATATGAAGTTTTATTTGAATCCCTTCAATACTAATGGAGATATGCTCCGCACAAGAAAATTAATGCTTCACATAAGGAAATAAAATAAAGTGTTAATATTTTCTTTCAGTAATATTATTTCACTGATTTGCCATAGTTTATGGTAGACACTCTCGTTTGAAATCTAATTGTTATGGAAGCGTTCTCGATATACTATTTCACGTTTTATTCCCGCATTCATCCCGCTTGTTCCAATGTTTATTCTCTGACAAATGTGAAATACTAAAGTTTCTTATAGTATACATGTAATGTTCTTCATAGCAGACAATGCACACAACAAACGCAGGCGTTTTATTTTAAATGCAACAATGGAATAATATTTACAAATATTATATTCGCCCTCGTTATTGCTAAAAGTAACATAAAATATTAACACAAATATAAAAGTTGATACATTTGTAATCTGTTAAAAATATATATTTAATTTAATCCATATACTATTATTGCTCGTGCAATTGAGTTCATTTTCTGGGAATGATTTTTCTAGTTGGACTATCTTCATGTAGTCTTTTTCATTTAAGTTTTTAAATATTTTCGTTTTTAGGACAAGCAAGTTGTGATGTTAATAGTTTCGTAAACTCATAATGTGTTAAGAACGTTTAGGAAATCTTTTTTTTTTTAAAGCCATTCGTCAGTATTTGGACATCTGTCGTTTATTTACATAATATTTAATATAGTTATTTGTTTTGATTACAAGCAAATCTTTACTAATTAAGTATGTTTAAGTACATTTGCTTTGTTTTAGCAATCAACGAAATCATAAATTTATATGATTTGGGCATATATTGTGTACGTTATTCTGACCTCGATTTGACGTTTTCCGTAATGATTTTATGAGCAATTATTAAATTTGTCTTGCATGCGACAGCACGCAGCCACGTGTCTGGTGCCCAAACATTAACATTGCAATAATGTAATTGTCCCTGCAGGGCTGAACATTGCATTTACGATGTTATATTTGCAAATTAATATTGCGTATTTGTCCATATTTGTATCCAGTTTTTTATATGAACATGCATTATGTCTTTGTCAAATAATAGTTTAAAATGCATATCAGTCGATTGCATATTGTATGAAATGTTTAAAAATTTCATTTCTTAGAAGCTCTCAAAATGGAAATTGCTTTTCGTGATAGTTCGTTATTTGAGAACAAGCTTACTTAAAAGTTAAAAACCGTAAATACTTTCTTACTAAATGCATAATAAACATGCGAATTATTTCATAAAACTAAACTATTACCCTATGATGGCGGTTGGTAATAAACTTGATTTAGAACATTAAAGTGGGAAACCTTTGAAATGCCAGCACAGAGTTTCTTAGCTAACTATTTCCTTGTGCTAAACTTGTGCGTTGGATTTATGAACATCAGTATCCGCAAATTGCTTTGAAACACGTCTAGATTATAACGAAAGCCATTAAAATTAATGTTTAATGCAGGATTTTTCCCTAATTCGCATCCTTTATACGTATCTCGCTATAATTAGCTGTTCGCTTTGCAGTATGTATCACGATTGAGGCTTCGACAATAATACTGTTGTTAAAAAGTGACATTGCGTTAGAAACATTAGTAAAGTAATTTATAACGATTTGTTGTGCAAAAACTCACGATTATGATGTCTTTAACAGACATAGCATTATCATACCGATAAAATATAGTCAATATATATGTTTGAAATACAAATGTCGGTAAGAATCACGCCCAATACATACGGTTATATTAGAAACTTTGAACGTAGGTGAGACATTTTCTTTGACTTATGAAATAATACGCGTAAATATTATACTCCTGGAGTATTATAATTGTTAATCCAAAATCAACGTACACTATTCAACGCTGGAAAGGAAATTAAAAAAATTATTTTATTGTTGCAGTGTATTTTTCATTAAGGCCATACACATTTGATTCTACGTTTAGCGTCCCTATGATTGTTCAAAACCTACCAACCAGGCAGGAAAAAAAACACTATGAGTCAATAAAAAAACAACATTTGTTCATAACTTATTCGTGGCAGTGGTACAAGCTAATGCAAATGTCTACTTGCAAAACTATTATATATCATCTTCATATTGGAAACCTACTTGAACAGCGTATTTTAACACTAAATTGACTAATTGCATATTTTTTTACAAAATTAATATTGGTAAAACACATAAAGGTCATTTTGTACAAGTTCAGTCTGAAGTCAGATCATCTGATATAGGTATTGACAAACCCTGAAATTTACACCAAAGAATACATGTAGATACTAACAATATGTACAAATTTGAAAGTCTGTTCTAAAAAGGGCAATTCAAAATAATAATAAGACAAAACCTACCAATTCAAACGGTTTTAGATCTATAAAGCTGTAGGTAAGTTACTGACAAATGCAATTTTCCAAATCAGAATTGTGTAATATCATCAACTTATTTCAAGTGTTACATATACCCAAAATACAAGATGCCCACCGACAATATTCAGTCAAAACTCAAACATAACTTGAAATAAGCATCATGACTTATATTATTTGCGATGTTATTCATTGACTAAGATCATACAATTAAGACATCACACAAAGTGTGCCATTATAGGCATATGTTATACGCATCTAACTAGATTTTTTACATTGTCAAAAATGTTTCTTTTTTCGTTTAGGCACCCGAAAACCTACCAGCCCGATGACGCTAAAGATAGAATCAAATTGGTATGGCCTAACAATAAATGCGAATTGTGTCTAGAACACATTTTTATATTTGCTTTTAGTAATTGAATGTGTTTATTGCATTCTTCTTCTAATTGATCTTTAATAGATAGAACTGTTGCGAAAGTAAAAACATTACTATATTTAAACACTACATACATAGTCTAACCCATGATGTTCGAAAATTTACTCCCCACTTAAGCTGCCTTGTATATTTTACATTGTACGAGTATTTCGAAAAATGCTGCCTATGGAAACTAGGCTACAAGTTCTGAATTTTCTTCAGATTTTCCCACTGAAATAAATCATGATTATAACTCACTTTAGTCTCCAATTCTCGTTAGGCCACACCAAATTTAATACATGGTCATCAGATGTTTTCAAAACATTTTAGAGTGAGCGAGCGGACAAAAAATATGTTTTCAATTTTGGTTATTTTGGAGCAAGCGCATAATTTTTGCGAATTTTCGTAAAATAAAAACACTTATATTATGTCCAATTGTCATGGTTTCGATTAGGGAAATAAAACTATTCTGAAATTTGAAATATATTCCAGATAAAAATAAAACATAAATATTATGGCCTTTTTATTTTTGGAAGTCTTGTCTGGTAGCCACTGTTTTATCCTTAGAACATAATAATCGTGCAAATTTGCCGTAGATTTTGGTTTATATTCCTAAATTTTGAAAAACGGTTTATTTTGAATGCTGATCATGATTCGCAAGTAATTAAACATTTCCCCCTAATGTCAATCAATGTGTCAAGTCAATATTTACTGATACATGCAGTAAAATAAAATCATATAATTGGCATGTTTAATGTAATACACATCATTTATTACATATTATATATATTGATGATTTGTATTCCAAAACAAATAAACGGCGTGGATATTAAACACAAATTTACACATTGAATTATTCACTGCTAAACATTTTCAAATGGAATAACATCATGTATTATGTACATAACCAACATTTTTTTAATTAGTGTAAAGTCATTATACTAATCATTTTTTAGCATTTAATAACATTCAAACACATTAAGATGATAAAATCGATGTTATGTTCATATACATTAATGTCAACACGTTTACTGAATGTTTGCTTAGATTTTTATTCATGGTACAGTTGAACGCAGAGGCTGGAGGATGCCACTTTTGATGTACGCATGTGAAATGTACTCATCTAACTCAACAGTTAAATAAATACATATATATCAAACAATAAACTCAAATGTTGACTGTCATTCCGTTGTTTAAATGACTCTCAGGGATTTTGCAAAAAATAATATTTTTTTTTTGAATTTGCAAAAAAATCGGTGCGTTAATAGCGATGACCAAGACTTTAATTTGGTGTGGCCTTACCCAAGAAAGAGATATTTTGACAATCAAAAACATTTTAACCTTTTTAACACGTGACCAAGCGAAATTGACTGTCAAGTCATGTGACCGGGCTAACATTTTGAATGTCATATAAGAGCAAGTAACTGCGTCAGTTTTTATAGCCACATCAGGAAAAAGATTGCCTCCCCTGTCGTGACATCATATAGTCGTGACGTCACTATTCAATGTGTAAACAAGCGATTCTCTTCAGAGTTAACTGTCAGAAAAATAGTTCGCAAGTATTTCTGGACATGAAAGAAGATTGAAGATTGATAATATTGTCAACCCTCGAAACAGATTGAATGTCACCACTCGGCATTTGCCTTGGGTGACATTCTGATCTCGGGTTGACAATATCAATGTCACACACGCTGCCATATGATATTTATATAATGTCCTTGTCATTTTCCCGGTCACCAGGCAGTTCATGAGGTATTGCTGGTTTTACATTTGTGCTAATAATTGGACATTGACCGTCTGTGATTCCTAATGACATTCTGATTTATATACTTTGAATATTATGCACTGTCTGTTTATCTGAAATGATGTCTTTTTTTACTCAATTTATGTATTGGCGTCGTGTTTAAGAAGTAATATATATATTGTCAGTTCTAGGCAGACTGTTTTTAAATAATATTGTGAATAGCAATATGCACAAACAAAACGTATATCATTTAAGATATTTATAACTTTGTTAAAACGTAGAGTAAATGGCATTATTATCCAGCAAACCAAGACGCCATATACGACATGTATACAGGAGAATAAATGTGTGACCGTTTCAATTTGTTACATGCAATTTACCAAAAATACCAACTACTAATTCTTACTAAGCACAATACAACGTATTACTCTCCATAAGGAAATGCAATTTGGCGTAAACAATTATCAGCCAAAGTGAACGCATTACCGAATATGGATTTGTTTTGTTCAACTGTTCAACTTTGTTTAACGAGAAGGCAAATAACTGTAGAGCCGTGAAGAAAATGTAAAATGATTGTCACCTATTTCTTCATGAGTAACATCATGACACATAATCTAAGTCTTAGTAATTAAACAAATCTATCAGATATATATCTGACAGCTGGATTTTCATTTTATCTAAAAACTCCTATTGCATCGTTAATACATCAAACGGCGTATGTCCGTTGTTGGAATGTAAGAATACAAAACAAGTGAAGTGAGTTGAATGCACCAGATGCAGCTGTCTGGTTGTATTTCAGACATTGTAAATAATGAGAGTTACCAATGTCTTAAGCTATCAAAACGCTTAACGATCTAGCTTTTTATTATTTTTGGGGGTAATTTGATGTCTATGTTTAGTAAAGTCAAACTTCATGTTAGAACTAATTATTTCCTATTGTATTCACTTGTTATACCTACTAGTATTGTGTTTTATGGTTCCGTAATAAGGGGTGCATATAAATCTAGTGAAACCGAAAAATTGCATATTAAATTTTGTTAACTGATATTGGTTTTAACTTCCAATGTAGCTGTATTAGGTGAACTAGGACGATTCCCTTTATCAATCTTATGTAAACAGAGGGCATTAAATGACTGGTTAAAAATATGAACAATCCATTACTTATGTATACTTGTTATTGAATAATGTAGTATGTCCATTGTCGAAGCTGTTGATACAAACAATTGTTTAAATGTTTGGTATTTATCGTTAAAGAAATTTTAGATATGCAAAGCTATGGATATAATTACCGTAAGATCTTAATCCGGGTTTCTCTAACGTTGATGCGTCTGGATATTAATATATAGAATATATATTATTGTAATTAATAATAAAATATGTGCGTTAAATTCCAATCAAATGTTTCTTATACATTGGATATGACTGTTTGGCAACGTTTGTATAAATATACACAGCATTACAACAACAACAAAACAATTTATATTATAAAGTTTCATGTTCACCAGGAATCTCTCATTAAACATAATAAAACAGAAATATAATGTTATAATCTTTTTTTTTCAAAACACTCCATATATCATATAACCGAAACGAACAATTCGATATAAACCCCTAAACTTTATCAGTTTCCCATTTTATGGATCAATGTCCGCATACTTTTCACCTCGGTCACTAGGCAATTCAATTTTTCCAATTTGTGCTAATGATTGAAAATTGAATGTCTGTGAGTCCCAATGACATTCTGATATATATTCTTTTCATCGTATTCGCTGTCTGATAAATTGAAATCATGTCGCCGTTAGCACACTCCAATAATTTATCAGCGTTCCCTTCCCACTTCCGAGAAACTAACAACTTTAAAAAGTACACAGTATTCGGTGGTATGGTATCTTTACATGCCATTATTTGGGGGGGGGGGGTATTGCTTATTTTTAATAGGATCTACGTAACAAACGTTATTTGTAAATGCCATAAATATTCATATAAGTATAGAAAAATAGGTACATTTTAGATGATTGCTTGAAAGTGAATTATATTGTTCAATTAGTAAATCGATCCATTGTTTAGGGTCCTTAAATATACAATCACTGTATGTTGGCTTAAGGTTGTTTATATATCAAATTCGTATCAGGTAAACTGACTTTTTTGCAGAATATAAAACATTTAGACAGTTACCGACATAGTTTTCTGTGGTGCGACAAACACGTTGCTGACTAATTATTGGTATCTACAAACTGTTGTTGCGGCCACATATACCTTATTGTCCAAACAACAACATTTTTAAACATAAGTATCAAGTCTTTGGTGCATAACTATCAATAAGAACTAAACTGATATTTTGACTAGAAAACAACGTCAATATGTTACCCAGTTATAAATGATTTGCTGCATTACATTTACGAGCAGAAGACAAATAACGATATTATTGGATTGGCTGCTAATTGGCCACCGGTGTTGCAATGGAGCAGTAAAGGAAGATTGAATTTCGTCGCATTCTTTCATAGTAATATATTGCATAAGAACGTCACATTGTACGTGTATATAACATTAACCTACTTTACAGTTATACAGCTTTTTATTTCGCAATATTGTGAAAATAATATGAGGCGCGTCATGGGAAAACTGGGCTTAATGCATGTGCGTAAAGTGTCGTCCCGGATTAGCCTGTGCAATCCGCACAGGCTAATCCGGGAGGGCACTTTCCGCTGTTATGGTATTTTCTATTTCAATGAAGTGTCTTCTAACCATAAATCCACTTTTGGCGGAAAGTGTCGTCCCGGATTAGCCTGTGCGGTGCACAGGCTAATCCGGGACGACACGTTCCGCACATGCATTAAGTCCGGTTTTCCCACGACGCGCCTCATATCAGTTTTTCATGATAACTCATAGATAATTTGAATGTATTTATTACGGCAAGTAATTTTAAGACAATATAAATGTGTTAAATCGTATTTACGATATGTCGTTTGTGGTAAATTTTGAATAACTTTGTACGAACTAACGAATATTATGGAAATGTCGTTATCACGCCGGTCGTTATTCTACTTGAGTTCTTTAGTTCAGATGCTTAATTTTATCCAATGTAGATATTTAAGGTATATTTAAAAAAAATTATATACAAAAATATGTGAACAAATTGTTTAAGCAACCGAATCAACATAACGAATATAAAAGTGCCTAATTAAATGACGTAGTAAATATACGTGTTCGGTCTCCTTAATAATAATAATGCATACCGGAAAGAGAATACGGAACTAACTTTCAGATATAAAATTAAGACGAAGGTCAGATTGGCTTTACTACGAGAACACTTACTGTTGTTTTACTTGTTCAATAATTTAATATGCGTAAAGTAATCTGTACAATCGATAGTTTCATTACATGCACCTGCACTTGACGGGAATGTGAAAATGTGAACTATAATAGACGGTCTAATGCACCTATAATATTTCCCCCCGGGGGGGGGGGGGAGCGGCGGGCTGACCCAGGGGAATTAGACAAATTTTATTTTTGGGGGTTTAATTCCCCACCCTAGAGTCAAGCATATTTGTATAAATCCCCTCAGTGGAAGATGCTGTGTGTCTATCAAATGGCCCGGGGCCTGTATTACCAGGATCTAAAATCCGACCAAAGTAGTATACCCCGGGTCCCGGAATCATTCGGAATGTCAAATTCCCGCCTGTCGGGAATCGCTTTCAGTCGAAAGTCCCCTATATGCCCGCCGCTCCACCCCTGGGGGGAAACATATATGTGCGTAATAGTGCAAGTACTCGATGTTGATTTACATGTCCATACCCTACAGTTGCAACTTACATTGTTTTCTTGGACGATTTTATAGGCCAAAAGGAAGAAAGAAATAAAAGACACGTTTAACGGCCATTTGAATTTTAAACAAGAACGAAAAAAATATCGAATGCGTTCTTTTCTGTCTATTAACGAATACGCTGTAAGATTATGTGAAACAATCTTCTAATAACTGTCGATGGTTGTTTTGAAGTATTATTGTAACCTAACGTTGTAACTCAAAATCAGCACAATGGCGGTTATGATTCCTTTTTTATCAGAACACGAAACTACTTGTTTATAATAACAATAAACCATAAGGAAGCACTGTCAAAAAGTCGTGTACGTGTTAGCGTCTATTGCCTTACTAAACAGTCGCCATTATGATGACTGGTGGATTATTTTAAGAAGGCCTCTTAGACAATATAATTGGATATAATATAGATTATAAATTCTGTTCCTGTCATACCACGCTTTTTGTCATGCGTAACTATCTACCAAATTCCTTCAAATTAATTGGATACGCTAAAACATGGCTGTCACTAGTCCATCGTTGACGTCAGTTGTCAACTTTTACTTCACCTCTTAACATGCTTTAAAAGTTGTACAAACAGTCATGATTTATTAAACTCAGGTGAGCGACTCAGGGCCACTTTGACCCTCTTGTTTATTATTGTTAGCATCTCTTACAACATAAACCCATTGTTTGTGTATAATTGTTAGCAAAGTAGAATATTGTAGTTTAATATAAACTTCACCTTAAAAGAATAATAATAATAATGTTTGCCTATTACTATGTTTTTTTTTTTTTTTTTTTTTTTTTTTTTTTTTTTTTTTACCTTAAAAGAATCACATTCTGGCACTCTGGATTTACGATCATTTACGGTTCTATATATATATATATATATATATATAACATCTATATCAGTTAATGGAAGCAGATACAGTGTGCTTAAATAATGTTTATATATATATATAAACATTATTTAAGCACACTGTATCTGCTTCCATTAACTGATATAGATGTTCATTGGGGAGATCGTAAAGTGGGGCAAAAAACAGCTGGTGCTCAAAATGACCGGTTTTGAAACAAATGCTGTTAATATAAAAATTACATAAATAATGATTCCAAATTTGGGATTTGATGGTGATCATTATTTATCATTTAATTTCCTGGGTGTATCAAAAGCGTACGGTTGATTGAAGTAGCCTATGACCTGCACATACATGTTTTGGCGGAGGTAATGAAAATAAATGATTTCGGATAGGAAAGCATGGATATTTCCGATTAATCAAAATGTACAAAACGCTTCGTATATGCTGTTGAGTAAATTGGTGTAATAATTAGTTTTGTGTGCAATGTTAATAAAAATATATTTATTAATGATGATTCTCAATTTTGGGATACGATCATCTTTATTTCTTTTTAATTATTTAATTTCCTTGGTGTGTTAAATGTGTATATTTGATTGATTTACCTTTTGAACTGCACATAAACACTAATTGCAGAGGTAATGAAAATAAATGATTTCGGATAGGAAAGACATAGACGTTTCTGACTAATAATAGTGTGCAAAACGCTTCATATATGTTGTTGAGTAAATCGGTGCATTCATACGTCTTATGTGCAATTTTAATAAAAAATAATTATATAATAAAAATTCTTAATTTTGAGATTTGATGATCATTTTTTAATTAATTAATTTGGTTGGTGTATTAAATGAGTGTGGGTGATTGATGTAGCCATTGAACTGCACATAAAAACTAATTGCAAAAGTATTTCAAATAAATGATTTGATGGCGTAGACGTTTCTGATTAATACAAATGTACAAAAAGCTTTTTAGATGTTCTTGATTAAATTGGTCTTAAGTTATATTTGTTATTATTGGAGAACAAGATTTGTTAATATTGTATATTTGTTCTTTTAAATCAAATGTACGGTGTGTAATAAACCCTCGCAAATGTCACCGAATTGATAAATCACCCATGATTGTACACAAATCAAACTATTCTTGACAACAGATGTGCTTATTTGTCAATGGTACCGAATAGATTTCTAACAACTACTTTAATTGACATGTACGTGTATGTTTCGTTATAACGTAGTTCGTAGCAATAACTGTATTAATTTTCCTAAAACTAAACAACAAGCTCTTGGCAATACCTTTTGTTGTTGTTCAACGATGGAATGAACATTCTGTTTTCCAAATCGCACAGTTTTTCGCACACATTTTCAGTAAATTCATTGCATTCAATAATAATAACTGATCTATATATGGAAGTCTTTTGAAGTTGTTTTTTTTCAAATTATCGTCAGATATTACGCCTTAAATCATACTAATCATTTCATATTTTAATATGTGCACATTTCAATATTCACACTCATACAATGCTTGTTAACTCTAGCTTTTTATTTATTATTTATATTATTTTTATTTGATACATGTTGTTTTTTTCACCGAGTATTTGTTCTTCTATTTATTATTTTTCTTCGTTATTCAAATGCCTACCCTGAAAATGTGTTGAAACGAAATATCTTAAGGTCGTTTGCAGTTACGTGTGGTTCCAAAATATGTGGTAATCTTATTTAGTTTTTATATATTTTTTAATTCTTAAGTCCATTTGTTGAAGATTAGCAAAATATACCTCTGGGCTATGGTGCGTTTAGTTGATATTGATTTTCATGAATACCGTAGACAAAAATATGGTATTCCAGACTGAAGGGCAAGCCTAAAATACCTTAGCGAGTTTAGGTCGTCGATTTCCGAATCTCTCAAATTTGAGATATGTATGGATTCATCTCATCACCATATATTTCTGATTAGCTAGGACGTTGATATCTAGCTATTGTGTGTGCCGCTCAATAACTGAATCCAATGAGAAATTCCATACCATGTTTTCTTCTCATCTTTCAAGAAGCGAAATAATTTGTTTGGAGTTATTTTACCGAATATTACCCACTGTAAACTCGAGCATTTCCATAACGTGGTTTTTAAACAAATATATGAGAATATTATATTATTACCAAACGGTTGCGTCACAAATGTTAACATCGCTTTAATGATCGACGTAAACAACTTCTTTTAAAATAGCGTTAAGAAAATAAATTATTTATTTTAATTTATGAAAAGTTCTTCTAGTGAAACTCCTAACTGTAAGCAAGTAAGGCAATTTATACAAAAAGATTTGCCGAACATTGTGGACAGCATTGAGCAATCTCTTGCTGTGAACAACACAACAGTGCAAGAAATAAATGAACAAATCAAATATCTTATTATCCAATATAATTCATTGAATGAACAAACGCCAGAAATCGCAGAAAGTCGAAATAATGTCGCCCGACCAGAAATCGCCCAAAGTTCCAAAAGTGAATCCAGACCGGAATTCGCAGAAAGATCTAAATATGACTCCCGAAAATGTCCAGATTGACTCTCGACCGGAAAACGTAATAAGTCCGAAAAAGGTCTCCCGCAGAATATCCCAAGAGTGACTCCCGACCGGAAATCGCGGAAAGTTCTAAATAAAACTCCCGACCGGAAAACGCTGAAAATCTAAAGAGCAACTCCCGACCGGAAATCGCAGAAAAAGTCCAAAATGACTCCCGACCGGAAAACGCAGAAAGTCCGAAGAAGGTATCCCGACCGGAAATTGCAAATAGTCATAAAAAGACACCCGAACGGAAAACGCAGAATATCCCAAGAGTGACTCCCGCCCGGAAATCGCAGAAAGTTCTAAATATAACTCCCGACCGGAAATCTCTGAAAATCTAAAGAGCAACTCCCGACCGGAAATCATAGAAAAAGTCCAAAATGACTCCCGACCGGAAAACGCAGAAAGTCCGAAGAAGGTATCCCGACCGGAAATTGCAAATAGTCATAAACAAGACACCCGAACGGAAAACGCAGAATATCCCAAGAGTGACTCCCCACCGGAAATCGCTGTAAGTTCCAAAAAGGAATCCCGAGGGGAAATCGCTACAGTCCTAAGCATGACACCAGACCGGAAAGCGCAGAAAACCCCAAGAGTTACTCCCGACCGGAAGTCACCGGAAGTCCCGATAATGACTATGAAAGAATTTTATATATGATGGAGAATTTAACAGAAAGAGTCAGTAATGTCCAGGACTCACTAAAATCGTTTACTATGGACACCGCCAGAAACTTCAATATCATAAAAGATGAAATTTATAGCATAAAGAAAACTACACAGCTATGTCATTCGACTACATCAAACCAAATAAACGAACTAGAAGACAAACTCGCCGTCATGAAACACGATGTTGAGAATGCCAACGAAACAATTGGAAACAAACTAAATCATTAACATACATTATGAAGAAGACTAAAGAAAAACCAGATTCAGCAACAGTATCAGCCACAGTAAGAATCACTGATCAGACAACAACCTCTCACAAAACTGCTGAAAAATCAACATCTTTTGAAAACGTGAAACGTGAAAGAACATTGATCATTGGAGATTCCATAGTGAAGGGAATACAACAACGGGGCTTAGACAGCATCATCGATATCAACAAGCTGAGTGGAGGTCGTATAGCTGATGTACGTAAAAAACTAGAAGACACTGATTTGCGTCGGTATAAAAATATTATTATTTACATTGGCGGAAATGACATTAGCAACGGGACATCTGCAAAATCTGCTTCAAATGAGTTACAACGTCTGGCGCGCCATCTCCAGGACCAACAGTGTAAAGTGCACCTATGCACATTATGTCCAAGAAATGACTGTAACCTTATACAAATGAACATTTACATACGTGAAATGTGCCGAGAACACGGAGTGACATCAATTGATTGTTACAAATCGTTCGTGTACGGGGACGACACTACTGTAAGGCACAATTTCATGAAAGACGCAATACACCTCAGTGAAAATGGATCTAGAACATTAGTTTCAGTATTTAACAGATCGTGCCAAATTATCAAAAAACAACCCATCGCAAGACAGACGAACACCATGACGTTTCGAACTCAAACAAGATACACTATTAAGAATAACCCACATGGAAATGAACTATATTGCAACAACTGTCAAATGACAAATCACAACACCAGAGACTGTAGAAGAAGCCCACAAAACAATCGTTTCGACAGAAGTAAGTATCCCACCTTCAACAACAATCGAGTTATGAATATTGCTGCAGTTGAATGCAGTCCGCTCAACAGACGTTCTACTAGAGACACGACGAACAATTTCTACACCCCTTACTAGGATAGTGCCGACAGACGTGCTATTTACTGCTTTTGTAATGAGGTAATGCAATTATGTGAGTGCAAAACGATAACTAAACATATTGACGTATTTAATAACAATCGATGTTTACCGGTATATAGGTCACAATATACTAAAAGATTTCCTTAACAAATTCAATGTAAAAGCAATAAATTCAACAAAAAATAAACTCAACATTTTGCGCGTAGAGACCCTCATAACCATACCTTTTCTTAAAGAGCATTCCGAGCCGAATTGATTTAGACAATAAAAAAGATAGGTCATGTGATATGTAAGAAAGAACTCGACGCGAATCAAAGTTCACTGTTTTACGGCCATCTTTTTACCGGCTACTCTCCAGTTGAAGGTATACTGCCAACTGTCAAAGTCTCGTCATGTAGTCTCCAACCTTCAAGCGAAACAGTGAATTTTTAGTACACAACAATGTTTTTCCTACCACACGTACAAAGAAATATTCAAAAATAAAGTCATGGCAAGTGACTATACAGAAAATTGGGTCTTCAAATAAATGGTGTTGATTTATTTAGAGAGTATAGCATTGCACACCTGAAATATTTAGTATACTGTAACCTATAAAGGCCTTTCCCAAAACTAGGTGATCTCCCTTGGAAATTACCTCCCGTTATTGCGAAATTCACATCCGCCATATTTAAAAACCCGACTTCCGGCGACGTTTTCCCTAGCTTGCCCTATAAAGTATTATAGATCTAAGACCAAGCGGCTTTCAAAACTTGTAATGGAAATTTTTAAACCATATGTTTTTGATTAAATATTATTTAAAAAAACTCAGAGGATATATATTACAAAAATAAATTATTAGAACTAAATGTAGTATCGTTTTAAACTCATTACTAAGACCATATGTCCGTATGACAGGTATCCGGAAAAAAGAAGTAGTCTCCTTGTCTCTTCTTAAACGATTGTTTTCCATACATATATACCACCACATGTTCTCTCAATGGATACTTAGTTATCTGACTGAAGAGGGGGTCATAAAAATACCAAAGCCACAAACCGCTGGGATCTTACCAAATTGCCCTTAGAACAATACCGCTAATCCGTGCAATTGCGTAATGCATCGATGATGAAGATCTACATGCAGAGACAACTAACATGTCACACTTCGTCTCCATTGTTTGCGTCTCAAATTAAAGTTTATCTCACATTTTAAAATGTTGTTTCCGTTGTTGTTCTTTGCCAATCACCCTATGAAATTTCGCCACCTTATTGAACAGAACAGAACATAATTAAAATCATTTAACACTTTTTCGAATTAATAAATTAATTTAAATTGAAGAGTGAAATAATAAAGCACAGCATTTAATTTTCAATGCTGAAGAATTGAAAGGTGGTGAACATTTAAGAGCTCATCGTGTTTTGTTTTCTAAAACACACGGGAATTACCGTAGCTGCTGCGAGAATAAAATGTTGTTTGTTTACCACGATTCCGACAGAAATGAAGAAATAATCTCAGTTAGAGTTTTTTATATACATTAAGGAAAACTAAGTAATTGATCAAACAGACTCAACAAGTATAAAATATAATTATTCAAACGTATATTATACTCTTCTGTTGACTTAGTTAATTACTTACTCTGAATTGTGTAAACGTTTTTCAAAATGTATATATCTATGCAAACGAATGCAGCTTTTCAAGTATATCTGATTTTACCGTGCATGATTTTAACGAATGGAGTGATCACGCCCCGTTACATTTTTCCTTATTATGTAATAATGTCTCGTCTGAGTATCAGTCTTACACAGACGTTAAGTACAAATGGGACGATGCGTTATGTGGGCATTTTCGTTCAGGAATTATCTCCATGTTACCTGTATTTAATACTATTGTACAACATATAGATTACTCAAGTAGAACGTCAATTAATGACGTGTTGAATAGATTTACTGAAACCATTCGCAGTGTTGCAGACCCGTTATTTTCTAAAACATGTGTTAAAAAAAACAAACCCTATTTTCAATTTAAATAGCTGTATAAAGAAGGCAGAATGGTTTGATAGTGCGATACTGCACGAAATTTGTACCATGACGCTTTGCGTATTTTTAACTCGAGTAAAACAGATATAAACAGAGAACATTTATGTACAAGTAAGAGGTATTATAAGGACTTAATACGCAAGAAGAAAGCCTGTTGTTATAGGCAAAAAATGTTGGAGATTGAAAACCTAAGAAAACACAAACCAAGGGACTTTTGGCGGTTTTTCAAATAAAAAAATAGCGTCACTAAAAATAAAATATCTATAGAAGAATTTACAAAGTTTTTTGAAAACCTTAGTAGCAATATGTCAGATTTTTGTAATACTGAAGCAGAAGATTTTTGTTTAAATAATGATTTTAACTTAGAAA
The DNA here is from genome assembly GCA_027627225.1 of Congeria kusceri. Lineage (NCBI taxonomy): Eukaryota > Metazoa > Mollusca > Bivalvia > Myida > Dreissenidae > Congeria > Congeria kusceri. Next base: position 70,421,974 of record CM051032.1, on the reverse strand, counting down.
ATTCTGTATTTCCTGAACTTGACAAACCTATATCTGTCGAAGAAGTTAATTATGCAATAAAACATTTAAAACGAAATAAATCATCGGGTAGTGATTGTATATTGAACGAATATTTCCTTGAATGCAGTGATATTTTATCTAACCATTTGTGCGATATGTTTAACGGTATTTTTGTATCGGGCTTCTTTCCCGATAAATGGACAGAAGGGGTTATAATCCCTTTGCATAAAAAAGGTGATGTTAATGATGTTAATAACTATAGAGGGATTACTTTAGTAAGTTGCTTTTCAAAATTATTTACCACGATTTTAAATAAGCGCATTGAAACTTTCTACAATGAAAACAATATTATTTCGGACGCGCAGTTCGGATTTAGGAAAGGTTATTCAACTGTTGATGCTACTTATATATTGATGTCAATTGTACAAAATTATTTAAATGCAAATAAACGTTTGTATGTTATATTTGTCGATATGTTAAAATGTTTTGATAGTATATACCGCAATGCATTATGGTTAAAAATGTTTAAGTCTGGTATACAAGGCAAATTGCTTAGATTAGTGAAGGATATGTATGCGAATGTTAAGTCACGTGTTAAATCATGTACATCTTATTCAGATTATTTTAGTTATGCGGTTGGACTGAGGCAAGGGGAGGTTATGTCGCCGATTCTGTTTTCTTTATTTGTTGAAGATCTAGAACTTTACCTACAAGATAACATTAACTCTGGTTTGAATATAGATGATATTGTGTTGATTGTACTATTATTTGCCGATGACATGGCTATTTTAGGCAAGTCTCCTGCTGAAGTACAATCCCATTTAGATAACTTATATTTATATTGCAATTCTTGGGGGCTAAATGTTAACACGGCAAAAACGAAAATAATGGTATTTCGGAAAAGGGGTGGATTAAAGGAAAATGAAAAATGGGCATACAATGGCAATGAAATTGAAGTGGTTGATAACTTTAACTATTTAGGCACAGTGTTGAATTATACTGGAAGTTTTAAACTAAACCAGGAACATTTGGTTGGTAAAGCCCTTAAGGCCATGAATATATTATTGTTTAAATGCAATGAATTTGACATAAAACCAAAAATATTCTGTCAGTTGTTTGACTCTTTCGTGGGTTCTATATTAAATTATGCTTCAGAAGTATGGGGTTTCGAAAAGTCAGATGATACTGAACGCATACATCTGAAATTTTGCAAACGATTGCTACAGGTTAAAATAAATACATGTAATGTTGCTGTTTATGGAGAATTAGGTAGATATCCTTTGTATGTAAACAGGTTTGTTAAAATTCTAAAATATTGGTTTAAAATTATAAATAATAAAAATATCATAATGCAAATTGTTTATAAACAAGATTTAAATGATTGTAATAAATGTTATACAAATTGAGTCTCGAATGTCAAAAAAATGTTAAATAAGTATGGATTTGGTTATGTATTTGAAAATCCAAGCGTTGTGCAAGTAAATAGTTTTATTAATGAGTTCAAATGTAGACTTGTTGACAATTTTAAACAAGAGTGGTATGGTAAAATGAATAACAGTTCTGTATTAGATATGTATAAAGTTTTTAAAACCTCTTTGGAATATGAAGCATATTTAGACTTACTCCCTAGACGTCTGCGCTTATTTTTTGTAAGACTAAGAGTCTCTGCACACCCGTTGAGAATCCAAACCGGCAGATATGCTCAGAATACAATACTACGAAATGAACGTTATTGTTTATGTTGTAATGACTTTGATTTAGAAGATGAATACCATTTTATATGTATATGCCGCTGTTACACTGATTTAAGAAAAAAATATATTAACCGTATATTTTATTTTAAACCATCCGTATATAATTACCACAAGTTATTAATTTCATGTGACAAATCAGTAATTTTTAATATATGTAAATATATCAAAGAAGCTTTTGTTATAAGAAGTGCGATCCTAAATAATACTGTTTAGATAAATTTCATTACCGCCTCGATAGAACTTAAGTGTTGTTGCCATCGATTGTGTTTATTTGTATTCTGAAATGAATATTTTATGTATATAATGTTATTTTGTATACCTATTTACGTGACAGAAATAATGTTTATATTTATGTATGAAGACGATGTACTGTTGTATAAGTCTGAATAAATTGTCTGTCTGTCTGTCTGTCTGTCTGTCTGTCTATGTCTGTTTTATTATAGATACTCACCCTATTATGTACATAATTATCACGACATATCTATTTCCTGGTGACATATAGACCCATTGGGTCGGGTGTTATCTGTTTCGTTGATTATATGAAGTTATCATGAACATTGTTTAAACACATGACACAATAATAAAGAAATTATTTATTAAATCTCTTTAATACAACATCAGTTATAACATTTAATGAGGAGTGACTTCATCTTTAGTTATTGTAATATTGTGTTAACAGTAATAAAAAAGATAGTTGTATTGTTACATTATATTTCAAGATTAAAGCGAAGCCTGTTCAAGCACCGTAAATATTTAGCACACAACAAGAATATCTGCAACGAAAAAACCTTTAAAGTTAAATACAAATGTGTATGGAATTCAAAAAAAGAAGTTGCTTTCAAAAACATCGGAATTACGCTCAAAAATTCTGTGATGATACCTTATTTTCTTAATTTTAGTCTCCAGAAGAATGTTAGCTTAGAGTTACTTAGCAAAATCATTTTACTAAAAATCAGCTTTTTATTTATTTTATTTGATAATGCAATTTTAATACATGATGAAGGCATAGGTTGTTTAGATACTGAAATCGATATTTTTGCGTTTTGTTGCATAATAACCGTTAAACGTACTGTGTACAGTTTGTTTGTCAATCTGCAAAGAGTAGACAATATTGTTAAAAATCAAAATAATAATTAAATTGATAAATAAAGTACATGATGTATATTATATACGAATGTTGATATTTGTAAATTTATTTTTAAGATTGAAAATCAAATATATTGCATGTTTTTCGGTAAATATCAATACGCTTATCCCGCCTAATAGCCAATAAACGTCGCCGGAAGTGAACAGGAGACATCACTCGTGATTACGCAAGGGAAGTAACCTAGTTTTGGGAAAGGCCTATATAAATAATGAAATAGGTACTAATATTTCTAAATTAGATAAAATTAGCGAATTAACCACTGACACTGACACAAACGACTCTAGCAGCTTAATTAACAACACCAGTCAATCTCTGCCAATAATAAAAAACACAGCACATGCATGCAGCAACAATCTCCATAACAACAACGCCGCTGACAACAACAACAATATTATCAACACCAACACAATTAACATCCAAACGAGCACATGCAACAACAACGACAATGACGTCATCAATATAAACAATATTACAACGTCATCATAAACAATACAAGGAATGAAAACTCTACAACGGTGGGTGAGAATGAAAAACAAATAACTCTAAGAAGTAGTAGTAATATCAATAATAATCCAATGTCAAGGTTCGGATTTGAAGGGAAAGGATTATTTATTGCACATATTAATATTCAACATTTGTTACCAAAGATAGATGAAATTAAACATCACTTGTATAATGAAAATGCACCACATATTCTTGGAATGTGTGAAACCTTTCTTAGCGAAAATGTTTCAGATAACATTTTATGTATAAATGGATATGTTTTTGAAAGGAAAGATAGGCATGATAAAAAGGTGGTGGAATATTAGTATATATCAGAGAGGATGTATCATATAGGCGACGTTCCGATATTGAAACTAATAACATTGATCAATTTGGATTGAAGTAGTATGTAATAATCTAAATATTTGTAGCAAATTTAACAATTAGTAACCATAAACCTATTTGTGTAATTCGATCATTTACAAATAAAATAAAGAAAACGGGTGAAGGACATAAAGAATTAACATACAGATGTTTTAAAAACATCGATGAATACGCTTTTCAAATACACTTATACATTTAGGCATTGATAATGTTGAAACATATCATGACTCAAACGAAGCACTTAATGTCTTTTATGAGATTTAAAATTTGCCCAAACCAAACACGCGCCCATAAAAACTAAACGTATTAAACGCAACTATCAACCAGACTGGTTTACTGATGAAATAAAGGCTATGTTATTTAAATGAGAATTGTGTCATAAAAATGGCGATTTTGCACAATACAACATTTTGCGAAATCAAGTTATATCAAAAATAAAACATGAAAAGAAACATTTCTTTAATAAAGCTATTCAGAAAAATAAAGACAGTTCATTTCTATGGAAAAATTTGAAAACAATTTCACATTAGGAGGAATCAAAGCATATCAAAATTCCAAAGAAACTTGTCATCGACAATTCTACAATGGTAAATAATGAAATTGACATTGTTAATGAATTGAATAAAAACTTCATAAATATATCAGACATCATCAAGGAAAAATCATACTCAGAAGAGTATTTTGCTAATTTAAAGGAAACTCTGGATAAGCAAATATACAAATATGAATTTGACATTGAGTGTATTAGTTCATATGAAGTTAAGAAAGCAATAGAAAATCTCAACATCAATAAATCTACTGGCATTGATGGCGTTAGCGCAAGGCTATTGAAACATTGTGGGGATACTATAACTCCAGCTATTACATCAATTATTAATAACAGCATTTCATCTGGAGTATTCCCAGATTCACTAAAATTTGCTAGAGTTCGGTCAATACTAAAATCGGGCAACCCTGAATCACGTTGCAACTATCGTCCAATATCAATTTTGCCAACTATTTCAAAAATATATGAAATGCATATTTCTACACAAATACATTCATATTTTGAACAAATGAACATTATTCATTATGCTCAATCTGGTTTTAGAAAACATCACTCATGCCATACAGCTCTTATTAAACTAATAGACACAAGGCTAAAAGAAATAGAAAGTGGTAAATTGATTGGTTTTTTTTTTTAGAACTACGAAAGGCCTTTGACCTCGTAGACCATGACATTTTACTCAGAAAATTAAAACTGTATCACTTTTCGCAACGTTCAGTTAAACTTTTCAATTCCTTTTTAACTGACCGTAAACAAATTGTTAAACTTGGGAACATACAATCTGAAATGCTATCGATCAAATCTGGAGTTCCACAGGGGTCAATACTTGGGCCGTTAGTATTTTTGTTATATATAAACGACATCGCATTTGTATGCCCTAATATAAATATAGATCTATATGCTGATGATTCCACTTTGCATGAATCTGAAATTGATACATCCGATATACAAACTGAGCTGCAATTTAAACTTAATAGAATAAATAAATGGTGTTCACTTATTAGCATGTCATTGAATCCAGAAAAATCAAAATGTATGTTGATCGGGACTCGTCATAAAATAACTATTTCTAGTCCACTTAATATCAATATAAATGGAAATGACTTAGAAAATGTATGTAGGAAGAAAATCTTAGGTATTTATGTTGATCAAACCTTGAATTGGCATGATCAAATAGATCACGTTTGTAAACAGCTGAACAGTAAAATTACATTATTAAAACACATTATATACTTTCTCAGTGATGAAATGAAAGAAATGTTTTATATATTTTACCTATTTTTGACTACTGTTGTACTATTTGGGGAAAACCGAACAATTCGTATATAAACAAGATTTTAGTACTACAAAAAAAGAACAGCTAAAATAGTTCTTAATAAACCTTCAAGGACTGCTTCTGTATAATTTTTTAAAACATTACGTTGGATGAAATGTAATGACAGAGTAAAATATCACATTGCTATACAAATATGTAAAATCGTTAGCAATTTGGTGCCGTCATATATGACAGATTTATTAACCTTTTCAAACAATGAATCCCACAATTTACGGTCAGCTATGCACAAAGATCTTATTTTGCCAATTAAACCACGAACACAATACTACAAAGATACATATACATACTATTGCATAATCGTATGGAACAATTGACCATTGGAATTAAGTAATAAATCTTCATCACCATCATTCAAACGAGCATATAAAACATATTTACTTGAACAAGTCAAATAGATGTAACACAAATATCACAGTTATAATACTGATATAGATATATTTATTGAAAATTAGAAAATGTGTATTGCAATTAATGTTGTTAGCAAATAATTATATTTGTTTTGTATATGGATAATTTTTATATAAAAATGTATCTTTTTTATGAGTGTATCAATGCATTGTGCATGATTTCTATTTTCTATTGCTGTCTGTCGATGCTTTGTAATTGTTTTTTATTGAGAAAATTATTATTATTAGTATTATTATTATTATTATTATTGTTATTATCATTATTATTATCATATATAAATTTACTGTGTGCTTGTTTTGTAATTATATGTTAAATGTGAATTTGGTTGAATGTTTGAATGTGTATGAAGGCCATATGAAAATAAGGTATGTTTGTGTCATATGTGATACAAAAATTAGTACAGCAGGAAAATAAGCGCTTATATTGCACATTCGTGGACCTCAAATCTTGTTTTGACTCAGTATATCGCAATGCTCTCTGGCTAAAGCTCCACGGAGTAGGATTAATGGTAAATTACTTCGCATTATACGCAACATGTACCAATCGGTTAAATCATGCGTGAAACATTGTAACTCAGTCTCCGATTACTTTGAATTATCAATAGGTTTACGCCAAGGGGAGATAACCTCACCGATCCTATTCTCTCTATTCGTCGAAGACTTAGAAATGCATCTACAGCATACTATTCACAGTGGCCTAAGCTTACAAGATATCTGTTTGACAATGTTATTATTGCAGATGACATGGCAATTTTAGGCTCATCGCCACAGGAGTTGCAGTTGTCTCTTGATAAATTATATGAATATTGCAACAAATGGGGATTAGAGGTGAACGTTGCCAAAACAAAAACTGTCGTTTTCAGAAAAAGGGGCGGACTAAAAAGGGGTAAGACATGGTTTTACGGGAACGAATTAATCGATAACGTGAACGAATTTAACTACCTTGGTGTTACATTAAACTATACTGGCAGTTTTGAATTGAATATACAAACTCTTCAGGGAAAAGCATTAAAAGCAATGAATAATCTCATAACAAACCTGAAAAAAATATGATATAAAGCCTAAAACTGCTTTACAATTATTTGATTCTTTTGTTTCTCCTATTATGTCGTATGGTTGCGAGGTGTGGGGTTTTTCAAAATCACATACATTGGAAAGAATACATATTAAATTTTGCAAAACACTACTAGGTGTAAGACAATCTACAAGTAATATAGCCATCTACTCTGAACTTGGCAGATATCCCCTGTACATAAATAGATATGTTAGGATACTTAAATATTTATTCATACTATGTAGCTCTGAAAATATTATTATTAAAACTATCGTAAATATGTCTCTGAGAGATGTTGAAAACGGAAAACAAAACTGGTTTGCAAACGTAAAACAACTTCTGGAAAAACATGGCTTTTTAGATGTTTGGTTGAACTTGCATGATATTAATGTAAATGCTTTTATTTCGATGTTTAAACAACGTTTGACTGATCAATATTTACAGGAATGGAGAGCATCGTTAGAAAAAAAAAGTGTTTTGACGCTATACAGAAGTGTCAAAGATAATATTGGTCTTGAGTCATATCTAAATGAAATAAGTTGTAGAAAATTAAGAACTAAAATTCGTATTTCTGCGCATTATTTAAGGATTCATACAGGCAGATATGGAGGCCAACAGGTTGAGCGTAACCAAAGACTATGTCAAATATGTAATAGCTCGGATATCGAGGATGAAATTCATTTTATTTTTGTCTGCGCTCCTTATCAAAATTTACGAAACAAATACATTAAGCGGTATTATAGAAACCGCCCTAGTATGCTTAAGTTTATACAACTTCTTTCAACCAACAATAAAAAAGAGATATTGTTATTAAGCAAATTCATCTGCGAGGCATTCAAACAAAGATTTTCGATTATAAATGGCAACTAGTTACATTTTAGCCATAACTACTTATATTGCAATTAAAATGTTAGCAACGTAAATCTATATAAATACAAACATGCAAGCAGTGATTTTTATAAAATTTATGTTGTTATAAATTCTGAGACATTGAAACATTGACGCTCGGTTCGTATCATTAACAAACAAATGCATATAGTGCTGTATTTTTCCTTTCAAAGCGCATGTATAAGCATCGATGTTTTTCCTTCGTACTATTATTTACTATTATTTATATTAATATAGGTTTATGTTCTAAACATAAGCATGCTCCAAATAACGGTTCTTTAAATGTGTTCCATGATAGGTATATTTATATACAATATACTTGTGCATCGTTGTTAGTCATTACGTCCATCCAATATTTATCTATTATAAATTGACAAACTTGCCAAACCTTTGTTCTATACTTAAATTATGTATATTATTTGTTTTCTGTTCTGTTCTGTTCTGTCATAACAATACTATGTCTTATATGTCACCTTCGTAAAATAAAGTGATTATTATTATTATAATGGAATTATGAGTAAAATATATTTCGCAGTAAACATGCAACACGGTCAATTATCAGATTATCAGACAGAATGTAATCTGAGCAGCTTGGTAACCATGATAAATAGTGGTGTTTTTTTTCCGAACTATAGTCGTGCAATGCGTTAAGTGAAATGGTTTTCATAAATAACATATATTTATGTCAGAAAATCCACAGTCGTTTTTCGTACTTCCAGCGGGTGTCGGTGTTTGTCTCCGTTCTGACGTTGACGTCGATATCCGTGGAACGCTACATGGCGATATGTCACCCGTTACGCCACCACGGAGCCTACTTCAAAACGAGGCCCATCATTGTCGTCATCTGGATAGTTGCTCTGATCGTCCCGTCCGTGGATTTCTACAACATGATCCTGGTTCATGACGATCAGGTAGAATAGACTTCTACACAAGTATCAATCATATGCATATAAGTCTAGTGTTTTATACAGTCATTGCACTTGGATATTACGTGTTTAACGGTAACCTTTATTTAACAAACGGAGCACGTTCTTGTGAAGTGTTTGTGGAGCTCGATCAACGCAAAATTAACAATATCAAGGACCTGTCTTATCAAAGATCTTACGACAAGTTTAAGTTACGACTGAATTTTGTAGTTTAAAAAAAATAGACATGTATGATCAGTTTGTTCCTGAAATAAAGGACATGTGAAAGATACCAAGGAAATGAATAGAATTACTGAAGTAAGTATTCAAAGATGTAGTTGCCTAGCATTTATGCTTCTCCGAAAATTGTATCGTAATTTAAATATGTCCTACGATGTTTAATAAGACGGGTCCCTGGAGCGTAGTTTAAAACGTAAGTGGCTCTAAAATATCTATAGACGTTTTCAGTTATGCCAATACCGTTTCAAACTCCTCCCCATCTAGTGGTCTATCAAAGGGTCCGGTTCACAGATGTTTGTATTTTCGAAAAATGTCATTAAATTTCTTAACTGACAAAACAAAACTAAAGCAGTTCTACTAACCAAAAACACATATTAAAAATATGCCTTCGCCCGGACTCGAACCTGCGACCGCCGGTATCAAAAGTCTGTCGCGCTAACCACTGGGCCATTCTGACTTGAAACCATTTCAGTAAATGTTTAACACTATGGAAATAATACACTTGTTTCCAAAATACCGATGTAAAGCGTTACAAACGCTTTATAATTTTATACATTTCATTCGATGATTTTTCATAAACGACACTGTATTTTCCATATATTTTGGTTAAAGGTTAAATCTCAATTTTCACCATGACCAAGCTACTTTTCAATATATCACCATACATCGTTGGAAAGATAAGGCCATAACCTTTTGAAAAAACAGGGGGCATGTCAAAAAATTCTATGCGTTGTAACTCAAAATATTTACCTTAGAATAAACACACCGGTTTTGACGGGCATGGAGGCTGCCATTTTGTGCGTGAATACATGGGACAAAAGTTTTGAAGCTGGGAACCACTAAGAACAAAGTAGTGCCAAAAAAACATTGTTTTTTTATTTCTTACATATTAACCTTTAAATTGATACCAAAACATATCATTTAAACTGTATTTTAAAGATCATATGCATTATACACTCAACCAAATGTGTTTATTATCTAACTGACAGTAACCCTGAGGATGTGACTTCCGTTTTGGGTAATTAGACCTTTAAGAGAACCCAACCCGTTCAAATTTGAATAAAAACCACATTTTTTCATAAATCTGATCTATTTCGAGAAAGAACGTGAAGTCCTATCACACTGGAATAAGGATTTATTGGAAAAAAATAAAATTGAAAATACCACATATAAAGGCATTTCGAGACAAGAATTTAGACAAAAAACATGTACTTAGGTACATCTTGGAAAACATTATTTTAACTCAGAATTAAGCATAACTTTAAGTTTTAATAGCATAGCAGATGTAATATATAATATCAGAAGTGAAAGCAATCTTTATTGGCATTCCAAATGTTATAGAACAGTTTTTTAAGCTGTTTTGCGCTAAATTGTTTTTTAATTTTCTGCATTTGTTTTGGTAAACTCCATATAAAAGTAGCATTTCAAATGCCATTTGACCCCAGAATAGGGTTTGTTTACATAACAATCAACATACTGTACCTCCTGACACACAATAAACAAAAACACGTCAATGCCAGGTTCTTATATACAGTATTTTGTCACATCTGAACCTGTGGGTGAGGTGTGAATTCCTTCTAGGCCAGTCTCCAGCAACCTTCAGTCTGTATCCAGTACTCAGTGCTGTGTAATCTGTGAAAATAAAAAGGTTTTCTGTGCATGTTTACTCATTATTGTGATTACTAGTGTAAGTTAGATATAATTAGTGCACATATACAATAGTTTACTCTTTTTTTATTGCGATAAGTCTAGTCGCTATGCCGGCTTCAAAGCGTCGAGCTCACTTGCAAAAAAGTTCGTTCAAAAAGGGGCTCGGGAGTCCCAACAAGGGTAAAACTCTTTCTCTTCCTACTGTTGTTGATAAGAAGTATGTGAGATTGGAAAAGAAGTCATTTGATAGTAGAATACATGACACTAACAATGTACTAACCTTCAAAGATACCGATGGAACGGACACGACTGTGTCAACGTTACGGCCCCGTCCCAATGCCACTAATGTAGTTTACGAGTACAGTAGTTTTGATGACTCGTCACTACATCCAGACTTGTATACCAATAAGTTGATGGCTCAGGCTGAGGTCCAGGTTCTTTTCTACACTGCATTTAAAGAACATACTCAAATTAAACCAAACTGTGATGGCGATTTAAATGTTGATGTCGCTAACTCCATTAGGTGGGGTCTAGGTTGGCGTGAGCGGCTAAAATGTACAAAGTGTTCATACGTTGGTAAGTATCGCAATCTTTACGAGGAGGTTGATTGTAAAAAAGGTCGTGGTAGGCGTGCCGCAAAAGTAAACATAGGCCTTCAGCTTGGTCTGTGCACAACACCAATTAGCAAAACCGGTGTGCACAGAATTCTTAACAACGCTAATATAATAGCCCCCACCCAGTCCTCCATGCAAAGGTTAAGTAACAAAGTTAATGAAAAGGTAGAAAGTTTCAATGTAAAGGACATGCATGAGCAAAGAGTGTCCCTTGTGAAGGAAAATGCCCTAATAGGTAAAAAAAATGCCAAAACTGTAAATGTAGAGGGCGACTCGTGCTACAATAACCCCATGTTCAATTCCGACTCGACCCCATTTCAGGCAGGGTCTATCGCGACAACCACGTTTTGTGAAAATAACACTAAAGACAAGAAAATAGTAGGGGTATATATTGCCAATAAACTTTGCATGATTGGAGCTCGCTTGCGAAATAAGGGGAACAATGTTGTTTGTACAAACCATAGGGGTCATTGCTCCGCAAATGTATCCAAATCAGATCCAATAGGTAACGAAGGTAAATGGTCTGAAATAGTGTCCCGCAACATATCAAATGATGTTAAAATAGCGGGTTATACTGGTGATGGTGACTCAAGGAGTCATGCAGGTGTGAGCAAAGGGAATAAACATAAAGTTTAACACTTTAAAGACATAAGGCACTAAGGAAATTCATTGAAGCGTGCTGTTTACAAAGCCAACTTTAGTTCAAATATGTTCAAAGGGTCTTCAAACACAAATATTAAAAATCGCTTTGCTCTTTCAATAAAAAAAACGGTGTGTGGCCGAGTCAAAGACAGCCCACAAGGTTTACAATGGTGACCTAAACAAAATAAAACAATGTATGCCCAAGGTAGCCGATGCAATTGTTTCTTGCTTGGTGGGTATTGCGGAGAGCCTTGCAAAGCATCTATTTTAGTTTGTTGTGGTAACTACCGACAGGCTAAAAACTTCATGCCAATGACTGCTAAAGTAAGAATGACAGAGGGTGATAAGGCATTACTTTTAAAATGCATGGCCATTATGCTGTCTCCCTCAGCCCTTGATCAAACCAAATTTTTGACCACTACGCAAAAGTGCGAGGACGTGAATCGATCTTACCAGACAGTTAACCCAAAAATGATAACTAACCCTAGGAACTTTGCCGGAAGGATTCACGGCCAGGTTAATAAACTAAACAATGGGCACGCAGTGTCTGTGTTGATTAAAACCAAGTCTCTAGGGGCCATCCTTACAAAAGGTTCCACGGTCATACGTCAAATATGGAAGACCGATCAAAGAACCCAAAGGCCGAATAAAGAGGTAATTAAAAAAAAAAAAAACGCAAAACTACTCGGTACGCGACACGCCAGAGACGGTATAAATTACATGAAAATTTGCATTATAGTAAGTGTCTTACTGACATGGTACCAGTCGTGAGAAGTTCTAGTCATTTAAGAGACCACAGTTGTGTATAAATAGAGAGTACTATTTAGCGAGGCTTAGAAAACCTGGACCGACCACAAGCCTTGTACTTGTGTACATATGTATAGTTTTGCCTTCAGTTGCTGCGTTTCATGCATTTTTTCAGCTGAATGCCTGATTTTAGTACAATTACAAACTAAAATGTGAACTAATTAGGATCTGTTAACTTTGCAAATTAGGAAAAGTGGTCTGATTCAAAGTAGGCAGTTCGGATGGCCATCATGGCCAATGCATCGGCCAGTGCGGACACAAACTTTGCGGGCATTATTAACAGTTACAGGTTCTAAAACTAAATGATAAGGATTGCAACACAAAGTATCAGACATAAATGAGATAATTGTTGAGACTCGTGCATATTAATGTCAAAATGAAACTGAAAAACAACACGGTGAACATAATGGGTCTTGGATGGTGACTCAGGTGGGCATTTTGCTTTCACTTTCCCATATCTATCCCCTCATGTCTACTAGAGCAACCATCCCATAAAATACAGCCTTTAATGGGGTCAAGATGGCATCTGGCAGTAATTCTCTCCATTACAGTGCATTTGTAAGCATCCATTAAAAAAAAAATGCAGACGACAAATCTTACCGGAATTTCTTAAAGGTTACGCATTCGCAAATAAATTCCTTTATTGTTACATATAAAATATACAATGTTCGATCTCAAATTTCACCATGACCAAGCTACTTTTCAATATATCACCATACATTGTTGGAAAGATAAGGCCATAACCTTTTGAAAAAAATAGCATGTCAAAAAATTATATGTGTTGTAACTCAAAATATTTACCTTAGAATATACACACCGGTTTTGACGGCATGAGGCTGCCATTTTGTGCATGAATACATGGGCCAAAAGTTATGAAGCTGGGAACCACTAAGAACAAAGTAGTGCCAAAAAAACACTTTTTTTCTTATTTCTTACATATATACCTTTAAATTGTTACCAAAACATATCATTTAAACTGTATTTTAAAGATCATATGCATTATTCACTGAACCATATGTGTTTATTATCAAAATGACAGCCCTGATGATGTGACTTCCGTTTTGGGTTAATTAGACCTATACTGTAGTATTCTTTTTGGTATCTATTACAAAACAATTTGAATATCGTCAACATGCCAATCTATGAACAGGTCTCTTTAATATTAAAGGATTAATTTGCATTCTTACAGCTTTAAAAACATTTCTTCATTGACAGCTGCCCCACTAACTCTATATAGTAACATCCATTATATATACAAAGATTGGATAACAAGAAAACTTCCATTTCACAAGCTTTACTTTGTGTTCCAACATTGACAATTGTGGAACCGTCTGCAATGAGACTTATCAATGTCAATTTTGAATCGGGAAGGATACTATACTTATGTGGAGTAACGCTAAACAAATGTAAAACAACAATGTGAATAGGAAACAGAGAAAATAAGATACTTATTAAAGGCTTGCACACAATAACATAAGCGCATGGGAATAATCATTTTGGAGTACACTACTAAAGTCACTCCAAATCAGCATTTCTGGTAACGTATGGCATACTTACAATAGTCTGAAGTTCATTCGTAACGTGTGGTTGTTAGTCGATAGTTGGCGTAATTAGTTGGTTGATAGTTGGCGTAATTTATTGCAATTTCCAGTAACAGACAGACCATCTTGAATCTTGATAACGTATTTCCGGGAAGCTTAGCGTGTTGTTTGTATTCATCACTTGCAAGCACGCTCAAGATGTCTGGTATCTAGAATCGAATCTCAAATACTCCTTATGACTGTATAAAAATGGCCTAATTTAAGCATATCTTAAACAATTTTGCCGTGAGTTCAAATGTGTCTAATATAATGTTTACTACAACGACATATACAGGTGGGAATCCCTATACTGTTAAGTACACAATAGTAAATTATATAGGTGAAAATAAATAAACACTGTCTTATGAATTTTAATTAAGACGTTTCTGGAAAACGGGCCTGTAATTTAAAAGCCAGCGTTGAATCTGCATTTGCTTTTAAACAATTATACTTGATTGTCAATTCCTTTCCAGTAATGTTTATATTATAATAAAAAAGCTGATTTTTGATGTTTCGATTAGTATAAGGAAGAAGTCTTTACTTGCAGTTATTTCTATACCTATCACTTATCAATTTTGTTCGTTCACAGATTCCAGAAAGTCTACGTCCCTGGCTAACAGCCTGCGCCCCCAGAGACAAACAGATGGAGATGCAGTTCAACATGTTTCTGTGTGCGGCTTTCTATTTGGCACCGTTGCTCGTCATGTCCTACACGTACGTCATGATTGCCATATGCCTTTGGTCATCCACGTCGCAGACAAATACAGTGTCAGAAAGTAAGTCCACGTTATCAATATGATTAGCCTTTACATTTGCTCTCGCATTTCAACAACTACGTGCATTTAAAAACATGTTTGGAACTCGCGAGTCAGTATTGAAATGAGGCAACAATATATTGACAGGTATCAAAGCTTGATTTTCTTGTCGTTAATTGTCTACTTTGTCATCCTATCAAACGGCGATATAAGATATCGCAATTAATGCTACAATCAATTAATTATGTTATTTAAAATTGTGTTGAGTGTATATGTTTGTGGCCACGTCCTTTTACTGCTGTGTCTATTTGCAGACCTCCATAACGAGTCGGCTATAGAACAGTTAAAGATACGACGACGAACCGCTAAGATGCTTATAGTGGTTGTAATAACCTTCGCCTTGTGCTACCTACCCATTTATGTCGTTAATATAGCCAGGTAATGGTTTATAAGTACATGTTACCAAGAACGAATTCGATTTATTGACTCGTAGCCTGCAAAGAAAAGATATAATTTTTCTGGAAATTACCCTCTCAATTCACCGTTGGCTTCCGCCAACAGACTGAAAACAAATCAACGCAGGCAAATAAAAATCTCATTGGTGAAGGCAATATATGTGTTTCTTGTTTTCGGGCAGCTGAGTGGAATTATAATGATGTTTGTGTCGCCTAAAAAGGCGACATATAGGGGGTACTTTTGGCGGCGTCGGCGGTGTCGGCGTTGGCGGCGGCGTCTTCTTCAGTTTGCGCAGACAATAACTTGAGAAAATTTTGTGCTATTGTTATTAAACTTTAGGGAAGTTTTCGTAGCGATAAAAGGAAAGTTAAGTTCGATTGTTTGCACAATTGCGTTTGCCCATGCTTCTTGCTTCAGGTATGCTGATAGTTGCATCTTATGTTCTAACTGAAGGTACACACGTGCTCTGGACCCGCTGAATGGCAACCGAGCCGGTCTCGTGTGCGTGTTCTGGACCGCCAGATTCCTGAACTATTTCAACAGCGCTATTAACCCCGTCATCTATAACTTTATGAGCGGTTTGTGTTTTAAGTTGTTTAATGATCCCTTAATGAGACACACATTATTGTTCACAAAACACATATTAGGGAATTTATTGAAATAATTGATCAAATTGTGCAATGTTTTACTTAAATATAATGTGCATGTTTATAGGACATATATTATGAGCGGATTCTTAGGGATGGAAACGAATTTTTGAATATTCAAAAAATAACAAAAATCAGAATAGTATTCAATTTAGAAATTCGGGTACTTATTTGTTTGTTTCATTTTTTAAATAATGATATTAAATATAGTATTTCTCGATGATAACCGGCCCGTTAAATGAAGAGTGTTCATGTCGTATTAGACGCTTTTCTAGTACACATGTCAGGTGACAAAATCGGTTTGTCATCCTATTGGTCTGTATTATTGTTATTGGTAATCTCATTACGTCGACCACGGAAATAGGAGATTAAAGCATATAGTGCTAATTGATGATACTGTGTAAATGTTATCTGAAAGAAGGAGATGCGTCCCTCGGTATATCTGATTGAGTATGTTTGGCTCTACACATGCTCGTGCAAATAGACAGCAAATGTGTCAACAAAGCATGAGCTTCCTTTTAATCGTTGGTTGAATTATTTCTCAATTGAAATTTCAAAAACGCAACATAATTCTAATATGTAGCTTATGCACACATCACAAGTTTCTCCAGAGGGCGGGTGGCGGGGGGGGGGGGGGCGGCGGGCTGACCTAGGGGAATTTGACTTTAAGTTATTCATTTATTTATTTATTTATTTATTTTGGGGGGGGGGTCTCATTCTCCACCCTAGGGCAAAGAATTTTTGTCAAAATCCCCTCAGTGAGAGAGGCTATAGGGGTTTCAAAAGGTCCGGAGCCCAATATTACTGGGATCTAAAATCCGACCAAAGTCTATTCCCCTGGGACCTGGCATCATTCGGCGTGTCGAATTCAAGCCTGGCTGGAAAATCGCTTTAAGTCTCAATTCTCGTATATACCCTTCGCTCCCCCCTATGGGAAATATTGATAGGAGTATTATGTCAATGCATTTGCCGCTATTTTCTCACCGTACGTTTGTATTTACTATATACCAAACATTTAAGTATTTTAACATTTCCAAACACTGCTTCTGACGATCGAATATTTGAATATTATCAAAGGAATATTCGAATATCAATTTGGGTATTCTTTGTCTTCCTTACTTATTTTGATTTTCTAATGATATTATGTGGGTATACGAGCGTAGACCTTTTTAAAAATTGTTTTATGAAACGTATTTAATGTAATAGTGAGTTTAATGGATACAACGGTGTTAAGTGATTGATAGTTTGCTTATCACGCCCATGGGAATTTTTGGTTTGGAAAGGTTGTATGATAAGTCTAAGGACAAAGGAATGCATAACTGAATGGCAACCGAGCATAGATATTTGAAATGTGCATTATGCACTTTGTTTTTCTCTTCTAAAACCAATTCATCTCACGACTCACCATAGTGCTAAAGAATCAAGTGTTTATTCTGTTGCAGTCAAATTTCGAAAGCAGTTCAAGACAGCTTGTTTTGGTTGTTACGTCCATCTCCGCTTCTGCAGTTTCTGTTGCCGTCGAAACAGACAACGTACGTATTCAATAGCATTGATATTGGTATTTTTTGTAACAATAATGTAAAAAAATATATTATGTTCGGTTCTACCAAATTGGAAATTATTTGAATTATTAGATATTAAAACTATTTAATAAGACGGCTAAAAATAATCTATTAAATTTACAACTTTGCTTCCACTCCCGTATTGTGCACGTTTTCCATCAACGTCTTTAATCAAATACACTCTTTTTTTTAATTAAACAGCTGAAGCAGGTTTCTATATTACATTCCAAACTCCATTTTAATCTTTGAGTTCACGTATACCCAACAGTAGACCTTTACGTTGCATTTTTCAGTCCGAAGGAGACCCATTCAAGTGCCTGTGACCATTATTAAAAGGTTAGCACATTGTTTCGGTATAAAGGTCATATTCTTGTATTTCGATCATTGCAGGACAAACCGATCATGCTAGTTTTGTTTTCCATGTGATGAAAAAGAAACCGGTAATAGACCATGCAATTACTACAATGAGCATACAATGGTCATCTGCCATTTTAAAATTAAGCTTCATTCAGAATATAAAAGGATACATATTTGTTGGATAATACAATAGGAAATAACTTTCGTATAACGTTTGTTTGAAGATATGTATATATATATATATATATATATATATATATATATATATATATATATATATATATATATATATATATATATATATATATATATATATATATATATATATATATATATATATATGTTCTTTACAAACTACTTACGTCGCAAAAGTATATTGCCATGTTTTTATTTGCGTTACAAAACTTCAGGTCTATATTAACAATGCATAAAATGGACATTTATGTTCATATAATACATTATACTGTGAACATATTTATCCTTGGACGAATTACTATTTATATAGCTAATGGTTTTGTATCCATGAGCGACACAATTACAAAAACAGAGCATGTGCTAAAAGCTTAGAATGTCAGGTCTGTTGACGATAAAAGCATCAATGCAGTAACTGTATGAATCCTTTTATTTTAAAAGAAGACATAACTTTTACATTTTAAAATTTAAATAATTGGAATGTTAGCGTCCAGCTCATGTTCGAGAATAGTTCTCCTTCAAACAGTACATAATGACACTATAAATGAATTATTCAAATACATGTACTTAATGCATGTGTTGCAGTTTTCTGTGTACTTTTTATTGGCATTGTTCTTTTTATTGGATATGATTGTTTTGTTTATTTGTACAAACTGATGTTTTTTGCACCTGTAGTTATTATTTGTTCTTTAATCATTATTAAATCCTTTTTCAGCACATATTCATCTGGTCGGTCGAACGGTTTCCGGATGACCTTCGTTAACAAATCAAGAGGCTCAGAAATGAAGTCCTCATTCACATAATAAAACTGATTGTGGACGATGCCGGTCGGTGGGTAGGGACATAATACAACTGCTGTTGTGATATAGCAACGGCAAATGTGCACGGCATGGATGTTTTGTCAGAATTTACAGCGTTAACATTGCTTTTGTTTTTATATTTTTTATTTATGATTCTACGGTATATTTTCTCTGAAACCCAGCGCTGCGTTCATAACTAGTTTGAGACTGATGTTTAGTATAAAGATAATTTTAACATCGATATTTAAGGACCTTGCTCAATTTAATTGATGGTCAACAGCGCTTAATACTAATTATGGACCAGTGCTCCCATTCCAAACATCACATAAATGTGTGTTATTTTTTCGTATGTGTCAATATATATTTCTCATAATGCCATTAATTTGAGCCAAAATATCAATACCAAAGAATTAAAATAAAATTGATCCTGCAGTTAATCCTTTTGAACACGGGATCAGAGAATTATGAAAGATAATGATATTCAAATGATCAAAAGGTGATTGAAATTGTTGACGCTATAAACCGCGCTAAACAAACCGTCGATGGTTTCTAAATGAACGTAACGGAAACGCGAGAATTTTCAACTTTTCTGGAGTAATAATAAGGAATCAGGCATCAAAACGTCACGCTTCTTCAAAGTCGGATATTTATTTAAATCCAAATATAGTATTAGATTGTATATGTACGTGTATCTAATTATGTTGTTCTTAATGCACTTGTCCACATGTATTTACGTATGTTTAATTTGGACTTAAATATGTTAAATTATAATTAAGTAAAACAAATCAGTGTAGGTGCGATAATTAATGAGATAAAAATATAAACATTTTATATTATAGTTTGATTTTTGTGTTTAATTGTAAGAGCATGGTATAAATATATATATATATATATATATATATATGTATATATATATATATTAATTTTAGTAAGAACATATATGTGTTGCATTTCAATCAAATGTTTCTTATACATTGGGTATGACTGTTTGGCAACGTAAATATAAACATACACAGCATAACAACAAACAAATGGTATTATAAAGTGAAATGATCTTCTGATTATCTCTCATTAAATGTAATTAACATATATATCATGTTTTAGGATTTTTCCAAATCACTCCATATTCCATATATGGAAATTGTGACCACTAAGATGATTTGAAAACATCGTTACATTGTGAAAGAATAACATCTGTAGTTTAAGGTCGTTTTTTGGCCACCATTCGCATGGTGTCAATCTCCTTATTTGCTTCTAGCTTTATGTATTGTTTATTCTGCTATTATTACATGTGTTACTAATATGTCCGAGAATAAAGTTTTCTAATTTAGATTGCTTTCCTAAATTTGCCCTTTGAGTCTCTTCTATTTGGGAATACTGTTCGATTGCTATGGTATCACACGCGTGTTAATTGATATAAATTTCGAATATAAACATATGTGACAACAAATTATCACGGTACAAAAAATATTACAACAACACTTAATGTAGTTTATACAAAATGCGTTACTGAAAATAGTGCTCATTATATATTATGTTCTTCACAAAATACATATCCAATATACTGGTATTCCTTGTTTAGAGTATTCTACCTACTGTGGATGTGTTTGTTTGTAATTGCTTAATCACAACGGCAAAACGAAACCTCAAAAAGAAAACATGGAAAGTTTTTTCTATCATGTTATACAACTATGTTATACAACCGTTTTCGATTTTAATTACGGTAACAACATATCGGTTTAGTTATCAACATTTTTGTATTCAAGAAATTAAACAACATATAATAAATTGCGCACAAAAAAGCTGCACTCGCTAACAAGTTCAAATTTGCATAGCTCCTAAATATATATATATATATTATACTGTATACTGTAGCAAAAAAAACGCGGTAGCCACATGGAATAAACTATTCGAAGTATATTCAATTACATAAGAGCTCTACGTATACACAAAAATGCATGTGAGTGATGGATTGTTTGTAGATATCTACAAATTAATCTAATAGACATAGTCTTTAGTATGCACCAGGCTTAAACATACGATAGGTTCATTCGATTTCTTTTTTAAAGATACCAGTAAGAATGTTAAAACATTTTCAACTATGGGAAACCTGAATTGTCTAATCAATTTATCAATAATATTAACCGTAACAAAATAGACCAAATACTAACACCAATGAACACATACCCTCAGTCACAGCAAACAGTAGAACACATCACTTATGAACTTCAATCAGTCTTCTTCCATCAAACCTACACCAGCACATACCCTGAAAATAATAATAAAAAATCATAGCATAGGTCATGAAAATAATAAATCTTGGTTTGACCCTCAATGCTCTAAAGCACGCAAAAATTATCACACTGCCAAAGATGATTACACAAAAAACAAAACTGCAGATAACAAACTAAGAATGATAAATGCCAGTAAACATTATAAACGCACAATGAACTACCATATTAATGCAAGCAAACAAAACATGTCTAATAAACTACGTTCATGACTGATAAAAACCCTAAACAGTACTGGTCCTTTTTAAATAAACTGAAACCTAAATGTAAAGTTAACAACACACCAACATTAGAAGGATTATATGATCACTTCAAAGAAATTAACACCAACACCATCACTGACAATCGTTTCAATGACACACATTCCCAATTTCCAGACGACACAAGTAACAGACTAAACATCACAATCACTAAAAAAGAAATAGGAAAACGTATCCAGAAGCTCAAAAACACCAAGCCCATTTGATAACATCTTAAACGAATATATTAAGTCTACTAAACATCTCCTCATACCAGTTTACTGTAAATTATTTAATTGTGTTCTGGAAACTGGATTTATTCCACAAACCTGGCTGAATGGAATCATTATACCCATATTTAAAAACAAAGGTAACCCAAAAGACCCAAACAACTACAGACCAATTACTATTCTTAGCTGTTTAGGTAAACTCTTCATATCCTTACTTAATGACAGATTAACCAAATTCCTAAATGAAAATAATAGTTTAGACGAAAATCAAGCTGGATTCAGGAAAGGCTATTCATGCTCCGACCATATCTTTACGTTACACTCACTAATCGAAATTTTGAAAAAAAGAAAACAAAAACTATTCTGCGCCTTCATAGATTTTTCTCAAGCATTTGACAAAGTCTGGCGAATCGGCATATGGCACAAACTTCTCAAACATGACATAAATGGTAATTTTTGCAATTAATTCAAAATATGTATAATAATATTAAATCTAGTGTCTCTGCTAATGGTTATATATCAGAGTCCTTCATTTCAGAAATTGGTGTTAGACAAGGCATAAATTTATCGCCGTTGCTTTTTTCTCTTTTCTTAAATGACCTTCAAACACATATGCACCTCAATGGCTCGATTGGCATAGAATTAACAAATCCCCTGGATCTGTCTCTTTGGCTTAAACTACTTGTCCTAGTCTAAGCCGATTCCACGGTGATTTTGTCAGACCCCAAATCAGATCTTCAAAATAGTTTAGACATCTTTCAAAATTACTGCGATAATTGGCATCTAAAAATAAATTTAAACAAAACAAATACTGTAATATTTGGTGCAAGACAACTACAGAATTTTAAACTAGGTAACAATCCTTTAGAAATTACTGACCGCTATCACTACCTAGGCATAACCTATATATGCGGACCAACAACGCAGACCTGCCAATTGATCTTACTATGAAACTATTTGATCATACTGTCTTACCAATTTTAACCTATGGCTCTGAAATTTTCGGCTTTGAAAACATTGACATCTTGGAAAAAGTTCATAACAACTTCCTCAGAAAACTTACTAATGCTCGGAAATCAACTCCAATGGCTTTTTTATATGGTGAACTTGGCAGATACCCTATAGCAATTAACATCAAATGTCGAATGATCTCTTTCTGGAACAGACTCTTAATAGGCAATGATCAGAAACTTTCTCTCCAAATCTATAAATACATGATGAACTTCCCAAACTCAAATTTTAAATGGGCCAACAAAATTAACGAAATTCTCACCTCAGTAAACCTAAGTCATTTATGGGACAACCAATTCCTGACAACCCAAAATAATATCCACCGCTTAGTCAAATCCAAATTATTAACCCAATTAAAAACCCAATGGCACACTCAACTACAACAAACACATAAAGGACAAATATACACAAGCACCATCCTTTGAAGACTACCTCATTAAACTTACAAAAACTGAATATACATACCTCTTTAAATTCAAAACTGCTTATCACTGGTTTCCAGTTGAAACCGGTCGATACGACGGAACCCCATTTGATGATAGAACATGTAGACATTGTAACGCTGGTCAAGTTGGCTCTGAACATCACTATCTACTTAACTGTGATTTCTTTAAATCTGAAAGAGAACAATTCCTAGGGCATGATCTTCATGACGCTACTCTTAACACAATCTTATCATCTGATTCCCTACAACAATTAAAAAATACACGCAAATTTATTCGCTTTATATTTAGCAAGTTTAAGCGGTAGTTATTTTCCTGCATAACTACTTGAATTAACCAATGCCACCAGCTACAAATGTTTTCTTGAAACAATTAATAATGTTCTATTGATGTACTGACACATTTACTGGTTATACTAATTTAAGTGACTTTAGTCACTATTTGCATCTGTGTATCCAATAATTCCAAACATTTGACTTGTCACAAATGTATTTCTTTTACTGCCTTACTGGCTATATACTAATCGCATTCTATACCATAAGTTCAAAAAGAATTATGCATATATCAACCGAGCAATGTAAATTATTGTTGCTTTGTACGTTTGGTACTATTATGTGTCAATATAATCATAAGATTTGTATTTTGCAGTTTGTTTGTTGTTGTTGTTGTTGTTGTTTACTGTCACAACAAATCTTGTGTTTATTGCAATACTTGTCAGCGCCTAGATATTTGTAATTAATAATAGGAAATTATTATTATTTTTAAATAATAATAATAATAAAAAAATTAGACGCAAATGTTTATATTTTCAGGTCATAGATATAATAATTATACTTACTCCTTAATTAAATTTGATATATGTATATATAAACTGTGCAATAGGAATAATTGTTGACAAAATTTATCTAAATTTACTTACCATACAAATCATAGTTTTTATTTGCCTCATTGACCTAAAACTAACGGTATTATCAAATGTCACGCTGCTATACAAAGCTGATTAAGAGTAATTACCTCACATAATAGGTCCACCATCTTGCCTTTGTTGTCAACATATCGCCCTCGTGTGCTGGTGCACTCAAGCGTAAACTACGATTAAAATAACTCTCATTGTTTGTAACCGCTACGAAGATAGCTCCAATGCATGAAGGCTAATGCACACTGCCGAACAGAACAGAACAGAACAAGACTTTTATTTTCACCCAAGTATATAACATATACAATTAGGGCAATATAACAAAGCAAAATTGTTAGTTAATTAGTAACTTCCGATAATTTTTACGTTAACACAATTGTGTAGATGATATACGGGGGGTATTTAAATAATAAGATACATAGTCGGAACATATCTTCTTCTTCTTCTTGTCGATCACTCAGATGGACACGCCGGCTCTCTGCGCAAAGGTCGCCGTGCGCCGCAGGTCCTCCAGACTGCCATAGAGCTTCCCTTGCATCGTGGTCTCCTCCGCCCAGATCTGGCGCCTGAGGCCATTGTGTAGTGGGCAGGACTGCAGCAAGTGTTCTGTTGTCATGCTGCCTGTCTGACAGGGGCACTGGTCTGACTGGCCAATTCTGAACTTGGTGAAAAGGTGGTGGTTCATACGGTTGTGGCCTGTCCGCAGCCTGAATATGAGGACCTGCTCAGATCTTGAGAGCAGGTGGTATGGGTCATTTCGGTTGTATCGTGGGTGCTGTTGTAGCCACTTGGTGTGTTGCTTTGCCTTGATGATGGTCTTGGCTTCTTTGAAGGTGGTTGACCTGTCATTCTGTTCTTTTGTGGTGCCCTCCTTTGCCAGAGTGTCTGCGGCTTCATTGCCTAGTATGTTGCAGTGAGAAGGGACCCATTGCAGCACGACCGTGTGGGCTCTGCACAGGGAGGTCTAGGCAGATGACAGGTCGTTCAGTTCTTTGTCTCTGGCAGTGTCTAGGGCCTGCAGGACTGACTTTGCATCGCTGAAGAACACAACATTGTTGTAGGAGAGTGGACTGTGCTCAATGTGGACTGCACCTGTCTTGAGCGCTACTGCTTCAGCCTTGAAGTTGGTGGAGTACAGGCCGGTAGCGAGGGAGATGTGTTCTTCTCTACCTCCTGGGTACCTGATGTAGATTCCGGCACCACCACTTCTGACAGCCTGGTCAGCAGACCCATCAGTGTAGACATGAGTCCAGTTGTGTTGTGGGTAGGAGTTGTTGATGTGTTCCATGGAGATGGACTTCTTTTCAGCATCGCTCTGGGAGTCTTTCTTGCCAATGCCAGGAATACTGCTGTGTATCTGGGGTCTTTCAGCATCGCTCCAGCCTGGGTTTTCAAGGTACGGGGGGATATCTTTGGGTTCTTGATAAAGGATATCTTGGCATTTCCTTTCCAAAACCCTCGTCTGGTGGATGAAGCTCCCTCTCTTCAGTCTTCCTTTTGTTGGTTGGCACAGTCTGTCTTTCATGGGATGATTTGGCAGTCTTTTGAACTTTGCTGCCTGGGTGAGGAGTTTGGTGTCCCTTCTGTCTTCTATGGGCTCAAGACCCGTGATGGTTTCCAGCTCTTGAATAGGGGTTGACCGCATGGCGCCAGTGATGATTCTGGCCGCCTGGTTCTGCACCTTGCTGACTCTGTCAAAGTTTGACTTGCTTGCTGTGCCCCATGCCGTCACCCCATACTCAAGGACTGGTCTAACGCTGCCCATGTACATTTTCTTGAGGATTGCTGCATCTGCCCCCCATGTTGTGCCGGTTAGCTTTTTCATGAGTGCTAACCGCAGCTTGGCTCTAGCTTCGACTTTCTCTGTCTGCTGTTTCCAAGTGAGTCGCCTGTCGAAGGTCACGCCAAGATACGTGGGGGTGTTGTCAGCTTGCAGCTTCTGTCCGCAGAACTTGAGGTTGGCCTTCACTTCTTTTGGGGAGAGGCTAAAGATCGTGTAAGTGGTCTTCCTGGAGTTGATGGTGATGAGCCACTTCTTTGTCCAGTCCTCAAGAACTTTCAGCGCCTCTTGCATCCGGTAGTTTGCGGTTGTGATGTGTTCTTCTGAGCACCAGAGTGCAAGATCGTCCGCATAGATGGCCCCATGGACATTTCGAGGGAGGTCCTTGACGATGTCGTTGATGAAGACTAGGAACAAGGTGGGGCTGAGGACTGCGCCTTGCGGGACGCCGTCTTTCAGTGTCTTCTTCCGGCTGTACTGTCCACTTACATGGACCCTTGCTTTCCTGCTGTTCAAGTACTGGCAGATCCATTGGAACATACAACCGGCCACACCACTTTTCTGGAGCTTCAGCTTCAGCCCTTCCTTCCAGACCTTATCGAAGGCCTTCTCCATGTCAATCCAGATCGTCAGGGTGTTTTTCTTGTCCTGGAAGCCATCTTCAATCTTCTGGGCGATATACGTCACCTGGTCCTCAGTCGAACGATTTTGCCTGAATCCTGCCTGCTCTGGGGAAATAGTGTTGTTCTTCTCCAAATGCCAAGTGAGCCTGGTGTTGATTAGCCGTTCCATGAGTTTGCCCACACAGCTGGTGAGACTGATGGGTCTGTAGCTGTCCACCTTTGCTCGGTCTTTGCCCTTCTTGTGGATGGGGACCATATCAGCCTCTCGCCAGATTTGTGGAACATGGCCAGTCTTCCAGCTGTTGTTGAAGATTTTCAGTAACTGTGTTTTTGCCCTTGTGCCTAAATGTAGAAGCATCTCGTTGGTTATTTTGTCTGGCCCTGGGGATTTTCTTTCTTGCAAGGCTTTCATGGCGTCTGCTAGTTCATGATGGTTGAACGGCTTGTTCATGTGTTCCTCTGGCTGATACTCCTTGGAGGTTCTTCTCTCCTCCTGTACCTGGGCCTTTCTTTCTTCAGGTACAGTGATGTTGCTGACTTCCTCATAACTATCTATAAAAAGGTTGGCAGCTTCTCTTCCTGTCAGCATCTCTTGGCCTTGTGAGATGGTAATTGGCGCTGCCCTTGTGTCTTCACCATTCATCGCTTTGGTCAGCTTCCACAGTTTGTTTCCGTCCCTATCTAAGTTTAGCTTCTCGGTTTTTTCTCTCCAGCTAGATCTTGCTGCTTGAAGGTAGGCTCTTCTGTACTTGGCAGTGGCTGCTTTCAGGGCGATGTTGTTGTCAACAGAGGGATTCTCCTCTACTTCCTGTCTGCTGCTGCTGACTTGGTCCTCAAGTTCTTGAAGCTCTTCCGTCCAGTAGGGCCTGTAGTTCTTACGTGCGCCCCGTGGGATTGTCTCGGAAGCCGCTTTCAGAATGGCCTGATTGAAGTTCCTGGTGACTCGGTTGATGTTAAGGTCGTCTGTTTTTAGGCCCCTGGTGTAGAGGTCTGTGAGGCTTGCAAACATGTTCCAGTCTGCCTTCTTGTAGTTCCACCTTGGGAACGTTGTTGAGTTCTGTGGTCTGTACGGCAGGTTGATGGCCAGCTTTACTGGTCTGTGGTCGCTGCCTCCTAACTGGCTCAGTACCCCTCTGGTGGTCTTCTTGGAGAGATCATCAGTTGCAAAGGCGAGATCTGGGGTAGAAGTTGACAGCCACCTGCGTGAGAAGAAGGTGGGTGGGTCTTCTGGATCATTCAGCAGAACCATTTGGGTATCAATCTGCCAGTCCTCCACTTCCTCTCCTCTTCTGTCCGTCTCTTCATAGCCCCAACAGGTTGAGTGGCTGTTGAAGTCTCCAACAACCAAGCAGTTCTCAGTGGGTAGGTTTTCCAGGTACTGCAGGGAAAGTTCTTTGTCTTGGGGGCAGTACAGATTGTATATTGTAATTACAGACCTGTCCATTGTGATGTTGACTCCTTGGATTTCAGCTTGTTGGTTAGTGACTACTTTAATTTCTTGTGCTGGGATATTGTTCTTGATGAGCATCAGAACTCCTCCTTTGTGTCTTCCTTCTCTGTCTAGCCTGAAGGTTTGGTATCCTCTGATGGTGAACCGGTGGTTTGAATTCAGGTGGGTTTCTTGGATACAGGCTACATCAATATTGTCGGCATGCAGTCTTTCAGTGAAAGGAAGCTTTTTGTTGTATATTCCCTCCGCATTCCATTGAAGGATGTTCAGCGGTCGAGGGGTCTCTTGAGTGCTTGGTGTTCTTTCTTGGCCAGTCGCATTTACCCTCCGCCTCCGTAGCCTGGCTCCTCGCAGCGGGACGGGGTGACCTCCGGTAGTTTGGGTTGGACCCCTTCGAGGCATGGGGTCCGGCACTCTACCAGCCCGGGGGGACTCCACAGGCAGAGCACCATCACGCAAAGATCCATTGTTGTCCATCATTGGAGTGGAAAGCGTTGCACTGTCGTTATGCGCACTCTGGCCCAGTGCATCCGTCTTCAGCAGTGGTTTATTCTCCGACTTTTCCTTGTCGTAGGAGACTTGCCTGCCATGGCTGTAGAGCATCTCCTGCCCTTGGTTTTTCTGTCTGAGTGATCCTTCTCATACCCCTTAGCCTCGAGGAGAGGTGGCTGATATTCGTCTGTCCTCTACCCTTCGACCTGTCCAGCTTGGGAAGCCCTGCCAGGAGATAACACTCCCGCTGGCGTAGCTCTCCGGGTCATCGAGGCACTCAAACCACCACACCACGTTAAGGAATCAGCCATGTGGTAGGTCGGAACATATGATAATAATAATAATAATAATAATAATAATAATAATAATAATAATAATAATAATAATAGCAATAATGTGAGATCTATAATCAAAATCAAAATACCAAAAACTTGATAAAATTATCAAAATCACAATCATTATCATATCATATTCAAAATCATCATACTAATCATAATAATCATAATAATGATAATCGTCATAGTTATCATAATCATCATAATCGTGGCATTTAAGAAACAAACAATAGTGCAGTTCTATAAGAGCATTTTAACACTAGCACTGGTAAAAATAATTAGTGGTTTGTGATCATAGTTGTGCGGTGACGTATTTTCGTTTGAACGCGGCGTTTCGGATTGAGAAATTGAAACGACTACGCGTTTTAAAAGGTTTACATTTTGCGTCAGAAATTTAATTCATTATCAATACTTAAAACACATGTTGTTCCGAAATACTGTGTGCGTTAGCGTTTATGGTGCTGAGCTAGCTTTGTAACGGTTTCAGTCAACAGCAGTTATTTTTGTCCTCATTTACGCTTGAGTGCACCTGCACGCGAGGTCGATGTTGAACACAAAGGCAAGATGGAGGACCTATTGTGTGTGGTAATTACTCTAATCAGCTTTGCATTGCAGGATTACAATGGAGAATGCCGTTATCTGAGGGGTTAACATTAAATGACTGATGGGGCAAAAGCAAATTATAATTTGTGTGCTGGATAAGTTTAAAGGGAAGTAACAAAAGTATAATTATTAATTTATGTACTAGAACTGCTAGATTAATTAGGATAAAGAAACAGGATTGTAGGTGAAATATAGGTATCAGTTGTACTCATTTAGAATGCAACAATTGTTTCCATTGCCTTAATTGAAATATAATATCAATATAGCAGGCAAAAATATTTAAAATGTTAACACTTGTACTTGAGTGGTACCATTTTGTACTACTCTTATATAATGCTGCAATTATTTCTGTTATATGAGTATAAGTATATAGCAATCTTACGCTAATATTGACATATAATTATGCAGTTATCATTTGGTACAAATACAGAATGAAGTTATTATTTACATTGCACAGTTTATATTTACATGCATATATTTCTAATTAAAGTAAATAATGTGATTAGTATATACATGCAAAAATATATACATTTGTGACCAGACAAATATTTTGATATATTGATTACACAAGTGTAAACGGTCACTTATATTGAGATAATATGTAAATATGTTATGCTGTTAACAATAAAAATACATTGAAATAAAGGCAGTATTGTTACAAACTACAATATTAGAGTTGGTGTATTAGCTGGTGGCATTGGTAAAAACAGGTAGTTAAATAGATAACTTGCTATCGCTTAAACTTACTGAATATGAAGCGAATAAATTTGCTTGTATTCTGTAATAGTTGTAAGGAATTAGATGTTAGGATTTTAATAAGAGTAGCATCATAAAGATCATGTCCTAAGAATTGTTCTCTTTCAGATTTAAAGAAATCGCAGTTTAGTAGATAGTGATGTTCGGAGCCAACTTGACCAGAGTTACAAAGGCTGCATATTCTTTCCTCACATGGGGTTCCATCGTATCGACCGGTTTCAACTGGTAACCAGTGATTTGCAGTTCTAAATTTCCATTGATTTAAGTAAAAAGAACTAATTAATTTTTTGAAGCAAATGTAAAACTTGTAATACACGTTTTTTTGTTGTTTTTTTGTGTTTCATTTCCAATCTATAACGCCGCGCGCTAAAGGAAAGAAAGCACCGCACAACTAAGGTCACAAACCACTAAAAAAGTATTCTTACAGTGCTGGCTAAAAATTGCTCATATCGAATTGTATTATTATTTGTTTCTTTATAGCTATGATAATGACGTCGATTACGATGATGATTATGATTACAATGATGATTATGATTATGATTACGATGATGATTATGATTATGACTACGATTATGATTATGATTATGACTATGATTATGATTATGATTATGACTATAATGATGATGATGATTATTATTATTATTATTATTATTATTATTATTATTATTATTATTATTATTATTATTATTATTATTATCCTTGTATATATCCTATCATTGGAAATACCCCCCGTATATCGTTTATTATATTTTGTCGAGCGTTAAAATTATCGGAAGTTAATAATTTACTAGATATTTTGCTTTGTTATATTGCCCTTATTGTATATGCTGTATACTTGGGTGAAATAAATGTCGTGTTTTGTTCTGTTCTGTTCTAAACTAAAAGGTGTTATTTACAAGCAACAACTAAGAGGCGTTATTAACAAGCAACAACTAAGAGGTGTTATTAACAAGCAACAACTATGTGGTGCTATTAACAAGAAACAACTAAGAGGTGCTATTAACAAGAAACAACTAAGAGGTTTTATTAACAAGCAACAACTAAGAGGTGTTATTAACAAGTAACAACTTAGTGGTGCTATTAACAAGAAACAACTAAGATGTGTTATTAACAAGCAACAACTAAGAGGTGTTATTAACAAGCAACAACTAAGAGGTGTTATTAACAAGCAACAACTAAGAGGTGTTGTAAACAAGCAACAATTAAGAGGTGTTATTAACTAGCAACAACTATGAGCTCTTACGTAAACAAATAAAAAGTAAAATAATGTAAAAACTAGACAGTAATCAAATCAGTTTAATTTACACGGTGTGATATGACTATTGTCACGTGGAAGTTTATGCCTGTAGGGTTGTAACACGAGATATGATCAAATCAGTTAAATCACTGTGTGCAGGTAGATAACTTGTCTCGTTTGTTTTCGGTTTGTAAGTAATGCTGTTTATGCAATTGGTCTCTTACCGGAAATAAAAGATGGTCATTTGTTTATAAAAGAA
Organism: Congeria kusceri; assembly: GCA_027627225.1. Classification (NCBI taxonomy): domain Eukaryota; kingdom Metazoa; phylum Mollusca; class Bivalvia; order Myida; family Dreissenidae; genus Congeria; species Congeria kusceri. The sequence continues at coordinate 70,390,102 of CM051032.1, read as the reverse complement.
CTGCATATGCAGATGGACTTTCATTTGTTTTGGTATTTATTATAATGCATTATAATATTATTTATATTTATGACAAAGATGTGCCTGCACATTAGTGTTTAACCTTGCCGTTGGTTTCAATGTTTTTAATATTTATGATGATCAACGAAAATAATCAAATTGAAGATTAAAATAATTTGTTTTAGCAATCAACGAAATCATAATTGTATAGGGTTTGGGCATATATGTGTACGTTGTTCTGAAAGTGGTTTGACGTTTTCTGAGCAATAATTAAATTTCACTTGCATGTGTCAGCACGCAGCCGCACGTCTGGTGCCCAGACATCTACATTTTATCAATTTAATTGTCCCTGTAGGGCGGCACATGTATTTATGATGTTGGATTTGCAAATTTAAAATGCGTATTGGTTCATATTTTATAATTGTAGCACATGTTCAGCAAGCAAATAGGCACAGTCCTTTATAACAAGCAAAGTAATATAATGAAACCAGCATCCATAACACATGCATAATCTTTTAAAACTAACGCTATAATATTTCTAAGCATACATTTTTGGCCAATCTGTTGTAGTGGGGTTGTGTTGTGGCTTACAGTTTTTATATATGAACATGTATCATGTCATTGTCTAATGATATTTTAAATGCATATTTGTTGATTGCGTATTGTATGGAATGTTTAAACATTGTATTTCCTCACATAACTTGTGTGGGGATTGGTCATAAAATGATTTCTATGGCCATTCTCCCCTTACCTCTGATTCAAGTAGGGCAGTTGTCAGTTACTGGCATAGGTTAGTACTGGTAAACCGCTTAGATCGGCTAAGCTTGCCCAGGCCAAGTGTGAGTAGGTTAACTGACCGCCGTGATATGACTGAAATACTGTTAAAAACGGCGAAAAACCCCAACAAAACAAACAAGCATTGTATTTCTTAGAAGCTCTCAAAATGGAAAACGTTTTCGTGATAATTTGTAATTTCAGAACAAGCTTACTTAAAAGTTAAAAGCCGTAAATACTTCCGTACTAAATGCATAAGAAAGATGCGAATTATATCAACGACTAAAATAGTACGCTATGATGTCGGTTGGTTTTAACTTGATTAAGAACATTAAAGAGTGAAACCGCTGAAATGTCTAGCATGATTTTGTATGGCTATTTTCTTGTGCTAAACTTGTGCGTCTAATTTATAAACATTCAGATCCTTAAATTGCTTTGAAACACGTCTAGATTAAAACAAAAATGATTGAAACTATCTCTGTAGGCCGGAACATTGTATTCACGATGTCAGAATTGCAAATTTAAATTGCGTATTGTCCACATTTCATAATTTGTAGCATATATTCCATAAGTATATAAGACCAGTCATTTATTAAAGATGAAGAAACCAGCAACCAGAAAATTAATGTTTATTGTAAGATTTTCCCCTTATTCCGAGTCATTAAGCGTATCTCTCTATAATTAGCTGTTTACTTTCCAGTATATCAAGTATATCAGTATATCAAGATTGAGGCTTCAACAATAATACTTTTGTGATAAAAGTGTCAATGCGCTAGAAACATTAGTAAACTAATTAACATCGATTTGTTGTGTTAAATCTCATGATTTGGATACAACAGTTTATAGTCATATAAGATTGAACTTTAAAATATCATGGACTGAAATGATACATTAAAATGGTCTGGTAAATTGATAATACATGATATTCGATCTGTTTTAAACAGGCTGCATCGAGATGCGCAGTTCTACATTCAATTTTAAGCACAAAATTTGACACATAAGTTTCAGTTACAGTGTTTAATGCTGTTGTCATTTAGCGAAGTCCACGTAACTGTATTATGTGCACATTTTTATGCATTGTAACTGTCATAGTATGTCTTTAACAGACACAACGTTATTAAATTATATGTTTGAAATGCACGTAATCACAATGTGCAAATTTATGAAGGGATATTTTGTTATGAGGCACACTGTCTAAATTTACTTTAGCAATGATTAAATGCATATGGTCTGAATTCATCTGTTGAAGACTGGAGACCATATTAGAAACCAGAACCATACAATACAATCAGTACACGAGGAATTGCATCAGGCTAGTCATGAAAATGCAAGTTAATGTCAATAATCACAGAAAATGACGTGTGTTTTTTACTACAAATAGTAGGTTTGAAATGCAATTAAAGTTTTTGAAAACTAAACATTATGACTTGTTTCTCTGAGTTTGAGATTTGGAAACGCTTGATGTTGTAGTCATTATTAATAATAGTATATACATGACAATTTATAGGACTGATGTATTTTAGCAATTTGCATAGTCAAATGTCGTTCAACTCAATGAATTAATTAAATATTCATGTAATTAAAGTAAAAACAGTACGGTACACATGAATAATAAGTACAGAAATGTGAATGGTTTATTTATGTGTTTTAGACAGAACATTTAATTTCCATTCAGTGTACGTTTTCGTATCGTTAATGAAAGGTATTGCACTAAATAAGCTCTTCTGGCAGTTTAGTGTATTTTTCATTAATACTAAATGCGAATTGTTTCTAGAATACATTTTAGTAATTGAATGTGCTCATTGTATTTTTCAATCACATTTTCTAGAGTGATCTTTAATCGATAGAACTGTAGTGAAAGGAAACACATTACTGTATTTAAACACTACATGCAAAGTCTAAGCCATAATGTTTGAAAAGTTAATCCCTACTTAAGATGCATTGTAATGTTTTACATTGTACAAGTATTTTGAAAAATGTTGACGCTGCCTTAAAAAAAGATGCGACAAGTCCTGAATGTCTTCAGATTTTTCCACTGTAATTTATCAATGTCCTTATCCTTTTCCCGTTCACCAGGCAGTTCATGAGGTATTGCTGGTTTCACATTATGTGCTAATTTGAACATTGAGTGTCTGGGATTCCTAATGACATTCTGATTATATACTTTGAATATTATGCACTGTCTGTTTATCTGAAATGGTGTCTTGTTTACCCGATTTATGTATTAGCATCGTCTTTAAGAAATAATAATTATAGATATAGAATTTATTGTTACTTTTAGGAAGACTGTGTATTAAAAATATATTTATACTTGCAATATACCCAGACAAAACGTATATCATTTAAGATATTTATGTATATATATAGCTAACCTTTTTAATATTCCACTACTGTGTTATCGACATACACGGATACTCCAGTGTAATAAATTCCGTCAGATAATTTTAGTGATTTTACACCTAACATAAATCTCTATTAAGAACTCTTGGGGGATTCAGGAGGCTAGGCACAAAACATCACGTTGAAATAATTCTGAATCCCCTTTCTGACATAATGTTTTTCTAGTTAAATCGTTATATATATATATATATATTAGTAAGAAAATATATGTGTTGCATTTCAATCAAATGTTTCTTATACATTGGGTGTGACTGTTTGGCAACGTAAATATAAACATACACAGCATAACAAAAAACAAATGGTATTATAAAGTGAAATGATCTTCTGATCATCTCTCATTAAATATAATTAACAAATATATCATGTTTAAGGATTTCTCCAAATCACTTCATATTCCATATTACTGTAACAAACGATTCAATATACATTGTGCTCGTGGCGGACGCGAAACACAGATGGCAGGCGATGCTGGATGCACTCCATCGCTGGTGTAAGCGCTGGAGGGTCCTGATCAATACATCGAAATCTAAGTGTATGCACTTCCGGCGAGGACGCACACCCCGGTCTGACTTTGTGTTTAAAGTTGGAGAAAACACCCTAGAGACTGTAGAACAATATAAGTATCTTGGAGTGATTTTTCATGAAAAGAACAATTACACATTTAACGCGGAGTCACTTGCGAAGGTCGGTGGACGGGCGCTCGGAGCGATCATCAGCAACATCCATAATTTGAAAGAATTCGGATTTCAGGCATTTGAGAAACTTTTTAAAAGTTGTGTTACACCGATACTGGACTATAGTGCTGCAGTTTGGGGACTAAAGCAGTTTCAGTGCATTGACAACATACAGAACAAAGCACTCGGCTACTTTCTGGGCGTCCACAGGTTTGCCCCTACGCTAGCGATCCACGTGACACGGGCTGGATACCAAGTGTCTACAGGCGGTGGCAGTGTGCCCTGAGGTTCTGGAATAGGCTTATCGACATGGACGACACAAGACTCACGAAGAAAGTATTCCTGCATGATATTGAGTGTGACAATAATTGGCCAAGTGAGGTTAAAACTATAATGTGCACGTTGGGACTCAACGATCATTTCACAAACAAAGTAAAAGTTAACCTCAAAGACACCGAAGCGCGCATACGTAGTTACTACGCAGTAATATGGTCCCGTGATATACAAGCGGCACCAAAGCTCAGGACATATAGAACATTTAAGAGCGAATTTAAATGCGAAGAGTATGTCAAATTGAATCTATCTAAATACGAAAGATCTGTTCTATGCCAGTTCCGAGTGGGAATACTTCCGTTACGCATTGAAACAGGACGATACATAGGTGAATCCCCCGAAGACAGGCTATGTCGATTTTGTGACTCTGAAACAGTTTAAAGTGAATCACACTTCTTGCTAGAGTGCTCTCTGTACGATGACATTAGGACCAGCACTATAAGTAACACTATAGCGTTACTGTCAACAGATAACTGTGAGGAAACACTTAAAATGTTATTAACATTGCACCCCATGATAACAGCCAAATTCATTGTGAAAGCGTATTTACATAGGCGAAATACCATTTACTTATAAATCATACTTGTTATTATCCCATTATTTCATAGTGATATATGAATATTTGTTTGTATCAATATCCATTTTTATATTCATTATTGCCCATATCATGCTTATGATAAAGTATTTTGTAAATATTTATATGGAACGAAATTTAATCACATATTTATTGATGGTGACATATAGGTCCACTGGGCCGGGTGCTCAATTTACAGTTTTGCTTTGTATATGCTTGTTTACTCAGTTGTATGCACATGTCACGGTAATAAAATAATTACTTACTTACTTACTTACTTATAAACCCCCGAACTTAGTTTCCCAATGTAATGGATCAATGTCCGTATACTTTTCACCTCGGTCACTAGGCAATTCAGCTAGCAGGAAGTATTGATAATCTCCAATTTGTACTAATGATTAAACAAATTGATATCTGTGAGTCCCAATTACATTCTGATATATATTATTGGAATCCTGTTCGCTGTCTCATTATCTGAAATCATGTCGCCGTTAGCACACTCCAATCATTTGTCAACGTACTATTTATAACATTCCCACTTCCAAGAAATTAACAACTTGAAAAATGTGTACGGTCGGTATTCGGTGGTATTATTATTTACATGCCATTCTTTGAGGTGTTGCTTATTTTAATAGGATTTTCGTAACAAACGTCATTTGTAAATGAAGTTAATATTCATATTAGTATAGAAAAATAGGTACATTTTAGATGATTGCTTAAATAAGAAATATAGTGTTCAGTTAAGTAAATCGACCTATTGTTTAGGGTCTTTAAATACACAATTATTATCTGTTGGCTTAAGTGTGTTGATATATAAAATTCGTATCATGTATAATGACACTTTTTGCAGAATATAAAACATTTAGACAGTTACCGACATAGAATTCTGTGGTGTATAATATTTATTTAACAGCGTTGTGTACAATACACGTTGCTGACTAATCATTGGTATCTAAAAACTGTTGTTGCAGCCACAATCACCGTATTGCCCAAACAATAACATATTTTAATATAAGTTTCAAGTCTTGGGTGCATAACTTTCAATTAGAACTTAAATCACATCTTGTCTAGGAGACAATATAAAGGATTATTTGCATTTAATTTGCAAGCAGAAGAAAAATAACGATATTATTGGATTGCCTGCTAATTGGCTACCAGTGCAGCAATGGATCAGTGAAGGAAGACTGAGCATTAATTCAAGGAATACAATATACTTAAGGCCATTAAAAACACCAATTATTGTTCAAGCATGATTTCAAGTTCATGTATTTGGATAGAAAGGAAATTTCCATCTACAACAATATTTTTTAAATTGTGTAAACTGAATCCGTTAATTCAACATGTCAAAACATTTCATAGCAATTTAAATTTTCACACTGTCTAAATTCAAACTTGCCAAAATTAAAAGAAAAGTCAAATAAAGTGCCGTTTTAATGGCCTTAAAGGGACTTGTTGAAAGATTGACATATTCTGCTGACATAGAAATATATTGAACATAACGTTTCATTGAGGATGAAATAGATCAAATTATCTCGAAACAATTGCGGTTATTATCCTTATTTAAGGAATGGCAAACACTGCAGTTCACAATGTATCCGTTACCAAACACGGAGTGTTTTCAACGAAACGAGCAATGGCAATGTACTATGCTCGCTTGCCACCTGAAGTTTTCCATCAGAACACGAAACTGTTTATAATAACAATAATCCATTTAGCAGCATTGTCAAAAAGTCGGGTACGTGTCAGCATCTATTGCCTTTCTTAACAGTCGCCATTATGATGAAACTGATGGATTCTTTTAAGAAGTCCTCTTAGACAATTAACCAGTAGACAGGCATTTATCGCTCTCCGCCTTTCTGTTGTAACCAGTAGACAGGCATTTATCGCTCCGCCTTTCTGTTGTAACCAGTAGACAGGCATTTATCGCTCCGCCTTTCTGTTGTAACCAGTAGACAGGCATTTATCGCTCCGCCTTTCTGTTGTAACCAGTAGACAGGCATTTATCGCTCCGCCTTTCTGTTGTAACCAGTAGACAGGCATTTATCGCTCCGCCTTTCTGTTGTAACCAGTAGACAGGCATTTATCGCTCCGCCTTTCTGTTGTAACCAGTAGACAGGCATTTATCGCTCCGCCTTTCTGTTGTAACCAGTAGACAGGCATTTATCGCTCCGCCTTTCTGTTTGTCCGAGGTTGTTTGTCCAAGGGTTTAAAGTAAATCGATTATATTAAGCAACCATGTGCTATTATTTACCACTGAAATATAAACCTTTAATTGGTCAACTCAATCCGTGATTGACAAGTATCTACTGGTCAATTTCTTTTTGTATGTGTAAACTATTATTTTTATCTTACATAGGCAAATACATATACATACATTACGACACGTAATACAATACATTGAACTGTACAATATACGGTTCTACTGTATTGAACTACAAAACATATATTACATACGAGAAGGCATATAGTACGTAAAAAGTTAAACAGTTTTTACACAAATACATTTGTTTACACATTTTATTGGTGTTTATCAACAGCAAAAAAAAACACAAAAAAATGAACATGCATATGGTTAATTATTTGCCAAATGTTTGCATCACAACAAAGCGAAAATGGAGAATATCAATCATGTTCTTTAACATGTTCGAGTACGTATTTAAAAATAATATTGTACTCTTTAAAACTATATATGCGTATTGGTTCACCAAAATCTCTTATAAAAGACGACAATTTTGTTTCGATTTCTGTCAGATTAAATGAATTGTAAAAAATGTAGGAAAAGTTTAATTGTTTACAAATACCATTGGCATTTGGCATCAAATGATCTTTTTTACAACTAAATATGTATCTTTTTAATCCAAGAGATAGTATTCCAGATGTTGTTTTTCGTTATTGGTACTACCTAACAATAATGTTCTGCAGTCTATTTCTGCTATACAATTCGCTATCTTCTTGATTAACAAGGTTTCATTTACCTTCTGAATTAAGCACTTTACTTTTCACAGATCCAAAAGTGATGAAAAAGAGTTTCTTCATATTGTTGACAAAAAGCACACATATTATTAATTAACAAATTCATTTTGTACATTAAAGAGTTTGTACCTAAAAACGTGTACATAATTCTAAATTGAAACCATTGTAAAATATAGTAAAATCGCAACCCAGAAAATTTTGGAAATCTGTTAAAAGAAGCTATAAAAATATAAATAAGCAGAAAAACAATTTGCAAATAAATGGCCTATTTGAACATTTCAATACTCTTCTAGGGGAACACAAACATACTAATGTAAACACAGATGAAGAAAAAACTGAACACTTCAATACTCGGTGAAAATCTAGGCAGTGAAATAACAATAGAGGCAATAGAAAAGGCGGTTTTAAGCAACATAATAATAAAGCCGATGGACCAGATGAAATCTCAGCAGAATTTATAAACAGTTCGTTTTATATCATATCCCCTTACCTGCACACACTATACAACAGCATATTTAACAACGCTATATACCATGAGACCTGGGGACTGGGTTATATTATACCCATATTTAAAGGGGGTGACCCTAATTTAGGAAAAAATTACAGAGGCATTACACTCAACAATATACTAGCTAAAATATATTCACAAATTCTCTTCAACCGTCTTACAATATGGACAGAAGAAAACGAAACAATAATACAAAATCAGTTTGGATATCAAAAAGGTAAAAGCACTACCGACTGCATTTTCTCACTACATGCTATTATATCCAAAGTAATACACAGCGGACAAAAGCTATATGAGCATATATAGATTATGAAAAAAATTATTATAAAATCAATCTTCCATTCTTATGGCAAAAACTTATCTCACAAAAGATAAGCACCAAAATGCTATCAAAGCCATGTACTCCGCTGTCAAATCCGTTGTAAAAAAAAAAAAACAATAACGAGGTATCGGACATCATATACTCATACCAAGGAGTAAAACAGGGTGACTTTGGAACATCCCTATTGTTTGTGGTGTTCTAAACAATATTAACTCGAATATTAATTATGTATTTTCAGTCAATGAAATAAAATTATGGTCTGATACTTTACGCAGATGAGAAGTTTTATTTTCGCAACATCAAACACCGCATTACAAGCAATGTTAAAAAGATGTTGAGGTGTACTGCAATACATGGAGATACAAATATTGTTGTTTTCTTATACAACGAAAAACGCGAAGTAGTCACATCCTTTAAATATTTAAGGGTTTATTTTTTCAAAACGGAAACTGGAGCAGATCTCAAAAGTGCCTCTCAGAACACACATCAAGAGCAATGCATACACTATTTTCCGTTTTTAACCAGTACGAATTTCAAAAAAAAGAAAAATTCACATTATTTGACGTATTAATATCTCCCATTCTTAACTATTCCGCTGAAGTGTGGGGGTCAACATAAGGCACAGGACATCGAACAAATCCATTAAAAAAATTAAGAAAATTACTATGTGTAAAAACATCAACTAATTTTTAGGGCTTGTACGGTGAGCTTGGCAGAATACCACTGTATGAGTACCGAAACATTACAAAATTAAATTGAAACAAAAACAGTATAATAAAAGAAGTATATCTTATGCTAGAAGGAGATGCAGATAACGGAATAAATTATAATAAAAATAACTGGGCATCTCAAATAAAAGAAATATTTGAGCAATTGGGCCTCACAGAGTTATGGATAAGCCAATACACCATTACTATAACATTAAATAACATAAAACTCAGGATACTAGATCAATTCAAGCAAAAAACTGGCAAAGTAATATTAATCATTCTGGTAGACTTAAACACGTATTGTATGTTTAAAACTAGTATTGAATTCGAACCTTACTTACACATAATAAAACAAAATAAATATAAAATAGTTTTAAGTAAACTCAGTCTATCTTCACATAGTCTAGAAATGAACAAGGACGCTACTATAACATAGAAAGAGCAGACAGAAAATGAAAAATATGTAATTCAGATTTAATAGAATATCATTTTATGCTAACCTGTCCTCTTTATTTCCACCTAAGAAGAAAATATTTCAAACCTTACTATTGTAGATGGCCAACTATAACTAAATTTAAAATGCTCATGTCCACAACAAATAAATATGAACTACTAAAAGTTGCAAAATATATCTGCCATGCAAACACTCTAAGAGAAGAACTTATAAGTAGCGAAGTATTGATACTATTGTTGTCTGTTTCCTTAATATAGACAATAAGAGCCGCGTTGTATTGAAGCAAAATTTGGTTGTATATGTTTGTAATTTATGTTTATGTCCAGTACATTCATTCGTTACCCACTGTAGATAGGCAATACATTTGCATTATAACAAACACGCATATCATGGTACTAATTATAAATCTGTGTATATTCTTACAGGTATCTAATATATATTAAGAGATTAATGTATAAGCTTTCATATAAAACTTAGACTTATTATGGTAGTGTTATTTATAAAAGCTCTGAAATACCGTATACTGTAACATAAACTAAAACATTACGTAAAATTGTTAAAATCCCTCTATTTGTATATAAAATGTCTGTACTTCAAACATTGTTTGCTTAATATTTTAAAAACAAATGTTTGTACTTGATTTATTGTTTAGTTATGACATTATCGCATTATAATATGTTAGAAACATATGATAATTAAAATACTGTAACAGAAACTAAAAGCATCAAGCGTAAATTGTGAACTTCATACATTGTATGCTCACGATAACATCTACATTCTTAATATTTTCCAAACAACTGTTCGTACTCGATATATTGTTTAGTTATGACATTATCAAGATTCTTAATATTTGAGAAACTTATGATGATTTATAATATTAGCAACTTATTCATGTAGGCTATGTTAATGCTTCTATTAAATCAAGGCATGTCACCTTGGTAAATGTAACACTAACATTTTAACGTTTATATATTTATTATTGTAAGCTAGAAGCTTTTTTGTACGCTTATTTGCTGAAATAAATGTTAAACAATGTTGTGAAAATATAGTTCCATTCCTCATCAGCAATAACAAAATTGTTCCATTTGCTTTTACATATCGATTCTATCTCGTTTTTAATATTAAATGTCAATATTCTGTATTCCAGTGTTAAAAAGCTTACCGACATTGAACGAATAAGAATTACACATTTACTTTCGCTGCATCTATATAATTTTCTTAGCCAAGACAGCTTTAAACTTTTACAATATGCATAAGTATATATCATTTGTAATCCATCTTTGTCCTAGCTTTGTATGAGTGTTGAACTTTTAATTTTATAAGATTTATTATCCCAAACAAAGTAAAACAACAATTTATTAAATTTATCTACGATATTTCTTTTTGGAGTGAGTATTGCAACAAAACAATGTGTGAACAAGGGTAGTAAAAGTGAGTATTGCAACAAAACAATGTGTGAACAAGGGTAGTAAAAGTGAGTATTGCAACAAAACAATGTGTGAACAAGGGTAGTAAAAGTGAGTATTGCAACAAAACAATGTGTGAACAAGGGTAGTAAAAGTGAGTATTGCAACAAAACAATGTGTGAACAAGGGTAGTAAAAGTGAGTATTGCAACAAAACAATGTGTGAACAAGGGTAGTAAAAGTGAGTATTGCAACAAAACAATGTGTGAACAAGGGTAGTAAAAGTGAGTATTGCAACAAAACAATGTGTGAACAAGGGTAGTAAAAGTGAGTATTGCAACAAAACAATGTGTGAACAAGGGTAGTAAAAGTGAGTATTGCAACAAAACAATGTGTGAACAAGGGTAGTAAAAGTGAGTATTGCAACAAAACAATGTGTGAACAAGGGTAGTAAAAGTGTTTATATAACAGTAATTCTACCAAAGGATGTAAGTTTACTTTTTTCCATTAGTTAATGAATTTCTCCGAAAACTTTATTTCAGTCATTTGATGATGGTCGACATCAAAAATAATTCCCAACAATTTAAATCGGGTTATTTCCCATGTGAGTGTATATTTTGTCTTGATGGATCGCGTACTGTACTTTAAATATCACATCCAAAATACATTTGTTTTGTCGAAATTTACCTTTAAACCAGAAAATGATGCAAAATCATGTGCATGTCTAAATCAGAATTTATAGAATTTTCAGAACCATCCAAGAACAAAGAAGTGTCATCTGCAAACTGAGATATTTTATACTCTATGCCGTAAATAATTATGTCTTTTATATTTTTACAATGCTTAATCTTAACTGCTAGAATTTCCGCGCATACAAATAAGATATACGATGAAATAAGGTCTCCCTATTGAAAAGCTTTAAGACAAAAATCCGTTTGATTGAACCGATGTCTACGTATTTTGCAAGAAAATAGAAATCCAACGTTTAAAACTAGGTCCAAAATTAAACAAGTTTAAAGTTTTTTCAATACAGTCAAAGAACAAAGTATCAAAGGCTTTTTCAAAATGTATAATCATAATTAGTCCCGGTATTCTGTTGGTTTCAGTTTTATCCAAAATGTTATATAAGAGACGCGTATTCTCCCCTATGTACCGCCCTGAAACAAAACCAGTTTGGTCTTTTGATATAAATGTTTGTAACAGTGACTTTAATCTATTTGCAATTGATCCAGTTGCTATTTTATAAACTGTATTAAGTAATACAAAAGGTCTCCACTTTTTAAGGAAATGTTTCGGTTTGTTTTCTTCAGGTATACAAGTAATAATGCCCTGCTTTTGAGTAACAGAAAAAACGTGTCATTGATACATGTATATGCAAATTTAAGACTTCGCAATAAAAAAAAAGTCCTATTTTATTCCAAAACGCCTTGAAGACATTTGTTGTAAATCCATCGGATGGTTTTTCATATTTTTCAGAGTTTTGGTTACCTCATCGAATGTCAATAAGCCTTCGATTTTTGTTGCTTTTATGGAACTGAGTTTATAAAAATGTATTCTTTTTAGGTCACTTAGGGTATGATTTGGTTGTTTTATTGATATAATGTTTTATAAAATTCCGAAGTTTCATTAAGTTTCATTAAGAATATCTAATTGGTTGTACATTGATAAACCATCGTCTCTTTGGATAAATGGTATATTTTTGTTGGTATAGTGTTGTTTTTGTAGTGAACAAAAATTGTTTTCTCTCTCTGTTCAATCCATTGACTCTTTGACCCTATTACATGTCCTTTAAGGTTTGTATATCTTATGGTGTTAAGTTCTCAAGTTAATTTTATAAGTTTTTCTTTGCTTGGCTCGTCAAAATTTTGTTGAAGGCTTTTAATTTCTATTAGCAGTCTTTGTTCATATAAGGTGTATAATATATTTTTAAAACTTGATTAAGATATGGTTTTCCCTCTTATTTCCATTAATAACGTTTCTAAAAAATGTTGGTCATTAATGGTAAAATATAGTTCATTATTATTTATATAATGTAAATTGTCTAAATTATAGACTGGTTAACAATACTATTCTTAAATGTCCTCAATCACATTATTTATGCAATTTAAATATTCACTATCATGCAAAAAAGCGTTATTAAAGCGTTATTAAATTTCCACAGCCTTTTACCATGTTCAATTGTATAACATTCTGAAGAGATATCAACAACTGAGTAATCAGATTTGATACTAGATTTTATAATCGAGGATTTTAAAAAATTAAGCATGCTTGGGGTTATTAAAAAGAAGTCTAAAAGTCTTGCTTTTTGCAAAGGATCCATGTAAAGCGGTTTTCATGCATTTCTCTAAATGTATATATATGGTTTCTTTTTGCAATTTCTTGTAAAACAAAATTTCTAGAATTTATATTGTTATTAATGGATGTATAGTTACTATAATCTAAACTGCTCTCTAGCATCAAGTTGGAATCACCACATAAAATAAATTCATCGTTTCCAAATTCATCAATAATGTTTAAACATCTTTATACAACTGAGGGCAGTCTATATTTGGACCATATATAGTCATTAATGTTAATTTTATTTCCCCAATGGACAGTATAATAGGACATAAGGATATAATTGTAATGAATATATATTTTGTTCCTTTAATGCCACGCGTTTTTCTATTTATGCATATTAAGTTTAAATTAGGGTGTGTCATAATTTGCAGTCACAAATTTTTTTACCTATATATTATCAATCTGACGATTGTTCACATTAATGTTTTTAATCTATTAATAGCGAATCATTTCAAGTTGTTGGTAGTTGATCATTTCTTAATTTGAAATATACGTGTTACAGCATCGAGAAATTAAAACCAGGAATTATGTCGTAAGTTACAACTGTAGAAAACAATAGTTTAGGCGTTATTGACGCTTGGTCTATTTACATTGAGTTTTTTGCGAATATCACATACCATTATTTCTCTTTGTCTAACTAAATGTGTGTATTGCAATACTTGCAATAATAATTTGGATATATACATCAAACATCGCATTGTCACTTTGTATTATGATTGCGAGTTAAACATTTTATTCTTCTCTGTTATATTTAAACAAACTATATGTTCCCTTGTTAGATCTTTCAACATAACAATCGTGTTGTAATACTGTTTATTTTAGTTTATGGTTATTCGTGTCACAGTATATATTGTTGAATCAAAGGAAATATTTTCTATATTTTTATATTTTTCTTTGTATCTCTGACAACATACATTTAGCCGATCCATGCAAACGTCCCTTTAAAACTATACCCAGGCTGAAAAACGCATAATTTCTCTTCTATTTTCATTCCTGTCAGAGGACAGACGATATTTCTTTAAACGTATTTTGCGGTGCGTTTTTGCGTCACACAACTTGTACACTCATGTTAACTTGCATTTTTCCTTTAAAATGTGATTTAGGAAATGAAGATAGGTTCGTTTATGCATATAGCCTTTGTATGTTGTTTTTTGTTTTAAATAAACAAGCACTTTTACATTTTGAGTTAATTTGAAGTTTTAACAATTTTACTACTTCTTGCTGAAGTAAAGTCATGAAAACAGCTTAACAGATAACCTGTTTACAGGATCAATTGTTTTATATTGGTTTTATATGTAGTCAGATACGAATTTGGAAAATACTAAAATATTGTAAAATATTGTAATAAGTACGCCAAATTATGTTTCATGTATTATGACGTCATGACGTCATTATAACGTCTTTGTCATAACATGTTACCTGAAGAAGGCTTTTCAGCCGAAACGTTGTGATTAAATAAATTAGCTATGTTTGAAGTTTGACTTCTTCATAAAATATATATCGAAAATACTAAAACTAATTTATGGTTAGCTAGTTAGCTGAATAGAATATGGTATAGTTCAATATAAACTTGACCTTTAAAGAATCACATTAGTAATTTTGCGAATGTTCTATATATGTTTATATCTTTTTACTATATTTCGTCCCTCAGTGGTCTTCTACGACGATTAAACTTTTTTTAAAGAAATCCAATGATAAACCATTGTAATAAATCCAGTCAGTGATTACAGAGAATATCGAGCAAGCATAAAACAAAATCAAGAAGTCTTGTGGGATGCAACTCACGGGAAACCAAACAAATCTTACTTTCTAATTATTCTTAATCCTCATCATTAGTTTTGCCTTTTGCATAGTAAGAAACCATATTTGTAGACATTCGGCTGATCGAATCTGTTTAGCATCATTTATGCTGTGTCAAGTTAGTACTACATTTTTGTAAATATCGTTTATTCTAATTAAAAGTGGAATTGTATTATATTTAACCAAAAAGTGGATGTTGTGGCTATACAGTACATGTTCAGCAATTTCAATAGAAATGAGACCATTTATTTACAGAGAAAACCGGTATCTGTTAGTGCAGAACGCATTCATATCGCCAAAGGCATGCACAAATGGCTCCGGAAAATAATGAACAGCATTTGGGTATCGCGCTATAGACGCATCAGCAGGAGAGAAATCCGTATTAGCATCCGCAACAATGCAATACGTAAGTCTAGTATTCGCAAAACTCCATATATATAAATACTTATTATCTATTAATTGTAAGTCATGCACCTATACCAATATTAATAGTGTAATCAATATATTTTTCTCTGAATAATTGACAAGCAAAACTACAGAATAATGCTATCCAAACACGTAGTGTGAGAGAATATATTTAGTATCGTTCGAGTATTCATTTGTGTGCTGTGTAACGAGGTAGTAAACAGGTTTGGTCAGTTTATAAACAGACTGACCAACCAGAACTAAAGCAAAACATCTCGTGCAGATTTTTACATCTGAAATTATTCGAGCTGTCGGCAAGCTAAAAAAAACATTGCTTTATTGTATTAGCGGAAAATGGCTTGAAACGTGGCAGGACAAATTCATTAGAAATTCGTGGACAGAAAAGTGACCGCCTAAAAATATCATAGATGCGGTAAGCTGTTATACGTATGAACATTCTGAATTTCATTTAATTTACATATAATGTTATGGTTGGTTTTTCATGCACCTTTTGCAAGTTTTGCATAAAGGAACAGGAAAGGTCAGAATTCATCGTGCAGTCGTATTGATTTCGTTTTTATACGGACAACGATTGTGCATTGCTTTGTGACATTATTTCATTAATAAAAATACTTTGGATAATGAGAGTGGTCTATTAATATATTGTTTTAAGACATATACATGTATTTAAGTATACACTTGAGAAAACTATTAACATGTTTTAGAAATGTTTACTCAGTACAAAATAGAATTAAATATTATAGATAGAAAATATCCATTCATTTGTTTTTAATTTCATTTCATATGGCCCACCACGGGGCCAGCAAAGAACTACCCACGAAAAGATTTTTTGGGCGAAAAGATGATCTGCATTTGGCAACTTTGGCTGCAAATTGACTTCTTGTATGGAACTGGCCTAATTTTGACGCCCATTCAGCTAGAGAGCTTATTGGATCCCGGCAGACACGTATGATAAGTATTGCTGTCGTTTATTAACACAATTAATAAAACAACATTGTGGTAGGTAGTTATGCTTAATGTTGCGTAAATGTAAAGTGTTTAACCAATAATACCGCCGCCAATCGTATGTTGCAATCAACTGGTGGGAAATGAAGATATCAGTATGTGGCATTCAATTTGGGCAAATAAAACATAAACTATCTTTCATAATTATGGAGAGAAAAAAAATAATTTTACCGATGTTATATATGAGTAGGTGTGGTTTTATCGGCGCTTACATACATCAACGTTTTTAGTGTAAAATATCCGAATGCGTCGGTTTGTAGCGTCAGTACACAGGCTAGGTTTCATTTTCATGTACTTACTATTAAATACAACACTTGGTGCACGTGTTTTTCTAATCGGATAGTTTAGCATGATTTAACACTAATCGAAAATGTCGACACTGTGTTGATAGGCGGTTTACAGTGTTTTTGCGGATAGCAACGCTTTTGAATCATTGATGGTATTATTGGCGTGGCTATGGGTAACATTGTTTTGTTGCGTACTTGGTACGGGAGAGATAGTTTATATCTGATTTGGAGATTTTGAGCAAGTTAAATGTATATTTCGCATCCTAATATTTGTCACTGGGCATATTGCTGTGTTATATCAATTTGTATGTGTATTTCGTTCAACGCTTTTAAGAGCCAATTTGTAAGTAACAGTAGAAAATTGGACAAGACAGCATAAAAGCATACTAATGAAGAGAATAACGGAATACAATACTTTATTAATGTTATTATTATTAAAAAGAATACAACATTGAGAGGCAATAATTTTTCTGTTTAGAGATAGATAGAAAGATTCTTTACACGTATCATATCACCCTCAGTAGTAATGTGGCGAAAATTAAGATTGTTTACGAACGTTGGAATCATTGGTGATGATTGGCATCTGAATTGCATGTTATATATAAACTAAAAAATACCCCAAAAAGACAAGTACGACTTCTGTTTAGAAGGGTATAAAAAAAATAATAATAAATAAATAAACGCTGGATATAAAATAACTAGAAACAAAATTGGACGCACCTTCCTATTATTTCACGAGATGTATGAATTTTTGTAAGACTGTAATCTCGCGAGATTTCTCAGGACATTTATTTTATTAAAGATTCAATAGAGTTGAGCGTGCTTTGTCTTTTAAGTGCGTATACTTAGGATCTGCGTCTTAATACGTTATATAAATACGAATGCGTATCAAAACCAGATACAATAAGGTTGCAATAAATGATGTTTCATGTGAATGTTTAAAAAGTGTTTAGAAATTGGTAATTAAATAGTCTATGTTTGGAATAAGTTGTTGGGCGATTCTTATGAGAAACAGGCCATTATAATTTACTTACGGATTTGTATATTTGTAACGTTAAACGAAAGCTATTAATAAGATATCGTCACATGCACGAAATAGAAAATGGTAATGTTCAGAGTTCAATTAGATGTTTTGGCGGGTTTGTTCGTGTGCTGCTGTTGTCGGTAGATTAATGTCAGAAGATATCGAAATGAAATACATGTTGTTCTGCATATATAGGGATATTAGCCGTTTACTGTTAAACAGTCAAAATAAAAGTTCTAAATTGTATAATGACTTTGTTTCATGGTTTCAAGGAGGGGACTATTTGTACAACATGTTTCAATATTGAGTCCTGGGTACGGAGCATAGTTAACTAATGCACGCGCGTGCAGGGCCGGACAAGGGAACAAGTTGAAATGTTTATATATTATGCGTTTTTAGCCGTTGTATGCCCGGGGCCTCCAGGCGGGAACCAGATTTTAAAAATAATGTTATGAAGTGGTCTAGGGCTCCGAGGTGGGGGTATGTTGTATACTGTGTGTATGTAATGTGGAGAAAATACAAGGATTATTGGATCCCAGGGCCTCGGGGTGGGGACCGCAGTTTAGTAATGCATGCAGGTTCAGGGCCTCGAGGTGAGGACAGTTAAAGAAGTAAATTATGATCTATGATATGTATTGTATATGGATGTCCAGGGCCTCGAGGTGGGAACCTAAGTTTTAAAATTATGTCATGAAGTGGTCCAGGGCCCCGAGGTGGGGGATATGTTGTATAATGTGTGTATGGAGAAAAGAAACGAGATGTTGAATCCCTGGGCCTCGGGTTGGGGACCGCGTTAAAGTAATGCATGCAGGTTCAGGGCCTCGAGGCGGGGGCTGGTAGACATGTAAATATTCGGTTTGAGTGGGCGAAAACCAAAATTTGGGTTGTGATGACGTTACACACAGGAGAGGTATATAAGTTGCGAAAAAGACTTTCAAAATAACATCTATAAAGTTTTGCAATTCAAGAAAAAATGTACGACCACATTAATTTAGGGCCTATTTGCAATACTTACAACAGTGAGTTGATAAATATTGATTGACTTGGTCAAAAGAAACGATGGCTATAGTTTGATTATGTCTTCGGGTTAATGATAGTTTCAATGTTATGCAATGGAGTTGTTCACCAAAGTATATTATATATTTCTACAGAAACTGCACCTGAATTTAATCATGACCTAGCTTTATATAGATCTTAGCAAAATTATGGCATTCAAACAAGATGTAATATGAGTATTGTTCTTTATATTGTCAACGCATTGATAGGTCGTGCGTAATTAAAGATAATTAGGCACCTTGAAAGAAATGAGGCACCTTGTAAGAGTGTTTGTTATTTCTGCTACTGTGAGAAAGGCTGCGGTTCAATTAAGTTCTAAATAGAACAATATAAGTTTGGAATGATTACCTAGCACATAAAATGAAGTCAATTGCGTATATGTTTGGAACGTATTGCTTCCCGTATATTGCTCAGTGATGTAATTTCTAAATAATTGAGATTTTTAAAAGAAACGCACGCCGCAGGCAATCTTAGTTTAACGAATTACACGCTGCTTTTACACATTCATTTTTCGACTGGACTTCATTTCAAATAACTGCTATCATGCATATGAGATATGAAATTGCCATTGTGTGTTTTCCGTTTAAGTACATATAAACCCGTTCTTTTTCTGTCGATATAGTAAAATGCTTGCCCAAGCCATACCTTTAAAAATACGTGTTTGACTTCATTCATCTAAATGAATATGAGTTAGAAATTAAATAATTTATGTTTGTCTGAATGTAATGAAAGAAAACATAAATATATTAAGTATCGTTCGATTATTCATTTGTGTGCTGTGTAATGGGGTAGTAAACAGATTTGGTCAGTTTATAAAGAGACTGACCAATCAGAGCTAAAGCACAAAAATCTCGTGCAGATTTTTATATCTGAAATTATTCGAGCTGTCGGCAAGCTAAAACGAACATCGATTTATTCCCAACGACCCACTCCTAAATAGTTATTTATGTGTTTAACCGTGTTTTCTATATTTCCAGATTATTTGTCATCCATGAGTTGTTGTTGGGGACGGTGACTGATAGCGGACGCATGTGTAACGCCGATAGTGCGATATTTTGTATGAAACATGAACTAATTACTAAATGAAGTAAATCCGAACATATATATCATTAATAAAGGAGAATATTTGTTTTGACAGTTTCAAAATCTTTGCATTCAATTTACAAGTCGAAGCAAGATACTGTAATAACTGGTTTGTATCCAAAATTGAGTATCAGAGATACAATCGAGTAGTAAAGAAAGATTGGAATTTGTCTCATTATTTTACAGTGCAACACAAATTAAAAACAAAATTCTTGCATTGTAAGCTATATAACAGTTGTCAACTGTAAGTAGAAGTTACTACCGAATAAAACAACTAACTACTTCGTACGCTCGTCACAATTCCATCGGTTACTCTCGGTAAAAAAACTGCAAATTGGTATAAATCATCTTGCTTAAATGAATACGTTACAAAATCCGGAGGGGTTTTATTAACTGCGAAACAAGCAGGCAAATTATTAGAGAGCCATCAAGAAAATGTACTCTGCATGTCAACTGAATCAAACGCATCCATAGAGAAGCGCTGTCAAAACGTTGTTTATGTGTTGTCTTTATTGTCGGCCTTAGTTGTCACCATAGCTCACGATTGAAAAAAATACGAAATCTTCGTATATAGAGTCTTTGGAAATTAAATGGCGTATATAATTTCAAAGATGAGTTATAATTATATGTCACTTTCCCAATGCAGGTGGCTAGAATTACAACTTTGATAGACCATTCACACTCGTGAATAGGGCCACACTAGTGAATAGGCCATTCACACTCGTGTTTAATCTTGTACATTTTTACAGTGTAAAATCTTTACGGAAATAAATGGATTTTGGTTATTGTAAATGGATATATTCTCCTCAGCTTTTCGTTCTTGTGTCTGATGAGTATGTTATAGAAACAAAAACTCTTCATCATTACATTATTTTTGACGTAATAATGATGGTTGATAGTTCATTACAATAATAGGGTATGACAGAAAGAATACGCAATTGTGGGTTTGTAAGTTTGCAAAAAAAGATTTGTTTTCAAAATACGAAATCATACTTAAGTGTATAAACGTTATGCCAGCAGTAAATACAAAATGCACCGAGCAAACTGTAGCTTATACTATGAACATTAATATTATAATTTAATATGTTGTAAAGTATACCAATTAGCGGACGGTAACCCATTTAAACACATTTTATGTGCTTTCGTGTGCTAACATAGTACTCTGATGATCGTAGACGCAGGAAATTTAACGTTATTGAAATGGTGTACATAAATTATGTTCAAAATATATTCATATATGTGAGCGATTTAGTTGTTTGCTACCACATATGCCACTAACAGATGTCCAACTGCAATTTGATTATTGGCAGACATTTCATAACAAACGTGATTATACCTTTCGTTGCAATGAACAAATCTGTATATGAATGACAGTGATTAAAATGTGCTGAATGGTCGTCGGTGACTGTGATACTTTTTAAACCCGCGGCGTTATAACCATAACACGAACGTACAAAACACAGTCAATATCGGATTTAATATTAGTACTAACGCATGAACACGTGTAATTAGGTATGCACAAAATAATAGTTACTGCATTTAAAAGAAATACTCTTTTCATATTTTCTGAGAATATTCTGTCTACAGAAGCTGAAAAATATTGGACGGTAAAATGTAAAATGTTTATCATCACATCACACATTTGATACAACACATGCAATTACTTTCAATTTAAGACTTGATTAACTCGCAGCTATGTACGGACCGTCTCTTTCTGTATAATATTAGTGTTGTGCAGTTCTATATGATTAGTTAATCTTTATCATAAATGCGTGTTTGGTATTTGTGTACCACTCGGTATGCACTGGAACATTTAACGTATTGTATTGCTGTTTTAAAGTGTCAATAAATAAAACATTGTTTCTTTAGCACACTATATATTTGATGTATGGAATAAAATATGACCGTTGCATTATTAAATACTAATTTTCTTATATACTTCTTCTGAGAAAATAAAAACATATTATTTTAAAAAATACTAATCTATTTTCTTACCAAACATGTTCACAAATTAATAACTCCTTGAACCGAATAGCAAGAAATGTTAAAGGTCCGTAATATTGTGAATTGAATTATGTAAAACATTGTTCCTTGAAGAACGAGAAACGAATATTGCATTAAGTTTTTTCCCACTGTAATTTGTCAATGTCCTTACCCTTTTTGCACTTCGGCCATCAGGTAATTCCGATGGCAGGAAGTATAAATGATCTGCCATTTGTGCTAATTTGAGCATTGACTGTCTGTGATACCTCATGATATTCTGATATATATACTTTGAATTGTATGCACTGTCTGATTATATGAGATCTCGTCGCCATTACTTGCCGACATTCACAGATCAGCGTATTCTAAAAGAAATAATATACTTCTAGAATTGTCTCTTCTGAGAACCTTAACAAAGTGCACGGTATTGAAAAGTATTATTTTTGTATTATCATTATATAATACTTATTTTATTATTAATTACGTAAAGAACTACTTTATTAGTAAATGTATTTAATATTGAAATATAAAGACGAAATAGTTTATGACTGAAAGATTTCAACAACATAAACAGGACTTGTACTTAGTTCAGTTATTTGTAGCTTAGCGCATGATGTTTTCTGAATCTTTCCCGGTCTCATGGCAATCCATATCAAATAACTACAAGCGAATTTGAAGATATCATTCGAACATGATACTCGCTAATTGTTCTATAGACAAAGAACACAATTATCGTTGTTAAACGACCCAATAAACAACGCAAAAAGAAGTCCCGATTCTGAGCGGAGCATAGTAAAATGTAGTTCCAATTACAATTGCAAATATATATGTCATATCATGCTAGAATCGAAATGTTGTTCGCATTATCGTTGTTTATCGGCTAATATAGAACGATTTGTCTTTCTGATGCGTGGCTATTAAACAACTCGAGCTAACGCCCTCGTGGTTTAATTCCTACGCATCAGAACTCCAAATCGTTGTTTATTGACCGATAAATCGATAACTATAACTATAAATCGAAAATTAGTTCTTAATTTAAACCATCTGCATTTCTTAATTTAATCCATCTGCATCTCTTAATTTAATCCATCGGCATTTCTTTAATCCTTCTGCATCTTTGCACAATAGCAATACCCATTGTGTCAAACATGTACAACCAGGTTTGAACGTAAGGTAGTATCATTAAATAAATGCATGTTTGCAAGTTAAATATAATAATATCAATTCTAACTTATATGCTACAGTTGTCTAAACGAATGGTTGCTACCGTATTGTTATCAAACCGCGAGAAACAAGTCATAAACTGCAAAATACACTCGCTCATTGTCTTCTCAAAATATATTTTATGTTCTCCACTGACTTGTAATCAATATACATTTATTAGTATACAATGTATGTCTTAATGAACATGTGTTGCATTTTAAGGAGAGACCTCGAATGTAATGTTTGACCTATAGATAGTAACGTCATTTCATTACGATTTGAATTTAATACAACTTACTTCAAACGTTTACGGTGTTTATATAAATAACGTCAGAGTTTTATGTGATGACGTTATTGATGATGTTGCCTTTTTGCAGGCATAATTAGTAATGCTATTTTCGGAAAATAACATTTTATTAAGCATACAGTGAAGATTTTTTCTGCGGGCTGTTGGGCTGCTTCAGACACATATAAATAGGCTTCAAAACTCTCGTGTGGTTGTTGGGCTGCTTCAGACACATAAATAGGCTTCAAAACTCTCGTGTGGTTGTTGGGCTGCTTCAGACACATAAATAGGCTTCAAAACTCTCGTGTGGTTGTTGGGCTGCTTCAGACACATATAAATAGGCTTCAAAACTCTCGTGTGGCTGTTGGGCTGCTTCAGACACACATAAATAGGCTTCAAAACTCTCGTGTGGCTGTTGGGCTGCTTCAGACACACATAAATAGGCTTCAATACTCTCGTGTGGTTGTTTCCTAATAGCCTGGATTATGTGTTATCATTCATTTTACGTCTAGCACTATATCAGTAAAATATATTGCAAAATATCATGATAATATTATGTTTGGTAATTTTATTAACAAACTCCATGATTTACAGGGACAGTCCTCGTATATTTCAATATTACAGTAAATGTCCATGCAGATTTATTAAGGCTGTTAACGGGATACAGACATAATATAGCAGAACTCTGTTGTATATAGAAACTGTTGTTACATCAACATACATTTATTGATTAATAAGTGGATTTTGTAAATACAATATGTTATAGTAGCAATATGATTAATTTTCCAAACAACAAGAATATTAGGATATTTATTCAGGTTTTTACTTACATTTACAAAATATAATAAAGATCTCAGACTTTACAGTTATGGATATGATTATTATGTCATTTTGTCGAGATTTAGACAACATGTAAACATATTTACAAAAGAGAAGAATTTTGTGACAGATTCAGTTTGGTGTAATGAATTTTCAAGCCGACGCGAGACACAAATATACTGATTTGTATGCTAATTGAATAGGAGTTCTACAAAAGCAGTATTGAAGATCGAATTTCGTCGCATTCTTTCATAGTAATATATTAAATAAGAAACACCACATTGTACTCGTTTATTACATTAACCTACTTTACAGTTATACAGCTTTTTATTTCGCAATATCAGTATTTCTGGAAAACGCGATGTTGTTCGGGATTAAATTTGATTTATATTTTACGTTCGACCGGCCATTATTGTAACTGGCCTTGAATTGAATGAATAGGACATGGAATTAAATCAACAAGGCGAATATAATGAGGTCTGATTACATGTAAATGACGAACTAAAGATCTTACGACCATACTTCTGGGAACGCACACACATTTATAAATATATTTTCAAATATATACTTTAATTTACAACGAATATTAGTAGTACATTTACAATTACTTTTGCGACAAGTGTCACAGAAATACTACGGTATCTAGTAGTTTAAATGATTGTTTGGGTTCCTAAACCTTCTAGATTAGTATTGAAATTCACGTATGACAGCAAGCATAATATTAAATAAAGGAGTTAAAATCTGTCATAAAACACGTCGGAACCATATAGGCAGATATTATATAATACACAAATCTTTACTTCCAATCGTTTTACTATAATAATGATTATATTCTATAAATAATATGACATCTCACAATATATCACAATATAGATATTGTGATATCGACATGCGAGTATTTAATAAAACCAATGTTAAAACGTTTTGTTTGCGTGTAATATATAAAGTTATAACGAATATTGGAAAAGGGATACTCGACGACATAATGTTTCAAACATAAAATTACGAAGATGATCAGATTTGTTGGAGTGCTATTATAACGTTTACTTTTATTTAACTTGTTCAAAATGCATTAAATATGTGGAAATGTGACAAATAATATTTCCTATCAATATTTTCAGCACATGTTTCTGCACTTGACAAGACGGACATCCTGGAAATGTGTAAACTGTATTAGACATGGTTTAATCGTATTCTTTTGAAGTGCACTCAAAAGATTAACATGATCATTCAGTTTTAAGTGACATTGTTATAATGGACGGTTTTAAAGGAGAAAATGCAACTAGAAGAGAAATATGACACACATTTAACGACAGCTTGAATTCAAAACAATTTTCTGTCTATTAACGAAAACGCTCTAAGATTTATAATTATAAAACACATTTTAATAAATGTTAATGGTTGGTTTAAATTATCAAACAAACTTATGCACCTATCAATGTTTTCCCCCGGGGGCAGCGGCGGGCAAATACGGGACTTTAGACTGACAGGCGGGAAATTGATACACCGAATGATTCCGGGTCCCGGGATAATAGACTTTGGTCGGATTTTAGATCCCGCTAGATCCCGCTAATACAGGCCTCCGGGCCATTTGATAGACATATAGCATCTTCCACTGAGGGGATTTAGAAAAATATGCTTGACTCTAGGGTAGGGAATTAGACCCAAACAATTAAAATTTGTCAAATTCCCCTGGGGGAAAATAGTGATAGGTGCATTACGCTTTCACTCAGAAAAGGCACAATTGAATTGATTACTATCCCGAGAGAATTGGCAAACTGGTAGATCAAAATGCAATACCAAATATGCAGTCTTTTCAACGCAACGAGCAAACAAAAGGCAAAGTGCTTTAACATCAAGGCAATATTTTCTATTTATATTGTATTCAATCGTATCATGACCGCGTTAATTTTACTACAGGAAACCATGTAAAAGCACTGTCGAAAGGTTGTGTACGGGTTTGCATCAATGAAAGGTTGTGTACGGGTTTGCATCAATGGTCTTCCTCACTAATCTCCATACCAACGACTGACATACATGGAGTCTTCTTAAAACGCTTCTTAGATTATGCAATGACATAAAATTAAATTATTTATAGATTATGTTCTTTGAAGTTAACGGCGTGTTCTTGATATATATATAAGCCAATAATATGTTCAACATTAATTTGTTGTCAAATACCTACATAAATTTTAGAAAAGGTCTATCTTGTTCACATTACGATTGCTCACATCAATAATCATTATCTGAAAGACTGGTTCTAGTTGGATGGTAACTGAACACTTCCAAATTTCTAATTAACTTATCCGGGACCAAAATGTGTAAATACACAAATTATGTACATAATTGCAATTGGAGAATAACTAGTTTATGCGTTACTGACGCTTGTTTTTGTGTACACAACAAGATATTATTACTAAATGAATACAATGTACATAGTTTCATTCTTCTCTGTTATTTATAAATTAAAATACAAACAAATATGCCGTTTGCTAACTTATTCTTTACGTGTTTTCAAATAGCATTAACTATCTATGAAATGTATACATTAAAAGAATAAGGAATTTGCTGTGTGCTTTTTCAATCTTTTTGCAGAATCATAATGTTTTAATGCTATGTATTTTACGTAATGGCTATGCATTAATGACACGTTATATATCATTGCAACAAATGAAATGTGTTCGCATCTTGTTAGCATCGCCAAACACATATATTTTAGCCCGTCAATGCAAAACGGCCTCTGAAACTGTATCCAAGCTGAAAAAAAAACATAATGTGAAATAATTATTTTGGTGCAAGCAATACCAGTTGGCATCCTAGAAATAAGTGACCGCAATAAATTCCCCTTCTATTTTCATTCCTGCCAGAGGATGGAGGCATTTTTCTTAAACGCATCTTTCAGTGCTTCTTTCGCCCGAAAACGTGCATTTTTTCATTCCATTTTTTTTTTTTTACAAATTGACGTCTATCTGGCGCGTGCGTTATTGGTTTCAAGTGATGAATGCCACGATCTATGCAATATCCAGGTTTCTTTTTATGATGTTATATATAAGGCGTGTCGTGGGACACCCTGGCTGAATGCATGTGCGTAAAGTGTCGTCCTTGATTGGCCTGTGCAGTCCGCAAAGGCTAATCTGTGACGACAATTTCCTCTACGACATATCAAAACAGTTTTTTAGACAGCCAATGGTACAGCAGTGTAATCAATTCGGTTGGTGATTACAGAGGCGATTGTAAAGTTGCCATCAAACCATATTAAGAAATCGTGGGGGAAGCGACTGATTGGAAGCAAAATGAATATTACTTGGCAACTATTCTAAATCCTTATCATCGGCCTTACTGCTGTTATAGTAAGAAACCAAATATGAAGATATTCGATCGGAAAGACTATCGTTTTAGCAACATTTTTTGTTAATTTAGATTAATGCTATCGAATGAAATGCTATTATAATGTAACGAATCCAGTTTCACAGTTTTTGGCTGTGAGAAATAATTTTCTAAAACTGACTTTTTCATGTTCTATTATACATTTATTGTTCACATTTCAATGTTTGAAAAGCATATTGCTTGTGCAAAGTTTAACGTTTGACAAATATCTATTATTTTTTCGAGAAAAAATTGCCATCTAGTAGACATACCCTAGTATTTTTATACACAAACAAGCATACTAAATATCAAAATAATTATGTTTTACCACCTAAACAGCCTAACAGACAACAAGTTTTGATTGATTCTACAAATTTCTGTTTTAAAATTCCATTTTTAAAGAAATATTCATCCAGCCCCAAACTGTGAACTATTTCAGACTCACAAAAAAGAATTTATTATTATAAACTGAAAATTTAACAAACTACATATGATTTTGGCATGATGTTCCTGTTCACAACGAAAATGAGCAAATTATTTACATCCTTTAAATAATTAACTTACACATACAGAACAAGGTTTTTACAGAAAACGGTAAACGCGTTCATTCTTTAAAAACAATCCACCGAATTCACGTCAATTGTAAAGACCTAAGGTGCTAAACAACATGAAAACAAACGATATCTCTGTCAATTATGTATCGAGAGTTACTGCCGCCACGGTTGATATCGCATTTCTTGGGTTATTTGCTATCTACAGTACCTCGCATCCATTGGTATTTAAATAAACTCACAGTTGACAGTTGTTAACTTTATAGAGTATGTAATCATAGCTATGGCGATTGACAAATGATTAAATTGATATTCAATTGATATGCTCTATATGCAGTGCTCCAGATAAGCATTTGCAATGGTGATTATTGTACGCGTACGTCTGAAAATTTGGGAGTAAATGTACACTCTCCAGAATGTATGGGGGTAAATAAGGATAAGTGGAGGTGAATTTACATCAAACAAAACATTATCATATTTGAAACATAGTATTTTTATAATAATCTTTATTAATGTAGCAATATTATTTGAATACAATAATGTTACAAGTAAGACTTCTGAACATTGTAAGACTTTTATTGTATACTGAACAAATAAACTACACACTCATGTAGGCATGTCTGTCAAAACTTCCGTCTTCTTCTGTCTTCCAGTTACTATAATTTGATGTTAATTACGCCAACATTGGGAAAATTGTGCGTAAATGTTCACCCACATTTTAATTTATCTTTATATATCATGTACACCCAAATTATTATTTTCACTGCGTATCTTTCAAATTGTTGTGCGTTATTTACGCGTGTACGCCCCTTATCTGGTCCTCTGTCTATACGCTTTTATTATTTTGTCAACGAATGAAATCAGATTTCAATGTGTAAAG
Source organism: Congeria kusceri (assembly GCA_027627225.1). Lineage (NCBI taxonomy): Eukaryota > Metazoa > Mollusca > Bivalvia > Myida > Dreissenidae > Congeria > Congeria kusceri. The sequence continues at coordinate 70,360,866 of CM051032.1, read as the reverse complement.
TTTACATTATAAGTAATTATCCGTAGCGGATGCACTCTGGATAATAATATGAAAATGTATCATTGCATTGCACATTCGAAGTATATATATTTGAACAGAAACCTTATTTAAACACATTTTATCTGCTTCCACGAAGTTATATATCTGTTACATATTATTTGACGCTCCTAGACGCTAGACATATATCTTTGCCTCTTTTCTGTACTTTAATTATTGTTAAAATTGCATCCATTAGCGTGACACCGAAGCATAGCACTAACAGAAGCCAAACTGCAATTTTATTCTTGCCATATTATTCCTAACACTTCACATTCTTCACGCTTTCATTGTAAGGAGCAAATATTATTTCTTTTTATACACAGTTAACTAGACAGCAATAGAATACACACGTTCTGAATATACATTATAGTTATTACTCCAGAAGATAATATCTGTAGTAGATGTCTATTTTGTATTCGCACTGATAATCATCTCGTATTTTATTAATCTCATACAATTAACTTCTAATTACGACTATTTTATGGACGTGTGAAGCTATTGTTGGCACAATTTCTGGAATATGGTGTGGTTTCACTTTCTGTTTATTACTAGGGCTTTGTACTAATAAGTATGTTTTGCATTTCTGTAATGGTCAATAATCACTGTAAATTGATTTTAAGTTATTTCTCCGATTTCCAATATAGTTTGATTTACAATTGTGTTAAATGTAAGGCCATATTTATAAATGATTGATCATTGTAATTATTTTAAAACAGGGGCAGTAGGATTATACAACAATTAGTTGGAATATGAAATTCCTATTTGAATAGTAATAAATCAATGGAGATTCTGAAATTTGAGATCTGACATTAATTTAATTTAATTTCCCTGGTGTATTGAATGAGAGATGCTGATTAATGTAGCTTTACAACTGTTCAGACAAAAATCTATAGACGTAGCTGATTAACAGACAGTTCACAACGTCATATAGATTATATTAAATGTACTTAATTAATTTGGTGTTAAGCTATATTTGTTATCATTGAAAAATAAGTTGTTTTGTTTTGTTTTTAATGCATAAAATTTAATATATTTTTAAGGGTTGTATGTTGCCTTTTATTATACCCCCCAAACAAAGTTTGGGGGGCGGGGGGGTCTGTTGGTTTTTGGTTTCCGGATGATAACTCAAAAAAGGCTTGACATTTTAAAATAATTTTTGGTACAATGAATAACATCATAGAATAAAGGTCAAGTTCGATGTTGGTTACAAACCACAAAATTTTGACAGAGACCCCTTTTCGACTTAAAATTCCCTAAAACCATGGTTTCCGGATGATAACTCAAGAAAGACTTGACATAATCAAATAATTGTAGGTACACATGTGTCATAGAATACAGCTCAAGTTCAAAGTTGGTTAAATTTTGAAAGAGTTATGGTCCCTTTTTGACTGAAAATTCCCTAAAACCATGGTTTCCGGATGATAGTTCAAGAAAGGCTTGACATATTTTGGCATACATGTGTAGCATCATAAAATACGGGTCAAGTTCGACTTAAGTTACAAATCACTAAATTGTGACAGAGTTATGGCCCTTTATTTGACTTAAATTCCCTAAAAACATGGTTTCCTGACGATAACACAACAATGGCTTGACATATTTAGATAATTAGTGGTACACATGTGTAGCATCAAAAAATACAGGTCAAGTTCGACTTTGGTTACAAACCACTAAATTTTGATATAGTTATGACCCCTATTTGACTTAAATTCCCGAAAAACATGGACAATAACTCATGAAAGGCTTCACATATTTAAATTATTTTTTGTACATAGGTGTAACATCATAAAATACAGATCAAGTTCAACGTTGGTTACAAACCACTAAATGTTGACAGAGTTATGGCTCCTATTGAAATTAAATTTGTCCAAGTACACTGTTGACCATTCACAAATTAAAGCATTCTCTCTCTCTGTCCATTTCTTTCGAATGGATGCCATAGTTTTGTGACAAGACCATATTGTGGGGGTATATCCATCACTCATGTGAAAATATTAGTTGAAATTAACACGCCATTTATTAATGGGTATTGAGTTGTTTGACCCACGTTTTTTTTAAAAGTCAGCTGTAAAATGGTAAGGTATTTGATTCTGTATGATTTTTATACAAGAGAAACGACAAGTGCTTTAAAAATAATTTATAATGCTGTTATAATGCTGTTATAGCACTTGGAAATTTGTTATATAAGCTATTGCATTAAACGCCAATTTTGATTTTCAATGTCCTTTATATTATTTCGTTCCCGGAAATGATTAGAATTCACATACCAAAAATTTGTTGATTGTTTAGCTCCTTCTTTACATGTAATCACTGAAATTAGTTTTGTATATACACATCAGCGCGCTGATATATTTTATTTATCTATTACATATTTAAATATGTATATACAATCTGAATGTAAATATTATTTGTTAAAGAATTGCAAATGTAACTTTATGAAAAAGGTACATAAGGACCCTATGGGAATTTGATTTACTGGTTTCTAACCAATACACCACACTTGCATCTTATGTTTTCAGCGGATGTGGGTGTTCACATTCCAAAAGCAGTTCAAGACAGCTTGTCTTGGTTCTCATGTCAATCTTCGTTCCTGCTGGTTTTGTTGCCGTCAAAACAGACATTGTACGTATAAAATATTTAAACAGCATTAATATTAGTGTTTATGCAACAGTAATTTAAGGCATATATCATGTTTGGCACTATCACATTTAAAATAACTTGCTATTAAATCTATTTTAATATAATAAATGAAAAATTGACAATTAATAGATCACATGACAGCCTTGCTCGAACTCTCGAGCTGTACCGCACTCGATCTTGCATTTATAGTAAGTTCGCGATGATTTAAATTAAAAATGTCTTGTAAAGTTCTTCCACCGTCTCTTGGTTCACGCTAATTCGAGATAATACTTTCAATTTCAAAATAAGAAGTTAAGCTTCTCACCGAATTTTGTGAATAAATCGCATTTCATTGATTGATTTGGCATGTGCGTCACTAGGATTGTCACGTGCTTATTTGTGCAAAAATGTCAATAATTTATCAATTGAAAACGAAGTATAATGCTTTGACAATTTACTCAGTTAAATTTTATTGGACAGTTGTCCATTCTAAATTAATCATGTTGCGTTTTATAGTCCGAAGGAGTCCCATTCATGCACCAGTGACCATTCTTTAATGGTTAGTAGGTTGTTTTACTACAAAGGTCGTACTCTATTGTGTTTCGAACTTCGCATGAAATAAAATATTCACATCTGAGGTTGAAATCAAGCGCTTAGATGAAAAGTTCAAATGCGATGAGATAATCATCAGATGCGATTATTTTTAAAGTGGATTATACGTTTAAAGCAGAACAAAAACAGAGACATGATCAGTCAAAATCTTTTAAAGGCATAACAAAAACAGGTGTATTTCATTTTTTGCCACGTCATTCTGGACAACGTTGCTATTCGGCGCGTAGGAATACACTACTTACTGGATAAACCTTGCCACTTCCTGTTGACGGGAGATAGGAAAATTTATGCGGTCACGCCTTAATGGTCTAATTACCCCAAAACGGAAGTCACATCCTCAGGGTTACAGTTAGATAATAAGCACATATGGTTGAGTGCAGGAAGCATATAATTTGTAAAATACAGTTTAAATGATATGTTTTGGTATCATTTTAAAGGTATATATGTAAGCAATAAGAAAAAAGGCTGTTTTTGTGCACTACTGTTTGTCTAGTGGTTCCCAGCTTCATAACTTTTTGCCCATGTATTCATGCGCAAAATGGCAGCCTCCATGCCCGTCAAAACCGGTGTGTTTTTCTAAGGTAAATATTTTGAGTTACAACGCATATAATTTTTTGACATGCTGTTTTTTCAACAGGTTATGTCCTCATCTTTCCAACAATGTATGGTGATATATTGGAATGTAGCTTGGTCATAGTGAAAAGTGAGATCAAATTTTGAATATTTTATATGTAACAAAGAAGGAATTTAGTTGCGCATGCGTAACCTTTAAGAACTTCCCGTAAGATTAGTCGTCTGCAAAGACACTTACAAACACACTGTACTGGAAAGAATAACTGTCAGATGCCACCTTGACCCCATTTAGGGCTGTATTTTATGGGATGGTTGCTCTAGGGGGCATTAGGGGGGTAAATATGGGAAAATTAAAGCAAAATGTCCACCAGAGTGGCAATCCGAGACCCATTGTCTTCATCTTGTTGTTTTTCAGTTTCATTTTGACATTAATTTACATTAGTTTCAACAATTCTCTCATTTATATCATAATACCTTGTATTGTAATACTGAATATTTAGTTTAAGAACCTGTAACTGACAATAATGCCCGCAAAGGTCGTGTCCGCACTGGCCGATGCATTGGCCATGATGACCGTCCGACCTGCCTACTTTGAATAATACCAATTTTCCCAATTTGCAAAGTTAACATATCTTATTTAGTTCATATGTTATTTTGTAATTGAACTTCAATCAGGCTTTCAGCTGAAAAATACATGAAATGCATGCATAAAAACACTTAAGCCGCTCACGCCAACCTAGACCCCAATAGAGATAGCGGCATCAAAATTTAAATCACCATCACAGTTTGGTTTAAATTGAGTATGTTTATTAAATGCAGTGTTGAAAAAACCCAGGACCTCAGCCGGAACCATCAACTCATTAGTATACAAGCCTGGGTGAAGTGACGAGTCATCTTCACTACTTTACTTGTCAACTACACTGGAGCGTTGGGGCGGGGCCGTAAAGCTGACACAGTCGTGTCCGTACCATCGGTATCTTTGAAGGTTCGTACATGATTATTGTCATGTATTCTATTATCTAATGACTTCTTTTCCAGCCTGGCATTCTTCTTATCAACACCAGTAGGAAAAGCAAGCGTTTAACCCTTGTTGGGACTCTCAAACCCGTTTATGAACTGAACTGTTCGAACGTGAGCTCGACAATCTGAAGCCGGCATAGCGACTAGCCTTATCGCAGTAAACAAAACTTTGTAAACTATTGTATATGTACACTTATTGTATATAAGTTACACTAGTAATCACAATATTGAGTAAACATGCACAGAAAACCTTTTTATTTTCACAGATTACTCAGCAGAGAGTACCTGAAGCAGATTGAAGATTGCAGGCGGCTGAACTCACCCACGGGTTCAGGTGTGACAGAAGACTGTTAATTAATATCTGGCATTGACATTTTGGGGTCAAATTATTTTTATGTTGTGTGACAGGAGGTCAAATATGTTGATTGTTATGTAAACAAGCCCTTTTCTGGGGTCAAATGGCATCTGAAATGCTACATTAATACGAATTTTACCCCCCAAAATGCAGAAACTTTTTAAAAAAAATGTGTTCAAAACGGATTAAAATCCAATTCTGTAACATTTAGAATGCCAACGAAGATTGTTTTCACTTCTGACTTTATATATTGTATCTGCTATGCCTTAAACTCAAACTTATGCTTAATTCTGAGTTAAAATCATGTTTTCCAGATGTACCCAAGTACCTTTTTTTCCGTCTAAATTTTTGCCTCAAAACACCATTATATGTGACATTTTCAATTTTATTTTTTTCCGATAAATCTTTAAACCAGTGTAATAGGACTTCATGTTCTTCCTCGGAATAGATCAGATTGATGAAAATTGTGGTTTTTATTTAAATTTTAAAGGGTTGGGTTCTCTTAAAGGTCTAATTACCCCGAAACGGAAGTCACATCCTCAGGGTTACAGTTAGTTAGATAATAAGCACATATGGTTGAGTGCAGGATGCATATAATGGCAGCCTCCATGCCCGTCAAAACCGGTGTGTGTTTTCTAAGGTAAATATTTTGAGTTACAACGCATAGAATTTTTTGACATGCTTTTTTGTCAAAACGTAATGTCCTCATCTTTCTAAAAATGAATGGTGATATATTGGAATGTAGCTTGGTCATAGTGAAAAGTGAGATCAAATTTTGAATATTTTATATATAACAAAGAAGGAATTTATTTGCGCATGCGTAACCTTATAAGGTCAATGTTGCAGGTAGAAACAGGATAAAAACAATTTCGAGGTTCAAAAATGAAACTGCTATCAGAAACATGTTAAAACATATTGGTCGGACATGTAAAGGTAATAGTTTCCATATAAAGTTTTTAAATATTACTTAGAATATATTCTTATTATAAACTCTGCAATTCCCATAATAACATTTCGTAATACTTCTTGCGTTATATGTTAACTATATACAGCGGACTTCTTAATAGTTTATATCTTTTTACATACACAAATCTATACACAGACAAATTCCCAATTAGCCAATGGTCTCGCTTTCATGTGCGAAAGACATAAGTGCAAAAGCAACATATTATGTGCTTAGAATTTCAGGTTTGATGGCGAAAAAAACATTAATCCATAATGATATTTTAAATTAAGCCGTAGTCATTGTCCGGTTTTTATAAATGAATTTTAACGGTTCGGTAAATGTCCGAGTCAGGGCTTCTTTCAAAATGTGGATTTAATGTTATATGCAAACAGTTGCAGTTGATTTACATGGTAAGTTTTTGTTGTTGTTTTTGTTCGTGAATGTTACACATTATTTTCAATATGCGTGACTGATTTAATTTTGCTTATAAGTAACGGTATTTCCAGTCAGAATTTATCAAAATACGGAAGGTTGATAGTATGATACTAAAATTGTGAAGCTTGGTGATTAAACGAAGACGTTACAAGTGTGTATAGAATTGGGCAGTTGTATTCAATAAATAATTTTCGATTCAGAGTTGTTTATCGGCTAATAAATAACGATTTGGATCTTCGATGCGTAGGAATTAAACCACGAGGGCGTTAGCCCAAGTGGTTTAATATACCGCATAAGAACGACAAATCGTTGTTTATTTATCGATAAACAACGATTATCCGAACATTATTTCGATTCTGACATGACCTGACCACATTTTCTACAAGTTCGATTCGACTATATTTTACAGTTACGGAACTATTTTTCGGGTTGTTTATTTGTAGTTTTGCAATGGATAATTTGCACTTTGTCTATATAAAACTCTTCGCGTGTCATGTAACAATGTTAGTTCTATGATTCTTACAACGTGCAGTAGCCGGGCCCGGCTAGCTCAGTCGGTAGAGCGCTGGACTACCAATCCGGGGATCATGAGTTCGAACCCCAGCCCGGTCACCTAACTTGTGTGGGGATTGGTCATGCCATTATTTCTACGGCCATTCTCCCCCTACCTCTGATTCAAGTTGGGCAGTTGTTAGTTACTGGCATAAGTATGTGCACTGGTAAATCAGATCGGCTAATCTTGCCCAGGAAAAGTGTGAGTAGGTTAACTGACTGCCGTTATATGACTGAAATACTGTCAAAAACGGCGAAAAATCCAAACAAACACAATGCGCAATCGCTTTCATTCACACATTGCTTCAAGCTATTGTAGCGTCTGCAACTTCAATCCACTTATGCGATTTGAAACTCCTCGCAGCGGTTACCTCCCCTATCGGTTAACGGTAACCACTGCCATCACAAATAAAGTCCTTCCAGATATGGAAGGATTATATAATCGTGTTTGTAACTTTTACTTATTTTATGCAACTCAGTGCAATTTTCTACATAATTGGACATGTTATATATCGTTTACAGTCAATAATGAAAACAGAAAAAGAAAATAACTAATTAAAACCATAAATAATATCTAGAAGAATTAAATCGATCATCATCACGTGGTTTGTTATAACGGCAGGGATTTGATTAGAGCTATGCTCGGAATCAGTCAAATCTCTGCGAGGAGGTTGATGCGAATTACAGACTGAAGCAGTATCAGAATTTGCAGAAAATATTCATATCGCCAAAGGCTCTTACGTTGTCAGCACAGAAATAGGCCTTGAATTATTGAACAACATCTGGTTATCGCATTGAAAAGAGTCCCAAAGAGCCTAAACAATGAGATAAAACAGAATAGAATAAAACTTTTATTTCAGACTTAAGCTTATACGTCTCATCGCCATAAACATACTATATGCATCAAATACATGAGTCACAATATTAACATACATTAACATACTATATCCATCAAATACATGAGTCACAATATTAACATACATAAACATACTATATGCATCAAATACATGAGTCACAATATTAACATACATAAACATACTATATGCATCAAATACATGAGTCACAATATTAACGCATACTATTCGCAAAGACCCACAATTATATATACATATATATACGTATACGTATTATCTTTCTCTGTAAATACATAGTATAACACATGCTTGAACATACTAGTCAATCAATCATCTTTTTTTCCAGTCAACTGTATCTCGTTTTTCAGTAATAAGCCTATTAGGGAAGAAATGAGTGTCACAACACCTATAAAAAGTAAGAATACATAAATTTTAGTGACAATAGTCCACCAGTTTGTGACAGTTATGCAATGTTCATAAAACAAATACGCATACTTCCTTTAATTGTATCTTATGTTATTGTTATTGGGAATAAGAAACATATTAAAAACCCATTTGAAGACACGTTATAATTTTAAATGACGTAAATGAGAGAATATACATAATGGCGCGTTCATACATACATAATGGTGCATGAACGTAACAGTTTCGCAACAAACAGATTCATAATTATTGAAATGTTTTACTTACTTTTCAAAGTAAAAAAACTCGTCTTACTTGATGTGAAAGATACCAAAAGACATTTGAACATAATGATACTGAACACCTGTTGTTGACTTGGCTAGATAATCATCGTTACGTGTCATGAAACACATGTTATCGCATCATCACGCCTGCATTGACGAAATAACACCCCGTGGGTAAAACTTAGCGGTATTCCACCTTGTTGAATGCAGCAAAAACGCGCATGATAATGACGTCATGTTGTTTTTATTTTAGTGACGTCATTAGATGTTTTTCGTGTTTTTTTTAGCGATTTTTCTATCGTTAATTTTCAAAACAAAGACATAAAATGATGGGATAAATATAATACCAAGTAAATGTTGAATAAAGATACGTTTATTTGCTCGGCACGAAAACCGAAACCACTCGCCAAGGCTCATAGTTTAGGTTTTCTAAGCCTCGCTAAATCAACTTATCTGTATAACCTAGTATTTTCTACGAGTTGTTGCATGTTAACTTTGACGGAATAATAAAAATAATAAAATTAAACATCACAGAGAATACCTGAACCCTTTATATACACTTTATATACGGTTTTTACAAGTAAATATAATTGAATACAACTCCATCTTTTAAAATGCGGGAATGTTTTATCTACCAAGTAGCCATGTACAGATAGTCGAATGACTACCAGCGAAGCACTAAGCACTATCTGTTGTTTTACTTGGAATTCTTCGAAATTGGTGTCATATAGCCATCCGTTCCCGTGGTAACTGCGAAAGCAATTTATTAAGTAGAACAAACAAGTTCAATCAAAGTAGATTAAACAAATTGTTACACACACCTTTAATAAATAGATAACTAATGCTAACAACAGACACGTTTACTGACTTTATTTCAATCTCAGTAATTAATTGGCACAAATGATACATGTTACTTACATGCAGCGTACGGCGATTTAGCGAGGTCTATGCTGGTGTATTGGTCACCTGGTGACTTGGAATAAGGGCTAACATATTCTGGGGCTCCAGGGAATGATTCCTTTTGCTCGTTTGGAACAGCGTACACTTTGGATGCGAGGACTTGGTCGTTGCGCTGCTTTGGGACACCAAACTCCATGGTCCCGGGTGATGTTTCTTTCTGTTTATTTTGGGGAACATTGCCTTTAGCCCCAGCGACTGGGCCGTACATCTGATTTGTATCAACATACTGCCTAGTTCTGGGTGGTGTTCCCATGAGCTGATTCGGCGCATTATTGCCACGACTCCCAGGGGCTCGTTGCTGGTTAGACTGGGCATGGGTATTACTTTCACCGCGTCCTCGCTTTTCCCTGAACAAAATTAGAACATAAATGTGAGCATCTAGATGAAAAGCGATATATTTCGAGCGCAGAAAGTCGCCTTCAGTCCTAACATGTTATAGAGATACACGGTCAAAGCTGCCCTGCACTATCCTACATGGGTATCATTTGCAACACTTAACAACATGAGTGCAGATATTAACAGAGATATAACAAGAGGCACACGAGTGCCTGTATCGCTCTACTGTCTTATTAAGTAAGAAGTGTCAAAAGCGAATGGACCCTAATATGCTATTTAAGAAAAAGGCCCCGCCCTCTGGCGGCCATGTTTTTTAAACGAATAAAAATATGAACCTATATCTGTGAAATTATTTTAAAATCCAAGCAGTGGTTTTTGACATAAAGATTTTCAAAGTTTCAATATAGCCATATAAGGAACTAGACATGTGTCCGTAGGACACGGATGCCCCGACATTCCGCTGGTTGTCACAACACTCTGCTGATGTCGGAAACAAATGCACAAAATACCCAGGTGCACAAGTTCACATGCTAATGAATATTTTTATAAAGTTTCATCAGTCTAGCAGTTGTCCTTTTTGAGTTGCACGCGACACAAATCCAAAAATGTCAATTTTTGCTAAAAAAAAAGGTCATAAATCCACTGATGGCGGAAAAATACTGCACCAAAATACCCAGGTGCACAAGTTTACATGCTGATTAATATGTATATAAAGTTTCATTACTCTAGCAGTAATAATTTTTGAGTTATGCGTGACATAAGTAAAAAAATGTCATTTTTGCTAAAACAAAAAGGCCATAACTCCGCTGATGTCCGAAAACCTGCACCAAAACACCCAGGCGCAGAAGTTCACATTCTGATTAATATGTTTATAAAGTTTCAACACTCTTGCATTAATACTTTTTGAGTTACACGCGACACAAGTCCAAAAATGTAATTGTTTGCTAAAAAAGGGCCATAACTCCGCTGATGTCGGAAAAAACTGCACAAAAAACCAGGTGCACAAGTTCACATGCTCATTAATATGTTTATAATGTTTCATTACTCCGGCAGTAATAATTTTGAGTTACGCGCGACACTAGTCCAAAAATGTCATTTGTTTGCTCTAAAAGGGCCATAACTCAGCTGATGTCGGAAAAAAATGCACCAAAATACCCAGGTGCACAAGTTCACATGCTGAATATGTTTATGAAGTTTCATCATTAAGCAGTGATAATTTTTGAGTTACGCCAGACACAAGTCAAAAAATGTACTTTTTTCTATAAAAAAGGGCCATAACTCCGCTGATGTCAGAAATACTTCACCAACATACCCAGGTACACAAGGTCACATGCTGATTAATAAGTTTATAAAGTTTCATCACACTAGCAGTAATACTTTTTGAGTTACGCGCGACACAAGTCCAAAAATGTATTTTTTTTTTCTAAAAAAGGGTCATAACTCCGCTTATGTCGGTAAAAAAAAATCACCAAAATACCAAGGTGCACAATCTCAGATGCAGATGAATACGCTTATAAAGTTTTATCACTCTAGCAGTTATACTTTTTGAGTACGCGCGACACAAAATCCGACGGACGGACGGACAAACGGACGGACGGACGGACAGGGGCATATCTATATTCCACCCCCCCCCCTCTAAAGTGGGGGCATAAAAATAACGCATTTTTTAGAGGACCGGTACCATATTAACAACGTTGGTAGAGAAGCACCCAAAGAACATTTCTGTGAAATTATTTCGAAGTTTAACTAGTAGTTTCCAATATAGCCATATAAGGTACAATGGCACCGACCCGCGGCGGCCATGTTTTACAACGGAAGCGAACCATTTGAGCACCACACAAGGAACTATTCTGTGGAGCAACATTGGCAGAGAACCACCCAAGGAACATAAGGTAAAATGGCCGCGATGGCGGCCATATTTTTCAACGGAGCGGAAGTATTTGAGCATCTTTGGTAGAGGACCACTTAATGACAATTTCTGTGAAATTATTTTAAAATCTACCCAAGGATTTAGGAGGAGATGTCGTTAACAGATTTTTCTATTTATAGCTCTGGCGACAATCTTGTGCAGCGAATCGCAGCCATTTGAGCAACTTTGGCAGAGGATCACCAAAGGAACATGTCTATGAAGTGTTATCAAAGTTTGCCTAACGGTTTCAGAGAAGATGTCGTTTACAGAAATAGTTTACGCCCGCACGCACGCACGACGGACGAACCGCGATGTCATTGTCATAAACTCACTGGCCTTCGGCCAATGGAGCTAAAAACTAAACAATGCGATGGCGTATTTTTACGCCCATGATTTGTAGGAACGTGCAACGTTAGACAGTATAATTTATGTCTCTATCTTGTGACGATACATACGTGAATACATCAATAATGTGACTAAATATTCTGCCCCTATCCTAAGTGGGTTCTAAGGTGTAACACTACTTAGTATAAGGGCATATTTAACCACCGAGCCGGATTACATAGTGTAACACTAGACCCAGTATTATAGCATTCATTCACTACCGATCATGATTACCTACGTGAGATTGGACACAGTATATGAGTAGACATCCACAGTCATGCATGAGTACGTACGTGCAAAACACTATAGACAGTATTAGTTCGTTCTGTCGGGCCACTAATCGCCTGTGTGCTAACATAGTCAGTAAATGTGTACAGACAATTCCAATATCCTACCTGAGTACCTACGTATTAACATAAACAGTATGAGCGCAGAATCCCACTATCATACCCAAGCAATATGTACCTACGTCTATACATTGGCAGTATGAGTGCAGAATCCCACTATCCTTCCCGAGTACCTACGTATGAACATAATATAAGTGTGGGTACTTACATGCAACATCGTGCCAGGATCCCCAGTATGAAGCCCACAAGCACTGCTCCGATACAAGTGATTGCGATTATCGGCGCTTCCACTAGGCACGAATGTCTGGGACCGGAATCTAAAAACATTGGAAATCAAGGGTATCAATTTGTAATTTTGTTATTATGTAAAATAATGATATTACTATGACACACAGTCTGCGTAAATTAATTTGCGGTTGTATTTTGTATTTTCATTGACCCACACATAACAAATTAGTTTCGATAACTCTTTCCAATGGCCAGCTGCTACAAAAAGCACATTGTGAGATTTATTCACGTGTCTACTTTTTGTTTGCATTAATTATGCACAACCCTTATGTGAACATTATTAATTCATTTTCTCATACAAAAGTTATTTAAACTTGTCGTCACTTGCTGCATGGTACTTCGCCTTTTTTTGACTCCCCGAAATTGGGAGCATATAGTCGCCGCTATGTCCTTCCATCTAAATTCGGAGTCAACTGCCATTCAGTTTGTCTGAGAGTCAAATGCATTTCGAAGGTCATAGATCGAGGTCACACTAAAAGGTGAAAGGTCGAAACTGGCTTTTTGCTTGTCCAGACTATAACTTGGCAATGGATTGTGGAATTTAAATATAATTTGAAAAGAACAAATGTTTGCGTAAATGCGAAAGCGTGTCACGCGCATGAACCAAGACTGTAGGCCTAAGGTCCATGTCATTCTTGAAGGTTAAAGGTCGAAATTGGATTTTTGCTTCTCCGGATTTGTACTTTGTCCGTGGATGGATGGATTTAAATATCACTTTGCACAAATGTTTGCCTCAACAAGACAGTGTGTCGCGGGTATGCATCAGGCATCAAACGGAATAGGGGAGCATCCATCGTTCTACCTTTATTATTGTTGTAGTTGTATTAACAAACGTACACATTAGAACAAACGTACGTGATAAATACCATGTAAGTGTAGTTTTTTTTAATAGGTTCCAGAGAAATCATTGATGATTATATACTGCACAGATTAAATTTGATTAAACGTCCAAGAGCTGCAGCATTTTTGTAGAACGAATGTCGCCTTTAAAGGTAACAAGGTACAACAAAAACATTTGACTTTAATATATTTATAATATTAATAATATGTACTTATATATAATTATATTGCCGTTCTTTATTTTTACATAGACACGTTGCATTTGTATGTATTTATATGTCACAGAACGACCTACATTTGCTGGTACGCGTTTATATTTCACTGATCATGTTTCAAAACGAGCGATTTTAGATGTACGTTTGTATATTACCTACGAACATGTTTCAGTCACTGACCAATCATCTCATTCACTAAAAACTCATTATCTTTCGTCCGAACATTTTCTAAAACATTTTCTGATAGACTTCGTAAAACAACCATACATACTTGTTATTTGCATTGTGAAGTACCTCGTTTATTTTATTAAGTACACCACCACGGTCACAAAACTAGCAATTTACACCATTCACAGGGTCAAATTTCCATTGTGATTCAATTACATTTACTTTTGGGAATATCAAATGTATTCACTTTGTCCATGAAATATATGGTTCGTAAAATACTAATGTACTGTTTCAGCGTTTAGTCGCCTAATATAGAATTTATCTTATTATCGGTAAGAACAGCGTATGTAGGTACCACGCTTTGTACAATTTGTTTATCTCATTAAGATATTTGGGTCAAAAGTAGATATGCCCACGGCCGCTAAATATAGACGTAACTGTTGTTATAACATTGTACGCGCAGTTACAAGTTTATTACAACAGTCACAAATGTATGACTGCCGTTATATTTACAAATTACCTGCAGTTATAAATGCTCTGGTTAGCGACCCATTTTCGTCCGGAAATGGAGGGGTTTTGCGTCTTACACGCATCTTACTAAACAGTTTGTAATGAAACTTTGCACAAGCAATATTAGGCACCTAAGACAATAAACAATAACAGTTTGTTTCAAAATCAAGTCACACAGATCGAATTATATCACGTGCGAAAAACACCTATAATTTAATGCATAATTATTAACAACTGTACCAATTTTTCGCCCACTTCTAAAAAACATGTTTTTTTCACAAGCGAATTGTAAAATATTTGTGTAGCATTATTTCATTTTAGAAAAGCTTTTGTTAAATAATTTCATGTTCAAATATGCATACAATCACTTTGTAACACACCTGAACATGCTCAACACTGAGGCAGTGTACAATTGTCATGATAATCAACAAAATATATTGATTAACAAACTGCTTATTTTTCTGTTTCAAGGATGATTCACCATTATACATCATTTGTGTTAACATTTCTCTTCTAAAGAATATGCTAACCTATATCCGTAAGCCACACTTACAAAATATAAATAGCAACAATTGAGGCCCGAACAGGGGTACTGAAGTGTTTGTACGGGTATAATTTTATTTTTACACTTAATAATTCAAATACATTTAGTTAAAACTGGAAGGGTCGTTTACAGATCTCGAGTCATTCATGGTTACTAACAAAACAATCGGCTGAAAGTTAATAATAATTCAAATACATTTAGTTAAAACTGGAAGGGTCGTTTACAGATCTAGAGTCATTCATGGTTTACTAACAAAACAATCGGCTGAAAGTTCAAAGCCTTACGAAAAAAAGCCCCTCTTCCAGCGCCTAAAACAAATGAGCGCGTGCGTTATGACGTCATCCCCCGCGTGCTCCCGACTAGGCCAGTAGTGCACAGTTTGTTTAAATGGATAGTATAATACGGAATACGTACGGATTCCTGCAATAATCGGCTGAAGTTTAACAAAACAACAAGGCAAATCGACTTAAGTATGGTTAAAAGTATTTGTTTGTGGTATTGACTGGTTTTCAGTAGTGGGCGAATTATTGGCACGGGCGAAAAATGGGTCGCTAACCAGTATACACACAGTTACATAATATGGCTGTCGTCATAAAATTACAACTGCGGTTACATTTTTCTGGTCCAAAACTAAACATACGCACAAAGTTTGTTTGACTAATGAAATAACATCGTACATAATGCCTACTTTATATAATTTTTCAAGTGATAAAATCAATTAAACGATACCTATAACAATAAATACTAGTAAATTGATCAGAAACAAGATGCCCCCACGACACCGTTTGGACACAGACGAAGGGCGTGTTGCAAACACTAATGTTGGCCTCCACAAATTCATTTTCATATATATCTTATAGTGGAAAACTGACAAAGGGCCATAATTCGGCTAAAATTGGTCACAGTCAGAATTCCTTCATTAACGATCACCTATTCATTAAGTTTCTTCAGTTTCGAAATATTGAGCAAAATCCGCCAAGCAGTTTAAGAGGAGTTGAGACCACACAATTTTGGAAAGTATATATTCTATAGGAGAAAAAATAACAAAGGGCCATACTTCTGCCATAATTGGTCGCAGCCAAAATTCCTTCCTATACGTTCACCTACATATTAAGGTTCTTCAGCTGTGAAAGTTTGAGCGAAATGCTCCCAGCAGTTAAAGTGGAGCTGAGTCCACAAAACTTCGGTTAGTATATGGTCTATAGTGGAAAAATGATAAAGGGCTATAATTATGCCGAACTTGGTCGCAGCGAAAGTTCCTTCAATTGCGATCACATACACGTTAACGTTCTTCAGCTGAGAAAGTTTCAGCAAAATTCGCCGAGCAGTTGAATAAGAGCTGAGTAAACAAAATTTCGGGATTAACGAATTCCATATATATTATTTATTGGGCAAAATAACAAAGGGCCATATTTCTGCAAAAATTGGTCAAAGTCAGATTTCCTTCCTTTACGATCGTCTATACATTAATGTTCTTCAGCTATGAAAGTTTCAGCGAAATCCGCTAAGCAGATTTCGGGAAGTATATATTATATAGTGGAAAAATGACAAAATTGTACCGAAATTTGCCTCAACCGAATAGGAGTGGAGTCCACAAAATTTCAGGACGGACAAGTGCAATGCTTAATGCCTCCCACTTTGTTGAGGGGGGGGGGGCGCATAAAAAGATTATGTATTATTTTCCTGATAAAACGAATACAGTTGTACAGCAAATAAGGGTCACTTGCTAAATACTTCATCACTTTCGTAACATGTAATTATACAGAATGTCTCGTGCGAATCTGAGTAAATAAACTGTATTTCCATTTGAATGTAGCAACTGCAATTCTGGAAAAATCAAATACGCCAATTATTCGTATAAATTTTATTTAGATCTTATCTTGGTGCATCCACTAAATGTCCGTTTGTAAACGTGTGTGTAAACGCAAGCCTTAAAGATAATAAGCACGCTATTTACAAAGAGATTGAAGCCATCAAACATAGTGGTAAAACAAAAAGCATACCTGGACAAACGCTAGAGTTAGCTGAAGCAGTCCCTTGCGCTGAAACTAACATGACATTCATGACAACAACAGTTATAACTTTCCACAACCTGACGGCAGTTGAGACCATCCTCATGACGGACCAAGCAAAGACATAAAGAACATGTACCACCACTTATATCACAATGGGCTCCCGATAGCTGGAATATTATTTCCTTACTGCGGTAATACGTAACTTGTTCTTAGAGAGGCAAGAATGTCGTTGCATTACTCAGCTTCCTACACGGAAGATAAAGATATCGAGGGTTCCCCATAACTTTTTAGTTTCGTTGTCATAACGCCTTCCGAGTTAAAGGCTGTGTAAAGGGACTAGAGTCTACAAAAAGGTGGTTTCATATTGCACTATAACTGATGTTATACATGTATAATAAAAATGTGCAAACGCATTTCAAATAAATATGCTACAAATGGTATAGTTCAAAATGAGACTTTTGACAAAAATAAAATAAAAATGTTTTTTTTTTTAAACCAGTGGGTATCGAACTCACCACTAAGGGGTCATAATAATAAATTAATGACAGAAGACAGAGCTTTTACCAACTGAGCTCATTTGCTTTGTAAGAATGCGTGTGCAAACTCTGGTTTAAAGAATACCCACAAATCTCACGTCGACATGTAAACAAGAAAAGAGCCAAACAAACACGACCTATAGCATATAACAAAAATCTCAGAATTAGTAAACCCATTTTCCATTATGTATACAATAGTGCAACCTTTATTCTATGCCATTAATAGTATCTTAATTTCAGATTATTTTTTTAATCCACCCTTAAGGCCATTTTTGTCGACATAGTCCCTTTAATATGTGAGTCTGAAAAGAACCCGTCAGATTTGCCGAAAAACATTTTTATTTGTTATTCACTTTAAAACAAAACGAATGTTATCAAACGTCTTTAAAGTTAAGATATAGTTTAATTAGGCTTTGCAAAATGTTACAATAGTATTAGGCCAGAGTTTTTTAAGTTCTTGGTGCTCGGACAATTTTGGAAGTGTCCGGTTGGAGGAGGGAAACAAATAAAAAAAAAAAAAATAACAACACAGAAGTGAGTAAATTAAATGACTAGAATTTCACAAATGGACAGTTATATTAAAATCGTAATGCTTTATTACTTTAAAAAATCATATTACACAACATTAACTTAATCACTACATGATAACTATGACATTAATATTTTTTGCATTCCGTGTTACAGGTCTAAACCCTTTCACAAGGTCATTTTTACGATATCGGTTACATTCTAAAATTATGTTGTTTTTTTTACTTTTGGAAAAAATCGGGTCGGCGGATCCGAGAACCAAGAAATAAAAAAGCTCTCGCTTTACATATGGTTCAGAATTCGCAACTTACCCGTAGCTAAGATGTTTTAATGAGTCCCGAATATGTAGGCGTTGTTTGGAAGGTAAATAGTAGATAAATGGCAGGATATATGGAAACTATATTTTATAACTGTTGTATAATGATGTTATTAAATAATAAATAATTTTAATAAGTATATACATGTTTAAAAGCAAACAAAGATTTACTACAGCTCTATATAACGGTCATTTATCTAGAATATGGTCGCTGAAATCAATCAAAGATTAAAACTATTAAAATAGTTCCTTAGCGACTACGAACGTAGACGTAAATATGATATTATATGGTGTGTCTGTTCAATTATGGGTTGTTCCAGTACAGTAGTTCTTTGAAACCAGATTGTAAGAACGCTGACAGTATGAGATGAAACTCGCGTTAAGCTTTCATACCATCTATGTTATAAAACGGCTCATGCTTTGGAAGATAGACCCAAGCTCTATAATTAAATTTATTGAACTATTGCAAAATTGAATATTGTAGCATGCATATGAAAAATTGCATCAAATAATAGTATACAGTTATAGTGTAAATTGTAATTCCATGTGAATGCATTGTGTTTCAGGTATATCATATTTAAACAATACCAAATCATGTACTACAACTGTTAATTTTATAGGAGTATAAAAATCCTGTCGTCTGCCTGTTATAGTATTTCAAACGCCGTATGTAAGTTTATGTCTGGACGTCGATACAATTGAATCTCAGACAACGAAGGGAACGGGACATACTACAGTAGTAATGGTCCAATTGGTACGCTTAAAACATGTGATCTACTTGTTGCCTAGTGTTTGACCGAGTCATCATCAAAAAATCATTTGATCACAATAAAAAATATCCCTCACCATATTCCCTCCGAGAGACATGTATGCTTGTCCGTACGTCGTTCTGTTCTGGCAAAATGTCGATCGAGTAAGATTTTTGGAAACCCGGCTATTTTGTTGAAAAAGAAACTGTTTAAACTCTCTATACTAGGCATTGATTTTGCTCAGTTTGCGGTGTTAACACGCATGTGCATAGAATCTATATTAGAGATTTTCATCATGAAACAAATGGGGCCAACCCTGTATTGCCGCAGCCACTCTTGTATAACAGTAAATAATTGTGGAAACAAGTAAAATAGGTTAGATACAAGAAAATGTTCCGCTCTGAATGCAGAGGAAAGCATCTTTCTGAAGAGACCATACCTGCAACATCTGAAATAAAGGAAAGAGGTGGACGACGCCAGGCGAGTTCACTGTTGTACTATGAGACCCTATGGAGATTTGATTTACTGGTTTCAAACTTATACACCCGCCGTCTGTACAATGTCGTGCTCGCTGTAACATTAACTGATTTGCTGACCATGTTCTGGTACTATGGTGTGATATATGGTAGCATTATTAATCAAGTTAAGTGCTTATAAATGGCTATACCTTTATCTTATTTCCCAGTGCGTGTCTGCACGCTCAATCAGCTCCTCGGACAATTATGGTTGACAAGATAATTTAAGATATAGAGCCGTACATCTATCCGCACGCAGCCGCATTACGCCTGTTCTCATCAGCGTGTGTACCTAACACGCAATGCCTAAAAGGTCGAAATTTTACCCATTATCATAATTGTCCTTATGGTTAATTTGGAACGTGAAATTCGGGTCACAAGACAGCCAACGCACCCCTCCATAAACGGGCTCAAACTCCTCGCAATGGTTACTTCCCCATTGGTACTCTTCAGTTACCACTGCCACCAAGACAACCTCCGCGCAGAGATTTAACTGTATCCGAGCATAGGGGGCACTATACAGTTTCTCGGGCTTCGGCCTGGTGGGGTCTGGGTTCAAGCCGTCTTGCACACACTGATAATGTCAACACCTGAAAACAAACCAAACATTATTTCAATATTGTTGTGGCTGTGGCTTCACAAAAATGTAGGGAAAATATTTATGCACACAGTTCCACTATAATTTTGACATGCATGATCAGCCAAGTTTGGGGTTCAAATGTCACGATTTTTCGCGACCATTTCTGTGATTTTCAACATCGATTTGCAACTTTCCTTCAAATGCGAGCACCTCAAACACTGCATGCCTGTCTGCGTAACTTTCCAGAAACTTGGTTGCAACTGAGTAAACTGGGGGTCAACCATTCAGATTTTCCAATAAATTCCAATGTATGTACGCCCTTTCAATACCCTGCCAAAATGACGTTCAGAGCTAGGAATCCTCATGTGCGAATTTTTCTGTGCAAGGTGGCTTAACACATACAATGGCTTAACATAGGGCATATTTTCGAATTCACTAAGCATGCAGATCAAAACTCCAGCCATTAAATCTGATACTTACAACTTCTAAAGCACTCAAAATTCTGCTCAGTTTCGCTGTATCCCTATTTATTAGAATTTCTCCCCTGCTAAATCGAATGTTTGGCAGAAACGGTAAAGTGCTACCATAGCTCATTAAATCCCTGCCGACTTGAAGTTCCACGTGACCATCTGCGCGGAGGTTGAAATGAGCAAACGATAAACATTCTATTATTTTGTGGAATTTCACTGTCTAATATGTTCAGCGCTTCGAAACATGGGCATTTCCACAATAACTTGAGTGATTTATTCAACTATTAAACCTGGATACAACCGGATAAACTAAACATTAAAAGGACACTACCGGATAAACTTCATATTACAGGGTCTATGTCATCAATCAAGTGACCTGTTATGGCAATGTAAATGATATTTCATAATAGTAATTATCAATACAAATGTAGCTAACATTTAAAATTAATTAATGTATAACATTATTAAATTTTCTATAAAAACAAATTAACACACAAACAAAATGCTTGGAAAGAGAAAACCAAGTGGAGTATGTATCGAACATAAGCCTAGTAAATATTAAGTGTACAATCTATGGTAATTCAATACACTCACATATCTGACGTCAATATGAAAGCGAGACAAGGGCCAATCGAAAACCACATCAGTTATATTGTCATTTTGTCTTACTATTCGTGAACCATTTTCGCATTATGGTTAGATACCAGTAAATCATTGTGTATCCTTCCGTGGTCCATTCGAAAGTAGTGCCTTTTACTAAAGAGTTCCTTTTCTCTTCTGGTATAAAAGCCATTTAGCAATATCATACATGCCTTCTGTGGTTATTTCTTATATACCATGTGTGTCTGGAACATTTTGGTGTATTTTATTGAAGCTAATTTGAAAGGTAAACTCTTTTTTTTTGGGGGGGGGGCGTTTACTGTAGTACGGGGCTTTTGTCGAAATATGACTGCCGAAACCCTGTTTTCTACGGGTGTCTGCATTCAGGCGAGATAAATTTTTCTTAGAAGTAGCATAACATATCTGTTGTATTGCAATTTTCGGAAGAGGAAAGATTCATCTTTAAATTGTTTCCATGCTTGCACAATCTGAAATAAAGGAAAGGCTAGAAAAATGCTTGGAAAGTTCGCCCTTTTATAATGGTACCCATGGGAATTGGAATTACTGGTATCCGAAATTGGCAAAATGAAAATTTTCAATACAATTGTCATAGATTCCAAATAAACAAATTTTGACTATGTGAAAAAAAGCAGAATGTGCATTAAACAAATTGGAAAAAAAATTGAAAAAAAAGAATTTTAGGTGTTTTTACCAATATTTGTAAAAACATAATGTGCAACTAGTCAATTTACACAGTTAAAATAATGTGTAAAAGTATGTTTTCAATATGAAGAGGATATGTACAAGTTTTGCAAGTAAACATTTGCTTTTGTTTGGACAACTACCATGAATAAGTTGTGAAAGAAGAATGTGTTTTATGAACTTGTTGTTCGTTTTTTCCTGCCTGGTTGGTAGGTATCGAACATTCATGGGGACGCTAAACACAGAATCAAATTTGTATAGCCTAATGTCTTGACCAATGTACATGTTTAATCTTTTATGACAAATCATTTATAAATATATAAAAGAGAATCGAATTGAAATTTGTTGGCTAAGTATAGACAATCGAATGGAGCCAATTACAATCAATGTATAGATGCATCAAAAGAACCGTTGCAGCTCTAAGAATGACGACGGCAAAAACACCACAACCACCATTAGCAACAACAACAACGTAACACCGAAATCAATATACTGTTCTTGAACGGAAATCAGTATGCAAATAAGAATAACATTCGATAACCTGCATGTTTATATAAAATTTATAAATAGCTATTTAAATTCTATTACACAATGACTACAGCATGACGAACATAAATCAACAATAAAACAGCAAAAATGGAAGACAGGATAGAAATAACAATTCGCAAAGTCAATAAATTTACATATTTTTTACATGTATACAAAAGGGAATGGTAATAGTGGAAATGATGTTGCTAAATTCAAACCACAATCACCGCAGTGAAAATATAATTAGGTGGACATCGCAGTTACATTACGTTCAGACGTGTCAGTTATCTTACGACCAAATTTAAATCCAAACAAATATTATTCGCTTCCGCTGGAGGCCAACAAAAACAAGAAATTGGTGTGGATTAAAAAAAAAACTTTTCGCAAGATTTTCTTGAAACGATAGTAAACAATAAACTAGTTTATTACAAAAATGTGCATTAAAATAGATTATATCAACAAGTATTCATGTCAATGGTAAAAAAAAGGCACATATTGGACCGAATACATCTACTAAAATGAATACATTGGCATTCTGTGAAAGCCTGATAAATGCTTTGATTGCATATGTTTCAATATAAGATGCTCATATATGCGCATAGGGGTAATATCGGTTGACAAAATAAAACGGTGGCCAGTTATATGTCAAATCATAATAAAAATATACGGCCAAAAGAGATTAATTGTGTGTTTCTAGCAACGGTCTCAAAACAAGTTAGGTTAGGTAGGGTCGGGACTGAGTTTTGTTTTAATACTTAAGGACATTTTCGCTAGGTAAGGTCGGGTTACTCGAAACACAGAAAAACAAATTTTGGCTTAACATAAATTTATGTATCGGTATCACTATATGAGCGAAGAAAATTCTAAAGAACATATTTAACTATAGTTCTACTAGATATAATGAAGTGTGATGTGCATATTGTATTATAACATCCGGTTTTTTTTATATATTTTTAACTACTTCACAACAATTTAAATAACATAAAAATATACAACTCAAATATAAACATATCAAAACTCCAGCTGCGACAGCAGGAGAGAACTCTTGTTAGCAGCCCGATGTCTTTTTATTTATGGCAAGTGACCAATTGCCAAAAACAATACACAGGACATAACAAAAACACATAACAAACACAAAACACACATGAATAAAACTGGGGTCACCGCCTTGGAACGGTCAATGCAAAGCATTGGGGGTTTAAACCGGTTTATGTGCGCACTGAATACAACTTAAAATATTATTCTACATCTTCCTGCTAACCCAAATTGAAGAAAATAATTTTACTGAATGAACGTGGGTGTTAAAACCTAAGCATTGTGATTGGCTAAAACCTGTGCCTGTATGAGATTTAGCGATTTTGATTTGTCAGTTGAACTATTCCTATATGGAATTGGGAATATTAGAGTTTTTTCCAGAAACAAATGACGCCATCTTGAATTAAACAGTTTTCTTATCATTCTTCATAAAAATAACTGAAAGTGGTTAGCAATTGTTTTCAATAATGTAAAAAGTTGATTAATAAAATACTTATTAAATAAGTTATTGCACACAGGCACTGCTATTTGTCCTCGGTCAGCTGACAACAGCAGACCTCGGACAAATAACAGTGCTTGTATAAAATCAGTTATTTAATAACACTATAATACAAAACAACTACGTTTATTAATGTCGCTTTTTCCAAATGTTAAAAGGTCACTGAACCAAATGAGTACATCAGAAAATTAAGGGGCGTTCAAATTTTGAACTCTTATTTTGTATCAGTGATAAAACATTGAACTGCATTTTTATATCAGTATAAATTTTAAGTATTGACTAAACATTGAAGTGACGGTCAAATATTTTATTGGTGAGACAAAGCTCAAACGTTTAATTAAAACAAAATCTTTTTACCTAAAATTGTTAATAAAAATAACCCCACAGAATTACATTGTATTCAAAATTTCAAATTAAAGAGTATCAAAAGAAAATATACCATTCAATCTTCAGTCTGCTAACTCGCTGTCTTAACCACACATAAAAGCAAATTATTTTTAATAACGACCTTATAAATGTCGCGCTGGTTAAACGGAAATCGTACGGAAATTGCCGAGTGACTGAACGTTACGTTACGTTAACGTACATAAACGTCGATCAGTTGATGATGGCAAGTGATGACAACATATGTTAAAAGACGTCTGGACACAGGTTGTGGATTTCAGTTTTAAAAATGAGGAGTTATAGTTTAACCATCGTTTTCACAGTGTATGTTTGTGTTTGTGTGACGAAAGCTCAAAGTGGATCCGTGTTTAAAACTATCATAAAAAATGGGACAGGTAAGTTTGTTCAGTTTAATAATTGAGGAGCTATATTTAAAATAGACAAGTGTGTTTTTGAAATAAAATTATAACGGTGTAATGACTCATTGAAAATATGTGTGTGTGTTTTTCTTGTTTACGCCGATACGTATCCACGAGAGAGTCAATATGGAATAGTTTATAAATAGTATATTCACTGTGAAATGATGGATATTTATTAAAGAACATTTACATCGATCTTTTCGTAGATGGGCAGATTTATACTTTAAACTAACGACAAAGACGAAAGAACAAATAACATCAACAATCTTACACTGTGAAGCTCATAGCGAAATTAAACCAATATTTAAAAAGAATCGTGTGAACAATTTTCTTTAGCGCAACATGTAACCAAATGTAATGTTAATATCAATGTAACTGATCGTTGTTTAAGTTGTGAATATCAATACATTCGAGGACATTGCATGCTCGTATGTAATATCAGCGTGAATGTTTAGTTATGTAGAATAAATTATATAAAAAGTAAATATCAAGTCTTGAGTGTGAAACTGTTGTATCTGCTGAACATTTCTATATTAGATAGAATAGTTCCACGCTCAGCCATCGATATTCAATATATAGAATGGCGATTATTGATAGTGTGTAATACCGATCGTTGAGTTTTGCCTTCAAATGAATTTCAAAATAATTGTTCACGCTCCACGTCAGTTTCGCTTGTTAAATATCGTTCGTAATGGATCGTTAATAAAACTGTTGTAAAATGTTGATTATAAATTTATAATGAATCGTTCGTAATTATGTTTACAGTCGCTAAAGTTAAAAATAAATAAGAAATTGTCTCTCAGGCAGCGCCGCAACGTTTTTTATGGCCCGATACAAATTTGATTTAATGCCAAAAAAGATTTACTATTTTTCGACAATCGCGCAAAGGTTTCAAACAAATCCGCTTTTTAAAAATAGCGAAAAAACGAGTGTGGGAGGAAAGGCGGAAGTGGAAATGAAGGGGCAAATAGTTCGAAAAGAATTGATGAGATTAAATGTGTTGTCTGAGACTGATGTAACAAACATTATGACATCAATGTTTTCATGAACTTAAGTGGTTCTTATAGTTCTAATTTGGTGTTTAAGGTTTTTATTACATCTGCTTGCTAAAATGACCGTTTGATATATAGATTTTTTATAAAAAGGGATGCTTATGGTGTTATTCAAACTTAAAATTCTCTTAAATCTGTACACATTTACTTGTTTTAATAAGTCATTACATAGTGCCAATAGAAAAGAGAAGGAGAAAAAAATTCTTCAATAAACAAAAATTTGCCCTCCCTCCTGATTTTTTGGAAAAAGTGCCTGAGAAACAATTCATTATTTTTTAGCCCTAAAGATTAGAAAGTTTTATCATAACGAATAGACGTTACTTGGATTGGGTGAAGTCAGAATATAGGTCTATTTAGAAAATTGTTTACATCCATACTATTTTTAAAGTGCATAAATTCTATTACTTATTTCAACAGCTTATCTACAATTAAAATACCCAAGCTAAGAATTAAATTAGTAATGTTCTCATTGTGAAATTACGATTTTGTGTGATGTCGCGATATTTGATCATGTTACAATATTTAATGCTGCTTATAATTAGCTTGTTATCAGGTATGCTTTGCAGGTTGTGATTTTGCTGATTTGATTTTACCCGCATTATTTCTAAATTTTAAACACTTTTTTCTTGTGTCTTTATTTGCCACATACACAAACACTGAACATCCACCAATCACGTCTAATTACATTATTTGAGGCGTGTCGTGGGTAAACCGGGCTTAATGCATTTGCGTAAAGTGTCGTCTCGGATCAGCCTGAGCAGTCCGCACAGGCTAATCCAGGACGGCACTTTCCGCCTACCATGGATTTATGTTTAAAACAGACTTCCTTGAAACAGAAAATACCATAAAAGCGGAAAGTACCGTCCTGGATTAGCCTGTGCGGACTACACGGTCTGATCCGGGACGACACTTGACGAACATGCGTTAAGATAAGCCCGGTTTTCCTACGACACGCCTCATTTTATTTCGCGGTGGTCTAAATTTCACGTATTTTGCGGTCCAGAGCGCGAATTTAAAACCCCACGTTAATTTCATTTCGCATGATTAGTAGAAAATATAAACATGAAAATGAACAATGCGCCAATTAACGATCACGCGAAATAGCCGTTTTTCAAGAACGCGCGAAATGTAGTCACCGCTACATAAAATGATTTTACAATATATGAACTAGCCATGTTACATAACAGTCTTCCCTATCTCAGATGTCGGTTGCTCTCACTGACAATACGTGTCCCCGGGGCATCCACCTGATCTCATAAATGCACAACAGTCGGTCCGTTATGCCCGATAGACGCTTCCACAAATGTCAATCATATTCAAATTAATCTGCAATATTATCCAATCAGCGCACTCATATAAAACGTGTTTAGCGGTTGAACAATTTCATACAAAAGAACACGTGCATAATGTTGGTGATATTAAAATGAGCACGTGGTAATGTTTGTGATTTCTGATGAATGGAAAATAATCCTTTAACAATTGTTGGGGAGGAGTTTAAAATATTCGTGGCAAAACCCGGATCGGTCTATTATGTTCCTGTGAATAAAACTGCCATGTCCGAACGAGACGAATGCACGTTCTATCATGTTGTTGACGCGTAATTTGCACTTGCATAGTTGCTGGTTTGACCGCACTGACATCCTTTGACAATCTTTGATGGATGGCTGAGGCGACATCATATAACGTCTATCCATCTCGACTGCAGCATGAATTAGTGCTCGCATGCGTCACATATCGTGACATCTTTTTTTATCTTAAAGGGGCATATCGACGATATCTAGCATAAAATATAGACACATCCTATTTTTATCGAACCGATTTGACGAGTAACAAAACAATATTGATTGAATCGTTAAGAAAAAATATATACAAACACACAATATTTTTGGGATAGTTTTGGGGATATGACTCAATTTAAACATCAGTTTGTGTGTAGATTCCATCAACACATAATTCAGTATTAAATTAAGAAATAATTTTAGATTTATCGTTGTTAATGCGTTGTTTATTGGGTAGTTTACCAACGATAAATGTGTTCTTTGTCTATAGAAAAATTAGCGAATATCATATAAGAACTATTAATATTTTATTCCCGGAAACAAAATATATATTCTCCGACGTATGGCACTAAATGTTAAAGGAAAATCCGATTTCCTTATTTTTGCACTGTGTGGCTCAAATTGTTGCTTGACAGCATGAACATTTATCTGTATTTATAGTCGACTTACACGTTTGGGATTTAATAGAAATCAATCTTAATTACAGTATCCCTGTAGAACAGAAAACAATTTAATTATCTAATTGATAATGAGCAATATTTCATCGTTTTAAACAGTGCGTGTGCTGATAAATAGATGACAGACTTTAAAATATGTCAAAAGACCATTCCTTCAGACCCATTGCAGTTAACTGATAGGCGAAATAACAAAATTAAAGCACAGCACTTTAGCGTTACGGTAACATAAATAGTATTACAATCATTGATTTATGCAACACTTAATCAAGTAACGCTTCTCAAATTTGACAATATCAACAACTAATGATTAATGGAAAACTCATATTTATGAGTACTCATGTTTATGAGTCAGGTGAATATTCGTTTACAGTCATTTGTAAAGTCTTTTTGTTTGAGCTAATGAGAAAAAATAGTAGATATACAATGGAAACCCTCTAAACCGGAATCCCAACCGGACAAATTGTCCGGTCCCGATTTATTTCACTATATATATTCATATGTAAAAAATCTCCTCAATACCGGAATCCCCTTAATTCCGAAAACCGGTCTAACTTTCGTTCATAATTGATTATTGTCAAACGTTATTTAAAGGGACTATGGCATGGAAAAGGGCCCCAAGGGGGCACTTTCTTAAAATAAATCTGAAATTAAGATATTAATACTGGCACATAATGACAGTTAAAACAGAGTATATATAATGGAAAAAGAGTGTGCTCATTCTGAGATAAAAATCAATTTATAATAAGGATCGTGTTTGTTAGGCCCTTTTCATGTTTACATTTTGACGTCAGAATCGTGAGTATTATGTTTAACCATAGTTTACACGTGATTCATTACCAAGCAGAGTAGCGCAGTTCGTTAAAGCGCTGTCTACTGTTATTTCTTCGTATGGCTCCTAAGTCGAGAGTTCGATACCCTAATGGAGTTTTAATGTTTTCAAACATGTTTGCTCCTTTTTTATCAAATATATCATTGTGTTTTATGATATTTATTATTTATTTAATGCAAATGTCTTAGTATAGCTAATTTCTATCATATAATAGCATTTATAGTGCAAAAGAAAGCCAATTTTTCGTTGACATAGTCCCTTTAAGCCCTCAACACCGTTTAATATTGATAAATAAAACAATCCAAAGCTGTTTAACTGATACATTGAGGATTGTATAGCGAGTAATCATTAACTTGAATTAGTTACTTTCTGTCTTAACCGGAATCAACTCTAAATCGGATTTCATGGTACAGAGGATGTCCGGTTTAGAGGGTTTCCACTGTTCTTGTATCAATTATAAATGCTGTTGTGAGTGAGAAAACTGGATCAAGATTCGTTTACAGTCATTTGTAATGTTTTATTTGATCTGAAAACAGATACATGTATAGGTGTATAAATGTTAAATGGTCTTATGAATGACAAATTGGATCGAAGTGCAGCGGCGCAAAAACACCGCACCATTGCTATAATGGAAGTGACTTTGGAAACAAGATCGTTTTAAAGAGGGTTGTATTTGCCCGTATATCACAATAAATTCTCGATGAAGATGCTAATTTCAACAACATTTTTTTAAATGTTCCCCTTGAACTTTAGCCGAAGGATTTTGTCCGTGGTAAGCATATATCGATACATTAAAATGAGAAATGTTCATGTCTCTTATAAATTGGCTTAAAGACTTCAGTATAGAGTAAGCATATATTGATACTCTTAAAGGGACAATACATGTTTCGGATGGAATTAGGTTTAGTTGGATAAAACATGCAGCTAATTTCGTGTAGCAGATCCGTGGTCTAGTGGTAACGCACTGGTTTCACAATCCAGGGGTCGCAGGTTCGAGCCCCCGCTATACCCTTACCTTCTAACTTGTCTTTCGCATGAGACGTTAAACGGAGGTATAGTGTACTAGGTGCTTCACACCGGGCAATAAAAGACCCAGGGTCGCCTCTGGAACGGAGCTTCTCCTGAATCTTGCACTATCCTCCTTAACCCAACCTAACTAACAAGTCTTCCGGCGGCGATGGCCACATGAGAGAAAATCCCGGCGCACTCGTTAAAAATTCACTACACACACATCCTTGTGTTAGCATACGGCAAGGTGGGATGGTCATCAACGAGTTTATTCGCCGTGCAGAAGACTGACGTTGACTGTCCGACCGTATGACATTTCAACTGTTAAACCGTCAGTCCTGCTGACTGCAGGCTACTAATGAACGAATTCCTTTAATAGTTCATGCCTTTTCAAAATGTGTCGAATGGTTTATCAAACTATACTACACGAACTAAAACATGTACATCAAACATATCAAACAATCTAGTCCACTTACGAAAACGAAAAACAAAGCCAATACACACATTATGTTGGTTACAAAGTTAAAACATTGTAATAGGTTTCAAATTGTCCTCACTGTTTATAAATTGACCAACTCTTAACAAGTGCGAATACAAATGAGGCGTGTCGTGGAAAAACTGGGCTTAATGCATGTGCGTAACGTGTCGTCCCGGATTAGCCTATGCAGTCCGCACCTGCTAATCCGGGACGACACTTTCCGCCTACAGTGGATTTATGTTTAGAAGAGACTTCCTTGAAACAGAAAATACCATAAAATGGGAAAGTGCCGTCCTGGAATAGCCTGTGCGAACTGCACAGGCTAATCCGGGACGCCACTTTACGCACATGCATTAAGCCTGGTTTTTCCCACGACACGCCTCAAATATGCCTCATATTTTTAAAATATGTAAACATATTTAATACACTGATTGCCATAGTAACTTTAGTTAACTCAAAACAAACGTTGTTGTCGTTGTTGGTTTGTAAAATATAGTTCTTTGGGGGGAACAGAAATATTGCATAATCACAGTATTCTAGTTGAGGATGTTTCAATAAAGAAAATGTCGGTGGTGTTGAATATAAGTGTGGTATGTCTTAGTACACAGTTATGCAAAATATTCTCATATTCGTCAGGCCCTGTACCACAACGCAACCAGACAGTGATCGTCCATTATACAGGTGAGATTTATGTGCATTTACATTCTGGGGCCATATTATAGAAACATCTTAAGTTCATCTTAATATATTTTCATGTCCGATTTTTTGTAAGGTAATATATTTCAAACTACATGTACAGATATATTCATGAATTCGATTACAGTTGAGTAAATAGTAGTAGATAATATGTTGATAATTAGTTAACATTTAGCAGAATGTCATGTACACATGGAATAAAATGCTTAAGAAAAATGACGATTTAAAGGCTGAGGATAAGATTTCACTTAAGATGTTTCATGAATGCGGCCCCAGATCTATAGCATATGCTTAACTACTAACATAATTCAAAACTCAAACACTTATTTGTCGGTACACTGTATAAATTTTTAATAATGAGATGCAACACGTTGTGAAGTGTATTACGTTCAAATTCATACACAAAGTAATAATGTATTGCTTGGGAAGTGAATGATTCTTTTTTCACTCTTAATATATACTATAATTATAGTGTATTTAGATAAAATAGATTAAGATGATTCTTGCAAATATTTGTGGTAAGACATTATATTGTGGCCAAGTTTTTCACTATAAATATTTTGCAGGTAAACTGCAGAATGGTGAAGTGTTCGACTCGTCACGTGACCGCAATGAACCTTTCACGTTCCGGTTGGGCATGCAGGAGGTCATATCCGGGTGGGATGCCGGGATATCCTCGGTAAGCTAGCACCGTACCTCTCAAGCATGAGGTCATATCCGGTTGGGATGCCGGTATCGCCTCGGTAAGCTAGCACTTTACCTCTTAAGCATAAAGTCATATCCGGTTGGGATGCCGGTATCGCCTCGGTAAGCTAGCACCGTATCTCTCAAGCTGTGAGGTGAATGAGTGCAGTTAATGGTGAATGACTTGAAAGCTCACGGAGACGTCCCCCAAGGCAGCCCGTCTCCGAGTAATCAAGAGTCCTATTAAAGGGGATTGTTCACAGATTTTACGTTTTTTTTTTTTTAAACGCTATTAAATGTCTTAACTGCAAAAACTAAAGCATCTGGACTAACAAATAACAAATATTAAATAAGGACAAAAAGTCAATTTAAAAATGTGCCTTCGCCGAGGCTCAAACCTCCGATGTTCTGGATCAAAAATCTGACGCTCTAACCGCTCGGCCATCATAACTTACTTTTAAAAAAGTGTATTTTAACGTTATGTAGGTGAAACATGTGTTTTCCAAAATGCCGATGAAAAGCGTTACAATTATAATTTTATCTATTTCAAATGATGAGTATCTATAAACGACATTATATTTCCTATATGTTTCTTTGTCAAAAGTGTTAGTTTGCTTGTTAATGTATTTTTCTTTTTGGGATCAATTATAAAAATTTGAAAATTGTAAATTTGCCAATCTGTGGATAGGTCCCTTTAACATTCCTGGATCCAGGCGGTGATCCGGATTACCACCAAAATCTAGTCATAAGTTCATAGCTGTCTTCCAACCGTCACGGGAATTTTCATGCCAATCCGTTCGTAACTTTTTTAGCGTAAGGGTGATAATTAACAAACAGACAAACAGAAAATGAACGCGGTCAAAAAAATTAAAATAACCCCTTTAGTGAGGTAACACGTGTATCTTGTTTACATTCAGCTGAATGGAATGATATTGAGGCGTGTCGTGGGAAAACCGGGCTTAATTCATGCGCGTAAAGTGTCGTCCCGGATCAGCCTGTGCATTCCGCAAAGGCTAATCCGGGAGGACACTTTCCGGCTACAGTGGACTTATGTTTAATAGAGACTTCCTTAAAGCAGAAAATACCATAAAAGCGGAAAGTGTCCTCCGGTTTGTTCTGCAATGTAACATTTAAAGTTTTTGAATAAACTGTAATTGATCTTCACATGTGTATCAACACATTACACATTAATCACGACCCTGTAGCTAGAAGAGTGTAGGCCTTTCCGGGTTTTGCCGCAAACAGTGTAAACTCCTCCTCAGCTATTGTATAAACTCCTCCCCAGCTATTGTATAAACTCCTCCCCAGCTATTGTATAAACTCCTCCCCAGCTATTGTATAAACTCCTCCCCAGCTATTGTTAACGGTTTAATTTTCATTCATCGAATATCACAAACACATCGCAAGCTTGACCATGTGCTATTTTGTGTAAACTACATGTATGTTAACCGTTAAACACGTGATATCCAGGTGCAATGATTGGATAAAATTGCAGATTAATTTGCATATGATTGACATTTGTGGAAAAGTCTACTGTGTCCGTGGATTTACTAATTTTTTAACCAAATTTTTCGAAGAAAATTTCTGTTATTAGATTGGGGTATGTCGTTGCGAGGGAGGGCGGGCGGGGTGGCGGCGTCAACTTTTCGTTTCTACTCTCTAACTCGAGAACGGATTGAGATATTTTAATTAAACTTCATACATAGATACCTCATATCGAGACCTCGCTCTGGATTGCATATGAGGTGGGTGTGGTCAAGGTCAAGGTAACTGTTGCTAAAAATAGAAAAACGGTTTCCATTCAATAACTTAAGAACGCATTGAGATATTTTATTGAAACTTCATACATATATACCTTATATCGAGGCCTTGCTTGACATTGCATATGGGGTGGGTGGGTTAAGGTAAATGTCACCGTTACTACAAATAAAAAACGGCTTCCGCTGAATAACTTGAGAACGCATTAAGATATTTTAATCAAACTTCATACATAGATACCTTAAATCGAGACCTCTCTTGGGATTGCATATGTGGTGGGTGGGGTCAAGGTCAAGGTCATCGTTACTAAAAATAAAAAAACGGTTTTCGCTCAATAACTTGACAACGCATCGAGATATTTGAATGAAACTTCATACATAGATACCATATATCGAGACCTCACTTGGGATTGCATATTGGGTGGGTGGGGTCAAGGTCACCGTTACTAAAAATAGAAAACGGTTTCCGCGTAATAACTTGAGAACGCATTAAGATATTTTTAATGAAAATTCATACATTGATACCTTATATCGAGACCTCGCTTCGGATTGCATATGTGGTGGGTGGGGTCATGGTAAAAGTCACCGTTACTAATAATAGAAAAACAGTTTTCGTTCCATAACTTGACAACGCATCAAGATATTTCAATGAAACTTCATATATAGATACCTAATATCGAGACCTCGCTTGGGATTGCATATTGGGTGGGTGGGGTCAAGGTCTCCATTACTAAAAATAGAAAAATGGTTTCCGCTCAATAACTTTAGAATGCATCAAGATATTTGAATGTAACTTCATACATAGATACCTCGCTTGGGATTGCATATGGGGTGGGTAAGATCAAGGTCAATGTCAATGTTACTTAACATAGAAAAATGGTTTCTGCTCAATTACTTGAGAACGCATTGCGATATTTTAATGTAACTTCATACATAGATACCCTCTAACGGGACCTCGGTTGGGATTGCATATGGGGTGGGTGAGATCAGGGTCAAGGTCAATGTTCCAAAAATACAAAAACGGTTTCTGCTCAATAATTTGAGAACGCTTTGCGATATTTTAATGAAATTCATACATATATGCCTTATAACGAGACCTCACTTAGGAATCCATATGCCACCAGAACTTTTGTTTTTCGTGGAATTTCCACGTTTCTTGTTTTTCATTGGCTTGATGCACATTTCTTGGTTGTTTTCAGATGAAGGTCGGCGAAAGGGTGGAAATAGAGATACCACCGGAGTACGCGTACGGCGCCGAGGGTTACCCCCCTGTATATCCTTTATAATTATATGCATTCTATAAATAGCATCACGTCACAAACACTGACCTCTATCCTAATATGGATCACGTATTCTATAAATAGCGCTCGCGTCACATACACTGACCTATATCCTAATATGGATCACTCGCTCTATAATTAGTGATCACTCATTCTATAAATAGCGCTCGCGTGACAGAAACATATATCTAAACTAATATCGATCACTCGCTCTATAAATAGCGATCACTTATTCTATAAATAGCGGTCACATCACAGAAACAGACCTCAATCCCAATATGGATCACTCTCTCTATAAATAGCGATCACTCATTCTATAAATAGCGCTCGCGTCACAGAAACCGATCTCTATCTTAAGACGCATCAGTCATTCTATAAGTAGCGATCACTTATTCTACATATAGCTATCACATCACAGAAAAATACACCAAACCTAATATGGATCTCTCGCTCTATAAATAGCGATCACTCATTCTATAAATAGCGCTCGCGTTACCGGAACAGATATCTATCTTAAGACGTATTACTAATTCTATAAATAGCGCTCGCGTCACAGAAACAGACCTCTTTACTAAGACGAATCACTCGCTGAGTAGACATAAATAGCGGTCATTCATTCTATAAATAGCGTTCGCGTCACAGAAACAGATCTCTATCCTAACACGCATCACTCATTCTATAAATAGCGCTCGCGTCATAGAAACAGACTGCTATACTAAGACGGATCACTCGCTCTATGAATAGCGGTCTCTAATTCTACAAATAGCGGTTACGTCACAGATACAGACCTCTATCCTAAGACGGATCACTCATTCTATTAATAGCGGTCGTGTATTCTATAAACAGCGGTCACGTCACAGACGCAGATCTTTGTACTAAGACTGATCACTCATTCTATAAATAGCGGTCACGTCGCAGACGCAAACTTTATACTAAGAAGAATTAATCATTCTAGAAATAGCGGTCACGTCGCATACACAGATCTCGATCCTAAGACGAATCAATCATTATATAAATTGAGCACGCAGATGCTAACAAGGCCAGGTCACTTATTTTAAATAGTGCTTACCTATCAGACACAGACATCTATTCTACGGTAGCGATAAAAAGACAAAATATAGTCCGGAAAATAAGAAATATTTGTTTGTTGCTTTTTGCGCTCTTTATTGCTCAAGGTGTACATTGCTGTTATATGAACCGTTATCCTTCACCTTGGCAGGGAACCGATTTGAAAGTCTTACGCTGATAGACAATTGATTTGAAAGCAGTTTAATTCCCACAGAATACCTTTTGCGAACTTTATTTGTTATGCTCGATGTGCTTATTGTCCATGGCTCGAATCATGCACGTAAGAATCAAATATCGTAACATGCAGGTTGTAGAAAATACAAATATGTACAAGTACACGGTAAATACATTTTTTTTAAGTGGAACTGATTTTTTTTGCAAATATGTACACTGTTTGAACAGTTTTATGGGTATTTTGTACACATAATGTACGTTTTTTCCTTAACGAATTCACTATTCCGGCGTCTGCTACGCTGATCTTTGACATCGAGCTGTTGGGTATCGAGGGCGTCACGGACCAGCAACCACGGGCGCCGGTACAGATGGCCCCACAGCTGGTACAGAACATTGTAGCAGCCAGTTTTGCAACGCAGGGCGCGTCGAGTGGCGGTGTCCCATACTTTTCAAATGCAAACTTTGCACCACAGACGCTGCCCACTGATCTCCAAGGTTTTTCGTCGATTACACAGTTTCCTCCGGTAGATTCAGGGACGACTGAACAAGGCTTCTCCGGAGCTGCGGCATCTACTACATCATTTGGTTCTCAGTCGCAAGGATTTTCATCCGGCTTTGCCACCCAAACTGGGCCATCTTTTCCACAACCACAACAAGAACAACCTCGGACGCCCACATTCACCGCACCGGAGCCACCTAGGTCCCAACAACCAAACGGCTTAGGCACTGTGCAGTTCGGTACCCAGCCGACATTCCCCACCTCCATGCTTGGTTTTGGACAGGCGCCTGCTGGGAGCTCAATGCAGAGCCCTAGGAGTCCGCAGTCTAGTTCAGCAGGTGCAGGTTTCCGTCCTCAAAGCTTTGGACCTCCCCCAACGCCAACACCAGGGTTTGATAATGGGCCAATGACTTCTTTTCCTGACTTCCAAGGGTCAAGATTTAGTCAGACAGATATGTTCGGAAGAACGCCGACAGCATTCCCGACAAGTCCAATGAGACCTGGATTTCCGGTAGACCGTGGAATGGCAACTCCTACGGGACCTGGGTTTGCTGTTGACCGGAGTATGGCAGGCATATCTGGACCAGGAATGGGCGTACCAAGACAGCCCATCACGAGTGGATTTGGCGGTTTTGGTCAAGCAACTGACTTTGCGTCTACAAGGGGAGATTTTAGTGAATTTAGGAGTAGTTTTGAAATGCCGCCGTTTGCAGGCTCGTCGCTTATGGCTGACGGTGGGCCAGGTGACAGAGTCGGTATGCCACGTGATGCAATGTTGGGTTTTGACAGAAGACGAGATCCGCGCTTCGATATGTCCACGCGTATGGGTCCAGGGTTTGTTCCATCACCGCCAAGATTTGGAGGCGCGGAAATGCGAGTGGGGATGCCGGGACCCATGTCTCCGATGCGAGGTGGCTCGCCATTTTTTACTTCCGGTCGATCACCCTTCGGGAGACTACTCCGGCGGCGACGCGCGGGTTTACGATAGACGGGACTTCCGGTTCAATGATGCAGCATAATTTACAGTTCATTTTATTTGCGGTGAGGATGTTAGCAGAGGATTTTAGCAGATTTCGCCAGATTAACATCAGCAGTTTTCGAAAAAAGATACTAAAATACACCGGGAGACAACAGGGCAGTTATTATACATATACGCGAAGCAGTGTACGTACATATAACAAACTGAACAATAAACTCAACAGCGCGTTATTAAACTACAGTTTATTTAGCAATGAAATATTGTGTTGACATGCGAAAAAGCAATATAACATAATAAAACACGAGATAATTGATAAACGACAGGGCTATAAAACTGATCGCCGTGTGTTATTTACTGATTCAATCAATACATGGCTGTGATTCGTTATATCGCTGGAGGCTTCATTTCAACCTTGAAACATTCTTTGTTCCGTCTCGTTTGCTTAATTGAATAAAATCGATGAATTCACCCTTTGAGAAAGATATATGTGTCCTCTAGTGTTTAATTTATCAATAAAATAAATGGTTACGTATATTTGTTACTTTTTACTGTACTGAACCAGAAAAGAACTTGCGTCAAGTAGGCGTCCATGCCAAATTGTCACGGTTACGTAAGAGATGTACACACATAAATACATGTGGGTATTGTTAAATCGTTATTCTTGGCAAAATCGACCATTTAATCCCAGTAGATATACAAGACAAACTTATACAACAAACAGTTCGCAGACAAAGCTATTTAAACGTTAACAGATATCTTCATTCAAACTTACCGAATGTTTCTTGTTTGGTTCAGCATATATGTTTTTAATCGAGGTGTATTTTTGGTGGATTTGCCGTATCATTAACGTGTAACGATTAATCCAATCTCATTAAAATCAAATCCTTACATTGTTAGGATCTGAAAACATCGTATAACAGGTCACGTTCAAATGATCTTTCGAACAATAAAATATCAGCCCTGCTGTATGGAAAAGTATTAGTTTAAATATTACATAATGCTTTCTGACGTTTTTCATTCGTTAAATTCTTGCTCTGCTTCTTGCCATTCTTGCTCTTCTTACTTCTCTTCATTATTATCTTCTTCCTTCTCTTCATTATTATCTTCTTCCTTCTCTTCATTATGCTCTGCTTCTTGACATTCTTGTTCTTCTTCCTTCTCTTCCAAATGTTCATTTTCTTGTTTCTCTTCCAAATGTTCCTACTCTTGACAATCTTCCACTTCCTTCTCTTCCAAACGTTCCTATTCTTGACATTCTTGCTATTCTTCTTCTCTTCCAACTGACGATTTATTGCTACATTCCACATTATTGCATCCGTGTAAATTAAAACGCAGCTTTAAACATTCTTTAAATACAACAAATGAAAAATGTACAATACATACACAACGCATGTAAGTTAAACGAATACAGAACGTCAAAATGACCAATAATCGTACTGAAGCATATCATATTATTACATCAGGTGGCGCTTCTCTCTCAAGTTCGGCAGTTTCCGTACGGTCCGACTAAACACTGAATATGAATTCATATTCGCGAATATCATTTTTATTGTTTGTTTTATAATTAATTGATGCTTAAATTGACATATAACCTCAAATTAAATAAATCTATTAAAATTGTCAATATTTTCTGGTAAGAAATTTTACTATTTAACATTTTATTTTTGGTCCCAAATGTAACTCAACCCAATCGACCTTAAATGAATCAAAATTCATAAAGGCAAATATTGGCAAAATATTGCCTAAATAAACGAATAATTGTATTTAATTGTATTTGTTGTACGAATGAAAAATAATTACTACGAACAGGTTACATTATACGTTAAATTGCCAATGAGTGTGTATGG
This sequence comes from Congeria kusceri, assembly GCA_027627225.1. Lineage (NCBI taxonomy): Eukaryota > Metazoa > Mollusca > Bivalvia > Myida > Dreissenidae > Congeria > Congeria kusceri. The sequence goes on along the minus strand of CM051032.1, from coordinate 70,321,214 downwards.
CTAATATTGCCAATGAGTGTGTATGGCTAATATTGCCAATGAGTGTGTATGGCTAATATTGCCAATGAGTGTGTATGGCTAATATTGCGAAAATAACGTTGATCCTTTTAACGTTTTTCCTTATGTTTGGGTGAAATACTACTACTACTACTACTGCTACTACTACTACTACTGCTACTACTTCTTAATCTTCTTCTTCTTCTTCTACTACTACTACTACTGCTACTGCTGCTGCTGCTGCTGCTGCTGCTGCTGCTGCTGCTACTGCTACTGCTACTGCTACTGCTACTGCTACTGCTACTACTACTACTACTACTACTACTACTACTACTACTACTACTTCTTCTTCTTCTACTACTACTACTACTACTACTACTACTACTACCACTATCACTACCACTACTACTACTACTACTACTACTACTACTACTACTACCATTACTACTACTAACACTACTACTACTACTACTACGTACTACTACTACTACTTCTACTACCACTACCACTATCAATATCACTACCACTACCACTACCTCTACTACTGCTGCTGCTGCTGCTGCTGCTGCTACTGCTACTGCTACTGCTACTGCTACTGCTACTACTACTACTACTACTACTACTACTAACACTACTACTACTACGTACTACTATTACTACTACAGCTGCTGCTGTTGCGGCCGCCGCCACCACCAGCACCACCACCAATACTACTACAACAACTACTACTAATAATACTAGATAGATAAGTTAATATAAACCGCAAGGAGTAACCGTTACGATGATTATGGATTCTTGTGTACATAAGACTTTAAAATACTTGTTGCTAAAATGTTTACAATCATCGCGCATTTCGCTCTGCTCGCGCAACCCGTTGAAAGAAAATAGTATTTAACACAAAGTAATTTATTTAATTGTTATCGATGGCTTTTTTAAATATCTTTTGTTGAATCGTTAAAACGTCGTAAGTGCCACTAAGGGCCAGAGTTTTTATCTTTTTCGATTTACGGGAGCGCCGGTCCTAAATATTGCAAAAGCCAAATAAAAAAAAAATTCAAAATCGTATTTTTTTTTTAATTTTTTCCGCCGGTCGTCTCTGCTTCCCGAATTATAAAATAAATTGGTCTTGTGTAACCTATTTACGACAACGTCATTTCGTAGTAATTTTTGCGCGCCAGTAGACTTCTTTACAAATTGACGTTATTTTCTGGCTTCTGCATATATTTTATTGCAAAAACGTGAAAACCAGTCTAGCTAGGGACAATAAAAACAGCAATGGCGGTTGCGGCCGCTGTGTAGTTTAAAGTTGCGCGACCGCTGTGTATTTTAAAGTTGCTATCAAAAACATAAAAAAGAAAAAAAAAATTATTTAAAATCATACAGTTACATTCTTTTGACAAAAATTATAATGAAATAATATCAGAAAGCAGTATGGGAAGAAAGATTTAGCAGGTGCCCGAAATGCGAAAACAATTAATTCATATACGCAACACATTTAAAACATTTTATACACAAATACGTTCTAATCATAAATAATATAATTGTACATGTTGTTTCATGCAACGAATGTAAAGTATTCGTGTTTAAAATACGGATATTTTCATATTTTTCCATGGGTACGAAATGGGTACGAATGTATGTTTTCTTCTAGTGCGGTTCGTACCAAATTTGAAAAAAACAACTGTGTTCTTGTATATTTTTTCTTATAATTTAAGCTTAAAAACGATGTGAATCAACAACAATATAGATCTACTACATGCACATTATGCAAAAAAATTGTTCTATAATACAATACAGAATATGCGTTCTACTTTGATTTAGGCCAGATTGTTTATAAATTTAAGATTGATGGATATTTGTTTCAAAAAAGATATAACTTGGAAAATCGAAATAGTAGTTATAAAACCCTCTTACAATATGGAAAAATATCTTTACTTCTAATTCTAGATTTACCTTTCTTGTAATAATATATTTTTCAATTTAGGTGCAGTTATAATAAATTAATATTTTTTTACTTTAATCATTTTATTTTTATTATTATTTCCGATGCTCACTTTTTTAAATTTATTTTTATGTTTATTCCCTCCTCCTGGTGCTCAGGTTTGAAAAAATTCCCGTAAATCTAAAAATTAAAAAACTCTGGCCTGACGTTCATCATCGTAAGGTTCCGTAAAGTGGTAAAATTGAGTTCTAGCCCTTGAAAAAGATTTTACGAAATGCATTTTTTACGAAAATGCATTTGTCGATTGTTATGTACTTTCACTTTGTTATACGCATGCCACAATGCATAATAGACATGGTAAAATACAAAAAAATACAGGAAATGTAGAATTTAGAAACATGCTTGTAATGTAAAACGTCAGTTGGAAGAGAATGAAGAATAGCAACAATATCAAGAATAGGAACATTTGGAAGAGAAGGAACAAGCTGAAGAATGTAAATATTAGGAACATTTGGAAGAGAAGGAAGAAATGGAAGAAATGAAACATTTGGAAGAGAAGGAAGAAGAACAATAATGTCAAGAAGGAGAGCATGATGAAGAGAAGGAAGAAAATCAAGAATGGCAAGAAGTAGGGCAAGAATTTATCGAATGAAAAACGTCAGAATGCAGCATGTAATTGTTAAACTAATACTGTTTCATACTGCTGCGCCCAATGAAATTGCCTTTTGCACAGCAATGTTAGGCCACGGTTTTGAGAAGTGATGCATTTCCAGCTGATCCTCGGGAATAAATCATTTCCAGTTAATGTTCACGCGGATAACAATGGATATAGTGGTACCGTAGGCGAATAAACATCCTAAGTTCACGTTTATTTCGTGCATAGTATTTGTGGTTTATATATTAAGTTATACCACATTTTGAAGGCAACAGTTTATTGGCTCCTGAAATGGTCATGTGAACGTGACCCCTAATGCGAATTCATCAGATCCAGTCAGCGGATAGTATAGTAGCGTCAGACTGGAGATGAATTTAATGAGATTGCATTTAATCCTAACGTAATATTATAACAAAATACGTAAATACGTTCTCGCGTTGGTAATTTGTCATCTTCCAAGAAATAAACTGGTCATAGATATTAAAGGGACTATGTCAACGAAAAAGTTGTTTTCTATTGCACTATAAATGATATTAGATGATGGAAATGCGCTAAAACTAAGACATGTACAGTAAATAAAGAATATGTAATATATTATACATAATGAGATATTGGTCAGAAAAAAATGTTTGTACAAATTAAAACCCCAAGCGTATATCGAGCTCACGACTTAGGAGCCATACAAAGAAATGAGGCTAGACTGCGCTTTAACAAACTGCGCTATGATGTTTGGTAAAGAGTCGTGTTTATACAAAATACAATTCTGGCGTAAAAATGTTTACATGAAAAAGACCAAACAAACAAGACCAGTATTATAAATTGATTTTTATCTCTGTATGCGTACACTCTTTGTCCCAGTATATATAGGCCTACCCTGTTTTTACCGTTATTATATACCAGTATTAATATCTGAATTCCAGATTTTTTTTAAAGAATTGGCCATTATAATAATAATAATAATCACTTTATTTTAAGAAGGTGACATATAAGACATAGTACTGTCATGACAAAAACATACCTTATTTTCATATGGCCTTCATACACATTCAAACATTGAACCAAATTCACATTTAACATATAATTACAAAACAAGCACACAGTAAATTTAATAATGATGATAATAATGATAATGACAATAATAATACTACTATTACTACTACTACTACTAATAATAATAGTTTTCTCAATAAAAAAAACAATTACAAAGCATCGACAGACAGCAATAGAAAATAGAAATTATGCACAATGCATTGATACACTCATAAAAAAGTTACATTTTCATATAAAAAATCTCCATATACAAAACAAATATAATTATTTACTAACAACATCAATTTCAATATACATTTTCTAATGTTCAATAAATATATCTATATCAGTATTATAATTGTGATATTTGTGTTACATCTATTTGACTTGTTCAAGTAAATATGTTTTATATGCTCGTTTGAATGATGGTAATGATGATTTATTTCTTAATTCCAATGGTAAATTGTTCCATACGATTATGCAATAGTATGTATATGTATCTTTGTAGTATTTTGTTAGTGGTTTAATTGGCAAAATAAGATCTTTGTGCATAGCTGACCGTAAATTGTGGGATTCGTTGTTTGAAAAGGTTAATAAATCTTTCATATATGATGCCACCAAATTGCAAACGGTTTTATATATTTGTATAGCAGTGTGGTATTTTACTCTGTCATTAAATTTCATCCAACGTAATGTTTTAAAAAGTTCTACAGAAGCACTCCTTGAAGGTTTATTAAGAACTATTGTAGCTGTTCTCTTTTGTAGTTCTCCTTGAGGCCCTTTTTGATGACATAGTCCCTTTAACAAAATGTGGATCACTGAATTTGTATAAATTTATCGACTTGTATACTGTTTTTACATTATAATAATACACCGTGCAAATTAAATAACTTTCTATGTAAAATTTCATGCAAACACGTACATATAATGGCATACTTCTGCAAGAGATGAAAATTTAAATTGTTTAGTCTAGATGCTTAATTTTTGCAGTAAAGACTTCTTGACAAGACATTTGTTCCAAAAATACGAACATCTTTGAAAAAGTTCCTTTAAATATACATATTTAATCCAAAGGCATATAGCTTCTTCTGCAGTTTAAACATTTTAAGAGTCAATTCCGAGAATTTGTTTGAGAAAGTAATTCTTTAAATTCTCGGAAAAACAACGGCTAGACACAATATTTGAATATGACGGAAAGCTCCATGGAGCATCAATGAAATTGATCATGCAAGTGCGATCTCGTTTTCACTGTAAATATGTGGTTCATGTATTTTGAATATCATAGTGTTTAATGTATGAATGCATGGCGTAGTTTTCAAAAACGTTATTAAAGTTGTGTCTAAAAGTACAAAAGGCGAATACGCATTGGGAAACTTGTTATTTGCGAGGTGTTTTCTTCAAGAAGATTCTACTTTTTCTTTTTCTTATTCTTCTTTGTCTTATTCTTCTTTTTCTTCTTATTCTTCTTATTCTTGATTTATGCTTCTTCTTCTTTTCTTCTTCTTCTTCTCGTTCGCTGCAACTCACTCCAGTAGCATCGACACAAGTAGTGGTCCTCTTAAGGACCTCTGTCGTGCCGTGGAGCTTCTGATCCAAATGTACTGGGGTAGGCCAAACCTTTTCTCTTAACTCTTGGTATTTCGTACAGGACTGGAGTATGTGCTCAGTTGTTTGATCAGCTTCACCACATGGACAGCTTGCGTCTGGGGCCATATTCCAGAAACATCTTAAGTTTAAAACTACATACACATAAATGAATCCACTTACAGTGAAGTAAATAGTAGTTAATAATAAGTTGATAATTATGAAACATTTAACAGAATTTCATGTAAACATGGAATAAAATGCTAAAGAAAAATGACGATTTTAAGGCTAAGGATAAGATTTCACATATGTTTCTGGAATACGACCCCAAGGCTATTTTCAGCTTGTGGGTATGTGCATTTAGTCGGTTGTGTCCAGTTCTCCGCCGAAATATGGTCACCTGTTGGAAGCTCTAAGAAGAAGGTGGTATACTGCTGGTGTCTAAGTACAAAGAAGCTTGCGCTCGGGTAAGAAAAAAGCAAATCCTTAACACAATCCCTAAAAGGCAATTCAAGTTTAAATTTGTAACAGCTAACATTTCAGTCTTATATGCAATCACTTTCTTCATAGAAAACACATACTGCTTGTTAATCTCTTACTCTTATAAATGGATAACGAACAGATATATACTAAATAAAATGTATGCAAAACGATTGACGATGTTTGTTTTATCAGGAGAAATCACTAGAACTGCAAAGTAATCAACAGTATCTAGTTTTAAAATGTTTTATCAAGTCATTAAAATAGCTATGGCTTGTAAAACATTGATAATGCCTTTTGGCATATCGTGATGCTATTTCTACTGAAAATTACATAATTATAATTATACTAGTGCTTTGATGTAAGATCTTTAGATTATTTGGAGTTAATTTCAGAGTTCCACGTGCAATTAACAATTAATAATTGCCGAGATACTCGAATTAAATGTAATTATTCTGTAACAATAATAATTAGACAGCCAGAGTCTTTAGTAAGTAAGACTTGACACGGCAAACTCACAGTTGTCTCCCCTGATTTGTTGCCTTCAAAAGCAATTCTATTCTTCTCGCAGCGGTTACTTCCCCTGATCGGTACAAATCGGAAGCGGACAAATCCGTGTTTGTTGGTTGTAGTTATTGAACAATTTGTTTCAACGTGAGTCAGCGAAGCTAAATTTTATTCGCACCACTAGTATTTGTTTCATGCATTATTTTATTTAAGATAAAATGTTAAATCGGGTATATACACTCAACAAAATTATTAAAGGGTCAGGCATAAAACCCAGATGAAAATGGTTGCATCAAAATTCATTTGATAACTTTGATATAAATTCTACGTATTAAAACAAAAGATGAACACAGTAAAAATTTTCATCAAAAACTATTGTTCTATTGAGTGTATATTAACGCTCGTAAATACAGTTTCAATAATACTGCTGAAGAACTAGCTTTCTTCTGAAGAGCTAGTTTTCTTCTGTGAAATTTTATTAGATCTAAAGGTCTATATTTACATGTGTTATTATTTAGTAAGCATAGCGATTATAATCTTGACTTTGTATGGCAAGCCACAGTCTTTCAACCTTTCAGCGCTTTGGTTTAGAAATGCACAGGTTTGTTGGCATATATGCTTCATCGAATTTTTCAGATCCATTTCTGATCACAAAACATTCGAATTATATTAATGGTGTTGAGCTTTTCAAATTTAATTTAAAAGATCATGAATGTAAATACTATATGTCCGTATATTATTTTTAACTCAATGAGAATGTGTAGGCTTTAAGAAATTAGTCATGTTATATTCAAACTTTAAATATTCACGTCTGTTCACTAAAATGTATATAACACTTTATTATTCAAACAATTTCAAGATCGTCAATTAAAGAAATCCGTCAAAATTCAACGCAGCGTTGTAGGCTCTTCGTATGCTGATTTTAATTGGAATTCATTACGTACAGTATTCGTTATTGTATGCTCAATAATTCACCTAAAACGAATTACGTTTTAAATAACAATGTTCTGCAGCTAAGCTTAGAATGGTCAAACTTAATTTAAGTCCGAAACTGTGTTTCTAGATCTGTGCTTTCGCTTGAAATTTCACTGTTTGACGCTGCCAATATGTTCTTCGTCCATGCCGCAACACGCACTTTCTATACAATCACAACTGCCTCCACGTGCGTTCTTGGCAAAGAATGCGTTCAATTGACGCCAATGTCACAGTCCTTGACATTGTTCACCATATTGACGCCAATGTCACAGTCCTTGACATTTTTCACCATATTGACGCCAATGTCACAGTCCTTGACATTGTTCACCATATTGTTACTACCCAGGCCCTAAAATAACAATTATTAATTTAGTCTTGGTGCAAGCGAAGTCAGCAAGAGAAAATATGAGCCAAAACAAGGCTTACATTATCCGTCCCACGAAATATGAGCAATATTTTGACGGTTATATTACATAACAATAAAATAAAGTGTTGTAAACAAAAGCCGCGCCTGTCTGTCTACGTGCGAGATGACGTACTGTAGCCTCACCTGTCATACGCGACCATCCTGCACGGCCCATCCCGCCTGTGTGTGCACGTGCGAGATGACGTACTGTACCATCACCTGTCATACGCGACCCTCCTGCACGGCCCTCCCCGCCTGTCTGTGCACGTGCGAGATGACGTACTGTAGTCTCACCTGTCATACACGACCCTCCTGCACGGCCCTCCCCACCTGACTGTCTTCGTGCGAGATGACGTACTGTAGTCTCACCTATCATACACGACCCTCCTGCACAACCCTCCCCGCCTGTCTGTGCACGTGCGACATGATGTACTGTAATCTCACCTGTCATACGCGACCCTCCTGCACGGCCCTCCCCGCCTGACTGTGCACATGCGAGATGACGCACTGCAGTCTCAGCTGTCATACACGACTTTCCAGCACAATCCTCCCCACCTGACTGTGTACGTGCGAGATTACGTATTGTAGCCTCACCTGTCATACGCGACCTTCCTGCACAACCCTCCCCGCCTGTCTGTGTACGTGCGACATGACGTACTGTAGTCTCACCTGTCATACACTCCCCGCCTGTCCGTGCACGTGCGACATGACGTACAGTAATCTCACCTGTTATACACGACCCTCCTGCACGGCCCTCCCCACCTGAGTGTGCACGTGCGAGATGACGTACTGTAGTCTTACCTGTCATACACGACCCTCCTGCACAACCCTCCCCGCCTGACTGTGCACGTGCGATATGACGTAATGCAGTCTCAGCTGTCATACACGACCGCCCTGCACAACCCTCCCCACCTGACTGTGCACGTGCGAGATTACGTACTGTAGTCTCACCTGTCATACACCACACTCCTGCATGGCCCTCTCCGCCTGTCTGTGCACGTGCGAGATGACGTACTGTAGTCTAACCTGTCATACACGACCTTCCTGCACGGCCCTCCCCGCCTGTCTGTGCACGTGCGAGATGACGTACTGTAGTCTAACCTGTCATACACGACCCTCCTCCACGGCCCTCCCCGCCTGTCTGTGCACGTGCGAGATGACGTACTGTAGTCTCACCTGTCATACACGACCCTCCTGCACGGCCCTCCCCGCCTGTCTGTGCACGTGCGAGAGTACGTACTGTAGTCGGACTTCCTCTTCTTTCAATTCCTGGATGGCCAACTCGTACTGAGTGAAAGAAATCGTACTTTGTGGTTTTTAATCAGACTTCCGAAAATAATGGATGTAAAAAGTATTAGACAATCTGGTGATCCCACGACAATTGACGGACCAAACGAACATTTACACACACACATTCCTTGTGCATTGTACAGCATAGAGTGGTACATATGTATAAAGAAAGCACAGCAATTCATTTGACATGGATATGGTTTTGGGGAAGTTGTTTTTTGTTATGCCCCCCCCCCCCCCCACAAAGTGGGAGGCATTAAGCATTGTATTAGTCCGTCCGTACGTCTGTACGTACGTACGTACGTCCCGAAATTTTGTGGACTCAATTCCTCTTCAATGCTGAGCGGATTTCGCTGAAACTTTCACAGCTGAAGAACCTTAACGTGCAGGTGATCGTAAAGGAAGGAATTTTGGCTGCGACTAATTTTGGCAGAGTTATGGCCCTTTGTCATTTTTTCCACTACAGAATATATACTTCCCGAAATTGTGTGGACTCAACTCCTTTTTAACTGCTTGGCGGATTGCGATCAAACTTTCACAGCTGAAGAACTTTAACATTTAGGTGATCGTAAAGGAAGGAAATTTTGCTGCGAACAATTTTGGCAGAATTATGGCCCTATACAATATATATGAAAATAAATGTGTGAAGGGCAAATTGAGTGTTGGCGACACGCCCTTTGTCAGTGTCCAAACATGTGTCGTGGGGGCATCCCTGTCTGTGACACATCTATTGTTTAACCCAAACATGTACATTCTTAAGTTGATAAAGATAACAGTTATGAGAACAAGAGCTGTCGGAGGACAGCGCGCTCGACTTTTCTAGTTCTAGTCAGAGTTTCCTGGCATTTTTTCAACAACACACTGTTTGAATAGTAGGGGCCAATTAAAAAAAAAATAATTTTCGTTCTCGCGTTACCGAGTGGAAAGCATTTTATTTTTTTTTCAAAACAGTGACCCTGACCTTGACCCCACCAACCCCATATGCAATCTCATGCAATGTCTCATTATACAGTATCTATAAATTAACGTTCATTTAAATTTGTTATAAAGCAGAAACTGTTTTTTTTTCTATTTTCAGTAACCGTAACCTTGACCCCGACCCCACCCTAACCCACCACAAATGCAATCCCAGGTAAAATGTTGCTTTAGGGTATTTATGTATAAAGATTGATTCTCGAGTTAGAGAGTGGAAATCAAAAGTTGACGCAGACATCCCACCCACTTAAAATTTCTAACTGTAAAAAGACCTACAATTGTGAAATATTTCAAACTAGAGTTATCACAATTGGCCTATGAGATCATTTTAATATAGGGAATAAGCGTTCTAAGTTTGAATGAAATGCCTCAAGCCAATTCTGAGAAAGCAGCTTACCTAAAAACTTTAACCTGTCCATATAGCTTATATGTAAAATTTAGAAGTGTAAAGATGACCATAATTTTGACAAATCTAAAAATATAGTTATCAAAAGTGGCCTATGAGTTCATTTTAATATAGGGAATATGTATTCTAAGTTTGAATGAATCCCTCAAGCGATTCCTGAGAAACCAGCCTACCAAAAAACTTTAACCTGTCTATATAGCTTATATGTAAAATTTCTAAGTGTAAGGAGGACCATAATTTTGACAAATTTAAAAATTGAGTTATCAAAATTGGTCAATGAGTTCATTTTAATATAGGGAATAAGTATTCTAAGTTTGAATGAAATCCCTCAAGCCATTCCTGAGAAACCAGCTTACCGAAAAACTTTAACCTGTCAAAATAGCTTATATGTAAAATTTCTAAGTGTTAAAAGGTCCATATTTTTGACAAATTTCAAACTAGAGTTATCAAAATATGAGCTCATTTTAATAAAGGGAATGACCGTTCTAAGTTTGAATGAAATCGCTCAAGCCATTCCCGAGAAACCAGCTTACCGAAAAACTTTAACCTGTCCACGGATATAGCTTATATATAAAATTTCTAAGTGTAAAAAGTCCAATAATTTTGACAAATATCAAACTAGTGTTACCAAACTTGGCCTATATGTTTATTTCAATGTGGGGAATAAGTGTTTTAAGTTTAAATGAAATCCCTCAAGCCATTCCGGAGAAACTATCTTACCGAAAACATTTAACCTAGCTCGGACGCCGACGCCAACGCCAGGGCGAGTAGAATAGCTTGCCTTTTCTTCGAAAAGTCGAGCTAAAAAGGTAACATAATCTTATGACGAGTTCGTTCGTATTAACAACATGAAAAAGGTTCGCATGCTGTGGGTGATATATTGTTTTCTCTTGCAAAGCCGAAGAAATATCTACCGTGTGCCATTACTGTTAATACAATTGTCTTGTATGTCGTTTTGTTACCATAAACTCGCTTATTTGTGCTATTAAAGTACGCACCCATAGTAGATTCTGTCCATGCATTTAAGGGGTGGTTTCACAGTTTTGGGGCTGTGAAAAACTGACTTGCTTGTCCTAAAGGACATATATTGTTCATAGCCCAAAGTTTAAAATGCACATTGCTAGTACAAAGTTAAAACTTTGACGACTATCTGTTATTTTTAAGACAAAATTGCTACCTGGTAGACATACCCTAGTAATAGTTTATTATTTTTACACAAAAATGCATAATAAATGTCAAAATAAATATATTTTGCAACAAAACAGCATGACATTGAAAACGTTTTGCTACAAATGCCTCTTTTAAATTCCACTTTTAGAGAAATGCTTTTCCAACCTCAAACTGTGAAACTGTCCCTTTAATAATAAACTGTCCCTTTAATAATAAACTGTCCCTTTAATAATAAACTGCCGGACAAATGTTCGTGCGCGTCAACAGAAGTTCATAAGTTTTAAGGTTTGCTCAAGTGAGCAATTACCTCGGCGATTTTGCGGTCAATCTGTGCCAAGCGTCTCTTCACATAGTCAAATTCCTCCAGGAGCTTGAGAGAAGAACATAACGATGTCGTCTGGGGCGAAATTTCACCTGGAACAATTTGGGAGACCAGTTTGGGAGACATATTTGTTATTCAAGCTTTCTAGAAATAAAATGTAATTGACTGGATTGTGTTCCTGAATTGACTGATTTGTTGACTTTAATGTCGGATTCGTACATAATAGATATCCAAGTAAATTGCAAATTACAACATAGGGTTCCTTTCGCCACATACACACATTCATAATACTGTTATGTTATATTGTAGTAAATAGGTGTCACGAAAGCTTTGAGTTTATAAAGGACAATATCACAATGTTAACGACAGTAATTTTCGCTCAATGGCTTTTAGTTTGCAGATTATACGTGTTCAGACGTACAAAAAAACACGAGCATTAAATCAGCAACAACGATTAGACAACACGTACATTTTACGCATTCACTGACACAAGCTCAACAGTAGCATGGAAATCACTTCCGGCTACCTACCTCTTCGCACGGGTCTGTGGCACGGACCGGGGCTACCCGGCGTCCCAGTGCATCCGGGTCTGCTGTGTCGCCGCACTTTAGTAGACACCACGCTCGGCTTCCGCTTCCGGTCCAGCTGCCTTGGACTACTGACACTCTGCGGGTGGCGTCGTTGTGACTGCTGTCTAGCCGGCTTAGCCTGCGGACCTGGTTTCACTTTGCTAGCCGGCGGTTTCCTTGTTTTTGAGCCTGACCTTATTTTATCCAAGCCTATGACATATTTCTGTTTTGTTGAGAGATCCTTATCAGACGCACGCGACCTGGATGGGTTACGCTTTTTGGAACTACTTTGCGGATTAGCGACGCAGCGGGACGCTGAGCGACAGCGAGCAGATTCGACTTCCGGTACACGCACAGGCTGATTAACATCCACTGGTCGGTGCGAGTATTTTGATAAAGGCTGCTTAGCGTCTGAATACGATGAATACGAAGAAACTATATTGTGAGAAACTGTCGTAAAAGGGCTCGAGAACGATTTTACGGACGGTTTACGGCATATATCGCCATTTCTTTTAGCACATGAAGCTGATTTCAGTGCATGCACGTTCGGAGTTCTCTTTTTCCTTTCTAAACCATTCCTTTCTCTTCGCGAGGTCGAATACGGCTCGAATCTGCTTGGTTTCATTAACATGTTTAGTTCATCATAACCGAAAGAGTCTCCATTTTCAGGACGCAGACGACAAAATCCTTTCAAATTCGTTGTATCTGATTCCTCACCTGGGTCGCAGACTCTTGCGTCACGTGCTTCTCTTAATGTCGGCCTGGAGGGGATTCTATCTTTGGGAGCAGGGGCCATCTCGACATAGGATGGGATATCAGCCACGTGGGCTGTCGCTTCTCGCTTAGTAGTTTCTTCTGAACGTTCAAGTGTCTGCACCTGAAGGACAAGAAGAAGAATGGGCATATAGTTCTTGACGACTGACACAAACGCTCTATAAAACACAATTTTGAAGTATAACAAGAGCTTTCAGGGGCGGGTCCATGATTCCGGGTTGGGGGGGGGGGCGTAAACTCTTGATCGTGCAGTTTTAACCCCTTTATTGTGTCTTTGTCTGTTATACTGTATTGCAGTGATCAGCTACAGATACGTATCAAACATATATGATAAATCTTTGCACATCATCATCATTATCATCATCATCATCATCAAATGCACTTTGTTTTACTGAATAAATTAATCCTTCGCCGTATTATGTTCAAAAGAGATGAAGGCTCATCTGTAGGTCATGCACCTGTTTTGGCAGTAAATTGCCCTTGTTTGGTGTGCCTGTCAACTAAATACGTATTTGACATTCAATGTTATATATATCAGGAACATCTTTAAACATGTAAAATCCCTAGCTGACTAAATTCAAACACACACGCATGGAGAATTTTTGTAATATTCATTAACCGAAGCTTAATGGTCTTTTCCGAAGTGAATGTCATTCAATATCACACACTTTCACAGTCATGTTCATCAATTGTCTTGAAATGTGCAATGAACTGTGTGTGTGTTTTTCGTCGAACCGAACAGACGAACATGTTTATTACACAAAATATTGTGCAAGACACTCGTATGATTGCGTTGTGAAATAATACGGCAAGTGATGCCGACGTAGTGTCAATTTCGCTGACATATGGTGTCGGAAAAATATATAATCGTCATGGATTGAAGCCAGGAATTGTGGACACCCCTCTGGTTTATCACTTGATGTTCTTTTTTATGAATGCATAAATACAATATAAAATTTGGTGGGATAAATGGAACATTCAACAAATGTTTGTCGATTTAGATTGTTGGGAACTAAACTAATTTTTAAACAAACTATTTAAACTCGAATGAAGTCATTGATTTGACTTCAATTTCGACTAAATCATATTTATTCGAAACGTATAAATGTCTTTATGTGGTATCCTGTGCCAACCGTGTATTGCATCTGATATCTTTATAAAACATGAATTCAAACAATAAACAATATAATCCACAAACAAAGGTAAATATTCCCACTGTATACAGGGTACATGTATCGTTTTCTATGAACTTTGGCGCCGGTACTACTGCGTACGTAAGAAATCGCAGGCGGCGGGGTAGGTCGGGTATGTCTTATTGAAATTGATGTGTATCTTTTATAAAATTGAGCGAGCGAAGCGAGAGAAAAAAATTAACATAGGAATCCAGTTGTTACCGTTGTATATATATATGTATAGTCCGGAAGTTTTAGGGGTGGCACGCGCCAGGTGCGCCCCCCCCCCCCCTCCTGGGTCCGCTAGTGGTTTTTCAATACAGCGCGCTCGACTATTCATGGGTCTTTGTCAGAGTTATGGGCCTTGGTCAGTGACCTTTCATAATGACCGCGAAGACATGTGTGAAGTTTCAATTTAATATCTGTACTAGTTACAGAGATATGCACTAGCACGCAAACTTTAACTTGAATATTTTTAAGTACAAAAAGGGGCAAAATTCTGCTAACATGCAGGTCACTGTTATGGGTCTTGGCCAGTGACCTTATTTAGTGACTTTGAAGAGGTGTGCGAAATTTTAATTGAATATCTGTAGTAGATATAGAGATATGAACTTATTGCACGCAAACTTTAACCTGCATAATTCTGCTTAATTGCCGGTCGGAGTTCTTGGGCCTTGGTCAGTGACCTTATATAATTACCCTGAAGAAATGCGTGAAGTTTGAAATGAATATCTGTTGTAGATATAGAGATATTAACTTGTTGCACGCAAACCTCAACGCCGACGACGACGCCGACGAACGGGTGAGATGAACAGCTCCGACTATTCGGTGAATAGTCGAGCTAAAAAGTAAAACGTCGAAATGTATTTATGGTGCTTAATTTATATATTTGCACATAATTTCGGTTATTTTACGATTCATTCAGCACAGCTGCGACACACGAGGTCTGTAATATGTAAAACGTTCATTCATAAAATTTTAATTCGCCGTAACCTGTTAAGCTTTTGCGATATATCTCTTGGTTTGGTATTACCGATATTCTAGGCGTACAAGTCGCTCCTTCCGGTGACTGCTGGCACGTGAGCTGACTGACAGTCAGGCGTTCATCTGCCGGTGTTTGGGCGCCGTCAGCTTCTGCAAACAACAGCAATAATATGGAACTTAAAGGGACAGTTTCACAGTTTGGGGCTGGATAAATATTTCTCTAAAACTGGGATTTTAAAACAGAAATTTGTAGAATCGATCGTTACTTTTGTCTGTTATACTGTATTGCTTGGGAAACATAATAAGTTTGATATTTACTATGCTTTTTGGAGCAAAAGCTTAATATGTTATGTCCACCAGGTAGCACATTTTTATTGAAAATAAAAGATATTCGCTAAAACGTTAACTTTGCACAAGGAATTTGCTTTTCAAACCTTGAAATATGAACAAATCAGTTATAGGAAAGTATTTCTCACAGCACAAAACTGTGAAACAGTCCCTTTAATGTTTCAAATTTGGAACACTTCACGTCGGATTTTTTAATGATCGTTTCACAGTTCATGGTTTAAAAAAAACCTGCAACTTACAATGCATGACCCGACATTACGTTTGTTTGCAAACAATTAAAGGTCTACAGATCATAAGTCTGCTAACGTGGATTGCCATTTAGTCGTTTAAGATTGACTGAGTGTATAAAAGATGGACTGGTCAGATCCACAGGGGCATAGATCAATAAAATACCCTATAAATATTATAAAAGTAAACAAGGGATACAGCTGTCTAAATTTATACACAACACCGTAGTCGGATTAAAAGCCCGAATTTCACACTAAAAAGCAATAAACGTACAGAATAAACTGTTTGACAACAGCCTATACATTTATCTTTCAGAAAAAGATACTTCTGCCAAGAAGCTACTGGCTTTTCATAAAATTTAGATCAAAAGTTTCATATAAAATGCTCAAAAATTCTAACTCGGACACAGGTGTGCACCACTGCAATATAGACTTCTAGTCAAAATTTTCCTCTTCCTGTGTAGTCAAGCTCTTGTATTGATATAGATTCGTTGGAAAGCGTTTTTTTTTGTATTGTTATAGAACTAAACCACAACTGAATGTGCATTTTTTTTTAAATATGTGGAGAACTGGTTCAATTTACAATAAGAGCGCAGTAAAATAAATAGCACTCCGTATAAGCGCCGTAGACGCGCCGTATAAGCGCCGTAGACGCGCCGTATAAGCGCGGTAGAGACGCACTGACAGCTCGGAGAACGCCGTACAATGTCCGTGCAAGCGCCACCGACAATCAGAGCGTTCGCACTGCGACATCTGTGCGCGCCCGCGGATCTCCTGTGGCGTTTTAGGAGACCTTACTGCGCTGCTATGGCGACCTTACGGCGACCCAACTGCGCTCTTATAAGAACGCCGAGCGATGGCGTTTTTTTTTTTTGTGCATGCTCAAAGTGCGCGCCGTCGCTCGGCGTTCTATGCGATCCAGAATATAATGGCCTTTTAAAGTGCAGTCTCACTCCAGTGCGCGACCTTCCTAATGTGAAGCGTATTTGACGATCTGATTATAATCGCAATGTGTCCACTGATATTGATAAAACTGATGTGCGCTCCTCGGCGATGTTACTAAGCCCTACCCTTGTTCGATGGTTCGCCAACTTCCGGGTAACAATGGCGCGCAATGTCCTGTAGGATCTGCAGAAGGTCTTCCAGTTGCCGCCTCTCCAGTCTGGCCACGCCCATTCCGGTCACGTGGGACAGCGGAAGTCGCAGAGTCTATACCGTTGCAAGTCATACGTATGTAATATGCATGGCATGGCATTTAATTCAAACGGTACATACATGTACGTTTATTTTCAAGTCAACTCTATGAGACCAGACTTCGCGAAACCTCTATATCAGCTGTCAGACACCGTGATTTGGAAAGTGTACACCACATGTTGAAAACTGGATATACACTGTTAAATAATTGATTATTATTTATTTATTTGGCATAACATAATTCATAAAGCTAATAGTTGCAGTATTAATACCTTTATTTATTACACAAACGTCTAACAAGCATTAAAAATGTATCAGGCGTGTGACAAATTTTGTCAGACACCCTCATTTTTTGTCAGACATGTCGGACTGTCTGACAGGTCTCGCGTTGTCTGTGACTGTCTGACAGGGTTCGCGTTGTCTGTGACTGTCTGACAGGATTCGCGTTGTCTGTGACTGTCTGACAGGTTTCGCGTTGTCTGTGACTGTCTGACAGGGTTCGCGTTGTATGTGACTGTCTGACAGGGTTCGCGTTGTCTGTGACTGTCTGACAGGGTTCGCGTTGTCTGTGAGACAATATCTGACGAAGCATTTTATAACCAAGCTTAAAATTGCATGTTGATATTTCTTCAACTTTGTATACGTTCGTAAAACAACCTACCGGTTCAGCAATACATATATATGACATAAATAGGTAAGATACCTTTTTTACGCCTTATGCTGCTTCAGTACTGGAGTACTTGAAAATACCGACACCCACAATTATAACTTTCTAAACAAGACCAACATATACTAACTAAAAAAATGACTAAAAAAATAAACATGACACTTTTGCTAAGATAATTTAAGAGTATTTGCCAAGTCAAACCTACACATGTTTGGTACCAACATTTGGCTTATTGATTTGTCTGTTTTGAAACGGTATTACTTACACTTGCACTTTTCTTATTTTCGGAATTAAGTGGGCTACAAGCAAAATATAGCACGAAGTGTAATATAGTCTAGAAGTCGGTGTGATGTAATGGATATGGTGTCCGCCCTGCGGGGAGCGTTTGAATGATCTTTCTCAAAAGACACCAGGTACTGGTTCTACCCAGGAAACGGGCGCGAGAGTGTCTCAATAAGCCTCAGGCTTTCGACACAATCGAGATAAACTTAACAGGTTTAAACTAAGTGTATTGTTTGGAACATAACTGTACAGTTTCTTTTTTGAGTTAGTACCTTCTCTAAGGTGTCGATGATCCTCTGCAGGGTTTCAGACTGCTCGGCGAGGGTGTTGAACGGCTTCATGAAGGGCGGGATCGTCTCGCCCGTCAGCAACTCAAACATCTTAACTACCAGCCATGGGACGTCATCTAGGCAACGCACTCGACAGTCCGTCTGTCCGTCCGCCAACAGGTACCTTTGCAACTTACGCGCTTTCTCCGTAAGGACTTAAATTTGTATAGAAAATATCTTCCCGTAAAAGCCAGACGGTGCTATCAGCAAATGTGTAAAGAATGCTGATAGCCTCTTCTGGACCCATATCCACAAAGCTCCTTAGTGAAAACTTAAGTGAATTTCTTAAAATCATAAACTTCCTTAAGTCTGTGACTGGTTTATATCAAGTTTATTTTGTCTTTGTTTTAAACTGGTAAAAAATCAACAGGTGCTTCTTATTTTACCAAATTTCAGATATACAATTTCGATTCTCACTAGGAAAAAAAATTATTTGAAATTTTCCCTTAAATATGACTTAAGTTAAGATTTCCCTTAGGAGCTTTTTGGATATGGGCCCTGGCTCTCAAGGGACGATTGGCCATTTCATTTAAAACTATTTTTGTTGAATGTAATTGGCTGTTGGTAAACGTGTAAACAATTAGTTACTGGTCGCATAGAAATACGCATACTTTTGTGTAAGATTCAAACGTGTTACAACTCAATATAGAAACTAAAAAAACGCACAAATGTGTACTACACAAAACAATCTATAACAACGGTAAATTAATAATATAAGTGTATGTACTCAAGTACCATAACGCATTGAATACACCATAAACTATCATTTGCATTGTTAAATAAAACTATTGACGATAAAACCATCCTTACAACATACTAGGAATTAATTACTTACCATCATCCACATCGAAATCCATTTTAGAAAGTTAAACTTCAATACACTTTCCAGTTTGACATTTAGACATTTAGGCATAATATTACGTTCACAGGCCCACGAGATGCACGGGAAACACGGGGATCTTTGCGAATAAAATCAGTCTATTTTTGGACACTATACTGGTCCCATTGTCGTTATATCGAATGAATTCGTGTGAAACTTTCATCAGGCAATAAACGTGGTGACGTCACATTTTGTACACACCGATCAAAACTGATTTGGTAACAGGCCATACGCATCAAAACAGTACGTCAGACACGCGCATCAATGAAGGAAAAATGTTAATGGCTATCACATTGCTTATGATATTAGGTTTGGACCAATTTATAGTGCTTTGAACCGTTTGCATTAACATTATTATGTTTCTTGTTTATATTTATAGTTTGCATTATTTTCGTATTGTTTTAATTAATTAAGTATTTCGCACGTATCGACGTAATGCCAATCGGTCATGTTTTTAACCCTACAGTAAGGTTTTAATGACATAAAGATACATTTATACAGAGTCTATTGTTTCACATATAAGTTATCTGAATAGAATGTATTCCATTTGGTCTTAAAATACTTAAACACTTCGTTGTAAATAGGTTCACACTTAAATCATTAAGATCACTATAACCGTGTTTATAGGGAATTTATTATACTTGTATTGTATGAACTCGTGTGAAACTTTCATCAGGTTATAAACAGCAGTGACGTCACATTTTGTACACACAAATAAAAACTGATCTGTTTACGCTGGTATAATTTTTGGTAATTAAACTAATTTCTTATCGGTTCAATACCATTTATATGTATCTTGTTATTTCTTATTATTCGCAATAATAAAAAAATAATAATTAAAATTATGACTTAATAATACCTCTGACATGACGTACGAACCAAAAACAGTATTTGAACCAAAAATGTCCATATATGGGAACGCTTCTCCAACCACGTCATTTAAAATTCCAGTTAATCCACTGGGCTATTATGGTCAATGTTGTTTTTTATTACCAATTTGGGGGCCGAAATTCGGCCCCATTCCACTGCTTAAAAGGTCTATATTTTTTCCTTATTTTTACCTTAAAATTCAGCTCAGAATGTAAGCTTTATTTTGAAGAAAAAAAAACTGACCACAATCGGAAAAAAATTGACTAAGATAGAGGAATGTTCGTAAAATATCCCAGCAGTTTTTCATCACACCAAATTAAAGCAGTTATCATTGTTAGCAAAACAATTGATTAATTAATGGTTTATAAAAAAAGAGTAGAATATAAACATGTACATTTACTAATAATGCTTTTCTAAAAAAAAATCCCTTTTGCGGTAAAATTCACAATCTGAAGGGCCCGCCACCTTTCGCCCAAAGGTAAAAAAAACACTGATGGCCGATACAATATGTGTTGCTTAACAATTTACATTGGAAATTAAACTTACAATGATGACGAAATATATCAGTTGATTTGGTTCAGATAAAATTGCGCATTAGTCAGTGTGTTATGTATTCATATTGGGCAGGTTAATGTTTCCAACAAAACAGCTGTTACTTGTCATAGTTATTTCCCTTGAACTCGAACATGAACACTGTAAAACTGACGTTGTTAAGAGGCAAATGCCAGTCTATTCATAAACAAGAAATGTATTTAAAAAAGACAATCGGCGTTGAAATTAATATTGAGATGTCATTTAAAAATAACCTAAAAAGACGGCCAAGATGATCGGTAACGTGACTTCTCAGACCCCAGATTTTTTGGTCCCCACCAATATTAGGCTTATTGGACCCCAGATTTTACGGACACTATAAGAAATATTTAAAAAAGACAATCGGCGTTGAAATTAATATTGAGATGTCATTTAAAAATAACCTAAAAAGACGGCCAAGATGATCGGTAACGTGACTTCTCAGACCCCAGATTTTTTGGTCCCCACCAATATTAGGCTTATTGGACCCCAGATTTTACGGACACTATAAGAAAACTTCTCGGACCCAAAAGTTAATTTGAGACAAATTTATTAATTTAACAATTAAATAAAATTATAATTAATATCTATGCTGTGAATAAACCAATCATACAGCTTCATGTTTTCAACAGTGATATATGAATAACCAAAATAATTTAGGTTAACATAATTGTTATATCTGATTTTGTCAAGCCAATTTGACAAATTAACAATGTACGAAAATACTTTCGGGAATGAATTAAAATTGTTATGTATCAGACGAGTGTATATAGTTATTTATAGTACCGGTAATATATCACTCATGTTAGTTATCTAATACAATAACGATTGAACGTCAAACAAGCATTCATACTGTGTATCCCAATAAAATGCAATAGTCAGGGAACATTCAGCGATTTTTGAAATGTTAAGACTTTATTTTTGATAACGCAGCCATAAAATTCATTCAGACTATGACGATTTTAAATTATTTAAGTAGAAATATGATATATCAGGGGTTCCTGTGTATAATTAGTATTGCAAATTGTGTATTCATGCTACGCGAATAACACTTCGACGTATTCCTAATCTTCTTTCATAACATTTTATGTATAGAAAATGTAGCATCTTTTTATAGATTAAATAACATCTACTGGAGAAGTTGATAGAAAGATGCAATTATAAATAATCGTTAATAAATCGTAACCACAATTTTAATTCAAATTAACAGTAAGTTAATAAATATAAATTCCCCATTTATTGAAATTTTTAGGTTTATAATTTTCTGAACGCTATTATTGATGCATGTACGAGTATATTATTACAGTTATACAACGGTTGCTAGCTACGCGCGCTATTTTTAGAATTACACTACTGTTTCTGGAATGTGATGAACTCGCTAGAATCAATGGGCTACATGGAACGGCAACACTGTGACTGAGATTTATGAATGGGAACATTGCACAATTGCTATTTATAGAGCGTACAGCTATATAAGTGTAGGCTAAACAATATAGTTATTTCGTTACGTGAATGAATACAGCATTCTGTGTATGGCATACAATGAGAAAATTTCATAATTAGCCTCAGTTGTAGAGTATATGTTGAAGATATGTTTATAACTTCATTTTAGCCGCTTATGTAAACAATTATGTAAATGTTTAATCCTCCAAAGTATCCAACAGTTATTGGTATACGTTAAACCATTGTTTGAAGTTTGCATTCCCTAGAATTAGAAAATTTGCCCAATTCTATTGGCATACAATTTCCCCGCTGCATAATTATCGCACGAAAATCTGGGTCAAAAGTGATCTTAGACAGCTACGCCGAAAAAAACAGTGGTAATTTACGAAATCCACGAAAATTAGATTCCCACGAATAATAATGATTTCACAGTACTAAATTGCCATGTTTTTCATGAATAACTATACTTCCATAAAGCTACAGTCACATCAACGGCCCGGACTGTGGCGGGCAATCCCGGACTGGATCCGGGGTCTGATTCGTGTTGGGTTCTTGGTTGACCGTATTGTGTCCTTGATGGTCCGGGGTGGTTCTGCTTGGCCCGGGCACTGTCCCGGAAGTTTTAGACATGCTTAAAACTACAGGGTACGTGGTCCGGGAAGGTCGATCAAACCGTGTTGGACCGTGTAGCAGCTGTGTTGGTCCGTGTGAGTACTGTGTTGGTACCGTGCTTGTCTGGGGCTAACCGGCATATAATGTCCAACAATTTGTGGACTCAGACAGCCCAGGATCACCCCGGACACAAGACGGTGCCATTACGGACCTTCGAGAACACAGCACGTTTCATGCCGGAGCTACTAGTTTTGAACACGGATGCTCAAGGTCCACCATGAAACCAACACGGTTTCCACACGGATGAGCACGGATTTTCCATGAACATTACGGATAAAGACGGTATCGACACGGATAAACAAGGTTACGATACGGATTGCCTAGGATAGGGCCGGATGAAGCACGGTAGACCACGTATGACAACGGACCATCCATTAAGAGTTCCAAAAAGTATATAAAATGGGCTACTTTTCATGTTGAAAATCATTACTGTGATCACAGCATGGTGGCAGCAGCAATGATGACTACACGAAAATGCTGCTAAATGTATACCCAACGTCATGCTGGTCCGGTCGGGGCCTGTGGGGCTCCGTTTCTCCGCCGTGCTGACCCATGCCGGGTCTGTGCGTTCCGTGCCAGTCCTGGACGGTCCGTAATGAAACCGTACTAACACCGGGGTGGGTCCAGGTTTATCCTGGACCAACCGGGACGGTCATGGGCTTTAACGGGATGATCCATAGTGGTTTCTTGCTGGTAATGTGTAGATACTGTGTGGATTCGTAGTGTCACCGTGTTGTGTCCTTCAAGGTACTGGACAGTCCGGGTGAATCGATCATTGGGAGAACCGTCGACGCTACTTACGTTATTTCATCCAGATTCACCCTGGATCAAGGCCCCTCTTGGTCCGGGATTATCAAGGGTATTCCATGATGGTCGCCAACACTAATGTTTGCCTCCACAAATATATTTTCCTATACATTCTATAGCGGACAAAATGACAAAGGGCACTGATTCGGCTTGAATTGGTCACAGCCAAAATTCCTTCCTTTACGATCACCCATACATTAAGGTTCCTCAGCTGTGAAGTTTGAGCGAAATCCACCAAGCCGTTACTAGTAAGCAGGAGCTGAGTCCACAAAATTTTGGGAAATATATAGTTTATAGAGGATAGAATGACAAGAGCCATAATCCTGCCAAAATTGGTCACAACCCAAATTCCTTCCTTGACGATCACCTACACAGTAAGGATCTTCAGCTGTGAACGTTTCAACGAAATCCCCCAGTTAAAGTGAGTCCACAAAATTTATATTGCATTGCGGAAAATAACAAAGGGTTTACAAAATTTCAAGAAGTATATATTGTATAGTGGAAAAAATGGCAAAGGGCCATAATTCTGCCAAAATTTGTAGCACCCGCAATTCCTTCTTTACGTTCACCTACATGTTAATTAGGTTCTTCAGCTGTGAAAGTTTGAGCGAAATACGCGAAACAGTTAAAATAGAGTTGAGTCCACAAAATTTCAGGAAGTATATATTGTATAGCGGAAAAAAATGACAAATGGTCATAAGTCTGCCAAAATTGGTCGCAGCCACAACTCCTTCCCTTAATATCACCTGCATGTTAAGGTTCTTCAGCTGACAAAGTTTGAGCGAAATCCGCCAAGCGCTTAAAATGGAGTTAAATCCACAACATTTCGGGAAGTATATATTCTTTAGTGGAACAAATGACCAAGGGCCAGAATTCTGCCAAAAGTGGTCGCAGCCAAAATTACGTACGGACAGACGGACGGACGGAACAAACAAGTGCAATGCTTAATGACTCCCACATTGTGGGGGGCAAACAAATCTGTGGGTGGGGGTTATGTGTCCCGTAACCTCACCCAGCGTCAGTGTGTACCCCAAATTCAAACTCAGATACGCCTCTGATATTAATATGGGAACGTTACATGTTTAGACTGTTGGCGAAAAAAGCCAACGGTCTCCAGGTCACAACACACAAATTAAATGAGCCATGAAGGTGTACAGTCTCTAAATAAATAAACAAGTTTAACTCAAAGTCTGTTTTGAGGTTTAGACACTTGCTACGATATTCTTATTTGGACATGTTGGTAGTGTAAGCATTGGTGTGCACTAACAATTTAAAATCACTGTTATGTTGATTAACTCGGAGGCGGGTTACATTCATCTAGATAGAAGCCGGTAAAATGATGGTGATAAAACAGCCAACGTTGTTTAGTGTTGATTTCTTTCTTACATATTACATGACATGTCTGTTTTATTGTTTGAATAAATTCAGCATAGAATGCTCTTTAAGAAAAGTATGGCTATGAGGGTCCCTATGTGCAAAAAATGTTGCGTTTATTTTTGGTTAGAGTTATCGCTGTTACATTCAATTTCATAAGGATTAGAATTAATTGGGCGATTTCGAGAGATTCAATCGCGTGACCTACTTTTACTTTGCAGGCTACGAAGCACTAATAATCGATATCCCACTGCGCAACTCATGAAAATATCATTTTATATAAACACTCGTGAAATAAAATACGATCTTACACCGAAATCAACAAATATCCTATATATAACATCGCTCATACGCTAAATATTTATAATTCTGTTTCAATATGTGGTGAGTGCGTTTGGTTAACACAATGTCACTTATTTTGAACCATTTAATCCATTTGAAACACAGACATTACGATTGTTAGCAATTGTATCTACACTTCCTTTAGACATGCTTTGTTATTTGTTATTTGTGAACTGTTCAACAAAAAAATGCTAAATGTACATCTGGCCCCGTGTTCGCAAAACAAGTTAAGTCTGATTTTCAGGACCACTATGACCTTGAGCCAGATACCGTATTTCAGGATCTGGTTCAATAATGGATTTCCATTCAATATCTGGATCAATTTTAAGTGTTGGTCAATTATTTATTATGCATAATTATAAACACCTCTCAGCGTACAATTGCTACTTTTAAGATTTTAATCAAAACCTCACACCAATTCATGTTATTTGATCTAGACAAAAAGATATTATTTAAAAAATTATTAATAAATATTTGCGCTAATATTCGTTTTATATGTTGCTTCCTTATTGTGTTGCAGACATTTACGGCAGTCTTAACGAGAGGTATCCCATTTCACATTAATGTATTAATTATAGGCTAGAAGCTTTGTGTAAGCTTTAATTTGCTGAAAAAATGTTGATGTTGTTGTTGTATTCAAATAAATTTATTTGAAAATTAAAATAGTTGGACGAGATAAACCTATAGTGTGAACACAGACGATCCCGACCTGTGAATCTAGTCCTTTAAGGCTAGTCCTTCCATGTCAACCAGCGTTTACTTAGGCCATTTGATACACCTATAGCATCTCCCACTGATGGGATTTAGACAAAAAGGCTTGGCTCTAGGGTGGAGAATTAGAACCCCCCTCCCCCCAAAAAATAAATATAATTATTAAAATTTCCCTGGGTCAGGTCGCCGCGATGGGGGAAGTATTTATACACTGTAGATGCATAATTATTGTGGTAAACATTTCGGCAAGGAAGGTATCCTATCAGATGACGTACCGTTTGTAGTAGTAGTAGTAGTAGTAGTAGTAGTAGTAGTGGTAGTAGTAGTAGTAGTAGTAGTAGTAGTAGTAGTAGTAGTAGTAGTAGTAGTTGTAGTAGTAGTAGTAGCAGTAGCGGTAGTAGTAGTAGTAGTAGTAGTAGTAGTAGTAGTAGTAGTAAGAGTAGTAGTAGTAGTAAGAGTAGTTGCAGTAGCAACAGCAGCAGCAGTAGCAGCAGTAGCAGTTGTTGTTGTTGATGTTGTTGCAGCAATAGCAGCAGCAAAAATAGCAGCAGTAGCAGCAGTAGTAGTAGGAGGAGGAGGACCAGGAGGAGGAGAAGATGTTGCTGATACCATAATTGCCCGATAAATTGTTCTTCTTTTGTTAAAGATACACCAGAATAATCCACTAGTAAACTATCTGCCAAACGTAACATATACTGTATGCAGGTATATATAAAAGTATGTACCGGGTAATGTACAATGTTTAATGAAAATGTTAAATTCCCAAGTTTCCAGAAAAAAGTATTGGTGGTCTATCCTAAAAGGCTCAATAGTCATCACTGAATACACAATTTGGTTGCGAAAAGCATTCTTTGCTAAATGTCACTTAGTTTATCAAATTTCACTAGTGGCACAAGTTAAATAATTTTGACAAACTTAGTGATAGTTAGCCAAGTATGAATTTCGTGGTATGCAGCCTTTGATAACAGCATTGTTCAATTATCACTTCCGGATATTTATACAGTGTTCACGTCTGCTTGCATCGGAAGTGTTAAGGACAAGGTGATTGTATTGATAAAACTGTCTTCGAATGACCATTGTATTTAGTTATTTGAACTGCGGATCACTTGATATAAACATTAACATAACGGTTGTTAACCCTATATAATTAGAACATTACTAGCATGTTGGTCCGTCATTCTGGCCCTCTTATAGCATGGCTACATGATTTTTTGGGGATGTTTTGATCATGAATCCCAATCTATTTCCTAGAAGGTACATGTTTTCTGATTACAAAACTGAAATGATCATGACAATATCTTACTTGGAAGTGAAGTTATGACAATTTTTTTAGAGCATCCGTCAAAGTGCAATAAAACGTTATACAAGAAAAAAACATGAAAAGTCAGCCCAACTATGAATTTGTGTTTATAAAGCTAACAGCTATGGGGGGGAATGTATTTTTTAAATGGTGCATGTTTTCTGATTACAAAACTGAAATAAAATCATAATTATCTCACTTAGAAGTGTTGTTATGACTATTTTTGTACACCACCCGTAAGGCTACAATAAGACGCAAATTGGGAAAATACATGAAAAATTAAGACTACTGTCATTTTTTTCATTATTAAGATAACACACTTTGCCAAAATGTAATTTTGTAAAGGTGCATGTTTCCTGATTACAAAACTGAAATAAAATTTAATTTATCTCACATAGAAGTGTTGTTATGACTATTTTTGTACATCATCCGTAAAGGTGCAATAAATGTAATGCAAAAACAACATAAACAGTAATACCAACTATGAATTTATATTATTAGGCTGAATACATAATGTCCATGTGTGCAGCCTAATTTTAAATACTAGTTGGTATGATTGTTCATGTTTCTTGCATTACATTTTATTGATAGTTTTATAAAAATCAACTGTTCTTTATGTGACTTGTTTTGCCGCAATGATTTTTACATACAAAAATGATATATAGTCAACAATTATTATGCCCCAATTTAGTTCTTAACCATACTCTAAAGATATGTGTAAAACGGTGTATATTTCAGCAATAGGAAAATTTATAGCGATTGCTCGTAAATATCCACTTAAACATTAATTGAAATACCAGACTGACAAATGTACGAACCGACTGGGTACGAATTGTTTCGACGTAATTGGTTGTATAATTCAAATAATTAAACAATTGACAACGCATATGCCCTTGTTTAACATATAGGATCCACCTTAATACATGCAATATATCCCTACTAGTGTGTCGACAGCAAATATATCTCAAATATTGATATTTCTTCCGTATTCACGGTATTTTTATTCGTACACACCGCCGCCATCTTGGAATTGCGTTCAGTTTAACATGGGTTCGGAAAAGACCCATAAACAATAACTTTCCGGTTAAATTCGTTCTAAAGAAAGGTAGCATTTAATAAAAACCAAATTCATTGTTAAATATGTAGCCTGAAATCCAGCGAAATCGTCTTGTTTTTAAGAAATATTGGATTTTACACTTTTTCTGCGGAATTTTCGTATCTAAAAATAATACTCACGTGGATTCTTTTATGGTTTCCCTGGTATTTCATCATCGTATTACTATATGCAAAGTAGATTGGTTCCAGAAATTTACGTTTTATATGAATGTAAGACCGAAATAAAATGGTCCCAGCATTGGGCCGCTTTTCGCTACTAATTAATATTCATGAGCTTCCTCCAAGGGACACTACTCTCGCTGCTTTGGCATCGCTACCTCTTAATGCATAAATCGATCTATGCATTGTTTAAACATTGTTAAATATATACGTTTGGGCAACGAATATGTAGTTCAATCTGTAATATTTCGCATAAAAACAAGCAAGAAATGTCTTTAAAAAAGACAATCGGCATTGACATTAATATTGAGATATGATTTTTACCGTAAACACAATACAAGAGGGCCAAGATGATCGGTTACATGGCTTCTCGGACCCCAGATTTTTCGGCCCCAACCTATATAAAAAGACTTCTCGGACTCCAGCTATTTAGGATACCATACAAAAACTGGGATCCCCAAATTTATTTGTGATTCATTCAATAATTATTATTATTTGTACCGTGAATAAACCGATCATACCGCCCCATGTTTTCACAAGTGATACATGAATAACCTAAATAATTTACGTTAACATCATTGTTATATAAATTTGTCAGCCGATTGTAACAAATTAACAATGTACAAAAATAATTGGGGGAATGATTGAAAAGTATTTAGTGTGAGACGCGTCTAGTTATTCTTAAGTAATATGCCCTACCTTCATCTTCGAAGTTATCTATGCATAATACATACACATTTCGAAGTCAATTAATCATTTATACTGTTTATCCTCAGGAAAAGCAATCTTCAGAAAACATTCAGCCTATTTGAAATAATGATGACTTCCATTTTTTATAACACAAATATTACAGTAGACTATGGCGATTTAAAATAATATTCGGTAGGAATATGATGTATCAAGGGTTTCTGTGTATAAATGGCATTGCAAATAATGTATTAATGCTACACAAATGAAGTAGAAGTAGCATGAATATCATTTCGACGTATTCCGGGCGAGACTTATTTCACAACATGTTATTTATTGAAATGTATCTTTTTATAGATTGATTAACATCTACTGGAGAAGTTGATAGAAATGTACAATTCTTATTGTTTCTTTATAGAACACAACGCAATTCAATTTCAAATTAACATGCAAAGTACAAACTAGATTTAGCCCCCTCTAATGACCTTTCTCATGTGAAGTGTGACCCATCGGTCTGGCCCTTCGGATTGGTTGTCAAGGTTGGTTGCTATACGCAGGTGCGGGTGCTATAATTAGTTCGTCGAAGTAAATTAGTGACTTTGCTTAATGTAGTAATCCAATTATTTTAAATAAAAATTAAGAAATAAGCTACTTTCAACACATTTTTCAAACCCACTCATGAATTTCCACAAGTGTTATGTTTTCTGTTCAAATTAATCGCTACACTGCTCTCATATAAACATGACCTACTTTCCATTTTTGAGCAGGAAACATGTGGAACATCTGGATTTAATCGTAAATAAAAGATCAAACATATTCAAACACATATCAGTTTAATAGCCTAAACTGAAATGCATTTTTAGTGGTTAATTAAAAATAATATATTCATTGTATCGGACCGACGAGATGGTCCGGACCGGCGAGTAGAAGATATAATAACAGTCTTCACCCTAATTTTTTCGAAGCACTTGCCAGTTCGGACAAGCTTGTTAGCGAAACCACTTGCCCGAAATCTGTTTAACTTGTCCGAACTTCAAATGGTACTCTACAGCAATATAAGTAAATGACGTGTTATATAATTTTAGTTATTTATATTTCATTTCATAGTCATGTTCGTCATCTTGTTTTTGTTGTTCTCCCTCAGAAAGGTAAATACACACATGTAAGGTTCATCATATTTTGTATGTCATTTGTCAAATGTGGTTTAAAAGATAGACAAAGAAATATCTAGGGTCAAAAAGGTATGTGGCTTTGCTCAAAAGGAGAGGTGTGGAAAGCTGGATCAATTTGTTGATATTCTCTTATAACTTGATAACTCATCTAATTGCTTCTAAAAGTTTTTATACAAAGTATATTTATCGGATAATCATATTTGCACAAATATGTTGTATTTCAAAAGATATATATTCAACATCTCTCTTTGAACCATTCCAGAGGGGCAGCAGAGCGAAGCTAAACAAGGAGCAGGGTGCAGCAACCCGCTATTTCGCTCTTATAAAACTGCAAGCTACATTTGACGAAAGTAGTTCCAAATAGTTCCTACCAAAGAAAAGTAATTCAATGCAGTTTTACTTTCAAACAACATGCACTTATGCAATTAGTTTCATATTCAAAATAAACTACTTATTTATATATTGCTAATTACTGCAAACAATGCAAGTATGTGCACACCTCAATTTCAGCCAAACTAGCATGTACTCCAACTAAACTTAGGTAGTCTGCACCTTAAACTTTTAACAGAGAAACGTTTACTCGACTACGATCAATTGTCTATATGTTTCAATAAGCGTCGACACAATAATGAAGACCGCACAGCATGATGACGTAATATGTTTATGCGTAAATACTTTATGTGCCAATAAAACAACGGGTTTTGTAAATATTTTCTTCGAAGAAACAATCTCAAATGATATTTTTAATGCATTTCTGTTTCCACATATATAAAGCCTCTGAACACACTTGCCCGATCGGGCAAGCGTCTGGCATTTTCTGCTAGTCCGAAATCAAATTTACTTGTCCCGGGCATCGGGAACCCAGTTACGACGAAGACTGTAATAACTTTTACAATGTTTAAGGATGACGCTTAATTAATTTTCAAAGATACATCGATTGCTGCTACATTCTGTACTGAGTATTCTGCTACAATGTAAAGACGTGCCCAGCGGTGTTTATCGTGTAGAACCGGACCTAGTTATGAAAGTTTCGTTCATGTGCTATTTACCTGTAATCAAAGTGTGTATGATGTCATAGGATTATGTGTACCGGTGCTATGGTAAATATTCTGTACAATCGTCGCAAAATTATAGGAAATATGCGTCAAAAACATGTTTTTATTGTGTAGGTACCTATTCTCGAACCACACCTATTTTCGAACCTTTCGAGTTTCGTTCACGCTACTATTTACATATAACCGTAGTGCGTACTGTCATCAAATTGTGTGAACTGGTGCTGTGGTAAACAATATATACGCTGCTGTAAATGTGTCCGTAAAATGCATCAAAAACAGGTATTTACTACCATTATATTGTTTATCAGTGCAATTTCGTGAAAAACGCCAATACTTTTTATGCATTTCAAATGCATGTACTTATTTCATAAACCAAAAATACTTTTTACAATTGAAAACTGGTACGAGATCCCTGTCGGCTGCATCTGAATGTCACGTGACAGTCATGAGATTCATCACGTGATGGTACGAGATCCCCTGTCGGCTGCATCTGAATGTCACGTGACAGTCATGAGACACATCACGTGATGGTACGAGATCCCCTGTCTGCTGCATCTGAATGTCACGTGACAGTCATGAGACACATCACGTGATGGTACGAGATCCCCTGTCGGCTGCATCTGAATGTCACATGACAGTCATGAGACACATCACGTGATGGTACGAGATCCCGTCGGCTGCATCTGAATGTCACGTGACAGTCATGAGACACATCACGAGATGGTTATTTTTAGCTGTAGAAAGTATTTACAGTTCAGTTCAAGATGTCTATTTAGCTAAATTCTTATTAACCCTAGCCCTAGCTCATACATTTTTTTCAGCCTCACCCATTAAAGAGACGCAGTCATGGCTACTCACCTTCATCACTTATAATGCATATATGTTGTGAAACTTTGAAGCCAGGTCCAGCACCACTTTTCAGTCAAAAAGAAGAGGCCAAATTTGTGGAGCATACCAAGACCATGTCTAAACTTGGTTATGGCTACACTGTGAATGAAATTGTTGACAAGGCCAGCAACTTTGCTGAATGTCTGTCACGTGATCAGCCTGGCCTGAGTTAAAGGTCGTTAAGCCAAGAGCATTGTCAAACTACGGGGCAGAGTCAACAAAACAGGCAGCTGTTGATGAGTACTTCACTAACTTCACTAACTTGCAGTCTGTTATTGAGGCAAACAAATTCGATGGACAAGCCACACTGCATCTACAGTATAGATGAAAAGGGTATACAAACGAAACATACACCCCCCTATATTGTCACTGGTAATGCCAAAGCCCCAGCCATTACATCATCTCGCTCTGCTGTTACCTGTTAAGAATAATGACGTTTTGGATGGTTCAACACCTGGTTCTAATGGCTGCGTATCAGACAGTGGCTGGTCAAATTCCGCTGTGTTCTTGAACTATATGGAAACACACTTCATCAATTATATACAGCGAGAAAATCAGAGTACTAGTCACCTTAGATGGCCATAAAACTCACTTCAATGTTCTTTTGTTGGACTGGGCAAAGAAAAACAACATCATCATGTTCATATTGCCAGCCCATACCTGCCATGTACTGCAGTCGCTGGACGTTGGCTGTTTTGGGCCCTTTACAGAAAATTTACAATCGCCGGTGTCATCGCTTTCTGTGGGAAAATCCTTATCAAGAATCACACGATTTAATGTTGATAATCTGCGATCAGCCTTCAAGAAAACAGGAATATTCCCATTTAATAGCAGTGGCGTAGCTTCCTTTAGGCACTATAGGCACGTGCCTATACATTTTTTCCAGGGATGACAAATTTAAATATGCAAAAAATGCAATAAAAACAAAAGGGGGGATGGGGTGAGGGGATCTTTCTTGGCTGTGATACTTCATTGTTTAAGGAGTCGATTACGTCAATATGAAATAAATTTCATGAAACACACGATTATTTTACAATTATTTTGTAGAATCGGGTTTAGCTGAAGTTAGTTGTTTGTTGCCACATATGAGTATAATCACTCCTGGCTCAAATTATCGCTTACAGCGTCATTTTGTAGATTCCGCTTGTGCCTATACATTTTTTGAACCCAAGCTTTGCCCCTGAATAGGAATGTAATAAGCAAAGATCAGAACCTTATTCCACTCCTGCAAATTATGAAACACCTGTACTTGAAATTAAACAAGAACAAACCCCAGATACATTCTTTCAGTCAGCTGAAAAAGTATAAGTGAACAGAAAAAAATGTTCAACCAAAGTAAGAAAAAAAACACAATAAGAAACTTCGTGTCTGGAAAGGAAATTACAGATCCAGCTGTACAAAAAGAAATCAGAGAGAAAGCCATGTAAACATTAAATGAAGCCCAGAAGTCATCTAAGAAAGAAAATCTACTGAAATAGAAGAGGTTTCAACCAAACAACCAAGTCTGAAAACAGTGAAATCAAAACAGTTACCAAACCAAGAGCCGCTTCCAGGTCCTTCACATATCAGTCTTTGACATGATCCAGATTCCAGTTCCGAAGAAATTACAGATGATGAAAAGTGCTGTGTCAGCAAGCCCTTCCAGGCAAAGGAACTCAGCAACTGTGTCTCATTAGTGTTCACCAAATGGGCTCAGTGTTGTGATCCAGCCTTTGATCGCTGGGTCCACTTGAAGTACTGATGCCCCCAGACTGTAATTGTAACTGCATGACAGTTTCATCTGCCCGTGTCATGACCATAACATTGAAGAGTAGAACACTGTTATATTTCAAGCATAATCAATGTTGTTGTTTTTTCAAGTTTACATTTTTATGAAAAATGTTTGGAACATTATATGAAATTGACTGTTTATATATTTTGGGTTCGAGATTAGGTCATTCATTTTTAGGCCGCCATGACAGTTTACATAATAGGGTAACTTCATGTAGCAAGACAATTTTCTTCGACAGACAGAATCTGTGCTGGTATAAAATTGTATCAATTACTAAAATACAGAACTTTATTGTTGTTTTCATATCTACTATTGCAACAAGATTCTTAGGTCATGCTAAACCCTTAAGGGATCGAGAACTGGTACTTCCATGCTACTATTATAATTTTGTTTTGTTATATAATTTAATAAAAAAACTTTGACTTGATGCATTTCAAATAAATGTACTTCTTTCTTAAATTAACAGTATTTTTCTGAAAGAAAGAAATCCCCTATTGGCTCCATTGGAAAGACACGTGATAAACATGTGATACACCATGTGTTCGTTGTTTACATAGCAGGGTGGCGACATAATATGGTGTAAATTTTCTAAAAGAGACAGAATCGGTGTCAGTGTTATTGTATAAAACTGTGTATCTGAGATTGAAATATTGATCTATAATGTTGTTGTCAAGTACCGGTATGCTTTTACAACAAAGTCCACAGGCCAGGGTACATCCTTAGAGTTTCGAGAACTGGTACTTCCATGATACCGTAAATCATTCAGCAATACATACCTAAAGCCTTTTGGATTGGTTTCTAATTCAATATAGGAAACGCCATTAACAGGGATATTAGTTTTATGACTAAATACCGAACAGGACCTCTTTCTGCGGAAAGGTATACAGACCATACATAATTACGGACGATGGACTATAGGGACCCGGTTTTCTGACCATATAGACCACATTGTCGGACTATATGGACCACATTGTTGGACCATACCGACCACATTGGCGGACCACACGAACCTGTCTTGATAAAATGAAAAACACTGACAGTTTTAGTTCTATTCCTTATTTTTAAACAGGCACTCTTGTGCCTCTTGTTCTTCAGTGCCATTATTTACCATCCAAGGCCGATTTGATATAAAGTAAACCTGGGAGGAATAGTGCGCCCGGTGCGGAACACCGCCGGAACACTAGCATGTCGCTCTACCATCTGAGCTAACCGGGTGGCTGGTTCTTACCCACGCACACTTCATATAGTTAATTATTTAAGTAACCGCATTGTTTGACTTTGTATATATTTTGTGAATAGTTCTATAAGTTATGTACTTGATCATGATAATGAAACGAAAATACATTTAATTTATCATCTGATTGTGCAAAAAATAATTGTGTTTTTACAGTTGCAAACTGCTGCTGCCACTTTCTCAAGCTGTAAGAGGGCTGGTTACCTCCAAACTTATCGTGTCCCTGGCTGGAAAGTTCTCTGTCTCGCAGATAATGGCCAAATACAATGTTGTCTTTGTGTTGGGCGGTCCCGGAGCTGGCAAAGGGACTCAGTGTGAGAACATTGTGAGGGTAAGTCGTAGGCAGCCATGCATACTTGTTACATATATCATATTTTACATTTATTATTTTTAGCACTAAGTGTTGATCGTGATATATCACTTTTGCGATCACCATTTTGTTTGTCCGTGTCTACAGTGTTGCTAAGAAGTCAAGATCACTAATCTTAGATTAGTAGCCAGTTACCAGTATAAAAATAATTTAATACATTCAGCAGTATTAGAATCAATTGGCTATTTTGGCTAGTGTTTGTGCTAACATAGATCATGCATCATTCATTATAATAAGTTGCTTTTAATAATTTCTTTCAACAAAGTTGTGTACATATATTTCTTGTAGCACTTGGAATAGTGCCGTATACTGTCATTTAGTTTATTTTTAAAACAAACATGTAGTTTAACATACTATAAGAACTGTATTTAAATCATCTTGTGTTAAAACACTAGCATAATTTCATTATTATATGTACCCTTCATATATCCATAATCACCAAACAAAAGAACCCAATTTTTTAACACAAAAGAAACATAAACAGCCAGCAACTTTGAACACAGAAAACTTAATTTTACATGTTTTTAGTTGTATCTCATAGAAATTGTTCAATGAAACTAAAATAAAATGTACCTGCATTCCTTATTTGCAAAGAAACTGGCGATTTTCAGGATTTTGGCTTTGTGCATTTGAGTGCTGGGGATTTGTTGCGGGAGGAACGCCAAAGGCCGGGCTCCAAATATGGCGAGGAAATTGAGGGACATATACGAAATGGATCCATTGTTCCTGTCCAGATTACATGTTCATTGTTGAGACAGGTATGTGTAAAAGTGATTTAAGGTCGCGGTGACGTAGTGGATATGGTGTCCGCCTAGTGATCGGGAGGTCCCGGGTTCGATCCCCACTCCGGGAGCGTTCTCAAGATCTCCCCCAAAGACACCAAGTATTGGTTCTACCCAGGAAACAGACTCGAGAGTGTCTCAATAAGCCTTAGGCTTTCGATGCAATTGAGCTAAAATAAATAAGTTTAAATTTAAAAAAATAAAGTGATTTAGTTCATTATGTTTCATTTTCAAACAAAAGTCTAAACTTGAAGGTTGATAGCATGTATAATTATTGAGGGTGTTACATAGGGTTGCAACAATACAGCAAAACCCCTATTGCAATATGTATTGCGAGTGTTGTAGGGGATATGTGAAGGGTGTCAAAAAACAGAATGTTGTTTTGCTGCATTGGATAAAGTGGAGATTTAAATCGGGGTGATGAACAAAAAAACATGTATTGGAATTAAAATGTAAGCTGTGTTACGAGGGAAAATGTTTAGAATATTAACATATTTACTTTCAATTTGGATTACTTTGTTTCGCGTATAAGGTATCGTAATTACTAATTATTTTGTTAAATAGTGTTTTGGACATAAAATTTCCATAAATATTGTGGTACAACAAAACCGTATCGCGATATACCGGTATATCATTGCACCACTAGTGTTCGAAATACTTTAACAGATATTAAATTATTCAAACCAGACTTTTCTCTCAATACAGAGGATGACCTTTTGTTTTGATATACAGCTACACAAAGTATATGCATGTATTCTGTGAATTATACCTGCTTTGTATTGTTTTGCAAAATATTTTGTATTATAGTAGTGTATACAAATGAAATGTTATAATGCATACTGATATCAGAATTAGTGTTTAAATGAAATGTTACTAAAAGCACCTGTTATGATGTATACTGATATCAGAATTAGTGTTTAAATGAAATGTTACTAAAAGCACCTGTTATGATGTATACTGATATCAGAATTAGTGTTTAAATGAAATGTTATAATGCATACCGATATCAGAACTAGTGTTTAAATCAAATGTTAGTAAAAGCACTTGTTATAATGTATACTGATATCAGAATTAGTTTTTATTCCAGAAAATCCATAATACATATTTTAATTAGTATTTTGATCAAAAATCATCATGAAAAATCATGCCAACATTTTGACTAAACATGTATTTTAGGCAATGGAACAAAGCGGTAAAGACAGGTTTTTAATTGATGGATTCCCCAGAAACAAAGACAACTTGGATGGTTGGAACGAGGCCATGAAAGGCGTCGCTGATGTTAAGATGGTTCTCTTTTTTAACTGCTCAGAAGAGGTATGCAGCTTTTAGTGTTTGTTCTACTCATGTTTCTCATCTGACAGGCACTCGTGTTTCTCATCTGACAGGTACTCGTGTTTCTCATCTGACAGGTACTCGTGTTTCTCATCTGACAGGTACTCGTGTTTCTCATCTGACAGGTACTCGTGTTTCTCATCTGACAGGTACTCGTGTTTCTCATCTGACAGGTACTCGTGTTTCTCATCTGACAGGTACTCGTGTTTCTCATCTGACAGGTACTCGTGTTTCTCATCTGACAGGTACTCGTGTTTCTCATCTGACAGGTACTCGTGTTTCTCATCTGACAGGTACTCGTGTTTCTCATCTGACAGGTACTCGTGTTTCTCATCTGACAGGTACTCGTGTTTCTCATCTGACAGGTACTCGTGTTTCTCATCTGACAGGTACTCGTGTTTCTCATCTGACAGGTACATGGAGCTTTCATATCTTTCCTGGTATCTGCATCATTTATATGAGGCATGTCGTGGGAAAACCGGGCTTAATGCATGTGCATAAAGTGTCCAGGACGACACTTTCCGCCTACAGTGGATTTATGTTTAGAAGAGACTTGAAGCAGAAAATTCCATAAAAACGGAAAGTGTCGCCCCGGTTTAGCCTGTTTTTCCAACGACACGCCTCATATATAGGATGGATTTTACTGTATACAGTCTTCACAAAGTCTGCATCATTTGCAATAATTACAGAAAGGAAGTATACAGTCTGCATAAAGCCCTGTGTTTGTTTTCATAATTACAGTTTGGATTTACTTGCATACATGTATAGAATCTTTACTTGTAAAGTCCTGCTGTGATT
Organism: Congeria kusceri; assembly: GCA_027627225.1. Taxonomy (NCBI): domain Eukaryota; kingdom Metazoa; phylum Mollusca; class Bivalvia; order Myida; family Dreissenidae; genus Congeria; species Congeria kusceri. The sequence continues at coordinate 70,282,597 of CM051032.1, read as the reverse complement.
TTCAGACAAATTATTAGATGGTGCATTTATATTCAGTCTTTGATACGGCAATTTTCATGATTATAGGAATTCCCAGTAATTTACTTTTATATACAGTCTTCACATAAAGTTCTGTAAATTTTCATAAAAATTGAATGGGCCGGGTCCGGCTAGCTCAGTTGGTAGAGCGCTAGACTGTCAATCTGGGGATCGTGAGCTCATACCCCAGCCCGGCCACATAACTTGTGTGGGGAATGGTCATGAAACTATATCTACGGTCATTCTCCCCCTACCTCTGATTCAAGTAGGGCAGTTGTCAGTTACTGGCATAGGTATGTGCACTTAGTACTGGTAAACCGCTTAGGTCAGCTAAGCTTGCCCAGGAAAAGTGTGAGTAGGTTAACTGACCGCCGATATGACTGAAATACTGTAAAAACGGCGAAAAACCCCAACAAAACAAACAAACAAATATTGAATGGGAGTTCTATACTGTAGCAAGGTCCTGTGTCAATGTAGTAATAATAGCTGATGGATTTCTTAAGTCCTCACAAAGTCTTTCTCAGTTTGCATACTAAATCTTTAATATTGCCTGTATGCCAGAACTATGTCAATTATTCTCTCTAGGTATGCATAGATCGCTGTCTAAACAGAGGCAAGACGAGCGGGCGATCAGATGACAACTCGGAGAGTCTCAAGAAAAGGTTTTAAATATTAACTTTTAGCATGTTTGTGCTATCTTAAATTGTAAAATGAAATTAAATTTACCTCACATTAATATTAAATGTTAAATATCTTTAATAATCCATGTATTTATTTATAAGTTGTGCAGTTTATAAGACTAGTGATAGTGTTTCTATTTATTCAAATAAAACACAACACACCCAAACCAAACACCAAAATGAACACTTAGAATTATTAATATATTGAAATGTTTCATCAATGAACTCTGGATCTTTCTACCTACTTTTTAATAGCCTTATCATGTGATTCTTCCTCCTAATATCTGAGACCCCCCAAAAAATGTGTTTCAGGCAACCTGACCCTAACTAGTGAAAATCCCCCGACCCTAAAGTTTTTAGGGACGATTGTTGTTGGTGAAATCCGTATTTGCCAGACTTTATATGAGGCGCTTCGTGGGAAAACCGGGTTTAATGCATGTGCGTAAAGTGTCGTCCCGGATAAGCCTGTGCAGTCCACACAGGCTAATCTGGGATGACACTTTCCACCTACAGTGGATTTATGTTTTGAAGAGACTTCCTTGAAACAGAAAATACCATAAAAGCCGAAAGTGCCGTCCTGGATGACACTTTACGCACATGCATTAAGCCCGGTTTTCCCACGACGCAACTCATATTTTTCAATGTTTTTTAACCCCAATGTGTCTTCAAAACAAAAACAGTAAGAAACTTAATCCTGACCCTACCTAACTTGCTTGAGACCGATTTTCTCCCTTTGATTTGTCGATTTTACTTGTATATACAAATTAGTGTTCTAATTTTCTGTATATGTTTGGAAATGTGTAGTTTTGGTGCACCCTCCGAGTTGAGGGGGAAATACGGACAAAAGCCCCCCGGACAAAAGCCCGCTCAATGTTTTTAACACCCCGGACATAATCCCGCTCGTTATTTTAATGACCCAGACAAAAGCCTGCTGGTGTAAATCTTTAATTACAATTATCGCCCACGGTTAGTCGGTAATTAATTATTATTAACGCCTAATTACAACGCATGCTGTGATTCAAACAGGTTTGTTTTTGTGTTTTTTAATTTTACGGCTAAAAAAAACAAACTGTTACTTTTCTGTGTATAAATGTTGCAACACCATGTAAATAAGCTGTAAAATAGACATGTTTTAATTTATTACGTTTCTGGTGGACACATCACATAACTACTACATCGCATATATAGTTAATAACAATGGCAAGCCGACTAAGTGTGGGCGATAATTAATTAAAGAATTCACCTATTATTAACGAGCGGGCTTTTGTCCGGGGTGTCAAAAACATTGAGTGCGCTTTAGTCCGGGGATGTCAAAAACATTGAGCGGGCTTTTGTCCGGATACCGTTGAGGGGTTAGGGTATTTACCTTTGAAAAATATAAACAAAGTGAAATTCCAGCTGCAGCAGCAGGAGAGAACTCATTACCAGCACAAGTTCCTTTATTAACGGCAAGTGACCAACTGCCAAAACAACACAGCATTGTACAAAAACACGTAACAAATACAAAATACAAATATGAATAAAACTACTGTCACCGCCTTGGAACGTTCAGTGCAAAGCTTTGGGGGTTTAAACCAGATTATGGGTGCCCATAATACATGGAAATAAAGATTAACCGCATTTCAAATTAAACAACAATAAAAGAGAATACTTATTCAGTTTAATTACCATTTAATTACTCAATGGTTGGATGTAAACCAGAATTGCGACTTTCTGAGGCATGATGTGAAGTCACACCCCCTGAAATTATGGACTTAGTGTTGGCTTATTGACCAGTTGATTGATAATTGACCGGGCCAGCGTCAATAGTGGTTAAAACCGGTCAATACTGGTCATTAGTGGTCATTTGAATATTTTCACTCTCAGAATGAATATAATACATATATATATATCACTATTCAACATGCAGAAATGAATATGCAAGTATAACATAATACAAACTATTGTTTTCAAATTGAAAAATTCTGCAATTTTATTGTTGGAACACAGCAACACATTGAAAACAATTTGAAAACACTGACTGATTAACTTTGCCTGCGATATGGTAGTATGTGCCTAATGGTGCCTTATCAAGACATGGGACCTTTGTCTTAAATAATTGCATGCTAATTGTTATGTAATCAGAATGATGACATTTGGTCCTTATCTCAAATTAGCATGTGATTTAGTGTCCTTATCTCAAATTAGCATGTGATTTAGTTATGTAATTGGCCTGTGTACCCGATACTGCACGCACAAGACATTATAATTATGTACATGTCGATAATTAGTCACTGGCATTCCCTGTCCTTGATACCTTACAAAGTTATTGTATCCAGCCTAGAAAAGCAGTTTAAGTGGTCACTTAATAAAATTAATTGTTTCAGAGAAGTAGGTTGATCTTTAAAATATTAATATAAACCTAAAGGTAAAAAATGCTTTTTAAAACTCTAATTAGATAAAGTAGCTGTTAAGGACCCCTCAGAAAGGATTGTTTCTCAGCTAAAAATAATACTATGTGTTCAGTAAAGTTACAGTATGAAAATAATAAACAGTTAAAAGTTACCTTGGTATGGAAAGTATGAAAATGATTACACATCTGTAAGAACATTTATTTGAAAATGTTCAGTTGACAACACAGTTACAGCATGAAACGTATTATATTTTTTGTAAGAAAATCCACTGAAAATGTTTAATTGGTCACTTATGACCAGTATTGAAAATATATATGTAGTGCAACATGGTTACAGTATCAAACTTATAATACATTTTGTAAGAAAATTTACTGACAAAGTTCAATCGACCACTAATGACCACTTTGAAGATCTTGCGACATTCTGACTTTTGCTTCCTGTTTCATACCTTATTTTGTTCAAAATCTAATAAAGTAATACATTGTCTTGTTTTTTAGCCAAACAAGGTTTTAGCATGTAATTAATCACAGATTTTGTTTGAATAATCATTACAAAAGCTCAGTTGATCTTAATGAAAAGTATTGACCACTTTGAGAATACAGAGTATAATTAACTGGATTCTTCAGATTTTCAACTCATGCTTCATGCCATTTTTACTACCAGATTAAGTGAAAAGTAATTTACTACATCTTGGTTGCACAAAACAATGTTTCAGTATGAATTTAAATATTTCAGTCGACCACTATTGACCAGTATTGACCACTTTGTGAGTATTGACTGGGGCGGTTTTAACCGGTTAAAACTGCTAGTTTAAAACATGGGCGGTCGATTGGTGCCAACCCTTAGACAGTCTGTCTTAGTGTGTTTCCTTACAGACACTTACAGAATCCATACCTATACTTCTTCTTTGATGCCTATCATAGAACACTCCCGTGCCTTGAGCCCCCTGTCATAGAGCGTTTCCTACAGCTGTATGTTACAGAATCCATACCTATACTTCGTCTACAATGCCTATCATAGACCACTACCGTGCCTTGAATCCCCTGTCAAGGAGCGTTTCCTAACAGACAGTTGTATGTTACAGAATCCATACCTATACTTCGTCTACAATGCCTATCATAGAACACTCCCGTGCCTTGAACCCCCTGTCATAGAGCGTTTCCTAACAGACAGTTGTATGTTACAGAATCCATACCTATACTTCGTCTACAATGCCTATCATAGACCACTACCGTGCCTTGAATCCCCTGTCATAGAGCGTTTCCTAACAGACAATTGTATGTTTCAGAATCCATACCTATACTTCGTCTACAATGCCTATCATAGACCACTACCGTGCCTTGAACCCCCTGTCATAGAGCGTTTCCTAACAGACAATTGTATGTTTCAGAATCCATACCTATACTTCGTCTACAATGCCTATCATAGACCACTACTGTGCCTTGAATCCCCTGTCATAGAGCGTTTCCTATCAGACAATTGTATGTTACAGAATCCATACCTATACTTCGTCTACAATGCCTATCATAGACCACTACCGTGCCTTGAATCCCCTGTCATAGAGCGTTTCCTACCAGACAGTTGTATGTTACAGAATCCATACCTATACATCGTCTACAATGCCTATCATAGACCACTACCGTGCCTTGAATCCCCTGTCATAGAGCGTTTCCTAACAGACAGTTGTATGTTACAGAATCCATACCTATACCTCGTCTACAATGCCTATCATAGACCACTACCGTGCCTTGAATCCCCTGTCATAGAGCGTTTCCTAACAGACAGTTGTATGTTACAGAATCCATACCTATACCTCGTCTACAATGCCTATCATAGACCACTACTGTGCCTTGAATCCCCTGTCAAGGAGCGTTTCCTAACAGACAGTTGTATGTTACAGAATCCATACCTATACCTCGTCTACAATGCCTATCATAGACCACTACCGTGCCTTGAATCCCCTGTCATAGAGCGTTTCCTACCAGACAGTTGTATGTTACAGAATCCATACCTATACCTCGTCTACAATGCCTATCATAGACCACTACCATGCCTTGAGCCCTCTGTCATAGAGCGTTTCCTAACAGACAGTTGTATGTTACAGAATCCATACCTATACTTCGTCTACAATGCCTATCATAGACCACTACCGTGCCTTCAATCCTCTGTCATAGAGCGTTTCCTACCAGACAGTTGTATGTTACAGAATTCATACCTATACTTCGTCTACAATGCCTATCATAGACCACTACCATGCCTTGAGCCCCCTGTCATAGAGCGTTTCCTAACAGACAATTGTATGTTACAGAATCCATACCTATACCTCGTCTACAATGCCTATCATAGAGCGTTTCCTACCAGACAATTGTATGTTATACAATCCATACCTATATCTCGTCTACAATGCCTATCATAGACCACTACTGTGCCTTGAATCCCCTGTCATAGAGCGTTTCCTACCAGACAATTGTATGTTACAGAATCCATACCTATACCTCGTCTACAATGCCTATCATAGACCACTACCGTGCCTTGAATCCTCTGTCATAGAGCGTTTCCTAACAGACAATTGTATGTTACAGAATCCATACCTATACCTCGTCTACAATGCCTATCATAGACCACTACTGTGCCTTGAATCCTCTGTCATAGAGCGTTTCCTAACAGACAATTGTATGTTACAGAATCCATACCTATACTTCGTCTACAATGCCTATCATAGACCACTACCGTGCCTTGAATCCCCTGTCATAGAGCGTTTCCTAACAGACAGTTGTATGTTACAGAATCCATACCTATACCTCGTCTACAATGCCTATCATAGACCACTACTGTGCCTTGAATCCTCTGTCATAGAGCGTTTCCTACCAGACAGTTGTATGTTACAGAATCCATACCTATACTTCATCTGCAATGCCTATCATAGACCACTACTTTGCCTTGAACCCCCTGTCATAGAGCGTTTCTTATGAGACAATTGTATGTTACAGAATCCATACCTATACTTCGTCTACAATGCCTATCATAGACCACTACCGTGCCTTGAATCCCCTGTCATAGAGCGTTTCCTAACAGACAATTGTATGTTACAGAATCCATACCTATACCTCGTCTACAATGCCTATCATAGACCACTACCGTGCCTTGAATCCCCTGTCATAGAGCGTTTCCTATCAGACAATGGTATGTTACAGAATCCATACCTATACCTCGTCTACAATGCCTATCATAGACCACTACCGTGCCTTGAATCCCCTGTCATAGAGCGTTTCCTAACAGACAACTGTATGTTACAGAATCCATACCTATACCTTGTCTACAATGCCTATCAAAGACCACTACCGTGCCTTGAATCCCCTGTCATAGAGCGTTTCCTAACAGACAATTGTATGTTACAGAATCCATACCTATACTTCGTCTACAATGCCTATCATAGACCACTACCGTGCCTTGAACCCCCAGTCATGGAGCGTTTCTTATCAGACAGTTGTATGTTACAGAATCCATACCTATACCTCGTCTACAATGCCTATCATAGACCACTACCGTGCCTTGAATCTCCTGTCATAGAGCGTTTCCTATCAGACAATTGTATTTTACAGAATCCATACCTATACTTCGTCTACAATGCCTATCATAGACCACTACTGTGCCTTGAACCCCCTGTCATGGAGCGTTTCCTAACAGACAATTGTATGTTACAGAATCCATACCTATACTTCGTCTACAATGCCTATCATAGACCACTACCATGCCTTGAATCCCCTGTCATAGAGCGTTTCCTACCAGACAGTTGTATGTTACAGAATCCATACCTATACCTCGTCTACAATGCCTATCATAGACCACTACCATGCCTTGAGCCCTCTGTCATAGAGCGTTTCCTAACAGACAGTTGTATGTTACAGAATCCATACCTATACTTCGTCTACAATGCCTATCATAGACCACTACCGTGCCTTCAATCCTCTGTCATAGAGCGTTTCCTACCAGACAGTTGTATGTTACAGAATTCATACCTATACTTCGTCTACAATGCCTATCATAGACCACTACCATGCCTTGAGCCCCCTGTCATAGAGCGTTTCCTAACAGACAATTGTATGTTACAGAATCCATACCTATACCTCGTCTACAATGCCTATCATAGAGCGTTTCCTACCAGACAATTGTATGTTATACAATCCATACCTATACCTCGTCTACAATGCCTATCATAGAGCGTTTCCTACCAGACAGTTGTATGTTATACAATCCATACCTATACCTCGTCTACAATGCCTATCATAGACCACTACTGTGCCTTGAATCCCCTGTCATAGAGCGTTTCCTACCAGACAATTGTATGTTACAGAATCCATACCTATACCTCGTCTACAATGCCTATCATAGACCACTACCGTGCCTTGAATCCTCTGTCATAGAGCGTTTCCTAACAGACAATTGTATGTTACAGAATCCATACCTATACCTCGTCTACAATGCCTATCATAGACCACTACCGTGCCTTGAATCCCCTGTCATAGAGTTTTTCCTAACAGACAGTTGTATGTTACAGAATCCATACCTATACTTCGTCTACAATGCCTATCATAGACCACTACCGTGCCTTGAATCCTCTGTCATAGAGCGTTTCCTAACAGACAGTTGTATGTTACAGAATCCATACCTATACTTCGTCTACAATGCCTATCATAGACCACTACTGTGCCTTGAATCCTCTGTCATAGAGCGTTTCCTAACAGACAATTGTATGTTACAGAATCCATACCTATACTTCGTCTACAATGCCTATCATAGACCACTACCGTGCCTTGAATCCCCTGTCATAGAGCGTTTCCTACCAGACAATTGTATGTTACAGAATCCATACCTATACCTCGTCTACAATGCCTATCATAGACCACTACTGTGCCTTGAATCCCCTGTCATGGAGCGTTTCCTATCAGACAATTGTATGTTACATAATCCATACCTATACTTCGTCTACAATGCCTATCATAGACCACTACTGTGCCTTGAATCCCCTGTCATAGAGCGTTTCCTACCAGACAGTTGTATGTTACAGAATCCATACCTATACTTCGTCTACAATGCCTATCATAGAGCGTTTCCTAACAGACAATTGTATGTTACAGAATCCATACCTATACCTCGTCTACAATGCCTATCATAGACCACTACCGTGCTTTGAACCCCCTGTCATGGAGCGTTTCCTAACAGACAATTGTATGTTACAGAATCCATACCTATACCTCGTCTACAATGCCTATCATAGACCACTACCGTGCCTTGAGCCCTCTGTCATAGAGCGTTTCCTACCAGACATTTGTATGTTACAGAATCCATACCTATACTTCGTCTACAATGCCTATCATAGACCACTACCGTGCTTTGAATCCTCTGTCATAGAGCGTTTCCTACCAGACAGTTGTATGTTACAGAATTCATACCTATACTTCGTCTGCAATGCCTATCATAGACCACTACCATGCCTTGAGCCCCCTGTCATAGAGCGTTTCCTAACAGACAATTGTATGTTACAGAATCCATACCTATACCTCGTCTACAATGCCTATCATAGAGCGTTTCCTACCAGACAATTGTATGTTACAGAATCCATACCTATACTTCGTCTACAATGCCTATCATAGACCACTACCGTGCCTTGAATCCCCTGTCATAGAGCGTTTCCTACCAGACAATTGTATGTTACAGAATCCATACCTATACCTCGTCTACAATGCCTATCATAGACCACTACTGTGCCTTGAATCCCCTGTCATAGAGCGTTTCCTATCAGACAATTGTATGTTACAGAATCCATACCTATACTTCGTCTACAATGCCTATTATAGATCACTACTGTGCCTTGAATCCTCTGTCATGGAGCGTTTCCTATCAGACAGTTGTATGTTACAGAATCCATACCTATACCTCGTCTACAATGCCTATCATAGACCACTACTGTGCCTTGAATCCCCTGTCATAGAGCGTTTCCTAACAGACAATTGTATGTTACAGAATCCATACCTATACTTCGTCTACAATGCCTATCATAGACCACTACTGTGCCTTGAATCCCCTGTCATAGAGCGTTTCCTAACAGACAGTTGTATGTTACAGAATCCATACCTATACTTCGTCTACAATGCCTATCATAGAGCGTTTCCTAACAGACAATTGTATGTTACAGAATCCATACCTATACCTCGTCTACAATGCCTATCATAGACCACTACCGTACTTTGAACCCCCTGTCATGGAGCGTTTCCTAACAGACAATTGTATGTTACAGAATCCATACTTATACCTCGTCTACAATGCCTATCATAGACCACTACTGTGCCTTGAATCCTCTGTCATAGAGCGTTTCCTACCAGACAATTGTATGTTACAGAATCCATACCGATACCTCGTCTACAATGCCTATCATAGAGCGTTTCCTACCAGACAATTGTATGTTACAGAATCCATACCTATGCTTCATCTACAATGCCTATCATAGAGCGTTTCCTACCAGACAATTGTATGTTACAGAATCCATACCTATACTTCGTCTACAATGCCTATCGTAGAGCGTTTCCTAACAGACAATTGTATGTTACAGAATCCATACCTATACTTCGTCTACAATGCCTATCATAGACCACTACCGTGCCTTGAACCCCCTGTCATGCAGCGTTTCCTACCAGACAATTGTATGTTACAGAATCCATACCTATACCTCATCTACAATGCCTATCATAGACCACTACCGTGCCTTGAATCCCCTGTCATAGATCGTTTCCTATCAGACAATTGTATGTTACAGAATCCATACCTATACTTCCTCTACAATGCCTATCATAGACCACTACCGTGCCTTGAACCCCCTGTCATAGAGCGTTTCCTAACAGACAATTGTATGTTACAGAATCCATACCTATACCTCGTCTACAATGCCTATCATACACCACTACCATGCCTTGAGCCCCCTGTCATAGAGCATTTCCTAACAGACAATTGTATGTTACAGAATCCATACCTATACCTCGTCTACAATGCCTATCATAGACCACTACTGTGCCTTGAGCCCCCTGTCATAGAGCGTTTCCTACCAGACAGTTGTATGTTACAGAATCCATACCTATACCTCGTCTACAATGCCTATCATAGACCACTACCGTGCCTTGAACGCCCTGTCATAGAGCTTTTCCTATCAGACAATTGTATGTTACAGAATCCATACCTATACCTCATCTACAATGCCTATCATAGACCACTACCGTGCCTTGAATCCTCTGTCATAGAGCATTTCCTATCAGACAATTGTATGTTACAGAATCCATACCTATACCTCGTCTACAATGCCTATCATAGACCACTACCGTGCCTTGAATCCTCTGTCATAGAGTGTTTCCTACCAGACAGTTGTATGTTACAGAATCCATACCTATACCTCATCTACAATGCCTATCATAGACCACTACCGTGCCTTGAATCCTCTGTCATAGAGCGTTTCCTATCAGACAATTGTATGTTACAGAATCCATACCTATACCTCGTCTACAATGCCTATCATAGACCACTACCGTGCCTTGAATCCTCTGTCATAGAGCGTTTCCTAACAGACAATTGTATGGTACAGAATCCATACCTATACCTCGTCTACAATGCCTATCATAGACCACTACCGTGCCTTGAATCCCCTGTCATAGAGCGTTTCCTACCAGACAGTTGTATGTTACAGAATCCATACCTATACTTCGTCTGCAACGCCTATCATAGACCACTACCGTGCCTTGAATCCTCTGTCATAGAGCGTTTCCTATCAGACAATTGTATGTTACAGAATCCATACCTATACCTCGTCTACAATGCCTATCATAGACCACTACCGTGCCTTGAATCCCCTGTCATAGAGCGTTTCCTACCAGACAGTTGTATGTTACAGAATCCATACCTATACCTCGTCTACAATGCCTATCATAGACCACTACTGTGCCTTGAATCCTCTGTCATAGAGCGTTTCCTACCAGATAGTTGTATGTTACAGAATCCATACCTATACTTCGTCTGCAATGCCTATCATAGACCACTACTTTGCCTTGAACCCCCTGTCATAGAGCGTTTCTTATGAGACAATTGTATGTTACAGAATCCATACCTATACTTCGTCTACAATGCCTATCATAGACCACTACCGTGCCTTGAATCCCCTGTCATAGAGCGTTTCCTAACAGACAATTGTATGTTACAGAATCCATACCTATACCTCGTCTACAATGCCTATCATAGACCACTACCGTGCCTTGAATCCCCTGTCATAGAGCGTTTCCTATCAGACAATGGTATGTTACAGAATCCATACCTATACCTCGTCTACAATGCCTATCATAGACCACTACCGTGCCTTGAATCCCCTGTCATAGAGCGTTTCCTAACAGACAATTGTATGTTACAGAATCCATACCTATACTTCGTCTACAATGCCTATCAAAGACCACTACCGTGCCTTGAATCCCCTGTCATAGAGCGTTTCCTAACAGACAATTGTATGTTACAGAATCCATACCTATACTTCGTCTACAATGCCTATCATAGACCACTACCGTGCCTTGAACCCCCAGTCATGTAGCGTTTCTTATCAGACAGTTGTATGTTACAGAATCCATACCTATACCTCGTCTACAATGCCTATCATAGACCACTACCGTGCCTTGAATCCCCTGTCATAGAGCGTTTCCTATCAGACAATTGTATTTTACAGAATCCATACCTATACTTCGTCTACAATGCCTATCATAGACCACTACTGTGCCTTGAACCCCCTGTCATGGAGCGTTTCCTAACAGACAATTGTATGTTACAGAATCCATACCTATACTTCGTCTACAATGCCTATCATAGACCACTACCGTGCCTTGAATCCCCTGCATAGAGCGTTTCCTAACAGACAATTGTATGTTACAGAATCCATACCTATACTTCGTCTACAATGCCTATCATAGACCACTACCGTGCCTTGAATCCCCTGTCATAGAGCGTTTCCTACCAGACAGTTGTATGTTACAGAATCCATACCTATACTTCGTCTACAATGCCTATCATAGACCACTACCGTGCCTTGAATCCCCTGTCATAGAGCGTTTCCTACCAGACAGTTGTATGTTACAGAATCCATACCTATACCTCGTCTACAATGCCTATCATAGACCACTACCGTGCCTTGAATCCTCTGTCATAGAGTGTTTCCTACCAGACAGTTGTATGTTACAGAATCCATACCTATACCTCATCTACAATGCCTATCATAGACCACTACCGTGCCTTGAATCCTCTGTCGTAGAGCGTTTCCTATCAGACAATTGTATGTTACAGAATCCATACCTATACCTCGTCTACAATGCCTATCATAGACCACTACCGTGCCTTGAATCCTCTGTCATAGAGCGTTTCCTAACAGACAATTGTATGGTACAGAATCCATACCTATACTTCGTCTGCAATGCCTATCATAGACCACTACTTTGCCTTGAACCCCCTGTCATAGAGCGTTTCTTATCAGACAATTGTATGTTACAGAATCCATACCTATACTTCGTCTACAATGCCTATCATAGACCACTACCGTGCCTTGAATCCCCTGTCATAGAGCGTTTCCTAACAGACAATTGTATGTTACAGAATCCATACCTATACCTCGTCTACAATGCCTATCATAGACCACTACCGTGCCTTGAATCCCCTGTCATAGAGCGTTTCCTATCAGACAATGGTATGTTACAGAATCCATACCTATACCTCGTCTACAATGCCTATCATAGACCACTACCGTGCCTTGAATCCCCTGTCATAGAGCGTTTCCTAACAGACAATTGTATGTTACAGAATCCATACCTATACTTCGTCTACAATGCCTATCAAAGACCACTACCGTGCCTTGAATCCCCTGTCATAGAGCGTTTCCTAACAGACAATTGTATGTTACAGAATCCATACCTATACTTCGTCTACAATGCCTATCATAGACCACTACCGTGCCTTGAACCCCCAGTCATGGAGCGTTTCTTATCAGACAGTTGTATGTTACAGAATCCATACCTATACCTCGTCTACAATGCCTATCATAGACCACTACCGTGCCTTGAATCCCCTGTCATAGAGCGTTTCCTATCAGACAATTGTATTTTACAGAATCCATACCTATACTTCGTCTACAATGCCTATCATAGACCACTACTGTGCCTTGAACCCCCTGTCATGGAGCGTTTCCTAACAGACAATTGTATGTTACAGAATCCATACCTATACTTCGTCTACAATGCCTATCATAGACCACTACCATGCCTTGAATCCCCTGTCATAGAGCGTTTCCTAACAGACAATTGTATGTTACAGAATCCATACCTATACCTCATCTACAATGCCTATCATAGACCACTACCGTGCCTTGAATCCTCTGTCATAGAGCGTTTCCTATCAGACAATTGTATGTTACAGAATCCATACCTATACCTCGTCTACAATGCCTATCATAGACCACTACCGTGCCTTGAATCCTCTGTCATAGAGCGTTTCCTAACAGACAATTGTATGGTACAGAATCCATACCTATACCTCGTCTACAATGCCTATCATAGACCACTACCGTGCCTTGAATCCCCTGTCATAGAGCGTTTCCTACCAGACAGTTGTATGTTACAGAATCCATACCTATACTTCGTCTGCAACGCCTATCATAGACCACTACCGTGCCTTGAATCCTCTGTCATAGAGCGTTTCCTATCAGACAATTGTATGTTACAGAATCCATACCTATACCTCGTCTACAATGCCTATCATAGACCACTACCGTGCCTTGAATCCTCTGTCATAGAGTGTTTCCTACCAGACAGTTGTATGTTACAGAATCCATACCTATACCTCATCTACAATGCCTATCATAGACCACTACCGTGCCTTGAATCCTCTGTCATAGAGCGTTTCCTATCAGACAATTGTATGTTACAGAATCCATACCTATACCTCGTCTACAATGCCTATCATAGACCACTACCGTGCCTTGAATCCTCTGTCATAGAGCGTTTCCTAACAGACAATTGTATGGTACAGAATCCATACCTATACCTCGTCTACAATGCCTATCATAGACCACTACCGTGCCTTGAATCCCCTGTCATAGAGCGTTTCCTACCAGACAGTTGTATGTTACAGAATCCATACCTATACTTCGTCTGCAACGCCTATCATAGACCACTACCGTGCCTTGAATCCTCTGTCATAGAGCGTTTCCTATCAGACAATTGTATGTTACAGAATCCATACCTATACCTCGTCTACAATGCCTATCATAGACCACTACCGTGCCTTGAATCCCCTGTCATAGAGCGTTTCCTACCAGACAGTTGTATGTTACAGAATCCATACCTATACCTCGTCTACAATGCCTATCATAGACCACTACTGTGCCTTGAATCCTCTGTCATAGAGCGTTTCCTACCAGATAGTTGTATGTTACAGAATCCATACCTATACTTCGTCTGCAATGCCTATCATAGACCACTACTTTGCCTTGAACCCCCTGTCATAGAGCGTTTCTTATGAGACAATTGTATGTTACAGAATCCATACCTATACTTCGTCTACAATGCCTATCATAGACCACTACCGTGCCTTGAATCCCCTGTCATAGAGCGTTTCCTAACAGACAATTGTATGTTACAGAATCCATACCTATACCTCGTCTACAATGCCTATCATAGACCACTACCGTGCCTTGAATCCCCTGTCATAGAGCGTTTCCTATCAGACAATGGTATGTTACAGAATCCATACCTATACCTCGTCTACAATGCCTATCATAGACCACTACCGTGCCTTGAATCCCCTGTCATAGAGCGTTTCCTAACAGACAATTGTATGTTACAGAATCCATACCTATACTTCGTCTACAATGCCTATCATAGACCACTACCGTGCCTTGAACCCCCAGTCATGTAGCGTTTCTTATCAGACAGTTGTATGTTACAGAATCCATACCTATACCTCGTCTACAATGCCTATCATAGACCACTACCGTGCCTTGAATCCCCTGTCATAGAGCGTTTCCTATCAGACAATTGTATTTTACAGAATCCATACCTATACTTCGTCTACAATGCCTATCATAGACCACTACTGTGCCTTGAACCCCCTGTCATGGAGCGTTTCCTAACAGACAATTGTATGTTACAGAATCCATACCTATACTTCGTCTACAATGCCTATCATAGACCACTACCGTGCCTTGAATCCCCTGCATAGAGCGTTTCCTAACAGACAATTGTATGTTACAGAATCCATACCTATACTTCGTCTACAATGCCTATCATAGACCACTACCGTGCCTTGAATCCCCTGTCATAGAGCGTTTCCTACCAGACAGTTGTATGTTACAGAATCCATACCTATACTTCGTCTACAATGCCTATCATAGACCACTACCGTGCCTTGAATCCCCTGTCATAGAGCGTTTCCTACCAGACAGTTGTATGTTACAGAATCCATACCTATACCTCGTCTACAATGCCTATCATAGACCACTACCGTGCCTTGAATCCTCTGTCATAGAGTGTTTCCTACCAGACAGTTGTATGTTACAGAATCCATACCTATACCTCATCTACAATGCCTATCATAGACCACTACCGTGCCTTGAATCCTCTGTCGTAGAGCGTTTCCTATCAGACAATTGTATGTTACAGAATCCATACCTATACCTCGTCTACAATGCCTATCATAGACCACTACCGTGCCTTGAATCCTCTGTCATAGAGCGTTTCCTAACAGACAATTGTATGGTACAGAATCCATACCTATACTTCGTCTGCAATGCCTATCATAGACCACTACTTTGCCTTGAACCCCCTGTCATAGAGCGTTTCTTATCAGACAATTGTATGTTACAGAATCCATACCTATACTTCGTCTACAATGCCTATCATAGACCACTACCGTGCCTTGAATCCCCTGTCATAGAGCGTTTCCTAACAGACAATTGTATGTTACAGAATCCATACCTATACCTCGTCTACAATGCCTATCATAGACCACTACCGTGCCTTGAATCCCCTGTCATAGAGCGTTTCCTATCAGACAATGGTATGTTACAGAATCCATACCTATACCTCGTCTACAATGCCTATCATAGACCACTACCGTGCCTTGAATCCCCTGTCATAGAGCGTTTCCTAACAGACAATTGTATGTTACAGAATCCATACCTATACTTCGTCTACAATGCCTATCAAAGACCACTACCGTGCCTTGAATCCCCTGTCATAGAGCGTTTCCTAACAGACAATTGTATGTTACAGAATCCATACCTATACTTCGTCTACAATGCCTATCATAGACCACTACCGTGCCTTGAACCCCCAGTCATGGAGCGTTTCTTATCAGACAGTTGTATGTTACAGAATCCATACCTATACCTCGTCTACAATGCCTATCATAGACCACTACCGTGCCTTGAATCCCCTGTCATAGAGCGTTTCCTATCAGACAATTGTATTTTACAGAATCCATACCTATACTTCGTCTACAATGCCTATCATAGACCACTACTGTGCCTTGAACCCCCTGTCATGGAGCGTTTCCTAACAGACAATTGTATGTTACAGAATCCATACCTATACTTCGTCTACAATGCCTATCATAGACCACTACCATGCCTTGAATCCCCTGTCATAGAGCGTTTCCTAACAGACAATTGTATGTTACAGAATCCATACCTATACCTCATCTACAATGCCTATCATAGACCACTACCGTGCCTTGAATCCTCTGTCATAGAGCGTTTCCTATCAGACAATTGTATGTTACAGAATCCATACCTATACCTCGTCTACAATGCCTATCATAGACCACTACCGTGCCTTGAATCCTCTGTCATAGAGCGTTTCCTAACAGACAATTGTATGGTACAGAATCCATACCTATACCTCGTCTACAATGCCTATCATAGACCACTACCGTGCCTTGAATCCCCTGTCATAGAGCGTTTCCTACCAGACAGTTGTATGTTACAGAATCCATACCTATACTTCGTCTGCAACGCCTATCATAGACCACTACCGTGCCTTGAATCCTCTGTCATAGAGCGTTTCCTATCAGACAATTGTATGTTACAGAATCCATACCTATACCTCGTCTACAATGCCTATCATAGACCACTACCGTGCCTTGAATCCTCTGTCATAGAGTGTTTCCTACCAGACAGTTGTATGTTACAGAATCCATACCTATACCTCATCTACAATGCCTATCATAGACCACTACCGTGCCTTGAATCCTCTGTCATAGAGCGTTTCCTATCAGACAATTGTATGTTACAGAATCCATACCTATACCTCGTCTACAATGCCTATCATAGACCACTACCGTGCCTTGAATCCTCTGTCATAGAGCGTTTCCTAACAGACAATTGTATGGTACAGAATCCATACCTATACCTCGTCTACAATGCCTATCATAGACCACTACCGTGCCTTGAATCCCCTGTCATAGAGCGTTTCCTACCAGACAGTTGTATGTTACAGAATCCATACCTATACTTCGTCTGCAACGCCTATCATAGACCACTACCGTGCCTTGAATCCTCTGTCATAGAGCGTTTCCTATCAGACAATTGTATGTTACAGAATCCATACCTATACCTCGTCTACAATGCCTATCATAGACCACTACCGTGCCTTGAATCCCCTGTCATAGAGCGTTTCCTACCAGACAGTTGTATGTTACAGAATCCATACCTATACCTCGTCTACAATGCCTATCATAGACCACTACTGTGCCTTGAATCCTCTGTCATAGAGCGTTTCCTACCAGATAGTTGTATGTTACAGAATCCATACCTATACTTCGTCTGCAATGCCTATCATAGACCACTACTTTGCCTTGAACCCCCTGTCATAGAGCGTTTCTTATGAGACAATTGTATGTTACAGAATCCATACCTATACTTCGTCTACAATGCCTATCATAGACCACTACCGTGCCTTGAATCCCCTGTCATAGAGCGTTTCCTAACAGACAATTGTATGTTACAGAATCCATACCTATACCTCGTCTACAATGCCTATCATAGACCACTACCGTGCCTTGAATCCCCTGTCATAGAGCGTTTCCTATCAGACAATGGTATGTTACAGAATCCATACCTATACCTCGTCTACAATGCCTATCATAGACCACTACCGTGCCTTGAATCCCCTGTCATAGAGCGTTTCCTAACAGAGAATTGTATGTTACAGAATCCATACCTATACTTCGTCTACAATGCCTATCAAAGACCACTACCGTGCCTTGAATCCCCTGTCATAGAGCGTTTCCTAACAGACAATTGTATGTTACAGAATCCATACCTATACTTCGTCTACAATGCCTATCATAGACCACTACCGTGCCTTGAACCCCCAGTCATGTAGCGTTTCTTATCAGACAGTTGTATGTTACAGAATCCATACCTATACCTCGTCTACAATGCCTATCATAGACCACTACCGTGCCTTGAATCCCCTGTCATAGAGCGTTTCCTATCAGACAATTGTATTTTACAGAATCCATACCTATACTTCGTCTACAATGCCTATCATAGACCACTACTGTGCCTTGAACCCCCTGTCATGGAGCGTTTCCTAACAGACAATTGTATGTTACAGAATCCATACCTATACTTCGTCTACAATGCCTATCATAGACCACTACCATGCCTTGAATCCCCTGCATAGAGCGTTTCCTAACAGACAATTGTATGTTACAGAATCCATACCTATACTTCGTCTACAATGCCTATCATAGACCACTACCGTGCCTTGAATCCCCTGTCATAGAGCGTTTCCTACCAGACAGTTGTATGTTACAGAATCCATACCTATACTTCGTCTACAATGCCTATCATAGACCACTACTGTGCCTTGAGCCCCCTGTCATAGAGCGTTTCCTACCAGACAATTGTATGTTACAGAATCCATACCTATACTTCGTCTACAATGCCTATCATAGACCACTACCGTGCCTTGAGCCCCCTGTCATAGAGCGTTTCCTACCAGACAATTGTATGTTACAGAATCCATACCTATACTTCGTCTACAATGCCTATCATAGACCACTACTGTGCCTTGAATCCTCTGTCATAGAGCGTTTCCTAACAGACAGTTGTATGTTACAGAATCCATACCTATACTTCGTCTACAATGCCTATCATAGACCACTACCGTGCCTTGAATCCCCTGTCATAGAGCGTTTCCTATCAGACAATTGTATGTTACAGAATCCATACCTATACCTCGTCTACAATGCCTATCATAGACCACTACTGTGCCTTGAACCCCCTGTCATGGAGCGTTTCCTACCAGACAATTGTATGTTACAGAATCCATACCTATACTTCGTCTACAATGCCTATCATAGAGCGTTTCCTAACAGACAATTGTATGTTACAGAATCCATACCTATACCTCATCTACAATGCCTATCATAGACCACTACCGTGCCTTGAACCCCCTGTCATGGAGCGTTTCCTACCAGACAGTTGTATGTTACAGAATCCATACCTATACTTCGTCTACAATGCCTATCATAGACCACTATGGTGCCTTGAATCCCCTGTCATGGAGCGTTTCCTAACAGACAATTGTATGTTACAGAATCCATACCTATACTTCGTCTACAATGCCTATCATAGAGCGTTTCCTAACAGACAATTGTATGTTACAGAATCCATACCTATACCTCGTCTACAATGCCTATCATAGACCACTACCGTGCCTTGAACCCGCTGTCATGGAGCGTTTCCTACCAGACAGTTGTATGTTACAGAATCCATACCTATACTTCGTCTACAATGCCTATCATAGACCACTACCGTGCCTTGAATCCCCTGTCATGGAGCGTTTCCTAACAGACAATTGTATGTTACAGAATCCATACCTATGCCTCGTCTACAATGCCTATCATAGACCACTACCGTGCCTTGAATCCCCTGTCATATGGCGTTTCCTAACAGACAATTGTATGTTACAGAATCCATACCTATACTTCGTCTACAATCCCTATCATAGAGCGTTTCCTACCAGACAATTGTATGTTACAGAATCCATACCTATACCTCGTCTACAATGCCTATCATAGACCACTACCGTGCCTTGAATCCCCTGTCATAGAGCGTTTCCTAACAGACAGTTGTATGTTACACAATCCATACCTATACCTCGTCTACAATGCCTATCATAGAGCGTTTCCTACCAGACAATTGTATGTTACAGAATCCATACCTATGCTTCATCTACAATGCCTATCATAGAGCGTTTCCTACCAGACAATTGTATGTTACAGAATCCATACCTATACTTCGTCTACAATGCCTATCATAGAGCGTTTCCTAACAGACAATTGTATGTTACAGAATCCATACCTATACTTCGTCTACAATGCCTATCATAGACCACTACCGTGCCTTGAACCCCCTGTCATGCAGCGTTTCCTACCAGACAATTGTATGTTACAGAATCCATACCTATACCTCATCTACAATCCCTATCATAGAGCGTTTCCTACCAGACAATTGTATGTTACAGAATCCATACCTATACCTCGTCTACAATGCCTATCATAGACCACTAACGTGCCTTGAATCCCCTGTCATAGATCGTTTCCTATCAGACAATTGTATGTTACAGAATCCATACCTATACTTCCTCTACAATGCCTATCATAGACCACTACCGTGCCTTGAACCCCCTGTCATAGAGCGTTTCCTAACAGACAATTGTATGTTACAGAATCCATACCTATACCTCGTCTACAATGCCTATCATAGACCACTACCGTGCCTTGAATCCCCTGTCATAGAGCGTTTCCTATCAGACAATGGTATGTTACAGAATCCATACCTATACCTCGTCTACAATGCCTATCATAGACCACTACCGTGCCTTGAATCCCCTGTCATAGAGCGTTTCCTAACAGACAATTGTATGTTACAGAATCCATACCTATACCTCGTCTACAATGCCTATCATACACCACTACCATGCCTTGAGCCCCCTGTCATAGAGCGTTTCCTAACAGACAATTGTATGTTACAGAATCCATACCTATACCTCGTCTACAATGCCTATCATAGACCACTACTGTGCCTTGAGCCCCCTGTCATAGAGCGTTTCCTACCAGACAGTTGTATGTTACAGAATCCATACCTATACCTCGTCTACAATGCCTATCATAGACCACTACCGTGCCTTGAACGCCCTGTCATAGAGCGTTTCCTATCAGACAATTGTATGTTACAGAATCCATACCTATACCTCATCTACAATGCCTATCATAGACCACTACCGTGCCTTGAATCCTCTGTCATAGAGCGTTTCCTATCAGACAATTGTATGTTACAGAATCCATACCTATACCTCGTCTACAATGCCTATCATAGACCACTACCGTGCCTTGAATCCTCTGTCATAGAGTGTTTCCTACCAGACAGTTGTATGTTACAGAATCCATACCTATACCTCATCTACAATGCCTATCATAGACCACTACCGTGCCTTGAATCCTCTGTCGTAGAGCGTTTCCTATCAGACAATTGTATGTTACAGAATCCATACCTATACCTCGTCTACAATGCCTATCATAGACCACTACCGTGCCTTGAATCCTCTGTCATAGAGCGTTTCCTAACAGACAATTGTATGGTACAGAATCCATACCTATACTTCGTCTGCAATGCCTATCATAGACCACTACTTTGCCTTGAACCCCCTGTCATAGAGCGTTTCTTATCAGACAATTGTATGTTACAGAATCCATACCTATACTTCGTCTACAATGCCTATCATAGACCACTACCGTGCCTTGAATCCCCTGTCATAGAGCGTTTCCTAACAGACAATTGTATGTTACAGAATCCATACCTATACCTCGTCTACAATGCCTATCATAGACCACTACCGTGCCTTGAATCCCCTGTCATAGAGCGTTTCCTATCAGACAATGGTATGTTACAGAATCCATACCTATACCTCGTCTACAATGCCTATCATAGACCACTACCGTGCCTTGAATCCCCTGTCATAGAGCGTTTCCTAACAGACAATTGTATGTTACAGAATCCATACCTATACTTCGTCTACAATGCCTATCAAAGACCACTACCGTGCCTTGAATCCCCTGTCATAGAGCGTTTCCTAACAGACAATTGTATGTTACAGAATCCATACCTATACTTCGTCTACAATGCCTATCATAGACCACTACCGTGCCTTGAACCCCCAGTCATGGAGCGTTTCTTATCAGACAGTTGTATGTTACAGAATCCATACCTATACCTCGTCTACAATGCCTATCATAGACCACTACCGTGCCTTGAATCCCCTGTCATAGAGCGTTTCCTATCAGACAATTGTATTTTACAGAATCCATACCTATACTTCGTCTACAATGCCTATCATAGACCACTACTGTGCCTTGAACCCCCTGTCATGGAGCGTTTCCTAACAGACAATTGTATGTTACAGAATCCATACCTATACTTCGTCTACAATGCCTATCATAGACCACTACCATGCCTTGAATCCCCTGTCATAGAGCGTTTCCTAACAGACAATTGTATGTTACAGAATCCATACCTATACCTCATCTACAATGCCTATCATAGACCACTACCGTGCCTTGAATCCTCTGTCATAGAGCGTTTCCTATCAGACAATTGTATGTTACAGAATCCATACCTATACCTCGTCTACAATGCCTATCATAGACCACTACCGTGCCTTGAATCCTCTGTCATAGAGCGTTTCCTAACAGACAATTGTATGGTACAGAATCCATACCTATACCTCGTCTACAATGCCTATCATAGACCACTACCGTGCCTTGAATCCCCTGTCATAGAGCGTTTCCTACCAGACAGTTGTATGTTACAGAATCCATACCTATACTTCGTCTGCAACGCCTATCATAGACCACTACCGTGCCTTGAATCCTCTGTCATAGAGCGTTTCCTATCAGACAATTGTATGTTACAGAATCCATACCTATACCTCGTCTACAATGCCTATCATAGACCACTACCGTGCCTTGAATCCCCTGTCATAGAGCGTTTCCTACCAGACAGTTGTATGTTACAGAATCCATACCTATACCTCGTCTACAATGCCTATCATAGACCACTACTGTGCCTTGAATCCTCTGTCATAGAGCGTTTCCTACCAGATAGTTGTATGTTACAGAATCCATACCTATACTTCGTCTGCAATGCCTATCATAGACCACTACTTTGCCTTGAACCCCCTGTCATAGAGCGTTTCTTATGAGACAATTGTATGTTACAGAATCCATACCTATACTTCGTCTACAATGCCTATCATAGACCACTACCGTGCCTTGAATCCCCTGTCATAGAGCGTTTCCTAACAGACAATTGTATGTTACAGAATCCATACCTATACCTCGTCTACAATGCCTATCATAGACCACTACCGTGCCTTGAATCCCCTGTCATAGAGCGTTTCCTATCAGACAATGGTATGTTACAGAATCCATACCTATACCTCGTCTACAATGCCTATCATAGACCACTACCGTGCCTTGAATCCCCTGTCATAGAGCGTTTCCTAACAGACAATTGTATGTTACAGAATCCATACCTATACTTCGTCTACAATGCCTATCAAAGACCACTACCGTGCCTTGAATCCCCTGTCATAGAGCGTTTCCTAACAGACAATTGTATGTTACAGAATCCATACCTATACTTCGTCTACAATGCCTATCATAGACCACTACCGTGCCTTGAACCCCCAGTCATGTAGCGTTTCTTATCAGACAGTTGTATGTTACAGAATCCATACCTATACCTCGTCTACAATGCCTATCATAGACCACTACCGTGCCTTGAATCCCCTGTCATAGAGCGTTTCCTATCAGACAATTGTATTTTACAGAATCCATACCTATACTTCGTCTACAATGCCTATCATAGACCACTACTGTGCCTTGAACCCCCTGTCATGGAGCGTTTCCTAACAGACAATTGTATGTTACAGAATCCATACCTATACTTCGTCTACAATGCCTATCATAGACCACTACCATGCCTTGAATCCCCTGCATAGAGCGTTTCCTAACAGACAATTGTATGTTACAGAATCCATACCTATACTTCGTCTACAATGCCTATCATAGACCACTACCGTGCCTTGAATCCCCTGTCATAGAGCGTTTCCTACCAGACAGTTGTATGTTACAGAATCCATACCTATACTTCGTCTACAATGCCTATCATAGACCACTACTGTGCCTTGAGCCCCCTGTCATAGAGCGTTTCCTACCAGACAATTGTATGTTACAGAATCCATACCTATACTTCGTCTACAATGCCTATCATAGACCACTACCGTGCCTTGAGCCCCCTGTCATAGAGCGTTTCCTACCAGACAATTGTATGTTACAGAATCCATACCTATACTTCGTCTACAATGCCTATCATAGACCACTACTGTGCCTTGAATCCTCTGTCATAGAGCGTTTCCTAACAGACAGTTGTATGTTACAGAATCCATACCTATACTTCGTCTACAATGCCTATCATAGACCACTACCGTGCCTTGAATCCCCTGTCATAGAGCGTTTCCTATCAGACAATTGTATGTTACAGAATCCATACCTATACCTCGTCTACAATGCCTATCATAGACCACTACTGTGCCTTGAACCCCCTGTCATGGAGCGTTTCCTACCAGACAATTGTATGTTACAGAATCCATACCTATACTTCGTCTACAATGCCTATCATAGAGCGTTTCCTAACAGACAATTGTATGTTACAGAATCCATACCTATACCTCATCTACAATGCCTATCATAGACCACTACCCTGCCTTGAACCCCCTGTCATGGAGCGTTTCCTACCAGACAGTTGTATGTTACAGAATCCATACCTATACTTCGTCTACAATGCCTATCATAGACCACTATGGTGCCTTGAATCCCCTGTCATGGAGCGTTTCCTAACAGACAATTGTATGTTACAGAATCCATACCTATACTTCGTCTACAATGCCTATCATAGAGCGTTTCCTAACAGACAATTGTATGTTACAGAATCCATACCTATACCTCGTCTACAATGCCTATCATAGACCACTACCGTGCCTTGAGCCCGCTGTCATGGAGCGTTTCCTACCAGACAGTTGTATGTTACAGAATCCATACCTATACTTCGTCTACAATGCCTATCATAGACCACTACCGTGCCTTGAATCCCCTGTCATGGAGCGTTTCCTAACAGACAATTGTATGTTACAGAATCCATACCTATGCCTCGTCTACAATGCCTATCATAGACCACTACCGTGCCTTGAATCCCCTGTCATATAGCGTTTCCTAACAGACAATTGTATGTTACAGAATCCATACCTATACTTCGTCTACAATCCCTATCATAGAGCGTTTCCTACCAGACAATTGTATGTTACAGAATCCATACCTATACCTCGTCTACAATGCCTATCATAGACCACTACCGTGCCTTGAATCCCCTGTCATAGAGCGTTTCCTAACAGACAGTTGTATGTTACACAATCCATACCTATACCTCGTCTACAATGCCTATCATAGAGCGTTTCCTACCAGACAATTGTATGTTACAGAATCCATACCTATGCTTCATCTACAATGCCTATCATAGAGCGTTTCCTACCAGACAATTGTATGTTACAGAATCCATACCTATACTTCGTCTACAATGCCTATCATAGAGCGTTTCCTAACAGACAATTGTATGTTACAGAATCCATACCTATACTTCGTCTACAATGCCTATCATAGACCACTACCGTGCCTTGAACCCCCTGTCATGCAGCGTTTCCTACCAGACAATTGTATGTTACAGAATCCATACCTATACCTCATCTACAATGCCTATCATAGACCACTACCGTGCCTTGAATCCCCTGTCATAGATCGTTTCCTATCAGACAATTGTATGTTACAGAATCCATACCTATACTTCCTCTACAATGCCTATCATAGACCACTACCGTGCCTTGAACCCCCTGTCATAGAGCGTTTCCTAACAGACAATTGTATGTTACAGAATCCATACCTATACCTCGTCTACAATGCCTATCATAGACCACTACCGTGCCTTGAATCCCCTGTCATAGAGCGTTTCCTATCAGACAATGGTATGTTACAGAATCCATACCTATACCTCGTCTACAATGCCTATCATAGACCACTACCGTGCCTTGAATCCCCTGTCATAGAGCGTTTCCTAACAGACAATTGTATGTTACAGAATCCATACCTATACCTCGTCTACAATGCCTATCATACACCACTACCATGCCTTGAGCCCCCTGTCATAGAGCGTTTCCTAACAGACAATTGTATGTTACAGAATCCATACCTATACCTCGTCTACAATGCCTATCATAGACCACTACTGTGCCTTGAGCCCCCTGTCATAGAGCGTTTCCTACCAGACAGTTGTATGTTACAGAATCCATACCTATACCTCGTCTACAATGCCTATCATAGACCACTACCGTGCCTTGAACGCCCTGTCATAGAGCGTTTCCTATCAGACAATTGTATGTTACAGAATCCATACCTATACCTCATCTACAATGCCTATCATAGACCACTACCGTGCCTTGAATCCTCTGTCATAGAGCGTTTCCTATCAGACAATTGTATGTTACAGAATCCATACCTATACCTCGTCTACAATGCCTATCATAGACCACTACCGTGCCTTGAATCCTCTGTCATAGAGTGTTTCCTACCAGACAGTTGTATGTTACAGAATCCATACCTATACCTCATCTACAATGCCTATCATAGACCACTACCGTGCCTTGAATCCTCTGTCGTAGAGCGTTTCCTATCAGACAATTGTATGTTACAGAATCCATACCTATACCTCGTCTACAATGCCTATCATAGACCACTACCGTGCCTTGAATCCTCTGTCATAGAGCGTTTCCTAACAGACAATTGTATGGTACAGAATCCATACCTATACTTCGTCTGCAATGCCTATCATAGACCACTACTTTGCCTTGAACCCCCTGTCATAGAGCGTTTCTTATCAGACAATTGTATGTTACAGAATCCATACCTATACTTCGTCTACAATGCCTATCATAGACCACTACCGTGCCTTGAATCCCCTGTCATAGAGCGTTTCCTAACAGACAATTGTATGTTACAGAATCCATACCTATACCTCGTCTACAATGCCTATCATAGACCACTACCGTGCCTTGAATCCCCTGTCATAGAGCGTTTCCTATCAGACAATGGTATGTTACAGAATCCATACCTATACCTCGTCTACAATGCCTATCATAGACCACTACCGTGCCTTGAATCCCCTGTCATAGAGCGTTTCCTAACAGACAATTGTATGTTACAGAATCCATACCTATACTTCGTCTACAATGCCTATCAAAGACCACTACCGTGCCTTGAATCCCCTGTCATAGAGCGTTTCCTAACAGACAATTGTATGTTACAGAATCCATACCTATACTTCGTCTACAATGCCTATCATAGACCACTACCGTGCCTTGAACCCCCAGTCATGGAGCGTTTCTTATCAGACAGTTGTATGTTACAGAATCCATACCTATACCTCGTCTACAATGCCTATCATAGACCACTACCGTGCCTTGAATCCCCTGTCATAGAGCGTTTCCTATCAGACAATTGTATTTTACAGAATCCATACCTATACTTCGTCTACAATGCCTATCATAGACCACTACTGTGCCTTGAACCCCCTGTCATGGAGCGTTTCCTAACAGACAATTGTATGTTACAGAATCCATACCTATACTTCGTCTACAATGCCTATCATAGACCACTACCATGCCTTGAATCCCCTGTCATAGAGCGTTTCCTAACAGACAATTGTATGTTACAGAATCCATACCTATACCTCATCTACAATGCCTATCATAGACCACTACCGTGCCTTGAACCCCCTGTCATGGAGCGTTTCCTACCAGACAGTTGTATGTTACAGAATCCATACCTATACTTCGTCTACAATGCCTATCATAGACCACTACTGTGCCTTGAATCCCCTGTCATGGAGCGTTTCCTAACAGACAATTGTATGTTACAGAATCCATACCTATACTTCGTCTACAATGCCTATCATAGAGCGTTTCCTAACAGACAATTGTATGTTACAGAATCCATACCTATACCTCGTCTACAATGCCTATCAACGACCACTACCGTGCCTTGAACCCGCTGTCATGGAGCGTTTCCTACCAGACAGTTGTATGTTACAGAATCCATACCTATACTTCGTCTACGATGCCTATCATAGACCACTACCGTGCCTTGAATCCCCTGTCATGGAGCGTTTCCTAACAGACAATTGTATGTTACAGAATCCATACCTATGCCTCGTCTACAATGCCTATCATAGACCACTACCGTGCCTTGAATCCCCTGTCATATAGCGTTTCCTAACAGACAATTGTATGTTACAGAATCCATACCTATACTTCGTCTACAATCCCTATCATAGAGCGTTTCCTACCAGACAATTGTATGTTACAGAATCCATACCTATACCTCGTCTACAATGCCTATCATAGACCACTACCATGCCTTGAATCCCCTGTCATAGAGCGTTTCCTAACAGACAATTGTATGTTACAGAATCCATACCTATACCTCATCTACAATGCCTATCATAGACCACTACCGTGCCTTGAATCCTCTGTCATAGAGCGTTTCCTATCAGACAATTGTATGTTACAGAATCCATACCTATACCTCGTCTACAATGCCTATCATAGACCACTACCGTGCCTTGAATCCTCTGTCATAGAGCGTTTCCTAACAGACAATTGTATGGTACAGAATCCATACCTATACCTCGTCTACAATGCCTATCATAGACCACTACCGTGCCTTGAATCCCCTGTCATAGAGCGTTTCCTACCAGACAGTTGTATGTTACAGAATCCATACCTATACTTCGTCTGCAACGCCTATCATAGACCACTACCGTGCCTTGAATCCTCTGTCATAGAGCGTTTCCTATCAGACAATTGTATGTTACAGAATCCATACCTATACCTCGTCTACAATGCCTATCATAGACCACTACCGTGCCTTGAATCCCCTGTCATAGAGCGTTTCCTACCAGACAGTTGTATGTTACAGAATCCATACCTATACCTCGTCTACAATGCCTATCATAGACCACTACTGTGCCTTGAATCCTCTGTCATAGAGCGTTTCCTACCAGATAGTTGTATGTTACAGAATCCATACCTATACTTCGTCTGCAATGCCTATCATAGACCACTACTTTGCCTTGAACCCCCTGTCATAGAGCGTTTCTTATGAGACAATTGTATGTTACAGAATCCATACCTATACTTCGTCTACAATGCCTATCATAGACCACTACCGTGCCTTGAATCCCCTGTCATAGAGCGTTTCCTAACAGACAATTGTATGTTACAGAATCCATACCTATACCTCGTCTACAATGCCTATCATAGACCACTACCGTGCCTTGAATCCCCTGTCATAGAGCGTTTCCTATCAGACAATGGTATGTTACAGAATCCATACCTATACCTCGTCTACAATGCCTATCATAGACCACTACCGTGCCTTGAATCCCCTGTCATAGAGCGTTTCCTAACAGACAATTGTATGTTACAGAATCCATACCTATACTTCGTCTACAATGCCTATCAAAGACCACTACCGTGCCTTGAATCCCCTGTCATAGAGCGTTTCCTAACAGACAATTGTATGTTACAGAATCCATACCTATACTTCGTCTACAATGCCTATCATAGACCACTACCGTGCCTTGAACCCCCAGTCATGTAGCGTTTCTTATCAGACAGTTGTATGTTACAGAATCCATACCTATACCTCGTCTACAATGCCTATCATAGACCACTACCGTGCCTTGAATCCCCTGTCATAGAGCGTTTCCTATCAGACAATTGTATTTTACAGAATCCATACCTATACTTCGTCTACAATGCCTATCATAGACCACTACTGTGCCTTGAACCCCCTGTCATGGAGCGTTTCCTAACAGACAATTGTATGTTACAGAATCCATACCTATACTTCGTCTACAATGCCTATCATAGACCACTACCATGCCTTGAATCCCCTGCATAGAGCGTTTCCTAACAGACAATTGTATGTTACAGAATCCATACCTATACTTCGTCTACAATGCCTATCATAGACCACTACCGTGCCTTGAATCCCCTGTCATAGAGCGTTTCCTACCAGACAGTTGTATGTTACAGAATCCATACCTATACTTCGTCTACAATGCCTATCATAGACCACTACTGTGCCTTGAGCCCCCTGTCATAGAGCGTTTCCTACCAGACAATTGTATGTTACAGAATCCATACCTATACTTCGTCTACAATGCCTATCATAGACCACTACCGTGCCTTGAGCCCCCTGTCATAGAGCGTTTCCTACCAGACAATTGTATGTTACAGAATCCATACCTATACTTCGTCTACAATGCCTATCATAGACCACTACTGTGCCTTGAATCCTCTGTCATAGAGCGTTTCCTAACAGACAGTTGTATGTTACAGAATCCATACCTATACTTCGTCTACAATGCCTATCATAGACCACTACCGTGCCTTGAATCCCCTGTCATAGAGCGTTTCCTATCAGACAATTGTATGTTACAGAATCCATACCTATACCTCGTCTACAATGCCTATCATAGACCACTACTGTGCCTTGAACCCCCTGTCATGGAGCGTTTCCTACCAGACAATTGTATGTTACAGAATCCATACCTATACTTCGTCTACAATGCCTATCATAGAGCGTTTCCTAACAGACAATTGTATGTTACAGAATCCATACCTATACCTCATCTACAATGCCTATCATAGACCACTACCCTGCCTTGAACCCCCTGTCATGGAGCGTTTCCTACCAGACAGTTGTATGTTACAGAATCCATACCTATACTTCGTCTACAATGCCTATCATAGACCACTATGGTGCCTTGAATCCCCTGTCATGGAGCGTTTCCTAACAGACAATTGTATGTTACAGAATCCATACCTATACTTCGTCTACAATGCCTATCATAGAGCGTTTCCTAACAGACAATTGTATGTTACAGAATCCATACCTATACCTCGTCTACAATGCCTATCATAGACCACTACCGTGCCTTGAGCCCGCTGTCATGGAGCGTTTCCTACCAGACAGTTGTATGTTACAGAATCCATACCTATACTTCGTCTACAATGCCTATCATAGACCACTACCGTGCCTTGAATCCCCTGTCATGGAGCGTTTCCTAACAGACAATTGTATGTTACAGAATCCATACCTATGCCTCGTCTACAATGCCTATCATAGACCACTACCGTGCCTTGAATCCCCTGTCATATAGCGTTTCCTAACAGACAATTGTATGTTACAGAATCCATACCTATACTTCGTCTACAATCCCTATCATAGAGCGTTTCCTACCAGACAATTGTATGTTACAGAATCCATACCTATACCTCGTCTACAATGCCTATCATAGACCACTACCGTGCCTTGAATCCCCTGTCATAGAGCGTTTCCTAACAGACAGTTGTATGTTACACAATCCATACCTATACCTCGTCTACAATGCCTATCATAGAGCGTTTCCTACCAGACAATTGTATGTTACAGAATCCATACCTATGCTTCATCTACAATGCCTATCATAGAGCGTTTCCTACCAGACAATTGTATGTTACAGAATCCATACCTATACTTCGTCTACAATGCCTATCATAGAGCGTTTCCTAACAGACAATTGTATGTTACAGAATCCATACCTATACTTCGTCTACAATGCCTATCATAGACCACTACCGTGCCTTGAACCCCCTGTCATGCAGCGTTTCCTACCAGACAATTGTATGTTACAGAATCCATACCTATACCTCATCTACAATGCCTATCATAGACCACTACCGTGCCTTGAATCCCCTGTCATAGATCGTTTCCTATCAGACAATTGTATGTTACAGAATCCATACCTATACTTCCTCTACAATGCCTATCATAGACCACTACCGTGCCTTGAACCCCCTGTCATAGAGCGTTTCCTAACAGACAATTGTATGTTACAGAATCCATACCTATACCTCGTCTACAATGCCTATCATAGACCACTACCGTGCCTTGAATCCCCTGTCATAGAGCGTTTCCTATCAGACAATGGTATGTTACAGAATCCATACCTATACCTCGTCTACAATGCCTATCATAGACCACTACCGTGCCTTGAATCCCCTGTCATAGAGCGTTTCCTAACAGACAATTGTATGTTACAGAATCCATACCTATACCTCGTCTACAATGCCTATCATACACCACTACCATGCCTTGAGCCCCCTGTCATAGAGCGTTTCCTAACAGACAATTGTATGTTACAGAATCCATACCTATACCTCGTCTACAATGCCTATCATAGACCACTACTGTGCCTTGAGCCCCCTGTCATAGAGCGTTTCCTACCAGACAGTTGTATGTTACAGAATCCATACCTATACCTCGTCTACAATGCCTATCATAGACCACTACCGTGCCTTGAACGCCCTGTCATAGAGCGTTTCCTATCAGACAATTGTATGTTACAGAATCCATACCTATACCTCATCTACAATGCCTATCATAGACCACTACCGTGCCTTGAATCCTCTGTCATAGAGCGTTTCCTATCAGACAATTGTATGTTACAGAATCCATACCTATACCTCGTCTACAATGCCTATCATAGACCACTACCGTGCCTTGAATCCTCTGTCATAGAGTGTTTCCTACCAGACAGTTGTATGTTACAGAATCCATACCTATACCTCATCTACAATGCCTATCATAGACCACTACCGTGCCTTGAATCCTCTGTCGTAGAGCGTTTCCTATCAGACAATTGTATGTTACAGAATCCATACCTATACCTCGTCTACAATGCCTATCATAGACCACTACCGTGCCTTGAATCCTCTGTCATAGAGCGTTTCCTAACAGACAATTGTATGGTACAGAATCCATACCTATACTTCGTCTGCAATGCCTATCATAGACCACTACTTTGCCTTGAACCCCCTGTCATAGAGCGTTTCTTATCAGACAATTGTATGTTACAGAATCCATACCTATACTTCGTCTACAATGCCTATCATAGACCACTACCGTGCCTTGAATCCCCTGTCATAGAGCGTTTCCTAACAGACAATTGTATGTTACAGAATCCATACCTATACCTCGTCTACAATGCCTATCATAGACCACTACCGTGCCTTGAATCCCCTGTCATAGAGCGTTTCCTATCAGACAATGGTATGTTACAGAATCCATACCTATACCTCGTCTACAATGCCTATCATAGACCACTACCGTGCCTTGAATCCCCTGTCATAGAGCGTTTCCTAACAGACAATTGTATGTTACAGAATCCATACCTATACTTCGTCTACAATGCCTATCAAAGACCACTACCGTGCCTTGAATCCCCTGTCATAGAGCGTTTCCTAACAGACAATTGTATGTTACAGAATCCATACCTATACTTCGTCTACAATGCCTATCATAGACCACTACCGTGCCTTGAACCCCCAGTCATGGAGCGTTTCTTATCAGACAGTTGTATGTTACAGAATCCATACCTATACCTCGTCTACAATGCCTATCATAGACCACTACCGTGCCTTGAATCCCCTGTCATAGAGCGTTTCCTATCAGACAATTGTATTTTACAGAATCCATACCTATACTTCGTCTACAATGCCTATCATAGACCACTACTGTGCCTTGAACCCCCTGTCATGGAGCGTTTCCTAACAGACAATTGTATGTTACAGAATCCATACCTATACTTCGTCTACAATGCCTATCATAGACCACTACCATGCCTTGAATCCCCTGTCATAGAGCGTTTCCTAACAGACAATTGTATGTTACAGAATCCATACCTATACCTCATCTACAATGCCTATCATAGACCACTACCGTGCCTTGAACCCCCTGTCATGGAGCGTTTCCTACCAGACAGTTGTATGTTACAGAATCCATACCTATACTTCGTCTACAATGCCTATCATAGACCACTACTGTGCCTTGAATCCCCTGTCATGGAGCGTTTCCTAACAGACAATTGTATGTTACAGAATCCATACCTATACTTCGTCTACAATGCCTATCATAGAGCGTTTCCTAACAGACAATTGTATGTTACAGAATCCATACCTATACCTCGTCTACAATGCCTATCAACGACCACTACCGTGCCTTGAACCCGCTGTCATGGAGCGTTTCCTACCAGACAGTTGTATGTTACAGAATCCATACCTATACTTCGTCTACGATGCCTATCATAGACCACTACCGTGCCTTGAATCCCCTGTCATGGAGCGTTTCCTAACAGACAATTGTATGTTACAGAATCCATACCTATGCCTCGTCTACAATGCCTATCATAGACCACTACCGTGCCTTGAATCCCCTGTCATATAGCGTTTCCTAACAGACAATTGTATGTTACAGAATCCATACCTATACTTCGTCTACAATCCCTATCATAGAGCGTTTCCTACCAGACAATTGTATGTTACAGAATCCATACCTATACCTCGTCTACAATGCCTATCATAGACCACTACCGTGCCTTGAATCCCCTGTCATAGAGCGTTTCCTAACAGACAGTTGTATGTTACACAATCCATACCTATACCTCGTCTACAATGCCTATCATAGAGCGTTTCCTACCAGACAATTGTATGTTACAGAATCCATACCTATGCTTCGTCTACAATGCCTATCATAGAGCGTTTCCTACCAGACAATTGTATGTTACAGAATCCATACCTATACTTCGTCTACAATGCCTATCATAGAGCGTTTCCTAACAGACAATTGTATGTTACAGAATCCATACCTATACTTCGTCTACAATGCCTATCATAGACCACTACCGTGCCTTGAATCCCCTGTCATAGAGCGTTTCCTAACAGACAGTTGTATGTTACAGAATCCATACCTATACTTCGTCTACAATGCCTATCATAGACCATTACCATGCCTTGAATCCCCTGTCATAGAGCGTTTTCTAACAGGCAGTTGTATGTTACAGAATCCATACCTATACTTCGTCTACAATGCCTATCATAGACCACTACCGTGCCTTGAATCCCCTGTCATGGAGCGTTTCCTAACAGACAATTGTATGTTACAGAATCCATACCTATACTTCGTCTACAATGCCTATCATAGACCACTACCGTGCCTTGAATCCCCTGTCATAGAGCGTTTCCTATCAGACAATTGTATGTTACAGAATCCATACCTATACCTCGTCTACAATGCCTATCATAGACCACTACCGTGCCTTGAACCCCCTGTCATGGAGCGTTTCCTAACAGACAATTGTATGTTACAGAATCCATACCTATACCTCGTCTACAATGCCTATCATAGACCACTACCGTGCCTTGAATCCCCTGTCATTGAGCGTTTCCTATCAGACAATTGTATGTTACAGAATCCATACCTATACCTCGTCTACAATGCCTATCATAGACCACTACCGTGCCTTGAATCCCCTGTCATAGAGCGTTTCCTATCAGACAATTGTATGTTACAGAATCCATACCTATACCTCGTCTACAATGCCTATCATAGACCACTACCGTGCCTTGAATCCCCCGTCGTAGAGCATTTCCTAACCGACAATTGTATGTTACAGAATCCATACCTATACCTCGTCTACAATGCCTATCATAGACCACTACCGTGCCTTGAATCCCCTGTCATGGAGCGTTTCCTAACAGACAATTGTATGTTACAGAATCCATACCTATACCTCGTCTACAATGCCTATCATAGACCACTACCGTGCCTTGAACCCCCTGTCATAGAGCGTTTCCTAACAGACGATTGTATGTTACAGAATCCATACCTATACCTCGTCTACAATGCCTATCATAGACCACTACTGTACCTTGAATCCCCTGTCATAGAGCGCTTCCTATCAGACAGTTGTATGTTACAGAATCCATACCTATACTTCGTCTACAATGCCTATCATAGACCACTACCGTGCCTTGAATCCCCTGTCATGGAGCGTTTCCTACCAGACAATTGTATGTTACAGAATCCATACCTATACTTCGTCTACAATGCCTATCATAGACCACTACCGTGCCTTGAATCCCCTGTCATAGAGCGTTTCCTACCAGACAATTGTATGTTACAGAATCCATACCTATACTTCGTCTACAATGCCTATCATAGACCACTACCGTGCCTTGAATCCTCTGTCATAGAGCGTTTCCTAACAGACAATTGTATGGTACAGAATCCATACCTATACTTCGTCTACAATGCCTATCATAGACCACTACCGTGCCTTGAATCCCCTGTCATAGAGCGTTTCCTAACAGACAATTGTATGGTACAGAATCCATACCTATACTTCGTCTACAATGCCTATCATAGACCACTACCGTGCCTTGAATCCTCTGTCATAGAGCGTTTCCTACCAGACAATTGTATGTTACAGAATCCATACCTATACTTCGTCTACAATGCCTATCATAGACCACTACCGTGCCTTGAATCCTCTGTCATAGAGCGTTTCCTAACAGACAATTGTATGGTACAGAATCCATACCTATACTTCGTCTACAATGCCTATCATAGACCACTACCGTGCCTTGAATCCCCTGTCATAGAGCGTTTCCTACCAGACAATTGTATGTTACAGAATCCATACCTATACTTCGTCTACAATGCCTATCATAGACCACTACCGTGCCTTGAATCCTCTGTCATAGAGCGTTTCCTAACAGACAATTGTATGGTACAGAATCCATACCTATACTTCGTCTACAATGCCTATCATTGACCACTACTGTGCCTTGAATCCCCTGTCATGGAGCGTTTCCTAACAGACAATTGTATGTTAAAGAATCCATACCTATACCTCGTCTACGATGCCTATCATAGAGCGTTTCCTAACAGACAATTGTATGTTACAGAATCCATACCTATACCTCGTCTACGATGCCTATAATTGACCACTACCGTGCCTTGAAACTTGTGCAGGAGATGAATGGAGAGAAAACACCCGATGAGGTATGTGTTATGGTGCATTTAACCCATTTTATCCCGTCTTTATTGTGGCAGGAATGAAATAACACCCTGTGGTATAAACTTAGCTGTACTGTATTTCCACACTGTGGAATATAGCAAACACACACAGTAAAATCTCAAATGATGTCATTTTGTTGTTTTTGTGATGCCAGTGTATGTTTTTCATGTTAATTAATATGTTTTCTTTGGTTTATTTTCAAAATAATGACATAAAATGATGGGATAAATAGAATACCGTACTGTGTTAAAGATAAGTTTATTTGCTCCATACGAAAGCCTGAACCACTTGACAAGGCTTGTGGTTGACGTTTTCTAACCCTAGCTAAATAAAAGTACCCGTAGTCAACACTGACCTAGTATTCTCTATATTAATATAACAGTGATGTTATGTGTGTGGTGTCCACCTTCTGATTGGAAGGGGTTACGTTTAATACCTGTTCAGTATATGCTCATGTTTTTATCTTGAAGAAACCAAGTATTGATACTACCTTCATATTGACTTAACATTTTCATATTCTACTTTGACTTTTAACACAATTATCTATAATGTTTGAACAGTAACTCACTCAGGTTTTTTTTCCCTTAGGCCCCCCTAAAAAATAGTCAAGTTTCTGGTATCCTGACCGACCCTTTACTTTGCTGCCGGCCCGACATATTTTTGGTCCAAAAATGATAAAGACTGAAAAAGACTGTTACCGTGTACAACACAAACCATTCTCCCATAAAAAAAACAACAAAAAAACCCAACCTACCTACCTACCCTTTTTGGGGGGCAGGAGACCAGAACGGAACTATTTTGTTTTTTTGTACTTCTATAACAGGGGCCGAATAAAGGCGTCATGCCCAAGCAGAATTTCTTCAAAATCATGCAGTTTTCCCCAAAAATTGACTTCAACCCTGGATTTTTTGTTCCTCTTCACCGAACTTGTTGCGATAATTTTCCCCTAAAACCTGGGGCCTGGGCCTCATGCCCAGCCTCTGAAAAAAAAAAAAAGCCCTGTGACTTTAGTCTGGACTTTAAAACTGTGTAATAAATGTGGCGTTTCATGGGAAAACCGGTCTTAATGCATGTGCCTAAAGTTTCGTCCCGGATCAGCCTGTGCAGTCCACACAGGCTGATCCAGGACGCCACTTTCCGCCTAAAGTGGATTTATGGTTAGAAGAGACTTCCTTGAAACAGAAAATAGCATAAAAGCGGAAAGTGCCATCCCGGATAAGCCTGTGTGGACTGCACAGACTAATCCGGGACGACACTTTACGCTCATGCATTAAAAAGACTGGTTTTCTCACGATGCCCCTCAATTATGTTATTATATAACAATAAAATATGCATGTATATTTATCTGTAAATTAAATACTAAAAAAGTGTTATGTGAAAGGCTTTAAGTATCATGCAAACGTACGTATACTAAAATTTCAAAAGAAATAACTTAGCATTAAAATTTGATCAGTACAGTGAATTATTTCATGTTCAATTATACAACACAACTCTTTACTAGTATTAATAAAAACAAATTGGTAACATCTTAACTGGTTAAAAAAAAAAAAATCATAAAAGTATTTGTTAATTTTATGTTATTTAACCAAATTTTTCAGGTGTTTGCAGATGTCAAGACGGCATTTGAAATCCTGAAATTGTGATACAACTGTGAACCAGTTATTTATTGACTTCCACTGTGGGTCACTCATCATAACTGTGTGATAGCACGTTCTTCTTTTAGTTTTTTAGCAAGGTATCAAATGGGACTGAAAAGGGAAGCATGGGATTTTTATTTTGCTAGTTTGAGGTGTCTTTGCAATAATGGATTGTTGAGAAAATTGTGATTTTGTTAGCTTGAAAAATCAAACAAGTGTTCTTATAGTGTGTATGATACAGTTATTGTACTGCTTATATTCTTCTTTTAAAGTCCCCTAGTAATATAGTAGTTAAATCATGCTTACAGTGAAACAAGTATCAATATATTATATTGACAAACAAGTATCGATATATTATATTGACAAACAAGTATCCATATATTATATTGACAAACAAGTATCGATATATTATATTGACAAACAAGTATCAATATATTATATTGACAAACAAGTATCAATATATTATATTGACAAACAAGTATCGATATATTATATTGACAAACAAGTATCAATATATTATATTGACAAACTATTTACGGTTTCAGTACCTTCTGAACAGGGATGGGACCGAATACTAAAATCAATATTCGAATAATCGTTTTAGGTATTCGAATATATTCGAATATTCGTTTTGTAAATACTACTTTATACGGCACTCTGTCCGAATATTTACCGATCCGAAATATGTATACTACG
This sequence comes from Congeria kusceri, assembly GCA_027627225.1. Classification (NCBI taxonomy): domain Eukaryota; kingdom Metazoa; phylum Mollusca; class Bivalvia; order Myida; family Dreissenidae; genus Congeria; species Congeria kusceri. The sequence continues at coordinate 70,242,963 of CM051032.1, read as the reverse complement.
TGTACGTAGTTGTTTCACCTTGTTTCAGTGGTAAATATGCGATTTAATTTACAAGTGACGTATATTAAGATTGACCAAATCATGCTAATTTTGTTAAAGAAATTGAGTGACTGATAATGGATTCATTTTGATTGGTTTACTTAGAGAGTAATTGTAATTTACTGTAACCAAGTTAACCGTATAGATGTCACTTAAGGACAGTACACAACAATGAACGCCTTGTGCAAACTGTGAAACCGTTATCACAACATAGCCCAGCTTTGTTATTTGTGGATACAATGCGTCATATTCGCGCCTCCTACAAACCGTTAATTCACGGCCCTTGTAAAGTCGTGGCCCCCCTGCCATTTATCAATTGTCGTTAATTGGACATGTGTTGTAAAAACGTTACACTGCCCCCGCCCACTTGCTAGGCAGGAAATACGACTGGAATTCATGTTAACTTTGCAATCAAACAGGGAAAAAAACATGATTTTTTAAAAGACATTTTGTTCTTTAAATAAATTTGAAAATCGAATATTCGTATTCGTTTTTTTATATTCGAATATTACAGTATCCGATATTCGAATATTGAAATATTCTGTCCCATCCCTACTTCTGAACGAAAACATCAACATAATTATATGGGGATCACTTAAACTTCTCAGCATTGTGACCGGTCAATCCTATTTGTTAAATCATAGATATCTGTTTAAAGACATTTTACTTTCAGTTTGTAATAAAAGAAATCAAGTCACATATGTTGTTATATAGTGTTAATGTTATACATTGTGACCTTTTAATTATATTTAGTAGTACTATTGTGACATCACTGATATCTATTGGACGACATTTTCCATTCATTATCTAATTAACTTCATCAATTTACCTAGATTGTTCGAAAGCACATCTGTAAGATGGAAACCATTTTCGTTCACATGTGAACGCATTAAAATAACATTGCACCTAAAGATTCTTTAGAAAGAAATATGCAAATGATGCATTAAAGATGTTGATACCACTTATCTGTGTTAAATGAATATTTCTTAGTTCTCCATTAATTTTCACACTTTTATTACTAGTATTCTTCAGAATCATGTGTTAATCATGTCATTGTTAATCATTTTTTTGAACATCAAACACCATTTTCTGTTTGTTGGTTTATCAGTACAATTATTTTGTGTTATTGTCTGCTATTATAACACATTCTATTTATTGTGCGATTTTATTTACCTGGCACTCATGAATATTCCGTGTATTTTCGTAAATCTCTTGAGCTACTAACCCAGATAGGAGACTCAGACATGAATATGTATTTATTAAATACGTAACAGTTTGATACTGTAGTGCAGTGGTAAGTACGCAAAGTTTGTAAGCATCATGTTTTGGTTTCGAACCCCGGAACAGGAACTTCTAATTTATTCGTTTTGTTTTTCATTTTTTAATTTATTTTAATTTATTTAAAGCCTCATTTAAGGTGAAAATTGTCAAATTTATATTAAACAATTAAAACATGTCTGGTAAAATTGTATTATGTGTAAGCTTCTATTACTGCCAATGTCAGGAAACTATTTGATTTTTGAATACCATTTAAAATAAAAACACCGATCCTCCAAGTAATCTGTTTATAAACACTTGCTTTGTTTATTTGCTAGTGTGGTGATTTTCACAAGTTCCATGCTTTTTATGAATAGCTGTATTGCTAACAGTAATGTCATTTGTCATAAACAGGACAAGTCATTTTGAGGGCCGTCTCTGAAACGTTTTGTACAGTATTTGAAGTTTAAAATATATAATACATGCAACAATTTACGAACTAAAAATCATTTGGTAAGTTTCTGACCACTATAATAAGTAAATTTGCATAGAAAAACCATGTTGCTTTGTGTATAATTACTTTTGTTTTCTCAATGTGTTGCACCAATGTCTTTATTCAATTCTGATACAAGTTGAGGTTTATTAGACGACCCTCAAAATTGAAACACTTCACTGACCACAATAACGGGATTTGTCCATGCAAAAAAACATGCATAGGATTTGCATTCTTTTTCGGGAGACTAGGACACCAAATGTCTTTAAATGTAAACAATCAAGTGGAAATAAAACGAGTCAAATTTCATTTATTTTAATAAAATGTAAACTAGTGTTTGGTCATAATGTTTTATTTTATGTGTTGATTAATTCTTGGTTAAATATTGGTGGTTGTCTTTAAATCTTGGTTAAATATTGGTGGTTGTCTTCACTTGCAGCACCTTGTGTGTGCCTTTAATTGATCATTTTGCTGAGGTCATGACACGGAATCTCATCATCAACCTCGATTCTGACACAGAAGAGAGCTGCATCGATACTGCGAGTGAAACCGAGTCTTTGTGTATGCATTTTGTATGTAGATTAAATAATTAAACAAAGAAACAAAAAAAAAATGACAGAAAGCAAAATAAAGAAAAAAATGTCACGAGAATAAGTGATGTTGAAATTAAGAAACTAAGAAAAAGTAAAGATTTTGACCGAAGTCGAACCTCAGTCATTGTGATTCAAAGTCTAAAACACTATCCACCGCGCTATTCTTACTGACACTTGTTGATGGTTTTTTATTTTTTATGAAATCCGTGCTGTACACGCTAGATGATAAACGTTAAAATGATGTAAATAAAACAGCCGAGCGCTACCGGAGATTAATGAGTGCCAGGTCAATAAAATCCTACAATACAAATATTACATATTATACAGGTATTTTACAAGTGTCCATGCCAGTATGTCCAGAGGTTTTAATAAAATTGAAAATTAGAATTGGATTTAATATGGTCCCATTTATGAGTTAGTTACTTTCAAAAACGCCCGTATGTCCGTTCATTGTCAAACTTTATATAACTTGACACTAGTTGCAGACAATTGATTTCTAGCTATTAAGTGGCCGTTTATATTAAAAGTTTGTACATGTGTATCGTATGATGTGATTTATGAATAAATATTATATTGAAAGTGTTCTGTGTACATTATTGTGATCACCATCGAAAATGGCGGGTATGTTGGTTTGCCAATGTCGGTCAGTCGGTAAATATATTATTCAAGTTCAATAATGGGACAATATGGCCCTTGAATTATCTAACATTAGTCTTGAAGCTGTTTCCTTTTTTACTAAATTTCATGAACATGTTTGTGGGTATAATATCTTAGTCAAGTTAGATAAAGCGCCACTGGAACTGCAGAGTTATGGCCCCTTGATTTATCAAAAATTGGCCTTTTTAGCAGTTTACGCTCGCTATGTCCAACAGTTTTCATCCTATCTTCACCAAACTTGATATTCTAACAAAAGATTGCTTTTAACTAGAGAAGGCATAACATCTCTTATTAGAGTATTTCTGCAGTTGTGAAATCCGTGTGTCCCTTATACATCACTTATTTGCATTTCCCTTGTCCACAGTTGCGTAAAATACCGTCTATTTTGATCAGTCTGATACAACCGAATATTGAACACAACGTGCGGTCACACCAAATTATATTTACTATTTAGCAAAAGTTTAGGTTGCAACGGTGACTAAAATAATAATAAAAAATAAATGTGCGTATTAATTTGGACAAAAAGGTCTTTTCAGAAATACCGAGCCCTAGGTTGAAAGTATAGGCTATTTGTTCAAGACATGTTACTGTTCCTGAGGTGACATTTTATTTAAAGTAATTTGTGCATTGTTCAATAAATTATCTTCATTCGTTTTTAACTAGTTTTGCATAGTGTGCTTCCCATGTCCCTGTCGAATTAGCATTGACCAAACTCATTTTCTTTTAGTGTTTTTCAGCGCTCATTTTCGAAAACTGGCAAAAAGAATAACAAAACATAAAGTCCAAGGATGGGCAAAAAAATCAGACAGCCGTTCAGTTGGTGTGTAGAATCAGACCCTGTTGTGAAAGATTTCACTCATACATGAACACTTTGATTTACTGCATTGGACAGAGCTGTAGTGCAACAACAACTTGTTGCCATCTCTGTGTGTGTGGTACATTTTTATCGAGTGCAACTGGATTCTCTCCCATATGGCGATCGCCCCCAGAAGACTTGTTAGTTGGGTTACGAGGGATAGTGCAAGCAAGACACAGGAGATGCCCCGTTCCAGAGACGACCCTGTGTCTTTTAGTGCCCGGTGTGAAGCACCTAGTACACTGCACCTCGGTTTAACGTCTCATGCGAAAGACGAGTTAGTAGGTTAGGGTGTAGCGCGGGCTCGAACCTGCGACCCCTGAGTTGTGAAACCAGTGCGTTACCACTAGACCACGGATCCGCCACGTTGCCATCTCTGAAACAAATGCTTCCAGATATATTAGGGGCCTGTATTAGTGTAAGGAATGTCTGGCGTCTTCGTGGGGTATTCCACTCTATGTATTGGTCCATCATAAAATCTTTTATGATTATCTGCAATCTTTTCTCGCAGCTGATTGAGCAATGGCTGAATGCACTGTTTCCTCTGCATCAGTGTGTTGATCTCAGCTGAAAAGGGTTGCAACACTGTGACCACAGCAAGGTGCCAATACACAGGTGTACAATACCCCAGGTTTAGGGTGGGGAGGGGGGCAAAAAAAGAAGGATTAAACTAGGCCTTTAAACATAAGACTTAGAGCCAAGAATATTCTTGAAACTTCTGTTTTAAAAGCGCTGCACATTTAAACCTTAATTGGTAGTCACCTACTCTAATAAAACATTCTTTATTTATACATGTAACGATTTGTTAATGACATATAAGTACCATTAGTACCAAGCATATTTGCGAACGCAGACGTATTTTTCTGGGGTCTCGGTCTGTTCTTTATTCGCGAGTCCACGAATGAGTTGGTTAATAGGGCCCCTAAGAAGTACCTTTATTACTTTTCATCAAGTAAACGTTTGTGGTGGACGTCAATGCTTTTGTGACACCAACACACACACACACCCGACCCGCATTCACAAAACAAATTTGGCCTTGTTTTTCAGGGCCAGTATTCAACAACCCATTCTTAGAATAGACTTAGACTCAATACAAATAATTGTGCGTTTTTAAATATGCAGAGTGGCAATGTCCCTTAATGGCGTATCGCTATGCGCATGCGCACAAATGAAAACTGAAGCGTGGGAAAGTTTTCATTGAAGTGCGCGATTTTGTAGACGTGAGTTCGAATCCTGCTAGAACCGTGTATCGAAAAACACATTTTCCACATTGCATATATTTTTTTCTTAACGATTCCATCAATATATTTTTGCTACAAGAAAAACATATTCGTAAAAAATGTGAATATGCCTTGTTTTAATCCGTGTCGATACGCCCCGTTAATAAATCATTCTGAGTAAAGAATGTTAAGATTTGCGTTGGTGAATAACAATTAAGACTCATATTAACAGCGTTCTTCCGGCTGAACAGTTTCAATAATGTTCTTTATTCTTACGTCTAATGCACCTATCAATATAGGAGGAGCGGCGGGCAGACCTAGGGAAATTTGACAAAATATATTCCCCACTCTAGAGCCAATAATACTTGTCTAAATCCCCTCAGTGGAAGATGCTATATACCTATCAAATGGCCCGGGGCGTATATTACCGGGATCTAAATTCTGACCAAAGTCTATTTCCCCCGGACCCAGAATCATTCGGCTTATCAAATTCCTGCCTGTCGGGAATCGCTTGCAGTCTAAAGTAAACTATATGCCTGCCGCTCCCCCCCCCCCCCCTTGGGGGAAAACTTTGATAGGTACATAAAGTCTAAGAATGGGTTGGTGTATAAGAGGTAACCGTGGCATGGTATTTTATGTTGAACCTGAATACTGACGTACACAAAATATCAATCTCATTTAAATCAGAACAAACCATTCGCTGCTTTTCTTGTCGCAGTCAACGACAGTTTACCCGTAGAACCGTCAGACTGATGGTTATTTTAAGGAGGTTTTTAAAAGATCTTGTCGAATTTAAATGATTGACGAATGCATTTTATGAAATTTAGGCGTGTTATGGGAAAACCGGGCTTAATGCATGTGCGTAAAGTGTCGTCCCGGATTAGCATGTGCAGTCCGCACAGGCTAATCCAGGAAGGCACTTTCCGCTTTTATGGTAGTTTTTGTTTCAATGAAGTCTCTTTTAAACATAAATCCACTGTATGCGGAAAGTGTCGTCCCCGATTAGCCTGTGCGGACTGCACAGGCTAATCAGGGACGACACTTTACGTTCATGCATTAAGCCCATTTTTTCCCATGACACACCTTTATTTAATGATTCTTGGCAGAGGAGAGGAGTATTCACCTCTTACCGAAAACCTACTAAATATAACTTTTTGCTACATGTATTTCTATCGAAATAGTATGTTCAAACACATATATAGTTCAACGTGATTCCGTTCAATCAATATTTGGAATATGGTAGATCTGAAATAAGAAGCAAATGTTGTTTCTTTACCCGACTAAAGAAATTTATTGTTCTTAAGTTTTCACTTCGGAGCTTTGTGGATCTATGGTCGTATTCCAGACACATCGTAAGTAATATCTTATCCTTAACCTTAAATGCATCATTTTATGTAGCCTTTTATTTCTGTCCACAGTGCATTATGTCTAGGTATTTATTAATAATCAGCTATATTATTAGCAATCGTATGTTTTACCGTAAAGGTATTTTCATATTTATTTGTACCTTTAAACATATCACATTGTGCAAATTTTAACTTCAGTGACAATTTTTTAAGATAAGCTTAAGATGTTTCTGGAATACCACCCCTGGGCCCAGGATCTCGGAAGATTTTCAATGCATAAACTTACTCTTTAGAGGACAACTGTAAACGGTGTTTTCGTATGATGAAATGTTGCATGAGATTCTTATTTCATCATCTGTCTGAACGTCCTCGAAATGTAGAAATAAATAAATTACAAACACCGAACCAGAACTAACTATAGAATTGAAATGTGACAGCAGTAAACAAGTCTGCGACAGACTACTTTAACGTCGTAAGCACATATGATATAGGTTAGCCAATCTCTGAAAATCATACTAAAACAAAAGATCTTTAAAGAAATACCTGGACGCTGCACCCTGCTCCTTTTTGTTGACCTCCCCTCCTCCCAGTCCAGGGCCCGTATTCACCAACCCACTCTTTGACTTAAGAATAAAGAATAGTCATAGACTCAAGAAATAATAATCGTGCGTTCGCAAATACACTGTGGACCTGTGTCGATTTTGTCATTCATAAATCATTCTAAATAAAGAATGCTTAGACTAACGTTTGTGCATACCATGTAAAACTCAAATTAATATCCTTTTTAGAACAGAACAGTTTCAATAATATTCTTAAGTCTTAGAATCGGTGGGTGCACACTGCCCCTGTTGGCCCTATGGTCTGCTCAACAAATACATGCTATATTTTGAAATTCAATTGTGTCCATTGCAAATATTCCGTGACAAAAAAAAACAACAACATTAGAGACATTTACCTCTGACAAAAATGAATTTACCATGTATTAGTACACATCAAAGCACTGTTCCAGCTTCACCCATTTTTTTCTTGTACCTTTTTTTAATCTTCCCATAATACTAGTGTCAAAACATTTCTTTCGAAAATATTTGGTTGTCCAAGATTTTATTCGAATGTATGTGGACACAAAGGCAAAGTTCGCGCAAATTATCTGCCAATCAATGCACTGAAGCATAATCCACATAGATTTGTTTTCAACGAACGTGTTTTGTGAAGGCATTGCGGTAACGACAACACTTCCGATTATCGTCTCTCTTGTATGGAACGCCGGGATGTCTTATGTTGTATTCGGTTGTGTCGTTATGTTAGCAGTACGTGTTATTATGTCAAAATTCAATGTTGTCTTGTCTGTATATCGGTTCATCTTGTCTACTCATAATGTGAGTTTGTCTTTCGCATGTGTTATTATGTTATGTACACCTGTTGTATTGTCAATGCAAGGAGTTATCTTGTATGCAATGTGATTTGTTATGTCATATTGTTGTGTTGTTATGTTAAAATGTCGTTTGATCTTGTCAAGAGATCAAGTTAACATGTTAGTGCAGCGTGTGATTATGTCAGTGTAGTGTGTTATTATGTCATGTTTAAAAGTTGTAAATATATGCTGTTAATTTGTCCAGACTGCGTTTCATTTTGTTCAAACACCGTGTTATGTTGCTAAAGAATGCTATCATGTAAAGCCCACTGCTGTTTTGTCAATTATAAGTTTTATTTTGTTGTAACACTGTCTTATCATGTCTAAAGAAAATTCATTTTGTTCAAACGGTATGTTGTTTTGTTCAAATGACATGTTGTTGTTGTTGAGCTAAAAATAGCGTGCACTTACTACAATGGCGGAAAGCACCGCACATTGACACAATACCGACACGATTAGACATAAAAGCAAGCGTGACGGACATTGAAGTCGATAAGTTAATTTGAGTTGTAGACATAATGACACGTCTTCTTGACATAATAACATATTCTTTTGACAATTTCACCTGATCATAGCACATGATGAAACTCTATTTTGACATAATAAAACGTCTTTTTGACATTTTTACATATTCTTCTGACAAGTTCACCTGATCATAGCACATAATGAAACACTATGTTAACATAATGACACGTCTTTCTGACATAATAACATACAAGTTTGACAAGTTCATGTCACATGATGAAACACTATTTTAACATAATGACACGTCTTTTTTACATAATAACTTTTTTTTTGACAAGTTCACCTGATCAAAGCACATGATGAAACACTATATTAACATAATGACACGTCTTTTTGACATACTAACATATTCTTTTGACAAGTTCACCTGATCATAGAACATGATGAAACAATATTTTAACATAATGCCATGTCTTTTTGACATAATAACACATTATATTGACAAGTTCACATCATCAAAGCACATGATGAATTAATATTTTAACATAATAACACGTATTTTTGACATAGTAAGACAATCCTGAACAAGACAACACAAATCATGACAACATAATACAGTCATGGCGTTCCATAGCTCCATATGGTAGCGGAACCTTTTTGTCTACGGCAATGATGCAGACGCACGATGTTGAGGCCAATATGGAGACAAGAAAACGAGTTCCTTAACAAAATTCGTGACGTGGCGAGGACCTTGTGAACAGAATACTGACGGGCTCTGTTGTGATAGTACCCTTAACGTTTAAAGTCGGTAAATGGTACAAATGACGGAATTTGCGTATACTCGCATGTTTATAGACAGGACAGGAGACAAATTTCAAAAGGAATGATTTGTCTTTATGGAAGACACCAGGCGCGGAAAAAAGAATAGCGAAAGTACCACGCATCAAGTGTTATGACAATAGTTTCATTAAATAACAGGAGTGCGAGGTTAATGTCGTCCCGGCTTAGCCTTAGTGGACTGCACAGGCCAATCCGGGACGACATTTTACGCACATGCATTAAGCCCGGTTTTCCCATGACATGCCTCATATGTTATATTATAAAATTTCGGTCACAACCCACAGCGCTCGCCACAGACCGCATATCGACCGCAATGTTTGTATGAAGCGGGACACACATGCGTTTAGTAAAACCGTGTGCAGTCCGTACTGGCAACGTGCGGTCAATGCACGGGCGTCGAATGGTCACTACTTCACGGCTGTCGCGCGATTTCAAACATGGCGTAAACTAACGAAAATATTAAATTGTTTGGAAAGTATTTATGTTTGTTATGCACCTATCAATATTTACCCCCCGGGGGGGGGGGGGGGAGCGTCGGGCAAGCCCAGGGAAATTTGACTAATTGTATTTTGGGGGATCTAATTCCCCACACTAGGATCAAGCAATTTTGTCTAAACCCCCTCTATAGGGATGCTAAACTAGTGTATCAAATGGCCCGGGGGCCAATATTACCGTGATCTTAATTCCGAACAAAGTATTATTTCTAGGGACCCGGAATCATTCGGCGTGTCAATTTCCCGCCTGTCTGGAATTGCTTTCAGTCTAAAGTCCCGTATATGCCCGCCGCTCCTCCCCCCTTTAGTCTTTTGTACAGTTTACTTCAAGTTTCTTTTAATGTTTAATTGTTGTTTGCATTACTATATGATGTTATTTAACTGTGAATGATCATTTAAAATAGGCATAGACCTTTTTGTGTAAGCATGAGTTTATTTCTCATCCTGTATACATTTGTAGCATGCTATACCAGGTGAGGTGTTGAGGTCTTAACTGTGTTCAACTGCCAGAGGCGAAACTACAGGCACGAATTCTCTAATTCGCCCGTGCTTATAATTCATAACGATTGTGTGGAATTAGAATGTTCCACAGAAAGAACAAAAATAAAGGATAATTAACACTGAAGTATTATCATGTTGTTGTCAAGAAGTTCGATACTTTGCTTTATATCATTTTACTTATACTTTCAGATGACCGTGTTCATTGATTAAATTATCAACTAGACCACGTTTTTATTTAAAAATACATACAAACAAGACCTACTTGTGGTTTGGCGTAGCTTTCTACTACCCGACAAATAAAATAATGTGTTTGACTTTCAATAAGGATGCTAATTTAGCGCCACCTAACTTTTTTTGTGCGTATACTTTGGTCTAGGTACGCCCTTGGCGGGATCTGGTCAAAACGTACTATATGACCAAAACGCACGTGTCAAAACGTACCATGACCAAAACGCACATGTCAAAACGTACCATGACCAAAACGCACATTGTCAAAACGTACAGTGTCCGTGGTCAAAACGTACAGTGTCCGTGATCAAAACGTACATAAAAATAGTCAAAACGTACCCATGTTTATCACACCTTTTCTCATTATGTTAGATCTCAATACGCATTTAGAAAACAAATGTTTCTATGCCCTTATTAGCATTGTGTACAAAAGCGAACCCCTGACTGCACATTTCCATGTGTTTCAATTTATTTGATGACCAGTGTTTGATAAACAATAACAAGTATATACACTAAACCATTAACTTAAAAACTTTACTCAGTAAACTTTTTTTCCTGATTATCAAAACAATAACCGTTATAATATGTTGCAGAATGGGTAAAATGCTATTAATTTAATAACAACACGTTTTACATACTTTTGTGTAATAAAATATCTTTCGGATCATTTTAACCGGAAGTAGAAAATTCACCGCTAGATGTCGTAACCCGCCCGAATAATCAGCAATTCTAATGGAGGATTTTGAGATGGGGAAACTGTTGATCGATTTTGCTGATGCATACGGACGTATTCAGAGCTGTACAGCTCGCTCTGAGTGGTATTTATTACGTTATTTTATTTTATCTGTTTGTCATCAAACCATTTTTAGAAGTTGACGGTTTCCTGAAAAATAGTTGGTGGCTAATATTTGTTGACATTTCGTTTTCGATGTACCAATGGAAACACGTAAAACATTGCTCTAATTTACTCTGAACTCGAAGTGGATAAAGCTTTGTAATCGAAAAACATATCTTTACTAGCAGTTAAACAAATGATCATTGTATAATTCTTTACTTATTTGAACAGCCACAAGATGTAAACAGTTAATTGGGTCACAAGTTTGAGTGCACTCCCCTGCTTTCTGTTAATTTTCTTCCTGAATAAAATTGTGATGTTGACAAATGTTATTCACTGCTTTAATGGTGATAAAAGTTGTGATTAATTGTGGTTAAGTAAGAATTATTGAAGGGTGAAGATCATTATTTCTAGTTTTTATGGTTTTGATGTCATATTACATGTTAATACATGCATGAATTTTGAATCTTGCTTTCTGACATTACTTAATATAGCTACATATTACTAAACAGAAAAATCCCATGTATTACCCTAATCTGTTTGAATAATAACTTTGGATTGGAATGTCCTTTATCTTGAGACATACTAAGAATTAATTATATTACAACTAAGGCCGTGACAACTACTCCAATACCCTTCAATAATAGATTGATCTGTTTCTCCCTTCCATAAAAAATTTGGACACTGGAACAACTTATTGTTTTAGTACGAAAACGTAGGTTAAACATGATGGCAAACAAATATTGAGATGTCTGAAACAGGAGACTTGGCCACATAACTTGTGTGGGGATTGGTCATGAAATTATTTCTAAGGCCATTCTCCCCCTACCTCTGATTCAAGTAGGGCAGTTGTCAGTTACTGGCATAAGTATGTGCACTAAGTACTGGTAAACCAGCTTACACAGGAAAAGTGTGAGTAGGTTAACTGACCGCCGTTATGACTGAAATACTGTTGCATATACCGAAAAATCCAAACAAACAAACAAAACGAAACGGAAGACTAATAAGATTGATTCTGCTATATTACCCTATGGATTGCTTTCAGGAAATTTGTGACATAGCCTCAGGGTACCAATTATCAAACGAAACCAATTCTCAAACGATTTTTATTATTAACCAAACTTATTCACATCTGAATCATTGAAACTAAAATATGTTGTCGTTTTAAGTAAGTCTAATATACACATGTTGTATTGGCAAACTTCCAACTTCACAGACTCTTTTTCGGTAGCACATCTGCAGACGAAGTTGTACTCAACTACACAAAGTTTAAGTATGTGACCGGGAAATGTCGTGTTTCCTTTAGTAAAATCATTCTTTGTCACAAAAGTAGTATTGATTTTAAGATGTAGACACTTGGAACAAAGCTGTCATTCAACATTTAGGTCTTTTACTCTGTTTACAACTGTCAAAATGACGTATTTATCACAGTCATGCTGTTAAAGCGGCTCTACTTAAATTTGATTAGGTTACACACAACTAAGTTATTTTTATTTCATTTTGGTTACATACAATTACCGGTATTTGTATTGGTCATTGAATAATGAAAGCATTTCCTAGACGAACACAATATGTTTGAGTCTCTTTTATTTATTTTTGATATACACATGATATTAGTTAGAAAAACAAACTGTCAATATGTGATCAGTATGATGTCAAGTAGAGTGATAGAATTATATTTATTTATTAAATGAAATTTTATGCATTATCTGTTGTTTATGTAAAAAAAATCATCAATAGTAATACTGCACTTCATTTACGATGTAAATGAATTAATTTTACCTGTTACATGTGTGTTGGAAGTTTTTGTTTACCCGAATGAATGGACGTTCGACAATTGGTTCCAAACCAGTCCCGAAAGGTAAACATAGGTGACTTGATTTGACAAACGGTAAGGTGGTGTTATCAACTGATATTTTCGCAAATTTTTGTAGTTTAAGAAAGAGTAATGTTTTGTCTTATATGCTAATGTAAATATTTTCCAAGAACTTAAAACAATTTTATATATTTAACCAAACTTAGAAAAAAATCGTTCGAGAATTGGTACCCCGAGGCTAAGTAGTTTTGTGTTGTATCAGGTACTGATGGCATATTTGCTTTTCATGGAATCTGCAATTGTTAACAAAAAAAAACAAACACTGCATGTTCAAAACATTACAATTGTTGCAAGTTAATTTTTGTGTTATATTAATTCTTCTTTTTGTTCCAGTTAATTGTTCATCATTAGAATAAAAGACACAACAATGAAGTGTGAAAAATGTGGTAATGTCCTGAAAGGTGTGGCCAACAAGATGTCACACAGACGCCACCATTTTGAAGCGAGGCCGTTCAAGTGTTGCAAAGATCGCTGCTTGAAGGTGAGAATGTATCCCTATCAGTAAACACAACACAAGAATGCAGATATTGGGGTCTTGGAATAATTCAAATTGACTTTTTCTTGGTTAACTAGATTTTATCGTTACCGTTATCACCAACAACACTTGGAGACTTACACAGTTGTTGCCTATGACCATTCCTAATCACCCAACCTCACAATGTGACATTGTCCTTGATCTAATTTGGACTTAGAATAATATAAATGGACTATTAATTGGTTAACTAGATTTTACCATTTCTTCTAGCTCAAAGACTGCTTACTACAACACCTGGATACTTACCAGGGTTTCCCGCAGGCCTGTTTCGCTTGTTGGGCCCGATATGCCTTCAAAGCAGTTATCCGTTCGCCAACGTGTTTAAATAACACAGACATTCCTTAATTTTCAAAGCGACCACCTTAATCCCGTTATCTCATTACTCGAAGGGTCATAAACTATCGATAAGGTATCACTTCCAAAAGTGTGATTGAAAAGTAACTGAACAGTGTAGTCCCGCCCACGATCTCATTAGCCTATCAAATACGGATATTTTGAAGGCGGTGTTTATACCTTACTAAAAAGTATTTGACAACAAATACTGGCGCTTACCAAGAAAAGTGAACGGGCATTTTAAAACACCTCGTTATTATATTTACCATTACATTTTATGGGGGAAATTCCATAATCCATTTCACAAATTGACAAAAATATTGAAACGAATATTGTAATATAGGCCCTATTTTCAAACACGATTTGACATCGTCTAACATGATTTTGACATGAATGAATCGTTTATCGTCAACATTTACCTTGTGAACACTCTAGAGGCTACATTTGTTGCCCAATCTTCATTAAAACTTGCGCTCTAAACGACAGCATATTTTATTTGTCCTAATAATATCTTGGAAGAGTGCGAAACTGGGTCATGTGGGGTCAAAAACTAAGTCACTGGGTCATGTGGGGTCAAAAACTAGGTCACTAGGTCAAATTGAAGAAAGAGCTTGTGAACACTCTAGAAGTCACATTTTTTGCCCAATCAACATGAAACTTGCTCTGAACATTTGTTTTTATGATATCTCGGCCGAGTTCGAAAATGGTTCCGCTCCGTTGAAAAACATGGCCGCCAGGGGACGGGCAGTTTTCCTTATATGGCTGTATTGAAAACTTTAAAAAGCTTGAGAACATTCTAGAGGCCACATTTATTGCCCAATCTATAGCTATAGAAAAAGCTTTGTGTACACTCTAGGAGTCACATTTTTTGCTCACTCAGCATGAAACTTTCTCAGAACATTTGTTCTTATATCTCAGCTGTGTTCGAAAATGGTTCCTCTCCATTGAAAAACATGGCTGCAGGAGGCTTCATGAAACTTTCCAAGAACATTTTTTCTTATGATATCTCGGACGAGTTCGAAACTGGGTCATGTTGGGTCAAAAACTAGGTCACTAGGTCAAATTGAATAAAAAGCTTGTGAACACTCTTGAAGTCATATTTTTTACCCAATCTCGAAATTTGCTCAGAAGATTTTTTCAAAGATATCTCGAACGAGTTCAAAATTGGGTCACGTGGGGTGAAAAACTAGGTCATCAGGCAAAATTGAAGAAAAAGCTTGTGAACACTAGTGGCCACATTGTAAGCCGAATCTTCATGCAACTTGCTCAGAACAGTAGTTCCTTAGCCCCTCAGGTGAGTGACCTAGGGCCTTATGGCCCTCTTGTTTTTTTTTCGCATCTGAAAACAATTAATGACATAGAAAAGTTTTTGAAACAACTAACGGTCATGATAGAAGCGATGTGGCCGATTTAGGGCAGGTGAGGTTGATAGATGTGCACCATTTCAGGCAGGTGTGGTCGAGCTTTAAATTAAAGGGATGGTCAACCAGATAGTGACTTTTTGTGCACAATTCAGGTGTTCCACACAATGTTAATGAAATGACATATATTTATAAGACAACAACTATATGACCACTGAAAATCATCATTTGTGTGTTAAGTTACCCATTCATGTTACGAATCTCATCCGCACAGTGGGCTTTTCAATTTCAGAAATGCTGTGGATTTCCTGTTCAAACAATATAACTAGTCATGTGATATGTCCGCGTGAAAGTAAGCACACAAAATGTTAAGACATTTCGTACCCTAGTTTCCTGTAAAACGAATGTAGTTCCCGTACATAATTTGTGCACAGAGAAATCCTGTCGTGGTTAGTAAGGTATTTTAATTTCGAGGGTCATCTAATAGACCTATGCTAGTGTGGTATCAAGATTGAATAAAGACATAGAGAAAAGATAGGCAATCATAAACAAAGTAACTTGGTTTTACTGTGCAAATGTACTTATAACTGGTCAGAAACGAACAAGTGAGTTTGAGTTTGTAAATTGTTGATTGTATTATATATTTCAAACTTTAAGTAGTGTACAACATATTTCATAGACGGACCTCAAAATGACCTGTCAAGTTTATGACGATCTATATTACTGTTAGAAGTACAGTTATTCCTGAAAAGCATGGATCTTGTGCAAATTACCGCTGTGTTTGAATGAATAGACTGACATTTGTCTATAATACTTACCATTTTAAATTCGACACTGAAACAACTGCGCATGCGATAGTAGCCTGTTAAGATAATCACGTGATGGTAGTGATAAATATTTACACGTTATTTACAGGTTTACCTGGTAGACATACCCAGGTAAATTTTGTAATGATAAGTACTGAAAATATGGAATGTGTCATCATTTTTCAAGTGATGTAATTTGCAGGAATTTTTTTTAAATCAATATAATGCAACAATGTCGAAATTTACGAATTTTGAAAGTTTTCATTTTTTCGTGACACTTCTTCATCTGGTTGATCATCCCTTTAAGTGGGGTCGAGCGATGCAGCCGATTTGAGACAGGTGGGATCTAACGTTGCGACCAAAGCAAGCGCTAATATTTTTGTCAAACACTTTTTGGGTTGTTAGTAAGGTTTAAATTCCGCCGTTAAAATTGCCATATTTGATTGGCTAATGAGATTTGAGCGGGAATAACTGTCCAGTCAGTTGTCAGTCACACAGTTGGAAGTGAGAGATTATTGATCAATATGGCATTCGTTTGTGACCCTTCGATTAAAGACCTGTGTAATTAGATACAGGGATAAAGGGTGGTCACTCTGAAAATTACGGCATGTTGGCGTTACTTAAGCATGTTGGCAAATTACTAACTTGTTTGAAGGCATGTCCTGTGGGAAACCCTGCACCCATATCACCCAACCTCACTTCGACCTTGACCTTATTTGGACTCAAAATAATTCAAATGTGCTTTCCAGCACCAACCAGCGGCCTCTGTGTTTATCGAACACAGTGTCTTGTTATTATCACTGATACGCTTCATTGCGCAATTTGGATTGTCCAGCAATTTGTGTATGGTATACACATTGCTTCTTCATTTTAATAGTAAAACAATAACCTTCATGCAAATGGCCTCTTCGTATGACATGTATTCTCTGTACATGTAAATGGTGATTTTTCTAATAAAAATGGTGCTACCTGTAATTAAATTAACAATACACATAGCTTCAAGCTTTTGTTACTGCGCAAGTTTTTGTTTCTAGATAATTAAATAAGAGCAGTGTGATAAATTGGATAAATTGATAAACAAAGTTGGTCTGTACAGTTTTCCAAATCTTATTTTAAAAACATTTGTTATTCTGAAAGTTTGTTAAAGGCAATACCCAAATTAAGTCATCACTGAAGCATTGCTAATTTGCTAGTGACAGTGGAAGCTCTTACACTCAAATTTTTTTATTGCAGGCATTTCCCACAATGGTTCAACTCCAGGCCCATAGACGTACGCATATTGACCGGCGCATTTACACGTGTCGCTACTGCCACAGATGGTTCCTCAGCCGATCTCACCGCGAGTGTCATCGTTGTCGCTTTGGTCAACCTCCAAAACACAAGTGCCCGGAGTGCCCGGAGGAGTTTCACCAGCTGCTGTCACTGTCACACCACATCAGGAAATCCCACCAGGCAGCCAGGATCAAACCTAAGACGCAGGACCAACCAGATGTGAGAGCTGGTAATAACGTTGGAAAGGTCTTACTGAAGATATCGGCTGGAAAGAGCTTAACTATTCTTTCTGATCATAAATCCAGTAAGCAAGCCAAAGTGAGGATTAAAAGGAAACAGAAGAAAAGCTTAAAACCGAACAAATCGGGGAGTATTATTTTGTCTATCAAAAAAGGAATGGTGTCGATCCCCAAAGAGTTGCCACCCAGCAAGCATGAGAAAACAAAAGTGACAACAGATTTTGAGACCATTCCAACGCCCAGTTATAAAATACAGAGTCAAAGTGGAGAATTGAAATTGAAGATAAAAGCTAATGTAACCGAAAGTAGTGTAAAAGATGTGGATTATGTGAACATGAACACACTTGCACTGGGGCACACGACTACTAAAACTGATAGTGAGGACTACAGTGATAGCCCCAGCAAAGTCAGAAATGGAATAATAATTGTGAAAGACAAACAAGGTAAACTGTGCGCTGAGCAGCTTGCCCAAAGCCCGTACAAAAGAAAAGACAGGGAAAATATGTTTGATAGTTTGAAGGATGCGGGTATCTGGAAAGTACTGCCTAGTCCCAGACCAGATGGGGGTAGTGAAGTACTCAAGCTGAAATTGTCCCCTCAGAAACCAATATGTATAATAGACAGTAGTCTGGATGATATTCAGTGTACTAAATACTTAGGTATTCCTACAAAGCCTAACACTGAACAACCCTCAGATATGGCACTGCTTGACTTGTTACCTTCATATCCAAAGGAGCTTGATTCTGTGAGTAACGTAAATGATTCAGGGATAGAAGCTGAAGTGCTCAGTAGTTCCTCCTGCAATAGAAGTAACGGAAATTCAGTGCGTTCAGTGGCACTGGAGGACAATTCACCCACATACTTTAATACTGATGGAGACTCACTGTTATCTCTTGATTCCCCATACATGGAGAATTTCAACAAGGCTGAGCACAATATTTGTCCAAAGTGTGGAGGAATTGTCTTAGAAACAAACAATAATACTCGATCACCTGGGAAGTGCAAATGCAGCTTTTCAAATCCAAATTCACCATTTCAAACACCTCTTTCTCCTGTCAAGGTCTCAGATATAAACAAAGTGCAAGACATTACAGCAGCACCAGTAATGCTAGAAACTCCAAACTGCGCAGGTTCATTTAATTGTGACTTTAAAGGAAATGAAAGCTCTGAAGCCATTGAGAAAACTCCTTCGAAGTCAGCAGAACATTTGACTGCTAGTGAAACAAACGATGATTATGACAGTGACATTATGATTATTGACATTGATGGAAAAAATCGAAGTTTGTCTAGTGGAAACGGTCCTGTCAATGAATTCAAAGGAAGGCTGAGACTTAAACTGAGGTCTGAGAAGTGTTCAAAGAGCAAAAATAATGATGCTGTGTCAGAAACAGAAACCAAATCAAGCCAGTTGCTGGATAGTGGAAGTATGAGTAATCCTAAAGGTGTTGAGCTTAAAAACCAAAAATCAGGTCGCAGGAAAATAGAAGTTGGTTCACAAAACAGTCCAATTGTTTTGGATGATGTTGATGTTGATTGTCAAGATCTAAGGACGAGTCAAATGGAAAATGTTGAACCCGTAAACAAACTTTCACTGAAAAGGCCTTTATTCAAGAGAAAGAGTCAAACTGTTGAAACAGAAGATACTATTGTAGAAAAGGAAGAACCACTTGTTAAACACGTGGATCAGGTTACTAAAAATGATGAAGTTAACAGTACGGATGATTCAAATGGTAAAAAGCGGTTGTTTAAAAAGAGACTATCAGTTGAAACTTCCAAGGAACAGCCAGTTAATAAGAAACCCTTGTTCAAGAAGCAAATGTCTGTAGATGCATTGAAAGAAAAACCGACAGAGACTGTTGTGAATTACGATGATTTGGTCGGTGGTGCTGAAAGTGAGAAAACTGTGCATACTAAATGTAATGACAAACCTGATAACAAGGAAGGAAACTGCAAATTAAAAACGGTTGATGTTGAACATAATGATGATGATGATAGTTTGCAACAGTGGGATGAAAACATTATTAATTCTATGTCTGAAAAAGAATCAAAGAAAGCTAAAAGGACAGTAAAGGTGAAAGACAATGTGAACTCTGATGTTTCCAAGAAGTCATTGAATCCCTTCCAACAACAGTTTTTGTCATTCTTGTCGAGCAATATAACAGAGATGAAAAAAGAACGTCTCACCTCTCATACTCAGGATAAATGCAATCTTCTTGAAGACAGAAAAGAACAAAGTCATGCTGCAAATGAAGATATTGAAACTAAAAAAGATTGTGGTTCCAAAAACAAACACAATGAAGTAAAAGATAATGTAGATAAAAAGAATGTTTGTGGAAAGCTGAATGCAGAATCAAAAATGAATAATCAACAAGAAATGAAATCAGAGCGAACATCGGACAGTTTTTCGTGGTTAAATATCTTCACTGGTAATAAGCAAGATGATGCTGCTTGTCCAGGAACTGCTGGTGATGAAACTCACGATGTTATGGCAAGCTTGAGTCAAGATTTGGCTGCAATTAATCAAAAAATGGACATAAGCAATGATGAAGATGATAATCTACTTGATATGGATGACGTGTTTAAATCTGATAAATTGTCAACCCTTCAGCCGAAGGAATTTGTTGTAGAACCACAAGTGCCTTGTGGTGACAATGTTTCATCTCATCTGCGAAAAAGACAAACTGCAAAACGAACCATCGGGAAATTTAAAGGCGGAAGAAGAATAAAAAGAAAGGTTGAATTGGACTTTACATACCCTGAAAGTTCTTCGGATGAAGAAATGTTGATCAGTCATCATGCGAAGTCTGACCCAGATTTTTGTTTACAAGATTCTGATGATGAATTTGAAACACAGTCACCTCGCAAAAAGCGCACACTGTCTAGACATACTTGTTCGAGATCTAAAAAACAAAGATATGTCTTATCAGACACAGATTCTGAAAGTACGGGTGATGAAAAGAGTGACTGTGACTCAGCCACTTCTAAAAATCACAGAACAAAGCAAAATACAATAAGTTGCTGTTCTTGTTGCAAAAATGGCTGTGATCACATTAGTGGAAATCATAAGAAGTCCTACAAATTGCCAAGAAATTACAGGCAGTTCATAAAATGTACTGTAAGATTGTTAGATGTTCAGAAGAAGTTGCATTGTCTGTTTTTGGCATTGTTTCCAGACTGTGCGGAAATGATTAGCGGGTGTAAAATTGGAACGGCCGAATTTGACTCGCTTATGGATGAAGTCCTAGGTGGAATGGACGATTTTGATGAGTCTGTTGATCCAGATTGCAGCAGATTCTCGAGTGACTCTAGACCAAAGTATTTACAGACAGAAAGTTGTCAGATAAATAACATTGGGATGTCCTTTACTAGTCCTGATTCTGCCACTCGAACTAGCGAAATTGACTATGTTCCTAGTGATGAAAAATCATGTAGAACACCAGTAAGCAGTGAATCTTCACCAATGTATCGGTGCAATGAGAGAAGCTTTGTGCCATACAATTCCTTTATGACAGCTCCCCCCAGTGCCAGCTTAAAGTTTGAAAACAACACTTTGGCAAGTGATGACGAGAGTGTTGGTACACCTAGTCCTAGGAAAGATTGTCAACCAGAGACTGTTACACGCTCATGTTCTGTTACCTCCAATTCAGGGCTGGTTTCCACATCCCAGTTACTGCTTCAGGTCGCGTCATCTGCAGGTGAACATTCTCAAGAAACGAGCACTGACAAGGCATCTCAAAACATTCAGGGTGAACAAATAAATAATTTCTCAGTTACAAAACGTGATCAAAGCACTGAACTGTGTGAAGCTCGATGCGAGGAGGACCTATCATCCATTCCAGTGGTCAATATCACCATAGATCTCAATGCGGCGCATGTGGCATTATGCAGCAACCCAAGACATTGCCTTCAGACTTTGCACAACAAAACAATCAAGTTAATCAAGGTTCTGTTGCCCAGTGTAGACTTCAAAAGTAACTTTTTCAAAAATCTGGACAATTTAGAATTTCTTATTGATCTTTTGATTGATGCTAACGAAGGACGTGAAGTAAAACTTGATGAAGAACTTAAGTGTGAATCTCTAATCCAGTCATTTTCTCAACAGTTTGCCAGCAATATTGAAGACTCTGTGTTGATACCTGCAGATGACAGTGTGGTTGTAATACCAATAGTTTCAAGTGATCTCTTTGAACAGCAAATCAAATCTCAGAGGGAGTCATTGAAAAGGGACCTCGATGTCATTGAAGAGGAAGGTGAGCATAATGACAAATCGTGGAAGAGTTCAGAGGATATTTGGCATAGCATCGTGTCCCTTAACAACATGGCGCGCAGCTCTCAGTCACAGAGGAAAAGAACTCGAGATAGCAGACTTCGCAAGCGTAGTGCGGATGAAAAGCGTACATTGTTTGTGCAGGAAAAACTTAACAATAATCAGAACTCTACCTTTGTGTGCCATACGCATGATAATGTGAACAAAAGTGTAGAACAATCAAAGAAAACTCTTCGACAAAGAGGTCAGAGAAATTCAAAAGAACGCTTCTTTTCCGAACTTGATTTAGGAAATCCTTCCTCTAGTGCTATAACTAGTCCAATAAGAACTTTCGCAGATGAGAAAGGGACGTTCGAAAATTCATTCACTGCATTTCTAAATCGAGACAACTTTAATTGTGGAAATACAGATTCTAGGCAAAGAGAAGATGAGCTGACCACGAAATCCACAGTTGCAAAAAATATTTTTGAGTTAATGCAGCCAGTATAGTGCTCTTCTGTGTGTTGAGAAATAGACATGTTTGGAAATAATTTGAGGCGTGTCGTGGGAAAACCGGGATTAATGCATGTGCGTAAAATGTCGTCCTGGATCAGCCTGTGCATTCCGCATAGACTGATCCGGGACGACACTACGCTTTTATGGTATTTTCTGTTTCAAGGAAGTCTCTCTACACATTAATCTACTGTAGGTGGAAAGTGTCGTCCTGGATTAGCTTGTGCAGACTGCACAGGCTGGCAGACTGCACAGGCTGGCAGACTGCACAGGCTGATCCGGGGCGACACTTTAAGCACATGCATTAAGCCCGGTTTTCCCATGACAGGCCTCATTTGTTGTTCAGAAACTGAAACCTTGGCAGCAGAGTCTGATTAGTAAATATCAATGTGTATTTCAAACAATGTTATAATATATATGGCATAGATTATTGTGAATAACTACAAACTCAGTATAATCCTTAATCTTGTATCAGAATATTTTTTATGAGAAGTATTTTGCTAAACATAACTTGTGTGTTTTAAGTTAAATACACCTTTTATTTTCCAAAGAATACTATTCACTTACATCTGCTTGTATTAAAGTTTAAACTATTTCAAGATTTGCAGAACGTCAACATTAAAATCATTATCTAGGTGTGACTGAATGCAAAAAGATAGTTTGTCTACTACATAAAAAGCTATCATGTTGTAGAAAATTAAGGATAAAAGTTAGTGAAGGTTTTGTGAGGTAATTGAAATGAGATTATTGATCTGCTTTGTATTGCTTGATCAAGTTGAACGTATTGCTACAGTTGAACAGTTTACAAGTTTTGTAAGTATGACATTAATATGTTTTTGTGGTTAACCTTTAATTCATGTTTGCAATCGAGCAAATATTTTATAAAATTGAACACTTAATAACTTAATAACTTTAAGATAAAAGTGCTTTGGTCATTGTTTTACATTCTAACATCATACTCGCTAATTTTTCTATAATTGTTAAACTACCCAAAAAATGCAAAAAGTAGTCCCGATTCTGAGCTGAGCATAGTAACAGGTAGTTCCAATTGCAAATATATGTCAAATCATGTTAGAATCAAAATAATTTTTGCATTAGCGTTGTTTATTGGCCAATAAACAATTCTTTGTCGTTCTGATGCGTGGCTATTAATCAAATCAGGCTAATGCCCGCATGGTTTAATTCCTACACTTCAGAACTCCAAATCGTTGTTTATTGGCCGATAAACAACGATAAGTCGAAAATTAGTTCTTAATTAAACGATACTTTTATATACAGTAGGGACATATCTAGTAGAAAAAGTACAGGGAGCTTCTCTCAAGGAGCATAGGGGTAGTCCAAAAAATTCTTTGACATAAGTTACCGGGCTTTCATTAACTTTTGAAATCTAGCCTCTGATTTTGGAAGTTTTGTTCATAATATTTGGAAGTTTTGACAGTATTGGGGGACATAAGAAATATAAATAAGCATTAAATTCAAGGTTTGTTTAAGATTATTTCTTTTTGATCAGGTGTATACAATATGCCAATTTTTTCAGTTAAAGAGGTATACATTGACATTAATCTAATTTTTCTTCTGTTTTGTTCATTCTTACATGATGAAACTTCCACGGCTGCAATTTTGGAAGTCCTGAAACTTCCAAGGCTGCAACTTTGGAAGTCCTGAAACTTCCACGGCTGCAATTTTGGAAGTCCTGAAACTTCCACGGCTGCAATTTTGGAAGTCCTGAAACTTCCACGGCTGCAATTTTGGAAGTCCTGAAACTTCCACGGCTGCAATTTTGGAAGTCCTGAAACTTCCATGGATGCAATTTAGGAATTCCTGTGACAAAAACTGGGATTAAATTACTCCTAAACTTCCATTAATGCCAGCCCTGTTAGTTTATAGTTCGATAACTAGGGTAGTTTAGTGCTTCTAATTTATAATGGTTTTAAACCTTACTATTTCATTTGAATTCATGCAAAAAAATATTATATTTTTAAATACACTGAACATCTAAAATGGGAAGCTGGGGTATCAAAAAGGAGCAGGGTGCAGCACCCGGATGTTTCGCTCTAGATCTTTCCCTAATACAGTATTAACTTTTAAAGTTTTTTTTTGGACATATTAACATGTTTGTGCATGCATTTTATAATTAATATATTGTTGTTTTTCTATTCCATTGTGATTTCCGTTTGCTAATGCTAATTTTGTTATTGAAATCTTGCTTATAATGTGATGAAAACTATTCAGTTGTATGTGATATGAAGTGAACATGGTTTCATGTTAAGTTTTTTGTTGTGTTTATGAATCATGGAAGACTACCACGCATTGACTTTGTTGGAAAATTCTTGAGTTTTCTCCCTTTGTAGGAAACTGTAACAGCCTAACTGTAACAATTGAACAGCAATGTGTTGTAAACATGTATTAAGCATTGTATTGTACATCTGAAGGGTGTTGAAATTCCTTGTCTCATTAACATTTCCTCCAAAATATATGTGTTTATGGCCTTGTTCCATTTTATAATGAAATTTTATTTGACAACATAATGGAAGAAAACATCATGGCTACAGATACCTAGGTCCTAATTCCAAGTGTGATGTTTCTTGTACAGTTTACAGCCATAAGATTTTAAGGTTATGTGAATTAACTGCAGAGAAAATGTCGATTTTTTGTTATAATTTTGGTCTTCTTTCTGGCTATTCATGCATTGAAAAATGTTCTCTCGCGTATAATCATGTGTATAATTTAACCTTTTTATAACATACTTGCCTTTTCAGTGCACTGCCTGTGGGTGCTGATGACATTATTTTCTTATCTGAAAAATTGGTTTTGTTTTTTTGTACATTATTAAAGTTATTGTAAATAAAAGTTATAGAAGTTGCATGGTTGTTAATATTTACTGAGTTTAAGGAGCAAAATTGCAAAAAATGACTGTTCAAGATGGGAACAAAACACAATGGCACGCTCATGCGTCAAGATGGTCACAAAAACTGTTTCAACACAAGATGGTCAGGAGTCAAGATGGTCACAAAACACATCGGTTGCAAGTCAGGATGGTCAGAAATCAAAATTGTCCTTAGACACATCAGGATGGTCAGAAAACAAAACTAAAATCAAGACAGTCTCTAAACAAAACAGTCACGTGTCAAGATGGTCACACAAAAATTGTCTGAAGTCAATATGATCGCACAACAAAACGGTTACAAGTCAAGATGGTCACAAAACGCATTGATTTGAAGTCGAGATGGTCACAAAACGAAACAATCGTGTGTCAAGTTGGTAAAAAAAAACGTTTTTAAGTGAACATGGTCACAAAACTAATTGGTTTCAAGTCAATAACAGCAGTTGATCACAGTAACTGAATACATTTAAGAATGTACAATGTCATGATTCAATTGAAAGTCTGTAATAAAACAGTAGAAAATCCAATATACTGGGAACCAAACAGCAGATCTACTACTTATTTTGCTTTGCTTGCCCGTTATCGTACCATTAATTGAATACTTTTTGATGTTCACAAAAAAGGTACAGTGTTAAAACATTACTATGGATGCAAAAAAAAATAACTCCTCAGATAAAGACACGAACAGCTGTCAGAGGACAGCACGCTCGACTGTTCGAAGTATTTCAGTTGGTACATATTTCGGAAAGTGAAAGGGGCATACATTTGTTTTCCGTGAATACCTTGTGTACTTTACAAATTATAAGACTTTGGAACAAATACTTTAACCCCAAAATACCAAACAGAGTTATGGGGAATGTTGCACCTGCTGCCTTAGTTGATTACAATGATGTATTCCAAGCTTCAAGTGAATACCTTAACATAGTTTACTTGAATGAATATTTTACACTGAAAATGTATGTGAAAAGGTGGCTTAACTCTGTCAAAATACAAAACGGGGCTATGTGGATTGTGGCACCTGATGCTGTAGTTGATCACAAAGGTATATTCAAAGTTTCAAGTGAATAACCTAAGAAGTTGTGAAGTTTCAAGACATTTGAATAAAAACTTTAATCCAAAGATGTATGTGAAAAAGGGGCACAACTCTGTCAAAATACACTGAGTTATGGGGAATAATGCACTTGATGTTGGTGTTGATGACAAAGGTACATTCCAAGTATCAAGTGAATAACTTGTGTAGTTTTTTAATTATAAGACTTTTGAATATACACTTCAACCAAAAATCTATGTGAAAAAAAGGGGCATAACTCTGTCCAAATAAAAAACATGGTTATGGGGAATGTTGCACTTGATGTTGGAGTTCGTGACCAAGGTATATTCCAAGTTTCAAGTTAATAACTTGTGCAGTTTTAAAGTTATAAAACTTTTGAATATAAACTGAAACTGGAAAATCTATGAAAAAAGGGGCATAACTCTGTCCAAATAAAAACATGGTTATGGGGAATGTTGCACTTGCTGTTGGAGTTGGTGACAAGGTATATTCCAAGTTTTGTGCAGTATTGAAGTTCTAAGACTTGACTATAAACTGAAACTAGAAAATCTATGTGAAAAAGGGGCATAACTCTGTCAACATACAAAACTAAGCATCCCCCAATGTGGGGATTTAGACAAAAATGCGTGGCTCTAGGGTGGGTAATTATGTCCCGGCAAATAAAATTAGTCTAATTCCCCAGGGTCAGCCCATGGCCCCCCTCCTGGAGGAAAATATAGACAGTTGCAATGTGCCTGACCTTGGGGGAAAATATTGACAGGTGCATAGTATTCATGTTTTTTGTATCTATATTTTCTCATTTGATGTGCCTTTAAGAACTGTGACAGTGTTGAAATTTACAGTCGTCTACAAATCTTTTCATAACATAAAGTCATTCATGTAGGTACAACAAAAAAGTTGGACTTTATCTGTGGTCTTATTAAGTCAAGCACTCACGAAGGGCAGCTTGGCATGGGACTAAAGTAGTACTTGACCCAGTTTAGTACCACCCAGCCGAACTGGTATATGATAGCTATCATAAGAGAGGATCCTTGGTCTAGTGGTAACACACTGGCTTCGCAATCCAGGGGTTGCAGGTTCGAGTTCCGCTACAGCCTTACCTACTAACTGGTGTCCTTGGTCTAGTGGTAACACACTGGCTTCGCAATCCAGGGTTTGCAGGTTTGAGTTCCTGCTACAGCCTTACCTACTAACTGGTGTCCTTGGTCTAGTGGTAACACACTGGCTTCACAATCCAGGGTTTGCAGGTTTGAGTCCCTGCTACAGCCTTACCTACTAACTGGTGTCCTTGGTCTAGTGGTAACACTGGCTTCACAATTCAGGGGTTGCAGGTTTGAGTCCCTGCTACAGCCTTACCTACTAACTGGTGTCCTTGGTCTAGTGGTAACACTGGCTTCACAATTCAGGGGTTGCAGGTTTGAGTCCCTGCTACAGCCTTACCTACTAACTGGTGTCCTTGGTCTAGTGGTAACACACTGGCTTCACAATTCAGGGGTTGCAGGTTTGAGTCCCTGCTACAGCCTTACCTACTAACTGGTGTCCTTGGTCTAGTGGTAACACACTGGCTTCACAATCCAGGGGTTTCAGGATCGAGTTCTGCTACAGCCTTACCTACTAACTGGTGTTTTGCGTGTTACATTAAACTGAGGTGCAATGTACTCGGTGCTTCACAATCCAGGGGTTTCAGGATCGAGTTCTGCTACAGCCTTACCTACTAACTGGTGTTTTGCATGTTACATTAAACTGAGGTGCAATGTACTCGGTGCTTCACAATCCAGGGGTTTCAGGATCGAGTTCTGCTACAGCCTTACCCACTAACTGGTGTTTTGCATGTTACATTAAACTGAGGTGCAATGTACTCGGTGCTTCACAATCCAGGGGTTTCAGGATCGAGTTCTGCTACAGCCTTACCTACTAACTGGTGTTTTGCATGTTACATTAAACTGAGGTGCAATGTACTCGGTGCTTCACAATCCAGGGGTTTCAGGATCGAGTTCTGCTACAGCCTTACCTACTAACTGGTGTTTTGCATGTTACATTAAACTGAGGTGCAATGTACTCGGTGCTTCACAATCCAGGGGTTTCAGGATCGAGTTCTGCTACAGCCTTACCTACTAACTGGTGTTTTGCATGTTACATTAAACTGAGGTGCAATGTACTCGGTGCTTCACAATCCAGGGGTTTCAGGATCGAGTTCTGCTACAGCCTTACCTACTAACTGGTGTTTTGCATGTTACATTAAACTGAGGTGCAATGTACTCGGTGCTTCACAATCCAGGGGTTTCAGGATCGAGTTCTGCTACAGCCTTACCCACTAACTGGTGTTTTGCGTGTTACATTAAACTGAGGTGCAATGTACTCGGTGCTTCACAATCCAGGGGTTTCAGGATCGAGTTCTGCTACAGCCTTACCTACTAACTGGTGTTTTGCATGTTACATTAAACTGAGGTGCAATGTACTCGGTGCTTCACAAGGATTACTTAAAGACCCAGGGACGCCTCTGGAACGGGGTGTCTCCTGTATCTTGCACTTAAAGACCCAGGGACGCCTCTGGAACGGGGTGTCTCCTGTATCTTGCACTTAAAGACCCAGGGACGCCTCTGGAACGGGGTGTCTCCTGTATCTTGCACTTAAAGACCCAGGGACGCCTCTGGAACGGGGTGTCTCCTGTATCTTGCACTTAAAGACCCAGGGACGCCTCTGGAACGGGGTGTCTCCTGTATCTTGCACTTTTCCCACATAACCAACTAACGAGTCTTCTACTTCTACTACCGGTATATTCTCCGTGGGAAAGAATCGGTGCACTCAATTTGTTTGCAGTTTGCTTAAAAATGCAACTTTTGCTTCAGATTGCGAGATTCAAACTGATCATTTTTCATATAAATTATTTGGTTTGGAACTATACTTACCAGCTGTAAATGATCTTCAAGAAAGGCAATGGCATTTTTTGTGCAGTGTCCCAGCTGACAATTTTTATTGTTTCCATAGTAACCACTGCATTCTAAAGCTTTTCATTGGTTGTAGTGGTCAAAATTAACAGTTTTAATGTAAAACTGTGCTTCCATGTATACTCATATTGTGGTATCTAAGTCACACAAAATATACTTTGCGCTGAAACAGTTCCATAAAAAAATTTCTGGACTAATATTATAAAAAGTCAAGTTTTAGAATTTGCCAATTTCAATCAATAATACTGCTGACACAGACAAAGACAGATGTAACGAATACATATATATGAGATAAAGAATCATGCAGTGCCAATGTGCATGTCAAATATTTTATATGAACCAGTCAAATAAGAGTTTTCTCCCTTGGACTGCAACTCACTTGGGCTGTCCGGCTAGCATAGTGGTAAATTGGTAGACTGGCTTCTCACAGGGCGGTCAGAATTCATTTGCAGGTCCCGCGATGTGTGTGTTTAGTTGGTGGTCATCAAACTGGATAGGATACTCCGGTTTCCCCCACAGCGCAAGCTTAGACCACACAAAAATTAAGATATTGCAGTAAAAAAAAACAAATATCTGGAAATCTGCAGCTATGATTCAAAAGTCGTCCTAACTGTGGATGTGTCTCCAGTAAAATTAGGTAGGTGTGCTGGGACACACCCCGGGTCCTCACATTAGGTAGGTGTGCTGGGACACACCCCGGGTCCTCACATTAGGTAGGTGTGCTGGGACACACCCGGGTCCTCACATTAGGTAGGTGTGCTGGGACACACCCCGGGTCCTCACATTAGGTAGGTGTGCTGGGACACACCCGGGTCCTCACATTAGGTAGGTGTGCTGGGACACACCCCGGGTCCTCACATTAGGTATTTGTGCTGGGACACACCCGGGTCCTCACATTAGGTAGGTGTGCTGGGACACACCCCGGGTCCTCACATTAGGTAGGTGTGCTGGGACACACCCCGGGTCCTCACATTAGGTAGGTGTGCTGGGACACACCCCGGGTCCTCACATTGTGAAGCTTCGGCGCAGAAGGACCTCATAAACTTAAACAAAAACATTATTATTAGCACACACACTGTAATTCACCTAGTGGTTTCAGATTTTCTAAAAAGCTGCAATGCCTCAGTGTAATTAACTTTCTGACCCTCATGTCTTACCCATTAACCTTTGATAAAGTGACCTGCTTCTGATTTTATGTTCCTACACTTTAAAGTGCAAAACTGAAGTAACTGTGCTAATCAAGTACAGTATATTTGAACAAAAACTAGAAAAAGCAGAAACAAATGCCATGTGCTATCGCATCTGGGTCACTGGTAATACATTGACCATCAAGCGTAATTGACCAGTTGAAAAAACATAGATCACGCTGCCTTTCTGTTTGTCTAAGGTTGTTTGTCCAAGGATTTAATGTAAATTGATTGGATTATGCAACCATGTGCTATATTTACCATTGAAATATAAACCCATAATTGGTCAACCCAATCTTTGATTGACAAGTTGCAACTGGTCAATTCAAAACAGCTGAATTAACCTGGATTTATTACTAATTTCATTTTAATTATTTCACATTTCAAATGCCTTATAAATTCATGCCTTTTAACTTGGGATTATTCCTTTTTAAATATGAGGTGCATCGTTAGAAAAGCGGGCCTAATGCATGTGCCTAAAGTGTCATCCCGGATTAGCCTGTGAAGTCAGCACAGGCTAATCCAGGACGGCACTTTCCGCTTTTATGGTATTTTCTGCTTCAAGGAAGTCTCTTCTAACCATAAATCCACTTTGGGCGGAAAGTGTCGTCCTGGATTAGCCTGTGCACTCCGGAGTGCACAGGCTAATCCGGGATGACACTTTACGCACATGCATTAAGTGGTTTTCCCACGACGCGCCTCATATATACTGAACCAAAAACAGAAACTCGCATAGTTTGAATGTAGCTCTAGGTAATCTTTTAATGTTAAAATAGATTTGACTGAAATCTTCTGTTTGTTGTATAAGTTTGTCTTATGAATCTACTGGAATTAACTGGTCGGTTTTGCAAAGTAGAACGATTTTACAATAACCCCAGTCATGTATTTATGTGTGTCCATCTCTTACGTAACCTTGACAGTTTGGCATGTAGTTTATGTAAGTTTCTTTTTTGCTTCGTATATGTTAATGTCGCACTGACATGGTTTCTTTGACAGAAAGTCAGGACTACCATATTTGTCAGAGATGTCTTGTTTCAATGTCGGTACCCCAGTTGTAAAGCCGCAGTTCATATAATTCAATGCATCGTAAATCGGCAATAGTTCTAATGAACGTAAATGGCATTAAATCGACTGAAAACATATACGAAAGGCATTTTATAATGTCTATGTTGGAAAACGCTTGGTTCAAACGGAATAGACAATGATGTACATGATGATTTACTCCAGAGGCATCACCAGCTATCACATTCAAAAACTATACTATAAAAAGTTACCGAAATGTTATTATGTTACTTATTTCAATGCGTTTTTTTGCATTTTGATCGGTTAGAGGTCCATTAGAAGCAATTTCTGCAAAGTGTTATTTTTATTAACATATTTCTGGACTGCGGTTTTAATCACTTTTGTTGTGTTTTGTAGCCATTCCGTGTTGTGTTGGTATCATGCCCTAAAATAGGGTTATTACGTTCACACCATGAGAGATCATATTGACTAGGCATGGTCATTAACCAGATTATTGGTTTCAAAATATTTCCTATTCATGTGCGTTATCTTTTCCTATTCTGTCATTCATGCTGCTTTTAAGAACTTAAGTGTCCAAAATTGACAGTATTCTTTCGTTTTTGTTTTAATTTTTCGCCATTTTCAACATATTTCGGTCATATCACGGCGGTCAGTTCACCTACTCACACTTTTCCCGGGCAAGCTTAGCCGATCTAGACGTGTAAGCGGTTTACCAGTACTAAGTGCACATACTTATGCCAGTAACTGACAACTGCCCACCTTGAATCAGAGGTTGGGGGAGAATGGCCGTAGAAATAATTTCATGACCACATCCCACACAAGTTATGTGGCGGGGCTGGGGAGTGAACTCATGAACCCTGGGTTGACAGTCCTGCGTTCTACTAACTGAGCTAGCTGCCCGGCTGCTGCTGCTTTTAAGAATTCACTGTCCAAAATTGACGGTACTCTTTCAAGACATGGGTGTACCTATAGGCATACTCCTACATGCACGTGCATGTAAACCGTAATGCTTGCAGGGCAATGGCAAGAGCAAATAACGTGGGAAAAACATCAAAAACATTAGAGTAGTGAAACAACCAGACCATCCGACTGACAACATCGTATCATTTCATCAGAATGAATGATCGTTATTACATTTGATCTTCACTGCATTTGCTTATAATTTCTAATAGAATGTCACCTAAATTCACAACCTTTATTGTGCATAATATCATACTAAAATTTGGCTTAGGTTTGCCCCTGCAAGAGTTGATACACAACTCAGAGCTGGGGACGTTATTTACAATGCATCTTAGTAAATTTCTTAAATTTCATACAACTCCTGTCTCTGGCTGTTTCACGTAGATCTTCATGTCTTTTTACGTTAAAATATTTTAAACCTGTAAATATTAATTAAATGTTTGGTATTTTACCTCTATGTACACAGAAATCCTTGGATTTCACATAGAACGTTTGATTTGAAATTTATTAAAAGATATCTGATAAAAATACATTAGCAAAAAAAGCCTGACAAAATTAAGACCCCAAGGGGGTAGGGAATTCACGACTTAGGAGCCATACGAAGAAATGAAAGTAGACAGCGCTTTAACTAATTGCCGTATTATGCTTGGTAAGAAGCCGTATGTAAATTATGGTTATACAAAATGCTCACAATTCTGACGTACAAATGTAAACAGAAAAAGGGCCAATCAAACACAACCCATATTATAAAGTGATTTTTATATCAGAATGCGTACACTCTTTTTCCATTACATATACCCTGTTTTAACCTTCATTATACGCCAGTATTATTATCTAAATTTCAGATTTTGTACAGAAATTGCCCCCTTGAGGCCCTTTTCGATGACATAGTCCCTTTAAGTAAATTTCTTAAATTTCATAAAATTCCTTCTCTGGCAGTTTCATGTACATGTCTTTTTACAATAAATGTTTTCAACCTGTAAATATTAATTAAATGTTTGGTATTTTACCCTGATGTACACAGAATGCATTGGATTTCACATAGAACGTTTGATTGGAAATTGTCACTGAAGTACAGCAAGTTACGATTTCCCTTAGGAGCTTTGTGAATACCAGCCCAGGAAAGTGACGGTATGTGGATCCTTTCTGTTCATAGACCGATCACTCACGTTCTCTTCGATTCTTTGGATTTGAAACAAAAGCACAAATAACAAAAATTATGTTCCAATTTTCCACTTTTATTTTTTAACTAGGCATGGTAACCAGAAACCATTGTACTTTCACATTAACAAAAACATACATGGGCACAATTTCACGAGACATCTAATTATTTCTCCACAGATTTGTTGCAAAATGGCTGATTGAGTTATTTGTGATTTTTTTTTTTACACTTGTCTGAATATCACCGAGAAACAGGCTGGTGGATTTCAGGGTTGATAAGCTCCGATTAAGACAAATTTTTATTTTAAACTCAGAATTTCGCAGTGACATCGACAAATCGTCAGAAATTTACCAAACAGTCTAAAAGAGATGCAAAGCAACCGTGGGGTGATTGTCAAGAACTTGTTTCTTTGAATTCAGACAGGTGCATGTATGAAAACGTTGAACTGTTGGAACAGAAATAAAGTTGCTGCTTTATGAAAAAGCAGCTTCAATATTCTGCGCCAAACTGTTGTGAAAAATCGCAATGACAGCAAAATCATATTTTCAACTTTCCGGTATAAAAAAGATGGTATGAATATTAATGTTTGACTAAATATATATATAAACCTAGTAAGCTACCTTGAATGCAAACTATATTATCAAATATTAGTTTAGATGAAATGACATTTCAAACATATGTTGTAAGAAAATTTCAAACTGCTATTACAACTTCTTGAAATGATTAACATGGAAGCTGATGTCCACATTAAATTTTGATATTCTGAGTAACTTAAAAATAAAATACAAAGTTTTGTTTTCAGCTAACTAACAGCACTGAACCTCATAAACTTTTGAAAAGAACTAAAATATATTTGAAACTGATATGAGGCTCGTTGTGTGAAAACCCGGCTTAATGCATGTGCGTAAAGTGTCGTCCCTGATTAGCCTGTGCAGTGCACACAGTCTAATCCAGGATGGCACCATCTGCTTTTAGGGCATTTTCTGTATCAAAGAAGTTTTTTCTAAACATAAATCCACTGTAGGCAGTAAGGGTAGTCTCGGATTAGCCTTTGAAGACTGCCTCATATAGAAAGGCATTGATTTGTTGAATTGATTTAGTACAGGTTTCATGTTTCTGTTCTCCCAGTTTCATTTACAAAATCTTTAATATGTAACAAACAGAACGTTCTGTACAATTAAAAATATATAATTAACAAATAATTTAAAAATGACAACTATGTATATAATGATAAAATGTTGAATAAAAAACCACAATGCACAAACGAGAAAATAGCATGCCATGAGGCAAAAGAGTCACTAACAACTAGAAAAGCTATTGTCAACTAGAATTGTTTGTCTTCGAGTGAGAAAGGTTTTTAATTATTATATTCCCATAAAACAATTATTCTGTCAAGTTCATGTTGAACTGGGGCCATATTCCAGAACCATCTTAAGTTTATCTTAAAATATTTTCACTTGCATTCCAATTTTTGTAAGGTAATATTTTTAAACTAGATATAAATTTCTGAATCCAATTACAGTTAAGTAAATAGTAGTTAATAATAAGTTGATAATTAGTGAATATTTGGCAGAATTTCATGCAAACATGGAATAAAATGCTTGAGAAAAATGAAGATTTTAAGGCAAAGGATAAGATTTCACTTAAGATGTTTCTGGAATACGACCCCTGGTCTGCAATAGGCTGCAGTTATGATACTGCTGCCCCTTAAGGGCCAATTTGTAAAGGTCAGAGAGGATTGCATTGTTGACCCACTTCGTATCAGCTTACTGGAATTTTAAGGTGGCATTTATCAAAATGGTACTACAAACAAATAAGCACACATTTTGAATTATTCACAAGTTACAAACAAACAACAATCATTGATTTTTTTACATTAATAGTACTATCCTAAAACATTGCTCATCAGGTCGTATTCCATGCCTTACTTTTGCATGGCATTCTGAATACTATTATTGAACAAATTGACCTTATTTCAGTACAAAAATCTTGCTAACATGTCAGTCAACAACAGATGGAAGTTACAGAACAGCTCCAATGACAACCTATGTTTGGAAAGTACTTCACAGTGAAACTGTGCCGCAGTTGCCGTGTGTGAAATCGATCACAAAATAGTAAGGAATCAATCTCCCTGAGAAGAAATGTCTTCAGCGATTCCTGTCAAGTCCAAAGGAATAACCTGTACCACTGTCGCCCGCTTCCAAAGGAATAACCTGTACCACTGTCGCCCGCTTCCAAAGGAATAATCTGTACCACTGTCGCCCGCTTCCAAAGGAATAACCTGTACCACTGTTGCCCGCTTCCTGGAATTGAGCCCCGATGGGCCAGAGTTTGTAGATCACAGCTAGCTTGCCTGCACCGTGCTAGGTGCAGTCCCAGACAGAGTCCCCGTTCCGGAGGAACATTGCCGCAGCATTCTAATACACAGCCTACACTGGAAAACGTATGGTTCACCTAATATCACAATTGGCACCATTGCAATATCCAAAAGCTGAAACTACTAGAATTTTAGAGAAAAGCTACACCAGACAGACTGCTAATGAGTTCCGCTGTTTTGTCCAGTTAATGAGCTAGTAGTGTTCTCAGAGTGTTTCACAAAATGTTCAGAGTCTCTGTGATCACCCAAGTCTGATTTCTCTTCCTCAATATCAAACTGGAACTTGCTGTCGGAGGATCGATCCTCGGTGGGTTTCGTGTTCGAGAAGCTCGTGGAAGGACTGATCGGGATCATGCTCTGGAACCAGTCACGGTTCTCTTCCACCTGATCGAGTATTTCCTGGGCGTCTGGGTACACGAGGTCCGCCCACGTCTCCCACAGCGGGTGCAGGATGTAGTCTATGAAACCCACCTGGAAAGACGAGAGATACATTTAGAGTGGGTATGTTTTTTTAATGTTTATTTATGTGTTTTGTCTATTAAACCCACATAGAAGAAACAGGTGAACATCTAGAATGGTATTTTGGATATTGGTCTTCGCAACCCAATCGGAAAGAGGACAGATACATTTAGAGTGGGTCTTTTTTTTTTCATGGATATCACTTGTAAAAGTTGAAATATGTACTTTTCAGTTTAATCTTAAAAGACAATGATGGGCATAGGTACTGGTAATATAGTTTTATTTAAAATGAAAATAGTAGACTGATGAAGTCTATGAAACCCACTTGGAAAGTCACAGAGATTCATTTACAGTGGATAATAACATTTTTATATACACAAACATTTGACTGTACAAATAAATGTTTGATTCCTTATTCCATTAATTTTTCGCTGTTTTTTATACATCACAATAAATAAATTACCTGTGATTTCTCTACTGTGGCAGTGAGTTTGTCACACATGGGACTCAGGTCCAGCCCTTTTTCGCGCTCCATGTCCCCTTGTCGGAAAAACTCCATCATGAGTCGGTCGAGCCACTTCTGGTAGATTCCCAGAGGTTTTGTGGGATTGCCGAGGTCTGCGCAGTGTACCATGTTTTGGAGGACCTGATAAGTGCGGGAAAATTGAATATTGAATAGTCACGCTTTATATAATTCAAGGATTGAGCGTGAAATTATTGTGTCTTATATAGAAATGTCAGGCAGATACAACAGTTTTACGCTCAACTCTTGAAATGTGGCGTGTCCTGGGAAAACCGGTCTTAATGCATGTGCGTAGTGTCATCCCGGATTAGCCTGTGCAGTCCGCAACACTTTCCGCCTACAGTGGATTTATGTTTAGAAGAGACCTCCTTGAAACAGAAAATACCATAAAATCGGAAAATGCCATCCCGGATTAGCCTGTGCAGACTGCACAGGCTAATCCGGGACGACACTTTATGCACATGCATTAAGACCTGTTTTCTCATGACGCGCCACAAATGTATTATTCAACAAGTTGTGATTGAATGGTCAGAATCAGTAGCATTTACACCATCATTTGTTTGTTGTTTTCTCATGTGAACATTATCATTCTGAACTGATAAATGACTACTGGGCTGTGAAAATGGTAAAACTGGACAATGAACAGCAAAAATAATGTAAAACAAAAAATAGAAGTTTGACAGCGTCATGCCATTTCATTATTAACATTTCTGTAACAATCTATGAGTTAGCCTTTACTGAAATGTCAATCTTTGTGCAAAATAAGTTGTATAACTTGATAGTATAAAATTCATAGACAAACACACACAAAATGAATGAAAAGAATACTTAACAAAATAACAAACTGACCTGTATTCGATCTTGGTAGTTGTCTAACAACAGCACCCCTGAACCTGCAACCTTCTTCGTTTCCACCATCGTTTTCAGATCTGCCAGTAGGGTCATATGCTTGGACATGTCCGTCGCTAGAACCATGTCTATACACATTTTTGCGCAATGTCTGTCGTTGCTTCTTGCTCAGATTGGCGAATATGTCACAGTTTTCCTCCTGTAAGAGTTTGAACGCCACTGCGAGGTGGTGGTTCTCTAACACGGACTCGTCGTTGTACATCAACGCCAACTCAGAACCTGGAAACGAGGTCACAATTATTATATTACGCGTACTTGTAACGAAAGTAAGTATAGGTATAAGCTTTCTTGGAACATTGAACAGTTTTAAAATACCAGGACCCGTATTTATAAAGATTCTTAAGCCAATCTTAACTTAAGTTGAGAATACGTCAAAATTTGAATTTGTGTTTAAAACACCGAGCTTCGTAATATGTACATAACAAATACTAAATATTAACACATTTGAAATTATATTGCAATTTCTTTGTTAAAATCTTCAAATAATGTATTTCTTTATCAGAAAATCCAATTATAAATTTTCAGAATTTTAAGAATTTTCTTAATTTTCAACTAAGATTCTTTATAAATACCAGTCCTGGGCTCCTGTTCACCAACCTATTCTTAGACTTAAGAATAAAGAATAGACTTGGACTCAAGAAATAATACTTGTGCATGCGCAAATATGTCGGGTATCTTTGTAGTTTATGTCATTAATAATTCATTCTAAATAAAGAATGATATAATGAGCATCGGTGAATATCAAGTCAAATTAACAGCCTTCTTAGAACAGGGGTGGTATTCCAGAAACATCTTACGTGAAATCTTAACCTTAAAATCGTCATTTTTCTTAAGCATTTTATTCCATGTATGCATGAAATTCTGTCATATGTACACTAATTATCAACTTATTAACTACTATTTACTTACAATTGTAATTGGATTCATTAATTTATATCTAGTTTTAAAAATATTACCTTACAAAAATTGGAACTTAAGTGAAAATAGTTTAAGATAAACTTAAGATGTTTCTGGAATATGGCTCCAGAACAGTTTCAAGAATATTCTCTATTCTTATGTCTTAAGACCAAGAATGGGTTGGTGAATATGGGCCCTGGTTTGTTAATTATGTGTATATATGTTAAATAAGAGCATGACTTTTGAGTTAATCTGTGTAATTTTTAGCACTTTCTTCATCTACCACAGCAATAGTTGATGTTTTCAACATTCTAGAAACTGGCGATGTCAACTAAGTGTGAAATTTTTTATGTTACTATGGAAACCAATAACTATGGTAAAAACGTCACTACATTGCACCAGTTAATGAACTGCTAACTGCAAGTGTCAGTTTGCACGAAAATTACTGTTTACTGTTAAGTGTGACGTCAAACTTGCCTCACGAAGCAGTTAACAGTTACAAACAACGTGTCAAAAGGCCGTTAGTATGATAAATGGTCACCCCAAAAGAAGGCAAAAATGTTCGAATTTGACGTCAGTTTAGAAAATATAATAGAGAATAACCATGCATGTACATTTTGAAACAAAAAACCAAGTACTACAAAATAAGAAATTTATCATGGCTTTGATTAAAACCCCAGGATTAGTATTTCTTTTCCAAAACACTGTAGTAAAATTACATGGGGAACATCAACAAAAACAATCCAAAACTTTTTGCAGTTACAAATGGCAAAAAGTCAACATTCAGTAATCACTAAGATTGTCCAATAAAACGTGAGATAACATTCTGATTGAGCCTTATGATGACCTCAGTACTGTGGGTGCTAACCACAATTTAGTGTTGTTTATCCTACACAATAACCAGGTAAGATCAAATAAGTATGGACTATAGAATATTGTGACATTTCATTGGCTTTGCAACTGGGTGTGTTTTTCCAGTATGATGTAAATATGACAAATGCCAAGGACAAAATTCAGGCAATTGTTTTTGAAACAATAACTAATACATTGAGGTTGATTTGTAACACTGGCACAAACTACTGGGGTTAAGGAAGAACAGCTTCTACAGTGTGGGAATTCAATACGGCGCTGTTAGAACCAGAGGAATGCGTATGTGCAGACATGGATTGAGTGTGACGCACAATGGATAATGCAGGGAACCGATGCCAAGTTTCAGGCACGTTTTATCAGAGATCTCTATTGCAAACTGGTAGACATATAAAAGAAGCCCCCATGAAAACACCATTATCTACAATGTGATCAATTACAAGAAGAATGAGGTTACTGTGAAGTATTTTACACAAACATGGGTCCAATACCGAGGTACAAGTAAGTGTATGAACAGTCCGCTGTCCGCTGTCAACATCAGAAAAGTTGATTAAGAGGTCAAGCACTCTAATAACAATGCTTGTACCTAGCTATGCCAATAGTCCGAATTATTATCACCCGTACCGATTATTACCATCTGAAGTCAACAAAATGAAGTCTCATTTGAGAGGACACATAATATAAAGGGTACATACTTGTGTTGATCAGGAACTGATTGGTTACACCAGGGTGATCTACGTCATGAATGGCACTCGCAAAATGGCAGCCAAAACCTCTAAGTCGGTGAAAACATTCTGAATATTAAAAAACAACATGTTTACCACTATATTCTTTGAACAAATGATAACATATTTACTACTAGTAATAAGTATGACATAATATTCGCCAATTATGGCCATTAAATTCTGTCACCACATGATAACTGTTTCAATAACTCCCATAATTCATTGCAAAATTGTATCAGTGAATGACACCAAATGAATTAAACAAACTGATTGTTTTGAATGTGTTTAAACAAGCAGCACACGTTGCTCCTATGTCAATGACTTCTGCTCTACAGTTTCCCCCCCCCCCCCCCCCCCCGTTCTTCAGTATGGCCACCTACCAGGCTAATCTCCCATATTTCTCTTAATTCTTCAATCCCTAAGCTACCTAACAGATCATTGCCCCCAGCTCTCCAACAGTTATTGCCACCATATGACATCATCAAATTTGATTGCAAAACTTCTCTGACAATTATTGTACAACTGTTATTCGATAAACACTTTAGATTTCCAATGTTCAGTACAGTACTCAATATGGAAATACTGTTTACCGTACTCATGACCAGTTTCATGTCACTGAATTAAACACACTAGCTGAAAACAATTTAGATTACAAATATTGAGTACAGTACTTGTGACTCAGTACTTAGGCGTAAACAAAAATAAAATGTTTGTTTAAAAAAAATCAGGGTAGGTAAGTCGGGATTATTTTTTTTTTTGGTAAATGGTCAACTTAAAGATTCTAAAGCTGAATAAATATTCAAGACATATCAGTAATATCCTTAAACATTGTTTATAAGTGGATACTATCAAAACCAAACACTTATTTATCCAAACACATGTAATTATTGAAAAAGGTAAATAAAACAAAACTCAATCTGACAAACCCAATAAAATGTTTTAGGGTCTGGGCATTTTTTAGGGCAGGTTGGGTTACCTGAAACAAACATATTTTTTTTACGCCTTATCAGTAAATATTTCCGAATTCAAATATTAAGTACGAAACTCATGGCTGTTTGCTAAATAAAACCCCTCGCCACACGCAAAATGCGGCTATTTTTACCTCGAGGGCTTGAGCGGAGAGGAGGACGTGTGTTGGACTGGGTGACGTCTGCTGCGTGTATACAGTTGTGATATGGAACGTCCGAGTGATAATGGTCCTCCAGATGCATTAGATATGTGATCAGCGTCGTCACTGGGATGTTGAAAATGTTGCACAAGTTTCTATCCTGAAAAAGACAAATACAATTTATTTCAAGCATTTAACTGCTTTACATCATCAAAGAAAAATATGTGTATTGTAAATGCTATGTCAATTATCTAATGCATTAATCTGCCTAGTTATATAATCGCAGTTCCATTGATTTCATTCAATTCATTCACAATTTGGGGAATTTCTTGACTGTAATTATTCATTCACAATTTGGGGAATTTCTTGACTGTATTTATGTACAAATAAGATTCAAAGATGAACGAATCACAAAAAAATATGTAACAATACCACATTGAAAGTATTACCAGATACATATCTTGGAATGTTTGTATCAGATAAGAATAAAAGAACATCAAATTCCAATTTACCTGGAATATTTTGTAAGTTACGCATGTAAGAGGTCTTTTGTTGGAGTATTCTGCAATTTTAAACATATCCACGCCCCATTTGTCTATATAAAATAGAGGAAAATATTTATTGTCACGATACTGAAATAAAACCTGCATTCGTAAAACCAAAATCGCAAAATCACACTAAAACACTTTCAGGACATGAGGAAAATATTTACTTTTCCAAGCTTTATGTAGGTTATAAATTCTAATGCAACGACATTTGTAGTAAACAAATAAGGATAGGAACACGGCAAGGAAGTGAAATTCTAGGTCTGAATGTCTCAAATCTAGAACTGCAAAAATTTGTTTTCAGCATTCGTTAAAAATGTATTACGATATGTAACAAGTGCTAAAACATATCAAACTGAAAACTGCGGCTGTGCACTGAATTGCAGCTCCAAGTTCTAGTTGAAAACCATTTATGCCATAAAGATCAAAAATCACTCTCAAATCATGTGCTCACCTTTCCAAGTTCTTCTTTGTGAGGTGTCTCGACTCCGTACTTCGGAACCTGCCCCGTGAAGCTATTCGTGTGTTTGAGTTTCCGGACCCCCGTAATCTGGGTCATGGGCCGCCGCTTCCCAGTCTCCTTCTGGTTCTCTTTCTCTTTAATGTTCGGCTCATTCTCCTCGATCTTGAAAGACGGAATATCGAGCTCTTGCTGTTTATCTGGAATGAGACAATCATCGAAAAGTTAAACAGGCAGCTAAATCAAATGAGCTTTTGTTCAATTTATTGCAATAATATCTCCCAAAATTTAGGGCTTTGGCCCATTCACCGACCTCAGAAAAATAGCTGGGTCTGTATTCATCGGCCCTTTCTTAGACTTGAGAATAAAGGAGAGACTTAGACTCAAGAAATGCACCGTAACCAAAACTTCATTTCCCTATCATGCTTCCATAAGCAGGCAATGATTAACAGTGTTGTCATAACTGTTCTTTTCAACAGCTTTGTAAAAGTGGAAACATAGTTTTTCATGAATGCAGGTTTAAAGACTGCTATTTTCATTACATCATAAGTTTTGTTACATACATGTAGTCTGCAACAAGGTACATATGTCTTATAAACTGACCTGTTTATGTAACACCAGTATCTACATTGGAATGTAACCATAATCAATTTCACCTGAGAGGGCTTAATACTGATTAAGTTCTTAATTTTTATTGGGCAGGTTAAAATCTAGATTACAAGTTAAACATTTTAATCTTCATCTGTCATAAGAAAAACATTGTCTATGACAAAAGCTCTCAATCTCAAACTTTGTCTTAACTTAAAATATTGACCAATGAAAATGCTTGTTACATTTGAGCTTTGATTAACTTCAAATATTGACCAATGAGAATGCTTGTTACCTTTGAGCTTTGATTAACTTCAAATATTGACTAATGAGAATGCTTGTTACATTTGAGCTTTGATTAACTTAAAATATTGACCAATCAGAATGCTTGTTACATTTGAGCTTCGATAATCATTTGTTAATATTTAAGTTTAAAACCACGATTGAGTTTAAGAATGTTCAAAGTCATTGGGCCAGGGGCCATATTCCAGAAACATCTTAAGTTTATCTTAAATATGTTCACTTAAGTTCCAATCTGTAAGGTAATATTTTTTAAACTACACATAAATAATTGAATCCAATTAGAGTTAGAAAATGTTAGTTAATAATAAGTTGATAATTTTTTAACATTTAGCAGAAATTTCATGTATAAATGGAATAAAATGCTTAAGAAAAATGCGATTTTAAGGCTAAGGATAAGATTTCACTTAAGCTGTTTCTGGAATTCGACCCCAGGTGAGCTTTAAAGGCATGCGCTATCAATAACACTAGCCCATATTGAAAGGTAAAACACGCAAACGTATCAAACAGTTTTTGTGAAAAATGCATTCAGTCATTGTCATCTGTTGAAAAATCATTAATAAGTGTCACAATCCAAGTTAGCTCCTATAGATACACTGCTTAAATTGATCTATTACATTAAACCATTTAAAATATGAGGCGCGTCATGGGAAAACCGGGCTTAATGCATGTGCGTAAAGTGTCATCCCGGATTAGCCTGTGCAGTCCGCACAGGCTAATCCAGGACAGCACTTTCCGCCTACAGTGGATTTATGTTTAGAAAAGACTTCCTTGAAACAGAAAATACCATACCAGCGGAAAGTGCCATCCTGGATTAGCCTGTGCGAACTGCACAGGCTAATCCGGGATGACACTTTACGCACATGCATTAAGACCGGTTTTCTCACGACGCGCCACATGTTTTGTATAATATGACTAGAATTATATATGATGATAAATTATCTCAATGATGAATGCAAAATAATAAAATAACGAATTGTCTTGAAGCAATGGACCTATTTAGGTGAAGCTGCCAAAGAATTCAGATATAATTTAGGG
The DNA here is from genome assembly GCA_027627225.1 of Congeria kusceri. Taxonomy (NCBI): domain Eukaryota; kingdom Metazoa; phylum Mollusca; class Bivalvia; order Myida; family Dreissenidae; genus Congeria; species Congeria kusceri. Next base: position 70,198,536 of record CM051032.1, on the reverse strand, counting down.
GTCTCAACGAGATATTGATGATAGCCATTTTGTTATAATTTATGTTGCGATTACCATTAAATGATGAATTGAACTTGTGAACTAGGTTACAATGTCTGCTCCACAAACCCTGTAAACCGGTTTGTTTGTACTGAATGGTTTAATATGTTATCAAGTCACAAGAGATGATAACGGTTGACTGAGACCGCGGTTACCACCGATAGTATTGCCATTCCCCCCCCCCCCCCCCGTGACCCCAACAAATGAACTATACACATAGCAACTTAAACGCTTATCACTTTATTACCAAGTGCTTGCGTCATTGGCCACATTTTAAATATCTGCATAGATAAGATGTGTCCAACAGATTATTGTGAAGTTCAAATATGATGAAAGACAGAAAGGTAGCAGCAATAACACAACTAGTACAAACATGTCGAAAATCAGCCAAATAGGCAAAACAATTTAGAAAACACCATAAGATCTAATATTTTCATCAATGAAACTAGTATTAACTCTGATTCACAAAGACCACATTGATTTAACATGCAATATACATTGTACCAAGAAACCAATAAATACAGCAGTAAAAGAAATAACGTAACATAAATAGCAAACCTTTATGCCAAATGGCTCGTTTCACTTTAAATACTATAATGCCAATATTTCCGGCACTGTGGCGGCGCTCAATCATTCTAGAAACAAACCGGCTTTGCCCTCAAGGCGTGCCAGACCTGCAGACTTGCAACCCCCTTTCTTTCTGCCTGCCCCTCTCAAACAATATATCTCATGTTACTGCTTGGACCATCCAGCTGCTCTGATTTCTTGCACAATAAATTCACACACAATCCTTTATTCTAAAACACGTACAAAAATTTCATACAAAATCTTTAACTGCAAACTATGTACAAGAATTCCAAATGAAACCCCGCCCAGATCTGTCTACATCTATCTACCATCTATGTAATCTTCTATTTACAATGCTCTCTTATCAATAATATGATAATGAAATATTGGAAATGCATTGGAAGGTAGTGAATGTCTTTCTAAAGAATGTGTGAAACACAAGAGAGTCTCTGTGTATCAATGTTACTGTATTTGGATTTATGCAAAATCTAAATCCAGGCAATTCTTTTCTATACCAGTTCAATTCTGATCATTTCAATATCATAAAATACTGGGAATTACAAAATACTAATTTTACTATAACTGTATTCTCTGTTCTTAGTTTGTATACTAGTGTCACTGCAATGGTACATTCAAAACATAATATTTTTCTCCATAAATTCTCTTTTTTTGTAAGTGCCAAGTGCTGGATTGAAACATAATACAATCTTTCTACAATTATTTTCTCCAAATAATTGTTATTTATTACAGGCCCAGCGCATTTCTGAAACTTCATGTCCTATTTGAGCAATTTTATGCTCTGTAATGTGTATTACCTAATGCATTCCATAATTCTACATTTATTTTCTGTTTAGTTTGTATTACCTAATGTCACATTTACTTTCTCTAAATTTGTAAGACACTATTTTGTACATTTATTTTCTCTAAATGTATATTACATTGCCATCCCATTATCCTAATGTCATGTCATATTTCTCCATTTATTTTCTCCAATTATTTTCTCTAAAGGTCACACATTTTTACAGAAGCAGAACGAGACAGTTCTAGGTCTTTTAGGGCCATTAAAACGCATTCAAGGTTTCCGATATTGATGAGGACTCCGCGGAGTGTTCCAGAGCTCAGACACACAGAGTGTTCCAGAGCTCAGATACGCGGAGTGTTCCAGAGCTCAGACATGGTAAAGTGTCTCTTGAGTGGTATCGAGAGAAATAACACGCATTAGAAATCCAGAAATATTGTCTCCACTAATGGCTGTCGCATTTTAACACCCAAATCATTTTATTCAAGTTTCTATTACAATGTACAAGGCTGATCATTCCCTTGTCGGGAAATATTTCATGATGTATATGTTTGCCATAACTCCATAAGAGCTCTTGTCTATGTCCTACAAATTCCAACACTTGACTGGATTTATGGAACTTATTTTAATGTTCCGTAAACATGGCTGTTTACAAAAATAAATCTACCTGCCCAATTGACCTGACAAGAAGACATGAAATGTCCCAACATGAATACTGGCCAGCTAAAATAGTGATCAATTATATGAAACAACTATACATAGGTTATTAAAAAGAAATCTAGTAGATTCAAGTGCCTAAGAATACAATGTTTATACTTGGTGTAATGAAGTACAGCGAGTGCAAATGCATTCGACGAATATTATAATTATATAACATCAACTTATGGTCCTCTTTTTGATACCTCATGTAGAATATTGTGATAAACACAAATTAAAATACTTGTTGATATATTTATTGTACTAGTACACAATTTCTGTCAATAAAACTGACTTACAAACTCAGACTCTGAAAAAGCCTGTCCTTGAGGACTTGAAAACTAGAGTATATTTTATCGTAATTTTCGCAATTTTTGTACACCGAAATGTATCAAGTGCTAATGAATGTGCTTCAGGACTTCAAAACTATCCTTATATTATCATATATATACGCAATTTCTATTATCCAGTAATCGACCTGTCACAAGTGCTAAAGAAAGTCCTTGAGAACTTAAAAACTAGTGTATCTTTTATCGTCATATTCGCAATTTTCATTCTCCAGCAATCACAATTGCAAATGAAAGTCCTTGAGGACTTAAAAACTATTGTATATTGGCAATTTTCATTTTTCAGCTATCGACTCATCACAGGTGCTAATGAAAGTATTGCGTCAAGAGTTTCGCATGTTTACTCAGCTTCCTCCGTTTTACCCCCCACTGCCGTTGTGACAGCCTGTCTCTGTCTGAGGTAACTTCTCAATGCATTGTATATCATGTTTGTTCAAACATGCTTGTTAATATTCTGTGAAAGTCGGTCTAGTTCAGGTCCATGGCTAAAACAAACACCGATTTAATAAATATTGTGACTTTGAGGAATGTAGCTAACCACCGCAATACGGTATATTACTTTTGGATAAACATTGCACAATTGGAATTCATGCAATATTACTTAGAATTTTTTTTTAAGAAAATTAGTAACCGAAATTAGCAAAACACTTTAATCAACCACTGGTTACGCTTTAAAGAAGACCCAATCAATGCCTTTGTAATAAATAATAATAAGGTCAATAGTTGAAACCTAGTTATGTAACAGAGATTTTCTATTCTAATCCTTTAAACAATGCACTTTGCCCTTTCAACATTTTATCTTAAAAATTCTGACCCCAGTATATCAACACCTAATGACTAAGTACACATGTATCATTTAAAACCTATCAACTTTTGATGACCTCCAAGCCTTATGATACGTTCATTCCTCCCAACTTTTTTTTATGTCGATCACAAACTTTAAAAGTAATCAAGCATATGACAGTCTGAAATCAAACATTGCAAAACCTATACCAGCTCAAAACATAGCATGATTTTATCATTAATTATATAGTTTTAATGAAATTTAGTATAATAAATAATTCATTACAATGATGTGATTTAAAAACATAATCATTCAATAAGTTGTATTTTCACACATGGTATAATTACATTTCTGTTGAAAAGTTACAACACTTCTGAGTGGCGAACACCTTGCAAGCAGCTAAAAAGAAATTTACTCCCATACAAAATTAATGATATTAAAGAAACAGTTACTTTAAACGTAAAAACAAAGGTTTTCCCAGTTGCTTACATGTAAAGTTGAAGTAGATGGGTAACAAGACGTTACGGTTATCTTGCGCCGAGTACACTCCCATGATGCTATTTGAGTTAAAATCTTCTTGGTTCGGTACCATAGTATCAAATATGCACGATGGCATGCTATGTCCACATGAGTCTGTACGTATGTGTCCACCTAAATACAAGCTTTTCAAATCGGGAATGTACATATAGATGCCTTAATGACCTCCTCTTAAAAATCTTCCTTACACACTCTGTAAGCCACTGTTTTTATTTTACTTAAAACAATGTCTGGCACTATCCCAGCTTATTATATCTATATAATATATTTTATATGTAAATCTCACCAAAACGCTTAATTCTGGGTTTTAAATTCTTTAACTTCTTCATAAACCTGTATCCCTTTCACTCGTAAGTTTTCACATTAAATAACAACAATATTATATGTTCAGCAAATATAGATCTCAGTACTGCTCACAATTTAGCCTGACCTATTGCTCACTCTCTGATATCCAGTATATAGATTTTACCTCTGACAGCTATACAGCTGTTATATTAGACAAGCATTACACACTGCCTCGTTCACGACCAATCAGAACAGAGCTAGCCTTCAGCACAGCCTTTTATCAATGTACAACGTTCAGCTGAATGAATATAAGGCTCATTATACTTCATACCTGCATACATTGCCATTTGCTACAAAAGCTTCAAAACAACAGGGAAGGGTGATTTATGAAGTCAGTGAGATGAACTGCTATTAAATTACAAGTCATCAGAATTTCATTGTCATTTCCTTGTATAACAAAGATATTTGCACATGCTCATATTGTATGAAGATGGGAACACGAGTAAGGAATTCGTTTGTGATCAAAGTGGATGGGAACAAGCGGGATCAGAGTCAATATAAAATGAAAGTTAAACCTAAAAACCATATTATCCAAACCAATATTTAAATAATTTTTAAAGCAATAGGGTGTGGTTGAGCATTCACAATAGTCTGTAAAATATAAGTAACATAATTATAAGTAACATATTTGAGTTTGGAGCATATATAGCATATATACTGACAATACAAATTCACATGTTTGAAATAATATTTTATTATGACTGTAACTATTTACAATAAATCAAATAAATGATATTGGAATGATATGCAAAACAGATAGTGAGTACATAAAAGAAAACAGTTGATTGGGTAAATATCTCTCATCATTTCGTATCTTTCTATTAGCATCTCTTCGAATTTTGAACAACTCTTTTGTCACTTAAAGTACATCCGTGTTTGACAGTCACGATGACGTAGAATAAACGCAGGATCACGTAGGACATGAATTAGGTCGACAGTTTTCACCAATCAACGCTCACGTTAACAAGCAGACTTTTCATAACAATTGTGACCCAAATTACACGTGATTTAAGCAAGCGTAAAGTCACCAATGAAAGTTTCAGTTGCTACTAGCGAGTGGTATGTATCCTTTATCTTATGTAAAAGGTGTGACAAATGTCATCCAGGTGACTACTTTGGACTTTTGGCAGGATTACAATACATCATGAGGCCATATTGTACTAATTTTTAGTGTCCCTGCCGATGCTGGCAACTTTCTTAAAGGTCATAAACAGACTGACTTAAACAAAAAGGTGTTTATTCAAATTGTGTCAAGCAACAGAGCAAATAAAATGTGCTCTAGTGTACTAATTTAAAGATAAATGTTAATAAAACACTTTCTTATGGTAGGCAATTATGCATACAGTAGCTGGGAAATTGTCATAAATAAACTGCCAAACAGCCGTGAAATTATACTTTCATATTTTCTCACAAGCCGGAATAGCGCAGATGGTTAGAACGCTTTCAATTGTAATGTGTTCTTATCACTCTGACGTTGCTAGTTCGACACCCACTCTGGGTTGTCCTTTTTCCAAGCATTTATATTTATTTGTTTTTGTGAAAAATTGCATTAAGTAGTAATTTTATTGCTAATATTTTATTTAATGTATGCCTTTTGATTACTCACTTGTATAACACACAAACATTTACGCTGATATTAAAAGGATATCAAATTTTCGTAGAAACAGACCTTTAGATTGATCAGTAGATACTTGTCAATCAAGGATCGAGTTGACCAATAGACACTTACACAAATGTCAGTCATATTCAAATTAATCTGCAATATTAACAAATCATCGCACTTGGATATCACGTGTTTAGCAGTTAACTATTTATGCAAAAGAGCACGTGGTATTTGTTTGTGTTATTCCAAAGAGCACGTGGTAATGTTTGCGATATTTGATGAATGAAAATTAATCCTTTCATGCGAATTAAACAAAAGATTGGGAGGAGTTTAAACTATTCGTGGCAAAACCGGGATCGGTCTATTAGGGGTTTATATTTCAGTGGTAAACAATAGCACATGGTTGCATAATCCAATCATTTTACTTAAAATCCTTGGACAAACAACCTTGGACAAACAAAACGGCTAAGCAATCCTTGTCCACTGGTTAATTGTTCAGAATTTACACCACTCGTATATCTTGTGGTCAGCTGTAGTCAAATTAACGTCCATCTTGGGCCTACTCCATTTCAGGTGTACTTAATTGCTTCTAACCCTAACTAAAAGTACACCCATTGGTCAGCTTGTGCCTATCTTGCATTCAACTTCCTTCTGTTCTAATTACCGTAATAAGTTTAGTGACATTGTCCTCCTTAAAAGTCTATACTTTGTTGAGTACAAAGCCATCTGCGGTATAGTCACGACCTCAAATCTGCATTAGTCGTACAGTGGTTGGTTTTTATTCCATATTCTAACATGATACTCACTAATTTGTTTACAGACAAAGAACAAAATTATCGTTATTAATTAAACCACCCAATAAACAAAGCAAAAAGTAGCCCGGATTCTGAGCAGAGCATAGTAAAAAGTAGTTCCAATTCCAAAAATGTATGTCAAATCATGTAAGAATCAAAACAATTTTTGCATAATCATTGTTTATTGGCCAATAAACAACAATTTGGAGTTCTGATGTGACTGTCTATTTAACAACTCGGGCTAACGCCCTCATGGTTTAATTTCTACACATCAGAACTGCAATCATTGTTTATTGGCCAATAACAACGATAAATCGAAAATTTGTAATCAGCAAAGACATCTGCCTTTGGGAGGAAAAGTATCTGCCTTTGGGAGGAAAAGTATAACATCATTTGTAAATACATGAAAGCAGATAGATTGCTGACGTGCAGGCATGTGTATTGGCATTTTGTTTGATCAAACTTAACATAATATGAGGCGCGTCATGAGAAAACCGGTCATAATGCATGTGCGTAAAGTGTCGTCCCTGATTAGCCTGTGCAGTCCGCACAGGCTAATCCAGGACGGCACTTTCCGCTTGTATGGTATTTTCTGTTTCAAGGAAGTCTCTTCTAAACATAAATCCACTGTAGGTGGAAAGTGCAGTCCTGGATTAGCTTGTGCGGACTGCACTGGCTAATCCGGGACGACACTTTACGCACATGCATTTAGACCGGTTTTGTCACGATGCGCCACATATATATATTTAATACATGTATATAGGTGAATTTCTGACCGACACATGTCTTGTCCTTTTGTTCAATCATGAATTAACAGAATTAATCACCTGTGCTATCCAACGTCAGCACAGTAATTTGTTGAAGAAGTAACGCCAAATATGTTGACATGCAGAATAAGCATGTGTGACATTAACCCAAGTTTGTTGGCTTTAATTAGCTGAAAAGATTGGACAACCATTGACAGCCATACTGCAATATCATATAAAATGGTAGAGCTTTCCTGCTATTGTGCTTACAGTAATTTTAATGCCAACACTGTTTGCCTGAATTTGTTTGATTGTCCACAAACATGATATGTCCATTAAACTTTTTTGGACTGATCAGTCACTAAAATGCAAGAAGGCCCTCAGTCAGGTCTGTACCATTTCTTCGATGTTTTGTATTTAATTGCTTAACATTTTATGCTAAAGGTGCAAATACTCAAAAGCAGAGTTACAAAACTTGGGGCACCTAACAAGGCAGTCAAAGACAAGGCAGTCAAAGACAAGGCAGTCCAAGACAAGGCAGTCAAAGACAAGGCAATCCAAGACAAGGCAGTCAAAGACAAGGCAGTCAAAGACAATGTTAGGTCCCAAAAATCAACTTGTTACTTCTACAGTCATGTTCTGACAATTATAGGTCCATTGCTCAAACTTTCCCCATGTCTTCCACATGGATTCTATAGGGGATTCCCAGTAAGTGATTAGAATCTTCGTTTTGATAAATATCTGACAAATATAATAGTCGTGAAGGGATAATGCGAATTAATTACATGTTCATGACATGAGGTTACAATAACGTGTTAAACGATACATCATACTTTGTATGAAACATGAGCATGTCTGTTCAAAACAATGAATGCATACAGACAAGCTTACAGCTACAATAAAATTCTTAAAGCAGCAGTCCAGAAATATGTTAATGAAAATAATCTTTGCAGAAATCATTTCTAATGGACATCTTACCGTTCAAAATATAAAACAAGAGGGCCACGATGGCCCTAGGTCGCTCACCTGATATCTGTGTATGAAGTTTCATTAAAATATCTCAATACGTTCTTAAGTTATTGAGTGAAAACTGTTTTTCTATATTTAGTAACAGTGACCGTGACCATGACCCCACCCACTACATACGTAAAGCAAGGTCTCAATATAAGGTATTTAGGTATGAAGTTTCATTAAAATATCTCAATGCATTCTTAAGTTAATGAGCATACACAGTTTTTCTCCTTTTAATAACAGTGACCATGACCCCACCCACCCCATAAGCAAACCCAAGTGAGGTCTCGATATAAGATATGTGTATTAAGGTTCATTAAATTATTGCAATGCATTCTCTAGTTATTGAGCGGAAACCGTTTTTCTATTTTCAGTCACGGTGACCTTGACCCCACCCACCCCATATGCAATCCCAAGCAATGTCTCCATATAAGGTACTTATGTATTAAGTTTCATTAAAATATCTCAATGCGTTCTCAAGATATTTAGCGGAAACCATTTTTCTATTTTTAATAACGTTGACCTTGACCTTAACCCCACCCACCCCATATGCAATCCCAATCGAGGTCGCAATATATTGTATTTATGTATTAAGTTTCATTAAAATATCTCAATGCGTTCTCTAGATATTGAGCGAAAACCGCTTTTCTATTTTGAGTAAGTGACCTTGACCTTGACCCCTCCCACCCCATATGCAATCCCATGTGAGGTGTCAATATAAGGTATCTATGTATTAAATTTCATTAAAATATCTCAATGCATTCTAATGTTATTGTGCGGAAACAGTTTTTCTATTTTAGTAACAGTGACCTTGACCGTGACCCCATCCATTCCATATGCAATCCCAATCGAGGTCTCGATATAATGTTTTAACCAAATATGAAACCTCTGGGCCTTGTGGTTTCAGAGAAGATTTTTTAAATCATTTTGCCATTTTCGTATATATAAACCACTTGAGCCCCGGGGTGTGGCCAGTTTTGAACAATCTTTATAGAGGACCACTATACAATTATACATACAAAATATGAAACCTCTGGGCCTTGCGGTTTCAGGAAAGAAGATTTTTAAAGTCATTTTGCTATTTAAGTCTACATAAACCACGTGAGCCACAGAGAGTGGCCAGTTCTGACCCCAGAGGCATCATTTGAACAATCTTTTTAGAGGACTACTATACAATGTTACATACCAAATATGACACCTCTGGGCCTTGAGGTTGCAGAGAAGATTGTTAGTCATTTTGGTATTTAAGTCTATATAAACCATGTGACCCACGGGGTGTGCCCAGCTTTGACCCCAGGGGCATCATTTGAACAATCTTTGTACAGGACCACTACACAATATTACATAGAAAATATAAAACCTCTAGGCCTTGAAGTTTAAGAGGAGAAGATTTTTAAAGTCATTTTGCTATTTAAGTCTATATAAACCTTGTGACCCCCGGGATATGGCTAGTTTTGACCCCAGGGGCATCACTTGAACAATCTTTGTCGAGGACCACTATACAATGTTACATAACAAATATGAAACCTCTAGGCCTTGCGGTTTCAGAGGAGAAGATTTTAAAAGTCATTTTGCTATTCAAGTCTATATAAACCATATGACCCTCGGGATATGGCCAGTTTTGACCCCAGGGGCATCATTTGTACAATCTTTGTAGAGGGCCACTATACAATGTTACATACCAAATATGAAACCTCTGGGCCTTGCGGTTTCAGAGGAGAAGATTTGTAAAGTCATTTTGCTATTTAAGTCTATATAAACCATGTGACTGCCAGGGTGTGGCCAGTTTTGACCCCAGGGGCATCATTTGAACAATCTTTGTAGAGGACCACTATACAATGTTACATACCAAATATGAAACCTTTGGTCCTTGCAGTTTCAGAGGAGAAGATTTTTAAAGTCATATTGCTATTCAAGTCTATATAAACCATGTGACCCACGGGGTGTGGCCAGTCTTCAACCCAGGGGCATCATTTGAACAATATTTGTAGAAGACCACTATATAATATTACATACCAAATATGAAACCATTGGGCCTTGCGGTTTCAGAGGAGAAGATTTTTAAAGTAATTTTGCAATACAATTCTAGATCAACCATGTGACCCCCGGGGCGTGGCCAGTTTTGACCCCAGGGGCATCATTTGAACAATCTTTGTAGAGGACCACTAAAGGATGTCACATATCAAATATGAAAGCTCCAAGCCATGTGGTTTTAGAGAAGATTTTTAAAGTTTTCAGTTTTTAAATCTATTTTTAGCTCTGGTGACCGACATATGCAGCGGACCGGAACGATTTGAGCAATTTTGAAAGAGGGTGATCCAAGGATCATTCATGTGAAGTTTGGTGAAAATCTGCCCAGTGGTTTAGGAGATGTTCTTTGAATGAAAATGTTGACACACAACGCACGACGGACGACGGACAAAAGGCGATCCTCAAAACTCACCATGAGCATGTTGTGCTCAGGTGAGCTAAAAATGCATTCTAATAGGTAAAATAATAACGTTTTGGTAACTTTTTATTGTATAGTTATCTGTATGCGATAGCTGGTGATGCCTCTGGAGTAAATCGGCATGTATATTAACGTATATTCAGTTTGTACCAAACGTTCTCATATATTTCTAATAAAAAAGGAATAAAAGTTAAGAACAAACATTGCTTTTAAACGCACAATAAGCTTGCTTTAAACCACCAAATAGTTTTGGTCTGTACAAGCGGAAACTCAAATACATGTATAAACGTTGACTTGACATTTGGTTTAGGTTACACAACACTAATAAACAATGCACAAATTCGAAACTAGTATTTGTTGATTTGTTTCAAATTGAAGTGTTTCTTTCGTCATTTTTATGTTGTTTTTTTCCGTTTGCTCTCAAGTTTTATTGTCACTTTTATCTGCTTTTTTTTATAACTGATATGAAAAATGATACATAAACACTTTACAGCTGTATTCAATAATGTACACAAATGTATATATATGCATTTATAGGTTGGTGTCATAAAGTAACGGAATATAATTATATGTGGTTAAGTTGAATGAGAATTTCAGCAAGACATTTTTATTGTTTCCTAGTTGATCAAGTAAATTATGGCTTTTCGATCTATTATGGTCTTATTCAAACTGTGATGATGCTTTTTGATGTACTTTTGATTTCGTTTATGCATATTTTTAGAGCTAATGTTTGATTTCTCAAAATTCACAAAATAGTGTGAGATGCACCTCATATTTAAAAAGGAATAATCCCAAGTTAAAAGGCATGAATTTATAAGGCATTTGAAATGTGAAATAATTAAAATGAAATTAGTAATAAATCCAGGTTAATTCAGCTGTTTTGAATTGACCAGTTGCAACTTGTCAATCAAAGATTGGGTTGACCAATTATGGGTTTATATTTCAATGGTAAATATAGCACATGGTTGCATAATCCAATCAATTTACATTAAATCCTTGGACAAACAACCTTAGACAAACAGAAAGGCAGCGTGATCTATGTTTTTTCAACTGGTCAATTACGCTTGATGGTCAATGTATTACCAGTGACCCAGATGCGATAGCACATGGCATTTGTTTCTGCTTTTTCTAGTTTTTGTTCAAATATACTGTACTTGATTAGCACAGTTACTTCAGTTTTGCACTTTAAAGTGTAGGAACATAAAATCAGAAGCAGGTCACTTTATCAAAGGTTAATGGGTAAGACATGAGGGTCAGAAAGTTAATTACACTGAGGCATTGCAGCTTTTTAGAAAATCTGAAACCACTAGGTGAATTACAGTGTGTGTGCTAATAATAATGTTTTTGTTTAAGTTTATGAGGTCCTTCTGCGCCGAAGCTTCACAATGTGAGGACCCGGGGTGTGTCCCAGCACACCTACCTAATGTGAGGACCCGGGGTGTGTCCCAGCACACCTACCTAATGTGAGGACCCGGGGTGTGTCCCAGCACACCTACCTAATGTGAGGACCCGGGTGTGTCCCAGCACAAATACCTAATGTGAGGACCCGGGGTGTGTCCCAGCACACCTACCTAATGTGAGGACCCGGGTGTGTCCCAGCACACCTACCTAATGTGAGGACCCGGGGTGTGTCCCAGCACACCTACCTAATGTGAGGACCCGGGTGTGTCCCAGCACACCTACCTAATGTGAGGACCCGGGGTGTGTCCCAGCACACCTACCTAATGTGAGGACCCGGGGTGTGTCCCAGCACACCTACCTAATTTTACTGGAGACACATCCACAGTTAGGACGACTTTTGAATCATAGCTGCAGATTTCCAGATATTTGTTTTTTTTTACTGCAATATCTTAATTTTTGTGTGGTCTAAGCTTGCGCTGTGGGGGAAACCGGAGTATCCTATCCAGTTTGATGACCACCAACTAAACACACACATCGCGGGACCTGCAAATGAATTCTGACCGCCCTGTGAGAAGCGAGTCTACCAATTTACCACTATGCTAGCCGGACAGCCCAAGTGAGTTGCAGTCCAAGGGAGAAAACTCTTATTTGACTGGTTCATATAAAATATTTGACATGCACATTGGCACTGCATGATTCTTTATCTCATATATATGTATTCGTTACATCTGTCTTTGTCTGTGTCAGCAGTATTATTGATTGAAATTGGCAAATTCTAAAACTTGACTTTTTATAATATTAGTCCAGAAAATTTTTTATGGAACTGTTTCAGCGCAAAGTATATTTTGTGTGACTTAGATACCACAATATGAGTATACATGGAAGCACAGTTTTACATTAAAACTGTTAATTTTGACCACTACAACCAATGAAAAGCTTTAGAATGCAGTGGTTACTATGGAAACAATCAAAATTGTCAGCTGGGACACTGCACAAAAAATGCCATTGCCTTTCTTGAAGATCATTTACAGCTGGTAAGTATAGTTCCAAACCAAATAATTTATATGAAAAATGATCAGTTTGAATCTCGCAATCTGAAGCAAAAGTTGCATTTTTAAGCAAACTGCAAACAAATTGAGTGCACCGATTCTTTCCCACGGAGAATATACCGGTAGTAGAAGTAGAAGACTCGTTAGTTGGTTATGTGGGAAAAGTGCAAGATACAGGAGACACCCCGTTCCAGAGGCGTCCCTGGGTCTTTAAGTGCAAGATACAGGAGACACCCCGTTCCAGAGGCGTCCCTGGGTCTTTAAGTGCAAGATACAGGAGACACCCCGTTCCAGAGGCGTCCCTGGGTCTTTAAGTGCAAGATACAGGAGACACCCCGTTCCAGAGGCGTCCCTGGGTCTTTAAGTGCAAGATACAGGAGACACCCCGTTCCAGAGGCGTCCCTGGGTCTTTAAGTAATCCTTGTGAAGCACCGAGTACATTGCACCTCAGTTTAATGTAACATGCAAAACACCAGTTAGTAGGTAAGGCTGTAGCAGAACTCGATCCTGAAACCCCTGGATTGTGAAGCACCGAGTACATTGCACCTCAGTTTAATGTAACATGCAAAACACCAGTTAGTAGGTAAGGCTGTAGCAGAACTCGATCCTGAAACCCCTGGATTGTGAAGCACCGAGTACATTGCACCTCAGTTTAATGTAACATGCAAAACACCAGTTAGTAGGTAAGGCTGTAGCAGAACTCGATCCTGAAACCCCTGGATTGTGAAGCACCGAGTACATTGCACCTCAGTTTAATGTAACATGCAAAACACCAGTTAGTAGGTAAGGCTGTAGCAGAACTCGATCCTGAAACCCCTGGATTGTGAAGCACCGAGTACATTGCACCTCAGTTTAATGTAACACGCAAAACACCAGTTAGTGGGTAAGGCTGTAGCAGAACTCGATCCTGAAACCCCTGGATTGTGAAGCACCGAGTACATTGCACCTCAGTTTAATGTAACATGCAAAACACCAGTTAGTAGGTAAGGCTGTAGCAGAACTCGATCCTGAAACCCCTGGATTGTGAAGCACCGAGTACATTGCACCTCAGTTTAATGTAACATGCAAAACACCAGTTAGTAGGTAAGGCTGTAGCAGAACTCGATCCTGAAACCCCTGGATTGTGAAGCACCGAGTACATTGCACCTCAGTTTAATGTAACATGCAAAACACCAGTTAGTAGGTAAGGCTGTAGCAGAACTCGATCCTGAAACCCCTGGATTGTGAAGCACCGAGTACATTGCACCTCAGTTTAATGTAACATGCAAAACACCAGTTAGTAGGTAAGGCTGTAGCAGAACTCGATCCTGAAACCCCTGGATTGTGAAGCACCGAGTACATTGCACCTCAGTTTAATGTAACATGCAAAACACCAGTTAGTAGGTAAGGCTGTAGCAGAACTCGATCCTGAAACCCCTGGATTGTGAAGCACCGAGTACATTGCACCTCAGTTTAATGTAACATGCAAAACACCAGTTAGTAGGTAAGGCTGTAGCAGAACTCGATCCTGAAACCCCTGGATTGTGAAGCACCGAGTACATTGCACCTCAGTTTAATGTAACATGCAAAACACCAGTTAGTAGGTAAGGCTGTAGCAGAACTCGATCCTGAAACCCCTGGATTGTGAAGCACCGAGTACATTGCACCTCAGTTTAATGTAACATGCAAAACACCAGTTAGTAGGTAAGGCTGTAGCAGAACTCGATCCTGAAACCCCTGGATTGTGAAGCACCGAGTACATTGCACCTCAGTTTAATGTAACATGCAAAACACCAGTTAGTGGGTAAGGCTGTAGCAGAACTCGATCCTGAAACCCCTGGATTGTGAAGCACCGAGTACATTGCACCTCAGTTTAATGTAACATGCAAAACACCAGTTAGTAGGTAAGGCTGTAGCAGAACTCGATCCTGAAACCCCTGGATTGTGAAGCACCGAGTACATTGCACCTCAGTTTAATGTAACACGCAAAACACCAGTTAGTAGGTAAGGCTGTAGCAGAACTCGATCCTGAAACCCCTGGATTGTGAAGCCAGTGTGTTACCACTAGACCAAGGACACCAGTTAGTAGGTAAGGCTGTAGCAGGGACTCAAACCTGCAACCCCTGAATTGTGAAGCCAGTGTGTTACCACTAGACCAAGGACACCAGTTAGTAGGTAAGGCTGTAGCAGGGACTCAAACCTGCAACCCCTGAATTGTGAAGCCAGTGTTACCACTAGACCAAGGACACCAGTTAGTAGGTAAGGCTGTAGCAGGGACTCAAACCTGCAACCCCTGAATTGTGAAGCCAGTGTTACCACTAGACCAAGGACACCAGTTAGTAGGTAAGGCTGTAGCAGGGACTCAAACCTGCAAACCCTGGATTGTGAAGCCAGTGTGTTACCACTAGACCAAGGACACCAGTTAGTAGGTAAGGCTGTAGCAGGAACTCAAACCTGCAAACCCTGGATTGCGAAGCCAGTGTGTTACCACTAGACCAAGGACACCAGTTAGTAGGTAAGGCTGTAGCGGAACTCGAACCTGCAACCCCTGGATTGCGAAGCCAGTGTGTTACCACTAGACCAAGGATCCTCTCTTATGATAGCTATCATATACCAGTTCGGCTGGGTGGTACTAAACTGGGTCAAGTACTACTTTAGTCCCATGCCAAGCTGCCCTTCGTGAGTGCTTGACTTAATAAGACCACAGATAAAGTCCAACTTTTTTGTTGTACCTACATGAATGACTTTATGTTATGAAAAGATTTGTAGACGACTGTAAATTTCAACACTGTCACAGTTCTTAAAGGCACATCAAATGAGAAAATATAGATACAAGAAACATGAATACTATGCACCTGTCAATATTTTCCCCCAAGGTCAGGCACATTGCAACTGTCTATATTTTCCTCCAGGAGGGGGGCCATGGGCTGACCCTGGGGAATTAGACTAATTTTAGACTTTGCTTAGCCTGTTCAGTCCACACAGGCTAATCCAGGACAGCACTTTCCGCATACAGTGGATTTATGTTTAGAAAAGACTTCCTTGAAACAGAAAATACCATACCAGCGGCAAGTGCCATCCTGGATTAGCCTGTGCGAACTGCACAGGCTAATCCGGGATGACACTTTACGCACATGCATTAAGACCGGTTTTCTCACGACGCGCCACATGTTTTGTATAATATGACTAGAATTATATATGATGATAAATTATCTCAATGATGAATGCAAAATAATAAAATAACGAATTGTTTTTGCTTAGTTCATTGTCTTGAAGCAATGGACCTATTTAGGTGAAGCTGCCAAATAATTCAGATATAATTTAGGGGTCTCAACGAGATACTGATGATAGCCATTTTGTTATAATTTATGTTGCGATTACCATTAAATGATGAATTGAACTTGTGAACTAGGTTACAATGTCTGCTCCACAAACCCTGTAAACCGGTTTGTTTGTACTGAATGGTTTAATATTTTATCAAGTCACAAGAGATGATAACGGTTGACTGAGACCGCGGTTACCACCGATAGTATTGCCATTCCCCCCCCCTCCCCCCCGTGACCCCAACAAATGAACTATACACATAGCAACTTAAACGCTTATCACTTTATTACCAAGTGCTTGCGTCATTGGCCACATTTTAAATATCTGCATAGATAAGATGTGTCCAACAGATTATTGTGAAGTTCAAATATGATGAAAGACAGAAAGGTAGCAGCAATAACACAACTAGTACAAACATGTCGAAAATCAGCCAAATAGGCAAAACAATTTAGAAAACACCATAAGATCTAGTATTTTCATCAATGAAACTAGTATTAACTCTGATTCACAAAGACCACATTGATTTAACATGCAATATACATTGTACCAAGAAACCAATAAATACAGCAGTAAAAGAAATAACGTAACATAAATAGCAAACCTTTATGCCAAATGGCTCGTTTCACTTTAAATACTATAATGCCAATATTTCCGGCACTGTGGCGGCGCTCAATCATTCTAGAAACAAACCGGCTTTGCCCTCAAGGCGTGCCAGACCTGCAGACTTGCAACCCCCTTTCTTTCTGCCTGCCCCTCTCAAACAATATATCTCATGTTACTGCTTGGACCATCCAGCTGCTCTGATTTCTTGCACAATAAATTCACACACAATCCTTTATTCTAAAACACGTACAAAAATTTCATACAAAATCTTTAACTGCAAACTATGTACAAGAATTCCAAATGAAACCCCGCCCAGATCTGTCTACATCTATCTACCATCTATGTAATCTTCTATTTACAATGCTCTCTTATCAATAATATGATAATGAAATATTGGAAATGCATTGGAAGGTAGTGAATGTCTTTCTAAAGAATGTGTGAAACACAAGAGAGTCTCTGTGTATCAATGTTACTGTATTTGGATTTATGCAAAATCTAAATCCAGGCAATTCTTTTCTATACCAGTTCAATTCTGATCATTTCAATATCATAAAATACTGGGAATTACAAAATACTAATTTTACTATAACTGTATTCTCTGTTCTTAGTTTGTATACTAGTGTCACTGCAATGGTACATTCAAAACATAATATTTTTCTCCATAAATTCTCTTTTTTTGTAAGTGCCAAGTGCTGGATTGAAACATAATACAATCTTTCTACAATTATTTTCTCCAAATAATTGTTATTTATTACAGGCCCAGCGCATTTCTGAAACTTCATGTCCTATTTGAGCAATTTTATGCTCTGTAATGTGTATTACCTAATGCATTCCATAATTCTACATTTATTTTCTGTTTAGTTTGTATTACCTAATGTCACATTTACTTTCTCTAAATTTGTAAGACACTATTTTGTACATTTATTTTCTCTAAATGTATATTACATTGCCATCCCATTATCCTAATGTCATGTCATATTTCTCCATTTATTTTCTCCAATTATTTTCTCTAAAGGTCACACATTTTTACAGAAGCAGAACGAGACAGTTCTAGGTCTTTTAGGGCCATTAAAACGCATTCAAGGTTTCCGATATTGATGAGGACTCCGCGGAGTGTTCCAGAGCTCAGACACACAGAGTGTTCCAGAGCTCAGATACGCGGAGTGTTCCAGAGCTCAGACATGGTAAAGTGTCTCTTGAGTGGTATCGAGAGAAATAACACGCATTAGAAATCCATAAATATTGTCTCCACTAATGGCTGTCGCATTTTAACACCCAAATCATTTTATTCAAGTTTCTATTACAATGTACAAGGCTGATCATTCCCTTGTCGGGAAATATTTCATGATGTATATGTTTGCCATAACTCCATAAGAGCTCTTGTCTATGTCCTACAAATTCCAACACTTGACTGGATTTATGGAACTTATTTTAATGTTCCGTAAACATGGCTGTTTACAAAAATAAATCTACCTGCCCAATTGACCTGACAAGAAGACATGAAATGTCCCAACATGAATACTGGCCAGCTAAAATAGTGATCAATTATATGAAACAACTATACATAGGTTATTAAAAAGAAATCTAGTAGATTCAAGTGCCTAAGAATACAATGTTTATACTTGGTGTAATGAAGTACAGCGAGTGCAAATGCATTCGACGAATATTATAATTATATAACATCAACTTATGGTCCTCTTTTTGATACCTCATGTAGAATATTGTGATAAACACAAATTAAAATACTTGTTGATATATTTATTGTACTAGTACACAATTTCTGTCAATAAAACTGACTTACAAACTCAGACTCTGAAAAAGCCTGTCCTTGAGGACTTGAAAACTAGAGTATATTTTATCGTAATTTTCGCAATTTTTGTACACCGAAATGTATCAAGTGCTAATGAATGTGCTTCAGGACTTCAAAACTATCCTTATATTATCATATATATACGCAATTTCTATTATCCAGTAATCGACCTGTCACAAGTGCTAAAGAAAGTCCTTGAGAACTTAAAAACTAGTGTATCTTTTATCGTCATATTCGCAATTTTCATTCTCCAGCAATCACAATTGCAAATGAAAGTCCTTGAGGACTTAAAAACTATTGTATATTGGCAATTTTCATTTTTCAGCTATCGACTCATCACAGGTGCTAATGAAAGTATTGCGTCAAGAGTTTCGCATGTTTACTCAGCTTCCTCCGTTTTACCCCCCACTGCCGTTGTGACAGCCTGTCTCTGTCTGAGGTAACTTCTCAATGCATTGTATATCATGTTTGTTCAAACATGCTTGTTAATATTCTGTGAAAGTCGGTCTAGTTCAGGTCCATGGCTAAAACAAACACCGATTTAATAAATATTGTGACTTTGAGGAATGTAGCTAACCACCGCAATACGGTATATTACTTTTGGATAAACATTGCACAATTGGAATTCATGCAATATTACTTAGAATTTTTTTTTAAGAAAATTAGTAACCGAAATTAGCAAAACACTTTAATCAACCACTGGTTACGCTTTAAAGAAGACCCAATCAATGCCTTTGTAATAAATAATAATAAGGTCAATAGTTGAAACCTAGTTATGTAACAGAGATTTTCTATTCTAATCCTTTAAACAATGCACTTTGCCCTTTCAACATTTTATCTTAAAAATTCTGACCCCAGTATATCAACACCTAATGACTAAGTACACATGTATCATTTAAAACCTATCAACTTTTGATGACCTCCAAGCCTTATGATACGTTCATTCCTCCCAACTTTTTTTTATGTCGATCACAAACTTTAAAAGTAATCAAGCATATGACAGTCTGAAATCAAACATTGCAAAACCTATACCAGCTCAAAACATAGCATGATTTTATCATTAATTATATAGTTTTAATGAAATTTAGTATAATAAATAATTCATTACAATGATGTGATTTAAAAACATAATCATTCAATAAGTTGTATTTTCACACATGGTATAATTACATTTCTGTTGAAAAGTTACAACACTTCTGAGTGGCGAACACCTTGCAAGCAGCTAAAAAGAAATTTACTCCCATACAAAATTAATGATATTAAAGAAACAGTTACTTTAAACGTAAAAACAAAGGTTTTCCCAGTTGCTTACATGTAAAGTTGAAGTAGATGGGTAACAAGACGTTACGGTTATCTTGCGCCGAGTACACTCCCATGATGCTATTTGAGTTAAAATCTTCTTGGTTCGGTACCATAGTATCAAATATGCACGATGGCATGCTATGTCCACATGAGTCTGTACGTATGTGTCCACCTAAATACAAGCTTTTCAAATCGGGAATGTACATATAGATGCCTTAATGACCTCCTCTTAAAAATCTTCCTTACACACTCTGTAAGCCACTGTTTTTATTTTACTTAAAACAATGTCTGGCACTATCCCAGCTTATTATATCTATATAATATATTTTATATGTAAATCTCACCAAAACGCTTAATTCTGGGTTTTAAATTCTTTAACTTCTTCATAAACCTGTATCCCTTTCACTCGTAAGTTTTCACATTAAATAACAACAATATTATATGTTCAGCAAATATAGATCTCAGTACTGCTCACAATTTAGCCTGACCTATTGCTCACTCTCTGATATCCAGTATATAGATTTTACCTCTGACAGCTATACAGCTGTTATATTAGACAAGCATTACACACTGCCTCGTTCACGACCAATCAGAACAGAGCTAGCCTTCAGCACAGCCTTTTATCAATGTACAACGTTCAGCTGAATGAATATAAGGCTCATTATACTTCATACCTGCATACATTGCCATTTGCTACAAAAGCTTCAAAACAACAGGGAAGGGTGATTTATGAAGTCAGTGAGATGAACTGCTATTAAATTACAAGTCATCAGAATTTCATTGTCATTTCCTTGTATAACAAAGATATTTGCACATGCTCATATTGTATGAAGATGGGAACACGAGTAAGGAATTCGTTTGTGATCAAAGTGGATGGGAACAAGCGGGATCAGAGTCAATATAAAATGAAAGTTAAACCTAAAAACCATATTATCCAAACCAATATTTAAATAATTTTTAAAGCAATAGGGTGTGGTTGAGCATTCACAATAGTCTGTAAAATATAAGTAACATAATTATAAGTAACATATTTGAGTTTGGAGCATATATAGCATATATACTGACAATACAAATTCACATGTTTGAAATAATATTTTATTATGACTGTAACTATTTACAATAAATCAAATAAATGATATTGGAATGATATGCAAAACAGATAGTGAGTACATAAAAGAAAACAGTTGATTGGGTAAATATCTCTCATCATTTCGTATCTTTCTATTAGCATCTCTTCGAATTTTGAACAACTCTTTTGTCACTTAAAGTACATCCGTGTTTGACAGTCACGATGACGTAGAATAAACGCAGGATCACGTAGGACATGAATTAGGTCGACAGTTTTCACCAATCAACGCTCACGTTAACAAGCAGACTTTTCATAACAATTGTGACCCAAATTACACGTGATTTAAGCAAGCGTAAAGTCACCAATGAAAGTTTCAGTTGCTACTAGCGAGTGGTATGTATCCTTTATCTTATGTAAAAGGTGTGACAAATGTCATCCAGGTGACTACTTTGGACTTTTGGCAGGATTACAATACATCATGAGGCCATATTGTACTAATTTTTAGTGTCCCTGCCGATGCTGGCAACTTTCTTAAAGGTCATAAACAGACTGACTTAAACAAAAAGGTGTTTATTCAAATTGTGTCAAGCAACAGAGCAAATAAAATGTGCTCTAGTGTACTAATTTAAAGATAAATGTTAATAAAACACTTTCTTATGGTAGGCAATTATGCATACAGTAGCTGGGAAATTGTCATAAATAAACTGCCAAACAGCCGTGAAATTATACTTTCATATTTTCTCACAAGCCGGAATAGCGCAGATGGTTAGAACGCTTTCAATTGTAATGTGTTCTTATCACTCTGACGTTGCTAGTTCGACACCCACTCTGGGTTGTCCTTTTTCCAAGCATTTATATTTATTTGTTTTTGTGAAAAATTGCATTAAGTAGTAATTTTATTGCTAATATTTTATTTAATGTATGCCTTTTGATTACTCACTTGTATAACACACAAACATTTACGCTGATATTAAAAGGATATCAAATTTTCGTAGAAACAGACCTTTAGATTGATCAGTAGATACTTGTCAATCAAGGATCGAGTTGACCAATAGACACTTACACAAATGTCAGTCATATTCAAATTAATCTGCAATATTAACAAATCATCGCACTTGGATATCACGTGTTTAGCAGTTAACTATTTATGCAAAAGAGCACGTGGTATTTGTTTGTGTTATTCCAAAGAGCACGTGGTAATGTTTGCGATATTTGATGAATGAAAATTAATCCTTTCATGCGAATTAAACAAAAGATTGGGAGGAGTTTAAACTATTCGTGGCAAAACCGGGATCGGTCTATTAGGGGTTTATATTTCAGTGGTAAACAATAGCATATGGTTGCATAATCCAATCATTTTACTTAAAATCCTTGGACAAACAACCTTGGACAAACAAAACGGCTAAGCAATCCTTGTCCACTGGTTAATTGTTCAGAATTTACACCACTCGTATATCTTGTGGTCAGCTGTAGTCAAATTAACGTCCATCTTGGGCCTACTCCATTTCAGGTGTACTTAATTGCTTCTAACCCTAACTAAAAGTACACCCATTGGTCAGCTTGTGCCTATCTTGCATTCAACTTCCTTCTGTTCTAATTACCGTAATAAGTTTAGTGACATTGTCCTCCTTAAAAGTCTATACTTTGTTGAGTACAAAGCCATCTGCGGTATAGTCACGACCTCAAATCTGCATTAGTCGTACAGTGGTTGGTTTTTATTCCATATTCTAACATGATACTCACTAATTTGTTTACAGACAAAGAACAAAATTATCGTTATTAATTAAACCACCCAATAAACAAAGCAAAAAGTAGCCCGGATTCTGAGCAGAGCATAGTAAAAAGTAGTTCCAATTCCAAAAATGTATGTCAAATCATGTAAGAATCAAAACAATTTTTGCATAATCATTGTTTATTGGCCAATAAACAACAATTTGGAGTTCTGATGTGACTGTCTATTTAACAACTCGGGCTAACGCCCTCATGGTTTAATTTCTACACATCAGAACTGCAATCATTGTTTATTGGCCAATAACAACGATAAATCGAAAATTTGTAATCAGCAAAGACATCTGCCTTTGGGAGGAAAAGTATCTGCCTTTGGGAGGAAAAGTATAACATCATTTGTAAATACATGAAAGCAGATAGATTGCTGACGTGCAGGCATGTGTATTGGCATTTTGTTTGATCAAACTTAACATAATATGAGGCGCGTCATGAGAAAACCGGTCATAATGCATGTGCGTAAAGTGTCGTCCCTGATTAGCCTGTGCAGTCCGCACAGGCTAATCCAGGACGGCACTTTCCGCTTGTATGGTATTTTCTGTTTCAAGGAAGTCTCTTCTAAACATAAATCCACTGTAGGTGGAAAGTGCAGTCCTGGATTAGCTTGTGCGGACTGCACTGGCTAATCCGGGACGACACTTTACGCACATGCATTTAGACCGGTTTTGTCACGATGCGCCACATATATATATTTAATACATGTATATAGGTGAATTTCTGACCGACACATGTCTTGTCCTTTTGTTCAATCATGAATTAACAGAATTAATCACCTGTGCTATCCAACGTCAGCACAGTAATTTGTTGAAGAAGTAACGCCAAATATGTTGACATGCAGAATAAGCATGTGTGACATTAACCCAAGTTTGTTGGCTTTAATTAGCTGAAAAGATTGGACAACCATTGACAGCCATACTGCAATATCATATAAAATGGTAGAGCTTTCCTGCTATTGTGCTTACAGTAATTTTAATGCCAACACTGTTTGCCTGAATTTGTTTGATTGTCCACAAACATGATATGTCCATTAAACTTTTTTGGACTGATCAGTCACTAAAATGCAAGAAGGCCCTCAGTCAGGTCTGTACCATTTCTTCGATGTTTTGTATTTAATTGCTTAACATTTTATGCTAAAGGTGCAAATACTCAAAAGCAGAGTTACAAAACTTGGGGCACCTAACAAGGCAGTCAAAGACAAGGCAGTCAAAGACAAGGCAGTCCAAGACAAGGCAGTCAAAGACAAGGCAATCCAAGACAAGGCAGTCAAAGACAAGGCAGTCAAAGACAATGTTAGGTCCCAAAAATCAACTTGTTACTTCTACAGTCATGTTCTGACAATTATAGGTCCATTGCTCAAACTTTCCCCATGTCTTCCACATGGATTCTATAGGGGATTCCCAGTAAGTGATTAGAATCTTCGTTTTGATAAATATCTGACAAATATAATAGTCGTGAAGGGATAATGCGAATTAATTACATGTTCATGACATGAGGTTACAATAACGTGTTAAACGATACATCATACTTTGTATGAAACATGAGCATGTCTGTTCAAAACAATGAATGCATACAGACAAGCTTACAGCTACAATAAAATTCTTAAAGCAGCAGTCCAGAAATATGTTAATGAAAATAATCTTTGCAGAAATCATTTCTAATGGACATCTTACCGTTCAAAATATAAAACAAGAGGGCCACGATGGCCCTAGGTCGCTCACCTGATATCTGTGTATGAAGTTTCATTAAAATATCTCAATACGTTCTTAAGTTATTGAGTGAAAACTGTTTTTCTATATTTAGTAACAGTGACCGTGACCATGACCCCACCCACTACATACGTAAAGCAAGGTCTCAATATAAGGTATTTAGGTATGAAGTTTCATTAAAATATCTCAATGCATTCTTAAGTTAATGAGCATACACAGTTTTTCTCCTTTTAATAACAGTGACCATGACCCCACCCACCCCATAAGCAAACCCAAGTGAGGTCTCGATATAAGATATGTGTATTAAGGTTCATTAAATTATTGCAATGCATTCTCTAGTTATTGAGCGGAAACCGTTTTTCTATTTTCAGTCACGGTGACCTTGACCCCACCCACCCCATATGCAATCCCAAGCAATGTCTCCATATAAGGTACTTATGTATTAAGTTTCATTAAAATATCTCAATGCGTTCTCAAGATATTTAGCGGAAACCATTTTTCTATTTTTAATAACGTTGACCTTGACCTTAACCCCACCCACCCCATATGCAATCCCAATCGAGGTCGCAATATATTGTATTTATGTATTAAGTTTCATTAAAATATCTCAATGCGTTCTCTAGATATTGAGCGAAAACCGCTTTTCTATTTTGAGTAAGTGACCTTGACCTTGACCCCTCCCACCCCATATGCAATCCCATGTGAGGTGTCAATATAAGGTATCTATGTATTAAATTTCATTAAAATATCTCAATGCATTCTAATGTTATTGTGCGGAAACAGTTTTTCTATTTTAGTAACAGTGACCTTGACCGTGACCCCATCCATTCCATATGCAATCCCAATCGAGGTCTCGATATAATGTTTTAACCAAATATGAAACCTCTGGGCCTTGTGGTTTCAGAGAAGATTTTTTAAATCATTTTGCCATTTTCGTATATATAAACCACTTGAGCCCCGGGGTGTGGCCAGTTTTGAACAATCTTTATAGAGGACCACTATACAATTATACATACAAAATATGAAACCTCTGGGCCTTGCGGTTTCAGGAAAGAAGATTTTTAAAGTCATTTTGCTATTTAAGTCTATGTACACATTTTGCCCCCCGGATGGGGCCAGTTTTGACCCCAGGGGCATCATTTGAATAATCTTTATAGAGGACCACTATACAATGTAACATACCAAATATGAAACCTCTGGGCCTTGCGGTTTCAGAGGAGAAGATTTTTAAAGTCATTTTGCTATTTAAGTCTACATAAACCACGTGAGCCACAGAGAGTGGCCAGTTCTGACCCCAGAGGCATCATTTGAACAATCTTTTTAGAGGACTACTATACAATGTTACATACCAAATATGACACCTCTGGGCCTTGAGGTTGCAGAGAAGATTGTTAGTCATTTTGGTATTTAAGTCTATATAAACCATGTGACCCACGGGGTGTGCCCAGCTTTGACCCCAGGGGCATCATTTGAACAATCTTTGTACAGGACCACTACACAATATTACATAGAAAATATAAAACCTCTAGGCCTTGAAGTTTAAGAGGAGAAGATTTTTAAAGTCATTTTGCTATTTAAGTCTATATAAACCTTGTGACCCCCGGGATATGGCTAGTTTTGACCCCAGGGGCATCACTTGAACAATCTTTGTCGAGGACCACTATACAATGTTACATAACAAATATGAAACCTCTGGGCCTTGCGGTTTCAGAGGAGAAGATTTTAAAAGTCATTTTGCTATTCAAGTCTATATAAACCATATGACCCTCGGGATATGGCCAGTTTTGACCCCAGGGGCATCATTTGTACAATCTTTGTAGAGGGCCACTATACAATGTTACATACCAAATATGAAACCTCTGGGCCTTGCGGTTTCAGAGGAGAAGATTTGTAAAGTCATTTTGCTATTTAAGTCTATATAAACCATGTGACTGCCAGGGTGTGGCCAGTTTTGACCCCAGGGGCATCATTTGAACAATCTTTGTAGAGGACCACTATACAATGTTACATACCAAATATGAAACCTTTGGTCCTTGCAGTTTCAGAGGAGAAGATTTTTAAAGTCATATTGCTATTCAAGTCTATATAAACCATGTGACCCACGGGGTGTGGCCAGTCTTCAACCCAGGGGCATCATTTGAACAATATTTGTAGAAGACCACTATATAATATTACATACCAAATATGAAACCATTGGGCCTTGCGGTTTCAGAGGAGAAGATTTTTAAAGTAATTTTGCAATACAATTCTAGATCAACCATGTGACCCCCGGGGCGTGGCCAGTTTTGACCCCAGGGGCATCATTTGAACAATCTTTGTAGAGGACCACTAAAGGATGTCACATATCAAATATGAAAGCTCCAAGCCATGTGGTTTTAGAGAAGATTTTTAAAGTTTTCAGTTTTTAAATCTATTTTTAGCTCTGGTGACCGACATATGCAGCGGACCGGAACGATTTGAGCAATTTTGAAAGAGGGTGATCCAAGGATCATTCATGTGAAGTTTGGTGAAAATCTGCCCAGTGGTTTAGGAGATGTTCTTTGAATGAAAATGTTGACACACAACGCACGACGGACGACGGACAAAAGGCGATCCTCAAAACTCACCATGAGCATGTTGTGCTCAGGTGAGCTAAAAATGCATTCTAATAGGTAAAATAATAACGTTTTGGTAACTTTTTATTGTATAGTTATCTGTATGCGATAGCTGGTGATGCCTCTGGAGTAAATCGGCATGTATATTAACGTATATTCAGTTCGTACCAAACGTTCTCATATATTTCTAATAAAAAAGGAATAAAAGTTAAGAACAAACATTGCTTTTAAACGCACAATAAGCTTGCTTTAAACCACCAAATAGTTTTGGTCTGTACAAGCGGAAACTCAAATACATGTATAAACGTTGACTTGACATTTGGTTTAGGTTACACAACACTAATAAACAATGCACAAATTCGAAACTAGTATTTGTTGATTTGTTTCAAATTGAAGTGTTTCTTTCGTCATTTTTATGTTGTTTTTTTCCGTTTGCTCTCAAGTTTTATTGTCACTTTTATCTGCTTTTTTTTATAACTGATATGAAAAATGATACATAAACACTTTACAGCTGTATTCAATAATGTACACAAATGTATATATATGCATTTATAGGTTGGTGTCATAAAGTAACGGAATATAATTATATGTGGTTAAGTTGAATGAGAATTTCAGCAAGACATTTTTATTGTTTCCTAGTTGATCAAGTAAATTATGGCTTTTCGATCTATTATGGTCTTATTCAAACTGTGATGATGCTTTTTTGATGTACTTTTGATTTCGTTTATGCATATTTTTAGAGCTAATGTTTGATTTCTCAAAATTCACAAATATCTGCAAATACCCCCATTGCAGATTACATAACATGTTGTACCATTTTAACATAAACAGCACAAACTGGTTTACAAATATTAGCACCTGTTGATCTACAGTTGGTAAAAATGCAAGTGAGAATGGTTACAAACATGGACGAATTGATACAAAAAGGTGTGTGGAAATATCAAAGATGTTTACTTTTCCATGGACAAATTCATTGCAAAAATCTACTTGTCCGCAAGCAACAGTCACTTGTCCAAACAAAAATATAGTTTTTATTCCAGGCCTACCTGATATATTTTGATTAAATAATAATTAAAACACAATTTGTTATTCAAATTTACAAGTATAAAATAATATGATAATTAATTTCCATCTTTTACATCATTTTAACACCCTGGAAATTGTACTTGTCCATGGACAAATAGACAGGAAAACTTTACATGTTGACCTGTGTTGGTCAAGTCGGGCATAGGATTTCAATGAATCCCCCTATTTCCTGAAAATAAAGTATCCCCTCATTATTATACATAATCACGAACTACCAATAGCCAACTCGTAACTTCAACTCAGTCACCGAGTACATTTTCATTGTCCTTCACCAGCGATCTCGGACAGAACTCTTCAATGGTCTCATTCAAGATCAGAAAATGCTTCATACACGCCACCGTAACCTCGTATCCAACTAACCCTATGGAAAGCAAGGCAAACAGAGTCATAACATTTCATAATGTCAGTAATTGAGCTGTACGCAATGTGCGCACAAAACGACAACAGACACATGAGCGTGCAACTGCTGTTACCGAGTCAACCGATTACCTGGTTTATAAAGTATGAGAAATTCAGCCACATTCGCTCATGTACACATGTTTTATATTCATACTTGTCGAGTTTTATTACCTGAGGCAAATGGCAAATATCGAAGTGCATTATTACAAAGCGCATGAAAAGTATAAGATAAATACTCCCTTTTCCCATGCTTGGATGAAATGATGGTATACATTAGTAACAAATGTTATTGCATCGTCTTCTGAGAACCATGAAATCAAATATTTTTTAGAAATGCTGTTACCAAGGTGATCATTATGTGTTCAATCCAAAACCTTATTCATACAAAGCTCCGAGTTAAATCTTAATTAATACTTAAAATACAAATGACTAGCTTAGATCAAATATTATACCACAGAAAATAAATAATTTATGTCTGAAAAATGCAAAAATAATAATGAAATTGGGGCGTAACTTGGAATACTCAAAACTCCTGCATACAAATAATCCTTATGTGGAATTAAGACATGCTAAACATTGAAAAATACATTCCAAAGACATATGGACACTTAATAGCATGACATCAATGCAATCTGACTTATTATTGTATTTGGATGCAAATTTTGTTATAAGAATAGATAAAACAATTGCTTACTTGATAAAAAATATTAATTCTTATGACTGTCAGAGAAAATGTGTCCTTATTGTCACCTCAAGTCGAGTTAGTAGGTCAGGTGTAAGCAGGGGCTCGAATATGCGGCCCCTGGGTTGTCAAGCCAGTGCCTAACCACTAGACCACGGATTGGCTACATGACTGTGCAATAATATATATTCAAATTGCGCCTAGATACATACACACACTTTATAATCGTCTGTTCACACTTTAAAATTATAAATCCAAGATTTTGCCACAAATGAAAAGGCCACAGACTCGAGGAACTTTTAAGATTATAGAAATTAAATCAAGTTTTAAGCAAGGAGCGTTATATGTCACACGAGATCTTTAATACCCAAATCAAATAACAACAGGAAATACTCCAAAGGAAACTGGACTGTGTTTTGGGGGCAAATGATCTGTTGAGAAGCCAAATGAAACATTCAAGGTCACAAAAGGTTGTGCCTATGTCTGATGGGAAGAATTTTCACGTGACAAACCAGTTTAACATGGCTATTTCAAAACTGCACTAAACCAAAACGTGTTTGACTTGCATTAGTCACCGAATTCCTTGGTATGTTAACCGTAACTAAATGCGGAAGAACGAAGTTTCATTTTTTTGCATTATTATTTCAGCGATACTTTACGCCGGTCAGACCTGAACATAAAAAATTACTTAAGACATTCTCAAACATTTGATACATTGTGATACTCGTTTTCATGACACAGCCGTCACATTATCATGTTACTATGCTATTAAGTATATCTATATTGTATTAAAACCGCAGTTATGGTTCATTTTATCATTTTCCGAGAAGGACAACAAAGCCTGTGTTACTGTTAGAACTATTAACATTCACTTCTGAAGGAGGTTACAAACACGTCACACACACATCTACATGACAGAGAGCACAACCAATCTCAACAACAGCACATCTGCTTCTGCATAATTTATAAATCTACATCATCATAGCATGTTATAATTAAATTACACCAGGAACCCTTTTTAATATATTAAAGCAAAACAAATTAGAATTTTATCAATAGATAAGACATATCCTTCCGTCTGTTCTGTGTATGGTCTACGTGCACATCCTGTGTAACAACTGTGCCAGATACTGGAATTATTAAAGTCTCAATTTACGGGCATTCAGTGTACTATGCGATGTTGATGCTTTTCACTTGTATTTGATAGAATTTATAAGCTCATTCCCTGACCAAAAGTTATGTTTGTTTGAATCTTTTATGGAACTCAGCTGGATGCTACTTGGCCTTCTAAGTATTTTAAATTTAATTTTAAGCTATGCAGAAAGCAGCTATATCACCCTTAACTTCAAAATACCCTTTGCAACTTCAAAGGACTTTTGAAACTGAGCAATATCCCTTTCTTTACTTCAAAAGACCTTTTGAAACGAGCAATATCCCCTACTTAGCTTCAAATTATGCCCTTCTTAACTTCAAATGAGCCTTTCCAACTGGGCAATATCGCGATATCCCCTTAACTTCAACAGACCCTTTGAAACAGAGCAATATCTGCCATTAGCTTCAAAGACCCTTTGAAACTAAGCAATATCCCCTTTAACTGCAAAAGACCCTTTGAAACTGAGCAATATCCCCTTTAAATTCAAAAGACCCTTGGCAACTGCACAATATCCCCCTTAACTTCAAGACTCTTTGTAACTGAGCAATACCCCCCTTAACTTAAAAAGACCCTTTTCAACTGAGCAATAGCCCACTTAACTTCAAAAGACTCAGCAACTGAGCAATATGCCCCTAAACTTCAAAAGACTCAGCAACTGAGCAATATGCCCCTAACCGTCAAAAGGCCGTTTGAAACTGAGCTATAATCCCCCCTTAACTTCAAGACTGTTGGAAACTGCGCAATACCCCACATAACTTCAAAAGACCCTTTGAAACTGAGCAATATGCCCCCTTAACTTCTAAAGACCCTTTGAATATCCACCCTTATGACCAAAAGACCATTGAAACTGAGCAATATGCCCCCTTAACTTCTAAAGACCCTTTGAATATCCACCCTTATGACCAAAAGACCCTTTGAAACTGAGCAATATGTCCCCTTAACTTCTAAAGACCCTTTGAATATCCACCCTTATGACCAAAAGACCCTTGAAACTGAGCAATATTACGCCCACCCCCAACTGCACAAGAAGCCTCTTTAACCTGACCTTTTTTTAGCCAACATTCTTTATTGAACGTACTTATCGGGTATTTTAAGCTGCTTTATTTTACTTTCAAACATATCTCAAAAAATAAGGAAACAACAAATACGGAAACCAAAGATAAATGTTGTAATGTAGTATTTGTTAGAATGCAAGTTAAGTCCATAAGTATTTTGATACTTTCACTTCACGTTTTTTTTTAGTAGCTTGTTAAATTTTGTGATAAACAAAAACCAGCTTGTTCAACCACATCTGTTTAAACAGCTGGCACAAAACAAATAACATTTCTGCAATAATGTCATTTGTTCTCGTTCCCAGGTAAGTGCTAAACAAGACTTAAAAACTGAAGAGGGATTTTAATAAGTTAAAGTTAAGAAGAAAGTAAACAACTATGTTACTTCTATTTAAAAAACAGTCTTTCAATGCATGTCATAAACCATAATTAACAGTTTTACAACCGAAACAAGTGCCTGATTTAAAAATCTGTTTTGCATTGCATGTCATGCTATGTATAGTATTTACACTATGTACCATGTTTAGTTTGTAGCAGATATATCTAGCCGATAGGAAGTTTCATCAAACACTAACATGCATTAGCGGTGTGCATGATTTGCAGTGTCCATGTTGACACGACACCTACGCGGACCAGCAGTAGCAGAGTATGAGTCGCCCCATTAAAAAACATTTGACATTGCAATGTCAACTGCAATATACAGTCAAAGTTCTATACATCATATAGAGCTGAAACAGTCACTTTTTACCGAATTAATTGTCGTAACAACTTTATGAAGATGTTACGCTGGGTTCATACCCCTCCCGCTGTCAACGCCAACATCATGCAAAGTAACAGCTTGCTCTTGTGTTAAACAGGCATTGACACGTTGTTCTTGTGTCCCTTTCCGGTATCAAACATGAATGTGGTTAACTTAGAAGGCTGGAAATTGGCCGTTCTGAACTGTAACCTAGTCCATCATTCAGCTTTGTATCCCAGATTAAACCAAGACAGTTTTCATAGTTATATTTAACCTCATACTTTTGTGCTAATGGAGGAGTTAGAATGCACTATTTTCCCAAACAACGAATCTGGACATTCTTTTGTTTGTTCATGTTCTATGTCATATACTTCAGAAACTTCTTAATATTATCATCTTATTATTTCAATTTATAAAGGGAACAATGTATTTCATTATTTCAATTTATAAAGGGAACAATGTTATACATCTAACACTAAATGACTATACAGCAGACATTTTTTGAATCATGCCAAGGTTTTCTGCAATGCACTTGAATTATTTAAACCTTTGGAATCAGAGTTTTGCACCCAAACTGCACGTGCACTTGCAAAACAAGAGGATATTTAAATAATATATAGTCAATTTTAACAACAGTCATTTGTTTCTGTAAATAATCTCAGAAATATCTAACTCTTTCTGACATAAATTGCCTTCCCATTTGGGATTAATGACATAATTAAACTAGTTTGCACTCACTCTTCACAATGTTTTATTTGGACTGCTTTATTTTATGGGCAAAACAAAGAGTTTAAACTGATTAAATGATTTAAATGATGAATGTGTAAATTGAAAGCCATTAAGAGATGCAATCTTGCACAACATTACAATGACATTCAGACATTAATGATAACATAATCCTGTAAAATGCAATACAGCTTAAAATACTTGAGGGCCCACACATATTTTTGTTATTCTACATTGTTACATGCAAACTTTAATTCTTGTGTGCAGTTTAAAAAATATAAATGAGGCCTGTCGTGGGAAAATCAGACTTAATGCACATGCTTAAAGTGTCGTCCCGGATCAGCCTGTGCAGTCCACACCGGCTGATCCTTGACGACACTTTCTGCTTTTATGGTATTTTCTGTTTCAAAGAAGTTTCTTCTAAACATAAATTCAATGCAGGCAGAAAGTGCCGTCCTGGATTAGCCTATGCGAACTGCATAGGCTGATCCAGGATGACACTTAAAGCACATGCATTAAGCTTGGTTTTCCCATGACACGCCTAAAATGTATTATATTAACAACCTCATGGAACAATTTGTATTCAGTTTCGAGATGTTCTCTCATTTATCCACCGAAAAGAGTAACACATCATTAAAGCGCCTAGAGGGACATCCTACATTACAACATATTATCCGGATATAAACGCAATTGTCAATATTTACTTTTCTAATTATATAAATCAATTAAAATTTGCTGATTTGTTTTCTTGTTACACAAACAGCACATCCATTAAATGGAAATTATTTTCTTTATATTTAATACATATGTGGCATGTCATGGGTAGCCCAGGCTTAATGCATGTGCGTAAAGTGCCATCCCGCATCAGCTTGTGCAGTCCGGTCAGGCTAATCCAGGATGACACTTTCCGCTTTTATGGTATCTTCTGTTTCAAGGAAGTCTCTTCTAAACATAAATCCACTGCAGGCGGAAAGTGCCGTCCGGATTAGCCTGTGCAGACTGCACAGGCTAATCCGGGACAACACTTTATGCACATGCATTAAGCCCGATTTCCCCACGACACACCTCAAATTATTCTGCAGAATGGGCCTTTAAAGATAATCATACTAAACACTCAGAACACGACAGAACACAAAACCTCGTCAGAACACGACAGAATGCAAAACCTCGTCAGCTCATTTTGCACAGGCCTCCAACTACAGAACAACATGTTTGTTATTAGGCGTGCTTTTTTTTTAAGCTGACAAATAAAATATGAGGGGCGTCGTGAGAAAACCGGTCTTAATGCATGTGCGTAAAGTGTCGTCCCGGATTAGCCTGTGCAATACGCACAGGTTAATCCAGGACGGCACTTTCCGCCTACAGTGGATTTATGTTTAGAAAAGACTTCCTTGAAACAGAAATTACCATAAGAGCGGAAAGTGCCGTCCCGGATTAGCCTGTGCAGACTGCACAGGCTAATCTGGGACAACACTTTACGCACATGCATAAAGTCCGGTTTTCCCATGACACGCCTCATATGTACTTCGTTTTGAATCAGTGTCACAATTTAATCAAAATATAAGACTGACATTTTTTACCAGTCATCTGGCAACCCTTGACAACACAAACCTATTACTGGTACTCCGAAAAACAAGAGAAATTTTTGTTCGCAATTCCTAGCCCTGAGGTCGTTAACCATAATATTATGCAAATTAATCCAGTGTTTTATTCTGTCATTGCATTTGGATATAAAACGTTTAATGTTAACCTAGATTAGCCAAACGAGCATGCGGTTACATTTGTGAGGCTCAATGATGCGTAAAAAAATGTATGTTTGTTTCAGGTTACATGCCCCCCCAAAAATAGGGTAGGTAGGTAGGGATTTTTTTTTTTTTTAATTTGGTAAATTGTCAACTTGAAGATTCTAAAACTGAATGAATATTCAAAACATGTATCAAATATCATAAAACATTGTTTTGAAGTGGATTCTACCAAAACAAAACACTTATTTATCCAAAAAAGCATTTAATTATTGGAAGAAAGTAAAATAAATAAAAACAAGAGGGCCACTATGGCCCTAGGTCGCTCACCTGATATCTATGTATGAAGTTTCATTAAAATATCTTAATAGGTTTTCAAGTTATTTAGCGAAAACAGTTGTTATATTTTTAGTAAAAGTGACCTTGACCTTGACCCCACCCACTACATACGTAAAGCAAGGTCTCAATATAAGGTATCTACGTATGAAGTTTCATTAAAATATCTCAATGCGTTCTTAAGTTATTGAGCTTAAACCGTTTTTCTATGTTTAATAACAGTGACCTTGACCCCACCCACCCCATAAGAAAACCCAAGTGAGGTCTCGATATAAGATATGTGTATTAAGTTTCATTAAAATATTGCAATGCTTTCTCAAGTTATTGAGCGGAAACCATTTTTCTATATTTAATAACGGTGACCTTGACCCCACCCACCCATATGCAATCCCAATCGAGGTCTCAAAACAATGTATTTATGTATTAAGTTTCATTAAAATATCTCAATGCGTTCTCAAGATATTGAGCGGAAACCGTTTTTCTATTTTTAGTAACAGTGACCTTGACCTTGACCACTCCCATCCCACATGCAATCCCATGCGAGGTGTCAATATAAGGTATCTATGTATTAAGTTTCATTAAAATATCTCAATGCGTTCTAAAGTTATTGAGCGGAAACCGTTTTTCTATTTTTAGTAACAGTGACCTTGACCTTGACCCCACCCATCCCATATGCAATCCCAATCGAGGTCTCGATATATTGTTTTAACCAAATGTGAAACCTCTGGGCCTTGTGGTTTCAGAGAAGTATTTTTAAATCATTTTGCCATTTACGTCTATATAAACCATGTGAGCCACGGGGTGTGCCCAGCTTTGACCCCAGGGGCATCATTTGAACAATCTTTATAGAGGACCACTACACAATGTTACATACCAAATATAAAACCTCTAGAACTTGAACTTTCAGGAGAAAATTTTTAAGTCATTTTGCTTTTTAAGTGTATATAAACCATGTGACCCCCGGGGTGTGGCTAGTTTTGACCCCAGGGGCATCACTTGAACAATCTTTGTAGAGGACCATTATACAATATTACAAAGCAAATATGAAACCTCTGGGCCTTGCGGTTTCAGAGGAGAAGATTTTAAAAGTCATTTTGCTATTCAAGTCTATAACAACCATTTGACCCCCCGGGATGTGGCCAGTTTTTACCCCAGGGGCATCAATTGAACATTCTTTGTAGAGGACCACTATACAATGTCACATACCAAATATGAAACCTCTAGGCCTTGCAATTTCAGAGAAGAAGATTTTAAAAGTCATTTTGCTATTTAAGTCTATATAAACCATGTGAGCCACGGGGTGTGGCCAGTTTTGACCCCAGGGGCATCATTTGAACCATCTTTGTAGAGGACCACCATACAATGTTACATACCAAATATAAAACCTCTGGGCCTTGTGGTTTCAGAGAAGATTTTAAGTTTTTAAATCTATTTTTAGCTCTGGTGACCTACATATGCAGCGGACCGAAACGATTTGAACAACTTTGAAAGAGGGTCACCCAAGGATCATTCCTATGAAGTTTCATGAAAATCTGCCAAGCAGTTTAGGAGGAGATGTTGATTATATGAAATGTTGACGCACGACGGACAGAAGGCGATCACAAAAGCTCACCATGAGCACGTTGTGCTCAGGCGAGCTAAAAAATATATGACCCACTCAATAAGATGTTCTAGGGTCGGGGCATTTTTTTAGGGTAGGTCAGATAACCTGAAACAAACAAAAAAATGTGTTACGCCTGTACAGAAATTAAGACTTTAAAAGCACCTGTTCACATATTGGCAAATTGACAATGTTCAAAAAAAATTGTCGTAGATTGTAAAAATAATAATTATACATTAAATAGAAACAAGGGAAATAACACTCATGACTAAGAAATATATTGGAAATATCGTTTCGTTTATGGGTAATAATGCCGATGGAGAGTATAAGTTTGGGGGTATCGATTGGTAGTGCTTCGTAGCCTGTAAAGTAAAAAGTTACAAGTCACACGATTCAATCTCTCAAAATCGCCCTACTAAAGACAATGGCTTCGGTCAACAGTCTACAAATGTTTATGTGCATGGACAGTTCCACATCTGCCAATAATATGTAAATATACTGAGTGAAATTTAAGTACCCAATCATTGTACGTAGACATCACCTGCTTTACTGTTAAAGAGGCATATTGATGGTAGGTCAACAATAACATTTGCAAAAACACATTTCAGTTACAACGAATGTATATTTAATCATTATTAAATATGAAGGCCTTTGTTATAATTGGGGCGTCGTGGGAAAACCGGTCTTAATGCATGTGCGTAAAGTGTCATCCCGGATTAGCCTGTGCGGACTGGCTAATCCAGGACAGCACTTTCCGCCGACAGTGGATTTATGTTTAGAACAGACTTTCTTGAAACAGAAAACACCATAAAAGCGGAAAGTGTCATCCCGGATCAGCCTGTGCGGACTGCACAGGCTGATCCGGGACGACACTTTACGCACATGCATTAAGTCCGGTTTTCCCACGACGCGCCTCGTATATTGTTTTATTACATCAACAGTAGTCATAGGAGTGATGACACTTTAACTGGCATGGGAGAATTAGTAGTAGTACTACTAGTAAAGTTATGATATAAATGACATGTACAAGATGAACCTTTACGCGCAGGAGTTCAACTCCAATTGGAACCATGTATAAAAAAATTGTCTTTAAATGAATGAAAAAATTGTCTTTATATGAATGAATTTATGTTCAGAAGAGACTTCTTTAAAAAATACCATAAAAGCAGAAAGTGTCGTCCCTGTGCAGTCTACACAGGCTGATCCGGGACGACACTTTACGCACATGCATTAAGCCCGGTTTTCCCATGACACACCCCTCATATATTGTTTTTTTAAAGGATGCCAGCAATATATTGTTGCTACTCAAACAATTTATTTGATATAAATAATAGGATATTATCTTGATTTAACAGTTGTTCATATTTCCATTATGTATTAAAACAACCAAAAATCTATAAAATATGTTTTACTGGGCATAATCATTATACATTGAGTGGAAAGGAAACACAATCTATCATGTTGATAATGCTGGTCACTGACCTGAAATTTTCCCAGGTTTAAGAATGGCTTCAGCTTGGCCACCAGATAATGATCATTTAGAGTTTCTGACTTCACATCACAAGTAAAATGTCATTAATAACCACCAACAAAATATTTGCAAAGAAGACATCATGAATGATATGATTTAGTAACTTCTGTTAAGAAAATAAATGTAAAACTCATGATGGGTGACATCTGATAATACATGAAGAAGCCATCCATTGCCCATCCTGCAGGATTTAATTGGAAGGATTTAACTCATGGTGGCAGTGGTTACTGTTAATGGATATAGGCAAGTACTGGGTGACCACTGCTGGGAGGAGTATAGGATACCCACCAGAAAGGGGCCCAGTGGGAAGGAGACCGAGGGGGGGGGGGGCGGTGGGGAATTTAATAGTCAGAATAGACTTCTAGTTTCTGCTGGTAATATTTAAAACTCTACACTAGCTATTGTTTACAGATTAATTTCCATTCATCGATCTTCAGATCTTCACATACACTTTACAAGTTTTACCACATGCTCCTTTGTGTCAAATAGGCTTAAAATAGGCTAACGGTTAAACACGTGATTATCCAAGTGCAATGATTGGGTAATACAGTCAAAATTTATTTGCATAATTATTATGATTGATATTTGTGGAAACATAATTTAGGAAAGGGGCCAAGTGGCCACTTGCATGTTTAACAACAATGTAAGTAAAGGGTGAAGTCAGGGATAAATTTTCTGAAATAATATTACGACAAATAAAGACCCTTTTGCATATGGTTCAACTATAAAAACCTTTAGTATTCAAATGAAATTTAGATGTAAGACCTTCCTTAAATAATTTATTGAAGTGTTAAGTGTGACTCATTAAATTTTGATCTATGCTAACAATGTCTTTTACACCTTACAATTTCAATGTCTGATAACTAAAAAAAAAATATAAAATCTTAAAAAGTCAAAGTGTTTCCTTGTGTTTTAATGGCAGACGAAACAAGAAACAGAACAAAAAAACAAATTCTTACTCGTATTGTTGAAAAGCTGTCACAGTCAGATTTTAGGATAATTACTTCTTCAAATAAAATCACAACATCCCATTTTGTACTTGAAACATTAGTAATGCAACAATTAACAACATTTGTGGTACACCTTTATCAATAACAACTTTTCTAGACTAGCGCTACCCATTATGCATCGTTAAAAAAGGAAACTTGGTGTTGCTTTAATAAGAATCATTATATAATTCTCAGCGTGTAAAGATGTTTATTTACACTGTGAATGACAAACTGTCTTTGACCTTTCCTATTAGGTTTAATTACTAATGATGTCCAGCCTTCCAAGGGAAGTATGGAAACATTCCATTTATTTCTAAGTACCTGAGATTCAGCAGGCAGTTTTGAGAATTGACATCATACACAATCTTCCCTACAACTTGGCTGTACATGCCAATCAACAGCGAAATTGTGAGTTCATTGTTGGAACAGCCTAGTTGCACTGGCTGCCTGATCAATTGCAGCATTCCAGAATGGGGGTTCCTGGATACTTAGTGATAATTTTTGTTCCCCTGCCAACCGTTTTCTCACATTTTCTTTGAACTATTTCATTCATTTTGGATACTTGTTGAAACTTTGGCACTTTTCCCAGTATGGCTTCTGTACTTGTGAAAGAGAGATCAGAAAAATAAAATTTTTATTCTATTTTTTTATGAAGAATTGTGTATTTTTGGGCCGATTAAACTTGGAGATAAATCTGGTTTTATAGTTATAATTGTATTTCATAATTGTACAAATTATTGATAATGGTTTAAGTCCATGTATGTTGTAATAATGTGTTTGTATGTTAACAAACGATTGGTTTAAAACGTTAGATTTGACTTTATTGTGCCTGATTTTGGTGGATAAATTACAGAAGATATTAAACTAAATACGAATGAGGCGTGTCGTAGGAAAACTGGTTTTAATGATGATGTACGTAAAGTATTTTTGTGCTCTTATGGTATTCTCTGTTTCAAGGAAGTCTCTTCACAACATAAATCCACTGTAGGCAGAAAGTCCTGGATTAGTCTGTGCGGACTGCACATCCAAGTCAATGATTTCCTTCCTTGTCAGCCAATTTTTCCCTTGGACACAAATGTAACCTTAACTGACGATGATGATGATGATGATGTTGCCACTGCAGCTGATAATGATGACCATGAAGATGACAATGATAATGATGATGATGACGACGAGGATGATGAAGACGATGACAATGTCAAGATGATGATGATGATAGGGAGGAGGAGCACCACGACAACGACGGTGGGGACAATGTTGATCATAGTTACAAAGAAAGCACACTCCAAGTGCTGGCAATACCTATAGTCCGTTCAAATTTTGTTGATAATGCGGGGAACTTAACAATTTACTGAAAATAGAGGGACTCATGATTTTCTGTTTATAAACACACTATAATCTTCCAGGTGAATGTACTAATCTCTCTCTGGTGCAAACTGGTAATCTTCTGTATTATTTAAATCTCTGATTTACCTGTATCAACTAGTGCATGTTTGTAAGTGGTACTCACTTGCATTTTAACCGCCTCAGTACAAAATGCACCAACCAGAAAGTGATTTCGGCTGATCGCACCTCTGCCAAACATACCTTAGTGTGACAATCAACAGGTGCATGTGTCAATCATAATAACTGAACATTAAATATCAGCTCAGATAACTTGCTCAAAATGTTTTTTTGGAAATGGCTCTTTTCTGGTCTCTTATACTTCAAAGTAAAGATGTGGTAATGATTTAAAAGTAAAATTACGAGGGTACTGAAATTTTAAAATATGTAATTACTGTTCAGTTTAGGAACAAATGAAAATTATATAGCACTACAAAATCAGCCCTCTTATAATTGGCCCTTGGAAAGGAACCAGCATTTGTTTGTAATATTCTTGAAGAGGGACAATCTGATTTTTATAGATTAATTTCAGGTCACTTTCGTTAATTTCAGGTCACTTTCGTTACCCACTAACAAAAAACCATTTATATAACATAAACAAACGTCAACATCAACAAAACCTTTTTTTATAGAAAAAAATGCAAATATATTTTTTCTGCCGATATCGACCCATTTATCCTATGGGAACGGTTTTGAAAGTAAGAACTTCTCGTGCGCCAACAATCGATCTGATTCGTCTACACGATGTATATACATGTATATAATAGTTCGCTGCGCAACTAAGTATTAATTAGTTTTAAATTTCTCTCTTAAAACGCATTTCTGAACATACGTTATTTTCAACATTTAATACAATATTATTTTAATAATATACTGATATAATTAGAATCAATGGATTATAATTTTCATTCCAATCGTACAGTCCCTTTTTTTTTCAGATCACTCTCTGTATTTCAAGTAGCTTATACAGATATATTTTCCACACATGAGGCGCGTCGTGGGAAACCGGTCTTAATGCATGTGCGTAAAGTGTTGTCCCGGATTAGCCTGTGCAGTCGGCAAAGGCTAATCCAGGATGGCACTTTCCGCCTACGGTGGATTTATGTTTAGAAGAGACTTTCTTGAAACAGAAAATACCATAAAAGCGAAAAGTGCCGTCCCGGATTAGCCTGTGCGGACTGCACAGGCTGATCTGGGACGACACTTTACGCACATGCATTAAGTCCAGTTTTCCCACAACGCGCCTCATATATTTTCAACAGTTTACATGTAGGTTGAAAACAAAACGATTCATTTTAAATGCATTTAACTCCAATATTTTGCATAAATTGAGATTGTTGACAAATTCATAACCATGCAGAAGCACTTGAACAATTACTGGAATTAAAATTGATGAAGACACTCTAGCTTTGATATGTTCTGGCTAAAACTTACGTATACTAAAAGTACTTGTGACCTGTTGCTTCATTTAACATTGAAAAAACAGACGGTGGTAAGTAAAAATACAACTTCAGTGACACCTGTCCAAACCGAACCCTCTAAAAACCGAATACTTGTCTAAACCAAATGGATGTTTCGGTCCGAAATTTTTCTTTCTTATTCTATATATAAACAAGAACTGTCTCAGGACAGCACGCTCGACTATTCACTTCGCTTTGATAGTATATATATTCTGTAAGTGACCTTACATTATGACCATCAAAACGTACGTAAAATATCAACTGAATACATGAAGTAGTTACAGAGATATGTTCTTGCACACAAACTTTAACCTAAATATTTCTAAGTACAAAAAAGGGCATAATTTTGCTAAAATGCTGGTCACAGTTATGGGAATTGGCCAGTGACCTTATACTTTTACCTTGAAGACATATGTGGAGTTTGAGCTCAACATCTGTAGTAGTTACAGAGATATAAACTTGCATGCAAGTTCTCGTAGAACTATCAAACATTCCTGGGTAAACCGAACCCCTGTGAAAACCAAACGATTGGCCCGGTCCCGATGCTGTTTTGTTTTCACAGGTTTTACTGTACTTTACAGAGAAAAGAACTAAAGTACCATAAATGTCCTTATTGACGCCCATGCTCTAATAGACGCGCATGGGGTATTTTTTGTCCCGAAATATTTGTTGTCAATCTATTTTTTTGAACATTAACGAAAAACTAAAGTTAATTTCGATAGAAACAATTAAATAGACCGCCATATTTATGTATCCGGAATTGCCTGTATATAAATAAACCTATGCCCCACTATACGGGTTATGCTTTTCAACCACTGTCCATGTGTGTCTGCAGTGTCACAGCTCATCACGTTGATCATGTTAATAATCTAGCCTGTACCATTGTGCATTATGTCGTGCGAGTGAGCTCATCGAGTCGATCGAGGATATTAACTTATACAGTACCATCGTGAATTTTCTCATGCGGACAAAGCCCATTGGCCGTATTTAGACTGTACCAATGTGTATTACGTCATTTCTGGATAATGGCAGAATTAACAAAAAATGGGTCCATTTAAACGCGCAGGGGTCCTAAAATGCCACGCGCCCTGCGCGTCAAAAAGGACATTTACGCTACTTGTGACCTGTTATTTCATTTAATATTGAATTACAGAAAAGCGACAAGTAAAAAATTAATCTAATTTACAGAGTAAACAAATATATCAGTCAAAATGAATTATTAAATTTGCAATTTTGAATGTAGACTTTTCAAACCATGATACGAGTTAAAGATTGCCTTTCTAAGGTTTTAATTTTGTGCGATTGTGCAGTTTATAATGAAATGCAATATCTTGTCTGGCTATGTCATCTGTAACAATGCTCCCGGCAACTGGTTCAGGAGAAGTTATCATTATATTTTCAATTTTCACTAAAATGTGTTTTCTATGAAAGATTTCAACGACTGTAAATAAATAATGAAATTAATCATCAAGGCCAGATCGGGGCATCATGAGAGT
Organism: Congeria kusceri; assembly: GCA_027627225.1. NCBI lineage: Eukaryota > Metazoa > Mollusca > Bivalvia > Myida > Dreissenidae > Congeria > Congeria kusceri. The sequence continues at coordinate 70,154,823 of CM051032.1, read as the reverse complement.
GTCAATGTGACTTGCGTCAAGGTACGACAATGCAATGTGATATTGAAACACAAAGTGGCGACTTAAATAAATACATCCCTACAGACCAATTACGCCATCCTTGATCACAAATAACAATGTCTACAATAATCAAAACACTCTGAATCCCATATCACATGTTTCTTACCAATGTTTACAAATAAGGATACTTTATCATCGGCTTGAAACAAGTTTCAGTCAGTTATATATATTAATTGTAGCACACAGAAAACTTATGCTTTTATATATAATACATTATAGATTATATATAACAATCTGTAAAAATATGTAAATTTTTTAATAACTAACGACATATTTATAAAGCAATACTAACTTCTCAACAGAAAATAAATATGATCGCAACATGAGCTTTCATTAAGAAGCAACATTGTAAAGTTCAAACAAACATCATGTTGCTGAGTTTCTTGGCAGAAGTTATAATACATGTAATGACATCTAGAAGTAGCAATTGAATCAACAGGAAAATAGGCCAAGCTGATGACTGACACATTTCATGTTGTCCAGGTACCAGGGAAAGTAAAGGCAATAAATCTTTCAATTAACAATTTGATGAACGATGTTCGGGTTAACAGCAACATGCAAAAGTGCATGTCAGCTAATTCTATTGTCCTTTTATCACCACCAAACATGACTCATACGAGATCATATCGCTGATGTCGCCAACAGTTGGCTTCAAAACGTTCGTGTCCAGGCCTACGGTATGTGAACAGAGGAATAAATGCGTTCTCAAGTCTTACATACAGGAGGCAATTACTTCTCTGAGGTGCCCCGCTACCGGCCTACACCATCAGGCAATTACTTCCCAGAGACGCCCCGCTACCGGCCTACATCATCATGCAATTACTTCCCAGAGGCGCCCTGCTACCCGCCTACACCATCAGGCAATTACTTCCCTGCGGTGTTCCGCTACCGGCCTAGACCATCAGGCAATTACTTCCCAGAGGAGTCCCGCTACCAGCCTACACCATCAGGCAATTACTTCCCAGATGTGTCCCGCTACTGGCCTACACCATCAGGCAATTACTTCTCTGAGGTGTCCCGCTACTGGCCTACACCATCAGGCAATTACTTCCCAGAGGTGTCCCGCTACCGGCCTACACCATCAGGCAATTACTTCCCAGAGGTGTCCCGCTACCGGCCTACACCATCAGGCAATTACTTCCCAGAGGTGCCCCGCTACCGGCCTACACCATCAGGCAATTTTCTACTATAATCTGGGACATCTTAACTTCATTCAAACTCACCTTAAGGTAAGACACTCGTTAATGTTGCAGACCTTTACATCTAACCCTTTTTCCCATTATCTATGTATGGAAAATTGTGATTATTTGTTATTTTACCATTATACTAATTTTTCTATAGACAAAGAACAAAATTATCAATAAACAACGCAAAAAGTAGTCACGTTTCTAAGCGGAGCATGGTCAAAAGTAGCTCCAATTACAATTGCAAAAATATAATTATGTCAGATCATGGTAGAATCAAAATACTTTACGCATTATCGTTGTTAATCTGACATTAAAACAATCCTTGGTTGTGCTTGACTCTTAAACAACTCGGGCTAACGCCCTTGTGGTTTAATTCCTACGCATCAGAACTCCAAATCGTTATTCATTGGCCGATAAACAGATAAACAACAATAAATAGAAAATTATTTCTTAATTATGTCAGTATTTTGGAAATAAAATATGTTTAAATCAAATCCACCTTGTTGTTGTTTTTTACACCTTTTTCCTTGCAAGAACTTAACAAAAGCAGAGCAGCCTTGTAGTTTGCGAACAAAAACAACAACAAAATCACCATAAATATCGTTAGATCACCATGGGAGGAGCAATAAATAAGCCAGTAGGCGGTGACACGTTCAACCATAATACATCATCAAGTCAATCATGTTTCCATGCCCTTTTAAGATGAGGCAAAGAAAAATAAAGGTGCACTTTTGTAAACGGACTGCATCACGATGGATGCAATATTAATTGTGGTACATGGACGTTAAAATTATGGGTTATTTTACTATTTTTGTTAAAATGCCTTTGTAGTGGATGAAGATTAGTTTAATACCATTTTATTGCTTTAAGTTTCTATTTGGAACATAAACAACATGTTCAAAACAGCATTGATGTTCACATTGCTACAAATACTTACATGTTTAATTCCATTAAGAAAATGGGTGTCATCACATTAGTTTTAACAACATTAGATGACATTAAGGGACCCTTCCCCATAAGACCAGTCTGGTATGACATTTGGATAATTATGCATATAGCTGTACAAATTGACAGCGACGTAACCATACGCACACCTTTATAAATGGCATTACACTTGTTCAAGACCCGGCTAGCTCAGTTGGTAGAGCGCTGGACATTCAATCCGGGGATCATGAGTTTGAGCCCCAGCCTGGCCACATAACTTGTGTGGGATTGGTCATGAATTTATTTTTACCTCCATTCACTCCCTATCTCTGATTCAAGAAGGGAAGTTGTCAGCTACTGGCATCCGTATGTGCACTTTGTACTGGTAAACCACTTAGATCGGCTAAGCTTGCACAGGAAAAGTGTGAGTAGGTTAACTGACCGCCGTGATATGACTGAAATACTGTTAAAAAACGTCGAAAAAAACAACAACAACAAATAAAACAAGGCAAAAAAAAGTGCTTGAACATTACAAAACAAGCATAAGCATAGGGTCAGCGCTATCCAGTCAACGATATAGTATCAGTTTATATAAATTAAATCAGTATTATTAGGTTTAAAATATTCTTTGGTATTTCGCTTATTCAACATAAAGTACCATAAATGTCCTTATTGACGCCCATGCTCTAATAGACGCGCATGGGGTATTTTTTGTCCCGAAATATTTGTTGTCAATCTATTTTTTTGAACATTAACGAAAAACTAAAGTTAATTTCGATAGAAACAATTAAATAGACCGCCATATTTATGTATCCGGAATTGCCTGTATATAAATAAACCTATGCCCCACTATACGGGTTATGCTTTTCAACCACTGTCCATGTGTGTGTGCAGTGTCACAGCTCATCACGTTGATCATGTTAATAATCTAGCCTGTACCATTGTGCATTATGTCGTGCGAGTGAGCTCATCGTGTCGATCGAGGATATTAACTTATACAGTACCATCGTGAATTTTCTCATGCGGACAAAGCCCATTGGCCGTATTTAGACTGTACCAATGTGTATTACGTCATTTCTGGATAATGGCAGAATTAACAAAAAATGGGTCCATTTAAACGCGCAGGGGTCCTAAAATGCCACGCGCCCTGCGCGTCAAAAAGGACATTTACGCTACTTGTGACCTGTTATTTCATTTAATATTGAATTACAGAAAAGCGACAAGTAAAAAATTAATCTAATTTACAGAGTAAACAAATATATCAGTCAAAATGAATTATTAAATTTGCAATTTTGAATGTAGACTTTTCAAACCATGATACGAGTTAAAGATTGCCTTTCTAAGGTTTTAATTTTGTGCGATTGTGCAGTTTATAATGAAATGCAATATCTTGTCTGGCTATGTCATCTGTAACAATGCTCCCGGCAACTGGTTCAGGAGAAGTTATCATTATATTTTCAATTTTCACTAAAATGTGTTTTCTATGAAAGATTTCAACGACTGTAAATAAATAATGAAATTAATCATCAAGGCCAGATCGGGGCATCATGAGAGTGTCAATGTGACTTGCGTCAAGGTACGACAATGCAATGTGATATTGAAACACAAAGTGGCGACTTAAATAAATACATCCCTACAGACCAATTACGCCATCCTTGATCACAAATAACAATGTCTACAATAATCAAAACACTCTGAATCCCATATCACATGTTTCTTACCAATGTTTACAAATAAGGATACTTTATCATCGGCTTGAAACAAGTTTCAGTCAGTTATATATATTAATTGTAGCACACAGAAAACCTATGCTTTTATATATAATACATTATAGATTATATATAACAATCTGTAAAAATATGTAAATTTTTTAATAACTAACGACATATTTATAAAGCAATACTAACTTCTCAACAGAAAATAAATATGATCGCAACATGAGCTTTCATTAAGAAGCAACATTGTAAAGTTCAAACAAACATCATGTTGCTGAGTTTCTTGGCAGAAGTTATAATACATGTAATGACATCTAGAAGTAGCAATTGAATCAACAGGAAAATAGGCCAAGCTGATGACTGACACATTTCATGTTGTCCAGGTACCAGGGAAAGTAAAGGCAATAAATCTTTCAATTAACAATTTGATGAACGATGTTCGGGTTAACAGCAACATGCAAAAGTGCATGTCAGCTAATTCTATTGTCCTTTTATCACCACCAAACATGACTCATACGAGATCATATCGCTGATGTCGCCAACAGTTGGCTTCAAAACGTTCGTGTCCAGGCCTACGGTATGTGAACAGAGGAATAAATGCGTTCTCAAGTCTTACATACAGGAGGCAATTACTTCTCTGAGGTGCCCCGCTACCGGCCTACACCATCAGGCAATTACTTCCCAGAGACGCCCCGCTACCGGCCTACATCATCATGCAATTACTTCCCAGAGGCGCCCTGCTACCCGCCTACACCATCAGGCAATTACTTCCCTGCGGTGTTCCGCTACCGGCCTAGACCATCAGGCAATTACTTCCCAGAGGAGTCCCGCTACCAGCCTACACCATCAGGCAATTACTTCCCAGATGTGTCCCGCTACTGGCCTACACCATCAGGCAATTACTTCTCTGAGGTGTCCCGCTACTGGCCTACACCATCAGGCAATTACTTCCCAGAGGTGTCCCGCTACCGGCCTACACCATCAGGCAATTACTTCCCAGAGGTGTCCCGCTACCGGCCTACACCATCAGGCAATTACTTCCCAGAGGTGTCCCGCTACCGGCCTACACCATCAGGCAATTACTTCCCAGAGGTGCCCCGCTACCGGCCTACACCATCAGGCAATTTTCTACTATAATCTGGGACATCTTAACTTCATTCAAACTCACCTTAAGGTAAGACACTCGTTAATGTTGCAGACCTTTACATCTAACCCTTTTTCCCATTATCTATGTATGGAAAATTGTGATTATTTGTTATTTTACCATTATACTAATTTTTCTATAGACAAAGAACAAAATTATCAATAAACAACGCAAAAAGTAGTCACGTTTCTAAGCGGAGCATGGTCAAAAGTAGCTCCAATTACAATTGCAAAAATATAATTATGTCAGATCATGGTAGAATCAAAATACTTTACGCATTATCGTTGTTAATCTGACATTAAAACAATCCTTGGTTGTGCTTGACTCTTAAACAACTCGGGCTAACGCCCTTGTGGTTTAATTCCTACGCATCAGAACTCCAAATCGTTATTCATTGGCCGATAAACAGATAAACAACAATAAATAGAAAATTATTTCTTAATTATGTCAGTATTTTGGAAATAAAATATGTTTAAATCAAATCCACCTTGTTGTTGTTTTTTACACCTTTTTCCTTGCAAGAACTTAACAAAAGCAGAGCAGCCTTGTAGTTTGCGAACAAAAACAACAACAAAATCACCATAAATATCGTTAGATCACCATGGGAGGAGCAATAAATAAGCCAGTAGGCGGTGACACGTTCAACCATAATACATCATCAAGTCAATCATGTTTCCATGCCCTTTTAAGATGAGGCAAAGAAAAATAAAGGTGCACTTTTGTAAACGGACTGCATCACGATGGATGCAATATTAATTGTGGTACATGGACGTTAAAATTATGGGTTATTTTACTATTTTTGTTAAAATGCCTTTGTAGTGGATGAAGATTAGTTTAATACCATTTTATTGCTTTAAGTTTCTATTTGGAACATAAACAACATGTTCAAAACAGCATTGATGTTCACATTGCTACAAATACTTACATGTTTAATTCCATTAAGAAAATGGGTGTCATCACATTAGTTTTAACAACATTAGATGACATTAAGGGACCCTTCCCCATAAGACCAGTCTGGTATGACATTTGGATAATTATGCATATAGCTGTACAAATTGACAGCGACGTAACCATACGCACACCTTTATAAATGGCATTACACTTGTTCAAGACCCGGCTAGCTCAGTTGGTAGAGCGCTGGACATTCAATCCGGGGATCATGAGTTTGAGCCCCAGCCTGGCCACATAACTTGTGTGGGATTGGTCATGAATTTATTTTTACCTCCATTCACTCCCTATCTCTGATTCAAGAAGGGAAGTTGTCAGCTACTGGCATCCGTATGTGCACTTTGTACTGGTAAACCACTTAGATCGGCTAAGCTTGCACAGGAAAAGTGTGAGTAGGTTAACTGACCGCCGTGATATGACTGAAATACTGTTAAAAAACGTCGAAAAAAACAACAACAACAAATAAAACAAGGCAAAAAAAAGTGCTTGAACATTACAAAACAAGCATAAGCATAGGGTCAGCGCTATCCAGTCAACGATATAGTATCAGTTTATATAAATTAAATCAGTATTATTAGGTTTAAAATATTCTTTGGTATTTCGCTTATTCAACATAAAGTACCATAAATGTCCTTATTGACGCCCATGCTCTAATAGACGCGCATGGGGTATTTTTTGTCCCGAAATATTTGTTGTCAATCTATTTTTTTGAACATTAACGAAAAACTAAAGTTAATTTCGATAGAAACAATTAAATAGACCGCCATATTTATGTATCCGGAATTGCCTGTATATAAATAAACCTATGCCCCACTATACGGGTTATGCTTTTCAACCACTGTCCATGTGTGTGTGCAGTGTCACAGCTCATCACGTTGATCATGTTAATAATCTAGCCTGTACCATTGTGCATTATGTCGTGCGAGTGAGCTCATCGTGTCGATCGAGGATATTAACTTATACAGTACCATCGTGAATTTTCTCATGCGGACAAAGCCCATTGGCCGTATTTAGACTGTACCAATGTGTATTACGTCATTTCTGGATAATGGCAGAATTAACAAAAAATGGGTCCATTTAAACGCGCAGGGGTCCTAAAATGCCACGCGCCCTGCGCGTCAAAAAGGACATTTACGCTACTTGTGACCTGTTATTTCATTTAATATTGAATTACAGAAAAGCGACAAGTAAAAAATTAATCTAATTTACAGAGTAAACAAATATATCAGTCAAAATGAATTATTAAATTTGCAATTTTGAATGTAGACTTTTCAAACCATGATACGAGTTAAAGATTGCCTTTCTAAGGTTTTAATTTTGTGCGATTGTGCAGTTTATAATGAAATGCAATATCTTGTCTGGCTATGTCATCTGTAACAATGCTCCCGGCAACTGGTTCAGGAGAAGTTATCATTATATTTTCAATTTTCACTAAAATGTGTTTTCTATGAAAGATTTCAACGACTGTAAATAAATAATGAAATTAATCATCAAGGCCAGATCGGGGCATCATGAGAGTGTCAATGTGACTTGCGTCAAGGTACGACAATGCAATGTGATATTGAAACACAAAGTGGCGACTTAAATAAATACATCCCTACAGACCAATTACGCCATCCTTGATCACAAATAACAATGTCTACAATAATCAAAACACTCTGAATCCCATATCACATGTTTCTTACCAATGTTTACAAATAAGGATACTTTATCATCGGCTTGAAACAAGTTTCAGTCAGTTATATATATTAATTGTAGCACACAGAAAACTTATGCTTTTATATATAATACATTATAGATTATATATAACAATCTGTAAAAATATGTAAATTTTTTAATAACTAACGACATATTTATAAAGCAATACTAACTTCTCAACAGAAAATAAATATGATCGCAACATGAGCTTTCATTAAGAAGCAACATTGTAAAGTTCAAACAAACATCATGTTGCTGAGTTTCTTGGCAGAAGTTATAATACATGTAATGACATCTAGAAGTAGCAATTGAATCAACAGGAAAATAGGCCAAGCTGATGACTGACACATTTCATGTTGTCCAGGTACCAGGGAAAGTAAAGGCAATAAATCTTTCAATTAACAATTTGATGAACGATGTTCGGGTTAACAGCAACATGCAAAAGTGCATGTCAGCTAATTCTATTGTCCTTTTATCACCACCAAACATGACTCATACGAGATCATATCGCTGATGTCGCCAACAGTTGGCTTCAAAACGTTCGTGTCCAGGCCTACGGTATGTGAACAGAGGAATAAATGCGTTCTCAAGTCTTACATACAGGAGGCAATTACTTCTCTGAGGTGCCCCGCTACCGGCCTACACCATCAGGCAATTACTTCCCAGAGACGCCCCGCTACCGGCCTACATCATCATGCAATTACTTCCCAGAGGCGCCCTGCTACCCGCCTACACCATCAGGCAATTACTTCCCTGCGGTGTTCCGCTACCGGCCTAGACCATCAGGCAATTACTTCCCAGAGGAGTCCCGCTACCAGCCTACACCATCAGGCAATTACTTCCCAGATGTGTCCCGCTACTGGCCTACACCATCAGGCAATTACTTCTCTGAGGTGTCCCGCTACTGGCCTACACCATCAGGCAATTACTTCCCAGAGGTGTCCCGCTACCGGCCTACACCATCAGGCAATTACTTCCCAGAGGTGTCCCGCTACCGGCCTACACCATCAGGCAATTACTTCCCAGAGGTGTCCCGCTACCGGCCTACACCATCAGGCAATTACTTCCCAGAGGTGCCCCGCTACCGGCCTACACCATCAGGCAATTTTCTACTATAATCTGGGACATCTTAACTTCATTCAAACTCACCTTAAGGTAAGACACTCGTTAATGTTGCAGACCTTTACATCTAACCCTTTTTCCATTATCTATGTATGGAAAATTGTGATTATTTGTTATTTTACCATTATACTAATTTTTCTATAGACAAAGAACAAAATTATCAATAAACAACGCAAAAAGTAGTCACGTTTCTAAGCGGAGCATGGTCAAAAGTAGCTCCAATTACAATTGCAAAAATATAATTATGTCAGATCATGGTAGAATCAAAATACTTTACGCATTATCGTTGTTAATCTGACATTAAAACAATCCTTGGTTGTGCTTGACTCTTAAACAACTCGGGCTAACGCCCTTGTGGTTTAATTCCTACGCATCAGAGCTCCAAATCGTTATTCATTGGCCGATAAACAGATAAACAACAATAAATAGAAAATTATTTCTTAATTATGTCAGTATTTTGGAAATAAAATAGGTTTAAATCAAATCCACCTTGTTGTTGTTTTTTACACCTTTTTCCTTGCAAGAACTTAACAAAAGCAGAGCAGCCTTGTAGTTTGCGAACAAAAACAACAACAAAATCACCATAAATATCGTTAGATCACCATGGGAGGAGCAATAAATAAGCCAGTAGGCGGTGACACGTTCAACCATAATACATCATCAAGTCAATCATGTTTCCATGCCCTTTTAAGATGAGGCAAAGAAAAATAAAGGTGCACTTTTGTAAACGGACTGCATCACGATGGATGCAATATTAATTGTGGTACATGGACGTTAAAATTATGGGTTATTTTACTATTTTTGTTAAAATGCCTTTGTAGTGGATGAAGATTAGTTTAATACCATTTTATTGCTTTAAGTTTCTATTTGGAACATAAACAACATGTTCAAAACAGCATTGATGTTCACATTGCTACAAATACTTACATGTTTAATTCCATTAAGAAAATGGGTGTCATCACATTAGTTTTAACAACATTAGATGACATTAAGGGACCCTTCCCCATAAGACCAGTCTGGTATGACATTTGGATAATTATGCATATAGCTGTACAAATTGACAGCGACGTAACCATACGCACACCTTTATAAATGGCATTACACTTGTTCAAGACCCGGCTAGCTCAGTTGGTAGAGCGCTGGACATTCAATCCGGGGATCATGAGTTTGAGCCCCAGCCTGGCCACATAACTTGTGTGGGATTGGTCATGAATTTATTTTTACCTCCATTCACTCCCTATCTCTGATTCAAGAAGGGAAGTTGTCAGCTACTGGCATCCGTATGTGCACTTTGTACTGGTAAACCACTTAGATCGGCTAAGCTTGCACAGGAAAAGTGTGAGTAGGTTAACTGACCGCCGTGATATGACTGAAATACTGTTAAAAAACGTCGAAAAAACAACAACAACAAATAAAACAAGGCAAAAAAAAGTGCTTGAACATTACAAAACAAGCATAAGCATAGGGTCAGCGCTATCCAGTCAACGATATAGTATCAGTTTATATAAATTAAATCAGTATTATTAGGTTTAAAATATTCTTTGGTATTTCGCTTATTCAACATAATGTTTGTGAACTTTATACTACTGGTAATTACTAATCAGCTTAAGCCCAGGAATGGCACTGAATGACATATATTAAATTGTACACCTGGAACATTTTTACTGTCTTCAATACTCACATAGCATAATTATATATTATAAGTACACTACAGTTTGATAGCCAGTGGATTTCCGACAAAAAACAAAACGGTAAATCCAATCTTACGTCAACTCCAGGTCAGTTAAGGAGCCATTATTTCCGAAGACACGTCGGCTAACAGAGCAGCTGACATTTTCGAAGACACCCAACGATTACTTACACTTGACGTGGGCTAACAGAGCAACTGACATTTAGGAAATTGACAGATTATCCAAGCTAAGCAGATGAATACCAGTCATTTGCAGACTTAAAAGTGCTAAGATTTAGAATGTGGACTGTATGAACTTGATGACGCCCCCAATCAATTCTGAAATAACAACCGGGTAAAGCAGTACATTACCATGTAGGTACAATCACTCTGGTAAGTCAGATTATTCTGAATCGTAAACAATGCACAAATTGACAGATCACACTCCATAAACAAGCATGTCAATTGTTCCCAAGGAACTCCATTTCAGAGGTGGGGAGATGGGGAATTGATGGAGAAAGCAGGAATAAACCTGACAGAAGGAATTCACACTTTCCTACTCACTAATGAACAACAGTTGCCAGTGGTGTTCTCATGAGGTTAATTACCAGAAAATAGATTTACAGGGGTAAAAATCTCAAAAATGCAAAAATGAATGTGTGGTAAACAATTAGGTATTTTCATAACGAACCAAGGTGTTTTGAGGGTATTTAAGTTCACAGAAAGGCCAAAAATGCAACAAAAATATGCCATTTGAACTGCCTCTATTACCAAGCCCTGACAGTTTGTTTAGCCCTACTTCGTTGGTATTCTTACAATACATTACTATTATATCTAATTTTCTAATGTATGTCTTTGTTTTTTTTTGCTTTCAGTAATAAAGTTGGATCCGAAAAAAAATCACATAATGTACACATATTAACACGTGACATACACTATATTACATAATTAAAATGTAATACAAGAGGGCCCTGAGTGCCCTAGGACGCTCGCCTGAGACCTTGTAACCCAATTGGAATTTGCATCCCCGAGGCATGGCTTATTTTTATCCCAGGGGCATTATTTCAACAATCTTGAACGAACCTCTGGGCCTTGCGGTTTCAGGTAAAGAGGATCACTATGCAATGTTACATACCAAATATCAGAAAGCTGTGGGCCTTGCCATTTCAGACGAGAAGATTTTTAAAGTCATTCTGCTATTTAAGTCTTTATAAACCATGTGACCCCCGGGGTGTTACCAGTTTTGACCCCAGGGGCATAATTTAAACAAGAGGGCCCTAGGACGCTCACCTGAGACCTTGTAACCCAATTGGAATTTGCATCCCAGGAGCATAATTTGAACAATCTTTGGAGAGGACCACTATGCACTGTTGCATACCAAATATAGGAAAGCTGTGGGCCTTCCCATTTCAGAGAAGAAGATTTTGTTTAAGTCTTTTTGTAATTTAAGTCTGTATAAACCATTTCACCCCCCCCCCACCCCCACCCATGGGGCATCATTTTAAGAATCTTTTAAGAATCTTTGTATAGCACCACTATAGGATGTTAAATACCAAATAGGAAACCTCTGGGCCTTGCAGTTTCGAAGAAGATTTTAAAAGACATTTTGCTATATAAGTTTATATAAACCATGTGACCCCCTTTGTAGAGGACCACTATAGGATGTTACATACCAAATATGAAACCTCTGGGCCTAGTGGTTTCAGAGGAGGAGATTTTAAAAGTCATTTTGCTATATATTCTATATAAACCATGTAACCCTCGAGGTGTGGCCCGTTTTGACCCCAGGGGCATAATTTGAATAAACTTTGTAAAGGACCACTAAAGGATGTTACATACCAAATATGAAACCTCTGGGCCTTGCAATTTCAGAGCAGAAGATTTTTAAAGTCATTTTGCTATATATTGTATATAAACCATGAGACCCCAAGGGGGTGGCCAGTTTTGACCCCAGGGGCATAATTTAAACAACTTTTGTAGAGGACCACCATAGGATGTTACATACCAAATATGAAACCTCTGGGCCTTGTGGTTTCTGAGGAGAAGAGTTTTAAAGTCATTTTGCTATATATTCTATATAAACCATGTGACCCTCGGGGCGTGGCCCGTTTTGACTCCAGGGGCATAATTTGAACAAACTTTGTGAAGGACCACTTAAGGATGATACATACCAAATATGAAACCTCTGGGCCTTGCGGTTTCAGAGGAGAAGATTTTTAAAGTCATTTTGCTATATATTCTATATAAACCATGTAACATGGCCAGTTTTGACCCCAGTGGCATAATTTGACCAATGTTTGTAGAGGACCACTATAGAATGTTACATACCAAATATGAAACCTCTGGGCCTTGTGGTTTCAGAGGAGAAGATTTTTAAAGTCATTTTGCTATATATTCTATATAAACCATGTGACCCCCGGGGCGCGGCACGTTTTAACCCGAGGGGCATAATTTGAACAATCTTTGTAGAGGACCTCTAGTGGATGTCTCATATCAAATATGAAAGGTCTGAGCCTTGCGGTTTTATAGAAGAAGATTTTTTAAAGTTTTCACTTTTTAAATCTATTTTTAGCTCTGGTGACCTACATATTCAGCGGACCGGAAAGATTTGAACAACTTTGAAAGAGGTCCACCCAAGGATCATTCCTGTGAAGTTTGGTGAAAATCTGCCAAGCGGTTTAGGAGGAGATGTTGTTTGAATGACAAGTTGACGACGCACGCACACGCACGCACGCACACACACATGCACAGCAGACAACGGGCGATCACAAAAGCTCACCATGAGTACTTTATGCTCAGGTGAGCTAAAAATATTTGTACAGGACTATTATACTATGTTAGATACCAAATGTGAAACCTCTAGGCCTTGCGGTTTCAGAGGAGAAGATTTTTAAAGTCTTTTTGCTATTTAATTCTAAATAAACCATGTGACCCCTGGGGTGTGGTCAGTTTTGACCCATGGGGCATAATTTGAACAATCATTGTAGAAGACCACTATAGGATGTTACATACCAAATACGAAACCTCTAGGCCTTGCGGTTTCAGAGGAGAAGATTTTTTAAGACATTTTGCTATTGAAGTTTAAATAAACAATGCGACCCCCCAGGCGTGGCGAGTTTTGACTCCAGGGGCATAATTTGAACAATCTTTGTAGAGGACCACTATATGATGTTATATACCAAATAAGAAACCTTTGGGCCTTGCGGTTTCTGAGAAGATTTTTATAGTCATCTGCTATTTAAGTCTATATAAATATTGTGACCCTGGGGCGTGGCTACTTTCGACCCCAGGGGCAAAAATTGAACAACATTTGTAGAGGACCACTATAGGATGCTACATACCAAATCCTCTGGGCCTTGTGGTTTCAGAGAAGATTTTATAAGTCATTTTGCTATATATTCTGTATAAACCATGTGACCCCTGGGCGTGGCCCATTTTGACCCCAGGGGCATCATTTGAACAAACTTTGTAAAGGACCACTAAAGAATATTACATACCGAATATGAAACCTCTGGGTCTAGCGGTTTCAGAGGAGAAGATTTTAAAAGCAATTTTGCAATATATTCTATATAAACCATGTGACCCCCCGGGGCGTGGCCAGTTTTGACCCCAGGGACATAATTTGAACAATGTTTGTAGAGGACCACTATATGATGTTACATACCAAATATAAAACCTCTGGGCCCTGCGGTTTCAGAGACGACGATTTTTAAAGTTTACACTTTTAAAATCTATTTTTAGCTCTGGTAACCTACATATGCAGCGGACCGTAATGATTTGAACAACTTTGAAAAAGGGTCACCCAATGATCATTCCTGTGAAGTCTGGTGAAAATCTGCCATGTGGTTTAGGAGAAGATGTTGTTTGAATGATAAGTTGACGACGGACGCATGCACGCACGGACGACGGACAACGGGCGATCACAAAAGCTCACCATGAGCACTTTGTGCTCAGGTGAGCTAAAAACAGGTGGGAATATTTGCTGTTTTGCAGAAGGACCCATTCAGGTTTGGGTTTACTGACTCCCAGACTGCAAAGAAGTAGTTCCCTGTGATACCTGTTCTGGAAATTACCAGTAGTCTAAACATTGCCAGTGATCCACCCCAGTGCAGAAGTCCATGTCTTTGACATGACTGCTATTTATAGAACAGCCCAATGCCCATTCTGTACTCAAGCCAATGTTCTTCACAAAGGCTTCCTAAGGTTAATGTCTAAGAAGTCATTGCAGATCTAAATGTCCGTGAATTAGTGAATAAACACTTTTCCCAATATGTTATTTATTGTATAATACACTCAATCTGCCAATGGACATTGTTCAGCTGGCCATTCGTTTACTATTGCTTTTTGATAAAAGTTTATAAGAAGACCATAGAAAATACATGTGACAAATCATGAAAATACTTGTTTGTTTTTTTTGTAATGATAAATAAAGCACAAGTTCATTATCCTAAAGTCACAAATATTTTAATTAGGACAGACTTACAATTTTCGTTGTCAAAGTGAGCTTGAACATGTTAGTAGCACCGTAGGCATTATTTCTTAACATACGAATATGTATGGAAGTAACAAGCTTATGAATTGGAAACCCACTTTTACAAAAGTTAATTTGACCAACATTTTCGATATTAGTTGTGTTGAGCATTCTTTGGATATTAGTTGTGTTGAGCATTCTTTGGATATTAGTTGTGTTGAGCATTCTTTGGATATTAGTTGTGTTGAGCATTCTTTGGATATTAGTTGTGTTGAGCATTCTTTGGATATTAGTTGTGTTGAGCATTCTTTGGATATTAGTTGTGTTGAGCATTCTTTGGATATTAGTTGTGCTGAGCATTCTTTGGATATTAGTTGTGTTGAGCATTCTTTGGATATTAGTTGTGTTGAGCATTCTTTGGATATTAGTTGTGTTGAGCATTCTTTGGATATTAGTTGTGTTGAGCATTCTTTGGATATTAGTTGTGCTGAGCATTCTTTGGATATTAGTTGTGCTGAGCATTCTTTGGATATTAGTTGTGCTGAGCATTCTTTGGATATTAGTTGTGTTGAGCATTCTTTATCAATGGCACAAAAACAATGCCCCTAAAAGCACAAATTTTATGAATCATGAGAAAACAACTTTTTTTAAAAATAAATCAGACTTTTGTTAAAAGTGACTTAAATCCCTTCCAGCTGTCCATAGAGAAGGTACTTTTATCATTGGAGGTGTGTCTTGGTAAAACCGGGCTTAATGCACGTGTGTAGTGTTGTCCTGGATCAGCCTGTGCAGTCCGCACAGCCTGATCTGGAACAACACTTTCCGCTTTTATGGTATTTTCTGTTTCAAGGAAGTCTCTTCTAAACATAAATCCACTGTAGGCGGAAAGTGTCGTCCCGGATAAGCCTGTGCGGACTGCACAGGATGATCCAGGGCTACTCTTTACGCATATGCATTAAGCCCGGTTTTCCACAACAGGTCTCATTTGAAGGTCTTATCTGGTAATGTAGAGTGTTACAACGCATAATGATGAACGATTTCGCATTCCATTGCACGAAGCCACTGACAGAATTGGGACGCCTCTGACAGAACAAGACAACTCAAAACGCTTCTATACATTTGCAACATTTAAATGTTCATCTGTCTTCCTTTTGTTACAGCTAAGATGTATCTAATTATGATCATATGGTCCAAGTACAAGTAATTAGGACACTGTTTGTATGCTGATATCACTTTTTGAAATGGCTATAGTAATATAACTGTACAAAGTTCATTGCCCAGAACTAATAAATAACTGGCACTAAGTTAACTATATTCCAAGGAAGTTTGGTGCAACGTACTTATAATGTCATTTTTAATAGGTTTTGCATAGCTGAAACAAACAAAAATATCATTTTCCAGGTAACTGTAGTGATATTATGTCAGAATTGTGATCAACAAACGATATCAACAAATTAAAATGAACATTACTTTGCCTCCATTAAGCATATGAGGCGTGTCACGGGAAAACCGGGCTTAATGCAAGTGCGTAAAGTGTCGCCACAGATCAGCAGTCTGCACTGGCTGATCCGGGACCACACTTTCTGCTTTTAAGGTATTTTCTGTTTCAAGGAAGTCTCATGTGGCTTTTTGTATGCGGAAAGTTTCACCCGGATTAGCCTGTGCGGACTGCACAGGCTGATCTGGGGCGACACTTTACGCACATGCATTAAGCCCGGTTTTCCCACAACACACCTCATATGTTTTACAGGTGTATGATGTCATATTCCTTTCTCAAGCACACAAATGTTGTTCTTACAGTATAATACAAGTTATTACAAGAAAAGCCCACAATCAAAATCTGTCAGTTTACGATGTAACAATCAGCTCAGGAGTCAAGGACAATATTGTCTTCTTGCTGTAAACATGGCCTTTAATGGTTGGTTATAATATGTTTTACTATCTTTTAAATACTTTTTAATCATCATGAAAGAGGCCAGTGTATATCAATTGTAAGTATGGGAGTGTTTCAGAATACCTTTAAAGTGTGTATGTACGATCTTTTACAGCAATTATTTTCCAAATACAGTGTATTTATGTTTAGAAGAAACTTCCTTGAAACAGAAAATACCATACAAGCGGAAAGTGCCGTCCTGCATTAGCCTGTGCGGACTGCACAGGCTAATCCGGGACGACACTTTACGCACATGCATTAAGACCGGTTTTCCCACGATGCGCCTCACACACACTTTAACAACAGAGACCATTTTGTCAGGGCTCTAATAGGACTGCATGTCAAGTTTCACTTTGATCAGTGGCCATATTCCAGAAATATCTTAAGTTTATCTTAAAATATTTTCTCTTAAGTTCCTATTTTTGTAAGGCAATATTTTTAAAACTACATATAAATTAATGATTCCAATTACTGTTAAGTAAATAGTAGTTAATAATAAATTGAAATTTGGTGAACATCTAGCAGAATTTCATGTATATATGGAATAAAATGTTTAAGAAAAAAGATGATTTTAAGGCTAAGGATAAGATTTCACTTAAGATGTTTCTGGAATACGACCCCAGAGCACTATTTTCTGTTCAGTAATAATAGTTGAATTTTATGGAAATATCTTAATTCAATACTGTTACAGGTATTCAACTAACATTTCTTTATGGTGACATTGTGCAGGTGTATGGCAAGTCCCATTACTCTAGCTAACATTATTACATAATCATTGCCCTTTTTTTACTAAGAAAATTTGGTTAAAGTTTTTGTTACATGGATATTTCTCTAAAACCATTAAAGATATCCACTATGCAATCCTTCCAACAGCTCTTGGTTTGATTTGCTTTATTTGGCGGGGGATATCAATTCATAGAATTTGCTTGTTTTTATAGTGGGCTCCTTAAATGGGCCTCCCAACAAAGCAGGACAATGTTTGAGAGTTGTACAAATTAACTTGTTAACCAAAATGTCTCATTGTTTTTATGTAAGAAGGATTTCGTTGTTTTTGTGTTTGTTTTTGTTGTTGTTGTTTTTTAATAAATAAAGATATTTGTAAAAATGGTGAAAAAATAATGTCAACCACCAATTAAATCAGAAGCATTCTATGAATTTCACATTTCACAATGTAAACTTTGACATATATACATATATATAGGAGTCATTTTATTTCAATCAGTGTATCTTATATGATTTAATCAAGCAATAACAAGGTTCCTTGTTCTTGGAATCCATTAAGTTTCGGATAGTTTCTCAGAAAGGTAATGTTTCTCATCAGAACATGATCAAGGCCTTCATAGATCTACCTCCACAACAGAGAAATTTGTCTTGTTTCACTGGAAGTACAGTGGGGGGTTTTCCATGTAGCTGTCTAAGATCACTTTTGATCTCCATTTCTTGTGATAATTATGCAATGGTAAAATTTAATGCCAATAGAATCAGGCAAATTTTCTAATTTTAGGGAATGCAAACATAAAACAATCGTTTAACGTATACCAATAACTGTCGCATACTTTTGGGGATAAAAATTAACATAATTGTTAACATAAGCAAATCAAATAAAGTTATAAACATATCTTCAACATACACTCTAGAAATGAACATAATTATGAACAATTTTACTAATTGTATGCCATGATCAGAATGTTATATTCATTCACATAATGAAATAACTATATTGTTTAGCCTACATAAGCGGCACGCTCTATAAATAGCAATTAAAATGCTACAATTCACGGGGACGACAGTCGGTCACAACGTACAATGTTGCCTGTTGAGCTCGCAAGCACAAAATATAAAGTGGTAAATTTCTGGTATTTTTCTTATAAATAAGCCAAAAAATTATAAGCAAATTTGATTGAGCTTATATTTCCTATTATTTCATCATTGTGAACAAATATCATTGTACGCTGTAACCGACTGTCGTCCCCGTGAATTAGTAAAACTCCAGCAGAAGAATCTTTCTAAAAATAGCGCGCGGTAAAGCTGTGTTAATACACATGCATCAATTAGCATCCGGAGAATCCTAAACCCGAGAATTTCAATAAATGGAGAATTTATAAATTTACTGCGCATGTTAATTTATATTTGAATTGTGGTTGTGTTTAATTATGAATTATTTATAATTGCACCTTTCTATCAGCTTCTTATTCTATCTATAAAAATGATAAACATCTTTCTATCAGTAAAATGTGGTGAAATTAATACAATATGTGCAATACTAATGATACATATAGTATATTATTATACATATAGTATATTATTGAACATAACTATGTACACTTGTCTGATATATGTTAATTTGTTAAATTTTTTTTGCCTTACAAATTCATGTATCAATTATGTTTACGTAAATTACTAGTATTTTGCTTATTCATGTATCACTGGTGGAAACATGGGGCGGTATCTAATCGGTTTATTCACGGTACAGATATTAACAATGATTGAGTTTATCTCATACTAATTTTGGGGCCCGATACGTTTTCTTATGGTGTCCAAAAAATCTAGTGTCCGAGAAGTCTCCTTAGTAGGGACAGAAAAATCTGGGGTCCGAGAAGTCTCCTTAGTAGGGACCAAAAAATATGGGGTCCGAAAGGTCATGTAACTGATCATCTTGGTCCTCTTGTATTAGATTAAGTGCGAAAAAATGACATCTTAATATTAATTTCAATGCTGATTGCCTTTTTTAAAGACATATATTGTTTCATCTTTGGGGGGAAGGTGGTGGAGCCCTTCAGATGGGGAATTTTATGACAAAAGGGTTTTTATTTTATTTTTTACAAAAGCATTATTACATGTTTATATTTACTTTGTTATAAAACATTAATGAATTGTTTTGCTACAAATAATAACTTAGATTATGCACTTATTTGGTTTGATGAAAAATTGCTGGGATTGTTTACAAAAATTCGTCCATCTTAGTCAATTTTTGTCCGATTTTGGTCCATTTTTTAAAATAAAACTTACATTCTGAGGGGAATTTTAAGGTAAATACAGGAGAAAAATATATACTTTTTAAGCAGGGAAATGGGGACCAAATTTTGGTCCCGAATTGGCCCTAAAAAAACACTGAAGAATAAAAAAAATTATTGGTAACTGCTTACCACATAATTTTCTGAGTTTTACACTCCGGTTTGCACCTTATAGACAATGCTGAAGTTAATGTCTGTGTGCTTATCGAATTATGCAGAATTACGTCAGAATTACGTCTAGTAAGTGGAAATCAAATACTATGACAGAGAGTAAAGCCCCAGGGAAGGTGAATGTGTTGTGAATGGTTATGGAAATGACTGAAGATCAAGTGCATATCGGACATATAACAGCCATTTGTCAATGATGTTAGCTCCCATGGGCCATAAATGATGCTTTGGGGGGTCAGTGGTGAAATTGCAAAGCTATCAAATGCCAAAGGCACTGATGACTATGAAAATAATCTATTGCAATTAATTAGATGAGAATTAATTAGGACGGCGTTCCACTTACAATTGATACGCCAATGTAACATGCCTATGTAATAGAAACGCCAGTCTCATTTAGTTCACGATAGGACTTACTACATACTTAGAGGAAGGGTATTATATGTCATGTTTAATGAAATATGTACGTTAAGACTAATTAATTAAGCAAACTTGACAACCATCTTTCAATATGTCTCCCATAACAGTCACCTGGATCGGCATGTGTTCTATACCTACTACGTTATCATTATTGAATCCTTTACATGCTATGACTGTCTGAGCTACTGTTTTCTCCATAACGCATCATTAATCAATCAACAGCTGTTTCCTAGTAAAAGATGAAGAGAAAAATGGTTTTACAAACATAAAAGGAAGCCTTGACATTCTCACATAGGCCAGAGACCACCTTCACTTGCCCGCACTCTTTGAATATCATTACCTTATTGTTAAACTGCGCTATCTACGCTGGAAATCAGACAGGGGAAACTGCTTCCCAATCCTGCACAGGGCGGGAATATATATTGATGACATTTGAGATCTCACACATTGTGTGCGGGATTAATAGCAAAGCCTTCCAGAAGCTGTCACCAAGTAGATCAATCTAGCAGGACCAACATAAGAACATTAGCAATATGTTAATTACGTATTAATTACATATCGCAAACACTTCTATTTCAACGCCACAGTTTGAAACTTTTGTTTTGTTTTTTAACGCTAAAAAAAATCATGGCTGAAGAGAGAGCCTCTTCGCAACTCGGAAATTAATTATCTATAATTAAGCTAAATTACATAAAATTTTATGAAATATGAGCAAACTCGTGATTTTACGAATAATATTAGGTTAATGTGTTAACATGCAAGTTAGTTGTTGCCAATTACCTTGAACTCTGCATGTACAAAGTCGAAGAGTGTCATTTAAAATGTAATATTCAATTATGATAATGAAAAAATATTTAGAGATTACATGAGTATTGTAACGAGACAATTATGCCAGCCAACTGACAGCGCATGTTGTGACTTTTGAAGTTCAATACAGTCTCAGATAAATTGACAAAGTGCGAATGGTATAGTCAGGACAACAGAATGCCGTTATGTCACCGATTGGATCAATAAATATGTCACACAGCTGGAGACCGACCTCAACAACTGCAGTGAACAGCGAACGGTGATTCAGAACGTCATTTCACCAGGGTTTTGTCACCGATATTACATATATCGGTGTAAGTGATTAACACTAGGCCATACCAATTTGATTCAATGTTTAGCGTCTTCGGGCTGGTAGGATTATCGATGCCTGAACGAAAAAAACAACAATTATGACAATGTCAAAAAGCAGAATGTGTATACAAAATTAGGGAAAAAAAGACAAAAAAAGACTTTAAAGTGTTGTTACCAATATTTGTAAAAAATAATGTGCAACTAGTCAATTTAACCTAAGAGTAGGTTCTCAATATGAAGAGGATATATAAGAGTTTTGCAAAAAGTAAACATTTGCTTTAGTTTGTACCACTGCAATGAATAAGTTGTGAAAGAAGTATGTTTTTTATCAACTTGTTTGTTTTTTCCTGCCTGGTTGGTATGTTTCGAAAATTCATGGGGAGGCTAAACATAGAATCAAATTTGTATGGCCTTAACCATTAACCTTTTCTGTAATCAACAAACCGTCAGTTACAATTGTGAATCCAAGTATGATTTGAGTTCATAACTTTCAGCTATTTTTATTTTAAATACCTTTATTCTGTTACAAAACCAACTTAGATAGATGCATGTTTAATGGTTTAGAAAACAACTCACATAATAATTCAATTATTTTCATTGGACTTCTTCAAAACAACAAAACATTTAATGTGTTTTAATGAAGTGATGCTAAAAACAATTATTGTCCATGGTCATTATCAGATAGTGTTTTCACACTTTCCAGTAAAAACTGTGAAATAACAATTTTTAGTAATTTGAGGTGAAAAATGATTTCATCAGCCTGAAAACACCAAAATTATTTATAATACATATTTTATGTGACACAGTCTTGTCAACTGTGTCCACATTTTAATATACGTAACAACTCTGTATCATGTGTGGGTACATGCCTTTTGTTATGCAAAGTGTACAACAAAAATATGGTAATTTGCTGATCATTAATAATACACTTTTAACAAAAATTATTATGTAAATATAATGCATCATACATAAGAACTTGACCTAGTACGGTGATTCCGACAGCACCTGACAAGTACAGTAAAACAAGGCAAACAGGTCATCATAGTTTGCGCAATGGCACCGGTGTGGTACTGACCAGTCAACCAATGGCGTTGACAGTTTCTGACAAACCCAGAATCAGCTACGACATTGGACATGATCGACTCAGGTCAATTGTGTGTTGAATGTTATAAGGTGGCATTGCCTTGCATTTTCATCACCTAGTCATGTTTTTGGGGGGATAATTTGTTTGATTTTGAATAGGTTATGACAAAACATGGGTACATTTTCTAAAAGGAAATTCAGGTCTGTGTTTAATAAGACCAATATCTGTGCACATATGTTAAAGTAAAGACTTACCTCACCAATCCACCCTACGATTTAGGTGTCTGGAGTTGGGTGCCTTGTTTACTATGTCATATTATTTTGGAAAAACAAAACAAATGCTTACGAGTTATTTCCGTTCCTTTTTTAATACGTGTATTTGATATTAAAAATGATGTTGTTATTATTATCCTAGCAACATCCCAAATGGCTGTGATGTTAGCATTACCAGTTGGCAAAATAGGCACTATAGGCATGTGCCTATACATTTTTTCCAGGGATAAAAAATTTTAATATGCCAATAATGCAATAAAAACAAGAGGGTGGATTGGGGTGAGGGGATCTTTCTTGGCTGTGTTGAAACTTCATTGTTTAACGAGTCGTTTATGTCAATATGAAATAAATTTCATGAAACACATGCTTATTTTACAATTATTTTGTAGAATCAGGGTTTAGATGAAGTTAGTTGTTTGTAGCCACATACGTGTATAAACACTCCTGGCTCAAATTATCGCTTACAGCGTCATTTTGTAGATTCCACCTATTGTGCCTATACGTATTTTGAACCCAAGCTGCGCTCCTGGCCAATGGCACCTAAAGTGTCTCGAGTTTATTGAAAATGAAGCACATCTTTAAATTTTCTGAAAATAATGGTATATTTGCCACAAAATAGCTACTAACTTTTATTTTATAATGCCAACATAGAATACAAAGGTTGGTGATCAATTTAATGTACTGTGAAAAAGCTAAAAAATATTGAGTTTGATCAATTATAATAAAAAACTAGTAATGCATTCTTCTAATTACGTTGCACTTAAGATTTGAAATTTATTACAAAATAGGATTGCCTTTTTATAAACAATGAAACATATAAATTATACCAATTTCATTCTATTCCATTAAAAAAGCAATTTGTATATTTTTTGCACTTTCATTTATAATTTGCAGTAATAGTTTTCGTTCAGAAATGATAGCTTTTTTTACATGATTGTTTATACCATTGATTTTAAATATACTTATATAATAAATCAATTGTAATTATGCAAATGGATCATGATTGAACTGTCACATGCACACAATTTCTGTGTTTGCAATCGGCAGATTGGTAACAATATTTGGACAAAGAAGAATGCTGTTAATCTGGTGATCCATTCATTATAAATGTACATTAGAATAAAACCGACATTTAAGAATTGAATAGTATTTTTCTGCATTTCATCGGTGTATGAACTGTTGGACAAATTATGCCTGATTTGCATAAATGTCGACGGCGTTTATGCATAAATTAGGCATAATTTTCCCAACAGTTCATACACCAATGAAATGCAGAAAAATACTATTCAATTCTTATAATTACAACCAAAGGCAGATAAAAACCCCTTTTTTAGATTCGGTTTCATTTTTGGCCAACGCCATTTCTAATATCTCGTCAGACATTGCAAACCGCTGTTGATAATTTGTATAGTAAACTTTCTGGTAAAACAATTTAACTGTCCCAATATGCGTTAACAATTTCATCGTCTGCAACACCGGCGACCAATAAATCAGTCATTTTGTTTACGAATGATAGTGTATACATCGTAATGACATCATTTCGCAAATAGCGAATTAAAGAAAACATCGTTAAAGTTCGTGCAAAACAATAACGTCATTTTGAAAATACAGAATGAACAAGTAGTACGGTCATGAATAATAACGAGGTAAACTGCAGACGCAACCGGTTCATCAGTTCCAGTGCGCGGATTATCCAATCAGAATGCAGCGTTGACGTGACAATGAAACAGTTGTAATTATACTATAATGAATTACTGGTACATCTGACAATTTATATTGAGATGGCATTGATTTATGGGTAGAAGCTATTTGAAATAATGCCTTTTTAATTCCATCATTAAATAACATGTAACTGCTACACAATGTTTCAATGGCGAATAAACTTATTTATTAGTTTTACAATAAACCTATTTGTTTAAATTTGATTGTGTCAAAAGTCTGAGGCTAACTGACACACATATGAGTCGATTGCATACGGAATATTCATCATTGTCAGTTTAATAATTTCGCACTATATATGAGGCGTGTCGTGGGAAAACCGGGCTTAATGCATTTGCGTAAAGTGTCATCCCGGATTAGCCTGTGCAGTCCGCACAGGCTAATCCAGGACAACACTTTCTGCTTTTATGGTATTTTCTGTTTCAAGGAAGTCTCTTCTAAGCATTAATCCACTGTAGGCAGAAAGTGCCGTCCTGGATTAGCATGTGTGGACTGCACAGGCTAATCCGGGACATCACTTTACGCACTGCAATAAGCCCGGTTTTCCCACGACGCGCCTCATATATTTATTTTAGCATTCTAATGACAGCTTAGCATAAACATCTACATAGCTCTAGGGCATACTGAATACTACTCACAAAGACTGACTGGCTATGAGTGTTTGAAACCAATGTTTTGTTGCCAAGGAAACCTGGAAAAAGCTACTTCCCAATAATATTCAGCCTATGCAGCATTCAAATGCAATCTAACATTATAATGGCTTAATTTCCAGGTAATGAAACAGGGACAAGCCCAGCCTTGAGGAAATGTCAAGTTAATGCTTCCAAGATAAGACCCTTCAAATTTGATTCTATGTTTAGGATCCCCATGATTTTTCGGCCTAGCTGTCTAATATCACTTTTGACTTAGATTTCTTGCAATAATTAAGCTGCGGGAAAATTGAATGCCAATAGAATTGGGCAAATTTTATAATTTTATGAAATGCAAACTTCAAACATTGGTTTAACGTATACCAATAACTGTTGCATACTTTTGGTGATTAATAATTTACATGATTGTTTACATAAGCGGTTAAAATGAAGTTATAAACATATCCTCGACATATACTCTAGAACTGAGGCTAATTATGAACGTATTTTCTCATTGTATGCCATAAACAGAATGCTATATTAATTCACGTAACGAAATAACTATTTTGTTTATCCTAAATTTATATAACTGTACGCTCTATAAATAGCAATTGTGCAATGTTCCCATTCATAAATCTCATTCACAGAGTTGCCGTTCCATG
Organism: Congeria kusceri; assembly: GCA_027627225.1. NCBI lineage: Eukaryota > Metazoa > Mollusca > Bivalvia > Myida > Dreissenidae > Congeria > Congeria kusceri. The sequence continues at coordinate 70,128,868 of CM051032.1, read as the reverse complement.
TAGCCCATTGATTCTAGCGAGTTCATCGCATTCCAGAAACAGTAGTGTCATTCTAAAAATAGCGCGTGTAGCTAGCAACAGTTGTATAGCTGTGTTAATATACTCGTACATGCATCAATAATAGCGTTCAGAGAATCATAAACCTAAACATTTCAATGAAAGGGGAATTTGTATTATAAACTTACTGCGTGAATTAAAATTGTGGTTACGATTTATGAACGATTATTTATAATTGCATCTTTCCATCAACTTCTCCAGTAGATGTTATTTAATCTGTAAAAAGATGCTACATTTTCTATAGATAAAATGTTATGAAAGAAGATTCGGAATACGTCGAATATTCGCGTAGCATGAATACACAATTTGCAATACTAATTATACACAGGAACCCTTGATATATCATATTCCTACTGATATATAGAGAATAACAGGTTACAGCCTGATATTGTGCAATATATCAGGTGAGGCTTAGAATAATATAACGGCGAGGCTTGCCGAGCAGATATATAGGGAATAATACTGCCTGGTCTTGTGCAATATATCAGGTGAGGCTTAGAATAATATAACGGCGAGGCTTGCCGAGCAGATATATAGGGAATAATACTGCCTGGTCTTGTGCAATATATCAGGTGAGGCTTAGAATAATATAACGGCGAGGCTTGCCGAGCAGATATATAGGGAATAATACTGCCTGGTCTTGTGCAATATATCAGGTGAGGCTTAGAATAATATAACGGCGAGGCTTGCCGAGCAGATATATAGGGAATAATACTGCCTGGTCTTGTGCAATATATCAGGTGAGGCTTAGAATAATATAACGGCGAGGCTTGCCGAGCCGTTATTATATTTGTGCCGAACCTGATATATTACACAAGACCAGGCAGTAACCTGTCTTTCTATTTATCACACCACGTTTTCTGAAAATTACACCAAACAAGCTTTTTTTTTTCATATTTAAAAACTAAGAGCCGCGCTGATTTTACTGAGCCGGCTTTTACACGTTCACGTACATGTAGTTATGGGTTTCTAAAAGTTGACTGGATAATGCCTTATTTTTAACATTTCGTAAAGATAAATGAGCTGTTTTCACTACGAATACATAGATTACACACACGTCTATTAATATAATATTGGCAACACAAACTGTAATGGATTGCAATGGCCAATTTCATCGGACAACACGAATCGACGAATTGTTCTGAGACGCCATTTTCATGATTTTGGAGTTGTGTAATGAAATTGACATTTTGAAGATCGTTTCAACAACGACTATAGCGTGTTCAATTTTTGGTCAAAACATGTTTGAGACTCATTATAAACTGATTCTGTGTAGTGAATTTTAGTTCATTTATTTAAAATGTATTGAAATAACTGTGTATGGATGATTTATTGTATATAAACGCTACTAACCTGATATAAAAAAATATATCAGGCACCTTTGTATCAGGCCGATATCAGCATAGTGGTATGATAAAATTAAAAATCGTCATAGTTTAATGAATGTTTATGTCTGCCTTATCAGAAATAGTCTTAACATTTCACAAATCGCTGAATGTTCCTTGACTATTGCTTTTTATTGGGATACACAGTATAAATGCTTATTTGACTTCAAATCGTTATTATATTAGATAACTAACATGAATGGTATATTACCGGTACTATAAATAACTATACAGACTCGTCTGATACATAATAATTTTAATTCATTCCCGAAATTATTTTCTTACATTGTTAATTTGTTAAATTGGCTTCACAAATTCAGATAACAATTATGTTAACCTAAATTATTTTGGTTATTCATATATCACTGGTGGAAACATATAGTTGTATTATTGGTTTATTAGAGCATAGATATTTATTATAATTTTATTTAATTTTTATATTTATAAATTTATCTCAAATTAACTTTTGGGTCCGAGAAGTTTTCTTATAGTGTCAGAAAAATCTGGGGTCCAGTAAGTCTCCTAATATTGGTGAGGACCAAAAAATCTGGGGTCTGAGAAGTCACCTAACCGATCATCTTGGCCGTCTGTTTAGATCATTTTTAAATGACATCTCAATATTAATTTCAATGCTGATTGTCATTTTTAAAGACATGTCTTGTTTGAAATCTACCAACCAGGCAAGAAAAAAACAAACAATGAGACGATAAATTTTTTTTTTTCTTTCACATTCATAGCAGTGGTACAAGCTAAAGCAAATGTTTACCTGCCAAACTGTTATATAGCATCTTCATATTTGGAACCTACTTTAACGCAGTATTTTAATTGTGTAAATTGACTAGTTGCACACTATTTTTACAAATATGGTAAAAACACCTAAGTCATTTTTTCAGGCATCAAAAAACCTACAAGCCCAAGGACGCTAAACATAAAATTAAACTGGTATGGCCTAATGCTGCAGTTGTGCCCAGCCTTCACATTTGTGTATGTGTGGGAGACAACAGCTCTTAGCTGGCATGTTACCATGTAATTACCATTATAAAAGCAGAGCTTAATTGTCTGGGAACAAGAAACAAATCAATTGTAAGGTTAAGATTAAACCAACAACATTGTTATGCAAGAGATGGCTTCCTCTGTGGCAATAAGTCAAGATTATTTGCAGTTAATTGAAGGAGAAACCAACAGACAAGCACCTATAAAGGTAATTGTACCTACTTTGTGCTTAGAGACACTATTGCAATAAATAATGCCTTGGGAATAAGTCTGTAAAGTGACATTATTTCCAGGGGCATAGCTTGGGTTCAAAAAATGTATAGGCACAATAGGCGGAATCTACAAAATGTCGCTGCAAGCGATAATTTGGGCCAGGAGTGTTTATACTCGTATGTGGCTACAAACAACTAACTTTAGCTTAACCCTGATTCTACAAAATAATTGTAAAATAAGCGTGTGTTTCATGAAATTTATTTCATATTGACGTAATCGACTCGTTAAACAATGAAGTATCAACACAACCAAGAAAGATCCTCTCACCCCAACCCCCCTCTTGTTTTTATTGCATTTTTGGCATATTTAAATTTTAACCCTTGATACATAATGCTGATGTACGGAGGAAATCGGTGCATGTTAACCTTACAGCTGAACATTCATTATCAAGAAGCAGTACGCAGTGTCCTGGGACACCTCATATCTAGTCAAATGGGTCAGGGCAACCTTTGAAGTCATATAACAACACATATCAATTATTATCCTGTGAAATCAGTTTGAATTTCTAACAGCAAAATATGAGGCGTGTCGTGGGAAAACTGGGCTTAAGGCATGTGCGTAAGTGTCGTCCCCGATTGGCCTGTGCAGATCCAGGACGACACTTTCCGCTTTTATGGTATTTTTTGTTTCAAGGAAGTCTCTTCTAAACATAACTCCACTCTAGGCAGAAAGTGCCATCCTGGATTAGCCTGTGCGCACTGCACAGGCTAATACGGGACGACACTTTACGCACATGCACTAAACCCGGTTTTCCCACGACATGCCTCATATATAGCTTCCAGTATGGTTGAAAGCCAAGTATGTGGCTTTATAGCTGAACTATAGCTGAACTATAGCTGAAAAATAGCTGAACTATAGCTACTTTTTTCTGACTATAATGACAGGGGAAGAAGTCCAGGTTAACCAGAAGAGTGCGAGTGGTCCACTGTGTGAGCAAGGGCCTGACACATTCCACACCTGGCCACCAAATGACGCACAAATTCTTGCCTCTAATGGCACCCAAACCAAGCGTCATAACTTATAATGTATCACAAAGCAATCAATTTAACAGCTATGCAACCAGACCAATGGTAGTAAAACAATCAAAGTTTTTGCACGTCGCATCAATATTCGAAATAACCCTCTTGTCCTCAGCCTGGGACACAGCTGTGCAACCAGACCAATGGTAGTAAAACAATCAACCGTTTTGTATGTCGCATCAATATTCGAAATAACCCTCTTGTCCTCAGCCTGGGACGTGTAAAAGAAACCAGGGCAGGTAAAAATGAAAAAAAAATCCAGTAGTTTTCATCTTGCGTTAAACTTAGTAGGCTAATTGAGCCTCCATGTCTCTTGATGGATTGTTCCAAATATATAAAAACCACCTTAATTTCTTTCCATAAATCATAATATTGTGATTAGGTTTTAATTACCACATAAGGTAAAAGATGGTCACATACGCTACTGACTAAATGGCGGGAGCCGTAGCGTCTGACTGAAGATGGTTAAATGAGAATGCCACTGACTACTGGGGGTTGAGGGGTGGGGTGTACTCACAGAGGTACATGCTGCAGTAAGAATGGCTACTGACTACTGGGGGTTGAGGGGTGGGGTGTACTCACCGAGGTACGTGCTGCAGTGAGAATGGCTACTGACTACTGGGGGTTGAGGGGTGGGGTGTACTCATCGAGGTACGTGCTGCAGTGAGAATGGCTACTGACTACTGGGGGTTGAGGGGTGGGGTGTACTCACCGAGGTACGTGCTGCAGATGTATTCTGCTATCTGGTTCCCTGACTTGCTCGACTCCGCAAAGTGACTCAGCTCTCGGTTCAACATTCGCTTGAACTGAAACAAGACTCTTTGATGTAAATATTGTGCTTCTTCGTAAGTAAATCAAGAGATGACCACTTTTATGACCTCTTTTATGACCTCTTTTATATATTTTTATATACTGAATATAATCATTTATGTATTTTTTTGGTTACAGTATCTAGATGTGTCTTGCAATTTGTAATTTTTATGTCACACAAGGCTAGTGTCAACACTTGCAAATGATATTGGTATACAAATTACAGCACACTTACTTGAAAAGACATCGAAAAAGCAATACCTTTATACCTAAATAAATCAGACAAAAAATGCCACAAATATGCTCAAAATTGTGACAGAGATAGAAAAATAATAAATATCTTGTGCAATATTGTCCAAAATGTACCAAACTAAAGCACTTGGAGAGTGAATACCTCCTCCAAGGCAGCTCATACCTCCCATGTGTTATGGAACTTACTAGTTGAATACCTCCTCCAAGATAGCTCATAGCTCCCATGTGTTATGGAACTTACTAGTTGAATACCTCCTCCAAGATAGCTCATAGCTCCCATGTGTTATGGAACTTACTAGTTGAATACCTCCTCCAAGATAGCTCATAGCTCCAATGTGTTATGGAATACCTCCTCCAAGGCAGCTCATACCTCCCATGTGTTATGGAACTTACTAGTTGAATACCTCCTCCAAGATAGCTCATAGCTCCCATGTGTTATGGAACTTACTAGTTGAATACCTCCTCCAAGATAGCTCATAGCTCCCATGTGTTATGGAACTTACTAGTTCAATACCTCCTCCAAGATAGCTCATAGCTCCCATGTATTATGGAATACCTCCTCCAAGATAGCTCATACCTCCCATGTGTTATGGAACTTACTAGTTGAATACCTCCTCCAAGGCAGCTCATAGCTCCCATGTGTTATGGAACTTACCAGTTGAATACCTCCTCCAAGGCAGCTCATACCCCCATGTGTTATGGAACTTACTAGTTGAATACCTCCTCCAAGGCAGCTCATACCCCCATGTGTTATGGAACTTACTAGTTGAATACCTCCTCCAAGGCAGCTCATACCCCCATGTGTTATGGAACTTACCAGTTGAATACCTCCTCCAAGGCAGCTCATACCCCCATGTGTTATGGAACTTACTAGTTGAATACCTCCTCCAAGGCAGCTCATACCCCCATGTGTTATGGAACTTACTAGTTGAATACCTCCTCCAAGGCAGCTCATACCCCCATGTGTTATGGAACTTACTAGTTGAATACCTCCTCCAAGGCAGCTCATAGCTCCCATGTGTTATGGAACTTACTAGTTGAATACCTCCTCCAAGATAGCTCATAGCTCCCATGTGTTATGGAATACATCCTCCAAAGCAGCTCATACCTCCCATGTGTTATGGAACTTACTAGTTGAATACCTCCTCCAAGGCAGCTCATAGCTCCCATGTGTTATGGAACTTACTAGTTGAATACCTCCTCCAAGGCAGCTCATACCCCCATGTGTTATGGAACTTACTAGTTGAATACCTCCTCCAAGGCAGCTCATACCCCCATGTGTTATGGAACTTACTAGTTGAATACCTCCTCCAAGGCAGCTCATACCCCCATGTGTTATGGAACTTACCAGTTGAATACCTCCTCCAAGGCAGCTCATACCCCCATGTGTTATGGAACTTACTAGTTGAATACCTCCTCCAAGGCAGCTCATACCCCATGTGTTATGGAACTTACTAGTTGAATACCTCCTCCAAGGCAGCTCATACCCCCATGTGTTATGGAACTTACTAGTTGAATACCTCCTCCAAGGCAGCTCATACCCCCATGTGTTATGGAACTTATGAGTTGGATACCTCCTCCAAGGCAGCTCCTACCCCCATGTGTTATGGAACTTACTAGTTGAATACCTCCTCCAAGGCAGCTCATACCCCCATGTGTTATGGAACTTACTAGTTGAATACCTCCTCCAAGGCAGCTCATACCCCCATGTGTTATGGAACTTGCTAGTTGAATACCTCCTCCAAGGCAGCTCATAGCTCCCATGTGTTATGGAACTTACTAGTTGAATACCTCCTCCAAGGCAGCTCATACCCCCATGTGTTATGGAACTTACTAGTTGAATACCTCCTCCAAGGCAGCTCATACCCCCATGTGTTATGGAACTTACTAGTTGAATACCTCTTGCAAGGCAGCTCATACCCACGTGTTATGGAATTTACTAGTTGAATACCTCCTCCAAGATAGCTCATAGCTCCCATGTGTTATGGAACTTACTAGTTCAATACCTCCTCCAAGATAGCTCATAGCTCCCATGTGTTGTAGAACTTACTAGTTGAATACCTCCTCCAAGGCAGCTCATACCCCCATGTGTTATGGAACTTACTAGTTGAATACCTCCTCCAAGATAGCTCATAGCACCCATGTGTTATGGAACTTACTAGTTCAATACCTCCTCCAAGATAGCTCATAGCTCCCATGTGTTATGGAACTTACCAGTTGAATACCTCCTCCAAGGCAGCTCATACCCCCATGTGTCATGGAACTTACTAGTTGAATACCTCCTCCAAGGCAGCTCATACCCCCATGTGTTATGGAACTTACTAGTTGAATACCTCCTCCAAGGCAGCTCACTCCTCCCATGTGTTATGGAACTTACTAGTTGAATACCTCCTCCAAGGCAGCTCATACCTCCCATGTGTTATGGAACCTACTAGTTGAATACCTCCTCCAAGATAGCTCATAGCTCCATGTGTTATGGAACTTACTAGTTGAATACCTCCTCCAAGGCAGCTCATACCCCCATGTGTTATGGAACTTACCAGTTGAATACCTCCTCCAAGGCAGCTCATAGCTCCCATGTGTTATGGAACTTACTAGTTGAATACCTCCTCCAAGGCAGCTCATACCCCCATGTGTTATGGAACTTACTAGTTGAATACCTCCTCCAAGGCAGCTCATACCCCCATGTGTTATGGAACTTACTAGTTGAATACCTCCTCCAAGGCAGCTCATACCCCCATGTGTTATGGAACTTACTAGTTGGATACCTCCTCCAAGGCAGCTCATACCTCCCATGTGTTATGGAACTTACTAGTTGAATACCTCCTCCAAGGCAGCTCATACCCCCATGTGTTATGGAACTTACTAGTTGAATACCTCCTCCAAGGCAGCTCATACCCCCATGTGTTATGGAACTTGCTAGTTGAATACCTCCTCCAAGGCAGCTCATAGCTCCCATGTGTTATGGAACTTACTAGTTGAATACCTCCTCCAAGATAGCTCATACCTCCCATGTGTTATGGAACTTACTAGTTGAATACCTCCTCCAAGGCAGCTCATACCCCCATGTGTTATGGAACTTACTAGTTGAATACCTCCTCCAAGGCAGCTCATACCCCCATGTGTTATGGAACTTACTAGTTGAATACCTCTTGCAAGGCAGCTCATACCCACGTGTTATGGAATTTACTAGTTGAATACCTCCTCCAAGATAGCTCATAGCTCCCATGTGTTATGGAACTTACTAGTTGAATACCTCCTCCAAGATAGCTCATAGCTCCCATGTGTTATGGAACTTACTAGTTGAATACCTCCTCCAAGGCAGCTCATACCCCCATGTGTTATGGAACTTACTAGTTGAATACCTCCTCCAAGATAGCTCATAGCACCCATGTGTTATGGAACTTACTAGTTCAATACCTCCTCCAAGGCAGCTCATAGCTCCCATGTGTTATGGAACTTACTAGTTGAATACCTCCTCCAAGATAGCTCATAGCTCCCATGTGTTATGGAACTTACCAGTTGAATACGTCCTCCAAGGCAGCTCATACCCCCATGTGTCATGGAACTTACTAGTTGAATACCTCCTCCAAGGCAGCTCATACCCCCATGTGTTATGGAACTTACTAGTTGAATACCTCCTCCAAGGCAGCTCACTCCTCCCATGTGTTATGGAACTTACTAGTTGAATACCTACTCCAAGGCAGCTCATACCTCCCATGTGTTATGGAACCTACTAGTTGAATACCTCCTCCAAGATAGCTCATAGCTCCATGTGTTATGGAACTTACTAGTTGAATACCTCCTCCAAGGCAGCTCATACCCCCATGTGTTATGGAACTTACCAGTTGAATACCTCCTCCAAGGCAGCTCATAGCTCCCATGTGTTATGGAACTTACTAGTTGAATACCTCCTCCAAGGCAGCTCATACCCCCATGTGTTATGGAACTTACTAGTTGAATACCTCCTCCAAGGCAGCTCATAGCTCCCATGTGTTATTGAACTTAGGAGTTAATCAGCACAATGTGGAATTTGCCCTATCTCTCAATTAGACAGATTCCTTTTTAAAAATCGTTGACCGAGATGTTGAACTGCATCTGACTACCAATCATTTGTTCATTTGCCCATTTCTAAATTTCCCAGAAACTTACATGCAAATCGGTTTATAGCTTTTGGCGTTAAGTTGCAAACTAACAGACAAGCAGACAAACCAATGCTGTTGAAACGTAACAGTTTAAGTCATGTAAAGTAAGTGAGTAGTCAACAAATCAATGTGAGGACCTATCATATTGCATTAAGTCACATTCTGCAAGAAATTACGTAAAAATACTTAAGTGTTCCACTTCATTAGAATAGCGTTAATACTGCTAAAGCGCCATGACAGATTGACTGCTCTACGTTACCTTGCTGGAAGCCATGTCACTGACGGAGCGGTGAGTCTGGATGGTCTCCAGCTGGTCGAGACACCAGTCTAGCTCCTCCAATGTTTCCACCGCCATCTTCTGGTAGCCTTCATCTATAAATAGATCATTAAAAACTATAAGCTTCATCTATAAATAGATCAAAGATGTCATCTATGAATGGATCAAAGATTCATCTATAAATAGATCAAAGACTTCATCTACAAACAGACCATTGAAAACTTCAGACTCCATCTATAAATAAATCATTGAAAACTTCAGACTCTCTATAAACAGATAACTAACTTCATCTATAAATAGATCAAAGACATCGTCTATAAATATATCAAAGACTTCATCTATAAATAGATCATTTAACTCATAAGACTTCATCTATAAATCTATAAATAGATAAAAGAACTTCATCTATAAATAAATCATTGAAAATATCAGACTTCATCTATAAATAGATGAAAAAGTTTACACTTCATCTAAACATAGATCTAACAAAACTTCAGACTTCAAATATTAATGGATCAAAGAAAAACTTCAGACTTCAACTATAAATAGATCAAACAAAGCTTCATACTTCATCTATAAATTGGTCAAACACTTAAGAGCTTATTCATAAAAACAGACCAACAAAACATTTTCTCTATAAATAGACTTCATCTACAATTGATTATACTCATATAAAACTTACAGGTACATAAAATCTGTCCTTTTTGCATAATTTAAAGGTTCATAGATCATGTTTACATTATTTGTTTTGTCACAGATGACAAAAAGAAAACATGTGAAGAAGTTCCTTAAAAATCAAATGGTAAAAGATTGTATATTTACATTCTGAGGACAGAGAGGGACATGACAGAATACAGAGGACAGAGATGGACATGACAGAATACAGAGGACAGAGAGGGACATGACAGAATACAGAGGACAGAGAGGGACATGACAGAATACAGAAGACAGAGAGAGACATGACAGAATACAGAGCTTGGTGCTTCTAGAAATCAATTTAAGTCCTCACTAACTGCCCATGACATTTCCAAAGCAATGATCGACCTTAATTATGTATGCGCTGTTCCCAATAATGCATAAATCAACCCACAGGCGGTACCTCGATTGTTTTAAATGAGTAATATGGTTTCTTGTTATTTTTATTCTAATGAGGATGCACAAAAGTTTTCATGAAAACAGGAATAGATTTTGATTTACGAAGGTGGTAAACAGATATTTTTTACACATGTGTAGAAATTTAAACAGAGAACAAAAAGAGGGAATGTAAAAATATGCCTACAATACTGGCTTTATTATAAGGCAGAATTACGTAATTGCATGCTTGATCCTTGTGATACAAATTTATTTTTCCCAAGGAACATCCAAACAGCAGCCAGATGGGGATCAATATCATTACTTTCCCACTTTCTGATTGAGTGTTTATTTGAAAACATTGGCACCTTTGAAAACATTGCTATCCTTATCAAATTCTTAGTAAATATTAGGGGTATTTTAGTAAATATTTTCTCAGTGTAACCCTACAATGTTTATACGCCACATCTGTCATCATCTTCCTTCACAAATATAAACACACGAACAACAGCAGATTGTTTAGAATCAGTAAGGAGGAAAGCTTAGAACTACAATCCAGTCTTGCTTTCATAATAAAAGTCGGTAAAAAAATGCTTCTTTGTTATTTTAGGTTGCCGCAACCTTCATACTTTACAAATTTAGACGTGTTATTTCAAAGTGCAAACTTTTTTATTGAACGATATCAGAACAAAACAACAAACAAAGGGTAAGAACTGCGATTGAAGTAAAAATATCTCAAAAGAAATACAAAAGTGATTTAAACTCTGAAAAACATCTTTTGAATACATTAACATCAAATTTACATAGCAAGCAGAATTAATTATCATTTTATGAATTAAAGAAATGCATATTATGTAGTATGGTTTGTCAAACACGGTCAGAAAAACAAACAAGTATTTCCTGCCATAATGACAACCAGCAAAAATACTGAATTAAATATCTTGTCAGTGTCATGCAATAAATGTCACTCTGGGTTTATTTGTTTAATTATGAAAACTTCCCTGTAACAGCTACTTATGCATAGTTATTTTTTGTTTTTAAGGATAAATGCACTTTCTGATTTATAAATGATGTACAAACAAGATTCTGTGTTTGATTAACACACATGCCCACAGTTGGTGCTGGGTAGCCCATTTTTTAGTCTAAATTAGGTCAAGGTCAAAGTGAAGATGGGTGATATGGGTGGATTGGGGATGGTCATAAGCAACAACTGTGTAAGTATCCAAGTGTTGTAGTAAGCGAAGTTGGTGCTAGACGAAATGGTAAAAGCTACTTAACCTTGTCACGCACGGACATAAGGACGGACAGGACGATCACTATATGCCTCCTGCATCAAAATGCTGGGGGCATAAAAACAATAATTAATGAATGAAACTACTGCTGAACTTTGTGATCTTGAACTCGCTTAAGTCGAAGTTCTAGATGAGTGGAGGCAGAAACTGATTCCCGACTTTCTTCTTTCTTATTTTATATACAATAAATATGGTTGTCTTGAACTTTTAAGTTGAAGTTTCGGTTATGTCAAAGTGGTTTGCTATCCCCCCCCCCCCTCTAACTCAAAATTCTGTATCCAAGTCTCCATGTAACCCCACCATCTTTTCCTGTTTGCTATCCCCCCCCCCCCCTCTAACTCGAAATTCTGTATCCAAGTCTCCATGTAACCCCACCATCTTTTCCTGTTTTGATGCTGAATATAGTAGAACTTCTTTAACTTGAGCATTGTTAACTCAGATACCTACAATTACTTGATAAATCAGCAAATCTGGTGAAACTGTTGCCTGCTATTACCCCATTTAACTCTAGCATGATAACTTGAGCACCTTGAGGCCAGGGTTCATACTGACTTATTTTTGTATGATAGGAGCAAAATATTTTCACCTTGTGAGAACTGCAAATGGATTAACCACACTCTCCCTTTTGTTTTATATAACTGTACTCAAGTTCATCTTGAACCTGAAAATTAGTCTCAACTTGTTTTGTGAACACGAGGCCTTGAGTTCAATGAGCTTTACTGTAAGTTTTAGCTTCTTTACAGCTATTGCAAGAGGACATATTTCTATCCATTGCTTTAGTTGAAGTTCAATACAATCATGGTCACACACTTGGCCATGTGCTGTAGCTTTTGCATGACTAGTAGTTTATCAATTTATCAGATGTTATTACTAAGTACAATGATTTGATAGTTCACTAATTACATCTGTATATGACTGTCACTAATTAGAAAAAGGTGCAAGATAGTTCACAAGCAATCTTGGATGGTATTGCTCTGTATGCACTTTTCAATAAAGTCTGATAATATTTGTTTCACCCTTACGTCACAGAAACGCACGTGTGAATGCACTTCTCGGAAAATGGGCGGAGTATAGATAAATATAGTTCTCATTCATAACCTTTAAAAATACGAATTTTATATAAGATCGTGTTAGAATCAAAATAATTGACGGGTAACAGTTTGTTATTGCGTTAACAACCAACGGTTTGTCGTTCCGATGCTTGTTATCAAATTTTTAATTTCTACGCTTCGGAACTCCAAACCGTTGGTTATTACCGCAATAACCAACAGTTACCTGTCAATTATTTCTTAATCAACACAATGCCCAGTGTTGTGGCCAAGACAGCATTGACCGATGTCCAGCAATAGGACTCGTCACATTTTTGGACACGATGGCCTAACGAAAGTACCAACAGGAGTGAATAACCTCTGAAAGCAGAATGTCACTGGAATTATAATTCGCCGCCGCAGTATTACAAGGGCCTATCTGCTTCTTTAACACATGTTAGATAGGCCCTTTTAATCCTAAAGTGGCGAATTATAATTTTGTTTATTATGTACTGTTGGTCCAAATTACAGCAGCGAATACTGTAATTACCCTAATACTGGGACACCTCTTAATTTTTTAACAAAAGATTTTCTGTACAATGATGTCTACAGGTATGTATCAAAATGATGGCTAATAATGCAGAACATTTGCGTAAAATGTGGTCAGCAAATCAGTTTCATAGCGAGACTAATGTTCCCCTCTTGGTAACTAGCGCAAGACTTATGTTCCCCTCTTTGTTAGTAGCAACAACATACCCCCGCTGCAAGTCACTAACCTGATTGTGAGACATGACTGTATCCACTGGTGAACACAAAATGCCACAGGGAAGGTCAGGTTCATCAGTAATTGTCAAAGAAGTGACGAGCTTAAACCACTGCGGATGATGAATGTGATAGAGCAAGGTCAAGATCCTGTGAAAAAACACAGATCTTGACATACTTAGGCCTAGAGTTAAGTGTGAAACTGTGTTATCTGCTTAACATTTCTGTGCATAGATACAATAGTTACACGCTCAACCCAGGAATGACAGGTTTTATTTGATGCGTAAAAATCCCAAATAAGGTAGTAAAAAAACTATGACAAGACAGGGTCGTAAAAAAATTGCTCTCCAATTTGGCTACATTTACATCAATCAGCTGAAGAATACAATAGGCTCCATACTGACCTAAAGGTCGGCCATAATTTATATTCCAATTTGGCTACATTTACATCAATCAGCTGAAGAATACAATAGGCTCCATACTGACCTAAAGGTCGGCCATAATTTATATTCCAATTTGGCTACATTTGCATCAATCAGCTGAAGAATACAATAGGCTCCATACTGACCTAAAGGTCGGCCATAATTTATATTCCAATTTGGCTACATTTACATCAATCAGCTGAAGAATACAATAGGCTCCATACTGACCTAAAGGTCGGCCATAATTTATATTCCAATTTGGCTACATTTACATCAATCAGCTGAAGAATACAATAGGCTCCATACTGACCTAAAGGTCGGCCATAATTTATATTCCAATTTGGCTACATTTACATCAGTCAGCTGAAGAATACAATAGGCTCCATACTGACCTAAAGGTCGGCCATAATTTATATTCCAATTTGGCTACATTTACATCAATCAGCTGAAGAATACAATAGGCTCCATTCTGACCTAAAGGTCGGCCATAATTTATATTCCAATTTGGCTACATTTACATCAATCAGCTGAAGAATACAATAGGCTCCATACTGACCCCTAAAGGTCGGCCATAATTTATATCCCAATTTGGCTACATTTACATCAATCAGCTGAAGAATACAATAGGCTCCATACTGACCCCTAAAGGTCGGCCATAATTTATATTCCAATTTGGCTACATTTACATCAATCAGCTGAAGAATACAATAGGCTCCATACTGACCCCTAAAGGTCGGCCATAATTTATAAGGATCTTTTAAGGAATGGCCTATTTAGCAGGTCCGTAAATTTTATTTCGTACAACTACGAAGAGACACCGAAGGATGAAGAACGTTCGCACCTTAAAGAGTGGCATATCTCTATTTCTAACAATACGAATTTTACTCTTTGAATATGACCGACCTTAGTGGAAATTTTCATTAACGACCTGGCTTCATTTTTTTTTTTTTTACTATATCTTTAAATAAATGTATAAACAAAACATCTGTATGTAACATGTAAATAATTATCTGTCAACTATAGTTAAACATTTGTTAGCATTTTAAAGATATGTGCCTTCTTACATATGTCTAGTGAAAACTGATTATATAGTTTTCTAATTTTTACACATTTTGCAATAGAAACTATGTCAAGTAGATGTTCAGATTACAGGATGTTCAACACGATGACGTACCAAACTTCCCTTATTACATATATTCATAATACCTGAGCAGAATTATCTATATTCATAATACCCGAGCCAAATTTGAAAGAAACACAAATTTATAAAATTTGCTAATGCATCTTACTTAAAATATACAGTTAATAACGTGACCCGCAAATTTTACAATTTTATTTTCAAAGACCAGTTTTGCTTGTGTACAACAAGATGTTTAACAAATTCCTATTTCTTGAATGTTGTTACTTTTTCTGTAACGTAACAATACCAATACAAGGTATATGCAAATATTTTAAGAACAATTAAACCACTTTTCACTGTTTACTCATACATAATCAATGTTGATATTTTCGTTGGTAACAATTTGTGAAGTTCTCAATTTTATCAATACATTTCTATGGTTCTCAGTTGCGATGAACAGTTAAAATCATGTTTCATTGATAAAACAATGAGATAAAGTCCCAGTTAGAGACAGATTTTTGTTGTCCATGAGATAGGCTGTGACCTCAAATCTGTTCCCGATAACTTAATTTCTCAACGTGACGTGACCCCCATCTGATATGAAGGATAGCCTAAAAACATCTTTACAATTTGTTCAGTCATTTTGTTTGTTCCCATTTATATCTTCAACATAAATTAAATCATTTATCATCATAAACAAATATAAGCTTTTCTTAATGAAAACCCACATGCCAGAATTATCATGTGTGCCCAAGCTAGATACTTAAAAATCATCACAATAATTGAGGCGCGTTGTGGGAAAACCAGATTTAATGCATGAGCGCAAAGTGTCATCCCGGATTAGCCTGTGCAGTCCGCACAGGCTAATCCAGGACGGCACTTTTCGCCTATAGTGGATTTATGTTTAGAAGAGACTTCATTGAAACAGAAAAAAACATAAAAGCGGAAAGTGCTGTCCCGGATTAGCATGTGCGGACTGCACAGGCTAATCCGGAACAACACTTTACGCACATGCATTAAGTCCAGTTTCCAACGACGCGCCTCAATTATAAATTTGTTCAATATTTTGTATTTATTTTAGCTCAATAATAGTGTCCAAAGACAGAGGCTTCCCGAGACACTTCTGATTCCGGTGTATTTTGTGAAAGATTATTTGAACGCTTCCCGAGTAGGTAACGAACTCCCAATTGCAAGGTGGACACCATATCCGTTACACCACTGCGACCTATATGTTCAAAACTTAAAAGGCAATGTTCGCAATAAGTATGTTTTTACCACATTTTCTTCTGAAAAAGTAAATATTTTGATTAACTAACAGGAGTATCAATGGGACACTCAGATCATCCGAAACCGTCAAATTTACGGAACAACCATTATGCACAGAAAAATGAAAATCTGACAACTAATATACAATCAGTTCATGTATGTTCGGTAGGAACAAAAGTTACATTCTGGAGGAATGGTCTGTGATATGACAGCAGTTAGCGCCTAGAAACTAGGTCAAGGTGAAACATGTGACAGGTGGGTTTTCACGCATCACTATATCCATGTTCAAGGTCACCCACATAGCTTCAGCCACAAATGAGAAGAACATGAGAAAACGCAGGTTTTACTGCGTTGTTGCCACACCAAAGTTGCAAAATAACTGTGAGGCCTGTCATGGGAAAACCTGGCTTAATACATGTGCGTAAAGTGTCATCCCGGATTAGCCTGTGCAGTCCGCACAGGCTAAACCAGGACGACAATTTCCGCCTACAGTGGATTCATGTTTAGAAGAGTCTTCCTTGAAACACAAAATACCATAAAAGTGGAAAGTGTCATCCTGGATTAGCCTGTGCAACACTTTAAACACATGCATTAAGACGGGGTTTCCCACGACACGCCTCCTGTATATTATTTGGTATTAACCTTCAGCTTCAGAACTTCATTTATATATTTACAAACATGCATGTCTCTATAAACTGTATTTTTTTATGTAAGATAAAGAAATAGTGAATACCTTGCGATTAAAAAAAACCTTCACTTAATTTTCGTGTAATGGTTAGAACATATTAAGTCTTAAAATCTTATTTGTTAAGAAAGGGCTGAGTATGTGCTGCTTATTACAGATTGTGGGGAGACGCAGTTTAAAATAGCCAATCAAAAGCCAGAAATAGCGTCCTTTAAGACCATGCCCTGTTTGATTAAGGGTTTCACTTTTTAATGACTGCAATCGAGCCATTTCATTGGATCAAAATTTAGGTCATATTCTCAATAATATTAGCCAATAAATCTACAGAACATTCTTTTACTTTGTTGTGATTTAAATAACACACAACAAAACTCCAGAAAGTCCATTTTTGAACATTATTTAAGATCAGGGCCCATATCCTCAAAGCTCCTTACCGAAAACTTAAGTAAATTTCTTAAAATCATAAAATTCCTTAATTAAGTCTGTGGCTGGTTTATAACAGGTTTATTTTGTCTTAATTAGTTTTAAACTTGTAAAGAATCAACAGGTGCATCTTGTTTTACCATATTTCAGATATAAAATATTGATTGTCACAAAGAAACATTTATTTGAAATTTTCCCTTAAATATGACTATAGTTCGTTTTTTCTTAGAAGCTTTGTGGATATGGCCCCGGGGCCCTGTTTAAGAACTTTGGTATTTATACGGCCATACCATTGCTTACATTAAGAACTTTGGTACTGATACGGCCATACCATTGCTTATATTAAGAACTTTGGTATTTATACGGCCATACCATTGCTTACATTAAGAACTTTGGTATTTATACGGCCATACCATTGCTTACATTAAGAACTTTGGTATTTATACGGCCATACCATTACTTACATTAAGAACTTTGTGATTTATACGGCCATACCATTGCATACATTAAGAACTTTGTGATTTATACGGCCATACCATTGCTTACATTAAGAACTTTGGTATTTATACGGCCATACCATTGCTTACATTAAGAACTTTGGTATTTATACGGCCATACCATTGCTTACATTAAGAACTTTGGTATTTATATGGCCATACCATTGCTTACATTAAGAACTTTGGTATTTGTACGGCCATACCATTGCTTACATTAAGAACTTTGGTATTTATACGGCCATACCATCGCTTGCATTAAGAACTTTGGTATTTATACGGCCATACCATCGCTTACATTAAGAACTTTGGTATTTATACGGCCATACCATTGCTTACATTAAGAACTTTGGTATTTATACGGCCATACCATCGCTTACATTAAGAACTTTGGTATTTATACGGCCATACCATCGCTTACATTAAGAACTTTGGTATTTATACGGCCATACCATCGCTTACATTAAGAACTTTGGTATTTATACGGCCATACCATTGCTTACATGAAGAACTTTGGTATTTATATGGCCATACCATTGCTTACATGAAGAACTTTGGTATTTATACGGCCATACCATTGCTTACATGAAGAACTTTGGTATTTATACGGCCATACCATTGCTTACATGAAGAACTTTGGTATTTATACGGCCATACCATTGCTTACATTAAGAACTTTGGTATTTATATGGCCATACCATTGCTTACATGAAGAACTTTGGTATTTATACGGCCATACCATTGCTTACATTAAGAACTTTGGTATTTACACGGCCATACCATTGCTTACATTAAGAACTTTGGTATTTATACGGCCATACCATTGCTTACATTAAGAACTTTGGTATTTATACGGCCATACCATTGCTTACATGAAGAACTTTGGTATTTATACGGCAATACCATTGCTTACATGAAGAACTTTGGTATTTATACGGCCATACCATTGCTTACATGAAGAACTTTGGTATTTATACGGCCATACAATTGCTTACATTGGTATTTACACGGTCATACCATTGCTTACATTAAGAACTTTGGTATTTATACGGCCATACCATTGCTTACATTAAGAACTTTGGTATTTATACGGCCATACCATTGCTTACATGAAGAACTTTGGTATTTATACGGCCATACCATTGCTTACATGAAGAACTTTGGTATTTATACGGCCATACCATTGCTTACATGAAGAACTTTGGTATTGATACGGCCATACCATTGCTTACATGAAGAACTTTGGTATTTATACGGCCATACCATTGCTTACATTAAGAACTTTGGTATTTATAAGGCCATACCATTGCTTACATTAAGAACTTTGGTATTTACACAGCCATACCATTGCTTACATTAAGAACTTTGGTATTTATACGGCCATACCATTGCTTACATTAAGAACTTTGGTATTTATATGGCCATACCATTGCTACATTAAGAACTTTGGTATTTATACGGCCATACCATTGCTTACATTAAGAACTTTGGTATTTATACGGCCATACCATTGCTTACATTAAGAACTTTGGTATTTATATGGCCATACCATTGCTTACATTTTGTTGCTGACATAATTATAAATGTTTAAGAACTTTGGTTTTATACGGCCATACACTATTGCTTACATTTTGTTGTTGACATAATTATAAATGTTAAACATACAAAGTTTTAGATATACATGTTGTCCAGCCATATTCCATGTGAAAAAGTTTCATGAAGTTCAGTTCATGAAATGAACTTCAAGAACTAATTCATGAATTGGGATAAAATAATTCATGAATACTTACTACATGTTTATGAGCTCAAATTCATGAACAAGAAATAAATTACTCGTAAAATTCATTAATTTTCAATTCAAATCATGAACTAATTTTTCATTTCGATTCCAGTTCATGAACGGAAGTCCACAATTTATGAAGTGTCATCGCTATAAGACGGCACCAGGGCGCATTCTGTGCCAGTGGCTTGTTTATCAACGCTGTCCATTGCACATAGGCTTGGCTCCAATTTCAAATTAATGAGCTATTTCCACAACTTATCTTACACCATAAATATCTTTCTTGCATTGCTTTATGGCTTTTCATGCCAAACTATAACCATTCAAAGACAAAGGTTTCATCTCTTGTTACAACACATGGTGATTTTGCACATGTTGCACGCTTTGCTTTTCACGTGGAAAGTGTTTCTAACAGTATCAATAGTGGCCAAAAATGGAGGTAATGGAGGTAATTGAGGTAATGGAGGTAATTGTAAGGCTCCTTTTTTAATTTACAGTTATTTACTAACATAATTAATTTAATTATTAAAACTTTATCCTCTTAATATACTACATTGGAATAAAAAATGGTCTCTCACACTTTCCTTTTCATAAAAAATGGAATTTTCCTTAATGTTTTGAGGTAAACTAATAACAGGGCCTAATTAAACAGTTTATATTTATGCTGCTGGCCTTCTTAAAATCTCAAAATACCAAATACAAAAGCAAAACATGCAACGAAACAACAACTACAACAAAACACCATTATTCCATGGTGACTTATCAGATGAAAAATTGTTTGTTTGTTTGTTTGTTTTTGATTTAGAGTAAGGTAATAAATTTTGTCATGGTGACTAATTCCAAAAACATATTATGTTTCAGTACAGAAAAACTCCGTATTTAGAATTATGATTTCACAAATCATGTAACAGTGACTAAGATGGTTTCTCAGCAAGAGGACGGCAATGTTCATCACCATCATGGTTGCATCGTGATGAAAATCACACACTGAGCTAAAATCCCATTATGCGATATGTCTGACTCAACTGACTTGTCATTTTCGGTCTGTCAATGGCAACGGTTAATTAACGAACTCATTAAGAAGCTGAGAGGTATGATTTCCTGCAACAACCGAAACATGTCTAAATGACTTAAATTGTCAGATTGCATTATGCATGTCTGTCAAAAACGCTTACATAGATGTAGTTGTGTTGTACTGGCAATTCAGGTCACTTACCTTAAATAAAGGACCATAGGACGTTAATAAGGATTTCTCTCCTGTTGATGAAGGAAAAAAATGAGATTGAACTGAGTGTTTTTTTTTTATTCACTTTTGCGGGAAAGGTGGCCCGCCCTTCAGATGGGGAATTTTACGGAAAAGAGGGGTTTGTTTTTAGAAAAGCATTATAAAATTTTTATATTCTACTTTGTTATAAAACATTAATGAATTGTTTTGCTACCAATGATAAGTTAGATTAACTTGGTGTGAAGAAAAATTGCTGGGATTGTTTAAGAAAATTCCTTTATCTTAGCCAATTTTTGTCAGATTTTGGTCAATTCTTTTTCAAAATAAAGCTTTCATTCTGAGGGGAAATTTAAGATAAATAAAGGGGCAAAATATATCCTTTTTAAGCAGGGCAATGGGGCCGAATTTCATCCCCAAGTTTGCCCTGAAAAACACTGGAACTGGACAGACTCCTTAGCATGTATGTCCAATAGTTACGGGAAATGGTACACTTTCAAGGCCATAATTTTTTAACATTTTTTCGAGCGATGTACAAAGAACACTGTATTATGTGAAGTTAGAATAAGACATCAGACATAGAATGGACATAATTTTTGTTATTTTTTCACTTAAAACTGAGTATTTCATGTTGCTTACGTACGTTTGTTATATTATGTCAATACTCTTGGTATAAATAGCATTTTTCCATGACTTTCATTAAAACTGACCTTTGATCATTTTTACTGTATTTATAAACTGTGTTCATGCATGGACACAGTTCAATTTTTTCATGAAAATTTTTTAAAAGCATACAAGTATACAGTTTTGTGGTAAAATCAATTTTAGTGATGCAGTTATATATGCAGGTGTCTATTGCACTAATTACTGTGCAAATAACAAATGGTAAACTGCATATAAAACATTGCTGAAATAAAACAGTTTATTCTATGTTTGACGTCTTATTCCAACTTCACATAATACTGAGTTAAAGTCATACTTCATTTTTAGTGTCAGCATTAAAAAGTCTTGTTTATACCAGCCCGAAGTTACATAAATGAGACAAAGAGAAATATGTTGGCGTCAACCATTTCCTGATGTCACATAACAAATATATATTGCTTTCAAAAATGCAATGAAATGCCATCAAGAATATTTTGTTGAATTACAAACGTAAATGTCACTTACACTTTTATAGCGAGGTTGCATGCCAGTAGGTTTTAAAGTTTTACTTTCCCCAGACTTTGAAAGGCTTTACATGGTGACCCACATAATCTTTTTATGACAGTTGTAATCAATGTTGAAAACCTTGAAACATCAACAGTTATTAGGCCAACCTTAGAAATTGTTTGTTTGCCATTGCCTACCCAAGCTTGCTGGTAACGGGTAGATAGGTAGGCTTTGTTTTTGTGGAAAAAAAATTGCAAATTTATGAATGATCCATTTAGCATCAAAATATAGTGAATAACACAGACATTGCTTTGAAAATATAATCAAGTTTCTGCTGATATAATGAGAGCTTGCTAGCAATCATATTTAATTAGACAATGAATATGACAAACTGCCCGTTGTTTTCACAAGTTTGATAAAAACATTATTAGAATTGCATTTTTTTTATATGGCCTTTAATTAATTAATATTATCTATTAACACAATGGAAAATGACCGAAATGAAAGAAGAGCGAGGTTTTATTTAACCCAAAGATAAAATAGAATATTCGGAATTAAAAATAAGAAACTGGTTTTATTTAACAAAGAAAAACACTTTTTAGTAGGGACCTTTTTGTCGGGTAGGTAGGCAATGGCAATCAAAGTCAATTAAAATTATGGCCTTATTGTTAGTTGTGTTATGTAACTTTTGTATGGAGGCCAGCCAAAAATTTGTGGATAAATTAATCTCTTAATTTTATAACCAATTATTCTATGTCTATTTTAAAAAATCTGATGTTATATTATTTGTTGCTTTAAAGAGATCTGAAATTGAAATCTTACGTTTAATAACATTACAATATGAAGCATGGTTACGCAGTTGTATTAAACCTACATTCCAGCTATTTATTTTTGTATTATATCTGATTACAAAGTGACAGTAGTAAAATACTTTTACACAATCAAATGTATTTAATAACATATAATAATAACATAATAAAGTACATGTGATTGTTGTACAATATAAGCATTATATGGGGTAGACGAAGATATATTGATTACACAGCACCCACCGTCCGCCATCTTGTTTTTCTATCAACACGGATTCTTCGTGTTTCGGGAAGCTTTTGGGTCTCTGCAGAACTCTTGTTGCATTTACAAGACATAAAAAAACGACATCCACATGCCTTTTGCACATATTTCACCCCTTAAATTATTATTATTATTATTTATTTATCAATTTTTTATTTTTTTTATATTTTTTTTACTTTATTATCCTCGTCTATAGGTATGTGCAGGTCGAGGTCATCCTGTTCCATACCTTACAATTATTTCTAAACTGTTTACTTATTGAGAAATTTGTAAAATTTATTTTCACTGATTTATGCGCAAATATATGTGCAACAGATGTTAATTTTGTTGGACATTTGTCTCTTATAATAGTCATTGCAATGTGCTTTTGTAGTAATGGTATAATGCTTATTTTGTAGTCATTAATATATCCAAATATACGTACTGCAAAGAGGTTTTGTGCTATAGTTGCATCCCAATCTCATTAAAATCATCTCCAGTCTGACGCTACTATACTATCCGCTGACTGGATCTGATGACTTTGCATTAGGGGTCACGTTCAGATAACCTTTTCAGAAGCCAATCAAATTGTTGCCTTCTAAATGTTGTGGTATTATCCTTATATATAAACCACAAAAACTATGCACCAAATCAACGTGAACTTTGGATGTTTAGTCGCCTAAGGTACCACTTTATCCATTGCTATCCACATGAAAATTAACTCAAAATGATTTATTACTGAGGATCAGCTGGAAATGCATCACTTTTCAAAAACCATGGCGAAACTTTGCTGTGCAAAAAGCAATTTCATTGGGCGCAGCAGGGCTGATATTTTATTGTTCGGAAGGTCATTTAAACATAACCTGTTATACGAAGTCTTCAGATCCTAACGTTAGGATTTTATTTTAATGAGGTTGGTTGCATCCCTATATATAATATCAATACAGTAAACATGGTTCAAAACCACTAAATACGGAACAAACCTACATTTCAAACAATTCATTCAAATAAATAATTAAAACATTTCACACCGACATTTACTACCAGTTTATAAAATTGCATGGCCCTTCCCAGGTTTTTAGAGTAAAATATGCCCGTACAAGCTGCCGTACAAGAACATAGAAGAGTTGTTTGTACTCATGGAAGCTTGAAGAATTTACGATGTTCGTTTTCATCATTAATTTTAAATTAGCATATTCGTAATTATGATAAATTAAGCTGTTGTGTAGTGTAAGTATGAATTTAAAAGGAAGTTGTCAAATTCACTGACAACTCACTACAGCATCAGCCTGAATTTGTCTTTCCGGGTGATTTATGACATAAACCACACAGACGCTTACAACCACGCATTTACAGATCATTTTTAAATCTATATGAAGCCAGTATTATGTGTCAAAATAAACTTTCACAAGATACGCTCTGTATTCAGTTTTAGTTAATTTTGCGGCAGATAGCTTCTTTTTTTTTCAAAATTAAATCTTCTTAATACTATTACTTAAAACTGTTTGTCAAAATAGAATTTTGTATTTACTGTATACACAATAATTTACTGCCCATTAGGAGAATATAAACACAAGGGAGACAAATATGTAAAACACAATATCTTGACAATCTTGAGTTGTTCCCCTTGATTCATTGATTTTCCTTGGCCCACAACCATATAATTATGTTCTACAACTTTATAGTTTTATCAAATTGACTAATGTCTGAGGATGGATGCAAGAATTGTATTGAGAGATGTATGCACAATTGTAAATCAAGCTGACAAACGTTGCCTTGACTTGATGTGATTGAACAGAGTTTAGGACATATTAACTATTACTTGATTGAATTTTGGGTGACAATAACATCAGACTGTGACCTGACTGGGTTTGGGGTGAGACTGACAGACAATGACTGAGATCAACTTTAGGGTGACAGACATGGACTTGACTCAGAGGCTTGGGGTGACACAATACAACTTGACTGAGATAAGGCTTAGGGTGACACAATACAACTTGACTGAGATGAGGCTTAGGGTGACACAATACAACTTGACTGAGATGAGGCTTAGGGTGACACAGTACAACTTGACTGAGATGAGGCTTGGGATGACACAATACAACTTGACTGAGATAAGGCTTAGGGTGACACACTACAACTTGACTGAGATCAGGCTTAGGGTGACACACTACACCTTGACTGGGATGAGGCTTGGGATGACACAATACAACTTGACTGAGATGAGGCTTAGGGTGACACACTACAACTTGACTGAGATGAGGCTTAGGGTGACACGATACAACTTGACTGAGATGAGGCTTAGGGTGACACGATACAACTTGACTGAGATGAGGCTTAGGGTGACACAATACAACTTGACTGAGATGAGGCTTAGGGTGACACACTACAACTTGACTGAGATAAGGCTTAGGGTGACACAATACAACTTGACTGAGATGAGGCTTAGGGTGACACACTACAACTTGACTGAGATGAGGCTTGGGATGACACAATACAGCTTGACTGGGATGAGGCTTAGGGTGACACACTACAACTTGACTGGGATGAGGCTTGGGATGACACACTACAACTTGACTGAGATGAGGCTTGGGGTGACACACTACAACTTGAATGAGATGAGGCTTAGGGTGACACAATACAACTTGACTGAGATGAGGCTTGGGATGTCTCAGCTAAGGCTTAGGGTTACACACTACAACTTGACTTAGATGAGGCTTAGGGTGACACAATACAACTTGACTGAGATGAGGCTTGGGATGACACAATTCAACTTGACTGAGATAAGGCTTAGGGTGACACAATACAACTTGACTGAGATGAGGCTTGAGATGACACAATACAACTTGACTGAGATAAGGCTTAGGGTGACACAATACAACTTGACTGAGATGAGGCTTGGGATGACACAATACAACTTGACTGAGATAAGGCTTAGGGTGACACAATACAACTTGACTGAGATGAGGCTTAGGGTGACACAATACAACTTGACTGGGATGAGGCTTGGGATGACACAATACAACTTGACTGAGATGAGGCTTAGGGTGACACAATACAACTTGACTGAGATGAGGCTTAGGGTGACACACTACACCTTGACTGGGATGAGGCTTGGGATGACACAATACAACTTGATTGAGATGAGGGTTAGGGTGACACACTACAACTTGACTGAGATGAGGCTTAGGGTGACACAATACAACTTGACTGAGATGACGCTTAGGGTGACACAATACAACTTGACTAAGATGAGGCTTAGGGTGACACACTACAACTTGACTGAGATAAGGCTTAGGGTGACACAATACAACTTGACTGAGATGAGGCTTAGGGTGACACACTACAACTTGACTGAGATGCGGCTTGGGATGACACAATACAACTTGACTGGGATGAGGCTTAGGGTGACACACTACAACTTGACTGGGATGAGGCTTGGGATGACACACTACAACTTGACTGGGATGAGGTTTGGGATGACACACTACAACTTGACTGGGATGAGGCTTGGGATGACACACTACAACTTGACTGAGATAAGGCTTAGGGTGACACACTACAACTTGACTGAGATGAGGCTTAGGGTGACACACTACAACTTGACTGAGATGAGGCTTATAGTGACACAATACAACTTGACTGAGATAAGGCTTAGGGTGACACACTACAACTTGACTGGTATGAGGCTTGGGATGACACACTACAACTTGACTGAGATGAGGCTTAGGGTGACACACTACAACTTGACTGAGATGAGGCTTAGGGTGACACAATACAACTTGACTGAGATGAGGCTTAGGGTGACACAATACAACTTGACTGGGATGAGGTTTGGGGTGACACAATACAACTTGACTGAGATGAGGCTTAGGGTGACACACTACAACTTGACTCAGATGAGGCTTGGGATGACACAATACAACTTGACTGGGCTGAGGCTTAGGATGATACACTACAACTTGACTGAGATAAGGCTTAGGGTGACACAATACAACTTGACTGAAATGAGTCTTGGGATGTCACAATACAACTTGACTGAGATGAGGCTTGGGATGACACACTACAACTTGACTGACATGAAGCATAAATTAACACACTACAACTTGACTGGGCTGAGGCTTAGGGTGACACACTACAACTTGACTGGGCTGAGGCTTAGGGTGACACACTACAACTTGACTGGGCTGAGGCTTATGGTGACACACTACAACTTGACTGAGACGAGGCTTAGGGTTACACAATACAACTTGACTCAGATGAGGCTTAGGGTTACACACTACAACTTTACTGAGATGAGGCTTAGGATGACACAATACAACTTGACTGAGATGAGGCTTGGGATGACACACTACAACTTGACTGACATTAAGCATAAATTAACACACTACAACTTGACTGAGATGAGCTTTAGGATGACACACTATTTGACTGAGATCATGTTTAGAGTAACAGACTTACACTTGACTGAGACAATATTACTTGACTGAGATCAGGCTTCAGGTGACAGACTATTACCTGACTGAGATCAGGCTTTGGGTGACAGACTATTACGTGATTGAGAACAGGCTTGAGGTGACACACTATTACTTGACTGAAACCAGGCTTTGGGTGACAGACTATTACTTGACTGAGATCAGGCTTCAGGTGACAGACTATTGCTTGACTGAGATCAGGCTTCGGGTGACAGACTATTACTTGACTGAGATCAGGCTTCGAGATCAGGCTTCGGGAGACAGACTTTTTACTGACTGAGACCAGGCTTTGGGTGACAGACCAATACTTGACTGAGACCAGGCTGCGCGTGACAGACTGTTACTTGACCGAGAGCAGGCTTCGGGTGACACACTATTACTTGACAGAGACCAGGCTTTGGGTGACACAATATTACTTGACTGAGATTAGGCTTCGGGTGACAGACTATTACTTGACCGAGATCGAGCTGAGAAATCCAGACTTTCACCCCAGTGATTTGAATAAGACAAACTGTCACTTGACTGTGTTTAGGCTGAGACTGACAGAGTCTACTACTCAACACAGTGTCATACTGACTGGACCAGCTTAGGGTACACACAATAACTTGACTCTTAATTGACTGTGTAAGGGTAACCTGAGGTTGACAATGATTTGAGTGACTTTAGGTTAAAGATAACAGTCTGTGACAGACTTAGGTTTAGCCTGACTGAATAGTGACTGAATTATAGGACAAAAAAAAATGTGTGTTTCGGCAACGGTCTCAAGAAAGTTAGATAGCATCTGGATTGAGTTCTTTTTTAACTTTTTAAAGCCGCATTTCGGTCAAAGACATTGAAAATTATCAAATTATCTAAAATGTAAAGAATACAGATTTCACGGAAAACATTTGTCGCTTAAAACTTTAGGGTTCAAGGGGTTTTGGCTGGGTAGGGTTGAGTTGCCCGAAACACAAATTTTTTTTTTGGCCTAAAAGTGTGAGTCAATGGCATAAATGAGTACAGACTGACAGTGACAACGCAAAATTTATAATCAACAACACAAATTAGTTCAGACTGAGGTGGACATATTTTTATTTTGACTGAGTTAATAGTAAGGGTAACAGGACACTTACCTGAGTGAGCCCTGGGCGACGGGGACATGGCGTGCAGGCCTGGGTTCTCATGTTGCTTGGTTACCCCACCCAGTGAGCCAGTGTGGTTTTGCTGAGCTCGCAACCCGCTACCATGACTCCTGTAAATATGTCAGCATTTTAGTGAAACAAATCTGGGAATTTGAAGAGTTGAGTTTAGCATTTTAGTGAAATGAATCTTGGCATTGGAAGAGTTGCATTCAGCATTTTAGTGAAATGAATCTAGGAGTCTGATGAGCTATGTTAATGCAGCATTTTAGTGAAATAAATATAGGATTTTGAAGAATTGAGTTCAACATTTTAGTGAAATAAATCTAGGAGTCAGATGAGTTGTGTTCATGCAGCATTTTAGTGAAATAAATCTAGGAGTCAAATGAGTTGTGTTCATGCAGCATTTTAGTGAAATAAATCAAGGAGTCTGATGAGTTGTGTTCATGCAGCATTTTAATGAAATAAACCTGGAAGTCTGATGAGTTGTGTTCATGCAGCATTTTAGTGAAATAAACCTGGAAGTCTGATGAGTTGTATTCATGCAGCATTTTAGTGAAATAAACCCGCAGTCTGATGAGTTGTGTTCATGCAGCATTTTAGTGAAATAAATCTAGGAGTCAGATGAGTTGTGTTCATGCAGCATTTTAGTAAAATAAACCTGGAAGTCTGATGAGTTGTGTAATTGCAGCATTTTAGTGAAATAAATCTAGGAGTCAGATGAGTTGTGTTCATGCAGCATTTTAGTGAAATAAACCTTGGAGTCTGATGAGTTGTGTTCATGCAGCATTTTAGTGAAATAAATCTGTAAGTCTGATGAGTTGTGTTCATGCAGCATTTTAGTGAAATAAATCTAGGAGTCTGATTACTTGTGTTCATGCAGCATTTTAGTGAAATAAACCCGCAGTCTGATGAGTTGTGTTCATGCAGCATTTTAGTGAAATTAATCTAGGAGTCAGATGAGTTGTGTTCATGCAGCATTTTAGTGAAATAAACCTGGAAGTCTGATGAGTTGTGTTCATGCAGCATTTTAGTGAAATAAACCTTGGAGTCTGATGAGTTGTGTTCATGCAGCATTTTAGTGAAATAAACCTTCAGTTTGATGAGTTGCGTTCATGCAGCATTTTAGGGAAATAAATCTAGGAGTCAGATGAGTTGTGTTCATGCAGCATTTTAGTGAAATAAACCTGGAAGTCTGATGAGTTGCGTTTATGCAGCATTTTAGTGAAATAAACCTGGGAGTCTGATGAGTTGTGTTCATGCAGCATTTAAGTGAAATAAACCTTGGAGTCTGATAAGTTGTGTTCATGCAGCATTTTTGTGAAATAAACCTTGGAGTCTGATGAGTTGTGTTCATGCAGCA
This sequence comes from Congeria kusceri, assembly GCA_027627225.1. NCBI lineage: Eukaryota > Metazoa > Mollusca > Bivalvia > Myida > Dreissenidae > Congeria > Congeria kusceri. The sequence goes on along the minus strand of CM051032.1, from coordinate 70,098,937 downwards.
TTTTAGTGAAATAAACCTGGGAGTCTGATGAGTTTTGTTCATGCAGCATTTTAGTGAAATAAACCCGCAGTCTGATGAGTTGTGTTTTTGCAGCATTTTAGTGAAAGAAACCTGGAAGTCTGATGAGTTGTGTTCAGCATTTTAGTGAAATAAACCTGGAAGTCTGATGAGTTGTGTTCAACATTTTAGCGAAATAAACCTTGGAGTCTGATGAGTTGTGTTCAGCATTTTAGTGAAATAAACATTGGAGTCTGATGAGTTCTGTTTATGCAGCATTTTAGTGAAACTAACCTTGGAGTCTGATGAGTTGTGTTCATGCAGCATTTCAGTGAAATAAATCTAGGAGTCAGATGAATTGTGTTCATGAAGCATTTTAATGAAATAAACCTGGAAGTCTGAGGAGTTGTGTTTAGCACTTTAGTGAAATAAACCTTGGAGTCTGATTAGTTGTGTTCATGCTGCATTTTAGTGAAATAAACCTGGAAGTCTGATGAGTTGCATTCAACATTTAAGTTAAATAAACCCGCAGTCTGATGAGTTGTGTTTATGCAGCATTTTAGTGAAATAAACCTGGAAGTCTGATGAGTTGTGTTCATGCAGCATTTTAGTGAAATAAACCTGGAAGTCTGATGAGATGCGTTCAACATTATAGTTAAATAAACCCGCAGTCTGATGAGTTGTGTTCATGCAGCATTTTCGTGAAATAAACCTGGAAGTCTGATGAGTTGTGTTCATGCAGCATTTTAGTGAAATAAATCTAGGAGTCAGATGAGTTGTGTTCATGTAGCATTTTAGTGAAATAAACCCGCAGTCTGATGAGTTGTGTTTATGTTTGACCTTTAGATGTCAAACTATGAGCTAAGTGCATTGGTGTAGGTGAACTGTTTTGCCCATTTAATTAAGGATCCATCCTTGGTTGGAAGAATTACTGGGCAGGAAACAATACTGATGTACAGACAGATGGACATACCCAAGGAAAATAAAAATTGCTCCCAAAATGGAGAATGGTCTTATGACAGGAACATCTTATACTTTTCCGTATGCACGTAACCATTTCCACAACCATAACACATCCGTGTCTGGATAATTTGAAAACTGAAGACGCTTTCCCATGAATCTGCATAAACTGTTGAAATATTTGTTTTGTTCTTATTTCCAAAGTGTTCGGCTGTCTGAGTTAGAACAATGTTATCATGTTTATTGTTGTCGGGTGAGAATATTTAATGCGAGTATGTGAAAATATGAAACAGGTGATTGGGAACACTATTAAGTACTGAAAGCTGTACGAGACGTTTCATCATTATAATTGTATTTGACAGAACTTCACACATATCGAAAGCTTCAATCATAATTTTATGCCCCCAAAGATTTCACATTATAATCGGGTCTTTATACGAGGGAAACTTAGGTTGCCCGATTCTCGTGTTCCAGGCAATTTCTACCATTTTCTCATATTTTTACGTCTGAAAGATTTAGCTGTTTTAAACTTTGTTCATTTTCTTGCGGCTATGCTGATTTGTGCAATGTGGATACAGATAAAGACATATGGAAAAGTGGCCTTTAAAATTCATGAATTTCTATCATCAAATTCTTTGTCATCAGATATTGTTAACACAATATGACAATCTCCTTTTTCTTCATGTTTCACAGGAAATTAACTAGTTTTTCCCCACTTAATACCTAATACGACAATTTCCTGATATTATGTCGTTAAAATGTACCGTACTTTTCATGACCCCGTTTGTTATATAGAATATTTATACTCTCCCATATTGGGGTATTGATTTTTGAATGAACATCTCTTGAAAACTGTTCATAATTTCTTCAAGCAAAATGCTTATACAGAGACCAAAAACAATCAATGAACTGGATTAAGAAATTGGTCATGCTAACACAAGATTTTGCAAGCTGACAGATATTAATATAGCCACAAATCAGTGGACCCAGTCATTCAGGTACACGGCAGCCATTAGGTGGTTGGGAACAACAGCTGACATTGTCATGTATTGATTTTTGAGCTGAATTGTAGTCTGCTAAGTCTGCTAAGCAATATTTAAGGAAGAGGGAGGAACAAGGTTTTAGTATCAGTTTAATGTTTTTTCTCAGTATAGCTTGGAAGCAACCTTAAAGGGGTAATCAAATAATTTGTTGGGGCAGATGTGTATTTATGTATTGTGTCATGCTGAAACAGAAAAGCATTTACAGTTCTTCACAAAATTGGGATTAAAAATTGTAATTGTTTATGTGTCCTTTAGCAGCCTAAGAAATTCTTCAGAATAAGCAACATTTGTGGCGCGTCGTGAGAAAACCGGTCTTAATGCATATGCGTAAAGTGTCGTCCCGGATTAGCCTGTGCAGTCTGCACAGGCTAATCCGGGACGGCACTTTCCGCTTGTATGGTATTTTCTGTTTCAAGGAAGTCTCTTCTAACCATAAATCCACTTTAGGCAGAAATTGTCATCCTGGATTAGCCTGTGCGGACTGCACAGGCTAATCCTTGACGACACTTTACGCACATGCATTAAGACCAGTTTTCTCACGACGCGCTACATTTATTGAAATGTGTGTGTCCATAACATTTTCAAGGGCATACCTGGGCAGAATTTAAGCATGTGCACAGTTAAGTATGCGAATTTCAGTGTTGTTTATTACTGTGACATATTATTTAACAAACAATTATAAAAAATTAGCTAATTCCAAAGCAAAGTTCTGTTGTAATAACAATTATTCTATTTAGATAGAAACATACAACAATACGTTTAACAGTTAGTGTTTATATTCTGTATAATTATAATTAATATAATTTTGTGCTAATTTCTTAATTTTATTATGAATTCTTGAGTAATGTTTCATTAATGTGAAATTGTATCAGAAAAAAAATGCATTGAAGCAGACACTGTCTCATGGTAATTCTGTAAAGGACATTTTTAGATCCAGCTCTGAGGAAGGATTTCTCGGCTTACAAAATAAAACTCGTAGCAATTTTCAGCAAATCACAAAACCCCATTTCTACCTCGAAATTCGCTGCCACCTAATCTTATTGCTTAGGAAAACATCCTGGAAATTTTGTTTGACATTACACTGTGGATTACGCATAATAAAGTCTTCTACGCTGTTCACATTTCGAAGAGACTATTCTGGGAAATGAAACAGGCATTTAGATCTGCAGATTTGTAGAATTTTATCATCATTTTTTCTGGTATGGTCAATAATTCCGACTCAGAGTTGGTATGAACCAAAGTCCTCTCTAAATCTGACAGTACCTGCTTTTTTTCTTTCTCCACTGGGATATACTAATTCTAACTTCTATTTTTAGAAAAACGAAGCGTCAATACAATTATGCATTCAAAGTATCCCAATTATTTTCACTGACGTCAGTGGCAACAACCTAGCTGAAATAACATCATTATATTGGACAAAGCTTGTACATTAATTGGAAATTAATTCTGATTCTATTACAACGGATACTGATAACCGAAGAATAAATGTTTTCATCAGTGAAAATTTTCGCAGCGCGTGGTAACATTGGACTGCATCAGATATGAGATGACAACATGGCCGCCAATATATGGAGATATAGAGCCAATATTACTACACATTTCACATGTGTGGAAACGACTTTCTAAGACAAATAGGCAGAATTGAATTATTATGAATATGAATATTGTATAGAGGATCATTTTAATGCCGGATAAGAGTTTAAACTAGAATTGTCACATCAGTGACGGATATACCCCCACAATATGGCCTTGTCACAAAACTATGGCATCCATTCGAAAGAAATGGACAGAGAGAGAATGCTTTAATTTGTGAATGGTCAACAGTGTATTTGGAAAACTTTAATTTCAATAGGAGCCATAACTCTGTCAACATTTAGTGGTTTGTAACCAAAGTTGAACTTGATCTGTATTTTATGATGATACACCTACGTACCAAAAATAATTTAAATATGTGAAGCCTTTCATGAGTTATTGTCCATGTTTTGGAGGAATTTAAGTCAAAAAGGGGCCATAACTGTGTCAAAATTTAGTGGTTTGTAACCAAAGTTGAACTTGACCTGTATTTTATGATGCTACACATGTGTACCAATAATTATTTAAATATGTCAAGCCATTGTTGAGTTATTGTCAGGAAACCATTTTTTTAGGGAATTTAAGTCAAATAAAGGGCCATAACTCTGTTAAAATATAGTGGTTTCTAGCCAAAGCCGAACTTGACCCGTATTTTATGATGCTACACATGTTTACCAAGAATGATCTAAGTAAGTCAAGCCATTCTTGAGTTATCGTCTGGAAATCATGTTTTTAGGGAATTTTAAGTCAAAAAGGGACCATAACTCTGTCAGAATTTAGTGGTTTGTAACCAACATCAAACTTGACCTGTATTCTATGATGTTACACATGTGTACCAAAAATTATTTGAATATGTCAAGCCTTTCTTGAGTTATCATCCGGAAACAAAAAACCAACAGACGGACTGACAGACCGACGCACCCACAGACCGACGGACCGACAGACCGACAAGCTCACTCCTATATACCCCCCCTAAACTTCGTTTGTGGGGGTATAAAGATAAAACAATTCAAAGGGCTCACTTCACTGCGCTCGCTGCGCCCCTTATTAACCAATAAGATTTTACTTAATATATGCAAAAAACTGAATTTCATCATTCAAAAGAAACAGAATGCAAAAAGCCAAAATGTAATAAATATGGAATGTGGTGAGCTTTAAAAAGCATAGAATGGTAATTACTTTGGATTTCAAAACGAAGGAAGTTTATGTACCCAAACAGAGAAAACAAGTTAAATTTTTTACCTATAGTGGAGTTGTCAATTATTTTCACTTCACAGGCAGACACTCAATGTGACTTTTGTATATAACTTTAAATAGCAATTACCTTTGAAACAGAACATTAATGCTAATGCAACATCTCAGATGCTGTTTGTATTCAACTTACATCATTCTTCCCATTTCTTCAAAGCTAGGGGTTTTTTTTACAATTTTTACAAAAAGGGATAATAATCATATAAATTTTGTTCCATTCTAATAAAACATCTATTTATAGCACTGCTTGCACTTTTATTTTGAACTTTAAGGAATATTTGTCTTTCCAGAATATATTTTTTGTTATCATTCTGTTTATCCGAAATGCTTTGACATAATTACAAGAGTTATGATGACACACAGGGAAATCTATAAGCACTTTATGGAAATATGAAGCGTTGAGTCTCGTTATGGCAATGACAAAGGAAACGATATCGTCAAAAACAGAATATTAATGCAAATGCGAGATCTTAGACTCTGGAAGCTGGCCACCAATCTTCTTAAGAATGATGTCAGACAAATTAATTTGTTTTATTAAACCACCACATGAATTTATTGGCAACTAATTCACTACCTCAGACTTCCTGATTATAAACGTGGTCTTGTTTAATTTCATTAAGACAATGGCAGTCAAAGAAATTAAGGCTCTGAAGAATTTTACTGGCTCATAGCCCAAGCTTCAGTCTTAGAACCTATTTACAAGGTAGTTGTGCACCTATCAATATTTTCCCCCAGGGGGCTGGGGGGTGTGTGGGGGGCGGCGGGCAAACCCAGGGGAATTTGAATAATTTTATATTTTGGGGTCTAATTCCCCACCCTAGAGGCAAGCATTTTTGTCTAAATCCCCTCAATGGGATATGCTTAATTGATGTATCTTATGACTAGGGGGCTAATATTAACCAGGATCTAAAATCAAAACAAAGTTTATTTCCCAGGACCCCGAAATCATTCGGCGTGTCGAATTCCCGCCTGTCGGGAATTGCTTTCAGTCTAAAGTCCCATATATGCCCGCCGCTCCCCACCTGGGGGAAAATACTGATAGGTGCATTAGTGTTATTGTTTTTTTTCAGTTCACAAGCATTTACCAAATTGTGCTGGTTAGAGACCTTACACAAACTGATGACATTTTGATGATACATAATATCAGTATTTTATATTGCATTGAAGTTTTAATTTCTTAACTGTACATAATATAATACTAAAAGCAATACAGAGAATATATTTTTTACCCCACCCCCTCCTTAACTACATAATACAATACCTAAACACGACCCCACCCCCTCCACATACCACCACCATAATGGGCCCACCTCTATTTTCTATTCCCAACAAGAAACTTGCAGAATTTTTGCATTTTTGTCTAGATGAAACCGACTGGCTCTGTATACTATGGTCCGCATGCTTCACCCTTAAATATTTAAAATAAAAATCGAATATACTTCTATATTGACTGCAACACGACATTGAAATACGACGTAATTTTTATCACAAACCTTTCTTTTGCTTGCACGTTGGTGAGGGTGATGAAGTTGTTACGAACACTTCGAAGACTGGCTAGAACTTGAGCAAATGGTGTCACTATAAGATCTTCGGCGTGTCTGGAATGAAAATAAGCCGAAAAACTGTAATTTTCACCACTTCTTTCATCTCGGAGGGTATTGCGACTGCTCGATTTCTGTCTCTCCTTGCTCTTATCTCGACTCTGTTTTCGCTCTCGTTTCGAGAGTTTCACAACGTTGCACCCATTGCTTTTAAAACTAGGCGTCAGATACTGTACAAGCTTCTGCATCGTAATTTCCCACCACAAACCGTGATATTCAAATGTTTGTATCTTTTGTCACCTTCAATTCACATTGTACAAGAAATCCGTTATTTTACATCCTTATTTTTGGTCAAAATTGTACAGAAAATACTCCGAATCCCACCACATTTAAATCTACGAAATCTACAAGGTTTTGTCACTGTCCATAGATCAGGGATGTCCTTCCTCAGCTCTATTTCCAAAATGGAGCCTCAAATATCAATAGGCTTGTCATCCTGAAAGCTTGGAAGCCATTCAGGCTTCTCAAGGCACAGCACATAGATTTCTCATTCAATTAAACACCCTGTGCGACTGCTTAACAAGTTTGAAGAAAAACACGATTTTGAAGACAAATACTGTTTTAATTAAATTTCATCCCTATCGCGGTAAATAAATCCATCTATATTTGTAAATGTTAATGTTTGTTGTTTTATGTTGTTGTTGTTGTTGTTTTTATTATTAATTTTCAGTAACACAACTAATTAACAAATTAACATTTAAAGAAATGTATCCCAATTAAAGAATTTTTAAACTTGAATACGTTTTAAAATTTAAATTTTATATAAACACTTTTGGATTGTACATGTAAATATTTGCATTATTAAACAGTTGCATAACACCTAATAATTATTTACGTCAATGGTTCAATACTTAATCCTTATAGCCGAATAGGCTATTGTGTTGGGTTTAGAGTCCTTTATTTCGATAATCTTTTTCAGGCCAAACAAAAATAGTCCCGTTATTGGTCTCCCTACCTGCCCTTACATATTTTTGGTCCAAAAAAAAGGAATCTAAGGTACTTCAGTCAAACTAATTACTTTTATCTTTATTTTGTTTTAAATTTATTTCAGGGGTATTGGTTTCAGAAAAGTTGGGCATTGCTTTTGAATTAATACATTGTTGTTTACTGGTAGTTTTTTTAATGTTTAACGGGCAGATATGTCGGCATGTTGGTCGATCAGTTTGGCATGAAGGTTTTGCCATCTGTCAACATATTACCCATCTGTATTGTATGTCCCATCTGAATAGACACCTATATGGAACACGCATCATCCCCCATCATAAAAAAAAAATATAAATAAATCCCAACCTACGTACCCTTATTTTTTGGGGCCGGAGACCAGAAACAGAACTATTTTTTTATTTTGCCTCATTGATTGTAATTATAGCCTTCTCAATCTTCGCCTTAAAGGCCCATGATGTTGTTATAATTTGAACCCTGTTTGAAGTTTATAGTTTTGAACTTACGGATTTGACATTTTTAAAACCAGAAAACAATTAAATATATGAAATTTAATAGATTTTCTTATGAGTTAACAAAAGTAAAAGGTTTATAAATAGATATGATCTTTGTCGTGGGAAAACCGGTCTTAATGCATGTGCGTAAAGTGTCATCCCAGATTAGCCTGTGCAGTCCGAACAGGCTAATCCGGGATGGCACTTTCCGCTTTTATGGTATTTTATGTTTCAATGAAGTCTCTTCTAACCATAAATCCACTTTAGACGGAAAGTGTCATCCTGGATTAGCCTGTGCGGACTGCACAGGCTAATCTGGGATGACACTTTACGCACATGCATTAAGTCCGGTTTCAAGGAAGTCTCTTCTAAACATAAATCCACTGTAGGCGGAAAGTGTCGTCTTGGATTAGCCTGTGTGGACTGGCAAATGAAATTATGAATAGCAATTTTGAATTTAAGTTCACTTTCATATTAAAACTGTGTGGTTCAATAAAAAATATTCATGAATAGTGTAGAAATTAAAAGGCTTCATACAATTCTCAAATTGGTGACAATTAAGTTAATAATTGAAGAAAATAATTATGTTAATTATTGTACACAGTGACTATCCCATTTTAAAATATTGGGCAACGTTGTGAATCAAGAACAGTTTTAGTACCGGGTAATTCATAAAATTTCATAAAATGCCTGCTGAAAAAATAGTAACATAACATTTACTGGTACAAAAACACAAAAACATCATGTCATGTGCCCATGATTCAAGAAATACAATTTCATAAAATAAGAACAGTTTTAGTAACTCAAAACATTTCCTTAAATGCCTGCTGAAAACAAGTAAAATAGTAACATAACATTTACAGGAACAAAAACACAACAACATCATCTTATGTGCCCATGATTCAACTTGAAGAAATATAATTTCATAAAATAATAATTGCTTGTGAAATAAACAAGTCTAAAAACATTGCTGGATATATTGTCCTGAAAATAGAAAACATAGCAAACAATCATTCCTGAAATGGAAATATGAAGTTATGTAGGTTTATGAATTCCATCCATGATACCACAGAACAGTTCCCAAAGTGAGATAACTCTATCCTAACCCAAACATGTTCAGGGGACATCACTCACAAAACTCTATTTATCTCCCTTGCTTATAATGCTTCACAGATATAACAATTACATCTTTTAATTTTAGTTTAATATTATATAAATATAACCAATAGACTATGTAAAGATCATGTAAGTGTTGTTTTAGTATTTTAATATTGACAAATAAATGGAATTTATGTACTTTTTTTTAGCCCACCATTTTACTTTCACTGTCAAGCATGGGAGATAACTATGGAGAACTGTGATCTTTATTGTAAAAAATGCCTAAATGAAAGAGCAAATAATTATAATTTTACATAAAAAGGACTTAATTAATTCTAATGAATTAACACATAATTTTACATAAAAATAACTTAATTTATTTTAATTAATTAATCAATAATTTTACAAAAAAAGACATAATAATAGTACCAATAATGTCACATTAGATAAATGGTTTAACTGATGATCAAACATATTTTTGATAGTTATAAAAAGGGACGCCCAAAGAAACATTCTTGCAATACTTGTTTTTAAATATACCATTTCACTATAAAACATGATTTACATGAGAAACCGAAGACCTAAATTGACTGCCATATCATGCCAAGTGGCTTAATATAATTCATATACAGCAATCATGCTGGACTGAAAGCTAGGTTTCTTTATATGAGGCCTGTCATGGGATAACCTTAATGCATTTGCGTCAAGTGTTGTCCCGGATTAACCCTTTCCGCCTACAGTGGATTAACCGGAATTAGACTTCCTTGAAACAGAAAATACCATAAAAGCGGAAAGTGACGTCCCTGATCAGCCTGTGCAGATTGAACTGGCTGAACCTGGACGACACTTTCCGCTTATATGGTATTTTCTGTTTCAAGGAAGTCTTATACCGGTAAATCGCACATGCATTAGGCCCGATTTTCCCACGACACATCTCATATTCTCTAACTTCTGCTCCGGCTAGTACGCGAAACTAAAGTCTCTGACGAGACAATACCATCGTCTGCTGACGTCAGAGACATCTTCACTTGCATATATTTGCCAATATTTATATTTCTTGACGTGAATGTATAATGCCTTTCATATTTACCTTATGTTTCCATCAAACAGTTTCGAAAAGGGCTTTTTTAAAAATTAACTTTACAGACTTCTTCAAGAGGCATTTAAAAAGGTCATTTTTATCCATGAATTATTCTCAATTAGGCCGATGTTTTCATGTAATTATTTTAAACTAACATATTTGCACATTGCATTTTTTTCATAATGAAATAGTTGTATCATTTGTGGATGCTACATGCTACAACTACTTCATTATGAAAAAAAATGCAATTGATCAATCTTCCCTGTTTTTATTGAAATTAAATTTTGCATGACACACAACATTATTGACAAATCCTTTATGCAACAATGTCCTACATGCAAAATTTAAGTGCATCAAACGTCTTTGCACTTTTCCACTATTCTTGAGATAGAAATTCGGTCACATCGTTCACATGAATATGATATTTTAAACCATTTCTACAGCTCTAATGAGGACCTTTGCAAATGAGCGTGGTCATTCATTGTCACTGCAGGCTTTGATACATGCGTTTCCTGAAATGTCTCTCGGCTACGGCGATAGATGGTTAACAAAGCACTGTCTAGTTCCAGTATCTTTCGGCTTTGCTCGCATTTATATCTGGTATTGATCAGGCGCAATTCTCCGCAATTCTCGGCTGATCAATACAGGCTGGCTGATGTCATAGTCTTTGTTAACTGTATACAAATCTTTAATAAATAGGAGTCTGATATTTTTTGTGTGCTCTGAAACGTTATCCAGAGATGAAATATCGTGGAGACTTTACAAGAGCCACTGGGTTGGCATTATTTCCATGCTCACATTATATTTTTTATGAGATTGCTTCAAAATTATGTGAACTACAAGCTCCGATGTAATAAATATATCAACATTCTGGTTCTTGCTGACTTTTTTACTTTTAACTATTAGACAAAACATAAAACATTTCTATGCATTATTTCTCACCATGTCTGACATAACTTCTTTTTTTTCTGAATAAATGCTGTTGAAACCAAGAATTGGACATAAGCACGTTTTTATACTCATTTGTATTACTATTCACAATTAGTGTTCACTATATGCATCAAAGATATATATTCTGACATCTCAATACATGCATACAAATTTGAAGACAATTTCTACCTTGTATGTTTTTTAAATACTGACCAGAATCCGGATATCTTGAGTCAAGTATTTAGATAATTGCTCCCAAAACACCAAGTATTGGTTCTACCCAGGAAATGGACTTCTGGGCATCTAAAAGTCTCAAGCTTTCAACAAAATTGGGCTTAAATAAAATGGTTTATTGTCCTTGCTCCTAGTGAATTTTCCATTACAGAAGGGCTACGAGGTCCAAAACTCATTGGAGCCAATCTGCCTACCTTATGCGACAAGAAACCCGAAGTTCACGTTACTTTCGTGCATAGTTTTTGTGTTTTATATATAAGTTATACACAACATTTTGAAGGCAACAGTTTGATTGGCTAGGAAAAGGTCATCTGAACATGACCCCTAATGTGATGTCATCAGATCCGGTCAGTGGATCATATTGTAGTGTCAGACTGGAGATGATTTTAATGAGATTGGAATACCTATGAATAAAAGAGCTTCTCTGCCGTGGAATCCTGAGTGCAGATGTACTCTGCGTGCGATGAAATAGTATCATCTGCGGGTCCATCCCGCTTTCCTCGATTCGGCTAAGTATGGGTGACAAGGCTGAGGCGTGGCTGAGTGATCCGGAATGCTTCGTTGACGCCGAGTTACAGCACAGATTGCGGACTCCTTGACCCGGTTTCGCGCTTGCCATTTCAGTGTTAGGTGACGCTGGCATTAGGACAGCTAAAACTTTTTACAATGTCTAGTTCTAATTGTTCTCATGCCATTGAAATGTTGAGTGGAATTAACTGTAAATGTCCTAAAAAAGTGGGTCGCTTCTTGCAATTGCCCTAGAAGGTTCCTGAAAGTAAACAAAATTAAAAAATAAACAAAATCCCATTTAGAAAATACAAAAAATTAACATGTACAACTTATTAGAATAGGTGTGAAATTATGGTATCTGATATAGAAATGTTAAGCAGATACAACCGATTCACACTCAGCCCTATCGAACATTTATAAATCAATGGTTGCTATGTAGTGTGTAGTGTGAAGGGAGTTAACTCAACCTGTCTGAAGATTTTGGGAAAACACGAGTTCCTTCCCGTTGATGTAATGTGAACCGCATTAAACTCTATCTCAACATTTTTGGAACACATTAGTTACTACCCTTAGATGAACAAATCTGTGTCCCATAAATGTCAGTACTCATTTATTTTGTCTTGTTAAAAGCTTCTGGTTCAGTAAAACAATGCAAGGAAAACAGAAATTACATCTCTGAAGATTATTATCTACCACAATAAGGTGTGCGTTCTGGTAATGCTTATACGCTCAAAGAAATATTCTTCGCCTGATGTTAAAAAAGTTATGAGTTGACGTAACATAAATATTATTGCGGACTGTTTGCAAATCATGCCAACAAAAACTGAACTGATGATGAACAGGCTTGGATCCTGTGATTATTAGAAGCCGCAAACACATGATGGAATTTATGTTCACTGGTTTGTAAACTGTGTTTTATCTGTAAATTGTCAGTTACATATTTCATATGTGATAATCATAATAAAGACAAAAAAAGCCGAAACATAACAAGTACAACAGTAACTAAAACCATTCAAATCATTATTGCATGAAAAAAACAATGAATTTCCTCATGAACACATGGTTCTGAGCAGGTATGATATATGAACCATTGAACTAAATATGAGGCGTGTCGTGGAAAAACTGGGCTTAATGCATGTGCGTAACGTGTCGTCCCGGATTAACCTGTGCAGACACTTTCCGCCTACAGTGGATTTATGATAAGAAGTGACATGCCTCATACATCATACGTTAACTGTGTATACAGTGAAAACTAAACAACAGTTCTGTTCGCAGCTCCTAACTGTTCTTGGCAAGCAAACACAAACATCAAAGATAAACATCAGACTAACTAGGAATAATAATAGCAAGTACACGAGTAGCATCTTGTAGCTGACAAGAAGGTTTCTTGTAATTAATAATTACGCTGATGGTCATTTACTTCATAACAAAGATATAATTACCTCCCCTGAAGTGTCAAATAAAGATTTAGACTTTCTCCTCAAAAAGTACAGTTTTCTCCCTTTAATAAAAGTATTTCTCACTCTAGAAACAAAACATGATTAACTTTCTCCATTACAGTATCAGCCTTTCATAGAACAGAACAGAAAGTTAATTTGAGGCCTGTCGTGGGAAAACCAGACTTAATGCACGTGCATAAAATGTTGTCCCGGATCAGCCTGTGAACATGCTTCTTTAAAGTTTAAGGAAGAAAACTTGAAGAACTTTGCTCCATTGAAGAAAAACATCTGTTGAGATTTAAGTTGGTCAGAACTGAGGTTGATAACAATGGATCTCCGGAAAGCTTTGGAATGGATGTAATGTATTTAAGAGCTCATATTTCAGGAAAAAATTTAAATTATAATATTATATTAGTGACCTAAATTAAGTGAAATTAAATTGACAGGATGCATGTACTCTGCATATTGTATTTTTTATTACAATAGTAAACTGAAAAGTGTTATTTTATTACAATAGTAAACTGAAAAGTGTTATTCTATTACAATAGTAAACTGAACAGTGTTATTTTATTACAATAGTAAACTGAAAAGTGTTATTTTATTACAATAGTAAACTGAAACGTGTTATTTTATTACAATAAAATACACAGGAGTGGGATCTTTCTTTTTCATAAGTTCTTATAATTTTATGACGTAAACAAAAGTACTCAAACTGAACAATAAGCATTGACAATGGTTTCAAAAATGAACCTCTTGATGGTCAGGACTGTTACTTTTAAGCCAATAATTAGGGTAACATCAACAATATGTCTGCTGAAGGAATTAAGTCAAGAAATTTATCTCACATCATCGGATACCCCCGGCTGCTGATTACGCTTCCCTCCATCTATCGCAGTGGGATATTCTGATTCTGTTTCGCCGTTTTGTATCTAAGCCAATACAGTTATTTGATTGGTTGCAGAACAATTTTGTATTGCATTCTACAACCATGGAATGGAGAGTAATGTAATGAATTGATCGTGTATTTCCGACGATGTTTATCTCATAGCAACTGACATAAAACAGATTGTGACCAGCTTATTTTATGAATTGCAATGTCAGTCATGTCCAAGTATTTTTCCCCCTTTTTTTGGCATTAAGAACCAACACGAATCACTTAAGCTTTCTGGTCCAGCCTAAAATAAATTCCATTTGTAATTGAAAATAATGCACAGGAATAATGGTTCAGTTCTTGATTTCAATCTCAAAATTACTGCACACAACTTATATAATAATTTGCGATCATTGAGTAACATAACATTATACACATAATATATATACTTTACTTCTACTTACTGTAAATTAAAAACATAAGTTACCATTATTGACAAGATATTCCTTTCAATGTCATCAATATCCACAAGAAAACCTCAAAATCCAACCAGAAAATAAAATAAATCACTGCAGTTCAAACTCCTAATGTACACAAACTGCAATGACAAGATAATTTATGCAATCCTGTCAGTGCATAGTATTCTGCATGCATCCAAAAACTTCACATGTTCTATCTATCTGAATACGAAAGTGACTTCAACTTTTAAATGGGTCAAAGCAAAGTACTAAGTGCTGATGTAAAGACTTGTAAATATTTGTACAGCTAAAAAATTATACCGCCGACCCTTCAATTAATATACCAGCGTTTCTGACCATAATTCAAATAATCTGTAATCAAAACACATAATGAACTCCAAATTATTTGAAATGTGAGTGATAATTGTTAATCCAATATTTGCCCTCGTACAAAACAGGTATGATTATCCTTCCCACAAGGTATTTTTTCACAGTGGTAAAACATGTTTTGATACCCAATATGCCATATTCGGTTTCTGTCGGTTTATGTAACAAATGAAGTGTTCATAACAATGGTTTATGTGAGTTAAAAAAAAAATTTGGTAGGGCATTGCTACTGTATAAGGAAGATTTATACAACATGCTCCTTGGCGCATAATAAAAAATCTCTCCTTCTGATAACTCATAAAAATACATTATTTACCCAACTGGAATGTAGAATAGACCTTGTAACAAATAGATAAAATGAGAGAAAACCAACATACAAGCTGTGTATGAATTTCATTTCAATTGCAACAAAGACACCCATTATTAAAGACATATTACTGTCAAAATCATAATAAAAATATGAAATGATAACAAATAATCATAATAATAAGCAAACAAACTATTAAGAATGGGTATTCAAGTCAAAAAAATTTTAAAATGAGGCGTGTCATGGGAAAACCGGGCTTAATGCATGTGCGTGCAGTCCGCACAGGCTAATCCTGTAGTCCGCACAGGCTAATCCAGGACGGCACTTTCCACTTTTATGGCATTTTCTGTTTCAAGAAAGTCTCTTTTAAACCTAAATCCACTGTAGGCAGAAAGTGCCGTCCTGGATTAGCCAGTGCGGACTGCACAGGCTAATCTGGGATGACACTTTACGCACATGCATGAAGCCCGGTTTTCCCACGACACTCTTCATATAGTACAGCTCCTGCAAAAGAAACATGTTTCGCAATTCATGGAGATTGGGCGATTAAGTCAGAGGCGATTTGATAGGAAGTATACCTATGTATTGCGCAAATTATCGCGGAATAATATCTCTGCGACACTCGGCATATCAGCTATCAGTTATACAAAAAAATGAGCGACTCCGAGTGATTTTTTGGTGGGCGCCAGCTACCACTCAGCTTAATTTGCATAGATTCAATGAAAAATTACGCCAATCGAGAATTCTGACTCCATGGCGGCGAGAAAAGTGATTTTTTTTCGTTTTAGCTCTACTGTACAGAACTAAGATACAGTAAAAACAACTTGTAATAATTAACTGCTTACAGTGGTCTCAGAGTGACCTCCCCTGCTATGGACATTAATATCAATACCGCAAAGCAGGGGAGATCACTCTGAGTTGTAACAACTAGAATTGTCACATGAGTGACGGATATACCCCCACATTATGGCCTTGTCACAAAACTATGGGATCCATTCGAAAGAAATTGCTTTAATTTGTGAATGGTCAACAGTGTATTTGGAAAAATTAATTTTAAATCGGAGACATAACTCTGTCAAAATTAATGGTTTGTAACCAAAAGTTGAACTTGATCTGTATTTTACGATGTCACACCTATGTACCAAAAATAATTTAAATATGTGAAGCCTTTCACGAGTTGTTGTCCATGTTTTTAGGGAATTTAAGTCAAAAAGGGGGCCATAACTGTGTCAAAATTTAGTGGTTTGTGACCAAAGTCAAACTTGACCTGTATTTTATGATGCTACACATGTGTACCAATAATTATTTAAATATGTCAAGCCATTGTTGAGTTATCATCAGGAAACCCTGTTTTAAGGGAATTTGAGTCAAATAAAGGGCCATCACTCTGTTAAAATTTAGTGGTTTGTAACCAAAGTCAAACTAGACCTGTATTTTATGATGCTTCACGTGTATACCAAGAATTATTTGAATATGTCAAGCCCTTTTTGAGTTATCGTCCGGAAATAATGTTTTTAGGGAATTTTAAGTCGAAAAGGGGCCAAAATTTAGTGGTTTGTAACCAACATCGAACTTGATCTGTATTCTGTGATGTTACACACGTGTACCAAAAATTATTTGAATATATCAAGCCTTTCTTGAGTTATCATCCGGAAACCAAAAACCAACAGACCGACAAGCTCACTCCTATATACCCCCCTAAACTTTGTTTGTGGGGGTATAATTACGGTGAGTTGTTATGACTATACTTAAGTTATATTTATGTAATGCATCTTTAAGTAGGAACGTAAAGTAGCAGAACAAAATAATGAAATACAAAAACAAAGCCTCATTGTTTGATTTCAAGAATAGAATACCAAACAGTTTTTCCGAGATGTTTTTTCTCTAAAACAAATAAACACTTCACATTTGCACTTTGTTTCCTTGTGCCTGAACAAAAGAGAAATGTTTGTATAGGCAGAATGCACCAGTTATATAAGACAGTTCATCAGCTGGTTTGTTTATACTTCATCAGCTGGGGAAAACCCATAAACAAAAATATTTTACGCGTGTCGTGGGAAACCCGGGCTTATGCGTAAAGTGTTGTCCTAGATCAGCCTGTGCAGTCTGCACAGGCTAATCCAGGACGACTCGTTCTGCTTTAATGGCATTTTCTGTTTCAAGGAAGTCTCTTTTAAACCTAAATCCACTGTAGGCGGAAAGTGTCGTCCTGGATAAGCCTGTGCGAAATGCACCGGCAAATCCGGGACGACACTTTACGAACATGCATTCAGCCTGATTTTTCCATGACATGCCTCATTTTGAGTCTGGAAATGACTATTTATGAGTGTTAGATTTTTGTAGTTGCGATTTTAGAACCAAATGAATAATACTGTGACTGGTAAAATAAATTTGGACTTAACAGATCAAACAACCATAAAAAATAAGTTTTGGACAAACATATTTTATTATTTTAAATCATTTCAGTGATTGTTTTAATACCGTAGGCAACATTTTTGTTACAGCTATGGTGTATAACAACATTATTTTCTAAAAGCTACATCACCTTTTAAACTCAAAGCGAACTATTAATTCTTCTGCCACAACCTGGATGCTCCTTCAGGCCAACATTTATATAAACATCATCAAATTACCTACCCCATATCTATTACAAACCATTCACTTCAAATAATGATCTACATTGTGTGATACTATCACATAGACTTAGACTGTACAAGTAGTCTCAGATAACTTGGCCAGGTTGTTTGACGAAATTGCCTAAAAATACGCCAGAGCCCATAAATAGTGCAATAATGTGGTGCAGAACAGAAATATTAACTTCAGGAGACATCAATTGAGAAAATACTACAGCTGTTACACACCACTTTTTTGGCACTTTTACAATTATCAATAAAGAAAGAAAATAATGTCTGGATATTTCACAAATTGCAACCATGCATATTCAAATCCATCATTTACATTAAAAATGTACATGACAATGATCGTTTTAATGAATTTTTTTTTAAATTATGCAAAAGTAAACTGATTACAATGATGGAAAACAATGAACGTAAACAATCGAAATGTCTTAAAAGAATAAGGCACTGTTTTAAATGAGGAAAATTTAAATAACATTTCTGTGGCGCGTCGTGAGAAAACTGGTCTTAATGCATGTGCGTAAAGTGTCGTCCCAGATTAGCCTGTGCAGTCCGCACAGACTAATCCAGGACGGCACTTTCCGCCTACAGTGAATTTATGTTTAGAAGAGACTTCCTTGAAACAGAAAATACCATAAAAGCGGAAAGTGCTGTCCCGGATTAGCCTGTGCGGACTGCACAGTCTAATCCGGGATGACACTTTACGCACATGCATTAAGTCCGGTTTTCCCACGACACCCCTCTTCTCTATTATAAAAATCTCTGCATAATCTGGATCATTCCAGTACTGCTCTGAACAATTGATTTTACATCTTTAATTAGACATGACTTCTCCAGAAAACATACTGACAGATTCTGGAAGCAGAGCAGTCAATCCCAGGGATTAGTGCTGCAGTGTGTGCCAGTATTTCAAAGTGCCGGAAGTCCTTGGTTTCCATGGTAACAAATCCTAAGACTAGACAAAATCTGTGTACCAGTGTGTCCCTGTACCCTATCAGAAATGCTTTCCATGTCTTGAATTCATAAAGCGTCTTAAGAAAATCTTAAGTTAGGTATCATTTCGTGAAATTTTCTGATCTATATTTCTATGTAAAGATCAATCATTTATATTCGACAGATAAGAAGCTTCTTTTCGTTTTAATAATAATGCAAATTGGAGTAAAAACGAATGTGTCACAGACTTCAGTTATTTATTTTTTGATTCAAAGAAATATGATATTAACACTTTACTAATAATTTTATTAATATGATTCCAGACATCTCACACACTTAGGCTAAGGCAGGATAATTAATAAATTCCCATTTTCATGTATTGAATGAAATATAAAGAACATCAATGTTGTCTTGTATTGAAGGTTTATATGAATGAGGTCAAGGGGATACAACCATGCTCACTGGTATGCCGTAAGTGTTTTCCAAATTTACATGCCCTTCTGGACTTAAACCCTTAATCCATAGTTACAAAGAGGACTCAAACCCTGAATTCCAAGTTGCAAAGAAGACTCAAACCCTTAATCTACAAGTTGTGAAAAGGGACTCAAACCCTTAATCCGTAGGTGAGAAAACCCTTGGTATCTAGTTATGCAGGGGACTCAAAGCTTTATCCCTAGTTGTGAAGGGGACTCAAACCTTTAATTCCCACTTTGAACATTACTCAACCCTTAATATCTAGTTGTACAGATTTAAACCATTAACTGACCTTCTTGTGAAAAGAAATCAAGCTCTTAATCACTTGAACTGAAAGGGATTCAAATGCTTAAAGGCTAGTTATGAATGGGACTCAAACCCTTAATCTCTAATTGTGAAGGGAAACCAAACCCTTAATCTCTAATTGTGAAGGGAAACCAAACCCTTAATCTCTAGTAGTGAAGGAGACTCAGACCATAGATCCCTAGCTGTGAATGAGACTCAAACCATTTACATAATCCCTAGTTGTGAATGAGTCTCAACCTCTTAATCCCTAGTTGTGAATGAGTCTCAACCTTTTAATCCCTAGTTGTGAATGAGTCTCAACCTCTTAATCCCTAGTTGTGAATGAGTCTCAACCTCTTAATCCATAGTCGTGAATGAGTCTCAACCTCTTAATCACTAGTTGTGAATGAGTCTCAACCTCGTAATCACTAGTTGTGAATGAGTCTCAACCTCTTAATCACTAGTTGTGAATGAGTCTCAGCCTCTTAATCACTAGTTGTGAATAAGTCTCAACTTCTTAATCTCTAGTTGTGAAGGGGACTCAAGTCCTTAATCCCTAAATGAGAAGCAGACTTTAATCCTTAATCCCAAGTTGCAAATGGGGCTTAAGCCCTAGGGGTACGTTACGCATAGGTTGTATATGTTGCAAGCACAGTTGCATACGATTGCAAATGCTGTCATACGTTGTGGCTGAATTTTATTTTGGAGCATGCTTAAAAATTCTGTGCTTACTCGGACGCATGGTTTATACGCTAAACATATCCTAGGCAAACGCTGAATACACGAGAGCTATGCTAGAGGTACGTTACTCATAGGTCAAGTATGCTGGTCATACGCTACTCAAATGCTAGCCATACGCAGACGACGCTGGCTATACATTGGTCATACACTGGTTATATGCTAAAATTGGCTGGCCATATGCTGGTCATACGCTACCCATACGTCACTAATAGGTTCAAGATGGTAAGTATACGCATAATTTTGTATTTTCAAAGACGTATGAGAAAAAGTTTATGAATATTTTTCTCACATACGCAATAGTGTGACAGGACTATAAGTGTGATAACTGTTTATCTCAAACATATTATGAGACTGAACAGACAAAGCACCAGTTTTATACCCATACAACTAGTTGTGGTATAAAACCTGTCAGCTGGAGATGTAAAACACTGCCTCTGAATCGTAATGATCATCCATGATATGCCAAAACATGCAACACTGTCAATTACAGCCTAATAGTACCCAGTCAAACACCATTGCAGAAAATCTTGGCAAAATACATGTTGCTATAAATGCTATCCAAGAAACCTTTGGCGTATTTCTTACATATTTTGGCTTTACTTTCCTGAATCAGAACTATTGTACCTTAACCTCTAGACATCATTATGTTTAATGCATAACAAAAACCAAGATCTGTTTACCATATTCTAGCACTCTTATAAACTTAAGTCTTTAATCTTTATGGACTGAATTATATTATAGACATAATTATTCAATACATTATTTCTGGGTCCTCTTTGATTTACCAAAGATTTATTACTTTTCATTGTCCACCTCTATCACAAATAAAAAATGCTCCTATTATTCTATTACAATCACCCATCTATTAATTTTTTGCTTAAAGCACAGTCCAGAAATATGTTAATAAAGATACAACTTTGCAGAAATTGTTTCTTATAGAGATCTCACCGATCAAAATTTAAAAAAACGCATTAAAATCGGTGCAGTAATAACGTTTTGTCTACTTTTTATCACCTGTTTCTGTATGCGGTAACTGGCGATGCCTCTGGAATAAATCAGCATGTACATTATTGTATATTTCGTTTCAAACATAGAAAATATAAAATGTGTTTTGTAATTAAGATGCAGATTTCAGAAGAATGAACCATTAACGTTTATAAGAACTATTGCCAAATTATGATGTATTGAATTAGATTCCATGGACTGCGGTTTTAAAACCACTTACTTATTATCCAAATATTTTTGTCAACCAACTACCACCAATCTACAACCTGAATGACTTCAACAAATTGTCGAACAACAATCCATTTTTTATCAATCCATTCACATACTGCCATTATTTTTTTAATCATTATAAACTATGATCAACTGCAACAATTATCTGTTTTCTCTGTTATCAAATTTCTCATTTTAAGCAACCAACTCTATGAAACAGTCTG
This sequence comes from Congeria kusceri, assembly GCA_027627225.1. Taxonomy (NCBI): domain Eukaryota; kingdom Metazoa; phylum Mollusca; class Bivalvia; order Myida; family Dreissenidae; genus Congeria; species Congeria kusceri. Next base: position 70,077,254 of record CM051032.1, on the reverse strand, counting down.
TATTGTTATCCAACTATTTATAATCAACATACTTTTCTGTTCAAACATTTATAATCAACTTTCTCTTTTTATCCAACCACTTATAATCAACTTACTTTCTATCCACTCTAATATCCAATCTCACATGTGACCCACTTTCTCCTTTTATCCAACCACATTTACTGTACATTCTCTCCTCTAATTAAATATCTCCAGTTACCACTTTCTCCTTTTATCAACCCAAACCTGTTATCCACTCTCTCCTATTATCCAAACACTTTTACCACCTACTTTCTCCTTTTATTAACACATACCTACTGCCCGTTATCTCTTTTAATCCAGTCATTTGTATAATCCACTTTCTCATTTAATCCAACATGTTTATAGCCCACTTTCCTGTTATCCAATAATTATATGTAATACACTCTCTCCTTTTATCCATGCAATCACATAAATGACCAACTTTCAATTTTTATTAACCCAAACCTACTGCCCAGTATGTCCTTCAATCCAATCGTTTGTATAAGCCACTTATTTAATCCAATCACATGTGTATAGCCCACTTTGTTCTCCTGTTATCTAATTACTATCTGTTATCCACTCTCCTTTTATCGAATCATTAATATGACTCACTTTCTCAATTTATCCAATCACTAGCTGTAATCCGCTCTCCTTTTATCCAATCATTAATATGACTCTGTTTCTCAATTTATCCAATTACTACCTGTTATCCACTGTCTCCTTTTATCCAATAATAAATATAACTCACTCTCTCCTTTTATCCAATCATTAACATGATTTAGTTTCTCAATTAATCCAATCACTACCTGTAATCCGCTCTCTCCATTTTGTAATCACATTTAAGGCCCAATTTCTCCTGTTACCCAACAACTTCTTTTTAGCCAGTGACTCCTTTTATTTTATGCTTTCCAGTGATTTATAGGGAAATATCAGTGAAATGAAATTGGTAATTCACTGCTTGAAACAGTGAAAATTATCACACCTGTAATTATCACTGTTTCACACTGGTTCCAGTTACAATATACTAAGTCCAGTCCTTATGTAATTTAATGTAAAAGCGATAACTTTAACCAAAAATAAATGCAACATTTTGCACATAGGGACCCTCATAACCATACCTTTTCTTAAAGAGCATTATAAGCTGAATTAATTAAGCAATCAAAAGGGTATGTCATGTAATATGTAAGAAAGAACTCGACACTAAACAAAGTTGACTGTTTTATCACCATCTTTTTAGCAGCTACTTTCTAGTTGAATGTAACCCGCCTCAGCGTAAGTGTCATACTGTAGTCTCCAATCTTAAAACATATCAGTGACTTATTAGTGCATATCAATGCTTACCCTACCAACATCTCCAACAAAGAATATCAAAGCAAGTGTCTGAACCTAAAAACATGTATTTGAGTTAAACTTGTTGATTTATTTAGAGAGTACAGCCCTACATGACTTATTTATTTAGTGTAATGTATAATTAAGCTCCTTAATTGTATTTAGAGGAAAGATTAACACACCCGCTGCCCCGTTTGGGGCCTCAGCTGGGTCTTATCAGTCACGTGATGTTTAATTACTGGCTTGACCGACTGACTCTGTCTGGCAGTGTTGCGCGCAATTCCGTCAAGGATGCTTTGTTTTTAAAAAGTATGATGTGCTATGTTAACGGATAAAGTGTTGTGACTTATATGGTCATTGTTGCAAAATGGAAGACGATCAAGAAGCTATTAGTGACTTTAATTTTGAAACGTGGGTAACAGATCTCAATTTGCCGCGCAAAGCGTCTCAAATTTTGCGACAGGAGGAGCTAACAACAAAAGAAACATTGACATTGCTCAGCGAAAGTGACTTAAAGGGGTTAGGATTACCACTGGGCAGTACGAAGGTGATCCTTCAACAGGTCAGGCAATGGCAGCGGGGCCAGCACAGTGATGCCGCGGGCGAGCAACCCAAGGACAAGGAAGCGACGACCAACGAGGCAACGCTTGATGGTGCCGGTAAGTTGCTCGATGAGCTACTGACGTTACCTAACTCATCGCAGCTTTCTACAAAACAAGTGCATAGTCATGCGGACAATGGTTCAAGCTTTATGGATCCCAGATCCATCCTCACCATGAAGGCTCAAACAAAAAAGGCAGTGCATATAACTCAGTTCCTGTCGGAGAAGAGTAAACGCCGGAAGCAGAATAAAAGGAAAGAGTTCGTTTTACAATCAAGCGCAAGCGAAACAATAGTTTTTAAAACAGATGACGAACATCCCTATCTAGGAATTCAGATGGAAGAATGGGGGGCTGCGAATATGCGCGTCCTCAACTATCTGCTATCGGTGAATGCCATAGAACGAAGCGATGTAGAGTATTACCTCGCCTACACGACCAGAATTTTTGAATTCGCAGAGTCTTTTGAATGGAACAGTGTTCTTAATTACGACTATCACTATCGTGAACTTCAGGCGGAACATGGTTTTAAGTGGGGAACATATTCCCCGCACATGGAGCTTCAAATGCTGGTTCCAAAACGACCTAAACCGTCATTTCCGGTCCAAAATCAAGCGCCCAAAGAGGACTGCAGAATCTTCAAGGCGAAAGGTGCTTGTCCGTTTGGTGACAAATGCCGATATAAGCACTCTAAGGCTCCATCTTCAAACAACTCTCGCCAAGACACTCCAAAAAACCAGTAGTCCGACCGTCGACCTTAAAACTTGAAGCTTGGGAGCGACATCTGCCGGCGGATTATAAGGATCGTGAATTTATACTTTCGGGAATCAAGAATGGTTTTCACATACTGGACATGGACAAAATTGCTCAAAGTGTAGAAGTGGAAAATTATTCATCGGCCACTAATTCTAATATGCGCGCGCGAACTGAGGCCCAAATTCTAACGGAAGTTGAGAACGGGCATTATAAGATTGTCGATGAAAAACCGCTCATCATCTCTGCACTTGGAGCCATACCAAAATCAGATTCTTCGAAAGTAAGATTAATTCATGATTGTAGTCAGCCGACAGGATTTGCAGTTAATGACTTTGCGGAAACAAATAGTTTTAAATATCAATCAATTAAAGACGCCATAAAACTAATCACACCTAACTGTTACATGGCTAAATTAGACCTTCAAAATGCATATCGCAGCGTAAATATTCATCCCTCTAATATTCTAGCCACAGGTTTAAAATGGCGTTTTGGAAATAATAAAAACTTCACTTACATGGTAGATACGAAACTTCCTTTCGGCGCAAAACTGTCCCCTTATATATTCAATACACTGACTCAAGCTGTACGAGTAATTATGGAGAAGAGAGGTTTCAATGCCATTATTGTGTATCTAGATGACTTTTTCTTAGTAGCCGACACATATGATAATTGTCAAAAAGCACTACATGAACTTATGAAATTGGTCCGCGAACTAGGATTTCAGATCAATTACAATAAAGTTGAAGGTCCGTATCAGAAGCTGACATTCCTTGGGCTCGTTTTAAATTCAGTTAACATGACTATAACGGTGCCGGACAAAAAAATCATGGAAATACAAACGCTTCTTCAAAACACACTCCACACCAGAAAAATTACAAAACGACGGATTCAACAACTTGTCGGCAAATTAAACTGGATTACACAATGTATTTATGGCGGTCGGTTTCATATGCGTCGCTTAATTGACCGCGCAAATTCTCTTCGCGCTAGTGGACATCAGATATGAAACTTGACATTATGTGGTGGTTGGATTTTATGAAAGTGTTTAATGGCACAATGCGGATTATTGACGATAGAGTGCCTGTGTCAGTCAGCATTGACGCATGCAAAAGTGCATGCGGCTCGTTTTTCCAAGGGGACTTCATATATGCACCGTGGACTCAACAGACGGCATCACTTCCAATAAATTACCTGGAAGTACTTTCATTGGAAATTGCAACAAAACGCTGGTCACATGCATGGTCCAATAAATTGGTTTACGTACATTGTGACAACATTACCGCGTGCACGATCATAAACAAAGGATCGTGCAAACATCCCGCTGTGATGGACTCGCTTAGACGCATATTTTGGCTGAGTGCTATTTATAACTTTAGAATTCGTGCTGTTTATTACCCTGGTCGTTTCAACACTCTAGCTGACAGGGTATCAAGACTCCATGAACCTAATGGGTTTTCGCGGCTAATCGACATTATGGAAAAATCGGGTTTTTCTCTTTACAGATAGAAGCGGTACAACGGAAGAGGACCTAGACCGGGCCGTTGCATTTTTCTACAGTAACGCTCTGTCGTACAACACGAAACGGACCTACTCAACGCATAGATCATCATATCTCAAATTCTGCGCAAAATTCGGATATGCCGCTGTTCCTGCATGCACGACTACACTGTGCCGTTATGTTGCCTTTTTGTCAAAAACGTTAAAGTTTAGCTCCATCAAACAATACTTGAACATTTTACGCTTACTTCACGCGGAATGGAACCTTCCGAACCCGTTGACCGACAATTTTAAACTTAAGTACACGATGCAGGGCATTCGCCGTCATATTGGGGACATAACTGTGCGCAAACACCCCATAACGCCCGAATTACTGCTTATAATTCTGGAACGACTAGATATGTCAACCTCCTTCGACTCTTCCGTGTGGGCTGTAGCCCTTACCATGTTTTACGGCCTGTTGCGTCGCAGTAACATTTTGGTCTCCAGTGATATGGCTTTCGACCCTCACAAACACCTCAGACGGCGTGACATAACCTATCATCAATGGGGTGTTATGGTGCACGTTCGATGGAGCAAGACCAATCAGTACCAGTCAAGGACTTTCGATATCCCGCTTCCGCGACTTAAGCAGCATCGCTTGTGCCCTGTGCAGGCTATATTTCACGCCGCAAAACTTTCAGTGCAAGCAGACATTAATGTCCCAGCGTTTGTTTATTTGAAGGATGGCCATGCTCAGGTTCTGACCAGTAATCTGTTTATTGACCGGGTCAGACAGTGTTTACAGGCGGGTGGTGTGGCCCCTAATGAGATAGCGTCACATTCATTCAGGCGCGGTGGGGCTACTTTCTGCTATGCAATTGGGCTTCCACCAGATGCAATCAAATTACTGGGCGATTGGCGTTCAAATTGTTATCAGAACTACTTATCTAATGACATTCGTGCTAGGTACAATATTATCCGATCCATGCAAATGGCAATTCAGAACTCTTAATGTACTACTAATGTAACCCTACCATCTACCCCTACTTTGGGGTTGGGGAATTACATTATCTTGTTTATTTTGTATGTATGCATACCTTTGAATGTGTAACAAGGCTTGAAAAATGTGTTAATACCAATTTAGTAACATGTATATATTTATTTCATTATTGCATTACCTTCAGCGCGCATCTACTTTGATTTGTCAGGCTTTTGTATTACGCGCGCTTTTTTAGTTATGGAGCTATAGTTAGTATTATTAATAAAGCTCTCCTTACCCCTCTATATTGTTGTTGGTCTTTCGTTTAAGTATAATTAAGCTCCTTAATTGTATTTAGAGGAAAGATTAACACACCCGCTGCCCCGTTTGGGGCCTCAGCTGGGTCTTATCAGTCACGTGATGTTTAATTACTGGCTTGACCGACTGACTCTGTCTGGCAGTGTTGCGCGCAATTCCGTCAAGGATGCTTTGTTTTCCCACCCTCCTCCCTTTGACAGTAATTACGGTGTTTGCTGTTGGGCAATTAATTTGGGGGGGGGGGAATTACATTATCTTGTTTATTTTGTATGTATGCATACCTTTGAATGTGTAACAAGGCTTGAAAAATGTGTTAATACCAATTTAGTAACATGTATATATTTATTTCATTATTGCATTACCTTCAGCGCGCATCTACTTTGATTTGTCAGGCTTTTGTATTACGCGCGCTTTTTTAGTTATGGAGCTATAGTTAGTATTATTAATAAAGCTCTCCTTACCCCTCTATATTGTTGTTGGTCTTTCGTTTAAGTGAGCTTTTAGCACACTGACTGTTTTGAGGTACAAAAAACATGTAAGATATAGTAACCGAATTCTTATGTTTTATCTGCAACTGCATTGATCCACTCTGAAGCAGTTTTACTAACTTCAGTTTCATAATAGACACTATGAATATGCAAATTCGTACAAATCAAATCTGCTTCTTGTGCATGTCACAGCAGTTAAATACACTGGTGGGTAAGCAAACTTCCTCTCACTGTGATTCCATTTTAATAACAGCCCATGCATGCTGTTTCCAGACATAAAGTTTCTTGATATTTTATTGGCCAATTAACTTGTCTGAAATTAAGAATTTTCTACTGTTCCTGCTTTTCCAGAATCGACTTTCTGTAATACAACTACTTGAGATTCTATCAGAGGAAATTGCATCATAATTTATGTTACAAAAATTAAATGTTGGGACATGAACACACAGATTCTGGAAGAAAAAGTCACAAATGGTTAACAAGAAAGGCCGGTATATGGCATTTGTGTTTTTTGCTCATATATGCCAGTATGAGCCATGAAAAGTCCTAAACTTAGTCTGCAAATAAAATAATAGAAAATAGACATGAGGTGTGTCATGGGAAACCTGGGCTTAATGCATGTGCGTGTCGTCCGGCTAATCCAGGACGACACTTTCCACGTTTATGGTATTTTCTGTTCCAAGGAAGTCTCTTCAAAACATAAATCCACTGTAGGCGGAAAGTGTCATCCCAGATTAGCCTGTCCAGACTGCACAGGCTAATCCAAGATGACACTTTACCCACATGCATTAAGCCCGGGTTTCCCACGACACGCCTCATATTAAAGTTCATATAAGAAAGACCCATCTTTTACGTGTCCATATATAGTTGAATCTTATACTAAGTTTGAGAATTAGAACAGCATTAGTTTGCGGGATTTGTTGAGTTAATTCTTTATGTATTCATCAGTGTACATGTAATTGATTGTAAAGTAAATATTGTAAAATATATTAATTCCATTAATAAACAAAGGTATCAATATTAATAGGAATATTGATCTGATTGCTTTGGGGCTTATAAGTATCAGGATTATCTATTCACTGACGCACTCTTTCAATTTTCAGGTACAATTACGATTCCATGGTCGATTGCGCTCTTATTGATTCTATATTAAGTACATTTAGCTGATGTTTTAAATAATTCATGGTATTGGGATGCATACCACCGCATACCAAAACAGATTTTATCTATTCTTCATATGCTATTCTTGATTTACATTACTTGGTAAATTAATTAAACGTTTACAGGGATTTTTCGATATTTTTAATACAAGACCCAAACATATGACAACTGTTTAAAATAATTATGATATTCAGGGATGTCTAGAACTGCATAAGCTTATTAGCGATGTTTTCATGTATATGCTAAACTCTTTACATTATTTAGTAAATTATTTTTTTAGAAGCATTTTTTTCTATATTTGTGGCGCTTCCTGAGAAAACCGGTTTTAATGCATGTGCGTAAAGTGTCGTCCCGGATTAGCCTGTGCAGTCCACATAGGCTAATCCAGGACGACACTTTACGCTTTTATGGCATTTTCTGTTTCAAGGAAGTCTCTTCTAAACAAAATCCTCTGTCGGCGGAAAGTGCCGTCCTGGATTAGCCTGTGCGGACTGCACAGGCTAATCCGGGACGACACTTTACGCACATGCATTAAGACCGGTTTTTCCACGACGCCCCTCATTTATAATACAAAACCCAAACTTTTGACAACATTTGAACAAGGTAAGCACTTAAAGGTTCTCAGCAATGATTAACACCAGGTGTAAACCTTACAGCCATGCCTTATCTGAATTATCTCTACCAAAATGACAAAACCATTCCACATTTCACAATTTGCTTTTCAAATTCAGCATAATACAATGAAATTTCACAGATGTATACTTCATGTGCCCATTTTTCAACATGTATCAATAAAAATAAATTTTTCTTCAAAATTTTAACTATAGATCCCATTTTCTCAACCTAAACAAAGAACTGGAGCTCAAAATTGAAGCTTATTTGCAAACATATGCCCCTTAAATGGAATTGCGAAATATAACACCGACCATACCAGATTTGATGTGATGCAATCGATCAATGAACAGATGACATGTGATATAGCTCTAATGGCTGCTCACACTGACTGATCTTGAATCTAGGTCTTGTTACATGGAATCAATGCTTCCATTAATGGTTTGCCTATAGTCATAACGCAGCCTTTAATTAAAAACGTCAACTGATATTGTCGGCTCTGAATGACTTTTGTCATGTTCGCATCTAATGGAACATAAGAGGTCAAAACTTTTTGCCTTTATAATGTTTATTATTCCCACGATTTTCAGCAAAAACGTGATGGACTCCTATATTTGTTTTGTTTCAATGTACTGAGAATTTGTCATCACTCATTTTTTTTATCAATTTAAATATTTGTAGCAATGTAGATATTCATCCATCTTTCAATATTTAAATTACTCAGATTTTGTTTCAGTGTAAATATGAAGCGCGTCGTGGGAAAACCGGGCTTAATGCATGTGCTCCAGGACGACACTTTACGCACATGCATTAAGCCCCATTTTCCAACGACACGCCTCAAATATTTATTAGAGATTTGACCCAAGGACCCCAACATCAATAGTAATGACCATCCTACCTACCAAATTGGAAGAACCTAGGCCTAAGCGTTCTGTAGTTATTGCCTGGACAAAGAGTAGTCAACCGACAGACTGACAGACAGAGTAGTCAACCGACAGACCGACAGACATACAGACCAACATTAAATTTTGTACAGCAATATAGCACCACTTCTTTGAATGGGTCAGAATAATTAATACCTTCTCCTGCTTATTTTATAATTGTATATTTGGCCCGCATAGTTTTGCAAACAATTCTTAGCATCTTCCAAAAAAAAAACATACATGATGGTTTCAAGTTATCTTTGTCCATCCATAAAGTTTGCAACAGACAGTTCAATAATGCGACTGACATGTCAACATTATAGTATGACCCCAGATAAACTAAACATAATGGAATCAAGAAATTTCTTTAAAAAAAACAATTGGCGTAGAAATTAATATTGAGATGTCATTTTTTGCCCTAAATATAATACAAGAGGACCAGGCTGTGACTTCACGGACCCCATATTTTTCGTTCCCTACGAAGGAGACTTCTCGGACCCCAGATTTTTCGGTCCCTACTAAGGAGACTTCTCGGATACTAGATTTTTCGGACACTATAAGAAAACGTATTGGCCCCCAAAATTAATTTGAGATAAACTCAATAATTATTAATATCTGTACCGTGAATAAACTGATCATATACCGCCCCATGTTTTCACCAGTGATACATGAATAAGCTAATTACTAGTAATTTACGTAAACACAATTGATACATGAATTTGTCAGGCAAATTTAACAAATTAACATTGTCAGAAAATAATAGCGGGAATGAATGAGCAGTAAGTTCATGAATTCCCGATTTATTGCAATTCTCGGGTTTAGGATTCTCCAGACGCTAATTGATGCATGTGTATTAACAAAGCTTTACCGTGCGCTATTTTTAGAATGATTCTCCTGCTGGAGTTGTACTCACTAGAATTAATTCACGGGGACGACAGTCTGTTACATCGTACAATAATATTTTTACACAATGATAAAATAATAGGAAATATAAGCTCAATCAAATTTGCTAATATTTGTTTTGCTTATTTACCAGAAAAATACCAGAAATTGACCACTTTATATTTTGTGCTTGCGAGCTCAACAGGCAACATTATATGTTGTGACCGACTGTCGTTCCCGTGAATTGAAGCATTGTAATTGCTATTTATAGAGCGCGCCGATTATGTAGGCTAAACAATATAGTTATTTCATTATGTGAATGAATATAACATTCTGATCATGACATACACTGAGTAAAATTGTTCATAATTATGTTCATGTCTAGAGTGTATGTCGAAGATATGCTTATAACTTTAATTTAACCGCTTATGTAAACAATTACGTACATTAATCCCCAAAGTATGCAACAATTATTGGTATACGTTAAACCATTGTTTGAAGTTTGCATTCCCTAAAATTAGAAAATTTGCCCAATTCTATTGGCATTAAATTTTCCCCCTGCATAATTATCCCAAGAAATCTAGGTCAAAAGTGATACAAGACAGCTACGCCCAAAAATAGAAGATAATACAGTCTTGATAGGGCACTTGATCAAATAGCAACTGATTATTATGCAAATACTGTCCAGGCATGAGACCGCTTGTTCAGAAAGACAAACATCTAACGGCAATGGATTCTCTGTCTCTGCATGTTTTAAATATAAGCAAGACGTCTACTCAAAACACTCCAGCTACACATTTCTATGATCATAATTTTCTTGGAAAGTTCTTGGTCTGATTTTGACTCAAAATAGAAGGATGCCACGAAACTATGTGTACAGGTTTTTGGATCATTAAGTGCAAAAGTTTTACCCACATAATAAAAATATAATATTAAACGAAAATATATCAATACTCTAGAAGGTATTTTTGTTTCATTGCTGTTCATTGGCTATTTAACAATGGTTTTGAGTTCCGGTGCATAGGTATAACTCACAAGGTCTTTAGTCTGAATGTTTAAATAACCACTTATCAGAAAGATAAACTTTTGCATTGTGAAGTTCGATCCCAAATTCTGCTACTCTCTATTATTATGCACCCTCTCATTGAAGATGGCAGGGTATATTGGTTTGCAAAGTTGGTTGGTCAGTAGATAGATTCTCTTCTGCATGTTTATTAGGTGATTAATAATGCAAAAATTAAAGCAAATAAGGCGTGTCATGGGAAACCCAGGCTTAATGCACGTTTGTAAAGTGTCGTCCCGGATTAGCCTGTGCAGTCCGCAGAGGCTGACCCGGGATGACACTGTCCGCTTTTATGGTATTTTCTGTTTCAATAAAGTCTCTTCTAAACATAAATCCACTGTAGGCGGAAAGTGCCATCCTGGATTAGCCTGTGCATTCTGCACAGGCTAATCCAGGACGACACTTTACGTTCATGCATTAAGCCCGGTTTTCCCACGACATACCTCAAATATTTAATTCCCTAGCTGATACCAATTCCTACCATATTACAAAGACAGGTTCATGTTACTATTAATTATTTTGTCTTCAGACAAATCTGTGCTAGTCATGCTAAAACAGCAGGCAGTAATAATACAATAAAGTAATACTTCAGCTTGTCTTACGGTTGAATTGTGACTACGTTCCACAATTCACATTCGTATTCAAAACATGGATTATGGATAAGGTATATACCAAATATTATATGTTGAGAAACAACAAGCATTCTCGCAGACTTTCTCGTTACATCAATTTGCAGATGAGCGTAAGCAATTTATAAATATGGCCTTAATCGGGGCAAAAGCACAAATACCTGCCATTAGGCCATGTTAATGAACCTCCAGTGAATCTAACCTGATTGGCCTAATTGCTGCACAGTAAGCAATGTATTATTAATAATAGCATCAACAGATATTTGCAGCCAATTGTGGACACCCCATACTGCAATTCTTTCACAGCTTCCCCTAATTAGCATTTAACTTCAACAGATAGTTATCGCTTATCACCATGATGAAGCAGTTGAACTGTTTAGTACGGGTAAGCATGTGATATATTTGTGGATATCTGAATGTTGGTACAGGAGGATTAAAATAACAGGGCACAATAAAACATGTACCACATGGGGAGTAAAGATACTCTGCAAATTAAGACACTTACAGCTGTGGATAAAACTCAGTGTGTATTATCACAGAGCAAAAATTCTGGGACTTCAACCTCGGACCATCGCTTACAGGACACATGCTCTTCCGACAGAGCTAACCGCTCCGTTCCGTACTTGGGACCCCCCTCACTTAAAAGACATGCTCTTCCAACAGAGCTAACCGGGTGGTACCTGGGACCCCACTCACTTACAAGACGTGCTCTCACGACAGAGCTAACCAGGTCGTACCTGGGACCCCACTCACTTACAGAACCCCACTCTCCCGACAGATCTAAACAAGCAAGACCTGGCACACCACCCTTACAGAACATGTGCTCTCATGACAGATCTAACCAAGCAAGACCTGGCACACCACGCTTACAGGCCATGTGCTCTCCCGACAGAGCTATCCAGGCCAATCAAGAAACCCTCGCTTACAAGACCAGTTATCTTCCTTCTTAGCTGACCAGCCAGCGAGTCAATCAAGCTCAGTCTCGTTCAGTTAAGCTCAGTCTCGTTCAGTTAAGCCCCGGTCACACTCAGTTAAGCCCCGGTCACACTGTCATGATTGCCCACAATTTACAAAATCTTGAAGAAGCGTGGTAAAGTGTGAACACATACGTACCAGCATCTATGTGAATCTTGGAGAATCTTGGGGGATCCTTATCGATCGGGAAGCGCTATGACAGTTTTTGAACATGTTCAAAACATCTGTGGCTCATCGTAGCGTCGCCACGATTTTTCCAAAACGTAGGACAATCCAAGTTCCATTGTATCTCAATCTGGCTTATTCTTACAGCCATCGTAAAGGCAAACGTGGCCTTTCGTGTTTAATTGTGATAAATCGTGACTGATTCTTTGACATATATCTGACAAGACTGTACTACGTTATGGCACGTTTTGCTACGTACATGGTACGGGTTTCTAAGCTTGCCCTACGGTTCAGTTACGATCCCAGTAGGATCTTCAGCAAGAGTCGTTGATATTCATGTCTCGTCCTACAACAACCGTAGGTATACGTAGGAAGATACAATCAGGACATTGTGCGACCCGACTTATCATGATTAACACGTCCACGATCAATCGTGGGCTATCGCAGCCAAAATCGTGACAGTGTGATCGGGGATTTACTGTATGCAACTACATTTACCCGTCATGTCAAATTTGTCCTTTTGTTAATTTATGTCTTACAGCACACAGCTATAGTCTTAATAGACCGATCCGGGTTTTGCCACAAATAGTTTAACCTCCTCCCCATTGTTAAAGGATTAATTTCCATTCATCGAAAATTACAAACATTACCATGTGCTCATTCAAACATTATGCACGTGCTCTTTTGTATGAAATAGAAAATTAACTGCTAAACATGTGGTATCCAAGTGCGATGATTGGATAATATTGCAGATTAATTTAAATATTATTGACATTTGTGGAATCATCTATTTTGTTGATAATGACGGGATAAACCATTTACTGAAAATAGGGGAAATCGTGATGTTCTGTTTATGAACACGCTGCAATCGTCTGTATTTATAAATCATCTGATTTACCTGTATCGATTCGTCCAAGATTATAACGGTTCTCACTTGCATTATTACCACTATATCATCAACCATACAAACAGCAAATATCAATTTTTACAGTCTTCAATTCATGACAATTTCCTCAAGGAAGGTATAAGGTCATTTCTGAGCAACTTCGTTATCTCTGAATTCTACTTCAATTTCAGTTATAACTAGACTTTTATTGATTTGTCTACAAACAATTATTTAATGTTGAGTTAATTAATACCAATTATATTCCTGGCGCTGCCATCTATTGAGTAATTAATGTTGCAGTAATGACTTAATTGGTCCTATGGATCACATACTAAGTGCCACAGGCAGGAGTAATGGCAGAAAATTTATCATAAAAATTTGACGGCTTTAATTATAATTCCTCTGTAAGCTACGAGACTCCGAGTGCCACAGTATGAAGCTTTTAAAAGCAAAGGGCATAAAAGTAATTGTGCTTTACTGACTGACTGGTACTTAAGACATAAAATACTATGCAATGTTATTTACCCCTGGCTCAATTACTTGGAATGTTAAATCAGTCTGAATATTACTGACCTAAAATACTGACAAATGAAAATTTATTGTTTCATATAAGATTTAATTTTTATTGGCTTTAATTAAGATTAAGTCCAAGGTTCAGTCAAAAATTATGTTCAAATTCACAAGGTTTTTCATGTAATTGTTTGTACACTTTTCTATATGTGCATTGTTGTTTAAGTTGTTGCAACTTAATGATGCTTTTCCATTTACTAAGTGCTGAGCAATTTGTTATGTTAAGCTAGGTTACTACTGTGATTTGTTAAAAACGCCACGATTGGCCATTTGTAGCTAATTTTTTGCGCTCAGATGCGATCTGTTCACAATTTGTCAATTTCAGGTGACAATCTGGTATGTACAAATACGTTCAGAAACTTTCATCATAAATTGATGCACTCTGTTACAATAGGATATGATTGTGGTCACGTTGTCTTCCACGATCATGATCTATGGTGATCAAGATTTGAGCTACGACTGGACCAAGACAGGTATAAATACAGCAGGAATGACTGACCACTGAATTCATTGTTTCTTGAACTCTTACAGAGGTAATGCTATAACCCTGAACCATTGATAATGTCAGGAGTTGCTTATGATGGCAATGTGGCATTTTGCAGTATAACTGTATACTAACATTATCGGTAGAGGAAGAACCCAAGCAGCAGACAGACCAGCTACAGTCCCAACCACAAAAGGTCAGTGGAGCTGCATTCAAGCAGCTGTGTGTGTGACCACATGGTTCAAAGAGGAGAAGAGACAACAGCTTGGTCAGTTCTACAGCCTCCATGACACCTATTTGAGGCTGGAGGATCCAGTAGCATTCCAAAATTACACATGTTTAACACCACAATTCTTCGATGAAGTCCCCAGCAATCGAAGGGAATCACCAGTTTCAGGCAACCCCGTTCACAAATTGGACTGAAACTGGCACTAACAATGAGGAGCCTCGCAACTGGAAACAACTATCGGTCCTATGTGTGTGCTTTTAGGTTGGAGGGTCCAGCATCTCAGAGATGGTTCCAGAAGTGTGCCAGGCAACTTTGCAAGTGTACAAAAATGAGGTGTTCAGCCTACACCAAGCCTGGAGAGCCATAGTTAACCAGTTTGAGCAAAGATGGAACATCCCCGTGCCATTGGGGCCCTAATTGATGGCAACCATTGCTATCAAGAAGCCACCACACACCGGCAGCCTGTACTACAATTACATTTTAGTACCACTCCTGGCCCTGGTGGCCACCAGTTATAAGTTTGTGTCGATCAAGCTTTGTGGAAAGGGACACATGTCAGATGCTCAGATATTTGGCTTCCAGCGGCCTGGAAGAGAAGGCCCTAAGACTCCACCCACCCTGCCCTCTGACTGAAAGCCTTAATGACCATTAAGACATGGCCTTCTTAAATGTCCTAGGTTACAACACCTTGCACTCAGGAACTACCTCTGACATTAAGCCATACAGCAGAAGATGGATGTTCAGGCAGGAGAAGAACTTTAACTACAGACTTTCAAGGTGGGGGGAGAGTCATTGAAAATGCCCGTGGGATCCTCAGGTCAGTCGATTAGGGTGTCATCTCAGGAATCACGAGCGTTTGTGTTAAACGGTCCAGCTACTCATTATCTACTCGCATTAGCTTGCATCTTCTCATATCAACAACTATCTGCTCGTGAGTCATTCTTGTCTGGTCTCCAGCAATGGGACCCGACAGAGCATAACATATCGTGACAGATCATGGGAGATCGCAACATAACTCAACAGAGCGTGATGTTTGTCTTGTCTAAGATCGATCCCGATCACCACGATTTGGAAGCATGATAAGATGCAATCTGTTGCGTTTTGTTACGATGCAATATGATGAATCAAAAATGTTCTATGATTGCCACGGCTGACCTCAAGATCTGATCAGATCTAATAGGATCCCCAAGATTACTCCAAGATCACGATTTATGTCAAGAGCAGTATTCAATATACTTAAGTCTCGTTTATTTATATGGTATCAATAATTTCAGACATGCATTCAAATATAATAGTTAATATTTTAAGACCTTACATTTGTACATGTTAAAAAAATATATAATATTTGTGTTTAGAAGGCAATACTGATAATTTGTATTTGTGCACATTGATGAAAACAAAACTTAAGGCATAAAGCCATAAAATTGGTATACAGAACAATTTGTTTACAAACGTAACTTGTCCATTACTTAATTTTTCAATTATACCTTCATGCTTGTAATGAATAGCTCAAAACATTTATTCCTTCATATTTCAGATCAGGGACCACATTGTTCAATAAGAAATAGTAATCATTTATCTATTAGTCCAAGTTTGGATATTGAAATTCAATAAGAAGGGACTGGATGTTTTATATCGAGCGTCCAAAGAAACTATTATACCTCAGTAGATGAGTGGCAGATCTGAATATAATATTCACCCCATATATGTTTATATTATATTAATCACATAAAGTGATCAAAGGAAGTTGTTCTAAGCAGCTATAATTGTTAATTATATTGAATGCCTTGTGTAATCATGCTTGTCATACAAATTATCTTTACTTTATACAGGACTGCACTGAAAATCAAGATTTCCTATGTAATACATGTAATCCAAACCTATGCCTTCCAAAGGCAAACAAATATGAGGCATGTCGTGGGAAAATCAGGCTTAATGCATGTGCGTAAAGTGTCATCTCGGATTAGCCTGTGCAGTCCGCACAGTCTTATCACGGACGGCACTTTCCGCCTAAAGTGGATTAATGTTTAGGAAAGACTTCTTTGAAACAGAAAATACCATAAAAGCGGAGAGTGTCTTCCTGGATCTACCTGTGCTGACTGCACAGGCTGATCCAGGATGACACTTAACGCACAAGCATTAAGCCTGGTTTTCCCAAGACATGCCTCAAATATATTATAGTAAGGTGTTTCTTGTCGTAAACATGGCATTATTATAATAAGGTGTTTTCTTGTCATAAAAATGGCAAATCTATTAGTTTAAAACTATTTTCTTTAAATTTAGCACATAACATACGATACTAACATAACGGACCATTCAATTATGAACACATTAAATGATCAAGGGACTTTCACATTGGTGTGCATAGGTGATATTTGTGATATTTTTACTGCAGCTGGATTCAGCATCTTTTACATTGATAAATTAGAAAAACCAATGTATTTAAAAATAGACACAATTCCTAGAAAAACATTTAATATCAATTTGGCTGTAAAAGTAAGTACATAGAATTTTCTAAGAGGACAGGCACTTTTAAAGCAAAAATAACAACAATGCAAACTGAATGGCATCAATTTGTTTTAACATTTAATTTAAAGCTCAGTGAGTTAAAGAAAACAAATAATTTATTTGTAAAGAGTAATTAATTTTCAATACCATATTGCTATGCATAGGTTTTGAGTATCAAATATCATCATCAGTTGTTTTTTTATACAATCTAAAAACATCTAGTCCTGATTTATTTTTCAAATATTAAAAGGTAAATGCCTCTTTAAGTTCTTCCATTACAATTCCTTTCAACGTCTGATACCATGGATATTGAAGCAGAGTCTGAGCATACATACATTCATAATTTATGTATGTTAGCATTCCCAAACGTAGGTGACAAACTGCTTATGCAATTGGACTTTGTGGCATTTTAGCCTAATCTAGTTTGGTTAACATCAAGAATTATTTATATGTTTTATTTATACAGATGCTACTGAGATAAATGTATCACTGTCTTTTTTTGTAGCGAAGATCACCTTCAATTAGCAGTACGTAATAGGAACAAGGACAATCACCTGCAATTAGCAGTACCTAATAGGAACAAGGACAATCACCTTCAATTAGCAGTACCTAATAGGAACAAGGACAATCACCTTCAATTAGCAGTACCTAATAGGAACAAGGACAATTACCTTCAATTAGCAGTACCTAATAGGAACAAGGACAATCACCTTCAATTAGCAGTACCTAATAGGAACAAGGACAATCACCTTCAATTAGCAGTACCTAATAGGAACAAGGACAATCACCTTCAATTAGCAGTACCTAATAGGAACAAGGACAATCACCTTCAATTAGCAGTACCTAATAGGAACAAGGACAATCAAAATCCTTAAACTTTCTTGCAATGTGACGAAAACAAATCTGCTTTTTTGTTCAAATTTTTGGACAGACATCTTTCAACACTCGAAATCAATGTTAAGTCATCTGTGCCACTATTCAATCTCATTAAAATCATCTCATGTCTGACACTACTATACTATCCGCTGACTGATCTGATGACTTCGCATTAGGGGTCACGATCAGATAACCTTTTAGGAGCCAATCAAACTGTTGTTTTCAAAATCTTGCGGTATAAGTTCATATATAAACCACAAATACCATGCACCAAATTACGTGAACATAGGATGTTTACCCGCCCAAGGTACCACTATATCCATTGTTATCCCTGTGGAAATTAACTGTAAATGATATATTCCCGAGGATCAGTTGACAATGCATCACTTTTCAAAAACTGTGGCTAAACATTGCTGTGCACAAGGCAATTTCATTGCATGCAGCAGGGCTGATGTTTTATTGTTTGGAAGGTCATTTTGAACGTGACCTGTTATATGATGTCTTCAGATCCTAACAATATTAGGATTTGATTTTAATGAGATTGTGCCACTATGATATCACATTTTCTATTCGACCGACAGGTCTGAGGTTCGAGTCCCAGGAATGCAACTTATTTTGTGTTTGTTCTAAATTGCATTCAATATGTCCATGTGCTTCACTTTTGTATTTTGAGAGTTGAAACACATTTTTAACAATCACGCAAATCTGTATAAGTAATTATGTGTCCATGCAACAGATGCAAACTGATCGATTTCACCTGTTGTAAACACCATCTGGCATCGTTTAGAATAAAATACAAAACACTCTAGAGCAAAGCTGAAGAAAACAACTCACAATGAAAATAAATTCAACTGCAATAATTACAACTTTCAAGTCAACACATCTTAATCCTGACTATCTACCATTAATACAGTGAAAGGCTATAATTCATGGAAAATACAGAAATCTTTGAACAAACAAAACCATCTGATGCTGTTTGAGGCTGATATATAATGATGGCAGTAACAGAAACCCAACATCTGCAATCAGACAAAGACCACTTTGAGGCATTATTCTTTAAAGCAGGAAAACTTTTCCATTATTACTTTGATTTATATCGATTTTGATAGTTAAAGTGTATGGTGGTAGACAATGTTATTGCTCAATACAAAAGAAGTTTTAAGTTCAAATGTTCATAAACATATAATGCTTTTATATCAAGGAACCTCTTCTATGTCTCGGCCTTTATTAATGTAAACATTTCTGAATAAAAGACCATGTGTCTGCATTACTACATAGTCTACATTACAAAGTGTTCGTCTAAGAGTCGGTAGTGTAAAAATTACCAGACTGTGTTTAACTAAGAGTCGGTGGTGTTCAAATTACCAGACTGTGTTCAACTAAGCCCTTTGTGTGTACTTGTGTCACCAATTATCGGGTTCACACTTCCGTGGTATCGCAAAGTGACACCTAACAGGATACACCGTTCGGTTTATTCAGGTTTTTTAAGGTTGAACGAGATAAAATTTTTGAAAAAAATTCGTTCGATAGTCGGTTTGGACAGGGTTCGGTTTATTAAGGTTTTTTGATATATAAAAAAAGATGGAAAAAAATCGGGACCGACACAGCCGTTCAGTTTTAACAGGGATTTGGTTTTCACAGGGTTCGGTTTGGACAGGTTTCACTGAATAATTTAAAAGAGGAGCATTTTTTTATTTTCAAACTGAAGACATTTTTAACACTCAAGGCTAAAAACAAGCTCTTTAAAGACATGCTAGTTTAAAAGTTAATTCATTAGTTTGAAACTCTTCAAATAAGTATTTGAACAGATACAATTGTTATTTCATACTTTTTCAAATATTTATATGTCCTTTTTACTAGTACATGCTATGAATAAAATACCAAGTTGGCAGGGAAATTATAAATAAAATTCACAATGGTAACTTTTATTTATTTATTTTTTTGTCGAAAATTAGGGTAGGGATTCCCGTAAAACAAAAGATAAAAAAATGTTGGCCTTAAGTGTTCATTTTGTGAAGCAAAAAATAGTGGGTGGGGTAACAATGTCTCTGATAATTTCCCCCACCCCCACCAAAGACCATGCAGTAGTTGAAAATGCCTACCTACAATGTCCCTTAATAATACAACTTACTAAAACCTTTCATGGAACATAAAAGTAGGAATAATAGTCATGATAGAATTTCACATTTTAATTATTATAACAAATATAAATGCTATTTTTTTGCATGAAAACAATACAACTTACCAAGGCAAAACTATGGTACAATCCAAGAAGAACAATGCAAACTGAATATCAGCAATGATATCAATATGCCACAAAGAAAGAATGCCTAATTCCAGATCCTGCACCTCCTCTGATCCTACACCTCCTCCGATCCTACACCTTCGACCCTTTATACATGTTATGTCCGTACATCCCACTAACAGTAACAGTCCCAAAATAATCCTATCTGACTTCACAGCCACTGGCAGCAAGTCAAGCTGTTTGGCATCGTACTAGCTGTACTTGCCATATAACAATTAAGACACGAGCACACCGTGAGCACACTGTACGATCCCCTCCAATATTTAAGTTTTTAACAAAACAATTGAATATTACACCATTCGGCAATTTATGAAACAGTTTGTATTTTGAAAGAAACCTGCACTGACGATCACAACAAATATAACGAGATCTCAGATAGCATTGAGCGACTGGAAGGATTGTATTCCCATTCATGGGCGCATGCAATAGCTGTAGCACCGGGCCTTTGTTACCCACAAAGAATAGCTGCAGTATAACGCACGTGGACGAACTCAATATTAAATAGAGTCCTATATACCCTCTTTACGGCCAATTTAAGGTCTACAATCAATCAAATGTAGTATTCTGATGATCCATTAACATGACAAAATTATTCGTAAAATAATAATAGAACATAATTCTGGCCGCCATTGTGTTTGGTTTTGAATTACAGGTCCGAATGAAGTTATAAACAATGTTTTTGTCTGGAGAATTCTTCCAACTCTTGTGTTGGTCATTTACCAAGTATTTCCACCATTAATGTTTTGAGAGAATTCTTCTAACTCTGGTGTTAAGTCTTTTACCAAGAATTTCCAGAACAGTTATTTCAACCCATATAAAATATTTGTTTCTAAATGATCATGATTTAAAAGCAAGCTAAAAGATATACTATATGATCAAAATTTAAAAGCATATGTCAAAATATATACTAAATGATCATGATTTAAAAGCATGTCAAAAGATATACCAATTGATCATGATTTATATAAGCATGTCAAAAGATGCAACTTATCTTCAAACAAGAATGTAGGAAAGATTTTGATGCAAGAGATGCAAAAGTTAAGTTTTATATTTAGACTGCCTGATTCTGTAACATTTATGTTCTATATTTTGAACATTCAAACCATATGTACAGTACAGAATACGAGACCAGATTTAGTGCATACCTGCAACATTCTGTTGCAATGAACGCATATCAATTTTTAATGCACATAAAATCAGCATCGTAACTGAGGATATGCTATAGAATTGAGGCTTGTCGTGGGAAAACGAGGCTTAATGCATGTGCGTACAGTGTCGTCCCGGATTAGCCAGTGCAGTCCGCACAGGCTAATCCAGGAATCCAGGACGGCACTTTCCACCTACAGTGAATTTATGTTTAGAAAATACTTCATTGAAACAGAAAAAAACACACAAGAAAGTGCCGTCGTGGATTAGCCTGTGCGGACTGCACAGGCTTAAATCTGGGACGACACTTTACGCATATGCATTAAGCCCGGTTTTCCCACGACACACCTCATTTTAAATATACATACCAGCTGAGATTCTAATTATCAATTCTGTAACAATCACAACAGAAATTACTCTCGTTTACATCAACAATGGAAATAGAAACCATGCACGCAGTCAGACAAACTATTGCAAGTTCTAATATTACTTTTTTCCAACAGTCTTTGATGAATCAGTACCATTTCAGATCATCTAACAGCTTTTGTACATGTCGTTATTTCTTGGAAAGAAGACTAATTCTTTGGCTGCAATATAGTACTTTTCACATACAAATTTTCTGACAGTTTTTGTATGTAACTATTTACTAGAAATGCATGTAAAATTTGACTGCAACATTACACCTTTCTCTGTAGTTCATAATAAATCACATTGATACAACTAGACATGTGTCCGTAGGACACTGATGCCCCCACATTCTGCTGGTTGTCACAAAACTCTGTTGATGTCGGAAACAATGCACCAAAATACCCAGGTGCACAAGTTCACATGCTGATGAATATGTTTATAAAGTTTCATCAGTCTAGTAGTTATACTTTTTGAGTTACACCTGACACAAGTAGAAAAATTGCATATTTTGCTAAAAAAAAAAGGCCATAACTCCGCTGATGTTTAGAAAACAAGAGGGCCCTGAGGAACCTAGGACGCTCACCTGATACCTTGTAACCCAATTGGAATTTGCATCCTCAAGGCGTTGCTTGTTTTTATCTCAGGGGCATAATTTAAACAATCTTGAAGAAACCTCTGGGCCTTGCGGTTTCAGGTAAAGATTTTTAAAGACATTTTGCTATTTAAGTATATAAACAATGTGACCCCTGGGGCATGGCCAGTTTTGACCCCAGGGGAATCATTTGAACAATCTTTGTAGAGGACCACTATATGATGTTACATACCAAATAAGAAATCTCTGGGCCTTATGGTTTCGTCGGAGAAGATTTTTAAAGTCATTTAAGTCTATCTAAATCATGTGACCCCCGGGGTGTGGCCAGTTTTGACCCCAGGGGCATAAATTGAACACTATTTGTCGAGGACTGCTATAGGATGTTACATACCAAATATGAAACCTCTGGGCCTTGCGGTTTCAGGGAAGAAGATTTTTAAAGACATTTTGCTATTTAAGTTTATACAACAGTTTTCACCCCAGGGGCATAATTTGAATCATCTTTGTAGAGGACCACTATAGGATGTTACGTACCTTGTGGTTTCAGAGAAGATTTTTAAAGTCATTTTGCTATATATTCTTTATAAACCATGTGACCCCCGGGGCGTGGCCCGTTTTGACCCCAGTGGCATAATGTTATGAAGGACCACTAAAGGATGTTACATACCAAATATAAAACCTCTGGGCATTGCAGTTTCAGAGGAGAAGATTTTGAAAGTCATTTTGCTATATATTCTATATAAACCATGTGACTCCCGGGGCGTGGCCCGTTTTGACCCCAGGGGCATAATTTGAACAAACTTTATGAAGGACCACTAAAGGTTGTTACATACCAAATATAAAACCTCTGGGCCTTGCAGTTTCAGAGGAGAAGATGTTTAAAGTCATTTTGCTATATATTCTCTATAAACCATGTGACCCCCGGGGCGTGGCCAGTTCTGACCCCAGGGGCATAATTTTAACAAAGTTTGTAGAGGACCACTATAGGATGTTACATACCAAATACGAAACCTCTGGGCATTGTGGTTTCAGAGGAGAAGATTTTTAAAGTCATTTTGCTTTATATTCTATATAAACCATGTGACCCCCGGGGCGTGGCAAGTTTTGACCCCAGGGGCATAATTTGAACAATCTTTGTACAGCACCACTATAGGATGTTACATACCAAATATGAAACCTCCGGACCATGCGGTTTCAGAGAAGATTTTTCTAGTTAACACTTTTAAAATCTATTTTTAGCTCTGGTGACCTACATATGCAGCGGACCGTACCATTTTGAACAACTTTGAAAGAGGGTCACCCAATGATCATTCCTGTGAAGTTTGGTGAAAATCTGCCAAATGGTTTAGGAGATGTTGTTTGAATGAAAAGTTGACAATGGATGCACGCATGGACACACTGACGCACGGACAACTGACAACGGACAATGGGCAATCACAAAACCTCACCATGAGCACTTTGTGCTCCGGTGAGCTAAAAATTTCATTTTTTGCAAATAAAGGGCCAGAACTCCGCTGATGTCGGAAAAAAACAGCACCAAAATACCCAGGTGCACAAGTTCACATGCTGATTAATATGTTCATAAAGTTTCATAACTCTAGCAGCAATACTTTTGAGCTATGCGCGAGACAAGTCCAAAAATGTCATTTTTGATTAAAAAAGGGCCATAACTCCGCTGATGTCAGAAAAAACTGCACCAAAATACCCAGGTGCACAAGCCCGGATGCCGATGAATTTGCTTATAAAGTTTCATCACTCTAGATTAATATCTCCCGCTATCTCGATTGGTAACTGCAATCTGTTAGATGTAAAAAGGAACTGCAACAAATACTAATAATAGTATTTCCATCCATTAATTATAATGATGCTAGTGAATTTTTTAAATAATATTATAATAAAAGTTATGAATAACCTATGTTCAGAAATTGGTATATCAAGAGAGAATTTTAAAACTTGTATAAGACTTTGCTGCACAGCAATCTACATGTATTATATACATGTATATACAGCATCTCGACGAGTGCATGGTGGTGCATGCGCAGTTCGTATTTTCTAATTCAAAACAGAATGTTGCTGTTGCTGTAGGATAAATGGGTCTGTATTGACAGCAGACATTTATTTACATTTTTCAATAAAATATTTCAATGCTCTCGTCTTTTTTATGTTATAAAAAACTTTTATTGTTAGTGGGTATAACAAAAGCGACCCGAAATGAATCTACACAAATCTGACAGGCCCTCTTTAAAGGGATTATATCAACGAAAAATTGGTTTCCTATTGCACTATAAATAGGGAATATTACATGACTGTGGTGTTCCGGTGGCTTATATCGCTCGAGTTGATTGTGTAACGCTGTATTCCACGAGCCCGTACAGATACAATCCACTGAAACACCGCAGTCATGTAGTATTCCATTTATTATATACCTCCTTACGATCAAAACACCACCAGATACTGCATCGAAACAAACAAAGTGATAACAAACAGTACTAAAGAACACGCATGAATACATGTCATTTACCTCAATGACGTCATTGAAATCTACATGTAACGGCGTAATCGTGTCTATAAATAGAACGGGGCGTTTCCCAATGTCGCTCGGAACGTTACGGAAATATACGATACTCAACGAACGTAAAAGTTTTTCCAGCCGTTGAATACGGAAAATTATTTCACAGTGTGAAATACGGGAATTCTATCTGGCCATCTGGCCAATTGTATTTTATACCAAAAATACACCAATATTTGAGTCAGATTATGTATAGTTATACAATAAATGATATTACATGCTAGAAATGCGCTATACTAAGACATGTACATTAAATAAAGCATAAATAATATAAAACATAATGTGATATTTGATAAAAAGAAATCAGCAAAAATGATTGAAAACAAGGCTTGTCACAGGATGTGACATATGCCCGCCCAGAAGCATATGCTTGTCAGAGGAAGGCAAAACAATGTCAGAGTACAATATTATGCCCTGGACAAATATCTTGAGATTTCAGCAACACAGCTGTTTGGTGTTGTGACACGCTGCCTCATAATGATATTCACTCCCACAAAGTTATTACATTCCTTACAAGTTGGCAAAAATGATGCTTCCCACAAAAAGTTCATTCTAATAGTTGACCTTTTAAGTGTTACCTTGGACACACAGACCTTGACCGAGAAGCGTGTAAGTGGTATGTGACACATCATTTAGTCATGGGAAAAAATCATCTGAAGTAATATTAAAATCCTTCAAGGCTTTTGCAAATTATAGAGCAGAAAGAAAATTCCTTGACATTTGACCTTGAATTGTGACCTTGACCTTTGACTGAGGACCATGGGAGTTGTACACGACACATCGCCTGGTCATGGGTAATAATAATCTGAAGTAATATTAAAATCCTCCCAAATGTTTAGAAGTTGTGCTGGATAAACAGAAATCCTTGACCTTTGACCTTGAAATGTGACCTTGACCATTGACAGATGAGCATGGGAGTTGTATGCAACACATTGTCTGGTCATAGAGAATAATAATCTGAAGTAACATTTAAATCCCTGCAGTCGTTTAGAAGTTATGAAGTGGAAACAAAAAATTTGACCTTTGACCTTGAATTGTGACCTTGACCTTTGACCGACCATCATAGAGTTGTACGCGACACATTGTCTGGTCATGTTGAATAATAATCTGAAGTTATGTTAAAATCCTTCCAGGCGTTAAGAAGTTACTGAGCGGAAACAAAAATTCATGACCTTTGACCTTAAATTGTGACCTTGACCTTTGACCGACGAGCATGTGAGATGTACACGACACATCGTCTGGTCATGGGCAATACTAATCTGAAGTTATATTAAAATCCACCCAGGCATTTAGAAATTATGGAGCGGAAACAAAAATTCATGACCTTTGATCTTGAATTGTGACCTTGACCTTTGACAGACGAGTATGTGAATTGCACGCAACACATCGTCTGGTCATGTGAAATAATAATCTGAAGTTATATTTAAATCCATCCAGGCGTTTAGAAGTTATGGAGCTGAAACGAAAATTCATGACCTTTGTCCTTGAATTGTGACCTTGACCTTTGACCGACGAGCATGGGAGTTGTATGCGACAAATCGTCTAGTCATGGGGAATAATAATCTGAAGTTATATTAAAATCCATCCAGGCATTAAAAAGTTACAGAGTGGAAACAAAGTCTGGACGGACGGACCCATGCACACACTCACGCATGCACACAAACCATCAAGCCAAACCCACCCACAGACGGACGGTGCGACTACTATATATCCTCCTTCGGGGGCATAAAAATAAAACCCCATAGAGCCATACGAAGAAATGACAGAAGACATCGCTTTAACTAACTGCGCTATTCTACTTAATAAGGTTACATCTGTAAACTATGGTCAATAAATAATACCCACAGTTATGACGTCAAAATGGAAACATGAAAAGGGCAAAACAAACACAACGCATATTATAAATTGATTTTAATCTCAGAATGTGAAAACTCTTTTTGCATGGTATACACTGTATTTTAACAATTATTATTTGCTAGTTTTAATATCTTAATTACAGATTGGTAAAGAAATTATCCCCTTGAGGCCCTTTTCATTGACATAGACACTTTAAGTATCTACATAATATTGGCAACCCACATCATATAATTTCCGACATCAAACCTTCCTCACTTTACTCACTAGTGACATAAAAAGTAAATTGATATCTCCCAGTTGTGTCCTTATCGCCTTACACATGCCATAATGGTATCGAAAAACAATAGAAATGTCAAGTGATGAGAAGAAACTAAAAGACAAACTTTTGCTGTTAATTGATCAAGGATTTACGACTCTCATATCCTGTATTTGACATCTACAGCTCGAAAGACATTTAAACTTTCTCAGTACTATTTTTACTATACATGCTGGTGGGCATTTTCACTATACATGCTGGTGGGCCTCGTTACTATACATGCTAGTGGGCATTTTTACTATGAATGTTGATGGGCATTTTTACTATAAATGTTGATGGTCATTTTTACTATAAATGTTGATTACAACGATATTGTTTCCCTTGTTACTTACAGTAGGAAATTTTTATTAATTAAAGTTCAACCGTGTGGCTTAAACATCATGTAGTTATAAGGGTTACAAAAACACAAAGAAATAATGTCAAAAGAATAATAGATTAAATAATTTTATTTAAATCATTACAGTAATGAAGTTCTGTATATAGAACAAGAAAGAAAGTAACAAGAGCTGTCTCAGGGCTGCGAGCGTGCTCGACTATTCATACCGCTTTGTCAGAGTTATTAGGGCTTTTATCATTACAAAAAAAGGGGCGCTGGGCCCGGCTAGCTCAGTCTGTAAAGCGCTGGTCTGTCAATCTGGGAATGGTGAGTTCGAACCCCAGCCCGGCCACATAACTTGTGTGGGGATTGGTCATGAAATTATTTCCACGGACATTCTCCGCCTACCTCTGATTCAAGTAGGGCAGTTGTCAGTTACTGACGTAAGAAGGTGCACTTAGTACTGGTAAACCGCTTAGATCGGCTAAACTTGCCCAGGAAAAGCGTCAGCAGGTTAACTGACTGCTGTGATATGACTGAAATAATTCTGCTAAAATGCTGGTAACAGTTATGGGCTTTGGCCAGTGACCTTATATAATGACCTTGAAGACGTGTGAATTTTTATTTGAATATCTGTTAGTAGATATAGAGATATGAAGTTGTTGTACAAAACCTTTAACCTGAATTGTCTAAGTACAAAAGGGGCATAATTCTGCTAAATTGCAGGTCAGAGTTATGGGCCTAATGGTCAGTGACCTTACATAGTGACCCCTAAGACATGAATTGTGAACTTTCAATTGAACATCTTTAGTAGATACCGGGATATGAAGTTGTTGCACGCAAACTTCAACCATGAATTTTTAAGTACAAAACGGGGCATAATTCTGCTAAATTTCAGGGCCTTGGTCAGTGACCTCATACAATTACCCCGAAGACAATTTTTGTAGTAGTTACAAAGCATTACACAGGCACCTATGCCTACTACTGTGCGAGTGTAAGTATAGCTTGAACTTATATAAGTCAAGCTAAAAATGCCTTTATGAACCTCAAAATGACATTCCACCTGTGACAGTCATTGTTTATTTCATTGTTTATGCTTCAATGCATGGAATGTTGCTATTTTGAACAGCAGACTGACAATAATTTATACATTCATCTCAAGTGTATGTTTTGTTTACATTACTGTATGCTGCAATCTTTAAAAGGCACATGAAAGGTGTGGGCAGAACAACAATTCAGCAACAATAACATTTAGCTTAGATTTGACAGATACATGAACATCATGCAGGTACAGATACAGGATGTTGACCTAGAGGGGGCGGAAATATGCAGTAACTGCCAACACAGTGCTATTGGTCTCTCTTACGTGTTAGGATGTATATCGGTCAAAAGGCAATTTAACGTGATCATCTGAATTACGAAAAGTAACAATGTATTACATTACCGGTAAATATTTACCTGTAAATACATTCAACAACTAACACTGAAATATATATTGGTATAACGTCATGTCGGTAGACATTTGTTTCGGTATCATATAAAATAATTATTGCATTCTTTGAGGGCGATA
Organism: Congeria kusceri; assembly: GCA_027627225.1. Lineage (NCBI taxonomy): Eukaryota > Metazoa > Mollusca > Bivalvia > Myida > Dreissenidae > Congeria > Congeria kusceri. Next base: position 70,048,264 of record CM051032.1, on the reverse strand, counting down.
GTGCATTTTGTCAACCCTCGGAAAATAATGTTGCCGTGGCTTCGCCTTGGGCAACATTATTCCCTCAGGTTGACAAAATGCACTATCGCCCTCAAAGAATGCAATATTTATATAATGTCCTCACTCAATATACAAAAACATGCCAATGCCAGAACATATGTGTGTCCCGTGTCCTCACTCAATATGCAAAAAAATGCCAGAACATATGACATGTGTGTCCAGTAATGGCAAATGGCATTTGGTTATCTGAAAGTGGAATGTATGTTTGTAATTTCCGGACTGTAGAGATCAATGCTTCCATCAGGATTATCTTCAACAACCTGTCCAGAATTCTTGACAAAGATAACAGGGTCCTCAATTGCAATATGGGTATGGTTTCCGTAATAACAATCAGATCGTATTTTTCCTTAATACAAATGCTATAATGGACAAATGGGACTAACCCATATTCATTTACAATCTTAAGTCAATATATTGCCGCAGAAAAACAGGCAAGATAAAATAACAGACAAAATGATAGCTAATGAGTCAACTAAATTCATCATCGAGAAAAAACTATTTTATCATAAATTTCAAATGGAACTTAAGCTCCGTAGTCATTATTACCATTTTCAAAAGACGCAAAGACACACCATCCCCTTCGTAATGCTTCAATGTAGACAGTAATAACCTGTTTCAGAAAAATAACATCATTGATTTCCTGAATGGAAAAATATATCAGCAAGTTCTAATATTAATCAAGAACAATAATATGTCATTAGCATTTAAGTTCAGTAAAATGTACATACATTGTCAGTCAAATATTCATAACTCATGAATATGTCATTAGGTTTTAATTAAGTCACTTAAAACACAAATATTGTGTCTGAAAGTGAAAATCTTGAAAATAGTGGTTGCTGCCTTACTTTGAAAAGGGACATTGGTATTTTTTCAAAGTAATGTTTAAGGGGCCATACTTCTACATTATACTTAAACATGATACAAATGCCTATGTCACAAACAGAACGGGCCCCATCCGATTTTAAAGAAAGGTAAAGCATTGGCGATTTTTGGAATCTGACAGGCGCCATGCGATTTATATATTTTTTCTTCGCGTGGTCACAAATTCACTGCGCCCGTGCGATGGATATGTGAATAATCCGACGGTCACTGCGCAGGATTGTTGTGCCGCAGTTCCTTATTTTTGCCAGGGCCATTAGAGAGCCTCGAACGGTTTACACTGTTTTATATATTTGAGGCGCGTCGTGGGAAAACCGGACTTAATGCATGTGCATAAAGTGTCATCCCGGATTAGCCTGTGCAGTCCGCACAGGCTAATCCAGGACGGCACTTTCCGCTTTTATGGTATTTTCTGTTTCAAGGAAGTCTCGTCTTAACATATGTCCACTGTAGGCGGAAAGTGCTGTCCTGGATTAGCCTGTGCGGACTGCACAGGCTTATAAGGGACGACACTTTACGCACATGTATTAAGACCGGGTTTCCCACAACGCGCCTCATTTTATATGTATAATCTGTCATGTTTTAAGTCTTTTATTCAGATCCAAGTTGAAACAGTCAATTTCCGACCCACTTCTAGGATTTCTTCCCAGCAACCATTAATATCCTCAACAGCATTCAATAAATATTTTTTGTCAAGGGTCTTCAGAAGTCCAACAACTGAGGACCAGTTAGAATACATGTGGCTGGCTGAGGAAAGGTGAGTCTTATTTCCATGCAATATGACAAGACAATAATCATAAAACTTCCGTAACTTAGGTCCACGACAAAACAATATAAATAAAACTTAGGTCCATGACAAAACAATAATCATAAACTTAGGTCCATGACAAAACAATAATCATAAACTTAGGTCCATGACAAAACAATAATCATAAACTTAGGTCCATGACAAAACAATAATCATAAACTTAGGTCCATGACAAGACAATCATCATAAAACTTCTGTAACTTAGGTCCATGACAAAACAATAATCATAAATTTAGGTCGACAAGTACTTGCAGGCAGGTCTCCTTATATTGCACACTGGCCTGTTCATCCTAAAGTCTCCAGTACAGACACAAATATGCCACATATTTTAACTGTACAATTATTCACACATTATTCACCTACACTTTTTTCTGGGTTGTTTTTTTAACTGTAATGGTTTTTGCACCTGGAACTTCAACATTTACATCTGAATTCACAATTATAGGAAAATTCACTATGCCCAATTTTGAAGGCAATGGAAATTTTTGGTGCAAAATTCAGATGATCATTCCAAGAAAAAAATGTTCCTCTCCAAACAATATTAACTATACTTAGGCTCAATAATGAAGATTAAAGTAAATATTAAATGCTCAATAAAGAAGGATAAAGCCAATTTTTGATCAGTTTACTCAATAATGTAACAAATTTTTGTCTCTCTCTTGCTCTTTTAACTTTTATCGCTGCCACCACCCAATTGCTTGGGAAACATAACATAAATAAATTGTTCTTTAAAAAGTTTATTAACACCATATAAACCACTTATTTAGATTTCATGATTAATTTTACTTGCTAAACACTTTAAGCATTTAAGTGACCACATTATAATTAAATTGATTGTATTCAAGAAAGAAAATTAAATCTAGTCCAGTTTTAGTAAGTCTTGTTCCCCCTGAGTCAATTTTGCTGCCCTATTATATACTACCAGTTGCATAAATCACCCAAAATCTGATGTACTAACCCAAAATCAATTAGCTCCAAAAGTTTGGGTCTACTTAACATTTTTCTTGGGTAGGTTATGTAATATTTTGGGTCTCTTAATTACCTAAACATATTTCTTGGGTATGTTATACAACATTTTGGTCTCTCAAGTAGCATTAACATATTTCTTGGGTATGTTATGCAATATTTTGGGTCACTCAAGTACCATTAACACATATTTCTTGGGTATGTTCTCAAGTAGCTTGGTCACTGAGTGCAAAGATGGATAATCCTTAAAGTAAACATGGAAAGGAACAGTGTTGAGAGTGAATCTATGTACTGGCTGCTGTGTGGAGAGTGAATCTATGTACTGGCTGCTGTGTGGAGAGTGAATCTATGTACTTGCTGCTGTGTGGAGAGTGAATCTATGTACTGGCTGCTGTGTGGAGAGTGAATCTATGTACTGGCTGCTGTGTGGAGAGTGAATCTATGTACTGGCTGCTGTGTGGAGAGTGAATCTATGTACTGGCTGCTGTGTGGAGAGTGAATCTATGTACTGGCTGCTGTGTGGAGAGTGAATCTATGTACTGGCTGCTGTGTGGAGAGTGAATCTATGTACTGGCTGCCGTATCATCATTAAGCTTACTAATAATCTTATTACATGCACTGCTGTACCTTTCTAAGCCCCCTCTCTTACATAAGTAAAATGAATAATACAAATGTAAACATACACAGCCCTACATTCAAAACTGCCACAATAACAAAGCAATACCAGAGCACTGTTTATTGTCGCTGTCAATCCACATTAGGGCAACGACATTTTATTGTCACAAAATTATTGACCTCTGTGTAGGTCAGACATTGACTGTATCATTAAAGAAGACCCTTAACTGTATGTAAGATACAAATGTGGGCAATATACACACTGTACAAAACATGCCTATAAAATTCATATCCCCCTGGCTTCCTTTAACTGAATAATCTAATTGAGGCATGTTGTGGGAAACCCGGGCTTAATGCATGTGCATAGTGTCGTCCCCGATCAGCCTGTGCAGTCTGCACAGGCTCATCCAGGATGGCACTTTCCACTTTTATGGTATTTTCTGTTTTAAGGAAGTCTCTTCAAGCATAAATCTACTGTAGACAGAAAGTGTCAAGTGTGATCCAGGACGACACTTAACGCACATGAGGCGCGTCGTTGGAAAACCGGACTTAATGCATGTGCGTACGCAGATGCATTAAACCGCACAGGCTAATCCGGGACAGCACTTTCCGCTTTTATAGTATTTTCTGTTTCAATGAAGTCTCTTCTAAACATAAATCCACTGTAGGCGGAAAGTGCCGTCCTGGATTAGCCTGTGCGGACTGCACAGGCTAATCAGGGATGACACTTTACACACATGCATTAAGCCCCGGTTTCCCAGGACATGCCTCAATTAAAGAAAAAAGTCTTAATTGCAAGCAAATAACAATCAACTCTTTTTCATATAAATAAAATTAAATGCAAATTAATATTTATTTATTTAGTTATTATTAAGATGGCAGAACTATTTCAAACTATTCATCATACAACTTTCTACATATTTACTTCAATAATTTTAAATTATAACTCTCCAAAACTAGGCATAATACAAATATAAACATAACACAAAGATATAATATATACATATAACATGTAAAAGTACACAAAATATATTACAATTGCAAATACCAGAGCACTTACTTCGGAAAGAAGAAGCCTTGATATAACTGTTCACAGGTAAGATTATTTCATAAATCTGTGAAACACATTACTCTACAAGTTTAATGGACATTATAATATTATAATACTTGACATTAAGTGTAGTTCCACTACAAGAAAAACAGAACCCAATGCTCAGAAATCGAAATCTTAAGCACAAATAACTACCTTATTCACCATGCAACTAGGCCAGATATCATCAATTTTCTTCCCATCTGCACAGAATAATAATGAACCGTTACTAAGGTTATCATAATTATGGTGTTTTAAAACAAGACAAACAACAATGCTATTAGGAGTTTAGGTGAAAATTATGTACCAATGCCCACGCCAGATGACAAGTTCAAAAGTTCAAAACTTGTTGCTATGACAGCGCAAGGTGAAATGCTATTGGGAAAATATCATAGACTTTTCATTTTCTGATTTTAACATATATATCTGATATCTTGATTAAACACTTCCTAAGAATTTTTTCTTTGATATCTCTTTGAATGAACTACATCAAAATATTGTATTTTTCTTTCAAAAATATTTGCTAATAAGGTAACAGAAATATTTTGATAGAAGTGAAGCTCAGATTATACAGAGTTGTTTGCATTCAACTAGATTCACTATCAAAATAGTGTTTATACTTCAGTGTCATTCTTATCGTAAAATGAGAAGAAAAAACAACAACTTTACCCTATGGTCATTGACAGTGATGGTTACAACAAAAGACCTTTCCACAAATGTCAATCACATGCAAATTAATTGAGTTTTTTATCCACTCATTACATTTGGTAATCTCCTGTTTTTTATCCACTCATTACATTTGGTAATCTCCTGTTTTTTATCCACTCATTACATTTGGTAATCTCCTGTTTTTTATCCACTCATTACATTTGGTAATCTCCTGTTTTTTATCCAATCATTACATTTGGTAAGCTCCTGTTCAAAGGTTAACCCAGTGTACACAAAATAGTTTGTGGTAGCAATAATGAAGCACTAGCTAATGTAAAAATGGAAAAAATTCCTGTAACAATTGCTGGGGAGGAGTTAAAACTGAAACACTAGCTAATATGATGAATGGAAAATAATCCTTCAACAATTGCTGGGGAGGAGTTAAAATTCAGAAACACTGGCTAATGTAATGCATGGAAAATATTCCTGTAACAATTGCTGGGGAGGTGTTGAAACTGAAACACTAGCTAATGTGATGAATGGAAAATAGTCCTTTAACAATTGCTGGAGAGGAGTTGAAACTGAAACACTAGCTGATATGATGAATGGAAAATATCTGGTTAACAATTGCTGGGGAGGTGTAAAAACTGAAGAACTAGCTAATGTGAATAATGGGAAATATTCCTTTAACAACTGCTGGGGATGAGTTAAAACTGAAACACTAGCTGATATGAAGAATGGAAAATAGTCCTTTAAAAAACACTAGCTTTTATGATGAATAACACTTAAACACTAGCTTTTATGATGAATGGAAAATAATCCTTTAACCATTTCTGGAGAGGAGTTAAAACTGAAGCACTTGCTGATGTGATGAATGGAAAATATTCTTTAAGTAACTGCTGGACAGGAGTTTAAAATGAATCACATGCTGACATGATGAATGGAAAATACTCTTTTAGCAACTGCTGGAGAGAAGTTAAAACTGAAAACCTAGCTAATGTGATGAATGAAAAATATTCCTTTAACAATTGCTACGGAAGAGTTAAAACTGAAACAACTTTAGTCTAGCTGATATGATGAATGGACATTAATACTTTAACCGTTTCTGGAGAGGAATTAAAACTGAAGCACTTGCTGATGTGATGAATGGAAAATAATCCTTTAACAATTGCTGGGAATGAGTTTAAGTGGCAAAAATGGAAACTGGAAAAGACTATTATAAGTGACAAAAACTGGAAAGTTTTACCGGGAAATGTTAAACTAGTGTGGTAATTTGTCAAAAGTTCAAAAGGCATAGAGGAGGCGGCATGTTACAGGTCATGAATTTTAGCCTTCTGTTGACATAAATTCTGAAATTAAATTATTATCTTATTTATTTTCATACAGTCACTATTTATTTATTCAGCACTGGGCAGCTTACGATTTATTATTCAACACACTAGCTAGAAGGTGAACAACTGGTTCTATTTTCGTTTCATTGGAAAGCATTTATTTAAACTTCATTATTGCCAGTAGCTCATGTCGACCACAACCTTTTTGTCACATATGAAAATTGTTTCAATGTTTGTTACTGTGGAATCACTTATATTTGCGGGGTACAAACTTCGTGCACTTGCGTTCGCGGACATATTCGCGCGGTCTTAAATTCGCACAAATCCGATTTTAAAGAAACATTAAAAAAATATGTGAGATATTTTTTACCAAAAAAAGTGTGCCAATTTTAACAGAAGGCCAGCAAAGTGTCCTGTTGTGCATGTTGGTTGCAATAATCGTGTACCAGTACCATATTAGGCTGTTAATTGATAACAGTGATTAATTGCTGTAGAATAGGGGCCGCATATTTAGGGGAAACAATATACAATTTATATCATAATACTTAAACAAGGACAATTACGGTTTAGCTTTTATTCATTAAAAATATTCAGATCACAACACTCACATATACCTGCGTATATTTGTGAACGTTTACCCTCGAACATTTGAACTATTGTGGAAACTCCCGTTGCTTTGCTAAATTACGCAATCGGTACATATTTGCGATGGTCCTAAATTCGTGCCATAGACGGAGCGCGAAAAGCACGAAAATTAGACCTCAGCGACAATAAGTGATTCCACAGTATATTCTATATTTTAATTGTCACATTCTAAATGCAAACAACTTCTATTGATCCCCAAGGATTTCTCACCCAGGATGTCGATATATAACTCTTGTCATCATCATGCAAGTCTTCAGATCTGGCAGAATAAATTTCCCTGTTTTCTTATGTGATTTTTAAATGTGATTTCACTTTTCCCTGCTGTTGCGCAATTAATGCATGTGCGTAAAGTGTCGTCCCGGATTAGCCTGTGCAGTCCGCACAGGCTAATCCAGGACGGCACTTTCCGCCTACAGTGGATTTATGTTTAGAAGTGACTTCCTTGAACAGAAAATACCATAAAAGCGGAAAGTGCCGTCCTGGATTAGCACGTGCGGACTGCACAGGCTAATCCGAGACGACACTTTATGCACATGCATTAAAACCGGTTTTCCCACGACGCGCCTCATATGTATATTTATTGCAAGGTGTCTATGAATGAGAAAGATGTATCCATGCAATGTTACAAATGTTAAGACATTTCTCTTTTGATATACAAATTTTTTTGATCTCATCTATATAACAGCTATTTATACTATTTCTTACTATAAATACACACCTTCTTGACAGCTACCAACAGCGCCTTATCTCTTTGTTTGCACATGGATGAGTAGTAAGTAATCCATGATTTAAAGTACCCACCTGGGAACTGGCATGTTAGCTTAGATAATTATGCTGAAATTTTTTTATAGTTTAAACTTAGTTATTTAAACTCGATGTTCTCGAAGGGTTATTGAGTCACTTTTGAGTCAACTTCCTGGGAAGAACCAGTACCTGGTGTATTTTGAGAAAAATAAATCGAATGCTCCCCAAGTAGGGATGAAACTCAGGATGGAAACCAAATCCATTGAACCACTGCAGCCTTTTTTTGTGTGGGGTGGGAGGTTATTTTTAAATGTCTACTATCAAATGTTATCAAATATTGTAATCATTAACCTGTCTACTATCAAATGTGATCAAATATTGCAATCATTAACCTGTCTACTATCAAATGTGATCAAATATTGTAATCATTAACCTTTCTACTATCAAATGTGATCAAATATTGTAATCATTAACCTTTCTACTATCAAATGTGATCAAATATTGTAATCATTAACCTGTCTACTATCAAACGTGATCAAATATTGTAATCATTAAGCTTTCTACTATCAAATGTGATCAAATATTGTAATCATTAACCTTTCTACTATCAAATGTGATCAAATATTGTAATAATTAACCTGTCTACTATCAAACATGATCAAATATTGTAATAATTAACCTTTCTACTATAAAATGTGATAAAATATTGTAATCATTAACCTTTCTACTATCAAATGTGATCAAATATTGTAACCATTAACCTTTCTACTATCAAATGTGATCAAATATTGTAATAATTAACCTGTCTACTATCAAATGTGATCAAATATTGTAATAATTAACCTTTAAAGTATAAATGTATGCAGCATGTATTTCATAGAACCCAATGCAGCTATATGCCATATTTAAATCTCAGACAAGATTGTTTGTGGGCACAAAAAACATACATTTCTATTTGACAGGTACATAAAATCATAACACAACACGAATTGTCAATTATTCAAATGATGTACTGCTATATCAATAGTAACTTGTAAAACACTCTGTTGTCACTTAAAGATACTGAACTCCAGATGGGCATAAAAAATGTGCCTTTTTTTTGTATTTATGCCTAAATGGTAAAAACATGGGTAAAATCATCACTATTTGTATAGAACACGATCCTATCAAACACTGTCAAAAACTGTATAATTCATTGAAAAATTGAAGTTGAATACGCTCACGCTTTCCTTAAACTCGGTATTCCCGATTTAAAAATACAGTGGCTTTCCCCAATACAAGCACCTGATTCAAGTGTGCGCATGCGCGAGTCGACATAACTTAACTGTCACATGATTATCCTAAATATAAAAGGCGCGTTTGTCAAATTACATGATGGGTTATAGCATCTGCAGACGCTACAGCTTTTAGGGCTATAAAAGGAGCAAAGCTACATAAAATCATTGTTTTTCAGGTTAATAAAAACACACGTGTCTAATGTTTTAATGTGTTCTATATGATAATGAAAGAACATTGTGTATTTGTGACAATTTTCTTCATTTTTATGATTACACCAGCTGCAATTCACAACAGGTAGTAGAAACAAAATAAACATTAAAATTTAAACAGGGAAGAAACTATATTTTATAATAATAATTAATTCAAGTTTAGGTAAAGTCGAAGTAAATGACAATGTTTAACCTTTACAATAAACCATAATTATGATAACTGAATAAAGAAAGACTGCTTAATAATAGATACATTTTTTAATTATATCATATTTTTTTCCATATATATCAGCGAAAACAAATGTCATCAAACTGTACACAAGTTGCAAGATCGAGCAATTACCCGTTTGTGAATAACATAGGGAAAAGCTTCAAAATGGTAATTACACGACTTAATTATAGCGCTAGTAACACAGCAATTGCTTTGGTGACGGTAAGACTCACAGTCACCTATAAAAAACCACTAGCTGGCAGCAAAATGACCATCCATTAACATGTATCAAATTTAAAATCAAAGATGAACTGCATGTGTACACAGATTGTTAAAGCTTGTATGTTAATTAGGCATATTTTGATAGGCCCTGCCATAGCTGTATTTTATTTAAGAAATAATTTTCTATTTATTGTTGTTTACGAGCCAATAAACAACGATGTGGAGTTCTGATGCGTAGGAATTAAACCATGAGGGCGTTAGCGCGAGATGTTTAATAGCCACGCATCAGAACGACAAAGAGTTGTTTAATAGCCGATAAAGAACGATAATGTTAAAATTATTTTGATTCAAACAAGATTTGATATATATTTTTGCAATTGTAATTGGAACTAATTTTTACTATGCTCTCCTCAGAATCAAGACAATATCTTTCTGTATTGTTTATAGACAAAGAGCAAAATTATCATTGTTAAACTTAACAACGATAATTTTGCTCTTTGTCCATAGTAAAATTAGCGAGTATCGTGTTACAATAAAACATCTTTTGACAGGCCCCCTCAGTAGCTGTATTTTATTTACATTTAACTACAAATAAGTGTGCATGAACAATTTTCAATGTAAATGAGCTGCTAGAGTTTATACTCCATAATTAAAAGCAGAGAGGAGAAAGCTGTAAATGAGATTCAGCACTCACCATTAGAAAAGTTCCTTCACACCAACTTGCTGATTGTTGGACATAATTAACAATTAACTAATCACACTGGTTTGTTGCTTTTTACTTGCTAATCACAAAACCATAATTACGATTGGTGGATGTAAAATTTCAAAAATCCAGTAAACAACGACAGAACTGAGAATTTTCTCACCACAATTTTAACACAACACACATTATAACATACACGCAAATTCACAATGCACGTTCGATTTACACCCAAACTGAAAATCCAATTATTTACTCCTCATTCATAAGTTAAACATCCAGTATAAGCTCTTACAATGTACATCTGTAAAAGTGTATACAAAAATGGCCTTGTGATGAATGGACCACTCTATTGAAAATTACCAAAGAATCTGTTTGTTGAGGTGAACAGGCTTTGCATGGTTGCTGAGGATGTATAAAACTGTACTATGGTAGGCCCTTCATACTAGTAATAAGCTTCATATTGAGGCAGGTAGGGCGTATGGGTCACCTATGTGTCTGTTTTGTTTTAACCATACAGCAGATATTTGTATTCCAGATACAGTATGCTGGGACTTTTGAGTCACAAGACTTAGCATTTGTATTTAGATCAACTATTATTTTTTGTAAACTGGCATAATTATAATACTATATGTATTCCAGATATAGTATGCTGGGTCTTTTGAGTCACCAGACTTTGTATTTCCATTAAGGTCACATATTTGTTAACCCGTATAATTATGATAATTTGGTAGTAATTGCTAGGCCATTTGGATGCCATATTGTTTGTATACCGTAATTCCCAGTTAAAACAACACAGCTTCCCCTAAGAAATACAGTGTAGCCTCCCCCCTCACCTCACATGGTAAGATTTTCTCCCCCCCCCCCCCCGACTCTGTCATTGAAAACAAAACCAAATTTAATTATAATTAGAACACACTATTACACACTATTATGTGAAGTTGGAATAAGATGTCAAACATAGAATAAACTGATTTATTACAGCAATGTTTTATATGCAGTTTACAATGCATATATAACTGCATCAGTAAAATTTATTTTACCAAAAAACTGTATACTTGTTTGCATTTACAAAATTTTCACACAAAAAATTAACTGTGTCCACGCGTGCATGTACACATTTTATAAATCCAGTAACAATGATCAAAGACACAATCAGTTTTAATGGAAAGCTAATTATACCAAAAGTATTGCAGAATATAACAAACATACATGAACACCATGAAATGCTCAGTTTTATGTGAGAAAAGAACAAAAATCATGACCATTCTATATTTGATGTCTTATTCTAACTTCACATAATACAGTGTTTTAGCTATTTTACAAACTTATCCCAAAATTGCCATTCGAAAATAAATTGAACAAAATACACTTTTTATTATATTTCACAATTCTGGTACTTTTAAGAGTCTTATATTATTAAAATTGGGTTCGAATTCAACACACAATTTTAAGGTCTGAAAAAAAATGAGGCGCATCGTGGGAAAACCGGTCTTAATGCATGTGCGTAAAGTGTCGTCCCGGATTAGCCTGTGCAGTCCGTACAGGCTAATCAGGGACGACAATTTCCGCTTTTAAGGTATTTTCTGTTTCAGGGAAGTCTCTTCTTAAAATAAATCCACTGTAGGCGGAAAGTACCGTCCCGGATTAGCCTGTGTGGACTGCACAGGCTAATCTGGGACGACATTTTACGCACATGCATTAAGACCGGTTTTCTCACAATGGGCCACAAATACAGTTTATTTCAAACTGTAAACAACTCGCAGCCACAACACAGAACACAAACAGAAATTAAATGATATGGCACATCAGGTAGTATTCAAAGAAAACCTCTCAGAAATATGGTTGTGTTCAATATCAGTTGCATTCTAATGAAGTGGAATAGGAATTTAAGTTCTCAAATTTACACAATTTAATGATGCTCGTCATTTCATAGTGTCCTTGACAAAGTGAGAATTTCTAAATATCAAAGACTGTTGTTCAGACCACTGGCAAGTAAAGTAAAAGCTTAGATAGGAATTTAGTTTAGTTTAAACCTATTTATTCTAGCTCGATTGTGTCGAAAGCTCATTGAGACACTCTCGAGTCTGTTTCCTGGGTAGAACCAGTACTTGGTGTTTTATGAGGAAGATCAATCGAACACGTCCCTAGTGGGGATCGAACTCATGACCTCCTGACCGCAAGGCAGACACCATATTCATTACACAACTGCAACCACTAAGACAGGAATTTGCCAGTCTTTGCTTAGACAAATTTTCTCCAAAGTTACAAGTACAATAAGTGACATTAAACAAATATATTTAAAAAATATTATTTCTGATATACTGATAATTTGTATTTGAACTATCTTGTATTGAGGAGTGTCGATGGAAAAACAAGCTTAATGCATGTGCGTAAAGTGTCGTCCCGGATCAGCCTGTGCAGTCTGCACAGGTTTATATAAGACGGCACTTTCCGCTTTGATTGTATTTTCTGTTTCAAGGAAGTCTCTTCGAAACATAAATCCACTGTAAGCGGAAAGTGCCATCCTAGATTAGCCTGTGTGGACTGCACAGGCTGATCCGGGACGACACTTTAGACACGTGCATTAAGCCCAGTTTTCCCACAACACGCCTCTATTATAAATTGCTTTTAATATAGGGCATACAAGTTTTTATTGTCTGAATTTTAGTCAATGTCTTTTCGGCTCACAGCATTTTGGGGCATGTTGCTTGTTTTGTTAATGTTGTTGTTATGGACATGTTTACCTCACAATTGGCATATGCATTCATGATTCCATTAAGTTTATAATTTGATAAACGCTGATCTTGATAATTGCTTTACCCTATGTCCTTGATGTTTCCTACATGTTACCTACTAATGATAACGATCTCTTACCAGTTGATTTTCACAATATAAGCCAGATCACACCATGCACTGCTCATTTCTAATAAGTTCTGGCTTTCATTAGTTATTGTTGTATGGTCTTTGGATGATGCAAATCATGCTGCTTTTAATAGCCTTATATTTGAAAATTGTCTAAAGTTAAAGCCGCAGTCCATAAAATATCATTCAATTTATCTCACATTGGCATTAGTTCTTATGAACGTTAATGACGTTTATTAGACTGAAAACTGTTTCTTATTTACGAAAGGCATTTTATAATGTTTGTTTGTTTGTTTTATTGGGGTTTTTCGCCGTTTTTAACAGTATTTCAGTCATATGTCTATGTTCGAAAACGCTTCGTACGAACGGAATATACACTAATGTACATGCTCATATACTCCAGAGGCATCACCAGATATCGCGTACAGGTAACTATACGATAAAAAGTTTCCAAAACATTATTATTTTACCAATTTCAATGCGTTTTTTTGTATTTTGATCGGTAAGATGTCCATTAGAAATGATTTCTGCAAAGTCTTATTTTTATTAACATATTTCTGGACTGCTGCTTTAATTTATAAGCTTAAATCCATGACAAAAACAAATGCTAAAATACTGAACAGATGATAATAATATAAGTTAAACAAGATTTTAAGAGACGAAGCCCTTCAAATTGCAAAATGTTAACAAACTTAGCCGGAAGAAATTATTTCTTCATAAAGGTAGACAACTCTGATGGTAACCAAACTCACCTTGATAAGGTATCCGGAGTTGTTTCCCTTGACACATCTACTGTGCAGTCCATCACTTGCTGGTCTTATTTGGTAGAGGCGCACACGTACTCACATATATTTAATTCTACATTATATGCAATACAGAAATCTAAATTTCTTTGGATCATGAGCACATAACAATGCAACAATAACACTACTACGCCATAATACAAATAACTGTTGTTGTTGGAATATATTAAGTGTATTTTGATCATTGCATTATTTTTATGTATTGTTTATGAATTTATGAATTATGGTTTTAAACAAATTCATAAACAGTAGATAAAAACAATATTTCATTGTGAAGATTCATAGAGTTGAGAATTAATATATAATACTGAGCAGATTATTTTTGATACATTTTAATTATAAATGAGTTAAGAAATCCAAAACAACACATAACTATTGCCCAGAGTTGAGCTACTCAAAACAAAAACTGAAAATAAGTTGACAAAATGAACTGAAAATGCATACAACTATTTGAATATCATTATTAAACTAGATGTGTCACAGACACGGATGCCCCCACGACACATGTTTGGACACAGACAAAGGGCAAGTCCCAACACTAATTATTGCCTCCACAAATATTTTCCTATATATTCTATAGTGGAAAAAATGACAAAGGGCCAAAATTATACCTAAATTCCTTCCTTTAAGATAGCCACACGTAACTTTTCTTCAGATGTAAAAGTTTGAGCTAAATCCGCCCGGCAGTTAAATAGTCCACACAATTTTGTGAAGTAATTGTATTCTATAGTGGAACTTAGACATGTGTCCATACTGACACGGATGCCCCCACATTTCGCTGGTTGTCACATTTCGCTGATGTCAGAAAAAATGCAAAAAAATTCCAGGTGCACAATGTTTGCATGCTAATTAAAATGTTTATAAAGTTTCATCACTCTAACATTAATTCTTTTTGAGTTACACGTGACACAAGTCCAAAAATGTCTTTTTTTCTAAAAAAAGGGCCATAACTCAACTGATGTCAGAAAATAATGCACCAAAATACCCAGGTGCACAAGTTCACATGCTGAATAATTTATTTATAAAGTTTCATCACTCTAGCAGTAATAATTTTTGAGTTATGCACGACACAAGTCCAAAAGTGTATTTTTTTTGTAAAAAAGGGCCATAACTCTGCTCATGTTGGAAAAAAAATGCACAAAATACCCAGGTGCACAAGCCCCGATGCAGATGAATATGCTTTTAAAGTTTCATCACTCTAGCAGTAATACTTTTTGAGTTACGCGCGACTCAAAAATCCGACGGACGGACGGATGGAAGAACGGACAAGGGCAAATTTATATGCCCCCCCCCCCCTCTAAAGTGGGGGCATAAAACTGACAAAGGACCATAATTCTGCCAAAATTGGTTGCAGCCAAAATTCCGTACTTTACGATGACCTATACGTTTTTTATCAATGAAAGTTTGAGCGGAATCCGCGTAGTAGTTAAAAAGAGGAGTTCAGTCTACAAAATTTTGGGACGTATGGACATCCAGACAAGTACAATGGGACATATGGACATCCAGACAAGTACAATGGGACGTAAAGACATCCAGACAAGTACAATGGGACGTAAAGACATCCAGACAAGTACAATGGGACGTATGGACATCCAGACAAGTACAATGGGACGTATGGACATCCAGACAAGTACAATGGGACGTACGGACATCCAGACAAGTATAATGGGACGTATGGACATCCAGACAATGGGACGTATGGACATCCAGACAAGTACAATGGGACGTATGGACATCCAGGCAAGTACAATGGGACGTATGGACATCCAGGCAAGTACAATGCTTAAAGCCTCCCACTTTGTAGGGGCATACAAATTCAACAATGTAGAGTCAATTTTAACCAGCTATATACTATATACATAACTTACTGAGCTATTCACCACAAAATAAAATGTTTAAGATTATCAGGTCCATTTTTCAGAGCTATATACTGTGGAATCACTTGAATTCGTGGGATACAAATTTTGCGCACTTGAGATTACGGACATATTTGCGCGGTCTTAGATTCGCGCAAAGCCAATTTAAAAAAAAACACGTCAGTTGTGTATAACAAAAAAGCAAACGTGTCGATTATTCGATGAAACACTCGACTGGGCAGAAAGCCTGAGAAGGGTCCTATTGAAACAGCTTGTTTGTTGCGATAACACGTGACATTGTATAAGTACCGGATTGGGTTAATTGATAACAGCGGTTCACTTCTAAAGAATAAGCAGCCCATATTAAGGCAAGACAATAGATAATTAATATCACTTTGCGTCAAACTGACATCTTGTTAATTAAATGCCGAATGAACTACAGACTCCACATCGCGGGCGCGACTTCTTTACTCAAAATGTCACTTTACTGCATAATATTTACATGAATCTGTAAATATTTGCGGTGGTAATAAATTCACGCAATGATGGGAGCACGAAAAGCGCGAAAATTAGACCTCCGCGAAAATTAGTGATTCCACAGTACAAAACTTACAGTGGCTGTTCAGTATAGGGTCAGTTTCTACGAGCTATGTGCTATATATAACGTATATAACTTACTGCGGCTGTTCACTTTGAACTGAGGAGTGCCGGGACATGGACTTGGGTGAGATGTCGTAGTCGCTGTCCGAGCGGTACAGGAAGGACTCCCGGCGCTGTGGAAGGTTCTGTAGGATGAGTCCGCCGGACGGACTGCTCCCCTCCAGACCGGACCTCCCCCCACCCGCGCCATTCTCTACGTCAAAACTGAAACAGACAAACATATTATGTAAATAATAAACATGAATATCAGGACTTACCCTTGCCTTTCTCTTTAAACTGAAACTAACTAAAGTAAGGTGTGAACAAAGAACACAAATACCCGAACCTCCCCCCACCCGCGACATTTTTTTGTCAAAACTGAAACCGACAAAAGGTAATGTGTAAATAGTGAACACCAATAGTCTGTCTTGAACAATTACACATGTCATGTAACAATTATGTTCATAATGAACACCATGGTGCAACAACCAGTTCTAATCTAGTGGATATACCATGTATATTTCCGGGATAGCTTCCACTTTTATGGTATTTTCCGTTTCAAGGAAGTCAAGGAAGCACAGGCTGATCCGGGACAACACTTTACGCACATGCATTAAGCCCGGTTTTCCCACAACACGCCTCATATATTTTGAGACAATTGGTGTATGAGTGCATCCAATTTAACTGAGGTGAATTATTATGTCTGCAGCATTAAACCTGTCAATCAATCTTAAAGCTTAAAAGGATCTGTCCATTGAAGACGCTTGAATATGTCATATTTCTATAAATACAACTTCAAATATCATTGACGAAAAGTAACACAAATCCGATAAAAACAATGTCATAATTTGTCAACCTTTAAAACAATAAAAACATAGGCAATTTTTGTCTGTAACTGTTTTTTGTCTCTTAAAACACCACAGAATTGAAAAAAAAAGATTGCATAATTATGATAATTAATTTTAGTGATTATCAAAAATCCACCAAGGTTTCTTAACAGAAATGCTTCTTGATCAAGAAACATGTAAAATGTTCAACAAACAATTCTGTTTCATTCCCATCTTTGCGTCCACAGCAAAATGCAAATGACCACAATTGGCAAGTCCTAACATCTTAATAGAGCCAATCTTAGATCAGGCAATTTCCTCAATGACATTAATATGGCAATAGGCAGAACCCCAAGGGGCATCCATTTATAAAAGTGATTTATACAATTTGAATGTTATGAATTCCAGGAAAAAAGTAGAACATGAGCTAGAATTGTTCTGTTCAGAAATCTGAGGAGACTTCTGGTTAAGTTCTTCTACTATGACATGTAAAAAATCTCTTGTTTCCATGGAAAACTCAGCAGACAAAATGAAAATCCTTACTATTTAATATTGAACTAACCAGATCAAATGATTTGTGTGACTTATAGTCTTTCTTTGATGGGGAGAATAGTGGATAATTCGGTCAAGTCTTAAATTGATTCACATGCATCTATGACTGTTGTTAACGAGGGAACTAAATAAATCAATTTAAACTCATGCATAAATCATATGGTAGGACAATCAATTACTAGTTATCTTTATACTAATTAACCAAATACTAAGATACATCCGAAATCAAATATTAAATAAGGGAAGTGAATTTATTATTCATATATAAAATCAGCAAAATAAACAATCGCCTTACTGTAACTGAATCCTACAAAACTTACGCCACAAACAAGGTGTAGAATGTTGTAAACCAGTAGATCTAAACAAAGACAGGCCAGGCCTTTAAAGTTACCGGCATGATTCAACTTCTGCCCGTCAAAAACATAGAACTCGGCAGCAATTTGTTTATCCTAACCTTTGAACAGTTTGTTGATCTTAACCTTTTGAAAGGCATTTTGTTGTTACTACTCTGCACATTTTTGTTTCAAAATATCATCCGTTCCAAAAAGTGAAATCAAAAGAATTCAATCAAATGCATTAAAAAACAAATGCCAAAATGTCCAAACAAAATTTTCCCTTCAACATTATATTATAATACATCTATGAAGCTATCAGCAAAAGCATGTTTTGCTGCAAACGTCAGACTTCCCGAAAACAGTTGGTCCGATGGATATGACCTGCACATTTTGAGTCGGTCCGATATTTATTTCCTAAGAATCGGTCCGACCCTCCGACAGCATTTCAAGACTCGCTCTTATATATTACTGGATAACGAAATACCAAATATCGGAGCAATTGAATACAGCTCCGCTATATCGCGATTTCCAATACATCGCTTATCGGCTGCGGATCATGCTTTTTTTTCATGTTCTTTAATAATTTTCTTATTACCCTAACTGTCGTAAATAAATGCCGTTTGGTCTGGATTTTCAAGCCTTCTTCGCTACTTTTTTCAGTTAAACAGTTGTGTGACAATCTATAACCAGACCTTCGCAACATCGAAGTGTAACAGTTTGGCATCACCAGCTTACATTGCGCGTCGCTGCCACCCATGAAAACGTCTTTTCACTGCAGTCACTTCAATTAGCAGCTCAATTACAAACATCGGTACAAATATGGGTCGTGAAAACCGTGCTGCACGCCGTCCACGTGGTGGGTGTTAAAAGTAACTGTAAGTCATAGACCTAAACGACAACAATATTCTCGATACCGGGTAACTGCTTTCGTGTTTTAGAGTATAATGGTGTCAACAAAAGATTGAGTACAA
The DNA here is from genome assembly GCA_027627225.1 of Congeria kusceri. Classification (NCBI taxonomy): domain Eukaryota; kingdom Metazoa; phylum Mollusca; class Bivalvia; order Myida; family Dreissenidae; genus Congeria; species Congeria kusceri. The sequence goes on along the minus strand of CM051032.1, from coordinate 70,029,010 downwards.
ATATGCGGCATACACACAGACACCTAATTGTGTTGTTTTGTGCTACGAAACTTTTATACAAAAGTAATGATTTCACAGTTCTTGGCGCTACACATTTTTATATCACGGTCAACACGTCCACGCTTTCCATGCAGATGACATGACGTGATTGTCAGCATATTTTTGCGGGCTTTTTAGCAAACCACAGGTTTTACATGAAAAACATGCGCATACTAAATGTAAATAGAATTTGTGTGTATGTCTCGTGAACAGTAAATTTAGACGGGCGATTTGGATTTCGTTTTTATTATGCGCGTTGTCATATTGTAGAGTGATATTAATTAAAACAACAATGACAATGGTGGGTAAAATATGTTTGCTTGTTAGATCACGAAAAAAAGTTAGTGTATACATGTATACATACTTAAATGAATGTTTCGGTCTGGCAAATTTTATTTTGGTCCGGCAACTTTTGACAGGTGTGGTCTGCTTAATTATGTTCCATATTTATCTTCCTGCTACAAACGCATCTGCCACACACACAATTACATCTATCATTAAAACGTTTGGTTATTTTTATATATTTTTTTGGTGCATGCATGCATGAGACTGTCTTGTTTTATGACGTTGTTGTTCTGATTTAAAGCATCACATGCTACATATTTCTTCTTTATTTCTTCTTTCTCAGAATGATAAACATTGCTCATAAGTGTACAATATGATATTTAATGTTGTAAAATAGTACATAGGTGGACTTAGAGGGGGGCAGAAGTGGCGTATGCCCCCTATAAAAATTTATAATTTTCGATTTTTAAAACCTTATAATTTTTTTTAAAATTATGCATTTAATGTGTTGCCAAAGACGTGTTCTTCATTTAAAGCCACACAAAAGGTGCAAATGGCAAACTTCAGACTCTACAATCAAAACGGTTATCTTATTGTCTGTCTTAGCATGTATTTACATTAGTATATAACTTACGCCAGAAACATTCGGTTTGCTGGAGAGTGTTTATTGCAAAAACACTGTCCTCCAAGTAAAAGAGTTTACAAACTCTAGCTTTATTTACTGTCGATTTTCGTAGAGATGCGGATTAAATCTGACTATTCACCATTAATATTCGGCGAGCTGCACGATATTCTATATAAAACACGAGTATCTTCTGTTAGTTTCCTTTGTATGTCATGATCAGAATGTTATATTCATTCACATAATGAAATAACTACATTGTTTAGCCTACATAATCGGCGCGCTCTATAAATAGCAATTACAATGCTACAATTCACGGGGACGAAAGTCGGTCACAACGTACAATGTTGCCAGTTGAGCTCGCAAGCACAAAATATTAAGTGGTAAATTTCTGGTATTTTTCTACGTAAGCCATCACGTGCACACGTGTTAACCATCACGTGCGCACGTGTTAACTATCATGTGCGCACGTGTTAACTATCACGTGCGCACGTGTTAATCATTACGTGCACACTTGTTAGCTACCATGTGCGCACATGATAGTAAACATGTGCGCATATGATATTTAATACGTGCGCGCGTGATAGTTAACATGTGCGCACATGATAGTTAACACGTGCGCACGTGATTATTAACATGTGCACACGTGATAGTTAACACGTGCACACATGATGATTAACATGTGCGCACGTGATGCTTAACACGTGCGCACGTGGTAGCTTACACGTGCGCACGTGAAAGCATCACATGCGCACGGGTTAAATAAAATATCTCTCATATCCCCTCTATGCCGCCGTATGTTTCTGATAAGTAAGCAAATCAAATATTAGCAATTTGATTGAGCTTATATTTCCTATTATTTTACCATTGTGCAAAAATATATGTGTAAGCTGTAACCGACTTCCGGACCGTGAATATTAATTCTAGCCGGTACAACTCTAGAAGGAGAATCATTCTAAAAATATCGCGCTGTAAAGCTGTGTTAATACAAACGCATCAATTAGACTCCAGAGAATCCTAAAACCGAGAATTTCAATAAATGGGGAATTTGTCAACTGAATGCGCATGTTAATTTATATTTGAATTGTGGCTGCGTTTTATTAAGAGTTATTTTTAAGTGCACCTTTCTATCAGCTTCTTATTCTATCTATAAAAATGTTAAACATCTATCAGTAAAAAGTGGTGAAAGAAAGAAATCTCGTAATTGGCGATGAGGGATGATAAAAAATAATGTAGATTTTTTGCATATTTTTAAACATATAATTATTTCATAGAAAATAAGTACATTAAAATAAACTGGAATATATATTGCATCAATTTACAAAATTTCTGTGATTTTCCTCTTCTCTGTTAAAAATGGCAGGCATTTAAAATGAGTCACTATAGGCAACCCAGAGCACGTCAATTGGAATTCAATGACGTTGATAACCTCATTTACTTCAGGGAAGATTTGGCACGAAGGAAATGTTGTTGTTTCAATATTGTTATTTCACCATTATTCAATATTTTCGGATATTTCAACATGCATTAATCATGGAGAAATAAACGAAGCGCGCCATTTCGCTTAGCTACCTGACCATTGACTGACCGTGCTGATCAAGCTAATTTAAGCTGATTGACGTCTTCATCGTCGCATCTTTTTTTCCTTATCCATTCATGTCTCAGTGCTTACAGTGCCACCTAAAAATTCTATTGCACTAAGTAAAAACATGTTCCCTACTCAAAAACTGTATTCTATGCGGTTTCTTGATAAAAACAAATGTTTGCATAGATGATTTACAAATATCTTGACTCAATTTCATTTAATTTAGAGTTGATCTCACATTACATTTTTTTCTCAATTGACGTTGTGCATCACCTTCATATCAATATTGTTTTTATTAATAGGCAATCTTAAAATAAAGCCAATTTTTGGTATGATGTCAATGTATGTTTGTCTTACATTATACCAATTTTTTTTTAAGTAAGTATACTTATTTCGTGCAGAATTTACGATCTATTTACTTGTTGTAATGCAAAAAATGGCGTGCTCCGCTTAACGGTTACCATGGTTATATTATCAAATAGATTAGGCGCATAACAAATTAATTTCACAATATTACTTATTAAACATGTTCCACTTGAATCCCGATTCATTTTTATACAGGTTTTATTCAATTAATTGTATTTAGTTGTAAACAATATAAAAAGTCTACGTTATTTTTGAAAATCCCTCGTAGCATGCATAAGCATATGAAACAACGTCAAAACATTATTCATGTTACTTAAACTTCATTTGCGTATCATGAATACACTATGTGCAATACTAATGATACATATAGTATATTATTTAACACAACTATGCACACTTGTCTGATATATATAATAATTTTCGTTCATTCCCGTTGTTATTTTCTGACAATGTTAATATGTTAAATTTGCCTGAAAAATTCATGTATTAATTATGTTTATGAAAATCACTAGTATTTAGCTTATTCATGTATCACTTGTGAAAACATGGGCGGTATATGATCGGTTAATTCACGGTAAAGATATTAATAACAATTGAGTTGATCTCAAATTAATTTTGGGGCCGATACGTATTCTTATGGTGTCTGAAAAATCTAGTGTCCGAGAAGTTTCCTTAGTAGGGAACGAAAAATCTGGGGTCCGAGAAGTGTCCTTAGTAGGGACCGAAAAATATGGGGTCTGAGAGGTAAAGTGTCATCCTGGATTAGCCTGTGCAGTATGCACAGGCTAATCCAGGACGGCACTTTACGCCTACAGTGGATTTATGTTTAGAAGAGACTTCCTTGAAACCGAAAATACCTTAAAAGCAAAAAGTGCCATCCTGGATTAGCCTGTGCGGACTGCACAGGCTAATGTGGGACGACACTTTATGCACATGCATTAAGCCCGGTTTTCCCATGAAACACCTCATATATTTATATATTTATACACTAATTTTTATCAAAATTGCATAACTGAGATAAACCATCACAGCCGACATTGTTTTGGTTTGTGCCAGGTGTACTATCATAGTACGAACCGGGAAACAGGTTAAGTGAATGACCACTGTCCACTATTACCAAGTCAATCCTGGTGTTGGTCAAGCCTAACAATAATGTACCGGGTATTGATTATATGACCATTGTTTTCAGGTTGTTGATCTTTCAAATTCTGACATGATGTCATTACCTGTTTACTGGCCACTGACCTCAGATGACCATTGCTTAGCATGATTTACCTATTCACTGATCATGTCAATAGCCTGGCTATAAACAGCAAAGTGAATGACCACTGTCCACTGTTGCAGCCATTTTATCTACTCATGAAAATGGAAATCATCACACAAATGATGCAATATAAATACGTCATAACAGCTTATACGTCACACAATTTCGATTTAAGATTTCATCATGGTTCTTGTAATTTTCAAGTGTAAATTAGTTTCTGTGACCACTGCCTGTGTAAAGCAACTTGTTTAACCAATTGTTATATGCACTTTTTTCGTGGTTTGGCATTTAACTTAAACAGAAAGAAATATACCACTGTTTACACACATGGGCTGCTTAAGCCAACACAGCATAAATATGGATGTCGCTTATGTATTAAACTTCATGCTCAAAAATCATCTCCACTGAGTATGATCTCCAAATTTTTGATAACCTCAAACTGAGCAAGAGTCTCAGCTGAGCATGCAGTTTGAGCCGTGAGTTGAGTTTTGAGCTAAGATTAATACAGTTTTATGGTCTACCAAAACTAAATATTATAAAAAGAAAATATTAAAGTAAAAAAAATGTCAACAAATACAAATATATTCAATCATTCTATTGACCTTCTGAACGAATATTCATATGAATATACTTAACACTTTTGTAAACATGCTCGTACAAACGAAATGCAGCCACATCGTCACTCAATGCAGCCACATCGTCACTCAATGCAGCCACATCATCACACAACTGGCATTGTCATCTTGATCGTACAAACGAAATGCAGCCACATCATCACTCAATGCAGCCACATCGTCACTCAATGCAGCCACATCGTCACTCAATGCAGCCACATCGTCACTCAATGCAGCCACATCGTCACTCAATGCAGCCATCGTCACTCAATGCAGCCACATCGTCACTCAATGCAGCCACATCGTCACTCAATGCAGCCACATTGTCACTCAATGCAGCCACATCGTCACTCAATGCAGCCACATCGTCACTCAAATGGCATTGCCATCTTGCTCGTGCAAAAGAAATTCAGCCACATCGTCACTCAATGCAGCCACATCATCACTCAATGCAGCCACATCGTCACTCAATGCAGCCACATCGTCACTCAAGTGGCATTGTCATCTTGCTCGTACAAACGAAATGCAGCCACATTGTCACTCAATGCAGCCACATCGTCACTCAATGCAGCCATATCATCACTCAATGCAGCCACATCATCACTCAATGCAGCCACATCATCACTCAATGCAGCCACATCGTCACTCAATGCAGCCACATCATCACTCAATGCAGCCACATCGTCACTCAATGCAGCCACATCATCACTCAATGCAGCCACACCATCACTCAATGCAGCCACATCGTCACTCAATGCAGCCACATCGTCACTCAACTGGCATTGTCATCTTGCTCGTGCAAACGAAATGCAGCCACATCGTCACTAAATGCAGCCACATCATCACTCAATGCAGCCACATCGTCACTCAATGCAGCCACATCGTCACTCAACTGGCATTGTCATCTTGCTCATACAAACGAAATGCAGCCACATCATCACTCAACTGGCATTGTCATCTTGCTCGTACAAACGAAATGCAGCCACATCGTCACTCAATGCAGCCACATCGTCACTCAATGCAGCTACATCGTCACTCAATGCAGCCACATCGTCACTCAATGCAGCCACATCGTCACTCAATGCAGCCACATCGTCACTCAATGCAGCCACATCGTCACTCAACTGGCATTGTCATCTTGCTCGTACAAACGAAATGCAGCCACATCGTCACTCAATGCAGCCAGGTCGTCACTCAACTGGCATTGTCATCTTGCTCGTACAAACGAAATGCAGCCACATCGTCACTCAATGCAGCCAGGTCATCACTCAACTCGCATTGTCATCTTGCTCGTACAAACGAAATGCAGCCACATCATCACTCAATGCAGCCACATCGTCACTCAATGCAGCCACATCATCACTCAATGCAGCCACATCATCACTCAATGCAGCCACATCGTCACTCAATGCAGCCACATCATCACTCAATGCAGCCATCACTCAATGCAGCCACATCGTCACTCAATGCAGCCAGGTCGTCACTCAACTGGCATTGTCATCTTGCTCGCACAAACGAAATGCAGCCACATCGTCACTCAATGCAGCCACGTCATCACTCAACTGGCATTGTCATCTTGCTCGTACAAACGAAATGCAGCCACATCATCACTCAATGCAGCCACATCATCACTCAACTGGCATTGTCATCTTGCTCGTACAAACGAAATGCAGCCACATCATCGCTCAATGCAGCCACATCGTCACTCAATGCAGCCACGTCATCACTCAACTGGCATTGTCATCTTGCTCGTACAAACGAAATGCAGCCACATCATCACTCAATGCAGCCACATCATCACTCAATGCAGCCACGTCATCACTCAACTGGCATTGTCATCTTGCTCGTACAAACGAAATGCAGCCACATCATCACTCAATGCAGCCACATCGTCACTCAATGCAGCCACATCGTCACTCAATGCAGCCACATCGTCACTCAATGCAGCCACATCGTCACTCAATGCAGCCACATCGTCACTCAATGCAGCCACATCGTCACTCAATGCAGCCACATCGTCACTCAATGCAGCCACATCGTCACTCAATGCAGCCACACACATCATCACTCAATGCAGCCACATCATCACTCAATGCAGCCACATCATCACTCAACTGGCACTGTCATCTTGATAATACTGACAGAAGATATTTTTGTTCAATTACAGTTTTTTGGCATAGCTGTCTAAGATCACTTTTAGCCTAGATTTCTTGTAAATGTGTACCAATGAAATTTGGCGCGATAAGGTAATTATGCAGCGGTACAATTGAATACCACTATTTTATTGGGTGAATTTTCTTGCGCAGGACAATTTTAGGGAATGCAAACTTAGAACAATCGTTTAATCTCAACCAATATTTGTTGCATACTTTTGGGGACATAAATTTACAGAATTGTTAACATAAACATTAAAATTAAGTTATAAACATATCCTCGACATACTCTCCACAACTGTAATTATGAACGTATTTTCTCATTGTATGCCACAAACAGAATGTTATATTCATTCATGTAACGAAATAAGTGTTTTGTGTAGCCTACATTTATATAAGCGGTACGCTCTATAAATAGCAATTGTATAATGCTCCCATTCATCAATCTCATTCAGGGAGTTGCCGTTCCATGTAGCCCTTCATTCTAGCGAGTTCAACACATTCCAGAAACAGTAGTGACATTCTATAAATAGCGCGTGTAGCAGCCGGTGTATAGCTGTGTTAATATACTCGTACATGCATCAATTAACGTTCAGAGAATTATAAACCTCAAAATTTCAATAAATGGGGAAATTATATTACTGTTAATTTGAATTTAAATTGTGGTTACGGTTTATTAGGAATTATTTATAATTGCACCTTTCTATCAACTTCTCCAGTAGATGTTTTTCAATCTGTAAACAGATGCTACATTTTTCTATTGATAATATGTTATGAGCTACATTTTTCTATTGATAATATGTTATGAGCTACATTTTTCTATTGATAATATGTTATGAGCTTCATTTTTCTATTGATAATATGTTATCAGCTTCATTTTTCTATATGTTATAAAAAAAGACTCTGAATACGTCAAATTGTTATTTGCGTATCATGAATACACTATTTGCGATACTAATTATACACAGGAACCCTTGATACACCTTACCTCTACTGAATATAATTTTAAATTGTCATAGTCTAAAAACAAAAATAAAGTCTAAACATTTAAAATTCGCTCAATGTTACCTTAATATTGCTTTTTATTGGGATACACAGTATAAATGCTTATTTGACTTTCAATGGTGTTTATATTAGACTTTCAATAGTGTTTATATTAGATAACTTCTAATATGGTATATTACTTTAAATAACTATATAGATTCGTCTGATACATAATAATGTTCATTAAATTCCCGCAATTGTTTTTTTCATTGTTAGTTCGTTAAATTGGCCAGACAAATTAAGAAAACAATTATGTTAACGTTAATTATTTTGGTTATTTATATATCACTGGTGAAAACATGGAACTGTATGATCGGTTTATTCACTGTACAGATATTAATAACAATTGAATTTATCTCATATTAATTTTGGGGTTCGAGAAGTTTTCTTATGGTGTCCGAAATAATCTGGAGGCCGTTTCATCAACAGATCGTATCTGAAACTGATCTTATCTTAAGTCCGGTATTTACGACCGACTTGTGACCAGCGTACAACCGTTTTATGAAGGTGATCGTAAGTGTCCGGTCGCACCTAAGATTATTCATGCTCTTGCGACGTGAAAAACGTGAAACCAGTCTGAAAGTCATGATGTTTTCCAATTTTATTTACGTTTAAAAACTGATTAGATTGTTTTAATGATTAAAGTTTAAAGTGTAAACTGATAAGTGGAATTAAACTCGTCTAATTATTACTGCAGAACTAGGTAGAGATATTAAGACAAATCGAGTTTTAATAATTACATGAAGATTATTATAATTTTCACAGTTACCGCGTTAATGCATACTGAGTATCAATTTTCTGTGTTACCATTTATAACGTTGAACGTGCCGATCTATTAATCTACGGAAGAGTATATCCGCCAGTACATTCATGCTTCTAAATGACAATTACATGTTGCTAAATTACAATTGCATGCTGCTAAATTACAATTGCATGTTCCTAATGACAATTACATGTTGCTAAATGATAACTGCTTATTGCACTGTGTTATTCGTTACTAATAAACTGCAACTCCCATGCATCCTAGTGCTTCTATCGGTAAATTAAATTAAATCACATATTCTTGCATATAAATGACAAATGCATCCTCCCTGTGTCTTCGTTAAGTGTCTTTGCGAACAAGTTCATATTGCTTTGTACACTGTACTATGTGAATTTGATTAAACCTAGTAATGATAGTTTAGGCATTAAACGATTGAAAGTTTAGCAAGGCGAAAGGAGCATGCACTTAGCAACAAGAAGTTACTCAAATGCGCCTTGACAATTTGTAATATGTCATTCATATGTAACCAGAAACCAGAAATTCCGGCAATGTCCGTGAAATCGCTGGAAGATATCCAACTCCAAGCTACTTGTTGACTAGTTAAGCTCCTGGCTATTTTGGTCGAAAGAAGGACCCGTTGTTCGTCCCGCCTCTGCGAATCAGTAAACGGCCGAAGAAAGCTAGTCTTAGTGAGCACAAGCATGGCGATGTTGAGCTAATACCTTTGTCTGTCAGTACTTTCGTCCGTACGTCCGGGTGCCTGTCTGTCGAAAAGCATGTCATATCTACCATAATTACCCTAAGTATTGGGACACTTAAAAATAATTAAATGTGTTATTGTCCCAATATTAAGGGACATACAAAAAATAATTCTCGAAATTGTGTCCCAACATTTAGGGCAATATATGATACAATTTATTCTGCATAATTCTATCTATGTCTTGAACCAATTAATTATTTTATACAGTAAAAATATAACATGTTCTTTTGGTGTCCCGATACCTAGGGACACGAAATAATTCAACTTTCAAATGTGTCCCATTATGTAGGGGCGCGTAAAATATTTATTTTTCCAAATATAAGGGGTATCGCAATATTTAGGGTGTCCCAATACTTAAGGTAATTACGGTTCCTTTAACCGTTTTAAAGGGATTAATTGAAAAAATAAAGTTTTGTATTCAGTGTATCAGTCCTGACAGTTTGCGCATTAATTGTCTGCCCAACCGTCTGTCCGTACGGATGACTTTCAGACATACAACGTATCCGTCCTACAACTTCTGAATAGCTTGAAGCACTATCCGCTCGCTTTTCATTTAGGCGGCCCGGGTTCATTCCCTACTCAGCGCATGTGAGTAGGGTTGGTGGTCAACATACCGGATAGCTGGAGTTTCCTCTTGCACTGCACCCTGCACTGTGTACTGAGCGCCCCCTCCCCAAAACAGCACAACACCACACCAGAATTAAAAAAAAAAAGTTATGATTCAAAATTCGTCCCAACGTGTGATGAGTTTAAAAGTAAATTAGGCAGGGGTGCTGGTACACACCCCGGGTCCCCACGAAAGGCAGTGGCGTGGAGGGACCTCATAAACTATGAAATACACACATCAACACACATGCACGCACGCACACACATACACACGTCCGCCCGAGTGTCCGTCCGCCCGTCTGTCAATGCATGTGTATACATATATATGCATATCTACTGCATTCTTGGGTTACTCATGAATATTTTATGAAATTGATAATAGAAATCCACAACAACATTAAATCGCTATGTTTCGTTTCTATGTCGTATTTTGTTTATTATTTCATGTTTGTTCTGTAATTAAAATTCTTTGTTGAAAAAAATATTCTTAACGATTACATTTTACGCAAAATGTACGTTCAAACAGAACTTGCTTGGACTCAAAAATTGTTATAATGACAAAAGCAGTCTACAATATCATCTCCGGAAACTATCGAACATCTGAATTTGCTGTCGAGAGTTATCTCCCGTATAGTAATTTGCGCTAGAAAGTCAAATTCTTATTGGTTCCCTGTAATGTTAAAATGCATTAACATGCTTAGCAAGATTCACTAGTTAGTAAATCGCTTGTGACAATTAGCAACAACAAAGTAAATGAGCATAGGAATGCAGAAAGGAATATTATGAATAAACATTTCAATACTGCAGTTGGCAAACAAAAAGGCTGAAAGCACTTGTCAATTACATGCAAGAAGCAAGAATTTGGCATTAAGAAGCAAGCAGTTAACACGTAGCAGAACGCGTATGCATGTAAATAACATAACAATGTCATTAACTGGCGGATATGTATGTCGTTCCATTACGAATATCATAATGCAATAGGCAAATTGTCATTTAGCAACGTGCATTTGTTATTAGCAATATGCAATTGTCATTTAGCAATATGCAATTGTCATTTAGCAACATGCAATTGTCATTTAGTAACATGCATATAGTGGCAGTTATACCCTTCCATAATAATCTTCTTTAAAATGTAATTGTAAAATATTTTCAGTCAACAATTCTTAGAAGCGACCAACTGTATTACGCAACAGAGTTTACTCTAGCGTAGCTGACCAAAGTTTGATTACAAATGGTTATCTATACAGTATAGAATTATTATTTTCTTTTAAATGACGAAAGTTACAATGGTTTAGACTAAGACAATTGACAATATGACATTTGGGAGAATATTTTTTCATTCTGAAATAATAAGTTATATTGTAAATGGGTGTGTCCATTTATGTACTGTACAGTAGCTACGCCACTGTGGATGATTTTGAAAGACGAACAAGTCATCATCAATCTGTGATGCATTTTGATTACAATGTGAACATTTATGATAACCTTTCAGGTTATGTTTTAATTTTATAAAATGAATTATATCTATTTATTGTTTGTGGATGTATGAACATCGCTTATCATATCTTTATTGTGTTGTGTTACGAACAATGGATTAATTTGGATTTTAAACTTTCGCGGTAAGACGATTTCCGAATCATAGACAAGCAGCAACAAGACAACATTCAACTTTCAACTTGATGTAAACTGTAATTTTTCCTGCAATGCACCTTCATTACTTATATATAGTCGGTGCTTGCTGTGTTAATCATCCAAAATAACACTGTTTCCTGATGGCACAGGTACTATTTGATTGTTTTAAATTATTTTTAATGTTATAAACGTTTTAAATGCATATTTTTATTAATGCTTTGCCTGTGATTTGACATGAAGTAGCCATATTTACGTCCGCTAAGAGTGCCTTCTACCAGTCGTAAATTTTAGCAAAAATCTTACGACGTCGTAGCTGCGATTGTGTTGATAAAACGGTCTACCGGTCTTACGACTGTCGTGCGACCGAATCTTACGTACGACCGCCCTACGGCACGTTGATAAAATAGCCTCCTGGGGTTTAACGAGTCTCTTAATATAGGTGGGGACCAAAAAATCTGGGGTCTGAGAAGTCACGTAACCGATCATCTTAATTGGCCCTCTGTTATGTTAAGGTAAATTTTAAATGACATCACAATATTAATTTCAACGACGATTGTATTTTTTTCAAATTCATTTCTTGTTTATAATATAAAGTAAAGAAAATGCCCAAGCTGTTATTTCTTTTGAGGTCAATTAAACTCCAAAGGTAATGTGCTGGTAATAGATTAGGTGCCAACAATATTAATCAAAGAGACATTCACACAGAAACACATCTTTGTAGTGCATGGTTCACCCCACCCCACCCCACTGCTCCACTCTGCGCTGTACCATACTATACCATAAACAATGAAATGAATGTTCCTACATAACTGAATATAAGGTGAGGCTTTCACACATATAGAATTACAACATGACTGTGTTGCTGCATGAATTTTTTAATCTTTGTCCTCAAAAACGGAACTCAGAACCAAACAAAAAGATCTAAAAAGCATTGTTTTCCAAATAGCTTAAACATAGAAATACATAGAACTCACAAGTTTCAAATAAAACAGAACCATTCAGCAATGTTTCTCCAAACTGTAGCCACAAAAAGAAAACGTATGCGCCAAGTTTCCTCAGCAAAGGAAGTGACAATTATTGTCCTACTTCAGTTATTTTTATAAATAGCAATTGCGTCACAGACCTCTATTATACTACTGTATGTTTCCTAAAAAACGCCCCCCCCCCCTAATTAATGCCCCCTCCCCCCTCTATTTTTAATAATTTTCAAACCACCCTGTCTGATGAATGCCCTCATTTAGCTATAAACACTCAATGCTAATACATATCTGTTGTGTAAATCTTTGAAAAAATGTTTGCAGAATGAGCTACACAGTCAAATTACCATGTTTTCTTTATGCTTATTTACATGACAGAATGCCAATAACTGGACTCAGATAATACATGGTAAGCAAAAAATAGTAAATAGAAGGCGTGTCGAGGGACAACAGGTCTTAAAGCATGTGCGTAAAGTGTCCTCCCGGTTTAGCCTGTGCAGTCCGCACAGGCTAATCCAGTACGGTACTTTCCACCTACAGTGGATTGATGTTTAGATGAGACGTTCTTGAAACAGAAAATACCATAAAAGCATTAAGTGCAGTCCCGGATTAGCCTGTGCAGACTGCACAGGCTAATCCGGTACGACACTTTACACACATGCATTAATACCGGTTTTCCCACGACACGCCACATAGTTACTTTTTAATTACATTCTTCATCAAGCTAATGTGACCTGTTGTAATAGGTATTAATTTAATACAGTTTGTTTTTACTGCTGCACAGGGGTATTAGCTGTTTGGAACTCTTAAATTAGGGGTATTTTTGCTGTTTGAAATTATTATGTTGGGGGTATTAGGTGTTTGAAGGTCTTTCATTAGGGGTATTAGCTGTTTGAAATTATTAAGTTAGGGGTATTCACTGTTTAAAACTGTTTCATTATGGGTATTAAGCATTAGCTGTTTGAAATTATTACGTTGGGGGTATAAGCTGTTTTACGTTGGGGGTATTAGCTGTTTGAATATGACAGTAATTGTTAAATTACCAAGAATACCCTGCACGAACTAGCATCAGAAAATCTTTGACTGGTGTGTTTCAATGATTTCAGTAAAGCCCAGTTTACATGGGTGGCTATAGCAGGTATGAAAACGCAGGTCAGCTTAAAAAAAAAAAGCTTTTTATGTTCACACCTAATGACAAAGACAGGTATGCTTTCTGTCTCATGTTCTGATTGGTCATTTTCATCTGCTTAAGCAGTCAAACTAAAAGCAGACAAAATAGAGCAAGTTCTAATTCGTCTGTTTTACACATGTGCTAGCTCAATTCCTAATGTACATGGTATGTCTTGACAAATCTGCTCAGACATATATGTGCAAGCAGATCGTGTAACCTGGGCTTAAGGCTGTACAATTTATGTCACTGCATACTGTTCTTATTATATTAAACACGGCAGGCAACGTCTCTCAGCATCTCACTAATCTATTTACTCAACATTATAGATTCACTGGAAACTAAGGACTGTTGGCTCTCAACTCTTAGACAGGACATAAATAAAACATAATGTTATGTCTAACAGCAGTCTGCCAATTTAATAATCTTACCCCAGGTGTATAAGCCAACATTAATTATAAGGTCTATTTTTTCGGTGTAGCTGTCTAAGATCACTTTTGACCCAGATTTTCTTGCGATAATTATGCAGCGGGAAAATTGAACGCCAATAGTATTATGCAAATTTTCTAATTATAGGGAATGCAAACTTCAAACAATGGTTTAACGTATACCAATAACTGTTGCATACTTTTGGGGAATAAAAATTTACATAATTGTTTACATAAGCGGTTAAAATGAAGTTATAAACATATCCTCGCGTATACTCTAGAACTGAGGCTAATTATGAACGTATTTTCTCATTGTATGCCATAAACAGAATGCTATATTCATTCACGTAACGAAATTGTTAATTTGTTAAATTGGCTTGACAAATTCAGATAACAATTATGTTAACCTAAATTATTTTGGTTATTCATATATCAGTGGTGGAAACATGGAGTTGTATGATTGGTTTATTCACGGCATAGATATTAATTATAATTCTATTTAATTTTTAAATTTATAAATTTATCTAAAACTAACTTTTGGGTCCGATAAGTTTTCTTATAGTGTCCGAAACATCTGGGGTTAGGGTTAGGGTTAGTCCCCTAATATTGGTGGGGACCAAAAAATCTGGGATCTGAGAAGTAACGTAACAGATCATCTTGGCCGTCTGTTTAGGTAATCTTTAAATGACATCTCAATATTAATTTCAACGCCGATTGTCTTTTTTAAAGACATTTCTTGTTAGTGATTAGCTCACAGTGATTTTTAGGCCTAGCTGTTCAACCCAACTTTTGACCTTTCTCAACATCCAATCAAATGTTGTGAACATTTCCTGCCAGTAGTCCCGAATGAATAAATCCTAACATTGCATCAGATGGTAAAAGATATCCCATTTCTTTTCAGAGGTG
Source organism: Congeria kusceri (assembly GCA_027627225.1). NCBI lineage: Eukaryota > Metazoa > Mollusca > Bivalvia > Myida > Dreissenidae > Congeria > Congeria kusceri. The sequence continues at coordinate 70,013,798 of CM051032.1, read as the reverse complement.
GATGGAAAAAATGGGTCAATGTAGAGAAATCCAGCCATACCTCTTTTACTTTGTTTACGGTTTTGACTAATTTCCAGTTCTGAGCTCCCTACTCGGAACTTGCATTGGCTCAATTTTCATTTTCAATTTACATGCCAGTGTTTACAGGCCATGTAATATGACCTTGGGAAAATCCCCCGTTAATATCGAATATTCGATAGTCAACATTCCACAGAATACACTCGCTGACTAACCTGCCTATTAATAGTATACACATCAACAACACAGGCTGAATCGTTCCAACAAGCATCCAGAGAACCATAGACAATAAGATTAATAATGAAAGGAAAATTGCTTATATTTTTAAACTAACCATGCATGTTAATTTCAATAACGGTTGGTAGATCTATTTATTAAGAATTATTTAAAACTGCATTTTCTCTTATCATCTCCGGTAGAGGCTATTCAATGTATAAATAGATTTTGCATCTTCCAATAATAAGACAGGCGGATGCTTCGGACATTGTAATTTAATTTGATTTTAATTTGGTATTTTTATTTTACGTGCGTTTTATGAATGCATTAAATAGTTATACACAAAAATGCTCGAGATGTATTTTCCCACAGGAATACAAGTATTTAATATCACTTTACGTTTTTGTTATCACAAAATCAAGTCAGATCATTATTTTTAATTGCGATGAATGTTTCCCTTACAAATAGTATAAACGCTCATATTCATTCTCGTCATTATTTTCTTGGAAATAATGTAACTTCTCGTAAATTTTGCCTGACAAATACTGTATAAATTATTTAGATTAAAAAAAATCACTGATAAAAAATGTCAGGCAGTAAGATCAGTTAATTGTACAGACATAACATAATTAAGATATCTTAAACATATGGACTTTTCATAATTTCACGGCGCCTTATGATGCTCTACGTCATTGTTTTTCTTGTGAAATACTGATGTTTCTACTAAATTCTCGTGTAGAGGCTATTCAACCTACAAATAGACATTGTTTTAATATAGACTATGAATAAATGGATTGTATACTAAAATAGTTTAATAAAAACGCTTCACATATATATATTTCTTTGTAATTGTAAAATGCTTAGTTTTACTTTGTATAGATAAACATACTGACGTTGATGAGCAGATGACTCTGACTTTGGATTATTCAAGTAGCACTGATTTAAAACATGGGGTAGTTCATCAGTTCATTGCTTTGACAGGAAATAATGATATTCGTTTTATTTACTTCAAATATAGAAACATTTCATAATACTGTTTATGGTGTATGGCTACATGAAAATTTTAGTTCGCTATTTAATAATTAAAATTTACTGATTTATTTTATTTTAAATAATATCGAAAAATAATATTAAATACGTGTAGAATAACGATCTATGAAGAAATGAGACTGTTCGTTTATAAACCAATGTTGGATATTCAATTTACATTCTTTACAAACATTTACAACATACGCCGAATATCTTTAAAAAAATATATTTCTTGTTTAGACTGTTGGCGGAAGCCAACAGTCTTCAGTAGGGCTATTTCGAAAGAGTGAATTCCGTGACCTACTTTTTACTTTTGCAGACTTATATATAATAAAGCACTATAACATAACAGTCGATACCCCCAAATTCATTCGCTCCAGTGGCTATTTAATTCAGCCCCCGTTCAGGATAAGTCGACACGTTGACTATTACTCACAACATCGCATCTGAATTAAGTAGTTTGCATACAATCCTATATATGTACCAAGATGTTGAAAGTAGGGAGTATAACAATGAGTAGTTTGATTTGTCTTATGTAGAACTTCAATTTCATTCAAACAAATGTGTCCTTTCTGTTGAAATTGTTTTGCATTCTATTTTCCTTGATTTTTTTGTTTCTTTCCTTTTCTCCTCAACAGTCTTTCTACGCTATCAGCGTTCTGATTTTCACAGTTTTGGTTTCAGGCCAAAGAAGGAAGAAAAATCTCTCATCGTGTTCCCAACACAGGAATCAGGCCAGTATGGCGCAAACACACACACCAACCCTCGATGGGAGACCTCGTACATTTTCATTGTTGTACATTTTGTTGTACCGACATCTTTTTTGCTTGCAACTTGAATCAAGCTGTCTAGAGTATGTTCTAGAGAGTTTAATTTGAGTTGAAGTTAAATTCTTCCAAAAGTCTCTAAAAGACTGCTTTCCACTGAGTATTTTACAAGCAAAAAATAATGCAAACAGCATTCTTCAAAATTGTTTGTGTTACATACACCTAATTTCTATTAAACAATTGAATTCCAACAGTGTCAGTATATTCTGTTAGTATTCAATATTAATAACCAAACATCTACAGTATCAATAGTGCTGGTACTGTAAAATTATTTTTGTGTCTTTACAATGTTTTTACTGTATTAAACAGCAATGTCCACGCAAACATGGAAACGGTTCAATTTATTAATTGTGAAAATTAAAAAAGTTGGTATCTATTGCACTTAAATTACTGCAAACACAAATTTGACAAATAAAACAGCTAGCTTATTCTATGTTTGATGTCTTATTCTAACTTCACATTATAGACCCTCAATGGGACACATTCACAGATTTTAGTATTCTTACAAAATGTCATTTAATTTCTTAACTGCAAAAATAGAGCATCTGAACTAATCAAAAACAAATATTATATAATTATAAGGAAAATAAATAAAGTTCAAAGATGTGCTTTCGGTGAGGCTTGCACCTACGACATTTGAAATCACTAATATGTTGGGCTATTAGGCCATACAAATTTGATTCTATGTTTAGCGTCCTCGGGCTGGTAGGTTTTCGGATGCCTGAACGAAAAAACAAAAACATTTTTGACAATGTGAAAAATCGAGATGCCAAGCGTATAAAATATGCCTATAATGACACACTTTGTGTGATTTCTTAATTTTATGATCTCAGTCAATGAATGACATTGTAAATAATATAAGTCATGAATCTTAGTTCATGTTATACAATGTATTCGAGTTTTGAATGAATATTGTTGGTGGAAATCTTGTATTTTGGGTATGTGTATCACTTTAAATAATTTGATGATATTACACAATTTTGATATGAAATATTGCATTTCTCAGTAACTTACCTAAAGCTTTATAGATCTAAAACACTTTAAATTGGTTTGTTTTGTCTTATTACTATTTTGTATTGCCCATTTTAGGACATACTTCTAAATTTGTATGTACAGTTTTCAATTTAAAATATGTGAAAACTATGATCATGAGCCTGTTATTATCTTCATGTATTCTTTGGTGTAAATGTCAGGGTTTGTCAATACCTATGATATAATCTGACTTTAGACTGAACTTGGAAAAAAAGACTTTTTTGTGTTTTTACCAATAGTTGTATAAGTGTGCAAGAAGTCAATATGCACAGTTAAAATACTCTGTTAAAGTAGTAGGAAAAGATCTAGAATGAAATAGCAGGGTGCAGCACCCTGCTCCTTTTTGGCCCCCCCCCCCCCCCCCGCTGCCCCTCTGGGCTGGTCAACACAGAAATCTTTTGAAATTAAATATATTTTGCAAATATTCAATGGACAAATGAATAGACAATGCTGAAAAGCCTCTATTAGTAGATCCTCAAAACCCTGGACTTAGCAAATTTTCAGATTATGTCAAGAAACTGGTCCAGCTTTGCCCCCTGCTCATTTTTAGCAGCACCCTTTACCTTTTTAAATCCTAGATCTTTCCCTAAGTAGGTTCTCAATATGAAGATGATTTGTAAAAGTTTAGCAAATAAACACCTGTTTTAGCTCGTATTACTGCTATGAGTAAGTTGTGAATGAAATTTTTTTTTATATAAACTCATTGTTTGTTTTTTCCTGCCTGGTTGGTAAGTTTTGAAAAATCATGGGGACGCTAAACATAGAATCAAATTTGTATGGCCTTACTATTTGGCCATTCTATATACCATTTCAAATCTTAAAGACAAATGTCACTCCATTGTTAAAAACACTGTGTTGATTTTCTCATGTTTCATGCTTTCCATAAATAACTGTACTTTTAACGGTAATATTAACTGTCATCGAATGGACAAGTCATTTTAAGGGCCATCTATGAAACATGTTGAACATTATTAGAAGTGTACAATATGTAATAAATTCAACAATTTACGAACTAAATATCATTGGGTAAGTTTTTGTCAACCAATAAGTAAATTTGCATGGAAAAACCACGCTAATTTGTTTATAATTACCTATTTTTTCTCCATTTGCTGTACCAATCTTTTTGTTCAATTTTGGATACTAGTATAGATTTATGAGACGACCCTCAAACTTGAAACACTTCATTGACCACAATAACAGGATTTCTCCATGCAAAAACCATGCCTGGGATTAACATTCCTTTGACGGGGAAACTAGGACACCCAATGTCTTTAAGTAGTGTATTTTAACGCTATGTAAGTGACACACTTGTTTTCCAACATATTGACGAAAAGCATTACAATTTAATACTTTATAATTTTATCAATTTCAATTGATGATTATCCATTAACGATACTATACTTCAATATACTTCATTGTCAGAAGTGTTTTTGCGCTTGTGTAGTGAATTTTTCTTTTGGAGATCTATTACTACAATTTTGACAATTGTCAATTTGCCTTTAATCCATGAATATGCCCCTTTAAGAGTGTCATACTTTAAGTCTTTAGGGTCCTACAATTTTGATAATTGTCAATTTGCCTTTAATCCATGAATATGCCCGATTAAGAGTGTCATACTTTAAGTCTTTAGGGTCCTACAATTTTGACAACTGTCAATTTGCCTTTAATCCATGAATATGCCCCTTTAATTAAGAGTGTCATACTTTAAGTCTTTAGGGTCCTACAATTTTGACAATTGTCAATTTGCCTTTAATCCATGAATATGCCCCTTTAATTAACGGTGTCATACTTTAAGTCTTTAGGGTCCTACAATTTTGACAATTGTCAATTTGCCTTTAATCCATGAATATGCCCCTTTAATTAACGGTGTCATACTTTAAGTCTTTAGGGTCCTCAGTCGGTCACAAAATTACAATGTCTGCGCCATATGAAGGCAGAGCACTACCATCAAAACAGCTATGTTTTTTTATCCTTACACAAGTTAATTCTTTCCCATTACATTTGGGATGACAACTATGTGTGGAAATTGATATTTGGTGAGATATTTGACTTTCAGACAAAAATGTTTATATCTAATGAGTATTTCATTGGTTTCAGACCTTTTTTGTTATTTTATTTCTGCAAAAAATGTCAGAAAAACTTTAAATAAATTATTATTACTGGCCTTATTCATAAGAACAATGAAGAAGGTCACACCACACAATCTACATATAACTCCATTATGCCAGCTGAAAGTTACATCTTACTGTTAGATAACATTAATTAGTCATTCATATCGGAGTGAACAACAGAGATAACAGTATTGTAATCAAAATAACATAGCATTGTAGTTACCTAAAGGTTATGCCACTTGATTATACACTTTACCCTGGTCAACCATGGTGCAATTTTCGTCTGGGAAATTACTGGTACAAGACTTAGTATTCCATGCACAATTGTAAGTGTTAACTCATACTTATAGTACAGTATTAACTGACCAGTAAATGGCTAAATGCAAAAGAGCATCTGATGATTGAGAGCATAGCCCGGATTCTCAAACAAGTGCATTACAAAATTATCAAATTGCACATTACGACGAATAATTTCGGAAGCCGAGGTTTTGTTGATCTTTCTGACACAATAACAATGTTGTGTATGGGGGGGGGGGAAAAATATATGGGTAACCAAAGCGACAATTTATTGTTTTTATGTACTGAATCTCCTTAACGTTCAGTGTGACTTAGTGAAAAACTATGTTAACACCTTGAATATTGCATATGACTTGCTCCAGTTTTGCAACAAGGCATCGGTTCAATGTTAAATAACAAATTTCCATCAATTATTGGCAACTGTGAAGCAGGTGAATAGAAACTTTATAGTGAACTCTCAGAATTGAGATTGACAGACAAACAGGTGGCAATTAGTCCCTGAGATAAAATTAGAAATGTGTATATTGTAGAAACTGTCTATTTTTTTCTTCTCAAATACAGAACCAAGCCAGATAGGCTTATAATGCTCCACAACTCTAATAGCCCTAACTGAACTGGAATACTGTAAAATCATTTAAATTCATGGTTGTCTAACTTCAGTATATTTCACAGTCTAAGCATTGCATGAATTTAAGACCCAGTGTAAATTTGTCATTAACGAGTAAATTGTGCTAATATTTATTTTTTGGTATGCATAGAGACATCAACCAATGATATTTTTTGTATGTCTGTTGTTTATTTACTTTGATTAATGTAGAGGTTTTTGAATGAAAATTTATATTTCAATAATATAAATTTCCAATTGCATGATTATTAAAATATATGCACACTAAAAAGAAATGGCTAAATTTAAGACCGCACGTAAAAGCCTTAAGTTGTCAAGAATACGTAAAATTGTAGACGTAAAAAATAAAAATGATTTAAAAGTACAAAATATATAATATGTTTAAAAATGTTACATAAATGCTTCATTATTGAAAACTGACAAAACATGCAAAACTCGGTTTCTTATTAACTCATTACATCACCTCCATCCATCATTAAAAAGCTAAAAACCAGTTGTTGCTTGAAAACAGGACATTATGACAACATAAAAACATACTGTGCAATTTCATTGACCTGGCACTCATTAATCTCCGGTAGCGCTCGACTGTTCTATTTATATCTGTTGAACATTTACCTAGCTTCTGAGGAACAGATTTCATAATCATATGACAAAAGCACCCCTCACCAGCGTTGGGAAGAATAGCGCGGTGGACAGTGTTTTAGACTTTCTATCACAATAACTGGTGTTCGAGTCCTGTCAAAATCTTTCTCTTTTGTTATCAATTTATTTTACTTTCACATCACTTATTCTCATGACATTTTTCTTTATTATATTTTTCCCCTGTTTTTGTGTACACGTGTGTTTTTTTATTAGTCAATTCATTTTATGTACATAAAACTGCATTCACAAAGACTCTGTTTCACTCGCAGTATTGGTGGAGATCTCTTTTATGTCAGAATCGAGGTTGTTGATGCGTCATGACGTCAACAAAATAATCAGTTAAATAAACTAAACAACTTAAATAACTTATAAGTGCCTGTTGTGGGATTCGAACCCAAAACATCACGCTTACAAACTTTGCGTGCTAATTGCACTACAGTATCAACTGTAACGGAGTAAAGATTTAATTAATACATATTTGCGTCTAAGTCTCCTATCTGAGTTGGTAGCTTAAATATAGATTTACGAAAATAAACGGAATATTCGTGAGTGCCAGGTCAATAAAATCGCACAATACTACATGCAAAACAATGTTATTTCATCGAGTAGACGATGTTTACAAGCTACATGTACTTACTGCTAGTACTTAAACCATGAGACGGACTGACAAAAACATTCAATTGACCATGATACAAAGAACACCCAAATAATTACTGTAAAACATGAATGGTTTTTATTGTTTAAAGGGACTATGTCAACGAAAATTCGGCTTCCTACTGCACTTTAAATGATATTAAATTATAGAAATGAGCTATACTAAGCCATTTGCATTAAATAAATAATAAATAATCTACTACATGATGAGATACTTGATAAAAACGAGTAAGCAAAAAAGTTTGAAAACATTAAAACCTTAAGTGGGTATCGACCTCACGACTTAGGAGCCGTACGAAGAAATAACAGTCGACAGCGCTTTAACCAACTGCGCTATTCTGCTTGGTAATGAATCATGTGCAAACTACGGTTATCCAAAATACTCACAATTCTGAGGTCAAAATGTAAACACGAAAAGGACCAAACAAACATGACCCTTATTATCAATTGTTTTTTAAATCAGAATGCTTACGCTCTTTTCCCAGTATATATAATCTGTTTTAACTGTCATTATGTGCCAGTATTAATATCTTAAATTTCATATTTTTTAAAGAAAGTGCCCCCTTGGGGCCCTTTTCGATGACATAGTCCTTTTAAGCAACAAGATGTGTATACCTGAACCGAAAGTTTCCTTTCTTTGACCTCTTTCGATGCAAATTGAATGACGGCTGACGATTAAGAAATATATCAACAGAATCCGTTTCATTCTCCTCCTCGTGTATATGTCCCATTTTACAATGACCTTCACCTTGCAAATGACCTTCACTCTGAGAACATTGTGAATGACCTTGACCCAGTATTATCTGACCTTCCACCCCACTGGTGTTGCCCGTGGCAACCAGAACCTGGTGGGAGGAACACTGGTATGCGGCAGACGTTTGGAAGGCGAATGACACGTTCTGATCAATAAAGACATCCTCGTCGTCATAATCTAATTTCAGTGGCTCCAGCTGAGATTTAAATCCTTGAAAACGATTCATCCTTTCTGCTCTGACTGGAAGCAAATGACTTTTTTGTAACACCCAAATAAGTTTACAATTTCTTATTTAAAATAAGTCACGCTTCATACCTCTTTACATTAGCATCCCACTTATCAAACACACACTTAATCCACAACTCTGAAAACTCTTTGTTGCACATGTTGGCACTAAACTGGTATAAACTCCATCCACCTTCTGACGTAAAACAGTTGGTCGATTAACATTTTTATGTGTTTGTTCTCTCACATTTATAAACATTTGCAATTTACCTCAATGGCATCTGACTATATCCTCTACCAAGACCTTCCTCTACCAAGACATTCAGGTAAGCTCCTAAATAAATATCCACAGTCATGATTCAATATTTATTTACTATCCGAGACAATATACATCTTGAATGCTTTATTTTGGAGATAATTAATTCTTTATCAGGTTTCTGTACATCAATTACGAAGCTTGTGTTTATGATATGAAAGGTTTAAAGTGGTTTCCTCACAGATATATCATCCTGATATCCAAAACCTGTTTATTGCAGTAAACTGCCTATTAATTACCACATAAAAGCATTTAATAGATTATATCATTCACCTAAGAGAGGATGAAATGAAGAAAAAAAATAAACATCTTCAAGGTAAGTTTCCGGCAAACAATAAAATGTTCTCAAGTAACACTCAGCTTGGATTATATCAACACATCAAAACTAATTAACCAAAAAAAAAATCATAATCTGTTACATAAAAATCCATATAAATGCATTCACTTTTTTTTTCACCAGTCAAATTGAATATTCCTGAGCAAAGTATTTGTTTGAACAAACATGATGATAATGTCCTACAAGTCTTTTATGGCAGCTCACTTTCTTCCATAGTTATCCATTATAACACAATCCTGTTTGTAAATTAACAATGACAAATGTTAAGCCATTTATTCAGCTTACAATCCAAAGTACTTCTTTAAATGTTAACCATATCAAATAAACCAGTTTTGTCAATTCCCTCTATTGCAATAAAGACCTGTTAAATGGTTTTACAGTGCTTTATAACTGCAGTTTCCTTATTAAGGCTTTTGAGAGCATCCTGAACTTTAGGGCATACACCGGCATTTGACAGTCTAATTGAAACTGCTCAAGAATTCATTAGTGCCTAGGCAGTATTCCAGCCTTCGCGAAAAAAAATCATAGTTTGCCCTGGCGCTCTAGAACACAAAAATCCAATTCTGTTACTGGTTACTATAATACAAGAACACAGAATATATTGCCATCATGTACAAGATGAAATGCTGCTACGTCTTTAAGATAAATAATCCACTAGCGCTATTTGTTAATATAATACCAGAACACAAAATATATATAAATCCACTGTAGGCGAATGCAATTATCACCTGCCCTATATAATGCAATTATTACTGTCAGAACATGAAATTAATGGTCATAAAGCTGTTGTCATGTTAATAAATCGTCTGCTGAATGTAAAAACTTTTACAGGAGAAGCAAAAAACTGTTTTATTAAATAGATACATATTTTTCAGTATACCAAATTTCTGTTCAGGGTTATAATAATGATTTTTAGCAAAACTAAATATTTTAAATATCTTTTTTTCAAAATATGAATAATTTCAAAAACTAGACAGTTCCCTGAATTTCAACGCTAAAATAATTAGTCTATAAAATCATGTAAGTACTCATCATGTGTTTTCTAAAGATTTCAAATCTTATGTCATAAAAGTGCTTTTACAAATCTTATGTCATAAAAGTGCTTTTACAAATCTTATGTCATAAAAGTGCTTTTACAAATCTTATGTCATAAAAAGTGCTTTTACTAATCTTATGTCATAAAAGTGCTTTTACAAATCTTATGTCATAAAAGTGCTTTTACAAATCTTATGTCATGAAAGTGCTTTTACAAATCTTATGTCATAAAAGTGCTTTTACAAATCTTATGTCATAAAAAGTGCTTTTACAAATCTTATGTCATAAAAGTGCTTTTACAAATCTTATGTCATAAAAGTGCTTTTACAAATCTTATGTCATAAAAGTGCTTTTACTGTAAAAGAGGTTATTAGTTGTTTTTTATGCAAAAAAATCACGTACGTGCTCCTAATGTGTTTTGTGACTTAAGACTTCACTTCTTATGTCAATATAAGTGCTTTCAGTTTTTGGCTGCATTCTTAATCAGCATAATTAAGTTTACAGCTTTAACAGTTAATACAACATCATTAATGAAAAAAGCCAAAGATTTAAAAATATTTAATTTTTTGCACTTACGTGATTTTTTGCACTGAGATTTTTTTTTGCTTAAGTTGGGTTACTTCCCTTTGGAAAATGCAGTTACGTTATTTCAGGCTCTGTAACTTTCAATGTCAACATTCAAGTATGAGCACATACAATATGTCACCACACTTATTTTTTTCAAATATTGTCATGTAAGTACTTTTATGTCAGTTATTTCACTAATTAAAATATATGTTTTTACTTGTATTAATTTAGGAAAATTCCCTAAAACATCATTTTTTCAACAAAATCAGTCTTAATATTTTAATAGTTGCAGTGAATTTGTACAAAAATGTCACGAAATGTACAAAAACAGAGCTACATCATATTTGAGTAAATAACTTGAGAAGTCTGTTGCTTGCAACGGTGGGCGTATGAATTCAAAACAGCATCAAAACCTGGTGCCAGGCTTATTCATGTACTTGAGTACCTTTATCAGATACACGGAGATCCTGTACATATAATCAATGTACTTGATCACATTAAGTTTTTTACATGCCCCACCTCTTTCTAAAGAAAGAAATCATGGCATTACCATTGTACATGTTTTTCCCATTATGAGCCATTCAAGTTCATATCTTTCACCTGTACATAATGATCAGCATCAATCAGATAGTTATTACATGGAGGAAACACCAGTTCACCTGTATAGTGGAGATTCACCTGTAGAGTGGAGGGCAACCTGTCCTACATACTTCCCACCCATGCTTAAACACACACATTCATAACTTATATATTGAATTTAATTTTTTCACACACAACAGATGTGGATTTCTTTCAGGTGAAAGACATGCTTTGATCATCCATGTAAGAGTCTTTAATCCTTTTCAATAGGAGTTGTTCAGATCTCAGGATATGTTTTATACAATAAAACGATAAAATATAACTAGCATGTCTCTCTTTGATATTCTGAAGGTTTCATCAAGCGATTATTTGTTAGTTATTAGTTAGCAATTAATTTCATAACATAAACAGCAAATTCCATTATTACAATAGTCACACTGCAGTATGACAATTTCTTTTGTACAAAATGACATTATAATTTTCTATCTAAGATGGCTAAATATAGGTACTGTAAGTTTTCTTTGCACAATGTTTGTTGCAATGTTTTCAATATATAGAGGATATTTGATGGTTTCGGTAGAAGATCGATTTTAATTCACGAGTGATCATAGAAATTTATATTTTCACGAGTGGTACAGCCACGGGTGAACATATATATTTTGTATGATCACAAGTGAATCAAAAATCGATATTCTACCGAAACCTACACATTTTCTTTTTATTTTATGCTTTTTACACTGTTTTGTTACATTTTATGTGCTATCTAAATGCGTTTAATTTGAAAAAAATTGCGGGAATTATAACGTCATGACGTAAGAATTTTGAGCCCGGCATCGTTGACGGTCCTTTTCATTCACTGTATTAAATCGGGAACCACTGTGAAACAGTGAAAATTACAGGAGTGATAATTTTGACTGTTTCAAACAGTGAATTACCAATTTTATTTCACTGATATTTCCATATAAGTCACTGAAAAGCATAAAATATATATATTTTATACAATGTTCTCATAATGTGACATTCATTAAAAAAAAAGTTGTACGTTTAGGTTCCAACCAGCAAAGATGCTTACAAGTAAGGATAATTCAAGATTTCACAATGAATAAAAACATTCAAGATATCATGAACATTTAAATGATATTCAAGATGTCTTGATCATGATTTTCAAGATGCCATGACTATTAGAGATATTCAGGATGTCATGGCCATTAAACAGATATTCAAGATGTCATGACCATTAGAGATATTCAAGATATCATGACCATAAGAGATTTTCAAGATGTCATGCCCGTTAGAGATATTCCAGATGTCATGGCCATTCGAGATTTTAAGATGTCATGGTCATTATAGATAATCAAGTATACTAGTAGATATATTCTATATGCTGTGACCATTAGAGATATTTAGGATGCCATGACCATTAGAGATATTCAGGATGTCATTATCATTAGAAATATTCAGTGTGTCATGACCATTACAGATATTCATGGTGTCATGACCATTTGTGATATTCAGGATGTCATGATCATTAGAGATATTCAAGATGTCATGGTCATTAGAGATTTTCAAGATTTGTCATGGTCATTGGAGATATTCAAGCTGTCATGGCCTTAAAGATACGCACGATATCATGACCATTTGAGGTATTCAGGTGAAGATGTTGACATGACCATAAAGGATATTCACAATGTCATGACCATAAAGGATATTCCAGACGTCATGACCAATAAGGATGTTTAAGAATGTCAAGTACCACACATTCTGTCTTGTTACTGATCACATAATATATTCAACACATTCAAACAATTTTCAGTGACTTCTAGCTTCAGTAATGTTGCTTCAATGTTATAGCAATTCTTTATTAACAAAATTGTATGGCATAATCTACGAACACTACATGTGTACAAAATTAATGGCCCACATGATAAAATAATTGACTTCTCATACATTCAAAGCATAACAGAACTATCAGAAAACCATCCAATAACTATCAACATTTTATATCCAGGGCTAGCACCCCCCCCCCCCCATTCCTCTAAACCCAATGACCACATTACCATCCCAACTTAACATACACATGATGCCTAGTGCTGCCTTTATCCCTATCCTGGTCAATGGGGGCTATCTGGCCTCTTCACCCACAAAAGGCGTGCTACTTTGTTACTAGGATAGAGGAGACTAGAAGACAAAGGGCAGCTTTCATAAGAATGTCACCAGTCAGCATATACAGAACATTATCACAACAAAAACTTCGAGGATAAGCACTGCTGGATGCTTCAACTATTTTACAAGCTGTGTATGAGCTTTTACAAGCTGTGTATGAGCTTTTACAAGCTGTGACAAGCTGTGTATGAGCTTTTACAAGCTGTGTATGAGCTTTTACAAGCTGTGTATGAGCTTTTACAAGCTTATTAACAATTACAACTTTGAAATTTGCTTTTCTATACACCTTCATGTTAATATATGTATGAGGCGCGTCGTGGGAAAACCGAACTTAGTGCATGTGCGTAAAGTGTCGTCCCTGATTAGCCTGTTCAGTCTGCACAGGCTAATCCAGGACGGCACTTTCCGCCTACAGTGGATTTATGTTTAGAAGACACTTCCTTGAAACAGAAAAAAGCATAAAAGCAGAGTGTCATCCCGGATTAGCCTGTGCGGACTACACAATCTAATCCGGGATGGCACTTTACGCACATGCATTAAGTCCGGTTTTCCAACGACACCCCTCATATATATTTTTGTATTTGTTATTCATATTTTCATGGAATACAACAATAAAGAACACACAAAATGTCATGGCATAAGAAAGACCATTTCCAATGCGAATAACAACAGTGGTCAGGCTATATGAAGCCAGGGCCCATATCAACAAAGCTCCTAAAGAAAATCTTAACTTATGATTTACTTAATCAAAATTTCAAATACCATTTTCTATGTGAAAATCATTATTTTATATTTTAAATATGGTAAAATTAGAAGCATCTGTTGATTCTTAACCAGAATAAAACAGTTCGATACCGAATACACTTTGAATAAAACAGTTCGATACCGAATACACTTTGAATAAAACAGTTCGATACCGAATACACTTTGAATAAAACAGTTCGATACCGAATACACTTTGAATAAAACAGTTCGATACCGAATACACTTTGAATAAAACAGTTCGATACCGAATACACTTTGAATAAAACAGTTCAATACCGAATACACTTTGAATAAAACAGTTCGATACCGAATACACTTTGAATAAAACAGTTCGATACCGAATACACTTTGAATAAAACAGTTTGATACCGAATACACTTTGAATAAAACAGTTCGATACCGAATACACTTTGAATAAAACAGTTTGATACCGAATACACTTTGCATAAAACAGTTCGATACCGAATACACTTTAGATGAAACAACCACACACTTAAGGAATTTTATGATTTTAAAGGGACCTGTTCACAGATTGACGAATTTACAATTTTAAAACTTTTTGTCACCAATTCCATAAGTAAAAGAACAGTGTATACAAGGGAGCAAAATAACACTACGGACATATAAATATTCTGTAAGAACAGTTTTGTTTATGAATAATCATCAACTGAAATTGATAAAATTATAAAGTGTTTTCAACGCTAAACGATGGAATAATTTGGAGTGTTTCTGTTGTTTTCGTTGAAACTGTTGACATCAATTGGAACACTTACATAAAGTAAATAATGAAGGATGATACACAAAAGTTGGAATGGCCGAGTGGTTAAGGAGATAGCCTTTTAATCCGGAGGTCCCGGGTTCGAACCCCGGTGGGACCAGTTTAAAAAAAAAATAATTCTAAATTCTTGTTATTATATTTGAGCTTTTTAGTTCCGATGCTTAAATCTGTCAAGATAAGACATTAAATAGCATACTTCAAAAAATGCGAAAATCTGTGCACAAGTCCCTTTAAGAAATTTACTTAAGTTTTCACTAAGGAGCTTTGTGGATAGGGTCCTGATCTCACTTAAGTATTAAATTGAAGGTTGGTAACCTGATGATCCCTGAATTTGAGATTTCTTCCAACCAAAGGCACCTTTCTGCTGTCAGGGGCGTTACCTAAGAAGAATCCGAGCACTGCACAATATAAGTGAAAATTAAGCTGAAAGTCATACTCATGTATAAACCAATCGTGAGATTAACAGCATTAGTTGCATTGACATTATTTATATAGGATCTGACACAAGTTGTCATTTCATACCATATTTTATTAAACGAGTTCAGGAATTTTGTTAGTAAGCGAGCCAAAGGCTCGCTTACTAACGAATTTCGGACGTTGTCAAGTTTAATAAAATATGGTATGAAATGATTAGTGTCAGATCTTTTTTATCACATGCTTTGAAACAAAATAAAACCCTTCTAATTTTACCAAAATAAGTTGGTAAATCATCAACGTGACTGGTCATTTCATGTCGACGACGTCATTTCACCAAAATACGTCATGCGGAAAACAAGGTATAGCATGTGATAAATACATATTATTCAATGCTAACAGTCCGATAATTTGCATATGACATCTAATCCCTTTAAGATCAGTTGTTAATGTTGTTTTGTAGACAATTCCATTGCCAAGAAAGTGTTCATGATTTTTTCACACCTACATTATTATAATTAGAGCAGTATGCCTTGTAATACCCCTGGCTGTAACCAAATAAAACGGAAAATAACCCCAAATGTAAATTATATTTACTTCAGGGTACATCGGCAGTTTTTAGTGGAAAACATAAAATATTTACATCTTACTATTTAAAGAAAAATGTGCGAAAGTTTAGAAAATTTAATATTTTCTGAGAATATGAAATAAACTGACCTTCTTTGGGGACTGTGCCATGTGTGAGTCCGCTTAAGAAGTAAATGTCCACTGCCGTTACTATGACAACACTTAGTTACCACTGACTTAGACATTGCATGTGGGATGAAGGATATCAAGTATGCAGCTTCTTGTATATTAAAATGGTTAAGGTCAGACTTTGTTGATTTTTAGTTTCTCGGATCTGATGACCAAAGGTTTTTGGAATAAACACAATTGGGAACAAAACCAATATTGTATATAAGGCGTACAAAAAAATTATGTTTGTTTCAGGTTACATGCCCAAAAAAATTAGGGTAGGTAGGTAAGGAATTTTTTTTTATTTTTTTTTTATTTGGTCAATGGTAAACTTGAAGATTCTAAAACTGAATGAATATTCAAAACATAATATCTATAATATCATAAAACATTGTTTTGAAGTGGCTGCTATCACAGCAAAACACTTATTTAGCCAAAACACATTTAATTATTGGAAAAAAGTAAAATAAACAAAAAAATATCTGACCCACTCAATAAAATGTTCTAGGGTCGGCGCTTCTTTTTTAAGGGTAGGTCAGGTAACCTGAAACAAACATAATTTTATTTTACGCCTAAAATAAACCGAAATTTGATCAAAATCATTTATTTCCACTGATGCCATTATCTTTATGGAAATTGAAAGTGTCCAACTCACAGTTATAACGTAAAAACACAGTGAAATATATTAATTTAACATAATCATGTTGATTTTATATGCATGTATATACAACCTCGCATTGTATTATTATTGTTGTTGCCATGTGTATTGCGACAAAAAATGTGTTTACAATAGAATTTTATTTATATATTTTTTATTTCTGCCATCTGACTACGGTTATGTGCCAGAAACTAAAACTAAAAACCTCTGGCCTAAGATTTCAGAAGTAAAGTGGTGTCATTTCCGAAACAAATATTGTGTCAACCAAGTAATGCATTAGCATGGTAAAGTAGTTAGTTAACTGATTAATTATGAATGTTTCTATGCTTGTAGGTCAAGCCCAACACATAACAGTGTTTTTACCCATAAACGTTTAATGCTTTACTGACCCATTTCTTTATCATTGCATGATTTTTATGACATTATACAAATGGGTGGGGTAGTGAAAAGAATGAAATATATAGAGGATATTTGTTTGTTTTCAGTGTGATAACGCATTATATCATCACCAGAAAGGGAAACAATTAATAGTTTCATGAGCGCTTGCGAAATATGAATAGATTCATTATGTGCTGAAGTGCACAAACAATTATTATAGTATAAAAAGTCCATATAGGGATGTGTTAACGAAGAAAAAGAGGTTGGTTATCATGAACAAGGTGTATTTCTAGGTAAAGTCACGTATACTTGAACCTGGCTCCTTGTTAACTATTGTCCATTACTAAACACTTGCAAGCTAAAATAACAGTATTACAATATCATGATATGTATACAATTTACAATATACTTGATGCTACGCACTCGCACTTTAACCCATTTTTTGGGCCTCTGTTGACGTTAACGACCTAAAAATGGTATATTATCCCTACCTTATATTATTGACCTTCTAGTAATATAAATATAGGATGTATACAATAGTGCCATAATATGAACGCAAATTAATTCCAGGCGCATTTTGTTGGAGTTAGAGGGGGCAGAACCTTTCAACATATGAGGTGTGTCATGGGAAAATTGGGCTCAATGCACATGCGTTAAGTATTGTCCCAGATCAGTCGGTGCAGTTCGCACTGGCTCATCCGGGACGACACTTTCCGCTTTTATGGTATTTTCTGTTTCAAGGTAGTCTTTTTTTAAACATAAATCAACTGTAGGCGGAAAGAGTCATCCTGGATTAGCCTGTGTAGACTGCACAGGCTGATCCGGGACGACACTTTACGCACATGCATTAAGCCCACGACACGACTCATATACACTCATAAATTATATATTTTGCAAAACAATGATTTCTTTGTGCGATTTCTGCCGCTTCTGCCCCACTCAGATGGATTCTTGACCATTAGTTAGAAATGTTTTTGTTCCTTTCACATACTGAAAAATCACAATTTGTTAAGTTTGCAAGGACAATTCTAAAATTCTAACTATACATAATTGTTTTATCATTCTTACTGCGAGATATCAACTATAAACTTGGGTTCATTGGTCATTATACAATCTGATACCAAGTAATTTGTGATGAAAATTAAAGCTGGGATTTATGGTCTCATCACATAAAGTACATTTTTAGTAAAGCATGGCTTCAGAAATGCACAACATTAACATTGGTACTGGCCAAACCGGCTGCAATCATTTGCATATTCTGGACACAATATGGAAAATGTGGACAACATAATGGCTTCGTTTTTGCCAGTATTTAGATGAGTCTTACCACCATGAATATAAATGCAGGCAGTCATTGTGAAACAGAAAATTATTAGGGTAAGTAAAATAAGATTCAAATAGTATTTAAGTTACTTTAAATCTTTATGCACAATTTTAAAATTAATAAATGAGCAATAATAATTGCTGTTTTTTCTGGGTTTTTTTTTAACAGGTTATTCTAGAAATAACAATATGTATTTGATGACACACTTCAATAGCAGATCATTTCAAAATACAAATGATCATGAAAAGCTATTTTCATTCAAAAAGGAGAAGAAAAATGCTTTAAAATCTTAAAGTAGTTTCTGTAATTAAACATTCAATACTATTCAATACTATAATGCTAACAAATCAATAATTATATAATGCTACCAAATGCAAGAGGTGCCTTGATGAAAGAATTCCCAAAACTGGGAAATGTAAACATATGTGGTGCGTCGTGGGAAAACTGGACTTAATGCATGTGCGTAAAGTGTCGTCCCGGATTAGCCTGTGCAATCCGCACAGGCTAATCCAGGATGGCACTTTCCACCTCCAGTGGATTTATGTTTACAAGATACTTTCTTGAAACAGAAAATACCATAAAAGCGGAAAGTGCCATTCTGGATTAGCCTGTGCGGACTGCGTTTTCTCACGACGCGCCACATATTGTTCACCATTTCAATAGCATCCAAAATGTAAAATTAATATTTCTTTACATGACTCTGAGAAAAGAAAGATTTATAAGTACATGTAATCATACAAACGTCTAATGACAGCCATAGTCATATCTGGTTGTAAAACATTTGTTTTGAATTTAAGAAATAATTTCTGATTTACGGTTGTTTATTAGCTAATGAACAACGATTTGGAGTTCTGATGCGCAGGAATTAAACCACGAGGCATTAGCCCAAGTGGTTTAATATACCGCATCAGAACCACAATTTGTTGTTTATTAGCCAATAAACAAAGATAATGCAAAAAAAAATTCAATTCTAACATGACCTGATAACATTTTCTGCAATTAAGTGCGAACTATATTTAACAGTTTCGGAACAATATTTTCAGGTTGTTTATTGGTAGTTTAACAATGGTGAATTTGTTCTTTGTCTATAGAAAGCGAGTGTCATGCTAGAATCAACATTTCTTATTATGACTCTGAGAAAAGATTTATTGATGAGTTATCGTACAGAAGTACACAGTCAGCCATAGTTATCTTATATGATTGTGAAAAGTTTTGTTTTATATTATTTGATAAGGCATTTACATAAATTCTTATGTGCCTAACTTCATAGCTCAGCAACCACAAGTGCCAAAACAAAATTCCTTGTTTGTGAATGCATTACATTGTTTGTCAGCATATCTTTCTTTGTTAAACAAAAGACATGATTAAGGCATATGATTTATAGTAATTCTCCCAGCTGTACATGTAACACACAGACAGTTATACTCTTGTTTGGTAATACTTTCTCTTATTTACATGTTCCAGTGTTTATTGTAGTACTCAACTATTTTATTTATATAATAACTAATTGTATTTAATGTTTTTGTCTGTATATTTGTATTTATTATTTGTATTTGTTTTTCTTTTTTTTGGGGGGGGGTGGAGGGAGGGGGGCTCTAGGGCATGTGAAACAGCAGGCAGGTGGGCGACGTAATAATTATTTCATTGCATAACATAATTTTGTGCCTCATTTAACAGACAGCAATAATCCAGAGAAAATAAAGCTCTCTCCTGGACTTAAGCCCAACTTGTGTCAATCTGATCTCCGAAAATAACCTCTCCTCCATTACATACCAGTAAAATGATTTATTTTATTTATTTATATTCACAAAGATTATTCTTGTACAAGAAGCTAGAAATTGCAGCAAGAAACAGCTATGCATTGCGGAATCACGCAACATGCATCACTTCTGCATATAGGCTAATTACGCAAATGAAGTCAAATTCCATACATGTGAACACGTGGAAGTTATGTTCGCTCTTAGTCAAGGAAATTCTGGTTTCTAGGTAACCAGATAGGCAATGTACTCTGCGATTTCTTGGTATTTTCCTGAGGAAAAATCAGTTAACATCTGTATATTCCAAAGCACACTAATCTTGCCAATCCCCCCCCCCCCCCCCCCCCCTACTGTTTGATGGGCCAAACACATCTATCCAGGGGCATACCTCAATATATCTCATTATATGCACATGAGAAATGGAAAAAATTTCAAAGCCATTAATATAGTAATTTCTTTAAAAGGCATAAATAGTAAGTTATGTCTAAGGAAACTATTTCATTTTAAATAACATTCAATGCCTTCAGGTACAATGATAGAATTGAAGAGTGCCCAACAACCATTTGGTCTCGATTTTAATGTATTTTTCATAGCTTTTGGATTCCCATATCCATGTAAGGGGTTATGATTTATAGGATGCATACAGATCATCTACCTAGTTACGCCACTGCTATCTAGCGCCTTCCCATACTGACTCACTACTATAGCTACTTTCATGATAAATTTTATTTTGTTGTTTTTGTCCTGGAATGAAGGCTTTTTATTGTACTTTCTTACGGATATATGAGTACATTTTTTATAGTCTTTCAGATACATGAATATATTTTTTTAGTCTTTCAGATATATGAGTACAGTAAACTCTACTTGTAAGCGATATATCGCATATAACCATGCTGAATCCAAGGTCCCGGCCGGATCCCTATATATTTCAATTGAAATAACATAAGGTTGTTTTTGTTTTGTTTTGTTGGTGTTTTTCGCCGTTTTTAACAGTATTTCAGTCATATCACGGTGGTCAGTTAACCTACTCACACTTTTCCTGGGCAAGCTTAGCCGATCTAAGCGGTTTACCAGTACTAAGTGCACATACCTATGCCAGTAACTGACAACTGCCCTACTTGAACAGAGGTTGGGGAAGAATGGCCGTAGAAATAATTTCATGACCAATCCCCACACAAGTTATGTGGCCGGGCTGGGGTTCGAACTCACGATTCCTGGATTGACAGTCTAGCACTCTACCAACTGAGCTAGCCCGACCCGCCAACATCGGTTGTAACGATATCTCATGTAACAAAGTTTCGGATGTAACGATGTAGTTTTCACAGCCCAGACGCAAATATTCCCCTTTTATTATGATATTTAGAGTCTGGACGAGGTGTGAAAAACATCGATCCAAGTAAACAGTTACATAGGACTGCTTGATTAAATAATTACTGTTGTGGTAATCAATTAAAATAGGGTGTGACTGTCCCTATAATTGATTCGTTAAAACTTATCGGCGATAATGTTGGATATGTGACGTAACGGTTACTCACCATGATTATTCGAACGTTGTATATGTGTACCATGGCTGTGACAATTACGAAGGATTTTTGATAATTATCCTGAATGTTTATTTAATTGTCATAAATTGATTGCATTTTTTGATGTTTTCCATTATACATAGTCCTACATGACATTAATGTATGTAAAATGAATGGTGTTGCTTCTCTCTTCTACACTGATATGTTCATGCTTTTGGTGGCCTATCTGTGGATGTAACGATATTCAGATATAAATATCACCAATTCTTTGCAATAAGTTCAACATTTATTATGAACAACATAATTATACATTCTTCTAAATAAAATTACTCTTCCTCTACTGTTAGAATAACTGTACAATTACAACATCAAATCCCTCCGCAGTTGTCTACCTTGCTATGCTAGATCAGTCATACCATACATTTACATTTAGCCTAGAATTCTGCAGAATATTTGACAACTCTAGTCATTAGCAGACACATTTTTTGTTGAAACAACAAACTTCTGGCAATTAAGTCATGGAATATCTCAAGGTCGTGGCAGAAATGTGAGTCAATAATCAACCAAGTACACCTGCACCTGTTTCTTTAAGAGATTCTGCAATGAACATTTAAACGATGCCTACTGTTTATCCCAAATATCATACAGCACCTATAACTGGGCCCATATTTCAGAAACATCTTCAGTGCAATCTTATCCTTAGCTTTAAAATCGTCATTTTTCTTAAGCATTTTATTCCATGTATACATGAAATTCTAATAAAATTAATGTACACTAATTTTCAACTTATGATTAACTACTATTTACTTAACTATAATTGGATTCATTAATTTATATGTAATTTTAAAAATATTACCTTACAAAAATTGGGACTTAAGTGAAAATGTTTAAGATAAACTTAAGATGTTTCTCGAATATGGCCCCTGGGCTAATATTAACCAACCCATTATTAGACTTCAGAATAAAGAATATACTTAGAATCCGAGCAACAGATACAATTTGTTTTTCAGAATTGAGTATTACCCCATCATTGTTTAAATAATTGATTACTGAGTGATATACTGGAGTACTTGAAATAATGTAACGCCATCAACATTGATTGATTGTTGGAATATCCAAATTGAGTAAATGTAACACACACAAATTCCATCTGTATGCATACTATTTTACAACTATGCATGAATGATGTGGTCAAAATACTACAAGTGTCATATTTGCACTATCTGACTATCCAGTTAAACATTGTCCAACCTTTACACAATCTGTTTGGCATGTTTTAAGTATCCATTTCCAAATGGCTTAAAGGGACTATGTCAACGAAAAATTGGCTTCAAATTGCAGTATAAATTATATTATTTGATAGAAATGTGCTTGACTAAGACATGTGCATTAAATAAATAAAAATAATATAATACACAATAAGATATTTGATTAAAACAAATTAGCAAAGAAGACTGACAAAATTAAAACCCCAAGCGGGTATCGAACTCATAACTTAGTAGTCATACGAAGAAATGACAGTAGACAGCGCTTTAACCAAC
This sequence comes from Congeria kusceri, assembly GCA_027627225.1. Taxonomy (NCBI): domain Eukaryota; kingdom Metazoa; phylum Mollusca; class Bivalvia; order Myida; family Dreissenidae; genus Congeria; species Congeria kusceri. The sequence continues at coordinate 69,990,498 of CM051032.1, read as the reverse complement.
TGCGCTATCATGCTTGGTTACAAGGAGTCGTTTGTAAACTATGGTTATACAAAATGCTAACATTTCTGACGTCACAATGTAAACAGGAAAAGGGCCAAACAAACACAACCCATATTATAAATTGATTTTTATCTCAGAATGCGTACACTCTTTTCCCATTACATATACCCTGTTGTAACCGTTATTATATGCCAAGTATTCATATCAAAATTTCAGATTTGTTAAAGAAATTGCCCCCTTGAGGCCCTTTTCGATGACATAGCCCCTTTAAATATAATGCCCAGTTATGCAAGCCACGAAAGGCCAATTCAGTCAAAGTTGCAACTTAAATGCCATTACCAAGCTAAATCATTATGAATAATACAATTATTAATAAAGCAGCTGTCCATGAAATAGAAACCAACAACAACAAAGTAATACAAACTTAAATTGAATTACCCTCTAAACAGTATTCAAAACCTTAATAATTACCAAAAATCAACATATTTTGATAGCTTCCACAATAATTTCACAAACTGAACCAGTTTTCATAATGTCATCAAAAGACAACTTTAGGATTTTAGAAAACCTTAACAGTTCAGGGGAAACAACTTAGTGCAGCTTCAATTTTTGTATTGGCTAGATTTACTGATCCTTATATTAATGTAGTATATTAATGTAGTGGTAAAAAAGTATTTAGGACAATTTGGTTTGTATTTCTGTTTTATTGAACAAGAATCTTTTTGTGTTATCAAACCAAGGACAAACATTTATATTGCAATAATTACAATTTAATGCTATATATCATTTTAAATTTTACGAAGTTTCCATTTTATTTTTCAAATAGTCAATGTTTAATTTACTCTTTAAACCATAATATGGCATTGTTCTTAAGATCTATGCAAATTTTCCTTTCTATTTGCGTGAATTTCTTTAATGTACAGTAAATATAACTTTATATATAAATAACTTTACAAATTTTAACATGAAAATGTTGTTTTTGTTGTTGTTGTTTTTTTCACTTAAACTCTGTTTATTACATAGGACTGCAACTGCTATTATTAATGGTGTTGTTACATTTGTACCTACATAAGTACTTCTGATGGATTTTGTTATTGTAATTGTTGCTAGTAATATTATTTTTATTTTATTAGTTTTATTTGTGTAAGTGTTTATCGATTCTGTTGTTAGTATTTAATAAGTGAAACTTTCACATAATTTGATGTCTACATCAATAGTATAGCTAATGTTACTTGTTGTATACCCCGACTATAAATAAAAGTTGTCTTGTCTTGTCTTGTCTATCAAAACATTTCAAATAAAATTGTCACATAAAGGAAATACAAATGGTATGTTCCATATCTTGTAAAGTATATAATATATAAATAATTATTAAAATAATATTCTTAGGTGATACTCGCTAATTTTTCTATTGACAAAGAACAAAATAATCGTTGTTAAACTACCCAATACACAACGCAAAAAGAAGTCCCCATTCTGAGAGGAGCACAGTAACATGTACAGGGTGTCTCATAATATATGTTACCATTATAAACACATATGTTTCGTTTGGGAGTGAATGTGCTATAAATGAAATCAATAACAGCTTCATACATATAATTAAATTTTATTTAGTGCGAATATTGTGCCACATATTTTGCATGTTCTTAAAATATTCAAGAAGGATAATTACAATACATGTCCCACATGACGTCCTTTTTGCATAATTACGACGTCACATCGTTTTTTAAAGTTGTTGATCACAGCCTGAAGAGTTTCAATGTTTATTTGCCTAATTTCCCGCCTAATGTTCAATTTAAGATCATGCACAGAGCTTGGAGAGAGCTTATACATTTTAAGAGTCCCCACAAATAAAAATCCAATTGACTCAAACCTGGCGAGTGTGGTGGCCACGGGAAAGTCGTCTTTTAAGAAATGACCCTGTCTTCAAATGTATTTTGCAGCCAATCAAGGACAACTGCAGAAGTGTGCGGTGTTGCACCATTTTGGAAATACGTATTCCTTTTTTCCGTAGTGCTGGAATAAATTTGTGTTAATGGTTCAACCGTACCGTCCTCATCTTGAAAGAAAAATGGTCCAATGATGCCTTGGGAGCTAAGTGCTGCCCACACAGTTATTTCTTCACTATGTAATGATTTTTCGAGATGATAATCTGGTTTTTCATACCCCCAATGATGACAATTTTTCTTGTTCATTGCGTTATTTTAATAAAAATGGGCTTCGTCAGAAAACCACACCAAGTCAATAATACCGGGATTTCCTTTTACCCAATGAGCAAAATGCAATCGACTCTCAATGTCATTGTCTTTGAGATGCTGCATAACAGACAGCGTGTATGGAGTTAATTTTAAAACCAGACGTAACAATCTAACTGCACTTGTATGACTTACAGTGTTTGTGATGTCACCCAGTCATTTTCTTACAGACCTCTGTGGAGTTTCTGAAATCGCACACTGAACGTCGGCAATATTTTCTTCGCTTCTCACAGACTTTGGTCGCCCCGGATTAGAATGACGTCCATCTGCTACTGATCCCCGCTTTTCAAACCGGTCCACAGGTCATTTTATTTTCAATTTTGATAACCTCTTCTTATTAGGATGCCCCTTCGCCATTTCTCGGATGACTGTTGTTGGGGTAGAAGTTGCATAATAAAGTTTAACAATTTCACTCTGAAAACTGCAAGACGACGCCATCCTGAATAACAAGTAACGTCAAGTTTCGTCATTTCCTACTTTACAACGTCAAATCTTTTCCATACTATTTGCAGTAGAAAAACTTAACTCCAAGCATGTGTTATTTATAAGTTTTTGTTAATAAATGATGAAATGACAGTTATTTAAAATGGTAACAGATATTATGGGACACCCTGTAGTTCTCATTACAATTGCAAAAGCATTTGTCAATCATGTTAAAATCGAAATAATTTTCGCATTATCATTTTATGTCGGTCAATAAACAACTCTTTGTTGTTCTGATGCATGGCTATTAAACTGTTTAATTCCTATGCATCAGAACTCCAAATCGTTGTTTATTGGCCGATAAATAACAATAAATAGAAAATTATTTCTTAAATATTCCATAGACAAAAATCTTGTAGAAATATGAAGAAAAGTATTTTACTTTTTACTTCTCAATATATTTCCAGGATACACAGAATGAAATCCTTGAGATTAGGACAAATATTAAATGTGCTTCCATCAACTGGATTAGAAATAATGAAGCATGATCATTAATAGATACTTACATTTTCTAGCTATCTATTATCTCTTCTGTCTGTTTGTTGTTGTTGTTGTTTTACTTCAAGAAGAGTAATACAAATTACTTCGAAATTGAACAATTATTTATAATGATATTAAAGGTTATTACATTATGTCATTGTAGATTGTTAAGCAAGTTATAACTTGAGATATTCTGCTATATGTTTGACAACGGCTGTCCGGCTAGGGCAGTGGTTGGCACACTTGCTTCTCACCCAGGCTTCACAGGCTCGATTCCTACCCAGCACATGTAAGTTTGGTTGGTGGTCACCATACCAGGTAGGGTTTCCTCCGGGTAATCTGGTTTCCACCGACAGCACAAGACCACACCGAAATTAAAGATATTTCAGTAAAATATTCAATTGATGATTTTTCATAAACGACACTATATTTCTTATATATTTCTTTGTCAGTCGTGTTATTTCGCTTGTCTTCATATAATGTATTTTGCTTTTTGGGATCTTTGACAAAAATTTAGGAAATTGTCAATTTGCCAATCTGTGAACAGGTCCGATAATAACTATGTATCTGTATATAATGTGCCTTGTTTACCATAAATATTTCGTTAACTGAACAAGACAGATTGTAGTTCGGAATACTCAGATAATAAACATGACACAACGCAGATAAAAATCAACAACATTCAGTCTAAATATAGACCAATAATAACAAAACAAAAAGCACATACCTTTGTAAATTGGAAAATTGCCGGTACCTAATGATAGGAACCGAGTGTCTCTGAGACACCATTTTGCGGTCACGGATACCGACGTTGCCATGGTGATTATGAACATAGTGAGGCAAATCTTTGTCAAATCCAACATGACGTTTACCAGACGACATATTTTGTCTTTCCTCTTTCATCAATTGTTTTAAAAATGCGACATACATTATTAATTAAACAAGACTTCTTCTTTCATTATTTTTTTAAAAATGCAAAATACATTTTAGTTAAATAAGAAATAGATGATGTCAAAAAAGTAACATCATTATCCTTCCCTTATTTTAATATTTTAATATTTAAATAAAATAACACCTTTTGTACATTTTCGTGCCACTTGAACATTAAATCCAGTAGATGTATAACATGTTTTTTTTTACCTTATAAAAATGTCCACAATTTAATAAATCACTATGAAAACATAGCACATAATACATCCTGTGACATCTTGTAAATGGAACAAAAAACATCCATAATTTAGAAGTCTGTGCCTATAGAAATGCCTGCCTTCCATTCATTGGAAACTCAGACCCCATAGCCTACCATGAAATTTGCACAAACAGGATTTTCCATTTCTCTTCACAGCTCCTCTGTTTTAATTCTAAAGAACATCAATTTGAAAGCAATAAAGTGTTCAGAATATTTGGCAGAGAGTTTATTCAGAGATAAAACCTTATCCATCTTATGTTTTTCTTAAACAAGGATCATCTGCCATAAGAACTTTGTGAATATGTAAGATTCATCAATGCCAACATTTCAACTGGCTTTTAAAACTGGGTTTCGAAATACTAATAGAAATGCTCAGCGAATCTCATTTAAATATATTAATATTACGAGGTAAACCATATTTACCTATTTCAATTAAATTTATTAAACGTTTGATTTGCACATCTGATATATATATATAAGGCGCGTCGTGGGGAACCCGGGCTTTACGCATGTGCATAAAGTGTCGTCCCAGATTAGCCTGTGCAGTCTGCACATGCTAATCCGTGACAACACTTTCTGCCTACGGTGGATTTATGTTTAGAAGAGACACTTCTTTGAAACAGAAAAAAAATAAAAGTGGAAAGTCCCAGACTGCACAGGCTAATCCGGGACAACACTTTAAGCACATGCATTAAGCCCGGTTTTCCCACGACACGCCTCATATGTATATCATGGCCTTGCTGCAATAGATGAAAGTGACTCAACTCTTATGATTGTCTCACATGTTACATGCTAGTATAGTTTCTTTGTACATAATTATAGTGGGAATTAAGTCCATTGCTTTTTTAATACTGAATGAAAAATATTTCAGATAAGTTTCAAGTTCCAAAATAAAAATATATACAGAACACTTGTTAAGACACTGTACTTTTGAAGGCCACATTACAAATAAGCTTATATATATTTCTATGTATAACTTAATGTGTTACCTTAAAAAAATGAACATTTTATTAGCATTGTTATTATAATTATTATTGTAATTTATTTTACAGTAAAAGTGGTATTACTTAATTAAATACTTTTTAAAATAGTTATCATAAGCATTTTTCGCCATAAAGAACTCCACTCAAATGCTTTATAATGATTTATAAATAAAACAAACTTGTATGCACTGTTCATGTTTTCTACTGTTTAAGACATTGCCAACATATGTTTTTTTTAATTGGCTAAAAATCTATTAAAATGTTATATTCAGTGTAATTCATGTTATTATTAAATGATTTTTTTCATAATTAATATTGAAAATCATTTGATACATTTTTCAAACTTTCACTCACTAAATAAATAATCAGCTGCTGAAGATTTTAAATGTTTTTTTTTCTTAATACTAGGTTTAAATTGAAGCTGAATTGCACACGGGTTTTCAAATAAATAAGTGTTGTCCTCTCATTTCTCAATATTTAATTGACTGATTTCACTGTATTCACTGTATTTAAGCAGGGGCATGCCCAGACATAAGCAAGTTCGTACATTCGTACAATTGGTTGAAATTGTTTTTGAAAATTTTCGTTACTGCCAAACCATGTTTAAAAATAAACAAACACTATCTTACAAGATCTTATTAAAACTCAAATTTGCATTTTTTTGCAAACATGAAAAAAGAGTATTTTTAAATCTGAAATTTTATTGAGCAAATTCAATAGTTGTTTATTATGCTTAGAATTTATGCCTTAATGTTAAGCTTTTATCGTTTGTAAAATTATCCGAGGTAGGGCCAAAAAAAAAAAGTTCCGTTTCTGGTCTCCTGTCCCAAAAAATAAGGGTCTGTAGGTAGGGATTTTTTTATATATTTTTTATGATGGGAGAATGGATTGTGTTGTACACGGTAACAGTCTTTTTCAGTCTTTATTATTTCTGGAAAAAAAATATGTAGGGTCGGCAGCAAAAGCAAAGGGTCGGTCAGTAGACCAGAAACGGGACTATATTTTTTGGGGCCTAGGCAGTAGGAAAAGAGTTGTAATAAGCATATAGAGAACACTACCAAGGTTAGTGTTGAATAAAGATAAGTTTATTTAGCAAGGCTTTTAAGTTAGAAAACCTGAACCACGATTCTTGGCGTTTCTTAAATAAAAACTTATGTAACATTTTATGTATCCCACCATTTTCTGTTTTTATTTTGAAAATAAATTAGAGAAAACATAACTATATTATCAATAACATGAAAAAAATATAATGAAATCATGAAAATCAACAAAATTATGTCATTTATAATACATTTTTATAATGGGCTATATTCCACAGTGTAGAAAATACAGCAAAGTTTATCCCACGGGATGTTATTTCGCCCATGCCACAGTGAAGATGGGATAAACTTCAACCATTCCACATGCCACAGTGAAGATGGGATAAACTTCAACCATTCCACATGCCACAGTGAAGATGGGATAAACTTCAACCATTCCACATGCCACAGTGAAGATGGGATAAACTTCAACCATTCCATATGCCACAGTGAAGATGGGATAAACTTCAACCATTCCACATGCCACAGTGAAGATGGGATAAACTTCAACCATTCCACATGCCACAGTGAAGATGGGATAAACTTCAACCATTCCACATGCCACAGTGAAAATGGGATAAACTTCAACCATTCCACATGCCACAGTGAAGATGGGATAAACTTCAACCATTCCATGCCAATCAAACTTAAGTGCATATTCAACCGTGCAGCTCAGTCAACAACAACAGCATCTTTTTAGAAGGAAGTAATGTAAGTGGTGTGTAATTTACGGATGTAGATGAACCACAATGTGGAAAACGTGTGGAGCACTGTACCCAGACACACGTCCCCATTTCATCATCACCAACATATCATTATTAAAGGAGCACTTTACCAGACACACATCGCCATTTCATCATCACCAACATATCATAATTAACGGGGCATTTTGACCTTATTTCGCATGCGTATAGAAATATATTTAAACACGACAATTTCCTATTTTTCTCGGATATATTTTGCAATTATCAACAATATATTTATGGAATCGTTCAGAAAAAAGTATATACAAAGACAAAAATTAATTATGGGAGACATGGTTCCAGTAGAATTCGAACTCAAGCATGCAAGTTCGCACTCTTCAATGAAAATTTTCCCAAATGCAAAGTTTATCAATGGTGCACATGCACGTAATGGTACCTCATGTATACATTTCATTCTAATAGATTTTACTCTACTACAAATTTTCATTTGCCCACAAAATGTCACCAGTGACCACTGTTTATATAATATATTATATAATTAAATATTATATGTTTACCAAATGTTCACAGAATCAAAACCATTGAATTTAATATGAATTCTCTGTAAACAAACTTCATTCTTGCAAACATTATTGTCGACCTATCGTCAATACGCCCCTTTAAACATATTTGCAAATTGTTCAAATTTTTTGTGTAAGTATCCAAAACAAAAAGAGCATTACATAGATAAAGAAGAGAAATGACATGAAATAATTCTCACATAGATATATACTGAAAATAATGTGTTGTAAATTAAGAAATAATTTTTGATTTAGAATTGTTTATCGGATAATAAAACAACAATTTGGAGTTCTGATGTGTAGAAATAATTAAACCATGAGGGCTTTTAAAATAACCCTAGTGGTATAATAATATAAGGCAAAAGAATTAAAAATCAGTGTTATCGAAATATAAACAACGATAACGCGAACATTATTTCGATTCTAACATGACCCAACAACATTTTCTGCAATAATACAATGCAAACTATATTTTACAGTTTTGAACTATTTTTTCGAGTTGTTTATTGGTAGTTAAACAACAGTGAATTTTGTTCTTTGTCTATAGAAAACTGAAACAGAAAGAGATTTAGTTTTAAAGCTTACGTAATTTTAAACAACTGAATAAGAGACATTTTTGAAAATATGTGCATCTCTTTCATACCATAGTCTGCCGGGTCTGGCTAGCTCAGTTGGTAGAGCGCTAGACTGTCAATCCGGGGATCGCTAGTTTGAACCCCATCCCGGCCCCATAACTTGTGTGGGGATTGGTCATGAAATTATTTCTACGGCCATTCTCCCCCTACCTCTGATTCAAGTAGGGCAGTTGTCAGTTACTGGCACAGGTATGTGCACTTAGTACTGGTAAACCGCTTAGATTGGCTAAGCTTGCCCAGGAAATGTGTGAGTAGGTTAACTGACTGCCGTGATATGACTGAAATACTGTCAAAAACGGCGAAAAACCCCAACAAAACAAACAAACAAACTGTCTGGCCTTGATGTTAGTGTCGGACATAATGATCCAGAGGTCACATGTTCAAGTGGTGGAGATGGTACCACTTTAATCTTTCTTTGTAATAAAAGTGAAACATTTGTTATCATAAATCTGAATGTTAACAGTAGATACTTATGTTCTGCTAGTATTATTCACTTTGCATAAAAATGTTTTAGAATTTTATGTATTTTACACATAATTATTCCTTTTCCAGCATAATTAAAAAGTATCATCATAATGTTTTTTATTCATTGTTACATATGTGACAAAACATCCGATAATTTAACGAAGGATAATTTTTAAGCTGCGCCTGCACATGAGTCCCTGTATGTAAAACAGTAATGTTGTCATCGGTAACAAGAATTTCTTTTAAGACTAAACGTTTGGTTGTGGTAGATTTGAATGCTGGCTTTCAAAACAAGTTTTCCAGCCTTCAAATTAACTGCCATCTGCTGTGCTGGTGAATTCTGGAAATGCTTCAAAACTTTGAATAGGAAAAACAATAAACTAAATGCAGTGTTGTCTAAATAATGTTATTTATGACATAAACCAGAATTTCAAAACCAGGATGCATATGTATTTTTACAAGTGAGAATAGCGCAATTGATTGGAGCGCTGTCAATAGTCATTTGTATGACACCGTCATTGTGAGTTTGATACCTACTCAACATGGGGCGGTATATGATCGGTTTATTCACTGTACAGATATTAATAATGATTGAGTTTATCTGAAATTACTTTTGGGGCCGATAAGTATTCTTATGGTGTCAGAAAAATGTAGTGTCCGAGAAGTCTCTTTAGTAGGGACAGAAAAATCTGGGGTTCGACAAGTCTCCTTAGTAGAGACCGAAATATCTGTGGTCCAACAAGTCTCCTTAGTAGGGAACGAAATATCTGGGGTCCGACAAGTCTCCTTAGTAGGAACAGAAATATCTGGGGTCCGACAAGTCTCCTTAGTAGGGACCGAAATATCTGGGGTCCGACAAGTCTCCTTAGTAGGGAACGAAATATCTGGGGTCCGACAAGTCTCCTTAGTAGGGACCGAAATATCTGGGTTCCGACAAGTCTCCTTAGTAGGGAACGAAATATCTGGGGTCCGACAAGTCTCCTTAGTAGGGAACGAAATATCTGGGGTCCGACAAGTCTCCTTAGTAGGAACAGAAATATCTGGGGTCAGACATGTCTCCTTAGTAGGGAACGAAATATCTGGGGTCCGACAAGTCTCCTTAGTAGGAACCGAAATATCTGGGGTCAGACATGTCTCCTTAGTAGGGAACGAAATATCTGGGGTCCGACAAGTCTCCTTAGTAGGAACCGAAATATCTGGGGTCCGACAAGTCTCCTTAGTAGGGACCGAAATATCTGGGGTCCGAGAAGTCTCCTTAGTAGGGACCGAAATATCTGGGGTCCGACAAGTCTCCTTAGTAGGGACCGAAATATCTGGGGTCCGACAAGTCTCCTTAGTAGGGACCGAAATATCTGGGGTCCGAGAAGTCTCCTTAGTAGGGACCGAAATATCTGGGGTCCGACAAGTCTCCTTAGTAGGGACCGAAATATCTGGGGTCCGACAAGTCTCCTTAGTAGGGACCGAAATATCTGGGGTCCGACAAGTCTCCTTAGTAGGGACCAAAAAATCTGGGGTCGCGAAGTCACGTAATCGTCATCTTGGTTCTCTTGTATTATATTTAGGGCAAAAAATGACGTCTCAATATCAAATTATAGGAAAACTTACGAGAGTTAGTTTAACATTTCATAATGACCATGGCATAAACTTATATTCCAAACCCATTAAAACATGAACTCCGTGAGTCACATGTGTCGCCTGACGGGGCATAACTCAAGTACCATAAGAGCTAGTTTCATAATGATTGCACAAAAACGTTTCGAGTTATTGTCTGCACAAGCCTTATTTCAACTTTTTTTTTTTTTTAAAGGGGGAATAACTCAAATACGATTAGAGCAATTATACCAAAAATCTAAGTTAACCTTCCTTTTGTGCCTACTAACACTTCCATAAAGTTTCATAAAGATTAAACAAAAACTTGTTCAGTTATTGTATGCACAAGAACTTTTTTTTAAAGGGGATAAGAGCAATTATGTTATAAATTGAACTTGACCTTCCTTTCATGCCTACCAACACTTCCATAATGTTTCCTAATGATAGCACATAATGATAGCACAAGTTATCGTCTGCACAAACTGAGTGGGACTCAGCCGACGCCAACAACGCTGCCGCCAAAAGTAAGCCCTATATGTCTCCTTTTCAGGTGACACAAAACTGTTGTTCCAAGTGCTTTGACTAGGAAAGGCAGCATTCCACTAAATACATTAAACAATTGTTGGAAGAGTTATACTTCTGAATGCAGCATTCCAAGTCAAAGCAATGTCAATTTCATTCATTATGTTTTGATTTATGCCAACATTTTTCTGCGCAAACCTGTTCTGAAACTCGAGAAATAAGTTACAGACAGATATACGTTCAACAGTTTTAGCAGCAATTGTCTAATTACTCAAGGAATGTAAACATGTATCCCAATCTTTCAAATATGCTCTCTTTTAATTTGTTTCTTATTTTTTCCGACATACCTGTGTAAATTCTCTGCACAGGCCATGTGTAATCAATATTGTGGTTCTGTAATTAAAATGTTTTTGTACAGATTTCTGGCCTCATGATTTTGGGAACATATGTTACCATGACCAACAAAAAACAACATGACATGAAACATCTTAAATGATTAAAATGCAAGCAAAAAGCGAGATTTCAGTATTTTGACTGAGGACCCTTCATCTTTTTGGTTAAATGGCCTGCAGACTAAAATGTAGTTATTGATGACAATGTGAGACAGAGAACGTAGAACAATTAATCACTTTATTTAATTTTTTTAAATTGCTTCAACTATTAAGAAAAATCAAAACGCTGATAGCGTAGAATTGAGACTGTGGCGAGAAAAGGAAAGAAACCAAAATAAAGGGAAATTATACTAGAGTGCAAAAATTTTCTAACAGAAAGGACGCATTTGCTTGAATGATATAACAATTTTTGCCATGCCATTTTTACGCAAGACAAATCAAACAACTCATTGTTACACTCCCTACTTTCAACATTATTGGTAGATATATGTTTGTATGCAAACTACTTAATGCAAACGCAATAATATGCATATAACGGTCATTACCTTGACTAATCCTGAACAACCAAAATAGCCGATGAAGCGTATAAATTCGGGGGTATTGATTTTTAGTGCTTCGTAGCCTGTAAAGTAAAAAGTAGGTCACGCGATTCAATCTCTCAGAATCGCCCTACTAAAGATCAAGAGGGCCCAGGACCCTCACCTGAGACCTTGTAACCCAATTGAAATTTGAATCCCCGAGGCGTGAATTATTTTTATCCCAGGGGCATCATTTGAACAATCTTGAACACACCTCTGGGCCCCTTCGGTTTCAGGTAAAGATGTTAAAAGTCATTTTGCTATTTACGTCTATATAAATTATGTGACCCTCAGGGTGTGGCCAGATTTGACTCTAATAATTTGAACAATCTTTGGAGAGGGCCACTATGCAATGTTACATACCAAATATAGGAAAGCTGTGAGCCTTGCCGTTTTAGAGCAGAAGATTTTTTAAAGTCATTTTGCTATTTAAGTCTATATAAACCATGTGACCCCCGGGGTGTGACCAGTTTTGACCCCAGGGACATAATTTGAACAGCATTTGTAGAGGACCAGTATACGATATTACATACCAAATAAGAAACCTCTGGGCCTTGCTGTTTCTTAGGAGACGATTTTTGAAGTCATTTTGCTATTTAAGTCTATATAAATCATGTGACCCCCGGGGCATGGCCAGATTTGACTGCCGCCCCAACATTTCGGGATTGTTATGTATACATTCTGCCGCCCTTATTGGGAACCTGTTGTTTAAAGTCGGTTGCTGTTCCGCATGGTCAATTAAATGACCATCCATATTGCTGGCCCCTAAGCGGTGGCAATCAACGGCCCATGTGGCATAAATCTCATAAATCATGACATTGATAATGATTGGTGCAGATTAGCGCCTCTATATTTCCCCTAGAGGCCACTTATTAAGGTAGACGGTAAGTGTTATAAAAATATACAGAAAACATCTTTGTCGGCAATTTGAAAAGAGGATTTTAAAAACACGCTAATGACATTAGTAATTCTATAAATAGCTATAACTTCGAATTTCAAGAAAACAGAATTCACGTCCCATTCTGTTATTGTCATTAAATATGAATGTACCAAATCAGCCAGCTAATTTCAAATTCATCAACGTTCGTTTGGAAAGAAACATCCAGACTAATGTTCATTCAACCCTCAGTGGTTTTCAACTTACAAACGTATGTTGATATTTTATAGACTGATATTATAATTCTGTGGATATTTCATATCGTATCATAGAATCTTTTTATGTGCATCTGACAATTCTTCAGATTGTTTACCAGTTTATAAATACGATTTTATGTATATAATTATTAAATTGCACCAATAAAATAAATGCGATCGATAAAATTATATTCCTGTAGTTATTGCGATCAAATTAGTTCCTAAATACAGTCCCTGGAATAGTCTAAATGCGATATTATACCCAATGAAATGCAGAGAAACAGTCTAAATCTGGAAGCCTACCCCCGCCTCGATGCCCCAATGTTGAAAAGTTGCCGATGCCCCTGCCAGTACAATCATCATCACCACCATTATCATTATCATCACCATACCCATCATCACCACCACCTCAAGTACGATCATCATCATCACCACTATCATTATCATCACCACAGCAATCATCACCACCACCTCCAGTACAATCATCATCACCACTATTATCATTATCATCACCATACCTATCACCACTACCACCTCCAGTACAATCATCATCATTACCATTATCATCATCGCTGCCATCATCACTACCACCTCCAGTACAATCATCATCATTACCATTATCATCATCACTCCCATCATCACTACCACCTCCAGCTGAATCATCATCATTACCATTATCATCATCACTCCCATCATCACTACCACCTCCAGCTGAATCATCATCATTACCATTATCATTATCATCACTACCACCTCCAGTGCAAACATCATGATTACCATTATCATCACCACAGCTATCATCACTACCACCTCCAGTACAATCATCATCATTATCATAATCATCACCACAGCCATCATCACTACCACCTCCAGTACAATCATCATCATTACCATCGCTGCCATCATCACTACCACCTCCAGTTGAATCAACATCATTACCATTATCATCACCACATACATCATCACTACCACCTCCAGTACAATCATCATCATTACCATCGCTGCCATCATCACTACCACCTCCAGTTGAATCATCATCATTACCATTATCATTATCATCACTACCACCTCCGGTGCAAACATCATCATTACCATTATCATCACCACAGCCTTCATCACTACCACCTCCAGTACAATCATCATCACCTCCATTATCATAATCATCACCACAGCCATCATCACTACCACCTCCAATACAATCATCACCATTACCATTATCATTATCATCGCCATACCTATCATCACTACCACCTCCAGTACAATCATCATCACCTCCATTATCATAATCATCACCACAGCCATCATCACTACCACCTCCAGTACAATCATCATCATTACCATTATCATTATCATCACTACCACCTCCATGCAATCATCATCATTACCATTATCATTATCATTGCCATACCTATTATCACTACCACCTCCAGTACAATCATCATCACCACCATTATCATTATCATCACCAAACCTATCATCACTACCACCTCCATGCAATCATCATCATTACAATTATCATCACCACAGCCATCATCACCACCACCTCCATCATCATCATCATTATACCCATTGCCATTATCATTATCATCACCACAGCCATCATCACCATGATACCCACCACCTCTGCAACAACAAACACAGTCATCAGCAATGAATCACTTGGCTAGCAAGAAGGAATTCCAAGAATGGCTTCTAAAACACCTTCCATTATCTCATGTCATTACACCTCTTCTTCCCGATTCCGGATTATGTAATATGCATTAAGATATGTTTCACTGTTTTCTGATTGAATAAACACTCGCAGAATTTACTGGCTTTCCATGGAGGTTCATGAACACTTATAACTATACGATTTTAAAGCTATAAAGTTTCATCTTAGAAAAGAATGTTTATTTTTCTAGTACTATTATAATATTACAATAAGATGGTTATAATGTTCAGGAACTTTGGTAGTATATGTTTTTAAAACTACACAAGTTTCATTCTAGAAAAGAATGTATCTTTTTCGAGTGCTATATTACAATTATATGGTATCCATTAAAAAGTCGCGATTACATACTTAAAAGCCTACCTCGGTGTTTTCTTCCGTTTTTTCGGAATTAATCCCATTTTCTTGAACTTTTTGTATACTGCATTTGCTGCCATGGTGTAGTTATACTGTGGTAAGGGGGATGTACCAAGCCCCATGTCAGAACAGAGGAAAACGCACAACGTCTTCCAAACCAGTGCCAATATTCTGCCGTACAACCTTTCCACTCATTCTTCACAAACAAATTCACTTTTTCTTGTAGGTGAATCCAACAAACTAGCATAAAGCCTTCACTTGCATTCAGTCACACATTTTCCGGCATGTACTCCAAGATTTATAGAGAACTGCAGCAAAACATAGCCAAGGCAGTTTCTGAGAATACACTGTGAACTATCATCATGAACTACAGAGAGACCAATTTTTCTGCTAGATAATAAGCAATTGATGCAGCTCCACTATGGTGGTGATACATGCAGATTTCTCTACATTTTTCAGTGGGTCTGTGGCACACTTAATTATGATTATACTAGGTCCCAGGTCCACCAGGGACCATTAACATGTGTAAGGAGGGCAGTCACACGTTTTTCAGTTTTTCTGGTGGATCTCAGGCTCCATCACTACAAAATATCTCAAATTTAATCTCAATGAAAATGTGTTGTTTATTCACATATAACTTGTCCATGTCTCAGCTCACAAAATATGTTATTTCTGCATATCAGCTTGGAATCTCGTTGGCTAATATTAAAGTTTCAGACAATGAAAAACACTGTTTGTAGTAGGGTCTACTGTTTAGAGCCTAGGCAATTATCCACAGGTATTATATTCTCTGTAACAATAATGCTAATGTAGAAAAACATCACACACATATACTCCAAAAGCACTAAATGCACGTTTACACTGCCACATGAAAATCGCACTTCATTACAACATTTCTGACAACTCTGCCAGTTAGACCGAGGTATTCTCGAAAAAAAAACACCTGAAAAATTGTGAATAAAAACTCCACACTCAAGGCACTTATTGCTCAGTTAATAATCCAATTAACTCGGTTCCTACACAATACAGTCCAGTTTCAGAAGCTTTCTCAAGTGACAACATCATATTTTGTGTTGCATGATACCACCATTTCCTGAATTTACGAATGCATTAGTCAGCGAACATGAAATCGTATAACCAGGACTCCATTATATGATAATGTCTTTCACCAATCAATACACTTTCTATAGTGGCCACATTTAATCTTCACGAAACATTTACTTCATTTTCCGAATTGCCTCCTACCACAGCTATGATATTCAATAATTGTACAAGGCGTTTTTTTCTCAGCACAGGATGCTATAAAGTAATGTCATTTATTCCATTAAAGACGTAATTCTCGTACAGAGTTCTCGTTTGCACTAAAAATAATGAGTCCAGGATGATTCAATGCCCAGACCAATATAATACTGCAAAAATCCATGACATTGTCCTTGAAGTCTCATTCACAAGTCCATGAGGGCCCAGTTGCTCAAAACTTAAACGGCCAAATAAGCTAACAGCCGTTAGCTTTTGGATGAAGTTTTTGATGTAAACTAAATGTTAAAATTGTAAAATTTGCATTTATTTTAAATAAATTGATATGCTCAAATAATTGTCAAATGCTTCATATGCGAATCGCTTGTAATATAAGTTTTATTTACATCTAAATTTAACAGGCCGTTAGCTTAACCGGCCGTTTAAGTTTTGAGCAACTGGACCTAGATCAACTTGTCCCGATCAACACAATACCGCGCATAAGCCTGACCGACTGCTTTATCCCAGTTCTTCCCAGCCCTAGAATTGTATGGTTTTAATTAAGAAAGTAAAAAGTTTTGACTTAGGGGCTTATATTTATGAGGGCTGCATTATAATGCAATAATTTCAACTTCTACTCCAGAGGTCATTGAGTCAAACGCAACAACAACAACAACAACAGTTCTGTACATACTTGACTTGCTCAATCGGGTTGATCGGGGCCAGGCATACTCGCCAACCCATTCTTAGACTTAAGACGTAAGAATAAAGAATATTCTTAAATCTTTTCTGTTCTTAGAATGCTGTTAATTTGAAGCTAACTAACTTTGTCTTTACCCATTATAATTAAAGCAATCTTTATTTTTGAACGATTTTAACAAAATAAGCGTCACATTTTTTGTACGCAGCATATCTGCGAATGCACATATTTTTAGTTTTGAGTCTTAAAGTCTACCGATATTCTTTATTCTTAAGTTTAATAATGGGTTGGAGAATACGGGCCCAGGCTGACTGGCAGTGGGAATAGGACTTCAGGTATTATGCACCTATCAATATTTTCCCCCAGGGGGAGGAGAGGCGGGCATATACGGGACTTTAGACTGAAAGCAATTCCCGACAGGCAGGAATATGACACGCTGAATGGTTCCGGGGAAAAGACTTTGTTCGGATTTAGATTCCAATAATATTGGCGTCCGGGCCATTTGATAAACCAATTAAAACCAAATTGATAAACCATCCCCCATTGATGGGATTTAGACAAAATGCTTGGCTCTAGGGTCGGGAATTAGATCCCCAAAAATAAAATTAGTCAAATTCCCCTGGGATTGCCCGCCGCTCCCCCCCCCCCCGGGGGAAAATATTGATAGGTGCATTATACCAAGGTATTATACAAAGTCATGTCTGTCACATAACTGTCACTACCTAGTCATTTTTTTTATCAGTCACACAGACCAATAATTGATCCTCAATTATCCCAGTCACTATGCAGTTTAACTTCTCGATTATCAGTCAAACAGCCAAATCATTACCTGATTATCAGTCATTATTCTCTGACCAGTTTTCACCTTCATTCATAACTAAGATCTTTACACTCTTTCATGACAATCGGCCATTACTTTCAATGCAAAAACTTAAGTCATTTTAATTTCTTTTGTTCACTCTAGAAACACAAAAGAATAACAACACATTGCTATTACTGACATTGAGCACCATCGCAAACTTGATATAGGAAGAAGTCGTTAAAATGAAAAAAAAAATCTAAGCAAGACAATTGCCCAAGAACATTCAAAGGCTCATTAACTGCAATGACGTCAACTGTTTAGCTGCTGCAATTAAATCCGTTTACAACATTTCCTGAAGTGTCTGCCCAGAGCAAGTTTGCCGATAACTAGGGCCATTACTGCATCGCTGCTACAATTGATCCTCCACCACTACACCAGTAAGGGATCTAGCAGCTTGCACGGCTGATGTAGTTTGGCTGCTAACATTCTATAGGATGCTTCCAAATGGACAGTGCTTTCCCAAAACAAGAAAACGGTTTGTGCACTAAATTATTCAAAATTCATCAAGTAAAAGCAATAAACTGATTTTTGTTTATAAACATATATTGGCAGCTGGGCACTATAACATTTGTTACCGTTCAAGAATGATTCCAAATGGACAGTGCTTTCATAGTTTCACACTAAATTATTCAAAATTGATACAGTAAGAACAAGGCAGTCCAAACGACAGCTATATCCCCCTCCGTGATCCTTCATTCAATTTTAAAGGTAACTTTGAAGTATCACACTGACCTTAATCTGGCACAGTTGGACCAGATATGAAAGTACAGTTTCAGAAATTTAGATATGGTGCTGACACAAAAATGGAGGCTCAAACATTTGACTTTCAAGTGTGGCCTTGACCTTGAGGTGGCAAAACCGCTCCATGCCTTCTGCACATCGCCTCAATGTGATAAACATTTTAGCCAAGTTTTATGAAAATCCTTCAAAGGGCATAGGAAATATGGAGCAGACACAAAAATGAAGGCTAAAATATTTGACCTTCAAGTGTGACCTTGACCTTGAGGTGGCATGACTGCCTCATGCCTTCTGCACATTGCCTCAATGTGATAAACATTTGAGGCAAGTTTCATGAATATCCTTTAAAGGGCACAGGAGATATAGAACGGACATGAAAATGCAGTCTCAAACATTCAACCTGCAAGTGTGACCTTGACCTTGAGTTGGCGTGACTGGCTTATGCCTTCTGCACATGGTCTCAATGAGCAAAACATTTGAGCCAAGTTTCATGAAAATCCTTCAAAGGGTATAGGGGATATGGAGCGGACACAAAAAACGGACACGAAAATGGAGGCTAACAAAATTTAACCTTCAAGTGTGACCTTGACCTTGAGCTTGCGTGAATGGCCCATGCCTTCTGCACATTGTCTCAATGACCTTTGACCCAAGTTTCATGAAAATCCTTCAAATTGTATAGGAGATATGGAGCGGACACAAAATGGAGGCTCGAATATTTGACCTTCAAGTGTGACCTTGACCTTTAGCCGGCGTGACTGACTCATGCCTTCTGCACATCGTCTCAATGACCTAAACATTTGAGCTAAGTTTCATGAAAATCCTTCAAAGGGTATAGGAGATATGGAGCGGGAACGAAAATGTTACGGACAGACGGACGGATGAACGGACGGACGAAGGGCATTCCTATAACCCCCCTCCCGCTTCGCGGTGGGGGATTAACAATATTTATTAACTGATTGTTTGTTTTATAAATATATTGGCCATTGGTCACTTTATTTTAGTCATCACACTTTTTCTTTGTCAGGACACCAGTGTAATTCCTCACAAAATCCAGCTTAACTAGATGTGTCACAGACACGGATGCCCCCACGACACGTTTGGACACAGACAAAGGGTGTGTCACCAACACGAAGTTTGTCTTCACAAATTTATTTTCAAATATATGCTGCAGTGAAAAACATGCCAAAGGGCCATAATTCTGCCCAAATTGGTTGCAGCCGCAATTCCTTCCTTTACGATCACCTACACTTTAAGATTCTTCAGCTGTGAAAGTTTGAGTGAAATCCGCCCAGCAGTTAAAAAGGTATTGAGTCCACAAAATTTCGAGATGTACTTGGTACAGACCTACGGGCAAGTGCAATGATTATTGCCTCACACTTAACGTGTGGGGGCATAAGAACCTTGAAGATGAGTATGTCAGTTCTTGTATTTGAACACAATGTTTAAACGTATACTGATCACAAATAACTTTTGGATTGTAAACAATTTGGGAAATAAATACATAAGACCAAAGACAACCTTTAATACTTGAAAAACAAACCAGTTTTCTATACAGTATTGATTCATTATCAACTGGACCATCAATGTTACAGATAACACATCCTCATGATAATCGATTATTGCATAGTCTAATTCATGAGACGTGCTGCGAATTTAGTGTTACATTTTATATAGGGCTAAATACGCTGGAACGTCTCATCGCTGAAAGACCATTTATGTGGTGGAAACCTCAAAGTTTAAATTTTCATTAATTTCCATTATTTTCAACAATAAAGTTATAAATCGACGTATTTTACTTAAACAACACCTAAACTGCTAAACATGTGCCGAAATTTACCTAGAACATGCGTTTAATTCCGATTTAAACTTGCGAATAAATCTACATTCATGTACAGTCCACCATGTTTACCTTGCCTTGTTTAACCCTTCAAACATGCTTCAACCAATCGGATGATGAATGATAGAATTGAATGACCAATCGAAATGACGCCATCGTTTCAGAGTAGAATATCGATTTAAGTTTACACAGTGGCGGACAGCGAGATGTGTTGAAAATGCAATAGAGTATAGGTTTAAATTGATGTTGCCTTCGAAATGGAAGTGCTATCGTACAAATATTTATGAAACATTATTGAGAAATAAATTCTCTTTGCAGGTATGTACATTTTATTAAGAAATATTAATGCTAACCATGCCATTTCAGCGCATGAAAGTAGCGACGAAAATCCTGTCGCTACTCTATAGACATATAGGGAGAAATGTCCACCACAGAAGTTGGTCTTTCCCCTGTTAGGCCCCGCCAATATTGCCCATATAAAAAGTAGCTCAATACTGGCACAGGGCCTAACTTGTTATGCTAATTATTGCATTACAGAGTAAAATAATATATAGCATACTTGAATTTGATTGAAACCTAACCCTGTAAGGGAGGCAAAGATAAGAAATAGTCGGGATTTTCTCACTAATTGGGAACATCCCAGACCTTCAGGCAAGCATTCTGTCTTAACAAACATTATAATTTCTCTGCCTCCATGGTCCACGATAATGGATCAAGAATGTGAAGGTTTTTCATTGATTCCAGGCTGCCCCATATATATATGAGGCATGTCATGGGAAACCCGGGCTTAATGCACGTACGTAAAGTGTCGTCCCTGGTCAGTCTGCACAGGCCTTCCGCTTATATGGTATTTTCTGTTTCAAGGAAATCTCTTCTAAGCATAAATCCACTGTAGGCGGAAAGTCGTCCTGATTAGCCTGAGCGGACTGCAAAGGATGATCCGGTACGACACTTTACATGCATGCACTAAGCCCGGTTTTCCCATGCCTCATATAATTTTAAGGCTCAGCACAAAACTATGGGAACTCATACACAATGAATACATACTATAAGGAATTAACTTCTGTCTATATAAATAGAATGGCATCACAGACACAGTCTTCTATGCTAAGATTCGGGCCCGGCTACCACAGTTGGTAGAGCGCTGGACTGTCAATCCGGGGATCGTGAGTTCGAACCCCAGCCCAGCCACATAACGTCAGTGGGGATTGGTCATGAAATTATTTATACGGCCATTCTGCCCCTACCTCTGATTCAAGTAGGGCAGTTGTCAGTTACTGGCATAGGTATGTGCTCTTAGTACTGGTAAACCGCTTAGATTGGCTAAGCTTGCCCAGGAAAAGTGTTAGTAGGTTAACTGACTGCCGTGATATGACTGAAATACTGTTTATAACTGCGAAAAAAATCCAAACAAACAAAAACTTCTATGCCGAGACGGATCACAGGAAAAGTTAAAATTCCTATGTTTAAAGGGTGCAACCTATTGTTTCGAAAATAGTAATCAAACATACGTTAAAATCAAAGTTCTTCAACAAGCTAAAGTGCCCTCTAGTAATGGCACTAAAGCCTTGCTATTTGTTTACTCTTTTACAGCGATATTCGCTTTTACCCTATATGCCATAATGCCTGTTGCATGCTGGGAATAAGTCTTGTGTTGTTAGGGAACCAAAGGGAAAGCAGTCTCCTTCCTAGAATACCTTGTGCGAAAATACACATGGGAAATGTTTACTGGTGTTTACAGTTTACACAATGTGAGTTAACATTATCGTACACTTAGCCATCAAATTATTTAGACCTAAAAACCGTGAGTCACGTGACTTTAATACATGTATATTCCTTTCGTTCCAGTGGTTCCACTAATAGCCCAAATTTTAATTTTTCTCAATTTGGGCTAATTTGATGGCTAAGTGTACGATAATGTTAACTCACATTGTGTAAACTGTAAACACCCATAAACATTTCAATCATTTGTACAATTTTTATTACAAAACGATAATTGATAAATGGAATCAAATATTGAATTCTACAACAACAAAAATATGATGCAAACAAGTATCACACTATTACAATCAAATACGTCTGAACAATGGGACATAACTCAAAACTATGCCAATTCATGTTTACAGGATTTACCTACACTTGCAGACTACACTAGGATTACACCGCACTTTCATGAAATTCTCATAAATAAGCTTTGTTTCCACTTACCTATAAATACAGCAACCAGCATAATATAGACAGCACATGAAAAGAGAAAAAGAAAATCCATTAGCTTAATTATATGCAAACAACAATGTTTTCTCATTATTTCCAGACCGTCAAAAATGGACAACAAAATTATTGTGAATATGAGGCGTGTCTTGGAAAAATCTGGCTCAATGCATGTGCATAAAGTGTTGTCCCAGATTAGCCTGTGCAGTCCGCACAGGCTAATCCAGGACGACACTTTCCGCCCACAGTGGAGACTTCCTTGAAACAGAAAATACCATAAAAGTGGAAAGTATTGTCCTGGATAAGCCTGTACGAACTGTGGGAACCCAGGTTTCCCACGATACGCCTTATATACAGTTCTGAATTTAAACTTCCAAGAAATTAGTTACACATACTGCGTTAGTGTGTACACAATTGAATGATAAATTCATGTCAATTGACCCATCAGATTGGGAATGTTCACACAGTGAAATCATGCTAATTGAGAAAGAATGATGGAAGATATTTTAAGGCCATTTAAGCAAGAGCTGTTTGCATCAAGTTTGGTGAAGATCGGATGAAAATTGTTGGTCTTAGAAAGCCATAACTCAAGGGCCATAACTCCACAGTTCCTGAGGCAATTTGGTTATTTATTGAACTTGACCGAGATATTATGCCCACAAAGATTTTCATCAAGTTTGGTGAAGATCAGATAAAAACCTTTTCACTTTGAGAGCGAAAATGACTAAAAAGGCCAATTTTAGATTATATATTCAAGGACTACAACTCCACAATTCCAGGGGCAAATTAAGTGATTATTGAACCTGGCCGATATATAGTGCCAACAAACATTTTCATGAAGTTTGGTGAAGATCAGATGAAAACTGTTGGACCGAAGACAGCAAAAACGAAATTGGTCTATAATCTGACAGACAGACTGACCGACCGATCTTTGCATACCAATATACTCAGCATGATTTTCAATGGGGGGGGGGGGGGGCATAATGATTTATTACTTAAACTTGCCTGATATATTAATTGAACTCAGTATTTTCATGTCTTTTAATCATAACCATACAAGTTTGCATGGTTAAAACATCATTGAAATATGACCTTAGCTTGTCATACACTATCTGCACTATCTGATGTTTGCATCATATACCTGTTATTGAAGTCACAAGTGCTGTAATTGTAAACCATTCCATATGCAGTCACTCAATGTTAATTTTACTAAAGACCCATCGTGTAAAATAGAAGTAAATTCTTGTTTGTTGTTAAAAATATATCAATGCACTATATTAACATCTCTTAAACGCCCCATCACACCAGAGCACATCCGTACTAGGTTCTATTCACCACGCCCTGATTTTCGTAGGGACGTGTTGAGAACGTGGCAGCAATTTGAAACATGGCATCGTTTTTGATCATCATTTCAACATTGATGTATAGAGATTTAATTCTGCCGCAGTATTTATACTTTTCAAAAACACATTGCATTGACACAGTACAGGCTCAGTGGCTGCTTATCCAAACATGCAGAGGAATACGTGGTGATAACCTAGGACTAACGCAGTACCTGCTGTGAGAGCGTGGTAAGGACCTGAATGGACCTAGGGGGGACCTAGGGTGGATCTGCGACAGTCTTGGTAAGGTCTTTGTGGGGACGCCAGGTGGACAGGATGAGCGTGATACGGACGCAATACAAGCCTAATGAAAACACATTGAGATCGCAGCCTTCAGTCGACACGTCAGCGACAAGGCAGTGCCACGCTCAAGAATTCCTCACTGCTTCCCTACCAGGTCATCACTACGTCCATGCCGTCTGTACTACGCTTTTGATAGGTTCGCACTGTGCCCATGCTCCTTTCACGTCCTCACTACGCAAGTTTTGTGCACGCTCAAAACCTCTCCACGTCATCCACATCCATCAAGACCCTACCAGGTCTCCACTGTTTCTGTCGGTTCGCACCATGTCCAAGCAAGTCCTCTCCATGTCCTGTCTCCATGTCCTGTCAGGAAGTGGAGACGTGTCAGGACATGGAGACGTCCTGTCAGGAAGTGGAGACGTGTCAGGACATGCAGACGTCCTGTCAGGAAGTGGAGACGTGTCAGGACATGGAGGACGTAGTAAGGACATGCTCTGGTGTGAAGACACTATTATGGAACAAAGTGTATTAAGTTTAGAGAATTGCTTTCTCATTTATCCACCAAAAACAGAAACACAAAACTAAAGTGTCGTCGGGTTAATTCTACGTAATTATAACCTTTTGACTCTATATAGTGATTTTTGTCAATATGTATTGATAAACGTAATTTTAGTAAATCAATTAAAATGTGCTTATTTAATTGTTTTCTTGTTAAAACAACATCAAATCTGTAAGTTTAACACAATGTTCTTTAAATTTAGTACAATTATAATAATTTAAACTATACTGAAACATATCATACTGAGAATGTACACAATATATAGCACTGAGCATATAAAATATGGAATATATAAGTTCACAGTCATGCTTTTCACTCAAGGGAGAAAACTGATCATGAATATGATTTCCACAAAAAAATGATGTTTGTATTGGCTTTCATTTTATAGTTTTCTCACGTCTATGTCACAGATCCGCTGAATATATTGACATACCAGTCATGTTTCTATGGCGCTAAATGAATAATTTAGTTCAAAATACATTACGATACAATTAGAATGTATGTTTCAGTATTTAAAAAAATGTAAGTTGCCATTTTTGATTTGGGAAAGTCCTGTCAGAATATTTCTACCTGTCTTTCATGTTTTACTATCTGCTGTAAATACCAATATTTTTAATTTACTATTTTTTAAGGTAATACAAACGTGTATTTATTTATAACTTACTTTGGTAGCTGTTGAATTTTTATCCGCCTCTGAGAAAAACTAATTAATCTATCATCCATAGAATGTAGTCGTTTCATTTTGGGTATGTATCGGTGCGATATCTCATAACAGAACTCCATCAAAGAAACTGCAGATATATTTGACATGTATCCGGTGTCAATAGTAATTTATGTTATCGACTTAATTCAAATCAAAACACGTCAATGTGCACTCAATAATCCTCGATGCACTCTTAGCGCTATTTCCACCTATCGTATTGATAAGTTCCAGTAATTGATTTTAATTTTGAAGAACACTTGTTGAAGTTTTCAAGATTTTGAAGGGTCTGAAAACGTGCGTGCGTATCTTAAATATTTAATACAAAAATTTTACTTTGTCAGGTAATAAATTATACTGGCCATATTTGGTGTCAGTCATTTATAACATAATATTTTTTATTTATCCAAGGGCAAATATTGCTTTTTATAACGTACATAAACCGCATAATTTTACTATTGTTTACTTGTTCATTAACTCTGTCCTTGCAAATAATCTATATACAACACAATATGCAACTCGTGCGATGATAATCAAGCAAACAAAACCGCCATTGCTGGCTGCGAGATCTTTTGTCTTAGTAAGAATTTAAAATATTCTAAAATTTATTAGACATCTTTTGTTTTAATAATATTATAAATTCTATTGTTTGCAAACTTAACTGCAAGAGTCAGGTTTCTGTGATAAAAAAGTAAATATTAAAAAAAAACTACAAAAAACTTGTAAGTCAGGATACTAAATCAATGTTTATTCTCGTATGTATTAACCTCATATGTAATAACAGAGATGATATTAAATCCTCATTTTCAACCTTATAATTTTGTGCTTTAAAAACTTCACCCCTGTAAATACTTCAATGTCAAAAGAACATTTGTAAATATGAAAATGCAAAGACACATTATATTCCCTTCTCAAATAAGCATATTAAACGCTGCGGTATTGGCACCATATTTGTTCTGCGTGTAATGCGAATTAAATACACTTTTAGTACACTAAGTGTATTGGTTCTGTACTTTTTCTGCATTTTTTACAAAAAAGTGTATTAATGCACTAGAAAATACACTTAAAATACACTTACATTGAAGAAAAAGTGCATTTTTCATGAACAATACACTTTAAATGCACTTAAGTGTGTTAATGCAGGGAAAATGCAGAAAAAAAACACACTTTTTTTCTTTAATAAGTGTATTTTTTCTGCATTTTCAAGTGTATTAAACGCAGAAAAAATATGGTGCCAATACCGCAGCGTTTAATATGCATTAAATGCGTATTAAATATACTTTTTCGAGAAGGGTTCATAGAAACATTTGTTCTAAGGGGCAGTTTCAACATTTTTTCCTCTGAGAAATAATTTTCTTAGACTGACTTTTTTCCTGTTCTAAAATACATTTTTGTTAATGTTCAAGTTTGAAAAGCAAATTGCAAACTTAAAACTTTTGACAAGT
Organism: Congeria kusceri; assembly: GCA_027627225.1. Taxonomy (NCBI): domain Eukaryota; kingdom Metazoa; phylum Mollusca; class Bivalvia; order Myida; family Dreissenidae; genus Congeria; species Congeria kusceri. Next base: position 69,963,471 of record CM051032.1, on the reverse strand, counting down.
ATCTTTTATTTTTGGAGAACAAATTGCTACTTTTTTTCCAATCCCAAACTATGAAACTGACCCTTTAATTACATTTTTTAAATCTCAAATTCCGAACACATGAAAATACAAGCATAAACCACCTTGAGTTATTTAATCCAAAACTGATTTAATAAAATCCATAATAAAAACACACAAAACATGGCACTTGACATCACCAGAAATCAAACCTGCGACCTCTAGCTAAAAGAGCCAACACCTCATACACCTCTTCAAAGATATTTTACCATGTCAAGGATTTCTAATTCACAATTTCCATATTCACTTCTTTCACATTTTTACACCATTGTAACAGCTGTGCTCATATTATGCAGACATTGTGAATGTCTTATGAACAAAATTCAGCTTAATTAATTGGCTTCTAATGTATGGTGCTAATTAATGGTACTAATTAATGATAACAAACACTGTTGCTTGAGCACAGTAAACTCTTAATATAATGGTGGACTCCACTGAACAAACTTTGCTGATAAATCCTCCTTCAAAACCTCCTTCAAAACCAGATGAAACTGCTATACCGGTAAGTATGTGACAATGTATAAATACAGACAACACAAACAGCTTGTTTATAAACAGAAAATCACAATTCCGCCTATTTTCAGTTAATGATTTATCCCCTCATTATGCACCTATCAACATTTTCCCCAGGGGAGAGCGGCGGGCAAACCCAGGGGAATTTGACAAATGTTTTTTTGGGGGGTCTAATTCCCCACTCTAGAGCCAAGCATATTTGTCTAAATCCCCTCAGTGGGAGATGCTAGACATCTATCAAATGGCCCGGGGCATATATTACCGGGATCTAACTTCCGACCAAAGTCTATTTCCCCGGGACCCAGAATCATTCGGCATGTCAAATTCCTGCCTGTCAGGAATCGCTTGCAGTCCAAAGTCCCCTATATGCCCGCCGCTCCCCCCCTGGGGGAAAACATTGATAGGTGCATTATCAACATAATTTAAACTACCGTAATTACCCTAAGTATTGGGACACATAATATTGGGACATCCCTGATTTTCGGAAAAAAAATACTTTTTTGCCTCCCTTAATATTGGTACACATTTGAAAGTTGAATTATTTTGTGTCCCTTAATATTGGGACACCAAAATAACACTTTATGTTCTTACTGTATCAAAATCCCATACGTGCACCTATGCTGGTTGTATAGCGACTTGCGATATATTGCGCTTGTTTATCTATACACCATTATGTACACCATCAGGGGTATGTTCACATGTAGTTGACACGTAGTGCAAACTGTGTACACTACTGGAGCATGTCTTCTCAGTTAAGCTTCTTTATTATTAATATCCATTAAGAACCCAGCAAGAAATAATTAATATTATAAACATCAGTCTACTTAAATAGAAATTTTTATAATTATTAATAATTAAATTCATGGTTTTAATATTTTTAAGTAAGCGATTATTATCCCAAAGAAATAACATCAATTAACTGGTGCAAGACATATATATGTGCAGAATAGTTTGTATCAGATATGGCCCTAAATATTGGGACACGATTTTGAGAAATAATATTTTTTTTATGTCCCTTAATATTGGGACAATAAAAAAATTAATTATTTGTAAGTGTCCCAATGCTTAGGGTAATTATGGTATAATAGCTAGGATGGCAAATGCATCATATCTTTTTAACAGTAACTGGTTGTGACTGGAATTAAAGACCATCAAATTTACCATGTATATGTTATATACGGCACTGTTCAAGTGTCTAACAGAATACTTTAGAATAACTTTCAAAACGTAGATGTTGGTTCCTTCATAAACTTCCATGTGAGAATTGAGAACAAAATACTGAGTAAATAACAACATGACAACTTATATTTAAGAAATAATTTTCACTTTATCATTGTTGATCTGTAAATAAACAACGATTTTTTAGTTCTGATGCGTTTCAAGAGTGGTTTAATATATGTGCATCGGAACGAAAAATCTTCGTTTATTTACAGATAAACAACGATAAAGCGAACATAATTATATTTCAAGTATATTTTGATTCTAACATGACCTGCCAACATATTCTGCAATTAAAATGTGAACTATTTTTTACAGTTTCGGAACTACTTTTTCGAGTTGTTAACAAAGGACATTTGTGCGTGTCATGTTAGAATGATCCTTTAAGTTATTTTATACAAATAACACACTATTATGTGAAGTTAGAATAAGACATCAAACATAGAATAAATTATTTTATTATACCAATGTTTAATATGCAGTTAAACATTTGCAATTTTTAAATTTTGCAGAGTTATTAGAGTAATATACACTTGCATACAGTATATAATTGCATCAGTAAAATTGATTTTACTACAAATCTGTATACTTGTATGCATTTACAAAATGTCCACAAAAACATAGAACTGTGTCCATGCATGCATTAACACAGTTTTTTAAATATAATAAAAACTATCAAAGACATAATTTGATAAACTGACAGTGTTATGGATAATGCATAAATACCATAAATATTGACAGAATATAACAAACATACTCTAACACCACAAAATACACAGTTTTATGTGAAAAAATAAATATTTAACGTCCATCCTATGTTTGATGTCTTATTCTAACTTCACAAAATAGAGTGTTCAAATGGATTATCATAGTTTTACCAGAAATATCTACATAAACCCAGTACAAACTACCTTTAAAAGTACCATGCAGTAAGCACGTTTTGAAGCACAACAACCCAATGCTATCAAACTGCAAATTGTGTAAACCTTAAGTAGTGTGCTGTTATAAAGAGGGTCTACTGTATGTGACTTTCTGTCAAAAATTCGGCCTCATTAAATTAACTAATGCACAGACAACAGATTTGGAGCATCCTTCTGCAGTCTTTGCCGTTAATTTCTACCCACTCTTACACTATACGTTCTATAATAAGAGTATAACATATACATAATCGACAGTAACTAATCTCTGTTTATGAATATAATTAGGACAACTTAGTGGATATTCACCTCAGACAGATTAATTTAGTGGATATTAAACTTAAATGAATTACTTCTGATAATAAGATCCAAAAGGTCAACACTTTAATACTTTACATTAATATTGCTGAAAAGAATTAGGTCCTTAAAGGACATGTTCACAGATCGACCTATTTTTCAATTCTGTTTATAACAAATAACCAAAAGAAGCAAAGTTTTAAAAATGTTGGTCAGTAGGTCAGTCGGTACACCAATTTCGTTTCCGCTCTCTAAGTCCATTACAGTCTTTATCCGATCTACACCAAATTTGATGAAAATGTTTGTGGCGATACTCTCTCAACCAAGTTCAATAATCAGCCAAATAGTCCCAGGAATGTTGGAGTTATGGCCCTTGAATTATCTTAAATTGGCCTTTAAACCGTTTCTGCTCTCTTAAACTCCAACAGTTTGTATTGACGAAAATCTTTGTGGGCATAATATCTCGATCAAGTTTGATAATCAACAAAATCGCCCAAGGAACTTCGAAGTTATGGCCTTTGAATTATCTAAGCATTTGCTTTTTTAGCAGTCTCTGCTCGCATGCAAAGTCCAACAGTTTTCATCCGATCTTCACCAAACTTGATGAATATGTTTGAGAGCATACTATCTATGTTCTATGATCAACCAAATTGCCTTAGGAACTGCAGAATTTAGCCCTTGATTGATCTAAAATTGTCCTTTTTAGCGGCTTCCGCTCTCTATGTCTAACAGTTTTCATCCGACCTTCACCAAACTTGATATTTTAACATGCCTGTTTTACAAACAGCTCTTGTTAATCCAAATGTTGTTGTTTTTAAACTGGAAACTGATGTATACAATGATTGTCAAAAACAACACAGGTCTTAGAAACAGTAGTCAATATAAGTCCTAAAATATTCATCCCGTATGCATGATTTTATATACAATCATATTAATATTATAATCAATTTCTAGCCAAATACAATAAAGTATTAATACAGAGTTACAGAAGATGATGCAGCAAATAACATTGGAGATAATACTTATTCAGATAATTATATGTTTTATATACAACATTATGTGAGACATTCAAAATCTCAATTAAGAGTCTGATTTTGATAGAAATTACATTTTAAAAATGTTTTATTTTGTACAACTTTTTGCTAATAAATTTACTTAGGAATATTGGATATGTGCCATAATATATAATATATGCATTACATTTCATTGGAATATTGAACAAACAAACAAATAAACAATTTTGATGGACGATCAGTTTCGCTTGAAGCAGTACCAATTACCAGATTACATTCTGCGGTTTTGTCAATTTTCTGGCACAAATTATCCCTCAGCCTGTCGGCTAAATATTTCATAACTGAATTTGTTACTCATCTAAACAAAAAAGAGCATAAACCATAATGATTAAATTAATTTTAGTCTGGTGTCAATCTGATTTGCTGAATTGTTATTTCAACGCCAGTAAATTGTGTCTGATCAATGTGATTCGTCCATTGTCATTTGCTTGTGGTTATTTAGCAAATTACAGTATTTGCCTTTTACATTTAAAGCCGCAGTCCATAGAATATAATTCAATACATCTTAAACTGACATTAGTTCTAATGAACGTTAATGACGTTTATTCGACTGAAAACTGTTTTCCTATATATATATTTACGAAAGGCGTTTTTAAGGTCCATGTTCGAAAACGCTTGGTACAAACAGAATATACACTTATGTACATGCTGATTTAATCCAGAGGCATCACCAGCTATCGCATACAGATTGTTGTTACCAAAACATTATTATTTTACAGATTTCAATGCTTTTTTTATTATTATCGGTAAGATGTCCATTCGGAACGATTTCAGCAAAGTTTTGTTTGTATTAACATATTTCTGGACTGCTGATTTAATCTAGCAAAACAAATACTTCACTTGTTGCCGTGGAGTCAGAATGTTTGTTTCCCATAACTACTCGGCGTATGTATATGGAATTACACCAACTCAGCATATGTATATAGAGTTACGCCAAGTGGTCAGAACGTTTGTTTCCCATAACTACTCGGCATATGTATATGGAGTTACGCCAACTCGGCGTATGTATATGGAGTTACGCCAACTCAGCGTATGTATATGGAGTTACGCCAACTCAGAGTATGTATATGGAGTTACACCAACTCAACGTATGTATATGGAGTAAAGCCAACTCAGCATATGTATATGGAGTAAAGCCAACTCAACGTATGTATATGGAGTTACGCCAACTCAGCGTATGTATATGGAGTTACACCAACTCAGCGTATGTATATGGAGTTACGCCAACTCAACGTATGTATATGGAGTAAAGCCAACTCAACGTATGTATATGGAGTAAAGCCAACTCAACGTATGTATATGGAGTTACGCCAACTCAACGTATGTATATGGAGTAAAGCCAACTCAACGTATGTATATGGAGTTACGCCAACTCAGCGTATGTATATGGAGTTACACCAACTCAACGTATGTATATGGAGTAAAGCCAACTCAGCGTATGTATATGGAGTTACACCAACTCAGCGTATGTATATGGAGTAAAGCCAACTCGGCGTATGTATATGGAGTAAAGCCAACTCGGCGTATGTATATGGAGTTACACCAACTCAACGTATGTATATGGAGTTACACCAACTCAACGTATGTATATGGAGTTACGCCAACTCAGCGTATGTATATGGAGTAAAGCCAACTCGGCGTATGTATATGGAGTTACACTAACTCAGCGTATGTATATGGAGTAAAGCCAACTCAGCGTATGTATATGGAGTTACACCAACTCAAAGTATGTATATGTAGTAAAGCCAACTCAGCGTATGTATATGGAGTAAAGCCAACTCGGCGTATGTATATGGAGTTACACAAACTCAGCGTATGTTTATGGAGTTAAACCAACTCAGCGTATGTATATGGAGTAAAGCCAACTCAGCGTATGTATATGGAGTAAAGCCAACTCGGCTTATGTATATGGAGTTACACCAACTCAGCGTATGTATATGGAGTTACACCAACTCAAAGTATGTATATGGAGTAAAGCCAACTCAGCGTATGTATATGGAGTAAAGCCAACTCGGCGTATGTATATGGAGTAAAGCCAACTCAGCGTATGTATATGGAGTTACACCAACTCAAAGTATGTATATGGAGTTACGCCAACTCAGCGTATGTATATGGAGTTATGCCAACTCAGCATATGTATATGGAGTTACGCCAACTCAGCGTATGTATATGGAGTAAAGCCAACTCAGCGTATGTATATGGAGTTACACCAACTCAAAGTATGTATATGTAGTAAAGCCAACTCCACGTATGTATATGGAGTAAAGCCAACTCGGCGTATGTATATGGAGTTACACCAACTCAGCGTATGTATATGGAGTAAAGCCAACTCGGCGTATGTATATGGAGTAAAGCCAACTCGGCGTATGTATATGGAGTTACACCAACTCAGCGTATGTATATGGAGTAAAGCCAACTCGGCGTATGTATATGGAGTTACACCAACTCAACGTATGTATATGGAGTTACACCAACTCAATGTATGTATATGGAGTTACACCAACTCAACGTATGTATATGGAGTTACACCAACTCAACGTATGTATATGGAGTAAAGCCAACTCAGCGTATGTATATGGAGTTACACCAACTCAGCGTATGTATATGGAGTAAAGCCAACTCAGCGTATGTATATGGAGTAAAGCCAACTCAACGTATGTATATCGAGTAAAGCCAACTCAGCGAATGTATATGGAGTAAAGCCAACTCAGCGTATGTATATGGAGTTACACCAACTCAATGCACGTATATGGAGTAAAGCCAACTCAACGTATGTATATAGAGTAAAGCCAACTCAACATATGTATATGGAGTTACACCAACTCAACGAATGTATATGGAGTAAAGCCAACTCAATGTATGTATATGGAGTTACACCAACTCAACGTATGTATATGGAGTAAAGCCAACTCAACGTATGTATATGGAGTTACGCCAACTCAACGTATGTATATGGAGTAAAGCCAACTCGGCGTATGTATATGGAGTAAAGCCAACTCAGCATATGTATATGGAGTAAAGCCAACTCAACGTATGTATATGGAGTTACGCCAACTCAGCGTATGTATATGGAGTTACGCCAACTCAGCATATGTATATGGAGTTACGCCAACTCAGCATATGTATATGGAGTTACGCCAACTCGGCGTATGTATATGGAGTAAAGCCAACTCGGCGTATGTATATGGAGTTACACCAACTCAACGTAAGTATATGGAGTTACGCCAACTCAGCATATGTATATGGAATTACGCCAAATCAGCGTATGTATATGGAGTTACGCCAACTCAACGCATGTATATGGAGTAAAGCCAACTCAACGTATGTATATGGAGTTACACCAACTCGGCGCATGTATATGGAGTAAAGCCAACTCAACGCATGTATATGGAGTTACGCCAACTCGGCGTATGTATATGGAGTTACGCCAACTCGGCGTATGTATATGGAGTTACGCCAACTCAGAGTATGTATATGGAGTTACGCCAACTCAACGTATATATATGGAGTAAAGCCAACTCAGCATATGTATATGGAGTAAAGCCAACTCAACGTATGTATATGGAGTTACGCCAACTCAGCGTATGTATATGGAGTAAAGCCAACTCAACGTATGTATATGGAGTTACGCCAACTCAGCGTATGTATATGGAGTTACACCAACTCAACGTATGTATATGGAGTAAAGCCAACTCAGCGTATGTATATGGAGTTACGCCAACTCAGCGTATGTATATGGAGTAAAGCCAACTCAGCGTATGTATATGGAGTAAAGCCAACTCAGCGTATGTATATGGAGTTACACCAACTCAAAGTATGTATATGTAGTAAAGCCAACTCGGCGTATGTATATGGAGTTACACCAACTCAGCGTATGTATATGGAGTAAAGCCAACTCGGCGTATGTATATGGAGTTACACCAACTCAACGTATGTATATGGAGTTACACCAACTCAACGTATGTATATGGAGTTACACCAACTCAACGTATGTATATGGAGTTACACCAACTCAACGTATGTATATGGAGTAAAGCCAACTCAGCGTATGTATATGGAGTTACACCAACTCAGCGTATGTATATGGAGTAAAGCCAACTCAGCGTATGTATATGGAGTAAAGCCAACTCAACGTATGTATATCGAGTAAAGCCAACTCAGCGTATGTATATGGAGTAAAGCCAACTCAGCGTATGTATATGGAGTTACACCAACTCAACGTACGTATATGGAGTAAAGCCAACTCAACGTATGTATATAGAGTAAAGCCAACTCAACGTATGTATATGGAGTTACACCAACTCAGCGAATGTATATGGAGTAAAGCCAACTCAACGTATGTATATGGAGTTACACCAACTCAACGTATGTATATGGAGTAAAGCCAACTCAACGTATGTATATGGAGTTACGCCAACTCAACGTATGTATATGGAGTAAAGCCAACTCGGCGTATGTATATGGAGTAAAGCCAACTCAGCATATGTATATGGAGTAAAGCCAACTCAACGTATGTATATGGAGTTACGCCAACTCAGCGTATGTATATGGAGTTACGCCAACTCAGCATATGTATATGGAGTTACGCCAACTCAGCATATGTATATGGAGTTACGCCAACTCGGCGTATGTATATGGAGTAAAGCCAACTCGGCGTATGTATATGGAGTTACACCAACTCAACGTAAGTATATGGAGTTACGCCAACTCAGCATATGTATATGGAATTACGCCAAATCAGCGTATGTATATGGAGTTACGCCAACTCAACGCATGTATATGGAGTAAAGCCAACTCAGCGTATGTATATGGAGTTACACCAACTCGGCGCATGTATATGGAGTAAAGCCAACTCAACGCATGTATATGGAGTTACGCCAACTCAGCGTATGTATATGGAATAAAGCCAACTCAACGTATGTATATGGAGTTACAACAACTCAACGTATGTATATGGAGTTACGCCAACTCAACGTATGTATATGGAGTTACGCCAACTCAACGTATGTATATGGAGTTACGCCAACTCAGCGTATGTATATGGAGTTATGCCAACTCAGCGTATGTATATGGAGTTACACCAACTCAGCGTATGTATATGGAGTAAAGCCAACTCAACGTATGTATATGGAGTTACACCAACTCAGCGTATGTATATGGAGTAAAGCCAACTCAGCGTATGTATATGGAGTTATGCCAACTCAGCGTATGTATATGGAGTAAAGCCAACTCAGCGTATGTATATGGAGTAAAGCCAACTCGGCGTATGTATATGGAGTTACACCAACTCAACATATGTATATGGAGTTACACCAACTCAATGTATGTATATGGAGTAAAGCCAACTCGGCGTATGTATATGGAGTAAAGCCAACTCGGCGTATGTATATGGAGTTACACTAACTCAGCGTATGTATATGGAGTAAAGCCAACTCGGCGTATGTATATGGAGTTACACCAACTCAAAGTATGTATATGTAGTAAAGCCAACTCAGCGTATGTATATGGAGTAAAGCCAACTCAGCGTATGTATATGGAGTTACGCCAACTCAGCGTATGTATATGGAGTTACGCCAACTCAGCGTATGTATATGGAGTTACGCCAACTCAGCGTATGTATATGGAGTTACACCAACTCAATGTATGTATATGTAGTAAAGCCAACTCAGCGTATGTATATGGAGTTACACCAACTCAACGTATGTATATGGAGTAAAGCCAACTCGGCGTATGTATATGGAGTTACACCAACTCAACATATGTATATGGAGTTACACCAACTCAATGTATGTATATGGAGTAAAGCCAACTCGGCGTATGTATATGGAGTTACACTAACTCGGCGTATGTATATGGAGTTACGCCAACTCAGCGCATGTATATGGAGTTACGCCAACTCAGCATATGTATATGGAGTTACGCCAACTCGTCGTATGTATATGGAGTTACACCAACTCAGCGTATGTATATGGAGTTACACCAACTTGGCGTATGTATACAGAGTTACACCAACTCGGCGTATGTATACGGAGTAACACCAACTCAGCATATGTAAATGGAGTTACACCAACTCAGCGTTTGTATACAGAGTTACACCAAGTGGTCAGAATGTTTCCCATAACTACTCGGCTTACCGGTATGTATATGGAGTTACGCCAAGTGGTACCTTAGCTTGTGAATTAATGCAGAGTCACTCATTCTGTGCATACAACTGATGGCTGAAGCGGAGTTGAATTACTCCGCAATATTTTGTGTAATACACTGTTCTACTCTGTGTCATGGAAACAGATGTTATTTTTGCTGGATTTGTAAAAATGCTGGACAGCGGATCAATTAAACAATTTATTACAAAATGGCGTCGAACTTTGCAATAATCATATAAATCACATCAATTTGACCAACAGATTAATCTTTTGACTTAACAATAAAACAAACTGATAATTAAAAGCACACTAATTAAGAATTTGATAAATTTATGATAAGGCCATTTTAAAATGTGTTTGTTTGCGGTAACGTGACACAGAATTTTCAAGGTGGGTGGGTAGGTCAATTTTTATTTTCATTTTTTTTTTTTTTTTTTGCGTGGGAACAAATGTAGATGACCTTTAGACATGGACCAAATTGTCTAAACACAAAATACAAGAGCAAAACACATTGCTTATTGTATGCCAGTGGCATATTCTTTGTTCAAATTGGAACAATTACTGCAAGGTTATAAGAATGCAGTGTTTAATTAATATAAAAACGTTATGAATTAATTACGAACAAAAACTATAACTAACATTTTCAAAAAGAAAAAAAGTTTGCTTCTTGGACGCCTATAAAAATGTGCGAGTCGGGCCCAATTTGGTCACGTTACCGCATCCAAAAAATTTTTTAAGGATGGCCTAAGATAAACCTTTACATCTAACATACAGGTGGTCAAAAGGTTTACAAACTAACCAGTCATTCAGAAGCCTAACTCTGAAGTTTAGTTATAATAATATTAAATATAAAAACCAGGGAAAATGTTTTGAATACTGTAAGGAATTTAGTTAATTCAAGTCATTAACAAACATTGATATAAGACCAATGGATTATTAGAAAATTCTTATAAATAATTGAAACAAAATTACTAAAGCATAGCAAAATTAATATAACTGGTATGAGAGAATGGTATTTTATCTATGCTATGTCATTACCATCCAATAACATATATTCGCATACATTCACACATTTCAGTGACGTCAATCAATCCTGATGTTTATTAGCATGATTATTAGCTGCATTGATAAAAACAGTCAATGAATGACGTACAAGCTTCGTTGATAAAAATCAAATTATTAAGAATGAGATATCTAATTTTTTTCAAAAATACTAGAGAAAATGCATGGTAATTATTAGCAAATGCAAATAAAACAACATACAAATCAACGCCAAGGTTTTAGGAAAATGAAATGTTCAAATATATGAGTCATTATACAGAAATGACACTTTGTTAGGATTTCGCCTTTGTAAATTTTAAGCACCTGCAATTTATTTTCAAAACATTAGGCTCCACCCAAAAGTTATTGAAGAACGATTTTTATGAAACTTCTATAGCTAACTACCTGCATGCCATGATTAATTTGTGTCTAACTAACAAATATTCAACCTTCTTTGACATGTCTAAATCCCCATCCTCCATTAAACAATAGGCAAGGGAGGTAACTGCACTGTTGGCAAAGCTTTGCTAATTGGAAAAGTAGGCTCCCTTGATGAAATTTACAGTATTGCACAGCTCTGTCACTGCAACAAGTAGCAAAGGGCATGCAAGTACCTTTATGATTTTTCTGTACATTGTCAACATACAGTTGTAAAAATAGTAATAATTACTTTGTTATTCATTATAATTATATTTTTATACTTTAATTTTGTGTCAATTGTGTTTTTTATTTAATTAATACATTTGGAAGTTATTTCATAAGTTAAATTTATGTGGTCCAACTAAATACTACTTAAATGCAAAAGATGGACAAAGACATAAACTTAAGTTATAAAAAAGCTAGCTTATTTCACAGTTTCAGATATGTAAAATTGGGAAATAATTCCGAACAATCTTTCTTATTTCACAAAAAATATGTATGGTTATCTCAAATGTTAAATTATTGGTTCTCTTAAAGTGTTTGCCTATCAAATCCCAACTAGACTTCTCTCAATTGTTATTAGTTCTTGAAGTGTAGTGAGCTGTGACAAGTAGCATGGAGCAATGATCCCAGCTTGTCACACACTGCAAACATGTGAGCACTTCTTTTTTTCTTTCAAGTTTTAGTGATTATGCACGTTTTTTTATTGAATAATTGAGGATTGGTTCACAGTTCAGTATAAACATCATATTTGGATCACACTACTTGATATAGTACATTTTTATCGAGTACACCGGGATTCTCTCCCATATGGCCATCGACCCCAGAAGACTCGTTAGTTAGGTGAAGGGGGATAGTGCAAGATACAGGCGACGCCCCGTTCCAGAGGCAACCCTGGGTCTTTTAGTGCCCAGTGTGAAGCACCTAGTACACTGCACCTCAGTTTAACGTCTCATGCGACAAACGAGTTAGTAGGTTAGGGTGTAGCGAAGCTCCACCCTGCCACCTATGTGTTGTGAAGCCAGTGCGTTACCACTAGACCACGGATCTGCCATTTTCATATTATATTATAAAAAATTTGGACTCGACATAATTACAAAATTTTTATTCAGGTATTTCAATCTTATAAGATTTCAAAGTCAATAACAATCACCACCAACCCCCTACACCTCCCTAGTGACTTGGAGATAACAAAGAACAGCTGTAATCAACAACTTTGCATGCAGTCACCATTCATTCCATGTAGTCATTTATTTAATCATTAAATTCCCAGAAAACACTAATGAGTCAATTGAAGAAGGTAAGGACAAATAGACAAATTAATAAGCCTCTAATTGCGAAGACACTATTTTGTATATTTATAAATGAGGCTGTCCGGGCTTAATGCATGTGCGTAAAGTGTCATCCCGGATTAGCCTGTGAAGTCCACACAGGCTAATCCAGGACGACACTTTCTGCTTTTATGGTAATTTCTGTTTCTAGGATGTCTCTTCTAAACATAAATCCACTGAAGGCGGAAAGTGCCGTCCCGGATTAGCCTGTGCAGACTGCTTTACGCACATGCATTTAGCCCGGTTTTCCAAAAACACGCCCCAAAAGTAATAATTATATTAATGTTATGAACAATTTGAACTTAGTTTCCGGATGTTCCATAACAACAATAATTCACGATCAATAACAACAACAATAACAATAAATAAGACTAAAGAAAATGAAAGAGAGCAACAAAAAGAAACATTCCAAATTCATTAGCATGAAGTTAGTATTCATAATCCATGAATGAAATGATGAGGGAATAATGGTTCAACACTTCACAATGACTGGCCAGCATGACTAAATAACAACTTTCTTCAATCAGTCTGACCACCCACTGACTCCATAAGATTATGGCAGTGTAAAGGTGCCTAATGATTCACACATATTGAGCAACAAGTCTACAAATGATTGCCTGCTATTGGAACCAGTCAAAACCCCAACTGGGTGCTTTTTCACATTTTTAAGCTTAAACAGCTTAAATGATTTGCAGTGATTTTTCTGGGTTCCAGAGTCAATATTGGTCAGAGTTTGGGATTTCACATCTTGCCCACATTGGTGAACATTTGTGATTTCCACAGCTAATTAATATAAAAGAAGCAAATGAGGCGTGTCGTGGGAAACCGGAGCTTAATGCCTGTGCATAAAGTGTCGTCCCGGATCAGCCTTTGCAGTCCTCACAGGCTGATTTGTGACGACACTTGACGCATATGCTTTAAGCCCTGTTTTCCAACAACACGCCTCATATATGTCTACAATTACTATAACCTAAATTTAAAAAAATCAAACTATAAAAAAAATTTCAGGGAATGATTAAATAGAAAACTATTTTTTTTCTATGACCATACATGCCATAATTTTTTCAGGCCAAAATGGGACATTGACGAAAAATCGCCAGGACATTTGAGATTTGAGCAGTACACCTATGTATACACTAGCCTGTTTTCACGACATAAAAAAGTTACCGATATTTACTCACAACAACGTTTTTCATTGTTGTCCATAATGTGTAACATAACATATTTTCAACTGTTTAGTAATTATAACATCACGTATGAAAATGCGTATAATAAAATAGAAATTTGAAATGCCTATCCGAATTTTACTGTTCACGCAATGTAATACAAGTTCTATTTACAGTTAAGATGCACATGCATTGCATGAAAACTCTGTGTTCTGCTAGAAAAGCGCGGGAAAATTATGCCGATATCTACAACGTCACGTCATCCGCATAGAAAGTGTGGGTGTATTGACTGCTATATAAAAAAGTTGTGTAGCGCAAAGAACAGTGAAATCTTTACTTTTGTATAAAACTTTCATAGGGCAAAACAACAAACTTGGGTATCAGTAGATCTATCTCGAATGATGGGCAGTACATATTGTATCTCGGTCTTTTGTCACCATAAAGATTTCCTTTTACAACGAAAGCAGTCACGCCGTATCGATAATTTTATTGCAATTCAGATAGGTTAGTATTTATTTATGACATACAGTTACTGTAACCGCCCTCCACGTGTAGCACGTTTTTCACAACCCATAGCTGTAATTCGGCTGGTAATCAGAGCGACAGCCAAGGAAAGACGTTGCCATGGGTGGCACGTGCGATATTAGCTGATGACGTCAAACTGTTACACTCTGATGTTGAGCGGGTCGGGTGATTGTTTTTCGCACAATACAGGTGTCAATGACTAGCACTGTAGGCGCAAAAATCCGGACCAAACCTGACAATCATTACTGCTCCTTTTTGACACATGGCTGACCTGTATTGTCATAGGGACCAAAGTAGTAAATTGTTGGCCTAATAAAGCACACTTACATCGATTTTTGTGTTTACCGGGACAAAATGCATCTGAGCAGGACGCCGGGACAAACCTCGCGAAAGCGGGACAATCCCGGCGAGACCGGGACGTATGGCATGTATGTCTATGACCAAAAGTGAAATAAAATATGAGTCTTAAACGGAAATCAACAAATTGTTTTTTTTTATACTTTTATTTCCACCGTGTTTTTTACAATTTGTTATTTAATAGGGTTTAATTGGAAAATCTCCCGGGTCTCATAACGTCTTGACGTTAAAATAATGACTTCATTTCACAATTATGAGTATGGCATCATTGACCGTCTGTTTCATTTACTGTATTAAATTGGGAACCAGTGAACTTCCAGTGTGGGAATGTTTACTGTCTTTAAACAGCAAATTACCAATTCTATTTCACTGATATTTACCATTAAATAACTTGACAACATAAAATAAACATGACAACTTACATAAAATTGAGTTATCTATTCAGATCTATTTTTATAAAACAATCTCTTTTATTTGCATACATTATATCTTCAGTAACGTTGATGAAATGGACGTTCAAACATAAGGATGTATCCTAAATAATGTTGCAGAAATAAAAGTTGTAGTTAGAAGTATTATCAGTGAATTTTTGAGCAAGACATTTTTTGTGCTGTATAAACAATACAGGTGTCAATGAAAAAGCAATCTCATTAAAATCAAATCCTAACATTATTAGGATCTGAAGACATGTATAAAATGTCATGTTCAAATGACCTTGAAAACAATAAAACATCAGCCCTACTGCGCCCAATGAAATTGCCTTTTGCACAGAAATGTTTGGCCATGGTTTTTGATGATCCTCGGGAATAAATCATTTACAGTTAATTTTCATGCGGATAACAATGGATATAGTGGTACCTTAGGCAAGTAAACATGCAAAGTTTATGTTAATTTTGTGCATAGTATTTGTGTTTTATATATGAAGTTATACCACAACATTTGAAAGCAACAGTTTGATAGGCTCCTGAATATGTCATCTGAACGTGACCCCTAATGCTAAGTCATCAGATCCAGTCAGCGGATACTATAGTCGAGTCAGACTGGAGATGATTTTAATGAGATTGATGAAAGAGTAGCGTTGTAGGTGTGAAAATTGGGACCAAAATAGCTGGATTTCTTTAAGAAAGTAGGGAGCAAAAGGAAAATTATATGTACATGAAAAAAAATCTGGATCCACAGCAGATTCATGATGCTGGTTATAATATCGCGACATAGCAGAGTTGAGGTGCAGTGCTAAAATGCCAAGGATTAGTTTTTATTGTTAATGAAAACCAACAATTTAACCTACATTGGAGCTTTTATTAAATTGTTGTTATTAATATTTAAATAGAAAATCCAATGTATGTTCAAGTTCATAATGACCTCAAATGCCAAATATTGTTTTTAAAGATATTTCTCACTTTATCTTTCTTTAATAATCAAACTGAATAGAAGTTTGGTTTGCGTAACAGCATTTGTTATATTATTTAATCAAGAAACAGTGATATAACAGTGCTTACGAATCCGCACTGAGCATTAAATGATTTACATAAGATCGTTTAGGCTTGAATGTTCCTTTAAGTAATGCACAACGAATATATCCGGACATTTTCCAACAAAATTTAAACAAGAGATGTAAAACATGTATGCCCCCCGACTTGCAGCCAAATCGTCAATATGTGCAATTGTTAAGAGATTTTTTAAATATTGTATGTGCACATTAAAACATGGGGAGGAAATTAAAGTTGATGCTTTAGAAAGTAAATATAAAGCTGAAAGAAAGATAGGGTATAACAAGGCTTTGATAGTATTGCAAGCAATACAGGAGTCCCCTACCGGTGAAAACCCCTATTAATTAAACATTGTGCAATACCGTCAAATTGCCGTTTATCTGTAGATGTACAAAGTTCCATATTCAAATCCCATTTGTCACTGCAGTATTAAGTTGTTGCTTTTTCTATTTTAGTAACACTGACCAGACATTTGAGTTACTTTTTGAGTTATTGCAGTACTAAACTGACAGAGGGCAATCATATAGTCCATTGTGTGTACCAAGTTTTATGATCATGTTTTGTTTTTTTCGAATTATTACAGTATTAAGTTGATTTCTATTTTAATTAAGAGTCATGTGAACTTTGACCTCTTGTGAAAAATAAAAGGTCGTGCATAATTCTCACATTGCTGTTGTTATGTATACAAAGTGTCATCAAAGTGTCTTCAGTACTTTGAGAGTTATCACAGGATCCAGGTTTTGGGGACGGACGGACAGACAGACATACGAACGAACAGACAGAACAACACACAGACAGATGGCAAACCTATAGTTCAATCTCTGTACCAAGTTTCATGGTCATATCTTATGTCCATTTCGAATTATTACAGACTTTATTTTATTTCTATTTTTAGTAACAGTCATGTGACCTTTGACTTCTGGTGAAAAAAAAAGGTCGTGCATAATCCTCACATTGCCGCATTGCTGTTTATATGTATACCCACTTTCATCGAAATAAGTTAAGTACTTTTTGAGCTATTGCAGGAACCAGGTTTGGGGACGGACAGACAGACGGACGGACAAACATACGGACTAACAGATAGAGAGACACACAGACTGATGGCAAACCTATAGTTCAATGTTTGTACCAAGTTTCATGGTCATATATTATGTACTTTTCGAATTATAACATTATTTAGTTTATTTCTATTTTTAATAACATTAACGTGACCTTTGACCTCTGGAGAAAAATAAAGGTCCTGTATAATCCTCACATTGCCGTTTATATGTATACCAAGTTTCATCGAAATAACTTCAGTACTTTTTGAGTTATCGCAGGATCCAATTTGTTTTAGTTTATTTCTATTTTTATTATCAGTCACCTGACCT
This sequence comes from Congeria kusceri, assembly GCA_027627225.1. NCBI lineage: Eukaryota > Metazoa > Mollusca > Bivalvia > Myida > Dreissenidae > Congeria > Congeria kusceri. The sequence continues at coordinate 69,945,553 of CM051032.1, read as the reverse complement.
TTGACCTCTGGTAAAAAATAAAGGTCGTGTATAATACTCACATTGCCTTTTATATGTATACCAAGTTTCATTGAAGTATCTTCAGTACTTTTTGAGTTATCGCAGGAACAAAATTTTGCGGACAGACAGACGGAGGGCAAACCTATAGTCCCCTTTGGTGAAACACCGGTAGGGGACTAATTATGGATTTATTTTTACAGTCTATTATATAAGGATACCTGTTTTTTGTTTGATATAAACATCAAATAGGCCAAAACATCTCTAGATATCCTGCGGAAACAAAATGGTCTACGGAGAAAACAGTTTTCATGTTACAAGCCCCTGTGACCTTGACCTTTGACCTGTTGATCTCAAAACTGATAGGCGTTTTTCTTTCCTCCTGAGTAACCAGCATACCAACTTGGATGATTGTAGGTCAAGCGTATTCTACATATCAGGCAGAAACGAAATGGTCTACAGAGGAAACAGTTTTCATGTTACAAGCCTCTGTCCAAGTAACCAGCATACAAACTTAAATGATCATAGGTCAAAGCGTTCCCTAGATATCGTGCGGAAACGAATTTCATGTTACAAGCCCCTGTGACCTTGACCTTTGACCTGTTGACCTCAAAATCAATAGGTGTCTTCCTTTCTTCCCAAGTAACCAGCATACCAACTTAAATGATTGTAGGTCAAAGCGTTCTCTAGATATTGTGCAGAAACGAAATGGTCTACGGACAGACCGACCGACCAACAGACCGACTGATGGACAGGTGCAAAGCAGTATACACCCACTTCTTCACAGAGGGGGCATAATTATGTTGTAAGATTATGCACAATATCAACAAATGGTCAGCATCAATAACTGTTTTGTGTCAATATACATTTCTGAATATAATTGATTTTTGAATTATTTTTTTTTATTACGGATTCCATAGCTTCAAACTTTAAAGCAAGTCAGGCATGTTGGCTGGAAAAGTGGCATCAAATAGTTGACATAAGTACACGCATTTCATAATGTCTGCTGTAAATCGAAGGCATTGCATGCCGACATGTGCACAGACATCAAACTCATAAATAACATTGAACACTTGTAGAATTTTAGGTCAATGCTCTCAACGTTAATGTTTTTGTTGCTTTTGTTGGATATCACACAAATTATAGTGTTACAAGCATGTCACTAATGCACCTATCAATATTTTCCCCCGGGGGGAGTAGTGGGCTGACCCAGGGGAATTTTTTGGGGTCTAATTCCCCACCCTAGAGCCATATGTCTAAATCACCAAGACCCAGAATCATTCGGAATGTAAAATTTCCGCCTGTCGGTAATCGCATTCAGTCTAAAGTCCCATATATGCCCGCCGCTCCCCCCCTGGGGTAAAACATTGGTAGGTGCATAATTAACCAGTAGACGAACATAGACTGCTCCACCTTTCTGTTTATCCACGGTTGTTTGTCCAAGAATTCGAAGTAAATCGATCAGATTATGCAACCGTGTGCTATTATTTACCACTGAAATATAAAACCCATAATTGGTCAACTCAATCATTGATCGACAAGTATTATCCACTGGTCAATTCAAATGCATGGCTAATTTTAATTGGGTACCAAAATCTGCTAGCGAGATTTTAAATCGCTGACACGAGATAAAATCAAATTATTTGATAAATTGTACAATTATAACCTGTTACATGATAACAGGTCAATTACATTTGGAAGTGCACACAGAAATGTAAACAAAGAATCAATTCTTTCATTTGCACAGAGAATTTTATATGATTCATCTTGTCATAACTTATTTAAAGATTAAAACCCTTGTTTGTGTAGAATTGGTGATAAAACAAAGCTGTAATCTTCAGCAAGATAAACTTTGCTACTGGCATGTTAATTATTAGGAGACATCTGCTGATCCCACATCATGGAGACACAAAATGATAATGAAGGTATGATGACATTCAGGGGCGTAGCTTGGTCCCAAAGTATGTGTCGGCCACTTTTTATGTTGTCAGGTGGGGTGTATGGGGTCAGTGCGTCAGTGGGGTGTATGGGGTTCAGTATGCGTCGGTGGGGTGTATGGGGTCAGTGCGTCGGTGGGGTGTATGGGGTCAGTGCGTCGGTGGGGTGTATGGGGTCAGTGCGTCGGTGGGGGGTATGGGGTCAGTGCGTCGGTGGGGTGTATGGGGTCAGTGCGTCTGTGGGGTGTATGGGGTCAGTGCGTCGGTGGGGTGTATGGGGTCAGTGCGTCGGTGGGGTGTATGGGGTCAGTGCGTTGGTGTGCATGGGGTCAGTGCGGCGGTGGGGTGTATGGGGTCAGTGCGTCTGTGAGGTGTATGGGGTCAGTGCGTTGACCCGGCGTCGGTGGGGTGTATGGGGTCAGTGCATCGGTGGGGTGTATGGGGTCAGTGCGTCGGTGGGGTGTATGGGGTCAGTGCGTCGGTGGGGTGTATGGGGTCAGTGCGTCGGTGGGGTGTATGGGGTCAGTGCGTCGGTGGGGTGTATGGGGTCAGTGCATTGACCCTGCAATTCTTGTTTTCATAATGTGTTGGAGATGATTTTTGGCGTTTATTTGGCATTACATTTTAAAGGGACCTGTTCACAGATTGACAAATTGAAAAAAATTCCAGTTTTTGTCAAGGGAGCAAAATAACACTACGGACCTAGAAATATACTGTAAAAACCATTTGGTTTATGAGTAATCATCAGCTGAAATTGATAAAATTACAAAGCGTTTGTAACGCTTAATGATGGAATAATTTGGAGTGTTTTTGTTGTTTTCGTTGAAACTGTTGACATTACATGGGACACTTACATAAAGTAAATAATGCAGGGTGAAATAAGAAGTCAGAATGGCCCAGTGGTTAAGGGGTTAGCCTTTTTATCTGACAGTCCCGGGTTCGAACCCTGGTGAGACCAATTTTTTTTCTTTTCTTTTTAAAAAAATATACTTTTCTAGTTATTATTCTTGAGCTTTTTAATTCCGATGCTTAAATCTGTCAAGTTAAGACATTTAATGGCATACTTCAAAAAATGCGAAAATCTGTGAACAAGTCCTTTTAAATAATTTTAATGTATTATCATTAATGTAGTTAAATATTGATGTGTGTTGAAACAAGGCTGCTTCCCCTAAGCAAATATGGCGTACGGTCTGGGTTAAAACTCATATAAACTAGGTACCTACTAAATAATTAGTACATTGTAATAATAAGTAGGTACCTACTGAATAATTGGTAGGTACCTACTTATTATGCCGGGTTCCAACTAAATAAATAGTAGATACCTACTAATTATTTACTTTCGAGCCTTTCTTCCATGATGGTATGAATATGAATTGTTCCTCTTATTATTATTTTAATTTCTACCTATAACTGCAATTCATTTTGGCAATCATTAAGCAGGTACCTAATTTTTATTTAGTAGGTACCTATTTATTATTTAGTAGGTACCAATTTTTATTTAGTAGGTACCTACTTATTATTTAGCGGGTACCTACTTATTATTTAGTGGGTACCTACTTATTATTTAGCGGCTACCTACTTATTATTTAGTGGGTACCTACTTATTATTTAGTGGGTACCTACTTATTATTTAGCGGCTACCTACTTATTATTTAGCGGCTACCTACTTATTATTTAGCGGGTACCTACTTATTATTTAGCGGGTACCTACTTATTATTTAGTGGGTACCTGGTAATTATTTAATAGGTAATTCTTAAGTCTGTTACTTGAAGCTGTTATGTTAACAATTATAAATTATTTATTAAGTAATTTATGTTAACTATGGACGTTTTGTTTCCCCAATTTTACCGTGAAGAGACTTTTCTCTAAATTCAAGTTATTTATCTGAATTGCCTGATTTACTGAGTTGAAGGCTTTAATAAGAGGCTTAGTAAATGTATTTATGAAATAAAACAGATCATGTAATAATAATGAATATTTTATTATGTATTAAAGTTACAATAGTTTGCAACTAAATTTTAAGATATCAGTTCTATTTCTAATTCACTCTTGTTTTTATTGTTGCGTGTTCAAATTGTTTGAATTCTACCGTCTTTTCTGTTTGGCTGATCAATTTTAAGCAATTTAGGTGGAAGCTCTGCGAATTAGTAGGGACATACTTAAGATAAGAGTTCATACCGTCACGGCAGAAAGGCTCTAAAGTCGTTATTTAGTTGGTACCTACTATTTATTCAGATGGAACCTCGAACAAGTAGGTACTACTAAATAATTAGTAGGTACCTACTAAATCAGAGTTTTAACCCGTATCGTATGCCATAAGCAAAACCAGTGCCTTCCCCCCCTAAAATATAAACTTTTCCCCCAGTCATTAACATTGAAAGCAACACAGGTTTTATTATGTTATCTATATACAAATATATATCTTATATATTGAAAGTTATTAATTTTTAAAGGATCAAGAAAATAAAATCTTCAATCCTAGTACAGAAACTAATAAATGAATCATAACAGATTTGTATTATATTTGTGCTGAAAGGCCCAAGTGTCAGGTTAATATGTCTGACCTATACAATGCTCAGGTGACATATTGTTCCACATGGCGTTGTACACTGATCAAGTCATATTGTTATATATTTTGTAACATCTATGCACTGGGATTATGTACACAGTGTCATACATGAACTTTTTCGGGTCATATTGTAATACAACTTGGGATTTAGTACACATTGTTATACATGAACTTTTTCGGGTCATCATTTGTTATACAATTTTGCACTGATCAGGTCATGTTGTTATATCTATTGTAACATCTATACACTGGGATTATGTACACTAGTGTCAAACATTAAATTTTTCGGGTCATATTATAATACAATTCTACATTGATAGGTCATATAGTTAGATCTTTTGTAACATCTATACACTGGGATTATGTACACAGTGTCATACATGACATTTTTCTGGTCATATTGTAATACAATTGTACACTGATCAAGTCATATTGTTATATCTATTGTAACATCTATACACTGGGATTATGTACACTAGTGTCAAACATGAAATTTTTCGGGTCATATTATAATACAATTCTACATTGATAGGTCATATAGTTAGATCTTTTGTAACATATATACACTGGGATTATGTACACCAGTGTCATACATTGTATGAAATGTCCTGTATGAAATGTCCTGTATGAAATGTCCTGTATGTAATGTCCTGTATGAAATGTCCTGTATGAAATGTCCCGTATGAAATGTCCCGTATGAAATGTCCTGTATGAAATGTCCCGTATGAAATGTCCTGTATGAAATGTCCTGTATGAAATGTCCTGTATTCTCGTTAAACTGGTTTACCGAGATGACACTACCATCTATCACCACCTTAGTTCAATAACTGGTTTACCGAGATGACACTACCATCTATCACCACCTTAGTTCAATAACTGGTTTACCGAGATGACACTACCATCTATCACCACCTTAGTTCAATAACTGGTTTACCGAGATGACACTACCATCTATCACCACCTTAGTTCAATAACTGGTTTACCGAGAAGACACTACCATCTATCACCACCTTAGTTCAATAACTGGTTTACCGAGATGACACTACCATCTATCACCACCTTAGTTCAATAACTGGTTTACCGAGATGACACTACCATCTATCACCACCTTAGTTCAATAACTGGTTTACCGAGAAGACACTACCATCTATCACCACCTTAGTTCAATAACTGGTTTACCGAGATGACACTACCATCTATCACCACCTTAGTTCAATAACTGGTTTACCGAGATGACACTACCATCTATCACCACCTTAGTTCAATAACTGGTTTACCGAGAAGACACTACCATCTATCACCACCTTAGTTCAATAACTGGTTTACCGAGATGACACTACCATCTATCACCACCTTAGTTCAATAACTGGTTTACCGAGATGACACTACCATCTATCACCACCTTAGTTCAATAACTGGTTTACCGAGATGACACTACCATCTATCACCACCTTAGTTCAATAACTGGTTTACCGAGATGACACTACCATCTATCACCACCTTAGTTCAATAACTGGTTTACCGAGATGACACTACCATCTATCACCACCTTAGTTCAATAACTGGTTTACCGAGAAGACACTACCATCTATCACCACCTTAGTTCAATAACTGGTTTACCGAGATGACACTACCATCTATCACCACCTTAGTTCAATAACTGGTTTACCGAGATGACACTACCATCTATCACCACCTTAGTTCAATAACTGGTTTACCGAGAAGACACTACCATCTATCACCACCTTAGTTCAATAACTGGTTTACCGAGATGACACTACCATCTATCACCACCTTAGTTCAATAACTCAATATCTGCAATGCAACATATAAGTACTTATTGAGTTCTTGAACTAAGATGACGAATTATTATTCCCTAATAAACACCCATGGGGACCTTACATTTTCCCGAAAGGGGCATTTAATATGAGTCGAGTTCTTTACATAATGTCATATAAACCAGTATAAAGAAATTCTTTACCTTCTGTCATATAAACCAGTATAAAGAAATTCTTTACATTCTGTCATATAAATCAGTATAAAGAAATTCTTGACCTTCTGTCATATAAACCAGTATAAAGAAATTCTTTACATTCTGTCATATAAACCACTATAAAGAAATTCTTTACATTCTGTCATATAAATCAGTATAAAGAAATTCTTGACATTCTGTCATATAAACCAGTATAAAGAAATTCTTGACATTCTGTCATATAAACCAGAATAAATAAATTCTTGACATTCTGTCATATAAACAGGTATAAAGAAGTTCTTACATTCTGTCATATAAACCAGTATAAAGAAATTCTTTACATTATAACATATAAACCAGTATAAAGAAATTCTTGGCATTCTGTCATATAAACCAGTAAAGAGAAATTCTTGACATTCTGTCATATAAACCAGTATAAATAAATTCTTGACATTCTGTCATATAAACCAGTATAAAGAAATTCTTGACATTATGTCATATAAACCAGTATAAAGAAATTCTTGACATTTTGTCATATAAACCAGTATAAAGAAATGCTTGACATTCTGTCATAAAAACCAGTAAAAAGAAATTCTTGATATTCTGTCATAAAACCAGTATAAAGAAATTCTTGACATTCTGTCATAAAAACCAGTATAAAGAAATTCTTGACATTCTGTCATATAAACCAGTATAAAGAAAACTTTGACTGTGAAGCTCATTCTGCAATTTTTTTTCCAAAGATTTACAAAACAGATATGCATTAGCATTTAGTGTTTATATCGAAATGAGGGCATTAATCAGACAGGGTGGTTTGAGTATTACATTGCAGATCCATTATATCGCAATTCGCGGGGTCCATGGATATAGCCAGATCGCTATATAACTTGTCAGGTCATTCATGTACATATAAATATACATTGTATACACTAGCCTATTTTCACGATCTCAAATATAAACTCATCAACTCACCTTTTTCATTGTTGTTAACATCCACAACGTGTTATATCCATATGTAAAAAATATTCCATTTGTATATACAAATATAATATTATTCCTTGTAATTAATTTCAAATTGCATATAATAAATTCCAAATCCCAAACATCTAACCAAATTTTACTGTTTACATGACGTAAACACAAATTCAATTTACAATTAAACTGCACATGTATTTCGTGTAAATTCGTTGTTCTGCTAGAAAAGCGCGCAAAATGAATGCTGACGTGTACAATGTCACGTCATCTGCATGGAAGCATGGGTGTATTGATTGCTGTATAAAAACTTTGTAGCCCTGAGAACAACTGAGATCTTTACTTTTGTATAAAAGTTTTGTAGCACATAACAACAAAATTGGGTATGGATATCGCGAACGATGTGCAGTTAGCATTTCTCTTGAACAAAAAAGAAACAGGTACGCGGTATTGATAACATTGTTGTTCAGATCGGTAAGCATTGATCTATGATATATGGTTACTGTATACACCCTCCATGTGGAAGGCGTGTAATTTGGCTGCTAATTAAAGTGACAGCAGTGAAAGGAAGTTGTCATGGGTGGCACGCACGATGTAAGCTGATGATGTCAAACTGTTACACTTTGATGTTGAGCGGGTTGGGTTATTGTTTGTCACACTACAAGAGTGTGAATGAAAGAGTAGCTATTTAGGCCCGAAAATCCCAACCAAACTGGATTTATTTATGAATGTCTTGTAATTGTAAAATATTGAAGTACATGAAAAAAATCGGGATCCACGGCTGATTCTCGATATATTGGATATTGCGAAATAACGGATCGCGATATAACGGATCTGCAGTGTATTACAAAAAGGGCGGGGGGGGGTGTTAATTAGAGTGGGGGGAATATATGGTAGAGCTAAAATTTATGCAGACTCAACAGCTTGTTGCGAACCCTTTCAACTGCTTCCACAAGACTTACCACAAGTCAACTGCTTCCACAAGACTTACCACAAGTCAACTGCTTCCACAAGACTTACCACAAGTCAACTGCTTCCACAAGACTTACCACAAGTCAACTGCTTCCACAAGACTTACCACAAGTCAACTGCTTCCACAAGACTTACCACAAGTCAACTGCTTCCACAAGACTTACCACAAGTCAACTGCTTCCACAAGACTTACCACAAGTCAACTGCTTCCACAAGACTTACCACAAGTCAACTGCTTCCACAAGACTTACCACAAGTCAACTGCTTCCACAAGACTTACCACAAGTCAACTGCTTCCACAAGACTTACCACAAGTCAACTGCTTCCACAAGACTTACCATGTCACTGTCACTGACCAAACATTGGTCTACAAACAAGGTCAAACCGCACAGGGCGATTCATGTTTAACTTGCGACTGCAATGACAATCTCAACAAAGGCCAATGCTTTCCAATTTTATCAAATGTTAAATAAACATATTATTGATCAGAATTCAATGAACAGAAATTCAATGAACAGAAAAATGCTTGATATAAGTGAAAACAAACAAATCCCCGAATCTATGCCATAATACATATTGGTAAATCCCGATAAGAATATGTAAATAGTTTATGGGAAATATGCTGATGGTTTTTTTTTTTGGCGTAACTGTCTAATATCACTTTTGACCTAGTTTTCTTGCAATAATTTTATGCAGCGGGAAAACTGAATGCAAATAGAATTGGGCAAATTTTCTTATTTTAGGGAATGCAAACTTACAACAATGGTTTGATGTCTACCAATAACGGTTCTTTTGGGGGATAAAAAATTGTTCACATCAACGGTTAAAATAAAGTTATAAACATATTTTCTATATACACTCTAGAACTGAACATAATTATGAACAATTTTGATCATTGTATGTCATGCACAGAATGTAATATTCATTCACAAAATGAAATAATTATTTGGTTAGCCCACATCAGCGGCATGCTCTATAAATAGCAATGACCCCATTGGTTGACTGATATCGGAGAATTATTGTGCTCTGAAACGTTTCGGAGCCATACATAGATATTCTGCGAAGATCGGTATGAACTAGTCTATTCTAGCATATTCAACACACTCCAGAGAAAGTGGGAATCACTCAGTGTCCGGAGAATCATAACCCGAGAATTTTAATAAATTGGGAATTTATATTTATAAACTTACTGTGCATGTTAATTTATATTTGAATTTCGGTTGCGTTTTATTAAGAATTATTTATAATTGCACTTTCCTATCAACTTCTCCAGTAGGTGTTATTAAATCTCTAAAAATATGTAACATCTTTCTATACATAAAATGTGGTGAAATATGTCTCAAAATGTTGTTCAAATTACTTTTACTTCATTTGCGTAGCATGAATACACTATTTGCAAAACTAATGATACGTATAGTACATTATTTAACATAACTATGTACACTCGTCTGATGTATAATAATTTTCATTCATTCTCGCTATTATTTTATAACAATGCTAATTTGTTAAATTTGCCTGTCAAATTCATGTTACAATTATAATAACGTAAATTACTAGCATTTAGGTTATTTATTTATCACCGGTGAAAACATGGAAGGTATGATCAGTTTATTCACAGTACACAGATAAATAATGTTTGATTTTATCTCAAATTAATTTTCGGTCCGATAAGTTTTCTTATGGTTTACGAGAAGTCTCCTTAGTGGGGACCAAAAACCTGGGGTCCGAGAAGTCACGTAACCGATCATCTTGTCCCTCTTGTATTATGTTTCGTGTATAAAATGACATCTCAATATAATTTCAACGCCGATTGTCTTGTTTAAAGACATTTCTTGTTTGTAATGTTATACATGGCTCAAAGCCCCAGATTTACCAAATAATTAGAAAATGTCAAAGAACTGTACCTTTTCGGATCCTAGTTATTTCCCTTAGGGCCTATAGACATAAGGGACATAATTGAATATATGTTTGATAAAGGAAAAAATAGAGGAATGAACTTATGTTTTTAAAGAAAATTTCAAACAGAAAGACTTTATGTAACACTAACACATCAACTTTAATAATAATAAGTGTATCTAGAAAATATACTAAATCAAGTGAGAATATAATTAGATGTAATTCAAATTCATTAAAAAAATTAATGATTATAAAAACTGCCAACATTTTTGTGGTAATTAAAACGGGGTCACATGTTGTGATTTAGGATTTAAATATTCATTGAAATAACGTAGATTTGTACTTACAATTAACTGAATTGAATACTGATGTAGTTAAACAATGAACACATGTCTAGATAAATGCTGTTCATGCATTTATTTGACAAGCATTGAAAAAGAACAACCATTTATCAATTAATAAATGATGCAATGAACATAACTTGTATATTTATCTTTTTTGTTCCATTTGTTTCAACTCTTTCATCTGCCTACTTTTTCAAGTACAATAAAAAAAAAAGCAAACTTTCTCCATGTTGCCTAGTGCAAAACAACATATACAAATATTACAACATTATATATTATTATTATTATTTAATGGTTAATGCACTTTAACAATTATATCAACATGAATTATTAAGCTTAAAATATTTATGCAATTGTCAACACATTTAGTAAAAAATTGCATTATTCTGTCCAAGAATTATAACTATCTAGGACATTATTTATGAAAGGTATCAGATGCACTATAATATTTATTTTGATTGATTTGATTTTTTTCGGTATGTCAATGTGGGATTCTCTCCCATATGACCAGCGCGCCCAGAAGACAGGGGTTTATTGTGTTACGGGGGGGGGGGGATAGTGCAAGATAAAGGAAACACTCTGGGTCTTTTTTTTTTAATGGGACGTTGGGTCTTTAGTGACCAGTGTAGAGCCCCTAGTAGAAAAGTAGAATTGTGGCGCGTCGTGGGTTAGAAGAGACTTCCTTGAAACAGAAAATACCATAAAAGCGGAAAGTGTCATCCTGGATTAGCCTGTGAGGACTGCACAGGCTAATCCGGGACGACACTTTACGCACATGCATTAAGACCGGTTTTCCCACGACGTGCCTCATATTCATTGTTTTTCTACTAGCTTGTGACACAAACAATATTTCCACATAGCCCAGAGAGCAACATTCCAAATGCATGACATCTGTAAGGCATTAGCGGTTCATTGCTATAATCCATTTCAGATACCTTGTGACGCAAACTCCCTGAGATGTATCAAGGATATCTTCCAGAAATAATTGTTTACATGATGCATGTGTGTAAAAAAATTGTGAACAAGTCCTGATAATAATAATGGCAGCACAATTATGATTTATGAAACCCCAAGGCAAAAATATTCTGTTGCTAATATTTGTGAAGTTCTAAATGCTTTAGATGAACTTTAACAGTTTAACAATTCAATGTCATCAGACCAAAAAGTTTCACAAACTAAGGTCATTAAACCAAATAAGTTGCAAGATTAACATGTCTATAGCTCAAACAATTACTTTGTCCCAACTGTTTTGGTATGGCTGTCAAAGCCAAACATATGACCTGCCTTATAATCCTATCAAGCATGGTGAGGATGTCAAGCCAGTCTGATGTTTGGAATGAATAAATCCAATTATTTGATCGGTCTAAATACTCTAAACTGCTCATAAAAGAAGGTGTGACAATGCGACTGATATTTTTGGTATACCATGCTTGCTATAAATAAAAGCATTTATGTACATGCAATTGTTCTAAAATATTTTTTATGTTATTGAGCAATTCATTTTGCCAAATGCAAATGGATTTGAATATCAACATTCAAAAGTTGCACAGAATTTTACTGTTTATGAAATAGGATATATTTAATATCAAAATGAGTTTCGCTCAATATATGGATTACAATGTAGTATAAATAATGTAGAGACAAGTTGTTAATTAAAAAAAATTGTATGTTAATCCTTAAGACAAATGTTTTTTGTATTTTTTGCTTATAAAGGAATAAATACCATTTGCATTTACAATACATTTAACTAAAATTGTATCTAAAAGGTTCACAGTAACATATGAGGCATGTCGTGGGAAAATCGGGCTTAACGCATGTGTGTAAAGTATCGTCTCAAATCAGCACGTGCAGTCCGCACTGGCTGATCCTGGACAACACTTTCTGCCTACAGTGGATTTATGTTCAGAAGAGACTTCCTTGAAATAGAAAATATCATAAAAGCAGAAAGTGTCGTCCCGGATCAGCCTGTGCAGACTGCACAGGCTTAACCGATACCACACTTTACGCACATGCATTAAGCCCGGTTTTTCCATGACACGCTTCATATATTTTGCTCACTTAAATGGTTAATGGTCCCAAATTTCTGTACCACAGCTTGGCATCCTCAGATTTATGAGCAATTAATGGCTTTTAGCACAAATTAGGTGAGAGTAATAATTGTAGAATGTAACTGATATCATAAAAATGACCATGTGAAAGGGTTTCAACCTATTACACAGAAGTCAAAAAAAAAAATTAATGTCATGGTTATCATGTAGCAATTAAGTTAATGTTTTGTAATATCATTTTTGTAAGTAATAATGCATTACGATTTTAATATCAATGCCCATTTCCATTTGTGAAATTCTAGTCATTAATTTACTCAATTCTGTGTTGTTGTTTTTTATTTTTATATTTATTTTTTTCCCTCCTCCAATTGGACACTTTTCCAAAAATGTCAGAGAACCAAGAAATAAAACAACTCTGGCCTTGGCTTAGATAGTTGGAATAGGGACTCACTCTGTGCCAAAACGTTACAAGCATCAAAAATACCATTTCATATTTTATTTATGAAAATGATTTATTGAAATATAGCAAATCACCTAATAATACAGGCATTACAAATCATCTAATAATACAGGCATTACAAACAATGTCGTAATAAATATTCCGAAGACAACTTCCTCCTTGAAAATTAAACAAATTAACAACACCTAGATTTTTACACTATTAAATATTTTACTTTATTAGGTTATAGAAGAAAACATCATGTTCTTTTTCTATTTTCTGTTATACATTTTTTTTTATATAAATGACATTTATTAAATAAATAATATCAATATTTAAAGCAAGTTGCATTAATATTATGAAACTGAAGAATTTTTTATTTTTTTTTGTATGAGACATTTTGTTTTTTTAATAAATAAATCAGGGATTTCAATAGATGCAGAAACCTGCTTTTTGATGCAAGCAAATTTCAATTTATCCATTATTGACTCCAGCAAATTTCAATTTATCCATTTTTGACTCCAGCAAAGAATCTGCCTTGCATCATTTTGATTCACTTGTTTTCGATTTGCCAACTTCAACAGCACTTGAAAATAATAGTTTTAATATACAAAACGTGTTTTTTTGCCAAGTTCTGAACACAAATTGCCATATACAGAGCATTTACCAAATATGCAGAGAAACAATTCGTGTTATTTCCGTATTTTGACCCCTGAAGTTTTCAGTTTGACCCCTCAACATATCAAGCAAGGGGTCATATGACTCCTGGTTTTCAAAATCTACTGAAATTCCTGATAAATTGATATAAAAAAAATATTCAGAGTATAAAAACATAGGAATTGGCATTAAACTACCATTCATAAATTATAGTCTACAAAAAAATCTGAGACGGTTTCCGCCAACTTACCAAACCCATGAGTGCCGACGTCGTTCATCCCCAGGCTTCAAGGTCGTGGGGACCATCAATGTTGCCATCATCATTAAAAAATATAATTTTAACAGCAACTCCCTTAAATCCACAAAATTTCCTTTAGCTCCAGTTTTCTATCAGAATTCCACTCGCAATTCTGGCTATGATGAGTAACAAGCAGCCATGTACTAAATATTTTCAACGTTATCCTTACAGATTCCGGTTAACAAAAACAATTCTGAGGTCTGCTTGCCTTAACTTTGAACAAAATTTAATCCATACACACAATATTTTCAACTTATCCTCTATAGAGTTGTAAGAAAGACAATTCTTAGGTCTTTCTTTTTATAAATTTCAATCAAACATTTAATCCATCATCGAGAGAAATGATTTATTCCACTTTAAAATCTGAAGAAGGTTCACATTGAACACACACAGTTAATCCTTTGATATCACCTTTGTTTTTGTTTGCACACTTTACTTTCCACACACTTTCATCGCCTGTGATCGGACTCGATTGTTTTCTTTGCGATTAATCGCTGTCTTACAATGCACCTCCTTCGGTGTCACAACAATGCTTCTTTGCATTCTGATAAAAACCTTCTTGCTCAATATCTTTAACCTCGTTATTTCAAGTATTAAAGTATTCAGTGAAGACTTTAACATGCACCACTTCGAAAGATAATCTTTCTTAATTTACTATAACCATATTCGATTCAGTGAAGACTTTAACATGTACAACTTTTAAAGATAATCTTGCCTAATTTACAACAACCACATTTCGATAAAGAGAATATAGCTATAGCGTAGTCAATTTTTCTCCAGTAATCATAGCCTAATTGGTTAAGTTGTCACAGTGTAAAAGTGTCACATATTTGTGACCTCACCGTAGGTTAATAATTGTTGGTAAAATTGCAACACTGTTTGATTTTATCACACTCAGACAACAACAGTTTACATGAAAGGCTGGCTGTGTATCTATTGGAACTAGGTTGTAGCTCTCTTTGTTATCTATAGTTCCAATGCAAGCAGCCAGTACATGTTGATAGTTCAACTTTTAAGAGCTTCTATTGATGTTTGTTGTTAGTCAAGGAAAAGACTCCAACAGAATAATATTTTTGACAATATAAAGATGCATATAAATGCACAGAAATAAATATTCAAAGTTATTAAATTAATGTCATAACTTCTTAAAGTACTTTAAATCTATAATATACATTTTAACTGTAATACATTTTTGACCTATATGAAGATGTAAATGCATAGTAGAAATAAAAATTTATAATTATTAACTTCCTAAATTCTTTAAGATTACTTTTAATATATAATATATATTTTTAACTGTAACAAAAATTACTGTTAGAATTTATTTTATGTTACAGTGGGTAAATATTAGTGATAAAAATTCAAAATTATTAACTTCCTTTAAAGTACTTTAAATCTATAATATAGATTTTAACAGTTATACATTTTTGACCTATATGAAGTTGTAAATGCATAATAAAAATAACAATGATGCGTGTCATAAGAAAACCGGGCTAAATGCATGTGCGTAAAGTGTCGTCCCACACAGGCTAATCCGGGACGACACTTTCCGCTTTAATGGTATTTTCTGTTTCAAGGAAGTCGCTTCTTAACATAAATCCACTGTAGGTGAAAAGTGTCGTCCTGGATTATCCTGTGCGGACTGCCAGGCTGTACCGGGACGACATTTTACACACATGCACTTAGACCGGATTTTCCACGACATGCCTCCAATACATTTTTTTTAATTATTAACTTCTTAACTTCTTTAAGTACTTTTTAATCTATAATAATTATACATTTTGAGATGTAACAAAAATATTGAAATATTAGATTTTTTTAAATATTTTACCATTGGTCAATATTGGTGATCTTGATATGGACCATAAGTGTAGCTTTGACAGGCATTAGTGGATAGATTTAGATCTTTAACCCTGTAGATATAGACATTTAAACAGAAATGATGTATATAAAAGTGTTTTCTGGAAAGAAAGACAACTTTATTTAACTTATACAATTTATGTTTTTAATGATGGAAGCCCTCTTACAATATCCATCTCCTACCTGTTAAAATACAATGGTAAAAACTAGTTTTAATTGATCGATAATCGTCTACAGTTACTCTTATTATCAATAATGTTCAGGAATTTAGAAAAAATAATGTCAAGTTTAAGCTAAATAATTGTGTATAATCGATCAATAGTTGCATTTTTGTAAAGGGATCTATTCACAGATTGGCTAATTCACCATTTTTCTTTTTTCTTTTTTTTTTAAAGATTTTACAAATAAAAGAATATTACAGATAAAGGAGCAAAATAACATTCCTGATAGTGGATGGTTAATAATCTGCTGCAAGTGATAAAAATATTTCAGGCATGTCGTGGAAAAACCAGGTTAAATGCAAGTGCGTAAAGTGTTGTCCCGGTCAGTCTGTGCAGTCCGCACATGCTAATCCTGGACATCACTTTCCGCTTTTATGGTATTTTCTGTTTCAAAAGTCTCTTTAACATAAATCCGCTGTAGGTGTAGAGCGCCATCCCCGATCAGTCCGCAACACTTTACGCACGTTCATTAAGCCCGGGTTTCTAACGACACGCCTCATATAATATTTTAATTCTTTAGTCCAAATGCTTCAGTTTTGCACACAATAAGTTAAATGACATTTGTGCAAAAATACAAAAATCTGTGAACAAGTCCCTTTATGAGGCTAATTTAATAGCATTTGCTTAATCTTTTACCACCTACTCTCATTAAAGCTGATTGATGATTAAAAGCACACAATTTAATTAAGTTTTAATAATCTTCACGATACAATATAATCGCCAAAGATACATTATAATCTATTCTCACTATGGTTTCTCCACAGGGGAAATTCAACAGGCAATATCATTTTAATTTATTGGCATAAACATAAATGCTAGCGCTTCTAGTTAACGATGCAAATTCACTTTGTAAGTACATAGTGCAAAAACTATCCCCTGTTATAGCATGGTAAATAATTCTTGGTGCGAAATTTGGGGTCCTCATTATCAAGTCCATTATGCTACATTTGTCACAAAAGCGGGTTTATAAATAAAATCCATACTTTTTGCTATAAGGTTGACAACTCAGACAAAGAATGCAAAACAATGTTAGGAAGTTGATTTATTGGAAAATGATCTTCTTTAACCATGAAATATTTGCAATAGATATAGATAGCAGAATGTTTATCATTGTCTGTTTGAATATATGACATAAAAATACTGTGTCTGTTTTATATTAAATCAACGACATGACACTTTTACAAGGCAATTAAATCCACATTTTCTATAGCTTTATTTTATCTTATAAACCATTTTTGCTGTTATAATTGCATTATATTCACTATGCAATATAATAATTGCAATATAATAATTGCAATATGCAAATCAAACCATTTGCTTAAATTATAATTGCATTATGTTTACTAAACATTTTTGTGTGTATACTTTGATTTTGTTTTTGCTGTTGTTATTGCATAATAAACCATTTTTCTGTTATAATTGCATAATGCTTTTGTAAACTATTTTTGTTATTATAGTTGCATTATCTTTAAAAAAATATGTTGCTGTTATAGTTAAATAATTTGCTAGATTTGAATTACATTTTTGCTAAAGAAGCATATTGAATACAATATTTATTACAGTTGCATTAGGTTATAATACAGCATTTTGCTGTTACATTTTTACAGCTTTTACAGTTTTACTGCTTTATGTTGAATAAACCATTTAGCTGCTTTGTTGATTAAACCATTTTTGCTCTAGTTGAATTATAAACCCTTTTTACTAAAGCTGTATTAATTATTATAAAACTCTAAATAACGAAACTCATTTTATTTAGGTAGCAGTCAGTGTTTTTAAGGTCCACTTTGGGGCTTAAAAAGTATATATTTACCTTAAAATACCCAACAGAATGTAATCTTTATTTTGCACAAATAATTGACCAAAATCAGACAAAAACTGACTAAGATAGAAGAATTTCCATAAACAATCCAAGCAATTTTCATCAAACCAAGTTAGTGCACCATCTAGTTATCATTTGTAGCAAACCAATTTGTTAATGTTTTATATCAAAGTACCATACGAACATGTAATAATGCTCTTCTAAAAAAAAAAATGTCCCTTTTGCCATAGAATTCCCCCATCTGAAGGGTCCCCACCACCTTGCCCGAAAGGTAATAATCAAAACGCTGACAGCGTAGAAAGACTTGGTGACAAAAGAAACTAAAAACATGAACTAGTAAGTTATGAGTTCATTTTTGCTAAAAAGGAAACATGTGTTTGAATGATGTTAAATTTCCCACCTTTAAACTTGATAATATGGCTTCTTTATTCAATAGTATACATCATAATAAAAATTAATTTGTAAGTTACGAACAAGTATTTTTCAAGGTAATTATCTAATGCAAATAGATTGATATACAAGTCAATCTGCAACGAGCTATGCCGAATAACCGATAAAGCGTGGTAGTTAGGAGCACTGATTGTTAGTGATTCGTAGCCTTCTGAGTCAAAAGTAGGTAATACAATGTGTGCTCTCGATTTTCCATATTACAGTTTTAAAATAATACATATTCAGCATATGAATCGGTCACAAGAAATAACACTTTCGCAACGAGTAAAAAAATAACCGATGTAGCGCATTAATTTAGTTGTCTTATTCCAGGACACCCAGGTGAATATTTCGGTTACATAAAAGTAAATAGCGAAATTTAGTTAGCGTGGTTTCATTAGTTAAAATTGACTTGTTTAGAAACTGTTATTGTAATATTAAATCACATACTTTATAATACACGTGACATACATTATCTTAAATAATTAAAAGGTAAGAAAACAAGCGTGAATTTTAGCTGTTTTGAAGAAGGACACTTTTAGGTTTCGAATTACTGACTCATAGCCTGCAAAGAAAAGAAGTAGTTTTCCGCGATAACTGTTTTGGAAATTACCCTCTCAAAAGACCGTTGGCTTTCGCCAAGAGTCTAAAAATCACTGACAGTGTACTATAAAATATTGGCAACATCTGATATGAGCATCGTGAATTGTGTGGGCCTCACTGTAAGCATTTTTTTTCTATAGTTCAAATCTTATGAATCTTACTGTTTGCTTTTCATAATGCATTCAAAATGACTGGAAATAGACAATACAATGAATCTGGCAATATACCAGATATGGATTGGCTCCCTGGCAATATACCAGAATGGATTGGCTCCCTGGCAATATACCAGATATGTATTGGCAATATACCAGATATGGATTGGCTCCCTGGCAATATACCAGAATGGATTGGCTCCCCGACAACATACCAGATATGTATTGGCTCCCTGGCAATATACCAGATATGGATTGGCTCCCTGGCAATATACCAGATATGTATTGGCTCCCTGGCAATATACCAGATATGGATTGGCTCCCTGGCAATATACCAGATATGTATTGGCTCCCTGGCAATATACCAGATATGTATTGGCTCCCTGGCAATATACCAGATATGTATTGGCTCCCTGGCAATATACCAGACATGTATTGGCTCCACAACATTGTACTCCCTATTCAAAAAGCTTTTTGGCAAATTGAATTAAACATACTTTATGGCAGAATTCTGTCATGGAAATTAGAATTCATTGTTATCAGTCCAGGCAATTTGTCCAACCAACAAACCGTAAATAACAATCCAGCCTTATATTGAAGATCAAAAAGATATCTTTTTTTGGAGAAAATTACAAAATTTATATTGTATGAATTTCCAATAAATTATGTTTTATTCTAAGATGCACAAATAATGGGCTCCATTATTCAGTCGCGATAAAAATGAATTCATACCCACTTAATTTAGTCCATAAATGCATCTCATGCATCAGAAATTAATCAAACAACGCTCGATGGCAAAAAAATGTTGTTCGGAAATGCGATTGCATATAAATAACGCAAACAAAATCAATGTCAATGTAATATTGTGACACAAACAATGAGAATGATGGAGAGATACCATCCCGATTGAAACGAATGTTCGACCAATCAAACGGTTTCCCCAGAGGACGGAACGGGAGCTATAGAGTAATCACATGATGAATAACATGCCCGTGACAAACCTTGCCATCAAACATATCCTGTCAAATATGTTTGCATAAATGAACTCCAATATTGCCATACAGAATCTGATGTACTCCCACATAACCAGGGTTTTTGTTGGCAGCAAGCTATTCAGTACAATTCAGTATGAACAGATCATGCATGAAATAGCTATACAGGCACATGTCAATTTGCCTAGAAATAAAACCTTTAGGAAGATGTTCAAATGTCAAATGTTGATTAGGAAAAGATCAACAACAATTTTCTTTTGCAGATAAACATTGTTGATTTTGTATTTTTGTATTGTTTTATATGTTGATATATATGTCTTTGTTTGATTGTTAACTTAGATGAGTAAATTTCACATGCGTACAACAGAAGTGGCATCCTCCAGCCTCTGTGTACAATTGTACCATGAATAAAAAATCTAAGCAAACATTGAAGAAACATATCGACATTAATGAATATTAACATCGATTGTAACTATCATCTTAATGTGTTTGAATGTTATTAACTGTTATAAATGATAAGCATTAATGTCTTAGTCAAATTGAAAGGGATACGCTTTATACTAATTAAAAAATTTGGTTATTTGCATAATACATGTTGTTTTTGAAAATGCTGAACACTGATAATTCAATGTGTACATTTTTATTTTGTTTTTTAATACAAATAATCAGGAGATATATGCAATAAATGATTTGTATTAAATTAAACATGCCTAGCATATGATTTTTAAATACATTTTAATATTCAAAATGGTTTAATTCCTCGTATCCAAAACATAAGAATTGGACATAATATAAGTGCTTTCATTTTGCATTTAAATTTTGAACATGTTGAAAAATTAATACTTTAATGAACTCTGCTCATTGATATTTGTTAAACTTTAAACAATTTCGGAATTAAGAGTTTTTTTATTTCTTGGTTCTCGGATCCGCCAACCCAATTTTTTCCAAAAACCAAAACAATTTGTAGAATGTAACCGATATTGTAAAAATGACCGTGTGAAGGGTTTCACCCTGTTACACAGAATGCAACAACAAAAAAGTACGCTGAAGAAATGACTAAATTTTATGTAAAATGCATTGTGACTATATATGGCTGTATAATTCATATGATCTGCTCTCTGTTATTTTATACATCATGCAACACTTAAAGTCAGAAGAAAATACTCAGTAAAAACAAATGAAGATCTTAGAATCATTGTATTAAATACACATTTATAACTTAATATCAATATATAATTAACAAATTTCATTGGTGTATATTGATTTATTTATAAGATATATTCAGTTAGTTTTAACTGCTTTTATACATATAATATGACCACTGTCCAGCCATATCTGACGTACTGTGTTTAAGTGTGAGCATATTTTCACAGTAGCTTTTATATGATAACTAGAACTCCGCGAGCCTGATGCCGGATAGCTTACATAAATCCAAATGAAGAAGCACTTAAGGTTAATGCTCAAATTTTTTAAGACAGATTTATTGAAATCTTCAAAAGCACTGCACTGGCTAATTGCAAAGAAAAGACTAGTTAAAACCAAAAATTGTGACACAAATTAGGTATGAACATTTACAAAGGGCAATAACTCCGAAAGTATGAGGAGCAGAGTAACGGTTCTTGTGCATTGCACTTCCCCTCAATGAGATCTATCTACCTATGAAGTTTCAAGTTGATAGCTTTCATAGTCTTAGAGTTATGCTCCGGACGAAAATTAAGTATGAAAATAAACAAAGGGCAATAACTCCAAAAGTATGTGATGCAGAGTAACCCTTCTTGTGCACTGCACTTCTCCTCAATGAGATCTATCTACCTATAAAGTTTCAAGTTGATAGCTTTCATAGTCTTAGAGTAATGCTCTGGACAAAAATTAAGTATTAAAATAAACAAAGGGCAATAACTCCAGAAGTATGAGGTGCAGAGTAATGGTTATTGTGCATTGCACTTTCCCTCAATGAGATACATCTACCTATGAAGTTTGATGTTGATAGCTTTAATAGTCTAAGAGTTATGCTCCGGACAAGCGAAAGGGGACGCCGACACCTCTGCCGCCGCCACCGACAAAAGTAACACCTATATGTCGCCTTTTCAGGCGACACAAAAACTGCCTTTTAATGTTACTATTTTTGGTATTAATGTCATGGTTATCATGCAGTGATTAATTAATGTCGTGCAATATGATTTTTGTAAGTCATAATGCATAATGATTTAAATTCCACTGCCCATTTGATTTGTGAAATGCTAGTCATTAATTTACTCAAATCTGTATTGTTTTTTATCTTTATTTTTATTTTTTCCCCTCCTCCAACCGGACACTTTTCCAAAAATGTCCGAGAACCAAGAAATAAACAAGAGCTGTCAGAGGACAGCGCGTTCGACTAGTCGAAATATTTCAGTTGGTACTTATTTTGGATAGTGGAAGGGGCATACATTTGTTAAAATACAAAACTTCTAAGTGAAGCCTTAAATAGTTTATACATTTTTGGAACAAAAACTTTCACAACAAAGTCAATGTAAAAAGAGGGATAACTCTGTCAAAATACAAAACAGAGTTATGGATAATGTTGCCCCTGATACTAGAGTTGATGACAAAGGTTAGTTTCAAGTTTCAAGTGAATAAATTATCTAGTTTTGAAGTTACAAAACTTTTGAATATAAACTTTAACCAGAAAAACTATGTGAAAAAGGGGCATAACTCTGTCAAAATACAAAACAGAGTTATGGGTAATGTTGACCATGATACTAGAGTTGATGACAAAGGTTAGTTCCAAGTTTCAAGTGAATAACATATGTAGTTTTGAAGTAACCAAACTTTTGAAAATAAACTTTAAACAGAAAATCTAAGTGAAAAGGGGGCATAACTCTGTCAAAATACAAAATCGAGTTATGTGTAATGTTGCCCCTGATACTAAAGTTGATGACAAAGGTATATTCCAAGTTTCAAGTGAATAACTTATTTAGTTTTGAAGTTACAAAACTTTGGAATATAAACTTTAACTGAAAAATCTATGTGAAAAAGGGGCATAACTCTGTCAAAATACAAAATAGAGTTATGGGGTATGTTCACCCTGATACTGGAGTTGACGACAAAGGTATATTCCAAGTTCCAAGTGAATAGCTTTTGTAGTATTGAAGTCACAAAACTTTTGAATATAAACTTTAACCAGAAAATCTATGTGAAAAAGGGGCATAACTCTGTCAAAATACAAAACAGTGTTATAGGGAATGTTGCCCTTGATACTGGAGTTGATGACAAAGGTTAGTTCCAAGTTTCAAGTGAATAACTTATGTAGTCAGAACAGAACAGAACAGATCTTTATTATATTTCACAGGTCACATGATACATAATACATATATTGTGACAACAGGTGAGCATATAATTCACAGATAACAATTTCACAAAACATCAGAAAAAAAAAAAAAAAAATTACGAGATAAGTTTATAGGGGAAGGTGGTCTGGTGTGTTTAACTATATTTTGTAAAATGTAAACTAATATAAAAGAATAAGCAATCTGTAATGGATATGGAAAATACATATATTGTGACAACAGGTGAGCATATAATTCATAGATAAAAATTTCACAAAATATCAGAAAGTCAAAAAAATGTACAATATAAGTTTATGGGGGAAGGTGTGTTTAACTATATTTCTTAAAATGTAAACTAATAAAAAAATAATGTTGCCCCTGACACTGGAGTTGATGACAAAGGTATATTCCAAGTTTCAAGTGAATAACTTATGTCGTTTTGAAGTTACAACACTTTTGAATAAAAACTTTAACCAAATTAAGACGTGGATGCGGACGCAGACGCCGGGGGTAGTAGGAAAGCTCACCTATTCTTCGAATAGTCAAGCTAAAAATCTCTGGCCTTATGTTAGGTCTGTTTATCTCATGGCTCATTATTGTATACATTTATTACTTATAATCCCCATGTTCAAAGCAAAAATACTTACTTATATATATAAAAAAATACGGAAAAAGTATGCGCTTGCACCAAAATTGGAAAAAATTATACATGAGGCTTGTCGTGAGAAAACCGGGCTTAATGCATGTGCGTTAAGTGTCGTCCCAGATTAGCCTAAGCAGTCCGCACAGGCTATTCCTGGACGACACTTTCCGCCTACAGTGGAGTTATGTTTAGAAGAGACTTCCTTCAAACAGAAACTACCATAAAAGCGGAAAGTGCCATCCTGGATTAGCCTGTGCAGACTGTACAGGCTAATCTGGGACGACACTTTAAGCACATGCATTAAGCCCGGTTTTCACACATCCCACCTCATATATATTTTTTGCACTCGTTCGCTCCAAATTTGTTCGAAAAAAAAATCTGATGTCCAAGTATAGAATTTGGTTAGGCCTTAGGTTAACTGTTGTACATGTGATATCCAAGGGCAACGACTGGATAAAACTGTATATTATTTTGCATATGATTGAAAATTGTGGAAGCGACTATACTTGGTTTAGGTTCCATTACTCCAGAACAGGTCAATACTAAGGCAGAGCTCCAGATAAGACGCGTATCCGCGTATTTACGCATTGAAATATAAAGAAAAACGCATTGTAAATCGGCCAAGTGCGTAACGTTAAGCATTGCAAATCTGGGTATGTCTTTTTAATTGCTTTAACTGCGTAACCGGTTTTACGAATTATCCAGCTCAGCTAATGGTGTAAGTTAGCCTTTGAATCGTTTAAAAGTGAATCAAGCGAATCTTTCTACTCAAAATAGATTCGCCTTGTGTATGTGGTTCGAAAAATGAACGTTTTAAGCTCAATCAGCCAGCTCAAGTTAGCAATATCTTGACAAATGTTAATTGGAATGAGTCTTATGATGCTTCTCCCATCATGGAAAACAAATTATCATTGGCTAATTGTCAACCAAGTAGGACCAGAAATCAGGTTGTCATGTAGGATTTGCACTGAAAAAAAGTACTAAGTATCTGGGCAAATGACAACTACTACTTTGCTAAGTAAATGATGTTTTGATAGATTTACAGATTATCGTCTACATTCAATTTATTCCATTTGCCAATATTAATGTGCTCATATATAACAAGCACATAAAATACTCCTTTGATCTTGTATAAAAAATGAAAATACCCTTTACATTTCTCAAATACCCTTTAAAGCTGAAGGACAGGGGGTAAAATACCCTTTAACCAAAAAAGCAGGGGGTAAAATACCCTTTAGGCTCAAACCTTATCTGGAGCCCTGTACTAAGGTTCACGAAGTCCTAACCATGTCATGAAATTTCTTGAAAACGTGGCAGAGACCTGCAGTCAATTCCAAACAACCATCAAACCAATTTAACAACAGATCAGACATTATGTCCCATTGGTGGCAGCAGCAGAAGCAGTCAACTCCATACAACCATCCAACCAAACAACCAATCAGACATCATGCCCAAGTGGTGGCAGTAGCAGAAGCAGTCAACTCCAAACAACCATCCAACCAAACAACCAATCAAACATCATGTACAAGTGGCGGCACAAACAGAAGCAGTCAACTCCAAACAACCATTGAACCAAACAACCAATCAGACATCATGTCCAAGTGGTGGCACAAACAGAAGCAGTCAACTCCAAACAACCATCCAACCAATCAAACATCATGTCTAAGTGGTGGCACAAAACAGAAGCAGTCAACTCCAAACAACCATCCAACCAATCAAACATCATGTCTAGTGGTGGCACAAACAGAAGCAGTCAACTCCAAACAACCATCCAACCAATCAAACATCATGTCTAAGTGGTGGCACAAAACAGAAGCAGTCAACTCCAAACAACCATCCAACCAATCAAACATCATGTCTAAGTGGTGGCACAAACAGAAGCAGTCAACTCCAAACAACCGTTGAACCAAACAACCAATCAGACATCATGTCCAATTGGTGGTGGTAGCAGAAGCAGTCAACTTTAAACAACCATTGAACCAAACAACAAATCAGACATCATGTCCCAGTGGTGCCAGTAGCAGAAGCTGCAGCAGTACACCCACTAATACTACAAACATAAGCATATATTTTGCATCACAGTTGAAGGCAGACGTAAATTATTAACATATGTCAGACACAACAACAGCCTGTGCCATGTTTGGATCAATCCAGAAGCCTTAGTAGTTGATTACGACATTAACAATTCACAATATTAACTTGTTAGTCCAATTCCGGCAGGTCAGTTAGTGCATCGCGCAACAAGATACATGACTTCCATAGATGCTGAGGTGAACATCAAATATCTACAAATCAACTGTTGCCATCGCGAGGGTATGTTTAAAGTCCCACAATGTAATATAGATGTAAAATCTTGCTGGCACTGAAAAAGATTAACAGATCGACTGTTGCCATCCCAAGGGTACCCATAAAGTCCCTTTATGTAATATAGAAGCAAAATCTCGCTGGCGGGGAAAAAATTAACGTATGTATTACAATTACATCCTAATGAAACAATTTAAAATGAGTTTCAACATCTTCTGACAATCCACCAAAAACATCAACATGCCACAAAACTGTCTACGGGGACATTACTGGTGAAGTACCTAAATCCGGACACTTTTGCTGGTTTTTGGACGATTTCTCAGGATAATGGCATCAAACAAAAATATAAAGTTAAACATAATAAGTTAGGTTTAATCTTAAGCTTTGGTCAAAATCTTAGTGGAATCTGCTATCTAAAAGTCACTGAATATTGTGTTGGGAAAAGGTCTGTAACTCATATCGAAATATAGCTTAAGAGTACCTAAATCCGGACTCTTATACAAATATGTTTTATTAAAAACAAAAAGAATATAAATAAACATTCAACTACAACTTGTTCGTCAGTAATCTTTTTCTTCTTCTTTGTTTACCTTGGTCCGGTGTTTAGTTTCAAATTGTTCTCTGTAAAGCTTTATTTATCGGCTATACTGTTCTGATTTCAATCCCCCACATGCAAATGTTTACATTGAAAAGAAGAAATCAACAATAATAAGTTAAAGATTTAATACTCAATTGATTCTGTTGAAACTTGACATACGTTGATGAGACAGGTGTGTGCATCAAGTAATACCATTGAATTATGGCTCTTGATCGTACAAACAAATTTTTTCGGAGGAGTCCGGATGTAAGTACTGTCCGGATTTAGGTACATATACATACTGCCATTGTTGATAACTAGTTGGTTTCGGTAGAATATCGACTTAAATTCACGAATGATCATGCAAATTTATATTGTCACGAATTGGGCAGCCACAATAGTAGAATATCGACTTAAATTCATGAATGATCATGCAAATTTATATTGTCACGAATTGGGCAGCCACAATAGTAGAATATCGACTTAAATTCACGAATGATCATACAAATTTATATTGTCACGAATTGGGCAGCCACAATAGTAGAATATCGACTTAAATTCACGAATGATCATACAAATTTATATTGTCACGAATTGGGCAGCCACAATATTTTCTATTATCACGAGTGAATCAAAAATCGATATTTCACCGAAACCTACAAATTTTAATTTTAATTTTATGCTTTTACGTCATTTTGTTACATTTTATGTGCTATCTAAATGGGTTTAAGTTGCAAAAAAAATCGCAGGAATTATAACGTCATGAAGTCAAAATAATGACGTCATTCACAATTTTCCTTTACTGTATTAAATCGGGAACCAGTGTTAAACAGTGAAAATTACTGGAGTGATAATTTTCACTGTTCAAACAGTGAATTACCAATTTTATTTCACTGACATTTCTCTGTAAATCACTGGAAAACATAAATTAAAAATGTTTACTTTTGTTTTTCTTATTAAGTAAATCATAAAAAAAAAAATTATTACAATATTTTATCGCACTTTAAAGGGAGTATCCAAAATGTAAAAGAATATTCTTTAAAATAAGAGCATTATTATCATAACATAATGGGACTTAACTGTCACTGACAAAGCATATCATTAAAAGTGCACCGTTAGACGCATCGGTTTTATTAATTTTAACATTATGGCTGATTATGGCTGAATATGGCTGAATATCATGTAATGAGAATTGTTAATTGAAATATTTTAATATCACAGATCCAGATCCAAAAGCTCAAGTGGACAGGCGCTTGATTGCACTCCATTTCCGACTCTCCGTAGTTTATTTTATGAAAACCATATATTTGCTTTGATCTTGTGACGGCATGCAGACATTCTGCGCACTTACAAATGAAAGCAACGATGTGCGACTCGAGTGATCCTCAATTATTGATCCTCGAGGACTGACGTCCCAGAGATTTGCAAGATAGCAATTACAAAGCTCATAAAACCGCTGAATCCACCATTCAACTCGCTAACAAATTTCATTGGCAATAATGTTGCTTCTAAAATCAATTGTATGCCTTTCACATGGCCTGAGGAAAAATAAAGTACAGTCAATTTCGGAAATGGCTATGACTAAGTGCCTTGCCCTCAGTAGATATATTGCTACAAAACATGGCCGGATAAGTATTGTCAAGTTGCTGATATAACAAAATGAAATGTTTCCATTGCCAAAAGCAAGTTACATACATAAAAAAAACACTAGAATTGTCACATGAGTGACGGATATACCCCGACAATATGGCCTTGTCACAAAACTATGGCATCCATTCGAAAGAAATGGACAGAGAGAGAATGCTTTAATTTGTGAACGGTCAACAGTGTATTTGGAAAAATTTAATTTCAATAGGAGCCATAACTCTGTCAACATTTAGTGGTTTGTAACCAAAGTTGAAATTGATCTGACTTTTTATGATGTTACACCTATGTACCAAAAATAATTTAAATATGTGAAGCCTTTCATGAGTTATTGTCCATGTTTTTCGGAAATATAAGTCAAAAAGGGGGGCCATAACTGTGTCAAAATTTAGTGGTTTGTAACCACAGTCACATCTGACCTGTATTTTATGATGCTACACATGTGTACCAATAATTATATTAATATGTCAAGCCATTGTTGAGTTATCGCCAGGAAACCATGTTTTAAGGGAATTTATGTCAAATAAAGGGCCATAACTCTGTCAAAATTTAGTGGTTTGAAACCAAAGTTGAAATTGACCCGTATTTAATGATGCTACGCATGTATATCAAGAATTATTTGAATATGTCAAGCCATTCTTGAGTTATCGTCTGGAAATCGAAGTCGAAAAGGGGCCATAACTCTGTCAAAATTTAGTGGTTTGTAACCAACATCGAATTTGACCTGTATTCTATGATGTTACTCATGTGTATCAAAAATTATTTGAATATGTCAAGCCTTTCTTGAGTTATCATCCAGAAACCATTTTTTTAGGGAATTTTAAGTCGAAAAGGGGCCATAACTCTGTCAAAATTTAGTGGTTTGTAACCAACATCGAACTTGACCCGTATTCTATGATATTACACATGTGTACCAAAAATTATTTGAATATGTCAAGCCTTTCTTGATTTATCATCCGGAAACGAAAAACAGACAGACCGATAGACCGACCGACAGACCGACGGGCTGACAGCTCACTCCTATATACCCCCCCCCCCCCCAAACTTTGTTTGTAGGGGTATAACAAATTTATTTAAATGGATTCTTGCATCTACCTGAGAAAACCAGCAGCAGTTACGTTTGCTCTTTGTAAACTTGAAATTGTAAAATTTAAATGTAAGCAATCACTTAAATGGCTTTACATGCAATTTCGATGTAAATACACAAAATGGTTTCACGTAAGGATGCAAGATCTTTTTCAACAGCTTAAGTTTGTTAATATCCATAATTACATATTTCAAATTTACTCATTGGGCCCAGCCATGTTAACAAACTTGCCTCAATTGCCTCAATTCATCATGACAAAAAACTAATTTTCATCTTGTTCCCAGGCAATTCAAGACTTTACCTGATTGATTGTTCACACCATGCAAATGTATGCAAATGTATACAATAAAAATACAGACAGACATAAAAATTTCAGCCTGATAAATTGTTTTCAGTACATACAAATAATTGATGACATAGATAACTGTCAGCAACCATTGACATGCAGAGCATAAAAACGAAATGTCTACCGAAAATAAATAAATAAACAAATTAGCTTCATAATATTTTAGAAAACATTTATGAATGAACACTGTGACTGCGCATTCATTAGATGAGTAAGTTTGCAATGTAACTAATTTATACAAGGCAGATCTGACTTCTTTGGCTCGTTTTTACAGGAATGGACTGAAACTGTTATAAGGGTCCGCTCGATGGTAGATTATCAATAATATTTGCAAATATAAAGTTTATTTACAGAGTAGTTTTATAGAAGCGTTTTAAATACTAAAGCCTTGTTTCTATAAACAGTTGACAAACGTACGCTATTTAGTATATAAAATATATAGTGTGCATCGGTGACACTTTCGCGGCACGGAAAGATTAGCAGTACTTGTTAAAGTGATATGAATGAAATGTACATGATTTACCATTACATACATGCGCACCATTTATAAATGTTGCATATCAAAGGGAAGTTTTCACTGCAGTGCATTATTTTGTAAGCATGAATCCAAAATGAAACTTGTATCAACATATTGTTGTTACTTGAACAATTTATTTGAGAAAATTTGAAAAATATCTTGTTTTAATAGGTGTCTATATTTATGCAAAATACCGTCGATATGACCCTTTAACATTTCTCAGCACCTAACTAACTTGATTGGTGGGTGGTCAATTTACTTTCGGGCATGTTTTCATGGGATTTGTGACAGATTGGTAGCCGAATCATGGTCAAGACGTGAATTTGCGAATCCCTGGATTGAGATAAGAATACCTACAAATGCATAAGGATACCTTTGAATCGACTTGAATTCAGTTACGAAGCCTAAGAATGCACTACAAATTTGTTACGAATTAACTATGAATTTTTAGAATCGTGAATGTGTGGCCAATATTTTGAACAGTTCAAAACTTTTGTCAGGAGTTTTCGACTACTTAAGAATTGCAAGAACTGACTATGAACATAAACGAATCAATTAAGAACTTCACGAACTGATTACGATTCAACTACGAATCCTAAAATTTATAACTTTTTGCGATTCGTTGGATTCGTGATGCCTGTGGAATGGGGGTATTAAAGGCCAGTCACATTTGCACATTGCGTATTGCCGTCAGTATAATTGGAAGCATTAACTGGGTTCTTACGATAATTCCATTACTTTTTTCCAGACACAATGACCAGTGTAAATGACTCCAAACTGTAATTGCTTAAAATAGAGCAAAATGATTTCTGAATCCATCCAACATCATTGTTTTGTTGTGCAGGTAGGTTATATAACTGAAAATCACCAAGTATTTGCGCTACCATTCATTAGCCCATTCAGATATAGCACCGGAAGTTTGTGTGTCCTTAGCTACTGTTTTGAAATTATATTTTCATCACTTGGAAGAAGAGTGACAGTGTGTGGACTGTAGGTCAAGGGTCAGGAACATGTGAGGAACAAGACCACAAATCAGATGAAATACTGGCACTTAAGCCAGAGTATTTTTATTTCTTGGTTCTTGGACATTTTTGGGAAAAGTGTCCAGTTGGAGGAGGGAAAACAATAAAAATAAAAAAACAACAATACAGAATGGAGTAAATAAATGACTACAATTTCACACACGGAAATGGGCATTGATATTAAAATCTTAATGCATTATTACTTACAAAAATCATATTACAAAACATTAACTTAAATCACTACATGATAACCATGACATTAATAATATTTTTTTGCATTCCGTGAACTATAGGTTGAAACCCGTTCACAAGTTCATTTTTATGATATTGGTTACATTGTACAATTTTTTATTTTTTTTTTGCTTTTTGGACAAAATTGGGTCGGCAGATCCGAGAACCAAGAAATTAAAAAAACTCTCGCCTTATTTAAGAATGAAGAATGCAGCAGCTGTGATATTTCAGGTGATTTCAATCTAAGAGTAGATTCATTCACTCAGAAAAAGGCAATAATTGACCAATCCCTGTTGGGTTTATAACAATGCCTACAAACAGTTTGGTACCCATAAAACATTGTTTACAGAATACAGTTGTTGTTAAAAGGCATAATCCTATGGCGTACCATTTGGGTCAAAAGAACATAATATGCCTGCTAACTAAATACAGTTGTAACTGTTGTTATAAAATTATAACCGCAGATAATTTTATGACTGCAGTCATAAATTTGTAATGGCAGTTACATTTACAAACATAACTGCAGTTATAAATTATACCAACAGTAATAAAATATGGTAGTCCTCATAAAATTATAACCAAGGTAAAATTTTTCTGACCAAATGCTTAAATTAGGGTCTAAGTCTATTTGGCGAGTCACATCTTATATTATGCCTTTTTGTCGAAAAATGCATTTATTTATTTAAATATGAATTTTTAAATTATAAAACCATTTTAAAGATACATATTTCGTAAAAAAATTAATCATAAAAAAGTGTAAATGCAGTTATAATTTTATGACAACTGTCATATTTTGTTACCTTCGGTATAAATTGTAACTGCAGTTATATTTGTAAATGTAACTGCTGTTATAAATGTATGACTGCAGTTATAAATTTGTAACTGCGGTTACAATTTTATAACAACAGTTACATCTATATTTAGCTGCCGTGTGTATATGTACTTTTGACCCAAAGGGTACGCCATATAAACCATCAGACAATCCAGTCCTGGCTTTCTGCAAGTCTAAATGCAGTGTATATGTACTTTTGACCCAAAGGGTACGCCATATAAACCATCAGACAATCCAGTCCTGGCTTTCTGCAAGTCTAAATGCACTATCTCATGTCTGCTGGTCAATTTATTTATTAAGGAAAAGAGGTAGAGAATAAAGTCTGACAAAGATTTGGTGGATGATGTTATGGAGTAAAACGCCTTCAAGGGCATCTATGTTCACAAAGAAATCTGCTAACTAGCCTAACAATCTTTTATGAAATCTGCTTGCTAAGCTATAAACAACCGGAACAAAAGTTGAGCAATCAGGTTTAACTAGACATCCCAAAAACTAAAAAAACAGTTCAGAATGAACATAAAATAAAAACAAGCAAATGATTGTTTTTATGTCATTATGGTGCCAATACATTCTGAAGAAGCAGGCTCAATTTCAAACAACCAGACACAATGGTGGCATAAGATGTCAGGCTAACCAGACACAGTGGTGGAGTGGGATGCCAGGTTGTCTGTAGCAATCCATGAAGTCAGAGACAAGCTGTCAAAACTTGATTCCTAATCAGACACTTGTTGCAGCAGAATCTGTATTAGAC
The DNA here is from genome assembly GCA_027627225.1 of Congeria kusceri. NCBI lineage: Eukaryota > Metazoa > Mollusca > Bivalvia > Myida > Dreissenidae > Congeria > Congeria kusceri. The sequence goes on along the minus strand of CM051032.1, from coordinate 69,912,113 downwards.
ATCATGCACATGTTGTTACACTTTCTGGGACAAGATTGATATTCGGATAGCTCAAGAACTTACAGGGATTTTGACAGGGATAAAAATTTGTTACAGAGGTTGCTTATTGTCACTGCATTGAACTAAAATCCATCAGTGTGTATTATTTCTAAATAGATCTTATGTGTAAAATATGCAAATTTGTAAAGGATGATGATTTCATCTATATTTCATTTAAGCAAATTTTATCAAATTAATGATTAACAATGAGCTACTTCCACCTTACCACATAACGCATATGGGATATACGTCACTGGACTATATAATCCCACACTGGGCTACATAATCCCACACTTGGCTACATAATCCCACACACGGCTACATAATATAATATTTAAGCGCTAGCCGCTATGAAAACCTACAAAAGGCTACATATTTCCTGCAGAAGGCTACACACTACATTAAGCTGTATAAACCCACACTGGGCTACATAACAGACGTTTCCACAAATATCAATCAAATGCAAATTTAGCTAGTGTTTTATCCAATCAATGTACTCAAATATCAGGTGGTTAATGGTTAACCTTTTGTACACTAAAGAGCACATGGTAAACTTGTGATGTGTTTGTGAAGATTGATGAATGGAAATTAATCCTTTGACAACTAGCACTGGAGGAGTATATTGTTAGTGGCAAAAACTGCAAAGGTCTAAATCTAAACATCAGGTCTATATATCTGCAAGAATCGGCTACAGATGAACACAGTTTTGAGACAATAATTGGGGGGGGGGGGCAGGCATATACGGGACTTTAGACTAAAAGCGATTCCAGACAGGCAGGAGTTTGACACGACAAATGATTCTGGGTCCTGAGAAATAGACTTTGGTCGGATTTTAGATCCCAGTAATATTGGTCCCGCCCCTGGGCATATCCCATAGAGGGGTTTTAGACAAAAATGCTTGGCTTTAGGGTGGGGAGTTAGACCCCAAAAAATAAAATTAGTCAAATTCTCCTGAGTTAGCCTGCCGCTCACCCCTGTGGGGACATATTGATAGGTGAATAACTAGATCCAACTGCATATGCCCACATTTGGCCACACTCTACCAAGAACAGGCTACATTTACACAACATTTTACACCCTTCTATCTGAGTCTGGGAATTAAGAACTCCCAGGATGACCCGCAAATCCATCAAGTTCCATTTAGAACATTAGTATTTAGAAGGCAAGTGGTAATTTGCTGGCCTGGGGAGACTTGCCATGAAAAAAAAAAAGTCCTGATGGATCATTAGTAGCTGTGGATGTTAAATCAGTTGTGCCAGGTGCTTGTAATTCTTCCTGATTGCTGCTTCACAGACTTTCCGACTTTGTGGCAAATCAAATAATGGACCATAATCAAGCAAACCAGACAATTCTAAATAGATTACGTTGTCATATTGTTATTTCCTAGATAAGCAGTTGTTTGAAAAGAAAGTTTGGTCATAAAATTCTGATGCCCTCTGTTAAGTATATAGCTGTTTAGAAGGATATGCATAAGGCCATACAAATTTGATTCTATGTTTAGCGTCCCCATGATTTTTAGAAACCTACCAACCAGGCAGGAAAAAACAAACAATGAGTCGATAAACAAACATTTTTCTTTCACAACTTATTCGTGGCAGTGGTACAAGCTAAAGCAAATGTTTACCTGCAAAACTGGTAGATATCATCTTTATATTGGGAACTAACTTTAACAGAATATGTGTAAATTGACTAGTTGCGCACAGTTTTAAAATATTGGTAAACACGCCTAAAAGTCTTCTTTTTGTTCAAATTTGTATATGCTTTCCAACACGATTTTTCACATAGTCAAAATTGTTTTGTTTTTTTGTTCAGTCATCCAAAAACCTACCAGCCCTAGGACGCTAAACATAGAATCAAATTGGTATGGCCTAAGCGTGTGCTTATTGCAAAGAAAATGCACTTTAATAGCATGAAGGTATGTGAATGCTTCATGTTTCATGCAATAAACATTAGGATTAGGTTTTCTGACTCATGGCCATTAAATATAAATTCTACTCATTGGAACTAAAACCATTCCATATGTAAATGCTTGAAAACAAACAATATTATATTGTTTCATTTAAGACTACTTCAAAAATCCAAAAAAATGTTACCGAAATATACTGGTATTTATAATTTTGCAGGAAAAGAAACCCCTTTTTTTTTGCCATTTCCTTCACTTAATGAGGTAATTAATGGTCATGTTCTAGTCAAATATCATTAAAAATATGTTACAATATTTAAACAAATAAACAAGTTTGGTCATTTGAATGAATAAACAGAAGCAGAAGTGTGAAACAGAAAACTTTTCGAGTTACAGACAAACAATTTATGTTGCCAAGACAATAAACTGACTAGAGTGGCTGTCTGTGTGACCGCCCTAGGTGCCTGTACAATTTATTATCACCATTTTCATTGATCTTGGACAATTTCGCAATATTGTATTGCCTCACCTTAGTTCAAGAACTCAATAAAGTGCTTCTATTTTGCACTACAGATATTGACTTATTGCTCTAAGGTGACGACTGATTTGGTCTGTTGATGCACCCACGCAATTATTTGTGGTCCAATATTTCTCACATAATATGAAACTGTGCGATGTAATAAATGAGCAGAAATAAGCAACATCTTAACATCAACTGTGTTTAAAAATATTTGTAAAAATTCTAATATTGTATTTGTTTGATTCATTTTTCGGCACAGCTGTCTAAGATCACTTTTGACCTAGATTTCTTGCGATAATTATGCAGCGGGTAAATTGAATGCCAATAGAATAGGGCAAATTTTATAATATTAGGGAATGCAAACTTACAACAATGGTTTAATGTATATCAATAACTGTTGCATACTTTGGGGATTAAAATTTACATCATTGTTCACATAAGCGGTTAAAATAACGTTATAAACATATCTTCGACATACACTCCAGAACTGAACATAATTATGAAAAATTTTACTCATTGTATGTCATGATCAGAATGTTATATCCATTCACATAATGAAATTACTATTTTGATTAGCCTACATAATCAGCGCGCTCTATAAATAGCAATTACAATGCTCAAATTCACGGGGACGACAGTCGGTCACAACGTACAATGTTGCCTGTTTAATTTGATGGAGTTTATATTTCCTATTATTTTATCATTGAACCAACTTCAGTACCCGTGAATTAATTCTAGCACATCCTAAACACCAATTCAATAAATGGGGAATTGATATTTGTAAACTTACTGTGCATATTAATTTATATCTGAATTGTGGTTGCATTTTTATAATTGCACCTTCTATCAACTTCTCCAGTAGATGTTATTCAATCTATAAAAATATTACACATATTTCTATAAGTAAAATGTGGTGACAAAAGTCTCGTAATACGTCGAAATGTTATTCATGTTACTTTAATTTCATTTGCATAGCATGAATACACTATGTGCAATACTAATGATACATATAATATATTATTTAACGTACACTTGTCTGATATATATAATAATTTTCATTCATACCCGCTATTATTTTCTGACAATGTGAATTTGTTAAATTTGCCTAACAAATTTATGTATTAATTATGTTTATGTAAATTACTAGTATTTAAGTTATTCATTTATCACTGGTGAAAACGTGGCTCGGTATATGATCTGTTTATTCAAGGTACAGAAATTAATAATGACTGAGTTTATCTCAAATTAATTTTTGAGCCGATACGTTTTCTTATGGTGTCATATAAATGTAGTGTCCGAGAAGTCTCCTTAGTACGGACTGAAACATCTAGGGTCCAAGATACTCTTTGTAGGGACCGAACAATCTGGGGTCTGAGAAGTCACGTAACCGATCATCTTGGTCCTCTTGTATTACATTTAGGGCCAAAAATGACATCTCAATAATAATTTTAACGCCGATAGTCTTTTTTAAAGACATTTCTTGTTTTACATATTCAAGATTTTGCAAAATGGTTTTAAACATGTTTTGCATTTATTATTTTTATTTTAACACATTTTTTATAACAATTTATTGTATTATGATGGTCCAACCAGTTTTAGTAGTACTAAGCTACATAATGAATGGTGGAAAGTGTGTTATCTTGATTCTTAATATATATTCATGAAAATATGACAAAACAATCCTATCCACCTTTCCTGGCATATTTAAAGTACTTTCCACATCATTGTTTTTAACCTTTGCATCAGGTCACGGTCGGCCATTTTGGTTGTGACGAAACAACCAAGTTTTCGGGGGGTCATCTCAAAATGCATTTGATCTATCATAAGTGGTATAGATAAATTTGAGGAGATCCCTCATGATACTGGTTGCGTCATTGCTGAACAGTAATAGATACAGCGTTCATTCTCTTGACTTTTAAACACAAAACCATGAATGGAAAAAAGTGTGGATTGATAAATTGGTCGATCAATTATATACAATAATAGCGAGAGAATCAAATTTAATAGTTAATTACTCATTCTTACCTGTTTTGAGCACATTTTTCACATGAAATCAAAGGACTGTCAAACTGTCAAACAACCAAAATAATATTTCAGTCAAGCGCGCGAGCGCTATAGTGAGCGGTGTCGATGTAAAATGCCCTGAAAACTGTTTATGCCATGAAAACTGGATAGTCGACCATAAAAAAAAAAAGCAAAGTGTTAAGCTGTACATACATTGGTAATATTATTTTAAAGGCTTGGTACTGTTTTCATATATCCAGAATTTGACACTTTGCATAAAGAGCCACCTAAATAAATTAATTATGTATTAAAAACAGTTTTCAAGCGATTAAGGGGAATTGAGCTGCAGTATCTGTCAATCTGCCATGCTGTGTGTTTTGTTGTTTATCTTATCAAACTTACTAGCCTCAAAGGGTTATCTTAACCATTCAAAGCAGTTATTTAAAATGCACAAGATATCCATGTTTCGAGTCATTTACCTAATTATTTGATTTGATAGATGGTGACTGGAAATCACCATTAGGGCACAAGATATGCAGAACCTTTATGACTGCCTGAAGAAGTCTGAAATCAAGGACAGTCAAGAGTAGCGAGATATCATGGAAAAAGATGTCTGAGGAAACTGGGGAAACCAAGGACAGAAATGAGCCTGGGAAAACCTAGGGAAAATCAAGGACAGACATAAGCTAGGGCAAATCAAGGACAGACATTAGTCAGGGGAAACTAAGGACAGACATAAGTCAAGAGAAATCTAGTAAATACATGAGCCTGGGGAAATCTAGGACATACATGAGCCTGGGGAAACCTAGGATAGACATAAGCCTGGGAAAACCTAGGACAGACATGATGCTGGGGGAAACCTAGGACAGACATAAGCCTGGGAAAGCCTAGGACAGACATGAGTCAAGGGAAACCAAGGACATTCATAAGCCAGGGGAAATCACGGACAGAAAGGAAGAAACCATGAAAAAGGCCGTCTGAGGAACCTGGGGAAACCAAGGACACACATGAGACTTGAGAAACCAAGGACAGACATGAGCCTGGGGAAACCAAGGACAGACATGAGTCTGGAGAAATCTAGGACAGACATGAGTCAAGGGAAGCCTAGGACAGACATGAGTCAAGGGAAACCAAGGACAGACATGAGACTTCAGAAACCAAGGACAGACATGAGCCTGGGAAAAACCTAGGACATACATGAGTCTCGAGAAACCTAGGACAGACATGAGTCTAGGCTGACAGCAAAAAGAACGTAGAGATATAAAAGCTTTTTGAATTTGTACGAAAATATGACACTTTAAAAATTAAAATTCCTTGAAATTATGTATATCCTAAGCATGCAAATGAGCTGTAAATATTTCAAATATACCTCGTATTACCAGTAAACCACTTTCTTAAATTTCTCACCGTTAACCATTAAATTGTGCATATATAAAGAATCATGTTACACGATTTACCACATTACAACAATTGTATTGCATTGCAATTTCAATTTGAATTATACTGTAATATCAACTTGTTAATAGATATATATACCTGAACCATGTTTTGTTACAGAGACCTAAGAATTGATAATAATGACCATAATAAAATTATGAAATAAATACATAATATTTGGCAATTAGAGTTAAAGGTTACATGAATGTGTATATAAAATCTGTATAAAATAGGTAACACTTTGGTAGTGAAAACATCTTGCATTAATTACGAAACATAAACAAACGTTAAAAGGTGACTCTACTTTTCAAAGATATGATTGAAGCACACATTTTCTATCACTGCATTTAAATTATATCATATTACATAATTTAAACTTTATATATTAAATCAAAATATTTGTAAATTTATTTCGTCTATTGAAAGCTGAAGGCAAACCACAGTCATCTGAGCATATGTGATTTAAATTATATTATATTATATAATTTTCTCTTAATATAATCAATCAAAATACTTAATTTAAATAATAAATACAAAATTTATTTCATTCGTTGAAAGCCAGAAGGTCAGCCACAGTCATCTGAGCATAAAGCAAAGAAGTCTGGTAGCCCCTTACATTCTGGCTTTCAAATTTGTTAACTATTGTACATGTATTTTGTACTTGTATTACGATTTAGATGGGTACCGTCACTCGAAGCATCAACCCCAAGGTTATTTTTATTCATCAACCAGTGTAACACTTTTTTAAGGTAACTGACTCCTCCTCACATGAAACAATTACGTAATTATAATTATCATTATATCCACCTACACCAATCAGAAGGAATGCACATTGACGCTGTCAGTTTATTTTCCACCGTATCATAACTTATTTGCTTTATTGCTATATCACAGCAACAGATGCTTTATTTTCAGCTGTCTAATAACTCGTCTGTTTGATAACTGTAGGACAATAAATGTACGCATTAATTATTAGGTGATAAATTCCCGCTAATGACTCGCTTAATTCCCTTTTAATTACAAACATCCGCGGAATAGTTTATAAAGTAGCACTATGGAGTATCGTAAATCATAATCACTAACAAATAAGTTCTTTTCAATTTTAGATAACTTTTCATTAATCTTGATGAAAATTGTCACAAGTAAAAACTCACATATAAATCCTAGACTTACATACACTAATCTGATAATCTGATGCACATGATAAACATGTATTCCTTCACATTTTGCTTCATATTTCGATGTAAACACATCCAAGTTCACTTGATCCCATTTACATACTTCTCACCGCTTTATTGAATGCATGTGCATGTACAATGTATGTGTGCTCCTATTTCCTACTTATAGTGATACTGCTGTTGCTACAGTATATTGAATAATCTTTACATGCTATAAATCAAGAAACCTCAATGGCTAAGCATGGGCAGGTCTGGTGTATGGAAGCCACCATGTGGAGTCCACAAGATTTATTTTCATAGGCCAGTAATTATACCCAACCCTGGGCTGTCACATTTATCAATCAGTCAACTTCTTTATCAGAACTTTGGACCACTGCCTTTCTCTCTGAAAATTTCCTGACTGATCCAACATGCTCCGATCACTTTGCATGGCAGTAAGTCATGGAACAACTGGATTTTGGTTTGTTTGATGGATTCCAAAGCTTCCTGATTAAATTAAGCAATAATCTACAGACAATAAAGAAGTTTTCAACACCACTTCTGCAATGTTGGCCTTGTTTAGAAGCCTATTAAGAAATCTTTCCTAAGCAAAATTTCTTTAAAAACATGCATTTTTCATAAAAAGTTCACTTTTTGGTTGAACATTTTAAAATTCCATTTTCACAATTTATCAGGGACATTTCCCCCCCCCCCCCCTATATCAAAGGCCTCAGTCCCTTCCTCAGCATTGAAAACAAAGCACTAAATTGTACCATTTTCACAACCTCTTGCTGATTTCATACATACTCTAATCTGGAAAGGAGCAATATGTATGCCTCCTGCCATGAATTTGTAGTAAAACGAGAGACATCAATGCTTTCTGCAATAACGACACATGATACATATGACAGGACACACAGTTTTCTGAGTTTTCTCCGCTCGACTTACAACTTACATGCGGACATATACGGCAGAAAATAGGGTCCATACAACTGCACTTCAACGCAAATCGGCTGTTAATTACAATAAATACAGTGGCAACAGCTGAGCTGGTGTTCGGGGAGATATAAACATTTATAAGCATCTACTACACACATGTATATTCTGGTATGTCTGGAAACGGGATTAGTTAGAGAAGCCCCAGTGTCAGTATCTCTTACAGAATTAAGAACTGAAATAGAAACAACTTTTACTAGAAAGTTGAATATAATGTCACACATGACAATTAAAATGAAACTGATGAACGCACAAAATATGGTTTTATTAAAATATAATGGTAATAAGAAAAATTACACATAAAATAATGAATGAATGAGTGAATGGATGGATGAATTGATGAATGAATGAATGAATGGATGGATGGATGGATGAATGAATGAATAAGTTATTTGCATAACTTTTAATTCAATAATTAATTTTATAATGACTTATTTCCAGAAATCAACTTTATCACGGCATAGCATCATTACAATATGTATTGCATTAGAAATAAATATAAATTGATTCAAATTCAGTATAACACGGTTAGGAGACTCACCGAACCACCTCATTTCCAGGTGTTAAGAAAATGTCCGGTGGAGACTTCCGAGGTGGTCCGGTGGTGCAAAAATATGGTAAACAGTACGTATGACTTGCCAATTTTGTATTATTTTCTTGTGATAAAGGTGCTTTTAAAGAAATCCGCCAATGTCATTACCAATAGTCATACATACTGTTTACAATATTTTTGCACCACCGGACCACCTCGGAAGTCTCCACCGGACATTTTCTTAACCATGGTATAATGGGTCAATTTCTGTGTTGAAATCTTGTCAGTATCGGTAACATTTTCTTTTTCAATTTCCACAAAGTTAAATATTTCATAATTATTTTAATACGTTAAGTAAGTGGTTGAATATTTTGTATGGTTTATGTGTCTACACGCATAATAAATGTAGGTATATAGTTATTAAACCACATTTTTCAATATTATGTACACACAGTTTAGGCCAGAAAAAATAATTATTGGTTTCTGCTTACGTCTCCAAAATATCTAGGAGGCAGGTTCAAAATAACTTCTATTTCTTCGCAGCATATTCACTACACAGTTTAGTTATATTGGACTGCATATAAAATGTTTAAACGCCTCCAATCTTACGGTATTTCATTACAAAGAGGGGCTGTCTCACCCAGATTAATTCGAAACGGTTGCTAATTACCGAAAAAGCCACATTTCAGCAAAAACTGCTATTTGTCACTGAAGTCTGAAAAATTAATAATCGACAGGCAAACAAAACTTTTAGGGTTGGCGATAAAATTAGGTGGGGTCGGTTAAGTTGAAACCAACAACTTTTTTTATGCCTTATGGCTTAATCGGTAAATCAACAATACTGTTCATAATTGGGTAAAGTTATGCAAGTATTTATCAAGAATTCATGTCAATGCTGATATGCATATTTTGAACAGACTGTATAAATATTTTGGCAATCTCTGGACAAAATATATTCAAAAAATTATTAGGTCATTAAATGTGCATCGTCCACCAAAATGGTTTCATGGTGTCAAAAGCTGTACCACAAGTAGAAATCAATAAGAATGGTATAAATTAAAGCAAATTTTGAACAAAGTTTTGTTGACATCATTTGACCTTGATTTTGTCCTATTTAAAAACAATTTGTCTGCTGCAGACACCAGCTACATGAAGTATAAAAGCTGAGATTCTGAAACACAGTAACGTAAGCTCGATCATCAGCGCTGATACCCACCAATAATCGATTGACTTTATGTTGTTTTTATGTAAAAAGGATAAAACACATTTATTTTATAGTAATTACAGATAGATCAATAGTTTTCCAGGGGAAGTTAGCCAACAAATGGCACTTTGCTGTTAAATGTGAAATAAAAGACAAGGCTGGAATTTTTTTATTTTAAGTTTCTCTCACAGTTTTGCAAACACTGTCCAGTTAGAGGTGAGAATAAAATAAACAAATCGTATTTAATACACATTTTTTTGCAATAAGCATGATAATAATAACAATAACAATAAATATACAAGGTTTGTAATATAAACAGGCATATGACATCAACGTGATGTATGTTGAATTCTATCATGATACTGGCTAATTTTTGTATAAACACAGAACAAAATTATCATTGCTAAACTTCCCAATAAACAATGCAAAAAGAAGTTCTGATTCTGAGTGGAGCATAGTAAAAAGTAGTTCCAATTACAATGGAAAAAATTAATGTCAAATCATGTAAGAATCGAAATAATGTTTGCATTATTGTTGTTTATCAGCCAATAAACAACTATTTTTAAATCCTCGTTGTTTAATTCCTATGCATCAAACTCCAAATCGTTGTTTATTGGCCGATAAACGATAAATCGAAAATTATTTCTTAATAAATATATCTTTCACTGTGAAATAATAACTATCTTTTAATATCATAAGGGATATCAGTGGAAATAATTGACTTTTATCAATTTATTGGCTTACTACTTTTATAGCATTGGTTTTGTTCCAATTTTAATTCATTCATTTTTTGGCATTTTCACAAAATTTGGGTTGGTGAATCCGAGAAACTAAAAATAAACAAACTCTGGCCTTTAGGTAAATGATTACAGAGCACAACTATCAGGGACACATTTGTAAATGATTCCCATACATGCATGGCCAGTAGTCATGTGGGCCTGATAATGACAGCAATTTCATGGCAATAATGTAGAAATAAGGCCATGCATTGCTCCATTCATTCCTGATATTTGAAATAACTACCTCTATCAGGGAGGTTATGATTTTTGTAGGTTAGAGGTAAAACGAAATTATGTTTGTTTCAGGGTACATGCCCCAAAAAATTAGGGTAGGTAGGTTGGGATTTTTTATTCTTTTTTATTTGGTAAACGGTCTACTTTAATATTCTAAAACTAAATGGATATTCAAAACATATCATTAATATCCTTAAACATTGTGGATTCTATCAAAACAAAACACCTTATTTATCTACAAATTATTTCATTATTGAAAAAGGGTAAATAAAACAAAAAAAATCTGACAAACTCAATAAAATGTTCTAGGGTCTCGGGCATTTTTTAGGGTAGGTCGGGTAACCCGAAACAAACAATTTTATTTACACCTTATGAATGGATTTGCATGCAATTTTCAGGGAACCTTGGAAATGGTCCAATAATCAAAGAATTTTAGTTGTGATCTTTTAAACAAAATCTCCAAGTGGGAAATTGGGCAAGGGAGGTAACCTATCACTGTCAAATTCACCTGTTAAGTAGTTACCTATTTTGGTGGAGTTCTGCACTCGCTGCGTGCTTTCTTGTTAGAGGCTTAAAGGCACCTGTTCACAGATTGGCAAACTGACAATTTAAAAAAAAATAAAAAATTGTCACATGAGTGACGGATATACCCCCACAATATGGCCTTGTCACATTTAGTAGTTTGTAACTGAAGTTGAACTTGATCTATAATTTATTATGTTATACCTGTGTACCAAACATAATTTAACAAGAAATGTGGAAATTCCACGAAAACCATTTTGTTCTAACGAAATGCACAATTCAGTACAATAATAAAAGAAAGTTCTGAGTGCAAGATGAAGGTCATACACCTATGGCTAGGAAATGGTTAACCTTGACCTTGCAACCCATAGCGAGGTCTCAATATAAGGTATCTATATATGAAGTTTCATTAAAATATATAAATAAGTTCTTAAATTATTGAGTGCAAACCTTTTATTTTTAGTAAAGGTAACCTTGACCCCACCCACTCCATTTGCAATCACACGAGAGGTCTAGATATAAGGTATCTACTTATGAAGTTTCATTAAAATAGGTCAATTCGTTCTCTAGGTATTGATTGGAAACTTTTTATCTAGTTCTAGTAATGGTGACCTTGACACCATCCACCCCATATGCAATCCCAAGCAAGGTCTCAATATGAGGTATCTACATATGAAGTTTCATTAAAATATCTCAATGCGTTCTCAATTTATTGAGCAGAACCTGTTTTTTTATTTTTAGTAATGGTGATCTTGACCCTGACACCACCCACCCCATATGCAATCCCAAGCAAGGTCTCAATCACACGAGAGGTCTAGATGTAAGGTATCTACTTATTAAGTTTCATTAAAATATCTCAATTCGTTCTTAAGTTATTGAGTGGAAACTGTTTTTCTATTTTTAGTAAAGGTGACCTTGACCCCGTCGACCCCATATGCAATCCCAAGTGAGGTCTCGATATAAGGTATCTATGTATGAAGTTTCATGAAAATATCTCAATGCATTCTCAAGTTATTGAGTGGAAACCGTTTTTCTATTTTTAGTAATGGTGACCTTGACCTTGACCCCAAGCGAGGTCTTGATATAATGTATCTATGTATGAAGTGTCATTACAATAGCTCAATTCATTCTCGATTTAGAAAGCGGAAACAAAAGGTTGACGGCACCACCCCTCTGTCAAAATTAAGTGGTTTGTAACCAAAGTAAAACTTAACCCGTATTTTATGATGCTACACATGTATACCAAGAATTATTTGAATATGTCAAGCCATTGTAAAGTTATCGTCAGGAAACCATAATTTTAGGGAATTTAAGACGAAAAGGGGCCATAACTCTGTCAAAATTTAGTGGTTTGTAACCTAAGTCGAACTTGACCTGTATTTTAGGATGTTACACATGTGTACGAAAAATTATTTGAATATCTCAAGCCCTTCTTGAGTTATCATCCAGAAACCAAAAAAACAACAGACCGGCAGACCGACGGACCGACAAGCTCACTCCTATATACCCCCCCGAAACTTCGTTTGTGGGGGTATAAAAAATTCATACATCTCAAAAAGAAAAAAAAATACTGGTGCAGTGCCTCAATCCGCCACATTTGGGAGATATTTTTACTATATTTTCAAAAGTTTTCCACACCAGTTTTCGACCAAAAAATTCACATGAATTAAGTTAGGTTAAATGTGCATATGTTGACGTGTTTGTGGTTAAATTTCAAAAAGTTGGAAAACGAAAAATAATTATTGAGATTGAAGGCCTAAACAGTGTAAAAAATGAGCGTAGGAATGCCTAAATCCGCCACCCCTCATTAAAAGGTTCAAATTGCTCGAAAATATTGTTTTTTATGAATCCGATTTTGAAAGTAACTTCTATTGACATCTATTGACAAAACTCCCACATTTGTTTATTCCAGGTTCATTGTCTAGTGTTTAAACAAAATCATAGTGATCCAAGGCTGCTGGGTAAAAATTGGAGATCACAAACCGTGACAGGCTTATTCTACATTTGACTATTGTTCTTATTTAATTCTCCATATTAAGCAGCTCCTTGTTTGTTGTTCATACAGTGTTTCAATTTCTTCAAATACACCTTTATATTTCTAAAAATATATCATTTGTAAAGTGTAGCTCTGAAACTGAGGTTCTGCGAGGGGAAATAGTAACATGGGTTTTGAGCAGCGTGACATTAACAAAGTGACATTTGCGCTCTTAAGAGGCACTTTTTTCCGCATATTTTTGTGCTCACATGGACATAATATTAAAACAAGATAATTTAATTTTATCATGGACACAATGCGGGGCCTCAAAATTGCGCATGCGCAGTGTGAAATAGATTCGCTGCATGCAGTTTGTTTACATTTAGGGGCTTAGGGGTTTAGGGTACAAATAATTGGATTAAATATTAATTACTCACAAATCAAGAAGAAAACTCTTTAGCGTTTTTAAGGGAAAGTGTGTGATTAATCAAGATCAACAGAAAAGTCGCCAGTAAGCAAACGCTCATTTGGATGGGGTGGTGGATTTAGGACAGGGGCGGATTTAGGCACTGCGCCTAAATATAGTGTCAATATTTTAAATCATCAATTGAAATGGAGAAAATTATAAAGTGTTTGTTATGCTTTTCATCGCTAGTTTGGAAAACACACGTATATCTTACATAGCGTTAAAACTTCACAGTTTTAGTTTGGAAAACACACGTATATCTTACATAGCGTTAAAACCTCACAACTGTGACTGAAAGTCATAATGGCCAAGTGGTAAGCAAGACAAATTTTTTTCCCGGCGGTCGTAGGTTCGAGTCCCGGCAAAGGCAAATCGTTTAATTATATGTTTTTTCTTTATATAATACTTGTTTTTGATTAGTCCAATAGCTTGAGTTTATGCAGTTAAGACATTAAATGACGTTTTTCAAAAATACGAAAATCTGTGAACAAGTCCCGTGAAATAATGCTATACTGATGTTGTACAGTTAGAACTTCACTAGAGAAAATTAAAAGCCAAATGCATATGTATATAGTATTTATGGTTTTTCATTTCTTGTTTACAAACTGTAACAATTTTATGGGAACTTGAGTGCATGTAGTTGAGATAGCAGTCATTTTAATGCCTACGTTATCATAATGGAATACAGATATGTAATCAATTTAAGATATGCACCATACATGTTTGAACTGCAAATAAATTTTTAATTCTGCAATGTTTTTCAGCTTTAAACATGGCCCAGCCATAGTGTCGCGTTATGACGCGCCATTTTAGTACGTATTTGACACCATTTTTTACTTTGCTGTAAATTCTACAAGATTTTAAGAGAGAAATACTTATCTAAAAAATATTGCATACATCCTAAAAAAAAATAAATAAATGTAATACTCTTATGAACACTCAAAATGAAGTTCTTATAAAATCGCTTGCCACTTATTTTTTCATAGTTTTAATATAAAAAAAATCCATGTACAGTAATTAATATAGTAGAATATAATAGAAATATTATCATCATTTTGATAACTTTGTGCATATGTATATTGCTCACTATTTTTAGTGATTTGACATGTATGTTGAAACTGTATATAAGTGTTTTTTTTCTGCATTGTACGTTTGTGTGCTTTTTGCATGCATCTGTTTCCCACCTTGCTGAAAATTTTACATATTTATTTCAAATGTTATGTTTTGCATCGGCCCGAGGCCTCCAGCATTGAAAATAAACTTTGAAAATAAACTTTGAAACATATATGACACTCACATTCAGCTGCGCCATTATGTACTACAAAGTTCCTTGGCTGAGTTCACTGTATTTTGGTTTATGATGCAAACAATTGAAAAGACAGAGTTTTGTATGACCATATTATGATAAAATGAGGTTTGACTGTATATTAAAACACAAGGAAAATGTGTGTGATTTGCAAACCCAGCTGTGCATGACCACAGCTACGGTTATGTTGGTTTGACGTCACAAGATGAGAACAGTTGTTGCATAACTGCAATAAAACACATATTTTATAGCATCACCATATACGATTACAGCTGTTTTGGATGCGATTCAATCTACTCATTTATATTGAAGATACTGGTATAACAGTGCATTCCATACACTCTTTTTCATGAGTTACCAAGTATACAGTCAACCGTTTCATTAAACTAAGACTTTCTTATTTATTATTCAAGTCATAAACTAGTCTACAGAACATCATGATGTTCCAATGATCACCTTACACAGCTAGTGTTTATTTGGGAAAATCATAGCAAAATTTGACCTTTGACCTCCAACAATTTGACCTTTGACCTCCAACAATTTAACCTTTGACCTTCCGCAATTTAACCTTTGACCTCTAGCAATGTAACCTTTGACTTTCAGCAATTTAACATTTAACCTCCAGCAATTTAACGTTTGACCTCCAGCAATTTAACCTTCGACCTCCAACAATGTAACCTTTGACTCCAACAAATTAACCTTATCTGCAGCTCCTTGACATTTATAATCCCTCCATTTGCATATTGCATATTTCATATTTGCATACAATTTAATATTTACATTACAAAGAATGTTAGTACATGTATAGCATTCAAATTAAATACAAATGTTACTAAAAATGGTGTCAAGACATTGGACAAAAAACATAATGGCGATATTATTTAATCATTATGTTGTATTTTTATTATAAACATACTTCAATGCAATAAGTGTACCCAGGATTTATTATAGGTGTTGAGTTGGTTAGAAAAATTTGATCTGCAACATGTCATGTAACTGGTACCATAATGGCTACAGGCTATTGGTATACCAGCAACAAAACCTGACTGCTACTTCGATGTTGGTATTGATGCAACCACAACCCAACTGCTGCTTCGATGTTGGTATTGATGCAACTACAACCCAACTGCTGCTGCGATGTTGGTTTGATGCAACCACAACCCAACTGCTGCTGCGATGTTGGTATTGATGAAACCACAACCTGACTGCTACTGCGATGTTGGTCTTGATGCAACCACAACCAGACTGCTACTGCGATGTTGATATTGACGCAACTACAACCAGACTGCTACTGCGATGTTGGTCTTGATGCAACCACAACCCGACTCCTGCTGCGATGTTGGTATTGATGCAACCACAACCCGACTGCTGCTGCGATGTTGGTATTGATGCAACCACAACCCGACTGCTACTACGATGTTGGTATTGATGCAACCACAACCCGACTGCTACTGCGATGTTGGTATTGATGCAACCACAACCCGACTGCTACTGCGATGTTGGTATTGATGCAACCACAACCCGACTGCTACTGCTATGTTGGTATTGATGCAACCACAACCCGACTGCTACTGCGATGTTGGTATTGATGCAACCACAACCCGACTGCTACTGCGATGTTGGTATTGATGCAACCACAACCCGACTGCTACTGCGATGTTGGTATTGATGCAACCACAACCCGACTGCTACTGCGATGTTGGTATTGATGCAACCACAACCCGACTGCTACTGCGATGTTGGTATTGATGCAACCACAACCCTACTGCTACTGCGATGTTAATGTTGATGCAACCACAACCCGACTGCTGCTGCAATGATGGTCTTGGTGCAACCACAACCCGACTGCTGCTGCGATGTTGGTCTTGATGCAACCACAACCCGACTGCTACTGCAAAGTTAGTATTGATGCAACCACAACCCGACTGCTGCTGCGATGTTGGTCTTGATGCAACCACAACCCGACTACTGCTGCAATGTTGGTATTGATGCAACCACAACCCGACTGCTACTGCGATATTGATATTGATGCAACCAAAACCCGACTGCTTCTGCAATGTTAGTATAGATGCAACCAAAACCCGACTGCTTCTGCAATGTTAGTATAGATGCAACCACAACCCAACTGCTGCTGCGATGTTGTTATTGATGCAACCACAACCCGACTGCTACTGCAATGTTGGTATTGATGCAACCACAACCCGACTGCTACTGCGATGTTGGTATTGATGCAACCACAACCCGACTGCTGCTGCTTTGTTGGCATTGATGCAACCACAACCCAACTGCTGCTGCGATGTTGGTATTGATGCAACCACAACCCGACTGCTACTGCTATGTTGGTATTGATGCAACCACAACCCGAGTGCTTCTGCGATGTTGGTATTGATGCAACCACAACCCGACTGCTACTGCGATGTTGGTATTGATGCAACCACAACCCGACTGCTACTGCGATGTTGGTATTGATGCAACCACAACCACAACCCGACTGCTACTGCGATGTTGGTATTGATGTACGGGGCTCATTTTCACGTCAAGTAGCTGACAAGTGTTTCAAAGAGCATCTTCAGAGTTCCAATAGGGAGAGATATTGCTAAGAAAATTAGTTGCCTGCATTTCCTCATATGGAGAAGAGTGTCATGGAATCCACTTGCACAAGGGAACACTTGGTCACATAATCTCTCTAATAATGGTCTCGATTTGACAGCAAAACATCCATCGGCCTGTCAGCGTGCATTAGCGACTGGCTTATCCACTTAGCGCCATTCCAATCTCACAGTTGATATTTTTCTCATCCAATCTCATTTGGGACAGTAATTATATGTCAGATACAAGATTAGATGTCCGTCCTAATTTTGCATCAAGTTTTGGACAAGATATTTGTATGACACATAAAGTTATCATGGGTAAAAAATAATATGAAACATGGACGTATATATCACAAAATAAATCGGACAATTCCGCATTAGTTCTGGCATAAATAAACCATTCAAACCCAGACAAAAATGAAATCCAATCAATAGCTTATCCACCTAGCATTATTCCGACCGCAGAGGTTATATTTCTCATCCAATTTTATAAACTGATATTCACAACAAATACTGATTTTGTTGTGTTTTTTATATGGCTTATACAAAATACTTTGATGCTCAGATGTTGACACAATACCATTACTTTATTTAGCAAACATAATGGTTTATACTTTCGAATGCTTTGATGTAGCCCACATTATCTTGCAGATTATCAACAAAACGCCTACAAAAAAATTGTAAGGGAGGCTACTCTGGAGTGCCTTTCAAACACGGCTGAATGAAGTGAACAAGAGTTATCTCCCTTATTTTCAAATGTACAAAATGTGCAAGTTGATGGCTTTTTCTGGAAATAAATGTGCTGATTTAAACAGAAAGGGGTGCAAAGCCTGAAAGAACTTAATAAAATTTAATTGTCACTTGAAACACTTAAGAGGTGTACATTATGATTCTCATGATTACTGTTTTGATATAATTATAGGATGTGTGAATGTACCTAGGTCTGAAATATGCATACTGACAATAGATGTAAATAAAAATGCATGTCGTTCTGATACGGTATATTAAACCACTTGCGCGAACACCCTCGTAGTTTCATTCCTACGCATCAGGGGTGAGTTGCTCAAAACTCAGTCTCATTAAAATCACATCCTAAAATGAGGCGCGTCATGGGAAAACTGGACTTAATGCATGTGTGTAAAGTGTTGTCCCGGATTAGCCTGTGCAGTCCACACAGGCTAATCTGGGACGGCAATTTCTGCCTACAGTGTATTTATGTTTAGAAGAGACTTCCTTGAAACAGAAAATACCATAAAAGCGGAAAGTGCCGTCCTGAATTAGCCTGTGCGGACTGCACAGGCTAATCCGGGACGACGCTTTACGCACATGCATTAAGACCGGTTTTCTCATGACGCACCACAAATAATATGCCATGCTTTAGGATGTGAGGACGACCAATACAAGGTTATCTTCTGGTGACCTTTCAGCCAACCAATCCAAGCCTTGGTTTCAAGGAAAGTGAAAGTGAAAGTGAATCCATATTTAGCTTCACAAACCATTGTTTTGGCTGGGATCCCAGTGTGCAATTGTTTTACACGTATAGAATTTTACGACGGTCAAGACAAATCACGACGATCAAGACAAATCATGTCGCCTTAGTTCAATAACTTAATATCTGCAGTGTTAAATATAAGCAATATAAGCACTAATTGAGTTATGAAATGTCACTCTATTCATAAACAGACAGTGGTGATTTTCACAAGTTCCATGCTTTTCATGAATAACTGTAGTCCAGTGTCCGACAAATTTCGAACTTTTCAGGTAGCCCACCGGGCTACCAGATTAAACATTTGGTAGCCCAACATTTTTATGGCTCATAACTGATATACCCAAAATAGCGTTATATTTATATTTATTTATATAGTACACACAAATAATAAATCCATTTATTCAGATAGTCTATAGATACATACAGTCATACTAACAACAAAGGTATATTGATGGGAATAATAGAATTATGAGTAATATTAATAATAATAATGATAATAATAATAATAATAAATAAATAAATAAATAAATGTGATGAGAATACTAGTTTGGAGGTGACAGACTGCGGCTCATCAGGGGATCTCTTCTTTGCACTTGGTTCCTGAGGTCCTGAAGAATGAACCAGAAAGTGGTCCATTTCTTTACTTTTAAGCTATTTACAAATTAATTCTTGAGTAATTACACTTTAAACAAGACACGTTTCTATCTAAGTTCACAAAATGTAAATCGCTGTCAAATTTATTACACTTATAAATCCAGTCACGTATTTTTAATCCAGTCACTTATAAACGCAACCACATCACTTTTAAAGCAAACACATCAGTAATATAAAATTTACAAAAATACTAATAGTAATTTAGAATTCGAGGCAACTTATATACAGTATTTTTATAAAATTAAAACAATGTTTTCTTACGTAAAACCTAACTTACCTTACTAATTAACAGGCGCTCCTATAATCCATACATTAATTCTATGTGGGAAGTAATTATGTCAGTGTTAATCGCTTTCACACCACTTTAATTGATTTTAATTTTTGCATGTATCATTGTTGTTTATTTTCAGCGTCCTTTGTTAATTTACGACATTAAAAACGTTGTCGCAAACACGTCTTTCCCGCGAAATTCCGAAAAGTGGAATGACATAATAGCACGTGTGTAAACTAAAAAAATTGTCTTAAATAACATTAATAGCAGACGACACTGAATGCTTCTGACTGGATGGTCACGATACAGCACTGCTGTTGACGATTGGAAGCGAGATTACCGTAAATGACTGATAACAATCGCTGATTAAATAATTGATCGGATTATAAACAATACACAGTGTACAGTCACACTCTTAGTGTAATTAATTGCAAGGTTGTTTCGTCATCATACCGGGCCACCGATGATATCAATTTTAAGTAGCCCGAATGAAATTTTAGGTACCCCTCGGGCTTCGGATTTGTCGGACACTGCAAGTCATTTTTAGGGCTGTCTATGAAACATGTTGTGCCTCATGTTAAGTTTGAAATATTTAATACATTCAACAATTTACAAACTAAAATCACTGGATAAGTTTCTGACCACTAATAAATACATTTGCATAGTAAAACAATGTTGCTTTGTTTATAATTTACCATGTTTTCTTAATTTGGTGTACAAATGCCATTATTCAATTCTTGATAGAAGTATAGGTTTATAATACGACCCTCGACATTGAAACACTTCACTGACCACAATGACAGGATTTCTTCTTGCAAAAATCAACCAGACTGCTTTGAGAAACGAGCAATCTCATTGGCAAAGCTATTAATAGCGTTTTTTTAAATTCCGGGTTTTAGACAGGACGTCTTCAGATCTTCCCATAGAAGATTGTGCACTTTAGTCAGATTGCTCAAAACTGTAACAGACAATTAAGCTAACAGCGGTTACAATATGGATGAAGATATTTATGTAAATTAAACATAATAATATTAAACTGTGAGTTTATTCTATATAAATTGTTATGCTGGAATAATTATATTATATTTGATAAATAAGTTGCTCCTAATAGTAATGGTATTTACATCTAAAATAAACAGGCCGTTAGCTTAATTGACCGTTGAAGTTTTGAGCATCTGGTCCTGACCTCCAAATTGTTGTTTATAAGCTGACAAACAACTATAAATCGAAAATTATTACTTAAATAACAAAAAGGTGAACAAAATCAACACCATAAATATCAGTTGCCATTTTTATTCTACCGACAAAAATGCAGTCTTCTAGATAGAAAACCAATAAAAATGCCAGTTCACTGAGATTGATTACTCAATGATGTATTAAACTCTTCAATCTCCCTGACTCTTCATGGAACCCAATCATTGCAATCAGTGCCAATTGCTCACTGATTGACTTAACAGCCCACAACCCAACTACACTGAAGTTCCATTAATATTTGTTGGATTATCACAGATGAAAAAGCAGAGGATCTGAGATTAATTATTATATTTTTTCATGAACAGAAATATTGTGTATCTTCTTAGCAATGGAATGTTTTATCTGTAATTTAGAACACTCTATGTTTTGACCTTTTCAGTAATAAATACTTATGCTCATTTTGGATTATGGTGCACAAAATATTTCTATAAATGCTTTTGCTGATTAATGTAATACAGGCCACTCTATGTTTTCACCTTTTCAGTAATAAATACTTATGCTCATTTTGGATTATGGTGCACAAAATATTTCTACAAATGCTTTTGTTGATTAATGTAATACAGGCCTTAAATCACAAAAGAACCATATCAGATCAGTGAAGCAAAACTATGTGAAACAAAGTAATAGTATTGATTAGGGTCAATCAGTAGATTATAAACCTATACGAAAGTTAGGGACATTGGCGTTTACCAGTGGAATATAAACATTCCTAGAAATAAAACTCATCCGAGATCTAAATACACTGATCCGGGATTTGCCACGAATAGTGTAAACTCCTCCCCAGCTATTATTAAAAGAATAATTTCAATTCATCGAAAATCACAAACATTACCACTTGCTCATTTAAATATCGCAAACATTATGCACGTGCTCTTTTGTATCAAATAGTTTAACCGCTAAACATGTGATATCCAAGTGCGATGATTGGATAATATTTCAGATTAATTGGAATATGATTGACATTTGTGGAAGCGTCTATTCTGTAATGGATAATTGGTGTACATTTCTCAATAGTTTCACAAAGGTATTTCCAGGCCTTGTGAGTAATAATCCTTTGACTCAGATGTCTTGGGGAATTAACTCAAACACTGAACTCCTTTTAACAATAGTATTTAATAACAAAATGTACACATAAATATACAAGTTCTTAGTGTCTACAGTTAACGTGTCACAGATTTCCATATTCTTCTATCTGCCTAATGTGGTGTAGTACGTTTTTATCGAGTGCACCAGGATTCTCTCCCATATGGCCATCACCCCTTGAAGACTCCTTAGTTGGGTTATGGGGGATAAGGCAAGATACAGGAGAGATAGTGCCCGGTGTGAAGCACCTAGTACACTGCATCTCGGTTTAACAACTCATGCGAAAGACGAGTTAGTAGGTTAGGGTGTGGCGGGGGCTCAAACCTGCAACCCCTGGGTTGTGAAACCAGTGCGTTACCACTAGACCATGGATCCGCCACCTGCCTAATATTCAAATTTGATTCCTATATATACACACAATTTCGTTGACAAGTAGTTACTTATTTGAAATATGTTAATACTACTTACAATAAATTAGAAAAGTGAAACATCAAAGCATTGTTTATAACAAGACGATGATCCAGAAATATCAATCCCACAAACTGTGAACAAACAGTCAGATCATTACTGGCGAAGTAAGTAAATCTAGACAGTACTTAAATCTGGACACTTGAAAAAATGCGTTTGTATGACCATGACCGATAATTCTATGTTATCGATTGACACACACACCCCTGTCTCGGCAACGTATGTCAAGTTTAAAAGGAAGAGACATAATATTTACTTATTTACTTACTATTGCTTTTTCGTCCTGTCAATTATAAACATTTGCGCGCGGGGAATAAAATCAAAACAGTATCTCCAATAATTAAGCTTTAGAGAGACAATTTTGCTAGTAAACACCAGAACAAAGTAAACAAAAGAAGAAACACAAGAAATCTCACAAACAAGGTGTATTTTAATGTTGAGTTTTGTTTTTGTATTTTAAATTATACATTTTTTTCAAGTGTCCGGATTTAGGTACTCTTCATTCGTATTTCGATACATGTTACGGGCCTTTTTTAAACACACCATTCAGTTACTTTAAGAAAGCGGTTTCTGATCAGATTTTGACCAAAGCTTTAGATTAAACCCTACTTATTATGTATAACATTTTATTTTAATTTGATGCAATTATCCAGAGAAATGGTCCAAAAAACCAGCAAAAGTGTCCGGATTTACGTACTTCGCCAGTAAAGGCTAATAACTCTATGAAACTGGCAAACAGTAAGTTATAATCTACATGTATGTTTCTAATTATTAAATTCTTTAAATGAACAAGAGATGTTTGTAAAACATGTATGCCCCCCCCCCGACTTGCAGCCAAGTTGTGAATATGTGCAAATTGTTAAGATTTTTTTTATATGCAAGCCCAAGCGAGGTCTCGATATATGGTATCTTTGTATGAAGTTTCATTAAAATATCTTGATGCGTTCTCAAGTTATTGAACCGAAACCATTTTTCTATTTTTAGTAATGGTGACCTTGACCTTGACCCCACCAACCCCATATGCAATCCCAAGTGAGGTCTCAATATAAGGTATCTATGTATGTAGTTCATTAAAATATCTCGATACATTCTAAAGTTATTGAGCGAAAAACCGTTTTTCTATTTTTAGTAATGGTGACCTTGACCCCACCCACCCCATATGCAATCCCAAGCGAGGTCTCGATATAAGGTATATATGTATGAGGTTTCATTATAATATCTCGATGCGTTCTCAAGTTATACTGCTGAAACCGTTTTTTCTTTTTTTAGTAATGGTGACCTTGACCTTGATCCCACGAGCCCCATATGCAATCCCAAGTGAGGTCTGAATATAAGGTATCTATGTACGAACTTTCATTAAAATATCTCTATGCGTTTTCAAGTTATTGAGCGGATACCATTTTTCTATTTTTAATAATGGTGACCTTGATCTTGACCCCACCAACCCCATATGCAATCCCAAGCGAGGTCTCAATATAAGGTATCTATGTATGTAGTTTCATTAAAATATCTCGATACGTTTTAAAGTTATTGAGCGGAAACCGTTTTTCTATTTTTAGTAACGGTGACCTTGACCTTGACCCACATACCCCATACATAATACCAAGCGAGGTCTCGATATATGGTATCTATGTATAAAGTTTCCTTAAAATATCTCGATGTGTTCTCAAGTTATTGAGCAGAAATCGTTTTTCTATTTTTAGTAATGGTGACCTTGACCTTGAACCCACCCACCCCATATGCAATCCCAAGCGAGGTCTCAATATAACGTATCTATGTGTGAAGTTTCATTAAAATATCTCGATGCTTTCTCAAGTTATTGAGCGGAAACCTTTTTTCTATTTTTAGTAACGGTGACCTTGACCTTGACCACACCCACCCCATATGCAATCCCTAGCGAGGCCTCGATGTAAGGTATCTATGTATAAAGTTTCATTAAAATATGTGTCAGCATCTGAGAGTTTTGGCCCAAATGTCATATTTGGGCGAAATTGAGTTTTTGGTATCATTTGAAAGGTCAATTTATTTCGATCACAGAAAATGTAGTAAGACGTCAATTTTCAATCATTTAAGGTATATTTTTGGCATTTTTGTAACGTCACCATAACAACCAAAACTCATTTTTTCCTTGTTTTAATTCAATTAATAGCCACATCCTTACATGCTACTGAAATACAAAGAAAGCATGAATCATTGTTATACAGCATGCATAACATGTATAGCACATCTGTGGATACATCAAAGCAATAATTTCCTTATAGTGAACCGAGTTCCAAAACTAGATACTGCATACAAACTTTGGATTTGTTTAACTTTCTTTGTTGTTGGGAATTAAACAATGCCATTGTGGTGCTCTTTACACAGAAATGATATCATAAAAACAAAAAGCAAATGAAGTGATAACTGATTCAACTTTCCATATATGTACATTATATTGAAATGCATAGATTGCATTTTTTTATTATTAAACAACATAAATAACATGAACAGTACTTATAAGGATACATCTATGCAATAATATATTAATAATGTACCATTGTCACGGCAACCAAATTCCAAAATAAAGTAAAAAATATTGGAATTACTCAAATTTCTTGGTTGATGGACGAACAATTGCAATTGTGAGTGCACTTTGATACTTAAACTAAATCAGTCTACCTTTCCTACAAGATTTTTGCACAATAAGAAGTTGTATATAAGAGGATTTACCATGTAAAACAATCGTTGTCTACGGTGCAAAGAGATCTCAAAATCGACAAAATGTGTAGAGATAACTGATACAACTCTCCTTATGTGCACATGCTATTGAAGTTTGTTAAGTTCATTTATCAGTGTTTGGCAACATAGTTATCATGTAACAGACATTCATGGATATATCCTCGCAATTATATCTTGATCTAGTTGCCATAGTAACCAAATTCAAATGTTATACTTGTAAAATAGAAAATAAATATCACCTCAATCTATTATGCATTAGTGAATAAGATAACTTAAGTAACATAACGAAAACTTAAGTACCATTGTTCTTTAATTTGTATTATACTGACTTTCCAATAAGCATGTTGAAGAATTATCTATAAAAAAAAATAGTTTATAGTTAACCGATTTACATATGGGATAAAAAAACAACAACAAGAGCACCACTTTGCGGGTGCAGATTACATATCTGTTTTCATGGATAGTAAGATTAAATATTCTTAGTCAAAAAAAGTCCACAAAACATTCCAAAGGCAAATGTTTCCTGCATTACATAGTAACCGTATAATGAAGAGTAAGTGTTTAAAATTTGAAAACAATAGCTGTGACAATTTAGTATTAAATTATATACATGTATAAATGAAAAATTAAACAACATTCAATATTTTAACATTTTTTACAGTGTCATGATTCCATAGCAACCATATTCCAAATTCAGGCAAAATGCTAAAAAAATATACTTATTCTAAATAACACCTTCATTGTTGTTGGGTAAACACAAATATTAAACAGTGTATTTTTCAAAAGTTTGTCAAACATAAAATTTGGTGTTAAAATTGTGTTTAACGAATGTACTAATCTTAAAGAAAACAGCAATATCTCACTGTTACAAACACAGACGGTACTAAGCATCATGTCCTTTGGCTTATACTTTGCTAGACAATTGTATTTATATGAGTAATTTCTCACTTGCATTTGTCAACCGTTGGTTTTGGGCATGCATGAACAATGTTCATGCACAGTGGAGCAATTTCCTCATATAAGTACCATTGTCTAGCTGCGTCTAAGCCAGGTGGCTCAATCCGATCAGGAAATCCCTGAACAGAGGTGTTGGACTTCAACATCATGAAGGACTCCTCCTCAGATAACATGTACTTTCTAAGGAAGAACATCCGAGTCCCTGGAACAGCAGAGCTCATGCGGAAGTAGTGGTACTTCTTGATATGCGGAATACTCCGAAAGAACACCTTCTGGTAGCTTGTCCAGTCGTAGAATATGATTGGGTTTGATTGGTCCCCAACCTGTTGAGGGATGTTGTGCCCACCTCTGGAGGAACGTCTCACCCTATCAGCAATGTCCTCCATACTTTCGGCAGTTTCATGTCTCCAACGTACCTGAATAATTCAGATGTCAAAAGGTAACAGTCAGAGTTCTAGGAATCTGGTCATGTATACAAATACCAATGAAAATATCGGACAATAGAAAGCATGATGTGTGGAAAAATATAGTAAAGGAATATATTTGTACATAGTTGCAATTAAATAATGGCCTATTCAGATGATAATGAATTTTTGTTCCTTATTTATAATCAGACAATAAACACAGTTTTATAATTTACCGAGTGCACACTCTTCTGCCCATCACCAATGAAGTGTATTTAATATCCTTCAATTATAGTGTTAAGACATTAACAGTTGAAAACCTTAAGAGTCAATACTTGAGCAATTATAATTTCAATTTTATCAGTAGTTTCTGTTCCTCAAATATAATTTACAAGCATATCAGTCCATAAAAAAAACAACAACAAATAATAAAACTTGCAAACCAACATATTTGAAGCTACATGAATTACTTTATAAAGGCCTTGCAATGAAAATAACGTACTTTTCATATACCAAAGTGCCAGTCAGGGTTAAACTTGGTGTGGCCTGCCTCCATTAGGAAGAATTCTACTTTTTCACTAGCCCCTGTCAGAGTCCTCCATAGGCCATACCTGCAGCAGCATGCATAAACCAAACTTAAATTTCCAGTTGTGACATGAATACAGCAGACATATAATATTCTGAATGTTAATGTGTTGGTGATTGGTAAATATCTTGTACTTTTGTGCGAAGTTAATTAATTTATCAAGTGAAACAAGCGTCAAAGACGCATTAATTTATAGTATACATATGCACATGTATGTCGTTGACTTTCTTTAACATACCCAATGACAGTGTTATTCTTGTTTTGACCACTGCAGTTGTCCATGTTGAGCATCACGTGCTTCTCTCCGTAACCGTGGTTACTAAGGTTGTGATGCAGCTTGGATGTGACACTGTTGGCCCCTTTACCAGCTCCCTCCGCTTCATCTGTTGGCCCCTTTACCAGCTCCCTCCGCTTCATCCACCAGGTAGAAAATCTGTGTACCTGAAATATCACACGCGATACACTTAATAATTAGATAAAAGTAAATGACTGCACTGTCATTTATCTGAAAAGTAACTATGTTAATTCCCATATTACACTGAGAGGGGTAGGTTTTACATAGCTTATAAAAATGTTTATTAAGTACTGATTGTGAATAATACCGATGTTTTAGTTAAGTACATGTACTATGAAAACTTTAAACAATGAAGTAAGTATTTACAGAAAAAAGTAACATTCAGTTTTAAGTTTTTATATCAATATCATCATGATCAATGTCATCATCATTATCATCATCGTCATCATCATCATTATTGTTGTCATCAAAGGGTATGTGACTTTGATTTAAACTCATCCGGAATAGAAATATGTCCGAAATAGTTAATAATTAATGTTAATTCATAGGGGACACTACTTGCTGTTGATGACTGGCTGTTTTCCATTTTTGTATTATTCAATAATTTTGGTTTCACAGAGTTAAAATCGAAGAGAGTTTATTTGACATTTTGAAAAGGTCAAGGTAAGTAAACACCGCTGACTTCCTGGATAACGATTATTTACATGCAATTATGGAATTAAAATTACTCTTATATAATCGTTATGGATGCAAAACAATAACAAAAGGAAGCACAAAATAACTTACCAAATGGAGTAAATCCATGATCCCAGTGCTAACAAAATCGAAACTGAAGCATAAATTGTTGCCGATTCGACCACATGCCGTGAAGAATCATAAGGGGAATTAACTCGATAACGAACGGACACAACACACCAAATTTATAAAACACATTAAGATGTATCAAGGGTGCTCGGTGAAAAAACAAGCAACATTTACATCGGATATTTTAAGAGAACATAGCGAAAATGTTCTCAATTATCGCTTAATTGGAAGCGCTATTTTTACGCCATTTTTCTCAATGACGTCAAAACGTCATTTGGGCCAAAAATCTCAGACGCTGACACACATCTCAAGGCGTTCTCAAGTTATTGAGGGGAAACCGTTTTTTTATTTTTAGCAACGGTGACCTTGACCTTTGAGCTGTTGACCTCAACATTTATAGGGTTCTTCCTTTCCTTCCAAGTAACTAGCGTACCAACTGTCATGATCGTAGGTCAAAGCGTTCTAAAGATATCGTGCGGAAACGAAATGGTCTACCGTTTATCTATTTTTAGTAATGGTGACCTTGACCTTGACCCCACATTCCCCATATGCAATCTCAAGCGAGGTCTCCATGTAAGGTATCTATGTATAAAGTTTCATTAAAATATCTCAATGCGTTCTAAAGTTATTGAGGGGAAACCGTTTTTCTATTTTTAGCAATGGTGACCTTGACCTTTGACCTGCTGACCTCAAAATTAACAGGATTCTTCCTTTCCTCCCAAGTAACCAGCGTACCAACTTTCATAATCATAGATCAAAGCGTTCTCAAGATATCGTGCGGAAACGAAATGGTCTACTGACAGACCTACCGACTAACCGACCGACCGACGGACAGTTGCAAAGCATCGAAGGGGGGCATAATAAGAGATATGAAATTTATCACAAGGACTTAAACAAAACTTAACAAAATTTGTTCGTGATAATAGGCAAAAAAGTTTATCCCTGGCCCCATGACAACGAAAAATCTCAATTTTAAACTTAGTCTTAAGATAAAATATTAGCCAATGAAATTCTAAGCTTAGACTATGTAACAACCATTTCTAGGGTCAATATTTTCAAACAACCATTTCTATTGGTCAATATTTTAAATTAAGACTAAAGTGAGTTTGAGATCAAGATCTTTCTTGTAGCCATGAGGGCTGCAGTGATCTTTCTCACATACACCTAGACTTGGTTCTACCCATAGATTAACAGTCTCAAGAGTGTCTCATAAGCCTCAGGCTTTTGATACAATCTAAGTTAAATAGGTTTAAACTAAAACTACACTCTTAAGCAACAATTTGGTCTACAAACATTGCACAAAACCAAAAAAAAGGTAAAAACTGTACAGAAATATTTTAACATCACTATTCTAAATACTAAGAACCAAATTATTAACTGGTGCAATCTCTTCACAACAATAAATTTATCTTTTCTGGGAAATGTCCCCATGGATTTAAGAAGCTTTAACAGATATGCTGAAATAATGCCCCATTCTTGGTGATCAAGAGAGCGGAATCCATTTCAATGTCAGATTCATGGCAGAATTAGCAAATTTTATGCATAAAACTTTTCACCCAAATGCTCGGCTCTTGACTGATAAGGCCCTAGCTATTTTGCCTTATATTGTCTTTTGTAGATTTCTTGGTGTCCCAAATAATCTTTTTCTGGACTGTAATAAACATCTGCACAATTGTCTCTGATCCCACAAAAAAGGGAGGGATATTTCCAGATAAGACCAGATGTAAAATTATTTCGACAAACTAAATGGAGATGTTGACAATTTAATAATATACATTTCACATGCGGACAATGTTCAGTCTGACAGAACCAATGTGGGGAATCCATTTTTAGCAACAATTACCTTGAATACACATGACAAGAAAATGTTGTCTCTAAAAATTATTTATGCAGTTGAATTTTCATATTTTGTTCCTTATTTCTATTCTTGTTTCATCGAAAACATTTAAATATGTGTAACACTGGCATTATTGTCTTATTTATTGTAAAATAATTTATGTCCATTGCACATGATTCGAATACAGAATCTAATATATTCATCAAAATCAATATATGTAATATATTCATATAAAGGTCAGCGTCAGGTTAATAATTCTGAACTATATAATTTAGGCGTGTTGTGAGAAACCCAGGCTTAATGCATATTCATTAAGTGTCGTCCCAGATCAGCCTGTGCCGTCCACACAGGCTAATCCGGGACGACACTTTCTGCCTACAGTGGATTTATGTTTAGAAGAGACTTCCTTGAAACAGAAAATACCATAAAAGCGGAAAGTGTCATCCTGGATTAGCCTGTCCAGACTGCACAGGCTAATCCGGGATGACACTTTACGCACATGCGGTAAGCCTGGTTTTCCCACGACACGTCTCAATTGCCAGATGGCTGAAGTACTGTCCCCAAAACCAAAACTTCCCAGCAATCAGTGTGACAGTCAAATATGACATAAGTTGGTTGCACAGAAGTTTCATCAGCTTTGGCAGCCAACATTTATGCTAAGTCTTTTGACAAAAAACAGGTTTGTTATTGCAACTATCAATATTTTCCCCCAGTGGGGAGCGGCGGGCCGACCCAGGGCAATTTGACTTATTTTATTTTTGGTGGTCTAAATCCCCACCCTAGAGCCAAACATTTTTGTCTAAATCCCCTCATTGGGATATGCTTGGTGTATCAAATGTCCCGGGCAGGGGCCCAATATTACCAGGATCTAAATCCGACCAGTCTATTTCCCCAGGACCCGGAATCATTCAGCGTTTCAAATTCCCGCCTGTCTGGAATTGCTTTCAGTTTAAATTCCCATATATGCCCGCTGCTCTCCCACTGGGGAAAAATTAGAAGAAGACTGTTTAAGATTTCAATATAGCAATATAAGGAAAACTGCCCACGGCCATTATTTTTAACGAATCAAAATGATATCCAGAATTTGGTAGAGGGTCACCCAAGGAACATGCGGAATAATTTTGAAATCCAGCCAGTGGTTTCAGACAAGAAGATGTCAGTATAGCCAAATAAGGAAAACTGCCCCGCCCCCTGGCGGCCATGTTTTTAAACAAATGAAAATAATTTCAAGGAATTTGGTTCAGGGTTACCCAAGGAATATTTCTGTGAAATTATTTTGAGATCCAGCCAGTGGTTTCAGACTAGAAGATTTTTAAAGTTTTCAATATAGCCATATGAGGAAAACTGCCCCGATCCCTGGCGGACATGTTTTTTAATGAAGCAAAATTATTTCAAGGAATTTGGTAGAGGGTCACCCAAGGAACATTTCTGTTAAATTACTTTGAAATCCAGCGAGTGGTTTCAGACAAGAAGATTTTTAAAGTTTTCAATATAGCCATAAAAGGAAAACTGCCCCGCCCCCTGGCGGCCATGTTTTTTAAAGAATCAAAATGATTTGAAGGAATTTGGTAGATGGTCACCCAAGGAGCATTTCTGTGCTAACAATTTTCAAATCCAGCCAGTGGTTTCTGACAAGAAGATTTTTTTAAGTTTTCCAGTTTTTAAGCTTTTGGTTGCCATGGCAACCAGAGTTTTTAATATATTCTAATTAATTGAAGGAATTTGGTAAAGTACCATCCCAGGAACATTCCTGCCAAGTTTGATTAAAATCCGCCCAGTGGTTTCAGAGAAGAAGTTGTTTGAAGTTAAATGTTGACGACGGATGCCTGACACAGGACACAGACACAATAGCTCACCCTTGAGCACTTCGTGCTCAGGTGAGCTCATAAAGGGCGACGGGGCATATGTCTACCCTCTCGAAATACTGTTACCCACGGCTTCACGTTGGGTACCTGGAAGTATTTACTTGGGTTGATGAAATGCACTATTGCCCTAAAAGAATGCAATATTTCAATATAATGTTACAGTGTCATATTTTGTATATGGTATGTTAAATTTAAATACTGTTTAGAAATTTCCATAATAGTATCTGTATCTCTCTTTTCAAAGAAATCCCACAATTACACAGTTTTAAGACATTTTACTCCAACACCTTCCACAAAGACTCCATTGATCATTTAGTCAATACTTCTGCAATTATTCTTGTCTCACGCCTAATTGAATTTCAAACCATTCTCAATAGCAAGTGAACCAAAGCAGAGGTGTTAACATGCAATTAAACAATACAAATGAAAAAAATCTCAATTTACCAAAAAGATTGAAAAGTGGAAGAAAGATTAGTATTCTCTAAAAAAAAGTATCATGTTACAACATACACATTCTCTTTCTAATATTTTTGTTTCAGGCGGTACAGTCACATGAATAATAGATAACATCACAAACTGTAAAGTCACAATGAACTGAATTCTACTAGTATTCTATTACTACTATTTAATGAGTATTGTTTAAAATTATAAAAATTCACACTGGCTTATGTGCAAAACAAAATGTTGACATTTGTGGAAGCAATTTCATTAAAATTGTGAATATTTAGATAGTAGATACATAATTAGGCGGGCACAATGACATAATGTGCATAATTATCAGCACACAACTGACAGTGTCACTGGTTGGGATAACAGTGTTCCACTTGTCATTAACAAACAGATAGTGTAAACTAAAATATTTGAATATATAAAAAATATTTTGAATAATTATAAGCAGTCTATAGGTAAAAGTCAGGATTGCAACAGAATTTGTTATCAGTTGTTATTGTTTCATGATAAATTATAATATTGAAACATGAATTTGAATTAAATACAAAGAACATTAAATTTTAGATTCTGATTTTAGCAAACTGAGCATCAGCTGCAAATGTAAGTTTTATGAATGAATATTGCTCCATGAAGCCCAGATTATCCTTGATTTTTGTTCAGAAGATCTAAGGAGCAAAAAACTGTCCTTTGAAGTGAAATACATGATAATGACTTGTAAATTAGCAGCTAATCGTCTGTAGGAAGTTGATCAGTAATGCAATCCATAGGCAGTTAAAAAAACATCTACGTTTTCAACCTATTATTAGATAATTGTGAGATGTTACATGACCGATTGCAAGATACGCAATTCAACAGCAGCAGTGCTTATATCAATTCACCCATGTATATCTCGTACAAACTGACCTCAGACACTGAACTTGATGTGTGAATATATTACAAATATTACGATGAATAATTTTTATTTTCCATACTGAAATCATGTTTAATCCATGTAAGAGTATAATATAATTCCACTGAAAATACTGTTTGGTTATCAATGAACATGTGGAGCATGTACACAAACAAAAGCTAGTATAAATATCTGAAACAATAAAAAATTAAAGCATTATTAATTTTTTTTTATGTTTTTTTTATTTATTTAAAAACTTTGTAAATGAGATTTCATGAATCATTAAATATTGATGTTATATTGATGCAAAAAGTACCTATGTATTGCACTATATATTAATGCATAAATATGAATAATTCAGATCATTAAAGAACCCCAGTACTTCAGTGTGTTAATGCATCGCAATAACTCACATCATCTGAACACATGTGTACTTCAAATCAAAGTATTTCTTTGCAATGCTTTCAAAAGTACTACAGCAACACACATGCACATATAATATAGGTAAAAGTAGGAATTTTTTAGCTATTTTGTTTGCAAAGGACATAATCTGGTCTTGATGAAAATATAAAATATAAAGGATGAACAATCACAAAAAATATTGATGAACACAATGCCAAACTCATAATTGTATGTGTAATGCACACCATGTTCAAATTGACTGCACCCAGTAATATTTGCAACAAGAAATTTGCCATAGTTGATATGAAAACCGCAACATTCTGATCTCACTTCAATGGTGACACAGAACTAACTTTTGGGGTGTTTATCCTTCAAGCTCGTAATGAAAATTAACTTAATAACTTCAGTTCTATTAATATTAAAATTTCAACTAAAATGTTCCATGTGAAAATTAATATTCTTAATTTGAAATATGAATAAGAAGCATCAATTATTCTGTTGATTGTTTACCAGAATAAAAGCATTACAAAATAATAAATAGGTTCAAACTTAAGGACCTATTTTATTTCCAAGGAAATAGATTATGGACCCAGAGGACCATATATATGGAACATTTCCCTACATGCATAATTTATGGACAGAAAATCACAAGATACACACAGAAAATAACATCAGACTGTACAATTACTCACATTTCAAATTTTTGGATAAACATAGAAATGAAAACCAGACCCATAAGTGTTATTTGACTGTAAAGGTGTGGACGATGTAGAAATTCCTTACTTAAAACATTCTTATTAGCCTATTGAAATGTCAACTGCATTATTAAAGGTAACTCCATTGCATTTTTTTCACTTTTAAGCTAACCTGAATTTCCAACTTTCTGTTTTACCAAATAGACCTTTTCCCTATACAACACGACTGCGTCTACATTTACCCCCATAAATTCTTGTTTGAGTGTTCGTTTATCCTCTATACAAAACGTTATCTGGAGCTCTGTGGGACCTGACCTACCTGACTGGCTCTGACTCCTCTCTTTCTTGCTCATCCGGTTTGTCGACCTTTCCTCGTAACCGATCGCTCAGGGGCCGTAACTTCTGCCGGAGTATATTCTTCCATAAACTTGAATAATTTGACATGTTTTACACTTATGACTGGTTTTCAAACAGTAAAGCCTTGTCTGGTTTCTCATTTGGTTCTATATCCACCAGAACGTCGATAATTAATTTCTGTTTGATGGCAGTTAGCATCTCTTGGAAATTGCAGAAAATGCACCACCCTTGGGTTTCAAAATCAAATGTAATTGCCAACACTTGTAAACTTTCTTATAGGATTTATTTGACATACAAGATTTCTAAACGTCTGTCACACATTTTTGTACACACATTTCTGAATGTTGTAGTTGTTTTTTCAGAATGTTCATATCGGTTCCATAAATCAGAAATCCTGTAGATTCTGCCACAGTTTTATTCACAGAGGACATGTACACCTTTAAGTGACAACATCATGTACATAAGACTCAAGGAGAATTCTGCTACGCCGACACGATGCCGATAATGATCACGGAAGGGCTTTCATCGTTCGACAAGTTACTGATTGATTATGACGTCTTCTAATGAATGACTGAATAACCTACAACTTTTTAATCAATAATCGATCAGTTTGTTATTATCAATTATGGTAGGCATTAATCAATCTATGTTAATGTTAACGAACAAATACTACAGATGCACTGTAATCATACTTTTAATATTTCAGATAAATCTTGCTGGAATCTAGCAACCATTCATTGTAAATTGATGACATACAATTTTTCTTGATTACCAATGAATAAGTCCCAAGGAGCCCCTATGAAAAAAAAGAACTTCATGAATATATGCATGAGAATATTCATAACAAGAATTGTCACATCTGAGTGACGGATATACTCACACAATATGGCCTTGTCACAAAACTATGGCATCCATTAGAAAGAAATGGACACAAAGAGAATGCTTTAATGTGTGAATGTTTGACAGTGTATTTGGAAAAATTTAATTTCAATAGGAGGCATAACTCTGTCAACATTTAGTGGTTTGTAACCGAAGTCGAACTTGACCTGTATTTTATGATGCTACACATGTGTACCAAAAATTACTTGAATTTGTCAATCCATTCTTGAGTTATCATCCGGAAACCATGTTTTTAGGGAATTTAAGTCAAAACAGGGCTCTAACTCCGTCAAAATTTTGTGGTTTGTAACCGAAGTCAAACTTGACCTGTATTTTATGATGTTACTAATGTGTACAAAAACTAATTTAAATATGTCAAGCCATTCTTTAGTTATCGTCCGGATACCATGTGTTTAGGGAATTTTAGGCGAAAAGGGGCCAACTCTGTCTAAATTTAGTGGTTTTAACCAAAGTCGAACTTGACCTGTATTCTATGATGTTTCACGTGTACTAAAATGTATTTGAATATGTCAAGACTTTCTTGAGTTATCACACCCGGAAACGATAAAAACCAACAGACCGATGGACAAGCTCACTCCTATATACCCCCACACACACACCTAAACTTCGTTTGTGGGGGTATAGTTGTTGATTAAAAATTTATGCACAGTTTCGGATCCAGTTGGGATATAGATTTTTGCTGTGATTATATATCTTAACATTTATCTTTCATGCATAACTTAATTTAAATTTATCAACATTGGATAAAATATGAAGTCAACTGTTGACAGCAGACAGATGTTTGCTCCTTCATCAATGGGCAATAACTCTGGTGTTGCTGGTATGATTGAAATTATTACAGTTGAACACCGCTATTTCGAAGTCGTTGGGACTGTTGAAAATAGTTCTAAATAGGAAAGTTCGAAATAGCGATGTTATTTAATGGTTATAATTTTATAGCTGTAAAAAAAATGTGCATGCGGTTAAATTACACCATGTGTATATACAATGTACTCTAATAAAGGTTCGTAAATAACATTTTAAGACTCTATATTAGTATGCACCGTATGTTACTCACAATTATACCTCTACCATATATCCAATGAATGTTGATTATTTACCCACTCACCAATCATCACTTGGTTAATCCGAGAACAATGCAAGGTGCGAAAACTTTACCGAGCGAAGATTGCCAAGTCCTGACAAATTTGATAGACAGCTTGGGCTTAGCGAGCTGCGACTTCGAAATAAACATTGATGATTACGTGTGAAAAACGTTGTTGGGACTGGAATTTAAGTTCAAAATAGAGATGATTTCAAAATAGGCAAATTTGAGTTAATGATTGATATGTTAGTTAAATAAAGAAGGCAAAAAAAAAAACGGGCCCGAAAAAATAGTTTGAAATAGCGATTAATTCGAAATTACGGTGTTCGAAATAGCGGTGTTGAACTGTAGTTTCAAAAACAAAATCTTTATGAACATTCTTACTTCCACTGAAATCTTTTGACTTGTTCTCTAATATTTTCTTCATTTCAAACAATTTAATTTATTTATGAACATTCTTACTTCCACAGAAATCTTTTGACTTTAAAATATTCCCTTGGTTAAACATCCAGGATCCTTTGATTACATACATACATTTACATTTAAACACATCTTGAGTGGCCTTTTCCTCAATATTTCACACTAACTGTTTTGTTTTAACCCAAGTGGTAACTTCAAATATTTTATCCTAACATACACAATATATAATCCTTGGTTTGAAATATCCCCACTTAAAACTGTCAATTCTTAAAGACATATGTCACATATTCTTGAAGCAAGATTTTTATATTGCTATGATCCCCTGATTTCATAAAGAAATAGTGGTAAATCACAGTTATGAAGACATGTTCAAACAAATGCCCAAAATAATGTGGAACATTTACATTTATGGTGACATCGTAAATCGCGGAAAATGTCCTCAAAGGGACAACATTTTCAGATGTTTCTAACCATATATTAGAAAGTTTAAGCAGATTTTAACTTACAGACAACTAGGGATGTTCACAAAAAAGAGAAACTTAAGAACCATTCAAATGATACAACACAAATTATCACATTTCAAATATATCCACCATTCATAAAGACACAATTTCAGTCATTTCATTCATCTCCTTTATTTTTAGCAAACAAGCAATTAATAAATCCACAATTAACACATTTCCTTGATAACGACATCATACGTCATGCCCGATAACTAAACTACATCATACATCTTGCCAATGACCTTGCTACTTTATGGTGATGCGTATAATGACCTTCCACTACAGCCTTTCAAATTATGGTAATTGACGTTACTTTCAGTACATATCACATCTATTGTTGCTGAATTATAGGATTGATTGTTATATATGTAAACGAGACATTCATATCTACAATCATTGCTATCGATTAAAACATTTGAGAGGGTTGTTACCAAAAATTTGATGCAAAAGTTTTGTTTCTCTGGTCATGCTAAAGTGCTAAAAGTTAAGCATTTAACTATATATTATATTGCAACAGCTTCCACAAACATGAGATAGCAACTGGGTTGTGAACTGTGAATGTTGGGATTTCCGAAGCAGTGTGTTACAGAATTGCCTATGCCACTTAATGATATAACTCTTGCATTGAAGATGTTACGTCATTCTGCCAACTGTTCTCTCTGACAATTGCACACTTTCTGGACAACCCTCGCTCAACTGAAGTTTTAGTTTTAGTTTAAGGCTACATTACACTAATACATGTCCAATACGATTCCATGCACTGTGGATAAAACAGCTTAAAATATTACATTGACGGTCACTTGTGACCCCAGGTCTGACCTCATTTGAAGCTTCTGTCAGGGGTGAATAGAGGATTAATCCTATATGCAAGTGTGTAGAAATCATTTATGCTACTGTGGTACTTTTAATATAACTAAGAAATTATTATTTTTACAATATTGGTTTTATTTTTTTCAAAACAATTGGGTCGGCAGATCAGAGAAACTTAATATCAACAAACTCTGGCCTAAAATTCAGACTGCATATGAGGCGTGTCGTGGGAAAACCACGACTGCACAGGCTGATCCGGGACGAAACTTAAAGCACACGCATTAAGCCCGGTTTTCCAACAACATGATTAATAAATAGTTCATGCACACTATATTAATGTTGCTGAATCAACCACTTAGCTATGCAATGGATAAATATTCAAACATATCCTGTAGCAGTTTCACACCGTAGTATCGGCTCCTTATCAGCGAATGCACCACTTTCCAGCGAAGACGAAAAAAGGAGAGACGGTGGGTTTGTATATATTGGTTTGTATATGTTTTTGCTCTGATTTTCAAAAAAATAATATTATTTAAAGATGTCCGAAGCAATAAAGAGTCATCACAGAAAATATAAAGTTACAGAACCTTATATTTTCCAAGAAAAGACAAGTTAAACTCGAACATTATGTGTTTTCGAGGTATTTTGTAAAGTTTATATAGTTTTATCACCGCAAATAGCTTATTTAGCAAAAATCTAAATCGACAGACTTTTTGTGCATTGTTCCACCAGTAACCACACCAATTTTCAGAATTGTTCATTGTTTTATATTAGAGATATAACGTCCTGAAGTGAGGGGGTGTACAAAAAATGGCACCAGTTATCAGCGATTTCATGTTTTTACCGGCACCAGTGATCAGCGAAATTTCATGTAGTTGCAAATTTAAGCATTTGTCACAAATTTATCATTAAATATTCATTTAGACACATCACACATCTATTGTTTATCAATATTCTGCCCCAGAGGCATGTGTGTTCGTCTGTACGTGCGCCTCTACATGCAGTCAAGTGTAGGCATTTGATATTTTGTATAACAGACACATCTATTGGCATTATCAAATCCATTATGGACGGCTTTCAAACATACATATCGAGTATCTGTATGCATGAATTATTCCTTTAAAAAATGTTTTATCTCAAATGCTTGACCGGCAATCCATGAAGGAAGCCAGAATGATCAGTTAATAACATGAAGTTCTTTTTACATGGATAATCTATTTAATAACAATTAACACAATTGAAAAACCAAAATTAGACATATTCAGATTTCACGGATTTTGAACGTTTCTAAAAACTTTAGGGTTGTGGGGCTGTTGGCAAGGTCGGGTTGCCCGAAACACAGAACTTGTTTTGGCCTGATTATACTTGCATTTAAAAGTTCTACAAAAGATGGCGGATATAAGCTGTCCTGTATATTCTTTTCATTGACAAATTATATGGGCAAAGGTCGTATAATTAGAACTCCGATTTGCTGCTTCATGGATTGCTGGTTAAGCATTTGTGATTCGTTTTGCTTTTATGATTATCTATTTTAAAAATATAATAAAAATCTAATTTCTCTGCCCGACCTTAATTTTTTAGACAGTTCCCGAAACTAACAATTTATTTCTTGGTCACGGAAGTGTTCACGGGGTTTACTAAATTGAATCCTGGATAACCTTACGGGGTGAGGGGCGGGGGTCATTCGTCTCGACCATTTTTCTCAACCCGCATATTTTAATAATGATCATTACTTGTAAACTGAAATTAAGCATTGAAATGCATTCCATCATATAACACCAGTAACCTGTGCTTAATGCCTTGTGGATTAGAAACATATATAGCCAGCAACTACGGCTTTCGTTTTCTTCTTTAGTTACCGGTAGCTAGATCTTAACACTACTTAAGTTATTTGGCAACTTCACTGCTTTAAATACACAAACTGTGGTTGAATTTTACAAATAAACACATTAAACATTGACTTAAAAGTGAAATATTTATATTCAATTTAGAATTGTTGAGACTTTCAAATATTTAACTGTGAAACAATTTTTATAATCACAACTACTGAAACAAAACTAAACAAGTCAAAATTTGTCATAGTGATAAGAAACATATTTAACGTAGTACTTAGGCATAACAAAAATTATGTTTGTTTCAGGTTAAGTGCCCCCCCTCCAAAAAGGGTAGGTAAGTAGGGAAATATTTTTGTATTGTTATTTGTTATTTGGTAAATGGTCAACATCAAGATTCTAAAACTGAATGAATATCTCTTATATCATAAAGCATTGTTTTGAAGTGTATGCTATCAATTCAAAACATGTATTTATCCAAACAAAAACATCAATATTGGAAAAAA
Source organism: Congeria kusceri (assembly GCA_027627225.1). Lineage (NCBI taxonomy): Eukaryota > Metazoa > Mollusca > Bivalvia > Myida > Dreissenidae > Congeria > Congeria kusceri. Next base: position 69,870,915 of record CM051032.1, on the reverse strand, counting down.
GTAAAATAAACAAAAAAATATCTGAACCACTCAATAAAATGTTCTAGGGTCGGGGCATTTTTTTAGGGTAGGTCGGGTAACCTGAAACAAACATTTTTTTTTTACGCATTATATCATTTCTAAGCAGATCAGTCCAGGTGCTTTTTGAGGTTGCAACTTGTAATAATTTCTACAATTACAAAAATATGTGAACAAGTCCCTTTAAGTGTATGTATTTCTTTAAATGTGGCGCGTCGTGAGAAAACCGGTCTTAATGCATGTGCGTAAAGTGTCGTCCCGGATTAGCATGTGCAGTCCGCACAGGCTAATCTGGGACGGCAATATCCGCCTACAGTGTATTTATGTTTAGAAGAGACTTCCATGAAACAGTAAATAACACAAAAGCGGAAAATGCCGTCCCGGAATAGCCTGTGCAGACTGCACAAGCTAATCCGGGGTGACACTTTATGCACATGCACATGCATTAAGCCCAGTTTTCCCAAGATGCGCCTCATATGAGGCTTGTCGTGGGAAAACCGGGCTTAAAGTATTTTCACCATTGGGAAATGATCTTACATAATGCATGCTATTAAATTTATATTAGTAATATTCTTCTCGATTTAAAAATCCCTATTTTTTCCTTTAGTGATGATAAAACAGGAAGACAAACATAACTTGTGCAGATAAACACATGTAATGACGTAAAACTCATGTTTACTTGTGCCTATCATTTAAGTACACACATAGAAGGGTTGTGGTTATTAAATATCATTACTTGTGATGATAATATAAGTTTACAAATACAAGTGTTTTGGTACACCATCATTACTTGTGATGATAATATAAGTTTACAAATACAAGTGTTTTGGTAAACCATCTTTACTTGTGATCATATATCGTGAGTACACAATTTATACAAGTTTTATGGTTAAATATCTCTACCTGTGATGATAATATAAGTTTACAAATACAACTGTTTTGGTAAACCATCTTTACTTGTGATCATATATCGTGAGTACACAATTTATACAAGTTTTGTGGTTAAATATCTCTACCTGTGATGATAATATAAGTTTACAAATACAAGTGTTTTGGTAAACCATCTTTACTTGTGATAATATATCGTGAGTGCACAATTTATACAAGTTTTGTGGTTAAATATCTCTACCTGTGATGATAATATAAGTTTACAAATACAAGTGTTCTGGTAAACCATCTTTACTTGTGATAATATATCGTGAGTGCACAATTTATACAAGTTTTGTGGTTAAATATCTCTACCTGTGATGATAATATAAGTTTACAAATACAAGTGTTCTGGTAAACCATCTTTACTTGTGATCATATATCGTGAGTACACAATTTATACAAGTTTTGTGGTTAAATATCTCTACCTGTGATGATAATATAAGTTTACAAATACACATGTTTTGGTAAACCATCTTTACTTGTGATCATATATCGTGAGTACACAATTTACGGTTAAATATCTCTACCTGTGATGATAATACAAGTTTACAAATATACGTGTTTTGGTAAACCATCTTTACTTGTGATCATATATCGTGAGTACACAATTTATACAAGTTTTACGGTTAAATATCTCTACCTGTGATGATAATATAAGTTTACAAATACAACTGTTTTGGTAAACCATCTTTACTTGTGATCATATATCGTGAGTACACAATTTATGCAAGTTTTGTGGTTAAATATCTCTACCTGTGATGATAATATAAGTTTACAAATACAAGTGTTTTGGTAACCCATCTTTACTTGTGATCATATATCGTGAGTACACAATTTATACAAGTTTTGTGGTTAAATATCTCTATCTGTGATGATAATATAAGTTTACAAATACAAGTGTTTTGGTAAACCATCTTTACTTGTGATCATATATCGTGAGTACACAATTTATACAAGTTTTGTGGTTAAATATCTCTACCTCTGATGATAATACAAATACACACACACAAAAGTGTTTCATTAAACCTGAGACTTTGCTTGAAATGCTAATACAGACATAAACACACTGGTTAGGACAAAATTACAAACCTCCAGTTTTATGAAAGGGTTCTTGCTAATGTCACGCAGAGCCTCCCGCTAAAAATGTCTGTTATTATCAACATTTCAAACGTGAGTATTCCATTTTTTCTATAGTTCTCCCATTTTTCCATAAAATCTTTTGAAGCAACTGTCCTTACGGAACCCCCAAATGTGTCCTCATTGCATGTCAATGATTTAAACAAGAAATAAAACAGATGAGCCTGTTACAGGTTTACTTATCAATTACATCTTGTTGAAATCAAGAGAAAATCGACCTGGATTTGATTCCAATTTATCAAAATGGAATAACTGTGATGTGCCTTCTTAAGAAATTTCTACACACAGTAAGAAAATGGAGAACCATTGCATAAAACTGGAGGACCGTCGTTTTCTCTAACCAGTGTGCATAAAACACACGCTTTTTGGTGAAACCTGCGATGATAATACGAGGCGTTCGTGGAAAAATGGGCTAAATGCAAATGCGTTAATTGTTGTCCGGGTTCAGCCTGATTCGGGACGACACTTTCCGCCTACAGTGGATTTATGTTTAGAAGAGACTTCCTTGAATCAGAAAATAACATAAAAGCGGAAAGTGTCGTCCCGGATCAGCCTGTGCAGACTTTAAGCCCGGTTTTCCCACGATGCGCCTCATATTAAAACTGGGCTTAATGCATGTGCGTATAGTGTCATCCCGGATTAGCCTGTGCAGTCTGCACAGGCATTTCCGGGATGGCACTTTCCGCTTTTATGGTATTTTCTGTTTCAATGAAGTGTCTTCTAACCATAAATCCACTTTAAGCGGAAAGTGTTGTCTCGGATTAGCCTATGCAGACTGCACAGGCTAATCCAGGATGACACTTTACACACATGCATTAAGTCCGGTTTTCCCACGACGCGCCTCATATAGTTTGTACGTTTTACCATTGGTACCAATACTGCACATTTTGCATAGTCATACGTATAATAAACTCACCCATTTAAATAGAGCTTGTATCGTTCTCTGAAAGTCAGAAATCAAATTATTGCAACCCCAACATAATATGTATTCTTTTATGTGAGGAATATTGCATCATAAACACATTTTGTGTAGCAATTGCATGTATGGCATGAAAATTCTACTATGCGCAATATATATTTATTACCAGCAAGTGCACATTCAAATCTTTATACCACCACCAAGGACGATAATTTTTTACTGGTTCTTCTTTGTTTATCTGTTGTTTGTTGGTTTATTTGTTTGTTACTGGCGCTGATACAGTATTTTGAGTTATGGGGGGGGGGGGGAATTCAGCAGTAAGTGCCAACAAACTGGTGTTGGTCTGTCTTACATGTTAAGATTATATATAGTAATGGTACAGTTACTTGTCAAAAAGGAACAATTAAACGAAAATACCACAGAACAGGTTTGTTAATTGCAATTATCTGACTGAAGAACATGTCATTTTCAACTGAATTCTGTGTATAAACACATTATTTCCACAACACATAATGGGGGAATATGTTTCCTTCAAGGTCTGTGCTCTTCGAGTGCTGCTTTACTGATTTTGCACCTTTCTGATCACATTAATTCATAGCACAACATGTCTTTGCACTTTTGTTACTTCAGTGACTTATGGCCCTTTTGTTAAAGAATGTCTCATTTTCAATGGTATCCAATGTACTTTAACATAAGTACTCTTGCACTCTTTCAGTGATATATATTCTACTTGGTATTTGTGACGTGGTAATTGACCCCTATACCTTTTCATATGGTCTATTTACAATCAGCCTGACATGTGACATGAGATCATTCTAGAATTCTAACATGACACGGGCAGACTTTTCTACAGACAAAGAACACAAATTACCATTGTTAAACTACCAATAAACAACCTGAGAAATAGCGCAGAAACTGTTAAATATAGTTCACATTGTAACTGCAGAAAATGTTGTCAGGTCATGTTAGAATCGAAATAATTTTCGCATCATCGTTGTTTATCAGCTAATAAACACCGATTTGTCGTTCTTATGTGGGATATTAAACAACTTGGGCTAACGCCCTAGTGGTTTAAGTCATACTCATCATAACTCCATTGTTTATTAGCCGATATAAACCTCTAAATCGAAAATTATTTCTTCACTGAATTATGATATTCATGCTTGCTTTTAACAGGCCTACAACAAAATGGTTTATTTCTTTCATTCCACAACAAATCTAACATTCCCCAGAACCCAAAATTGTTTTTGACCAAAATAAAAAATCTTATTTTCCTGTTTGTAACAATAATGATACAAAATACAACCGTTTCTGTGTCAGTAAACAATGTACATGAGGTTTTGATGCCTTATTTGTCTACAATATGTCACTAACTCAGTGACTGGGAAACCCATGCAAAATGCGATATTAAGAAAAATCGCAAAGAAATGTTTACCAATGCGAAATTTTTGAGAACGAATGGAAAAATGCTGCCGTACAATGCACAAATGCTAGGTCCGGTTTGCAGTTTTGTCACTATGCGGTGAAATAATATTATCCATAATATGAATTCGGCAGTCTAAAAAATCAATATCAACTAACATTCCCCAGAATCCTAAATAGTTTTTGACCAAAATAAAAAATCTTATTTTCCTGTTTGTAACAGAATGATACAAAATACAACCGTTTCTGTGTCAGTAAACAATGTACATGAGGTTTTGATGCCTTATTTGTCTACAATATGTCACTAACTCAGTGACTGGGAAACCCATGCAAATTGCGATATTAAGAAAAATCGCAAAGAAATGTCTACCGATGCGATTTTAAGTCGCACCAACATTTTTGAGAACGAATGGAAAAACGCTGCCGTACAATGCACAAATGCTAGGTTCGGTTTGCAGTTTTGTCACTATGCGGTGAAATTTTATCCATAATATTAATTCGGCAGTCTAAAAAATCAATATCAACAGACACTCTTTACACCTTGAATGGGAAGCGTGCGACTTCCACAAAATGTAATTGATGTACCGGTAAATCCCATTAAAAAAAAGAGGAGATCCCGTAGATTTTTTAAAAAGCCCATATATTTTTGTGGAGATGAGAAATTATCTCACATGGAAATACCCTTTCCCTGTCACTGCTAACTTACAGATTGTGATGCTGACGTGAACAGTTTTTTTTTTAACCAATCAATTATTTCAACGCTAATATTAAAATATATATTTTTTCCCACACACCCAATATTGGCATAGGTCACGGGGTAACAGGATGGGAAATAAAAGACAATTAATTGTATGCCTTATAGAAAATAGGTATGTATTACAAGCCAGATGGACAGCATGGTAATCATGGTAATTGGACAATGGATTGTTTGTTTAATTCAACAGACATTAATGCACAAAAACGAACTTTCAGACCAAAGGTTGCACAACAGCATAAAGTGATATTCTTAAAACAATTTCCATACCAACAGATAAAATCACCAGAATTTTTATTATTATTTTTTCATTCCAAAAATTATTTATAAAATTACTTCTCTACCAAAGTTCATCAGATAACAACATAAACAGCGAATATTATTGATTCAAACTTTTATTTTCTCAAAATATTGTTGGAATAATATTTATATTCTGAAACACTTTTCTTTCACATCAACTCACTTTTAAAAGCAGCTCTGACAACTTCATGGAAGATCTATAAGGGGAAATAATCCACTTCATCTATAAATGTAATTAACTTTTACAGGATAAGGAAGACAACTCTCTCTAACAGCTACAACAGTCCTCAAACTACCGGTAATGGCAAATATGACATGCTTTTTATTCAATTTATTTATTTCCCCTGATGGCTATTTTCATCAGATATACGCTTAATATCTAAACGAAATGCAAACTCACGAAAGATAAGCAGGACAGGCAAAAAGCACAAGAACTTTCTATCCATTTACATTATAATATATTACTCATTTGCTACAGACGGCAAATGAATATTGCATATTTATGCTTCAAACTCGTCAGAAACTCTTATTTCTGAGTCATCGATTATCTAATGAGGCTTGAAAAATTCAGTATTTTCTAATATTGGAAATTTCATGCAAATGTTTGCAGAAAATGTCACTGAAAAAACTTTCTCAGGAATTCAGATTCGGAGCATTTATTCATTTTAATGAATATTCTCAAACAAAAAGGCATTCTTGAAAAAAAGAAAATCATTGATTTAATCAGACATCAAAGACAAAAGAGTACTGTGCATACAGAATTTTTTTTTAGTATCATAAGTCATAATAAATGGTTTGGTATTGAAGGGGGGGGGGCAAGGGAGGGGGCACAAGGTGGGGGGAAATGGGAGGGTGGATAAGCGAGGGGGCAAGGGAGTGGCAAGGGAGGGGGAGAAAGGGAGGGGGCAAGGGAGTGGTGGCAAAGGAGTGGGCAAAGGAGGGAGCAAGGGAGGGGGGCAAGGGAGGGAAGCAAGGGAGGGGGGGCAAGGGAAGGGGCACAAGGGAGGGGGGAAATGGGAGGGTGGACAAGAGAGGGTCAAGGGAGGGGGGCAAGGGAGGGTCAAGGGAGGGGGCTAAGTTTTTGTTTACATGAATGTCAGTTTGTCACAAAAAATGGCAATTTAAATCTTAGACCTAATGCCAGTGACCCCTGTGAACTCGGAGAGATAAAAGTCTGCACTCCTTGACCTAATATGCCAGTGACCCCTGTGGTATATAAGAACGGAGTATCAGAACTTTCTGACCAAATATGTAACTGACCCATTATATCTAAGAGATAATAGTCAACACTCCCTGACCAAATACTTCCATACATCACCATGCATATGCACTCCTTCCATGCTCCTGCTGTCTGTGAGATAAATGGTGGCTGGGTTACCTTGAGATAGCCACCTGATAAACCAAACTATTTGATAATGAATTTTTAAGTGTTTATGTGATCTGCAGCATTACATGATAGTATCAGACCCATGCAACTTTCAACAAAAAGTTTATAACACTACACAAATATTTTATGTACAAAGCCATTTATGTTCAAATGAAAATGAACTACCTTCGACATTACTTTAATGGTAGCATATATAACACTTGTTCATGATAACAATAGGAACATCATTAACAAAAGTTTACTATAATGAAGTATTGTGTTCTAATTTGTTGTGGTTTTACAGAATCTCAATTTCATTGAAATGCCCATTTGTTTAATAGTCAAATCTAGAATATTATACAGACTGATGCATTACTGATCACTACAAAATGTAATGGTAGGTACAAACAAACTGTAACTGACATAGTATTACTTACATTTCAAGCAGTTTAATTTTCAATTTAGAGTTGTTTATTGGCTAATAAACAACGATTTGGAGTTCTTATGCGTATGAATTAAACCACGAGGCGTTAGCCCTAGTGGTTTAATATACCGCATCAGAACGACAAATCGATGTTTATTAGCCAATCAACAACAATAATGCAAACATTATTTTGATTTGATGACCTGACAACATTTTCTGCAATAACAATGCAAACTATATTTTAGTTTCGAAACTATATTTTTCGGGTTCCTTATTGGTAGTTTAACAACGATGAATTTTGTTCTTTTTCTATAGAAAACTCTGCGCATGTCATGTTAGCATATTATGTAACAGTTTCAGTGGTGTAATGGATATCCGTGGTCTAGTCGTAATGCACTGGTTTCACAACCCAGGGGTCGCAGGTTCGAGCCTCCGCCACACCCTAACCTACTAACTCGTCTTTCGCATGAGACATTAAATCGATGTGCAGTGTACTAGGTGCTTCACACCGGGCACTAAAAGACCCAGAGTCGCCTCTGGAACGGGGCGTCTCCTGTATCTTGCACTATACCCCGTAACCAACTAACAAGTCTTCTGGGGGCGATGGCCATATGGGAGAAAATCCCGGTGCACTCGATAAAAATGTACTGCACACACATAGTGGATATTGTGTCAAGTGAATGCAAGTTTGATCCCAACTTAGGGAGTGTTTGAATGATCTTTCGTAAAAAAAATACTCCAAGTACTGGTTTTACCAAGAAAACAGACTCAAAAATGTCTCTACAGACCTCAGGCTTTTGACACAGTCAACCAAAAATAAACAGGTTTAAATAAAAGTGTATTATTGTGTATGAAACACTTATAATACTGGAGATTTTATCATTGAAATTGTAACTTGTAAAGTGATAGATACTGTAAGTGGTACAGGCAAATTGGACTAGCGACTTTTGAAGGTGTTACGTGTACGCAACCAATATTTTCAACTCAATGATGTCTCAATGTTCAAATTCACTACCCTTACAGGCTATTTAAGCAGGACAGTACAATCATAACAGACACTTAAAGGTACCTATTAACAAACAGTAGGTCAGTTACCCACTCATAAACCATCATTCTTAAGTCTAATTATAATTATATAATATTATATAAAGTATAATACTATTTAGTTTAAACACAATTGGGTTAAATCAGTTCACAAATTGATACAAAAGGACCGACATCCAGATAAAACATGTTGTTTTATCTAGACAACACTGATTTTACTACAGTGGAGATGGAGTTCTTAACACCATTGTGGTTTTTGAAGGTGATATCTCTCCATGTTTACTAACAAAGTATCTACACTGAATCTGTTTATTACAAGGTTAACACTAGCTGTAAAGTTTATAACTGTAAAGTTGATCTTGAATAACGCCTTTGATCTTTCTTCAGAAGACAGTAATTACTTTAGCTAGGACAGATTGGTACAAGATAGAAGTATGTTAATATACAAATGCTTTTAATATTTTGCCCTTATTAATCAGAATTTATTTCTTATCTAATATTTAAACTCTGAGGGATATCGTTATTCAGATATCTGGACATAATAATTTTATTATATTTCACTGGGCTGTCAAAAATGTCATATCCTTTCACTCACAGAGTCAAAACCATTGTAGATATAGCAAATGTAACTTACGACAGGGGCGTAGCTTGGGTGTACAAATGTATAGGCGCAATAGGCACAAATGAACAAATCATAATGATACCGTAAATGATAATTGGATTATTACAGCGAAACAGTGCAGAGCCAGGGGTGTTTATCTATGGTTACAAACAACTAATTAACGCTAAACCCCGATTTTTTTAAATAGAACAATAATAAACAACGTGTGGTTGTTATCATTTATTGTATTTGATACCAAAACAACCGACAAAGTTTCACCCTCACCCATAACCTTGTTTTTGTTACATTTTTAGCATTTTATTGTTTTTAACTTTGGAAAAAAATATGTAGGCACATGCCTATAGGGTCTAAAGGATGCTACGCTAATGTAAGAACATTTGATTACTAAACATTATGCATGAGCACGACGTCTGCATTTGTTCCCTGTCAAAACCATTGTAGAAGTATTATTGTGACGTAAGAATTGCACTACATGATCGCAAATATTTTCAAGAGAATGACGTCTGCAATTGTACCATGTCAAAACCAAGACAAAATATTACTGTGATGTTAGAGATGCACTAAATGATACCAAACATTTGCATGAATATGATGTCTATACTTTGTTCCATGTCAAAACCATTGTAGAAATATTATTGTGACATAAAAATTATACTACACGATACCAAACATTTTCAAGAGTATGACATCTGAATTTGTTCCATGTCAAAACCATGTCAAAACCATTAAAGAAATATTATTGTGACGTAAGAATTGCATTACTTGCTTACCGAACATTTGCGAGCGTGTGACGTCTGCATCGGTTTCTCACGGCTGCTAAATGCGCCATATTCAGGTCGGTTAGATCCCCGTATTCTGCCTCCATACTATCCGAGTTATGCATCAGAACCGTGCCTTTGATTTATCACTTATACAGGCGGACACAACACATCTATATCACCATATTAAAAACAGTAAACACTCTGTAGTTTGAATCTTTACAAAAGTGTAGGTTTATTATTGATATATTAATAACATCCACTTTTATTCCATGCAATTTTGATCATTTGTTCAGCAATAAAAGTGGACCCTTGCACTCAAACAACAATCCTTAGATAAATATTTTCACTAAATAATTTGTAAAAACTGTATTTAAGACGTAAATCTTTAAGATGTCCAATAAATTTAGGAATTCTTTAGCCGGCTGACCAGGGCTACACCTTTAATCCAGTTCATCACAAAGGGTAATCTAATCTTATATTACGGTTTTTATGGTATATTATGTTTTCTACAGGGCTGAACTAATTTTGTTTGCTGTCTTGGTCCAATTCAATACGTGATACACACATTATTCAAATGATACATTTACGCCCAATAATCCTTTTATTGAATATTTAAAACACTCACATATTAAACACAAGATATATCTATGAAACCTGTGATCAGCAATTAAATGATCCGTTTCATAAAATTTCATGTATTCTTTCCTAATTTAAAAAAAAAAAAAAAAAAAAAAAAAAAAAAAAAAAAAAAATTAAATTAATTTAATAGCATTCCACATGAATTCTGTTGCAGGGAAAATCACAAATGATGAACATCCCACAGGTACTTGAGGTACAAGCTAGGTATTTTATCTGTATCAATCTCAAAAAAAGCAAGAAAATTAAATGTAAACATTTAACAAACAGCTGCCCCTTACAACTGTGAAAGTGAAAACTGTAATAACAGAAATGGTAACTTCCCATGCATATAATTCCATAAACTGATCTTCTCATCCACAAGTATTAAACTCCCTAATAATAGCAATTTTGTAGGTCAGTGAACCACGAAACCACAATATTATTGTTCATTTATTTTCACTGAATAACCTTCCTCCTTTTGAAGAGTTAATGATCAATGACACTCCGGAAAATGATAAACATTTGTTTCACTGCAAACACTGTGTTAATAGCCTTTTAACAATAGCGGTGCTCTAATGACTGTCTGCGGTCTCCATTTATAGCATTATACCACTGCACAGTAGGGCACAGACCCAGTGTACAGGCAGACATGTGCAAGTCCAATCTAGTCAATACCAATAATTGCTTGTACTACTTCCATTGTTTCAACAAGTCAGCTATGTTATAAGTGATTAAGACAGTTACTGGCGCAGTGCCTAAATCCGCCACATTTGGGGGGTATTTTTATGATATTTTCAAAAGTTGTTTACCGATTGACATAAAAATTCACATAGATCAAGTTAGGTTTAATGTGCATTTTTACTGGCACGTTTTACTTGGAAAATGAAAAATATTTATTGAGATTGAAGGCCTAAACAGTGTAAAAAAAATGAGTGTCGGAGTGCCTAAATCCGCCACCCCTTTTTAAAATGTATAAATTGGTCGAAAATAATATTTTTTATGAATTCTGTTTAAAAGCAATTTCTATTGACTTCTATTGACAAAACTGGAAATTGACAAAACTTCCAGTTTTGTTTCATTAAGGTTCATTTTAGAGTGTTTAAAATAAACACTGTGATCCGAAAATGCTTGGTGAAAGTCGTAGATAGGAACCGTGACATGCTTATTTCACATTTGACTATTGTTCTTATTTAATATTCCATATTAAGCAGCTCGTTGTCTGTTGTTAATACAATGTTTCAATTTCTTCAAATACTTATTTGTATTTCTAAAAGATAGCTCTTAAACTGAGGCCCTGTGGACAAATAATTAGAGTTTTGAGTAGCGAGACATTTGCGCTATTAATATGCAGTTCTTTCCGCATTTTATTGTATGTAATGCTAATGAATAATGGTTATTTTTTATGCTGCACATGCTCTCATAGACACAATATTTAAACACGATAATTTAATTTTATCATGGACATCATGCAGGGCCTAAAAATTGCGCATGCGCAGTATGAAATAGATTCCCCGCATGCAGCTTGTTTGCATTTAGGGGTTATGTACAAAATATTTATTTAGATTCACAAATCAAGATGAAAACTCGTCTGCGTTTTTAAGGGAAAGAATCTGTTTTTTTTAAGGGCCAATTGGGCCCAAAATTCAGCCCCATTCTCCTGCTTAAAAAGTATATATTTTTTCCCCTATAATTAGGTTAAAATTCCCCTCAGTAGGTAAGCTTTAATTTGAAAAAAAAACACCAAATTTCTGATAAAAATTGGCTAAGACAGAGGAGTTTTCGTAAACAATCCCAGCAATTGTTCATAAAAGCAAGTTAATCTCAGTTATCATTAGTAGCAAAGCAATTCATTAATGTTTTACAACAAAGCAGAATATAAACATTTAATAATGCTTTTCTAAAAAAAATCCATTTTTGCCGTAAAATTCCCCAACTGAAGGGCCCAGCCACCTTTCCCCCAGGGTGAAAAAAAAACACTGTTGATTGTGTTACATAACAATTGACTAGCATGAACTGAATAAACAAGAGCTGTCTCAGGACAGCTCGCTCGACTATTCAACCACTTTGTCAGAGTTATTGGCCTTTATCCCCACAAAAATGGGGCATAATTCTGCTAATATGCTGGTCACAGTTATGGGCCTTTGCCAGTGACCTTATTTTTTATGACCTTCAAGACAAGTGTGAAGTTTTCATTTAATACCTGTAGAAGATATAGAAATATGAAGTTGTTGCACACAAACCTTAACCTGAATTTTCTAAGTACAAAGGGCGGATAATTCTGCTAAATTGCAGGTCAGAGTTATGGGCCTTGGTCAGTGACCTTATATAATGACCCTGAAGGCATGTGTGAAGTTTCAATTGAATATCTGTAGTAGTTATAGAGATATGAAGTTGTTGCACGCAAACTTTAACATGAATTTTCTAAGTTCAAAGAGGGGCATAATTCTGCTAAATTACAGGTCAGAGTTATGGGCCTTGGTCAGTGACCTCACATAATGACCCCGAACACAAGTGTGAAGTATCAATTGAATATGGACTTGTTGCACGCAAACCTTAACCAGAACATTATGCTGACGCCGACGAACAGGTGAGTAGTATAGCTCGAACTATTTAGTGAATAGTCGAGCTAGAAAGACATGACATTGTTGACTTTTCATAAGAAAATACATGAAATAACAACGCTTAATGCTAATGATGTTACCCCTATGTAACGGGGTGTTGAATTATGTTAACTTTGTAAAGTTTCAATATTTATTCCAGTATATTAAATTTAAAAAAAACCTGAAAAATAGACATCATGATTATGCATTAAATATCACATGCCATTAATAATAAGCATTTAATATATAATAAATTGCATATTCAATAAATTAAACAATACAATTCATTAAGCAAATAAATCAAATAAATTAAATACATAATTCACTTTCAATGAAAGATCAAAATGCAATAATAAATAAAATACAAATCTTACCAAGCAGGGCAAAATGACTTTAACAATATTCCTTTGCAGGATACTATTTCTAAGTATGTAATTGTTGAACTCAAGTCTCTGGTGACAAACATAAGAATGTGCTGGGTTTCTTGTTAGAAAAAGGGACATGTTAGCTCATTGATAGCTTGGTATGGGGATTACATTAAAATGTACTCATAACCAATTAGGACAGTGAAAACTTATCACACTTCATTCACACATCACCTTACACACGTAACTGTGCACTGGTTACATCGATATTTATATATACAGTCAAATCGCGATTATACGAATAATCACTGGACTGCCATATAATCGCAATATTCTTGCCTAAATAATACAAAACATTGTTCTGTACTTTCATTACCGATGTATATTTGACCATCAATCCTTAAAGATGTCTATAAAAACATAATAAATATTATAAAATATGTTAAATATTTAAAAAAAAATTAGAATTTATTATAAACAACACAGCGTGTGGTTGTAGTTACCAAATTTTGTATGATCATATAATTATAGCAATAAAATTTTAGTGATGTGATTTAGCTTAAATAACTATCAAACATGTCAGCTTCTTTTTTTGTAACAAGTCTCAACTTCAGCGCTAACATCTGAATTATGTGAAAGCACATTGTTTTCTAATTTACAGATTTATTTAAAACTCCGGTGACTTTACTCCAACTGAATTATGCACTTAACACCATTTCTGTAATCTTTTTCCATGACTTATTACAATTAAATGTCAAAAAGAAAGACGGAATGGAATTTTACGGATGTCTTGACATTTAAATGACCTACTTTTGACAACAAAGCGTGCCTTTAGTACATATTTATGGAAGTAGCACAGATATTGTGACTTCAACAGTTAATATTGATCTTCAGAAACAAACAAGTGCTGTCACGTTAAGTGACAAATGTCCCCAAAGATAAGTTTTGACAGAAAAAAGAGTTATGGTCCATGTACTCTGCACTTCCTCTGCAAGGCCTCTATCATTATATGAAGTATTCTTTGAAACCCTTCAATACTTTTCAAGTAAAGCCCCGGTCACACTGTCACGATTTTGGCTATGATAGCCCACGATTGATGGTGAGCCCACGATTGATGGTGAACATGTTAATCGTGATGAGTCGTGATGCACAGTGCCCCGATTGTGTCTTCCTACGTATACCTACGGTTGTTGTAGGACAAAACTACGAATATCAACGACACTTGTAGGTTTCTGCAACCGATTCACCAGGGTTTTACCAAGATACGATGCTATCTATTACGGTTGTATACGCTAGCATCAGGTATATGCTACGGTAACAGATGATTACAGGCGATTGTTAACGTTTCTTCTAAGATTGTAGTTAGATTTATCACAATAAACCTAAGAGCAGCCAATAATTATCATGCTTTACTACGCTTCAAGGCGATTGGACATCACAATGCCTCAAGTATAATCGTTACATCAACGTAGGCAAACTTAGTGAGTTCGTAGTATCATTGCAATAAACCGTACAGGCAACGCGACCCAATCGTCGCTTTGTCGTGGTCCATCGTGCATATTTGTGCATAGTCATGATAGTTGTCAGTGAAGATCCTACTGGAATCATAACTGAACCGTAGGGCAAGCGTATAAATCCGTACCATATACGTAGAAACACATATCATAACATACTACAGTCGTGTAATATACATGTAATAAAATCGGTCACGATTAACCACGATTAAACACGAAAGGCCACGACTGCCTCTACGATGGCTGTAAGAATAAGCCGGATTGAGATACGATGGCACTAGGATTGTCCTACGTTTTGGAAAAATCGTGGCTGCTCTACATTAAGCCATGAATGTTTTGAACATGTTCAAAACTGTCGTAGTGCTTCCCGATCGATAAGGATCCCCCAAGATTCTTCAAGATTCACACAGATGCCAGTACGTATATGACAGTGTGACCGGGGCTTTAGACACCGCACAATAACTCCAAAAATAAGGAAGAGTTACGGTCCTTGTACTCTGCACTTCTTCTCAACATTTTCCATCAATATATGAAGTATCATTTGAATCCCTTCAATATTAATGGAGTTATACTCCACATAAGAAAATTATACAAAGGGCAATAACTCCGTAAATACTGAGGCAAGAGTTATGGTCCTTGTACTCTGCACTTCCTCTCATTGTCATCTACCATTTTATGAAATATCATTTACTTTTCGAGTTATGCTCTGATTACTATATGCGATCACTATATGACCCCTGAAGTTCCCTTTGGGGGGCCATAACAAAATGTAAGCCAAACTTTGAGAAAAGAAAATACATAACCATATCAAAAGTACAAATTACTCCATTCCTAAAAAATGTTAAAATACAATAGAAAAGTAACAAGGCTTGTCACAGGCTGTGACATATGCCTCCGAAGCATATGCTTTTCAGAGAAAGGAAACACAATCCCACAAGGGCATCGGCAATGGGGCGGCAAGGGCTGCAGTGGCCACCCCAAAATTTCAGCATTTGATCATTATGTCAGTGTTACAATTTACAAACTTATGTTGATATTTCATAGACTGATATTATAATTCTGTCTCAGTGGATATTTCATATTGTATCATAGAATATTTTTATGTGCATCTGACAATTATTGAGAACCAGTTTATAAATACGATAGTAGGTACCCAATGAAATGCAGAGAAATAGTGTAAATCTGGAAGCCCCCCCCCCCCCCCCACCGGCCTCGCCCGCCCAATGTTGAAAGTTGCCGACGCACCTGTGTCAGTTAAATGTATTTGAGACGTGTCGTGGGAAAACCGGGCTTAATGCATGTGCGTAAAGCAGTCCGCACGGGCTAATAAAGGTAGGCACTTTCCGCCTACAGTGGATTTATGTTTAGAAGAGACTTTCTTGAAACATAAAATACAATAAAAGCACAGTTAAATGTTGGCAAACATGATACTTCCTACAAAAAGAGTTATGGTCCATGTACTCTGCACTTCCTCTCAACATCCTCTAGCAATATATGTGGTTTTATTTTAAATCACTTCAATACTAATGGAGTTATGCACTGCACTATAAAATTAACTGAAGGGCAATAACTTCATATATGTGGTGTTATTTTACAATTCCTTCAATACTAAGGTAGTAATTATCTGCAAAAAAACAGACAAAAGGCAATAACTCTGTAAATATTGAAGAATGAGTTATGGTCCTTGTCCTCTACATTTCCTTTTAACGTCCTCTATCAATATATGTGGTTTTATTTAAAACCCCTTCAATACTAATGTTATGCTCTGCAAAAAAATAAACAAAGGGTAATAACTCCATAAATACTGAAGAAAGAGTTATGGTCCTTGTATTCTGCACTTCCTCTCATTGTCCTCTACCATGCTATGAAGTTTCATTTGAATCCCTTCAATACTAACCCTTCAGGGGCATAAAAAAACAACACATGTTTGTAATACTGAATACTTAAGAGAAATATGATGTAGTGTGTCTAACAGACTGCAAACAACATGTGCAAAGTTTCCATAATTCCCAACTCAACGACCACAGGTCGTTTCCTGGCCTTGACTTATATCCATGTTTTATTACTTGAAACACATGTTTATGTCCCACTGCTTTAATGTTGCAATGAATGGATGACATAATTTTATCAAGAGCAAGTAATGCAGCCAACCATTTTTCTACCTTCTGCTTTGATAAACACTTGTTAGCATAACATTTGCACATGCATTACTTGCATTAATTGTTGCCATTAAACCATTAAGTGCATACTTTTTTCTTCCCCAGGAATAAAGTTGCATTCATATTCAACATATTTTTTTCTCATTTAAGATGCTAAGTTGCTCAAACTGTTAGCATCAGGTGGACAGAGTCAGTACTTAATTGGAAATTTAACTCTGCGTAAGGAAATCATTTTAAATTAAATATAAATGATGTATTAACATACTGGTTTTTTATTTGATAAAAAACATGCTAGTATTTATATAATTCTATAACTTATTTATGTAAGTTTCTCAATTGTACAATATACTTTTTCTGTTTTGGCCACTTAAATTACAGTTTTAAACTCATCCCTATATCTACTGTTTACAGAGTATTAGTTTAAACTAGGGATGGGACTGAATACTCGAATATTCGAATATCGGATAATATTCGAATATAAAAAAATGAATACGAATATTCGATTTTCAAATTTATTTAAAGAACCAAATTTCTTTAAAAAATCATGTTTTTCTCCAGTTTGATTGCAAAGTTAACATGAATTCCAGTCATATTTCCTGCCTAGCAGGTGGGCGGGGGCAGTGTAATGTGTTTACAACAAATGCCAAACATGTCCAATTAACGACAATTAATAATTGGCAGGGGGGCCACATCTGTACAAGGGCCGCGAATTAACGGTTTGTAGGAGGCGCAAATATGACGCATTGTATCCACAAATAACAAAACTGGGCCATGTTGTGATAATGGTGTCACAGTTTGCACAAGGCATTCATTGTTGTTTATTTAACCTTAAGTGACATCTATATGGTTAACTTGTTTATAGTAAATTACAATTACACTCTACGTAAACCAATCAAAATGAATCCATTATCAGCCAATCAATTTCTTTAACAAAATTAGCATGATCTGGTCAATCTTAATATACGTCACTTTATTAATTATTCTCCATTATATCAACACCGTATATTATATTACAAGAGTCTTTATTAATAAACAATGCCACCATCACGTGCTTGGAAGTACTTTACGCGGTCATTAGACAAAACCCAGGAAACGTGTAATCTGCACAGCAGATACAATCTTCATGGTTCTGACAAAAAACGGAACGATTAACAAATTAATTAACAATGCATTTAACAATATCTTACATTTCTTATATTTGCCTAACACTCACTAAGTTATATCGCTCATTTACCACTGAAACAAGGTAAAACAACTACGTACACGTAGTATATATATTTCGGATAGGTAAATATTTGAACAGAGTGCCGTATATAATAGTATATAGTAGTATTTACAAAACGAATATTCGAATATATTCGAATATATTCGAATACCTAAAACGAATATTCAAATATTGATTTCAGTATTCGATCCCATCCCTAGTTTAAACGTATTTATATTAGCTCAATTGCATCGACAGCCTTAGGCTTATAGAGACACTCTCAAGTCCGTTTCCTGGGAAGAACCAGTACTAGGTGCCTTTAGAAAGATCCACAGAATGCTCCCTGGGTGGGGATCGAACCCGGGACATCCCAGTCGAAAGGCGGACACCACATCCACTACACCATTACGACCTTTTCATCCAGGGCCTGTATTCACCATCCCATTATTAGACTTAAGAATACAGAATAGACTTAGACTTAAGAATACAGAATAGACTTAGACTTAAGAATACAAAATAGACTTAGACTAAAGAATACAGAATAGACTTAGACTTAAGAATACAGAATAGACTTAGACTTAAGAATACAGAATAGACTTAGAATTAAGAATACAGAATAGACTTAGACTCAAGAAAAAATACTCAGGGCCCATATCCACAAAGTTCCTAAGTGAAAACTTAAGTAAATTTCTTAAATTCGTTAAATTCCTTAAGTCTGTGGCTGGTTCATTTAAAGTTTTTGTTGTCTTAAATGGTTTTATTGTGATAAAAAATCAACAGTTGTTTCTTATTTTACCATTTTGCAGCGAGAAATTTTTGATTTTTACAATTAAAAATTTATTAGAAATGTTCACTTAAATTTAAACCCCTGGAGCCCTATCCACAAAGCTCCTAAGGAAAATCGAAACTTAAGTCATATTTAAGTGAACATTTCTAATACAATTTTTGTAATTAAAATCAATATTTTATATTTGAAATATAGTAAAATAAAAAGTATCTGTTGATTCTTTACGTAATTAAAACCATTTAATACAAATAAACGTTAAGTGACCCAGCCACAGGCTTAAGGAATTTTAAGATTTTAAGAAATTTCCTTAAATTTCCCCTAAGGAGCTTTGTGGATATGAGCCCAGGATTAGTTCCAATGTGCTTAGCGCCAATGTCGCTTATCTTGTTTAAGATTGACGAATTTACAATTTTGTAACTTTTTGTCACCAATTCCCAAAATAAAAGAACAGTGAATACACGGGAGCAAAATAACACTACGGACCTAGAAATATACTGTAAAAACCGTTTCGTTTATGAGTAATCATCAGTTGAAATTCATAAAATAATAAAGCGTTTGTAACGCTGAACGATGGAATAATTTGGAGTGTTTCTGTTGTTTTCGTTGAAATATTTGACAACATGTGGAACATTTGCATTAAGTAAATAATGCAGCATGACATACAGAAGTCACAATGGCTGAGTGGTTAAGGCGTTAGCCTTTTAATCCGGAGGTCCCGGGTCCTAACCCCGGTGGGACCAATTTTTTCTTCTCTTTTTTATTCTAAATACTTTTCTAGTTATTATACTTGAGCTTTTTAGTTCCGATGCTTAAATCTGTCAAGTTAAGACATTTAATGGCATACTTAAAAAAAGGCCAAAATCTGTGAACAAGTCCCTTTAACAAATTATTCTAAATAAAGAATGCTATAAATAGAGTTGGTGATTACCAAGTAAAATTCAAATTAACATTATTCTTAGAACAGGGGCCATATTCCAGAAACATCTTAAGTTTATCTTAAAATATGTTCACTTAAGTTCAAATGTTTGTAAGGTAATATTTTTAAACTACAAATAAATGAATGAGTCCCATTACAGTAAAGTAAATAATAAGTTGATAATTAGTTAACATTTAGCCGAATTCCATGTATACATGGAATAAAATGCAAAAAAATAACGATTTTAAGAATGAGGATAAGATTTCACTTAAGATGTTTCTGGAAAATGACCCCACAACAGCTTCAAGAATATTCTTTATTCTTACATGTTAAGTCTAAGAATAGGCTGGTGAATATGGACTGCTTAGTCTGGTACCCGGCTGTACGTATCGAAACAGTACGTCAGGCACACATGAATAATGGTGGCTTCCACTGAGGGCAAAATATTAATGGCTATGACATTGTTTGTGTATTTGCCTTTGGACCATTTAACAAAGCTTTAAACATATTTTACTGTATCATATACGTCTTCATTTACATCATTATGTTACTTATTTATGCTCATATTTAGCGTTATTTTTTTTTATTGTTATAATTGACAAGTTTTGGACTAACCGACGTAATGCCAATTTGGGATGTTAACATCCTACAGTATAATTTTATTGACATAAAGATATTTTCTTTTGGAGTATATTGTTTCACATATAAGTTATCGGATGAGAATGTATCTTGGTCTTGGAATACTTCATTGTATTTAGATTCACATGTAAATCATTTAGACCATTTTAACCATGTTTTAATATGAGTTATTATACTGTTGTCGAAATGCCAATTTTGCAGTCCAAGCTAGTTTTGTTTCTGCATATAAATCTTGTATTTGCTAAGGAATTAAATAAATTAAGACTATTATTTACTTGCAAATTACAAAACAAATATGAAGCAATGAAGAAAATATGATATAAAGGCGAAAAATATAGATTTAAACACATTATTGTCATATATATAGTTTTCCTTCTTAAAAGTGGTTAAAAGGTAGGGAGCAGACAAGCTTTGTGGCAGACAGACACCCAGACAGACTGACGAAGGTACTGACATACAAATGTATTAAGCCCACATCTCCATGCTTGTGCTCACTCAAGACTCGCTTCATTGAGAATTTACTGATTCCCGGAGGCGAGGCTTGACACTTACATGTTTGTGAATAATTCTGGGCCAAGTGTGAGGTTCGTGCGCAAATAAACCGGTTTAAACCCCCATGCTTTTGCATTGACCGTTCCAAAGCCGTGACCCCAGTTTTATTCATGTGTGTTTTGTGTGTTGTTATGTGTTTTTGTGATGTCCTGTGTATTGTTTTTGGCAATTGGCCACTGGCCATAAATAAAAGACCTCGGGCTGCTAATAAGAGTTCTCTCCTGCTGTTGCAACTGGTGTTTCGCTTTGTTCATATTTAGAATCTACTAACAGCAAAAACAGCCAGTGGTATTTATCAACAAAAGTATCTTAGGGTTTAGTATCTCCGGTGAAATATATGATATCCAAACACAATGACTGGATAAAACACTAGTTTATAACACAATGACTGGATAAAACACTAGTTTATAACACAATGACTGGATAAAACACTAGTTTATAACACAATGACTGGATAAAACACTAGTTTATAACACAATGACTGGATAAAACACTAGTTTATAACACAATGACTGGATAAAACACTAGTTTATAACACAATGACTGGATAAAACACTAGTTTATAACACAATGACTGGATAAAACACTAGTTTATAACACAATGACTGGATAAAACACTAGTTTATAACACAATGACTGGATAAAACACTAGTTTATAACACAATGACTGGATAAAACACTAGTTTATAACACAATGACTGGATAAAACACTAGTTTATAACACAATGACTGGATAAAACACTAGTTTATAACACAATGACTGGATAAAACACTAGTTTATAACACAATGACTGGATAAAACACTAGTTTATAACACAATGACTGGATAAAACACTAGTTTATAACACAATGACTGGACAAAACACTAGTTTATAACACAATGACTGGACAAAACACTAGTTTATAACACAATGACTGGATAAAACACTAGTTTATAACACAATGACTGGATAAAACACTAGTTTATAACACAATGACTGGATAAAACACTAGTTTATAACACAATGACTGGACAAAACACTAGTTTATAACACAATGACTGGACAAAACACTAGTTTATAACACAATGACTGGATAAAACACTAGTTTATAACACAATGACTGGATAAAACACTAGTTTATAACACAATGACTGGATAAAACACTAGTTTATAACACAATGACTGGATAAAACACTAGTTTATAACACAATGACTGGATAAAACACTAGTTTATAACACAATGACTGGATAAAACACTAGTTTATAACACAATGACTGGATAAAACACTAGTTTATAACACAATGACTGGATAAAACACTAGTTTATAACACAATGACTGGATAAAACACTAGTTTATAACACAATGACTGGATAAAACACTAGTTTATAACACAATGACTGGATAAAACACTAGTTTATAACACAATGACTGGATAAAACACTAGTTTATAACACAATGACTGGATAAAACACTAGTTTATAACACAATGACTGGATAAAACACTAGTTTATAACACAATGACTGGATAAAACACTAGTTTATAACACAATGACTGGATAAAACACTAGTTTATAACACAATGACTGGATAAAACACTAGTTTATAACACAATGACTGGATAAAACACTAGTTTATAACACAATGACTGGATAAAACACTAGTTTATAACACAATGACTGGATAAAACACTAGTTTATAACACAATGACTGGATAAAACACTAGTTTATAACACAATGACTGGATAAAACACTAGTTTATAACACAATGACTGGATAAAACACTAGTTTATAACACAATGACTGGATAAAACACTAGTTTATAACACAATGACTGGATAAAACACTAGTTTATAACACAATGACTGGATAAAACACTAGTTTATAACACAATGACTGGATAAAACACTAGTTTATAACACAATGACTGGATAAAACACTAGTTTATAACACAATGACTGGATAAAACACTAGTTTATAACACAATGACTGGATAAAACACTAGTTTATAACACAATGACTGGATAAAACACTAGTTTATAACACAATGACTGGATAAAACACTAGTTTATAACACAATGACTGGATAAAACACTAGTTTATAACACAATGACTGGATAAAACACTAGTTTATAACACAATGACTGGATAAAACACTAGTTTATAACACAATGACTGGATAAAACACTAGTTTATAACACAATGACTGGATAAAACACTAGTTTATAACACAATGACTGGATAAAACACTAGTTTATATTGCATATGATTGACATTTGTGGAAATGTCTTTTATCACCCATGTCAGATATCACCCATGTCAGATATCACCCATGTCAGATATCACCCATGTCAGATATCACCCATGTCAGATATCACCCATGTCAGATATCACCCATGTCAGATATCACCCATGTCAGATATCACCCATGTCAGATATCACCCATGTCAGATATCACCCATGTCAGATAAAGTTTGTAAAGATATGTCTCTGTCTCCAGTCAATCCAAAAAAGAAATTACTTAGTGTTGAACATTATTGGCGCAAAGTTAGATAAACATCAGCGTAGATTGGTTGGCAGTGTTTTTTCAATCACATTTGCTACAGAAGTCAATTAACACTCTCTTATGTCAAGTTACAGTACGACATCAAACAGAATGGACCAGTTATGTGAAATTTATTTCAACTTATCGCATATTGCACAAGTATGTTTGTCAGTAACATTCTTCCATTATTTGAGGCATGTCGTGGGAAAACCGGGCTTAAGGAACGTGCGTAAATTGTCGTCCTGGATCCACCTGTGCATTCGATACAATCGAGCTAAAATAAATAGGTTTAAAACTTAACTGAGTTTGCACCATGTGCAATATCACCAACGTGTCCTAACAAAAGACTGTTTCTGTCTTTAAATTCAATTTCACTGTGCAGTCTGAACACAAACTTGTCTACAGTAGTAATTATTGTGCAAACCCAATTTTACGAACCCAAAGTTAACTGCGCATAATTTAAAGATTGGTGTAATAAAACAGTCACTTCCTTGTTTGTTGTCTTCAGATAATATTGTGCTAGTTACATTTTCCTAAGTGACTAACTGAACAAAAGCGTCATAAAAGCGGAATTCCATTCAACAAAGCAGAAAAAGAAACACCATTATCCAGGGCGTAGCTTGGGTTCAACAAACATATAGGCACAATAGGTGGAATCTACAAGATGACACTGTAAACGATAATTTGGGCCAGGAGTGTTTATACTCATATGTGGCTACAGACAACTAACTTCAGCTAAACCCTGATTCTACAAAATAATTGTAAAATAAGCGTGTGTCTCATGAAATTTATTTCATATTGACGTAATCGACTCGTTAAACAATGCAGTATCAACACAGCCAAGAAAGATCCCCTCACCCACATCCCCCCTCTTGTTTTTAATTGCATTTTTGGCATATTTAAATTTTCATCTTTGGAAAAAATGTATAGGCACGTGCCTATAGTGCCTAAAGGAAGCTACGCCCCTTATTATTATATACTTACAATAAAATGTATTGTTAATGGATTTACAACCAGTATAGATCAATGAAAGTTTTGGTGTATTTTAATATACTCTGTCCAGCCAAGTTTAGGTTATTAGAATTGAAATCTCACTTTCTGTTATTGACTAACAGTTGAAATTATACTACATTCCTATTAGATGTTTCTGTATTATTATGTACCAAAACCAAGAAGACATCAAAAGTTCAGATTTTTAGAATGTCGGCTGAAACTAGGCATTAAATGGTTTTTATACAAATCTGTAATTAGGCCACAAAAATAACTGTTGGTTTCTGCTGATAAACTTTTTTTTCTTTAACTTTTTTTTTTGGCGGAATATTCACCACACAGTTTAGGTATATTGGACCGCATGTAAAATGTTTAAACGCCTCCAAACAAAGGAACTGTACCGAAAGGTATGTCACTGCCGAGAGCGCCTGCGTCACGCAGACTAATTCGAAATGTTTGCTTAAATAACTGAAAAGCCGCATATAAGCGAAAACTGCTCTTTTTACCGAAAGTTAAACAAAGTTCAATGTTCAACAGGAAAAAAAAACTTTTAGGGTCGGCAGAAAAAATTTGGGGGGGGGGGGGGTCGGGTAAGCGGAAACCAGCAACTTTTTTTTTTAAGCCTTATGTTCGTAACTTAAATAAATTAAAAAATGTAATAATTAAGCAGCACAAGTCATATAGATCGATCCGGGTTTTGCCACGAATAGTTTAACCTCCTCCCCAGCTATTGTTAAAGGATTAATTTCCATTCATCGAAAATCACAAAAATTACCACATGCTCATTTGAATATCACAAACATTATGCACGTGCTCTTTTGTATGAAATTGTTTAACCGCTAAACACATGATATCCGAGTGCGATGATTGGATAATATTGCAGATTAATTTGAATATGATTGACATTTGTGGAAGCGTCTATTATAAGCACACCAGAGATAATGGTCATGTGATCTCACAAGCTGGTCTACATTGTGGCATTGATAGCCATTCATGATAAGGCCATTTAATACCAGCATTTATTTTATGCTAAGTAGTGAAATATAGAAAAATATCAGTGAGATATATCCCTATATCACTCACTGTGCTGGACTTTAATGTAAAAAAAATACTCAACAGCATAAAATAAAAAGGAAATTTGTGTAATACTATCAGAACAACAGATCATTTAGCAGCTTTTAAGTAGGAAGGGAAGTTGGGAGTTATAAAAGCTTATCCGAAGTGGATATTTAATGAATTAGTACTTTTTAACACAAAATGATTATGCTTTTATCAATCTCAATAAATCTTAAAGGGACTTGTTCACAGATATTTGTATTTTTGAAAAAAGTCATTTAATGTCTTAACTGCAAACACTAAAGAAGTTGAACTGACCAAAAACAAATATCATATAAAGAAAAAATATATTTAAATAAAATTCCCTTTACAGGGACTTGATCAACCACGTCCGCCGTGATAAACAATCTGTTGCAGTACAGTAACAACTGGGCTATTCTGACTACTGAGCATTGTGGTCAATTTGCGGTGATACTCGTGTTTTCCAAAATACCCACGAAAAGCGTTACTAACTCTTTATCATTTTATCCATTTAGATTGATGATTTTTCATAAAAGACATGATATTGCCAATATATTTCTTTGTCAGTAGTGTTATTTTCCTTGTTTATATAAAATGTATTTTTCTTTTGGGGATCTATGACAAAAAGTTTGAAAATTTTAAACTTGCCAATCTGTGAACATGGACGGTACTCACAAAGCTCCTAAGGGAAATCTTAACTTAAGTTGTACTTAAGGTGAAATTTCTGACCATTTTTTCTATGTGAAAGCCAATTATTAATTTTTACAACGTGGTAAAATACTAAACTTCTAAGCAATATTTGCTAGTTTAAAACATATGAATGTAAACAGACCTACACATGAAAGACCACGAGACAAAAGGAATTTTATGAATTTAAGAATTTACTTCAGTTTTCCCTACGGAGCTTTGTGAATATGGGCCCAGAGGCCATACCCAGAAACATCTTAAGTTTATCTTAAAATATTTTCACATAAATTCCAATCTTTGTAAGGTAATATTTTTAAAACTAGATATACATTAATTAATCCAAGTACAGTTAAGTAAATATTAGTTAATAATAAGTTGATAATTAATGAACATTTAACAGAATTTCATGTATATATGATATATGATAAATTTTAAGGCTAAGGATAAGATTTCACTTAAGATGTTTCTGGAATACTACCCCTGGTCCATATAAATGATTTTTTGTTCAACCTCTTGTGTTTTGAAAACCAATATATCAGCATATCAAGATAGTTATCCCATTATATGACCTAGGTAAGAACTTCCATCAATCACTTATAATTAAGTTTTACCTGCAGAGGAAACACATTAAGAGCTATTGATGTCAACCTATCTACTTTATTGCCAGTGGGAGGGGACAGAATGCTAATGGCAGTACTTTTGCACTGGAAAATGTCCAAACTTTCCAAGGAGCTAAGATACTAAATGTAGGAACAATACAATCTTCAAATGCTTATGCAGTATGCGGAAATCT
Organism: Congeria kusceri; assembly: GCA_027627225.1. Lineage (NCBI taxonomy): Eukaryota > Metazoa > Mollusca > Bivalvia > Myida > Dreissenidae > Congeria > Congeria kusceri. Next base: position 69,843,792 of record CM051032.1, on the reverse strand, counting down.
TAACTTTTTTTGTTTGCCAACATTCTTGCTGCAGTTGTGGGGTGTACATTTAAAACTACGTGTCTGTATTTATTGTAAATCAATAATGTGCACATAGATTACTATTTACTCTTATATCAAATAAGATTAATCTGAAAGCTGTCTGACGTAAACCTGACGTAAACCATGTGAAAAGGCAAGCTGTCGCTACGATTTCTACTCTAATGAGTACCTATACAATATTTGACATTTGCCGTACAATATAATTTTACATTTTACGCATACAAGACATGGGGCCATTTTGCAGCAGCCACACAAATCTGTGCAGCTGCCATGTGTGTGTGTGGTACATTTTTATCGAGTGCACCGGGATTCTCTCCCATATGGCCATCGCCCCCAGAAGACTTGTTAGTTGGGTTACGAGGGATAGTGCAAGATACAGGAGACGCCCCGTTCCAGAGACGACCCTGGGTCTTGTAGTGCCCAGTGTGAAGCACCTAGTACACTGCACCTCGGTTTAACGTCTCATGCGAAAGACGAGTTAGAAGGTTAGGGTGTAGCGGGGGCTCGAACCTGCGACCCCTGAGTTGTGAAACCAGTGCGTTACCACTAGACCACGGATCCGCCACTGAGCTGCCATGAAAGATGAAAGCCTGGTTATAATCCCCCAGTAAATCTGCAAAAATGACACGACCATCAGCGGATGAAGGTGTTACCATGGTAACTGACCTGCCAGCTTCACATGCAGAACCTCTGGTGTTCCGTTGACACGCAATGTAGGAACAGATGACCATTGTAGACCAATATATTTATTGCTAATATTTCCTATCACTTATTTCCCACTGCTTATAAAATCCTAATTTTACAAGGATAAAATATACATTACTACAGACCATAGCTTTTCTATGAAACCTTAGTCATAAAATGCAATAATCATTTCATTATAACAATACAATCTACAATCAGCTGTAATTTAAGTAACAAGTGCAGTTTTCAAATCAGCTGTAATGCAAGTCTTGGGGCATGCCCAGGAATATACACATATGTACATGTATGCATGTGGCTGAAAAAATCGCAAAATTTAAACTGTCGAAAAAACGCTTTTAAAATGAAATCTCACTGGAGTGAGGTCTTATTGAAAAAATGTGAAAAGGTTTAAAACATGTTTTATTGTAAATTCTAACATGATACTCGCTGACAAAGAAAAAAAAATTCATTGTTAAATGAACTAATATACAACGCAAGTAGTCCCAATTCTGAGCGGAGCATAGTAAAATGTAGTTCTCATTACAACTGCAAAACTATTTGTCAGATCATGTTAGAATCGAGAGAATTTGCGCATCATTGTTGAGTGGATAATATGCGAGTGGATAATATGCAACGATTTGTCGTTCTGATGCGTGGCTATTAAACCACTTGGGCTTAAACACCCTCATGGCTTAATTCCCATGCACCACAACGTTGTTTATTGAATGATACACAATGATAAATCGAACATTATTTCTAAAAAGACATGTTGGAAATGGATACTTTACTAGAAGGTTACATTTGAATGTTTTACCTTTTAGCAACGTATATCATAATATATACGGGTGGCCGATAGATACTCATTTATTTATTTTTGTTTATTTGGGTTACATATGCCTTGTATAACAGAATATTTAATAACTCAGGAGAGCAATCATACCACACTGGACAATGGCACGATTGGCATGATGGTGTTTTGTAATCCACTTCAGTCCAATTAATTATTAAAACCTATAGTCCCACAGTGGCTGGTAAGGCAAAAAAAAAATGTGTGTTTCGGGCAACCCGACCCTACCCAGCGAAAATCCCCCAACCCTTAAGTTTTTAGTGACGATTGTTTTCCATGAAATCCATATTCAACTGACTGTCGATAATTTTCAATTATTTTTTTGACCGAAATTCGTCTTTACAAAAAAAGTGAATAAAAACTCACTACCGACCCTACCTAACTATTTTTAAGACCGTTGCCCGAATACACAATTTATTTTTGTTTGGCCTAATTGAGACACAGAGGGATACAAACCATAGTAATAAGGCCAGAGATTTGTTACTATTTGTTTCTCGGACGTTTTTGGAAAAACACACAGTCCAGTCAGATGGCTGTTTTTAATAAAATAAAAATAAAATTCTATTATAAACATTTTTTTCGCAATACACATGACAATACAAAAATCTATTCAATGCAACAATCATTATATAAACATATAAAATCAACTGTACATAATTTATGTTGAATTAATACATGTTTCCTTGAGTACAACTTTGAGATGAAAACTTTTAATAACCGTAAGGAATAAAACAGCATCATCGGAAATAAATTATTTTTATCAATGTTTGTTTTATTATTTTGACAATATTGCCTTTGTTCGAATTTTTTTAATTCCGACCTAACCAGACAAGAAATGTTCTACCAGCACTAACTGGATTGGCAGACCAAATAATTAAGTAAAATTAAGTTTGGGAAGTGTTTGGAAATGTGTGCTCCCATGACAGTAATATTGAATTACATGTATCTTATTGCTTGCTGCAAGCAGGTGACCATTATGGTCAGATATTAATTGAAATTGAAATAATTTGGTTCAATGTAGCTGCACAGTCTGCACCTTTTGGAAACTGACAATGCAAACCAATGTCGTGCAAGCATTTCACTTCTTCAGAGCTCGCAAATGCATGGATGCCAAGTGCCAAGTTTATGTTGCACCTTATAATTGGCACAATAAAATAGGAATGCATTCGTGCTATGTAGTAATGGTACGTCTCCATGCTTTCAGTTCATCGCAATCATCAGACACACATACATGCAGTACTATACTGCAAGCAGTTCTATCAGAGTTTTGTGAAGTCATTAGAGTTTTGAAAAATCAGGTTCTGTGGACCGCTAATTCCAAAAAGTTAAGGTCAAACCCAGAATTATAATGTCTTTATGGACCACATGTTTAATGAAACTGTATCATTTTTTGAGGATCACCTGTGTTACCAAACTGTATCATTATATGACGACCATAACTATGTGTTCTCAAACTGTATCATTCTTTGAGAACCATCACTGTGTGTTCTGAAACTGTATCATTCTTTCATGACCATAACTGTGTGTTCTGAAACTGTATCATTCTTTGATGACCCTATGTGTTCTGAAACTGGATCATTCGTTGACGACCATAGCTATGTGTTCTGAAACTGGATCATTCTTTGATGACCATAAATATGTGTTCTGAAAGTGTACCATTCTTTGACGACCATAACTATGTGTTCTGAAACTGGATCATTCTTTGACGACCATAACTATGCATTTTAAAACTGTATCAATCTTTAAAGTTTAATATCACCATCAAACATGAATTTTCAACTTGACCCTCATTAAACAAAAGAATGGAAATCAGAATAACAGAGATTGGCATTTTTTATTACTATTTAATCCAACACAAATTAAAATGATAAGAGAATATCCAGCACTGAACACATCATCACATTCTGATTTCGCTAATATATTTGAAATAAGCGTTATTTAATGATGTCATTATACAACTGATTACCCCCAAATACATCATGTGCATGACATAAACTGTTTGTAAGATCTTTGGTAAGCTAAAATAAGTTATATTATAAATAGGATATTACCCCAGCATGGTGTTCTAATAATTTGTACCTGTCTCAACTGTTGTGTCAAATAAGTGGGGAATGCAGACTTCACACAACCAACTTGATTGATACAAACTTAATTACACAACCAACTTGACTGATACAAGCTAGATTACACAACCAGCTTGGCTGACACAAGTTATATTACACAACCAACTCGACTCATACAAGCTAGATAACACAACCAACTTGACTGATACAAGTAAGATTACACAACCAACCAGACTAATACAAGTTATATTAGACAACCAACTCGACTGATACAAGCTAGATTACACAACCAACTCGACTGATACAAGTTATACAACCAACCTGACTGATACAAGCTAGATTACAAAACCAACTCGACTGATACAAGTTATATGACAAAACCAACTTGACTGATACAAGCTAGATCACACAACCAACTTGACTGATACAAGCTAGATAACACAATCAACTTGACTTATACAAGTTATATTACACAACCGGGTTGGTTGATACCAGCTAGATTACAAAACCAACTCGACTGATACAAGTATGACAAAACCAACTTGACTGATACAAGCTAGAATACACAACCAACTTGACTGATACAAGCTAGATTACACAACCAACTTGACTGATACAAGCTAGATTACACAATCAACTTGACTGATACAAGTTATATTACACAACCAACCCGATTGATACAAGTTATATTACACAACCAACTTGACTGATACAAGCTAGATTACACAATCAACTTGACTTATACAAGTTATATTACACAACCAACCCGATTGATACAGTTACACAACCAACTCGACTGATACAAGTTATATTACAAAACCAACTTGACTGATACGAGCTAGATTACACAACCAACTTGACTGATACAAGCTAGATTACACAATCAACTTGACTTATACAAGTTATATTACACAACCAACCCGACGGATACAAGTTATATTACACAACCAACTTGACTGATACAAGCTAGATTACACAATCAACTTGACTGATACAAGTTATATTACACAACCAACCCGATTGATACAAGCTAGATTACACAACCAACTCGACTCATACAAGATAGATTACACAACCAACTCGACTGATACAAGTTATATTACAAAACGAACTTGACTGATACAAGTTATATTACACAACCAACTTGACTGATACAAGCTAGATTACACAATTAACTTGACTGATACAAGTTATATTACACAACCAACTTGACTGATACAAGCTAGATTACACAATCAACTTGATAGATACAAGTTATATTACACAACCAACCCGATTGATACAAGCTAGATTACACAACCAACTTGACTGATACAAGTTATATTACACAACCAACTTGACTGATACAAGCTAGATTACATAATCAACTTGACTGATACAAGTTATATTACACAACCATGCAACTTGACTGATACAAGTTATATTACACAACCAACTTGACTGATACAAGCTAGATTACACAATCAATTTGACTGATACAAGTTATATTACACAACCAACCCGATTGATACAAGCTAGATTACACAACCAATTTGACTGATACAAGTTATATTACACAACCAACTCAACTGATACAAGCTTGATTACACAATCAACTTGACTGATACAAGTTATATTACACAACCATGCAACTTGATTTATACAAGCTAGATTACACAACCATGCAACTTGACTGATACAAGCTAGATTACACAACCATGCAACTTGACTGATACAAGCTAGATTACACAACCAACTTGATTGATACAAACTTAATTACACAACCACTTGACTGATACAAGCTAGATTACACGACATACCCGACTGATACAAGTTATATTACACAATCAACTTGACTGATACAAGCTAGATCACACAACCAACTCGACTGATACAAATTAAATCAGAACGCCATAATATTCTATATTTTTTATTATATAACTATAGATAATCTGACTCAAATACTGGTGTAAGCACGGTATAAAATACAATAGGCCAGAATGATAGAATTCCCATATTTTACATTGTGAAATAAAACTCCGTATTCAACGGCTGAAAAACATGGACTACTTTCACATTCATGGAGTATCGTAAATTTCCGTAACATTCCAAGCGACACTGTGAACGACGACTCCGTTGCAACATGTTGATTTGAATTAAAGGACGTCATTTATGTACATGGCATGTATTCATATGCTTTCTTTGTTAAAGTCTGACAACATTGACCTGGCACTCATTTGTTTAAGTAATGTTTCGTAGATTTTCGTCATTGTACTCGGTGTATGCAGGGTTTGACCTTAACTTTTGGAAAGTGGTGGTCCACAGGACCGGCTACCTTCAAAGCCTACAGGTCAGATACTGTATGAACTGGTCCCAAAAATCAAAATACGTCGAACTGCATAGTGAATAAATAGTTCAAACAAATGATTCTCAGATTTGAAATCGGGAAATATGTTCAGCACACACGAAAATCTATTATTCATTATATATTTTTGTATAATACTTTTTCGATCAAAATGTTATATGAACATAGTTGCTTAAATAAAGATAAGAATGAACTTCTTAAAATTGACCTTAATTGGAGATTCATGCGTTTTTGTGTGCTAAGCAATAAACACGCAATTAGAGCAATTAAAAAGATAATTATATATCGTTATATGATTGGGCTATCCATTCCTTAATGTTTTGCAATCATTCCCACAATGCAGAAACCTAGACCTGAATTTTGTTTACTTTTATTGTTGTTTTTTTTAAATTGAGATACAATTTCAAACTGCCTGTTGTAAAAACAAAAACAATATTAAATTGTGTCAAAAAGGGAATACGTTGTTAAACTATTAAAAAGCCAGGAGTAATATTATCGATAGAATCTAATATAAACTCATTATTTTTACAATATATGTTATTTGATTAATTTTGTTTTAAAATAATAAAATGTTATTAAATGCGACTTCAATGCCCGTCGGATAGAATTTCTTTCGTCAAAATGGTGTTCAGTTGATTTTACAACATATAACACGCTGTTATAACGTAATTATTTGTAAGTTGAAGAATCGGAAAAGATGCAATTTATACACAAGAGCTGTATAATGCCAATAAACAATATCATCTCGGATGGTTCACTGTATTCTTAACCACAAAAGATAATTCATGAAATACACAATTGGAACAAGTCCAAAAACAACAGGTCACCGGACCGGTCGTCCTTCGAAGACATCCGGTCCGAGCAAAAAATCACAGGTCATGGACCGACGGACACGAGTTAAGGTCGAACCCTGGTGTATGCATTGTAAACGCTGTGCTTGTTAAGATACTATTTAGTCGGTATCTAGGAATGAATTATTCGTCTGAAACAATAGCCTAATGGTAGAGTGCTCGCCTTACTGTTCAGAGGTTATGATGTTCAAATCTGCATTTAAATCGTTTTGATTGTGTGTGTGTTTTTTTAATACAATATATAAGGAAATAATAATTGCGCTGTAACTGCTGTCCATTTTTTTGTCTGAGAAATCAAATCTGCATTTTAATATGTTTCGTCTTGGTAGATATATTCAGTCTCTTTCTGTTATTTTTATGTTTCTAATATTTCTAAATTCTTTATTTGTACAATACAACTACATGTAGACAATAACAAAAAAATGAAAGAACTCAAGCGAGACGGATGTGTCGCCTGACGCCGGATAGCTTACGTAAATCCAAATGAAGAAGCACTTAAGGTTAATGCTAAAAAAAATTTTTAAAACAGATAGAAATCTTCAAAAGCACTGCACTCTGGCTAATTGCAAAGAAAAGACTTATTAAAACCAAAAATGCGACACAAAAATAAGTATGAACATTTACAAAGGGCAATAACTCCGAAAGTATGAGGTGCAGAGTAACGGTTCTTGTGCACTGCACTTCTCCTCAATGAAATCTATCTACCTATGAAGTTTCAAGTTGATAGCTTTCATAGTCTTAGAGTTATGCTCCGGACAAAAATTAAGCATGAAAATAAACAAAGGGCAATAACTCCAAAAGTATGTGATGCAGAGTAACGGTTCTTGTGCACTGCACTTCTCATCAATGAGATCTATCTACCTATGAAGTTTCAAGTTGATAGCTTTCATAGTCTTAGAGTTATGCTCCGGACAAAAATTAAGCATGAAAATAAACAAAGGGCAATAACTCCAAAAGTATGTGATGCAGAGTAACGGTTCTTGTGCACTGCACTTCTCATCAATGAGATCTATCTACCTATGAAGTTTCAAGTTGATAGCTTTCATAGTCTTAGAGTTATGCTCCGGACAAAAATTAAGTATGATAATAAACAAAGGGCAATAACTCCAAAAGTATGAGGTGCAGAGTAACGGTTCTTGTGCACTGCACTTCCCCTCAATGAGATCTATCTACCTATGAAGTTTCATGTTGATAGCTTTAATAGTCTAAGAGTTATGCTCCGGATAAGCGAAAGGGGAAGCCGCTGCCGACGGCGCCGCTGACACCGCCGCCGACATAAGTAACCCTTATATGTCCCCTAGTCAGGCGGCACAAAAACGAAATGCATGTCAATAGTCATCGTACTTACATTTAAAAAAAAAGTTAAGACCGAAAACGGATTCGAACTTGTAACCACACGATCCCTATGCTACTGCCTTAACCTCTCGACCACTTAAGTTTACATTTTGAATTATGAGCTAAATTATTTTAAACTCACTTAGTATATTGAACGAGAGATCGCTTGTATACATTTTTCCGATAAAAGGTTACGGAATATGCATTAGTGCCAGGTCAATGTTGTCGGACTATAGTACTATTTTGTTATTATTTTGTTTGTTTCATAGCATATTAGTGGAGGTATTTTGATTATAAGGCGGTACATAATAAATGAAATACTACATGACCGTGCTGGCTCGTGGAATACAGCGTTACACAATCAACACAAGCCACCGGAACACCACCGTCATGTAATATTCCCTATGTATCATAATATTCTATTATGTATTATTCTGTAAGGATCATTTGCATAATTCATATGGCATGACTGTATCAATATCAAAGGACCATCTCTATGACATGAATTGATGTTTCACATGAATGTTGAAAGGTATAGGAGACTACATCGAGCCATCAAGCTGTCGGTTGGATGTTGAAAGCTTTGTAAAAAGCTAGTTTGCAGTTGAACATCAATCGAAATCGAGATAGTTGACCATAGAATCTTCGGTGTGGCTACAGTTGAGTGTGTGTAGTACATTTTTATCAAGTGCACCAGGATTCTCTCCCATATGGTCATCGTCCCCAGAAGACTCGTTAACTGGGTTACGGGGGATAGTGCAAGATACGGGAGACGCCCCGTTCCAGAGGCGACCCTGGGTCTTTTAGTGCTAAGTGTGAAGCACCTAGTACACTGCTCCTCGGTTTAACGTCTCATGCAAAAGACAAGTTAGTAAGTTAAGGGCTGGGGTTCGAACCTGCGACCCCTGTGTTGTGAAGCCAGTGCGTTTAAGCCAGTGGGTTACAATTAGACCACAGATCCGCCACAACTCTACAGTTGAGAAACAGCTGACCGTATTTAAAGTGTACAGTCAGTAGAGACTCAAGTCAATTCAAGTCATCCCCACCAAGCAGTCCAAAAAAATTGAACACCATAATTATGTACCAGTTACATATAGTCAGTAATTCGACAGATAATTGTGACATTTGTCAGTTTTAAATTTATTTATGTAGAACATTCCATCTACTTTCAATCTACATTCCTTATTTAAAAAAAACTTCATAAATGCCAAATATCTTTTTTTAGAGATATTTCTTGTTTACTTTCCAGGCAAAACATGTCAATATAAATTGATTTGAATTTAATGTTTTAATGTTGTGGGCTTTTGTCCTTTAAACGGACTGAACTCCAGAGGGTCTAATCATAAAAACGAATGAAATTTGTCATAAATACACAATTTTCTTACATCATCGTATAGAACACATTAAAATATCAGACACGTGTGTTTTTATTTACATGAAAAACAATGATTTTATATAGTTTTCCTCCTTTTTATCATCCTAAAATCTATAGCATCTGCAGACGCTATATATATACGCTATAGCCCATCAAGTAATTTAAAAATAGCGCCTTTAAATATTTAGGATAATCACGTGACAGTTTAGTTTTTGTTGAGTCGCGCATGCGCACACTTGAATCAGGTGCTTTATTGGGGAAAGCCGTGGTATTTTTAAATCCAGAATACCGGGTGCAAGGAAAGTGTGAGCTTATTCAACTTCTATTTTTAAATGAAATAAACAGTTAATGACAGTATTTGATCGAACTCTATAGAAATAGTGATGTTTTTACCCATGTTTTTACTATTTAGGCAAAACTAATAAAAAACACATGTTTATGCCCATCTGGAGTTCGTGTCTGTAATAAGAAATAATGTTGTTCAAACATAAATATTAATAACAATTCATAGCAGTTACAATTATACTGAAATGGAAATATATATTCCCCCATATAAATGGCTCTATTCCCCCATATAAATGGCTCTATTCCCCCATATAAATAGCTCTATTCTCGTATATGCAAATTGCTCTATTCTCATGCTGGTGATGGTTCTATTCTGCTACATAAGAATGTTTCCTACATAACATGGTTCTATTCTCCATAATGTGATTGGCTTTAGTCTCGGATGTGAAAATTGCTATATTGTCCTATGTGGAAATGGCTATAATCACCTATGTCAAAATGGCTCCATTCTCCTATGTGAAAATGGCTCTATTCTCCTATGTCAAAATGGCTCCATTCTCCTATGTCAAAATGGCTCCATTCTCCTATGTGAAAATGGCTCTATTCTCATATGTGAAAATTGCTATATTCTCCTATGTGGAAATGGCTATAATCTCCTATGTCAAATGGCTCCATTCTCCTATGTGAAAATGGCTCTATTCTCCTATGTCAAAATGGCTTCATTCTCCTAATGTGAAACTGGCTCTCTTCTCCTACATAAGAATGGCTCTACTCTCCATCACGTAAATAAACGGTTCTATTTTTCTTTGCAACAAACCCCTTATAGTCATGGGCTGAAAGATCCATTTATCATATGACATGTTTGAACTCATTTGTATTGCAAAACATCGATTGAATGAAACTTACCATTTTCTTGTCTCCCAAAGAGAAGCCTAAACAAACATTTTATGTTGTATAATAAACTGCAGATCAATACTCATTGGAAACATAAGAAAATAGTTTAAAATATGAGAATCATCAGCAGAACGTCAAACCGGAATGCGGGTCAGACAAAGACATTATTTAGAACGAGTGATGTTCCAACAAGTGGAATACCGTGGCTCCACAACAGCCAACAATCTGCCATGTCAAACTACCAGCACACAATCACGAGAAATAGTTTATTATTAGCAGCAGTAGCGACAAAAAATATACCCTGAACATTTGTGTAATGCAGTCATCAGCACAGCATATCAATGGAAATAAATATTGTTTTGTTTTTCTGCTGGAAAAACTATGTCAAATTATGCACAATTTGATCTCTCAAGATTAAATTTTGTTTATTGTTACTCAGATTTAAAAAATCAGGAAACATGAATTTTATTATGAGGGGCGTCATGGGAAAACCAGACTTAATGCATGTGCGTTAAGACCGGTTTTCCCACGATGCGCCTCTTATATTTTTTTCGTGCTCAAATGGACGCGCCTCTTATATTTTGTTCCTGCTCAAATGGAGTGTCTAACAACATATGCAGACTGCTAGGTGTAGATTCATTGGAAATTAAACCTGATATGGCCGATGTTATCAATGGGCATCTCTTGTTTATAATTGCAGAACCACAATATCCACAAACTCTGGGACCCTGCCTAAAATTGAATGGTATGACAAAGCTACATGGCAATCAAGTTTGTAAACTGAATACGAGGCTTGTCATGGGCTTAATGCATGTGCGTAAAGTGTCGTACCGGATTAGCCTGTGCAGTCCGCACAGGCTAATCCAGGATGGCACTTTCCACTTTTATTATGGTATTTTCTGTTTCCGGGAAGTCTCTTCTAAACATAAATCCACTGTAGGTTGGAAAGTACCGACAAGTACCTGCACAGGCTAATCCGGGTCGACACTTTACGTAAATGCATTAATCCCGGGTTTCTCACTACTCGCCTCATATATACTTCGCTTAAATTCCTATTTCAGACATAATCACTGGTAAAGAATACATTTAAATCTTCCAATTTTCTGGGCTCGCATATGTTGTCTGCAATTGGGTGATTGCTCTAGTGCCATCTGCCTTTAAAGCCCGATTCCAACCAAGATTGTGAGTGTGATCCTTACATAGGGAGCATTTGCATGGTTCTCAGACAGACACCAAGTACTGGCTCTGGGCAACAAAATGGACTTGAAAATATCCTAACAAGCCTCAGGCTTTCAATACAATCGAGCTAAAATAAATGAGGCGCGTCGTGGGAAAACCGGTCTTAATGCATGTGTAAAGTGTCGTCCCGGATTAGCCTGTGCAGTTCGCACAGGCTACTCCGGGATGGCACTTTCCACCTACAGTGGATTTATGTTAAGAAGAGACTTTCTTGAAACATAAAATACCATAAAAGCGGAAAGTGTCATCCCGGATCCGGGACGACACTTTACGCACATGCATTAAGTCCGGTTTTCCCACGACGCGCCTCAACTAGGTTTGCACTAAAAGTCATTTTTTGTTACTGGAAAGGGATCTAAATAGGTCACAGCTGGGAACCATATTTCAACATGTGAGTTTATCACGTCAACCATGAGACGTTATTATAAACAAGCTGTGTTAATTACATTAGGTGTACGATCAATGAATTGCAGTGCAAACAGTCAAACAAGATTGTTTAATGATTCCTGTAATTAGTGCAAGATTCTTAATGCAATAATATGCCAACCATTAAAAAAACCTTGACGTTTTAAATTGCAAATTGATGTATGTAACTCAGTTTTATATAGACGCTAACAATAAGATAATTATCTCGTATAACTGACAACAATCCTTTGTCATTGACAAACATGTTCAGGCATGGTTGCTATTATATTGCTTGCATTTTAGATGATCATTACTGGTTGTTAACCTGATTGAGAGCGCAACCTTTTGGTGTGCCAGTATTATTCATTCTTTGCATTTTCATTTTCATTTCTTAATCTGTCATGCTAATTAATTAAACCAAATATAGAAGTGTTGACATTTATATTAGGGCTGTTGTGTGCATGATGTTGACAATTAACAACCAGTTGTGGAGAAATTCAACAATGTTCGTTGATATTAGTCTTGTTTCAGACATCATGTGAACACATTTATGATGCTGCAAAATCCTTTTATTTCGTTGGTCTTAAACTTTGCGTGTTTTCCTGTCTGAGAGTTCTGCAACTGCTTAAATTTGTTATTTATTAATATATTAAATAAAATTAATTTAAAGCTATGATAATGTTAAACACTGCATTATGTGAAGTTAGAATAAGACATCAAACATAGAATCGACATGATTTTTGTTATTTTTTTTCAAATAAAACTGAGCATTTCATGTTGGTTATGTATGTTTGTTATATTCTGTCAATACTTTTTGTATAATTAGCATTTTTACATGACTTTTTCATTAAAACTCAATTTTACTGATGCAGTTATATATGCAGGCATCTACTGCACCAATTACTCAGCAAAATTCTGAAATTACAAATGGTAAACTGCATATAAAACATTTTATTCTATGTTTGACGTCATATTCCAACTTCACATAATTTAGATAAATTTAATGTTTTTTAACCAATAATTTATAATTCAGAAAAATAAAAATTGTATTAAATATTATACTTGATTCTATTATTTATAATAAAAAAATATGATTTTAATTTTGCATATTTATTAACATAATAATTATTAACATGAACAAGAGCTGTTGGAGGAGAGCGCGATGGACTTTTCTTGTGCTTGTCCGAGTTTCTGGCATTTTTCTAAACTATAGTAGGGACGAATAAAACAAAATTAATTTCTTTCTTGAGTAACTGAGTAAAAGCATTTTTCTAAATTTCAAAACAGTGACCTTGACCTTGACCCAACTAACTCCATATGCAATCTCATGCAATGTCTCATTATACAGTATCTATAAATTGAATGTTATTAAAATATTCCAATTCGTTCAAGAGTTGTAAAGCAGGAGATTTTTTTTCTATTTTTAGTAACAGTGACCTTGACCTTGACCCCACCCAATGCACCACAAATGCAATCCTGAGTAAAGTGTTGCTTTAGGGTATTTATGTATAAAGATTGATTTTCAAGTTAGAGAGTGGAAATCAAAAGTGGACGATGTCTTTCCACCCACTTAATATATTGTGTATATATATATATATAAATATATATATATAGTGTAAAACGGCCCATAATTTTGACAAATTTCAAACTATAGAGTTATCAAAATTGGAATATGAGTTCATTTTAATACAGGGAACAAATGTTCTAAGTTTGAATGAAATCTATTAAGCCATTCCTAAGAAATCAGGTTACCCAAAAACTTTAACCTGTTCATATAGCTTATATGTAAAATTTCTAAGCGTAAAAAGGCCCATAATTTTTATAAATTTCAAACAAGAGTTATCAAAATTGGCCTACGAGTTCATTTTAATATAGGGAATAAGTGTTCTTAGTTTGAATGAAATCCCACAAGCCATTCCCGAGAAACCAGCTTACCGAAAAACTTTAACCTGTCCATATAGCTTATATGTAAAATGTCTAAGTGTAAAAAGGCCCATAATTTGGACACATTTCAAACTAGAGTTATCAAAATTGGCCTGCGAGTTCATTTTAATATAGGGAATAAGTGTTATCAGTTTGAATTAAATCCCTCAAGCCATTCCTGAGAAACTAGCTTACCCAAAAACTTGAACCTGTCCGTATAGCTTATATGTAACGTTTCTAAGTGTAAAAAGGCTCATAATTTTGACAAATTGACAACTAGAGTTACCAAACTTGGCCTATAGGTTCATTTTAATGTGGGGAATAAACGTATCAAGTTTGAATTAAATCCCTCAAGCCATTCCTGAGAAACTAGCTTACCGAAAAACTTAAACCTAGCTCGGACGCCGACGCCGACGTCAACGCCGATGCCGGGGCAAGTAGAATAGCTCGCCTTTTCGAACAAAAGTCGAGCTAAAAATGTGTGAATGAAAGACTACAGAAATTAACTGTTTGTCAAGAATGTGCAAAATTGAGGCATTGCAAAATTAAGCAAGTTTACACTATCTGTTGATATTTCGAGAAATGTCCATTAGAAACCAGTCTCTAACTGAACCTCAGGAAATGAAGGTGTTAGTCAGGGTAATTTGAAGTTAGGTTTCTGTTGATCAATATTTGAAAACTGTTACAGAACAAGCGATAACAATTTAAGTATGAAAATTGTTAGACTGTTGTTAGCATAGATTTAATTGCACAAACAACTTTTGCCATAATTTTATTGTAGATTATTGTGATGATAGATTAAAGGGACTAATTTATTTTACTTTGCAATGTCTCAATTTCACACATTCTTTGCATTTAAAAACGCCACATTTGTGAAATATTTTGCATTATAGTGCATCATGAATCTTGTGCTAATTACATTACAGAAGCAGTCCAGAAATATGTCAATAAAATTAAACTTTGCAGAAATCGTTTCTAATGGACATCTTACCAATCAAAATAAAAAAAAAACGCATTGAAATCGGTAAAATAATAAGGTTTCGGTAACGTTTTATCGTATAGTTATCTGTATGCGATAGCTGGTAATGCCTCTGGAGTAAATCAGCATGTACATTAGTGTACTCCATTCGTACCAAGCGTTTTCGAACAGAAACATTATCTAATGTCTTTCGTAAATAAAAAACAGTTTTTAGTCGAATAAACGTCATTAACGTTCATTAGAACTAATGCCAATTAAAAATATATTGAATTATATTCTATGGACTGCTGCTTTAAATTTGAACATGCGTGTTGTTTTTTTTTGCCATGCAATTTATTGATTGTACACTTAATGTCATTATACACGTCTGTCACCAGCAGCAATTGGAAGCAAAGAAAGTCTGTAGATAGTAACGTCTCATGGTTGACGTGATAAACTCACATTATCGAGCTGTGTTTCGAGATATGGTTCCCATATGTGACCTATTTACATCCCTTTTTCAATTACATAAAATGACTTTTAGTGCAAACTTAATTTATTTTAGCTCGATTGTTTTGAAAGCCTGAGGCTTTTTAAGATATTTTTGAGTCCATTTCTTGGTCAAAACCAGTACTTGGTGTCTGTCAGAGAACTGTGCAAAATGCTCGTTATGTAAGGATCACACTCACAATATTGTTTCAAATCGGGCGTCTCAAGGCAGATTGCACTTTATAAATAACCCAGTCTGCAGACAACATAAATTATGTGAGCAGAGAAAATTGGAGACCAACACTAAAAATTACAATTTATTTGTTATCTACCCTGGTATCCAAATCAAATGACATTTATAATGTAATTGGCCCAGACTCAAACAATGTGAAGAAAATTAGCAATTTTCACAACATTTAAAGATATGAGCTGTTAACGTCTTATTGAACTAGGTGAAAGTTTCGGATAAAAACTGTTTTGTCATCACATTTACAGTCAGCAAATGGAAATGCTAGTATCAAAGTTCAAGTGTACATTGGTGACAGCTGCAGATGAATATCAGCTGAAGTGGTCCGTTGGTCAACACTGCCAGAAGAAATTGCATGTTTTACGACAATAATAAGGTATATACAGTACCAGATTGCAACCAGTTGCTGCTATGTAGCGTCATACAGCTACGTTTTAAGTATATAATGATAATGGAATAGATTGCTATAAAATGGATATAATGCTGCACATGTTACAAACCGCTGAGAGATTGAAACATCTGCGGAAAGTAATTAAAACCTTAATATTCCTAGTGCACAAGAAGAATCAGCTCTTTGATGTCAGTTTAAAAGCTTACTTCTAATACTGACTTTTTATACGTAAAAAGTAGGGATGGGACCGAACACTCGAATATTGGATAATATTAGAATATAAAAAAACGAATACGATTTTCTCATTTATTTAAAGAACAAAATTTCTTTAAAAAATAATGTTTTTTTCCAGTTTGATTGCAAAGTTAACTTGAATTCCAGTCGTATTTCCTGCCTAGTGGGTGGGCGGGGGCAGTGTAACGTTTTTACAACACATGCTAAACATGTCCAATTAACGACAATTGCTAATTGGCAGGGGGGCCACGTCTGTACAAGGGCCGTGAGTTAACGGTTTGTACGAGGCGCGAATAGCACGCATTGTATACACAAATAACAAAACTGGGCCATGTTGTGATAACGGTTTCACAGTTTGCACAAGGCGTACATTGTTGTTTATTATCCTTAAGTGACATCTATACGGTTAACTTGTTTACAGTCAATTACAATTATTCTCTAAGTAAACCAATCAAAATGAATCCATTATCAGCCAATCAATTTCTTTAACAAAATTATGCATGATCTGGTCAATCTTACTATACGTCACTTGTAAATTATTCTCCATTATATCAACACTGTATATTATACAAGAGTCTTTATTATTAAACAATGCCACCATCACGTACTGGGAAGTACTTTATGCGGTCATTAGACAAAACCCAGGCAACGTGTAATCTGCACAGCATATACAAGCTTCATGGTTTTGAAAAAAAACGAAACGATTAACAAAATAATTAACAATACATTTAACAATATCTTACATTTCTTTATATTTGCCTAACACTCACAAAATTATATCGCTCATTTACCACTGAAACAAGGTAAAACAACTACGTACACGTAGTATACATTTTTCGGATAGGTAAATATTCGGACAGGGTGCCGTATATAGTAGTATATAGTAGGATTCACAAAACGAATATTCAAATATATTCGAATACCTAAAACGAATATTCGAATATTGATTTCAGTATTCGGTCCCATCCCTAGTAAAAAGGTATTATCCTATATGTTGAAATTAAGAAATATTGTTTTTCTTTATCGTTGTTTATCTGCCAATAACCAGCGATTTGGAGTTCTGATACGAACGAATTAAACCACGAGGGCGTTAGCATGAGTTGTTTAATGGCCACGCATCAGAACGACAGAGAGTTGTTTAGTGGCCGTTAAACAACGATAATGCGACAATTATTTAGATTCTAACATGATTTGACATATATATTTGCAGTTGTAATTGGAACTACTTTTTACTATGCTCCGCTCAGAATAGGGACTTCTTTTTGCGTTGTTTATTGGTTTCTTAGTTTAACAACGATAATTTTTGTTCTCAGAGTATAGAAAACTTAGCGAGAATCATGTTAGAATAATTATTTCACCTTTAGACAGTGTGACTCTTGATATTTTGCAGAAAGCATTTTGGATTAAAGGGACTTGTTCACAGATTTTCGCATGTTTTGAAGTATGCCATTAAATGTCTTAACTTCATAGACTTCAACATCGGAACTGAAAAGCTTAAGTATAATAACAAGAAAAGTATTTAGAAAAAAATACAAATAAAACAAATTGGTCCCACCGGGGTTCAAACCCCGGATTAAAAGGCTAACGCCTTAACCGCTCGACCATTCCGAGTTCTATATTTCGCCGTGCATTATTTACTTTGTAATTTGTGATGTTCAATTTTCTTTACCAGTGCCCAAACTTATGGCTGAAATCAGGGCTATTATTTATAAAGATACTTATGTGACATTCATTCTTAACTTGAGTTCAAAATATCTTAACAATTTGTATTTGGAACACTTTTCTTTTGAAAAGAAGTCAACATTAACATTTTTGTTTGGAAATCTTCTGAACATCTGCCTAACAAACACTGGTACTAATATTCATACACTTAGAATTATGCACCTATCAATATAACGGCGGGCAATCCCAGAGGAATTTGACTAAATGTATATTTGGGTATCTAATTCCCCACCCTAGAGCCAAGCATTTTTGTTTAAATCCCCCGAATGATGGAAGCTTAACTGGTGTATCAAATTGCCCAGGACCAATATTGCCGGGATCTAAACTCTGAACAAAGTCTATTTCAGGGGGCCCGAAATCATTTGACGTGTCATGTCCCGCCTGTCGGGAATTACTTTCAGTCTAAAGTCCAGTATATGCCCGCCGCTCCCCCTCTAGGGGAAAATATTGATAGGTGCATTATACTGTAACTTCTGTGTCAAAATATTGAAACATTAAATTCTTGGTCAGAACATCCTGTTATAAAAATTTCACAATGTAAAGTTATTTATCACTTTTCTTTTGGCTGAGAGTCTTTTTACATATGAGGGGCGTCGTGGGAAAACCGGACTTAATGCATGTGCGTAAGTGTCATCCCGGATTAGCCTGTCCAGTCTGCACAGGCTAATCCGGGACGTCACCTTCCGCTTTTATGGTATTTTCTGTTTCATTGAAGTCTCTTCTAAAAATAAATTCACTGTAGGCGTAAAGTGCCGTCCTGGATTAGCCTGTGTGGACTGCACAGGCTAATCCAGGACGACACTTTACGCACATGCATTAAGACCGGTTTTCTCACGGTTTTCTCATGATGTGCCACATATCATCCCTAGTAATCTTGGAATCCTAATTGTCATGCTTTCCCAGCTAATGCACTATCAAAAGGAAATATTTTAGAGTTTTTAATGTTTCTTTTTGGAATACTTAAAATATTTATGTTGTTATAAGCAGATTTGAAACAGACACACACTATTATCCGCTGAAACCGAATTTATAGGCAGAATTTTGAATTGGAAATCTGGATTTTTCGCCACTACCCCTCCCACCTGTTTCGTTTTGGGACTGCAAAAATAGTCATGTTGTTATAATCCTGGTGGAAACAGATATAAAGGGTGTTTTTCTAAGAGAATGTTTGTTGGTACAAGAAAATTAACTGCAGGCTCCATGACTACGAAACATTCTACAGCTTAATCTTATGCACCTATCAATGTTTTCCCCCAGGGGGGGGAGCGGCGGGCATATACAGGACTTTAGACAGCAAGCGATTCCCGACAGGCGGGAATTTGACACACCAAATGATTCTGGGTCCCGGAGAAATAGACTTTGGTCGGATTTTAGATCCAGGTAATATACGCCACCGGGTCATTTGATAGATATATAGACTCTCCCATTGAGGGGATTTAGACAAATATACTTGGCTCTAGGGTGGGAAATTAGACCCCCAAAAATAACATTTGTCAAATTCCCCTAGGTCTGCCCGCCACTCCACCCCCTGGGGGAAAATACTAATAGGTGCATTAGTCTTAAACTTAAAAATTAACTGATGAAAATCAAAGCTTATAAGTAACAATCATTTTCATTGGTCGTTGTTTTAAGTAGAGACTAAGTTTGAGATTGAGCAATTTTGTAGTCCTGGGCCAGAAAACACATTTTAGGCGCGTCGTGGGAAAACCGGACTTAATGCATGTGTGTAAAGTGTCATCCTGGATTAGCTTGTGCAGTCCGCACAGGCTAATCCAGGACGGCACTTTCTGCCTACAGTGGATTTAGGTTTAGAAGAGACTTCCTTGAAACAGAAAATACCATTAAAGCGGAAAGTGCTGTCCTGGATTAGCCTGTGCGGACTGCACAGGCTAATGCGGGACGACACTTCACGCACATGCATTAAGACCGGTTTTCCCACGCCGCCCCTCATTTTAAGATTTTACCTCTATTACCAAATTGCTGTGATTATTATCCAGTAGCTGATTTTGCATGCCAATGAAATGCGATATGACACGCATATGCAGCAGTTTTGAGGTTGTACTGCATCAATCAATCATGCAAATGTTGATAGATCTACAGGGCTTTATGTCAACTAAAATAAACATTCATTCTTCATAATGTTGATACAGGGCTTAATGTCAACTAAAAGAAACATTCATACTTCATAATAAGATGACAAATTACAATTAAACATTATCTATTCAACAACCACAGCCGTTTTTAGATTGCAATTCAAGTTTTTATGCATAAACACACATGCAAAATGAATATGCTGCATTTTATGTTAAGTAAGTCCTGCTGTTTTTTAATCTTTTGTTTTACATGGCCTTTATTAATAAAGCCCCTAAGAAAAACCTTAAAGCAACACAAAAAGTTTAAGTGGGCCAGGTCAGGCTGAACAACAAAAACATATTATTGTTTGTCTTAGTATGTGTTTATGTTAGGTTGCAGCGGCGTAATGGATAGTTTGTTCGCCTAGCGATCGGGAGGTACCTCATTTGATCCCCACTCTGGGAGCATTCTTAACAACTCTCCAAAAGACACCAAGTACTGGTTCTACCCAGGAAACGGACTTGAGAGTGTCTCAATAAGCCTTAGGCTTTCAATGCAATCGAGCTAAAATATAAATAAGTTTAAACTAAACTAACCTAGTTCTAACATTTGCTTTGCTGGATACTGTTTGTTAAAAGCACAATCCTCCAAGTAAAACTGTTTATAAACTCTTAGCTGTATTTACATGCCGAATATTGAGACAATGCAGTATGAATTTGACTATTTACCATTAACTTTCCTAGTACACTGCATGACATTCTAAATAAAAGGCATGAGGAACTCAGAATATGCAGTTTTGTAGTTTTGAAGATGTCAACAATAAACTAAACCTTTTTGCTGATAATGCATAAGTTTATGTGGGTGTTATCTCTAAATATGGTAATGAAATAATTTGTTTTTACTGTCTGGAGAACCTGTTATGTTTCAATCACAAAAGTGAATAAATATCAGCTATAACTGATTAATGTCAGGCAAAACAAGCTGCAATTTGAATTATGAAAATAAGTTTATTATACGAAAAACTTGATATTATAGATATGTTGTCATCTCATTGTTGTGGTATTTCTTGATTGATCTCGGCTTGGGACCAACAGACTTTGTTCAATCTATGCAAAATTACAATGCAACACCGCCCCGCTCTGCATGTTGCAGGGCTGGTAGCAATAGAAAACTGGAATCTCTTGGGAAGCTATACAGAATTGTAATAACCATCCTGTCACATCTTCCTATTGAAAATTCATAGAAGTACAAATATCATCAAAATGAGAGTCTCCTGAGGATTTCTTTTGAGTTCTGTCAGAAATAGAATACAATCAGGGCCCAGTTGCTCAAAACTTTAACAGCCAGTTAAGCTACAGTCTGTTAACTTCAGATGTAAATAAAACTAATATTACAAGCAAATCAGGACAATAACAGTGAAATATAGTTCTCATAGTAATAAACTTAAAGTCCAAACATGACAAGTGAAGCATAGTAATAAACCTGAAGTCAGAACATGATATGTGAAATATAGTAATAAACCTGAAGTCAGAACATGATAAGTGAAGTATAGTAATAAACTTGAAGCCAGAATATGATAAGTGAAGCAAAGTAATAAACCTTAAGTCAGAACATGATAAGTGAAGTATAGTAATAAACTTGAAGCCAGAATATGATAAGTGAAGCAAAGTAATAAACCTGAAGTCAGAACATGATAAGTGAAGTATAGTAATAAACCTGAAGTCAGAACATGATAAGTGAAGTATAGTAATAAACCTGAAGTCAGAACATGATAAGTGAAGCATAGTAATAAACCTAAAGTCCAAACATGATAAGTGAAGTATAGTAATAAACCTGAAGTCAGAACGTGATAAGTGAAGTATAGTAATAAACCTGAAGTCCAAACATGATAAGTGAAGTATAGTAATAAACTTGAAGTCCAAACATGATAAGTGAAGTATAGTAATAAACTTGAAGTCAGAACATGATAAGTGAAGCAAAGTAATAAACTTGAAATCAGGACATGATAAGTGAAGCATAGTAATAAACCTGAAGTCAGAACATGATAAGTGAAGCAAAGTAATAAACTTGAAGTCAGGACATGACCAGTGAAGCATAGTAATAAACCTGAAGTCAGAACATGATAAGTGAAGCAAAGTTATAAACTTTAAGTCAGAACATGACAAGTGAAGCACAGTTAAATAAACTTGAAGTTATGACATGATATGTGAAGAATAGTAATAAACTTTAATGCAGCACATGACAGGTAAAGCACAGGTGCTAAACTTGAAGTCAGTGGCGTAGCTAGGTCATTTTCGTGTTGTAGGCCCAGTCATAATGTCAAGATACGAATTTTGAAGATTGACAAAATAGATGCTTTAACATTATAAATATGACTATGAACTATGCAGATATATGTAAAGTACAAGAAACGTGGAAATTCCACGAAAACCAAATTTTTTGAACAAAATGCATTTAAGTCAGCACAAAAATATAAAGTAATGCTGACCTTGACCTTGACTCCACCAACACCATATGTAATTTCAAGCAAGGTCTTGATATAAGGTACCTACATATGAAGTTTCATTAAAATATCTCAATGTCTTCTCACGCTATTGAGCAGAAACTGTTGTTTTGTTTAGTTTTAGTAACGGTGACCTCAACATTCACCCCACCCACCCTACACGCAATCCCAAGTGAGGTCTCGATATAAGGTATCTATGTATTAAGTTTCACCAAAATATCTCAATGTGTTCTCAAGTTATTGAGCGGAAACAGTTTTTCAATTTTTCTATTTATAGTAACAGTGACCTTGACCCCACCCACCCCATTGAGCGGAAACCTTTTTTTTTTTTAGTAACAGCGACCTTGACCTTGACACCACCCACCTCACATGCAATCCCAAGCGAGGTATCGCTATAAGGTATCTATGTATGAAGTTTCATTATAATAGCTCAATCCGTTCTCGAATTAGAGAGCGGAAACGAAAAGTGCTATGCCCGCCCGCCCAACGACATAATGACACCAATCTAATAACCGAAATTTTATTCGAAAAATTTGGTTAATAAACAGATAAATATAAAACAACATGTCCATGCGCCCATGCTCTACTAACATGATAGCCTTCGTCAAATTTATTAAGCTTTCTCCCTATATATGTGCATCAATGCAAGGCTGGAAAGTCTGTACGTTGTCATGATTGACCGCCGGTAAATTTTAAACCTTGTACAGGTGAACGACCTCTCGCACGTTGCCGATGTTGCTGAAAGAGTTAGCAATATTTTCAATAAAGCTTGGATAAGCATCCAGGTTTGACTCGAGGGTTGCAGCCACTGTTGACGGTGCTGTGGTCCCTGCCTTCGACCATCTAGCGCGCCAACGTCTCACCTCGTTCTTGAAGTCCACCATTAAAACTTGCATATCTGACTCATATTCAATTAACAGCATGTCAACGTCATCATCAGACAAATTTGAAAACTTAGATGGAATAAGCGATTGTGTCAGAAAGGCATTGCTGTTGTCAATGACACACTCGCACAATTCAGCCATCGAATGGTCAGTGAAGACATAAAAAACTGAGACCGTTCAATAGTCAATGGTAATAGTCAATGGTAACAGTCAATGGTAATAGTCAATGGTAATAGTCAATAGTGATGTCATTGTATGCTGGGCACCAACTGCTAAAAAAAGGCTTTCACATAATTTGCGGTCCCAAGAAAGCAACAATAATCAGATATTTACTTTAATAATCCGCTTAAGTCTTTTTTTTTGTCAAAAGGCAAATTTTGTAAATGTATATGTTTTATATTTAGATCGTCTTTTAATTGATCTCTTAATAAGGAATTAAATCATACGACCCTTAACCCCCTTTAAGACTTCGATTTTTATTGCATTTTTACTTGTTTAGGCCATTGATTTTTTTCACTTTTGTGAAAAAAGTTGTAGGCCCTGGCCTACAAGGCCTACATGTAGCTACGCCACTGCTTGAAGTCAGCACATGAAAAGCAAAGCAAAGTAATATACTTGCAGCCAAAACTTGACAGGTGAAGCATAGTAATAAACTTGAAGTCAGGACATGATAAGTGAAGCACAGTAATAAACCTGAAGTCAGAACATGGCATGTGAAGCCTAGTAATAAACTTGAAGTCAGGACATGATAAGTGAAGCACAGTAATAAACCTGAAGTCAGCACACGGCATGTCAAGCATAGTAATAAACTTGAAGTCAGAAAATGACAGGTAAATCATAGTAATAACTTGAAGTCAGGACATGATAAGTGAAGAATAGTAATAAACCTGAAGTCAGCAAATGATAAGTGAATCATAGTAATAAACTTGAAGTCAGAAAATGACAGGTAAATCATAGCAATAAACTTGAAGTCAGGGCATGATAAGTGAAGAATAGCAATAAACCTGAAGTCAGAACATGGCATGTGAAGCATAGTATTAAACTTGAAGTCAGAAAATGACGGGTAAATCATAGTAAAAACTTGAAGTCAGTGCATGATAAGTGAAGAATAGTAATAAACCTGAAGTCAGCACATGATAAGTGAAGCATAGTAATAAACTTGAAGTCAGAAAATGACAGGTAAATCATAGTAATAAACTTGAAGTCAGAAAATAACAGGTAAAGCATAGTAATAAACTTGAAGTCAGAACATGACTGGTAATGCATAGGGATAGACATGAGGTAAAAACATGACAGGTGAAGCATAGTAATAAACTTTAGGTCAGGACATGATAAGTGAAGCATACTAAGAAACTTGAAGTCAGGACATGACTAGTGAAGCACAGTAATCAACTTGAAGTAAAGACCTGACAAGTGAAGCATAGTAATAAACTTGAAAGTCAGGACATGATAAGTGAAGCACAGTAATAAACTTGAGGTCAGGACATGACAAGTGAAGCATAGTAATAAACTTGAAAGTCAGGACATGATAAGTGAAGCACAGTAATAAACTTGAGGTCAGGACATGACAAGTGAAGCATAGTAATAAACTTATAGTCAGGACATGATAAGTGAAGAATAGCAATAAACTTGAAGTCTGGGCAATTGACAGGCAAAGCATAGTAATAATCTTGAAATCATGCCATGACACATAAAGCATAGTAAAGAATCAAATGTTTAACTAAAGTCATAAACTCTAGAGGCTGTAAATAAAATAATAATAAGACTTATCGTAATGTTCCATAACAAACAAGATATGTTTGTAAAACATGTATGCCCCCGACTTGCAGCCAAGTTGTGAATATGTGCAATTGTTAAGATTTTTTTTTTAAATATGCATAAGCAAGGTCTCGATATATGGTATCGATGTATGAAGTTTCATTAAAATATCTCGATGCGTTCTCAACTTATTGAGCGGAAACAGTTTTTCTATTTATAGTAATGGTGACCTTGACCCCACCCACCCCATATGAAATCCCAAGAGAGGTCTCAATATAAGGTATCTATGTATGAAGTTTCATTCAAATATCTTGATGCGTTCTCAAGTTATTGAGCGGAAACCGTTTTTCTATTTTTAGCAATGGTGACCTTGACCTTTGACCTGTTGACCTCAAAATTTATAGGGTTCTTCCTAACCAGTGTACCAACTTTCATGATCGTAGGTCTAAGCGTTTTCAAGATATTGTGCGGAAACGAAATGGTCTACGGACAGACGGACAGACCGACCGACCAACCGACCGACCGACCAACGGACGGACGGACAGGTGCAAAGCAAGATACCCCCACTTCTTCGAAGGGGGGCATAATAATTATGAAGTTTCATTTAACATCCTCTTATATTTTTCGAGTTATGCATTGCATAATGAATGTGTCAAGATGAATGGACATGGCATTTACCTTATGTCCCTTATTTACCTTTGTGGATGATTACCACCCCTGATTTACCCTTGCGGTAGATTTCCATATGCCCTCAATTTACCTTTGCAGACACAAACTCCAAACGAAGCTTACAATTTGGGCAACAATGTCTTAAAGATGTTTGCAAGAATTTCGTCTATTTTTTTTCCAACGACAGATTTTCTTAAAAATGTGCACTAACATGTGTCATTGTATCCTAAAACTAAAACAGTCTTAAATAATTTGGGTCACCTGCCTTACCCTGGAAATATTGTGGTTAAATACGCTACCTGTCAAAGCCCTTTTTTCAGTTTGTGTGACTAGCAATATTCAATTACATAAAGCATTCATATTCAAATAAGGATTTTAAATACTACTTTGTTTTAATCTTTCGTTTGGCAATATACAAGTGCAGTTTAATGATAAATGCGCTTTATCTATAGTAACCATTTAAAAAATGACTTTTATTGGACACTGAATGAGGTTAATTATGCATTTAATATGCCTTTAAAAACATCAATTAATTAAAAAATATTCGAATATCTTTTGTTCCAAACAACAGATTTTGTTACAAAATTCTATATACATGTGTCATTGTATACTGAAACTAAAACAGTGTTAAAAAATAGGGGTCACCAGCCTTTGTCCGGAAATATTGGGTTTTGAATACGGTACCAGTACCGAAGCAATTTTGTCAGTTTTTTTTAATCAATGTTTTAAGTATATGTAGGGGAGCTTTTTTTCAAACAAGGTTATGGTTCTTTCAACTGATATGTTTTCACATGTCTTATGTCTTAATAAAAACGCTTTACCTATATTACCTGTTAAAATAATGATTTTGGCTGGACATTTAAGTGGGTCAAATGGGTACTAATAATACCTTTTGAAATGTCTTTATTATGCATCAATATATTTTGTTCCAAACGACAGATTTTCTTAAATTTTCGCACATACATGCACCAATGTATACTTACATCAAAACATTAATAAAAATAATGGGTCACCAAACTTGTTTGGGAAATATTGGACTTTAAATAGGGTACCTGTGTAGCCTTTTTCATGTTTCGTGTTTACGTAAAGAACGTATCAATTGCCAAAATAGAATGAAGATATTTAATGGATCTTTTTTTAAACTAATTTGATTGGCAATACATTGTATACATGTGGTTTTGATAATTATAATGCTTTATGAACTATTGACTGGAACTTAATGACTTACAAAGATTTATATTTATTGATTGAAATTAGTATATTGTAACCTATAAACAATAAAGAAATAATGAAACAAAAGGAGAAATTAACTGAATTATTTTCTTTTTGTTGCGAACGTCTTTAATTGCCATCACTGACCATAAATATTGTCTGTCCTAGTGACTATTTCCGACAACCATTACGAAAAAATACCTTGAATTTTAAAAGAAGGAAAGCCATGGGCGAGTCCTGTATCTCATTCAAATCTCAGCAGAAAATGTCTCATGACTGGCAGCAGCGATTCCACAAATAACTCTACTGGCAGAAGACAGCATTACTTCAGGAACTGCAAGTCACCTTTTCATCTCCATTGTAAATTGAAAATCAGAACAAATGGTATTCCTGTGGAGTCATCAGGATGGGGGTAATCACTGTAAATTGTAGGCATGACAGCCACTACAGGATATAATTAACATGTTGTAGGCCATTGTAAAATTAGCAAGCTGACATCACTCGCCATGTGGTGCATTATAAATATTTACTATACCACTACGCTGCCTAAAATTGAATACATTATGATTTTTTTTTAAACTAAAAGCAACAGCTCACTTCTATGTTACATAAAGGCTGTACCAGACGCCCGAGTTGATGTGAAAGGTATATTCCAAGTTTTAAGTGAATAACCTATCAAGCTTTCAAGTTATAAGACTTTTGAATATAAACTTTAACCAGAAAATCTATGTGTAAAAGGGACATTACTCTGTCAAAATACAAAACAGAGTTAGGGGGAAGGTTGCACTTAATGTTGGAGTTGATAAAAACGTACTTGGTATTGAGATTGGAATAATCTGGTACAGAACTGTTTGATTGTTTTTTGTTTGTTTATTTGGATTTTTTGCCTTTTTAACAGTATTTCAGT
This sequence comes from Congeria kusceri, assembly GCA_027627225.1. Taxonomy (NCBI): domain Eukaryota; kingdom Metazoa; phylum Mollusca; class Bivalvia; order Myida; family Dreissenidae; genus Congeria; species Congeria kusceri. The sequence goes on along the minus strand of CM051032.1, from coordinate 69,815,458 downwards.
CATATCACGGCAGTCAGTAAACCTACTCACACTTTTCCTGGGCAAGCTTAGCCGATTTAAGCAGTTTACCAGTACTAAGTACACATACCTATGCCAGTAACTGACAACTGCCCTACTTGAATCAGAGGTAGGGGGAGAATGGCCGTATGAATATAATTTCATGACCAATCCCCACATAAGTTATGTGGCCGGGCTGTGGTTCCAACTCACAATCCCTGGATTGACAGTCCAGCGCTCTACCAACTGAGCTAGGCGGGCCTTGTCTAGTACAGAGACTACCGTACTGTGACATGAATAACCTGATGCAGTAGGCAAAAACAAGCAAATAACTATTTTCACCATAACGTATGCTGGTTATGACCCCGGCCTTTTAATTCCTGCCAGTGGTTGCTGAGAAATAGCAAAGTCATTAATGGCCTACTAATGAACTAATTGTAGCAATAATCAAATGCCCATTATTGGTTAGAAAACTCATCCCAAACACACCCATCTGCTATTTGTTACTGAAACTTCCCGGAAAATGTTCATTGAATTCTAACCAGTGGTTGCCAAAGTGGTAAAATAGCACTGATGCAAATATGGGACAGACTGACTGATTAGGTAATGACTTTTTTCCCCTAAATGTTACCTGGGCAGCATAATAACGAACACAACACTATGGCCTTTGTTGTAAAAGCGAATTACTGTAATGACAACACTTAGTATCAATAGCAGTTACTGAAAACAATGCACACCCTAGTGTCATGACTTCATTGTAATGTTAAATTTAAAACCTAATCTACATTATTATATGAAAAGCAATTTACCACGCACCTTAGGGCAACATGTACTCGAAACTGATTAAGTAAATGTATGCCATGTTTTATATCTAATGCAGAATTAATTGCATGTATGCATGAAAGAGACGTTGTCTCTGAAAACAACAACATGCAGCTTTGGGTGAGTATAATCTTAATACATACATACATAAGGCCAAACCAAAAAAAAATGTGTGTTTCGGGCAACGGTTTCAAAAAAGTTAGGTAGGTTGATTTGGTTGATCATTGAACTTGGCTAAGAAAGTATGGCCTTAAACATTTTCATCAAGTTTGGTGAAGATCGGATGGTTAAGATCGGATGACAACTGTTGGACTTAGAAACTGGTAACGGCTAAAAAGACTTAAATATTAGATCAATCAAGGGCCACAACTCCACAGTTTCTGAGGTCATTGGTTGATTATCAAACTTTACCAAGATATAATGCCCATAAACATTTTCGGTTGGAAAAACTTAGAGAGCGGAAACAAAAGTAGTCTACCTACGGACGGACGGACGGACCATCACAGACGGACCGACATTAGCAAACCAATATACCCTGCCATCTTCGACGGGGAGCATAATAAATAATTTTACTGTGATTTTGGAAGCAATGGATTTTTAACTGTAATATTATAGGCATTATTGTAACTCTTCCACTAGACATTATGCACTATCAATATCAATATTTTCCTCAAGAGGGAAGCACAGTATTTTCCCCCAGGGGTGGGGAGTGGCGTGCATATATGGGACTTTAGACTGAAAGCAATTGCCGACAGGTGGGAATTTGAAACGCCGAATGATTCAGGTCGGGGGGGGGGGATCCCGGTAATATTGGCCCCCTGGGCCATGTGATACACCAATTAAGCATGCCCCATTGAGAGGATTTAGACAAAAATGCTTGGCTCTAGGGTGGGGAATTAGACTTCCAAAAATAGAATTAGTCAAATTCCCCTGGGTTTGCCCACTGCTCCCCCCCCCGGGAAAAACTTGATAGGTGCATTATTTGAAAAAAAAAAGGCATTACATGCCACCATGTGGAAAACAACAAAATTCACATAACTCAAATATTTAGATAAATCACTGGTTCTAACTATGTGAATTTGATGTAATCCAACATTCTTTTATTTTATTTGATGTCTTATACTTCAAAGCAAGAATGCATACATACCTGTAAAATTACTTGCCTCTATGATATTATTTAACAGGCCAATAAAAACCATTGCAGCTGCTTATCTGTTATCACAAATGAACGGCAATTATTGAAGGAGATAACAAGAACCCAAATATACCAGATTGTTTTACAGCATGTTATCATTATTCCATTAAGACTCACACCTAAAAGCCCATTTGAAAGTCTAATTAATGAAAAGGGCAGATGAAAATGGTTCATGTAACCAGGCTGGTACTAAATGTGAAACAAAGTACTGGCTGGTACTAAATGTGAAACAAAGTACTGTCTGTACAAACCCAGCAATAACATTGACATTTCACCATCAACACAAAATTCACTGTTCTTGCTTTTTTATAATGACACTTTCCTTGATTACAATTTTTTTATGGATCTCCTGTATGCCTTGGCGAATAAAACAAAATATCAATTCAGGGATTTACGGGACGCGATTTTCTGCGTCAAATAGGCATAAATCGTCTGCCAGGACCCGTCATTTTAAAAAATTTGCGTGGACGCACACTTCTTCTAACGTATCAGTACTCTGATATTACAAGAAAGACAACTCCAGTTAGTCATGTTTGTACAGCATTGTGTTTCTTGTTCACTATTGACCGATCGTATGCTCTCGCACCTGTCGTTGCTAGGCACATAATCGCTTATTCGGAATACTTCGATATTTATCTCGCAAATGTAGTGTGTTTCGTTGTAAGTTACGTTGGGTGCTAAATAGAAGAAAGAACAAAAGGCAATCAAGATAAAAATGATTTTCTTGTCGTAGATGTGAATAACTTACAGACAAATACTACATTAATGTTTCAGTTGGGTCTAAATATAACAATAAACATTTATCACAGATTCCTTTATATTCAAATAATCCAATAAACTGTGTGCTACTTTTAACGATGGCTCTACTCTCCACTCAGTTACTATTCATCCATTTTCCTAAAGGTTCAAATGGCCTGCAAGTAAATATTTTTGCCTTTCGTTTGTTTCCCCAAAATGTAAAATGTCATGTTTTAACACTCTAAAGTATGTTTCAACTGCACTAAGTCAAAAACAAATTAACAGTAAAACAAGCAAACACAGTGATTGGGACCCCCACTTTTATTCACAGGACCCCTGAAAATCATCCGCCTGAGTCCTGGGGACCCTAACATTTCACATTAATGTAAAACCCTGATCAATTGTTAAAACTGATAAACATGAAAATCCCCAAGTCAATAATAAATAAGCAGGACAAGGATATGAGACTGTACGATGTCATGGTCTCTCTCTACATTTGTTTAAATAACATTAAGAAGTTACTTATTTAGTGCAGATAGGACCAGGCACAAGTTGTCATTTAATACAAGATTGTATTAAACAAGTTCAGGAAATCAGTTAGTAAGCCCGACTTTGGTGAATTTACAAACAAATTTCCTGGACAATTTTAATAAAATCTTGTATTAAATGAACACTGTCAGATCTGTTTTATGACATGCTCAAAAAGCATAAAACTGCAGTTTTTCTCACTTTGTTACAGTTTCTGAACCAACATATTTTGACAGCCGAATTACTATGTCACAGGCGAGTTGCGCGGTATCAAACATTGGGGCGGCGGACAGCTAATGCGTATAACGGAAGATTCGGTCATGTATGTTTTATAAGTACGAACATCAATGTAGCCATTTCTATGAGTTTAATACGTTATTATCAAGCACAATTACATGATAAAATTCAACAACATGTACTCATATAGGCTAATAACAACACAAAATAATGTAAACAAATGTAAACAAAGAGTCATGCATGTCGTTACGTCTGAAAACCCGGCTGGTCGAAAAACTTTCGTCGTTTCTGGATACTCACTGAGGGGGCTGCCTCTCTTGTACCTCTTCTTCACATAAACTGTGAGACTGTCCTGCCAGCGCAGTGCTTGTCACACACTCTTCTCACCTAAGCAACCCGTATTCAATTACCGCCCAGCGCAACGCGGCACCAAAATTAAAAAAATATATTTCAGTAAAACTAAAATTGCTGGAAATAGCAGATATGATTCTAAACTGGAAAGTAAGATTGTTTCTCTAGCAGTAAATTCGGCAATGGTGAGGGGACAGACGCGGGGTCTACAGTCCACATTATAAAAACGGCTTTGGTGCTAAATGTCCTCATACACATATACGTTTGCCGCGACTTCTTTCTTTGCACCGAATATATTAAGTACGTAGACAAGTACGTGTAACCAAACATGGTTTTTTCACTGTGCGTTGAACAAACTATTTTGCGTCACGTTAACCAAATGGACCTGGGAAATGTACAGCCATATGATGTTGAATAGGAATCTTCACATTGATATGCCATCAAAGAAGTGGCTAACATTTACTGCTCCGTTGGTCCCATTTACTAATATTTCTAGTAGTAAACATGTATTGTTTTAATGTAACACTGTCAACATTTAGTAGATTTCATATACCAGTAGCTTAAATCGCACTCATCGGTCACATAAAAGGTAGTTTATAGATAGTTGCGTGTGCCAGTTAACGATAGTGAGGCCATAAATTGCACGGCACACTGGTGGTCACCTCCTCTTTGGAAACTGAGTGTCATTATTATCCATTTGCCGCCCCAATGCATTTGCGTGAAATCAATTCAAATATTTCATTAACAAAAACATGTATTTGATGTTGGACAATTCCGTTGTTGCTCCAATTATTTGGGCGGTGCTCGCCGCCCCTGCCCCCCCGGCCGCGATGCCACTGTGTCAGTTATGTCACAATAGTGCTTAAAAAATAGTTATAAAAAAAAATGAAAAAAAAGGTAAACATTTCGTCATGTAAAAGGGACCTGTTCACATATTGACGAATTGACATTTTTTAAACTTTTTGTCACAGATTCCCAAAATTAAAAAACAGTATATTATAGGGAGCAAAATAACACTACGGACATAGAAATATACTGTAAATACTTCAATTATGAGTAATCATCAGCTGAATTGCTAGAACTATAAAGCATTTGTAACGCTAAACGATCAAATAATTTGGAGTGTTTTTTTTTGTTTTCGTCAAAATTGTTGACAACACGTGGATCACTGACATCAAGTAAATATTGCCAAATTAAATATAGCAATCGGAATGGTTAAGGCGATAGTTTTTCATCCAGAGGTCCCGAGTTCAAATCCCGCTGGGACCTTCTTTTTTTTTAAAATCCTTTTCTTGTTATTAAACTTGAGCTCTTAAGTTCCAATGCTTAATTCTTTCAAGTTAAGACATTTAATGGCATACTTCAAACAAGGCTTGTCACAGGATGTGACGTATGCCCACGAAGCATATGCTTGTCAGAGGAAGGCAACACAATGTCAGTTACAATTGGTAAAACTGACGCTTCCTACAAAAAGAGTTATGGTCCTTGTACTCTGCACTTCCTTTCAACATCCTCTATCAATATATGTGGTTTTATTTTAAATCACTTCAATACTAATGGAGTTATGCACTGCACTAGAAAATTAACTGAAGGGCAATAACTCCATAAATATTGAAGACAGAGTTATGGTCCTTGTACTCTGCACTTCCTTTAAATATCCTCTATCAATATATTTGGTTTTATTTAAATTCCCTTCAATACTAATGGAGTTATGTTCTGCACACAAAAATAAACAAAGGGCAATTACTCCATAAATATTAAAGAAAGAGCTGTGGTTCTTGAGCTCTGCACTTCCTCTCATTGTCCTCCATCATTATATGAAGTTTCATTTGAATCCCTTCAATACTAATGGAGTTATGCTCCGCACAAGAAAATTAAACAAAGAGCAATAACTCTGTAAATATTGAAGAAAGAATTCTCTGCACTTCCTCTCATTGTCCTCTAGCATTGTATGAAGTTTCATTGGAATCCCTTCAATACTAATGGAGTTATGCTCCGCACAAGAAAATTAATGCTTGACATAAGGAAATAAAACAAAGGGCAATAACTCTGTAAATATTGGAGAAAGAGTTGCGGTCCTTGTGCTCTGCACTTTCTCTCATTGTCCTCTATCATTATATTAAGTTTCATTTGAATCCCTTCAATACTTGTGGAGTTATGCTCCGCACAAGAAAATTAAACAAAGGGCAATAACTCTGTAAATATTGAAGAAAGAGTTGTGGTCCTTGTGTTCTGCACTTCCTCTCATTGTCATCTATTATTAGATGAAGTGCCATTTGAATCATTTAATACAAATCTAGTTATGCTCCGCACAAGAAAATTAATGCTTCACATAAGGAAATAAAACAATGGGCAGTAACTCCATAAATATTGAAGAAAGAGTTGGGGTCCTTGTGCTATGCACTTCCTCTCATTGTCCTCTATCATTATATGAAGTTTCATTTGAATCCCTTCAATACTAATGGAGATATGCTTGCACAAGAAAATTAATGCTTCACAAGGTAATAAAACAAAGGGCAATAACTCCATAAATATTGAAGAAAGAGTTGTTATGCTTGTGCTCTGCACCTCCTCTCATTGTCCTCTACCATTATATGAAGTTTCATTTGAATCCCTTCAATACTAATGGAGTTATGCTCCGCACAAGAAGCATGATGGACGGATGGAAGGATGGACGGTCAGACAGACGGACGGACGATGCGATTACTATATGCCCCCGAAGTTCCCTTCGGAAGCATAAAAATGCAAAAATCTCTGAACAAGTCCCTTTAAACTTTCCATATGCCCTTTACAATAGTAAATAAATGGATAAAACAAATGCAATCAAATATCAAAGTACACGAATAAATAACAATTTCAACCAAAGTGCCAACTACAGAAATGTTGATGACATCATAAAGAAGAGTACTTGCAATCCATGACGTATGTAAATAAGTGATGAGTCTAGCCAATGGATTAGGCGCAATGGGTTATCTTACACATGTGTAAGATAAAAATATTTGTAGTAGGTGTATAACACAGAAATAAAGGTATAGTATGTGATAAAATTACCTTGGACGGAAGGATGGACGGGCGGACGGAAGGACATGGCGGCGACTAGATTGTTCGGGGAGCATACAAATTACTTTTATAATTACAATACCAAAACTGTTTATTTCATAACATATGGCCACCAGCCCAAATAGTGGCAGTGTTACAGGTAAGCAAGAAATTCAACCGAAAATCTTCTCCACATGTGAGCTGTTCCCACTTCCATATCTGCTGGCACTTCCACACATCAATGTGAAAGTTGCCATGGAATCTGACAACACACTTTGTTTGCAGACGTCATGCAGGACAGTACACCATCATTCATATACTGCCAACAGACAATTTGGTGCCATAGCCACAATGACACTACTCAATCTCATTAAAATCAAATCCTAACGCTGTTAGGATCTGAAGGCATCGTATAACAGGTCACATTCAATTGACCTTCCGAACAATACAAATCTCAGCCCTGCTGCGCCCAATGAAATTGCTGTTTGCACAGAAAGTTTTTAAAAAAGCGATGCCTTTCCAACTGATCCTCGGGAATGAATCATTTACAGTCAATTTTCCTGTGGATAACAATGGATACAGTGGTACCTTAGGCGACTAGACACCCAAAGTTCACGTTACTTTCGTGCATAGTTTTTGTGTTTTATATATAAGTTATACCTCAACATTTTGAAAGCAACAATTTGATTGGCTCCTGAAAAGGTCATCTCGTGACCCTTAATGCGATGTCATCAGATCCAGTCTGCGGATAATATAGTAGCGTCAGATTGGAGATGATTTTAATGAGATTGTGACACTCCTATATAATATACTGACTGGACTTGATAACCTTGACCTGAGGTTACCTAGGGTGACCTTTCAGAAGTCAATCAAATTCTCAAGTGCAAAATGCTAAGGTATAACTTCATGAATTTACTAATTTACACCAAAATGCCAATGTCAAATGGACATATTAATAAAATTCACTCTCCATTGCTACACAAGTCAGCTGAAAATTGAGTGCAGCAGAAGTCAGCTAAAAATTAAGTGCAGCAGAAGTCAGCTGAAAATTAAGTGCAGCAGGCGTCAGCTAAAAATTAAGTGCAGCAGAAGTCAGCTGAAAATTAAGTGCAGCAGAAGTCAGCTGAAAATTAAGTGCAGCAGAATTCAGCTGAAACTGATGTGCAGCAGAAGTCAGCTGAAAATTAAGTGCAGCAGAAGTCACCTAAAAATTAAGTGCGTTCTGTTAGCGGATTAGAGGAATTCCCCCAGTTTTGAAAATGGCCGCAAATTTTGCCAGGCCACAAGCAATCTTATTTTAGTTGATAACGTTTATTGTGCAAGGTACCTGAAGCATCTGAGCCTATATACACTTGGAAAACTTCTTTTGTGGTATTTTATATCAAAATCTTTCTGCTGATTTTGTTGTTATTATCATAAGCAAATTTTCACTTAAATGTTTGTGAAATTAAATTCAAATTTGCTACAACTTATATCTTATAAGCATTTACCTACTTTTCAAAGCTTACCCATTATTTTTTGTTTCTTGCAGACATGTACATGATCAATATGCATCGACATAAAACAGTTTTTAGCACATCTCTTAATCGCAGACAATTAGGCAAAATGTCTCTGTGATAGATTTATGCCCCGATCTCAGATTGAGTATACATATTTCTAATTTAACATGAACCATTGGCAATAAACCATTGGCTTCTCTCTGAAAAAATAATTATGTGGAAGAAATAGCATCAACTTACTGTGCCAAATTGGGTAACACAGTTTCGCTAAGTTTGTTAGCATTGAAGTTTATTAGCTTATCATTACAAGAAATGTAGCCTGGGTTTCTAGAAGAAACACAGATATTCAGTCTCATGCCAAGTACAAGAACTGGAAACCGAAAGATATTGTAGAACAAGGAACTTCATTTGGTGCGAATTGGCAACTCCAGAAATTGTTTGGTTTGATGTAATTCTTACGTCAGAATGGCAGTAAGGGAGGTAACTTGGATTTACCAAATGTTTCTGTTGTAAGAGTTACTGCACCTTAAAACAACTGTTTTTTTTTTTCAAGCATAGATAGATTAATTTGAAATTACATCAGGGCAGTTTTCTGAGGCTGGGGCTGGGGTCCAGGCTTTAGATTTGGGGGTAAATTATCACCAAATGTTGGTAAAAATGAACAAACATCACAGGTGCAAAGAATGTTTGCATATGTAATACATCGAATAGTGTGCAATACAAACAATTAAAACAAAGTACTGAAGACAAGAACAGGGTGTATATAAACAATCAGGGCACATATTCAACAACACATTCATAGACTCAATAAATATTACTTGTGTGTTTGCACATATGCTGGGTACCAATGATGCTTATGTCATTAATAAATCATTCTAAATATAGAAGGCTTAAATTAGCATCGGTGGATACCAGTAAAATTCAAATTAACAGCCTTTTCTTAACAGAGCAGTTTCAAGAATATACTTCATTCTTAAGTCATGAATATGGGACCAGTGGTTGGTGTATAGAAGTCCAGAAGATAGAGAATAGCGAATCAGATGTGGATGCTTAGAAGACCAGAAAATATTGATTTAATGTACTCGTATAAATTGCATTTAAAAATTGCTGCAAACACTGTACAAATAAATAATTCAAGATAAAGTATATACTATGAATACATAGAAGATATTTGTCGGTTTTGGTAGAATATCGATTGTAATTCGTAAGTGATCAAAGAAATTAATAGATTTTCACATGTGAAAATATATATTTTCTATGATCACTCATGCAGAAAAAAATTGATATTCTACCGAAACCAACAAATTTTCTGTTTATGTTATGCTTAAAAATTTGTTATTTTGACCTTTTCCGACACCTGGGTGAAAAAGTAGTACCATTATCAAAGTAGAAATGTTCACTGTTTCAAACTGTGAATTGCCAATTTTATTTTCACTGTTTTAAAACAGTGAATTGCCAATTTTATTTCACTGGTATTTCCTTATAAACCACCGGAAAGCATAAAATAAAACTGTGTATGTTTTTTGCTCAAACAAAGTGAACATTCACAACCATAATGATAAATGTACACTTGAATAGTAGTATTTTATGGCAGAGCAATTAAAGTAAACAATAAACAAGATTAAATCATTTTTAAAATATGGTGATTGCACATGTTTCTGTATGAACAAGAACTGATAGACACATTTGCTTTCCCAGGTCTATAAAACTGCATGCACACAACAGAATACAATGATTTATCATTTCCAGCCATGCTCAGAATTTAAAGTAAATATTTGTCAGTAAACAAACATATTGGACAATATTATGGTCTGCTGTTTCCCCAAGCAACTTATTAGACTTAATCAGATGCCCAACAACTGCCTAAGAAAAAATTAAAGCGAATTTTGTCAAAAATAACATTTTTACAATACAGCTGCCATATCTTAAATTAATTTTAAATGTCCATTGTTTTACAAAACTGCAGAGAACAAATCTGAAAATTGGAATTGCTGCTTGCAATGCATTCTCTGTTTACGATTTCCACGTTTTCTAAGAGAATTACATGTTAATTTAACCTGCTTTTATTGAAGAAATCATTTTAACTGAAACAGTTATTCTGATTATCCTGATCTGCAACTGGTTCTGCGGTCACGAGTTCGAATCTCACCATATGCTACAGTTTTTCTTTTCTGTGTCCCATCGCTATCTTTTTTAATTATGATATTTTTTCAATCGTACAAAATCTTTTCGAATGGAAGACATTTTCTTTTTATTTACCAGCCATTGTGACCGCTCAACTTCTGTTGTGTATGTTTTGTTACTATAATTAGGACGGCCAATTCATCTTGGTTCGATTATACACCAGCATATTAACTTCCATCTATTTATTCGCATTAATTGATTCCAACAAATGTTATTTTGCCTCGTAATAGCTTTTCCTCTAGCATACTGAAATGTAATTGAGTAAATTCAAGTGCTATTGCTTTTGATAGGTTTAAGAATCACTCGTTAGTTATATCATTGTTTCTATAACTGAATCTGTTATGTGTTGTAAACTTGTGTGTTTTAACCTGAATAAATCTATCTACCTGATCTGACTAGGGTTAGGGTTCGTAATATAATAATATTATATTATAAAAAATTGCTTATAATTAAAATCAAAACTATGGTATGACAATGCATATTAGAAAAACCAAATCCAAATGCCTTTAGATCTGAATTTCGCTGTTCACGAGACAACACACACATTCTATTTACCGTAAACCATATTATGCACAGGTATTTCATGTCAAACCCGTTACCTGCTACAAAAGCACACGAGAATTGTGCTTATATTAACATTATGTAATATTATTCGTATGGTAATCTATGATGTATTGACCCTGATATAAAAACTTTGAAATCTTAACATGAAAGCCTCGTGCAAAACAATGGAATTAGGTATCAGTATCGTGAGCAGTGTGCAGCCGTACTTTTATCACATATTATTACACAGTCTTTGGTTGACACCATGAACTTTTCCTCTAGAATGCAAAAACAGTTACGCCGTATCGATATTGTTAATGTCTTTCGAGCCTCAGTCACACATTCCCAATTATGGCTCCCGACAGTGTTCCGACAGCGCTACGATACAAATAATAAAAAAGTTGGGAATGTCGGGACGCTGTCAGGACGCTGTCTGGAAGTGTCGGTACACTGTCCTGAGAATCAGGAATTAACGGGGCATGTTTGGTGTGATCAGGTTTGTACCTTAACATTCGGGGGACTCAACCGATTTTGTATAGTCGGGACTCTGTCAGGGTAGATTCAGCTGTACCGGATCAAATTCGGGACAGTATATGGATTGGGATTGATAATGCATGATATATTATATATAAATATCACATCTAGAGTATTGTGGCAGTCACACATTCCCGATTATGGCTTCCTACAGCGTCCCGATAGCGAAACAATACAAATAATCAAACAGTTGGGAATGTCGGGATGCTGTCGGGATGCCATTGGGACGCCGTCGGAGGCTGTCGTGACGCTATCTGAAAACTTTCAGATTGCATTCTGGAGAATCAGAACTCTGTCGGGACTCTGTTGAAACGCTGTCTGGAATCTGTTTGGACATATTCGATCTTATGATCAAAAATGAATTTCAAGCCCAGAATCTCAGAATATTGTCCCGACTTTTGACATATATGATTCGGGACACTTTGGGCTCAAGAACGGCAGTAAAAATTGGGAATGTGTGACTGAGGCATCAGATAGGTTAGTATTGATCTATGACATAGAGCTTTTCCCATAGCTGTAACTGACTACTAATGAAAGAGTGGGACTGCAGTCAAAGGATATTGTTATAGGTGGCACGTGCAGGCGATAAAAGCTGATGACATAAAACTGTAACACTTTGTTGTGTAGAAATTCAAGATATTGTTTATCATACCACACAGGTGTCAATGAAAGAGGAGCGATGTATGTGTGAGAATCCAATCCAGAAACAACTGGATTTATTTCCGATAATGCATTATTGCATTTTTATGGATCGCTCATCATTTTTCAGTACTGTTGCACATGTTAAATGTCATGCTTGTGTTATTATTGTTATACCACATCATTTAAAGGGACTTGATCACAGATTTTCACATTTTTGAAAAAGGTCATTTAATGTATTATCTGCAAAAACTAAAGAAGTTGGACTAGCCAAAAACAAATATTACATACAGAAAATATTACAAAATTGCCTTCCCCAGGACTCAAACCACGTCCGCCTGGATCAAAAGTCCTCCGTGCTAACCCCTCGGCTGTACTGACTTACAAATATGTTTATGAATTGTTAACACTATGTTAGTGATACACGTATTTCCCAAAATACCAATGAAAAGCGTTACAAACGCTTTACAATTGTATCTAATTCAATTGATGAATTTTCATAAACGACACTATATTTCCAATATATTTCTTGATCAGTAGTGTTATTTTGCTCGTTAATATATATAGTATACTTTCTGTGTGAGATCTATGACAGTTAAATGTCAATTAGCCAATCTGTCCCTTTAATAATTCCAGTTATGGACTGTTTAAGATAATAAAGCATGTCAGTCTGTTATTACTAGATCTACTGCATTACTACTGTATTACAACAGACCAATTCATTGTTTATACATTTTAAATAATCAGTTCTCGGTCGATCATTGACCTGTCCCTGAAAAAAACAAACAGATCAATATGATGTTTTTCTCATGAAAGGCCAATCAGAAAGTTGACTCGTTCTGTTTTGTTTTTTTTGGTTAACTTTGAAAATCACACAAAAACAAGAGCTGGGTAAAAAACAGGTATGCCCCCTCTAGGTTAAATGGTTTAAAATTCAAGTTTGGTAAAACTGGGATGAAAATTGTTGGACATAGAGAGCTGAAACTGCTGAAAAGGCCAATTGTAGATAAATCAAGGGCCATAACTCCACATTTCCTCAGGCGATTTGGTTGATTATAAAACTTAATCAAGATATTATGCCCACAATATTTTCAGGAAATTTGGTGAAGATCTGGTGAAAACTGTTGGACTTATAGAGTGGAATGAAAGTTATAGGCTTGAAATGCCTAGAAGTCTGAACTTGTGACAGTATTAGGCTTAACAAGCCAAGAAGTCGGAACTGACGACTGTTATAGGCTTAACAAGCCAAAAAGTTGGAACTTAAGAAAGTTATAGGCTTAACAAGCCAAGAAGTCGGAACTGATGACTGTTATAAGCTTGACAAGCCAAAAAGTTGGAACTTGTGAAAGTTATAGGCTTAACAAGCCAAAAAGTCAAAACTGACGACTGTTAAAGGCTTAACGAGCCAAAAAGTCGGAACTGATTACTGTTAAAGGCTTAACAAGCCCAAAAGGTTGGAACTTAAGAAAGTTATAGGCTTAACAAGCCAAAAGTTGGAACTTAAGAAAGTTATAGGCTTAACAAGCCAAAAAGTCGAAACTGACGACTGTTAAAGGCTTAACAAACCAACAAGTCGGAACTGATTACTGTTAAAGGTTTAACAAGCCCAAAAGGTTGGAACTTAAGAAAGTTATAGGCTTGACAAGCCAAAAGTTGGAACTTCAGAAAGTTATAGGCTTAACAAGCCAAAAAGTCGGCACTGATGACTGTTATAGGCTTAACAAGCCAAGAAGACGGAACTGACAACTGTTATAGGCTTAACAAGCCAAGAAGTCTGAACTGACAACAGTTATAGGCTTAACAAGCCAAAAAGTATGAACTGACGACTGTTTAAGGCTTAACAAGCCAAAAAGTTGGAACTTATGAAAGTTATAGGCTTAACAAGCCAAAAAGTCAGAACTGACGACTGCTATAGGCTAAACAAGCCAAGAAGTTGGAACTTATGAAAGTTATAGGCTTAACAAGCCAACAAGTCAGAACTTACAACTGTTAAAGGCTTAACAAGCCAAAAAGTATTAACTGATGACTGTTAAAGGCTTAACGAGCCAAGAAGTCAGAAATGACAACTGTTATAGCCTTAACAAGAAGTCAGAACTGACGACTGTAATAGGCTTAACAAGCCAAAAAGTATGAACTGATGACTGTTATAGGCTCAACAAACCTCAAAGTCAGAACTGACGACTGTTATAGGCTTAACAAACCTCAAAGTCAGAACTAATGAAAGTTATAGGGTTAACCAATCTCATTAAAATCATCTCCAGTCTGACGCTACTATATTATCCGCTGACTGGATCTGATGACTTTGCATTAGGGTTCACGTTCAGATGACCTTTTTAGGAGCCAATAAAACTGTTGCCTTCAAAATCTTGCAGTATAACTTCATATATAAACCACAAATACTATGCACGAAAGTAATGTGAACTTTGGGTTTCTAGTTGCCTAAGTACTGTATCCATTGTTATCCACATGAAAATTAACTGTAAATGATTCATTCCCAAGGATCAGCTGGAAATGCATCTATTTAAAATAAAACGAGGTCAAACATTGCTGTGCAAAAGGCAATTTCTTTGGGCAGAGCAGGGCTGATGTTTTATTGTTCCGAAGGTCATTTGAACGTGACCTGTTATACGATGTCTTCAGATCCTAACAATTTTAGGATTTGATTTTAATGAGATTGAGGCTTAACGAGCTAAAAAGTTGGAACTTAAGAAAGTAATAGGCTTGACAAGCCAACAAGTTGGAACTTATGAAAGTAGGCTTAACAAGTAGTGATGGCAACGAATAATCGAATATTCGAATATTTGAATACTTGACCGAATATTCGAATATTAAATGAGTATTCGAATGGCAAAAATAAATAAATAAATAAAAATTCTCCATAATAAACTAGTTTAATTCTATAATCAAAGATCATTATGTTTTCACAGTTACCTAATTTGACACGCTGACATGTTATTTAACATCATTGATACCCATATGCGCAGTGGGAGATAACAGATTAAGCAAACTGTGACAATCGAGTCGTAAACGGACCCTAAGAAGAGACCGATATTTGCGCAGTTTGTACGTAACATTATTTGGGTGCTAAACTGAAGCTAATTGGAGACCGATGCTTTTACACAGACGCTAATTGCAGACCAATGTTTGAACAATGGATGGTGCATTATGCGGTTTAGGTGTTACTATTAATTTAATTTCATTCCTTTAATTAGCGGTGCATTAAAAACAACATTTTCATGTCGGCTTTAAAGCTTCTTCGCTCAATATAACAAACAGAAATGAGCAAAACACCACAGATATAGTCCAAGTCCAAGTCCAAAATTACATATATGTACATATTCTATGTGTTTCCCGATTAATCTCAAAGTCTTCTCATTCATGAAATTGTTTATTAAATTGTCAAGTTTAGAAAATAACGAGCTGTGTTGATTGACCTGCTCACACCTGCGTGATATGTGACTGTCATGTGTGTATACAACCTTAGGTACAGTTGTGGAATGATTTGATGTTTTTTCGGCGTAGCTGTCTAAGATCTCTTTTGACCTAGATTTCTTGGGATAATTATGCAGCGGGAAAATTTAATTCCAATAGAATTTGGCAAATTTTCTAATTTTAGGGAATGCAAACTTACAACAATGGTTTAATGTATCCCAGCAACTGTTGCATACTTTTGGGGATTAAAATGTACATGATTCTAACTTTATTTTAACCGCTTATGTAAACAATCATTTCTTCGACATACACTCTAGAAGTGAACATAACTATGATTATATTTTCTCATTGTATGTCAAGAACAGAATGTTATATTCGTTCTCAGAATCAATCCACTGTTTTGTTTAGCCTAGCGGCATGCTCTATAAATAACAATTGATTCTAGCGAGTTCAACACACTCATGCTCATTCTAATATAAGCGCGCGTTTAGCTGCCGGTGTACTGTGTAGCATAAATACATAATTTGCAATACCACTCATACACAGAAACCCTTGTTACATTATATTCCTACCGAATATAATTTTAAATCGCCATAGTCTAATTAAATTTTATGTTTATGTTATCAAAAATTGAAGTCATAATTATTTCAAACGCGCTGAATGTTCCCTGAAGATTGCTTTTCTAAAGGATACACAGTATAAATGATTAACTGACTTCACAAGGTGTAAGTATTATGCATAGATAACTTCCAAGATGAAGGTAGGGTATATTACTTAAGAATAACTATTTTCATTCATTCCGCAATTATTTTCGTACATTGTTAATTTGTTAAATTTGGCTGACAAATTTATATAATAATGATGTTAACGTAAATTATTTAGGTTTTTCATGTATCATTCGTGAAAGCATGGGGCGCTATGATCGGTTTATTCACTGTACAAATATTATTAATTATTGAATTAATCACACAATAATTTTGGGATATGAGAAGTTTTCTTATGGTGTTCATAAAATCTGGGGTCCGAGAAGTCGCCTTGTCTAGGTGGGGACCGAAAAATCTGGGGTCCGAGAAGCCACGTAACCGATCATATTGGCCCTCTGGTATTATGTTTAGGGCAAAATCATATCTCATTATTAATGTCAACGCCGATAGTCTTTTTTAAAAGACATTTCTTGTTTATGTTTTGTACGATGAAATGAGGTCATGTCTTACAATACAAGATGCTGCTAAAATCTACTTTGTGTATTGGGTGTCTGTTTTGCGATTTTTGAAGTGTATAGATCTGTTTTACTATTAATAAATGTATGACAAAGTAAATGATTCGAAATAAAATCGAATAACTTTTTTCTATCTTGTTTTATTATGAAATCAAAGAATCGGATGATGATGATGATGATGATGATGATGATGGAAAAATTAGTATTAAATTCATAGAGTCGACAGGGATAAGAACGGTTTTTAACGACACACTAATTTGTTTACCTATTATACATTCTGGATAAATAAACAAAGACTCGGACATTTAAAAAACGAACGAATATTCTAATATTATTTCGAATATTGAATTCAAATATTCGAATAGCATTTTGGTATTCGTTGCCATCCCTATTGACAAGCCAAAAAGTTGGAACTGACTAATGTTATAGGCTTAACCAGCCAAAAAGTAGAAACTGATGACCGTTATAGGCTTAACAAACCTCAAAGTCGGAACTAATGAAAGTTATAGGCTTAACATGCCAAGAAGTCTGAACTTGAGACAGTTATAGGCTTAACAAGCCAAGCAGTCGGAACTGATGACTGTTATAGGCTTAACGAGCCAAAAAGTTGGAACTTAAGAAAGTTACAGGCTTAACAAGCCAAAATGTCGAAACTGACAAGTGTTATAGGCTTAACAAGCCAAAAAGTAGGAACTGACAACTGTTATAGGCTTAACAAACCTCAAAGTCGGAACTAATTAAAGTTATAGGCTTAACAAGCCAAAAACTCTGGGGTAGTATTCACAAAGCTCCTTAGGGAAATCTTAACTTAAATTGTATGTAAGTGAAAATTTCAGATTAATATTTGTATGTGAACTTCAACAAGTTATGTTGACGAAAGATTAAAATACTAAACATGTTAGCAATATTTAACAGTTTAAAACATTTTAATGTAAAAAGAACTATACATAAAATAGCCACAGACTTAAGGAATTGTATTATTGTAAGGAAGTTTTTGCTAAGGTGCTTTGTGAATACGGGCCCTGAACTTACGACAGTTATACATGTAGGCTTCACAATTGTAAAATTCAGAACTTATGACAGTTAAGCCTCAGTCACACATTCCCGATATGGCTCCCGATAGCGTCCCAACAGCGCTACGATACAAAAAAAAAAAAATTCGGGAATGTGGGGACGCTGTCTGGAGGTGCCAGAATGCTGTCGGTTTGCTGTCCTACGAATTGGGAATTATTGGGACATGTTCGGCGTGATCGGCCAAGCACTCCCGACAGTTAAGGTTTTCCCTTAACATTCGGGAAACTCAACCGAATTTGTATAGTCGGGACTCTGTCAGAATAGATTCAGCTGTGTCGGTTCAAATTCTGGACGGTGTCGGGACGTTATCTGGACAATGTCCCGTGGAACAGGATTGATAGTGCATTATAAATTATATAGAAATATCACGTCTGGAGTATTGCGGCGGTCACAAATTCCCGATTATGGCTCCCGACAGCATCCCGATGTCGGAAAACTGTCGGATTGCATTCGGGAGAATCTGGACGCTGTCAAAATGCTGTCTGGATGCTGTTGGGACATATTCGATCTTGTAAATAAAAATTGAACTTCGAGCTGTCGGCTCAAGAATGGCAGTAACAATCGGGAATGTGTGACTGAGGTTAAAAGGGGAAACTTAGGACAGTTATAGGCTTCACTAGCCTTAAAGGGAAAACTTAGCACAGTTATAGGCTTCATTGGCCTTAAAAGGAAAACTTAGCACAGTTATAGGCTTCACTGGCCTTAAAGGGACAACTTAGGACAGTTATAGGCTTCACTTGCCTTAAAGGGAAAACTTAGCACAGTTATAGGCTTCACTAGCCTCTAAGGGGACACTTAGCACAGTTATAGGCTTCAATTGCCTTAAAAGGAAAACTTAGGACAGTTATAGGCTTCACTAGCCTTAAAGGGAAAATTAGGACAGTTATAGGCTTCACTAGCCTCTAAGGGGAAACATAGCACAGTTATAGGCTTCACTTGCCTTAAAGAGGAAACTTAGGACAGTTATGGGCTTCACTAGCCTTAAAGGGGAAACTTAGGACAGTTATAGGCTTCACTAGCCTTAAAGAGGAAACTTAGGACAGTTATGGGCTTCACTAGCCTTAAAGGGAAAACTTAGCACAGTTATAGGCTTCACTAGCCTTAAAGGGAAAACTTAGGACAGTTATAGGCTTCACTAGCCTTAAAGGGAAAACTTAGGACAGTTATGGGCTTCACTAGCCTTAAAGGGAAAACTTAGCACAGTTATAGGCTTCACTAGCCTCTAATGGAAAACTTAGCACAGTTAGAGGCTTCACTAGCCTTAAAGGGAAAACTTAGGACAGTTATACGCTTCACTAGCCTCTAAAGGGAAACTTAGGACAGTTATAAGCTTCACTAGCCTTAACGGGAAAACTAGCACAGTTATAGGCTTCACTAGCCTTAAAGTCTAAACTTCTGAAACTTATTACCAGACCCATGAAATAAACATGGGAACAAACACAAAGTACATGCCTAATGTCAATCAAAAAAAAAATTTACTCACCAACTTCTGGTAGACGGCCATGACCTTCGGGTAACCCTGGCGATAACTAAATAGGGTCGGTATTTGACAGGCATGCGTGGTGGCGACTCCGGCAGATCGTCGTTTATCCGATCTCCAATCTTACACTCCTGGCAATCAGAATCCAGCGACATCTGACCAAACCTGATGTTCTCCGGGACGGAGTTGTCTATGGACATTGTGCGGTCGAGGGACTTATTGACACGGAACAGCTTCTTCTTATTCGCAGGCATTGTCCTCAAGATTGGAACACTTCACAATACAGCTGAAAATAACACAAGAAATTATGGTAATCAGGGCCCGTTTTCACAAAACCCTTCTTAGACTACAGACAAGATTTCTTAGGTCAAAGTCAAGGTCAAAGTGATGTTGGGTGATATGGGTGGATTGAAACAGTCATAAGTGAAAACTATCTAAATATCCAAGTGCTGTAGTAAGCTGTGTTGGTGCTAAACAAAACGGTAAAATCTAGTTAACCAAAAATTGGCACTTTTGAATTATTCTAAGTACAAATTAGGTCCAGGTCAAGGTGAGGTTGGGTGATATGGGTGGATTGGGAACTGTCATAAGTGAAAACTGTGTAAATATCCAAGTGTTGTAATAAGCGGTGTTGGTGCTAAACAAAACGGTAAAATCTAGTTAACCGAAAAATGGCACTTTTGAAGTATTCTAAGTACAAATTAGGTCAAGGTCAAGGTGAGGTTGGGTGATATGGGTGGATTGGGAACTGTCATAAGTGAAAACTGTGTAAATATCCAAGTGTTGTAGTAAGCGGTGTTGGTGCTAAACAAAACGGTAAAATCTAGTTAACCAAAAAACGGCACTTTTGAATTATTCTAAGTACAAATTAGGTCAAGATCAAGGTGAGGTTAGGTGATATGGGTGGATTGGGAACGGTCATAAGTAACAACTGTGTAAGTGTTAAGCGGTGTTGGTGCTAGACGAAACGGTAAAATATAGTTAACCAAGAAAAGGCACTTTTGAATTATTATAAGTCCAAATTAGGTCAAAGTCAAGGTCAAAGTCAGGTTGGGTGATATGGGTGGACAGGGAATGGTCATAAGCAACAACTTTGTAAGTATCCAAGTGTTGTAGTAAGTGGTGTTGGTGCTAGATGAAACGGTAAAATCTCCTTAACCTTGTAACGGACAGAAGGACATCTGGACGGAAGGACAGACAGGACGATCACTATATGCGTCTTGCATCAAGATGCCGGGGGCATAAAACAAGAATAGACATAGACTCAAGATAAAATCCTTGTGTATTTGCAAATATGCTGATACCAATGTGGCAAAATAAGTCATAAACAAATCATTCTAGATAAAGAATAATTTCATTAGAATTAATAAAACCAAACTAACAGCATTTTTAGAACAGAGAACATTCTTTATTCTTACGTCTTAAGTTTATGAATGGGTTGGTGAAAATTGGCCCTAAATTTATAAAGAACAACATTTGATTATGGTAAAGTAGCACACCAAGTTTACTAGAACAATTTCCTGCACTTGAACCCCATGGTGAAAGGTTTACTCAAATGTTAATGTATTTAACACAAGAGAAAAAGGTGGAAAGGCATTAAAGCCAGATTTTTTATTTTGCCAATGGGGGTACATGTACAAGTCAATGTTGGCCGATGGTCTAAAATGTATGCAGTTTGGTGAGACTTGGCAAAATTTGGTCTTAAAATAAAATGGGAAAAAAGTGTGGACTAGAGAGATGACATTAAATTACTGACATAATATGTTTGTTTCTATGCAATGTTGCATATTTGCATTTAATAAAGTGTCCGTCAAAGGAACTTTCTCCGTTTGAAAAAGTTTGGTAGAGGAACACTAAACGAACATTTGTGTAAAATTATTTGAAAATCTAGCCATAGGTTTAGAAGAAAATGGCGTTCAGACATAATTCTATTTTTAGCTCTGGTGGCCATCTTGTGCATTGAAGCAGAACCATTTTCACAGGTTTGGTAGAGGACCTTCCAAGGAACATTTCTGTAAAGATTGACCAAGAACTGTTGAAAATATGAAACTTTAACGCAAATTGTTAACGACATCGCAACGCTGCCACCCACCCAATAACCTGCCCAACCTACCGGTTTTCGCTAATCTATAAGCCCAGATTTTTTGTTGAAAAATCCGACTAACAATAGTGAATAAGATTTAGATGAATTACTTACACAAATACCCTTAATTATCATTAATCCTTATGACATGGTGAATAATCTTTTATCACCATATAAGCCGCGATTTTTCGTTGAAAAATCCGGCTAATAAAAATGAATAAGATTTAGATGAATTACTTACACAAATACCCTTAATTATCCTTAATCCTTATGAAATGGTGAATAATCTTTTATCACATAGTAACATTTTCAATTATACTGTTCATCTGTATTCTCGCAGTACTTAACCTTTAAGTAAATATTTGGACCAAAAAACAACTAACAAAACATTTTCTTTCAATAACATGCTATAAATTGAACCTTTTCACGAAAATAACAACTGGAAATCCTGTTTAAAAGTAAAGTATTCGTCCATAAATTATTCTGTTTTTCAATGCACCATGCAGTCATCTTGAAAAATTATCGGTAATCTCACGGTAAAACTTTTGTTTTGAAATAAGTTTGCAGTAAGTGTATACACAAACACAAATACACTTTAAATTGTTGGATTTTAACCTTTAACAAATAAAAAAAAACAACATTTGATTCTTCATTTATATTTACTCAAGCAGACGAAAGTGTAGACATTGACCCCCTAATGTCTACCGATAGCTGCAAGCTGATACGAAAGTTATTTATATTTATGGTTTCAAATCATATTACTTGTTTAAATTCGAATGAATTAATTTATAACATATTATTTTCTTAAAGAAAACAAAAAATATGTTAGATGTTGACAATTAAGCATGAAAATCCGAAGATAAACAATTACCGCGAAAATAGAGATACCGCGAGAATACCGATGCCGAGTATAGATTCCTAACAATACGACAGTAAGATTATACTTCTAAGTATTTTTAGAACTGGCTCAACAACAAAATAAATATTTTTCTACGACCATGAAAAGAAATGATCTTTTTTTTGAAATCCTCTTTTAGAAATAACAATGAACATTAATTCTTCCTGCTTGTAAAGAATTACAATTCTCACTTCAGTATTTCCAATGGTGATTCTCAACTAGCACACGAAAAATTACCATTCAATTCAAATAAGTGTCATTCCATGACTGATCCAGTTGATAACATAGTCTAAATCCCTTCACAACATGTTTTACTAATTTAAAGTTGTCTACTTTTCCTACTGCTGTGTACAAAAGCAACTGTACACCATCTTGTCTGAGATAAAATATTTTCGGGAAATTGTTAAATGTTACAGGGTCATTGTCGTAGAAGGTATAATAATTATAAACCTTCAATAGCAAGTTCGAATTTATTCCCACCATAACAAATTTCCATAAGGAAAAAGTCTGAAAATAAAATAACATTATATAAGTTATCATAAACTAATTATGTATAAATAATGATTAAAGAAGGTGAAGTACACAATTCATTCTTTAAAACTCAATACATAATAGCATCAAATACAAATAATTCAATTATTCATATATAAGTATAAAAACTTACCCGACAGATACAAATGTTAACAAAATACAAATTACAGGAATAGAAATTCACTGTAGAACTGAACTGAACAGCAAATAATGGCAAAATGTCACAAACCAAGTACCAATCAAGAACATAAATTTTACTCAGAACTAGTTCAACCCAGTTTCAATTAAACTTAGAAATATGTTCACTATCTAACCATCCAATTATCCAAACTAAAAGCATGTGAATTATGAGTGCATTTTTACTTAAAGGAAACATTTGTTTGAAAGAAGTTCAATTTCCCACCTTTAAACTTTATAATTTGGCTTCTTATTCAATAGTATACAACATCATGATGAAAACTAATTTGTAAGTAACGAAACAAAATTATGTTGGAGCTAATTATCTTATGCAAACGGAATTATACACATGCCAGATAAGAAGTCACTCTGCAAGGGCCAGAATAACCGTTGAAGCGTAGCAGTTAGGCGCACCGATTGTTAGTGCATGATAGCCAAACATCTATAAATAAACATGTTTATTTATAGATCTTTGTTCGTAGCCTACTGAATCAAAATAGATCATACGATGCAAGCTCTCAATCGTCCATAGTACAGCTTAAAATTAATAAATTGCAGTAATTTGTTGTCAAAATATTCAGAATGAGAATTGGTAAAAATTCCAGGACACTCTGGTAAATATTTAAGTTACATACAAGTAAATGTAGGGGTGTCATTAGTTAAAAGTTATTTGTTTATAAATTGACCTTTTTACAAATTGTAATTGTAATAAATCACATGTATACACATTATAATACATATAACATACAGTATCTTAAATAATTAAAATGTAAGACATTTTGCTGTTTTGAAGAAGGACCCTTTCTGGTTTTGATTTACTGACTAATAGTCTGCAAAGAAAATAAGTAGTTTTCCGCGATACCCGTTTTGGAAATTACCTTCTAAATAGACTTTTGGCTTCCCGCCAACAGTCTAAAAATATTGAAATACAGAGAACTAGAAAACACCACATCCTGGTGAATATAAATCCAAGTTTGTCCATGGCATCTCAAAGTGTACACATTTTACTAATTATCCTAAAGTGTGAACAAGGACATAATTACCATCAGAATTTCAGCCTACAATACATTGCATGATCCAAATGGAAATGGCTTTTGCCATGTTTTACTCATTATTTTTAACTTATTTTAAACTGAATCCCTATTGGTGCGACCTTGAACTTTGACCTACAAACAGAGGAGCTGTATGTGACACAGGGCCTTTTCCTGGTAGACATTCAATTTTCTGCAATGAAATTCCAAAATCCTTAAGAGTATTCTAAACAAAAACAGACATAGTCACAGATTTTCTTAATTCATGAACATTTTTCATAAAATGTTTAAACTAATCAATTCAAGGTTCCAGACTATCCAACTCAAAAAATCTTCTGTAATTCACCTGGCAATCAACAGGTGCCATACAGATGCATTTACGTCAAAACTTTTGGGACCAAGACCACCAACAAGCAATCGGTGATATGTTTACCATGTGATCGGTGATACGTTTATCAATCAGTGATATGTTTACCATGTGATCGGTGATATATTTACCAATCGGTGATATGTTTCCATGTGATCGGTGATATGTTTACCAATTGGTGATATGTTTACCATGTGATCGGTGATATGTTTACCAATCGGTGATATGTTTACCATGTGATCGGTGATATGTATACCATGCCCAATCAGACTTACATAGAGGTTCATCCAATCTCTTTAACCACATGAGGTTCAAACATCCAGCTGAATTGCTTATAGGGTGTTTTGTTTTTTTACAGACAAATAATTTAAACAGTGGCAAGTGACAGCAATAAAGTCACGTAAAGAGGAGGTCATAATGATGTAGTGAATATGGTGTCTGCCTTGTGTCTGGAAGGTCCCGGGTTCGATCCCCACTCAGGGGGTGTTTTCAAAATCTATCCAAAGACACAAAGTACTGGTTCTTCCCAGAAAACGGACTCGAGTGTGTCTCTATCAGCCTAAGGCTTTCGATGCAATCGAGCTTAAATTAATTGATTGACTAGTCATAATCGATGATATACTTAACAATAACAGGTGTCTTTAATTAAATTTAAACCTATCATCGATTATGACTAGTCAAACATACAGACCATCGTGCTGGATGTATTTTATATTTAGCATACTGGTTAATGGCTGAAATACCAAAACCAAATAACCGGTAGCTGAAATACTATTAATTTGTTGGCATCCCTAGTGAAAAATGAAGTATCTATCTTGAACATAGTCCATTTGTGTTGTTTATTTCACAAACAAGGGCCAATACCTATGTTGTTTGTACCCCAATCTGGGCAATTATTTGTTTTATTATGAGACCTTATAGTTATACACAATCTGTGCAAGTTTGATCCAGATTAGAATGATGAAAAATGAAGTTTCTATGTTGCACAAAGTCCTTTTTTTGCAAGTTTTCTTATAAAAATGGGAAAATAACTCTAGTGTTCTGGGTTCCATCTGGCCCATCATTGTATCCAGATGAGATCTAATGGTCATACATAGCTGTGCAAGTTTAGTCAACATTGAATGAAGTTAATTCTCTTTTTATAGACTGAAAGCCAATTGTTAACATTATGGATTTCTTTACAAACAAAGGGCAATAACTCTGGTCTTTTGAGGCTGATCTGGCCCATATTCAACTGAGACTTCACGGCTTATAATACATACACAGTGCAAGTTTGTAAAGATTAGACAAAAAATGAAGTCTCTATCCTTCATATTGTTCAGTTTTGCATGTTTTCTCACAAACAAAGGGCAATAACTCTGGAGTTTGTGAACTAATCTAGGCCATATTGGGGTTATTTTGAAATATTATGCTCATACAAAAGCTGTGCAAGTTTGGTCAAGATGAGATGAAAAAATAAGGCTGTCTAGTATCTCAGACAAAATTTACACCATGGTCGACCATGGACAACATGGTATTTGAGTGTCACCCATGGACTATCATAGTCGACCATTAAATACTATGGTCTTGACCATGTTCTGCTTTATCATGACCATGGTCAACCATGGTCAGCATGGTAATTGATAAGATTTCTTGCAATGATTTGTGTTGATAAGTGTAAGTTGAAGTTTTACTTCAAAAAGCAAATACATTGTTTCTGATTGGTCAGTTTCCAATATTTACATGGAGGGAAAATGAATGGTACGTAAATTAAATACTTCTTTTCGTTGTTTACCAATTGTTACACACTCATATGTTTGAGATGTGAATAAGGTCTGGCGTATATTTTTTCAAGAAATGGCTTCAAATAAAATTAAGGTTAAAAATACATAGAATTTAGTTTTGAATTATAGATGTACCAATGTTTTGGACAAACAATTCGGATATTGATATACATTTCAATTTAAAAGGACTACTAAAATAACAATTAGTACTTAACACCACGGACTACCATGGTCGACCATGATAGTCCATGGCCAAAAACTGGGTATTTGGTCTGTGATGTTGCACGAAGCCCGTTTTACAGTTTTTCTCATGAAATGGGGCAATCACTCTAGTGTTCCTAAACCGATCTGGCCCATTATCAAACTTCGCCGAGATTGTATGGTCATACACAAACTGTGTAAGTTTGGTCAAGACTGAGGTAAAAGTGAAGTATCTATCGCGTCAGTGTGCCTATATTGTTGACGCATAACGGTCAACACAGGTCAGTTCCATATACCAACTTCTCCGTGCTCAAGTGAGCTAGAAAAAAAGTGAATATAACAATGCAAGGATTTTACAGTGTCCACGTTTTTCTCTTCTGCATGTCCGTGATTTTTATTTTCTCCATGTGATTTGACTATTATGGTCATGTGGAACTTCATGCTGGCAGGGATAAAATACGAGCTATGCTCGAAACCAGTTCTCTGTGTAGAGCCCCGGTGTTATGTACACTGAACAGTCATCGAGACAGAACCTGGTGAGTCAATTAACAACAGACATGTTTGAAAAAAAGGGAATCATTAAAACCAAGTAAATGACAACAGCAATGAAATCCAAGAAAAGCAACCTAAATGAGACTAATTAATTAATAATTATTACAACTGCAGTGCACTATATTTTATAGGAAACATCAGTTACACATATGTCATAGCTCTCAATTGTCACCATTATTTATTTCAGTTACATTCCAATTTTGTTTTGTTTTTTATGTTGTTTCTTTTATTTAAACTAATTAATACTCATTATTGGATTTTTTTGTCCTTTACAGCAAAGTCCTTGTCATCACCAGTATACATGTTTTAAATTTCATCATTTTCAAAAAAACTGACTCCAATATGACATTGCCAGTTTGTCCTAATTCCAATAACAATGGGTCTATTCCCTTTCTCTGTGAATGTGATCCCTTTTTGTGTGATGTTTATTACAATTTCTCAGTTGTATTCCTAAAATGATCCCAAAATTAATGGAATGGCACATTATTCCAAAATTAATGGTATGGCAGAGGATCCAGACATAAATAAAATGGCAAAAGATCTTCAAATTAATGGGATGTCACATAAACACACAATTCATGGAATGGCACTTGATCCCAAAATTAATGGGATGGCACACGATCCTAAAATTAATGTGATGGCCAAGGATCCAGAAATAAATAAAATGGCAAAAGATCCTCAAATTAATGGGATGTCACATGGGATGTCACATGAACACACAATTCATGGAATGGCACATGATCCCAAAATTAATAGAATGGCACATGATCCCAAAATTAATGGGTTGGCAGAGGAGCCATAAATAACAGGAGCTGTCAGAGGACTGTGCGCTCCACTGTTCGAAGTATTTCAGTTGGTACATATTTTGGATAGTGAAAGGGGCATAAATTTGTTAAAATACAATATTTTTAAGTGAAGCCTTGTATATTTTTGGAACAAAAACTTAAACCACAAAGTCTATGTAAAAAGTCGGCTAACTTTGTCAAAATACAAAACAGAGTTATGGGTAATGTTGCCCCTGATACTAGAGTTGATGACAAAGGTTAGTTTCAAGTTTCAAGTGAATAACTTATGTAGTTTTGAAGTAATAAAACTCTTGAATATAAACTTTAACCAGAAAATCTATGCAAAAAAGGGGCATAACTCTGTCAAAATACAAAACATAGTTATGGGTGATGTTGCCCCTGATACTGGAGTTGATGACAAAGGTTAGTTCCAAGTTTCAAGTGAATAACTTATGTAGTTCTGAAGTTACCAAACTTTGGAATATAAACTTTAACCAGAAAATCTAAGTGAAAAGGGGGCATAACTCTGTCAAAATACAAAATAGAGTTATGGGTAATGTTGCCCCTGGGACTAGAGTTGATGACAAGGGTTAGTTCCAAGTTTCCAGTGAATAACTTATGTAGTTTTGATGTTACAAAACTTTTGAATATAAACTTTAAACAGAAAATCTATGTTAAAAAGGGACATAACTATATCAAAATACAAAATAGAGTTATGGGGAATGTTCACCCTGATACTGGAGTTGATGACAAAGGTATATTCCAAGTTTCAAGTTAATAGCTTTTGTAGTATTGAAGTTACAAAACTGTTGAATATAAACTTTAACCAGAAAATCTAAGTGAAAATGGGGCATAAATCTGTCAAACTACAAAACAGAGTTATGGGGAATATGGCCTCTGACACTGGAGTTGATGACAAAGGTTAGCTCCAAGTTTCAAGTGAATAACTTATGTAGTTTTGAAGTTACAAAACTTTTGAATATAAACTTTAACCAGAAAATCTATGTGAAAAAGGGGCATAACTCTGTCAAAATACAAAACAGAGTTATACGGAATGTTCCTTGATACTGGAGTTGATGACAAAGGTTAGTTACAAGTTTCAAGTGAATAACTTATGTTGTTTTGAAGTTACAAAACTGTTGAATATAAACTTTAACCAGAAAATATAAGTGAAAAAGGGGCACAACTCTGTCAAAATACAAAACATGGTTATGCGGAATGTTGCCCCTGACACTGGAGTTGATGACAAAGGTATATTCCTAGTTTCAAGTGAATAACTTATGTAGTTTTTAAGTTACAACACTTTTGAATAAAAACTTGAACCAAATTCAGACACGGACGCGGACGCCGACCCCGGGGGTCATAGGAAAGCTCACCTATTCTTCTAATAGTCAAGCTAATAAAATGGCAAAAGATCATCAAATTAATGGGATGTCACATGAACACACAATTCAGGGAATGGCACATGATCCCAAAATTAATGGGATGGCACACGATCCTAAAATTAACGGGATGGCACACGATCCCAAAATTAATTGAATGGCACATGATCCTAAAATTAATAGGATGGCACTTGATCCCAAAATTAATGGGATGGCATCCACAAAACTGTTCTCCATAAATAAAACAAAATAATCAAATACATTTTTTAATCAAAGAAAAATCATACAAATACCTGGTAAAGAGTAAAATTCAGTTGTGAATCAAATTCATGACTTAAGAGGCCTCTGTTATAGACAAATTATCATGATAATATTTTCATAAAAGCTTTCATAAAGAACATTCTTCCGAAGTCGAGCCATTAAATATGAAAATCATAAATTTAATAAGCGACAACAGTTTTAAAAAGAGTAAACATTGCAATACACCAAAACTGGTCATGACTAGATGAGTATCCAAGTATATATTTCTTCGTTACAAAATTTAATGCGTATTTTTATATTGACATCATGATAATAGATTTACAAAAACGTTTTAACAAAAATGTTACATTAATTTTTATCAAGCACATTTATGTTAAGAAATTACCAGTCCAAGTAAGTATCCCTTCTGATCAATGACACATATTACTATACAGAACTGTAATGCCACCAGCCAGCATGTTACACGATTGTCAAGCATGTAATATAAGCAAATCAGACAGTCTACTTTGTGCCTTATTGAGCATGATAGAAACCACACCTCAGGGCATCAATGCATCCAAATTAATATCTCCTTCCAACAAACACTCCTGGATTCTACAAATACCTTTTTCCCAGAAATTGTCATTTAACATAAAAGCCAGAGCTGATAACAGTTTGTGTTGCTTGAAAATCAATAAACAAAGGATGTTTATCAACAATATAAAACAGTATGTAATTTGTGATTTCCTCATCAAGTCTAACCTCATCAGATCCTAATAGATATTTAATCTATTGTTATTACATTTTAACACTAGCAATACTAGTACAAAATGATTTTTTTGTTCTAGACACATAATTTGTTTCCAGATTAAACAAAAATCTACCTGATCCATTCTTATCATGGATATTCAGTCTATTGTTATGTCATTTTCACATGTAGCAATACTAGTACACAATTTTGTTTTTACATTTAATTTATTTCCAGGGCCCGTATTCACCAACCTATTCTTTGACTTAAGACATAATAATAGAGAATGTGGCAAGTCGTTAGAAAACCGGTCTTAATGCATGTGCGTAAAGTGTCATCCCGGATTAGCCTGTGCAGTCTGCACAGGCTAATCCAGGACGACACTTTCCGCCTAAAGTGGATTTGTGGTTAGAAGACACTTCATTGAAACAGAAAATACCATTAAAGCGGAAAGTGCCATCCCGGATTAGCCTGTGCGGACTGCACAGGCTAATCTGGGACGACACTTTACGCAGATGCATTAAGCCCGGTTTTCCCACGACGTACCTCGAATATTCTTAAAACTGTTCTGGGGCCATATTCCAGAAACATCTTAAGTTTATCTTAAAATATTTTCACTTAAGTCCCAATTTGTGTAAGGTAATATTTTTTAAATTACATATAAATTAATGAATCCAATTATAGTTAAGTAAATAGTAGTTAATAATAAGTTGAAAATGTGTGTATATTTATTAGAATTTCATGTATACATGGAATAAAATGCTTAAGATAAATGATGATTTAAAAGCTTAAGATAAGATTTCACTTGAGATGTTTCTGGAATATGATCCCAGTTCCATGAACGCTCTAAATTTGAATCTTAGTTGGTGCTCATCCACTCTGATTATAACATTCTTTATTTAGATCAATTTTTAATGACATAAGAAACATTTTAACCAGCATATTTACAAACGAGGTGTGAAGTATATTTTCGTGAATCAAAGTCTGTTTTTTATTCTTAAGTCTAAAAATGGGTCGGTGAAAATGGATACAGATTAAACGAAAATCTGCCTGATCCACACTTATCATGAATATTCAATCTATTGTTATGTCATTTTCAAATGTAATACTAGTAAAAACTGATTTGTTCAAGCTACACAATTTAAAATTCTATTCCAAACGAAACCTGTCCTGATCTAGCATAATCATGGATATTGAATCTTTTGTTATGTCAATTTCACATTATAGGATACGACAGTCCGTAAAAATGCAAGTGAGAACCGTTATAAACATGGACTAATCGATACAGGTAAAATAAAGGATTTAAATTGCAGACGATTACAGCTTACAGCGTGTTTGTAAACAGAAAACCATGATTCCCCGTATTTACAATAAGTGGTTGATCCCCTCATTATCAACAAAATTTAAACCCACTCTAGTTCATAATTATATTTTTTTAAGCCACACAATTTGTTTTGATAACAAACAAAAACTGTTCTAAATCTAGTGTTAATAATATCATGGATGTTGATTGAATCAATAATTGTTATTCCATGTACAAATTTGCAGTACAAAATGTATTAATTTTAAAGCAATAAAAATGTGTTTCAATACTAAACAAAATACCGTACTAACTCCAATCATCACTGCAGTCATTATTATTTGCACACAATTTACACATGCGAGTATCAATGCTATCTCGAATATTAACCTGTTTTAGGACATAGAACAACAACATTTATAATATGTGAGAGGACCAATTTTTTCACAATTTTTATTAATAGTAGTATGTAACCTTTTTGTAACCTTTTGTAAACAGAGGTGACCATTTAGAATTGCTAACAAGGCCTACAATTTTTTTTCTGTTTTTCAGGCAACTAGACCCTACGTACCGACAAAAAAACGACGAAATGTACATTCTATTATAAATGTCAATTCAAGGGATATAATAAGACAACATTTTAATGTTAACATTTTTATTATTATTATTTATTTATTTTTTTGCATGTAGAGATCAGAGATAGAAATATTGCCAAAATTTATTATACGTATATAAATAATTAAAACTTTTACACTGTACATAAATTTTAACATAAAACATGACCCACTAATCTGTTTTTCACAAGTTGACTATTGTCGTATGCACGGACTAGCTGATAGCTAATTGCACCACTGCCCTGTTTTCACCTTGGAGAGTATGCCCTTTGCGTGCAATTGTATCACCAATCATCGGGTTCGCACTCTGCGGTATCGCAAAGTGACACCTGACAGGATACACCGTTCGGTTTATTCAGGTTTTTTACTGTTGAATGAGATTAAATGTGATAAAATCGTTCGGTATTCGGTTTGGACAGGGTTAGGTTTATTAAGTTTTTTTTTTAAATATAAAATAAAAAGGAAAATATCGGGACCGACACAGCCGTTCGGTTTTGACAGATTTTCGGTTTTCACGGGGTTCGGTTTGGACAGGTTTCACTGTACATGCATGTGTTCATACCAAAATATTGGAAAAAATACAAAATAATTTCAAGTTTACCATGGCACAGCTGAAATTCTTATAAACAAAGAAAATACAATTTCCATTTTGAATGTTATTGCTTTTGTTGAGTGTATACTGTAAAATAATTTTATTCAGAAGTGTCCAAATTTCATGCAGTGTTGAAAAATGTTAATTGGCGTGGTCTTAAATTCACACATTTTTCTTTCTTTATGTTTTTATGTACAATTTTGTATAACCATGCAAAAGGAAAATAAAATTATTGTTCAGACCACCACAAAATAAAATGGTTTAACAGTGGTAAAATAGACAAATTGCAATTTTATTAAAAGTCACCAGAAGATGCTGATTACTGGTAAAAATGTAAAAACAAATTCTGTAAAATTGAATTGAGCATATTGTTTTTTCATCATTCTGTTATAGCTGTATGTGATTCGGCTCTTAAACATGACTACCATAAACTAGCAATATTACACTGTAAATAATTACAGAAGTATAAATCACTAGAAACGATTGAAAGTACAATTTTGTAATTGTTGCAAAAGGTAAGAACCACATACATTGCACATAAATTATCAGGTGAAAACCTAGTCATCCACCAAATGCAGTGACATACTGTTCCCTAGTGACAATCTAGTCATCCACAGAAGGTAGTGACATACTCTTCAATAGTGCTAACCTTGTCATCCACTGAATACAGTGACATACTGTTAAATAGTGATAATCTAGTCATCCACTGAATGCAGTGACATTCTGGTCCCTAGTGATAATCTAGGCATCCACTGACTGCAGTGATATACTGATCCATAGTGATAATCTAGTCATCCACTGACTGCAGTGACATACTGATCCCTATTGATAATAGTCATCCATTGAATGCAGTGACATACTGCAGTCTGCGCAGGCTAATCCGGGATGGCACTTTCCGCTGTTGTGGTATTTTCTGTTTCAAGGAAGTGTCTTCTAAACATAAATCCACTGAAGGCGGGAAGTGCCGTCCTGGATTAGCCTGTGCACTTTACGCACATGCATTAAGTTTGGTTTTCCCACCACGCGCCTCAAATATATCCTCTATATCCTACAGATTAAGTGGATGATTCATTGAAAGAGACTCTAAACAGATGGTGGACTGTATCAATTGTCAAGTGTAATAATTAATGTTGTTTACCTTCACTGTCATTGTTCCTTCCAATTTTATGCCCATAATTACAAGATAAGCATCTCTCCTTGTAACCTAATTACAAGCCATTCCTCATTACCAGTGTTGTTTAGTGTTGAATAATTGAGAACCATTTCCAAGAGATGCCCACTTGAGAAAAGGTCAATAATTCAGTTTCTATAGAAACTGCAATACATGTATAATGATTTATAATTCTAATTAAAGTCCTTTATGATTGAAACCTGGACAAATATGAATCAAATATTGGTATGATAAGTTGCAAATCTTCAATGTAAATGGATTTTATGACTTCAGCTTGAGTGCCATATCAATGAAGTATATTATTTTTAAAGGCATTTTATGTCCACTTTCATTTTTTTCGTTTTTATATTTGAATATAGATTTTAACTGGTTGTGTTATTTCTCGCAATATTTATTCCAGTATATGTTTTATATGAATAATTATAAAATGAAAAACCTGAAACATAGATATATACATTCAATATGCAACCTACATAAAAAATATAATTATTGAAATTAAATATAAATACACTGCATTAAAGCAATGGATGCAATACATAAATCATGTTAATGCCCCAGTCATTGTGTCACGTTATTACGCGCCATTTTAGTATGTATTTGACACCCACATTCTGTCAAGTTGTCATCAATTTCTACTATGTTGCGCCTCGATATACTACAACTCTACATTACATTTGACAAAGTACCGCAACGTGCCATTATGTAATGCTGTGTAGAAGAACGCAGTACATAGTGCAGCGAAGCACAACATGAAAGAGGGTAATTTGTGGCGTATTGTACTGGACACTCCTTTTGTTTATGTTGTGCTATGTGAGGGCAACGTTTTTCTACGGTGTGCCACGTGTACTGCTATGCATGTACGTAGTGACATAACGTGGCAGTATTTTGAACATGTTCAAAATTCAGATTTGTCGTTTACTTTAAACTACGTACAGGTCAAGTTCTGCCACGTGGAGGCGCGTTACGGCCAAGTTGAAGAAAGTTTATCTATGTACTTACCACGTTGCGCAACATAGCTAATCAATTTATTGTCATAATCATTCTTTGCTATTTTCTATTACTTACTGACATGTGCACATTTTTATTTATGTCGTTCCCACGACATATTAAGTCGTGGGAACGAGATCTTATCTCATGGGAACGACATAATTATGTCGTGGTTATGACATATTAAGTCATGGGAACGAGATAATTAACTCATGGTTACAACATATTAAGTCGTGGGAACGAGATCTTTTCTCGTGGGAACAACATAAATAACTCATGGGAATGACATATTAAGTCATGGGAACGAGATAATTAACTCGTTGTTACAACATATTATGTCATAGGAACGAGATATTTTTGTCGAGGAAATGACTTAATGAGCCAATCAAAATCACAACTCCAGATATGCCAATGTAAAATGGAAGTTGATTGTCCCTAGGTTTAGCGGGAATCTGTCAGAGTTGTGATTCCCACGACATAAATAAAAACATGCACATGTCACATCTATGCCACCGTACAATTGTGACAATGTGCTGGGTTTATTGTTATTAAAGGGACACGTTAGCTAACTGGTAGCTTGGTATGGTGATATTACAATGGGGTGTGTCATGGGAAAACCAGGCTTAATGCATGTGCATAAAGTATCGTCCAGGATCAGCCTGTCCAGTCCACAAAGGCTGATCCAGGACGACACTTTCCGCTTTTATGGTATTTTCTGCTTCAAGAAAGTCTCTTCTAAACATAAATCCACTGTAGGCTGATCCGGGATGACACTTTCCACACATGCATTAAGCCCCGTTTTCCCATGACATGCCCCAAATGTGCACACGACAAGTTAGGACAATGACCACCTACCATCCATCAAGATTTCACACTTCCACTCACCTACCACAGACTTCACTCAAACATCCACTTACACACATAACTGTATATAAAGGTAAAGGTTAAAGGTTTGGTTTATAGTCTGATATTGATATGCATCTTCAGCTGACTTTACCATTTACTCCTGATCACTGGGTCATCCATTAACACTCAGCACAGTATGCAGCCAGGGAACATTGGCTTATTTTCCCCACAGGTACCCATTTATACACCTGGGTGGAGAGGAGCAAGCATGGTTTAAATTTTGTGCTCAGAAAAATTCCACTGGTCTGGGCAGAATTCGAACCAGGGACCTCACGACCCCAAAGCCAGCGTCCTACCACTAGACCGCTGCTCCAATTACATTTTTGACGAGTGTGAGGCAAAATGCCTTCAAAATCTTGCACTTTAATACAATATCCACTATGCTACACAACGTTTACCAACGTTGCGCATGCGCATAACGGTACATTCATGAACATTTTATTCATATCAACTTTACTACTACTACTCATTTTTCCGCGACCGTGAAAGAGCCATCAACATATATGGAGGGCAGTTCGACAATAATGTTTGCAAAAATAAAGTTCATAATGTTACCTGTGTTCGGTGTTTTTAACTGTTTTTAATCTTTCACAATCTGTAACAAATGGCGATCCCGGACGAGCCGCCAATTTGTTACAGGGTGTTTGTCGTTGAAGCTATAATAATTATAACCATGCAATAGCAAATTCGATTTTATTCCCACTATAACAAAATTCCGTAAGGAACAAGCCTGAAAATAAAATAACATTATACAAGTTATTATAAATAAATTATGTATTAATAATTATTAAAGAATGTCAAGTATACAATTCATTCTTTAAAACTCAAAACATACTTATTAGCATCAAATACAAATAATTCAATTATTCATATATAAATATATAACTTACCAGACAGATAAAGACGTTAACAAAATACAAATTACAAGAATATAAATTCACTGTAGAACTGAACTGCAAATAATGGCAAAATGTCACAAACAAAGATCTATATATACCAATAAAGAATATAAATTTTACTAAAATCTAGTTCAACCCAGTTTCAATTAAACTTAGAAATATTTTCAACATCTAACCACCCAATTATTCAATCATGACTACCAGTTCAACAGTGTGAAAGATTAAAAACAGTTAAAAACACTAAACACATGTAACACAGAGAATTATTATTGAAGCATTGTTAAATATGATGGCATTGTGTCTATGAACAGTTTACAAATATATTATATTTTTAATATATAAACAGTGGTCATCGGTAACACTTTGTGGGTGCGGAAATATTAGTAGTAGTGGTAAAACAGATATAAAATAAAATGTGTATCCCCCCAAAAATATAAATTGAGCTTTGTATATATTTTTTCCTTAATGGTTCCATCAGTTTGTTGTGCTACTAGAAAAATATTTTCAAAAAAAAAAGGGAATATGTCTCGTTTTAATATGTGTCCTTATTTATGGGAAATATGGGATATGCCCCATTAATATATTAAAATTATATACATTTGTCCACTGTTTATAAAAACAAGGCCATTCAATGTAAAAATGCTTCAATTTTTGCTGATCTGTAAATTGTCCACCTAGCATTCATAAACCCCTTGAAGTGCTCTTATAAAATCTGACTCACTTAGTATTATGCACCTATCAATGTTTTTCCCCAGGGGGGAAGCGGCAGGCATATACCGGACTTTTGTCTGCAAGCGATTCCACGACAGACGGGACTTTGACACGCCAAATTATTCTGGGTCCCGGCGAAATAGACTTTGGTCAGATTTTAGGTCCCCGTAATATACGCCCCCGGGCCATTTGATAGATATATAGCATCTCCCACCAAGGGGATTTAGACAAATATACTTGGCTTTAGAGTGGGGAACATTTGATAGATATATAGCATCTCCCACCGAGGGGATTTAGACAAATATACTTGGCTCTAGGGTGGGGAATTAGACCCCCAAAAATAACATTTGTCAAATTCCCCAAGGTCTGCCTGCCACTCCCCACCTGGGGGGAAATATTGATAGGTGCATTATAAGTTTACATAAAAGAAACATACTGGGCTATAAACATTTGTTGGGGGGATAACACCATAACATATAAATTTATTAGTTAATAATCTAAGCAGACAGAAAAAGAGCAATTCACAATAAAATAAAATACATATTTAAATGAAAAACACATGTAATAAACAATTTTACGTATGCATCAATATTTACATATTACATAGCAGTTTTAACAAATGTCATAATAGTTAAATCAGAACTTACCACAAGAATATAGTACAACACTGAACAATACAGTTCCAGTTTGTGAGTAAACTGTTTTGTGTGTTCTTAAAACTGTAGTGTGTCATTCTGTAAACACTACATGATAAATTACACAATCTCATACTTAAATTAGAGGGAGACCAACAGCATTTGTTGACCCATTATTATCCTCTCAGACAGAAATAAGCCAGGTGGAAATGGGGCAACCAGCATTCAAACAATTGCTCCATTTAATGGCAATTACATGTGTTTAGACTGCCAAGAGATTTACTTGTTTTGTTATAAATTTCACTAGAAATCAATGCTGGATTCTTAGACCAAGAGGCAAACCATTTAGCCAATGATTGTTAAAAGTAAGGCCATTCAAATCTGATTCTTTGTTTAGCGTCCTCATGATTTTTGGTAACCAACCAACCAGGCCCAAAAAACAACAAGTCGATAAAAAAACATTTTTCTTTCACAACTTATTCATGGCAGTGGTACAAGCTCAAGCGATTGTTTACTTGCAAAACTGTAATATATCATCTTCATATTGGGAACCGACTGTAACACAGTATTTTTACTGTGTTAGTTGACTAGTTGTTTGCTATGTTTTACAAATGTTAGTAAAATCACCTAAAAGTCATTTTTTTTCTTTTTTTCCCAAATTTTTTACCCTTTCCAACTCCATTTTGCACATTGTCATAATTGTTGTTTTTTTCGGTAAGGGATCCAAAAACCTACCAGCCCGAGGACACTAAACATATTATCAAATTGATATGGCCTAACTGCCCATGGCTCTAGATTTCAGTTACCCGTAGAGGGTACTGGTACTTCTTAAATTCAGGAGTACATGGGTATAATATTATATAATATATTATATATTATAATATATAATAATATATAATATATTATATAATAATAATATAATACTTTATCCCTTTATAGGCCAAACTTCAAAAATTAATGTATATTTTAATGATTTAAAGACATACACATTAATATTGAAACAACACACGTTATTTAATTAAATGTGTACTACCGGCATATTTCCATCAATATTTTGTGAAAAAAAACCACAACTATTTCAAATTAAATAATAGTTGCTTCACAATCAGTCATGGTTTCTGTCAAGATATATAATGCTGATTGGTACCCCTTTTTTTAATGAGTATTTTGCAAAGAGTGTATGTACGATCTTACAACAGATAAATTGCCATAAATTAAAACAAGCCGATACAGTTTATTACCATATACTTTGATTTAAAATGGAAGGAAAGTGAATACGAACTTTTGTTGCGTGAAACGCATAATTGGCCACTTTTTAATCACAAACTAGTTTTCCGCTGTACAGCCCGAAACTCCAATACATGTATATATGATGACTCGACAGTTGTTTTAGGTTACACAACACTAGTCACTAGCGGATCCGGGGGGGGGGGCACCCAACCCAGCACCCCCCCCCTAAAACTGCCGGACCATACATATATGAGCATTTATACAACCGTAAAAAGTGGATAAAATATGCTC
This sequence comes from Congeria kusceri, assembly GCA_027627225.1. Lineage (NCBI taxonomy): Eukaryota > Metazoa > Mollusca > Bivalvia > Myida > Dreissenidae > Congeria > Congeria kusceri. The sequence goes on along the minus strand of CM051032.1, from coordinate 69,775,853 downwards.
TTTTTTTTTTATCTAGATGTCTTGTAACAAGAACTGTATTCTGAAAACATGCTTGTCAGCAATTGAATAAAGCAGGCATGGTTATAAATCTGGCATTGGATCTTGGACCCTCAGAAATATCATTAGCTGTAAATCCTGCCAATGTCAATTTATGTTTTGTTCAAACAATTTATGACCTTTGACCATATGGAAAATCTGAAACTCCAAGTGTTAGCCTTACATATTTCTTCAACAAGAGGGCCAAGTGGCCCTATATCGCTCAACTTAAAGAAGCATGATGTGATGAACCATGACTCAAGTGAGTGAACACAACTAAGAAAGTCTGTAAATAGGTGTTAGTTTTTGACCGCAGATGGCCAATATTTTACCATAACATAGATTTCAAAGAGGACTGCAATCTGACCAAGACTTGATCAAATGAAAAAATAAGGTCCCTACAGTGCAATGAAGCTTTTTACATTATTTGACCTACTGACTTAGTTTTTGACCACAGATAACCCACATTTTATCAGAACCTATGTTTTATGGAGGACAACTACCTGGCTAAGTTTAAACCAGATCTGAAGAAAAATGTGACTCCTAGCGAGTAATTAAACAATGATTTGTACTTTATTTGACCTAGTGACATTTTTTTTTTGACCCACATGACCAATATTTATACTGTATTCAGATGTCACTGAGGTGGACAATCTGACAAAGTTTCAACCTGATTAGATACAAAAAAAAGGTGCATCTGGAGTATAAACGCCACTGAAAAATGTCAAAGAAACATGTAATTATGTCCATTGACCTCGTCATATTTCATCAGACTCTTAATTCCATAGAGAACAACATTCTGACCGAGATTCAACCTGATTCTTATAAAGTTAACAATGTGATTCTTATAATGTTAACAAGAGCTGTCTCAGGACAGCACGCACGACTATTCATACCTCATTCTCAGAGTTATGGGCCTTGGTCAGCGACCTTACATAATGACCCCCAAAAAACATATGTGAAGTTTCAATTGAATGTCTGTAGTAATTACAGAGATATGTAGTTGTACGCAAACCTTATCCTGAATAGGAGATACATGCAGACTTGACAATCTGTGAGAGTTAATTAACACATCCACATGGAAGGAACATGTAGACAATGAAATGACAGTCCTCCATGCAGGAAAAAATCCTTCCTTCTTTGCTGGAATATATTTGAGATGTGAAACAATCAAAAAGATATTTCTCTGGAATTCTCTAGCTTAGTTATTGAAAGTAATTTAGCGTAAATGTACTGAATGTAAGACCTAAACAGGTTACCCAAAAACGTGACTTTATAACCAGGTTATAGTATTAAGCCTCAACTATGCCTAATTACTGAACTCTTCGTTGCAGATTTCCTATTCAGTAAAAAAAATCTACAGACAACAAATTTTAAATCTTAAAATGTTAGAAAAAAGATTAAATATTTCTGTCTTTCATATTCTGATTTCATCTTTTTCCAGTTATTCTTGTTTGGCGATCTTGTTTTTTGTTGCTCATCCCCAAATGGATGTGTATGTCGTAGCGGACAGTAAATATCGGCAATGTGACAATAGCTGGTAAATGCCACACAGGGTGAACACTTCAAACAACAGTTTTATAGCATTTTATAACCCTTACATTTCTTCTGTTTCCTTTGTGAGCCAATTAGCACATCTAAAATATTTCAGAGTTTGTAGCAAGAAGTTATGGCGTCATAGAGGGGACATGAGAAATATTTTATTTAACACTTGCGCATGTCATGCTTTCACGTGCGCATATGTTAGCTACCACGTGCGCATGTGTTAATCATCATGTGTGATGTGTTAACTATCATGTGTGCACGTAAAAGCATCATGTGTGCATGTGATGATTAACACATGCGCACGTGATAGTTAACACATGTGCATGTGATAATTAACACATGCCCATGTGATAGTTAACACGTGCGCACATGATGATTAACACATGCGCACGTGATAGATGACACGTGCGCACATGATATATAACACCTACGCACATGATGATTAACACGTTCGCACGTGATTGCTAATACGTGCACACGTGAAAGCATCATGTGCGCACGTGTTTAATAAAATATTTCTGATGTTCCCTCTATGCCGCCGTAAGAATGTGTGGCATCTTCAAAGCAGAGACCTTTCATCCTGACCACAGCATATTCTTGACAATTAATCTGTCATCCAACCCTTCTTGAAAAAGTGTATTTAATACGTATTTCATGTGTATTAAACGCTGCAGTATTGGCACCATTTTTTTTTTCGGCTTAGCTGTCTAACATCACTTTTGACCTAGATTTCTTGCGATAATTATGCAGCAGGAAAATTAAAAGCCAATAGAATTGGGCAAATTTTCTAAGTTTAGGGAATGCAAACTTCAAACAATGGTTTAACGTTTATCAATGAATGTTGCATACTTTTGGGGATTAAAAATTTACATAATTGTTTACATAAGCGGTTAAATTAAAGTTATAAACATATCTTCAACATACACTCTAGAAATGAACATAATTATGAAAACTTTAACTCATTGTATGTCATGATCAGAATGTTATATTCATTAACATAATGAAATAACTATATTGTTTAGCCTACATAATCGGCGCGCTCTATAAATAGCAATTACAATGCTACAATTCACAGGGACGACAGTCGGTCACAACGTACAATGTTGCCTGTTGAGCTCGCAAGCACGAAATATAAAGTGGTCAATTTCTGGTATTTCTCTGATAAATAAGCAAAACAAATATTAGCAAATCTGATTGAGCTTATATTTCCTATTATTTTATCATTGTGTAAAAATATTATTGTACGCTGTAACCGACTGTCATCCCCGTGAATTAATTCTAGCAAGTACAACTCCAGCAGGAGAATCAGTTTAAAAATAGCGCACGGTAAAGCTGTGTTTTTAACACACACGCATCAATTAGCGTCTGGAGAATCCTAACCCGAGAATTGCAATAAATAGGGAATTCTCATTAACTCACTTACTGCTCATTAATACCTGCTATTATTTTCTGACAATTTTAATTTGTTAAATTTGCCTGATAAATTCATGTATCATTTTCTGACAATGTTAATTTGTTAAATTTGCCTGACAAATTCATGTATCAATTATGTTTACGTAAATTACTAGTATTTAGCTTATTCATGTATCACTGGTGAAAACATGGGGCGGTATATGATCGGTTTATTCACGGTACAGATATTAATAATTATTGAGTTTATCTCAAATTAATTTTGGGGGCCGATATGTTTTCTTATAGTGTCCTAAAAATCTAGTGTCCGAGAAGTCTCCTTAGTAGGGACCGAAAAATCTGGGGTCCGAGAAGTCTCCTTAGTAGGGAATGAAAAATATGGGGTCCGTGGAGTCACAGCTTGGTCCTCTTGTACTATATTTAGGGCAAAAAAATGACATCTCAATATTAATTTCTACGCTGATTGTCTTTTTTAAAGACATTTCTTGTTTGCGTCTAATACGCATTTAATACACTTAAAAGTGCAGAAACGAGTGTATTCTTTTCTGCATTTTTCCTGCATTAACACACTTAAGCGCATTTAAAGTGTATTTTTCTCCTTGAAAAAATACACTATATCTACACTTAAGTGTATTTTAAGTGTATTTTCTAGCGCATTAATACACTTTTTTGTAAAAAATGCGGCAAAAAGTACAGAAAAATTACACTTAGTGTACTAAAAGTGATTTGAATGCGCATTTAATGCAGAAAAAATATGGTGCCAATACTGCAGCGTTTAATACGCGTTAAATACACTTATTCTAGAAGGGTTCTTGACAATTAATCTGTCATCCAACATTTCTTCATTTGCTTGCAATAAGAGCAATGTCTACTGTTTTCCAGTTTTAAAGTGTCCAATGGCTTTAAAACTTCAAAATATACATGTATGTTATTTAAATAAAGAAATCGTAAAACACATTTCAATACTCTTATTTATATTTAATATCTATTTACAAAAATAATTATTTATTATTTATTACTTTTCAACTTCAGTAATTTCTTTATGTAAGACTTGACCCAGGCCCGTTGCCACTTTGAGGCACACCAAGGCACTTGCAACAGTGAAAACTTGAGATATGACAAAAAAAAATTAAACACTTTTCGGAAATAAAATTATTAATCGACCCTTTTAGGTAAAATGAAGGTCTAGTAAATAGTCTACTTGGAATGGCATCATTATGCATGTCTAGAGTAGTCAATTACTAGATTTAATCTTTGAACAGCATAATTTACCGTCCAGTAAATGTACATAGGCCAAGTATTAGAATGTAATGGCGAGAGCAATGACAACTCTGCTGGGAGATTGTATTAGAGTATGCAACGTCATACAATTTATGTAGATGTGAGGTAGTACAGGCAGGCGCCAAATAGATCTAGCCTTTGAAAACAACAGTGATCGAGATGCTTAATGATTTCAGATGAATTAAATCGCAAAGTCACAATACTTTTGTTCAGTGTCCATTCTAGATTTTGTCAGTTTATTACAACAAATTCGTAAAATTGAAGAATGCCTTTTGAAGGAAAAACACCCAAATACATGTATACGCCAAATCGCACCCTCGAAAATAAAAATTACGGGGGAGCATGCCCCCGGACCCCACCCCCTACAATATATGAGGTGTGTTGTCAGAAAACCGGACTTAATGCATGTGCGTCTGCACAGGCTAATCCGGGATGGCACTTTACGCTTTTATGGTATTTTCTGTTTCAAGGAAGTCTCTTCTGAACATAAATCCACTGTATGCGGAAAGTGCCATCCTGGATTAGCCAGTGCGGACTGCACAGGCTAATCCGGGATGACACTTTACCCACATGCATTAAGTCTGGTTTTCCCACGACGCACGTCATATTTGCCTCTGCGCTTTTTCATCCGTGGATACGGCCCTGATTGACCACTCGTGAGCTCCAGCCCTGCTTGACCACTCGTGAGCTCCAGCCCTGCTTGACCACTCGTGAGCTCCATGCCCATTTTTTTTTACAAGTTCTTAAAACATGGCATAACAACAGCATGTATAAAACATTTATAAAACAAACTGTGTAAAAACGACTAACAAGAAGTACTTTGACGTCAAATGGGTCATACAAAATGTTTTATTTGTGTTATATACGACATTTACAAGACATCATTAGATCTATCAGTGAATTATTACAACAATATAACAAACAAAATTGAACACTGTTACCAGTATACGGTTTGAAAATATTTACCGCAACATTTGATAAAGACTTCAATTAAATATGAGATCCAGATATGGCGGATGCAGGATTTTGGGTAAGGGAGGCGTAAACTTTTGATCGTGTAGTTGTATCCTTTTTTATCCCATCATCAGGCGTGCATTGATGAAGTAACACCCCATGAAATAAACTTTATTTCAACATTGTGGTGATAAAGCAGTCACGCGCAGTATAATGACGTCATCTTGTTGATTTTGAGACGTCATATTATGTTTTTCGTAATATTTAATGCGTTTTCTTTCGTTCATTTTCAAAATAAAGAGGGCAAATAATGGGATAAATAGAATACTAGGTAATTGTTGAATAAAGATAAGTTTATTTGCTCGGCACGAAATCGTGAACCACTCGCCAAGGCTCATGGTTCAGGTTTTCTAAGCCTCGCTAAATAAACTTATCTTTATTAAACATTAACCTAGTATTATATATATGTTGTCTGTGGGCCTGCAGTGATCAGTACAGACCCATATCAAAGATATATGATAAATCTTTTACACATCATCATCACCAGCAGCAGCATCAGCAAATGCCCTTTGTTTTACTGAATACATATAATACATCACCAGCAGCATCAGCAAATGCCCTTTGTTTTACTGAATACATATAATACTTCACCAGCAGCAGCATCAGCAAATGCCCTTTGTTTTACTGAATACATATAATACTTCACCAGCAGCAGCATCAGCAAATGCCCTTTGTTTTACTGAATACATATAATACTTCACCAGCAGCATCAGCAAATGCCCTTTGTTTTACTGAATACATATAATACTTCATCACCAGCAGCATCAGCAAATGCCCTTTGTTTTACTGAATACATATAATACATCACCAGCAGCATCAGCAAATGCCTTTTGTTTTACTGAATACATATAATACTTCACCAGCAGCAGCATCAGCAAATGCCCTTTGTTTTACTGAATACATATAATACATCACCAGCAGCAGCAGCAGCAAATGCCCTTTGTTTTACTGAATACATATAATACATCACCAGCAGCAGCATCAGCAAATGCCCTTTGTTTTACTGAATACATATAATACTTCACCAGCAGCAGCATCAGCAAATGCCCTTTGTTTTACTGAATACATATAATACTTCACCAGCAGCAGCATCAGCAAATGCCCTTTGTTTTACTGAATACACGTAATACTTCACCAGCAGCAGCATCAGCAAATACCCTTTGTTTTACTGAATACATATAATACTTCACCAGCAGCAGCATCAGCAAATGCCCTTTGTTTTACTGAATACATATAATACATCACCAGCAGCAGCATCAGCAAATGCCCTTTGTTTTACTGAATACATGTAATACTTCACCAGCAGCAGCATCAGCAAATGCCCTTTGTTTTACTGAATACATATAATACTTCACCAGCAGCATCAGCAAATGCCCTTTGTTTTACTGAATACATATAATACATCACCAGCAGCAGCATCAGCAAATGCCCTTTGTTTTACTGAATACATGTAATACTTCACCAGCAGCAGCATCAGCAAATGCCCTTTGTTTTACTGAATACATATAATACTTCACCAGCAGCATCAGCAAATGCCCTTTGTTTTACTGAATACATATAATACATCACCAGCAGCAGCATCAGCAAATGCCCTTTGTTTTACTGAATACATGTAATACTTCACCAGCAGCAGCATCAGCAAATGCCCTTTGTTTTACTGAATACATATAATACTTCACCAGCAGCAGCATCAGCAAATGCCCTTTGTTTTACTTAATACATGTAATACTTCACCAGCAGCAGCATCAGCAAATGCCCTTTGTTTTACTGAATACATGTAATACTTCACCAGCAGCAGCATCAGCAAATGCCCTTTGTTTTACTGAATACATATAATACATCACCACCAGCAGCATCAGCAGATGCCTTTTGTTTTACTGAATACATATAATACTTCACCAGCAGCAGCATCAGCAAATGCCCTTTGTTTTACTGAATACATATAATACTTCACCAGCAGCATTAGCAAATGCCCTTTGTTTTACTGAATACATATAATACATCACCACCAGCAGCATCAGCAAATGCCCTTTGTTTTACTGAATACATGTAATACTTCACCAGCAGCAGCATCAGCAAATGCCCTTTGTTTTACTGAATACATATAATACTTCATCACCAGCAGCATCAGCAAATGCCCTTTGTTTTACTGAATACATATAATACATCACCACCAGCAGCATCAGCAAATGCCCTTTGTTTTACTGAATACATGTAATACTTCACCAGCAGCAGCATCAGCAAATGCCCTTTGTTTTACTGAATACATATAATACATCACCAGCAGCAGCATCAGCAAATGCCCTTTGTTTTACTGAATACATGTAATACTTCACCAGCAGCAGCATCAGCAAATGCCCTTTGTTTTACTGAATACATGTAATACTTCACCAGCAGCAGCATCAGCAAATGCCCTTTGTTTTACTGAATACATGTAATACATCACCACCAGCAGCATCAGCAAATGCCTTTTGTTTTACTGAATACATATAATACTTCATCACCAGCAGCATCAGCAAATGCCCTTTGTTTTACTGAATACATATAATACATCACCACCAGCAGCATCAGCAAATGCCCTTTGTTTTACTGAATACATGTAATACTTCACCAGCAGCAGCATCAGCAAATGCCCTTTGTTTTACTGAATACATATAATACATCACCAGCAGCAGCATCAGCAAATGCCCTTTGTTTTACTGAATACATGTAATACTTCACCAGCAGCAGCATCAGCAAATGCCCTTTGTTTTACTGAATACATATAATACTTCACCAGCAGCAGCATCAGCAAATGCCTTTTGTTTTACTGAATACATATAATACTTCACCAGCAGCATCAGCAAATGCCCTTTGTTTTACTGAATACATATAATACTTCACCAGCAGCAGCATCAGCAAATGCCCTTTGTTTTACTGAATACATATAATACTTCACCAGCAGCAGCATCAGCAAATGCCCTTTGTTTTACTTAATACATATAATACATCACCAGCAGCATCAGCAAATGCCCTTTGTTTTACTGAATACATGTAATACTTCACCAGCAGCAGCATCAGCAAATGCCCTTTGTTTTACTGAATACATATAATACATCACCAGCAGCATCAGCAAATGCGCTTTGTTTTACTGAATACATATAATACTTCACCAGCAGCAGCATCAGCAAATGCCCTTTGTTTTACTGAATACATATAATACTTCACCACCAGCAGCATCAGCAAATGCCCTTTGTTTTACTGAATACATATAATACATCACCAGCAGCATCAGCAAATGCCCTTTGTTTTACTGAATACATATAATACTTCACCAGCAGCAGCATCAGCAAATGCCCTTTGTTTTACTGAATACATATAATACATCACCAGCAGCAGCATCAGCAAATGCCCTTTGTTTTACTGAATACATGTAATACTTCACCAGCAGCAGCATCAGCAAATGCCCTTTGTTTTACTGAATACATATAATACATCACCAGCAGCATCAGCAAATGCGCTTTGTTTTACTGAATACATATAATACTTCACCAGCAGCATCAGCAAATGCGCTTTGTTTTACTGAATACATATAATACATCACCACCAGCAGCATCAGCAAATGCCCTTTGTTTTACTGAATACATATAATACATCACCAGCAGCATCAGCAAATGCCCTTTGTTTTACTGAATACATGTAATACTTCACCAGCAGCAGCATCAGCAAATGCCCTTTGTTTTACTGAATACATATAATACATCACCAGCAGCATCAGCAAATGCCCTTTGTTTTACTGAATACATGTAATACTTCACCAGCAGCAGCATCAGCAAATGCCCTTTGTTTTACTGAATACATATAATACTTCACCAGCAGCAGCATCAGCAAATGCCCTTTGTTTTACTGAATACATATAATACTTCACCAGCAGCAGCATCAGCAAATGCCCTTTGTTTTACTGAATACATATAATACTTCACCAGCAGCAGCATCAGCAAATGCCCTTTGTTTTACTGAATACATATAATACTTCACCAGCAGCAGCATCAGCAAATGCCCTTTGTTTTACTGAATACATATAATACTTCACCAGCAGCAGCATCAGCAAATGCCCTTTGTTTTACTGAATACATATAATACTTCACCAGCAGCAGCATCAGCAAATGCCCTTTGTTTTACTGAATACATATAATACATCACCAGCAGCATCAGCAAATGCCCTTTGTTTTACTGAATACATATAATACTTCACCAGCAGCAGCATCAGCAAATGCCCTTTGTTTTACTGAATACATATAATACATCACCAGCAGCAGCATCAGCAAATGCCCTTTGTTTTACTGAATACATGTAATACTTCACCAGCAGCAGCATCAGCAAATGCCCTTTGTTTTACTGAATACATATAATACATCACCAGCAGCATCAGCAAATGCGCTTTGTTTTACTGAATACATATAATACTTCACCAGCAGCATCAGCAAATGCGCTTTGTTTTACTGAATACATATAATACATCACCAGCAGCAGCATCAGCAAATGCCCTTTGTTTTACTGAATACATATAATACATCACCAGCAGCATCAGCAAATGCCCTTTGTTTTACTGAATACATGTAATACTTCACCAGCAGCAGCATCAGCAAATGCCCTTTGTTTTACTGAATACATATAATACATCACCAGCAGCATCAGCAAATGCCCTTTGTTTTACTGAATACATGTAATACTTCACCAGCAGCAGCATCAGCAAATGCCCTTTGTTTTACTGAATACATATAATACTTCACCAGCAGCAGCATCAGCAAATGCCCTTTGTTTTACTGAATACATATAATACTTCACCAGCAGCAGCATCAGCAAATGCCCTTTGTTTTACTGAATACATATAATACTTCACCACCAGCAGCATCAGCAAATGCCCTTTGTTTTACTGAATACATATAATACTTCACCACCAGCAGCATCAGCAAATGCCCTTTGTTTTACTGAATACATATAATACATCACCAGCAGCATCAGCAAATGCCCTTTGTTTTACTGAATACATGTAATACTTCACCAGCAGCAGCAGCAGCAAATGCCCTTTGTTTTACTGAATACATATAATACATCACCAGCAGCATCAGCAAATTCACTTTGTTTTACTGAATACATATAATACATCACCAGCAGCAGCATCAGCAAATGCCCTTTGTTTTACTGAATACATATAATACATCACCACCAGCATCAGCAAATGCCCTTTGTTTTACTAAATACATATAATACTTCACCACCAGCAGCATCAGCAAATGCCCTTTGTTTTACTGAATACATATAATACATCACCACCAGCAGCATCAGCAAATGCCCTTTGTTTTACTGAATACATATAATACATCACCAGCAGCAGCATCAGCAAATGCCCTTTGTTTTACTGAATACATATAATACTTCACCACCAGCAGCATCAGCAAATGCCCTTTGTTTTACTGAAAAAAAAATACATATAATACTTCACCGTATTATCTTCGAAAGACATGTTGGTTCATCTGTATGTCGTGAACCTGTTTTGGCAGTAAATTGCCCTTGTTTGATGTGCCTGTCCACTAAATAAGTATTTGACATTAAATGTTATATATATCAGGACATCTTTAAACGTGTAAAATCCGTTGCTGACAAAATTCAAACACACGCGCATCAAGAATTATTCTTTTTATTCATTTACCGAAACTCAATGGTCTCTTTAGAAGAAAATGTCATTTAAATAACTCACACGTTCACAGTCATGCTCATCAATTGTCATCAAAAGTGCTATGCAATTTGTTTTTTTCATCGAACCGAACTAACGGACAGACAGACAAACATATTTGTTTACAAGAAGTATTGCGAAAGATACTGGTATGGTTGCGTTGTGAAATAAGACGGCAAGTGATGCCGACTCTGTCAATTTCGCTGACATATGGTGCCGGAAAAATATGAAATTGCCAGAAATCGGAGCCAACGTTGTGGACACCCCTCTACTTTATCACTTTATGTATTTTTTATGAATGCATAGAACAATATGAAATTTGGTCTGATTGAAAATGGAAGATTGAACAAAAAGTTTTACTATTTTGATTTTTGGAAGTTAACTTTTTATTGAGACAAAACTGTTCAAACGCGGAAGTAGTTATTGATTTTTTGCTTGAATTTCGACTTTAAATCATATTTATTCGAAAGTATAAATGTCTTTTATGCGTTATCCTGTGCCAATGGTGTATTGCATCTGACATCTGTATATTATATATGAATTTAGAAAAGAAAACAATAGTATCCACAAATAAATATATATATACCAATTGTTTATAGTTTATCGTATTTGATGAACAATGGCACTGGTACTACGGTGTACATTAAAAATCGCATGGGCAGACTAGGTAGGGCAAATTTTTTTTAAGTATATTTATCCAGTGTTGACCATTTTATATATATGCCCATATATGCACCGGGTGCGCCCTCCCCAGGATCTGCTAGTTGTACTTTGTTATATAGTGCACCAAAAAGTATAAATATGTAAAAGAATTCAGTCTTCGGCATAAAACGTTGGGACCTCATAAATTGTTTCCCTAATAAATGTTTACATGTCCGATTTTTGTTACCGTGGTAATCTTCAGCTCTTAATCAATTCAATGGTGAGTGTATATGTTTACGTACTTCAACATGATTTTACTTTAAGCAAGAGGAAGGGCATGTTACATAAAATATTACTTCAGATTTGCTGCCAGCTTAGAAACTTGCTGTTTTTATGCCAACAAGAAGCGTTTTTCGCAAATCTGTCTTAAGGGAACTACTTCTTTTCTTTGCAGGCAAATAGTCACTAAATTGAAGCAATGCAATGCCCTTCTTCTAAACATCAAAAGCTCATGCCTGTTTTCTTACCTTTAAATTATTTAAGATAATGTCTGTCATGTGTATTCTAAAGGTAATTTATTACAACTACAATTCCTGAAAAGTCAATTTATTAAATTAAAATTAATACTTGAAATGTTGATTACACTCTACTTTTTATATTTACTTGTAACCTAAATATTCACATGAGTGTCCTGCAATAATCCACCTATCAATATTTTCCCTTAAGGGGGAATGGTGGGCATATACGGGACTTTAGACTAAAAGCGATTTCCAACAGCCAGGAATTTTACACGCTGAATGATTCCGGGTCCTTGGAAATAGACTTTGGTCGGATTTAGATTCAGCTAATATTGGCCCCCTGGGCCATGTGATACACCAATTAAGTATCTCCACTGAGGAGATTTAGACAAAAATACTTGGCTCTAGGGTGGGGAATTCGACCCCAAAAATACGAGGCTTGTCACAGGATGTGACGTATGCCCCAGAAGCATATGCTTGTCAGAGCAAGGCAGCACAATGTCAGTTACATGTTGGCAAAAATGATGCTTCCTTTAAAAAGAGTTATGGTCCTTGTACTCTGCACTTCCTCTTAATATTTTCTATCAATATCTGTGGTTTTATTTTAAATCACTTCAAAACTAATGGAGTTATGCACTGCACAAGAAAATTAACCAAAGGGCAATAACTCCATAAATATTGAAGAAATAGTTATGGTTCTTGTACTCTGTTCTTCCTCTCGATGTCCTCTATCAATATATGTGGTGTTATTTTTAATTCCTTCAATTCAAAGGTAGTAATTATCTGCTATAGTGGCACAGAACTGCCATACTATAACCACTTCAGGTTCGAGAAAACATTCGTGTTAACTACTTAGGGTTCAGGAACGGATTCGTGTTACCACTTATTTATTATGACATTTATCTGGACATTAAGAAAGCGTTTGCGAATATTTTTCTGCAAGATATTTTATTGTTATACTAAATGGCCTTCAAGTGCCCAGAACTGAAATTCAATACATTTTTTTGCGGTTGCGAATTATCTTACAGACATGAATATTATCATGATAATTATCTTATAATGCGAATCTTAACTAGACAATATTCGTGTTACCACTTAATTTGTGCTCGAGGTCTTCCGCATTATCTTACTAACACAAATATTATCATGATAATTATCTGACAACGCAAATCTTAACTAGTTAATATTCGTGCTACCACTTAATTTGTGTGTGAGGTCTTCCACATTATCTTACTAGCACAAATATTATCATGATAATTATCTGACAACGCAAATCTTAACTAGTTAATATTCGTGTTACCACTCAATTTGTGTGTGAGGTCTTCCACATTATCTTACTAGCACGAATATTATCATGATAATTATCTGACAACGCGAATCTTAATATTCGTGTTACCACTTAATTTTCATGCATGCAAATGTATGCCAGTTATCTAACATGAATATTATCATGATAATTATCTTACAAAGCAAAATTTAACTACGTAATATTTGTGATACCACATAATTTTTTATTAACTGAAGTTCTGATGTCAGTTCTGGGCAGTTTCAGGCCTGTTTTTCATTAAGCAAATAAATATCTTAAGACGAAAAAATTCACAAACACTATTAAGACATAACATAAATAACTCGAAACTTAAGTGGTCACACAAATATTTTCGTGAACTTTAAGTGGTTATTGTAAGGCATAATTATTACACAATGATCCAAATAAAATATGTTAACGATATTCTTTCACTTCAAGAATGATTTTGCTTCCACTTTATATAAAGGGACTTTAATGATTGGACAGAGGAAATGCATTCCAAAACACGAACTGCCACTGTCATGGTGCAAATATCCTCACATGCAGCTTAATGGCACAAGGATTGATGAACCACTCCACAAGCAAGTTGATGTTTACTTTCACTATAACAAATTTCCAGAAGAAAGAGCCTCAAAAATAAAATAACATTATATAAGTTATCATAAATTAATTATGTATTAATAAAAATTAATTATGTATTAATAATTATTAAATAATCTAAAGTACACAATTCATTCTTTAAAACTTAATACAAAATAGCATCAAATACAAATAATTCAATTATTCATATATAAGTATAAAAACTTACCAGACAGATACAGATGTTAACAAAATACAAATTACAGGAATATCAATTCACTCTACAACTGACCTGAACTGCAAATGATGGCAAAATGTCACAAACCAAGATTAATTTAGTACCAATCAAGAATATAAATTTTACTCAGAACTAGTTCAAACCAGTTTCAATTAAACTTAGAAATATGTTCACTATCTAACCATCCAATTATCCAATCATGACTACCAGTTCAACACTGTGAAAGATTAAAAACTGTTAAAAACACTAAACCCACATCCAGACAGAAAGACAGACAGATGGACGGACAGATGGACAAATGGATGGACAGACTCACAGACAGACAAGCTGATTCCAATATTCCCCCCTTACAACTTTGCTGTATGAGAAGTATAATTACCTGGAAATCAAATAAGCCTAAAACTCACTGGCACCTGCCAATATTATGTTATAATCCTTTAGCTTCTAATAGATTTCTATTGGTGATGCCAGTATAGCATAGAATTCTAGCACACTCAATATAAGGCTTATATCCATTAATGCACATGCTGATCCGGGACGACACTATACGCACATGCATTAAGCCCGGTTTTCCCATGACACGCCTCAATTGTATGTTAAATAATAATATTTCTTAATAAACAGCAATGAAATTCATATCCTTTACTGTGCATCTGCTTAAATCTGGCCTAGGTACACCCCTGTTTTCTAATTATATATTATTTGCTTTGTTCTATAAGAACAATGCAAATCAAAGAGTGTATGCTTAATCAATTGTGTTGTACTATACTGAACAGGACATAGATGTGTTGTTTTGTTTTAAATATCAGATATTTTATGCATAGTCTTTGATTAGTAAAACTTCTTTAATAGAAAACCTTATAACTCAAGCAAATCGCAGAATTTATTTTTCCCTGAAAATTTATGGAAGTACCTTTTTTTTTAACTTTAGCAACGAAAGCTAAAAGGAGAATATCGATGGTATTTCCAATAAATATAGACATATAAAAACAAAAAATAATTTCCTTTTTTCTCGAACATATATTTAGAATATATTGATGCAATCATTAAGAAGAAATATATACAGAGACAAAAAGTTGTTTTGGGGATACCCAATTCCAGTATGCATTCGACCTCACGCCTACAAAATCATGCACATCAATGAAAACTTCTCAATGCTATGCACCGTTTATCAATGGCCCATCGCCCTGTAATACTATGCGCGTTACAGGACATCGTGTACATTTCATTCCTAGCGATTTGACTACTCCTACTAATTTTCCTGCACTTGCAAAGTGCCATCGATGACCACTTTTTGTATAATAAAATTACATATTATTTTTGTCAACTGTTTTTAGACGCAATGTGATCGTATTTAACAATGCTTAAATCTCTGTTAATGAACTTAATTTGAGCAAATGTTATTGTTGAGTCCAATCTCATTAAAATCAAATCCTGACATTATTAGAATATGAAGACATCATATAACAGGTCACATTCAAATGACCTTCCAAACAATAAAATATCAGCCCTGCTGCGCCCAATGAAATTGCCTCTTGCACAGCAATGTTTGGCCACGGTTTTTGAAAAGTTATGCACTTATACTCTGGAATAAATCATTGACAGTTAATTTTGACGCGGATAACAATGGATATAGTGGTACCTTAGGCGAGTAAACATCCAAACATAAACATTCACGTTAACTTTGTGCTTTATATATGAAGCTATACCCCAACATTTGAAGGCAACAGTTTGATTTGCTCCTGAAAAGGTCATCTGAACGTGACCCCTAATGCGAAGTCATCAGATCTAGTCAGCGGATTATATAGTAGCATCAAACTGGAGATGATTTTAATGAGATTGTTGTCGAGGAGTCATGCTTAAATATCTTTAAATGAACTTAATTTTGTACAAAATTTTAATGTTACTGCTGAGCTACCTATTTATACGAAAAAAAAACAACAACACCAACATGAAAAGTCGCTTTAACTTGCGGCTTTTTCATCATATTGACAGGACTTCAAAACTAGCAGAGATTTACTTTAATAACTGTACCATTAAAATAATTGAAATGTAACTGGCTGAAGTTATACTTACACGGTTTATATGTATCAGTTTTAAAGCCCAGCATATAATATCTCTTTTCTGTTTGAAAAACTCTCAAGAATGACTGGGAATATGGCATGCAAACAAATCAAATGATGACACATATTTAAATAATAAAACACTTACCAAAATCAGAATTGTAAATCTGGGTACAAGTCTCCAATAATTGTACATGCAATGTATCATAAGTGTGCTCATAAAATCACTGATGTTGCACAAGTTTAAATCATGTATCACTTTTTAATATCACTTTTGCATGTTTAATATTAATATTCAACACATGCATGTATCTATACAACATTTACCTGTTCTGTTATTGCACTGGTTCAAGAACATTCTGGATTTCCAGATAAAGGAACTCCACAAAATGCTATCTTGTATCAAACTGTATGACATTGTATAAACATTCTGTTGTAGACATCTGATAAACGAGGTGCACACAAGTGTGTTCAGTCTGACGATATATATGAGGCTTGTCGTGGGAAAACTGGGCCTAATGTATGTGCGTAAAGTGTAAAGCAGTCCGCACAGGCTAATCCGGGATGGCACTTTCCGCTTTAAAGGTATTTTCTGTCTCAAGGAAGTCTCTTCTAAATATAAATACACTGTAGGCGGAACGTGTCATCACACAGGCTAATCCGGGACGACACTTTGCGCTTATGCATTAAGCCCAGTTTTCCCATGACAAGCCTCATATTCAGTTCACAAACTTTCTCAAGGAAGTCTCTTCTAAATATAAATACACTGTAGGCGGAAAGTGTCATCCCGGATTAGCCTGTGCATCCGGGATGACACTTTACGCACATGCATTAAGCCCGGTTTTCCCATGACATGCCTCATATATATCTTCAAAAACACAGATCTGATAAACTGATAATGTAAACCTACCTTTTGTTGAACGCAGGTTTAGTTTTGTTGCTAGGCATTGGCCATTTCTTCTCATTCTTCTGTGAACTATATCTTCTATATCTTCTATATCTTCTGTAACTCTCTGTGTATTGACCATACAACTCAGCACAAACACGAAAAAAGGTTGGTCACAACTCGGCACAAACGCGAAAAAGGGGTTGTCACAACTCGGCACAACCACGAGAAAAGGGTGGTCACAACTCGGCACAAGCACAAAAAAAAGGTGGTCACAACTCGGCACAAACACGAAAAAAGGGTGGTCACAACTCGGCACAAACACGAAAAAAGGGTTGTCACAACTCGGCACAAACACACAAAAAGGGTGTTCACAACTCGGCACCAGCACGAAAAAAGGGTGGTCACAACTCTGCACAAGCACGAAAAAAAGGGTTGTCATAACTCGGCACAAACACACAAAAAAAGGTTGGTCACAACTAGGCACAAACAAGAAAAAAATGGTTGTCACAACTCGGCACAAACACAAAAAAAGGGTGGTCACAACTCGGCACAAACACAAAAAAAGGGTGGTCTCAACTCGGCACAAACACAAAAAAAGGGTGGTCACAACTCGGCACAAACACGAAAAAAGGGTGGTCACAACTCGACACAAACACGTAAAAAGGGTGGTAACAACTCGGCACAAACACGAAAAAGGGTGGTCACAACTCGGCACAAACACACAAAAAGGGTGATCACAACTTGGCACAAACACAAAAAAAGGGTGGTCACAACTCGGCACAAACACGAAAAAAGGGTGGTCACAACTCGGCACAAACACGAAAAAAGGGTGGTCACAACTCGGCACAAACACGAGAAAAGGGTGGTCACAACTCGGCACAAACACGTAAAAGGGTGGTCGCAACTCGGCACAAACACGAGAAAAGGGTGGTCACAACTCGGCACAAACACGAAAAAAGGGTGGTCACAACTCGGCACAAACACGTAAAAAGGGTGGTAACAACTCGGCACAAACACGAAAAAGGGTGGTCACAACTCGGCACAAACACAAAAAAGTGGTGATCACAACTCGGCACAAACACGAAAAAAGGGTGGTCACAACTCGGCACAAACACGAAAAAAGGGTGGTCACAACTCGGCACAAACACGAAAAAAGGGTGGTCACAACTCGGCACAAACACGAGAAAAGGGTGGTCACAACTCGGCACAAACACGTAAAAGGGTGGTCACAACTCGGCACAAACACGAGAAAAGGGTGGTCACAACTCGGCACAAACACACAAAAAGGGTGGTCACAACTCGGCACAAACACGAGAAAAGGGTGGTCACAACTCGGCACAAACACGAAAAAAGGGTGGTCACAACTCGGCACAAACACGAAAAAAGGGTGGTCACAACTCGGCACAAACACGAAAAAAGGGTGGTCACAACTCGGCACAAACACGAAAAAAGGTTGGTCACAACTCGGCACAAACACGAAAAAAGGGTGGTCACAACTCAGCACAAACACAAAAAAAGGGTGATCACAACTCGGCACAAACACGAAAAAAGGGTGGTCACAACTCGGCACAAACACGAAAAAAGGGTGGTCACAACTCGGCACAAACACGAAAAAAGGGTGGTCACAACTCGGCACAAACACAAAAAAAGGGTGGTCACAACTCGGCACAAACACGAAAAAAGGGTGGTCACAACTCGGCACAAGCATGAAAAAAGGGTGGTCACAACTCGGCACAAACACAAAAAAAGGGTGGTCACAACTCAGCACAAACACAAAAAAAAGGGTGGTCACAACTCGGCACAAACACGAAAAAAGGGTGATCACAACTCGGCACAAACATGAACAAAGGGTGGTCACAACTCGGCACAGACACGAAAAAAGGTTGGTTGCAACTCGGCACAAACACGAAAAAAGGTTGGTCACAACTCGGCACAAACATGAAAAAAGTGTGGTCACAACTCAGCACAAACACGAAAAAAGGGTGGTCACAACTTGGCACAAACACGAAAAAAGGGTGGTCACAACTCGGCACAAACACGAAAAAAGGTTGGTCACAACTCGGCACAAACACAAAAAAAGTGTGGACACAACTCGGCACAAACACGAAAAAAAAGGTTGGTCACAACTAGGCACAAACACGAAAAAAAGGGTTGTCACAACTAGGCACAAACACAAAAAAAGGGTGGTCACAACTCGGCACAAACACGAAAAAAGGGTGGTCACACAACTCGGCACAAACACAAAAAAAGGGTGGTCACAACTAGGCACAAACACAAAAAAAGTGTGGTCACAACTCGGCACAAACACGAAAAAAGGGTGGTCACAACTCGGCACAAACGCGAAAAAAGGGTTGTCACAACTCGGCACAAACACGAGAAAAGGGTGGTCACAATTCGGCACAAACACGAAAAAAGGATGGTCACAACTCGGCACAAGCACGAAAAAAGGGTGGTCACAACTCGGCACAAACACAAAAAAAGGGTGGTCACAACTCGGCACGAACACGAAAAAAGGATGGTCAGTGTTTCTTTATGACTGACATGTCTTGCTATGAAGTTCGAGGCTGGTATTCACAAAGCTCCTAAGGGAAATCTTAACTTAAGTTGTACTTTAGTGAAATTTGTAGATAAAATTGTCTATCTGAAATCCAATGATTTTTGTTCACAAAAGGGTAAAATATGAAACATGTAATTGATATTTATAAGTTTAAAGCATTTTAGTGTCAAATGGCATATACATGAAACAGTGACAGTTTTAAGAAATTTTATTAATTTAAGAAATTTACTTAAGTTTGCCCTAAGGAGCTTTGTGAAGACAGGGCTAGGTCATATTTCAGGTTTACTGTTTGTATTCAGATAAACGATACAGCGGAATGAGTCAATATGTGTTGTGATATGCACATGCATACAGGAATTGTCCTGAGTTACGCCAAACTCCTCGCAGCAGTTAACTCCCCTGTTGGTTAACGGTAACCACTGCCATCACAAGTAAAATCTGGAAGGATTACGTGTTTGTAACTTTTACTTATTTAATGCAACTCAGTGCAATTTTCTATATAAATGGACATTTTAGATATCGTTTGCAGTCAATAATGAAAACGAAAAAAACAAAATAACTAATTTAAACCATAAATAATAACTAGAAGATATTAAATCGATCATCATAACATGGTTTGTTATGACCACAGGGCTTTGATTAGAGCTATGCTCAACCAGACAAATCCCTGATAGTCACAGGACACAAGTTGTAAGTAACCATGCGGAATGATTGAGAGCTCTGTCACCGGAATGAGGCCTAAAGAATAATTTCAGGTCTTGAATAGGTCTCCTGTTACAGATATGGAAGACATTGTTGTTCTGGTTGAGATGTGGCAGGAGAAAATGATTACTTGTCAGGCAAAATTGGGATTTCAGGAAGTCTGTCCATTCTCAGAACTATTCTACAATAGTTGGGTTTTGGTATTTTAAACACACTAATGCCTGGTTTACATTTTAAAAAGGTGCGACTTACACACTAAAGCCGTCGGTAAAATGTGAATAAATAACTTTGTTTTTATTACCAAATGTATGCATTTTTAAGCAACTATAATCGTAATATATTGTATATATAATGGATTCTGAATAGAAATAATGTGGTTTTGCACATAAAAAAATATACATTGAGAAAAATTATATTTATTGTCAATATTCAGATCATCATTTTAATACACCAATGAGTCATTTTCAGCAAAAAATTAAATTAGGTGTGAGTCAGTTTCATGTTGTATGAAATTCCTGTAAAATTTACTGTTATTGAATTATAAACTTTTGAATAAGAACAACAATGCAAAAATGTTGCCGGCTGTCCGTATAGCGCAGTGGTTGGTACACTCGCTTCTCACCTAGTCTGCTCGGGTTCCCTCTCCACTCGGCGCAAGGGAGTTTTGTTGGTGGTAGCCATACAGGACAGGTCGGGTTTCCTCCGGGTACTCCGGCTTCCCCCCACAGCACAAGACCACACCAACATACAAAATATTTCAGTAAAACGATAAATAGCTG
Source organism: Congeria kusceri (assembly GCA_027627225.1). NCBI lineage: Eukaryota > Metazoa > Mollusca > Bivalvia > Myida > Dreissenidae > Congeria > Congeria kusceri. The sequence goes on along the minus strand of CM051032.1, from coordinate 69,754,578 downwards.
GAAATCACAGCTATGATTAAAAATTCATAAACTTTCGATGAGTCTAAAACTAAAATTGGGCAGGGGTACTGGGACACACCCCGGGTCCTCACTTAATGTAGCTTCATCGGGGAAGGACCTCATAAACTTGGAAACACACACCCGCAGACATATTGCCATAACATTATACATGTAGTATGTGATGACAATGTTTCAGTATTTATTATTCCTTTACTATGAAAGGTAAATAATTGCTATTGTTAAATTGGTCCTGTTAATTGTCTATTGATGTTGTCATAGTTACACAACAACATATTAACAGGTTCTTGACCTCATTAATATGTTAGGCATAGGCCCAAAATTGAGCTACTTTTTTATTTGACCTATTTTAAATGGACTATATCATCAAAAAGGGCCTCAAAGGGGCAATTTCTTAAAAAAACCTGAAATTAAGATATTAATACTGGCATGTAATAATGGTTAAAACAGGGTATATGTAATGGGAAAAGAGTGTACACATCTGGAGATAAAAAATCTATTTATAATATGGGACTCGTTTGTTTGGCCCTTTTCATGTTTACCTTTTGACGTTAGAATTGTGAGTATTAAAGTATAACAATAGTTTACACACAATTCTTTACGTAGCAGGATAGCGCAGTTGGTTAAAGCACTGTCTTCTCTGTTTTCTTCGTATGGCTCGCAATTTGTGAGTTCGATACCTGCTTTGGGTTTTATTTTTTCTGACTTTTTTGCTAATTGTTTTTATCAAATATCTCATTGTGTATTATATTATTTATACTTATTTATCGCAAATGTATTATTATAGCGCATTTCTATCATATAATATTATCTACAGTGCAATAGGAAGCCAATTTTTCGTTGACATCCGTTTAATGGGATTACATTATTTCAAACAATTTAATTTACCATCAGTCAAATTTTAAGTAGATTTCTACTATTCTTGACTGTTGATTGTTTGGGTATTTGTATTACTGAAATTTTATTTGAATGTTTAATGAGATCTGTGTGCTATTATGATAGGCATAGTGTCAACAATATATTACAAGGTTTGGTATTTAAAGGAACAATGTAAACGAACAATTGGCTTCCTATCGCACAATAATTATATTATTTGATAGAAATGCGCTTTACTAAGACATGTGCATTAAATAAATAAAAATAATATAATATACAATAAGATATTTGATAAAAACAAATCAGAAAAAAAGTGTGAAAAAATTAAAACCCCAAGCGGATATCAAACTCACGACTTGGGAGTAATAAGAATGACAGTAGACAGCGCTGTAACCAACTGCGCTATCATGCTTGGTAAGGAGTAGTATTTAAACTATGGTTATACAAAATGCTCAGAATTCTGACGTCAAAATGTAAACAGGAAAAGGGACAAACAACCCAAATTATACATTGATTTTTATCTCAATGTCTTCTCAAGCTATTGAGCGGAAACTGTTTGTCTACTTTTAGTAATGGTGACCTCCACCTTGACCCCACCCACCCTATACAAAATCCCAAGCGAGGTCTCGATGTAAGGTATCTATGTATGAAGTTTCATTAAAATATCTCAATGTGTTCTTAAGTCAACAGTTTTTCTATTTTTAGTAATGGTGACCTTGACCTTGACCCCACCCACACCATATGCAATCCCAAGCAAGGTCTTGATATAAGGTATCTATGTATGAAGTTTCATTGAAATATCTCAATTTGTTTTCAAGTTATTGAGGGGAAACTGTTTTTCTATTTTTAGTAACAGTGACCTTGACCCTACCCATCCCATACGCAATCACTAGTGAGGTCTCAATATAAGGTTAGCATGTATTAAGTTTCATTAAAATATCTCAATGCGTTCTCAAGTTATTGGGCGGAAACCATTTTTCTATTTTTAGTTACAGTTACCTTGACCTTGACCTCACCCACCCCATATGCAATCCCAAGCAACGTCTCGATATAAGGTATCTATGCATTAAGTTTCATTAAAATATCTCAATGCATTCTCAAGCAATTGAGCGGAAACTGTTTTTTATTTTTAGTGACAGTGACCTTGACCTTGACCCAACCCACCCTATATGCAATCCCAAGCAAGGTCTCGCTATAAGGTAACTTTGAAGTGTCATGACAATAGCTCAATTCGTTCTCAAGTTAGAAAATGGAAATAAACAGTTGACCCGCCCGTCCGCCCGCCCAACGACATATGCCAATCTAATAACCAAAATTTTTCTTTGAAAACATTGGTTAAAAAGTTGCAATGAAAATCACAGCAACACCTCGTTATGAAAGTTGATTCAACAAATTCTGTCACATGTCTTCATATGCCTACATTATCTGTTGGACCAAGAACATTTTCATGTTGTCTCTTCAAAATGTGCCCTCTGCAGAGAAAAAAACTTTTAGTCTTGCTGTCTACAATTAAAATGCCGCCGAGTGTTCGCCCATTAGTATACTAGTGTGCTGTTGAGACACTGTTGGATTGCAGACCCAATGGTTCTTTTCTCTTGGCAATGAGTCCTGATCGCCCCGGTGAGAAGGAATGTGTGCCACCCTTTGTGCTAGCCGGACAGCCAAGTCCCGGCAAATGTGAACATGGTTTGCGATCACCATACCGTTTTAGGTGGGTTTTCTCCGGGTACTCCGGTTTTCCCCCACAACACAAGACCACACTAAATTAAGATATTTCAGTAAAATGTAGGCAGTAGGAAATTAACCAGTAGACGAACAGAGATCGTTCCGCCTCTCTGTTTGTCCAAGGTTGTTAGTCCAAGGGTTTGAAGTAAATTGATGCAACCATGTGCAATTGTTAACTGGTACCGCAGAAATATAAACCCGTAATTGGTCAAAGAAACCCTTGATTTACCAGTAGATACTGGTCAATTGCAGCTGTGTTTCAAAATCTGTCCTTACTTTCGATATGACTTAGGCTGGGACACACCCCGAATCTGCACATATTGCTGCTTTGGCTTGGATGGACCTCAATAACTACAATAATACACACACATCTCTCGTCATAAAAGATACATTGATTGCCTCACTCTTGTTATGTGGTTCCTATATTTAACATTTACAGGTTAAATAATGGTACAAAGTAGGGAAGTGTTTCAAATATGTTGTGTGAGAATTCGCAAAGGTATTCAAAGGATTGAAGAAACGGACCCAAAGTGTTAAAAGCTCAACATGTACCGGTAATTATGATATTTGACATGCTGCAATTGTTTAAGGAATGAAGTAAGAACAACACAAATAGTTTTATTTAACCTTTATGTGAAATTATTTGAAACATCTTGTTTCACTACAAGTCATGTAGTTCACTAACATTGTCAAAAGATCATAAAATAACATTTGAGACGTGTTGTGGGAACACCGGGCTTAATGCGTGTGCGTAAAGTGTTGTCCCGGGTTAGCCTTGCAGTCTGCACGGGCTAATCCGGGATGACACTTTCTGCTTTTATGGTATTTTCTGTTTCAAGGAAGTTTATTATAAACATAAATCCAATGAAGGCGGAAAGTGCCGTGCTGGATTAGCCTGTGCGGTTCGCACAGGCTAATCCGGGATGACACTTTACACACTTGCAGTTAGCCCGGTTTTCCCATGACACGACTCATTTTAACTCAGCAACAAATACTCCAAAACAAAAACTAATACACAAATGCATTTATAACCCAAAAAACGTATCTCATAATAAAATAATTCACCCACAAAACCAGAACAAAATATAACTACAAACACACTATTCTATCACATGTGCTTGAAATTGTTGCATCTCAAAAAATATGTGTCCGAAACTAACATGAAATATTTACAAGTGCTAGGAGACAGTATTTATGTTTGTCTTTACTAATTATTTGCTAATCCCCAAATTAATAACACGTTCACTTTGTTTTCAAACTTTATGACGACACTGCAATCATGTCGCCAAGGCCACAAAAAAGTGTTTTGAGCAACGCTCTCAAAACAGTTAGGTACGGTCGGGATTGAGTTATTGTTTTTTTTACTTTTTCAGTAAAAAACATTGAATATTATCTAAAATCTGACGAATATGGATTTCATGAAAAAACACCGTCGATAAAAACTTTAGGGTCAGGGGTTTTCGCAAGGTATGGTCGGGTTGCCCAAAACAGTAATTAATTTTTGTTGGCCTAACAAACAAACAAGTTACCTTTGATATAGCATTGAGCAAAAGGTTGCATAATGTGCAAATGAGGCAATAACAATGCGTTCCCGAACAGAAACAGGCACCTTACTGCTATACAAGCACTTGGGTTGAACAACAACAACCACAACTTAAGGCTGAGGTCTGTTGCTATGCTAGAATGACATATATTGTGTATATATTACATGATATACACTGTTGCTATGCTATAATGACATATATTGTGTATATATTACATGATATACACTGTTGCTATGCTAGGATAACAAATATTGTGTATATATTTATAATATACGCATGATTGACCTAGTCTGCAGCTATTCTAGGATATGACCAATTTTATGCATATACATGTATTTCATATTATAGGCCTGATTGACCTAGTCTGCAGCTATGCTAGGATATGACAAATACTGTGATATATTCCACAATATATGCAAGATTGGCCAATCATAAGTGACAGTCATACATACAGTGGATTGGTCCCATAAAATTAAAATGATTCTCTTAAACAACAACTCCAAACTATGGTCCACCATAATGAGGTAGAATCGAGGCTCCGGTACCTGATATTTGTCCAATATTTTGTCCACAATTCTTTCTAACCAATAAGTAAATTTCCCTGCCTTTTGAAAATTAATGAAGTTCGATAAAAGTTAATGCGTACAGGAATGACATTGATAGTGACATGAAAGCACACTTCTGCCAATAACCAATTAAACATACATTTAACCAATCAAAATGTATGATGTTAGATCTACAGCATAATAATTATATTATATTTCCATGTCATAAGCTACAAGTATACATATTCCCCCAGCATAAAAATGCAACTAAATAAATATTTCATTGATGCAAAGGGTACTTTTGCTACATTAACAAAAAAAACCAATCATACTCATAACATTAAAAAAAGTAACAATACTCTACACACATAATAACAAATGGATTTCTATTCTATGTTAAGACAGAAGAAAACAATTCTTACTACATCTCACTTGTTCCAAAAAAGTTCTGTGTAACAAAATTCGTCAACTTGGGCACAAACAAAATGGCGAATTATTCTGTCAACTATTTCAATAAAAAGGTCCAGAAAATACAAGTTTGTTTAAAATGGACTATTTAGATTTTAAGATTAGTTGACAATAAAATAACTTGACACACGAAGTTCTTATTACTATGGTTTTGCTTCTATGAAGTGTATAATTATATAAATTATTTTAACTGTTAAACGTAACTTCTAGTAACGTCAAACTCTTTTACTTACATTTCTAACATTTTATCAATTGTTTTATAAAAAATATATAAATAATACAATCCTACATTTAATTATGCAACAGTTCTCTTAGCAACATGGGCACTATAAAATGCAAAGTGACAGAAAAGCAAAATGTGGTCAATAATAGCATGCAGATAAAACAAATGTGTGATTTTCCAGAAAAAGGTACCACACATTATGTCGATGCTAAATGAGATCATTAGAAAATACAATTACTTCCGTCAGGCTCAATCACTGTACATTATCGCAATATTACGTACCGATGTCTCAGTGCAACATTATGTTATCTCCTTGTATGTTCCAATCCAGTTAGGGCACTTTTGTGCTGAATCATCGATCAGGCTTGCTTTGCTTGAAATAATTCTGCCTATTTATAGTTGTACATGGGTAAACTAGTTCACTGAGCCTTACAAAGAACATGATCTTTTTGGACATCTGTTTTTAAACAACTTTTTTAATGTCGAGTTATATGTGGCAATTGATTTTGTTACATTTGTCCACTGTAATATTCTGATCAGAAATTGTCAGATAAACAAACAACAATTTACTAACATCAATCAACATCTGTTTTTTTCTTCTACAAAAATGAACTTGTGTTGCTTAGCAACCAACTTTCACAGTCTAAAATATTGAATATTTAATTTCTTACAACGAAATACAAGAATTCCTCAGTACTACATGTATATGGTTTTCTTTCAAGAACGAATGTACTAGTTTTGCTTATAAACCCACCAGCCCACATTTTTTTCTTAAAATCACCGGGTTTGAAGTGTCACTTTAATATTTATTCTTAAAGCAGTGTGTATAAAATTTAATGCAAATAAAAGTGAGTGCGATTATACTCTGAAACAACTTTATTTTGGTTGCTATATTGCCGAAAAACTATTATAAATTTGTAAATATGCTCGAATGAAGCCATTTTGTCTTCATAAAATAGATACCCATCAAGGTTTAATATAACTTTGAATAAAATTCCCATTTTTGGGCATCATTTTTATAGGTAACATGCAATTCCTTTGTACCACCACAAAAGCCATGTTAAAAAATAACATAATTAAAACTGAAAAGTACCTTTCAGACATAACAAACAGAACCAATCAATTATTCATAATCCATAACTTCTCAGAACAGTATTTTACCTATTGTAATTATGTTCAACATAAATAACTAAAAATACAGTTCAACTTGCTGCATGAAAATGAAGTTGAACTTGAAAACTGAAAATACAAAACGCACATTTCTATATCCTACATATACATTCATGCCGTCAGTTTAAATTAATTACCAAGATATCTTTGGCAACAAAAACATTACAGCTACTTTTGATTTCCACTTTGCAACATAGTACTTATTTCATTTTCAAGTAAACATACTCACAGAGTGCAAGATAAGGCCAGAGATTTGTTATTTTTAGTTTCTCTTACATTTTTGGAAAAATTACTGTCCAGTCAGACGGCGGAAATAACATAAAAAATATAAATGTTATTATAAACACATTTTGTTCGCAATATACATTACAGTATCAATAATAATTTAATGCAACGTTTGTTATTTAAACATGCATTTAAAACCAAAAGGATTTAGGTGAGGGCTTGCATTAAAAGAAGTTTAGGAGTAATTTACTCCCAGTTTTTGTCACAGGTCTTCCAAAATTGCAGCCATGGAAGTTTCGTCATGTAAAGATGAACAAGTTAACTGAATAAATTGGCATATTATAAAGACCTGATGAAAAAGAAATGACCTAAAACAAACATTGACTTTGATACTTAATTACATTTCTGAAATGCTCAGCACTTATGTCGCGCAATACTGTCAAATCTTCCAAATATTATGCGCAAAACTCCCAAAATCACAGGCTAGGAAGTTCAAACTTCCAGATTTCAAAAGTTAATGAAAGCCCTGAAATTTATGTGGAAATAATACAACGTTCATGGTATTTTTACATTATAACTCTGACTTAAAAAAAAAAAATTCATCAAGAACAAGGCATCAGTGGAAATTAATGATCTTAATCAAATTTTGGTTTATTATTTTCACCGGATTCGAGAAACTACACATCAACAAACAATGGCCTAAGCATAGAACACACAGTGTCCTAAAAGCATTACCTTTCAGTACTGAAACAAGTTAATTTAGACAAGCCGTCTTATTTCGGCATACTGTGAATAATTAGAATACTCTGAAGTACATTATTTGTTCCCATACGAGGGTTGTTTAAAAATAACGTAGACTTTTTATATTGTTTACAACTAAATAAACTTAATTGAATAAAACCTATATCAAAATGAATCGGGATTCAAATAGAACATATTTAATAAGTAATATTGTGAAATTAATTTGTTACGCACCTGATCTTTTTGATAAATATAACCATGGTAACCATTAAGCGGAGCACGCCATTTATTTGCATTATAAAAAGTAAATAGATCGTAAATTCTGTACGAAATAAGTATACTTACTTAAAAAAAATTTGGTATAATGTAAGAAAAACATACATTGACATCATACCAAAAATTGGCTTTATTTTAAGATTGCCTATTAATAAAAACAATATTGATATGAAGGTGATGCACAACGTCAATTGAGAAAAAAATGTAATTGTGAGATCAACTCTAAATTCGGGTGGTAATGAAATCGAGTCAAGATATTTGTAAATCATCTATGCAAACATTTGTTTTTATCAAGAAACCGCATAGAATACAGTTTTTGAGTAGGGAACATGTTTTTACTTAGTGCAATAGAATTTTTAGGTGGCACTGTAAGCACTGAGACATGAATGGATAAGGAAAAAAAGACGCGACGATGACGACGTCAATCAGCATAAATAAGCTTAATCAGCACGGACAGTCAATGGTCAGGTAGCTATGCGAAATGTCTCGCTTGGTTTATTTCTCCATGATTAATGCATGTTGAAATAAGTATAAAATGCCATTGACAAATTACATAATTCTTTTAATTTTCAGAGTACATACTGAATTAAAATAAGACGTAAATATTACTTTATTGTAAATATTTTTTTTCTTAACAGGTATTTCGTTTCTTGATTCAGTAAAATAATGTATGCATATGTTAACATTATACACGTTTATATGCTAAATGTGTAATGTAATCAGACATACTTCAAATGCAGAATGTTTTAAAATATATTTTATATATTGGTATTCAAAGCGACAAAAAGCGCTTTGCACAAGTATATGCGATTGGTTATCATATTGCCTCAAGACCATGATGAGAAAGGCCTCTTTACGGAGATCCCAACACAAGAATCATTGATAAGATAGTGTAATTGAAATATCAGAAAATATTTAATAATAGTGAAATAATAATATTGAAACAAGAACATTTCCTAGGCGCCAAATCTTCCCTGAAGCAAATTACGTTAACGACGTCATTGAATTCCAATTGACGTGCTCCGGGTTGCCTATAGTGACTTATTTTAATGCCTGCCATTTTTAACAGAGAAGAGTAAAATCGCTGAAATTTTGTAAATTGATGCAATATATATTCCAGTTTATTTTAATGTACTTTTTTCTATGATATAATTATATCTCTAAAAATATGCAAAAAATCTACATTAATTTTCATCATCCCTCGTATTCCTATACGCTTAATTTGTTTTTAGATTTTCAATGTATGTTTGTAAATTGTGAATGTGATCTTCGCTCTTCTCAAAAACCAATTAGTTAAGCTACAAAGTTAATAAATGTTATCTTCTGCAGGACATGGTCCACTATGTCACAAATGATTAAATGTGGCGCGTCGTAAGAAAACCGGTCTAAATGCATGTGCGTAAAGTGTCATCCCGGATGGCACTTTCCGCTTTTATGGTATTTTCTGTTTCAAGGAAGTCTCTTCTAAACATAAATCCACTGTAGGCGGAAAGTGCCGTCCTGGATTAGCCTGTGCGGACTGCACAGGCTAATCCGGGACGACACTTTACGCACATGCATTAAGACCGGTTTTCCCACGACGCACCTCAAATGTTTTATACTACAGTGGTTAAAAATGCAAGTCAGAACCGTTATAAGCATGGACGAATCGATGCAGGTAAATCAGATGATTCTTTACCGGTTATACCGATGCTTGCAGCATGCTTATAAACAGAAAAGCATGATTCCACCTATTTTCAGTAAATTGTTTATCCTCTCATGATCAACAAAATTTAAACAGACTGTTGAGTATGTGGATGCAAATAAACACTACCCACAATAAACATGCCCCAAATACACAGCATAATCATAAATATACAATTCATATACACTGTGCAACATCTTTATTCTTTCATAACAGGTTTGCATATACCTTGTGCAAATAACACTCTATAGTTATGTTTCAAAAAATATTTATATACATGTACATGTTTTAATATGCTGAGCATTTTACAACAATATAGATATTCCAGTAAATATTTATATTGCTCCACAGTCTAACACAGAACACTTTGTGTTGTATGAAATGGGACTTTATACTATTGCCATAAATCACATTATTGCTTTTGAGTGCGAAAGACCATCTGAGACGATAATTTTACCCACCTCACTGCATGTGCAAGGGAAGCAACTCTTGAGTAACATTCCATCGAAGTTACTCCAACATATCGAAGTAGTCTCCCTTATAATCTTTATTGTATCTATCACATCTTATTTAAACGAGATAGGGAGAAATTAGATGTTGAGAAGAAATGTGTAAATATTTTCACACCATTTCTTCTTAAGAGATCTAAAGCCAAACCCTTGAACAGAATTTTTCTTCCGTTTCGAGACATCTGTCCATGAAATCCATGTAATGCCATCTAATGCAACTCTCGACTCAGTGGCAGCACGAAATTGTCAATTGATCCACACCTTTTCCCGTGGGTTGGCTTTGAACATAGTTATGAAAGACTTCGTACACTTTGTATATATAATATACCAGAAGTTATACACACAAAGCTGTGAGCCAGTGACCTACAACCCCGATCACTTTCTATCAAAATCATTCCTTCACATGGACAGAGGAAATCTTTTTTTAAATGTTTCACAAATTATTATGCCTTCATTACACCGAAACAGTCAAATTAATTCAATCTCAAATATCAATTCCTTCAATATCGACATGATTTTTACGCCGAAACAGTCAAATCCGCTCAATCTCAAATATCGACGCCTTCAATATCGACAAGATTTTTCAGCATGGTTCGAGCGAAGGTCATTCGGTCGAGAATGTCGTGCTGGCAGCCATCTTGGATGAGGTGTACCATGCTGTAGGTGGTGGCGCGACGCTCCTCGTCAATGTAGGTCACAAAGTAGTCATTCCTCATGTAACTCAGTATGATCTTCGTGTGGTCATCGAAGAAATTTACCTGAAATTTCAACAGTTATGATGTGATTCTTGTTGTTGATAATTGAAAAAATAATACACATAATGTTTTAAACAATATACAACATATGTAGATCTACAATTCTTCAAGTACAACATGTATACTTTACTCTATTAACTTTGTGCTTGTATTTAATTATGTATATATTTATTTAAAATGACACTGATAAAATCGTATTATTTAAGAATTATTGCCATTTTACTATTGTCATTTTACTATTGCCATTTTACTATTGCCATTTTACTATTGTCATTTTACAGGAAGTTCAATTTATATAGGAAAATGTCTTTGAATCATATAATACCAAATATTATTTATAGTAATTTCAAAAACCTTGTTCTCAATATTATTTAATATACAGTAATTAATTTTTTTTTTAACATGTGGTGAGATATAATTTCAGAAAGACGTGTGTATTCATTACAAGTGCGTATTTCGATGTTAATGAGATCCGTCCGTGCCTGAGGCTGCATTATGTGAGGACCCGGTGTGTCCCAGCACTCCTACCTAATTAACTTACTAGCGACTCATGAAAGTTGGGAACGAATTTTGAATCATAGCTGCAATTTCCAGCTATTTATTTTTCTACTGACAGATATTTTAATTTTGGAGTGGTCTTGTGCTGTGGGGGGCAACCGGAGATATTTAAGGATCTGGCTCAAAAAATGGCGTTCACTAAAAATCTGGATCAATTGTAATTGTTGATCAATTATATATTATACATGATTATGAACTATTCTTAGCATATGTTTCTATCTGATATGAAGATTTTAATCAAAATGTAACAAAAATGTTTGTTTATTTAATCTAGAACAAAACTTATTTCAAAAATATTTTTCTGACTCGGCTCAGTTGAGCTGGAAGATCAAGTTCAGCTAAGATTGATCTTGATCCTGCAGTTAATCCTTTGTGAACTTGGGGCCAGAGGTAACATGCATAGAAAACGATAATTACATTTTTCAACAACGTCTATGTGATACATACCTGTAAAGTTCCATCATTCAGGTACAGTACAATTGCCTTGGCAGTTCTGAACCACTTCTTCAAGCATAGGGAGCCAACACTGATGTCATCCGAGTCCTTCGAACACTCCAAGTTACCTCCCTGGAAACACAACTTCATTTAGTAACAACGAAAATTCAATTTCAGCCATCGCCATACAAATTTTATACAAGCTTCCATTGTTCTACACTAAAAATTCCCATCAACCACATTGTTCTTTATTCCAATGAAAAGTCTTAACCCTACAAAATGTTTCTAAATCAATTTTACCTATGAAGAATGTGATATTTGTTTAATCCGTGACGACACTTTCCGCCTACATTGGATTTATGTTTACAAGAGACTTCCTTGAATCAGAAAATACCAAAAAAGCGGAAAGAGTGGTCCTGGATTAGCCTTTAAACACATGCATTATGCCCGGTTTTCTCACGACACGCCTAATTTCTGTTAAATTATGTCGTTTGCATGTACCTGTATAAGATGTTCGTCCATGTATTTGACGAAGTACATGAGCAGTGTCGTCTTTTTCTCGAGCTCCTCTGGCGGCTGGTCGGCAGTGAAGGCATTAAGATGGCCGGTCATGTCGTAATACTGCACAGACCTGCGGATGCAGAAAAATGGGATATTAAAACACTCTTCAACGATTTCAGTGCCTTTAATCAGTTAAACTCTTGTGCTGATTTTAAAGCTTAAAACTGTTTTAAGTTATTTGGGAAAAATCCTTGTCATATGCTACAAAGTTAATAATAAATTTGTGTAAGAGGTCCAAAAGAAAAACATTTTTAATCAATGCTATTTTTGAACAACAATTAACATCAGCAGAAGGTTTCCTCTTGGTAAAAATAAAACTGTTAAAGGAAAATTCAATTATGGAAAGGAATTGATATAAGCATATGCCTGTCTTCCAATCCAAACTGAGTATGTTAATTATATGCACCTGTTATTTTAATAAATGAATTAATATGTTTAAAATAAAATTCAATGAAATAAAGCAGCTACATACTTTGGGGAAATTTCAGATATAAGAATTTTTTATTTTGGTGCTTCAGGAATATCTCCAACGATATTTTTAAATTTATCACACGATTATTAGTAAACGATAATCATGAGACTTGGGTGTTACAAAAAAACAAAACGACTTGGCAACTTAAAAATAGCAAATACGACATACTTTCCATCCGGTGACAGAATGATCTTGGACGTGTCGTTGAAGAGAACCCCGATCGAGTCATTGGAGAGCTGGAAACCGAAGCCATATTTGTTGGAATAGTCGACCCACTTGCTCACCCAGAGAATTGTCATGTCCGCAACCGGGTCAGGGTTCTTGACAACGTCTGGAAATCGCAGAAATATAAATTGATTAAAGAGCGACTGTATGATTTTGTACCAAAATCTTAACGTAAAACCATCACTTTATTGTAAGAAAGTCAGTGTATTTTTTAAATAAAATTAAATGCTGTGAATAACTTTTATTCAGAAATGTGTATTAATAGAGAATTGAAAATGAAAATATTTGTTACTGCGAAGCCAAAAATTATAGCACATGTATATAAAGTGTCCCGTCGAGTCAGACCAATTTTTGGCACATGCACAGTTTGTATATTTTAATTCAAAACCAAATGTAGCCGTTGCTGTAGAATACACGGGTCTGTATCAACCAAAAATATCAGTTTCTATTTTTCAATAAACAAAAAAGTATTTGTCAATGTTGAAATTTTTATGTTAAATACTTAATAGTTTTTTTATTAGTGGGTAATGAAAAATACCTGAAATCTATAACAAGAGGGCCTTGAGGGCCCTAGGACGCTCACCTGAGAACTTGTTACCCAATTTGAATTTGCATCCCTGAGGCGTGGCTTATTTTTATCCCAGGGGCATAAGTTGAACAATCTTGAACAAACCTCTGGGCCTTGCGGTTTCAGGTAAAGATTTTTAAAGTCATTTTGCTATTTAAGTCTATATAAACCATGTGATACCTCGGGGGTGGCCAGATTTGACCCCAGGGGCATAATTTGAACAATCTTTGGAGAGGACCACTATGCAATGTTACGTACCAAATATAGGAAAGCTGTGGGCCTTGCTGTTTCAGAGGAGAAGATTTTAAAAGTCATTTTGCTATATATTCTATATAAACCATGTGACCCCCAGGGCGTAGCCAGTTCTGACCCCATGGGCATAATTTGAACAATCTTTGTAGAGGACCACTATACAATGTTACACACCATATAAGAAACCTCTGGATCTTGCGGTTTCTGAGGAGAAGATTTTTAAAGTCATTTTGCTATTTAAGTCTATATAAATCATGTGACCCCGGGGCGTGGCCAGTTTTGACCCCAGGGGCATAAATTGAACAATGTTTGTAGAGGACCACTATAGGATGTTACATACCAAATATGAAACCTCTCGGCCTTGCGGTTTCAGAGAAGATTTGAAAATACATTTTGCTATTTAAGTTTATATAAACCATGTGACCCCGGGGCGTGGCCAGTTTTGACCCCAGGGGCATAATTTGACCAATCTTTGTAGAGGACCACTATAGGATGTTACATGCCAAATATGAAACCTCTGGGGCTTGTGGTTTCAGAGGAGAAGATTTTTGAAATCATTTTGCTATATATTCTGTATAAACCATGCGACCCCCGGAGCGTGGCCTGTTTTGACCCCAGGGGCATAATTTGAACAATCTTTGTAAAGGACAACTAAAGGATGTTGCATACCAAATATGAATACTCTAGGCCTTGCAGTTTCAGGACAAGATTTTTAAAGTCATTTTGCTATATATTCTATATAAACCATGTGACCCCCAGGACGTAGCCAGTTCTGACCCCATGGGCATAATTTGAACAATCTTTGTAGAGGACCACTATAGGATGTTACATACCAAATATGAAACCTCTGGACCTTGTGGTTTCAGAGAAGATTTTTAAAGTCATTTTGCTATATATTCTATATAAACCATGTGACCCCCAGGGCGTAGCCCATTTTGACCCCAGGGGCATAATTTGAAGAGGACCACTATAGGATGTTTAGGAGAAGATGTTGTTTTAATGAAAAGTTGACGACGCACGCATGCACACACGCACGCACGACGGACAACAGGCAATCACAAAAGCTCACCATGAGCACTTTGTGCTCAGGTGAGCTAAAAATCAGACAGTCCGTTTAAAAATGATCTAAAAACCTGATTTAATGAACTAGACGGAAATAAAAGATGACATCTTACACTTTTTATCTTGCATGTGAGGGAATGCGAACTGATATAACTCATGGAAATAAAATATAAATATCAGTTACAAATGATTATGCATAACATAACATAACATTATTTAACAAGGAATATGATAATTTATATTCATGCGCGTGTCATTTGTGTTCTATATAAATGTTATCATTGGGGGTATGTTGTATCAAATGAATCTAAAGTCTTGATCAAACCAAAGCAGACTCGAAAACATATCTTAATATATTTTAAAGATCCTCCCATTTGCAATTACAGAAGCAATGGGACTACATGTACTAAAGAATCGGAAGTTATGAGTTGACAAAGTATTTCAGACTCCACTTAACCATTAAGTACTGGTCTAAAGTTTGGTACTGATAAAACATTTCCAACTGCACCATGTTTGCACCTTGCCATAATGGCTGAGGAATATAACTGATCCAAGCTAAATTGTTTTTATCAACATTAGGCCATACAAATTTGATTCTATGTTTAGCGTCCCCATGATTTTTCGAAACCTACCAACCAGGTAGGAAAAAATAAACAATGAATCAATAAAAAAACATTTTTCTTTCACAACTTATTCATGGCAGTGG
The DNA here is from genome assembly GCA_027627225.1 of Congeria kusceri. Classification (NCBI taxonomy): domain Eukaryota; kingdom Metazoa; phylum Mollusca; class Bivalvia; order Myida; family Dreissenidae; genus Congeria; species Congeria kusceri. The sequence continues at coordinate 69,738,980 of CM051032.1, read as the reverse complement.
TATAAGCTAAAGCAAATGTTTACCTACAAAACTGTTATATATCATCTTTATATTGGGAACCTACTTTACCACATTATTTTAACTTATCAAATATTGATAAAAACACCTAAAAGTCATTTTTCTGTCAAATTGTTATATGCTTTCTTACTCGATTGTTCACATTGTCAAAACTGTTAGTTTTTTTCATTCAGGCGTCCAAAAACCTACCAGCCCGAGGACGCGAAACATTTATTCCAATTGGTATGGCCTTATGTGCCTGACATTATCAGTGCATATGTAACTTCCCTATTTCCGGCTCCATGTGTGAGATAATTCAGTGATAATTGGCCGATAGGAGCCGGTGCGATAGGAGCCGGTGTGAGATAGGAGCCGGTGTGAGATAGGAGCCGGTGTGAGATAGGGTAGGATGTAAAAGAAATCATTCATGCCTAAGCCAGTAATTACAACATAGCTATGACTGAAAAAACTCAAATAACATAATCATGAGGAAATGAAAGAATATGTCTAAATAAATGATACTCCAAATAAAGCACATAATCTAATTTACATAATATCATAATATTATACGTGTACATTGCATTATTAGCACTCACAAATTCAGAACAGTTATAACAAATAAAAATCTTCCAAATACCATAAAAAATCAAGAAAACATTAGAAATATATTACAGGGTATTTATTGCTTAATGCATTTATGAAAACAATAAATTAATATTGAAATGGCCTAATCATGCTCATCATTGTTTTGACAGTCAGCATATAAGAATGACAGGAATTTAATTTATTAGGAAGATATACACATCGACAATTGAACCCAAACACTTTCTAAGTGACATGCAAACGATGATGGGGAATTTCACATTCAAATCTGTTTTATGCATTAAAAACAACCACTCGTAACCTGCCTTCAGTATTCCAACCACTAGTACCCAAACAGTAACACTTTAGCTGTCTAAGATCCCTTTTGACCTAGATTTCTTGCAATAATTATGTAGCGGGAAAATTGAATGCCAATAGAATTAAGCAAATTTTCTATTTTAGGGAATGCAAACTTACAACAATCGTTTAATGTCTACCAATTATTGTTGCATACTTTGGGGTATTAAAATTTACATAATTCTTTACATAAGCGGTTAGAGTAAAGTTATAAACATATCCTCCAATACACTCTAGAACTGAGGCTAATTGTGAACGTATTTTCTCATTGTGTGCCATAAACAGAATGCTATATTCATTCACGTAACCAAATAAATATTGTGTTTAGACTACATTTATACGCTCTATGAATAGCAATTGTGCAATGTTCCCATTCATAATTCTCATTTCATGGAGTTGCCATTCCATGTAGCCCATTGATTCTAAAGAGTTCAACACATTCCAGAAACAGTACTGTCATTTTACAAATAGTGCACATAGCTAGCAGCCCTTGTATAGCTGTGTTAATATACTCGTACATGCATCAATTAGCGTTCAGAGAATCATAAACCTAAAAATGTCAATAAATGGGGAATTTATATTTATAAATTTACTGTTAATTTGAATTTAAATTGTGGTTACGATTTATTAAGAATTATTTATAATTGCACCTTTCTATCTCCAGTAGATGTTATTCAATTTGTAAAAAGATGCTACATTTTTCTACAGATAAAATGTTATAAAAGAAGATTCGGAATACGTCAAATTGTTATTTGTGTAGCATGAATACACAATTTGCAATACTAATTATACATAGGAACCCTTTGATATATCATATCCCTATTGAATATTATTTCAAATCGTCACAGTCTAATGAATTTTAATGTTTGTGTTACCAAAAACAAAGTCTCAACATTTCAAAATCGCTGAATGTTCCCTGAATATTGATTTATTGGCATATACAGTATAAATGCTTATTAGACTTCCAATCGTGTATATATTAGATAACTTCTAAGAAGAATGTATGGTATATTGCCGGTACTTTCAATAACTATATAGACTCGTCTAATACATTATAATTTTAATTCATTCCCGAAATTATTTTCTTACATTGTTAATTTGTTAAATTGGCTTGACAAATTCATAAAAAAATTATGTAAACGTAAATTATTTTAGTTATTCATATACCACTGGTGAAAACATGGAGCTGTATGATCGGTTTATACACGGTACAAATATTAACAATAATTTTATTTAATTAACTTTTGGGTCCGAGAAGTTTTCTTATGGTGTCCGAAAAATCTGGGGTCCAACAAGCCTCATAATATACGTGGGGACCAAATAATCTGGGGTCTGAGAAGTCACGTAACCGATCATCGTGGCCCTCTGTTATGTTTAGGTGCTGACATTTCAATATTAATTTCAACGCCGATTGTCTTTTTTAAAAGACAGTTCTTGTTTTACTGAAACAGTTACAGTGTATTTGAATGGAATAACATAGCACAACCATGATGTAACTCCACAGTTCTATTTTCAGTTGAGAACTTCAAGAATGATTTAAGATTATCAGGTCCTGATAAAATTCCCTGGCCTGAAGGAGCCAGCATTTTTACCTACTATCTGAAAGCACACCTACTATCTGATAAGCAACACCTCTGGAATTCCCGAGCCCAAATTGCTGATGAAATAGCACTTATGAAGAGAGAAAATCACACACATTTGAAACAAAGAAGAAGAAAAGAATGTTTGTTTAAAAATCTGGAATATTTCTTGAGCCTCAAGTTTAGTTTAAATGAATTTAATTGTGGCGTGTCGTGGGAAAACCGGTATTAATGCATGTGCGTAAAGTGTCGTCCCAGATCAGCCTGTGCAGTCCCATGGTTTTCCCACGACACGCCTCATTGTGCCAGAAGCCTGAGGCTTATTGAGACATTTTCAGAGTCTGTTTTCTGGGAAGAACCAGTACTTATTGTCTTTTGATAAAGATCATTTAAAAGTTGCCCATGAAGAAATCAATGTCATGATCTCCCAAATTTAGCCTCAAATTTTATATTCTCTTAAAAATCATTCTGAAAAAGCAAATAGCATGTTATAATACCTACACGCAAAAAGGGTACAACTTAGTATGCTAAAACACAATCATTTACTAAAAAATGTCATTTTATGCATACAAAATAATAAGAACAACTGAGCCTGTGGCCATTCCAAACCTTGAACCCATTGGATGAGATAACAGCGATTATATGGCAGTGGGTCACCTTTATTATGATACAAACTGAACAATAAGATAAAAGTCGAAACTTCATGACAATTGACATGTCCTATCAATGCTACATTACATGTCCTATCAACGTGCAGGTGTTCACATGGAAGCTATACAGTATTATTCAAGTGAAACAAACACAATTTGCGATTCGATGAATTTGGGTCATCGAGTCTGATGTAAGTTGACTCGGAGTAGACCAATGTATGCGCAAAACACCACCATAAAATTCTTTGGCGTCAATGGGCATCGCATACCAGCAAACCCACTTGCAGTAATGCCGAGTAGTGGGTATCACCCACCACTCAGCATAACGTTGCGTAGATATACCAAGTTATTCCATGAATCGAACATTCTGACTTTGGGTAATGAGTGAAATATATATGAAGCGTGTCGTGGTAAAACCTGGCTTAATGCACGTGCGTAAAGTTTCGTCCCGGATCAGCCTGTGCAGCCCGCACAGACTACCCGTAATCTAGGACGACACTTACCGCCTACAGTGCATTAATGTGTAGAAGAGACTTCCTTGAAACAAAAAATACCATAAAAGCGGATTGCACAGACTGATTCGGGACGATACTTTACGCACGTGCATTAAGCTCAGTTTTACATGACACACCTCACACATTTTGTAAATCGCAGAGTTTGGGTAATCGAGTCAGATGTGAATTGACCTAGAGTATACTTTTTTTTTTGCTCCCCATGCTACCCCTCTGGGCTGATCAACAACGCAGAAATGTTAAATATCTTTTGACATTCCATAAATGCTTGCAAATAATATTAGACGACAAATTCAAAAACCCTGTTACAAACCTTAATAATAAGCATTAAACTGATACATTTCTGGTCTGGGATATACCAAAGTATTGACAAATTGAAAAACCGGACCACTTGCAAGCACTGGTCCGGTTTCCCACATGCTCCTTATATGCAGCACCCTGTTCCTTTTTACATCCTAGAATTTTCCCTAATATATGTACAGTATGTATCATTGTTTGACGTTGGTTACCTTTCGGCATGTGTTCAAGGCATGTTCCAAGGACGTCTAGAAGGTTGGCAGCAGAACGGGGTTTTGGAGACAGTTCTAGAAAACGTAGAAAATGGTACAATAAAATAAGCTCATGAATTAAACAAATTATTATGTCCATTTTAAAAACCTTTTTTAACCCAAATAATAAATATTGGTAAAATATCAGATCAAATCAAAATAATTGTATAAGACTACTTTTTAGTATTATTTGTACATAGCCATACACATAATTGGCAATACACTGTACATTACAAGACCATTATTGACAAAACACGTGTAGGGTTTATAAGAAACACAATTTCAATGCTATTGTGATTAATTCAATAGTGCATACACTTCATGAGCAAACTTATTTATATTGAATTTGTGAATTTAAATATTAAATATTGCATTTAAAGATTTTTTTGTCTTTAGTTCGGTTTAATACCAAATGTTTTCCCTGTCTAATAAGCAAGACGAAGCCAAACACGGTCCAACTGAAGCTAAAGTGGGGACCACATTTTAAAGTCAATCTGCGTAATAGTCAAGAAAATATGGTAGATGTATGAACAAATACATATAAAAAGATGTATCACAATGTTACATTTCTTAATATACCACAAAAACTATTTTACAATGTCAAGTATCTACCCCTCATGGCAGGTGGTGAGTCCGATCTATCAGACCGAGTTGCCTCGGACCCGGACGTGCGTCCACTCAAGCGCGACACCGGAATGAAGAACTCAGGAGTGTGACGACCTTTAGAAGACACGGGACGGCTGCTGAGTTCCAGGTCACGAATCGGAGACGTAAGCCTCTCCACGCCTTGGTCTGCCTTGTGTTCTATGCCAGCATACGACTTTGGCCTGATAAATGTGCAGATGAAAGATTAGTAAATGTAGGAAATATTCCCGAACATATTTATGACAGCATTTACATCTTTTGTAAATATAATTACGTCTTCAAGGCAGCTTGATGCGTATCCTTATGCTCAAATACTGAAATGTCAAGGAGGTAAGAGCAAAAATAAGGCATAGAGATTCACCCATATTTGTTTGCTTAAACATGTTCAAATTATCAAATAATATTTTAGATGTCACACTGGTGTTACGATCTTCATTTTCTATTTAAATTGTTCATCAGCTAATAAACAACGGTTTGGAGTTCGGATGCGTAGGAATGTAATCACAGAGTGTTTGGAGTTCGGATGCGTAGGAATGTAATCACAGAGTGTTTGGAGTTCGGATGCGTAGGAACGTAATCACAGAGTGTTTGGAGTTCGGATGCGTAGGAACGTAATCACAGAGTGTTTGGAGTTCGGATGCGTAGGAATGTAATCACAGAGTGTTTGGAGTTCGGATGCGTAGGAACGTAATCACAGAGTGTTTGGAGTTCGGATGCGTAGGAACGTAATCACAGAGTGTTTGGAGTTCGGATGCGTAGGAACGTAATCACAGAGTGTTTGGAGTTCGGATGCGTAGGATCGTAATCACAGAGTGTTTGGAGTTCGGATGCGTAGGAATGTAATCACAGAGTGTTTGGAGTTCGGATGCGTAGGAATGTAATCACAGAGTGTTTGGAGTTCGGATGCGTAGGAACGTAATCACAGAGTGTTTGGAGTTCGGATGCGTAGGAACGTAATCACAGAGTGTTTGGAGTTCGGATGCGTAGGAATGTAATCACAGTGTTTGGAGTTCGGATGCGTAGGAATGTAATCACAGAGTGTTTGGAGTTCGGATGCGTAGGAACGTAATCACAGAGTGTTTGGAGTTCGGATGCGTAGGAACGTAATCACAGAGTGTTTGGAGTTCGGATGCGTAGCAACGTAATCACAGAGTGTTTGGAGTTCGGATGCGTAGGAACGTAATCACAGAGTGTTTGGAGTTCGGATGCGTAGGAACGTAATCACAGAGTGTTTGGAGTTCGGATGCGTAGGAATGTAATCACAGAGTGTTTAAATAACCACGCATCAGAATAACATACCATTGTTTGTTTACAGATAAACAACGACAAAGCAAAAATTATTTCGATTCTAACATGATCTGACATTAAATTTTGCAGTTACAAGGCGAACTATATTTTACAGTTTTGGAACTATTTTTCCGCATTGTTTATTGGAGATTCAACACAGTAAAATGTTGTTCTTTGTCTATAGAAAACTGCGCATGTCATATTAGAATTGATGTTCACGCATTAGCAGAGCTGTTACTCAATTCTCCAGCACTAATTGCCTCCATAAAAATAATCTAGCCAAAACTACCAGCTAAAATACTGTATGCTATCTTGCAAAATGCAATCATCTGAAACATAGATTTCTTTTCAAATGCAATGTTATCATGCCTCAGTTGTGTTTGCAGTAATTTTGTTCCTCTTCCTTTGTCCTACAACTATGCATTATTGTATTTACATGAAAAAAGCATGTTTGCATAATTGATAGTGGTCGAAAAAATGAATGAATATTTAAACTTGCACATTTGTGAGATTCGTGCTAAAGTCCCATTGGCCAGTGGAACGACTACAGAATCTAAAAGATAAATGCATTTTCTACATTCTTCACAACTGCTTTGTTTGCCGAGTTTAAAATGCTTTCACTGAAATAATTATGAGATCAGCGGAATGAAAACACTACAAATCATGTTCATATATTGGATTTGTATTAGCTACCCCAAAAATGACTCGCAAAATTTATGGCTCAGTCGTTAAACATGTCTACCTGAGAATTACTTCATTTTGTACCACTCAACGTCAACTGCCTAAGTTAGAAATCAATAAAACTTAATTGCTTTCAAAACATCTGAACATATACTGGCCATAAAACAACATCTAAGCATACAAATGGCTTTTAATTTGTATAATTAAAATGATTTAGAATAACTTAATTGTCTGGACCTTTTTTTTATCAACACAGCAATGTAATCCAATTTTTGCAATCCAACATTTGTCAAATCAAAATTATTACAAGACAGAGTTATGAATGTCTGTAACCTAGCAATTGAAAGGTATGGTATGAAATTTAACAAGTTTAAATGTCAAATTAGCAATGAGCAAAGAGCATTTTGCTCTTGTACAATAGCTGGAGTATCCAAAGACCCAGTTAATTTTGTAGATGTCGCTAATGACACTGATTAAAACCATATGTGGCGTGTCGTGGGAAAACCGGACTTAATGCATGTGCGTAAAGTGTCATCCCAGATTAGCCTGTGCAGTCCGCCCAAGGCTAATCCGGGCTGACACTTTACGCACATGCATTAAGACCGGTTTTCCCACGACGCGGCTCATATTATGATCATTTAAAGAATTTTGGTAATACATGTTTTAAAAGTTGGAGATTTTACTAATTTTGTGAATAGCAGCATGAACCCTACAGCTTTTCCCGACTACTGAAAGCTACTAATATTTTCATGTTATTGTTTTGGCAAGTGAATAATAAGGTAGGTCACAGTGAATAATAAGGTAGGTCACAGTGAATAATAAGGTAGGTCACCAGTCTACACTAGCCTTAAGTACTGGTAGTCTTACAATAAGTAAGGTGGAATTAATAGAATCTGCACTCAGTTAATTAGAATCTGAATGCAATTTGTTTAAACGACCCGCACATACCTTGGAAAGCGGTGGCTGGACGGATGAAATCGAGGTGCCTCGGTGCAACAACCGGTTGATAATCTCGTCGGGTGCGGACCGCTCGTAAAGAACTCGTCCATGAGAATACTGTCGAGACTCGGTCTCAGCTCCGGCTCGTGAGTTAAACACTTTGTGATCAAGTTCCGGGCTTGCGGTGACACCCAGTCCGGTATAGAGAAGCGATTTTCGGTAATCCGGATGTACGTCTCTTTGAGAGTAGCCGTTTCAAATGGTGGGTGGCCTACTAGTAAGGCATACCTGCCAGCATGAAAATAGGTAACCTATCTCATCCTAAGTTGGAAAATATTTCTTAATAACAATAATCATCTGTTATTATGTTGTACTTTTCTTTTTCAAAGCAGAAGTCACATTTACATAAACCATGCCGACAAATCCTGAGTCAAAATACTTTTACAAGAGTCATCATTATTTCAAGAAAATCTGCTAACATGTCAAAATAATCTACAATGAATATACCAGGGGTAATTATTTGAAAATTAACGAAAAATGCGTGGACGTACATGACACAACCAAGGGCCCATATATCTGCCTCATAGCTGTGTCCTTTTTTCTGTAGCACCTCGGGGGCAATGTAGTTTGGGGTCCCACAAACGGTCCTGCAAGTAACAAACTGACAATGAGCGGTTGGCAAAATTGGTAATTTGCAAGGCTATGAAAAGTAATGGCAAAGGAAATATGACTGCATAACATATTTAAGCAATAAAATAAAAATAAAAATATTTTTATTACCATTAAGCAATACAAATTAAAAACCAAAATAATATCAAAAGGAAACATTGAATGTTTTAAAAATAAAATATACAATAAAGGAGTAAACTGACTGGAATTTTAGTAAAAATTATCTTGTGTTTAACATACATTTTCTTTTCTCCCCGATATTCAACTCTTGTTGCGAGGCCGAAGTCGGCAACTTTGACGTCCATGTCGTCGTTAAGAAGCATGTTTCCCAGCTTGAGATCGCGGTGAATGATGTTGTTGTTGTGGATGTACTTTGTGCCCTCCACGAGTTGACCCATGAAGTATCGCACCTCGGGTTCTGTGAGCGTTTTTCGGTGTTTCAGCATGTAAACTAGCGACTGAAAATGGACGAGAACACACATTTAAACAAAATGTTCAGAAGATTATGTGACGTTAAGGGGAGCATATAATGCATATTAGAGAATGAAAGCACTTTATGTATTTTCCACATTACGTAATGATAGCACTTTATGTATTTCAAATATTATGTGGCAGAGAATAATGTGACTGGAAGTACATGCATAGACAGCCCATTGACTGGGTTTGTTTTTATATAATCAAGTGATAATCAAGTGATTATATTGCTTATTGAATTTCTTAAATTAAAGACGTAGTTTCAATACAAGCAAGAACTGATTATGAACAGGAAAACTGATGTCTTTCTCATACTTTGGTGTCTAAGTGTGAGAAAGACATCAGTTTTAATTCTTGCGCATCAAAGTCTTTTATGGGGATGTCCTGTCAACAAATGTATTACATCAGATCTATGAGTCACTCTTTCATAAGCTTTATAAATAAACTGATAAATCTTCACAGGGTTTATAGAAAATTGTTTCGGTGGTGTTATCATATTTCAAATTGTCTGGATGTAAATTGCTGCTCATAAAACAGATGTTATCAGAGTCAATGCAGTGAGGCATAAAAGTCAAATGGTCATCTAATTACCAACAAACATCCAGTGGAAGAAATGTTCAAGGGATAACCAACAATTCATTCAGAAATTCACATCTCCACATCCCACATCAAAGAGCGAACCATTTATATTAAATCTAGTTATTTACCATTTTTATGGCAAGTGTTATCATGATTGGTGACAATGCAGTGCTATGCCCTGTCAGCTGTTTGCTAAATAAATGGAAATAACTGACGGGAGAAAAAAATTAAATGGAAATAACTGACCGGAGAAAAAAATTGAAAACCCGAATGAGTAACGACCCACCTGACCACAACTATGCTGTTACCCGCACACGCTGATAGAAAGTGGCCTTTTTATGCTGACTTGTTTCACAGATGAATGATTTGACAAATTAAAGATTTTTTTGTCCAAGTTGACAACAAAGGAAATCAGTTTAAATGTGGCGCGTCGTGAGAAAACCGGTCTTAATGCATGTGCGTTAAGTGTCGTCCCAGATTAGCCTGTGCAGTCCGCTTTTATGGTATTTTCTCTTTCAATGAAGTCTCTTCTAACCATAAATCCACTTTAGGCAGAAAGTGCCGTCCTGTATCGGCCTGTGCGGACTGCACAGGCTGATCTGGGACGACACTTTACGCACATGCATTAAGTCTGGTTTTCCCACGACGCCCCTCAAATATAAATTCTCATTTATCGATGCTTCATCTACATAAGCAGTAATAGGTCTTTGTTTATGAACATTTGTCAAAAAATTCAAAGCGTTGTCACTATACCACATGCACAATCTGAAATATATTTGAGGTGTGTTGTGGAAAACTGTTCTTAATGCAAGTGCTTCAAGTGTCATCCCAGATGAGCCTGTGCAGGCCGCACAGGCAGATCCGGGATGGCCTTTTCTGCTTTTATGGCATTTTCTGTTCCAAGGAAGTCTCTTTTAAACATAAATCCACTGTTGGCGGAAAGTGCCGTCCTGGATTAGCCTGTGCGGACTGCACTTGAAGCACATGCATTAAGCCCGGTTTTCCCACGACACGCCTCATTTGCACTCATTTGTTAAAAAATATGCGTAAACATATGAGAGAACGGTTTCCATAAGTATCAGTTATTATTTATGAAAAGTCTCATTTAAACAAAGCTTGGGTTAAAATATTGGGCTGGGGCCAACCCTTGGCATTTTGTTTGGAGGATATTTCCCACGCTTGTCACATCTTTGACATAATAACAGCTGATGATACGAAAATCTGGCAATACTTTGTTCAGCTAAGTTAGCTTATATTTCACACTTATGATTTTCAAGAGTTTACTTCATTCATAGACCACGTTAAATGGCTGAGTGAAAAGCTGATGTATCTAAGATAATTTTCTACAAAGATACAATATTTCTGAATGGATCACAGATTTTTAGGAGTATTCTGTGGCACATTTATGTAGTTATTACATCTTAATTATGTTTCCAACTGTGCCATCTCATTGAAACCTTCGCACATCACATCACAAAACATCATTCCAAGATGAATAAGTGCAAATATTACAGAATGACACATGTGTGGGATTTTAATATTTCTAAAGGCAAGTAAATAACCTTGAGCTCTGACATAAGCCAACAATTTTGACTACATTACTTTAATAAGTTTGAAACAATTAAAAGTTGTACAGGCAAAAGTTACAGGCATAGTAAATTATGACGTTAATATATTTCTGATTTTTCATTAACAAAACACAAACCAAAAGCTTTTAACAGGGAAATTGATCACACATCTTTGGCATTTAAAGCAGCAGTCCAGAAATATGTAAGTAAAAACAAAACTTTGCAGAAATAGTTTCTAATGGCCGGACATCTTAACGATCAAAATACAAAAAAAAACATTGAAATCGGTAAAATAATAACGTTTTGGTAACTATTTATAGTACAATTATCTGTATGCGATAGCTGGTGATGCCTCTGGAGTCAATCAGCACGTATATTCCCTTCGTACCAAGTGTTTTCAAACATAGATTTTATATAATGCCTTTTGTAAATAATAAAATTGTCAGTCTAACAAACGTCTTAACGTTTATTAGAACTAATGCTAATTTAAGATTATTGAAATATTTTCTATGGACTGTGGCTTTAAGGCAAAACAATGCTCACAACTAGTTGAAGCTCAAGATCAACTCAATTACTAACAAAAATAAGCAAAGGGTTCAGTCTTTTGTCCCATGTGCTCATAAACTTTGGCTAAACAACTGACAAAATGAGCAAACAGGGTGTTCACATTCAAATATATATTTTATCTTGTTCCAATCAGGCCACAGTTTTATCAAATCCCAATTTTATGCAGTGGGGGTTAGCGGGTGTTTTGTGGTGGCAGATAGGATATCGCACATTTAGTATCCATTTTTGTGTAAATACAGCAGTGACATGTCATCATTTCATCATCAATGTTTATCATTTTATCTCACCGCCAGGATATCCAACAAGAGGGCAGCTAACAATGCCCACAACAATTAATGCATCGGAACAAATACAAAGTAATTAAAACTGCTAATGTTAAAAACAGTAACTTTGGGATGCATTATTTATATAACCAAAATATAATGCCAACGATGATAAATATAAGAGGCGTGTCATGGGAAAACCGAGCTTAATGCATGTGCGCAAAGTGTCGTCACGCATTAGCCTGTGCAGTCCGCACAGGCTAATCCTGGACGGCTCTTTAAACTTTTATGGTATTTTCTGTTTCAAAGAAGTATCTTTTAAACATAAATCTACTGTAGTCGGAAAGTGCCATCCTGGATTAGCCTGTGCAGACTGCACAGGCTAATCCGGGAATACACTTTACACACATGCATTAATCCCGGTTTTCCCACCACATGCCTCATAACTACATGGGTTATATTAAGAGGATGCCCCCTTGCCCGTGACTGGAAGAAATTGCTGACCATATTAAATATTTGTGGTATAATAATTAAATCCAAACATTCTTTTTATACAAATTATGTCTGAAAGTACCATAATGCAAAATTGCAAAATAACTTGCCAACAGGCAAGAGTGTAGCAAATTATTATCACAATCCCTGCACTATTTTATTATTGTTATTTTTATTATTATATATTTTGTATTTTTCTTTTTTTATTTGTTAATTTTTGTGTTGCATTTCATTTTAATTGATGGTTTAGTTTACAATGTAATGTGAATTCGCTCTCCAAGGCTGTACAATACACAAACATAATCCGTAATTACAATTTCTATGATAATAGCAGAAATTTGGCAATTTTCCTACATTTTATTAGAAAATAATTTTAAAGTTACCCCAGCTTTAAAGGAGACGATGAAAAGACGAGGGTTTCCTTTTGTGGCAAAACAATTATTTTCCATTTAGCGCTTTCATTCCAAAGAAATTATACTGCTAATTGGCATTATTAAGCTGTCTTAAACAGGTTAGCACTGGTAAGAAAATATTGTGTAGGCAAGAAGTAGTGATAAGTTACTCTTTTTTTTAAACAAACACGTATATTAAGTAACATATATAATCAGTTGTATATAATGGTATGTTAGGAGGTGTAAACTACCAGTATTATTTAGTATTTGATTATTGTATGCCATTCAGATCTGATGTTAGTTACACTGTTTTGAATATTTATGCTGGAAGTTTAATTTACATTCCTTATTTGCAAAATTACCACATATGCCGAATATCTTTTTAAAAAGATATTTCTTGTTTTAAGTGAGTTAGGTGTAGTTTGAATGTTTAAAATATAGTTTGATTTTGAAGGACAATTAATATTTCTGTAACAAAAGTAAGGACCTTAATATCCCATAACTCATCAGTTTCTATGAAATTAATTAGTCTCATGAACAAACCCTCATAATTAATAAAGACACTAACATGAGTACAATCCAACAAACCCTCATAATTAATAAAGACACTAACATGAGTACAATCCAACAAACACTCATAATTAATAAAGACACTAACATGAGTACAATCCAACAAACACTCATAATTAATAAAGACACTAACATGAGTACAATCCAACAAACCCTCATAATTAATAAAGACACTAACATGAGTACAATCCAACAAACACTCATAATTAATAAAGACACTAACATGAGTACAATCCAACAAACACTCATAATTAATAAAGACACTAACATGAGTACAATCCAACAAACCCTCATAATTAATAAAGACACTAACATGAGTACAATCCAACAAACACTCATAATTAATAAAGACACTAACATGAGTACAATCCAACAAACACTCATAATTAATAAAGACACTAACATGAGTACAATCCAACAAACCCTCATAATTAATAAAGACACTAACATGAGTACAATCCAACAAACCCTCATAATTAATAAAGACACTAACATGAGTACAATCCAACAAACCCTCATAATTAATAAAGACACTAACATGAGTACAATCCAACAAACACTCATAATTAATAAAGACACTAACATGAGTACAATCCAACAAACACTACTATGCAGAATCAGAAATAGAAATTCAGCATGTAAACATCAGACTGCAAAGACTTGGACATGGAACTATGGCAAAATAGTGTATAACGAAATGAAAAATATATATCAGTATTCAGATATATATTTCAGGCGTGTTGTGGGAAAACCGGGCTTAATGCACGTGCATTAAGTTTCATCCTGGATCAGCCTGTGCAGTCCGCACAGGCTGATGCGGGATGACACTTTCCGCTTTTAAGGTATTTTCTGTTTCAAAGAAGTCTCTTCTAAACATAAATCCACTGTAGGCTTAAAGTGCCATCCTGGATTAGCCTGTGAGGACTGCACAGGCTAATCCAGAACGATACTTTACGCACGTGCATTAAGCCCTGTTTTTCCACGACACGCCTCATTTACTGAGAATGGAAGACATTTCAATAAATGGGTTAAGAGATGTATATTAGTCAGAGAAAATAATTTGTCATATTCACCTATATAGTTTAATTCATTAAACACATTTAGTTTTCACATTTTCTTACGAAATTTGGTACCAGTTATACTGAATAGCCAAACTTTAGGTTGCCAAAGTAGTTTTTAAATGTTCTCATACATATGATCAAAATGATTTCAAAGAATGGAAATGCATACTTGAAAATTACCACCCAAACTTTGGAAGAGATCTTTTAGAAAGCAAACAACTGTGCAATAGCTGTGTTACTGAATTCACCAATCTTTTCATTTTTGGAAGAAAAAAACCTCAAAGAATTTATTATGGAGTTGTCTACAGAACAAATACAGAAATGATTTCATTCATGTGCTTTCAAACCATTATTCATTGATCAAAAGTCAATTTACAATTCTGGTCTGAAAGCAAGGTTGAAAGTTTATCATTGATGAATGAGACCCTGTTTTGAATGCATTCATTTTGAGTCTTCTCACAACATTTGATGTGATAAAGCATGTTCAGGAGATCCTTTGTAGAACATCTTAAATCTTCTAATGGCAATTTTCATAAAGCAGACATTAGCGTTTCCACTGTACATAACAATGTTTTATCACAAGTAATATTGCAAGGGTCCGGCATAAAACTATTGTATCTGATATAGAAATGTTAAGCAGATACGACAGTTTCGTGCTCAACACTTGATTGGTAAAAGTTCAACCTGTTGCCATAATTACTTGACATCTGCCTGGCTGTAATCAGTTTTCAATTATTTAGGTACAACTCCCAACAGAAACGAAAGCTGCTGTTAAAACAAGATGTATAAGAATATCTGCTAAAGAAACAAACGAGGCTTGTCGAGGGCAAACCGGGCTTAATGCATGTGCGTAAAGTGTCATCCCGGATAAGCCTGTGCAGTCCACACAGGCTAATCCAGGACGACACTTTCCGCCTACAGTGGATTTATGCTTAGAAGAGACTTCTTTGAAATAGAAAATACCATAAAAGCAGAAAGTGTCCGCACAGACTGATCCCGGACGACACTTTACGCACATGCATTAAAGTCGGTTTTCCCACAACACGCCTCAAATGTATTTCATGATTCGCAGTTTGGGCGATCAAATCAGTGGCAGGTCGACACAAAGCTGCGCGAAATATGGCGGAATTATTATTTCCCGTCACCCGGCATCAGCTATCTGTTGTACATGCAAGTTGAGTCACGCCGCATAATTTTATGGCAGCCATCAGCTACGACTCTGCGTAGATATGCTGAATAATAACGCAACAGTTTGTGACTCTGCAACAGCAATTTTAAGTCGAGAACAAATTACGTCATCAATGAAGTGTCATCGATGATGAACATAGTATATTGGTTGGTCACATTACTTCTATTTTGGTTGAGCTGTACAGAATGAATTCCACAAAAGAAGCAAACCGTGGCTACCTTTCTACTGCAGTTTTCCAGCACAATGTACACATTTTCGTCGTCCTCGAAGAAGCTGTGGAACTCTACGACATTTCTGTGTTTTAAATAGCGCTGCAACTCTACCTCTCGCATGATCTGAAAATACAAACAAGGAATACTTTCAAACCATGGAACAGAACATAGGTTTTGCAATTAACGCCACTATCTTGTAGAAAGACTGCATGGTAAATCCTTACATAAAGTTTTGTTTGTTTTAATTTTCCGCCATTTTTTTTAACAGTATTTCAGTCAAATCATGGCGGTCAGTTAACCTACTCACACTTTTCCTGGGCAAGCTTAGCCGATCTAAGCGGTAAAGTAGATTTTAGTTTATTCAGATGTGTCCATTTTTTAAATCCAAAATCGTTGTTGTACAAATTTCTGCGATCATAATCCTGAACAAGCCGGGGGTGGGTGGGGTGTGTGATAGTTGGTGTATGGGTCTGTTAAGCTTAGAGCTTGATTCACTTCAAGATTTCTTGTACAATTTATGTCACTGTTCAGTTATTTGCTAATGCTCCTTATTGACAGATTTGCAAATATTTTAAATCAGGCCATGACATGGGTTGCTGCAGTGGGTCCAAGACCTAGAATCCCTGGATTACAAATGTCAGACTGCAAATCCAAACATGGACCTTAACTAACACCGCAGGCGCAGATCCGGGATAATCAGTTAGAGAGGGCGGAAATATTCAGTAACCCAAAACGGCTGCCAACCAATTGTGTTTGACCTCCCGTATATATTGGGATAGATATTGCGAAGGATCAATTTCATGAAAACACTGAAGAATGGATTTGATTATTATAATACATCAATTGAAGAACATGTTTGGCAACTAAATGCATATTTTTAAAGTTATTGTGAGGTTTAAAAATTGAATGCTGTGCAATTTCAGAGAGGGTGTATGCACTTCCACCCCCTCTCAATCCGCAAATGCACCAGGTGCTTTCTTATGATTACGAAATTCAGGAAATCATCACATTGATTTGGGTGTTCAATTTATCCTAGCATGCATATTGAATCGCAGACATAAACATGTTTAATGAGCTTTTAAACAGTTCATTTTCAAATACCGCTTTGATTGCAGATAGTGTGATTAAATTCTGCTATCAAACATAAAAATTTAATGATCATGCAAAATAGCTGAAATATTTCCTCCATGTTTTTATTTTTATTTTTTTTATTGATTTGAGTTGTCAAATTCTATACATTTTGAATAATTATGCACTTGCATTGTGTCACAATGAAGAAATCGTGCATTGACTGCAAATTATGTGGTTGGGACTTGTAATCCAAATGCATGATTACCAGTAACTGGCTCATTAACTTGGCAGAGATCTCAGTTGAAATTAGGGGTGCAGATTTAATGACCATCATGCATGTCTGTTGGGCCATGTACCACAAATGTGGCTTCTCTCCCACAATGCTTCACACATTTTAAAGGAAGAGGAGGAGGGGGGGGGGGTTGGTGGGGGGGCGAGTTTGGTGTGAAATGTAGAAACCACTGTAAAAGTGATGGCTGATATATCACCAGAAACATCTTTTTCTTAGTTCTTTAGATTTATTATTCATATTTGTTTAGTTATAAAATGCTACCATTATCATGGCTAAACATTTTCCCTAACTACATTTGAGGCATGTCATGGAAAAACCGGACTTAATGCATGCAGGTAAAGTGTCATCCCGGATTAGCCTGTGCAGTCCGCGCAGGTTAATCCAGGACGGCACTTTCTGCCTATAGTGGATTTATGTTTAGAAGAGACTTCATTGAAACAGATAATACCATGAAAGCCAAAAATGCCATCCTGGATTAGCCTGTGCGGACTGCACAGGCTAATCCGGGACGACATTTAACACACATGCATTAAGCCCGGCTTCCCCACAACTCATTTGTTACTTTGTTAATATCAAACTCATTATACGTAATTTTGAGTGCTGACACATTTCAAAGTTGCAACATTACCATGCTGTAATTTCTGCTGGCAAACTGAATAGAAAACATGCCTGTACAACTTGTATATGACCCTTTGCATGTGTCTCCTGGTTACCAAGTCTACGGTTTTGACATTACAACATAACAGCATTGAACAACAACTATTTACCTACCTACAGTATTATGTATTAAAATATTTAATGTCTTATCACAGTTACAGAGTTAGGCATTTTATCAAATCAATTATGAAAATTGTTTTATCTTGAAAGGCCTTTAATTCAATTTTGACAGAGTGACTGTTGCTAGGCAACCAGTGAGACAGTATCAAGGCTGGTGTATTGGTTCATCTATTTCCTGTAACCCAGCTAATGTTTGTTCCAGATGCTTAATAAGTAATTTATTTTCAGTGCTGAAATTCTTAAGAATGCCCAGTGGTTAAGTGCTTAAACTCATCATTAGTATGGCCACTAGACTGGGATGTGATTATCCCCCACCCTCCCCCACCCCCCAGGTAACACCTTGCAGAATGGTAAACCCATAAATCTGCAACATTAATGTGATATTAACAGACACCTGGATAGGCCATGATTATTCCAAAGGCAATGCCTGACCTACTGCTTTATGATTTCTAAGTCATAGCAAGTAGAACATTGCAGAATGATTAATTTCATTCACATAACATTTTCTCTAATGGATTTTTAATTTATGTAAAAAGAGTGAAAGAAAGTAGCATAGTGTTTCTAGCATACAAATAATAACTCATCCCATAATCATAGATTATACATAATAATATTTAATTACCTTATTACTTAGATAAACACGCTAAGTGACGATTTGTCAAGCATGAAGTGTGGCGTTTGATTGCTAACTATACCTCTAATTCTAACCACCTTTAACCCTCATGATTCAGTAAAAGACAATTTTAAACCCACATTCCACCGATACTTATTGATTACGGGTTAATTCTTCAGGATTCACATACACCGTTAATGGTTATGCTTTTATAAACTTTCTGACTAAGGAAATAATGTTTAAAACCTATTCAATTAAAATTTTTGTCACCAATTTGCACTTCGGTCAACAAGACACTTCTTTACCGAAGTTCAATTGGTATTAAATTTAAATTCAAAACCAAACAAAATGGATTACTATAAAGTAGACTGTTTGTCTGAATACAGTCTATTAATTAAACATTCACATGGGAGTTTATCTTACAGACAAAGGAAGAGGACCAGAAACTTATATCAGATTATGTCCTTGCAATGTTTTAACTGTGAGGGAATCTAACATACAAAGATTATGCAAATAAGGGAACTTATGTATTATTTATACACTCAGATTACTGTCGTAACATATAGCACTACTCTCATGCAATATTAATAGCATCAAAATGAATAATCCCAATCATGATGTTTTAATTTCAAACATGGTACACCATAGAAACATACTCCATTAAATTTATTTTTGCGCAACACATGGACTAAAAGAACTACAAAATAATAGTTCAATTTGTGCCAAATTTGCAAATCTTGTTTCACACCTAAATGACCTAATGATCTGTTCATGGACTTTAGAGAGGCATTTGATACAAATGCTCATTGACATGTGCATTCAATTAGTTGCAGATCAGACCCATGTGTCTTTCTTAAAGGCAGTGCTTTTTCCAATTCAGGGTTTAAAGTTTCACATCTTTCTAATAACACTGCATTATGTTGCAGAATGGACTTGTCCAGGGGTTCAACAAGGTGAAACACCAACAGGGGGTCCTTTTATATTTTGCTTTAGCTCCAGTATGTTTTACTAACAAGATGGCATGCCAATTTATTTAACTGTGTTACAAACCATTAAATATCTTCCCAACTCAATTTCAAGTGTAACATAAATTTTGGTTTGTCAGGCTTGAAAATATCATATAAGGGTGGGTAGATTTCATGGAGTTAATGACTAGAACACATTTTAATGTACCAAGCTAGTTATTTTATCAGTTGCAGTCAAGTAAACTTGCTTAATGTACCAAAAACATGTCTGTCTCATGTGGTGTCACAAACACAGGGTTAAAGGTTTCAATATTGATTACTCAATGAAAGTCTAACATTGCCCTCTTCAGAAGAAAATTGAGTCACTTGAATTAAAATGAAAATAAAACAATTTTCACAGAGATCTTTGTTAAATTTAATCTGTTCTCTCCAACGAAACAAAGGAATCAAGTTGAAAGGGTCTCCCTTTCGGCTTTGGAGCACTGACTAATAGTACTTGAAATTTGATAACTCAAGAAGATGATTCATGATTTGTTCGCCTGTCACAAAGAACACAGAAGTCACCCAGTTTTACCCAGGGACAATAAACATTCCAAATGTCCTTAACTAAGTTGTAACAAAGGCGAACCAAGAAGGTCAACAGGACGATATCAAAATATGATGGACACAATAAATTTTGTTTTCTTTATCATGTTAGATGGTACTACAAACATTGAAATACTCTTGTACTGCAAAACTGTTCATGTTGGGTACTTAAACACTCATTGAGAGGGTGGGAGGGACAGTGTTATTGAATGACAACTTAAATATATACTGTCGGAAAAATAAATAATTTAATAATTCATTTTGCTAGTTTAATTGCGAAACATGGTTATCTGACGCCCAATGTTCAGCCCACGTTGAAATAAACTTGGCCACAGTTTTGTTCAATATTTTCCCTTCACTCAAACCAAGTCTGTCAATAAGCCCGTTAGATAGGAGAATTCAGTATAGCAAATGAACAATTAATGAGATTATTCATAATCCAAAAAGGGAATTTTAGTCTGCACTTAATGCCAATTATTTGTTTGACAGGATCTAGTTTAAGTACATTTCAAACAGTTAATACTGTGATGGTTTTAATTATAAATAAAAGAAACTTCGTAAGCTTTTACAGATTGCAATCTTTAATCACAATATTTTTAAGCTACAAAAATGTTGAGTAATTTGAATAAATATCTCCCACACTTTGGGTGCGGATGTAAAGATTTAAAAACACAAGTTCCACGACCAACTAAATTACCTTTCAACCATTAAATAAAAACCTGTTAAACATACATGTTTGCATACTAAAAACAGGACTAGTGCCTTTAGAAAAGATTAAATTTTATTGTAACTAAGAACCAAAATGGAGTGGCCTACCCACATACAATTAACACATATAAATAAGGAAATATTTAAACAGAAGAAATCTTTAATAACAGATCTTATAGCCATACATGTGAAAGTTGACATAAAGAAGCGCTTGTTGGTCCATGGCCATTGAAATTCACCAAGAATAGTTTTCATGCATATGCTTATGTAAGACTTTTCTGGAAGTATTCAGTTTTGTAGTCTTAATTTTGTTTGTTTGTTTGATTGGATTTTTCGCCGTATTCAACAGTATTTCATTCATATAACGGCGGTCAGTTAACCTGCTCACACTTTTCCTGGGTAAGCTGGTTTACCAGTACTAAGTGCACATACTTATGCCAGTAACTGACAACTGCCCTACTTGAATCAGAGGTAGGGGGAGAATGGCCGTAGAAATAATTTCATGATCAATCCCCACCCAAGTTATGTGGCCGGGATGGGAATCAAACCCGTGATCCTCGGATTTGTAGTCCAGCGCTCTACCAACTGAGCTAGTCGGCCCGGCTGTAGTCTTAAGTACCGATAGTTCTGGGAAAGTACGGTATCTTAAGTTTAATTTTATCCTTATCCTTAAATCTTGAAACTTACTGAACTGTGTCATTCCATACAGAAACAGTACTGCAACAGGAAACACTTTAAATGGCATCAATATTATGAAATTGTATTTTGAGGAATACCCAAAACATACACAATGTTTAGTAAACAAATACAATATATACCATTTTTGCACTTAAGTTAAAATCATTTGAGAAAAGTTTTTTTGTTCGTTTATTTAGATTTTTCGCAGTTTTTAACAGTATTTCAGTCATATCACGGCGGTCAGTTAACCTACTCACACTTTTCCTGGGTAAGCTGGTTTGCCAGTACTAAGTGCACATACTTATGCCAGTAACTGACAACTGCCCTACTTGAATCAGAGGTAGGGGGAGAATGCCATAGAAATGATTTCAAGACCAATCCCCACACAAGTTATGTGGCCGGGCTGGGACTCGTACTCATGATCCCCGGATTGACAGTCCAGCGCTCAACCGAGCTAGCCGGGCCCGGTGGGAAATTATTGAAGGTGCTTAGTGAATACTGTCCCTGTATAACGATACCATCTGATATGTATGACTTTATTTGAATAATAAATTATTTAGGAAACAAAAAATCTGATTCGGGCAACCCGACTCTACCTAGCGAAAAACCTCCAACCCTAAAGTTTTAAGCGACGATTGTTTTCCGTGAAATCCATATTCGTCAGATCTGAGATAATTTTCAATCTTCTTTTTAACGAAATGTGTCTTTTACAAAAAGTTAAAAAACAACAACTCAATCCCGACCCTACCTAACTTTTTTGAGACCGTTGCCAGAAACACACAAATTATTAAGTTGAGAATGCATATGTTTCTTTACCTTCTGCCTCTGATGTGGCTTTGATATTCGATGTTTGTGGATGATTTTCCCGGCATAGATTTTGTTCGAACTCAGGTCGAGCATTTCGTAACATTTCGCAAAACCTCCCTGAAAATAGAAAACATTATTGTATGATACATAATTTTTCGTTAATCACATGTGTATAACAAGTGCATTGAAATTACCATAAAAAGTACAGTTTAAAGACATATTTCTTGCAGCTGGATTGTGTTAAAAACCTCATGCTTATTGAGACAACATTTCAAGTCTGCTTAATGGGTAGAACCAGTATTTGGTGTCTTTTGTGAAAGATCATTTCAATGCTTCCCAAGTTGGGATGAAACTCGCGATTGCACGGGGGTCAAGGTCACACCATATCCAGTACAAGGGGGTCAAGGTCACACCATATCCGTTACAAGGGGGTCAAGGTCACACCATATCCATTACAAGGGGGTCAAGGTCACACCATATCCATTACAAGGGGGTCAAGGTCACACCATATCCATTACAAGGGGGTCATGGTCACACCATATCCATTACAAGGGGGTCAAGGTCACACCATATCCATTACAAGGGGGTCAAGGCCACACCATATCCATTACAAGGGGGTCAAGGTCACACCATATCCATTACAAGGGGGTCAAGGTCACACCATATCCATTACAAGGGGGTCAAGGTCACACCATATCCATTACAAGGGGGTCAAGGTCACACCATATCCATTACAAGGGGGTCATGGTCACACCATATCCATTACAAGGGGGTCAAGGTCACACCATATCCATTACAAGGGGGTAAAGGTCACACCATATCCATTGCAAGGGGGTCAAGGTCACACCGTATCCATTACAAGGGGGTCAAGGTCACACCATATCCATTACAAGGGGGTCAAGGTCACACCATATCCATTACAAGGGGGTCAAGGTCACACCATATCCATAACACCACTGTGACAGCCATAAAAACTATAACAGTATGTTAGTAGGCTAATACAGCTGTGTTCAATGACAATGGAGAATGTATAACGGTAATATATCTTATAACATGTTTGCAGGAACACCAGTTCATACTATGTGCAACAAATATGCATTGTGAATTATGTGGGCTGATAAGAAAGCGCGGCTCAAATTTTACTTTAAGCATCATAATTATGCAAAATCACAGTTGGATAATGTACAGCAAAATAGATGCACGTATAATTATTCATGTGTAAAGTATAATACACTTACAACGACACAATGACACAATTTGTGCATTGAACATCAATCTTATTTCAACTTGCTTTGTACACCTTGAAATTCACACACTACCATTGTACTTTATGGCACGATGGTCTTGTGCTGGAAAGTCATGGGAAAACTGGGGGAATGTAGAAGCAGAAATGACAGAAACACAAAAGCTGCATGAAATGCAATATTCTCTCACTCTCTGAAATGCAATATTCTCTCACTCTCTGAAATGCAATATTCTCTCACTCTCTGAAATGCAATATTCTCGCACTCTCTGAAATGCAATATTCTCGCACTCTCTGAAATGCAATATTCTCTCACTCTCTGACATGCAATATTCTCTCACTCTCTGACATGCAATATTCTCTCACTCTCTGAAATGCAATATTCTCTCACTCTCTGAAATGCAATATTCTCTCACTCTCTGAAATGCAATATTCTCTCACTCTCTGAAATGCAATATTCTCTCACTCTCTGAAATGCAATATTCTCTCACTCTCTGACAATCCTGGTGAAAATGAAAAGTAATAAGCTGTTCATGAAACCATGATATGTATACTTGAATGCTGGTATTCTCCCCCCCCCCCCTTGTTACTTGTTGACTTCTGTTTTAAAGGACAATAACTTTTTTAAACAATGTGAAAGTTATACTACACCGTTTACACAAAAGGTTAAATATAAGAAGAATAATGACAGACGTGTGTTAACTGCACAGGCTAATCCGGCTAATCCGGGACAACACTTTAGGCACATGCATTAAGACTGGTTTTCTCACGACGCGCCACATTTAATGTTAAGGATAAGATTCTACTTAAGATGATTCTGGAAAAACGCCCCTGGAAATGATAAGTAAAAGTCAGAAAATAAAGCAATAAATAGTGCTCAAAGAAATGAAGACATATTTTATAGCCTGATATATTCAGATAATAACAGCAGTCATCAATATCGAAGAGAGCAATAAACTTCTTCCCAAAGATATTGGCGAGTATAGTACAAACGGTAAACTTCGTGTTAAAACGATTTTAACAAAACCTCAAATATATCATACATGTGTGAATATACAAACTACGCCCGAGAGACAACGATTTTACAATACCACTTGGCTGTGTCACTTTGCAAACATTGCGAACCAAAGTTCTGACCAGGCTGACCTCACTAAAGTCTTTGTTTGATCAACGATTAGCCACGGTAATTCGATCACAAAAATGAAAAAAAAAAATTATGAAAATATTTAAACAAGCATTGCGTCAAGAACGTCCTATAGAGTTTAAACCCAACCACACCCGAGATTATAGATACATTAGCAGATAGATTTGTTTGCCAGACAATATAACCATCAAGGACAGCAAAATTTCAACAATTTAAGTGCTAAAAGCAAGGCTGAATTTCTCGAAAAAGTGTATTTAATACGCATTTAATGCGTATTAAACCTGGCGGTATTGGCACCTGTTTTTTCTGCGTTTAATACGCATTTAATACACTTGAAAATGCAGAAAAAATACACTTGCTACAGAAGTCAAGTGAATTTTTTCTGCATTTTTCCTGCATGAACACACTTAAGTGCATTTAAAGTGTATTTTCCTCCTTGAAAAATACACTATCTTCAAAAAATACACTTCAGTGTATTGAAAGTGTATTTTAAGTGTATTTTCTAGTGCATTAATACACTTTTTTGTAAAAAATGCAGAAAAAGTACAGAAAAAATACACTTAGTGTACTAAAAGTGTATTTAATGCGCATTTAACGCAGAAAAAATATGGTGCCAATACTGCAGCGTTCGAGAAGGGGATAATGCAAGGTTAAAAAACGAATTTTAG
The DNA here is from genome assembly GCA_027627225.1 of Congeria kusceri. Taxonomy (NCBI): domain Eukaryota; kingdom Metazoa; phylum Mollusca; class Bivalvia; order Myida; family Dreissenidae; genus Congeria; species Congeria kusceri. Next base: position 69,713,615 of record CM051032.1, on the reverse strand, counting down.
TTGACATGTAGTTGATATGTATTACCTAAATAGTTTGTTTTTGTCACTCTTCCTCTTCATGCCATATGATTCTGTCTCCACTGTACAACATATAATGTAAATTCAATGGTGAAAGTCAACTATGAAAAATGAAATTCACCTTTCTTCAGCATTTAATGCATGGTAATTTTATGTCTTTATTTCATGTTCATATGATCTAACCACTACTATTACCGAAGGCTTGTCACAGGATCTGACATATGCCCCCCCCCCCCTGAAGCATATGCTCGTCAGAGGAAGGCAAAACAATGTCAGAGTACAATATTATGCCCTGGACAAATATCTTGAGATTTCAGCAACACAACTGTTTGTTGTTGTGACACACTGCCTCATAATGATCTTCATTCCCACCAAGTTATAACATTCCATACATGTTGGCAAAAATGATGCTTCCTACAAAAAGTCATTCTAATTTTTGACCTTTTAAGTGTAACCTTGGACCCACAGACCTTGACCGAGCATGTAAGTGGTATGCGACACACCATCTGGTCATGGAAAAAAATAATCTGAAGTAATATTAAAATCCTTCAAGGCTTTCGGAAGATATAGAGCAGAAAGAAAATTCCTTGACATTTTACCTTGAATTGTGACCTTGACCTTTGACCGAGGACCATGGGAGTTGTACAAGACACATCGCATTGTCATGGGAAATAATAATCTGAAGTAATATTAAAATCCTTCCAGATGTTTAGAAGTTATAGTGGAGAAACAGAAATCCTTGACTTTTGACCTTGAATTGTGACCTTGACCTTTGACAGACGAGCATGGGAGTTGTATGCGACACCTTGTCTGGTCATAGAGAATAATAATCTGAAGTAACATTTAAATTCCTCCAGACATTTAGAAGCTATGAAGTGGAAACCAAAATTTCTTAACCTTTGACCTTGAATTGCGACCTTGACCTTAGACTGACGATCATGGGAGTTGTACGCGACACATTGTCTAGTCATGTGGAATAATAATCTGAAGTTATATTAAAATCCTTCCAGGCGTTAAGAAGTAACTGAGCGGAATCAAAAATTCATGACCTTTGACCTTAAATTATGACCTTGAGCTTTGACCGACGTGCATGGGAGTTGTATGCGACACATCGTCTGCTCATGGGGAATAATAATCTGAAGTTATATTAAAATCCATCCAGGCATTTAAAAGTTATGGAGCGGAAACGAAAATTCATGACCTTTGACCTTGAATTGTGACCTTGACCTTTGACTGACGAGCATGGGAGTTGTACGTGACACATCGTCTGGTCATGTCAAATAATCATCTGAAGCTATATTAAAATCCATTCAGGCCTTTAGAAGTTAAGGAGCGGAAACGAAAATTCATGACCTTTGACCTTGAATTGTGACCTTGACCTTTGACCGACGAGCATGGGAGTTGAGTGACACATCGTCTAGTCATGGTGAATAATAGTCTGAAGTAATATTAAAATCCATCCAGGCATTAAAAAGTTACAGAGCGGAAATGAAGTCTGGACGGACGGACGGATGGACCCACCCACGCACCCACCCACGGACGGACGGCGCGACTACTATATGCCCTCCTTTGGGGGCATAAAAAATTTATTTCAGTACCGATATACCAATTTTATAATAACAGTATAGCACGTCTTCGTTGCTTCAAATTTCTTTAGTTATTTTGTGTAAATGTTTAAATCCATATCTAATTAGCATTTCCCTCACCTTGTTAAGATGTGTTACATGGAATGTTCTTTTTAAGTTAGTAAAGTCTTTCTGGAGGCCACCATTTTGTGATCAATAGTCTCTTTAGATTGTAAAACCTTCAGCCAGTTTCATTAAAACATGCCAGATTCATGCATAAATAATGCTACCAGATCCATGCACAGTCTGCAAAGCATTTTCAGCAGCTGTTACTGGCAAAGAATGAAGACATAAGGGCAGGGTATAAAGGTACAGAATAAACATAAGTACTCTCAATATGATGATGGTTCAATGGTTAATGATAGCCCATGGGTTCTCTGGTACTCATAGACAAACATCTTTTCCAGGAGAAATAAACAATATCAATGGTCAGTGGGTCTGGTAATTGGCCATAGAACAATCTGCAAGCATATGGCACTAACTTGCTGAAGCAGGAGCTTGTAAATCCTTTGAGTTCAGGGTCCCTGGTTTTCTCCAGATAACTACTAAATTAGCTAATTATTATAAACTGATTGTATCCAAATGTCCAGTAGGGATACTAACACTGGAGTATGTTTCCTGGGTAGAACAAGAACTTTGCACTTCATGAAGATATTTTGGAAACTGACTGCAGAACAAATTGCATGGACCTATCTGTTGAATGTTATTTTGATTTGCCTGTGTAAGCAAAATGTGTGGTTGCAATACTGGTTATTTCTACTGAAACAAAGACAGATTTTATTACATTCATGTGTTAGGCTATTATATCTGAGGCCCATTTGGGATACACCCCATTAATTTAATTTCATTGAGGAAAGCTAGTTAACTATAATGATGTCATATTTTTGCATAATGTTGGTTTATCCGCAAACAAACTTTATTGTCTCTTGCAGGCAATTACAATCATTAATTTGTCACATAGAAAACTGAGCAATTATTAATACTATAAATCACCACCTTTGCATTCATTCAATTAGCAGTCAAAACAAGTCTCAGTGACAGTTATAAGGATGTTATATTGGTATACCAAATAATGCATCATTCAGTGCAATGTAAACTGTCTTGTGCATATAATGTCTGTACGTATAAATCTGCCAAATTAAATCACCGCTTGATGTACATGTCCCTAGTTAGATCAAAGCAACAAACATAGATAGTGGTGTCCAATGCAGGGATAGCTCATGTAACCAAGATGACAGGCCGAGTCTACATTGTACATAGATCATTAGTTAATGCAATTAAACACTGGCCTATCATGTTACTGAACATTATGGGTTATGTATATAGTCTGTGTTCGTGAAATGTTTTTAAGGTCAATTTCGAATTCGTTACAAGTTCTTAATCAATCAATTTCCTTCAATCAATCCAATAAACGGCCCCTCCCATTTGCTAAAAAGGTGGTATTAACAAGAAATAAATGTGTTGTTATGTAAACTGTACATTGATTGCTGAATTGACTGTGGCTTTCCGATGACATTTGGTTCTGTTTGCGAAAATGGTCCTTCAGCCCCGAAAGAACCTACTCAAAAGAACAAAGTCTCCGTTTTCAATTACTTGATACTCAATGATTCATTGACAGTCAATAGAACCTCTAAGGTAGTTGCCATTAATTCACCTATCACAATACTTCCAGTATTGACTTCTAGTATTTACTCATTCAAATTTCTACAAAGCTTGCCAAGATGAATTGCTTCAAAGAACTCAATCAATACAAACACAACCAAGATAAATATTTCAATCCTATGATCTAAGCAGTTGTGCAGTTCTTTTCTACACAGGAAGTAACTGTTTGCAAGTCCTTGAAAATGGCTGACACCTTATCTGTATTTGGCATATTTTATGTTTAAAACAGATAGTGCACAAAAAGATAAAGGTCACCGTGCAAATGCAGCAAAGATGCAATGGTCTTCCCGGTTGTTCGGAAAGACCTTATCAAACCATAGAATAACAAAATATGATATGAGTAAAAAATGATTTCATAATATCTTGGCCTACTAACAATTTAATACAGTCAAATCCAGATGGCTCGAAGTCGCAGGGACCGGCAAGGACACTTCAAGCCATCGAAACTTCGAGCCAAACGGAGTTCGAGAAGGTGTACTTCTACGGGCTGTAATCCAACTGCCTTATTTTTCAATCTTCAACAGAAGAGTGTTCAGACATCTATCGTGGTTATTAAGAGCCGTCAAACATTTATGTACATATTTTATTAATGTTTTATTAATGGTATTTATTTTAAGTTAGTGAAAGCTGTGAAATCAATTATTGCGTTCTCTCAACACATGACACTTATCATGCCATCTAAACTGTTGACAACTCGATGCGACCGAAGCTTGTTCGAGCCAAACAAACAAATAAATGTGTGAAAACTGTAACTGGGACCGTGACAAACACTTTGAGCCATCCAAAAATTCGACCCTCGCGAATTTGAGCCAAACAACAGAAATTTATAAGAAAAAAAAGAAAAAAATTCTTCGAAGTTTTCTTCGAGCCAAAAAGAAATTCGAGACATGCCAGCTTGGAAGTAGACTGTAGTGTTCTGTAATCATAGCAATCCAAACTGGATTATGTGTTAATATGACAAGCAAACTTCTAAACAGTTCATGATTACAACTCTGCAATGTTTATCTTGGAGACCACAGTCACTTTTCATGGAGATAACATCTTGTGACACTGTTTGTGTATTATAATCATGGATTAAGATTGGTGGCTCTAATGAGGCTACACCCTTTGTTAACACTGCAAACTGGGCAAACAGTGGTCTGTTGCAGTGATTTCTTTTCGAAGTTCACACAAAAACATGTTGATAGAACAAGTTGATAAAAAAAAAATCATTAAATATCATGTTAAACACCAGTCAGTCATGAAACACTTAACAGTACAATGACACTCATATCTGTTTGCATAATCTAAAATAGCTTTATTACCTCAAAAGACAAATTTTCGCGATCGATAACCCTACCAGAGTTACCCAAGGATCAGCTGTTCTAGATATTCATCATAACCGTTGTATTTCTGTTGTTTGGAAAGATTAACATTCCAGATCAATCAAGCCCAGATATGGTTACTGTGATTAAATCACTTTAATTAATGCTTAGCCACTCAAACCCCGAAACCAAAGATGACAGTTATGCAAGACAATGGACCAAAATAGTTCACATTATCTCTCATCAGGCGAAGTCAATTAAAAATAGTGCTATAAGAAATACCCATTCTGGCAGGCATTCATTGTGCTTTCTGAAGCAAAGAATGCACAGATGTTTGGGGTTCAAACAGTGCTGATGTAAGCTGTAAGCCAGGATTCTAGCGAGAAAACAAAGCTTGTCTCTGATCCACTGACATCGCACTCGGAAGAAGCAGGGTACAGGAAGTGTGCAACACAGTGACGGTTGTCTGAGTTGACCATTTTGGTATCCGTTCTCACACTAGCAGATACCGTATACTAGCTATCACCTTGCAGTGCGAGTCTCATTCGAGTCCCAGTTAAAAGTGATTCATGATGAGTCATCCGACGATCAAGAGACCCAGTGGTTTGGTTTACTGGATTCATCCAGACCACATCATTTACTTCATCATTTCTATCGCCAATTTAATATCTGATTAACAATGCATTCATCAATACTTAACATGCTTTGTATTTCGTTAGATTGATGTAAAATATGCTTTGTCTGTCATACAAAGCAAAGGTAGTTTTGATGTCCTCAGGCAGTGTTGAGGGCAAGATTACAAAATCTGCAAAACTAACAACAGCATAACAAAAGCTCTGTTTGGCACCTTCAACAAAGGTTGAGACATGCTTAATGAAGAGTTGCAAATATTTTATGAAAATATTTAACATTTTTACTGTTGTCTGCTTGTCCAAAATGTAAACATCTGTCATGCTTTGTCACTTTGCTTGAGAATAAAATGCTGTTACAAATCTTAACACAGACCTAATCTATGTAAAAGCAATTGAAAAACTTCTATATCTTTTTTTCTTCCTGAATTTAATGACATAATTGTGCAGTTAATACAACAAATCATGTCTGTGCTATTTATTCAATAGCAATAAAATGACAGAGAAAGAGCAATGTTGATACTTCATTGCAAGTGGGATACAATTTCTTCAGATAAACATTTTATTTCAGTTTGTACACAATGATGCTGATGAGAGAATATTTTCACATGATGTCAGAATCACCCCTGGAGAGATCCCCCAGGTCTTCAGAAACACCATTGCAACCAATAAAAGCCAGAAGGTGTCATCAGCATATGTGTAAAGAAGGCTGATAGCCGCTTCTGGCATTCAAGGGACGTTCAATTTGCTGATTCCAGCACTCCTGTTTCTATGTTGTGCAGTCAAGATTGCAGACTTGATAATATTTCATTAGATGTTTGATATTTTGAATAAGATATTAAATGTGGGAAGTTTTTTTCCATTGGATATTCTTTTGGTTACTGATGTGACCAAAACTAATTAATAATAAGACCTTTGTAATTTTTAAAGGAAATAAATGGTTTATATTGCTGATAATTATACGTGGCAAACAAATGCCTGTATTACAATTTACCTATTATTATATATTATTTTATATAAATACTATTATGTGGTTGACAACTGTATGTATTAATGTGACTGTCACCTACCTATACCAGTAAAATTAAATCATTTACCGGTAGTATAAAAATTATCCTTATCTGTGACTGTTAATAAACCTAATTAAAATAATTTTAGTTACAAAAAATTATACAGAAAACGGAAGCCAATTGCAATTGGTAAGGCTTCAATCATTGATCAGTTAGTATAAAACTTATAAATCTGTTACTGTTAATTAACCCAATTAAAACAATCGTGGCGAGTCGTGATAAAACCTGTCTTGATGCATGTGCGTAAAGTGTCGTCCCGGATTAGCCTGTGCAGTCCGCACAGGCTAATCCGGGATGGCACTTTCCGCCTACAGTGGATTTATGTGTAGAAGAGATTACTTGAAACAGAAAATACCATAAAAGCGGAAAGTGCCGTCCTGGATTAGCCTGTGCGGACTGCACAGGCTAATCCGGGACGACACTTTATGCACATGCATTAAGACCGGTTTTCTCACGACGCGCCACAATTTTAGTTATCACAAATATACAGGAAACAGAAGCAAATTGCAATTGATAAGACATCAATCATCATTCCTCAATGTTCCTGTTGGCAAGATATACATGTTCTTCTCTCTATCTGTGGATCTATTAATCATGAAACCTGACATGTGATGATCCACCTCTGATACCTGACCAATACCCATGTTGTTCCTGTTGGTGTTGTTGTTGTTGGCGCTGTTATCACTGCAGCCATCTAACAGGTGTTTCTCCCAATGGCATTCCAGGTAAGATATTGCCTTGTGCTCTTTCTGTTTATCATTTTTAGCATCAATCATGATCTAACAAAAATCTTATCTAATCAATTTATTTTCTGAATGAATATTAGACAGATTACCAGGTATCAAACAATTCAAAGGATGGAACATCTTTCTTTGGTAAAAGAAACCCATTCTGATGTATTCGTTATATGAAGCTAATACTACCATTATATATAAATTTTATCTGAATACCAAAAAGAAAGCAATTAACTTATTTCAAATCTGATTTTAAATACACTTAAGTTCAACATTCCATTTCAGATAAGGAAAAAATCTATCAAAGTTTGTAATTTCAAATGCCAAGATCATGATTTTATCAGATTCTTTATTGCAGCAGGAAAAGACATCCGATGTAATTGTACAATTATTAATACATCAAATGCAAGCATGCATAAGTCTATGTGAGATATGGGCATTTCATTCCATATCAATCAATACAACAACATAAATCCTATGCCAGTACATTTTACAGTTTGCTTCCTTGTCGTTTTCCCACAACCTGTCACTGGCGACTGTCGAACTTTGCGAAATGTTAGATGCCGAGTTGTCACAATTCTGGGCCCGAACAAACGTTGGCATATACCAAACTGTATTATTACGAGTCATAATCTGTGTGCTCAAGCGAATCCATTTTACGGTGCTTAAGATATAGTCTATGTTGCATGTTCACCATACACTACACACAAACTTTTTTTTACAAAAGGTAAAGCTCCCCATTTGTTACCTGATAGACAAACGTTCAATGAAATGATAATGATATGTACAAGCTCTAGTGAATGTCCCATATCATGATGAATGATGAATGAAGCTCTGCAGCAATAAACAATGCCAGCATTCCACAGTGTTGCATGTGTCCATGTGATGAATGCATCGATGGTAATCATGTCTTGTTCTTATATAATGCCTATGTAATCTGATATACTACATTGTATACGGCAATACATAAATTTGTCACTGACATTCATGCCACTGCATTGCTTTCATGCTGTCCCATTGTCCAAGCCAGACATCTGCATGTGTAGATAAGATCAGTGGCCTCACATTCACAAACTCACGACACCCACGTTCATGAAAACCACACTTAAAAGACGGTAAAGCATTGCCATATTTGGACAATACTGGTCAAATACATATGTTACCTACATAACCTACGCAGAATAAAAGAATACTTGACGGCTAGCATATTTTATTAGTTCCTCAATGAATGACTTAATTTGTATGTAGAGTATATGACTGCTGTTCGGTGATCACTCTGCAGAAGACATCTGATTTTTAATTAGTGTACAGCGCGAAACTATTTATCTGGTATAGAAATGTTAAGCAGATACAATAGTTTCATTATCAACTCTAAAAAAAATTTATTCAATGTTTGGCTAAAACAGTTTTTTAAAGTTATTTTCCATGAACACCCCCAAAATGTGTCATTTCGTCCTTATCAGCCCATACATTTAACATATATAATGTATTTTATTGTTACGCGAAAAAAATTATCTTATAGGTGTTGATAGCAATATTATACATTACAATATACTATACAATAGGGGTGTAACGGTATACCGGTATATCGCGATATCAGATCTTGCGATAATATATCGCGATATGTGAATTACATACATTTATTAAACGACATGTGCAGTTTGTTTGTAATCAATGTCTTTTCGTGACAAAAGATATTCGTGTTTTTATTTAGAGTTTATTTTTCCTAATAATAATAATTACTTCCGTTACTGTTACACCCCTGCTGTCTTGAAACTGCGTAGGCCCGTAACTTGTGCAAAACGTGAAATACTTGAGCTGCTGGGTATTAATTGTTTTTGTTCACGCTTTTGTCGAGTCAAACAACTGTTTGTTGTCGTTCTTCTTTAGTGGGTGGTGTAGTGGTCCTTGGATAGTAGACTCATATTGCGATATATCGCAATATTTTGAAATATATCGAGATATAATATCGCAAGATTTGATGTATCGTTACACCCCTACAAGACAGGAAATGTGTCAATGAGCATCCGGTTGGATTATTCGAAAGCTTTCATTCGGAAGTTACTTCAAATCAGACCAAGCGTTAGGCCTAATCCACGTTTTGTGCATTATATAACGACCTTATAATTTTCAACCGACATTTCAATATTCGTTTGCCAACTGAAAGGAACGCTCGCTTCAGCAGTTCTTTCACATTTTAATGAGTTCGATTAACGCGTCCGTCATGGCCAGGGCGACTCTTTAAGATTTCATATTTTAATTTATGCAACGGGGCCACGCACAACACCTACCCCGAATGTTAGTATACCGATAATAAAATACGAGTAAAGCCGTTAGCAAGATGACGGGCAAATCTTCAACAGGTCATTGTTTATCAGCGTGTGACACAATTAACACAAACAATTAACAATTTCACTATCTGATTATAATCAGATGACCTTGATTGCAACTATCTATGCCGTTAACGCTACAACAATGAGCGTCCATGTCTAAGAAATCAGTACTTAATAAATAAATTAACGGAGACCGTTGTTAATATCTATCCGCTGCAATACACAGCCTGGTAATCTATCTCATTTATCGCGCTTGTTACGTAAAAGATATAATCTGATCATCAAGTTTGTCCTCAGATATAGGTGTAAAATCGCTGTTCATTGACAGATGACTGTAATCGAACCAGCCTGCGGCCAACTATACATGCCAAGTCCGCATGATAGTTATCGACATTAACGTACTACGCGAACTTACGTAAGCCCACGTCGCCTACAATAGATAGACCGCTTTAATATGTCCACTTAACATCTCACACACGTGTGAAATCTGTCTGCAACGTTTTATATGTGCAGACTGCTTAATGTCTTAAAGACGTCGTACATTCGTCCGCGACATTAAATAATATCTTGTAGCTAAATCGAAGGTCCTTAAGTTATTTCTGAAACCCATGTAATACCACTACAGTATACTATATATGTTATTTCGAGCAAGCTTATCGATGTTTAGATCATACACCTATATTAATGAAAAATTACTATCATTTTTATTAATATAGGTGTATGTTCTAAACGTGATACACGATTATTTTTATTAATATAGGTGTTTGTTCTATACATGATACACTATTATTTTTATTAATATAGCTGTATGTTCTAACCATGATACACTATTATTTTTATTAATATAGGTGTTTGTTCTAAATATGATACACGAATATTTTTATTAATATAGGTGTATGTTCTATACATGATACACGATTATTTTTATTAATATAGGTGTATGTTCTAAACATCGGTAAGCATGCTCCGAATAACGGTTCTTTAAATGTGTTTCTTGATAGGTATATTTGAAATGCAATATACTTGTGCATCGTTGTTAGTCATTACGTCCATCCATATTTATCTATTATAAATTGATAAACTTGCCAAACCTTTGTTCTATACTTAAAATATGTATTTTATTTGTTTATATCACGAAAATAAAATTTCTGTTCTGTTCTGTTATAATAAAGCAGGAATGTCAGCAAATACTACAAGAACCATCAAACATTCAAATTATTATGTCTAAACATTTAAATGTAGCTTTTCACAATTGCCCTTTCAACTTCGACCTGGATTATTGTTCACTCAGGGCCCGTATTCACAAACCTTGTCTAAGAATAAAGAATATTCTTGAAACTGTTGTGTTCTAAGAGCGCTGTAAGCTTGAATCTTACGTGGTATCAATCGACTCTAATTACGGCATTCTTTATTTTGAACGATTTGTTTGTTAGTGACATAAGGCGTAAAAAATATGTTTGTTTCAGGTAACATGCCCCAAAAAATTAGGGTAGGTAGGTCGGGATTTTGTATTTTTTTTTGGTAAATGGTCAACTTGAAGATTATAAAAATTAATAAATATTCAAAACATATCAGTAATTTCCTTAAACATTGTTTATAAGTGGATACTATCAAAACAAAACACTTATTTATCAAAGACACATTTTATTATTCAAAAAGGTAAATAAAACAAAAATCAATCTGACAAACCCAATAAAATGTTCTAGGGTCGGGGCATTTTTTTAGGGTGGTCGGGTTACCTGAAACAAACATATTTTTTTTTACGCCTAAGCAACATTGGACCCAGAATATTACAAACGCAGAAGTATATGTTCTTGAGTCTAATTCCGTTGTTCATTCTTAAGTCTAATGGGTTGGTGAATACGGGCCCAGATCGTACGCTTTGAGTCAGAATTGGATATTGTTGGACCATGTTATGGTGAGGACTAGAATGACCGCTACCCAAACTGAACAAAGAACAGTTTGAAGCTTAACGCTTGGTGGCTGCACGACAACGGTAGTTTTTTTCCGTTCAATCATCACAAAGAACTCGTCGCTGACTCAAAAACTGATCTTTTAAAGACGCCAATGAGGCTTGTAGCTCCGCTCTATCGCCGTGAGCACAAACGAATGTTTTTGCGATCCCTATCAACGCATGCAAATCTAAGCGTCTATATCTTCTGGTGTTAATTGTTTAACCAATTAAAGACCAGTCCAATTTCTTTGTCAAAGCTCAGCAGAAATGATTATGTATGATTTTAATCGCCAGAGATCTTGTTATTGTGTCTCCTGTCAGTGATCTCGGAACACCAGTGGTGACATTCGATCCAATAAGTTTAAACACACAAACATAATGTAGACTGATTGTACAAGTCACTGACAAATACCTTTACACGTTATTACAGACATAATGGAAGCACAAATGTACATTTAAAATGTTTTCAAATAGCGACGTATTGACACAGAGTTCTGTTTTCACTTTTAAAAGATATCTCGTGTGCAAATGAAAGATAAAAGATAAAAGATATATCGTGTGCAAATTGAAAGATAAAAGATAAAAGATATATCGTGTGCAAATGAAAGATAAAAGATAAAAGATATCTCGTGTGCAAATGAAAGATAAAAGATAAAAGATATATCGTGTGCAAATTGAAAGGACGATAACGATTGTTTAAACAAAGTTCAACATTGCAAACATGTTGCGAAAAATACGTTGGCGTAAAAACACAAACAGTCCCAGATTTATTGTATATTCGATGTCATAGCCAAGTCCCGTATTCACCAATCCATTCTTAGACTTAAGAATAAAGAGTATTCTTAAAACTGGTATGTTCTAAAAATGCCATCAGACCTAAAAGTAGAATCTAAACTTGATATTCACTAAGTCTAATTATAGCATTTTAAATTCATGACGATTTGTTAATGACATAAGCAACATTGGTACCAGCATATTTGCGAACACACCCGGAGTTTTTCGGCAGTCTAAAACTTTCCTTTATTCCATAGTCTAAGAATGGGTTGGTGAATACGGGCCCAGTATTGTCTTCAGTTTTGTAAGAAAAATAAATCTGTCCACAACGGCAACCTAGCAAAGGGCACACGAGCGCTTGTATGGGCGGAAACAAAACAAACAACTGGTTCTTGACGATATCTCGCGTCTTTTGTACCAGAGAACGTGTCAGTCAATTGATTATTTCCGTTTTGTCAATGTTAAGTGTTACAAAACTATGTATTGCAGCGATATGTTCACCTAAATAACAAACAAGTTTTGCTTTTTCAATGAAGACCGACTGCAAACGAAATTACTTGTGCGGACTGACGTTTGCCCAGATATACCGCATCCCGCGAGACGCAAATAAATATTTAAAAGGAATCAAGTAAAGAGGAAATTATAACCGCAAATTTATTTCTATAATATCATTCCTGTTCAACTATCGACGCAATGTACTTGTCAGCCGAACTTTGCTTTAGGTGTGATTAATTCGTAAATGCATTTTGTGGTGGCAATGTAGAGACCGATTTACGTATTGCATGAAACAGCAAGAAAACAGCGACTGTGGGAACGTGAAACAAATATTAACACGCTTTTTTTTTTACATCCCATATATAATAATAAACAGAAACTCTTTTCTACTCATAAACTGCATTTGTATTAACAAGATTTTTTGGATGAACGCGTTATTTTTGATCAAAGATTCAAGATTCTACATATTTATTTTGTTACTGAAACATATACATGTTTTTCGTAACATGATCCAATGAATAATAATAATAGTCACATGACACCTTATAACATAGGTACATATATGCACAGTTTATAATACTAATATGTATATAAATCAAATAACATTTATTATTCCTAGTTCGCATAGCAATAAAAAAAACTTCGAGAGAAAGTTACAACAAATGTCTTTTAATAAAGTACTTGCCCAGATGAGGGACTTGTAGATTGCATGCGATAACATAAGACAAAAATACGAGACAGCTTTATCACAGTATGTACAATATGTTATGACATTCGTCTTCCAAATCAATTTTATTGCAAAAAGTGCAATATCTGTTACAATGTTCGATTCTGTTATTGCCGTGTCGGCCTGTTTCTATTTTTTTAATGGTACTTTATCGAGATAATATTCAAAGTAAAAATCAGTTTTAAACAGCTTATAAGTGCACAAAGTTCGACTGTTGTAAACAGCAGTATACCACGATCAAAACAACTATAGTGCCCTATACTGAAATACAACAGGACCATCAGGTACAAATGCGTATAGTTTTCCTTTGTTTCTTTCTCGTATGATGTACTCGTGGACAGGTATGATATCGCCATCTGCACTGATTGTGTTTTTCAATAGAAAAAAAGCATTAGATTCTGTGTCAATGACCTGAACTAAGTTGACTATCACAAGCATGCATTTTTCTAATGTTAGGTGCGCAATAGCCCATTAAGTCATGATGTATTCATAAGTACCGGTGATGTCACTTCGTGCTCATGACAAACAGATCGAATAATATATCATATAAACAACAAAAAAACAAGTATACATGTACATGCAGTTATAAAACTGCGTAGAAGTTAAAATCCCCATGGTAGAAAATTATTTACATCCAGACGTTATATACAAATACACAACTGACAAGTAATGGACGTTCTTCGCAGGAAACGGACTCGAAAGTGCCTCAATAAGCCAACGGCTTTTGACACAGTCGAGCGAAAATAAAATGACAAGAGAAACACATAAAGGTATGTGTACATTTTACATGAATGTTTAGAGTTCACAACACATGGTTCTGTAACTTAAGTAATGATAACACAAATTAATTCCCAACCCGAACAGAGATTGCTCGACTCATGTTATCTATGATACGGTTGTGGCGTTCGAAGACTGACGTAATGTGCCGTTATCACAACGTGCTGATATTTCAGGCACCGTGCCCCGCACATGTTGAATGGCTTATCAGCAGTTGTCAATTGTCAATCAAGCGAAAGACGGTGTCTGTAAATCACTTCCAAGAAATTTAAATTCTATCGTTATTGCCATTTTTACAGCGAAGTATGATTTATGGGTGTTAAATGAATGCAAATATTCATATTTCCCCACATTATATCCACGGGTGGGGATGATTGCGGACCTCTAAATGAAGGTGCTTTACTTTTCCTGTAAGCATGTGTTTTTTCCCCGAACTTCAATGTTCATTTTATAGAAGATACCAGCTAGCCAACGAATCTCCTGCTCAGGGCCGGTATTCACTAAGCTCCTAAGACAAATCTTAGCTAAGGTTGTACTTAAGTGAAATCCACTGATTTACGTTAAGATGAGGGTAAAATCTGAAATATCAAAGTAATATTTACTAGTTTGAAACATGTCAATGTAAAAAGTTCTCTACGCGAAGTAACCACAGACTTGAGGAGTTTTATAAATTTAAGGATAATACTTAAGTTTTCCCTAAGGAGCTTTGTGAATACGGGCCCTGCATTACAAAACAAAGAAATACGATAAAGTTACGTGTACTAGTATCTCATATTTGTGCCTACACGCGCACTTTTTTTGCAGAAACAATAACTCGTAAAGCATAAGCATAATCGCATTGAATATGGAATGTTTTTAACGGTCAGTCGAAAGTTGAATCATTACCGTTATTGCCAGAATAGGATTATACTTTCAAAGTACTGTGATTAGATGGGGATTTTATACTTTTAATGCGCGCTCGTGCAAACTGCGCTTCACGATTCATGGTTCCTTTTTTTCTTTTCTTTGTTCCTTGTTCCTTTCGTGGCACCCTTCCCGAAGACTTGCCTTTTTGCGAACGCAGGCGTTTTCTTTTTTTCTCCGATTCTCAGATCCTCTCGTGTGTCCCGGTTGCCTGACAGTTAGCAGTAAAGTACGAGCTTTGATGGTATTGACATTTCCGAACACTGGTATTCCAAGAAAATATAAATTTCCCCAGCACAAATCGAACGCAAAGACCTTTACCGGTAAATTGGACAGAGCGTTGCCTTCTGACTATCAAAGCTTTTCAAGTGCGATTTATCATTTTGTTCCCCAAAAATGTTATTATTAACTCCTCAAGTTGTGGTTCCAATTTTGCTGCTATCTGGTCATTATAATGATAGATTAGCCGTGAAATGTTGCGATTGAAGGTTTCAATTAGTGGTCTTCAACTGATCAATTCACTGCACGGGAGCCCACATGGGCATGGCGTGCACTGGCTGCCTAATTACCCGGAGAAAAAGGGTCTCACGAGAGGAATGGTGTACATCAATTATCCACCGCTGCAAAATCGATGCCCAATATCCAGAGAACTAGATCTTTGCAATATCAAAGCCCGAAGCTAATCTGCCAAACGTCGTGTTAAAAATGTTATATTCTCATTTCATTTAACATTTTGCTTGATGACTGTGTATATATACAAGCATTTTAATCATAATGCATTTTTTCATTTTATAACCATTGATACCGCCACTACACATAGTTTATCCATAATGTATAAAAAAAAAAAAAACCTAGGTGGTGAAACAACGGTCATATAAGAAAATGCCTTAGTAAAAATATCGATATCTTTGTATGCCAACAATGATTGATGTCTCTTCTCCATATGTCGTGTCCGTGGTGAACATGGGCAACATAATTATTATGCTGTCTCGCTGGGGAATAGAACGACAGATAATACAGACCGGTGTTTTAACGATTGCAAAGGCTTTGACATCAAATATACAGTAGCAAATACTGCTGCATATGCATTTCTGTAACATGACTCGAGAGTTGTTCATTGTTTTCATTAAGAAGATTTATGTTTTTGACCGGTATCACTTGCTGTTTTGCTGCTGCTACTGGGTTCTGGCGATTGTTTGGTGGCGAACTTTAAGTATGTTCGTCATAATACTAGTTTCGTTTGTTGCGCTGTCATAATTAATACTGTAACTACTCGCAACATTATGTGTTCAACACAGTAAGGTGGACCAAGTGTTTAGTGTGTTGGGACAAAAAGTGGACAACGGTGTAGAAATTTCGCCTAAGCTGTTAATGTAAAGGTTGATACATAACGTTGCCACACGAAAGTCGACGGGTGTTACATTCGATGCAATATTATGTCACGAATATATACAACTGATAACTTTAGCGAAGTGTCATTATTTTATGGCCCCTGGCAGTATTTGTCTGTCACCTCAAGTTTTAAGGCTACTTTTCCGTAATTGAAGTAAAATTAACTATTTTATTCAATGTCACAGGCCCATGACATGTCTTGGTGCGGTTATTAATAGACGTACGTATACACTCAAACAGGTTTATGTCTTTGTGTCTTCTGAGTTATAGAGTTTACACATTCACTTTTTATCACGCATAAAAGAGTTTTCACAAAATCGATCTAACTGAACGTACTGTATGGCAAGTTTTTGTAGAACCAAAGTTCTCCTTTGTCATCAATCCGATAAATGTTCATTG